>OW443351.2:15000-2515000 GCA_937001555.2 Hypsopygia costalis | reverse complement strand
CAAACAAACAAACAAAGAACAAAACTAGTGACGAAATAGAAAATTCCCATTACAAGGACCTAATGGAAGAATACAGGAGAATCCGGAAAAAAAGCCGAAATTGAGAAACTGTTCGCCGCGCCTAACGTGATAGGAGGGAGGAAGAAATGTCAAAGACTGCGCAGGATTGGAGAGGCTGGAAGAGATGGAAAGACTAGATGACCGCAGCATGAAGAAAGTCTATGGAAACCATCTGGTTTCCATATCTTCACAATCTTGTGGTCGAGACCGATATTCGGAAGCTTCAACGTTCTGACTGATGAGTTCATTCCACCGATTTGGAGAGATTCCGAGAGAAGAACTGACGAGAGAGAGCCCTACAAGATGGCAAAAAATGACGGAATCTCGTGTCGCAGGCCAACACTAATTTTGGATTGCTGATCAATCGGAGTAAGAGTACCTAAGTAAATAAGTTGTTATTCCCGATAATGTAATTAGAGATTAAATGCAGGACAAAAAAAAACAAGAAGTCATGTCTTCTTCCCTTCGTTTATAAATTCGTATGTAATATAAATGGCTCACCAATATTATGAAGACAAGAAGGAAGAAATCAAGATGATTTTTTTTAATTGCTTACCGAATAGAATGAAAGAATACTTACTGCCTCTCTGAGGAATCTGGGCCGCTGTAACAAAGAAAATTGAACACAATTAATTACTAGAAAACAAACATTTGGTAAGTTACAATCCATACGTAATATTTAATCTATAAACAACAAACATGCCACTAAACATAGATAGTACTGATTCAGATGCACTAGCATAGGAAACATTGTAAGATGTTTTGAAATGTAATCAGCCATTAATTTTAGGTAAAAATCTAGTAGCTAAAATTTCTCAACCCCAATAGAAATAGCTACTATATGTAATAGGTAGTAAAAGATTTATTAGTACCAGATATATCAAACACATCAAAAGCCTATTTCCAGCAATTGAAAATAGACAATGGGATAACTTTGCTAGTGCATATGATATTGTTTGGATGGAAACCATAAAATGCCTTAGTTATAAATATAACTAAACACATTCACAGTAATCTGTTTAGTATTCAAAACATTGCATATGACATTTCAAATGACCTACGAATTTGCTCAAATATACAAATTAAAACATCTACTTTCTGAGTAATATGCGAAAATAATTTTATAATAACAATTTATCTGTATATCTTTGAAAATGTATATTATAGAAATTCGTAGATACACAAGTGCTTGGATTCTGATATGAATAATATCGAATATTTAACATTTCAGATCAGAATTTCAATTCCAAGTTTATACATAATATTGTAATAGGCTAATCCTTCTATTCTAATATATCAATACTTAGGAACAGATAAAATTAGAATTATTGTAACGAACTAATAAAATACTAGAAAATATTTTTTGTAGAGTCCTGTTCCAAAGTATTGAGACGGTAATCTAAAACATCAAACGTATTATTTATAAAAACGCATACCTGGCGACAATGTAAACAACATTAACAAAGGGTTCTGAAATCTCGCAGGCACCTATAAAATCATATATGAAATAAAACTATTGCAGCCCGGGCGCGGGGTTAAACAAAAAGGGAGGGAGGGGGCAGCGGTAGCAGTCTAACATTCATCTTGGCTTCTTGAAGCTAACAAAATACACTTACCTACAACTAAAAATAATGTTTTAAAAACATTTTCTAAAACAATAACTCTGTTTTGACTAGGCAGTATCGATGCCGACGTTAAAATCTTAAAGCATAAAATAATTTAAAAACGAAAGCCAAGGAAGGATACTGCCTATCCAAAATAAACGAACATCTATGAGCAATTCTCTATACAATTTACACATTTACTTTCATTATTATAGACATAAATAAAAATGTGAACAAAATATATCCATTCAGACATTCTCCTCTCATAACTAAGGAGGCTTGTCACAAAGCAACCTGTGTAAATTAAAATCAAACAGTTATTAATATGACTATAAATATATTTACTTATATGTAATACGTATATTTTACCTTTGCGACAAGCTTAGACATATAATTTATGAGAAACCAAGTCCACTGCTACGCAGCCACGGATCGGGATAGGAGTTTTGGAATAAGGATATGAAAAAAGTAACTTAAATCATATTAAAAGTTGTAAAATCATAGCAATATATACGAAGAAGAAGAAGAAGAAGAAATGAGCATTTTCTTTTAATCAGATATGTATTAAGAAACTTAACTTATATTGCTTGTGTCGTAGTGATTAATTTAATAAAAACAAAAAAATATAAATTCACAAAATAAAATTATTGTAAAAGTAAAACTTTTTTACAATCCAAAAGTCTAAACAAAACACAATAAAAATTCGATTTTACAAAAGAAATAGAGTAAAGGAATATGAATAAATAAAACTGGGATTTGATGGAATCAAGGAGCTAAATCAAGTTGTGGGGAGGACTCACAAGCAAGAGACATCCCCGGCTGGTTCATATGCCGGTTGGTCCCAGTGGGGCGGCCCGGGGTACATTGCGGAGCCCTGGGCTGGGGGCGGAGCGCCCTGGTACTCTCTCGGCTGGTATGCCGGTTGTGGCGTGTTGTTTACATTGTCGCCTTTTATCGTTTGGTGCTGACTTGGGGTATCTGTGAAAGTAGATTTAGTCGTTCTTTAATTACTTATTTTTTTAGAAGAGGACAATGTTATTATAGAACATCTATTAGAGGTATTATAAAAATGTTATGTATAATATTTAATTAACAATATTATGGCAACAGAAAATATTAAATATTATAAAGGAGTAATATTTATAAAGAGTAATTAATCTGACTAACTGATATGATAGCTTTCAGATTTTTTTTTCATGCAAGCTGTAGATTTATTTATTATCTAAGAAGAACTGATGAGGTCAGAAAATGAAGACGTATCGTCTTCAAATTAAGTATTAAGTATATGAAAATAAACTAAGTAGGTACAAAGGAAAATTTTAGAAGAAACATGTGAAAAGAGACGTATTTGGTTTCATCATAAAACACATTTCAATTGAGAATATTCTCACATGACCAAGAAACATCGCCTTTCTTTTTAATATATTATCATCATTAAAACTGTGCAACATATTATCTACATAATAAAAAACATAGTCTGGTCACAGTATAAGTAATAGTACTATGTAATCTGGTTCTTCATAGATTAGCACAGAAAAAGCTTATTAATTTAATTTAACATATTAATTAAAAAATCAAAAATCATTTATATTTTAACTTGTGTTGATTACAAGGGAAGGGACTTTCCTTTTAAGTTTTAAAAAAAAACTTATGTTAGGAAAGACATTAATTGAAAATGCACATTAATTGGTGCATATTATATTTTGTAATTTATTTTTTTGTATTTCAATTTATCATTATTTATCAATGAATATAATATTTGAATTGAATAAACATTTACAGTAGCAAGAATTACCTATAAGGAATTACTTCAGTAGGTACATAACATCGTTTCAATCAGCAAATGAAAATTTGTGTTACATTATTATTATTTGATAATTATTAATTTGTCAATTTATTGTTACAACATTTTAGCTTGCTATCCAAGTAGCTAAATAAGTAGAAACTATATTTACCATATTAGCTTGTTACTTTTATTTCTGATTAAGACACATTTCATAAATAGAAATAAACAAATATTTCTGGACAATTTACACAGCGCCATCTAGTCCCAAATTAAGCGCAAAGCTTGTAGGTACTATGGGTACTAGACTACTGACACTTTTACTTAAATGCATTTTTTTGTAAATACGTACTTACAATATATAGAAAACACCCAGACCAAGACAATCAGACATGATCATGCACACAAATGTTTGTCATGTGCGGGGAATCCTTGACCTCGGTGTCAACGTGACCATTGCTGACCATTCGACCACCGAGCTCGTCAATTAACACTTTAACACGTGTTCATATTGTGTTTATTTCAAAAAAAGCGATAAAAATCCGAAGAAAGCCCAAAATACCTACTTGTTAATCCCCAGAATGTCGGCGTGGGGAGAGGGGGGACTCGATCGATACAGCGGGAGGCGTGGGGTGGGGGATGTGACGTCACACGAAGCCATGTGCCGTGTCGCACACTCCGCGAAGATTTTTATTGTGACATCGCCGTTGGGTCTTTGGATGGCTTTAAAAGTGGAGGTCGATGCCGCCGTTGCTTGTCAGTCTATTCAAAGAGGCAAGTTAAGGAATGACAACTCTAGCATGTGTATAGATGGGCATAGAGGACAATTCTCGTAATTAAAATTGATTCAAAAATTCATTTCGATCCCAACTCACAAAAGTCACATTTGGTATTCTCGTATCACAATATGAAACTTCAAAGTGTTATTAAAGAGTGATTACATCGAAGTATGATTGAAAATTAAACAAACTAAGATTGTTATGCCATGCCGGTGGCAATAATGTATTAATACCTACATGAAGCAAAAACTTTGTACTTATCACTTTTTACGAAAATAGCGCGGACGAAAGATTATGAAATTTCGCACACTTATAGTTTATATAGAAATTAAGTGCAGAATGCTAATATTTTTTTTAATTATGCATAAATATAAAAATACATTAAATGAATAAAAAAAAAACATTACACACACTACCATGTATTTGATACACACGTGCATGTATACTCTATTGTTTTTTGTTATATAAATTCGTGAAAGAAATCAATTATACAATTTTCAGTGAATTCATAATTCAATCTCGATTCGGTCAACTTTCATTCTGTGTAATATAAGTTCGGTTCATTCATTGACGAGCTCGGTGGTCGAATGGTTAGCAATGGTTACTTTGACTCCGAGGTCGCAGGTTCGATTCCCGCACAAGATAAATATTTGTGTGCATGAACATGTCTGTTTGTCTTGGTCTGGGTGTTTTCTATGTATTATATGTATGTATTTACGAAAAATAATATATTTAAGTATAATATCAGTTATCTAGTACCCATAGTACATACAAGCTTTGCGCTTAATTTGGGACTAGATGGCGCTGTGTAAATTGTCTAATATTTATTTATTTAAGTTAATTACGATACGACGTAGTATAAAAAAAAAAGTTATCAGAATTGGTCTTCAGGTTGTAAACAGTGCTTCAGTGATATACAGGGCATTCGAAGCTAGCGGTGTATGTTGTCTTTCATGGTATGTCTAACGTGGCTTTAGATGTGTGTGTAAATCAAATTGAAAAATAAAGTCCTATAATTTGTAAAACAATAAATACATTCTAATTAATTTAATTTGACATAATTATTAACACAAATCTAAAATATTAAATATTATAAACTATATAATAATAATTCTATATACTACGAAAATGCATAGGCATACGTAGGTCACACCTAAAGTTTTACGTAACTTAAAAAAACAACATGTTAAGTATAACCAAAAGATTATGTTTATTGCTTTTCAAAATAATCTCCTTTACATTTTAAACATTTTATCATGCGATCGAACCATTTTTTAAAACAGGAGGACCACAGATCTGAAGCCATGTTTTCTACGTGCTGATTGAACGTTATCACTGCCTCTTCGGAGTTGGTAAAAGTGAAACCTCTCATCAAACCTTTGATTTTGGGGAAAATACAGAAATCACAGGGTGCTAGGTAGTCGGTTTTTTTTTTTTTTTTTGTTAAAATTATAAGAAATCCAACTGGCATTTTGTGTACTTAAAATAATCTATAGGAAATTTATTAGAATTCCTCTATCTCGTGTGCCTGTGAGATAGATACATATCTGTTTAGAATTAAAAAGATTACTTGGCCTTTTTTTTCTGTTCTAAAAATCTTACAATTAGTGTAACGGCGAATAACAAAACGAAACTCCTTACATGAAATATCAATCAAGTAGTCCAAAACTATATTGTTTAGTTTACTAATGTAATACTATCAACACTGAAGTAAATATAAATGCAAAAATTCGCCACCATCGCAAACCTTTCTGGTAGCTCAGTTGACAAGAGCACTCGACCGGTAATCAAGACGTCGTGGGAAAAGCAGGAAAAATGAGTGAAAACAGGAAAAAAGCAGCGAGAAATACGAAATTTGAACACCATGAAAATACCTAAACCTGAATATAAGGGAGAGCTTTTTTAAAACATAAAATTTGGGAAGGGAGGAATTTGTGGAAAATAGTCAAGAAAAAGAGGACATAAACTAAAACTGTTACATAATCCGAGCCTGCTAAAGTTATATGTATATACTATTTTTGTAGTACCCACCATTTTAGACCGTATACGGAATGGAGGCCCACCACTGTGTCTCCTGTGTAGCCCGGATTAACAATGGCCACCAGCAAAAAAGTCCATTGCAGTCTCGGGGGCAAGTCTACGGCTGCCTTGGAACTCACAACGAATTTAATTGGGAGAAATTAGTAGGAGGAAGAAGCTTTTGGAATTTGACTTCCCCTCTTAACAATGTGAAAGACACCAATATGGCAAATAAGGCGCAATAATATATTAAATATCTCCATACCACACACTGCCTCAATCTTTACAATACCACATGAGAAATAGGACTAGTAACAGTACTAAAGGTCACTCGATAAGGCTACTTTGACAATACAATTTCACAATCACAACCCGAACAAATCGTACCGTGTATAACGGCACTATACCAACAAAATTAGAGCTCTAGTAACGCGCCAATTCGTCCGACTCACCGCTGCAGCATCGATTCACAATGAATCGATGCGCACAGCTGGCATTCGACAAGTTCAAACTCAAAGAGCAATATTTTGAGTCAACACACGATCAATCATGTGCGACTATGTTTAGAGGACCGCTGCAGCATCGATCCCTATGAATCGATGAGCACAACTGACATTCTACAATTTTAAATGCAAAAAGAAATATTTTGACATGCTATTATTTACTACCTCGGGTGCAAACAAACACTTGGTGCACCCATATAAACGCTCGTAACATAAAATATCGCTCTCGCGCTGCCACTCTCTCTGCCAATGCAGCAACTCCTTCCTTCCTGATGACCTCATTCATCCGCAGGAACACAAGAATTCTCAAGGGAATTGTTACTTCGCTGCAGTATTCTGTGAGACGGAGGTATTTCTACAGTCAGGTCTATTAGTCAACTTATAAGTACGCTATGCCCAAGCCTGCTTCGCCAGAGCCTCGTTTGTAAGTCAGCAAGGTGCACCACGTGCAGGCGAGGTTAGCTTTGGCTCGATACAGGTGAAACAGTAACATTTTTTTACACTGTAACGAACTTTACAATACCACAGAATAGGAATTAATCTTAATAAAAATACTTGAGGCCACGCACTAAAGCTACTTTGACAATACAATTTCACAATCACAACCCCAACAAATCGTACCGTGTGTAAGGGCACTATACGAACAAAATGAGTGCTCTAGTAACGCACCACTTCGACCGACTCACCGCTGCAGCATCGATTCACACCGAATCGATGCGCACAGCTGACGTTCGACAAGTTTAAACGCAGAGCAATATTTTGAGTCAAAACACGTTCAATCATTTGCTACTATGTATAGAGGACCTGCCTGCTCTATATATCAGTGTTTTTCAAACTTTTTCATGTCCTCCAAATCTCCTAACCCGTATGTATTTTATTATATTATAAATATAACATCCGTGAATTTTTATTTATTTTCATAGATAAGAATCGATAATTTAATACAATAAAAAAGCAAACATAATGAAATACTTATTACGATTACGTTCTTTATAAAAAATAAAAATATCTGTTTGAACGTTTTTTTTTCACAGTTTCGCGACCTTCCGCGACCTTGTCTTGGAGCTGGACACTCCCATGAGGTTGCAATCCACACTTTGAAAAAGGAAAATATTAAATTGTTCCACAAAAAAATACTTAATTTGCACATCAAATTAATCTGATCGCACATCAAATCCTGCATTTGATGTGCAATAAGTATTTTTTGATGTGCACAATAGGTTAGGTTAGGTTTGCAATATATTTATTTGATGTTACGTTAAATAGTATTATTTGAAAAACACTAAATTATAGTATACTTAATTCAAAGTCTGTTATAATATTCCTCGCTGTAGAAAATCGAAAATCACCTATCTAAAATCGAGGTTACTCTTAAGATGCGGCAGAACTTAGTCCAGTTCAACGTTACTGTCTAACTTAGAGTTTGACTATAGGGCAGGGCTTATTAGACGAAGAGATACGCAAACTGTCTGAAAACGTATTTTTTTTTTATGTGAGAGGGGGGCAAACGAGCATGTGGGTCACCTGGTGGAAAGCAATCACCACCGCCCATGGAGACCAGCGACACCAAGGGTTCGCCGATCCGTTGCCAGCCTTCTAAGGAAAACTCTGTTCTTGAAGGCACCCATGTCGTAGTTGTTCGGAAATACCGCTGAGGGAAGTTGATTCCACAGTTTCACTGTTCGTGCTATAAAATGTTATAATGTAATAGGCCCTTATGTGTTAAACAATAGTGTGACAATAGATTTATTAGTACTAGTAGTCCCCCAGTGGTCGAAATTCGAGTATAATTAATTTAAATTATGACTTTAACAATAAACAATAGAGTATATATGCGTGTGTGTGTGTCAGATACATGGTAGTGTGTGTATTTTTTTTTTATTAATTTAATGTATTATTTATGCTTATAGACAAAATATTATCATTCTGCACACCTTCACTATATAAACTATTCTTCTTCTAAATATATTTGACGAGCTCGGTGGTCGAATTGTTAACAATGGCCACTTTGACTCCGAGGTCGCGGGTTCGATCCCCGCACATGACAAACATTTGTGTGCATGAACATGTCTGTTTGTCTTGGTCTGGGTATTTTCTATGTATTATAAGTATGTATTTACAAAAAAAATGTATTTAAGTACATTTATCAGTTGTCTACTACCCATAGTACAAGCTTTACGCTTAATTTGGGACTAGATGGCGCTGTGTAAAATTATCCAAAAATATTTATAAACTATAAGTGTGCTTCATGCTCCTTCGTCCGCGCGATTTTCGTAAAAAGGGATACAAAGTTTTTGCTTCAGTCATTAATATAGATAATAGCGACGTACAATTAATAATATAATTGGGATATAAAAATAAAATGATTTTTATGACATTTCTAATTTGGACATTCTCTGTATATTTCTATTACTATCTGTATTATCTATGTATCATAAGTATGTATTTACAAAAAAAAAAAAAAAATATTTACGTATGTTTATCAGTTGTCTAGTACCCATAACACAAGCTTCGCTTACTTTGGGGCTAGATGGCGCTGTGTAATTTGTCTGACAATATTTATTTATTTATTTATTTAATTATGATTTCATGTATTTAGTCATTTTTCCTCTATAATATATATTAGACAAGGATACTATTTCTAAGACAACTACTGAACAGAATTAATACACACTAAATTAACTAAAAATAAACTAATCTTAAAATAAATATTATTATAAATAAAATTAAATAAAATAATATAAAAATAATATTATATAAATAAACTAAAATATGTAAACAAAAAGTACGTACTTCTGGATTTGTAGATTGTAATTATCAACAATAAAAAAAAATCCACACTTTAAAAATGTCTAAACTGCAAAGTAACGTCGAATATATTTCGCATTGTAGAGAGAATATATAATTCTCGCATTTGTAAGAGTTTGAGGTTGGAAGTTCTTGTGGTAATTTATACTATACAGAATTTTTTGCAGAAAAAAAATATACGTAGGTAAAAAAGTTTGCATTTTTACGAATTCTGGTCTTCTGTAAGTCAACGACTTTTGACATGAAGACGTCTTTAGAATTGCTTCCATAGGGTGGCAATTAAAAAATACGAAATTTAGGGGTGTAAGTGGTTTATCAACATCTTTGAACCAAAGCCAACTTCCTGCACGCGGAGCTGCCTGCTGACTGACAAACGAAGCTCTGGCAAAAAGCGAGGTAGGGAGCGTAATTGTACGCTAGAAAATTATATATGTTTATAGTTAAAGTAATGAAATGAAATGAAATTGTTTATTTGCGCATATACAGTCATTTATATAAATATCAGGACAAGGTAGTAAATTGTTTGGCAACTGTACATTGCCTTAAAAATGTAGGCATGCATAATATTGAAGTACATTAAAATATGGTAGGTACATTAAAATCTTAATATAGAAAAGAAAAATGTCCGTTTTTTTAAACATTCGAATTATCCTTATAATAAGTATCTATCCATTCCGATCCCATAATAAAAGATTTGATAATGAAATAAATTCAATTAAAATATTGGTGATTGTTACATAATTTAATTATTTGTTTTGAATGTCAAGTTTACATTTTTAATATACTAACTAACTAAGCTTAAACTTTAAAAGTAGGTAGTAAACGTTAAGTAGGTTTTTGTTTCTGCGGCCCGCTAATCTGTTTTGTAATTTGTAATGGCCCGGTATTGTATATGGTTTGGACAGCCCTGACTTAAATGATGATGAATCGTATTTTTAACAGACTCCAAAAAAGGAGGAGGTTCTCAATTCGACTGTATTTTTTTAAAAATGTTTGTTATTAATTACTCCGTGATTTGTTAACCGATTTGAAAAAAACTTTTTTTACTTGAAATACTATACTTCCTGATTGGTCCCATATTTTTTTCATCATCATCATCGGCCTGTATCTACCCACTGTTAGGTTTGTTATTTCATTACTCCGTCATTTATAGACCGATTTGAAAAAACTTTTTTATTTGAAAGAGTATAACTTCCAGATTGGTCCCAAGTTTTTTTCATCATCATCATCAGCCTGTATCTACATACATAAATGTAGAGTAATGTTTAGAGTCGGTTTTTTTTTTGGTAAAATAATATCATATTTTTTGAAAAATGGAAAAATTCACCTGCCCCCCCTAGGTGGGATTTGAACCCACGACCTCTCGATGACCGGTCGAGTGCTCTTCCAACTGAGCTACCAGGAAGGTTTGTGTTGCTGACGAATTTTTTCATCTTATATTTCTACTGTGTGAGTCACAGTGTGGCGTCATCAACCTATTAAGTAATTACAATACTAAAGTAGGCATAGCAGTCCATCGTTGCAGATGAAATTCAGCTATTTTTTGATAACACCAAATTAATTAAATTATTTGTGACTCACACAGTAGAAATATAAGATGAAAAAATTCGTCAGCAACACAAACCTTCCTGGTAGCTCAGTTGGAAGAGCACTCGACCGGTCATCGAGAGGTCGTGGGTTCAAATCCCACCTAGGGGGGGCAGGTGAATTTTTCCATTTTTCAAAAAATATTTATCAGGCAAGTTGGCCAAGACAACTATTTAAATAAAAATAATATCATTTCACAGTGTCTCGAATTTGGCAACATTATCTGCTCCCTGTACCAGATCATCGGTTCTCCTGAAGAAGCCTTACTAACAACATACTATCAAATTATGTCAGAGGCGACAAGAGAAATTAATTTTTGAAGTTTTGACGTCGATTAATTTGCGCCCACTAGCGCCTAAATCGCAAATTAAATCATATGTTAAAATGAGGTCAAGTAACTGTTGGAACTTTTTAGGCTAACAGACTACCTAAAAAGACTATATATTAGAAGTGAGCGTTAAACGTAATAAGAACATTTTTTTTTATACTACGTCGGGTGGCAGACAAGGCCCACCTGATGTGAAGCGGTTACCGTAGCCATATTAACGCTCGCAACATGAAAGCGCAGCAGCTCCTTCCTTTGTGATAACCTCACTTAATCTCATTATTTGGCTGCGGTATGCTGTGAGGTGGGGGATATTTCCTCACTCAGGCAGCTTGCGAAATACGCAATGCCCTACCTCTCTTTTCGCCAGAGCTTCGTTTATCAGTCAGCAGGGTGCACCACGTGCAGATGAGGTTGGTTTTGGTTCAAAGATTTTGATGAAACACTTACACCCCTAACTAAATTTTTACGTTAATTAAATTAAATGTATAACACTGTTAAAACATACAACACGATACTGTTATTTTTGCTTATTCATTGGTATGAATAAGCATTCTATTCAGTTATTGAATCGCAATAAGAGTTAGTGGTAAGGGGGCAGGGGCGTAGCTACCGCCGTATCAGCCGTATCAATGATACGAGGCCACCGGGCTACAAGCGCCCCCAGCGTTTTCGGTTCGAGTAAATAGAAGCCCTTTAGCTCTGAAGTGTCTGGATTAGCGATTGCCAAAATGCCGGGCATTTACGATAAATGCCCAAAAAGTACTTATAAATACCTTATTTATGCCCAAAACTAGGCACTTATTGAGCATTTACAGGTACTGGGCTCTTATTGTAAATGTCTGGCATTTTGCCAATCTTTTCACATGAAATACTGTTCGCATCTCTGGGCCGGTGCGCACCAATACTTGCTTACTTCATTTGACCGCATACAACGAAGAGCAGTTCGAATCGTCAGGGATCCAATGATCTCGGATCGACTGGACTCTCTCTCTCTACACGCAGAGATGTAGCGTCTCTTTGCGTTCTATACAAATTATATCACGGGGAGTGCTCGGATGAGCTGTTTGATTTGATACCTGCCGCTGAATTCCACTATCGTACAACTCGCCATAAACTAAAATTCCATCCATATCATCTTGATAATTGGCGATCTACTACAGTACGTTTCCTAAGGCATTTTATACCACGAACGGTGAAATTGTGGAATCAACTTCCCTCAGCGGTATTTCCGAACAATTACGACATGGAAGCCTTCACGAATAGAGTATTTAATTCCCTTGAAAGGCTGGCAACGGATCGGCGATCCTTTGGTGTTGCTGATCTCCATGGGCGGTGGTGATTGCTTTCCATCAGGTGACCCACATGCTCGTTTGCCCCCCTCTCATGTAAAAAAAAAACTCTAGTCTCTAGTCTGGATAGAAGGGGCCACCACCAAGTTGATGCAGGGCCAGTCTAGCGCAAGCTGCACCACTAATACAGAGCTAATTTACTTTTAGATGGAAAGTTAATAGACAACACAGCGAAATTAAGAATTAAGAGTTTGAACGTATCTGAATAAGTAACATGTTATGTTAAATAACAGTTTACTTAACATGTCAAATAACAAGCAATGTACTAAAAAAATAACACCTCGGGGTCCTCGGGTATTATGTCGAATTTGAGCCCACATTGGCTCTTATTTATTATATAATAATAATCATTGATTTCGGAGTATAAATCCATATTTTTGTTAGTAACAATTCTAGGTATGTATATACTAATGTTAGTAAGAAATAGTGACACAAACCCACGCTTATTTTGCGGCACGGTTTAAAGCTACCACATGAATATTGATAAAGTGTTTGAGGATTGTGCCAGCAAGTTGCTGTATTGGACACGTAAGTTTTGTAAGCCTTTTTAGTATAGTCTATCCACAGGTTGCAGCGACCCCTTTTTCCACTTAGGTAACTAAACTTTCATAACCAGTTACAAGAGAAGAATTTTTTTCGCTGTTTGATAACTAGTTGTCAGAGAAGAATTTTTTTTCGTAGATCAAATCAGTTCCATTTTTGTAAGCAGAGATATTAGTTTATATGTATGTTAAGGATTGTTTTGGGATGTGTTAAGGATTGTTTTGGGATGTGTTAAGGATTGTTTTGGGATGTGTTAAGGATTGTTTTGTGATGTATTAAGGATGGTTTTGGGATGTATTAAGGATGGTTTTGAGAAGTGTTAAGGATGGTTTTGGGATATGATAAGGATTTGACAATAGGCCTTAATTATTGTCACCTTCACCACCTTAGTACACCCTGCAAACCTGCTGATCAACATTTGTACAAGCTTTCGATAAACAGCCAATAAATGGATTCCTTCTTCCTCTTCTTAACCACACCCCCAATCACCATCCTCCTACCCTCCTTCTTCCATCATACTGCAAGATATAAAGGAATTACCATCACGGTCTCAGTCCACTTACCATCAGGTGGGCGGGCCGCTTGTTTGCCTTTTACATGAAATGATGAAAATAAATTGTCACTTTCTATTAAGTAATTTTATATTGCTTACTCAAAGTACAAATTATCGATAAATCCAATCGACTATCTAAGAATCTATATAAAAATTCATCCTCATATACATGTATTAGGATGGCCGCGTACTGTACGATTCTCCCGCGCACCATAAAATTGTAGAACAAACTGCCTGTCTATGTATTCCCAATAGACTACAAGCATGAGGTTCTTCAAAAAGGGATTGTAGAGGTTTTTACAGGATTGGGAACGCACGTGTGACTCGTGAGCAAAAAGGCTACAGAAAGATTATATAGGTATCGTCAACCGCTTGCAAACCGTAACATTTCCATATTAAGACAGTCCCATGTAGTGCTACGAATGCTACAAACGTCTCACGGCTACGCAGAATCATCTTGCACTGGAAATGTTACTTTTACAAGCGGTTGATTGTACTTTTACAACTATATATTCAGTAACTGATCAGAAATGTCCCTTTTAAATAAATAATGTGCCTAACACTTTATACTATGCGCTTGTATGTAACTTGATTTTGTTATAACTCAGAGTAATTATTTCAACTTTATTAGAAATTATTTTAGAAATAAAATCTTAATAAATATAAATAAAAAAGCAAAATGTGTAGCTAAGTACGAAACTCTAGAATGGATCGACCAATTCGGCTAATTTTATTTTCATATTTTCATTGAGGCATAAGGATGTGATTTTGTTATCATTGGTTTTTTTGAATTGCCTCCCTATGGAAG
Organism: Hypsopygia costalis; assembly: GCA_937001555.2. Lineage (NCBI taxonomy): Eukaryota > Metazoa > Arthropoda > Insecta > Lepidoptera > Pyralidae > Hypsopygia > Hypsopygia costalis. The sequence goes on along the minus strand of OW443351.2, from coordinate 2,500,276 downwards.
CAATTTTAAATACATATTCACGTCTAAACATAAGTAGGGTAGAACAAAATTGACTTTATGTATGTAATACGTATATATTTTTTTGTATGTAGGTAATGTAAACTAGAGTAGGTGCGTGTATTACTTTAAATTTTAAAACACATTCAATTTCAAAATGGAATTTCAAGAACTGTTTGATCCAACCAATTGGTTGGCTGCGACTGCGACAAATCGCACCGCGTGTAACGGCACTATATCGAGCGGAGGCTCGTAGTGACGCGCCGCATCGACCGAGTGACGAGCGGCAGCGCATCGATTCTCGCGAATCGATGCACGCAGCTGACGTCCAGCGTGTTTATAAACGACGCTGGGGTGCAAGCACTATTATTTTTTATGTTTTTAGAGGATAGTTTACATTTTGTTTTTAAATGTATAATGTTATGAAAATACACGAACATAGTACAGAGTACGTTCTACTGGCAAAATTCGCTGCGTTTATCACAATCCGACAGCAAAAGTATTTGTAAAAATAATCACTTTTTCGTTAATAAACATCATTTTTATCATGATGAAATTGCTCAGAAAATGAAAATAATATGTTTTAGTACAATGCAATTCGTGTTTCATATAAGATTAGAAAAAAAGATACTGGGAGATAATAATATACTACGGCTTCTCATTTGAATATAGAAGCATGAAAGAACCCTAACATAATATAAAGTTATCATATAATTTGATAAAAGTAAATAACCTTCTCTTCTAATTCTAAGACTATTAGAGATATTTGAAACAGTAATAGATCAAAGTAAATCATGGTGTTATTATTATATTGCAGATTTAGGTAAAGAATATGCACGCACATAAATTAAATAATTGACCCAGAATACTATTACAAATTTGGAAACTCATGGGAGCATTTTGTGGCTGACTGGAAGAGATCCCTGGATAAGTCCGCCCTTGTACAACATATTTCTTACATATACCTATTTGTTATTGTTGTATTGCAATAAAGATTTTACGTACGTCGCAAATTTTATGAAATGCTGGGTCATACTACTAAGATAGTTCAGGATCTTTCATAGCATGATGTACTCAGAGGTTCATTGTCTAACAACATATTGTATTAAGACAAATTGATTATGAGCAAAGGACAATGTTAACAACACAAAAAAAAAAGATGAAATTAGACGTATATGCGCATTAATATAGAGTTGGAATTTTCCAGTGTGAGCAACGACGTGATTGATGCGTCGTTTGGAAAAGCGAAATTCTACAATTTCATACGTTTTTCTGGAGACTAATTTGCAATAAAAAGAACGACAAACTTGTACCGTTGCTTTGTTCTTTCAATAATATATTCTTAGTAAATACTCATTTGAAATACAAATTAGGTCTAATGTTAATGTTTCGTATTTCCCTGACTAACATTAAAGGGAAAATTATCTCCGTAATAGTTTCGAAACATCCATAAACAGAAAGCTAACTACAATATAAATACTAAAAGCGTCATGCAAGCCTTACCTGCTAGCCTTAAAGCCGACATCCGCTGGAATTCTGGCTCCTGCAGCCATTTCCACATCCTTCTAAACGTTTCCCTTCCAGACTTCAACTTCGACCACGGCTTTGGATTTCTTAATAGATCGCTGAGCGTCCCTTGCGACCGACATAGGACTCTCTGTGCAAATATTGCTTGAGGAATCGAGTACCTCTTCAACTCCCCACTTATTCTTTGAGCTAATTCTTTAGTATTTATCTCTTCTGTGTCGTTCTGTGCTTGTTGCTGCTGCGCCTGCTGTTCTTCTCTTGCCATAAGCGCTGCATTGAGGTCCAGGCCCGGACTAGGCAAAGGGGGCGTCGGCGATCGCCTCTCGAATGAATTCGGAGAGGCACTCCGCCTACTATACGCTGATTGTGGAGATAAGGGCTCATTATATGGAGCTGGAGATAACGAGGCATAAGACTGCTGTTGCTGTATAACAGTGAAAGTACCACCTGCATGGTAAGCGAACTTGTCAGATACGGTGCTTATTGGGGGTAAAGGAAGCAGCGGCGTTAGAGTCGCATAGGAGGCTGGTTCGAGCCCCGGCGGGGTCAGGCGCCCGTTCACAGCCGACAGAGGGTGGAACGCCGCATCGCCGTCTGGGAGGAGGTCGGCAGGGGACAGCCTGGGGGGCGAAGCGTTGCTCGGGGCGACGATGACTGTGAGCGGTGCGCGGTCTCGCGCTCTGGCCTCGTCCATGGCGCGCGGCCGGCGGCAGCGGGGTCGCGAGGGCGACTGAAGCACGCCTGCGCGACGCACCCTGCCGTCCCCCCGTCCCGCATCCTGCAAACACCCCTATTTCTTTACCCTCGTTGATGAACAACCTATTTCACACCCCAACTGTACAATTCTGAACCCTCTTCGAAAGGGCATTGCATCAATTTTCCATTGGGGACAGTTACTCTGTCCGGTCGTGTGACACGAACACTCTACAATGCACCCTTAACCTACCCTGTGGCGTTACTACTGTAAGCATTATTAATATGTAAAATGATTTCTTTTCACTGCTGCTTCATAGTTACCTATGCCGTCGATTATGCCGTTAAAAGAGGTAATGGACCTGTATTATCTAAGCATTTTCGGTATAATGTGGTATGTTCAGAAAATCGTGGTGTGAGGTGTGCCCTCGTTCAAGCAAAGCTGTCACTTTAGTAGTCTACCTCATGGTGGAACTTTTGTTAGGGAAAACTGTTTGGGCTGAACAAAAATATACCATCATCGCTTTAATATCGTAGCATTGATATAGACTATGGAAATGTAGAGACGAGAAGCATTTTAAAAGTGATGTCACATTTTGTCTTCAAATTGTTTAAATAAATAGGCTATGCGATAATAATACAATCCAGTTGGTTAAATGGGTAACCATGTCCACGTTAACTCCGAAGACGCCGGTTCAATCGCACAAGACTTTTTGTTTGCATAATCATGTCTGTTTATCTTGGGCTGGGTGTTTTCTATGCGTTATATGTGTGTATTTACAAAAAAATATATCACTTATTTAGTACCCAGCTTTGCTTAGTTTGGGACTGGGCAGCGTGTAATTCGTCAAAGAAAAAATATTTTTCGTCTTTCACAGCTTTTTTGTTTTAAATGCATTATAAACTACGTAAACTAAATGGAGCGTTTTTATAGTCTCCATTAATAGTATCGACATCTGATATGGACATTGAAAAGGATAATATTAGTTTAAAATCCAAAAAAAGCGAACCGCACAGCCGGTGGCAGACGGGGCGCTCGGGAGCTCGCAGTGACCCCGTCGACACCTGGCTCGTGACAAAGGGCTTTTAGTGACGTAACTCGTAGCCGACGTGATATCGATGAAATAAGATATATAAATAAATATTTCTGGACAAATTACACACGGCCATTTAGTCCCAAACTAAGCAAAGCTTGTATTATGGATAACTGATATAATACTTAAATATATTTTTTTGTATTTATATATATGCATATAATACATAGAAAACGCCCAGACCAAGACAAACAGACATGTTCATGCATACAAATGTTTGTCTAGTGCGGGGATCGAACCCGCGACCTCGGAGTCAAAGTGACCATTGCTAACCATTCGACTACCGAGTTCGTCCTCGAAATAAAAGTTTAATACCATTATAACTACAAAACTATATTTTTGGGGTGCAAATGGTTCTTTATATTTTTATTTTTTTTTTATACCACGTCGGGTGGCAGACAAGCATACGGCCCGCCTGATGTAAAGCGGTTACTGTAGCCATAATAACGCTCGCAACATAAAATATCGCTCGCGCGCTGCCACCCCTGCTGCCATCGCACCATCTCCTTCTGTTCTGGTGACCTCACTCACTCGCAGGAACACAACAGCCCTCAAGGGAACCGTTATTTGGCTGCGGTATTCTGTGAGGTGGAGGTACATTCCCCAGTCGGGTAGCTTACAATTCCCTACCTCTCTTAAAATTCATCTCTCTTAAGTTTCATCGGCATCTTTGAACCAAAGCCAACCTCACCTGCATTTGGGGCATCCTGAGTGATTTTTTTTTATACTACGTCGGGTGGCAGACAAGCATACGGCCCGCCTGATGTGAAGCAGTTACCGCAGCTATATTAACGCTGGCAACATAAAATAACGCTCGCGCGCCGCCACCCCCGCTGCCAATGCAGCATCTCCTTCCTTTCTGGTTACCTCACTCACTAGCAGGAACAGAACAACCCTCAAGGGAATTGTTATTTGGCTGCAATATTCTGTGAGGTGGAGGTACATTCTCCAGTCGGGTAGCTTATAATTACGCTCCCTATTTCTCTTTTCGCCAGAGCTTCGTTTGTCAGTCAGCAGGGTGCACCGCGTGCAGGCGAAGATGGCTTTGGTTAAAGATGTTGATGAACCACATACACCCCAAAAGTGATTGACAAACAAGGCTCAGGCGAAAAGAGAGGTAGGGCATAGCATATCTTTTAACAGCCTGCCGGAAGGAGTATAGGCTGGAATCGCGTCGACGACCCCTTGGTGTTGCTGATGTCCATGGGCGGTGGTGATTGCATAATAAGAAACTAAGACCTGCCCCCTTACCACCAGCTCTTATTGCGATTCGATAATTGAATAGAAAGCTTATTCATTGGTATGAATAAGCATTCTATTCGGTTATTGAATCGCAATAAGAGATGGTGGTAAGGGGGATGCTAAGTTAACGTCGCTGATCTAGCTTCTTGGTTAATTACGATGCGGTTTATTTGTTTATGTCAACTTAAATATAGAATCCGACGTAGGTACTTAATACAAAGGTATTCCATATTTGTGATGGGTACATAAGTACAGTAAAAAAATTAAAAAGTTTTAACATCATTGATATGCCAACAAGTAAGCATGATAAAACCTATTGCTATGGAAGTTTTTGAGATAATGTGGAAATTTGTATCAAATCATGGAAAACTCCAAGATCGTAAATTTTAGATTTCCAATTCCAATGACATTATAATTCAGGGGTTCCCAACCTGTGGTCCGTAAGAGGTAAATTATGGTCCATGTTACAAACTCATGAGGTGAACACTAGTATACAAAATATTAGAATATATATAGATTGAGGTGTAAGTGGTTCATCAACTCTTTGAACCAATGCCAACTTCCCCTGCACGCGATGCACCCTCCTGACTGACAAACGAAGTTCTGGCAAAAAGAGAGGTAGGGAGTGTAATTGTAAGCTACCGGACTGGGGAATGTACCTCCACCTCACAGAATACCGCAGTCAAATAATAATTCTATTGAGCGTTGTTGTGTTCATGCGAGTGAGTGAGGTCACCAGAAATGGAAGGAGATGCTGCGTTGGCAGCGGGAGTGGCAGCGCGCGAGTGAAATTTTATGTTGCGACCGTTAATATGGCTACGGTAACCGCTTCACATCAGGCGGGCCGTATGCTTGTCTGCCACTCGACGTAGCATAAAAACAAAAAATCTTGAGTTATAGAATAATGGATTTATATGACACTCGTAGTGGTCACTCGTAAAGGTTGGGAACCACTGTGTAATTGTATAGATGAAAAGTGAAAAATGTTACAAAATATACTTAATTGATCAATTAAGAATTATAAAGTATATAGAGGTAAAAACTTCACATTTTTTTTTAGTTGGCGCGTAAAATTAGCAATGTGCATTTTCACACCGAAATAAATATCGATAACCTAAATAATTCCCGACACTAGTTCCACAAAAGTGGCGGGTGCGCCCCTATACCACGTCCTGCCCGAGCGTTACCGCTGTTACGTCACTCGGCACAGACTATAAACTGCTTATTTACACCTACACTAGTACGATACTGATAAAGACACTTCCGAAGAATGTAATGTTGCAGTTCAATGAATCCTCGTTCACTCAGGTAGAACTGTTTTGGCGTTAATAGTAACTTCATCGCGATGTTTTGGATCAAATCTCGCGAGTTAAAGGTGATTGATTGCCCATTCGTGTATGGATAAAAGTACTGATAATAAAATTGTGGTGTCATCACTCATCATCATCATCATCATCATCAGGTCATTTTAGTCTCCACTACAGGAGCACGACCCTCTCTCGTCCGTTCTAGACGGAAGGAGGATTTGGCCTACACTCCCCACGCTGGCCAGACGGGTTGGGGAGGCCTGATCGATGTTTGATAATGTACTTCCCTTAGTCGCTTTGTACGACATCCACAGGAAGAGACGGAGTGATTCTATTCTAGTCTGCCGGAAACCACACGGCCGATGTCATCACTAAATAACCTTAATTCAATATCATCACTAGATACGTTCTAGAAAGTTTGGAGGGTATTATTTTCCGAAGTCCAGAAATCTTAAGAAATAAAATGCGTTTAATTTTAGGTTATGTCTGACCATACCATAGTATAAGTACATATTTATTTATGTTACGTAAATATACATCCAGCGAAGTAGTAGTCTTAATATTCTGTGCATTTAAAATGTGAAAAATAAAAGATATTGACCAAGGAGCAAGCTTCATTAAAAAATTAAAGACCTTACTGGTAGCCAAATGTTATTATACTCTTGACGAATTTTTAAATGATAAATTAGATAACATATAATAAACCGTTCCGTATACTTCAGACTGTTGCCATACCCTTATAGGGTCATAATATGTAATAACTTAAAACTAACATGTATTTTAAGATCGACATGTACCTACATATTATATGCAATAAAGATATTGAGTATTGTGTAACCTTTTTAGCTTAGATCTATAACTGTATGGTTAAGTTGGAATGTTGAAGAATAGGAGTGAGGTAGACCCTAAGAAAGTTTCTCTCGAAATGCATATTAAACGCAACTAAATGTTCAAAGCTAAAGTTGTCTGCACTTAACCCCTGCCTTATAATGCGAGTATGATGGCGCAGGCTATTTATGGATCAATTTCCTGAATGAATTCGTTCAAGTGAAAGAATGCCGGTAACGTATCAGCAGGTACAATGTTTCATTGGATACAGGCAATTTGATCTACACTACTTTGCTTCCGCCGCCAATTAGTTCATGCAACTACTGCCAGCCGGCATACACCTACTGCTGTTAGTAGTTGCATGCGACTTGCGTGGCTGCTTTGGTCGTCTCTGCTCCAGCTGCCGCGGTCATCTCGGCGTCTCTCCAACATCTGAAACAGAAGAAACGTGCGACTGCCATGGTCGTCTCTGCGACACGTGTTTCGCCTCTACGCGAGGGACTGATGATGCCTCGCGTATGCGTAGAGATCTGGGGCCTTACCACAAGCTCTAAACGCAGGAATGGAACCATCATGGTTGCGAATTTATGAATGAAATTCATTGATAAATACGCAACCATCATAGTTCCATTCCTGCCTTTAGAGCTTGTGGTAAGGCCCCTGTAGATGTTGATAGTTAAAAGCACGCAAAGTAGTGTAAATCAAATTACCCGTAAATTTGCCTTCCTCAAAATCTAATAGGATATACGCTAGCGCATGAAATGAAAATAAACGTATAGGTTATGGTAACCGCTTTACATGTAAAAAAAAACATAGCATAAACTGAGTATAATGTCCCCTATGAAGGATGTGTTTGTGGTCAGTTGTGTCCTGTTAACAAGTACAGTTGTTACGATCATCATCATCATCAGGTCCATTTTAGTCTCCACTACAGGAGCACGACCCTCTCTCGTCCGTCCTAAACGGTAGGAGGATTTGGCCTACACTCCCCACGCTGGCCAGACGGGTTGGGGAGGCCTGATCGATGTTTGATAATGTACTTCCCTTAGTCGCTTTGTACGACATCCACAGGAAGAGACGGAGTGATTCTATTCTAGTCTGCCGGAAACCACACGGCCGATGTCATCACTAAATAACCTTAATTCAATATCATCACTAGATACGTTCTAGAAAGTTTGGAGGGTATTATTTTCCGAAGTCCAGAAATCTTAAGAAATAAAATGCGTTTAATTTTAGGTTATGTCTGACCATACCATAGTATAAGTACATATTTATTTATGTTACGTAAATATACATCCAGCGAAGTAGTAGTCTTAATATTCTGTGCATTTAAAATGTGAAAAATAAAAGATATTGACCAAGGAGCAAGCTTCATTAAAAAATTAAAGACCTTACTGGTAGCCAAATGTTATTATACTCTTGACGAATTTTTAAATGATAAATTAGATAACATATAATAAACCGTTCCGTATACTTCAGACTGTTGCCATACCCTTATAGGGTCATAATATGTAATAACTTAAAACTAACATGTATTTTAAGATCGACATGTACCTACATATTATATGCAATAAAGATATTGAGTATTGTGTAACCTTTTTAGCTTAGATCTATAACTGTATGGTTAAGTTGGAATGTTGAAGAATAGGAGTGAGGTAGACCCTAAGAAAGTTTCTCTCGAAATGCATATTAAACGCAACTAAATGTTCAAAGCTAAAGTTGTCTGCACTTAACCCCTGCCTTATAATGCGAGTATGATGGCGCAGGCTATTTATGGATCAATTTCCTGAATGAATTCGTTCAAGTGAAAGAATGCCGGTAACGTATCAGCAGGTACAATGTTTCATTGGATACAGGCAATTTGATCTACACTACTTTGCTTCCGCCGCCAATTAGTTCATGCAACTACTGCCAGCCGGCATACACCTACTGCTGTTAGTAGTTGCATGCGACTTGCGTGGCTGCTTTGGTCGTCTCTGCTCCAGCTGCCGCGGTCATCTCGGCGTCTCTCCAACATCTGAAACAGAAGAAACGTGCGACTGCCATGGTCGTCTCTGCGACACGTGTTTCGCCTCTACGCGAGGGACTGATGATGCCTCGCGTATGCGTAGAGATCTGGGGCCTTACCACAAGCTCTAAACGCAGGAATGGAACCATCATGGTTGCGAATTTATGAATGAAATTCATTGATAAATACGCAACCATCATAGTTCCATTCCTGCCTTTAGAGCTTGTGGTAAGGCCCCTGTAGATGTTGATAGTTAAAAGCACGCAAAGTAGTGTAAATCAAATTACCCGTAAATTTGCCTTCCTCAAAATCTAATAGGATATACGCTAGCGCATGAAATGAAAATAAACGTATAGGTTATGGTAACCGCTTTACATGTAAAAAAAAACATAGCATAAACTGAGTATAATGTCCCCTATGAAGGATGTGTTTGTGGTCAGTTGTGTCCTGTTAACAAGTACAGTTGTTACGATCATCATCATCATCAGGTCCATTTTAGTCTCCACTACAGGAGCACGACCCTCTCTCGTCCGTCCTAAACGGTAGGAGGATTTGGCCTACACTCCCCACGCTGGCCAGACGGGTTGGGGAGGTTGTTATGATAGTAACCCCTAATTCTGGGTTTTGCCTTGAGCTTCGTGAAGGCTTTACGTCGTTAACCCTTAGTCATGTCACTGCTGGGATTAGAGTTGCCACCTTTTTTTTTGCAATTTCGGCGAAAGAGAGAAGGAAAGAAATTCGACGGAGAACCAAAGTTGTCCACTTTGGTTGTCCGTCGAATTTCTTCGTTCTGGATTTGTTCCAGTAGAGCCAACGGTCAGATTGCAAGTTTCTTCACCGTAGGTCATGGCGGAAAGGATGCACTGGATGAATACTAAGAAGATGAAGAAGATTTTAAAGCTGGTGCTTTTTTAAAGCTTGCGGTATTTGCGCTGTGAGGATGTGCCGAAGTTTCCCGAAAACTGCCCAGCACAATTGAATGCGTCTATCGGTCTCTTTGTTACCATGGTCAAGCTGTTAAAGCTTACAAAATACGTTATGTCCTACTTCTTCTTTCGCCAAAGCCCGTTTGACTATCAGCAGAGTGCAGCACGCGCAGGTAAAATTGGCTTTGGTTCAAAGATGCAGATGAAGCACCCATACCTCATTCATATCTATATCTATACTTAACATTATAAAGCTGAAGAGTTTGTTTGTCTGGTTGAACGCGCATATCTCAGAAACTACGGGTTCGATTTGAAAAAATATTTTAGTGTCAGATACCCCACTTATCGAGGAAGGCTATAGGCTATATAACATCACTGTACGACCAATAAGAGTGGAGCCCCAATGAAATATGTTGCAAAAACTGGGAAAAAAATCCTTTTTAGAGCTTCCGTTGCGTGCGTAAAATGTTAAAGTTACGCAACAATCATGTATGACGGAATTATTCACATTGAAAAAACCTAAAAAAAAATCCGCGATGACATAATCATGTCTAACTTTTCAAATTATCTCACTATTACCTTTTTAATTGTAATGCTACACTTCACACTCAATCCTTCCTGTCTCTCACGCAGACGAAGTTGCGTGGCTCAGCTAATGGTACAAAAGGCGGACTTAATGCTAAAAGCATTCTCTACCAGTCAACCTTCGGGAAGTGCAGACATCCACGAATGCGGTTTAAAACTATATTAATATGAAACATAAAAAGTGACTAATATACTATACATAAACTATACCTAAGAATACACATATTACATTCATAAATAAGTACATACATAATATTCTATCATACATACACACATATATATAATACATACATATACATAAATATGCCAAATAAGATGACTCAGTGGTGAATTAAGCTATTTAAAAGGTTAGCATAAACTTTCTTTTTAAAATTAAATTTATTCGATATTTTTCTCAATGGGATAGGTAGTTTGTTTCAGAGTCGTGACGCCTGTAATGTGAAGGAATCAGACATAAAACCTGTGCGAAAAAGTGGAGTAACGAGCGAAAGAGAATTATCAGATCGTATCTAGTTATACATACAAAGCTAACCCTAAATTTACCAACGTGGTTTGTTAGGATAAGAAGTATCATAATATACGCGGCCCGACTCCCCCTTCCTCCGAGCGATCCAAGACCTCTCGTATTGTGCTCCGCCGCCGCCTGAGCGATTTCCCACGAGAACCTTATATTTTTAGAAGCACAAGTAACTTATTTGTGTAACATTTAAGAGTTCCTGCCCTGAAATGTTACAGGAATCGAAGCTTTTCTGATATTTTAAGCATGTTTTATCGCAGATTAACACATGATTAACACAGTGCGTTTCCTAAGGCATTTTATACCATTAACGGTGAAATTGTGGAATCAACTTCCTTCAGCGGTATTTCCGAACAATTACGACATGGGAGCCTTCAAGAATAGAGTATTTAATTCCCTTAAAAGGCTGGCAACGGATCCTTTGGTGTTGCTGATCTCCATGGGCGGTGGTGATTGCTTTCCATCAGGTGACCCTCATGCTCGTTTGCATCCTCTCATGTAAAAAAAACATGATATACAATCCATGTTATAAACCAATAAATAAATATTCCTGGACAAATTGCACAATGCCATCTAGTCCCAAACTAAGCAAAGCTATGGGTACTGAAATAAAATGAAATGTTTTTTTTTTATTTGCTATGTCATATGGTAAGTACGACGGTGTTACAATCGTGTCAAATTGCTCATACATGTCCCGCCAAGGTTACACTAGCATGCAACAACTTGGTTGTCACTACAGGTACGTCCTTATATTATTATTTTATTTTTAAAATACAGCCCCCTTACCACCAACTCTCATTGCGATTCAATAACTGAATAGATTGCTTATTCATACCAATGAATAAGCGACTCTATCGCAAATGGCATAGAGTCGCTTATTCATTGGTAAGAATAAGCATTCTATTGCTGTACCCTATATCTGCTATCACAAACGAGACTCGAGAGAGGGCGTCATCATCATCATCATCAGGTCCATTTTAGTCTCCACTACAGGCGCATGATCCTCTCTCGTCCGTCCTAGACTGAAGGAGGATTTGGCCTACATTCCCCACGCTGGCCAGACGGGTTGGGGAGGTAGTAATGATACTAACCCCTAATTCTGGGTTTCATTCCCGTTTGGCCAGCATGGAGACATGCTGACCAAACGGGTTGGGGAGCCCTGATCGATGTTTTATAATGTATTTCCCTTAGTCGCCTTGTACGACATCCACGGGAAGAGACGGAGATTCTATTCTAGTCTGCCGGAAACCACACGGCATGGTGAGCGTAATTATAAGCAAAGTAGTTTACTAATTGGTGGCGAAATTACGCAAAGTAGTGTAGATCAAATTGCCTGTAAATTTGAATTACGCAAAATAACACCTAATACCTAACTAGAAAGTTAAGAGCCATCTTTTTTAGTCTAACTGGTTTTAAGATCCAGTTATATACATCATAAATTAGAATTTGCTACACAATGAAATATGACAATATCCTAAAGTAACAATACAAATCTGACGTTCAAAAAATGAGTTCGCGTGTTCATAAAAAAAACACCCCTTTGTAAATCACCCCTCATTACCATAACATGACAGCTGCGCGCGCACACGCGCGTGACGTCACGCCGATATCGATCTTCAACCGAGGATCGATATTATCGAACGCACACCTGTTGGGCTCGTGGCACGCACTATCTTCCGGGAGCGTTGACCTTTTTACTTTTTTTTGCGGTTAAGGCGTAAATCAGGGGGACTATTCGCTAAAATTAAGGCAATAGGCTAGACGACAATGATCAGAAATTATAAAAAAAAAATATCAGTACCTATGGTAAAATATAAAAAACTAGAACTATCTGCGATCTTGAAATTTTAATAACTTATGTCCGATTGTTTTATGGTTGATCAAAGTTTGATAGGAAAGTCCAATTTAAAAGGATGAAATTATTTAAAAAAACATCGGACGCGCAGCATGCGCCACCATAGCGAATTTTTTTTTTTCGAAATCCCGAATTGATATCGGAAAACCAAGGTCACTTTACATTACTACTTTTTGATGCTCTACACGAATCCGAAGTCAGAATTTCTAAATTTTGAGTTTCATGGCAACGGACAAACAGAACGACCGGACGATTTCTTAAGCTCAATGAATTTCGCTGAAAATACTATAACTTTTGTTACGGCATTAGCTACATAAACGCAGTATTTAACATAGCTGTCCAAGCTGTCGTATAAATTTCTGTTTTATTGTATACAAAATACCTAGGTGTGGCGTCATATCGCCAATCCTAATTATTATTTATATTGTAGGGTGTCAGTAGCTGATCACCATCTTTGAGAAAATAAAAAAGTTCTATATTATAATTTGCAATAGATGCAAAAGTTCGTCACTAACACAAACATTCTGCTAACTCAGTTAAAAGAACACTCAATCACAGAATCAGGTTCAAATCCCTCTTAAACGTAGGAGATTAATATTTCCAACTTGCCTGAATATTTATTATACGTATAATAAGTTGTGTATTAAAAGTTAAATATATACTCGTGAGTTGGCCGAAACAACTATTTGAAATATTAATAAGTTCTATATTTTTCTCTTTCTCTTTAATATTTTGTATAGTGACTCATTTAAAAGTAATTTTCACACCGGAAACTGTATTCATGTGAGTTTGTATGGTTTCCTCAACATTGCATTGAAGGAAGTGCATCGTGGGGAGAGGGCTAGGAACATTCATTGACATAAGTTTGACGTGATTTCAACGTTTGGTGTAACTTCAACAAGGAGATCGATAGATGCATTCGATTGTACAGCCCCCTAACCACCATCTCTTATTGCGACTCAATAACTGAATAGATTGCTTATTCATACCAATGAATAAGCGACTCTATTTCAAATGGAATAGAGTCGCTTATTCATTGGTATGAATAAGCAATCTACTCAATTATTGAATCGCAATAAGAGATGGTGGTAAGGGGGCTGGGCAGCTTTTGGACAGCTTCGGCACATCTTCGCCGCTAGGCTTGCCAGATGGCCAGAGTTCGTCCTCGAAATAAAAGTTTAATGCCATTATAACTACAATAGTATATTTTTGGGGTGTAAATGGTTCATCAACATCGTCAATATAAAGAATTCTAAAATTCGTTTCGGGTCGTTCGACGCGTTCCACTCGGATAAGTGTGCGTTCAGCTTTATGGATCATTTTAAAAATTGGTACAGTCATTTGCAAAACTGCATACAGCGTATTTTACCGCCTATACCATGGAGAGTGCTCTGAAGAACTGTTTTCCCTTATCCCTTCCTCCCCTTTCCGTCAAAGAACGTCACGTGCAGGCTCGCGATATCACAAGTTCACCGTTGGGATCATTCCTTCGCGTACTAAAAAGTTTGGCAACTTCTATCTATGTCGCACCATTATAAAGTGGAACGCGCTGCCGGCATATGTATTTCCTCATTCATACAATATGGGATCCTTCAAGCGAAGCGTGAAGAAGCATCTTGTAGGCCAGCATGGCGGCGTCAACTGACAAGACATCAAGGTCTCTTGTCCGTTGCCGATGAGGTTGGGGCTCCTCTTTTCGCTTTCCATCAGGTGAAGCGGAGTTAATATGCTGAGCTAATATAAAAAAAAGAAACCGAATATACGAAAGAAATCTCGTTTTTTTTTTTTTTATACTATGTCGGGTGGCAGACAAGCATACGGCCCGCCTGATGTGAAGCGGTTACTGTAGCCATATTAACGCTCGCAACATTAAATATCGCTCGCGCGCCGCTACCCCCGCTGCCATCGCAGCATCTTTTTCCTTTCTGGTGACCTCACTCACTCGCAGGAACACAACAGCCCTCAAGGGAACCGTTATTTGGCTGCGGTATTCTGTGAGGTGGAGGTACATTCCCCAGTCGGGTAGCTTACAGTTACGCTCCCTACCTCTCTTTTCGCCAGAGCTTCGTTTGTCAGTTAGCAGGGTGCACCACGTGCAGGTGAAGTTGGCTTTGGTTCAAAGATGTTGATGAACCACTTACACCCCGTCTCTTGCACCTGTCAAGGGTAGTAATGCAAACAGTTTTAAACCTTACAATTTTAGCATTTATATTATTATAGCTGACCCATAAATTGCCATATAATCCTAGGATTATTTTAGTAGAAAAAATAGATAACAACCTATTGTCAGACCTACTGAATATGCCTATAAAATTTAATCAAATTCGGTTAAGCCGTGTCAGAGAAGTATGGTAACTGTGAAATGAGAATTTTATATATTAGATTAATAGCTAATAACTACGCGAGCGATGGAGAGGGCTATGCTCGGGGTTTCTCTGAGGGACCGAATTCGGAACGAAGAAATTCGACGGAACCCTTTGGTTCTTTGGACTTTGGACATTCGTTGTCGACATAGCCTTCAGAGTTTGCAAGCTGAAGTGGCAATGGGCCGGTCACATCTGCCGAGCAAGTGATGGCAGAAGCGATGGACGCCCTCCTTCTAGATGGTCCGAAGACCTTAAGAAAGCGGCTGAAAGCAGCTGGATGCGGAAGGCGGAGGATCGTATTTGGTGGAAAGCATTGGGGAAGGCTTATATCCAGCAGTGGGTAGATACAGGCTGATGATGATGATGATAACAACTGCGAGCATACGATTTTAGTCCTGAACTTCTATCTAAATACTAGAGACCCGCCCCGACTTCACACGGGTAGAACACTATTGTAATACGCGGCAACGCCTGTTGATAGTTTAGCGAGCCCAGCCCCCTTACCACCATCTCTTATTGCGATTCAATAATTGAGTAGATTGCTTATTCATACCAATGAATAAGCGACTCTATTCCATTTGAAATAGAGTCGCTTATTTATTGGTATGAATAAGCATTCTATTCAGTTATTGAATCGCAATAAGAGATGGTGGTAAGGGGGCAGAGGTCGAATGGCTAGCAATGGCCACTATGATTCCAGAGTCGCGGGTTCGATCCCCTCACATGACAAACATTTGTGTGCATGAACATGTCTGTTTGTCTTGGTTTGGGTGTTTTCTATGTATTATATGTATGTATATTTACATAAAAAATGTATTTATGTTACATATATGTATATCAGTTATCTAATAACATCAGTTGTCTAGTACCCATAGTACAAGTTTTGCTTAGTTTGGGACTAGATGACACTGTATAATATTATACAGTCCAGGAATATTTATTTATTATTTATATTTCAGTTTTATTATTTATATTTTTAAACAAAACAGTAATGAATTGTATAAATAAACCTTCCTCCTGAATCCATTCTTAGGTTAGCTTAGGTAGCTTTAGAGTTTGTGGAGTTCAAGCAGATAGACAGACAGACGCGCCAGAGGTTAAAAAGGTGCAGACATTTTGCAATATTGATACTTTTTCAAGCAAAACCGCTTGCTGTAGCTAAAATCGATTTATGGTTTTTATATAAACTAATCATTAACCTTATAAATGATAAATAAAAAAGATACATAATATCATTGGAAAATATGACCTAAAACTGCCAAAATCTTTACTTTAGTAGAAATCAATCAAGTAAAAATATCAAGTAGGTACCTAAATACTGGTCTTGTTACTTATCAAACTTCTTCGTAAATTTGGTATTATTGTCGACTTAATTTAAACATTAATCAGTATATTACAATAATGCTTTAATTTACCATACCCTCGTAATATATTAACATTTATGTAATTCATCATATCAACCCGCCATTTTGTTTTAAAAACAAAGAAGCGCTTACCAAATCGATACAAAAATCATTTCTATTTAACTCCATAACAAAATCTTCGTTTTCCAATCGAACAGTAATCGATTTATTATTTACGTGGACATTCACGATTACCTCGGACATTGTTTTCTATTGTGACCTAAAATATCGAAAATTGATAATACGATCCGCAATATCGGAAATCTTACCCTCTTCGTGTAACCGGTTGTCATAGCAACGCCGCGGCGGACGACCCCAACTGACAACAGAACGAAAACACATAACCATCCCTTTCACACTCAAGTATTTCTCAGATAAGTTAGAAAGAGTTAGTGATATAATACTTAATGCGTTTCAGTGAAAGTAGCGTCGAGTAAAATCGATATCGCACAAGGCTAGGCGTCGATTATCCGTTCTTTTTCCGTTTAGTGTGACAAGGTTTCAGTTTGTGTTCTACGTTAGAGCAAATGTAACCTTATTGTGTGTAAGTAAGGCGTGTTGTTGGTTGTTTAGGACAGTTTTAAAGGACTGTATTCGTTGAGGCTGTGTTTGCAGGGGCATGTCACATCGACTGAGTATTGATTATTGCGATCCCCGTACCGACTGATTGCTCTGAGTTTCGATTTATTGGAATGCGAATATTTTGTAATGTCATTGATATTAAAAAATATCGTCAATCGATGTGAATATGTACTATCACACATTACATTGTGTGATAATGCACAGTGGTGTTCTTAAGTTACATTTAGAAACTTGTTCACCAGCTTCTTGCTTCCAATTAGAATTTTATATACCACTAGTTGACCCGGCAAACTTTGTTTTGCCATATAAATTTAGAGGGGTTGATCGTAGAGGGGTGAAAATTTGGGGTTGTATGTATTTCTATGTAAAAACAAAAAAAACTGTCTAAAAAATAAAATAAAAATTTTAGGGGTGAACCCCACCCTTAACATTTAGGGGGATGAAAAATAGAAGTTGTCCGATTCGCAGACCTAACCGATATGCACACAAAATTTCACGAAAATCGATCGAGCCATTTCGGAGGAGTTTAATTACAAACACAGTGAAACGAGAATTTTATATATTAAGAAGATTAAGGTAGCAAACAAGCATACGATCGGCGTATAGACGTTAACGCCAAAAGCATTTGAAATAGAGTCGCTTATTCATTGGTATGAATAAGCATTCTATTCAGTTATTGAACCGCAATAAGAATTGACGAGCTCGGTGGCGTAGCGGTCAATGACGCGGCTTCGACACCAACGCTCGTGGGTTCGATTCCCACATAGGACAAACATTTTGTGTGCATGAACATGTCTGTTTGTCTTAGTCTGGGTGTTTTCTATGTATCATAAGTATGTATTTACAAAAAAAATATGTATTTACGTATGTTTATCAGTTATCTAGTACCCATAACACACTTCGCTTACTTTGGGGCTAGATGGCGCTGTGTAATTTGTCTGACAATATTTATTATTTATATTTATTATTTATTTATTTATAAGAGATGGCGGTAAGGGGGCAATCACGCGTTGCCGACTATAAAACTCATTTACCTACAGGCAATTTGATCTACACTACTTTGCGTGCTTCCGCCACCAATTAGTCCTTGCAAGCTACTGCCTGCCGGCACCCACCCACTACCGTTAGTAGTTGCATGCGACTGCCGTGGCTGCTTTGGTCGTCTCTGCTCCAGCTGCTGCGGCCGTCTCGGCGAACCTCCAACATCTGAAACAGAAGAAACGTGCGACTGCTACCCCGACTGCCGTGGTCGTCTCTGCGACACGTGTTTCGTCTCTACGCGAGGCATCAGGCAATGCCTGTAAATTGGACTTCCGCAAATAATAACACCTGAATCAATTAAGTATCTAAAACTCCTTAGAAGAACCTCATACTGCAGTCTCCTGGGAAAACCTGGGCAGTAAGTTCATTTCATAACGTGAGAGTTCTTGAAAGAAAACTCACTGGAACCTCACTGTATGTAACCAATCGCTTCAATATGCAAGAATGAATTCCATACGCGGTGTAAGTGGCTCACCACCATCTTTGAGCCAAAGACAACCTCACCTGCACGTGGTGCACCCTGCTGACTGACAAACGAAGTTCTGGCGAAAAGAGAGGTAGGGAGCGTAATTGTAAGGTACCCGACTGAGGAATGTACCACCACCTCACAGAAGACCGCAGCCAAATAACAATTCCTTCCTTTCCCAAAGGATTGTTGTGTTCCGGCGAGTGAGTGGGGTCACCAGAAAGGAAGGAGTTGCTGCATTGGGAGCGGGGGTTGCGGCGCGCGAGCGATATTTCTTGTCGCGAGCGTTAATATGGCTACGGTAGCTGCTTAGCATCAGGCGGGCCATATGCTTGTCTGCCACTCGACGTAGTATAAAAAAACTATATAAATAAATAAATATTCTTGGACATATTACACAGCGCCATCTAGTCCCAAACTAAGCAAAGCTTATTAAAGCAAATAACTGATGAATTACGTAAATACTTTTTTTTTGTAAATACATATATATACAAAAAATTGTCTCGCGCGGGGATCGAACCGGCGACCTCGGAGTCAAAGTAGCCATTACTAGCCATTCGACCACCGAGCTCGTCATAGCCAACAACTCTTCAGAACCAATTGAATAACCAACTAACCGTTCAAACACACCGGCTCGGAGAGGACAGCAGATTTTGAATGCGTTTAAAATAGAGCTTTGTGTCATTGGCATAAGGTTTACTTTAAAAATTCACATCGGCTCTCGTATAACAAAAGAAGTGAATTTTAAAAATGAACCTTATACCAATGATCCAAAGCTCTATTTTAAACGTCACCAAAGTCTGCTCTCCTCTCCGAGTTGGTAGCGAACGGACCCTTAAACAGTATAACACACAGCTTGTCACAACAGGGGAGGTAAAGTCTCTCCTTGGATTTAGGCTCAATACCGTGTTAAGGAGCTCGATGCACGTGTTACTCTAATCGAACACGCAAGTTAAGCAACGTCGACTGTAGCCTGTTCATGGATGGGCTTATTAATCGCGAGCTCCTCCGTGCTTCGGAGGGCACGTTATGCCGTCGGTCCAGGCTGTTGTCATTAGATGACAGTCGTTAAGCCAAGTCAGTGGCTTAAGGGCGGATTGAAAACACTGGCCTCCGCCAACGCGCAGTTGAGAGTGGTGGAGTATGCTCTAAACCCCTTCGATTGAGGGGAGACCCGTTACCCAACTGTGGGATGATTATGGGTTGATGCCGACCGTGTATAAGCTTCAAGTCATCTACGATTCCCATGTCTTGCCTCTGAGTCGAATGCTCTAACCAATGGGCTATAGCAATACCACACTCCATACAAATGTTGCGTCGTTTACTACTACATACATAAACAATGACGTATGTGCAGAGCGTGAATAAGCGTGTGTGCGTGCGGCGCCATACAAACGGTTCCAGATTTGTCTCAGAGGTGAGGTCGATACGAGAGAGCGACAGGGAGTGGCCATACTGTAGTATTATTTATACTGTGGCAATACTCAGAAACAAGTAGGTATATTCGTAATAGAATTTGATTTACCAACATAGATAAAAGGATCAGCAGGCTGAAATGGCAACCACTTACTTTTGCAAGTGGCTTGTGGAACCGTTACTGGGACAAAAAAGTATCATTATTATATTTATTAGTTTGTGAACTTTCAACCCTTTCAAGGGTAAGTCTACTGTCCTTTAGTTTTTATTTTATAGAATTTTTAGAAATTGTTAGAAATTTCCAGATCAAATTTCTAACATTTTAAGCATTATGTTTATATTTGGTAGTTTTCAGAATGAATTCCAGTTGTCCACTTTTAGCTGTGTAAAATGTAAATCATTAGAATTATGCATTTTATTATTTCAACATTAGGAGCCGGCGAACTTCTAGCTCATTTGTATGGCAGCGATAGAAAGTCGTAGTCATGTCTTAAAACATCATGCGTAGCAAGCAGAAAGTGAAATTTATTTTCCGAAGCAGATGATACTTTTAATTACTTCGTAGCAAGGAACTGACATTCGTAGATCGTAGGCGTAGCTACGTAAAGTAAAGAAGGAATTTTACCTTATCAAATAACAAGAAAAGAAATAGATACGCAATATGCTACGCTTCGATTTCATACGTATGTAGCTACGCTTCAAAGCAGCTACGTAGCAAAGAGACCTTTCTGTAGCAAATGGAAATACTTTTTACTCTGCCGTCGTAGCTGATCTTCGTAGCCGTATTTATCTGGAAGACGACGATTACTAAAATGAAAAAGCTACCTTTCGTAGCCATGTTTCGTAGCAAGTGCTACGTATAAGGAATATATTTTTTTCGCTATAGTAGAAAAACTCTTGGTAACTTCGTAGACTTGCTTCGTAGGTAAAGCTACGTAATGGAATAAAGATGCTTAGGCAATCTGACTAGCAATTATTTCTCTTAACTCATCTCACTACTGCGATACGGATCTCTGTTTCATTAAATGGGTTTAGCGCGTACGTACGCTGCTTATCTGCGGATTGGGAAAGGCCAGCGTTTTCAAGCCCAATGAAGTTCACTGGCTTTTCTCAACGACCGTCATCTAATGACAGCAGTCGAGATCGACGGCTTATCATGCCCTCTCGAATAGATATACATATTCATGAAGAGGCTGAGATTAACGTTGCTTAACTTGTGTGATCGATTAGACTGACACCGGCAACGACGCCATCGTGCTCCTTAATTCATATGGTACATCAATGTCAAGACTCTTGATGCATATACTAACGATCTACATTCACTGATCGCCTGATGATGCTTCGCGTAGAGACACATGTCTCTATGTTAAAAATTCTATTTTTTTCTATATTTAAACACATGTTTAAATATAGAAAAAAATAGAATTTTTATTAAAAAAGAATTTATATGTAAACCGGAAAATAAAGGGTATCAGTTGATTAATCCTCCTATAATTGTAAATCTTGCTCCTATAGATAATAAATACATAAAGGAAATGAGCTTTTTTTTTTTGAAAATTCTATTTTTGGGGTGTAAGTGGTTCATCAAGATCTTTGAACCAAAGCCAACTTCACCTGCACGTGGTGCACCCTGCTAACTGACAAACGAAGCTCTGGCGAAAAGAGAGGTAGGGAGCGTAATTGTAAGCTACCCGACTGGAGAATGTACCTCCACCTCACAGAATACCGCAGCCAAATAACAATTCCCTTGAGGGTTGTTGTGTTCCTGCGAGTGAGTGAGGTCACCAGAAAGAAAGGAAGGAGATGCTGCGTTGGCAGCGGGGGTGGCGGCGCGCGAGCAATATTTTATGTTGCGACCGTTAATATGGCTACGGTAACCGCTTCACATCAGGCGGGCCGTATGCTTGTCTGCCACCCGTCGTAGTATAAAAAAAAAAAAAAAAAAAAAAAAAAAAAGAGCTACAACATAATAAGTATCACATATCGCAGAGACGACCACGGTGCAGTATAACTAGCAGTACTACGTATGGCCACTCCCTGCCGCTCTCTCATATCGACCTCACGTCCCCTCTGAGATGAATCTGGAACAGTTTGTATGGCGGACACACACACACACACGTTCAATCACCGTCTACACAGGACTACGAAACTCTGTCTACTACGATACTCCTAGCATCCGTGTCCAACACCACATCTCCAACACGTCAACTTTTTTTCCGAAGTCCCTCGTGTGAGTTGTTCTATGCAGTTGTAAGCAATTCATTTTGGCAGACAAAAGTCGCTCGTTTGCTCACGTGTTAATAGAATAATGTGTTCTGGGTCTGCCCTAATAGGAATTATATTTTTTATCTGTACTAATATTCTAAAAAGGAGGTAAAGTTTGTGAGGTAGTGGGGATATCTCTGTATCTACAGAACCGATTTTGAAAATTCGATTACCAATAGAAAGCCACGTTATTTGTGAGTGCCATATCAACCCGAAAAATTAATACTTTTTCCACGGGCGGAAGCTAGCAACTTATTATATATATTAAGTATAATAGTGATACTCAGCATTTTTAAATAATTATTAAAATGCCTTTACGTTTCATTACTCTTTATCATCATCATCATCATCATCATCATCATCATCTCAGCCATTGAAAGTCCACTGCTGGACATAGGCCTCCCCTCTAGATCTCCAATACTCTTTATCAGTTTTTCATTATTCTTTCAGCCTATTACTAATTGGACCATTTGTATTTACATTGTATTGGCTGCTTTCTGTAAAGATATTTATTGAAATTTCAGGCCAGGAATAAAATATCCTCATGATTGCTCAGTACTGCTCAGGGACCACTTAAGGTGTCGTTACGAACCACTAGTGGTCCGCGGACCATAATTTAAGAACCACTGATTTAGGGAAATAATTTACATAAGGAACGAACAAAATAAAACACAAATGTGTGTTTGTTTGTTTGTATTGCATCAACTGTAACACTTTCAGTTTTCATCGATATTGAGCAAAGTTTATCTACATTATTATAACTGCTTACATTTAACCGTGGATTTGTTTATTAATTAATAATTGGTTGACAAAAAAACTGTTAATATTAATTTAATACTACAAGCAAAAAAAAACTATATATCGAATATTATATCTATAATCCGTCCGCTATAACTTTGTAACAGCGAGCAATCATTAAAAAAAAACAAAGGAAATTTGAAACGCTTGACTAGTAACAAAATCAAAATAGACGTTATATGCTCAACCTTTGTAACAGAAATTATAACATACTTACAATTATTGAAATGAAATTATAATAGTCACTATAGATACTACATTTTATTTAGAAATGATTATAGTGAAACTGGTAGTTTTATAAATGAATTTGTAACGACTTTTGAGAAAATAAAGTTTTTAAACCGTAATATGACTTCATTGTGTGACACATAAACAATTCCACGACGAATGTAAGCATAACAACGCATGCTATGTCATAATGCTCTGACCTCTCCATGACAATACACACACGACACATTATTTGTGCCGTTCCATATTTGTTTAAGCTTTAAGCACCAATTTTCTTTATAACAAGTCGTTCGAAATAATTAAACGACTAAAATTCTATAAATATCTTACTATGTATAGGTTAAAAATACATGTTATAACATTTTTACAAGTCTATCTTTAGTTTATTATGTGTGAATTGAATGAACTGTTCCGAAATTTTGAGGATGCATTTTTTTCTAGGTTTTCTGAATCGTTATTGGGATTGTTCATTCGATTCACTTACATTATGCTTTAAACATAAATTAAAAATGTAAAAAATCTACAGACAGTATGAAAGCATGGTAAGGACATGAATTGTGACAAACATAACACATAAAGTCGCGTTCTAATGTTAAATTATACAAATTAAAACCATATCAATATACTCCGGAACATATTTACAGACAGTATGGTCGTGGACACGAATACACTAAAAATAATTAATAAATTCGCTAAAACAGTTAAATATAATTGCACGTACGATGAACTAAGAAATTCATAACTAGGAGTATTCTTCTATTGGTTAATTATACTTATAATTATTTTCTATTTACGTATGTATGTTATTTCAATTTCAGAAATTCACAAAATTAATGTAAAGACGGATTTGTGTTCCTTTATTAATTGCCATTAATAATGTGAGTTGAAAAATAACGTAATATAATCGAGTTTAATATATTATTATATATTTTTACAGAATAGATGCGGGTTGAAATATTGGTAATATTAAAAAGCCATGCGAGAATGAAATTTCTACTTATTTTCCTTTCAAATAAAAAGCATGCCTAATTCAATTGTGGCGTAGATTAAGATATATGCCAGTAAAGTATACAATAGGTACTTAAATGGGTATAATGTAGGTAATTACTAAAATTATAGAATATAGTACAAGTATTTATATTTTCAGCAAAACTACGCATCGAAGCGTTACTTAATTGTACAATAATTAGTAGATCAGGGATATAATCGTATATACTCTGGATTCGAAAGTAATTTCCAGACTGCTAGTTGCCCAGGTTTATAATATTGGTAAAGCAAAGGGTATTATTATAACAAATTACAAATTAGAGATTACAAACAAAATCTAGGCTAGGACGTACATTTTGAGATTAATATTATGTACATAGGTTATAAAATAAATAAACACGATTGGATATAATTGTGAAAGACACAAAATCTTTAAGAGATCCATAGACAAGCTTCTGCGGAAATTAATTCTAACAATGAATAGTTATTCAAAGTCCAGGCATTCAAAATAACGTTTATCTTTATTTCTAGTTAGCACGTTGTATAGAACGCATCATAAATATCATACAATATTGTTGTATCTAAGGCACATAATGTTTAGGCTTTCAATTATTACTCCATATCGTAACAGTGGTGCTAATCAAAGAAACGAACGAACATGCAGTGACAAATACATTTACTTTTTCAAATTTAAACATTATTTTATTATTGCTTGTGCTATATGTTTTTATTTATCTTATGAAATTCCTTGAAAAAAGATTCGTATTCGCCACATACATACAAAATCATTGCAAAGCTAGTAACACTACCGAAATCTACGAACGCTGTCCATGAAATGAATAATTTTAACTTCTCTCGGCTTTTCGTTATCGGATAACATTTATCCATTGGATACCATTTTTTATTACAATAA
The DNA here is from genome assembly GCA_937001555.2 of Hypsopygia costalis. Lineage (NCBI taxonomy): Eukaryota > Metazoa > Arthropoda > Insecta > Lepidoptera > Pyralidae > Hypsopygia > Hypsopygia costalis. Next base: position 2,475,232 of record OW443351.2, on the reverse strand, counting down.
TAACAAATGCATTTCATACAACATGAATCTGTCTGTCATTAGTTAATAATACACAACGTATTATTCTTTTCCGTCAGCACTAGCTGTGCCATTTGCCAATCATACAAAAACAACTATTTCAATATAAGACACGTTCAGAATGAACAATTGAATCACAGTCTAGAATTTTCGGCACCAATGAGCTTTTAAATTCGTCACCAATATTTATATTGCCTTAACACTTTACAAGGTTATCTCGTTCGGATTTCATTATACGACGAAACTGTTTAGGTTCTCCGAATTCAATATAATCAACAAGCCTTATGTGACATTACTATTTAATCATCTAACTGTTTTTATATCCTCTAATGTCTATAGCTAGCAATTGACTAATTTCCGCATTTCTGCCTAGTTGAACTATTTCAGCTGTAATAAAGTCTAATATATTATTCTTTTCAGTGACATAGCTATGTATTAGTTGTACCAAACTGCTTTCCTAAATTTTAAATCGAATTTTATAGATAGAACCCAGTCTGTCCAGCATTTTTTCTATAGAAAAAATATTTTTCAAGTCAACTGTTATGTATATAGGATCACCCTACTTTCAGTACCAATTTCTAGCTTTACTAAAGCTGTTTCTCGTAATTATATTTATTATTGCTCATCATTTATTGCTACGTTTCCTACTTCACTATGTTCCTACATCTTAAAAAAGTATATGAAGGCGTTAAATGAATATACAGAAAAAAAAAATCAAGGAGTATAAGTCTAAGTAAAAAGAAAAAGCCTGAGTATTGTTCGAAAATATGTCGCATCTACAGCAATGTTTATGGAAATAATCAGAGATGATAGAAGTGACAGCGCATAATTTTATTTTCTGGATTTTCATTCCTATATCTTTTCTTTCTTTGATGTAATCTACGTTTCCTCTAAGCTGCTCGTGCTGTCAACTTCACCACAATGTTACATCATCTACAAATTGACAACTTAACTGTACGATACTTACATAAATCTATAACTATTTAAAACCGTGTATATATATTTGGATTTCATTAAGTGTAATTTGGCCACAATTTTAGGTTCGCCCCCTTACTAATAACCGTAAGGGGTACTATAATTGTAAATATTTGTTTTATTTTAAGTAATATTAAATTTACATACATTGTTACACTAATGACTAGCTTTTCTCGTATGGCCACGGTATTATAAACAAATTACCATTGAATGTGATAAATGAAAAATATTGTAATTACTAGATTTCGAAAGATTATAAGAATTATTTTACTGTTATTATTCTGTAACCAAAGACTATATTTTTTTAACTTACAAAAAGTATTCGAATCTCTGGTTACAGAATATAAAGTCCTAAATGTACCTAAATAGTTAGTATGAATTGTCAATGTTACAGGTATGAGCGGATGGATTTATTAAAACGACTACAATTTACAAGATCCTATTAGTAGTATTAATTTTACAATTTTATGAAAGGCACCTATAAAACGTCCCTCGACAACTGTCGAACTACAAATATCCATTATTATTGTTTTCGATTCGAGTTCACAAATTGCAGTAACAACGAGCAAAGTACATACGTTTTGTGAGATCATAAGTAGTTTTTTTTACGCAGCAAATAATGAACCTTCTCTAATAACTTCAGTGTATTACGTACTAACTGTTGGTAGGTATTTAAAATAAATGCCTTTAAGCTTTGGTAACTTTCAAATTGTTTTTTCATTATGTATACTTATTTAATCCATTACAATTTCTGTATGTGCAAGCTATTTTAAACTATGAATATAATATTTTCTACAATTTTGCTAAAATAATGGACTAAATTAAATAATAATCGTTGCAATATTGACACTTATCGCAATCCACACAGAGAGCTCGAATCGAAAATACTATAATGAGATCGCTAGTCTCATGGCTACTAATTTATACAACTAAACTATCTCTTAAGCAAGGCTCGTCTTTCTTAAATATTCGTTCAATAAATTAAAAAAAAATGTAAACTAGTACTTAGTCTATTTTACTTTTCAATACAAAACACACAACAATGAAACAAAAACAACTTATAATATCACACTTTCGTCAAATAAACATGTTTGACGCTAGTTCTGGAAGCATTATATTCTCATAATCGCTTGTCCTAACTGTCTCACAGCTCAGCAAATAATATTTTACAAGCTGTTCAATAATAATTTTATTTCACTAAATTACTGGAAGGCTTGATCATATCATACTTGTTATATTCTATAAAAATATTAGAATATAATATGTTGTTTTTATTTTAAGTAGCTTTATATTTTTACATAATTATCGTTGGAGTATTGTATTTTGTTATTATCGCCTATCGAGTATTAATGAAAGCTATATTGAGCGCCTGTTGCTGTCTATTTAGTCTCACACCTTCCTCACTAGATGGCGCTGTTTCTAAATATTAGACACCGCATTTACAAAGTCACACGCACGGCACAGCTACAGGCAGTCAATATGGGCCAAATTAAAAAATCTAAATTTCAACTACAACCTTTGCCGTGTTTTATCCCATTTAAATTAAATATTTACACTAATTCCTACGTCTTATTTTCCCGCCGCGCAGAATTATTTCAATTTATATATGGTTTTAATTGATCTATGAAAAAAGTTGCAAAAATACGATAACTTCTTTAGTTTATTATGCAAAGGGATAAATTCATTATTTGCGCTAAAATGTCTCACATGTTTACGCCAAGTTCCATTTTGTCATGAAAGATGTTCTTTTCAGAGACTAGGTAGATCGACATTTTAAATGATTTATAAAATATCAGTTACTTTTCATCTTCTTTATACAGGGAAGGAATAAAAAATACACGTAAAGCCTTTTAAGGTGATAACCAAGAACATGATTCAACGTTTTGACTTATATTTTTGTCCCTTAATGTCCTTATAGATTTTTAGCACATTGTTGAGGATTTTTGAAATCTTAAACCAAACTTAGATTTTATGTAATAATTTAAGGGTCACCACTGCGTTCGGGCTTTTAAGAAAGTTGAATTCTGAGGTGAGAAGACTGACGGGACTGCAAAGCACTGAACACTCGCCTGTATCAAAGTGTATAGTCTTAATACGAGTATTTTGATCACATTCGAACTTGTGAACGTTTACCTACATGCCGACCAAATTGAAAAAAAAACATCATATTGTGAATTTAGTAAACGCATGTAACGTATCCAAATTAGCCGGGTTACTCACTTCAAAATGTGAGCAAGTAAACCACATTTGATATGTAACACGCGTCTTATAAATTCACAAAATGAGAGTTCTTCTCTATTTGGTCGGTTTGTTTACGTTGACATAATCGAACGCGAGAAAAAAACCCTCATTAAGCACTCTGTTGTCTATAATAATATTTCTTAAATACCTTCCAATTTCCCTGTACATATGAATTTCTTAAACGAAGGGCCAACAAATAAGCAACCGAAAGAAATATTTTCCAAACTTATTAAGGCTAGCCTATATCAACCTGGCCGTACTTGAGCTCGCTGTGTTCGACTAGAACGAGTTCTATATTCACGTATATTTTTAACATAAAAACAATATCTGACATGTTTCTAGGTTATATAGACCCACCTTTTAAAAAAACGTAATAAAACCACAGATTATAACGGACAAAACTAAACTGTCCTATGTGTAACAGGCCGCCAATGGGGAGGCGGCGCCGGCGTCCACCGAAGCACCGTTGTAGCCGGTTGCAAGGTTTGTTGCAGCGACGGTTGCAATCTCGGCTCCAGGGGCGGCTCGGCTTGGGGCTCGGATCACGGCGAGTGTAAATCCGGCGCTGGTTTGTCAGGCGCGATGTCGTCCGAGTCGACGCCGACTGACGCTCCGACTGACGCGCCTGTCGTGTCCATTGCGGTCGCTTCTGATGTTATCACACTTGATTGGAAGAAACGCTCTGGAATCAAGTTACAATTCGTTGTATTCTTGAACAATTGAAGAAAGAAAGAAAGAAAATTAGTTTATTAACATCATGAAACAATAAGTCTTTTTAGGGTTCCGTACATCAAAAGGAAAAACGGAACCCTTATAAGATCACTTTGTTGTCCGTCTGTCTGTCTGTCTGTCGGTCTGTCTGTCAAGAATTTCTATGTCGAGAATGCGTGGAGGTATCAAGCTGAAATTTGAACTGTATACTCAGGTCTACGGTCCCATGAAGTTGTAAAAAAATCAAACTGCTAAGTTTACGTAAAAAAAAGTTACGGCCGTTTATTCAGCTAAAAACGCATATTTCGACACATTCTCAGGGGAATCAAAACCTATAGGGTACTTCCCGTTGACCTAGAACTATGAAATTTGGCAAGTAACATCGTTATAGACTACAGGAATAAATCTCAAAACTATACATTTGTAAAAAGATCTTAAAAAATAGGGGGTCTATATTTTTTATAGGGTGTCGAAATTTCAAATTGAAACTACTAGTTTAAATGGGGTATCATATGAAAGGGCTTGATGTACACATTGCAAAATATATTTTATTTATTTTTTTCGACGCATTATTTCTCATTTATAATGAAAAATATCAAATTTAATAATGATACTACGTACGGAACCCTCGGTGGGCGAGTCCGACTCGCACTTGTCCGGTTTTTCTTTGTTATCAAGTCTTGTTCGAACATGCTCTTTCTGTAAATTTAGGGAGTATTGTTTCGCAGAATAGGGACATGGACGTTAGTGTAGTGTGTCGCGGTACGTGGATATTCAACAACACGGGGTTAAATGAAGATTCATCGACCTCGACAACAGAGACAGATTGACACCGCTGAGACAGTCGGCCTGTGACCAAGCCTTTGCATCCTATAAAGGCATGTAAATTTACCTTACATGCATGATCGCGTTAATTCAGGTTATTAAGATCTGTGACCCTAAAGAATTCACCCTAGGGTGAAACGTATGTCTGAGAACTAAATAAATTCCGTTTTTTAACCTAGCATAGGGTAAATTCTCAGACATACGTTTCCCAGAATTCACCCTAGGGTGAATTCTTTAGGGTAACAGATCGGAATAACCCGTTAATTATCGTGGTTATTATAATTTTAATGATGCAACGCAAAAGTTTAAAAATTATTATTGACTCCCTAAGGTTAGAGGCATTAAAAGAAATGTTACAAATTATGCCCCCTTGACACGTACGGAATTCACAATACATATTATTATATATTCCTTGTATAGGTATAACAGAGTGAGCATGTGGAAACAAGCCCTTCTCAATCATTGTCTATCCAGATGCGAGAACTGAATACACTCCACCATCAAGGTTGATAAATCATCAACATTATTTGTTTTTGTTGTATTTTATTATTTATTACTGGCTAATCAAAATTTGAATTTATGTTTCCTTTTACTATGCACTGTTTTCTTATGATGTCTTTATGTCACTTCTTTAAAATAAAGTCAATTCCATCAGTTTTATTGTTATTTATTTATTAAAGTCGCAAATAGAATACTTATATTAAAATTTGAAATTACTAACGTGATCGACACGAGTAACATGTTGACTACAACGTGACCGACACGGGTAATAACCCGTGTCGGTCACGTTGCCTAACAATATATATATGTATGAATGTGTTGTCAATCATGTTAGCAGATATTTTAATTGACAACACGTCCGTACACAGCTAAATTGTTAGACAACATGACCAACACGGGTAACATGTTGCTTAGTGTACGGCAGCTTTTAGGTTACTTACCATCATCCAACAGAACGACGTGGTCAGGCCCCGCAGGCGTCGCCATTATATTGAATTCATCGTCTAAAGTCGGGAATGGTGCATTCCATCTGCAACGTAATAAATTTACTATCATATAGTATGAATATAGATTGGTCATAAAGAATAATACCCGCTATATCGTTGTAATATATATGATATCTATATATTATCTATGTCGTTTAAATACTAATTTAACTAAGAAAAATGACTACCTACCTGTTACCACCACTGTCTCCTGTGTAGCCAGGATTAACAGCGGCGACCACCAAAAAGGGCAATGAACAATGAAGACCACTTTAATCAGAATAGATTAAATTCATTGATTCGGAATAAGTAAGATAACTAATTTAATCAGAAGAAATTAGTTAAAACTGGGAAGCTTTTGGAATTTGATTTGTAACCTCTAATAATAACAATATATTATATATATGTATTAGACTTGTTTTTATTAATATTATTAAATGCTATGTTGCCATTGTTTGCAATACCCGAAAACGATTATAAGTGCTTTGTATGTGCGAAACTTTAAAATATACACTTAACAAGCAAATACAGAATTGAATTGAATTAACTATGTTACTCCCAATTTATTATTTTTTTTAAACATATAAAAAATGAACTATTGCAACAACAACAACTATATACAACGACTACGATGGTTTCCCTCAATTCTGATTTGTTGTACAAAATAATAACTCAAAAAGCCAATACATAGCATTAAAAGGTCAGTTTTATTAGCATTAGCTGACCGTTTAACTGGTAGCCAATTTTCATTGAGCCATTTCCGAAGTTTTTCCGAGACATTCAGACAGACAGACAAATATTTTTTAGAATGGTCATTCATGATTTAGTATCGTATTGTACAATTATTTTGTTAAGTCCGGAGGTCGTATTTGTTAAATAAAAGAACATTAACATTGGACCCAGTACACTTCCCTGTGGCACCCCATATACTTTTTACTTTACTTGAACGTGTATAGATTTATTATCGAAGCTTGTTCCCTCGTTTAGTTGAGATGTTGGGCTTTAATTTCTCCGACAATATTGAGCTCGACCGCTTGGTCTTCTGGTTCGGCATTTTTTCTGACCCTCCACGTTATTCACACACACTCTTACACACACTCTTACGTAATTTGCTGTTATTGGTCCCAGGCTTACTCTCTGCTACTAGAACTCCATGTTAAATTCCTTGCATGTCGCATCCGGGATAGTATACTATTCTGATTTGGTAACAACAAGGGAGAATTACCAAGCATTCAAACGATTTTGCAATTCATATTATTGGAATCGATGTGTTCGGTAACAACTCAATATTTTAGGTCCCCTATTGTGTTAGATACATAAAATCCGTGGTGCACGGCAGTTGAGCTTCACTTGACTAGCCATCTATTTAGGCTTTTAATGCCTTATTTGCCGTATAACTGTCTCTCTCACACACACATTGCCAAGAGGCGAAGTCAAATTGCAAAAGCTTCTTTACTCCTACTAATTTCTTCTGATTAAATTTGTTGTGAGTTTCAAGGGAACCGTAGTCTCACCTCCGGGACTGCAATGGACTTCACTGTTCATTGCCTTTTTTGGCGATCGCCGCTGTTAATCCTGGCTACACAGGAGACACAGTGGTGGAAATGTGTGGTGGGCCTCCGTTACTAGAACTGCTAGCTCCTTATTACATTGGCAGTATAAAGCTTTTGGGGTGTAAGAGGTTCATCAACAACAAAAATTTTGGGGTGTAAGAGGTTCATCAATATCTTTGGACCAAAGCCAACTTCACCTGTACGCGGTGCACTCTGCTGACTGACAAACGAAACTCTGGCGAAAAGAGAGGTAGGGAGCGTAATAATTGTAAGCTACTACTAGGGAATGTACCTCCACCACCTCACAGAATACCCCAGCCAAATTTCCCTTGAGGGTAGTCGTTTTCCTGCGAGTGAGTGAGGTCACGAAAGGAAGGAGATGCTGTGTTGGCAGCGGGGGTGGCGGCGCGCGAATGATATTTTATGTTGCGAGCATAAGGCTACGGTAACCGCTTCAGATCAGGCGGGCCGTATGCTTGTCTGCCATCAGTCGTAGTATAAAAAAAGCCTTACCTTGGCGGTGCCCTGTTGGCAGGCCTCGGAGCGTACAGGCCGAGCCCCCCGGGCGGCGAGACGCCGCCGCCGCCCGCCAGCACGGCGCCGCCGCCCGCGCCCACGCCGCCCACCGCTCCGCCCAGCCCTACTCCGCCTAACGACCCGTAACTGAACACCTGCAACAAACCACACAACTTTATTAATAGTAAAGAGATTTAGGGATTCATCTAAGACTAAGTAAATGATAAATAAGGACCGATAAATAGAAGAGGATTTTTTTTACTAATACGAAGGTTACATGTGTTTTTAATTATCAAAGGGCGTCAGCATTAGGCTCCGTCATTATACTATTTTATATTACAGCAAGAATTATTTTTAGGCGAATTTAGAAATGAATCGCTTTAGTGCGTTCTAGATAAATATTTATCTTTTTAGAAGTAACCACCAAAAAATATTATATGTACAGTGTAGAGAAAACATTAAAACTATTTAAAAAAAATATATTATAGTACTTTCTATTTATGTAGAAGTAACCACATAAATTATTGGTTATCGAGCTCACCACAACGAGCCCAGAGAACAGATTACTTTTCAAAAATATATAAATAACTTTCTATAAAGTTGATACTGTTGATTGTTGGCACTTGGTGGAACATTATTATCATAATGTTATAATAAAGCACTTGTATTGTTCCACGTTATTATATTTAATATTACCGATCGGTTTCGCAGCTAAGGCAAACAAAACAGATAAAGCTAAACAGATGGTGACCATCTGTTTACCTTGACGTGTTGAACGTGAAATAGTACAAGTGCTTTATTATAACATTATAACTTTCTATGATACACTACACAAAATATATAACTGTTTACTAACAAAACGGTTAAAACATATACAATAAACAATTTTCTACAGTACACTAGTCAATACTATTATCAGCGAAATTCAATAAGCTTATGAAATCGTCCGGTCGTTCTGTCTGTTCCTTGCCATGAAACTCAAAATTTCGAAATTCTGACTTCGGATTCGTGTAGAGCACCAAAAAGTAGTAATGTAAAGTGACCTTGGTTTTCCGATATCAATTACGAAAAAAAAAATCGCTATGGTGGCGCATGCTCCGCGTCCGATGTTTTTTAATTGAGTTTAAATTAATACTTTAGTGTGTCTACACTCCGCCAACCTGCAGTCGACCAGCGTGGTAGAGTATAAATAAATAAATTAAATAAATATTTCTGGACAATTTACACAGCGCCATCTAGTCCCAAATTAAGCGCAAAGCTTGTGTTATGGGTACTAGACAACTGATAAATGTACTTAAATACATATATTTTTTTTTTTTTTGTAAATACATACTTATAATACATAGAAAATACCCAGACCAAGACAAACAGACATGTTCATGCACACAAATGTTTCTCTTGTGCGGGAATCGAACCCGCGACCTCGGCGTCAAAGTGGCCATTGCTAACCATTCGACCACCGAGCTCGTCATCGTATGCTCTAAGCCCCTTCGATTGACGAGAGACCCGTATCCCAGCGGTGGGATTGAACCCTTATTGGGTTGTCGACGATGTGGTATGTGCAAGCTGCATTCGTAATTTTCTGTACCCCTATTAGTTGACTGTTCTTGAATGCATTTAGCATTAACTCTGTCTAGAAAACCAAGTTGATGCTGTTAATTGTTGGCACTTGGTGGAACATTATTGTCAAAATGTTATATTAAATCACTTGTACTGCTCCACGTAATTATATTTAATTTTACCGACCGGTTTCGCCACATGGGCAGGCATTATCAAGTTAAACAGACGGTGTTTGTGTTTCTACCCAAGTTATAGTGGTCAAAAGTCAAAAGCATAATGAGGGCGCCACTAAACTGGAGTGTCCTTCAGCAAGCCTTTACTTTCCTCCTTCTTTGATACCAGCCCTTACATCACAACTATTACGCTCTAAAATTATTGTTAATCTTTAAAAAAGAGAGGAATTCTTTTGTGCAAGGTCCTCGAAGGTACCTCGCTCTCATCTACGCCTGCTGCCAAGTAGCACAGCTGTCTGCCGCTTTGTAGGGTGAAAGAGGCCGGATACTGGGACAAAAGAAACACCTGTGTCACTAGGGTTGCCAACTATACTGTTAAAAACAGTATTATACTGTTTTTCACTACATTATACTTTTTACTGTTGAACAAAATAAAGTATATTCAATACTGTTTTCAACATCAAAATGTTTAACACTAGTGTCAGACTTAGACGCTCACACATTTTTTTAATTTCGTCATTAATAGCATATTACTATTAATTTAATAAAAAAATGAGCTCCTGATTTAATTTTCGCTATAATTTGTGGTGAGGCGTATGTAATATTTAAAAAAGACTATAAATTAATAAGTTGTGCGAGAAGCTGTAAAAAATATGTATTTAAAACATTAAATAAATAAACTACTGTTTATTTTTCTGAAATACTGTTTAATATTCTTCTCAGACCTAAATATACTTTATTTCTTGTAAAAAAAGTTGGCATCCCTATGTGTCACACACGTCTATTTCTAGATTCGTCATCAAGAAACCATGCTCATTTCACTGCTGGTACAGGATCTGTCGATAGGGCCTTGGTGCGTACTCTGTTATGCTACATTTACATTACATTGTAAGCTGTAAGTAGGTTGGGGTGTAAGTAATTTATCTACATCTTTGAACCAAAGGCAACCTCACCTGCACGCGTCTTATACTAGTATCATAGCTATGTTATTGAAAAGATCTAACTCTTAAGCTGTGTACTTTTGTCCTTTCAGATACGGTTCTAACGTTTCCAAGATTATGGATATATCCATAGTCCATTAGATTACCTCTTAATCTCATAAAATACTAGCGGCCCGGCACGTGCTTCGCTACGTATAAAGTGAAATAATTTGTACTGTCAACACTGAAAAAAGTTTCAATTTGACAGCACAATCCCCATCTGAAAAAAGTTTAAATTTGACAGCAAAATCCCCATTAACAAAATGATCCGCCATTTATTGAATTCATTTGTTACAAAAAATGTGATAAATGAAAACCGCTCTACCGATTTTGTGCAAACTTCACATAAACCATCTACTAAATAGTCCGAAGAAAGCCTAAACATTTGGTTTGGATAGATGAGCCCGTTCTTAAGTTATAAAATTACAACGAAAAGTGGCATTGAATTTTATATGTATATATAGATAAAAAAATCTTATAAGATTAAGAGGTAATCAACACGATTAGTCTGAAATCAGTTTCAAATTGATAGTCGACTGATGGGAAATAAAACGCGTATAAAAATCAATCAGCATCAATTAACGCATTACATAGTCATTATAGAGTCAGTCTGACCAGACAGACCGACGAAATTAACTGCAATTGACCGGTGCCACATTGAACGTGTAATCTGCTTCTGTCAAAAAGATTGATCGAAGTATCACATGACCAAAGGGCTGGCCAATATCTCGGCCAGAGGATTAGCATTGCCATTCAACGTGGCAATGCTGCCAGCCTTTTGGGCACTTTTCAAGTGGGTAACGATTTGGCGGGGCTTCATTATTTATAGTTATTTATTTCTAAGTTATATTTAAGTAGGTATTTTATTTATAAGTTATTTATGTTTTTTTTTTAATAATTTACGAGTATTTCTAAAACTCTCACACATACATTTCAACACGTTAATGCCGTAACACGAAAACCTCACAGGGTTTATCTGGGTAGGCGAAAAAGGCGTTAAAGATATTAAAATAAATAAATAACTAAAAAAATATAAATACATCTGCTTCTTATTCTCAGCACTTGACAATGCATAGCTGTGAGTAATGGCGGTATGGTATACCTTCACTCCAGACTTTCGTTGTACATATTGAATAGTATCGGTGGCCCTACGGCCTAAGCTGAAGCCGATTGCCACCGGGATTTTTGATTTTAAAAATTGGTCTTAGGGTAAAGTTATTGACAAACATCTTCAGCTTAGTCGGTAGAGCTTATATACTTATATATGTAGTTCAGCTGATAAATAAATAAATAAATATAAATATTTCTGAACAATTTTACACAGCGCCATCTAGTCCCAAATTAAGCACAAAGCTTGTGTTATGGGTACTAGACAACTGATAAATGTACTAAATACATTTTTTTTGTAAATACATACTTATAATACATAGAAAAATACCCAGACCAAGATAAACAGACATGTTCATGCACACAAATGTTTGTCTTGTGCGGGAATCGAACCCGCGACCTCGGAGTCAAAGTGGCCATTGCTAACCATTCGACCACCGAGCTCGTCAATATATATATATATATAACTAGCGGCCCGGTACGTGCTTCGCTACGTATAAAGTGAAATACTAAAAAAAATTAATTGGAACATCAAATTCATTTATTCAAACAAAAAAATATTTTATTAATTGCTAGCTATTTTAAAATTTAATCCAAAACATTTGGATAAACAACATTTTTTGTTTTTCCATTTTGAGCATGAATAAACAAACGGATGGGGGGGCTACCGACTCTGGAACAGGCAACATAAAATCGAAGCACTTCCAAAATGAAATGACCACATGAATGACATAATAACATGACTGTACTGTCAACACTGAAAAAAGTTTCAATTTGACAGCACAATACCCATCTGAAAAAAGTTTCAATTTGACAGCAAAATCCCCATTAACAAAATGAACCGCCATTTATTGAATTCATTTGTTACAAAAAATGTGATAAATGAAGAACCGCTCTACCGATTTTGTGCAAACTTCACATAAACCATCTACTAAATAGTCCGAACAAAGCCTAAACATTTGGTTTGGATAGGTGAGCCCGTTCTTGAGTTATAAAATTACAACGAAAATTGGCATTGATTTATATATATATAGATTACCAACAAAGTTCGCATTCAAAAAATCCAGTTCAAGTAATCGGCTTCAGCTTCGCCGGTAAGACCCCAGGGGCCGGTAGGGTCCCCAGGGGCTAATTATGTTTAATGAATCAACTTCCTCCAGCGGTATTCCCAAATAGATACGGCATGGGCCTTCAAGAACAGAGTCAATATTTCCCTTAAAAGGCTGGCAACGGATCGGTGACCCTTTGGTGTTGCTGATTTCTATGGGCGGTGGTGATTGCTTTCCATCAGGTGACCCAAATGCTCGCTTGCCCCCCTCTCATTTATATAAAAAAAGAAGCTGAAGCCGATGACCATCGGAATTTTTAATGCAAAAATGATACTACTAAAAAAAAATAAAAAAAAAATTCAAAAAAGAATTTTGAATTTTTTTTTTTTTTTTTATTTCCCAGCCTTACTGTGCTAAATATATATGTTACTAAGACCCATCTAGTAGACTTATTAAAGCCTGTAGCAGGGGATCCCGCTCTTCTTCCTCCTAAATTCTTAGTAACTACTGCTTACATTGTTGCTAATTATCTTCAGGTCAACTGGTAGGAACCCTAGAGGTCTATCGACTAAGCTGAAGATGTTTGTCAATAACATTAACCTAAGACCTATTTTTGGATCAAAAATTCGATGGTAAACGGCATCAGTTTCGGCGGTAGGGCCCCTGATCACAGTCACAGATATATTTATATTATAAACCAGCTGCCCGGACAGACTTCGTTCGGGCAAAAGTTAAGTTTTTTTTTACTATTGTGTTCAGGCAATTTTTATATTTTCACTTTATTAAAACTTTCGGTGACCTAAGGAAAATACGAATAAAAAAAAATATGCCGAATTGGTCGAGCCGTTCTCGAGTTTTGCGCTTAGCAACATTATTTTTTATTTATATAGATACATATATATATATAATGGATATGATTTAACTTATTTAAGATTTAACATTTTTCGTTCTTGCGAACCCTACCTACTTCTAACATTGTTCAGTTACCTAAAGGTTGTATTGAAAAGATTGCTTTCAGCAATAAGACCGCCTTGTTGCACATAAACGTTTATGTTTTTAATTGTATTAAGTATAGAAAGATTGTACAAATAAAGCATATTCTATCTATCTTATTTTTCACAGGAATTGTCTAACAGAGAGAGCACCTCTATATATGGAGAACCAAAGCAAATAACAATTCCTTAAAGGCTTGTTCCTGTAGGCTCATTGTTTTACGATCGCAAAATTAAAGTTGACCGAATCGAGATTGAATTGTGAATTGACTAAAAATTATATGACTTGATTTCGTTCATTAATAAATAAATAAATATTCCAGGACAAATTACACACGGCCATCTAGTCCCAAACTAAGCAAAGCTATGGGTACCAGATAACTGATATAATACTTAAATACATTTTTTTTTTGTAAAAACATACATATAATAAATAGAAAATACCCAGACCAAGACAAACAGACATGTTCATGCACACAAATATTTGTCTTGTGCGGGGATCGAACCCACGACCTCGGAGTCAAAGTGGTCATTGCTAACCATTCGACCACCGAGCTCGTCAATTCTTTTCGATCAGTTATTATTGTTGGCAAAATAACATTCTTAGTTTGTTTAATTTTCGGTCATATTTTAATATAATCTCGCTGATGTTAGACTTTGAAGTTTCATAATTACAGTGGTACGAGAATACTAAATTTGACACTTGTGAGAGAAGAAATTACGAAATTTTTAAACTCTGGAAGTTAGTTAGGAATCACATAAGAAAGCGCTGCAATAAGATGAGGGTGAAATCGCGCAAATTCCTTCCGTTGTTAGCGTCTACTATAACAGCTTTACAAGAGCCTTTACAGCTTTAAAAGAGGTTTACATGCTTGTAAACCTCTTCAAACGACACGGTATGAAAAGTAAAAATAGTGGATAGTTACCTGCTGCGGCTGCGTGTGGAAGTGGTTGAAGTGCGAGATGGGCGGGTGGCAGTCGGTGCGGTAGTGCGGCGAGCGGCGGCGCGGCGACGCCGGCGGCGACCGCACCTCGGGCGACGACGGGGACCCGCAGCCGCCGCTCACCATCTCGCTGGCTGCACGACACACATCAACAGTAGTATATATGTCGCAGCCAACTCGTAAAATCGCCACATTACATAATGGCTAACTTAAGGCGGATTGTCTTTAAATAATCTTTCGGTTAGGTTTGTCTTGTGATTAATTAGAAATGCGAGGTTCAACAAACTTGGTGGATACCCAAGTGAATTGTCACATAGCTGGCCGCATATCTGGTGACAATTCACTAATATGATAAAAGGGCGGTTTGAAATAATGGCTTGGCCATTTTATAAAACATTTAGCCTTTATGTAAAGCGGCGGGTTCTACGAATTGGCTGCGACATATACACGTCTAATACACGTACGTCACAGAACACCCATTCTTTGACCGATGGAGGATTTTTTTTTAATCAGAGGGGGGCAAACGGGAAAAAAATCTCTCATAGTTTTGTTACGTTTCGTATAGATGGAGCTAAAGAAGTTTTACTTCAATCGTGAGGTCTAAAGCACATTCGTTTTTTTTTATTTTACTTGCCGTTAAGGGCACTTACATATACATTTGTCAAATAAAAGGAAAAATATTTTTTGGCAATTCTATCTCGGAGCTTCTTTGTTACTAAAAATTTTTGTCTTCTAATTCGTTCAGAGAGCTTAGTGCGATTTTTTGTTCGCTTCCGATCATGTCAACGTAAACAAACCGACCAAATAGGGAAGAACTTTCATGTTGTGAAAATATAAGACGCGTGTTACATATCAAAATTATATGGCTTACTTGCTCACATTTTGAAGTGAGCTACCCGGATAATTTGGATATGTAACACGCGACTAGTAAATTCACAATAAGTATTTTTTTTTCAATTTGGTCGTCTTGTAAATGACCAAAAGTTTTCTATTGATGTCTTTGAATAATTTGCTTGCCAACTTACCTGTGGATCTGATGATGGCCACAGGCCTGGCCATCGGTGGTAGCGGAGGCGGCGGCAACATCGAACTACTGAAGTACGTGGGCTTTGGACTTCGCGATAGACTGTGGACCTGAAATTTGGAAAATAATAAAAATAAAATAAATATTTCTGAATAATTTACACAGCGCTATCTAGTCCGATATTAAGCGCAAAGCTTGTGCTATGGGTACTATACAACTGATAAATGTACTTAAATACATTTTTTGTACATACATACATAATAATACTTAGAAAACACCCAGACACAAACATAAATATTTGTCTCGTACGGGGATCGAACACGCGACTTCGAAGTCAAAGTGACCACTGCTAGCCATTCGACCCCTATTTCATTGAAGTGAAAACTTCTTTAGCGGCGTTGTGCACTTTTTGGGATGGGTAAAAATGTGAAACTCGCGTCAGGACACGTGGCAGGCCACGTGTCGAAAATTCGTAAGACAAAGCTGCGAGACTACAAAATTCAACTTTAAGCAAAGACGATACGATTGAGATTGCTTTGAATATTTTAATTAATCGAAATAATTTCGCCATTCAACGCTAGATGTCTAGGTGCTACAAAATTTTGCGTGGTTTTACTATTCCCTAACAGGTGGCACTACGTATGTCATCATTCTATTATTCTTATGTCGTTTCAGTAAGACTTCTTTAGCGGCGTTGTGCAGATAAACTTTTTAATGTAAAATAATTGTAATAGTTCTGAACTGTTAAGTTTATCTACTATATAAAAATAAGTCGGGTTTTCCTTCCTGACGCTATAACTCCAGAACGCACGAACCGATTTCCACGGTTTTGCATTCGTTGGAAAGGTCTCGGGCTCCGTGAGGTTTATAGCAAAGAAAATTCTGGAAAAATTTGAAAAGAAAAGCGGGAAAATCTTATTTCACATACAGCGCCATCTCTAAGGAAATGGATGGAAACGAAAAGATTGAGCCACAGCGAAGCGTGGTCGGGCCGCTAGTAACGTAATATAAATTGTCATGTTTGTTATCGATAGCGCAATAAATGAATATTGTATTTTACCACATAAATGATAGTAGGTACTTTTATACTGATAAATAGAGCAATTCGTGCGAAATTATTTCCTAACCATTCGAAAATATTCAAAAATGCACAACGAAGGGCGCGTTCTCACTATGTCGTAACGGTTAATTTACCGTCGGATGACTATCGTTTCTAGCTGTTTAACGATTTATATCGTTACGACTAAATATCGTTTTACAACTGTCGTGCTAGCCGTTCCCACTGTCATGACAATCTGTCGTCATCGCAAAAAATGTCGTAGACGACATTAAATCGTGTCGTTCTATATGTGAACACTTCCATGTAATATACAAGCCACGACACTTAAAACCACACGATTATTTGTCGTCACGACAAAGTGGGAACGCAGCCTTAATGTTCAAGTTTTGACTTCTGCCGGCACTCCCGGAGTGCAACCCTTTGTTTTTTTTTTTCATCAATATCTTTTGAGTTGCGAATCCTGCCCACTCCATTCGTTAAACTAAGACTGTCTTGTAAAGATTGCTCTCAAGAATAAGGCCGCCTTATTGCATATATGCAAGTCTGTAATAATTTATTGGATTACTGTACTTTAAAATTGTATTATGAAAATATTTTATCTATCTATCAACATATTTATGTTTAGACAAGTACCTGTAGCTGTTGACCTGGCCGTGTGGTTTCCAGCAGAGTAGAATAGAATCACTCCGTCTCTTCCCATGGATGTCGTACAAGGCGACTAAGGGAAAGACATTATCAAACATCGATCAGGCCTCCCCAACCCGTCTGGCCAGCGTAGGGAGTGTAGGCCAAATCCTGTCTGGGACGGACGAGAGAGGGTCGTGCTCCTGTAGTGGATACTAAAATGACCTGATGATGATGATTACCTGTAGCTGTTGAACGTCAGTAGGTGGTTCTTGACATACGAAGGTGACGAAGTCTCCAAGCGAGTCCTGCTGGGCACCGTCGTACTTCGCACTCGCGTGCTGACTTGTTAACGCTTCTGATGCTGGGAAAATTATAAATATAATATTTAGTTTCTATCGGCTCTCAAACTAAATAAATAAATATTCCTGGACAAATTACACACGGCCATCTAGTCCCAAACTAAGCAAAAGTTTTGTTCTGGGTACTAGATAAGTGATATTATACCATTATACTTAAATACATTTTTTTGTAAATACATAGAAACACCCAGACCTAGACAAACAGACATGTACATGCACACAAATATTTGTCTTGTGCGGGGATCGAACCTGCGATCGGGAATCAAAGTGGACATTGCTACCCATTCGACCCCCGAGCGCGTCATTACTTCATTCTTTCAACATTTAATTCAACTAGCATTTAAACAGCAAAGAACCACTAATGTTCGACTCTTGTATCGTTGATATTGTTGATTGTTGGCAATTGGTGGCACTTTGTAGGCATTTTGTATAATTAAATCACTTGTACTATCATCATCATCATCATCATCTCAGCCATTGCAAGTCCACTGCTGGACATAGGCGTCCCCTCTAGATCTCCAATAAGACCGGTTGGAACCTTTCGACCCCATCGGTCATACTTGTACTATACCGCTTAATAAAACTCTAATATTTAAATTTTAAATGAAATGGAGTAAATTGATTGCCAAAACACACACGTGACACTATATACGTGATATAATAAAGAACATCACTTAATTCATTAGATGCAGAGAAGTTTGTGTAGCAAAAAGGCATTGACTCAGCTGTATGTTGACCAGCGTCTAACAGACTGCCGACACTAACCAACGCTGGTTTTCGGTCTACAAATAAAGTAGCCTATATTATGGGTTTACACAAGCAATATTTTGTTTTATACTAACCAAGACTCAAGACTTATTCGGCTAAATGTTAACATTTATCACCAGTGATCGGCGTTAGTAGTGCCATTTGGGGTCAATGGACTTGAATGTTGATGTTAATATGGATAAGACCACGGGATTCCGGGAATATGTTTAGTCTAGTTTAGGAGTACATTATATTTTTCCAGTTGTCGCTGTATCGTTAAGTGTAATACGTAAAAATTCGATTACATAGAAATTAGAAAAAAAAATCTCCAGACAAACAGTTCAGAAAAACAATAAAATAAAAGTTAAGTAAGTTAAATAAAAGCATGGTAAAACATATAAATAGGTACGTAAAATACAAACAGTACTAAAATAATTCAAAGTTATACAGAGTTAAACAAAGTTTGTTTAATGAAAATCCCGGGATTTGGGAGCCATATCCATATTAAGACAACGGTCACAAATCCCGCGTAATGGCACTACCAACGCCGATCACTGTTTATTACCTAGCATAATTTTAATTAAGTCTATACAAATTATATCACGGGGAGTGTTCGGATGAGCTGTTTGATTTGATACCTGCGCTGAGTTCCACTATCGTACAACTCGTCATAAATTACAATGCCATCCATACCATCTTGATAATTAGCGATCTACTACAGTACGTTTTCTAAGACATTTTATACCACTAACGGTGAAAATGGGGAATCAAATTCCCTCAGCACAATTACGACATGGGAGCCTTTAAGAACAGATTATTTATGTCCCTTAAACTGGCAACGCATGGGCGGCCCCTTGGTGTTGCCGATCCGCCATGGGCGATGGATATTGCTTCCCATCATGTGACCCACATGCTCGTTTGCCTCCCCTCTCATATAAAAATAATCATATAAGGAAAAGAACAACTTAAACCGTGTAAGGAAATGAAACAGATTGATACGATTTTTTGTTTCAGGTTACGTGCTGGTGCTTTCAAAGGAAAGCACAATAATACTGTGCGAAATAGGATTATGACAGCGCCATATAAAACATGCATATGTTAACAGTAGTACGGTTGTTAGTTCAGTCACAGAGTTCAGTTGACCGAACTAGGACGACTTTTGGGTAGCAATAGTTCCGTTGATACAAATATTACAAATCACCGAACTATTGAAAAGTAGATCCCATAAAAATATTATATTTAAAGGATCTAACAAATTAGTAACTTATCTTTTTATTTTTTACTTACAATGAAAATAGTTTCATATAATATTAATAGAAAATTATAAACAGCTCTTTTAATATACAAAATAAAAAACCAGGGAACCCGAGTACTTGCTATGTTTTTATGTACCGAACTATTGCTACCCAAAAGTTGTCCTGATTCGGTCAAAAGAACTAACAACCGAAATACTGCTACTACTACTAGACGAAAATCTGATATGTCCTCTATCAGGCGATATAAAATCTGATATATCCAGGTAGTCTAGGTATTATACGTCTATGTTATTAATAAATTCTTACCCGTAGGATGCGTGTCGGTGGGGGGCTGGTAGAATATGGTGTTAGACGGTACGAGCGGCGACTGTGCGCTCAGCCCGGCCGAGCTGTGGGGGATGCCTGCAAAATAATACAACTGGAAGTGAATGGAAGTTATACTAAGCTTTTATTTAATTTGCAATGTTCAAGAAGTGGTTCATTTCAAAATTTGCAAACTATTTTTCAATCATTTCCTATATGTAATTTGTATTGAGATTATAGTTCCCATAAAAACCTATTACCGAATCCGGCCTAATTCTAGCCCACGGGGCCGAAATCAGGGTTGAGTGGAGCGAGTAGATTCGCCGAGTGTGTGTTTTCCATTGATTTCAATGGAAAATGTATTTGATGATCATTCCTCAAGGACATGATCGATCTCAATTTTTTTTTCAATACAAACCTCAAGCATGTCGAGGTCTTTAATTGTAACAAATTTCATGAAAATCGGTTCAGTGGTTTTGGAGTTTATTCATTTTCATTTTCAAGAGTGACTTTGCTTAAATAAGCGATCCGCTCGCTCCGTTCAATACTCGTTCTGAATAGAATGCTTATTCATACCAATGAATAAGCGACTCTATTTCAAATGGAATAGAGTCGCTTATTCATTGGTATGACTAAGCAATCTATTCAATTATTGAATCGCAATAAGAGATGGTGGTAAGGGGGCTGTACGATACGGAACTCCCTTCAATCGGAGGTGTCGAGTCGAGAGCGTACTCCACCACGCTGCTCATCTGTGTACTGAATTAAACTGAAGGCCAATTCTCGTAATTTTTCTACGAACGCAGATTGAAAGTTGACCGAATCGAGATTGAATTGTGAATTGACTAAAATTATATACTTGATTTCATTAATTAATTATTATCAATTCTTGTTGTTGGCAAAGTAATATTCTTAGTTTGTTTAATTTTCACTCATATTTCGATATAATCCCGCTTAAATTTAATTTTGAAGTTACATATTGTGTTACGAGAATACCAAATGTGACATTTGTGAGATCGAGACTGGATCGAAACTGAATTTTGACTATATTTTAATTACGAGAATTGCCCCTCTGGTTACCCATGAATTATTGTCACAAGAGCAGTTTAGTTTCGATCTCAAAACGGAGATCTTCATAATGGCGAAGTTCCAGACGCGTAACTTTCTCTAGCGTTCATTGCGATAGAGAGAGCGGCGCGACATTTTATTATAAACTTTACTCCATTCCACAGAAATGAGATGGGAACGGGTAGAAGCCACAGCAAAGCGTGGTTGGGCCGCTAGTATTGTATATCGTTAATTAAATATGTCAAATGTTTTTTTTACAAGCTTACGGTCCGCCTGATGGAAAGCAGTTACCGTAGCCTTTCGACGCCTGTAACACCAGAGGCATCACATGCGCATTGCCGACCCTGTAAAAACCTCTTTACTCCCTTTTTGAAGAACCCCATGCTGTAGTCTCCTGGGAAAACCTCAACAGTTCATTCCACAGTTTGGTAGTACGTGGAAGAAAAGTTCTCTGGAACCGCACAGTACGTGTCCACTGCGGTTCTAATGTGTGAGGATGAATTCCCTATCGATGGCGAGCGGTGCGACAGTAGTAGGAAACCGTGGGCATCATGTCAAACAACTCCTCTGAACACACCCCATTGTACAAATGGTAGAACACACAAAGGGACGCAAAATCTCTTCTCAGACTCAAAGGTTTCAAACCATATGCATATTACGTAACGATTTTATAAAGTCTGATTGTAAACACTTGCCGTGACATTGCACCTACGTTAAGTCCAAATATAACGAAAATATTAATAGGACACACGCGGTGTTCGCTTGTATAATTACACGCGGTTCACTGACTGCGCGTTCAAGGAGTATAGAATAATGTAGAGTGCGCAATACCTCAAGATGTGCGCGACACTAGCGCCGCCATTGAAAATAAACTCACGAATATGAAAAGATTGCTAATAGACTACCGTTTTTATAATACTGTATCGTATCGTCGTCAACTCTTATTCATAGCACTGCTGGGATTCTGGTCTCTTCTCAATCGAAGAGGTTTAGAGCATACTCTACGACGCTGCTCAACTGCGGATTGGCGGAGGCCAGTGCTTTCAAGCCGCCAAAGGTCACTGGCTTGGCTTAACGATTGTCATCTAATGACAGCCGGGACCGATAGCTTAACGTGCCCTCCGAAGCACGGAGGAGCTCGAGATAAATAAAGCCGTCCATAGACAGGCTACGGTCGAGACTGCTTAACTTGTGTGATTGATTAAACCGACATGCGCAGCGATGCCATCGAACTCCTCTCCTTATAATACTGTCATTACTTACATAATTCCAAAAATTGTGAAACATTTTGAATACTAAATGACATTAAAAAGGATAAATGAAGGAAGGAGTTGCTGCGTTGGCAACGGGGGTGTCGGCGCATGAGCGTAATTTTATGTAATTTTTTGTTGTGTTATTTTAACGACATAATGTGAAATGGAAATAGGTAGACACAGGAAATCAAGGAAACCAACCCAAACCAAAGTTGCCTTCGCGCAGATTGTAACACTGGCCCCTTGGATCCGAAATGGAAAAACATGGCAGAACATGGTGTTTTACCCTTTGTATTAAAATGCAATAGTGGATAATGTATAGGTTGATGTAGATCTTGGGAGTACCCACGTGATTGTTCATGTCCTTAGAGAATTATAAAAAGTTTATTTAAGTATTTAAACAAATGCCATGTGGTTTCCGGCAGATTAGAATAGAATCACTCCGTCTATTTCCGTGGATGTCGTACAAGGCGACTAAGGGAAATGCATTATCAAACATCGATCAGGCCTACCCAACCCGTCTGGCCAGCGTGGGGAGTGTAGGCCAAATCCTCCTTCTGTCTGGGATGGACGAAAGAGCGTGTGCTCCTGTAGCGGAGATTAAAATGACCTGATGATGATGATGATGTTGATTTAAACAAATATGACGCCACATGTTTCGTATTCGCGACCACGTCTCTAGTTATTTATACTCTACAATACTTATTCATCTAATGTTATACTCCACATGACTATTTTAGGTACAACACGTGCGACGCATACGAACCCGAACGAATCACGAATAACAATGGCACGTAATGGGATACTTGTGTCATAAATGCATTACAATTGATATAAAATTAATTCAGTCCAATTATATACAGTCCCTGGCGATTAGTGATTTCAGTAGCGATATTTTTAGTATGAGATGGTTTGCTTTGCCAGATGATAAAATATAAAATTCAAGCGAAGAAATAAACATAGTTTCGGTATCAACCCATAAAAGGAGACTTGTATCCCACTATTGGGATACAAGTCTCCTCTCAATCGAAGAGGTTTAGAGCACATTCCACCACACTGCTCAACTACGGGTTGGCAACCAGTGATTTCAAGTGCCCAAAGGCCACTGACTTGGCTTAACGACTATCGTTTAAAGACAACAACCGGGACCGACGGCTTGCCGTGCCCTTCAGAGCACGAAGGAGCTCGAGATAAATAAACCCATCCATAGACTGGCTACGGTCGACATTGCTTAACTTGCATGATCGATTAGACTGACACCCGCAACGACGCCATCCAGCTCCACAACATAGTTTGGAGAGTGTTTTTTGAGGAACATAACTAATAGTACAAATACGTTACAGCAATAATGTATCATTATTAGAGCTGGAAGAAACCTCAAATAAAGTCCATTATGAAAATTATTTAAGATCCTACATGATAATCAAAGTTTGTGTCGATGTGACGATATGACACGATAATTTGGATTAAATTTAGACCACAAATAGAATATATAGAACACTTTTTAACCCAGCAATATATGCATGTGAGCGAATGTGGATTAGTTACTTACTAAAGCACTGTCCAACAAGCATCGCCGATGGGGTTGATCTTTCCGGAGGAGGGTCGAAAGCGGGGGGAGCAGGACTGTTGTACCCGCAGTAGTACCCAGACTCCAACTTGATGCCTCCGCCGGACCCGCTGGGAGACTCCGACCCCGTTTCTTGGAGAATTGAAGCTGAAATAAGATCCGTAAAACATTATTTATGATACAGCATAAACATTATGTAGAAACAATTGTCAAGGATTGTAAGTGCTAACATTTTTGCTGTGACCTTTACTAAAATGTGTTCGTAAGATACCTAACGATGTATACTTAAGTTTTATTCCTCTACCGATCTGTTTTTCAAACTATAGTTTCAATTTCAGTTATTGTTTTGTTTACATTTGTTTTCGTTTAAGTCAAATGTTAAAGCTAAGTGAATGTTTTCAAGGAGATCCAAAATGGCGTAATGGAATATACTCTTACTAGTATTACTTTAGTTAAACAAATAAAATAGCTATAAGAAAGTAGTAAATCGAATCTAATGTATTACGGTACGAGGGAGCTGGAAATATAACAGCATGGGACTATTGACTTTGTGGTAAACAAAAAATATTTTTTGTCATAATCTTATCTTTAGCAATATAATCTTAGATTGCAATAAACAATATCAAATCAGAAATATAAGATAACAAAAAGAAATAAAAGTCGTAACTATTATATTAAGGACAATCGATGAGATTAAGAACAATCAAACGTACCTTTCGACAACTTCCATAGTTCCTTCGAGGAGAAGACTCCAGTTGCTAAAATAATATCGTTGCAAATTACACCGTTGTACGGATTGTGGCTATAGCCTGAAACCACAAGTTCAGACATTACAGTTATCAAAACAATCATGTTTACTCGATATTACTAGTCATCTCTGTAAACAAACTATGGAGGTAGATAAAATACTTATTTTTATTGCGCCGGATGTAAACTTGCGGAAAAACTTTCTTTAAACAAAAACCAAGCTACTAATTAAATATCTCCAGACAACAATCAAACTGTATCAACAGTTTTTGAAATCGCATTTGATATATTAGACAAGCAAAGGCAAAAATATTTAAATATTTGCAAAGCTTGCCGTAAAGTTTTGGCACATAATATTTTTATAACCTTAGTTTAGGATTTCTGAAATTTAGCCCTTTTTAGTGAAATCAATTAAGCGTTTAAAAGAAGGTTTACCATTACATCTGACGACATAAAAAGGATTTGTGGGAATTATTTTCTTTAGATAGACAAATTGACGATATGCAAGTAGTAGATTATCATACCATCATTTTGTATTCTTGAAAAGTCTGAACAAGGTAGTAAACTAACCAGTGGCAACGATATTTAATTTAATAAAATATAAGCTTTCATTATCTTGATAGTATAAAATATTATCATAGAGCTTGTTGCCAAAACTGTAGTAATGAGAAATGTTGACATATTTTCGTCAGCCACTAATTAATTTATAATCTACGACGGAGAATAGGGGGCTAAAACTTGACTAAACTTCTTAAGGGTGCCTAAAATCTATTCTATGAAAAGTTTCTAAAAAAATATTTTAGAAAACCTAATTATAACAACCCTATTTACTGTAATCTATGAAGTGTGTGTATAAAATTGTGGTCTCATATATTTATTGTGAAGTAAACAACGACCACCATTATCCATCCAGACATGCAATAAGAACTGGGGCAAGAAATGGTGAGTTTCTTTTGTTTAGCTTATTTTTATTTTTCACCTCACCTCACTAGACAAGTAGTTATAGATTCAGTGATCAGTTCTTCTAATAATAAACCTATTAATATTATTGATCGGAGGATCAATTAGAATAATCAGAAAAACGGGCAGATTCAATATAAGGCCTGCTAACTTAGCGAGTCCTTGCTTGAATCCATATCGATAGTAACAAGTCCTGTGAGGAGTTTAATCCTAGTTATTATCTTTTCAGTACCTTACAAGCGTGTAACCTTACAACTTAAGAAATTAGTGCGCTTGCCCAATTAAAATAGCTGTGTGGACTGATATTTTAATTAACTATCATATTAGGATTGTATAAGTATACCTGATAAATATACCTAAAAACTATATTTACAGTGATGAAGTATTACATAAAGCCACAACATCGATATTTACAAATAATAATAAAAACACTTATAAAACTAAGCGTATTGGTGATTTTGAAATAGTATGTTTTTTATTGTTGAGAAAGTTGTTCAAATATGAACAACTTTCTCAACTATGGGACTATTTACTTATAAAACTTCTGACAAACTACAACACCAACTTATAAAAAATATATAAAACGACTTTTAAGGTGACTTCAGAGTTGGTTGTAAAAGTTGTTTGACTCTCCGTAGAATCTTAAACTTGAAATATACTATTCCAAAATGATCAACAATTTTGAGAATATGAAATCCATGCTATTTTAAAGTACGAACTATAATATTATTTGAATTGTCATATTATAGCTCTTTGCATATACCGGTGACTTGGAACAAGAAATCGATTATTTTAATTTATATTTTAGAAGATTCTAGGTCCACTTTTTTTTAGAAATGGTTTTACGCACGTCTTATACTGAGAAAATGGATTTAAGGACTTCTTGTTCTAAGACTTAGATATAAAATTGTAATCTGGTAACATGAAAATGATAATTGATTAGAATCATGATGCCAAGGTTTTGTAGAGTAATATCTTTATTATATGAGCGAAATCATCGCTAATATGATGAAAGGCCATCAAGTTACATGAGTTATCAATCAACGTAAACAACCCGTAGTTAATCAAAATGAATGTCTAATAAATTATAATCCAGTCTTTAGAATAGCATAGACCTGCATAGACTTATAAAGATAAAAAGAGTGAAAGAGAAGGAACACCGACTACAGATACAAATAATGTCAAACAAACGAGCAAACATTACATCTTTTGCAATCCCAAAGTAATTTGGATCCGACAAAAGCATGAAAGGTGTAAGTGCAAGCCAATGCTGGGATTAACGTCAACATTTCCAAAAATGCACAAAATGTAATAGAAAAATAAAAAAGTAACATCAAAATTGTAGATTCACAAAACGTTTTTGTGCGAAACCAATCAGTAATGGGTTCTTTCTAGAAGTGATTCCTGTGACAATCATATTCAAAGCCTTGATTATAACGAATAAATAGAACAATGTACACAAAGAAAAAGTTAACAAAATTAACTTTCAAACATCGTTCATGATGTAGAATTTGTAGAAACTATATTTCATATTGACATTATACATTAAACAACAATTTGAAGTGATGCAGAAATTTAAAAATAGATGTTATAAATAAAGTTACACTAAATCTAAACGTAATGTTATTTTAGACAAATTGCAGGTCAATGAAATGATTGCCACAAACATCAGAAAGAACACACGGAGAGCACATCACGACACCGATTACCGGAGTCGGTTACCTTTGCTCTTAGCCTCGTGTTCATTCTCTTTGTCTCTAGGGGTGTGAGGCGAAAGAGAACCGCTTAGGATATCTGAAACACATCGCACAAGTTATACTATAACACTAAGTTAATGGTGCAAAATATCAGTTGTGGATAAACAGCATATTGTATACAAATTTAGCATCAATGTTAAACCAAAAACTGCTATAAGCAAGAATATAGGTACGTTTAGCGTGAATACGTCTTCAATTCAAAAAAACGAATGATAACAAAATCGGGGAATACCGTTTGGTGTTGCAGCTACATATCTATCATCTCCATCCAAAATTCAATCACACCACTAGATAGATGAAGGATCAAAGAATTTATTACGCTAAGTAAGGACTATGGAACATCGCGTGCCGCCATATTGAGATAATTTTAGTGCATATAACGTATTGACGTACACCACACGGCCGTGTTCATGACACAGCTACGCCCCATTTTTGGCACATTTTCTAGAAAATGTATAGCATAACTTTATATATAAACTAGCTATATATAGTTCTCCACATGATTTTAGCAGTATTTAAGTTTAGTTGAAGATAGTCAGTCTCGTGCTCATAGCAGATTTTGCTGGCGCATAATGTCAGTTCTAAATAAAAAGCATTTTGTATATAACATTGATATCAAATCAAAAACTGCTATGGACAAGAATTTACTTTTCAGATATTTTATAGGAAATGTGTAGCATATATGGTTTTCCATATTATGATATGTATTGTGTACATAGCATTATTTTTAATCTCGATGTCATAGCAGATTTTGCTACATTATGTTATGTAATAAATATATACTTGAAGCAGAATTATTTCTATGGCCTCTAATAAAGTATAGAAAATAGTAGTTAATATTTTAACTATTTCGAATAGTAAACAGAATGCATCCGCTTTGCTCCCAAATGTAAAAATTTATTTAAATCAGGTAAAGAGTTGTGAATTTAGTATTGTAAATGTTATATAATCACTGTAGTAATTGAACAACATGAAGAATGTACCTTACTGGTAGGAATGTGTTTGTCAACAGTAAGACATTATTGGCGTAATAACAACATTCATGATTTCTGTATTGCGATTTCAAACACAAATGTCAATTAAAATTTATTTCAATTAATTAATGTAAAAACTTTACCTAAATCATCAATCAATATCTTCATAAAAAAAATATGCCCGTGTAAATGATAATGGGAAACTACAAATCCACATGCATACTTATTCATGGTTTAGATTATGTTTAAAAATTTCATACAGTTTTTATATGTTCCAATTTTCTCAATAATAAAAGATCCGAGAATATTTATATCGTCTTTAAATAGAGTTATATAGCCAACAAATTTAAGTGAAATAACAAAATTTTAAAAATTGATAACTCAAACGAAAAGCAGTTTATTTAGTTTTAATTATGCTAATTTACTTTAAAAATATTACATTAATAATTCACTTGAAATATTGCAGATTAATATATTTATCTAAAGAATGTCACAATGCTATTCCATATTTTATTTTAAACATATTTCTGATCAAATACCAAATTCCCTTTAAAATTGTATCGTAGAGAATTTGTCTTCTGGGGACACTGCCGACAGGCAACGATCTTGGGGATATATTTTATGTGTAAGTAAATTTCTATAGAAAAAAAATATCGGGTAACTTTTTATTTTCTTTATAGATAAAATATATAGGTTTTTACGTAGTGTGCGTGCCAGTTACGTAGTATGTGTGCCAGGAATATAATGTATCAAAGCATTTATTTTCAGTTACTTTAAAGTGGCCTTACTAAATATATTTCTGGAGACAGAAATGCTGAAAACATAGATGAGGCGGAACTGTATGTTAATGTATTTATCATTACTTCTTAAGACAGTATCAAAGATTTTAGAAAAACCAAAAATAGCTTTACATAGTGCAGGAGTTCCCAAACTATGCGCCGCTGTTAGATAGACAGCAAAGTTCTTTGCCGTTCTTCGGAAACAAAACTATTTGGACTGGTTAGCTGATGACGCCAAGACAAAGTACTAAATCTGAAAATGTGCTGCGGGCTGATAAAGTTTGGGAACCCCTGACATAGAGTCTTACCAACGCGAAAGTTTCATCATATGACGTCAACATTCCATCTCCAAAAATAAATAAAGCATATCATTATATAACTGAGCGAGAGACCTGGTAGACCGTCGCTCCCATTACCATAGCTGTTGATGAAGTTGGCGAGATATAAGTCCAGCTCCCTGACTGACACGTTGATGTGGTACGGATTCACGCATAACCCGGGCTGTGTACACTCTGGGTGTTTCTCTAGACGCTCCCCATCGGTACTCTCTAGGGGTATAGCTTTGAATAGTATCACCATTACGAGATCTAAGCGCCACACCTGGAATTAAAGAACAAGATTTATTAGAAAAATAAAATAAACTCATACGAAACTCCATATTATCTTGATAATTGGTGATCTACTACGTTTCCTAAAACATTTTATACCACGAACGGTGAAACTGTGGTATCAACTTCCCTCAGCGGTTTTTCCGAACTATTACGACATGGGATCCTTTAAGAACACAGTCTATATTTCTCTTAAACTGGCTGGCAACGGATCCGCAACCCCTTGGTGTTGCTGATCTCAATGGCTGGTGGTGATTGCAATCCAACAAGATATTACCAAAATATTCAAAATATTATTTATATACCTAGTACATAGTAGTTCTTACAATAAACAAAATTGTAGGAGTTATTTTAGTAATAAATTTTAGAGGGTAAACAGACTAAACAGGAACACGCTTTGTGAATATCGTGAGAAATTAATTGGAGAACAGATCATCGGGTCAATCTGGTCCAGATCAGACTTAAATGCCACGAATGAAAAATAAGTTATCGATTCATGTAACCCGGTTATAAGTTCAACAGATGTAGCGTAATGGAAAAAATAGGGCCTGTTATAGATGAATTTGAAAATCAATGCTCGTCCAGTTTTTTTACCCCATGGCTACAGCTTAATATCAAGATCTAAAGTCTCTAAATAAATGTCCAATTAATAAATATATTACCGACAGTTAGCAAAAAAACACCATTGTTGGACTTAACAAAAGATATCCTTGTACAACTACACAAAATTAATCTACCTACTTATTGATGTGACTCACATCGTGCTACAGTTTCGCAAGAGGCTACGTACCTACAGGGAAATCCTTAACATTATCATTATTTCACTTTACAACTTCAATGATTCATCAAGAGTACGTTGTTCATATAAATTATTGATACTAAGAGAGAATCAACGTTTCATATAAAGGATTAGTGCTGCAGTACCTAACCTAGAAATAAATTTGGATTATGCTATCCTACCGGCTAGTAGTTAGTCGTTATAGCCCCTAACATGTCAATAACACCAAGTTAAATACATTTAGACACAGAATATTTAGATCGAATTTTCGTACTCTGAATATTAAACTTCTGTTCGGGTTTCTAAAATCGTATTCGACGGGACCGAAGAGCTACTATAACTTGCCACTTTGCTTAGCGTTTGTGGACTATGAGAAAGCCTTTGATTCGGTCGAGACATGGGCTGTGCTTGAGTCTCTCCAGCGATGCCGTATTGACTATCGGTATATCGAAGTGTTGAAGTGTTTGTATAATAACGCCACTATGTCGATCCGAGTACAGGAACAGAGCTCGAAGGCGATCCCTTTGAAAAGAGGCGTAAGACAGGGAGACGTGATATCTCCGAAACTGTTTACGGCCACTTTGTCTTCTCGTCCGACATACCGCAGTGCCTCAAGTCGAAAGTCTTCGACCAGTGTGTGTTACCAGTGATGACTTACGGCACTGAAACGTGGTCCCTCACTATGGGCCTTATAAACAAGCTCAAAGTAGCCCAACGAGCTATGGAGAGGGCTATGCTCGGAGTCTCTCTGCGAGATCGAATAAGAAATGAGGAGATCCGTAGAAGAACCAAAGTTACCGACATAGCCCAGCGGATTAGCAAGTTGAAGTGGCAGTGGGCAGGGCACATAGCACGGAGGACGGATGACCGATGGGGTCGAAGGTTCTCGAGTGGAGACCACGTACCGGCAAGCGCAGCGTAGGACGTCCACCCACAAGGTGGACAGACGACCTCATTAAGACCGTAGGATCGCGCTGGATGCAAGCCGCTTCCAACCGGTCTTATTGGAGATCTAGAGGGGAGGCCTATGTCCAGCAGTCGACTTTCAATGGCTGAGATGATGATGATGATGATGATACGACGGGAGCTGGAGGGTCAGAAAGAACACCGAAATAGAAGACCTAGTAAGCTCGTCCCAATATTATTAGATAGTTAGTTTTGTAGGTTGTTGTTCTAACCATCAACATATACTGATCGCCTCAGGATGCCTCGCAGAGACGACCACGGCAATCGGGGCGGCAGCAGTCGCATATTTCTTTTGTTTCAGATGTTGGAGGTTCGCCGAGACGACCGCAGCAGCTGGAGCAAGACGACCAAAGCCGCCATGGCAGTCGCATACATCTACTAATGGTAGTGGTGGTATCGGCCGGTAGTAGTTTGCATGAACTAATTGGTGGCGGAAGTACGCAAAGTATTGTAGATCAAATTGCCCAAATTAAATTATTGCAGAAATTAAAGCTCAACGTTTCTGCTGGCTTGACCATGTCGAACGGTTGGGAAGTGATCTGAGCGTCAAAAGAGCATATAGTGATCGACCTGTAGGACGGCATCCTATCGGTTGACCAAAATATCGCCGGAGCACAGAGTGAACAGAGCTCACACAGATCAGCCTCCAGCTGATCTGTGTGAGCTTGATGTCAGCAACTGGCAAAAGCTTGCACAAGACAGGGACAAGTGGAGGGTTCTTATGCCGGAGGCCACGACTCTCTTTGGGTCGCTGCGCCAAAGGAGTAAGTAAGCCATCTTCAACCAGATAGAAGGGTTAGTTCATCACTTCAGAAACTCTTAATTATTTCTAAGCGCCAATATAATACGCATAGTGATTGCATACAAGCCACATTGATAAATACAAATATGATCACATAATTAACATAATGCTTGTCCATATTATTAATATCTCAACGCATATTGAATTAGACGAATAAGTATGCACTATCGACGAATATGGTCATGGCATACACATGCATACACTATTTGTAGCTACGAGCAAATAAAGCTTAGTTGATATTCTAAATACTGGTTTAGACGCACAGCTAATAGGTTTCATTTAAACTTTATGTTCTATATCACTAAACTTAATATTTACAGATAATTTTTTTACATGGAGATAGAAAAAAAAGGAAGAAAAGAAACAAAACAACTAAATACTAATATACAAATAGCCTGTCTGAAATAGTCTATTCTCCCCTACTAGCGAAAGTTAAAGAACACGTATACCTTTGGCCTTTTTTTAATGATGATTTTTATATACTTGAAGTCATACCCGGCATTCATGCATGAAACTTTTCTATCAAACTACCGTCTATTCCTATTTACCTTAACATATCCGCTTGACTGAGGTTTTCTATCCTCCCTTTCTTAGTCACCTGATAAAGGTTGTAGAACAGGTATAATACCAGCCTTGTAACAGTGAAGCTCAACACGACGTCAGAAGAAGACCCGGCAGTCCAGCGTCATGTCCGAAACTTTCCAAGTAAACGTAATGCCCGTCGTTATTTTACCTCACCTTATCCGCCTGCCGGAGGCAGTCTATCCTCCGCATCTTGCCCTTCTGGTCCGGGTTGGAGAGCACACACACAGCCGGCCTCTTCCCAGTGATACTCAGCACGAAGTCTTCTCTGCAGTCCTGCGTGATGTCTTTCCGTAGCTTTCCCAGTAACCGTGATGCCCATTTTTGTTTTACTTCTGCTTTTTCGTTCTGGAAAATAATATTATATTACATTTAACATTTGCTTTATAATCATGAGGTTTATGTATCTGCAATGGGCCAAATAGTTTAGATTGATATTTGTTTCTTTTTTTCAGCTATATTCTCAATTCTCTATTTTCTATTTATTCTCTATTTTCGCAATTCTCAAAAATAATAAAAGATCAATCTTATCAACATTTAGGTTTGTTAGGAAGTTTTGTCAAAACTGATAGCCTATTTTCTTGATCGACCATATAGTTTTGTCCATGGTTTTGTCATGTTATCTTAAAAAAAAATACCCATTCCAATACTAGGTTACGGCCTTATCTTTAATTGCATAAATTTAGAGCTACACCACTACACCACTCTGCTCTACGGTTGCAGCGAGTTGACGAAGGCCAGTGTTTCCAAACCGCTCGAAAGCCAGTCTCTTCAATTCACTTCAGGAAAGTTTTAAGGGAGGTTCCAAATCCGTCCAAGATAAGTTCTACTTGTCAGTCGGGCGCCCTTATCAAACTTCAGCTTAGATTGGAGGTAATTGTATTTAACTTAGCTGGTAGAAACCCTAGATCTCTATCTCTACCGCTTAAGCTGAAGATGTTTGTCTTTAACCTTATCCGAAGATCTTTGGAATCAATATATTCAATCGGAATCGGCTTAGGCGGTAGGGCACGTGATCTTGTGCCCGTCACATCCAGCCATGTGCTGCATATCGACTAATATTCTCCACCCAGGGTTGGGCTGAGCGGCATTTTCCTCGGAATAAAAAAATATACATAATTTGGAATATTACATACCTGTAGTTCATATTTTGTATGCCGCTCCTCCTCGAGACTCATGCGTTTTTCGTGTTTTTTGTAGTACTTCCGTTTGGCCGCTTGTAAGTTGAACCACGTATACGAAAAGGACTTTACAAAGGGCATCAGGGCCTCTATGAACGGATGGAACTCGTCCTGTGAACATCCAAAAATCAAACAGTTTTGAAAACCCTTGCAAATATATTTTGGCGCCCAACGTGGGGCTAGTATTAATCAAGAGAATTTTAGAAAAACTTACGCTTCTAAAATTATTTTTTAGCGTACTTTAAAAGTAAACAATGCCAAAAATGTCCTATTTCTAAGTTAGATGACTTTTTTCCAAATCTGTTCTAGTATGCCTTGACTAAATATCGTTATGAAAATTCAAAACCTTAAATTAATTTACATACATTTACATCAAAGTGCGAATATTTATTATTACACACAAAGCATTCGCAAATAAACACAAATAAATGTCAAACAGCGTTAAACAAATCAGATCCGGATCTTTCACCTCGCTTCTCATAAACAACTAATCAATAGTTTAAAAATATAAGAAAATGAAAATTCTCACCCCAATCATAAAACCATTTACCTTGTCTTTCATTACCAGCTTTATTCTAATAACTAAGAGATTCTATCAGTTTCTCAGTCAAAATATTTCTCACATCATCACACATTACCAGAACAGAATCACACTTTTTTGTTTCTAAAGATATTGTATTGATTCGAGTGTCATTTGGAGGAAGACAAACTGACAGACAATTTCATCTACACTACTTTACGTGCTTCCGTCACCAGTTTTGTGTACGGCCAATAGTTTGCATGAACTAACTGATGGCGGAAGCACAGAAAATAGTGTAGATCAAATTGCTTTCAAAAAATAAATTACTGAAGTAAGGCTCTATTTATCTAAATCTAATTTCATATGGACTTTAATCTGAGCAAATATGAGTTGATGGAGTTGCAGACGCTGTACAAACAACAGCTTATACACCATAACATTTCCAGTATGAGATGGTCCTGCGTAACCAAGAGAGGTAAATAACATTCGTAGCAGTACGACGGATCACTTTATACTGGAAGGGTCTTCAAGTGGTTGTCTGAACTATTCAAAATAATAACAAAAAGAGAACAAGTTGGTCTAACAAATACTATAACACTGAAATACTTATTCTTCTGACACTCATCTAATTTTCAATCGTAAATAACCATATTGACTCTGACATGTTAACAATTGTGGAGATTCTAATAAATGCTACTGAATACATTTAATTTAAACGAGTTTTTAAAAGGTACTAATAATATTACTGCCTTTAGCTAAGAGCTATAGCCACAATCACCTACACGTATATATATATATACTTTAACAAAAGAGATGTAGGACAGTGTAATAAGCAGCCAGCAACTGAGGTAAAACCTCTCGACACAGGAGACGGCAGCTAATTAACTGGATTATATACAGTACACTTAGAGAATTGCTGTGTTCCAGCGAGTGAGTGAGATTACCAGACATGCGGAGATGCTGAGTTAGTTAGTTGAATGCCGGCGCGTGAGCAATACTCCTTGTATTGCAAACATACATATTACGTACCCTCCACCATCCCGCAGTTAGGCATTTTTGTGTCAAAGCGTGGTGAAGTACGCTCTAAACCTCTTGAATTGAAGGGACATAAGTATCCCAGCTGTGGGATGATTACTAGTTGTTGTCAAATATTACATATCTCATTTTACTTTTAAATAGAGGAACAAAGACAATGCAAACAAAAGAATATGTACCAGATATTTTTTTCAAAATAAATAACTTCGTTATTGTGTTTATACAGAAACTGTATATATAGTACAATAAGTTGTCGTAGGGTTTCTCCTAAGAGGGTGCTAAGGCCGGAAAACCTCCTCGTGTGCTCGGGACTGTTGTTGGCCCGTTTGTCTTGCTGAATACGTCCGGTAAGAACGACGTGTTAGCAACAACCTGAGCCTCGTGCACCCTGGGCAACAACGGTCAGTAACTTCTCTTCGCGGAGATCTTACTGACCGTTGGCTAATATTCTAGCAGAAGAGTAAAGCGTGGACACCATGTCCACGCTTTTGGAAGTCTGTGCCTCCCGTCCCTCTGAGCTAGCAGAGGCCACGGTGAGGCTCACAGTGGAGGAGCGTTCCTCAGTGCACCTAGTGATCGGATACATTGGGGCTGCGCATTGTCGAGGAAGAAAACCTCGTTAAAATAACTGAGGAGGGGGGAGGTGAAACCGAAGCCGGGAATGTCCGACGACCCCCGAATAGCCAGTTTTATCATACCCTAGCAGTCGAGGAAGAAAATCTCGTTAAAAAATAACCATTGGTTTCGGCGTACCGTATGTCACCCGGTACCACTTATCGAGGAGGGGGAGAAACTCGGGTTCCCCAGAAAGAGAGTCCTCGCGGACAACCGCCGGCTGGTCGCCGAGGTTATGCTATCACAGTTCCCGTGGCCTCGCCAATCGGCGGAGAGAAGGAGATCGTGGGGTTTTAGTAGATATGGCTGCCACTGGTCCATGGTAGCTGAGTCCGACATCACCACGCTGCACCTATGGGCGGCGTGGTATACTTAACGGATTACCCCACTTAAAAAAAGGGTTTCTCCTAAGGACCAAATCTGGAATGGGAAAATTCGACGAAGAACCAAAGTTGTCGACATAGCTTTCAAAGTCAGCAGGCTGAAGTGGCAGTAGGTAGTCGGAGGATCGCTGG
Organism: Hypsopygia costalis; assembly: GCA_937001555.2. NCBI lineage: Eukaryota > Metazoa > Arthropoda > Insecta > Lepidoptera > Pyralidae > Hypsopygia > Hypsopygia costalis. Next base: position 2,438,516 of record OW443351.2, on the reverse strand, counting down.
TGGAAGACATTAGAAAAGGTATTCAACATGTCCATTAAAATACTTTTTAACAGTCTCACGTAAGGGAAAATCAATGGACCATACTGCACAAAGAGAAATTCAGCAGTGGAAAGACATACGGTGATGATGATGATAAGCATAAAGAAAATCATTATGTTATTCACGACATCACACTTACTAAGAAGAATTTAAATTCTGTAAACCCACACAAGTCACGATCGACGTTTGAAATGAATGAAGTGGAGATGTCAATAGTAACTAAAGGCGAATAATTTGACGTAGGAATATAAACACTTCAAGGGCGACCCCACGTTGGCAAGTTTCCGAGGTTGTAAATATCCATAGATGACTCTCCCAGGTGACACGTATGTGCAAACGAAAGACGGTTTTATGAGATGTAGCGAGAAAACGACATATGGGATGATTTCATAGATTGTACAATTATTTTTATGAGTAGAGCTGATGCCAAAAAGACCATTGTTGAATTCTAAATAATAGGTAGGGGAAAAAGTCTTTTCGCATTATAGTATGTATGAACTTGTAATAAAATCTCTTTGGTTGTACCACTTGTATCTGAAAGGTTTAGATATCTTTAAAAAGTTTAAATTTTAAAAAAGATAATTCCAAATTCAAATTAGATAAATGTGTGATTTTCATTTGTTTTTTTTTTACTGTCAAGATGAGTGAATTTAATGAAAAAATTCGATACATTTTAAAATTTTACTACAAAAAAAGTAAAAATGCAACGCAAGCTGCGAAAAAATTTGTGACGTTTATGGACCTAGTGCAGTGTCTGTGAGAGTAGCACAAATTTGGTTTAAGCATTTTCAATCCGGAAATTTTGATGTCAAAGATGCACGTCGCTCTGGTCGCCCTGTTACGGATAAAATGGATGCCATTTTTGAAAAAGTGGAGCAAGATCGGCATATCAGTAGTTACGACGTAGCTGAAGAACTAGGAATTGACCACAAAACAGTTTTGGCGCATAAAAAGGTCGTGGTCAAAGGCCGGCCAGGCTTCACAGACTCTGGCGAAACCCGGGTTAACCCGCAACAAGGTGATGCTGTGTGTATGGTGGTATTGGAAGGACATTATTCATTATGAGCTGTTACCGCCAGGCAGGACTATCGATTCTGAACTCTACTGTGAACAACTGATGAGACTAAAGCAAAAACTTGAGAGAAAGCTGCCGGAATTAATTAACAGAAGGGGTGTGATTTTTCATCATGATAACGCTAGACCTCACACATCTTTAGCCACTCAGCAAAAATTAAGAGAGTTTGACTGGGAGGTGTTAATGCATCCGCCGTATAGTCCTGACCTTGCACCTTCCGATTTCCACCTGTTTCAGTCTCTTCAGCATTCTTTAGGTAATGTCAGGTTAACATCACGAGAAGACTGCCAAAACCACTTATCGCGGTTTTTTGAACAGAAGTCCCAAAATTTCTATAGTAATGGGATCATGTCTATACCTACAAGGTGGCAAAAAGTTATCGAACAAAATGGCACCTATATACTTTAGTTAAATGTAAATAAACTTTATTAAAAAATGTTTTGAATTTTCATATAAAATACGAAAAGACTTTTTCCCCAACCTAATATAAATAAATATTAATGTTTGAAGAACTATTCATAGATCGGTAAGTGTATCGTAGCGTAGCACATTTATTCTCAGAAGGATCTGAGGATAAAACGTCCTATGCTAATACTTCAAAGTTTAAAGGGTTAAACTTCAAAAAGATGAGTGTTTGTTATTAAGGCGAGGTGAGCCAGCGCTAGAAAAAATATGACATTTGAGCGAGACACTGGCGACTCTGGCACGCTGAAATCTATTGAATAATCGATTAAAAATTTTAAAGATGTAATAAAAAAAATCTATCGGGTCACCTCCAGTTATTTATGACCTTTTTTTTAGTACATGACTTATAATGTCAAATTACTTATTTTAAGAATAAAACCAAAAATAGAAGATTTGATTTGACACGAAAAAAGAGGTAACTTTGTAAATTTATTTTATCGAATCACCTTCTTCAAATCATGTTTCCATCAGATATATTCCCTAGTATATATCCTCAACAATATCAATATAATTTTCCTAGATTTTAATTCTCTCTTTAATACTTCAAAGATGAATTCTAAATTGTGGATTTTGCAGTACCACTGGTACAACCCCGCCGTAAACATGCCTTTTCCAAGCAAAAATATTCGTCAAATAGACAATAATAATGTTACGTTAAATCTGGCTAATACGAGTGGTTCTATCGGATACACACTGTAATCTGAATATATAAAACTGAATCCCTATTATTTCCCTTGGTCTTATACTCACGCGTGACTAGCTGGACCGATTTCGTTAATTTTTTATTTGTTGTGTTTGTTATTGTCAGGAGAAGGTTCTTGTGAAAGAAAAACTAAAATTTGCGCGAAAAATTACAAAAATTAAGAAAACTGAACGACCTTTATTAACTTTTCTAATTTGACTTTATGGCGTTTGACAGAACTGTCAGTCATTTAACAGCGTGCGCGAAACCAATTCGAATTAAATATTCATATATATTTTATATTATTATATATTTTATATTTTTAATATTGTCACTTTCTTATATAACTCTGGAAGAGCGGTCACTCCTAACACAAGCAATTGTTCTGCTTAAAATAATAAAATATTTTCATTTTCATTTTCATTCATAATAAGAGCAACGTCTGTCGGGTCAGCTAGTCTATAAATATAAAAAATAATGAATCCCTTTCCCTTGGTCATCGCATCACACGTGAACGGCTCGATAGATTTCGCTAATTGTTTATTTTTTTTTTTTGGTGTATTTATTATTGTCAGGAGAGGTTCTTATGATAGAATATAAAAAGATGTTGCGCGGAAAATTACAAAATTTAAAAAAGCTGTACGACCATAATAACTTTTCTAATGTAACTTTAAGGCGTTTGATAGAACTGTCAGGTATTTACGAGAACATGTTGCATGTTGCATGTTCAAAAACTTAACCTTACCATCAAGTCAATCACTTGATTATTCTGACCTCTTTCGCGATCAATGTAAATTATGAAGTTATGTCATGTTAAAAAGAATACGCCTCAATCAAATATTCCCTGCACACGCGCCAAACAAATACAGTATTGTAATGCTCGTTGAATCATAAGATTATGTATGCAAATGTGCCAATGTGATTTACAACTCAAGCTCTCTCCGGTTAAGCACGAAGCGGAATTCCACAGTGTTTATTTACCTATATTCCAGTATATTTGAGAAAAATATAGGCTATGATAACAATAGCTGAGATATTATGATCCTAACTTTATTTTGACCACAGTAATAACAGTTGCGGTGGTGCATTTCGTAGAACGCGAACTTGAAACCTTTCAACTCGAGTTCGATACCTGAACTAATTAATATATTTTTTTTGTTTGGGTTTTCTTTTTCCCTTTTTATTTTTTCTTTTATTTTATTTTTATTTGTGTTTTATCGCTTTGGACCTTTTGTATATAAATAAAAAATAAATAAGTAATTGAAAGTGAAAAAAAAAAAGGAAATTGAGACAAGTGAAAAAATGGCAGAAGTATTGCCTAGTAAAAGGGGTGGTCGCAAAGCATCACAAGTGATGTGCCATAAATGTAAACAAATAGTTCCCAAAAAAAAGACAATTTTATGCACGCAATGTAATAATAATTATGAATTTGATTGTGTTGGTTATTCCGAAAAATTGCATCGTTTGAAAGATTCTGATGCAAGAGAAAAGTGGAAATGTAAATCGTGCAATCAAAAATCACAGATCCAGTACACACCCAAATCTGAAACACCTAGTATGACGGGGAGAAAAAAGAATAGTTCACCAAAAACAAGTGTATACTCGACACCAAATTCAGAAGTACAAACAACACCCACGGAAAGCGCAAAAAACGATGATTCTCACATACTCACAATACTAGATGCGTCGTACGTAGAACAAACATTATCGCGAAGTATGGATTTTACAGAAAATGATCTTAATTCGGTGCGAGAATTGAAAGAAACAATTACCAAGCTACAAGCGGAACTATCAATCTCACAAAATGAGTTGGATAATGTGATAATCGAGAAGAATGATCTTGAAAAACAAAATGCAAAATTGATCAAAGAAAATAACATGCTAAAAACATTATGCCAATCACCCACTCGTGAAAGCCTAGCCACACGTAGTGTAAGTAAAGGAAAGGTTAAACTTGTACACAAGGAGCATTTCTTTAACACACCGTCGTCAAATCTTCGTACAAATAATTTATTGCCAATATTCAACATGGATTGTAATATCAAAAACGATGACATTGACTGCAATTCTAAAACTCTTCAGCACAGAATAAATGAGTTACAACAGCAACTAAAGGCATTAGACAAGGATATCAGAGACCTGAGTAAACAAATCAACAACCTAGGAAGAAATCAAGTCAAAGAAGTAGATTCATTTTTCTCTCAGCCTCTAACTCCTAATAATATCAACGCAGTAGATACACAACAGGATAACAATAAGAAAATATATATTTTTGGTACCCAAAGATGTGTCGGATTATCGAGTGTATTAATTCGAACAAGAACGAATACAAATTATGAAAATTACACGATTACATCGCAAACGAAATCAAACGCTTTAGCTGTAGAGGTGTTAAAAAATTGTCAAAATGTAAACTTGGATTCAAATGACAAAGTAATTGTATGCGTAGGTGAAAATGATTATGACATAAAAATACTTTTAATGCAATTGCGTAAACTTTTTAATAATTTTAAAAATAATGACATTATTGTATTGAGTATAATAAAAAATAATTATATTAATGCTAGAATTCTAAATAATAGTATCAAAGAAATGTGTAATGATTATAGACACTGTCATTTTATAAGTTGCAATAGCAGTAATCTAGTTAGTGTATCCAGGTCAATCAATCATAAAATAGACTGTATTGATTATGAAAACAAATATCTCAATGTCAAAGAATTAAAAAAACTGATAGCGCGCAGGAAGTCTATAACCCAAATATCTAATGATCTTGACAAAAAATATCCTAAAGGTACAATCCCCTATTATTTTAAAATAACTCAACCAGGGGGAAGTATAGCTCTACCTGACCCTGTTGCATGTCGATCAACACCAGCAAAGAAAGGTACAATACCACACTATTTTTTTCGTAAATAATATTCAAACAAAACCTTCTTCATCTTTCAAAATTTTGCATCAAAATATTGCTAGTATACTTTCAAAACAAGAACTACTTGAAATAACGTTACATGAACTAAAAGAGACAGACAACTACCCCGATATAATTTGTCTTTCTGAAACGTTTCTCCAGAATGGTCATGAGACATACTTAGGAATTCACAACTATGAACTAATTGCCGCATTTTGTAGAGAGCAGCAACGGGGAGGGACTTGTATACTGGCAAGACGAGACATAATCTGTAGCGAAGTAACTAAATTAAAACATTACGCAATTCCAAAATCGTTTGAGATCTGTGGTATTGAAATTCCATCGCATAAATTGATAGTGATTTGTGTATACAGAACTCCTACATCAGAACCTTCTGTCTTCTTAGAAAAGCTAGACAGGGTCTTACATGACATATCCAAGCTCAAACCGAACGCTAATATTGTACTTACTGGTGATTTTAATATCAATACTCTGAAACCAGGAATCATCACCAAAAGACTAGAAGAAGTTTGTCTTAATTATAATCTGCAAATGCATATTAACGTTCCAACTAGAAAGGACTCCTGCATTGATCATGTCATGAGTAACATAAAATTTGCAACAGCTACCGTATTACCTCTCCATCTCTCGGATCATGACACAGCGCAATTATTAAGTATTCCTACATAAAATAAAAATAGTATCCCGAAATCATATTTCACATACAAAAAAGATTACAGTTTAGAAAACATATTGAAATTTAAAGAATGTCTCAAAAGTCTTTCGTGGTCGGAAATATTTCTAGAGAGTGACCTAAATGTAGCCTTCTGCAGATTTCACGAACAATTGTTGTTGTTTTACAATTTATGTTTTCCTAAAATTCGAATAAAAATTAACACTAATAAAAGGAAACGAACGTGGATAACGAAAGGTATAAAAAATAGTTGTAAAACTAAAAGATCTTTACGTTTTACATACTATAAAAATAAAACGGTAATAAATAGAAATAAATATTTAAGATACTCTAATATCTTAAAAAAATGCATATTTAAGTCAAAAATGCAGTCCAATGTAAAGAGAATTAAGAATAGTAAAAACAAATGCAAAGCAGGTCAGTTATAAAGAATGAAATTTCTAATTCTAATACAGACAACGATATTACGTCACTCAAGATAGATAATAAAAATGTCGCAGATCCAATTTCCATTGCTACTGCATTTAATGATTATTTCATTACATTAACTAATAAATCACAGTCTAAATCTAATAAGAATATAAAAACCACCAATGTGTTGCCTAACTCAATATTTTTAATACCAATGACGGAAGATGAGGTAAAAAAAGAAATTATGTCTCTGAATAGTACTAACTCGGAAGGGTATGATGGTATTAGTACAAAAATAATCAAGACCTGTGTTCTCGAACTAGTAAAAGTATTGACATACCTAATAAATCTATCATTCACGAGTGGAATCTTTCCTGAATTGCTAAAACTATCTATTGTAAGACCCTTATATAAGAAAGGCGACAAGGATGATGTAAATAATTATCGCCCGATAACACTCGTCCCAATTCTATCTAAAATTTTTGAAAAGTGTATGTATAAAAGACTTGTAGATTTCTGTGGTAAATTTAACTTAATTAAAAAAGAACAATTTGGGTTCCAAAAGCATAAGTCTACAACGTTGGCAATTTATAATTTAATAAGCATAGTACTTGCAAACATCAATAAGAACAACCTTACGACGGGTCTCTTTTTTGATCTGTCTAAAGCATTTGACTTTGTCTCACATGATCGGCTTTTGATGAAATTGGAAAAATATGGTATTAGAGGGATGGCATTGCGTCTCCATTCATAAAATAGTAGATAATGAAATGCAATCCTACTTATCTGAGTATAAAATAAACAAACACGGCGTCCCACAAGGAAGCGTTTTGGGACCCCTGTTGTTTATATTATATATAAACGATATAATTGAAGTTACAAATCATAAATGTATCTTGTTTGCGGATGACATATCAATCATTGTGACTTCTAATAAAACCCTTAATTCGGATATCGACAATCATGAAACTGATATAAATAATACAATCGATAATATAATAGCATGGCTAGATGAAAACAATTTACAAATTAATCTTGACAAATCATATTTTATACAATTTAATCAATCAAAACATAATCAATTTAATTTTAAACTAAATGTAAGAAAAATCAAAGAAGTGACGCACACCAAATTTTTAGGTGTTATCATAGACCAAGACCTAAATTGGAAATTACATATTGATAATGTATGCAAAAGAATAAATAGGTTTGTATATGCACTTAAGAAAATTAAAAATGTAACCAATATAAAAACCGCTACTATGTTGTATTATGCGTATATAGAGAGTATTCTACGATACGGAATCATAGTGTGGGGCAACGGAATAGACAAACAGAGGGCATTCATTGCACAAAAGAAGTGCATCAGAGCTTTGAGCGGAATTCCACCTGGTGAGTCCTGTAAACATTCTTTTCGGAATTTGGGTTTATTGACGTTACCAGCGCTCTATATATATGAAGTGTGTAATTTTGTATACAAGAATACGGAACTGTTCAAAAGATCATGTCAAATTAATTCTAGATTAAAAAGGAATCCGCAGAGACTTGTGTTGTATGATACACCTAAGTCTGCGAAATATGCAAAAAATTGCATCGCAATGTGTGTCAGCATTTATAATAAGATACCAAATGACATAAAAACGCTTAATCACAATTTATTTAAACGCAAACTATGTGATTGGCTAAAGAAATACAATTTCTATAATATTAAAGATTTGACCGAAAATATAAAAATTAAATCAGAATGTATATGAACATTTGTATGTTTTAAATTTCAATATAATTGACGAATGGTGTATATATAATTAATTGGAGATATATGTTTTAGTGACTACATACTTAAATTATTGTCAATGTCAAATGTCATAATCAACATAATTTTGCATGCTAAATTGTATTAGCTAAACATGCGCACATTTCACGATGTACCACCTTTATACCATGTTTTAAGCAATAAATGAATTGTATTGTATTGTATTGTATTGTAACTCTATTTCTAAGCCATACGATATGACGATACTCTTATTCTTTAGCGGTGTACGAGTAGATAAAATTATTTGGGATGTAAGCAAAGCCAACTTCACCTGCACATGGTGCACTCTGCTGACTGACAAACAAGGCTGGGGAAAAGGTAAAGCATTCGGCTTGTGGTGCATCCATCTCTATTCCACTCCATCGGCCGATGTTTCCTTATGACGTTATCACGTAAAATTATCGTCCGTAAACCGACTTTTCAGACAACCAATTTTATTCCTAAAAAGCAAAGCTCAGTCACCCGGGTACTGCATATTGAACTCCCGAGTTCAAAGATTTAATAATAATACATGTTGATGCATCTGATATTTCATACCGTCACAACATGGATTTGGCGTTCGCTGCAGACGTGTCTACATTCTGCCAATCTTCACTGGGATATCAGTTGGCAGCCTGGACCTCTGACATCATGGAATCTCCTAGTTTACTATGTAGGACAGTAATAAATAACGTTGAATGTACGACGAAGTGGTCAGTGTGGCCACTATTCTACCGTCCTGATAGGCCACCGTTCTATTGGGATCTGAACATTATAACTGTGGTTTTTAACGTGAATTATTTTTTAAAATTACTTCCATAGGGAGGCAAGTCAAAAAAACGAATGATAACAAAATCGGTGGATACAATTTGGTGTTGCAGCTACATATCTATCATCTCCGTGTAAAGTTCAATCACACCACTGAATAGATGAAGGATCAAACAATTTATTACGATAAGCTTCATCTAACGGCTCACAATATTTTTGTAACTCTGGAACTAACAATCATAAAACCATTTAAGATTAAGAAATTTGTTACATTTATACGTAAAAAATGTCAATCTCAATCCACAATGAACTATTATAAAAACTATTATAATGAACTATTATAATAACTATACACATAGGCTGAGAATATTTTGAGAGAAAATGATAACATGACAAGAGCCAGCCTGGCTCACGAGCTCCTCATGGATATGTTAATCAATTTACGGATCAACGCAATGAAAGTTCAGAAGAAATTTTTCCCTACTTAAAAATAGTTTGACCTATTTGCTAAACTGTCTTTCAAAAATCATCGACGTGAGGCAGTCTTCACCTCACATTCAGTTCTTGATATGAACTCTGAACCCTGCTGGAAATCGAAAGAAACAAACCCTACAGATTTTTCGATACTAACGCATACTGTGAAAGAGTGAGGTCTCCAGAAAGAAAGACAGGAAGGAGAATACGCTGGCAACAGATTGGCGACCCCATCGTGTTGCTGATCTCCATGGGCAGAGTGGTGATTGCTTTCCATCAAGTGACCCACATGCTCGTTTGCCCCCTCTCATATAAAAAAATACTACTTACATAGTCCCAAGCATTGTCTCTCTAAGTAGATATTCGACTGTGTGCCCGAAATCAATCCTCAACTCGCTCTGAGATTCATTTATTACAATCTTCCCTATTAATCTGTTCCAATCCATAAATCCCAGGTAATCGTGTAAACTTATGTAATTTACTTTTGAAAGTAGTTCATTATTAACAATGTCTGAAAGGCTAACTGACTTAGTAATCTAAACATCTTTAAATGTATATTGCACGTTTTCTCGAACACAAACAGTTCCCGTCACAACACAAAGTTGGCGGCCGTCGTAGACACCACGCTCTGCCAAGCTTCCCTGGGGTGCCTCGTTGGCACCAGGACCTCTGACGTCACGGAATCTCCTGCTCGTATTGTTCCAATGTTTAAATATATTTTGATCGATAGATAGTCTTCCTATTACTAGCTACATTTGATGTTAGGGTGTTGATGTATCTAACATTGAAAATACGACTAATAATGTTTCGAGGAAATTCGCACCAATATAATCCATCACTGTGACGCACGAGAAAACAAGGATCACATAAATTTCAACTTCTTTCAGGAGTTTTTTTAGACAAATACAACATGAAGGCCTTTAAAAACGGGGTCTATATTTCCTTTAAATGGCTGGCAATAGAACGGTGACGTTTATTTTTATGGGCAGTGGTGATTAGTTTCCATTAGGTGGCCCTCATGCACATTTGCCCTCATTTATATAAAAAAAAACTAAAGTACAATATTCGAGCCTGTAATGTAAATATGGCACCATAATTATGAAACCTATAACCGTTATGTAGCCCCATTTTAAAATGAGCTTCGGTGCATTTAACCTAAAGAGATAAAAAACAAAAACCAACAAACGCCATATTGGAAACGCGGCCAAAAAGCGCGCGAAAGAGAAATATAAAAATGGCCTCGTAAAACTATCACAATACGCGAGCGATAAGGTGCAAATATTTGGCAAATATAAGAACAACAAATGCTGAATAGTAAGATTGTTGGCAAAGGTACGGATTCATAGTAGATTTTCTGGACGATCTAGTGTGTTTCACCGATGATATCACAGCGGGAAGCACTGTTTGCGTATTAATAAAATTTGATGAATTAAACGGATGAAAAACTCAATCAAGCAACAAGTCTAATATCAATTTCTCTAATAGTTACACATTTGTGAATGATAATTTTAGTTTGATTCAAGTTTATAAATGAGACTTTGGGTTCGGCAAGTAATAAAACGAGCCCACCTTATCAAATCAAACTATTAGGACAACTTCCAACTGGCCATGCCAAAATACTGGAGTACGTTCACCTCGTAGATTTTGGCGGCAAATCCGACCTCGCTGACGTTTCCTTCATTATTATATTTTTTCTGTTTTTATTTCGCAGCGGTCCAATTTATTTTATAGATATTGGCGCTGGTTCATTGGGGATGCCCGACTGGACTTGGCCGTGGCACCGGTTGGCGTACCTAACTGGGTCGGCTACGTCACGCAGGAGTACTGGCCAAAATCACGGCACACGCGGAAAGACGCCGAAAAAAAGTAATCACGCAACAGCGGCCATCTTGCCACGCGCCGATTTGGCGCACAACGTGCATACGTCGAAACGCATTCGTTTAAAGGACAACGCACGTAATTTTACAATAAATTCTGTTGTTGTAACCGGAATGCTAACATCTTCGATTATATGCATTTAGGTACTTAACCGGCATGCACTCGGAATTCATGCAAAATTTTCTTTGTATTTGCAATGTTGCTGCTTTGTGTTCAATGAGCTTTCTAAAGCTTTCGACATGTTTAGAGTTTAGTAAATTAATAAATTCTTGTAGTGTTCACATTGGTATTTCATTATTCTGATCAAACTGCTACATATTTCTAAGGTCTAAAGTCTTGTAGTTCATGCCGTTTAAATATCCTGCGTATCACGTAATCGCTTTGTAAATTTTCTAAAATTGTTCTGTGATAAAATTAGCATCATTTGTAGTAGCAGAAACCACCAAGGTTTCTGCTCTTGATTTTCATTAATTTAATCATGCTTCAGAAATCAGTAATGCGTTCAATCAAATCGTATTTACGACAATTGTATCATAAACATTTTAGTGTCAATATAAAACGACAATAATTCCCTATGTTCTAGTTACAGAGCTAATATTATTATTTATAGAACGCATCAAAGACGAATTAGTGCGCAATTTATAAGTGGAGGGCTCAGGGTGATCTCAACACAATTGCGATTAAATTATCTTGCTGGCAATAATTTTTATTTTAAAGAATCATGGACCAGATATGCAGAATACAAACAAAATATTTGGGACAAAATAATCAAAGGCATTGCTAAAATCTATAACCAAAAAGATGAGTTTACTGATAATGAGAAATATGTGTAAATTAATGTAATGATTTACTTTAAAGTACTATTTCGTTGATTGAACAAATAGAAATCGTGGAACAAATTTATGAAACTGTAAGATATATAGATGTCACAAAGAAAACTATTAAAATACAAAACTCTACTTAATGTCATATTGTAAATTTCGATATCGTATCAAAGGTTGATAAAATCGAATAGCCAAATATCCAATCCAAAGTTAATTCCCAAGATATACTACTTAGTCGTATCTATACGAGGAAAATTATCTCAAATATCCTCCAGAGCCTTATTAAAGAGGTCACGACCTATATCCTCACGATATAAAACTACACCAAGAAATCTCCATAAATGTGAGGCCGCTTAGAAAAACATATTTTATTGCGCACCTAGCGAACAGACGTCGTATGCGATTTTATAGCCATCCACAATATGTACTATGATGTATTTATATCGCAGCAACTTTGAAGACCAGTAACAGCTGAAATGCTGTGCAGAAATAGAAAATAGTTTCAAGAACTAAAGTCGGGGCTCGGATTACAGCGGCGACTACAATAGTCCAAAGGTTTATGAACAAAATCTCTCAGCGATAAGACTGGCTCTTGTCTTTCTTCGTGCTATCTTGCCTTGTTTATGTTGTATGTTTTCGCATAATTGCCTTGTAGATTCAAAATATTAATACGTTTTTGTTTTTGTTGAAAATTAATTATTATTTACTAAATTATTTTAAAATACTTACATTAAGTCACCACAGTCATGTTTGGTGATTCCAATATGTTTGTTATGTACAATGTTTAGTCCTGTCTCAACGGATATATATTTTTTTAACTACCTCGGGTGGCAACAAGCGCACAGCCCGCCTGATTTAAATCGGTTGCCGTAACCATATAAACATTCGTAACATTAAACATCGCTTGCGTACCGTCAACCTCTCTATCAACGCGGCAACTCCTTCCTCCTGAGATCGTGAGACCGGCCTTGGTTCAAAGACGATAATGAACTACTTATACCCCAAAAATATTCTCGGTTCAGTCTTTGAGTTCAAGAAACAAAATAGTCAGTCAGTAGTACTTTTAACTGAGGCACGAACGGTCCCCGAGCACATCTTTGCCCGGGTAGTTTTCGAGGGCATCAACCCACAAATAACTAACTAAACTCAGCTTCGGTCGGTATAGGAACGAAATTTGATTTGAATAGTCTTATTATATCTTTTGTAAACGTGATTGTGTTCATATTTGACGTATTTTTATAATATATGTATATAAATAAAAATGAATATTGCTAAGTGCAAAACTTGAGAACGCCTCGACCAGTTCCGCAGTGTTAAAGTATAAGGAAGGTTCCTATGGAAAGAAAAGACATAAAAATTGCGAGAAAAATAAAACACTATTTTCTACCCGTGCGAAGCCGGAGCGGTCGACTAGTTTTACATATTTTTTGTAAAGTAAGTCAATATTCCACATAAACATCAATTTCTTGTGGCTCCGTATCTCCGCTGACGCTATAAGTGAGACCCCGCCCCACGTATGCAATTGTATCGACCTTCTTGCTAGAGCTTAGATCAATTCCACTTGTACAAAGTTTCAATGCTAATGCGAACCCGCACACTGTTGTTGATACTTCAGCCCGCATTCCACTGTTTGAGACGACTGTGACAAAGGAAAGTGTGTTGCGGTTTTGAAAAACTCATAGATTAAACGATTTACAAAAATAGTAATTTATTAGAAGAAGAACATGAAGATGAAGGAGAAGAGTGTTTATTTAATGTAACAAATAACAATACTATTACAGAAAATAATGATAATTATAAATGTAATGATAGAAAAATTAAGAAAATAGTGCTGCTTGATGACATAAATTTAACCCAACTCAGCATTGTGCCGTGGTCTGAGTCAGACTCCACGCTGATTTTCATCTGAGACTATTGTGACTACTTTAAAAACTGTGAACTTCGTGAATTAACGAAACTAATCCACTGCACGTTATATAGAAAAGGCGACCTTAAAGCTTTTAAGCTTTAAGCATTAAAGCTTAAAGGTCGCCTTAGTCAGGTTATTTTTATCGTAAAATTGCCTAACTGGATACATTTATTTAAAAAAAAGCTATAATATACTGGAACCAATCAACTACACTGCAAATTCTACTGATATTTTCAAAAAATAAGTATTTATCAAATCATTTTGATGCTCTTTTATTCCAATTTTAGTAAACTGACGTTTTATACTAATAAATTGCAGTGTACAACGTCTTTATTATATGTATTTTTATTTATTTATTGTTAAATTATTTATCAGTAATAGATTACACATCTTCATCTGTTATATAACAGACATAATAATATAATAATCTTCATTTATATTTTTCATTAATTTCATTTGACTGGATTGACGTACGAGTATATGCTTTAATGACGAATCTTGCCCACTCTATGCACAAATTCGTCGCCCTAAGATTGCCTTGACAAGATTGCTGTTAGCAATAAGACCGCCTTGTTGCATATATACAATTCTGTAATAATTTATTGATTTACTGTGTTATAATTTGTATTATGCAAATATAGCATATTCTATCTATATACTTATCTAACAAACTTTTTTTTCGAATCTATCTGTAGAAAATTGACCGTCCTTAATAAAGCGACAAGATCCCCGCTGAATAGTTTCTTTCCCTCGCTGAACTTGTTTTAAAATAAAATAATGTTATATACCTGAAAAAAGATTTATGGCCTGTATAAAATGAACATTTTATAGCTAATAAAATAGGTCCTGAATACAAAATGATTGAGGAAATATCAGGTGAAGCACAAAAACCAGTACACGCGAAACCTAACGAGCGTTTAAATCCTATACATACATATTTTGTATATTAACTGTGTCACATCGATTGGGCTGAGCAGCTTTTTAAAACTTCAGCACATCCCCGGCGCACAGATACCCCGATGCTTGAAGATTAAAATCTTAACATAAGAAAATTACTGCATCCTCCCCGCCATGACGTATGGTGCAGAAACTTGGACACTGACCATCGGGTTAGTCCACAGGCTAAAGATCACATAGCAAGCGATAAAGAGAGCTTTGCTACCGAGGCTTCTCTCGTTTTGTTTGATCAGTAAATCTAATAAAAGATGTTTGATATTCTTTTCGTGTGTACAGTATACCTCGTTTTCATTAGATTCGTTGGCCCATTATATTATAATTTCGTTAAGATCTGATATGAGAAATTTGATTATTAACTAAAAATGATGAAATATCTTTTAAATAAAAAGAGAAGATGGACATCACGTCCACGCATGCAGCTTTCTCGCACAGAGGCTCTCCGCGCGAGACCGGTGCCTGCGTTTCGAGCACCCTGTCTAAAGAACCCAGTCTTTCAGTTTTAATTTTTAAGATGATGGACGCGGTACCACCACACATTCCCACCACTGTGTCTCCTGTGTAGTCAGGATTAACAGCGGCGACCGCCAAAAAAGGCAATGAACAGTGAAGTCCACTGCAGTCCCGGGTGTACGACTACGGCTGCCTTGAAACTCACAACGAATTCTATCAGAAGAAGTAGGAGTAGGAAGCTTTTGGAATTTTGTAACTTTAATTATTAAGATAGTATACAGTTTTATATTAATTTTATTTTAATTTACTATTATGTGTGTATTGTTTTTTAAGATGAATTTAAATAATAAAGTTGATTTAAAAAAAAAATTTAAACCGGCTTCAGTTGGCGAGCGCAGCTTATTGGTGGAATACCCCGGCAGACGCTGCTGCCCGTCTTCCGGGAGAAAAGTTATCGCGTGACACAAGGTTCCTTAGTCGCCTTGTACGACATCCAGCGCAGAGCAATGGAGTGGCACAATTTTATGCCGGCTACCATAGGGCAAATTTAAGGGTTTCCCTCGATTTTTCTGGGATCCCATCATCAGACCCTAACTTAGTGAATATGGAACCACCTTGCAATTACCCTTTGAAATTAAAAAAAATGAATTTGACCATACGTGCTTATAAAATTTAAGGGTTTCCCTTGATTTCCCTGGCATCCCATCATTAGATCTTGACTTGGTGAATATGGGACCACCTTGCAATCATACCCTTTGAAATAAAAAAAGAATTATGAAAATCGGTTCACAATTCGCAAAGATATCGAATAACATACATACAAAAAAAATATTCAGTCGAATTGAGAACCTCCTCCTTTTTTGAAGTCGGTTAAAAAAGAGACACCGATTTCATAGAAGTCTCTAAAGATTTTCTTAATATTTACTTACACTACTTCCACTTAGGAAGTTAAACAATACTAAAAGTAAACGCAGTATATAGTATAACATTGTTTTTGTGAGATCCCACTCTATCCAAGCGACCGACGCGACGTTAAGATCCCGAATGAAATACGCCCTATCATTGCGGAGTTCTCACAAATGGATTGGAAGAAAATATCTGAAAGAATTCAGTTCTTTTTTATTTGCAGCTTTTTTCATATGAGGCATTATATATTTGGACAAACTTGCCTGCCTGCTAACAGGCTTGTATCCCATTTTTTTTTTCGATTTGTTATTTAAAGACGTCACAATAATATAAATATAGGTGAAATAATTACTTCGATTGTATGAAAACTTCTCGAGATATGATAACTTGAAGATCACAATTTTGGACTATCCCGAAAACGCTCCATACAAAAGGCCACCACGTTATGACGTCACACCGTGCTATTTTATATGCATTAAATCAGAAATTGGTACGACAGCTATGTTAAATATTGCGTTTATGTAGCCAGTGCCGTAACAAAAGTTATAGGTAGTATTTTTTATTATTTCTACAATGGTAATATTTATTTTTTATAATTTCATACCTTTAAAATGGACTTTCACACCAAACTTTGACCGAACATAAAACACGTCGGACATAAGTTATTAAAATTTTAAGATAGCAGATCGTTGCAGTTTTATGTATTTTACGTTACTGATAGAGAGTTTTTATAATTTTGTAACATGGGCAACAAGCCTATTCGTCCACGAGTATCCAGGGGCCGATTACCATTGGATTTTTTGATTGCGAAAATAAAACTTTGGCTTAAATTGGCGGTAATTGTGTTTATCTCAGCTGGAAGAAACCCTAGAGCTCTACCAACTAAGCTGAAAATGTTTGTTAATAACTATAACCTAGGACCAATTTTTGGATTAAAAAAATTCGATGGTAATCGCTTTCAGCTTCGGCAGTAAGGCCCCTGGTCGGTAACCCATGAAAATTTTAAAAAATCTTTTCTTAGGTTTTTAGTGGTCTCTAATGTTACGGAAAAAATATTTCTCACTATGATTCGTAACTTTAATTGAAACGGTAGAAACTAATTCTAAATTCATAGTAATTTACGAGCTCGGTGGTCGAATGGCTAAGAATGGCAACTTTGACTCCGAGCACGCTGGTTCGATCCCCTCACAAGACAAATATTTGTGTGCATGAACATGTTTATTTGTGTTAGTCTGGGTGTTTTCTATGTATTTAAGATTAAAAAATATTTAAGTATATTATCAGATAACTACGTACTAGTTATCTGATAATATACTTAAATATTTTTTTTATAGTACAAGCTTTGCTTACTAGGTGGCAGTGGCAGTGTGTAATTTGTTCACGAATATTTATTTATAGTAGAAAGTATTTTAATCTTCGACCTTTCTAAGAGACTTCAAAAATATAAAAACCCAATTAGTTAAGAAACATAGAAAAACATAGATAACAAATTCAGAAAATGCAATATATAACTATAGAATAAGTATAGCGATCCAGCGAGATAATGCTGATCTTACCAATATTTTTTTTTTTGTAAATAAAATTCAATTTATAATTTCTTTTTATTCCATAACTTTTTCTTTAGTTTATAGATAAAGTACATAGGTTTTTAGATTAGTTTTATGTACATTTTAGAAATAATACATTAAATATTGTGTATTATTATATACTAGCGACCCGCCCCGGCTTCGCACGGGTGCAATGCTGATACTAAATGTACTACAGAAGGTCTTTGCGCTTTGTCCTATCCAGTCCTTCCCCAGTTATAGGCACACGCCGCCGGCTCCGCGGCCGGTACCGCCACAGCCGTTATGTCTCTGCATTTTAAATGTGTAATATCTTCTAAACTATTCATTTAAATTACATGCTGTGAAGGGCCATATTGATCTATATTAAATGCGCAATGTATTTAAGGTACTTAATTGGATAAGGATTAATTCTGTATTGCTTAAAATCGCTTCGTAAATAAGGCATTATTTCTTGTAAAAAGCAAAGGATAAAATAACGGTTATTGTGTGTTACCACTAAGAGATAGACATATACCATCGCGAACTTTTTTGTAGACCATTTTAAGGTGAACAATACCGTACTACATTATTTTGATCTATCTCGTTGGGTTCAGCCAGCGTTTGCAATGAAAGAGCAAAAAAATGTGTTTATTTACGACATCACATTAGAAACCTCTAAATTATCAGTGTTTTTCTACTATGTTATGCATATATTATACATATAAACTTTCCAGTTGAATCACTCTATCTATTAAAAAAAACCGCATCATAATCCGTTGCGTAGTTTCAAAGAATTAAGCATACAAAGGGACATAGGGACAGAGAAAGCGACTTTGTTTTATACTATGTAGTGATAATAATATTTCTGGACAATTTACACAGCGCCATCTAGTCCCAAATTAAGCGCAAAGCTTGTACTATGGGTACTAGACAACTGATAAATGTACTTAAATACATTTTTTTGTAAATACATACATATAATACATAGGAAACATCCAGACCAGGACAAACAGACATGTTCATGCACACAAATATTTGTCTTGTGCGGGAATCGAACCCACGACCCCGGAGTCAAATTGGACATGGTTAGCCATTCGACTAATTAAAAAAAATCTGTAGGTATTATTATTGTTAATAATTTAAAAATGAATACTGGTGAAGACAAGCCCTCTCATCTTGCCACACCGCCACAGTGTCAAGAATACGGAACAACACAGTCAGGACATGGCCAGTGTTAAAGCGACGCGGCATTAAAACACATGGCTTTATTAGAATTCCCTGTCCAATGTATTTATGAGTCCACGTGAGACGTGCAAGCCTTTGAGACGCGGAGTCTCCGGGAGTATCCGGGAGCGACATAGCTCGCATAGCTGTCAGACCAATATAACTTGTTCATGCTTGTAAATATGCCTTAATAATGACAAATTGATGGTAACATGTGTAATAACAGGCATAGAATCTCTGTTCTTGTTAGTTTTTTGTACAGACATTATTTTAGCCCTTACGTTACATATTCAAAGAGATTTAACATATTAAATATTGAATGTCTTTTGTTTACGTTACACTAAACGCTGAACTCTTTTCTTTTTATATTGCATTTATTTAAATCTGCTTATTTTGACCAAATACTACAATTTGTCATATAATGATAACAAGAACATGAAGTAAATTATCATTAATGTTGTGACGTAAATCAGTAGATGGATGAAAATGTCATATAAATGCATTTTGTAACTTTTCTGATGTAACTTTCTGACGTTTGACAGAACTGTCAGTCATTTGTCAGCGTGCCTGAAATCAATTCGAATTCAATATTCATAGGTAGGAAGACAGAAGAACGTCTGCCGGGACAGCTAGTAATTCAATAATTAACTAAAACACATCATTATATGTCAAATCAATTTTAAACTTTAGTTCTATCTAAAATCATTATAAAAATTATGGGAATGGTCATAATTAAATTAAAAGACAAATCGTATAGACTCCGAAACGGCTGGACCGATTTCAACGAAATTTTCAGACTATATCTTTAGATTGACCCAGCGGATAAAACTGCACCCCTAGACTAGGCTGGCGAAGCCGCGGGTAACAGCTATTTAAAAATTAAAAATAAGAATAAAAAACGTAAAGATGCAATATATGCAAGTATTATTGATGGCGTTAAAAAATTTTATACTACTGAAGTAAAAGCTTCTGAAAAAAATGAACGAGCGAGCTTTATTTTTACACTAGCTTTTCTGCGTATAGAGTGCCAATAGGTGTTACACGTACCGCACAACACAACGATAGTTTATGATAGGAATGCAGAATCACAACATCTTAACATCCATACCTCCAGATAGCCCCGCAATATTGGCCACCGAGTCGTTAGACGTAAAAAGTTACATATTGCTAAAAGTCTAATCACTTCGCTTCCTTTCCAACCCACTTTTGAAAGATATCACAAAATTTCTTAAAAGTTCCATCGATCATTACCAAAAGAAGTTTAACAACGGACAAAATTGCACTGCCACCGTTCATAACAAAATTGCTACTACCCAATCACTACATGCAGCCAAAAGTTTATGATTCACAACTTCAGCGAGAGGGCCTTTCGCAGCTTATATTTTATTTGGCACTTGGTCAACTCAATGATTACATTGAAGTCTTCAAGGTTACGATAGCAGAACTTTTTAAGAGTGAACCAACACCGGATTGTTTTTTGAAATAACAAGAGGTAAAATTAATGACTATTCAAAATGGAGATTCGTCGTAAAAATAAGTCCGAGTGTTATTAAAAATTTAGTCTTATTCGTTATCGCAGTCTCTTCACCTCCTCGTTAATGAGATAAAAAGGCTAGCATAACTTTGGTAAGTGACTGCAATTTTCCTGAATTTTCTACCAATTTAAGACTATTCAATTTTCAGAATTACTTAAACTGTTTTAGCATTATAAGAGCACTCCGATTATTGAGGAATCGTAGGTTAACGGTTCATCTAAACCAGATGCGGATTTCATCGTCTTTTAATTTATGTTCTTATTTAGTTTTATTTTAGTATTATTTAGTTTTAGGTAATTTAGTTTTATAGTTGTATTTTATGTATTATTATTATCTGTATTTAAAAACTATATGTCAAATACACTGCAGTGGCATTCCCGGCATTCAGTCGTTTTTATAGCATGTCTTTATCCATCGCAGACTTGTCTTCGAATATTGTTATCACTTTTGTCATAGGTACCTGAAATATTATTGGACTTCTTAAAATATTTCGTTGAAGATCTTTGCGGACATTTTTTTAAATCGTTCAATAAATAGTTATGGTCGCGATAAAAATAGAAGAGACAACAGTGACCGGCACGTGTTATTTCTCTCAACGTAGTACCAAATATACATTTGCAAGCATAGCAACTTTCTTATTTTAAATATTCTTATGTAACTATGAGTGTACAATTTTTTTGCTAACGTTTTCTTCAAGAACTTCAACTAAATATAAACCTTATTCTATTATAACTTTTGTAATAAATTACTTCATAAACATGGAAGCAAAATAGCAAGTTTTGACTTTAATGGCTCCCATAATAACGATACGATAAATATCTATGACATTAGCAATGTCATGACATTGTAATGTCACTATTCGCAAATACGGAGAAAATTATTCGATTGTTTGATAACCACACAGCGGGATTAGCTGTACATTATAATACCTATAAATGCTAATTAAGAAATAAATTATATCAATGTCATTCTAAATCTAAAGAATGACGTCTGGACACACGAACCCGTTTAGCTAAACAACTAAACAATAGCACTACTTGAATTTGGCATCGAGAAAAAAGTTGTCCAGGGGGCTACAAATATCTATGGTGATGGAACTGAAAACTCTGGTACATTTTCTTTTACTTCCAAGTTCGAATCTTTAGATATAAATCATAAAAGTAATATAATATGTATACTTGCAAACTATTGATGGCATCATAGTGAACAGTAATAGTAAGTAATTTGCAAGTTAAGCAGGAGAACAAAATATTGTTACTTTTGTAGTGTATGGGCAGAAACCTCGCAAGTTACTTTTGTAGGAACCACCACCAAATTGTAAAAGATCAAAAAATCAACGCCAATAATAGGCTTCGAGACGTCAGCTACTGTAAATCGCCATTCAAAATAAATATCTTATTAGTTATAGTTATTTAAATACAGTTTATGAACCATACACGGTGATTTGATTGTGAACCCACACTTTCTTTAGAACAATCAGGGGCCCTACCGCCAAACCTGAAGTTGCTTACCATCGGATTTTTTGATTGCTAAAGTAGATCTTAGGTGTGAGTTAATGACAAACGTTTTCAACTTAATCGTTAGTGCTCTATGGTTTCTACCAGCTAAGCTAAACTTTGATCTTCGCAATAAAAGTTTGGGGTGTAAGTGGTTCATCAACATCTTTGAACCAAAGCCAACTTCACCTGCACGCGGTGCACCCTGCTGACTGACAAACGAAGCTCTGGCGAAAAGAGAGGTAGGGAGCGTATTTGTAAGCTACCCGACTGGGGAATGTACCTCCACCTCACAGAATACCGCAGCCAAATAACAATTCCCTTGAGGGTTGTTGTGTTCCTGCGAGTGAGCGAGGTCACCAGAAAAGAAGGAGTTGCTGCGGTGGCAGCGGGGGTGGCGGCGCGCGAGCGATATTTTATGTTGCGAACGTTAATATGGCTACGGTATCCGCTTCACATCAGGCGGGCCGTATGCTTGTCTGCTACCCGACGTAGTATAAAAAAAAAAAAAAAAAACCGAGATGGTAATCGGCTTCAGTTTCGGCGGTAGGCATCCAGATTCGCAGCATGCAGCGGGCGGTAGTGAATTAAAACTTTTAATCCCGGATTACAAATGAAAATCCATCCGGATGCTCCCTGGACGCCCTTCGGGTGTCTAGGACAAATCCAAGGAAACCCAGACGGATGGCAACCTTAACAAAGTCAGGCAAGGCAAGACTACTTCGAAGCATGATAAAAATCCCGGAAACCTAGTAAGGTCCCACGCTCACCCATCCCAAATCAGAAGCACGACAACAAATGCACTCAATTCATATTCCATATACGTAACACAAGGTGAGTGGAGGCCGATGCACCGGCGCACAATTATTTGCAAATAAACCACTAAAATTCTAATCACGACTGCAGGTTTTTTACAATGGCCGCGGATTGTGGGGCCTTTGACGTCGTTATGTTATGTTAATGCTGCATTGTAATTGCTATTGTTTGATTATGTGTCATCGTTGCGTAATGTTGTACCTTTTTATCGACTTTAAAAAGAAGTGATACAAATGTACACGTCCATTTGTTTGTCCAATACAAAAAAAAAAATGGGTCAGTCAGGTCAGCCACACCCCATTTATATATATATATATATATATATATATATATATATATCCACAGTTTCACCGTTCGTGGTATAAAATGTCTTCGGAAATGTACTGTAATACTGGTAATACGTATAAATTTGACCCATTTAAATTAAAAAGAAAGTATCTAAGATAAAAACAGGACAAAGTCCATCTATATCTATACATATAAAAGAAAGTCGTGTTTGTTACAACACTTATAACTCGAGAACGGCTGGACCGATTGCCATGGTTTTTGATTTGTTGGATTTGTTTCCGTCCCGAATAGCAGAATAACTCTTAAAAACATTGGAAAATTCTCGAAAAAATAAAATAAAAGAAAAAACATTTTCCCATACAAAATGTTCGTGGTTGTCGTAGCTGTCAAATGTGACGTTGTCGTACGTGCGTACGCCAAATGTATGCGTGCGTTCAGAAATGTATATTAAGCTCATTATAGAACAAATGTTTATGATTTAAAACAAATGTTAACTCTATTGGTCTCATTTTTACGTCTTGAAAGTTGGCTGTGATTTGTTTTGAAAACAGTTTTGTGGATTTAAATATTTATTGCAAAGAGAATGTAACCACTACGTTTTAAGAGACGGATGTGTCATACAAATAGCGTAATTCTAATATGTATGAAATGGAAGCGAAAACAATCAGAATTTGTACCAAATTCGCTTCCGATTCATAGAGTCGTTTTTTTACTTTGAGTTGCGCCAGGCTGATTTATTGGTTCTAAAATATTTATGCGTGCGTTCAGAAATTTAAATCAAGCTCCATAAATCTATATAATATATAAAATAATGTCGTGTCTTGGTCGGGAAAGTATTAAAAACATTGAAAAATTGACGAAAGAATTAAATAAAAGAAAACGTTTTCCCATACAAATAGTGCCAGTTAAAAAGGATTGGAATATTTATTGATTGTTATGTAAATGTCAAATCGATTGGTCTCACTTTTACGTCGCGAATGTTGTCTGTGATTTGTTTTGTGGATTGAAATATTTATTGTTGTCAATTGGTACTTTTTTTGTGACTTTGTAAAGTACTGAACTTATTATTTACCCACTGCTGGGATACGAGTCTTCCCTCAACCGAAGATGTTTAGAGCATACTCCAACACGCTGCTCAACTACGGGTTGGGCCACTAACCTGGCTTAAGGACTGCCATCTAATGATAAACACCAGGACCGACGGCTTAACGTGCCTTCCGAAGCACGGACGAGCTCGAGATAACATAAACTCATCCATGAACAGGCTACGGTTGACGTTGCTTAACTTGCGTGTACAATTAGACTGACACGTGCCTCACGCCATCGTGCTTCTCTATTATTTTCTATTATTCATTGTATTAATTTCAAGAAATCATAAATTTTGTTCTTATATATATGTACATCACGACATTCATTGACTGTTAGGCGGTACGAAGTTCGCCGGGACAGCTAGTATTATATAAAAATGAATCCCTATTTTTCTTGGTCATGGTACCACGTGAACGGCTGTCTCGATTTTGCTAATTTTTCTCTTGTATTTGTTATTTTCAGGAAAATGAGAAAATTTAACGACCATATTGACTTTTTAATGTAACTTTATGACATGTAAATGTATGTAAATTTTTGGCAGAAATGTCAGTTATATGACAGATTGCGCGAAATCAATTCGAATTCAATATTAATTATTAAGTAGACAGGACAACATCTGCCGGGTCAACTAGTTACAAAATAAAGAAGAAAACAATATCATTGAAATACGGTAGAAAAGATTAAAACAACAAGGTAAAAATCGACTTCAACAAAGTCGGTGTTCTCAATTTTTCATGGAGCGTTCAAAGCCGTTCATGTTTTCAGCAATAAACTTTTTGATATATAGAAACGCTGGTACAGTAGAACGAAAACTTTACCATATTTAATTGTTATTTTACGGCTTCAAAAAACGCGTTATGCAAATATGTATTCAAATCTGAGAAATTTATTACAAAAGTCTGAAAACAGCATTCTACATTCTACAGCTAAAAATAATATGAATTTATAATCGTTTCTTTTTTATATTATTATGATCAATACCAATGGGTCGCCGATCCGGTGCCTGCCTATTTCCTTTCTTTCTGGTGACCTCACTCACTCGCAGGACACACAACAACCCTCTAAGAAGAAAGGTCTAGGGGCATCCCTAGACCTTTCTTCTCCTCTAAGAAGAAAGGTCTAGGGGCATCCCTAGACCTTTCTTCTTAGAGGAGAGAAGAGAACTAATATGAGAGGGGCATGTGGGTTACCTAATCGAAAACAATTACCACTGTTCATGGAGATCAGCAACACCAAGGGGTCGCTTCGTTGCCAGCCTATACTCTTTCCTTTCTTTCTTTCTGCTGACCTCACTCACTCGCAGGAACACAACAACCCTCAAGGGAATTGTTATTTGGCTGCAGTATGCTGTGAGGTGGAGGTGCTATGCCCAAAACGGCTTCATCATTTTGAAATGCATATACATATATATATGTTATAGAAATAATAGCAAAAAGGTCTGACACAGACAAGACGATAATACCATCTATTTTTATCCATATTGATGGCTGAAGGTTGACCAGAAATTAATTCGTCGACTATATTCTATAAATAACAAAAGATATCTAGACAATAGAAATTTGAATACGATCTGTATAATAAAGATCACCCTAACATATTCGTATTACTGATCTGCTAGAGTTTATTGTAATATGTATTTTAATTCTATGTATTATATGTATGTATTTACAAAAAAAAATGTATTTAAATATTATATCAGTCATCTAGTACCCATAGTACTTTGCTTAGTTTGGGATTAAATGGATGTGTGTAATTTATCCAGTAATATTTATTTATATTTAAGTATAAAATGTGGGCGAAATTAGTTGATAGTTAGTCAAATGCGTTTTATAAATCCACCGTAATGAAAATATAACACTGATTAAATTTTGCTTACTGTATGAACTTTTTTTTTTAAAACTCATCACAATCATATAACAAAAGACGTGCGTTGTTTAGTAATGAGAGAGGCTTGAGGGCTGTTGTGTTCCTGCGAGTGAGTGAGGTCACCAGAAAGGAAGGAGGTGCTGCGTTGGCAGCGAGGGGGGGCGGCGCGCGAGCGATATTTTATGTTGCGAGCGTTAATATGGCTACGGTAACCGCTTCACATCAGGTGGGCCGTATACTTGTCTGCCACCCGACGTAGTATAAAAAAAAAAAAACAGTCAGCTAGTACCCATAGTACAAGCTTTGCTTAGTTTGGGATTAGATGGCTGTGTGTAATTTGTCCATGAATATTTATTTATTTATATTTAAGTATAAAATGTGGGTGAAATTAGTTGATAGTTAGTCAAATGCGTTTTATAAATCCACCGTAATGAAAATATAACACTGATTAAGTTTTGCTTACTGTATGATTTTTTTTTTTTATAAACTGATCACAATCATATAACAAAAGATGTGCGTTGTTTAGTAGTGTTATACTTAATAGGTAGATGGCGCCACACTGCGACTTCACAGCAGTAAAATATAAAATGCATAAATTCGCCACCATCACAAAGCTTACTTGTAGCTAAGTTGGAAGAGCACCCGACCGGTAATCGACTGGTCGTGGGTTCAAATCCCACCTAGGCGGGCGAGGTGAATTTTTACATTTTTAAAATATTTATAATATTCTAGCAGGTTGGCCATAATCAACTATTTAAATAATAATTAACAGAAGCTGTATTCGAAATCAAATAACAAAACTCCATATCCAGAGAGGAGCACCATACCATAAACCTTACTAGTCTAGACTCAATTAACACAACACCAACATAAACGAACATACACTAGGAAAATCTCATAGCACCTAACTTCACAATCCTGGTAAGATGTCTCAAATCCACAGATGACGTTTAACGACATCTGCATGCAAATTCAGGCCCGGTGTTGTCCGGGATGCCCGGATTAGAGACTTGGAACACTAATCCTGGTGTAAGTTAGCTCGTATAGAGCTTAGGACAAGATATCGAGGCTGCATGTTTGTATTGACGAGGGTGCGGAGTGGTGACGTACAGATACACGGGATTTGTTGCTGTTAGTTATGCCCGGATTGTTGGTTTACGACGTGGTTATTGGAATAATTTGGCAAGGAAGCGTTGTCACGTTGGTGATATCTTTAAGAGCAATGGGATCGACACCTGTATTTAAACAATATTTTTAACGTTGAAATTTGTATGCCAGGAGTGAAAATTAGCAAAAAAATAGGTTTTGCTAATTTTCACTTATGATATGAAATTAAATGAAATTATTTATTCTGTCATTTGCCCTTTGTTTTCATAGCGAAGCAATTTAAAAAAAACGAATGATAACAAAATCGGGGATACAGTTTGGAGTTACCGCTACATATCTATCATCTCCATCCAAAATTAAACCACGGGATAGATGAAGGATCAAAGAATTTACTACGCAAAATAAGGACTATGGAAAATCGCGTGCTGGGAAGTGGGAAGCGCTGCCCTTTTGAGGTAATTTTAGTGCATATATACATATACAACACACGGCCATGTCCATTACACAGGACACCTTATTTTTTTAAAACTGTATGCCATACCTATTTTTTGTTAATTTTCACTTAGGATATGAAATGAAATGAAATTATTTATTCAGCCATTAGGCCCTTGTGGGCATTTAGACACGTCTTACACATTTTTGTTAAAAATATTCTTATTTTTTTGTCTTTATTTTTTGATATTGATATTTGATGAGGATCTAAAAACATCCACACCAGAAGCTTCAGAAGGTCTTCAGAAGGTAATCTATCAAATATATTGGAAACTTTCAATCAATAAGATTGAACAAAAGGCTCTGGCGAAAAGCTTACAGATACGCTGACCTGTAAGCTGCCCGACTGGGGAAGTATCTCCACCTCACAGAATTCAGCAGCCAAATAACAACTAAATAACATCGTCAGTTTACGTAGAACGTTTTGTCTTCTGTAATCGTTATTATATTTGTATATATAGATGGCGACTTGTTATTAGCATATCAATAGTTACTGTAATCAGAAATAAGTAAAAGTAAGTTATTAATGTAATTTAAAAATACAAGTTGAGTAATGAACTCACACATTTCCATGTGTACTCTTAAAAACATCAAGTCGTCACAATAAAAGACAATTTGGTGACAATAGGCTTGTTGCCCATGTCACAAAATTATAAAAACTCTATAACAGTAGAATACATAAAACTAGAACGATCTGCGATCTTAAAATTTTAATAACTTATGTACGATGTTTTACGTTCGGTCAAAGTTTGGTGGGAAAGTCCATTTTAAAGGTAT
This sequence comes from Hypsopygia costalis, assembly GCA_937001555.2. NCBI lineage: Eukaryota > Metazoa > Arthropoda > Insecta > Lepidoptera > Pyralidae > Hypsopygia > Hypsopygia costalis. The sequence continues at coordinate 2,410,044 of OW443351.2, read as the reverse complement.
GAAATTATAAAAAATAAATATTACCATTGTAGAAACAATAAAAAATATTATAACTTTTGTTATGGCACTGGCTACATAAACGCAATATTTAACATAGCTGTCGTACAAATTTCTGATTTAATGCATATAAAATAGCAAGGTGTGACGTCATAACGTGGTGGCCTTTTGTATGGAGAGTTTTCGGGATAGTCCAAAATTGTGATCTTCAAGTTATCATATCTCGAGAAGTTTTTATGCAATCGAAGTAATTATTTCACCTATATTTATATTATTGTGACGTCTTTAAATAACAAATCGAAAAAAAAATGGGATACAAGCCTATTATAGAGATAGCAATAAAGTAGTTTGCTCTTGTTTTGTTATAATTTAATAACAACTTCAACATGGCTTATCCGTTAGCGTCGGTTAATTCGTAAATTATTCACATCGCCTCTAATAAAGGCGACAATGAATAAATAATTTATAATTCCCAAGAGGCGGCTAGAAAGGGTCGGCGCCAAGCCTGTCCATCTCAACTATTATCTACATAAATCACACAGGGAAAGCACTTACCATTCCAAGTCACACTTAATCGCACACAAAGAATACCTAAATACATAGAAAATACGTCCGCAAGTGCATAACTGCTGTGCACAAATGAAAATATTCAGTGCTCCTTAATAAAGAAAAGTCACGACTACCCTTAAGTGGTTCCTCGTTTCAATGGAGCCGACATCATTAGGGGAAAGAAGTAATTAAAAGGCAGAAAAAAATCTCAAGAACAAAAGTCAGTTTTTGCTCACAAAATTTATGGAAGGTGAGTAAATATTCCATAATCGAAAAAATGCCTGTGCAACTGTTGCTATAAACAAGATAGTGTTTGGCAAGGCTGCAAGGCGCTCCCGATTAGAATGCGCCATCATTCCGTTAGTTCATTCAATATTTTTTTTACCGAACGCTGTAATTTCTTGGCTCGAACGCATCCGTTTACATGCCAAACAATAAATTTATTAGCCGAACGGAGGAGTGGCAACACTAAACTTACGTCACACATCCTCACGTCACCGTGCCCGTCATCGTTTTGTCATTTTTCAAATTCCGAAAATCGAATTGGTACGTTCCGATTTGCGGAGTTATATAACGCACGCTCCGTCAAGGTGACTCGTTCGAAGCTACTACTGAATCTATTTTAGTTCGAATTTCATAAATATCCCGTGACAGCTCATCCTCTCCCGCGTCTTTTGCCGCCATGATCCGGCGGCCATGTTCGATGTGTCGGCTTGCGTAATTAGCGAGGCGCTGGTGTCGCAGCGCCGAAATACCCGGGTGCGCGTCTGCGGCCTGAACCTGCGTCCTTGCTAATTTTAAAGTCCTTTCTGAAAGTTTATCGTTCATGAGGTAATAGAGGTGTGACGTAGTGCTGGCACTCTGCCGGCCGTACGAGTGGACAGAGGAAAAATCTTTCAGACGACCCGCCTCGCGCTGGTTTATATTTAGTCACGTCCCCGCAACGCACCTTGAGGGACAGCGGACGGAATGGCCGACAACGCAGTACCTAGAATCTGCATCGTAAAGCCCCAGCCGGCGAATCATAAAGGCTATGGTCGATGAAATCGCTTCGAAAACTAATCATATATCAAACCGTACGCGTATAGAGCGGCAGATGCGCTAACCAAAATTGCCGGCCGGCGTACGCTCCCATCAATATCGTCGACCTAATTGAATATTATACAGCAATTTGTGTTGCCGAAAATCTGGCCGGCAATGCGCGGTAATGTGCGGTCTCCATATATCGTGGCCGTAACGGTGTTAATGTTTTCTATGGGCATGACACGGCGCGATGCACTGTTGCAGAACTAAAATTAGTGTGGCTGAGTCCCTGTTTTAGCTTTGAGCTTGAGCCGTTTGCGCAACGACGCCTCGGATCGGAGCGAGCGAGACGGCGAGTTCTATTATCGGAAAAATGGACGACGTTACACGTTGGGAAATTCGCCGCTGGATTTCGGGATTATCTATGTCGGATGCGGGAAATTAACGGAGATAGCTCCGCTGCGACGTTGTGAAATCTTGCTGACCACATGCCCCTGGTTTCAATTAATTGTAAGTGTATAGTGTAAGAAGATACAACATGCATTAGTGTTTAAAATGGCATACGTAATGAAAAGCGGTAGATGTTTAGGCTTATTTGGATAAAAAAAAGAGAAAAAGGACTTGTATATTATGAAAATGATGTCTGTATACAAGGTTATAAGTAAATACAGTAATCAAAATAAAGAAACTAGTAGCATCAACCAGGATGATTATGGTTTTGAATGATTTCGCTGTAGAAAACGGTCATATATAAAAAAAGACTGCCTCCCATAAAGTACCTATTCATTAAGTTATTAAATTTTCTTAGCCAATAAAATAGACATACTGATCAGACTGACTACAAAGTAAAATGCTAGTAAATCACAATGGCTAGGAATCAAGAAGTCTTGAAAGAATGTCTCAAAATCAAAAGGTGTAAAAAGCATGTGATCCAAAAGTATATTTTTCTATATGAGGGGGGCAAACGAGTATGTAGGCTACCTGATGATAAGTAATCACAGTCGCCCATGGAAATCAGCAACACCAAAGAGTCTTTAAAAGGAAATATAGACTCGGTACTTGAAGTCTCCCATATCGTATTTGCTATGGAATACTGCTGAGGACACTTGATTCTACTTGCTTCCATTTGCAAATTCCTGCATGTCGATTGGAAGGCTAGATACTATCCAATACGCCCTACTTTTGGAGTGACTCTTCGACAGCCATGCCATGAGACCTTTTATATGGTTCCGTACCTCAAAAGGAAAAAGGAACCCTTATAGATCATGTCAATGTCCATGTGTCAAAACCCTTTTTCTCAGAAACGGAAAGATATCAAGTTGAAATGAATATGAAATACATAGATCTACAATCAAATGAAGATGTGGACAATTCAAACTTCATCTTCGTGCAGGTCTCACAGGTCTAGTAAAGAAAAAAATTCGTATATGTACAATTTCAAATAATTGTTGCCAAAGTCTAGACCCATTGTTTGCTACTAAGTGTAATGATATTACGGTTCAAGTAATGTGAGGTTGTTTTTGACGTGATAACGTTTTATAAATCGATGAACGCCGGCTGCATGCACGAAAAAGCATGACTCATTGTCACGTTACGCCTGAGCCGCACATGCAAGCAAGAGCGCAGCTTGTGACGAATCTATCTCTCGTCCACTCCATCGGCTGTTTTCTTATTGCGTAAACTTGTCGTCCGTAAACCGACTTTACAAACAACCATTTTTTTTCTTTTTTATTACAATAAACTTACAGTTCCGGTCAGTATTAGACTTTAAACATTTTAGAATTACTGTTCTGGTAGTATTTTTGTTTTACATACAGTTTGGATGGAAACGAAATCTTGTCCAAAAATAAATGCTAAAGGTCAACAATCAACTCCCAGGACAGATTCTAAAATCAATTAGCCATTTTATTAATGAAAGTGGCGTGAAAGGCTCCATGGTAAAGTGTTTATCAATTATGAACCAAAATGTTGGCAGCGGACAGAGCGGGGCCGGCGTACTACGGAGCTGAACGGGATTACTGGACGTGATTTTACGCTTCCGATATGATTAACAGAAAAATTAATGAATTATTGAATATGAACTTTATTTTGCAAAAAGAAGAATAGAACTATAAACAATGGTAAAAAGGATATGAAATGTAATTATTTGTTATTGTACATATTGTACTGATGAGCTCGGTGGTCGAATGGATCACAATGGTCACTTTGACTCCGAGGTCGCCCACTGCCACTTCAACCTGCGGATTCTGAGAGCTATGTCGACAACTTTGGTTCTCCGTCGAATTTCTTCGTTCCGGATTCGGTCCCGTAGTAGAGAAATGCCGAGCATAGCTCTCTCCATCGTTTGCTGCGCGTCTTTTAATTTATGGACCAGTCCAATAGTCAGAGTCCAAGTTTCTGCACCACAGGTCATGTTGAACATGTCAACATGTCATCATCATCAGGGCCATTTTAGTCTCCACTACAGGAGCACGACCCTCTCTCGTCCGTCATATACAGAAAGTGGATTTGGCCTACACTCCCCATGCTGGACAGACAGGTTGGGGAGGTCTGATCGATATTTGATAATGTATTTCCCTTAGTCGCCTTGTACGACATCCACGGGAAGAGACAGAGTGATTGTATTCTAGTCTGCCGGAAACCACACGGCCAACGATTTTTATTCAAATGCATTAAAATCAGTTGGACATAAAGATGAAGGAAACAATCGTAAAACAGAATGCATTTTACTGTTTTACCCACCCGTTGATAAATGTTTAATAAGCTTCGGACCAGTGCTTAATAAAACGAGGCATTTAAGTAATAAAATGGTGCAAAGTATATTTTTTTGCCACAATTGGCCAGCCGCCCCTAATATCTGGCCGTCCTAGGCGCGGGCGTAGTTAGCCTTATGGGAAATCCGCCTCTGTCAGGATACCAGGATAAGATACGAAATCGTAGACGAATGCTAGCTGGCCTTATGGGAAATCCGCCTCTGTCAGGATACCAGGATAAGATACGAAATCGTAGACGAATGCTAGTTGGCCTTATGGGAAATCTGCCTCCGTCAGGATATCAGGATAAGATACGAAATCGTTGACGAATGCTAGTTGGCCTTATGGGAAATCCGCCACTGTAAGGATATCAGGATAAGATACAAAATCGTAGACGAATGCTAGTTGGCCTTATGGGAAATTCGCCACTGTCAGAATACCAGGATAAGATACGAAATCGTAGACGAATGCTAGTTGGCCTTATGGGAAATCCGCCTCTGTCAGGATACCAGGATAAGATACGAAATCGTAGACGAATGCTAATTGGTAGTTGATAGATGAGATCTATAAAATATTCCAAACGTTTCCCCAGTTCCCAGAACACTAAACCCTTGCCTTGATAGATAATAGTCAGCTACTATTTTTAAATACATATTTTTTCTGTCCAATTGTCCCTACAGCTTCACAACCATCAGTTGTCGTGGACAAATGTCGGGTGTCTCTGTTTGTATGACAACTAATCAGTATGTCCTCTATATTTAGATGCCTCTTCAAGATCCGCCTCTACGTAGGTGGTGTCTGTTCTGACGGTCATTCAGGGTCGGGTTTCTCTTGACATCATACTGTTACAATATGACAAATAGCTTGGGTTTAGGCTGAAGGGGATTTCGATCTAATACTGAGAGATTCTTTGATAGATGCTCAAATATTTTTTTTATACACGTTGGGTGGCTGACAAGCATACGGCCCGTCTGATGTGAAGAGGTTACCGTAGCCATATTAATGCTCGCAACATAAAATATTGCTCGCGCGCTGCCACCTCCGCTGCTAATGCAGCATCTCCCCCTCTCTCTGGTGACCTCACTCGCTCGCAGGAACACAACAACCCTCAAGGGAATTGTTATTTGGCTGCGGTAATCTGTGAGGTGGAGGTACATTCCCCAGTCGGGTAGCTTACCAACCTCTCTTTTCGCTGAAGCTCTAGCGATAACAATTCTCTTGAGGGTTGTTGTATTCCTGCGAGTGAGTGAGGTCACCAGAAAGGAAGGAGATGTTGCGTTGGCAGCGGGGGTGGCGGCGCGAAAATGATTTATTATGTTGCGAGCGTTAATACGGTTACGGTAACCGCTTCACATCAGGCGGGCCGTATGCTTGATGCCACCCGACGTAGTATAAGAAAAAAAAATCACGTTAAAATCAAAGAATAAAAAACTAATAGTAAAGCAGACAAATAGAAAAGTGTCGTTAAAATGCGGCTCCCATTGCGGTACCTGCTTTCGACCCGAACTGCCGATAGACTATCGCGGAGCACATCTTAGGCTGTTGTCGCAGACAGACGCAGATAAATTCCTATTCAGCGAAAAGTGAAAATATTTTCACAGAGCACAAACCTTTTAAGTGTACATTTATTTTCCATTGATTCAAATGAATGGCGGTGAAATTTAGAACTGTTTTATTAATATAAGTAGAGTTATTTACTACGTTACGATTTGTTCTTATTAGAAGAAGTCATAACTTTTATTCGCTGTTATTATAGCGTATGAAATTATCGTTTAATATATTGTAATAAAGTGGTGTATGTTCTAATATGTATTTATAGGTATAGCATTTAAGAGTATATATACAATTGTATGGTGTAACTTGAACGACTAATAAACCAAATGTAGACCTATTCAAACGTTTGTAGCATCTCCCGCTCACCACCTTTTTACACTATACTAATAATATAAATAGGTAAAATTTGAGAGTTTGTGAGGTTGTAGGGGGTATTCTACAGAACCGATTTTGAAAATTCTTTTACCAATGGAAAGCCACGTTATTTGTTAGTGTCATAAGCTATATATATATTAACATTTTTCGTAAAAATGTGTACCGCCCAACGAAGTGGGCAGGGGTCAATTAGTTATAGTATAATCATTCATACTGAAATTATAGTACGTACTTGACAGTTTCTAATATTGAATATCAATAATATACCTACAATTCAATTCAAAATGTCTCCAAATGGCAAATAATCGAAGTATTCATCAATTAACAAAACTGAATCTATAGATTAACTACAAAGTAAATGTGCTAACACCACAAATATTCATATAACCGAATTCCTTGGTGAAATTTTGCAAAACTGATATAGAATACATTTATAATACCGCCAAATACTCTACAAAAATTGGTTGTCTATAAAGTCGTTTACTGACAATAATTTTACGCGATAACGTCATAAGAAACATCTATCGCTTCGCTATCGCTTGTTCCGCGATCTCGCTCAGGCGGGACGTGACAATAAGTCATGCTTTTTCGTGCATGCATCCAGCAAACGTCGATTTATAAGACATCATTATCACGTCCAAAAACTCAAGATACACTACAACATTTAAAATTGAGTTCAATAGTTTCACTGAAACAAAGATTTCTCTTTTAATAATAATAATAATTTATTTCCAGAAATGATTACACATTTTTTTATGCTTAAGTGAAACTTATATATCAGAGTATTACATCGCAGTAGCAATACAGCATCCGTAGCCGAACTAGGTTTAATACCTGTATTTCAGCATACGGTGCCACTCCCCGTGGTGATTGCATTGTTAGCTAGCATACAAAATAGTTTTAACTAATGTAACTAAACATTTAAAAAAAAAAAAACAAGAATAAGTAAATATTTAAATTAAACAAGACGCAGGGCGTATAAATGTAATACTTTTACAAACGTAATAATTAACAAAACGTGTTTATATTTATTTTAATTAATGTAGACAACTGGTTATTTAATCATATTGACGAGCTCGATGGTCGAATGGTTAGCAATGGCCACTTTGTCTCCGAGGTCGGGGGTTCGATTCCCGCATAAGACAAACATTTGTGTGCATGAACATGTCAGTTTGTCTTGGTCTGGGTGTTTTCTATGTATTATAAGTATGTATTTACAAAAAAAAAATGTATTTAAGTACATTTATCAGTTGTCTGGTACCCATAACACAAGCTTTGCGCATAATTTGGGACTTGGTGGCGCTGTGTAAATTATCCAGAAATATTTATTTTAATTCATTCAAAGGACTGGTTATTTAATCATATCTAATTATGGTTCTAAAGCCTTTACATTAACTGTAAGATACACTTGTAACTCCAACATCTTTTTGAATAAGAAATTCATAGCTTTACTACATTTTGAGAGCGCGTGCTCGTGCGACGTGTTTTGGGTATTTTGCCAAGCATTGCCAACTCCCCACAATCCGGGATACTCGGCCTTGGCAATGACTGAGTGCAGTGTCAGTGTCAGCTGATGACAATTGTGCCTGTGGATTGCTGGCTTTCGTAAGTTTTCTTGGAAAGAATATTTTTTAACATGATGATATCGCTTGTGGAAACTGACGGTCAAGTCAAAGAAAAGAACATTTACCTTTCGCGTGCCGCGGTCCCGCAGCAGCGCTAGCATTTTTGTTTCCTTTTTTCGGAAAACGTCAGATACCTTTCGTATACAACATAGACTGAGAATAATATAGACAAATTGATAGTATCCATCGCGGTAACACAGGAAAAAGAGCAACTTACGCCATCATCATGTATGGAAATGAGATAGGTAGGTCCCATGGTATAGCATTGGTACAGAGCTTAGTAATCAGTCAATCGAAGGGGTTTACAAGAGCATACTCCACCACGCTGCTCAAGTGCAGATTGGCTGTTTTCAAATTGGTCAGTGTTTTCAAACCGCCTACAGGCCACTGACTTGGCTTAACGACTGTCATCTAACGACAACAGCCAGGGCCGATGGCTTAACGTGTCCTCCGAGGCACGAAGAAGTTAGAGATTAACAAACCCATCCATGGACAGGCTGCAGTCGAAGTTGCTTAACTTGCGTGTTCGTTTAGACTGCCCCGCGCAACAACGTCATCGAGCTTCTCGATATATACATAGGTATTTATTTTTAAATCGAAAGTCTTCACTTTGACTCCGAGGTCGCGGGTTCGCTAGTACCCATGTTAAGCTTTGCTTAGTTTGAGACTAGATGGCAGTGTGTAATTTGTTTAGGAATATTTTTTTTTTATATTTTTATAAAACATCTCCAAAGTTTATAATACAACCAAAGCCCCGAACAGAAACTACCTAGTTGTTCAAAAAAAGCAAAAAAAGCTAGTGTTAACAGCAAGTTGCCAACAGAAGCAAACTGTGATCGATATTTTTTCAGCGGTGTACGTGTATCTACGAAGTTCTGCCGCAACAGCTGTCCTACTTGCAGAACTTTACACTGGAGCCTTCTCGAAATTATAGCCATTTTTAAATACAAAATACCAGCATTTTTGAAGTGAAATCTTCTTTAGCAGCGTTGTGCACTTTATGGGATGGGTAAAAAATGTTAAACTCGTGTCAGGATCACGTGTCATGATCGAAAATCCGTAAGATAAAGCTGCGAAATTACAAAATTCAACTTTAAGCAAAGATGATACGATTGAGATTGCTTTGAATAGTTTATGTTTGTGTACGATAGCCCAATAAATGAATATTGTATTTTACCACATAAATGATAGTACTGTTATACTGATAAATAAAGCAATTCGTTAGAAATTATTTTCTAACCATTCCAAAATATTCAAAAATGCACAACGTTAATGTTCAAGTTTTCACTTCTGCCGGCACTCCCGGAGTGCATCCCGTTGTTTTTTTTTTTTTACTTTTTTCGGTTAACTCATTTTTCTAAGAATAGAAACATATATATTTCAACTTAACATACATAGTGCTAAAGTACAATAAACACAACTCGGGGTGTTAGTGGTTTATCAACATCTTTGAACCAAAACCTGTACGTGGTGCACCCTGCGGACTGAGAAACGAGGCTCAGGCGAAAAGAAAGGTAGGGCATAACGTATTTTTTTGAAGCAGCCCGACTGGGGAAATACATTCACCTCACAGAATACCGCAGGCAAATAATACCTCCTCTGAAGATTGTTGTGTTTATAAGAGTGAGTGAGGTCAACAGAAAGTAGTGAAACTAAACAAAAGCGTTTTTAACGCGCCGAGGGCCCACCACATATTTCTACCACTGTGTCTCCTGTGCAGCCACGATTAACTGCGGCGACCACCAAATATGCAATGAAGTACACTGCAACCCCGGGGGTAAAACAACGGCTGGCTTGGAATTCACAACGAATTTAATCATTAGAAATTTGTAGTAGTAAGAAGCTTTTGGAATTTGACTTCCCCTCTTAGCAATGTGAGAGATAGCAATATGGCAAATAAGTCATTAAAAGCCTAAATAGAAGGCTGGTCAAGTGAAGCTCAACTGCCGTGCACCACGGATTTTAAGTATCTAACACTATTGGGACCAAAAACATTGAATTGTTACCTAACACATCGATTCTAATAATATGAATTGAAAATCGTCTGACCGCTTGGTAATTCTCCCTTGTTGCTACCAAATCAGTATACTACCCCGGATGAGACATGCAACGAATTTAACATCCCGCTCCCGCTGCCAAAGATCACACTCCCAGAGAACATGGTGTACTGTTTGATCTAATTCATGATTTGCAGTAGAACATTCGCATAAGAGCGACGGCACTAATTTAAACGAAAAGAATTTAAAGCCTTAAAATTGCCATGCCCAGTTAAAAATTGCGCACCGGGGTGATCGTCTTCTAACCACTTTTTCTTTTATTTATCTCTTACCGATTGAATGAACAGATACAAGTGGCGTCCTTTGGTAGAAGTTTCCCACCTTTCCTGCCATTCAGACAGCAATGTTTCTAGTACCTCATCAACAGGTCTGAACAGTCCAAGTATTATCTCACGATCACGCATTTTTAGAAGCTCAGAGACCCTGTTTTTGATGTATAGTACATTGAAGCGCGGCGTTGTACTTCTAAGTCTACTGGTAACACCTGCTAGCACGGGTAGTGCCTTTGTGCTTACAGTTCTATACGATACAGAAAGGCTTGTGAAAAAGAAACACTCTTCAATGAATAACTGTATTCAGTATATCAATATTTCTCGTTAACTTTTTGTTTTTTTTATACTACGTCGGGTGGCAGACAAGTATACGGCCCGCCTGATATGGAGCGGTCAATTAACGCTCGCAACATAAAATATCGCTCACGCGCCGCCACCCCCATTGCCAACCCAGCATCTCCTTCCTTTCTGGTGACCTCACTCACTCGCAGGAACACAACAACCCTCAAGGGAATTGTTATTTGGCTGCGTTATTCTGTGAGGTGGAGGTACATTCCCCAGTCGGGTAGCTTACAATTATGCTCCCTACCTCTCTTTTCGCCAGAGCTTCGTTTGTCAGTCAGCAGGCTGTACCGCGTGCGGGTGACGTGTCTTAGGCTCAAAGATGTTGATGAACCACTTACACCCCAATTAACTATAAACGTGTGAACGAAACATTGGCCCATTGGAAGCAGAAATAAAAAGAAACTGACGTACCAAAGCACCAAGTTAAAATCATATGCAACTAACAGAGCGCTGCAATCAGAGAAACTTTAACTTTTAATGGTAAGATATAAACGTTAGGGCACGAAGCGTGGCAGATAGGCGAATGGGTCGCCGGTGCCAAATTGCTGGTCTGGCAAACGCGACCCTGGTGAGGACTGAGGCCATCATCGCGACCTTGGCGGTACCTAGCTAGATGGTGGACGGGTTAAAATGATTTTTTATGTCAACGCATACGGTCCACTTGATGTAAAGCAGTTACTACTACTACTAGTAAGTCATCGTCAACCCTTATTCATCCCACTGCTGGGATACGGGTCTTCCCTCAATCGATGGGGTTTAGAGCGTACTGCACCACACTGCTCTACTGTGGGTCGGCGGAGGTCTGCCTTAAAAGCCACTGTCTTAACGACTCTCATCTAACGACAACAGCCGAGACCGACCGCGTAACGCACCCTCTGAAGCACGGAGGAGCTCGAGATAAATAAACCCATCCAAAGATAGGCTACGGTTGCCTTTGCCTGACTTAAGTGATCGATTAGACTACCACGCGCGTTCCTGCGAGTCACAAAAAAGGATGAAATTGCTACGGAGGTGGTAGCGCGCGAGCGATATTTCATGTTGCGAGCGTTAATACGGCTACGGTAACCGCTTCACATCAGGCAGGCGGTATGTTTCTCTGCCACCCGACGTAGTGTAACTAAAAATAATACTCTTGATCAGTGTTCCGCACAGTGTGCCGCGGCACACTGGTGTACCGTGGGCATTAGTCGGTGTGCGTCGGAAAAATAAGGTTATCTCATAAAGCTACATATGGTCCGTGACCCAGCAACAGATTTTCCTGACCAATTTCCTCTCAAGCGATAACTCGGGAAATACTTCACAGAGTTGTATTATGCCGTATGGTAAACGTCAACTGCCGCTCCGTGGGCGGGTTGGGCAGCGGCAGCCTCTTAATCACGTAAAAAAATTGTTTTCAGTCATTTCCTCCCGACTGAAAATTTGTTAAATAATAGGTAACGCAATTATTCGAAGATAAAAAAAAGTCAGCTGGCCGTACCGTGGTGGATTATACGTCAGCTGGTCACACGAACATGCAAAAAAAATTTTTTCTTTCAGTGATTTCCTCTCACTTGAAAATTTGTCAGATGATAGCCTACATGCAACTTTGATTAAATAAAAACGTCAGCTGCCTCTATGTTGGTGGAAAGGTCGTCAGCTGACTTATTTACCATACGACATAATACAACTCTCTGAAGTATTTCCCTTTGACGAGCTCGGTGGTCGAATGGTTAGCAATGGCCACTTTGACTCCGAGGTCGCGGGTTCGATTCCCGCACAAGACAAACATTTGTGTGCATGAACATGTCTGTTTGTCTTGGTCTGGGTGTTTTCTATGTATTATAAGTATGTATTTACAAAAAAAAATGTATTTAAGTACATTTATCAGTTGTCTAGTACCCATAACACAAGCTTTGCGCTTAATTTGGGACTAGATGGCGCTGTGTAAATCGTCCAGAAATATTTATTTATTTATTTATTTCAAGAGTTATCGCTTGAGATGAAATGACTAACAAAATATACTAGCTGGCTCACGGACTAATAGATGGACAGAAGAAAAATACAAATAAAAACTGATTTCTTATTTATGGTGTTTTTTTCGTTTGAAAATTTTCGTTTTCCTAGATGCAGGTACATACCTTAAAAACAAAAAGTTTGCGGAACACTGATCTAGATTATACCTAAATTCTAATACCCATAGTTGTAGCTCATGGATGGACGAATAAAAATGAATGTTTTGTGGGTCATATGTGGTTCATGGGAAATGATTTGTGTATCAGAATACGTGATCGTGCATTTATGAGATAGAAAGATGACTCAATAGGATAGCGGCCGATAATATTCGTGGCCTAGTTACTGTATTATTATAGAAGGCAGCAGTTCCCAAACTATGCCTAAGACAACTCTGACGCTATCTTAAAAAAAAATTATTATAATCCATATTTAAAGGCCTTTTTTTAAAGAAAATTATATATATATATAAAATAATATTATAGTCTATAGTATATATATTACATATATAATAATATAATATTATAGTATATATCGATTTTGGTCCCGTGGGCTAAATCCGGCCTGGATTTAGCCCACGGGACCAAAATCGTTCAAGTGCTGAGTGTATGTTTTCCATTGATTTCAATGGAAAATGTATTTGATGAGTTCTCAAGGACATGATCGATCTCAATTTTTTTCGACACAAACCTCAAGCATGTCGAGGTCTTTAATTGTGACAAGTTTGATTAAAAACGGTTCATTGGTTTTGGAGCCTATTCATTTCCAAGACTGACTATATATGTATTTATTTATGGATATTGTTCGGAAAATATTAGCAGCAAAGCTGGCAACGCGCGAGTGATACTCTTTGCGTGAGAAACGAAACAGATTTATGAGAAATCACAGTCAATTCAGAGAATACTTACACTGGTAAAAAATATTACATTGAAGAACAAGATGAAAACGCAATTCCAATTACATTAAAAGATGAAATTCTATAAAAAAAAAAAGAGGAGTACATAGCAGAGACTATACAAGAATTCAATAGATCTCCGCGTTGAGAGAAGCGAACTACTTCGGCAATAAGACCGACTTCATTTAAGGCCGGAACAGTAAAAACAATAAAAAAGAAATAGGAAACGCCTATAAATAAGAATAGGCGAAGGCGAGTGAGCGAGACGACGATTTATAGAGCAAGACAAAACATAATTGCAGCTCGCCGAGTTCGTCCCTATTGCGGAATTCACGACATGTTTATATGTGTTACTCACAATAATTATTGTGTTTAAGCCGAATATGCAGAGGCTTTTCGTGAAGAACCTTGTATGTGACAATTTTGACGTGAATATGTCTTTAAAATTGCTGAAATAGGGAGGCAATTAAAAAAAAACTAATGATAACAAAATCGGGGTACAGTTTGGTTTTGCAGCTACATGTCTATCCGAAATTCAAACACACCATTGGATAGATGAAGGATCAAAGAATTTATTATGCTAAGTAAGGGCTATGGAACATCGCGTAAGGGGGAGGGGGAAGCGCTGCCATTTTGAGATAATTTTAGTGCTTACAACGTATTCACGTACAACACGCGGACGAGTCCCTGACACAGCCACACCTCATTTTTTTTAATAAATGTATGTTCCTAATGATAGGAAAAGGTGACTACTGTCTGATCGCGTTTCTATATAACTGGACGTATCGTAACTGGACAGATCGAGCTGAAACTTCAACCGTTAAGAAAAGGTTTTCATTTGAAAAAAAAATCACGATGTACTAAGGACCCTACCGCCAAAGCTGAAGCCATCGGATTTTTTTTAATGCGTAAATCAAATTTCAGCTTAGATTAATGATAATTGTATTTAGGTTAATTTGATAGAAACCCTAGAACTCTATCACCTAAGCTGAAACTGAAATCTAAGACCTGAGAGATATTTTTGTATAAATATGTATCCAATTATTTTGTTATTATGTAATGTTGATGTTATGTAGCGAATTGGGATACTGTAATGCTAATAATTATGAAATAAATAAATAAATATTTGTAATACTAAAAAGTATGAAATAAATAAATAATAATTGTAATCGAAATATTCTATCCGAATTGGCTACAGCCTAGATGGTAGGACCCCAGAATACGCGCGTACGAATTAACTGTATTTTGTCACTTACGATGTTTTTCCAGAAAGGCCTCAATTGCTTTATGTCGCGACTAGTGATTTCTCGTCCCCAACTCCGCAGCTTTGCCTTCGAGTACTTCTAGCTATTTGTCTTGTTTATGGTCGCTCTTTTGCAAGTAAATAGTTTCGTTGCACTAGGTTTAATGTACTTTCTTAGTGTTGGCTTATTAACTGTACAGAAATCGTTACATGTTTCATATTTGTGTTTTAAACCCCAATGCAGACAAAGAGCTGTTACGTCCCCCCGTGGGGGTCGCCATGTTATTTTCGGGGGGTCGCGGGGTAAAAAACGATTATTGTTCAATAATTCATCAACTCAAATATGTTTCAACAATTGTAAAGCTTTCATAGCCAGGTAAATTGTTGAAGTTTGGAACACTGATCTACACTAATATTATAAAGAGGTAAAGTTTGTCAGTTTGTAGGGGAAACCTCTGGATCTATTGGACCGATTTCGAAAATTCTTTTACCAATAGAAAGCCACGTTATTTGTGAGTGTCAGATCTACCCGAAAAACGTAAAGACAGTTTCCGTTTTTTCGTAAAACTATTTACCGCCCAAAGAAGTGGGCATGGATTAGCTAGTGTGTAATAAAAGTGAGTTCAGTGTCATCGTAGCTTTTTGTTTATCATGTCGGATGCCAAACAAACGTACTGTTGATAAAGCTACTGTTCAAACCTATTAATGAAGTATTTGAAACATTACTGTCTGAATGGCAGGAAAGGTGGGAAACTTCTACCAAAGGACGCCACTTGTATCTGTTCTTTCAATCGGTAAGAGATAGATTAAAGAAAAAGTGGTTAGAAGTCGACCACCCCGTTGCGCAATTTTTAACTGGACATGGCAATTTTAAGGCTAAACTCTTTTTGTTTAAATTAGTGCCGTCGCCCTTATGCGAATGTTCTACTGCTAATTCTGAATTCGATCAAACAGCACACCATGTTCTCTGGGAGTGTGATCTTTGGCAGCGAGAGCGGGATGACATATTGAATTCATTGCAAGTTGCATCCGGGGTAGTATACTATTCAGATTTGGTAGCAACAAGGGAGAATTACCAAGCGTTCAGACGATTTTGCAATTCATATTATTGGAATCGATGTGTTAGGTAACAACTCAATGTTTTAGGTCCCCAATAGTGTTAGAAACTTAAAATCCGTGGTGCACGGCAGTTGAGCTTCACTTGACTAGCCATCTCTTTAGGCTTTTAATGCCTTATTTGCCATATTGCTGTCTCTCACATTGCCCAGAGGTGAAGTCAAATTCCAAAAGCTTCTTACTCCTACTAATTTCTTCTGATTAAATTCGTTGTGAGTTCCAAGGCAGCCGTAGTTTTTACCCCTGGGACTGCAATGGACTTCATTGTTCATTGCCTTTTTGGCGGTCGCCGCTATTAATCCTGGCTACACAGGAGATACAGTGGTGGGAATGTGTGGTGGGCCCCCGTCCCTTTAAAAAAAAAAAAGCTACTGTTGACTATAGACGCTTACAATACAAGAAATATATTTCGCGCACTGACACCTCCGCTGACAACGCACAATCTCCCTCATATCTTATAACCTCACTCAAGCGAACACATCAATTCTCAGGATTACTGTCATTGCTGTTTATGATGGAAGGGCTTCCCCAGTTAGGGTCGACATGCCAACCTCCCTTTTTTTTATACTACGTCGGGTGGCAGACAAGCATACGGCCCGCCTGATGTGAAGCGGTTACCGTAGCCATATTAACGCTCGCAACATAAAATATCGCTCGCGCGCCGCCAACCCCGCTGCCATCTCAGCATCTCCTTCCTTTCTGGTGACCTAACTCACTCGCAAGAACACAACAGCCCTCAAGGGAACCGTTATTTGGCTGCGGTATTCTGTGAGGTGGAGGTACATTCCCCAGTTGGGTAGCTTACAATTACGCTCCCTATCTCTCTTTTCGCCAGAGCTTCGTTTGTCAGCCAGCAGGGTGCACCGCGTGCAGGTGAAGTTGGCTTTGGTTCAAAGATGTTGATAATCTACTACACCCCAAAACTCATTTGCCAGAGCCTCGTTTATTAATCATCAGTGCACCACGTGCACGAACGAAATAACGGTTCCCTTGAGGGCTGTTGTGTTCTTGCGAGTGAGTGAGGTCACCAGAAAGGAAGGAAGAAGTTGCTGAGTTGGCAGTGGGGGTGGCGGCTAGGGTTGCCACATAGAAACTTATTAAATCCGGGACAATTCTAGGACAACGGTGTCGGCTCATGGCCATAGTAAAAAGTATCTTGTTTTTATTTTTATTTTCAAAGGATTTATATTTGTATTTGAAAAGGAAAATACCATTTATTTTCAAATACATACTTTTACTTGATAGGTATCTACATACTTAGTAGGTAATTAATGCTAGTTATAAATTTAAAAGTTAAAAAACTAGTAGGTTTTCGGAATCCGGGACAATAAGGTCTAATTACTGGACACGGGACAAGATGCAAAACTCCGTGACAATCCCGGATTTCCCGACCATCTGGCGGCGCGCGAGTGATATTTCATGTTGCGAGTGTTAATATGGCTACGGTAACCGCTTCACATCAGGTGGGCCGTATGCTTGTCTGCCACCCGATGTAGTATAAAAAAAAATGTACTTAATGTTTTCACAGTATATTTTTTTCTTTCCTTTTGGTGCAATAAAGTATTGTGAATTGTATTGTATTGTATTGTATCGTATTGTAGAGTCGACGATAGAACCTAGTATAATATACGTATATAACAACGAGATCAATACAATAGATATGAAGCAAGTTTCAATTCTATTTCAGCAAGACGTGATAAACTATTCAGTTTCAGACGAGATCTATGTGATATGACACGTGAAACTTTTGAATATCTCTACCCTACTTGCCTATGATATTTTTACTTTCCTCATAATACGTTACCAATAAGTTACTTAATTATTGTGTCACCGGAAGAAACTGCAATGACGTCTAAGACACAGGCTGCGCCTAGTTTAGACGGCAGCCCCCTTACCACCATCTCTTATTGCTATTCAATAATTGATTAGATTGCTTATTCATATCAATGAATAATCGACTCTATTCCATTTGAAATAGAGTCGCTTATTCATTGGTATGAATAAGCATTCTATTCAGTTATTGAATCGCAATAAGAGATGGTGGTAAGAGGGCTGTACTCATAAATGGATGATGTGATAATGTTAGTGTTTATTCTTAAGTCGCAATGTATTCAATATTTTCGTCAAATAAAATTATTATTATATTTATTTTCTCCACCTCGTCTTCGTCGACAACCCTTGTTCATCCCACTGCTGGGATACGGGTCTACCCTGCCCGGGTTTAGAGCGTACTCCACTGCGAGTTAACGAAGACCAGTGTCTTCAATCAACCTAAAAGCCACTTGGCTTAACGACTGTCATCTAATGACAACTGCCATAGAGATAAATAAACCCATCTATGGACAGGCTGCGGCCTGACACCAATTTCGCTATATATCCAAGATCTTTGAAAATAAATCAATAATATCATCCTCACATATTGGAGCCAAGATAGTCGCAAACTGTGCGGTTCCAGAGACGTTTTCTTCCACGGACTCTCAAGTCGTGGAATGAATTAGCTGCCGAGGATTTCGCAAGAGACTACAGCATGGCGTTCTTCAAAAAAGGCAAAGCGCGATGACTGATTACCATCCGGCAAGTCGTATGCTTGTTACCATCTTAGTTGTGTAAAAAAATATAATTGTAATATTTTAGGAACATAGAAAAAGTTAAAATATTAAAAGAATCGCAGTTTTTTTTTTTTACTTTCAGAGAAAATAGTTACAGTTATCCAAAGCTTTAAATGTAAATAGTTAAAAAAATATTGTCAATATAATAGGTATACACATAAAACATAAATTGCTCAAAACCAAATGACACAGATTAATATCGTCTCAAAATAATTCATACATCCTTTTACAAACCTTTAAAATAATCATAAAATTACTTTTTAGACCTGTAGACCTGAAAAACACACAAGAAAACATAATAACTAAAGCTAATAACGAACAAACAAACATCCAGGCATCCACAGTACCTTGCATTCGAAATAAACATCAATATCCAAATATCCAATTCGCTAATGGAGTTTCCTTTGCCTCTCGAACTGGTGAAATTAAAAAAGATGGGGAAAATAAAAACGTAAGGGAACGTGCATCACATTCTTGCTTTGGGGCAGTGCATTCGGGATACATGCACATTTACAGATTTTAAACAAAAGTCTGGTCAGAAAAATGGAAATACTTTACCAAAAACGAATACAATAAATTACCATATCATAAATTACCACTATAAAAGCAAATTGTTGAAATAATTTATGGTAAGAAATGAATAGTGAAAATTTACATTTTTCTGACGACACTTCATACATTAAGATTAAAAAATAAAATTGATTGCGTGAATCGTTATGCGGAATTATATTGTTCTCATCGGGAATTATTCCACAAAAGTCAAATTTAGAAATAATTTGACCGTGCACTAGAAATAGTGTTTCCAATTTGCCCGTTTTCAAATATGTATTAACATAAAATGTATACGGGTAAAAAATACGGCTCTGGTTTGAGGAAAAAATCTTTAATGTCTCTAGATTCAGAGTTTTTTTTTCTATTAACTTCGTCTATTCTGCCTTCCTTTAATAGACCTATTTCAATTTTAATATCAAGTATATTTGCTGTAATAAATAATACTTGTAGACAAGATGGTTCATTAGTTCGTAAATCTCTTGTTTCTTCTGTCTACTTATCTCTAAGAATAACTTGTGATTGTTAGTATTATTATAATTAACATAAAACTCATACAAGTTCACAATTTATCTTTGTTTTTTATGCGTTTTACTTTTGTTAAACAGAGCAAATTGCAAAATAAAGCATTTCTTTCTTAAATTTATGTATCAACATTGATTTGTCTCTTCCTTCATGGTTTTTCTTTTTTAACATAGTCCTATTATTTAAAATATTCAATCTAATCAAATTAAAGTTAACTAGTTAAGTTTCAGCTTATTTTTTATCACGTAACCTTTTCTTTTCTTTATAGATAAAAAATATAGGTTTATAGATTAGTTTTAGTTTAATTTAGTTTTCTTTATAAATTAGAAACAAATTATCCGTAAATTAAATCCAAATATATTGTTAGAACTAATCCAATCATAATTTAAAATTACATCAACTGTATCTAATCATTTTTGTCATTGGTACTTCGGTACCTAATTACCCAAGAAAGAACGGGGAACCTTGCCTTACAAAAGTTCTGAGACTCCCTTTTGGTTTGTTTAAAAGTCCGATTGGGCTGTAATTTCAACTAAATGTAAATATCAATCTGTATCATTCAATATTTATACCGAACCCATAGAGAAATATAAATCTTATAGAGATATCTATGTAGCAATATAAATGCAGATCAACTGCAGTGGTAGGTAGGCCCCAGCTACGTGTTTTCAAGTATCTACGTAACGTAGCTTTTAACATTACGTTGGAAACGTGCTTTCGCCTGATTCGCCTACTTATTATAGATTCTTACTTGATTTTTTTTACAGTTTGTTAAATTTAGAGACATGTTAAATAAAATTAACATTTGGTCTAATATTGAATTATATATTAATATTACTGCTGAAGTGTTGACTAAAAAAGGAAAATCTACTTGCTTTTTAGTTACAAATAATAACCCAAACTTTCAGAGATTCACCAATTCTGTGCTGTATTTTCAGTGATTGATCCAAAATCACTTATTCCTGCAACAAATGTTTGTGTAATGCTGGTATCTTATCAGTAATAGACAGTTGAATCGTCTATAGGTAGACTATAGGCTGCAACGTGGATCACATATGAATTATATTGAGAACTTCATTCCAACAGCTTCTTGGAAAGTCAGATCCTGAACAGAGTGAAGCAGTTCTTCACGTCTCAACAATATTGAGTATACAGGGGTCTGGAAATTCGACCTATCCCTTGAAAGCATTTGTAGTAGAGATAATTTGTGACAAATTAACCTCCATAAAGTAGAATCGGAAATGAAAAGATAATCATATTGAGAGTTTTGGGCTAGTATTCTTATTTGTCATAATCGCATTTTCTGATTTGGAATTTTATTGTGTTACAAATTAAAACAACGGGAAACGTAATTACTTTGTGCTACGTGGTTTATTGTCTTATATTAAGTTAGATATTATATCAGATTCATTTTGATCAGCATTTGATCAGCTCAAAGTAATCAAACAGTAGTCAATATAGAAGATACCACTAGACAAAGAGTGAAAACGTTTCGAAGAAAGATATAAAAAGTTAAAATGAAACGTATTACATATACATAACGATTCACACAACAAAACATAGATCTAATTACAGTTTAAATACAAAGGTTAAATATTAACAGTTAGTGAAAACATTCAAACACCGAAAGTGGCAAGAAAAAGTGATAGAAAGAGAAATAAACAACGAGGGGGATAGAAAACATGTATATCTCTTAAAACACCGATGCGACGCGCGCCCAGCGGCTGCCGGCCGGGTATTTTTGGACTGCTATTTGGTCCCTGTTAGGGATATAGCGTGAAGGTACACACTTTTGACAGTTATAATTGCTTTTTTCGCACTATTTGACACTATACCAATATTTTGTATTCTCTTTTTCATCTAGCACCTAATTATATTTTAATTTTTTATTCTTTATTTCAAAACATTTTCTTCGTTACCTTTATTTAGTATTTAGTCAAATCACTCTACTATTCGTTATTAATTTACATTTCTATTTCATAACATTCATTTCTCATAGAGTGAATTTCCATTATAAGCCTAATTGAAAGAATTATTATTTCACTTTGTGATTATTTCGTGACTTTCGTGAGTTCATTTAAAGGTACTTCCATTTTTGCGTCAATTCCTTTCCAAATTTTTCGTATGGAAACAATGTTACTGCTCGTTTTAACTTGTTTTTCTCGAAGGTCAGACTATACATCCATCAATCAGATAACATCCCGGAATAAGTACGCGTTCTTTTATTACATCGGCGTTATCTTGTGTTCCTTCATCCCTTGTATTTCCCATTGGATGATTAGTATAAGCCTCCCGCTCTTGGGATTATGCGTGATACGCCCCAGATTTCGCATTGTAGTTTCCTCTTCGGTAAAATGTACTTTTACTACCTATTGATTACATATTGTTTATATTTTTGTCTCGTTACAAATAGTTTACAGTCTGCAATGACTAGTTAACGTAAACGATTGATTTTCTTTATGTGTGGTATAATTTCTTCGATTTTCATGATTTAGTCCTCTATTTTGTATGTTTATTCATTTTTCTACTGCTGATTTATAGATATTCGAAGTATAAATTGCCGTTAAGTAATATTACTATTTTCAATTAGATAGCCGAAACTTTGTTATAAAGCTTTTGTTTTAATTTCGCAAAGCCAATAAATAACCGTCCTAATGAAATTTTAACATAGTTACACCAGATATATAGTAATGACGAAAAGTTAAAAGAAAATCCTTTTAATTCTCGTCCAAACAAATTTAATCTGGACTAGTCTAAAATTTTGCTTCTACTTGAAATTAAGTTGTATCCTAAACAATTGAAATGGCGTTCCGGTCTAGTCACGGCCCCGCTGAGTAAGCTAAGCCTTGCTGGGCACCAGTGCATGTAGTAATACGAAAACTAAGCAGTTCCAGCCTTGCACACGACTTTTCAGTGGTCATTGTTTAGTTCAATTTCGTTTCAGCACGTTTCTGTGTACCAATGTCCAAAGTTTTGGATTCTCAAAATAATTTAACAAAATAAACTTATATTTTTTTTCTTTTAATCAATAACTTTTAGAAATTAAGGATGGCTGAAGTGCAGAAATTGGACATTACATAAATCCACGGAAGAATATAGTGCTTCTAGATGTAATCGATGTCGTAAGAATACAATGCTCGAGGAAAGAAGACATTTTAAATTACAAATCGATATTAATAATTATATTTATTCTGAATAAAGCTAGGATGTTAATAATAATAATAATTACAATAATCGAATTCGTCTTTTTTGCAGCATAAGAACATATTTATATATTCATCAGATTTTTAATCAGATTTAAAAAAACAGATCGTTTTAAATCCGATAGTTATAAATCGGCTATACTTATGTGAAATGCAAGAAAAATATTTAAAATTTTCTCCCGCATAAATTAAAAATCTAATTATTATGCTTTCATACAAATTGGAATTATTGTATGCATACTAGTACATGTCATAATTAGTCACCATGTTCAAAATTTCTGATTTTTTGTGCCATTTAGAACAAGGCTCTGAGATCAACAACAGTTTTTCAGTCCGATTTTTATCCTCGAGCAGAAATATATTTGGAACGTAACCGCAATTACCTCTGAAAGTTATGTCGTCTTCAGCACTTACTATGTTGCAATCATCCGAGTACCAATTGAAATAATATTGGAGCATAATTCCTATTCAGCACTAGATGTAATTTATGGCATTAATATATCAGGCTTAATTCGTAAATAAACAACTCTGCTAGCAGAAACTAATTATCATTATTTAGCCTTTAATGCAATAGCTTCTAGAAATATTTAAGATAGATTTATTAATAAACTGTTTAAGGCTGTTTAGTTTTATCTTGAACGGTTAGGTACTTCTAATCTTTTATTTAGTAGATTAAGAAATTTAATAGAAATCTAATTAAAACATCGTGGTTCTCTCCTACATCAATGATTTAAGTTTCTTATTTTTATAAATCATTAGTAAAAGTTATATTAATAAAATCTTAAAATATTGTTGTTCATAATTCTGTCACGTATTATTGTTTAAATTCTATTAAGTAATCATCATAATATATAATCTACATTTGAAAAGCCATTTCAATTATTATTAATAAATTTATTGTTAAATTGCCAGTTTGTCATTTTTATAATTCTTTAATAAAAGTTATAATATTAAAATATTATTGTTCATAAGCCTGTCACGTACCTATTATTGTTTAAATTATATTAAGTAATCTTCATAATATATATTCTATATTTGAATGTTCATTTCATTAATTATTATTAATTATTTTTATAAATCATTGATAAAGGTTATATTATTAAAATGTTATTCAATATTTTAATATTATTGTTCATAATTTTGTCCCGTATTACTATTTAAATTATGTTAAGTAAACATTATAATATACATTCTACATTTGAATGATCATTTCATTAATTATCAATCGTGTTATTGTTAGAATTGTCATATTTATTATACAACTAATTTCTTATTTGGCTCCATAAATCCATGATTAATTTTAGAAGTTTTGTAGAAATTTTCATACCCGAAATCAGCTTTTCCCCTTTGGACATTTCATTAATTTATTAATCTATTTATGGTAACAATTGGCATATTTATTGTACTATTTATTTCTCATTTCATTTACAAAAGTCCATGATTAATGTTAGAAGTTTTGTTAAAATTTTCAAGCCCGATATCAGCATATCCCCTAACTCGCGTACAACTGCAGATATCAATGGGCGTTATGCTACCCTATGCCGTAGTCGCTCTGCAGTTAGCTTACTCACATCTTCGCAACACACCATATCGATTCGCCATCTACCACTTTTGAATTACATTTAAATTTTACAACTTTTCCTTTAAATCTATCCATTCGGGAACAATTTTTAAAAGTAATTAAAATGTTGTTAGTTGTTTTGTCGTAAAATATTGATTTATACTTCATTTTACAAGTTTATTTAGTTTTTGCATGGTTTAATTTATAAAATGAAATTTATATTTTTTTATATTATCATTATAATGAATTTTGGAATTCTGTTTACAATTTATATTTGCGTCATGATTTAAAATTATTTCGTAATATTCTTTCGCACATTTAACGTTTGTCTTTTCTCGATTGGAGTCATATGAAACTAAATATTGCAATTTTTAATGTTTTTATTTTTCTCTATTTTCCAATACAGCGATATTGTCCAGGAAAAATACTTCCACAGAAATGTAATTGATCTACAATCGTCAATTAGCTCTACTAATCTTTAGATCAACCCGGAAATTACTCTGCTCTTTTTGCATTAAATTTAATTATACTTACATACCATCACGCCTGTCTCTCATGGTGGTGGACTAATTTAGATTTCATCGACTCGCAAATAAAAAGACTCTCGATCTGCATTACTATCAACAGAATTAGGTACGTAATTTTCATTATTTACTGTGACATTAACATTAATGTTTTTTAAACAACTGAATCTGAAATAATACACGGCCAATACGTTTATTTTTATCTTTAATAATCTTTATTGTTGTTTATTTAGCGTTGCATGAGATCAGAATTAAAATTAAATCTTGTACCGTTGACTCAACTTTTTGCTTCAGCAGTATCAGACGCGTCTTATTTTCGTAACAATTCTTACATTTCTTGACTTGGACCACCTTCGATGGGGGAAGCCTGTTTATTGCAGCCGCTATCGATCTGTTTACAGATTTGTTTTGACACAAAGTTTACCTCATCCGATGCTTCTGTCTTCACATTTTCTTCTTGTACACAATAATTTTGATTATCTACTTTATTTTTTCTTGAATTTCCTAACACTTAGCAATCACGTGCGTCCGTCACATTGATCGGACGGCGAAATCGTGGCGTCCCGAAAATACCCGGGCGGCGAAGTTTCGGTAAGCAACATTAGCTCACAACATCTGTTAATATGATCATTGTTAATTACATATGGGTTGTTGTTAATATATTGTAGCCACCTGTCCCGAGGAGGGCGCTTGCAGGTAAGTCGCTACGTCGTCCACCATACAGGCTCGCGGCAGGTCGGGGAGGAACATAATACGCTAGAGGGCGCGCATGTCGCGTGCGGGCTGCGCGGCGCCCCGCGTCCGACTAAGGAGCCGACGCGCCCCGCGCCCCGCCAGCCGCCCGACACCCCGCCCCGCCCCGCCCTACGCGAGGGCTGTCCATGAAGAGCTTTTCCGGATTTTCCTCGTATTTTTCTTGTAAGTTTTTATTGCGATGTTTATTTGCAGTGTGAGCGTTGGTACTCTTCGCGCAGTGATTGACAAAATGGATCGAGTTGAGGACTTATAATAGATATTATTTTCGATGAGAAACATCATACAGCGAGTCTGAGTGGTTGTCGATATGACGGCGCGTCGCCACGCGCTTGTAACCCCATACGGCTCGGTGGTCTCTTCTCTTGCTCAATCATATTATCTTTTCAAAATAGTTTCACATCTAAAAGGAGTCACGCGAAAACAATTTTTGTTTTAATAAATTAACTATATACTAGCTATGGTATATATATATGGTATATTTTACGAGAATAGGTCGTAACCTATTCTCGTATCTACCAAATATACATAAAAAAAATCATAAAAATCGTCGAAACCGTTTCGGAGTGTGATAAAGAGATTTGTAGGTCTAATGATAGATGATGTCATATGTCTCATGAGTCATGAGTCATTTGAGTATAGGAGTTGTGGCACAAAGTGCTATATATTTTTTGTCAATAGTAAACGAAAGATCTTTCAGGAAAATGTCCACACTAGTATCATGACACTATCAGATGATTCAGTACCTCTACATTGGGAAGTCGTATTTTTTCACGATTCCTCAATTCAGATTCATCATCCTGATTATGTAAAAGCCTTGACACCATGTTTAAAGAAATCCATGTCATGTAGTCTACGGGTTAAACTTCGACATGGTGTGGTTAATGTTATTCACTAAAAATATGCATATTTATTGCTATGTTTTCTGACTTTTTTACAACACGTCAGATGGCGAATAAGCATACTGCCCGTCTGATGTGAAGAGGTTACCGTATTATGTTTAAACGCTCACAACGTGAAATATGCTCATGCCCTTACGTAGCAACTCCTTACATTACCTAACTTACTGGCGGGAACATAACCCTCAAAAGAATTGTATTTGAATGCGGTATTCTGTGTAGTGGATGTACTCTCTTAAGATGACTTTTTTTATATGAGAGGGGGGACAAAAGAGCATGTGAGTCACCTGATGGAAACCAATCACCACCGCCCATAGAAATCACCAACAACAAGGGGTCGTCGATCCGTTGCCAGCCTTTTAAGGGAAAAATGGACTCTGTTCTTGAAGGCTCCCATGTCGTATTTATTTGGTACTGCTGAGGAAAGTTGATTCCAAAATTTCACAGTTTTAGTTCCCGATTATTCTCTACTGTTTCAAAAATGACGACGACGAAGACGAGCTCGGTGGCGTAACGGTCAATGACACGGCTTCGACACCAACGCTCGTGGGTTCGATTCCCACACACGACAAACATTTGTGTGCATGAACATGTCTGTTTGTCTTGGTTTGGGTGTTTTCTATGTATCACAAGTATGTATTTACAAAAAAAAATGTATTTACGTATGTTTATCAGTTGTCTAGTACCCATAACACACGCTTCCCTTACTTTGGGGCTAGATGGCGATGTGTAATTTGAGTGACAATATTTATTATTTATTATTATTCATTAATGATTCTTATTCCAATAGCAGAAATCAAACATGTGCTCGCAGATTTTCCTCGTCGCCAACCCTACGACACTACGTCGTAATGCATTCGCGGCACTCGCGCGTCTCGGCGCCGTTCGGACCCGATCGGTACGCGCTCGGCCACTCTCGGAAAGCTCTTTCACATTCGGTACCTACACATGACATATCTGTTTTACCTCTACATCCAATTCTCGACTTTATCCGTCCAAAAATAAAAATCAATTTCTATTATCGCAAACCAAGTTCAAGTGTTGTATTCGGCTTTTAAAATATCCTATTTTAAACTGTCCTTTCTCCATTATTTACTGCTTTATTACAAGGTAATAAAGTTTATTCTTCTTTAGACGTATATTTCAGCTGACGCGTCTATAAAAGTCACGTCATTTGTGCATGTGTGTATGTTTTTTCTATGAGTGCGTTAAAAACACATCTTGGGCGTAACAGAGTTGTGATTTTAGGCAGATTTTTTTTCTCAATGATAAGTTCTGGACTTAGATTGAAGAATGCAAGAAATAGGGTAAAGGGTAAGGTCACTTACGTCAACTTTTTTACCCTTTTCTATTACCGTTAATTCCTTATAAAGTCAAATTTAGAAAATTTTAGGGTCGGCAACGCGCGCGTGATGCCCCTGGTGTTACAGGCGTTCATAGGCTACGGTAACTGCTTCCATCAGGCGGGCCGTATGCTTGTTTGCCACTTTAGTGGTATAATTTTCTAAATATGCAAATTTTTATGAGGAGTTAAAGAAACAATAATACATGTGATATGCTCACTATCGCCTTTGAAGCCTAGTCACGTGGTGCATCCCGCCGATTAAGCAACCGAAGGGCTAGCGAGACAGAGATAGGGCACAACTATACTGCATTAAATGCAAAAGACCGCAGTCAAATTAGCTCCAATTACACTCAAAGTTTGGCTGGAAAGAGATCCCTTCTAGGGATAAGTCTCTGTACATCGTTCTTTTATTTTTTGTATATGTAGAGTTATTTCTATGTACAATAAAGGTATTACTAACAAACAATTTCTTGTAGGGCTGTTGCTGCAAATAACTAAAGTCACCAGCCCCCTTACCACCATCTCTTATAGCGATTCAATAACTGAATAGATTGCTTATTCATACCAATGAATAAGCGACTCTATTCCATTCATTGGTATGAATAAGCAATCTATTCAGTTATTGAATCGCAATAAGAGGTGGTGGTAAGGGGGCTGGCAGTCCAGTAAGTACTGCATTAGCAGCAAAGTTGGCACCTAAGGGGCAATACTTTAAAGGATGCAAGCATAATACAGCTTTGTATCCTAATATGCCTTCTATCCTTACAGCCTTCAGAATTTACGAGCGGAAGTGACAATGGGCCGGTCAAATCTGCCTTATAAGTGATGGCAAATGTGGGAGGAAGGTATTATTATTATTATTTTTTATACTACTTCGGGTGGCAGACAAGCATACAGCCCGCCCGATGTGAAGCGGTTACCGTAGCCATATTAACGCTCACAACATAAAATATTGCTCACGCGCCACCACCCCCGCTGCCAACGCAGCATCTCCTTCCTTTCTGGTGACCTCACTCACTCGCAGGAACACAACAACCCTCAAAGGAATTGTTATTTGGCTGCGGTATTCTGTGAGGTGGAGGTACATTCCCCAGTCACCCGGTAGCTTACAATTCGCCAGAGCTTCGTTTGTCAGTCAGCAGGGTTCACCGCGTGCAGGTGAAGTTGGTTTTGGTTCAAAAATGTTGATAAACTACTTACAACCCATTATTAGAGTGGAGCTTTGGACGCCCTCATTCTAGATGGTACGATAACCTTAAGAAAGCTGCTGGAAGCGGCTGGTTGCAGAATTTGGAGGATCGCGTGTGGTGGAAAGCATTGGGGAAAGCCTATATCCAGCAGTGGGTAGATACTAGGGTTGCACACTATACAGTTAAAAACAGTATTATACTGTTTTTCACTACATTAATACTTTTTACTGTTGAACAAAAATAAAATATAAATAATACTGTAATCAGCATCAAAATGATTAATTAACAATAGTGTTAGACTTAGACGCAAACACATTTTTTTTTTAATTTAGTCATTAGTAATTATTAATTTAATAAAAAATGACCTCCTGATTTTAGTTATTGCGGTGAGTCGTACGTAATATTTAAAAAAGACTGTAAATTAATAAGTGGTGCGAGAAGCTCTAAAAATATTCATTTAAAATATTAAATAAATAAAATACCTACTGTTCATTTTTTAAAATATGCATTTAAAATATTAAATAAATAAAATACCTACTGTTTATTTTGTTAAATATGCATTTAAAATATTAAATAAATAAAATACCTACTGTTCATTTTTTAAAATACTGTTCAATATTCTTCTCATCCCCCTTACCACCATCTCTTATTGCGACTCAATAATTGAATAGATTGCTTATTCATAGCAATGAATAAGCGACTCTATTGCATTTGAAATAGAGTCGCTTATTCATTGGCATGAATAAGCAATCTATTCAGTTATTGAGTCGCAATAAGAGATGGTGGTAAGGGGGCAGACCTAAAAATACTTTATTTCTTGTAAAAAATGTTGGCATCCTTAGTAAGATACAGGCTGATGATCCTAATAAGTATTGCCCATTGCATGTACAGGTTTTTACATTAAAAAAAATAATGTTTGTACAATATTCATTACACTAAATTATATCTATATTTTCTTCACTAAATTATATTAAAACTAGCTTCCACCCGCGGCTTTGCCCGCGTTTACTTTTTTTTTTATAAAAAATATCCCTCATAATATTTTTGAGGTAGTATTTTTGAGATTGATACAAAGTTCAATGATGATCGGTTCAATAGTTACGCCGTGAAAGAGTAACAAACAAACTCACATTTATAATATTAGTAGGGATGTGTGTACATTAATTTTTCGTTTAATTCCATGTAAAAAAAATGCACAAGAAAAATTTCTTGTGCATTTTTTTTACATGGAATGAAACGAAAAATTAATGTACACTTTAATGCATTATGTACATTGAATTACATGAACATGTAATAAAATATTTATACAATATGACGAGCTCGGTAAATAATTAGTTTTACATTCATTACTGCTATCAACTTTAAGTATGAATGTCAGTTCATTGATAGTTATTTTATCCACCCTCAATATTTGTATATTTTATATTTGACGAGCTCGGTGGTCGAATGGTTAGCAATGGCCAAGCACCTCCGAGGTCGCGGGTTCGATTCCCGCACAAGACAAACATTTGTGTGCATGAACATGTCTGTTTGTCTTGGTCTGGGTGTTTTCTATGTATTATAAGTATGTATTTACAAAAAAAAAAAAATTAAGTACATTTATCAGTTGTCTAGTACCCATAACACAAGCTTTGCGCTTAATTTGGGACTAGATGGCGCTGTGTATATTGTCCAGAAATTTTTATTTATTTATACAATATACATCAATGTTTACATTGAATTAAATTAAAATTGAAAATGTAGTAAAATGTTTGTACATTTTAGTCCATTTTTTACACTTAATTCAAGAGAAATGTTTTTTACATTTTTATTTATTATCTGACTGCGGTATGCAATCATATAAAATGACTTCCTCAGACGAGTGCGACTGGCTTTCACTTTCGACAGTTTCGTGAACGGCACTAAACCACTTGCAGCTGACATTGGCTTTAGCTCTAAAGATAGTAATGAGCCACTTCTTCTTATTCGTGCACTCTTGGCAGACTGGTCGTGGTCACAACTCTGTTGATTTTTGTATAACCGCTGTTCTTGCCATTCGCCGCCATGCAGTTCTATATCTAGAGGAACTACATCAATCACTGAAATTGAAACTGAAATAAGTGAGCTACTTACACCCCGAAATTTAGCTGCATGTTAGCAGTATTGGGTAAGTACGTATCGTCGTATGAACTCTGCAGTGTAATGTGTAGCAGGAGGTTACAGAGCACTTGGACATAGAGAATACTAGAGAACTGCTTCAACATTTAACGCAATGGTTGAATGGAATCAATTCATGTAACGGATAAGTAAGTAAAGGCATCTGGTATAAAAGCCTACAATGTGAGCCTCCTCACGTACCTTCGTTTGTATGGACTAAATTCAGTAGACGTCTAATTGTTACAGCTCTTAGAATGCGTTCCGGACATTACCCATTAAACTAATTCACTTTTTTAATGCGCAAAAATAACTCACCCAACTGCGAGGTATGTGGAAAAGTAGAAGACCTATACCACATATTAGTGGAGTGTGTCCGGCACGCTTCTAAAAGAGAGTATCTAGTCTCTGAATTTGGTCTAAACAGATTGGATGTCGGAATGTATCACGACGTGTTGGCTAATCCCATGTCACCTGTAGCTAAAGCCTTATTTTCTTTATATAGCAGCAGATGTTAAAGTTAGAATAGGTTACGATGGGACTGACATAGTCAATTATGACAAAAGTCTCTAAATTAAAATAGATTAAAAAAACGGATAGGTCCTAGCATGTGTACATGTTTTTATAGTGTTAGAGTCTAGCCAAGCCATCTTAATCTACATAATTAATTAATTATTCTTGGATAAATTAGACACTGCCATCTAGTCCCAAATTAAGGAAAGATTGTACTATGGGTATTAGACAACTGATAAATGTACTTTAATTTATTTTGTAAATACATACATATAACATATAGAAAATACCCAGACCAAGACAAACAGACTTGTTCATGCACACAAATATTTGTCTTGTGCGGGGATCGAACCCGCGACCTCGGAGTCAAAATGGTCATTGCTAACCACTCGACCACCGAACTCGTCCAACGTACATGTGGTGAAACTTACTGATTATCAAAGTGATGTGGCGGAACCTCTACCTCACAGAAAACCGCAGCCCAATAACAATACGCTTGAGGATTTACTACTAAGCATAAGGAACTTCTGCGTCAGCAACGGGAACGTCAACGCGTGAGCGATACCCCATGAACTTGTAGCATCTATAGGCTACGGTGACCCGGACGAAACGGGTCTTTTGGCACCCAAAGCTGTGTACAAAAACATGCTCTCATATGATAGATGCCTCTGTCCGCGGCTTCGCCTGTCAGGACAGGGGCTTACCACACAATCCCACCACTGTGTCTCCTGTGTACCCAGTGTTAACACTGCGAATTATTATTACATTATTATAGAATTATTATTATATTACACAAGCATTAACAGCGACGAATACCAAAAAAGGCAATGAACAATGATGTCCATTGCAATTCCGGGGGTGAAACTACGGCGGTTTTGGAACTCACAAAGAATTTAATCAGAAGAAATTAGTAGAAGTAGGAAGCTTTTGGAATTTGATTTCCCATTTTGGCAATGTGTGAGAGAGCTATATGGTAAATAAGGCATTAAAAGCCTAAAGAGATGGCTAGTCAAGTGAAGCTCAACTGCCGGTGCACCACGTATTTTAAATATCTAACACTAATGGGGACCTAAAACAATGAATTTGTTACCTAACGTATCGATTCTAAGAGAGGTAGGGAGCGTAATTGTAAGCTACCCGACTGGGGAATGTACCTCTACCTCACAGAATACCGCTTATACCGCAGCCAAATAACAATTCCCTTGAGGGTTGTTGTTTTCCTGCGAGTGAGTGAGGTCACCAGAAAGGAAAGAGATGCTGCGTTGGCAGCGGGGGTGGCGGCGCGCGAACTATATTTTATGTTGCGAGCGTTAATATGGCTACGGTAACCGCTTCACATCAGGCGGGCCGTACGCTTGTCCGCCACCCGACGTAGTATAAAAAAAAATCGTCTGAACGCTTGTTAATTCTCCCTCGTTGCTACCAAATCAAAGCTTTCGCCTCTCGTGAAAAGTATATGTCAATTTAAATCACATTCAATATGTGTGCCAAATTTCATCGAAATCAGTTTACCTGTTTACCCGTGATAGAGTAACAAACATCCACACATTCAGTTTCACATATTTTAACATCTATACGGAACACTTATATATACGCCGAAAAGTCACTTTTGGAAATGAATAGGCTCCAAAACCACTAAATCGATTTTGATGAAACTTGTCACAATTAAAGACCTCGACATGCTTAAGGTTTGTGTTGAAAAAAAATTAAGATCGATCATGTCCTTGAAGAATGATCATCAAATACATTTTCCATTGAAATCAATGGAAAACATACACTCAGCGAGTCTACTCGGCCTAGTTTGCCAATAGAGAATATCCAATGTACTTAAACCAATAGAGTTCTATCCATGCGAAGTCGGGGCGTGTCACTTGTATGTAATATACTAAAAACCGTAGCAGCGTAGATATTGTACAGAGCGATCGTAGACGGTAACACTTTCTTGTATAGGAGGGTAATACTACGAATGCTACGTACGGCGTCCAGTAGCTATGCAGAACTTTACACCAGAAGGCCAATCCTCGTAATTTTTCTACGAACACAGATTGAAAGTTGACCGAATCAAGATTGAATTGTGAATTGACTAAATTTATATACTTGATTTCATTTATTATCAATTCTTGTTGTTGGCAAAGTAACATTCTTAGTTTGTTAATTTTTACTCATATTTCGATATAATCCCGCTTAAATTTAATTTTGAAGTTACATATTGTGTTACGAGAATACCAAATGTGACATTTGTGAGATCGAGACTGGATCGAAACTGAATTTTGACTATATTTTAATTACGAGAATTGCCCCTCTGGGGCTCAACCGCAAAAAGAAGCTGAAGCCGATTACGATTTTTTTATTCTAAAAATTAGCCTTAGTTAAAGTTATTAACAAACATCTTCAGCATAGTTGGTAGAGCTCTAGGGTTTCCACCACCAATAATCTAAACAGTTGTTTCATTGTCGCATTATAAAAATCCAATGGTCATCGAATATTTTGATTCCAAAAATAGGTCTGATGTTTGTAAGAAATATGTGTGTGAATGATCGTCGAACACTCATTCCTATTCTGAACCTCTGTGGATCTTTGTGAATGAGAAATCAATGTAAAATAATTTGTATAGATGGTAATTAAAAAAAAAAAAAAAAAAAAAAAAAAAAAAAGTTTTAATTATTGACAAACATCTTCAAGTAGAACTCCGGTGTTTCTACCAGCTAAGCTAAACAATCCAATGGTAATCGGTTTCAGCTTCGGCGGTACCCGCTACACATCACGTGGGCGTAGTGAAGAAAAAAAACATTGTAAATACGCTACACTGACTTCAGCCAATATTTACAAAACGCCTTGTATAATTGCCATTGCTAACTTACCCAAAATTGTATATTTTCTAATCACCACTAAATCGAATGTTCGCCTTCCGAACACCGGTTCATTGTAATGGTCACTCACACCATTTCATTCAAACTAAATGTAGCTTTTTACTATTCATATAAATGCATGCGTAATGATTTGATTCATTTTCATATTCACATGGAACAAACGTAATTTAAAACTAATCCCACACATGACATCACGCACAATAAACATTGAAATGTAAATAAGAAAATTGTAAACATTACAAATAAACCACCATAACTCAAGTGACAGCAATGTCACTTCCGCGGCTGCGCACTTACTTGCTCTTTGAGACATATAAATGGGAACAATATTTTCTGTCACCTAAGTTTAGATGTGTCACTAATCTGCAGTAACCTAATAATAATATCTATCCCCAAGAAATATATTAGTCATCATTTTAATCAAAACTGTCTCTAAATATAAATCATCAGCTTAACAAACTATTTGTATCATTTAATTCGTTTGATCATCAAAATAATAGATCTGTCACCAAATAAATAGATCAGCTCCTTAATTTAATGAAAAAATGGCTAATAGGGGCGAAGTCAAATTGGCGTCATATTCACTGACGAGTCTTACCAATACTTGGTCAATGTATAATAATCATGTTTTGGTTAAATTTGAGTTGATTTTTGGTTAGGTTAGGGTTTTCTTGTGTCCTGTCATCGGAAATAGGAGTCTAAATAATGAAATAGAATATAAATAATGTACCTACTTACTGAATAAATAGGAACGCAACAATGAAGTACGCGATACTACGCGACGTTGCCGTCCCTGTTAACTCGCTGATAGTTATATGTCAGATAATTTATCAAACACTTGGGGTATGAAACACAAAAATATTATCAGCTAGATTTATCTGGTAGATGAGTTTATCTGTCAGCTTACTATCTGAAGCTTTATCAGCAAGTGGTGAAAGAGGCCCTTAGAGTCCTTGTAAACAAGCGTGGTGTTTTTGGAAGTATGCAGTCAACCCTGAGGCATCTACACACACATTTGCACGTATACAGACGCAGTCTGTTTGGGTTGTGTTGTAATTTTTTGTATGGAGTAGCTAGAGTGTGGTATGGGTACGTTCCCTTAACAACATATTTTTATAGTTCTCTGTAGCGAACGTTACTCTGCAAATAATCAGAGAGTAGTAAATCTAATATAACACAACTCTGAAAATCCGCCCGCGCTATATATTATATTAGTGCAGTTCACGTGCGCTAAATAATTCCAGCGGCAGCGTGCGCCCCGCCTAATGGCGGCACATACACGTACGTAACTAAGTTTATATTGTATGTTTGACGTAACATATTGGATTCCTTGCCTTCGAGTCTGTTAGGTAGATATGAGATGTAAGTGGCTTACCGTGACCTTACAACCAAAGTTAACCTCACCTGCATGTGATACACCCTGCCGACAAGCGAAATAGACCGGCAAAAGAGAGGTAGGATACAGCGTATTTGTAAGCTATCCGACTGGGGAAGTACCTCCACCTCACAGAACACCTCAGCCATAATTCCCTTGAGGCTTGTTGTGTTCCTGCTAGTGAGTGTCACCAAAAAGGAAAGAGTTGCTGCATTGGCAGCGGGGGCGGCGCGCGTCCTATATTTCATACTGATATGACTATGGTACCGGCTTCACATCACTCGGATAGTATGCTTGCCTGCTACCCGGTGTACGAGTAGCATAGAAAAAGTTCTTGAGTTCATCATCATCTTTTAGCTAAAGTCCATCACACTTGCACGTGGTGCACCAAGTTAGGCTAACTATTGAAGCTCTGGCAAAAGAGAAGTAGAGCCAATGATGTTTTTAATTGGGTAATTAATAGCTGCCCGATTGGAGAAGTACCTCCACCCCACAGAGTACCGCAGCCTTGTGGGCTGTTGTGTCATCAGTAAGGAAGGAGTTGCTGTGTTGGCAAGGGAATAGTTATTTGATATTTAATTGATTCAGGTGTTATTTTGCGAAAGTCAAATTTACGGGCAATTTGATCTACACTACTTTGCATGCTTCCGCCACCAATTAGTTCATGCAAACTACTGCCCACCCGCTACCGTTAGTAGATGCATTAGCATGGCTGCTTTGTTCGTCTCCGCTGCAGCTGCTGCGGTCGTTTCTGCGACTCTCCAACTTCTGAAACAGAAAAAACGTGTGTCTGCCGCCGACGGACTGCCGCGGTCGTCTCTGCGACACGTGTTTCGCCTCTACGCGAGGCATCCTCAGGCGATCTGTAGATGTTGATGGTTAGAACAACAACCTACAAGTAACAAATCCATCGCAATACCGCCGTAGTTGTTATTTGGCTGCCTTCTCACGTGTGGTGTGGTGAAGGTACTCCCCCACCTCTGTTGCTCTAGCTGTATACCAATTTACTGTACCTTCGCCGATAGTTTCTGTTGCGAACTCTTTTATAGTCTTTTATTTATTATGAATTTTGATATATTTTTTGCTTATTATAAATATTTTTGAAAAATGGAAAAATTCACCTGCTCCCCTTAGGTGGGATATGAACCCACGACCTCTCGATGACCGGTGCTCGATGACCGAGTGCTCTTCCGACTGAGCTACCAGGAAAGTTTGTGTTGCTGACGAATTTTTGCATCTTATATTCAACTGCGTGAGTCACAGTGTGGCGTCATCAACCTATTAAGTAATTACACTACTAAACAAAGCAGGCGAATTTTTCAAAAATATTTATAATATTCTGCCAAGTTGGCCAAGACAACTATTTAAATAATTTCTGTAAATAATGAATAAAATGTTACAATATATTATAATAATAAAACCTAACTATATAATACTAAATTAAATAAAATATAGAGCCCAAATTACTGTCGTCGCATGATGGTAAAGTGCCCAAAAGGCTGGCTGCATTACCGCGTTGTATGGCCAGACTAATACGCTGGCCAAAAGCTCTTGGGTCACCAGAGACGTCGACTAACCGTGCAGATATTAATAATAATAATTTAATATTATTTAATATTCATAAATTTAATACTATTTAAATAATACTAATTTATTTTTTGCTTAGTTGTGATGTTCCATAGAAATCAAATTCCAAAAACCTCTAACTCCTACTAATTTCTTGTGATTAAATTCGTTGTGCGTTCCTGGGCAGCCGTAGTTTTACCTGTTCATTGTCTTTTTTGGTGGTCACCACTGTTCCTGGCTACACAGGAGACACAGTGGTGGGAATGATTGCTGGGCCGTCATCGTCCCGTTCCATAGAAACTAAAGTTTGTTACGCCAACCATTGTGCGAACATATTGCCTTGTAGTATAATATTTTCCACCGACATATATTCTGTCATTCATCATCTGCTTCTTGTCATTTTATATAGATAACATCTTCACTAGTTCTTCGTTTCAGTTTCCATAGAGTATAGCAATCGTCTCGTATTGTTGAGCATGTTTACTTTCTTTGCTGGCTTTGGCTCTACCGCCAAAGCCGAAGCGGCGGATTTTTTGAACGCGAAAATAGATCTTAGGTTTAAATTTAAATCCGAGGTCGCAGGTTCAATCCCCTCATAGGACAAATATTTGTGTGTATGAACATGTCTGTTTGTCTTGGTCTAGGTGTTTTCTCTGTATTATATGTATGTACATATTTACAAAAAAAAAATGTATATAAGTATAATATCAGTTATGTAGTTCCCATAGTATAAGCTTTGCTTAGTTTGGGACTAGATGGCAGTGTGTGTAATTTCTCCAGAATTATTTATTTATTTATTAATGACAAACTTTTTCAGCTTAGTCGGTTGAGCCCTATGGTTAACACATTAAATATTAAATAAATAAAATAAATATAAATATTCCTGGACAAATTACACACACTGCCATCTAGTCCCAAACTAAGCAAGGCTTATACTATGGGTACTAGATAACTGATATAATACTTAAATACATTTTTTTTTTTTGTAAATACATACATAATAGTACATATAAAATACCCAGACCAAGACAGACAGACATGTTCATGCACACAAATATTTGTCTTGTGCGGGAATCGAACCCGCAACCTCGGAATCAAAGTGGCCATTGCTAACCATTCGACCACCGGGCTCGTCAAACTTAAGCTTTAAAGTTTGATTTTCGCAAAAAATCCGAAGGTACTCGGCTTAGCTTCGGCGGTAGGTCCTAACTTTAATGACGCTATGTTTGAACATCAATATTAATATATTTATTGGTTATTTAAAATAGGAGATATATAAAATTATATTAGCATACGGAGCGCGGTGCAACCGCTAGCAAAAGTGCTCACACTATTCGGGATACTTACATCAAATGATAATCTGACAAACATAGAACTAAGAACGTTAAGACATCCTATATATTTATATTTGGGGTGTAAGTGGTTCATCAAAATCTTTGAACCAAAACCAACTTCACCTGCACGAGGTGCACCCTGCTGACTGACAAACGAAGCTCTGGCGAAAAGAGAGGTAGGGAGCGTAATTGTAAGCTACCCGATTGGGGAATGTACCTCCACCTCACAGAATACCGCAGCCAAATAACAATTCCCTTGAGGGTAGGAACAAAACATCCTGCGAGGAAGTGAGGTCACCAGAAAGGAAGGAGATGCTGCGTTGGCAGCGGGGGTGGCGGCGCGCGAGCGATGTTTTATGTTGCGAGCGTTAATATGGCTACGGGAACCGCTTCGCATCAGGCGGGCTGTATGCTGGTCTGCCATCCGACGTAGTATAAAAAAAAATGTTGAATCCAAATTAGCCATACGAATGTTGTTAACCTGAAAGTGTATTTGTTTGTTTTCCCTTCATCACGTCGAAACCTATCAATAAACTGACATGATTTTTATAGTGATAGTTTAAGATCTGGAGAGGTTAGGCTGTAAGTGTATCAACATCTTTGAACCAAAGCCAACCTCACCTGCACGTGGTACACCCTGCTGACTGAAAATCGAGGCTCTGGCGTAAAGAGAGGTAGGGCATAGCGTATTTTTTACCTCACAGAATACAGCAGCCAAATAACAATTCCCTTGAGGTCTGTTGTGTTTCTGCGAGTGAGTGAGGTCACCAGGAAGAAAGAAAGGAGTATAGGCGGTAACGGATCGGCGACCCCTTGGTGTTGCTGATCTCCATGGGCGGTGGTGATTGCTTTCCATCAGGTGACCCACGTAATCATTTGCCCCTTCTTATATAAAAAAAAAACAGAATTCATCAAGTAATTTTATCATCATCGTCTAAAACTAAAACGTTGTTTACCTAGATTAAAACGTTGATTATAATTACATTTTATTATGTATTACATACTTACACTTCATTTACTACATACGGAAGCTTTAAAATAAAATGCCCTGTCTGCCATTATTAACCCCCCGCTGCGGGCGTCCGCGCACGGCGCACAACGTTATATAAATTCTTATCCAATATTCACAAATTCTCCAGCGCACTTTAACAGCGGCAGCAAATTGCAATCTTCTGGGGTTAACACTGTCGCCACAACTAAAACATTTAATAAGTTGCAATTTTTAACTTGACAGTATAAAACCGTCTTATTAAGTGGTTGCGAAGTTTATGACGTGATAACGTTTTATTAACCGATGAACGCCGGCTGCACGCACGAAAAAGCATGACTTATTGTCACGTTCCGCCTGAGCCGAACGTGCAAGTTAGAGCGCGGAACAACCGATAGAGAGGCACGATCGGCCTAAGCGTTCGGCTTGTGACGCACCTATTTCTCTTCCACTCCATCGGCCGATGTTTTTTTATGACGTTATCACGTTAAATTATACGCGGATAGAAACAGTCTGAACTTGAAGCCAATACTGTAGCTCATTGGCGCTTGCAGCAAGTGTAAGTATCACTCGCGCCACCTCTAACAAAACATTCCAGAGACTTTTTATTTTGATTTGCGTAAACCATGACATTCTCACACAAAAAAAAGTTCAATCCAAATAAACGATCAATATAACTTTTTACTTTCGAGTATTAGAAGCTTTTTACTAACGAAACGTACCGTACACTATACTACACTATATTCTGGTGACATTGTCTATATAGATTTACCGATAACAGGTGATTACATAACATTAAACTTTTCAGAAATATTTATTTATCCAATCTCATACTGAAATTTACACATTAAAAAACTAAACACAGTATCTTAATGACAGTCTTGACGCACAAGCTATTAAAATATATTTAAAAAGTTATTTTTCGATACAGCTCTTCTAAGGACAACTGTATCGTAAAATAACTTTTTTACCATTTCGATACAGCTTCAGCCCTGGATACAGGTAATTTAAACAGGTTGCAATGCAAATACATTGCAACTTTGCAAATTTTTTCTACATAATCTGTGAAAGCGGCGCCGCGCGGCGCGTCGCGCATGCGCACTACACATGCTCGATCTGCAAATGGATTTATAAGTAAGAATTATAGCTGTTAAATTAACTTCATGGTTGTATTTAAAATATTATTATCATATATTTCATGAGATTAGATAAAGTAGTGTATGAAACTGCACATAATTAGGTATTAAAATACTCGTGTGGTCTATTATAACATTCGCCTTCGGCTCATGTTATAAACTCACACTCGTATTTTAATAACCCTTATTATGCAACAGTTTCATAAACTACTATTATTTAATCATGAAGATTAAAATAATACATATACAATGCACGTAAAAAAATTTACATAGGAGAACTTAACGCTATAGAAACATTCTCTACCAATCATCCTTAAGGTGATAAGACATGGTAGGTACACAAGGCGAATATTAATAATAAATAAATTACATATTAAATATAAAAAGAAAACAGTTAATGAAGTAGGTATTATAAATTAATAGTTTTTAAAATGTAAATATTTATCAACTAGACTACAGAGGTTCCCAATTTTTTTTGCCACGGAACCCTAATTGATTATACTTTTCTTAGCGGAACCCTAACAGCTATAATTATTATATAGGGCCTAACTAGTAATTTTTTTCGACGAATGTTTTATTAATTTTTGGACTGATCGCGGAACCCTTGTAGGCCTTCCATGGAACCTCAGGGTTCCGCGGACCACCTTTCGACTAGAGACTTAAATACATATCAAATAAAATACATTTTGTTGACCATAGGTGTAATGAATGAGGACGTAGTCTATTGCTCATAATCATAGGACCTCCACCAAAGACCTGCAGAACGGACTACGCCATCAAAATATATAAAAAAATGCGAAAACAATAAAAAATGTATGCAAGAAACATTTTTTCACATTATCACAACAAAACTTGCCAGAACAGTCTATATTTTACAATTTCGCTATCAAAACCTTTAACATTTTAACTGGGGAATGGTCGTATGCCAGTTTCAAATAACCATAACGGTTCCCGATAGATAGGTACCAGCGGCCGCAGTTATCGCTCGCACATAAACTCAAACCAATTAAAAAGAATAACGGGTTCATGCCCGCCAGCATTCGAAATATGGGTTCGAACTTATCTATGTCCATCGGTCCGTAATACCCAAAATATCGGCTTATTAACGTGGGGTTAATTTTGCAAGTTTTATTACCGATGATAATATTAAAATTCACATTATTACTTTAATGGACTAAAAGTATTTACATACTATTAAATTATAAGAATATAATATAAATCTATAGTTATATAAATCTATACCTATAAAAGAGAAAGTATGTATGTATGTTCCGTATAGACTCTGAAGGGGGCTGGACCGATGTCAACGAAATTTTCAGACAATCTTTAGATTGACCCAACTATAATCCTGTGGTTTGGTAGTGATCGGAGTATTTTTCATTTTTTTTATTTTGGAACTGTTAATGATTTTTTCTTTAAAACATCAATTTCTAACCGTGCGAAGCCGGGGCGGGCAGCTAGTATAATATAAATATAAAATTATAAGAATGAAGAAATTATAAGATTAAGATCTAAAATAGGCTTTCCTGACTACCGTCGGGAAAGCCTATTTTCGATCTCTAACGGAGATTTTTGTATAACAATAACCAAATACGGAGACAAGTAGCACACCCCGGCCGCCCCTCCATAAATGTCGCGCCGTGAACTACTATGTAAACAATGCCGTCTGTGTAGGACGTGAATGTGTGTGCTTCCAGCGCTATACAAACTGTATCAAATTTGTTTCAGAGGGAAGGTGAGGTTTTTTTTTATAAATAAGAAGGGGCAAATGAGCATGTGGATCACCTGATGGAAAGCAGTCACTACAGCCCATGAATATCAGCAACACCAAGGGGTCGCCGATCCGTTGCCAGCTCCTTCCTTTCTTTCTGGTGACCTCACTCACTCACAGGAACACAACAACCCTCAAGAGAATTGTAATTTGGCTGCGTTATTCTGTGAGGTCGGGCAGCTCAAAAAATACGTTATACCTACCTCTCTTTTCGCCAGAGCCTTGTTTGTCAGTCAGCAGGGTGCACCACGTGCAGGTGAGGTTGGCTTTGGTTCAAAGATGTTGATGAAGC
Organism: Hypsopygia costalis; assembly: GCA_937001555.2. Lineage (NCBI taxonomy): Eukaryota > Metazoa > Arthropoda > Insecta > Lepidoptera > Pyralidae > Hypsopygia > Hypsopygia costalis. The sequence goes on along the minus strand of OW443351.2, from coordinate 2,367,115 downwards.
ACTTACACCCCAGAATATTTTAACATAAGGTGTAAGAAAGGAGATAGGATCGTTTGAAGAATGGGAGTATGTAGTAGAGGAAGTGGAGAATATAAGAGAATTATAGAAGTAGAGAAAAGCCAAGCAAACCATGAAATTTGTACAAATGTTAGTTAGGGAAGCCATGGTGCGAAAAGCTAATGTTAAAAATAATTTGGTAGCTTAAATTTATGGCAGCAAATGGCGTCATAATTATTCTGAAAATTTATGAGAGACGTTTACATTCAAACTCTCACGATTTACGAGGGATAATTGAAAAAATATTGCTGTAATTTTAGTGATGTTATAATTTTGTTTACTTTGATATCAGCTATAAATAATAATAAATAAATAATAAATATTTCTGGACAATTTACACAGCGCCATCTAGTTCCAAATTAAGCGCAAAGCTTGTATTATGGGTACTAGATAACTTATACTTAAATACATTTTTTTTTTTTGTAAATACATACATAGAAAATATTCGCAATTTGTTACGTTAAGTACGGATAACAACTATATTGTTAAAACCTACAAAAACAACAAAATACAACTAAAATAAATAAATATAATCTAATCTTAAAATTACTTCGAAATAAAATTGATAAAAAAGAAAAAATATACTACATTATTATTTATTCCTCAAACATATCGGCCCCATGCGGCAGGGCGGCAAGAACACTGGCTGCGTTTCCTCGCTGAATTGCAATGCTGACTTTTTGAGCGAAGAAAGAGTCAGCTATACTGTTTCTCATAGATTTTGTTACTAAAAATATTGTAGAGACGAGCTTGATGGCGTCGTTACGCGTGTCAGTCTAATCGATCACGCAAGTCAAGCAACTTCGACCGTAGCCTGTCTTTAGATGGGTTTGTTTATCTCGAGCTCCTCCGTGCTTCGGAGGGCACGTTAAGCAGTCCGTCCCATCTGTTGCAATTAGATGACAGTCGCTAAGTCAAGTCAGTGGATTTAGGGCGGTATGAAAACATTGGCCTCCGCCAACCCGCAGTTGAGCAGCGTGCTGGAGTAGGCTCTAAATCCCTTCGATTGAGGGGAGACCCTTATTCCAGCAGTGGGATGTATAAGGGTTTACGACGAGAACGACTTTAAATATTACCTTCAAAATAAATCCCATAGATTTAATATCAAACACATATAAATAAACAATTCAGTTTACAAAAATTACGTATGAAGTGAGAGGCCGGTAGTTCCCCGGCGTTGGCCGTGTTGTCGGCTCAGGAAATAAACAATTTCCTCGGCCCCGAGAGGTCAACTTGTGGAGTATTTTTCTGCAGCAAAACCTGGGGGAAAAAATTCATACCTTTTATGTAAAAAATTTGAGGTGTCGTTGAACGTTGCACAGAATAATTCACAGAATAATATACTCTGGTATAAGTCTAATTTCATGGTGTGGGGGTGTAAGTAAAGCACGCGGTGCACCCTGCTGACTGACAAACGAAGCTCTGGCGAAAAGTGAGGTAGGGAGCGTAATTGTAAGCTACCCTACTAGGCAATGTACACTTCATATTACAGAATACCGCAGCCAAATAACAATTCCCTTGAAGGTTGTTGTGTTCCTGCGAGTGAGTGAGGTCACCAGAAAGAAAGGAAGGAGATGCTGCGTTGGCAGCGGGGGTGGCGGCGCGCGAGCGATATTTTATGTTGCGAGCGTTAATATGGCTATGGTAATCGCTACACATCAGGCGGGCCGTATGCTTGTCTGCCACCAAAAGTAGCATAAAAAAATCCCGGGATAAAGTGTAACCTTGAAAGGGGGTGAAAATAGAAAAATTTTAAAAAAATATATTGAAAAAAAAAGATACTTGTTTTGTATAATTTTTATTTTTCACAAAGGATTCTACCTACTCTAAAACTTATGAATTGATGTCATGATAAATTTACAGGGTCAAAGAAATGTATGGCATTCAAAGCAGCCGAATCGAACCCGCGACCCTTGCGGTCATACCGGATATTTCTAACCTAACGACAAGGGTCTATTTTATATATTACTAACTGACCCTGGCAATAAATTTTGGGGGTGATGGTAGAAGGGTTTTTTTTTATACTACGTCGGGTGGTAGACAAGCATACGGTCCGCCTGATGTGAAGCGGTTACCATAGCCGTATTAACACTCGCGACATTAAAAATACGCTGGCGCGCGAAGCTATATTGTTCAATTCTAAATCATAATAAAATAGAAAATTTTGTGTATAAAATAAAATAAAAACATTTAGGGGTGGACTACTCTTATCACTTAGGGGTATGAAAAATAGATAGTAGCCGATTCTCACACCTACTGAATATGTATATAAAACATCATAAAAATCGGTCAAGCCGTTTCGGAGGAATATGGTAACTAACATTGTGACACGAGAATTTTAATTATATATATATATTAGATAGTAGATATATATATGTGTTTAAACTAGGTATAGTCATACGAGGGGCCTTGTTTTTTCAGCCTCGGGTGCGTTCTGGAGCTCGACGCCTGATTTATATGTCGCTTATCGCGGGACTGAATTTATTTGTCTGCTAGCTTCTACCACCCGATGCTGCCCTAGTACTTGTGGACATAGAAATGCATGGAGTCTCTAGGAGACTCCATGCATGTTTAAATTATTCAAAGTTTCTGACGTGAACACATCTTTAAATTTGCTAACCATATAGTGGCAATCTAAAAAATGTAATGATAAAAAAATCGGGGTTTACAGTTTGGCTTACGTAGTAACTATTAAGTAATCTGTGGTTTGGCGTTGTAGTTACGAATGTATGCTCTACATCCAAAATTCAATCGCACCACTGGATAGATGAAGGATCAAAGAATTTATTACGCTAAGCTTTCAAGTAAGGACTATTGAACATCGCGTGCGGGGGAAGGGGAAGCGCTGCCATTATGAGAAAATTTTAGTGGATATATCGTAATATTATCGAAGGCAGCGCTCCACCAATCAACGCACCAACCCCCCACCACCCTTTCCAGTCGTGCGGCGCGCGCATTGGCGCGCAGTGTCCGGCGCGAGAGACAAAGGGTGGACGTGTCTGGACATTCGCCCTGAAGAAGGTCTCCTTTTGAGATCGAAACTAGTCGGCTTTCCCGACAAAAAGACGTGAGTGACCCGTTTAATTTATCTAATTAATTTGGATATATCGTATTCGGGAACAACAACACGGTCCGTGTCCATGACATAGCTACACCCCATTTGTTTTTATGGTTTAATCTCTACAATTTCAATTATTTTGTAGATAGTTTACGTATTTTCGGTAGTTTATGATTTAGATGATTCTCCACAATTTGTAATCTTTTCTATGTAGATGCATTTTAGTAAATCATTCCACATAATGAGAAATGGTACTAGTTGAGGGATAAAATTTCGATTTCAAAGCCAGTTGTTATTTCGTTTGTTTTTATTTCTTTGTTTCTAAAACTTTATAACATTACAATAAGTACAAGTATAGAACAATAGCGGACATATCCCAGAAGGGATCGCTGCCAGCCAACTATAGAATGCTTAAAAGTAAACTATTTAAGATAGGGTTAGGTACATTTAGTACAATAGATACAAAAGAAGTTGTATAACTAACATTTATATGGCTGCGGTGACCGCTTTACACCTGGCGGGCCGTTTGCTTGTTTGTACAATGTTATAAAAAAGACATGTTGAGCACGACTGGGGAAGTACGGTCGATGCCCTAAGATAACTGACACTCTGCCATACTGAAATGTATGGCAGTACTCCTGACTGTACCTCCACCTCACAAGCGTCGAGCTTTCAAGTCTAAAAAATCTTAAATTATAAATTATAGATAATTTTAGTACCAATATCGTCTCTACGTATTCGTTGCGCATTGCAGCGCGATGTCTCGGGGCGCGGGTAATTGTACAAATTATAAATTTGTGACCGACTGCCGCCACGGCGGATTAAATCGCGTCGCAGGATCACCGCAGACATTGTGCGCTGCGCTTATCTACCAGAGTACTTTAAGCTGGAGCATTTAACTAAATAGTCACCAGTCCTGCATGTAATTCTGCATTCTACTAATACTATGTTTTTTTATATGCTACGTCGGGTGGCAGACAAGCATGCGGCCCGCCTGATGTGAAGCGGTTACCATACCCGTACTCCCGCTGCAGACGCAGCATCTCCTCCCTTTCCGGTGACCTCACTCACTCGCAGGAACACAACAACACCCTCAAAGGAATTGTCATTTGGCTGCGGTATTAGTAGTCACCCGACTGGGGAATGTGCCTCCACCTCACAGAATACTTACAACTACGCTCCCTACCTCTCTTTTTGCCAGAGCTTCGTTTGTCAGTTAGCAGGGTGCACCGCGTGCAGGTGAAGTTGGCTTTGATTCAGAGATGTTGATGAACCACTTACACCCCAAACATGTACCTACCTATATAGCACTTTGAAGCTCGATGGCGTCGTTGCGCGTGTCAGTCTAACCGAACACGCAAGTCAAGCAACGTCGACCGTAGCCTGTCCATGGATGGGTTTATTTATCTCGAACTCCTCCGTGCTTCGGAGGGCACGTAAAGGCGGCCCCGGCTGTTGTCGTTAGATGACAGTCGTTAAGCTAAATCCTGCCTTTAGATGGCTTGAAAACACTGACCTCCGCCAACCCGTAGTCGAGCAGCGTGGTGGATGTGTGCTCTAAACCCCTTCGATTGAGGAGAGACCCGTATCCCAGCAGTGGGATGAATAAGGATTGACGATGATTGAGCACTTTATATAAGTCCTCCTTAGTCCTTACTATACGGTCCCTTTTCGCGCCCGCTTTTTTGAGCCTTTCGAGCGAATTGGGGCTATATGTTAATGTTGTTACAATGAAAGTTCATTCAACTCACGACAGCAAACATCTGTCTTATATAGTTTTGACTAATCCTTGATTAGGTCAGGTATAAGGATAACCTATGCTTGTGATCAACAAAAGCCGAGCGTCGCTCGGTCGGCTTTTATTGATCGCACGACTTTGCTTTGTAGATGCAATAAGTAAGAGAAATAAAATAAGTATGTGTAATATTTTTGTCATTATGACATGGCGTTTGTATCTACGACTACGAAATATTTAACTTATATCACAGTATAAGTATACTTATACAGTAGGTAAATTGGTAAATTAGAAATAACAATTCTATATAAACACAATATTACGTACAAATAAACACATTACATACAATATTTCTTGATATATTAAATAGAGCCAGTAAATATTTTTTCTACGCCGTTTAATACGCTTCAGTGAACAAAATTAAATTTTTGCAACGCCTACAAAAAAGGTCATAGCAATTTGTAGTAAGCACGCGACAGTTCGCAATATTAGGCGCTCCTCTATTTCTGTGTGCAATAATTACAACTTTTAACTGAGCGTAGGTACTGTGAACTTTTCCGGGGTCAACAAGGCTATGTGTATGAACTATAGGTTTTATTTATTTATACAGATATTGCTGTGTGAAATATATCTTTCATTCAACGATTGTTAGATATTTCAGATAAAAAGTTTGACATCCTGCCTCTTGGAATTCGTACACTTGGCTAAGTTAGGTATTATATTATTTAAATATGCGTACTCTATGTATGCATGCTCTACCAGTCAACCTTCGGGAATAGCAGAAATACATGAATGCGGTTCTAAACCAAATGAAAGAAAATACCTAAGATCTCGAAAATAGAAATGATAACTATTCAAGTAAAACTATATTGTATACTACGGACGATTAAATATTTTTAGGAATCAGAAGCCAAGATCAATTTTAACAAAGGATTTAATAGAAATTATGAAATTACAAAGTAACAACGTCACCGAATTCGATTGCCCGAGATGAAGTTCCCGCGACCTCCCCCTTCACCCCGCTCAGGTCCAGTGTCGTCACACCTCGGCCCAACGTTGCTAACTTGACTCCTGACTCCTTACAATATATACTATTGGAGACCTATACAACCTGACAGCTAACACATTGTCATAATAATTTTGCGTACTTGGGTTCCCTGTGATCTTTATCAAATTTAAAAAATAAAAACATTTTTATTCGGATTCACCATCCATATAGTGTTAGCCGTGTGGTTTCCGGCAGGCTAGAATAGAATCACTCCATCTCTTCCCGTGTATGTCGTACAAGGCGACTAAGGGAAACATTAGAAGTGTACATTATAAAACATCGATCAGGCCTCCGCAACCAGTCTGGCCAGCGTGGGGAGTGTAGGCCAAATCCTCCTGTCTGTGACGGACGACAGAGGGCTTATTTATGAATAAGCATTCTATTCAGTTATTGAATCGCAATAAGAGATGGTGGTAACGGGGCAGGGGTCGTCTCGTCTATACCAGTGTTCCGCAAAGCGTGTGCCGCGGGACACTGGTGTACCGTGGACATTAGTTGGTGTGCCTCGGGAAAATAAGGTTATCTCATGAAGCTAAATAGATGGACGGAAGAAAAATTGTTACACAAATAAAAAACAGATTTTTCATTTATACCTCCAAAAATTTTCATTTTCCTTGATGTACCTTAAACACAAAAAGTTTGCGGAACACTGGTCTATACTATGGTTCGGTGGTCATCGTTCCTGTGAGTATTAACTACCTCAGTACCGGTATACATAAAAATATCATGTAACGTGTAGCAAGTGCAAGTTACGAAGTTCAAATGCCTTCCTATTTAACATTTGAACTGGCTAAAAACTAACAGAGCCCGTTTATGCGAACCAGGCGACGCGACGCGGCTGCTCGTTGGTAGCTGCAATAGTCGAGCACGCGGAGCTATGAAATTCAACAGAGTACCTATACACAATGTTGAATCAAACGAAAGTGATGGCGACATCAGACAGTAGACCCCTTCCTAAACTTTTCCCATTTCATTAGATGGCTCACCTTTAAAGCAAGTAAAAAAGGCACAAGGGTATATCTATAGCAAGAATTGAATTTAATTACCTAGAAGAATCAAAACTTGAGACAATTAAATTATGGCGGAGATTGGCAGAAGATGTCAGCTGGGATGGGCAGCATTTGATAAATTATAATCTGTTTTCAAATCTAAAATACCACAAATCACTAAAAAATCAAGGTGTTCAACCTTGGTAATCCTCCTTGTTTTGCAAACATCTATGAGCCGCGGTAACCGGTTTACGAGTATACAGACGGGCTGTATGCTTGTTTTGCACCCGACGCTGTAAAATTATTTTTGAAATAAGTACATGATTCAAATATATTTTGATCAAACGCGAGCGGAGACAAAGGAGATCGTGATTATAGTCGCAACCGCGAGTCAACTTCCCTCGGCCGTATTTCCAAACAATTACCACATGGGGGTCTTCTAGAATAGAGTCTTTATTGCCCTTGAAAGGCAGGCAACGGATCATCGACTCCTTGGTGTTGCTGATCTCCATGGGCGGTGGTGATTACTTTCCACCGTGTGACCCACATGCCCTTCTCATATAAAAAAACTAGTGTGCTTTAGACCACACGACACGACTGAAGTAAAACTTCTTTAGCTCTACTATTTATGGGGTGCAAGTGGTTCATCAACATCTTTGAACCAAAGTCAACTTCACCTGCACGCGGTGCACCCTGCTGACTGACAAACGAAGCTCTGGCGAAAAGAGAGGTAGGGAGCGTAATTGTAAGCTACCCGACTGGTGAATGTACCTCCACCTCATAGAATACCGCAGCCAAATAACAATTCCCTTGAGGGTTGTTGTGTTCCTGCGAGTGAGTGAGGTCACCAGAAAGGAAGGAGATGCAGCGTTGGCAGCGGGGATGGCGGCGCGCGAGCGATATTTTATGTTGCGAGCGTTAATATGGCTACGGTAACCGCTTCACATCAGGCGGGCCGTATGCTTGTCTGCCACCCGACGTAGTATAAAAAAAAAAAAAAAAAAAAAAAAAAACTATCTTATATCTCCCTCTCAGTTTCCGTTCGCCGTTTCCGTAACGCTCTAGTCACGCATTCACCAGCATACTCCCCAAGTCAAAGAATTATTTACTTGAAAAATCCGCTTTTTGTCACTGCTTCATGCACGCTGCCCCCTAAAAGACTAGCATTTTCGATCCACCACGGGTTAAAACAGTTACTCTGTAACATGAGTAGCTCGACTGCTGTGATCCGTCGCGCGCCATATCGCGCGTTTTTCCACCGCTAATTACCACCGGCTCCGACGTCGCCACGTTGATACCAGCTATTTCGTTTTACATACCATGCCTGCCCTGGCCTTAACGATGTTTTCCGTATAATACACTTGTACATAGGCGTTTGAACTGCATTACATTAGATTTAATCTTCTAGGTGTCTATGTAAATAAAAATGAATGTTGCTAAGCGTCAAACTCGAGAACGCCTCAACCAATTCGCCTAATTTTTGTTTTCATATTTTCGTTGAGGTACAAGGAAGATCCCTATGGAGAGAAAATATTTAAAATTGCGAGGAAAATAAAATACTAATTTCTACCCGTGCGAAGACGGGGCGGGCAGATAGTAAATAATAAATAACGTGAAGCAAAAACTTTGTACTCCTTTTTACGAAAATTGCGCGGACTGAGGAGTATGAAATGTCGCACACTTGTAGTTTATATAGAGAAGGAGTGTAGAATGGTAATATTATTTTTAAACTATGCATAATAGATTAAATCAATAAAAAACACATTACACACGCTACCATGTATTTGACATACACACGCATACATACAGGGGCGGATTTGTAGTGTTGGCCGCCCTAGGCCGTGTCTTCGCCGCCCTAGGTAGTATCACACCCCGGCCACTCCATACAAATGTCACGTCGTTTACTACTACATAAACAATGACGTCTGTGCAGAGCGTAAATGAGCGTGTGTGCGTGCGGCGCCATACAAACTGTTCCTGCCCCCTTACCACTATCTCTTATTGCGATTCAATGATTGAATAGATTGCTTATTCATACCAATGAATAAGCGACTCTATTCCATTTGAAATAGAGTCGCTTATTCATTGGTATGAATAAGCATTCTATTCAGTTATTGAATCGCAATAAGAGATGGTGGTAAGGGGGCTGATTTGACTCAGAGGGGAGGTGAGGTCGGCACGGGAGAGCTGCAGGGAGTGGCCATACTGTACGTAGTACTATTGCTTATACTGTGGTAGTATCGTGGTCGCCTTAAGTCGTATCTATGTTCTTATTTTTCAGCTTCATACCTATTTATATAATACTTCTCGGCAAAACCGCCATGGCAGTCTAATTTGTAAGAATTACCTTCGGTAATACTCTGCTCCGACCGCCCCTAACATTTGGCCGCCCTAGGGCCGGGCCTGGTTGGCCTTAAGGCAAATCCGCCATTGCATCATCATCAGGTCATTTTAGTCTCCACTACAGGAGCACAACCCTCTCTCTTCCGTCCCATGCAGAAGGAGGAGTCCCAAACTAACCAAAGCTTTATAATATGGGTACTAGGTAACTGATATAATACTTAAAATACATATTTTTTTTCTGTAAATACATAGAAAACACCCAGGCCAACAAACAAACCGACATGTTCATGCAAACAAATATTAGTCTTGTGCGGGGATCGAATCCGCGACCCCGGAGTTAAAGTGGCCATTGCTAGCTATTCGACCACCAGATTACAATGCAAGCTGAAAGTCCTTTTCAGCGTAATATATTAGCTATACGACGACTAAGACGAACCCGGTCGTCGGATAGCTAGCAATAGCTACTTTGACTCTCGCGGGTTCGATTCCCGCATAAGACAAACATTTGTGTACATGAACATGTATGTTTGTCTTGGTCAGGGTGTTTTCTATGTATTATTAGTATGTATTTACAAAAAAAATGTATTTAAGTATATTTATCAGTTGCCTATTGCCCATAGTACAAGCTTTTCGCTTAATTTGCGACTAGATGGCGCTGTGTAAATTGTCCAGAAATATTTATTTATTTATTGTAAATAAGCAGCACAGTTATAACTTGGTGCAAAGATCCTTACTGCATCAATCCACTATCGAGATAGGTAGTCAAATTGTGGAATGAACTGCCTGTCGAGATTTTTCCAGAAGACTACAGCATGGGGTTCTTCAAAACGGGAATGAAGAGGTTTAACAGGGTCGGCAACGTGCATGTAATGCTTCCGTTGTCACAGGAGTCCATTGGCTGCGAAAACTGTTTTCCATCAGGCGGGCGCATGCTTCTTTGCAAAAATATATATATATTCATTGATCCCACGGTCGATATAAGTATATGGGGTCAAAGTGTCTCACTACCATATTTAGAGCCAAAGTCAACTTCACCTGCACGTCGTGCACTACTAGTGAAAGAGGCTCTGCCGGCAGTATTAAACCTAACTGGGTAACGAGATACTTACCCAGTTAGGTTTAATACTGCCGGCTACTTACAGACTACCTTACAGAAGACCGCAGCCAAATAACAATACCCTTGAGAATCGTTGCGTTCCTGCGAGTGAAGGAAATCAAATGTGAGGAGATACTGCTTTAACAGCGGAGGTACTAGTCCTTGCCTTGCAAGCGTCTATATGGCTACGATAATCGCTTTACGTCAGGTGGACCGAAGCTTGTTTAGCACTCTACGTTATATAAAAAAAACCGGACAAGTGCGAGTCGGACTCGCCCACCGAGGGTTCCGTACGTAAGATCATTATAAATTTGATATTTTTCAATATAAATAAGAAATAATGCCTCGAAAAAATAAATAAAATATATTTTGCAATGTGCAAATCAAGCCCTTGTTGTACGTGAATACATTATATGGACTAAAATTATTTTAAAAAGGGCATCGCTTCCACCTCCCCCGCACGCAATGTTCCATAGTCCTAACTTAGCGTAATAAATTCTTTGATCCTTCATCTAACCAGTGGTGTGATTGAATTTGCTGCTGCAACACCAAACTTCAGTTAATTTTGTTATCATTCGTTTTTTTTAATTGCCTCCCTATGGAAGCAGTTTTAAATACATATTCACATCAATAAATGTACTTTGTTAACATGGGGCAGTGCTAATTAAATATGAATATTAACTATATTAGAAATAAATATCTTGGGGTGTAAGTGGTTCATCAACATCTTTGAACCAAACCCAACTTCACCTGCACGCGGTGCACCCTGCTGACTGACAAACGAAGCTCTGGCGAAAAGAGAGGTAGGGCGTAATTGTAAGCTACCCGACTGGGGAATGTACCTCCACCTCACAGAATACCGCAGCCAAATAACGGTTCCCTTGAGGGCTGTTGTGTTCCTGTGAGTGAATGAGGTCACCAGAAAGGAAGGATGCTGCGATAGCAGCGGGGGTGGGGGCGCGCGAGCGATATTTTATGTTGCGAGCGTTAATATGGCTACGGTAACAGCTTCACATCAGGCGGGCCGTATGCTTGTCTGCCACCCGACGTAGTATAAAAAACAAAATAAAAAAATTGTAAGTTAATAAACTATTTATTATATTTTATTTTTAACAACATTTTTAACTTTTTTAGATTTGATTAAGCTAGTAGAATCGTCATTTAATTGTTGGAAGAACGCTTTAGACGTTTTCAAAGACTTATCAGTTGCCTCCACTGCCATTTTAGTATTTCTATGTTCGGTAACTTTCGTAACTTTCCCTTTGAGCCTTTGATGGTTCTTCTTTTTCCTTCTCTCTCTATTCTTATCAGTCTGCGTTCGTTCTTCTTTACTCATTAGATCTCCTTTCTTCTTTCTTTTAACTTCCTCTGGGGCTAACAGTGTCGCATCACTGGTTGCTACCGGAGCAACCTCCTCCATTGAGATAGCTGGAATATTACTAACAATTTTAACTTCTGCCTGAGGCGCTTTTGGTGTGTAGTGGTAATGACATAAAGCATCCAATTTAGCAAACAATTTAGTCATGGAATCTCTTATTTCTGTATGCACTTCCGGCTCTTTCTCCTCTTCAACTTCTCCGGATAGAGCCTGTTTTTGTTTCAAATACTCGGCTTCGTAAACTTGAGCTAAGCTTAGTTTACTCTTAGACTGATCAATAATTTCTGTTTTGCGGAACGATAACTGATCGTCAACAGGCTTTTCTTTCTTTTCAACGTCATCCCATGCTTTATCTTTGATTCTCTGTTTGATTATATCTTCTAGAGTGAATGTTGTCTGTTCAGTTATGAGAGGGGGTGGTCTACTAGTTAGATCGAAGTCAACAACTTCTTCTAAGAGTGAATTTTGAGGGCGTTTCAGTGCATTTACTTCTCCTTTAAGCTGCCACGGAGCTTCTTTTAAGGATTTCTCTTCCAGTCTCGCTATTGTTTGCTGAAGACGGTCCTGCCGGTGTTCAAAATCGGATTTCTTTTCATTTGACTTTCCGTTAATTAACTTACTGGGTTCTTGATCTGAAGCATCATCACTATCATCATCATCTGATGATAAACCGGCAAATTTTACCTTTTTACTTTTAGTGTTTGATTTACGTTCATCTCTTTCTTCATCAGACTCTTCATTGTTTTGATCAAAACTTTCACCGTCCTCTTCGTGAGCACCGTTCTGTTCATCAAAGAAATCTGTGTACATCATGTCCTTTTTACCTTCACCATCCACGGATTCCTCGTCATCATCATCATCATCAATATCTTCAAACATATCTATAGATTCTTCATCGCTGTCTGCCTGTCTATCTCTTTTCTTACCGCTTTCTTTTTTCTCCTCATTAATCAAGAACTTTTCCATGTCCTTGAGCTTGAAGAAGTGGTCGTCAACTATAGAACCTTTTTGATTCTTTTTAGTAACCTTATTTTGAGGTTGCTTAGCTGTGTTTTCTTCCTCTAAATCTGATTGCCCACTACCTGAAAGCGAATTATCACTCCTTCTCTTCTTTCTAGTAACCTTTTTAGACTTCTTAGTTTCATTTTGAGGGTCAATATCTTCATCTAAGTCCGATTGGCTGCTTGCTCCACTGCCCGATAAAGAATTTTCACTATCTTCATCTATATGTTTTTTATTCTCTTCCACAACGTCAACAGGAAATATTAGGTCGTTTTTAGAGGACATACAATTAGCCACTTCCCATACAAGCTTGTCCCAACACTCCGAGTTCTGAAGTTCCAATTGCTGCCATATCTGCTCTTCGTCGAAGTCTTGCACAATCAATTCAGGTAGAGCAGACTGTTTCTGAGTTTTACTACCCTTTTCCTGAGATTTCGAGTAGTCGTAGAGCGATTTTACTAAGTTTTTTACATCGTTTTTCAATTCATCTTGAATAACTAGATAATTCACAGGTTTCTGAGTAGCACTATTAAACTTGTTAGTAATATTTTGTAGTGTAGTGGAAGTCATGTTTCGGTGTGCTGAAACACCTCCCGTACTTTTTACAAAATCACAATTTTATTAAAAAAATATTCCAATTTCATTGAAAACAACACGGAACTACACGCGGTTATTGACATTGACAACGAGCGGCAGTGTTGCCAGTATGATTTCCCAAAAAAGGACGGTTGTCTTTCTGAAAAGGTACGGTTTTTATCTTCAAGGTACGGTTGGGTCGGGATACTTCTGCAAAAACTAGATCAGTATTTTTCCTTCAAGTTGGCTGTCTGCGACCATAGGTTGAAATATATAAATTAGCAACGAAAATCGTATGAATTTACTTAAATTATTTATGAAGATTGATAATCTGTTTGAATATATTCCTATTAGTAAACATTATAATTAAAATTTTTGAACTCATTAATACACACCTTATTCCATTCAATAATCGATAATTAATTATTGCATCGAGTAAGGCTTGAATTAATAAGTTTCAAAATTATAATACAAACTGAACTTAGAGAATAATCTAAGATCAAATTAGCTCTGAAACTTTGGATCTAATTAGATCTCAATGATGGGATTTTCTTTTTATCTAATTAGATCATTTTAGATATTTTTCAATTTTTCTAAATCTACTCAGATCTAATTAAATTGTAGTCAATTGTAGATCTAAGTTTATCTGAATAGATTGAGATTTATTTCAATAAATGTAGATGTTTCTAAAAAAAATTCATTTGATTTATTTTCTTTTTAGATCTAAAAATATCAAATTACATCTAAACTTTTTTACCGGTATTATAATTCAAGTAAACAAAATTATTGCATGTAATTTCGTTTCAAGTTTCTGACAGGTATGGAAACAACAGAATTTCGCACACTTGTATAAAAACAATAAACTAAAACAATACAATTATAAAGAATAATATCGCTTCATATCTGAACTTCCTCATCACATTATTCCTATGATAAATTATTATCAAAAAAAATTTTAATTCAACCCATCATTAACGAATTTAATGGCTTTACTCCATTCCGTAACTCTGTATTGATCTAAAACCTCATTTCTATAATTGATTTACAAATGAATTTGTTCGATATTGGCACTCGGCAATAATGTTCTACTTTACCATATCCTTTTGAATATTCGATTCTCTATCGCTTTTTTTTCCAACAGGTCGCAGACAGCTAATTCGAAGAAAAAAAAACTGATCTACCTAGTTCTTGCAGAAGTATCCTGACCTGTACGGTTTTGCTAAAATGTTGAAAAATGCTATAGTCTACTCTTATTCTATAGCGAAAAGAAGTTGTATGTCAAAAAAATTTTGAAAATAATGTTATAGGAACTAAGAAAATTCCATCTAAGTAAAAAGTTGGAAGAAAAAAGTTTTTTGAACGCAAATTCAGAATGTTGAGAAAAATAGGAGGGTTTTTTTTTACCCAAAGGGTAAAAAACAAAAAAAGTTTTTCTAGTTAGTAGTGAAAAATAAATCACTAATATAGAAAAGGTACGAAAAAGGTACGGTCTACACTGAGGTTGTGTGACGAATAGTACGGAAAACCGTACTTTTTGGTACGGTCTGGCAACACTGACGAGCGGTTAACGAAAAAAAATGCGGAACGTCAACGTCTTTTCTTGTCTTGCCTTTATATGTTGGCGACGACTCCTCAATCGAAAATTAGTCCACCATTGTCAAGTTTTTAGGGTTCCGTACGCAAAGGGTAAAAAGGAACCCTATTACTAAGGCTCCGCTGTCCGTCCGTCCGTCCGTCCGTCCGTCCGTCACCAGGCTATATCTCATGAACGGTGATAGTTAGACAGTTGAAATTTTCACAGATGATGTATTTCTGTTGCCGCTCTAACAACAAATACTAAAAAATAGAATAAATTACATAATTATCTAAGAGGGCTCCCATACAACAAACGTGATTTTGCTCGCAATTGCTAACGGCAATAGGTAGACGCCTGAAATACTCACATAATATTTAGTTATAAATTCACTTTAAAAAGAAATAATTAAATAAAAATAAAACAAATATTTAAAGGGGGCTCCCATACAACAAACGTGATTTATTTGCCGTTTTAATAGTTTATAGTACGGAATCCTTCGTGCGCGAGTCCGACTCGCACTTGGCCGGTTTTTTTTTTCATTTTGCCGGCTTCACATATGCCAAAAATATCGTCTGGATCCGCTAGTCAATATCGTATCGTAAAATATACAAAACTAGAACATCCTGCGATCTTAAAATTTTAATAGATTAATACCGTCGTGTTTTATGGTTGGTCAAAGTTTGGTGGGAAAGTCTATTTTAAAAGGATGAGATCATTATAAAACAGTATTACCGTTGGAAAAACATAAAAAAATACTTTAACTTTTGATACGGCACTAGCGACATAAACGCTTTAGTCAACATAGCTGTCATTTAGATTTCTGATTTAATGCATAGACAATAGGAAAATCAACGTCATAACGTGGCCTTTTTTATGGAGCGTTTTCGGGATAGTCTAAAATTGTGCTTTTCAAGTTATCATGTTATGTCGAGAAATTGTTATACTATCAAAGTAATTCTTCTAGCTATACATAGTTATTACATCAGAAGCCTATTAAATGCCCTTTGTGACGATAATAGTAAAAGTAAGTTAAGCACACGGTGCCTAGGATGGCGCAATGATCCAGGTGGGAGAACTTGATGACGGGCCGTCGTGTCAGACATGTGTGCAGCTGAGTATTAGAATATTGTGTTTAATAGATTACCCACAGGCCTAGGATTTTTGATTTCAGATCTGTATGCATACCGGTTGAGAGTAGGCGTCACACACGCAAAATGTCAGGCTTTTACGATAAATGCCCAATAAATAGGTATATAAATGTCATATTTTTAGGCATAAATTTATATTTATTTATTTATCGTAAGGTAAGTCGTTGGCCGTGTGGTGTCTGGCAGACTAGAATAGAATCACTCCGTTTCTTCCCGTGGATGTCGTACAAGGCATCTAAATCATCTAAATACATTATCAAATATCGATCAGGCCTCCCCAACCCGTTTGGCCAGCGTGGGGAGTGTGTAGGCCAAATCCCGTCTAGGACGGACGAGAGAGGGTCATTCTCCTGTAGTGGAGACTAAAATGGACCTGATGATGATGATTTATCGTAAATGTCCGGCATTTTGCTCATCTCTACTTGCATCTTAATCCATTATTCATTGAAGCCATTGAAGCACAACCGCGCATAATAAGTTCCCGCCAAAAAGTCAACGTCAATATAAAAAAGTCATGCGCTTTTTTACTTTTAAATTATTTAACGAACCTGGATACAAGTCTTTGGGAGCCTTTTTGTTTTGTTTTTGTCGCTCGCTCCCCTTGGCCCATTGATGATTTTTATATTAAATTAATTTTTAGTTTGATAATTGATAGGATATGATTTATTTCTCGATAATTTTTTTGTCCTTAAACCATTTCCTAAAGTGATCACTAAGGCAATGCGCGTGCGAGTGGTCCAACTGTACAACTCATTTTAGCAAGTCGTTTTTTCATCAACTCAACCTAAAGATTTTAAAAAATTGGTTGCCTGTAAAGTCGGTATACGGGCGAAAGTTTTACGTGACAACGACTTTGAGTGGTAAAATGTTTTCGAGTGGAAGGGACGCATGCCTTTCACTTTTTATGTCTGTCTCTCTCGCTCTTAGGCGGGCTAACCATGCCCGAGTGGAAGGGACGCGTGCCTCTCACTCGCTCTCATTGTGAGCGCATAACGTGAGCGCAGCGTAACGCAGTTTCTTGAAGTGTCACCCGGCTAACCAATTTATAAGACGTTGTCACGTCAAAACTAATGAAAAGAACTGCTGTTTGGCGGAGGTTTTCAAGGCCGACCAATGACCATTGACTTAACGACTATCATTGTAACGTAGTACACGGTACTAGTTAATATAAAATTATCACAATGTCTATTATTTAAAAATATTAACAAATTTACTTAAAACTAAACTAAAACTAAAATTAAATAAAAGAAAATATATAATACCTAAACTTATTTACAATTAAAATAATAATAAACATATATTCACATAAAAACAAACTAACTTATCAACACTATTTACGATAGAAATTGGTCAACTCAAGAACGGCTGATTCTGCATTAGTGTCTGCAACATGCCGCGTTTTTTATGTAGGTAGTTTATTTCTTATATCTCGATGCACCGCTAACCACCGGTCATCATTGGCATCATTTCCTTGCTACGAGACACACGATATACGTTCTCATCCCAGAACGTCCTTGCGTCGTGATTTTAATTGTGGAAGTGAAAGTTTTATACTAAACTTATACCAGTATACGAGTACCTAACAACTAACTAAAGTGTTAAGACCTAAGTGCTATTCAAACCCGAAATTCGGTAAGTGGCGAACTAATATTTCATTTTAGCATCCCTTAGGTAATCTTACTTTCTAGATAATTTTTAAATTAAATTTGTGAATTTAGATAGTGTTTCTGGTAATATCTAAATAAAAGTAACATTACGTCGAGTATAGAAACTCATAGATTTTTCGCCCGGGCGCGGATATCTTCTGCTACCGCCCGGTATAAAAATAAATTGAATCTAGAACATTTTTTTATTGAATTGTTGTCTTTGAGAACAAGTAGTTAGTTTTCTATTGTAAACTCTGTTCTTGTCAGTCCATCAGCCACAGTCATTGCACTAAACGTAGGTACCTAGGTCCATCACCATCACCTCATATCATCATCATCACTTCTCGTGGCAAAATGGCTGGCCGTCATTATATATTTATAGCATTTCTCTGACACTGGCCATCACTTCCAGGGTTCCAGTTACGGACTACAGAATAAGAGATACCCGTACGGGCACATACTACCTTGGCACATAAGTACCTGCCTACTTGAGTCCTGGACAGCCGCAAGATCAAGCCACCGGCAACTCCACTCCCCAGCACTGGACCCCAGGACAGTACCTCTTGACTGGGAAACCAGAACTACCGGCATAGTAGGGCCTCTAAACTCACCCCTGAACTATTATTACTATTTTTTTTTTTAATAAATTATATTTTATTAATTGAGTGTTGTGTTGCTCATTTATAGCACCTCACGCACAAACGCTTCATCATCTAAAAACAATAGCTGATTGGGATTGAGACCGACAGATTAACATACCTTCCTAAGCACGAAGGAACTCAAGATAATAAACCCATATCATTTCATAGACAGCCACATGCAATGACAATATCGAACTCTTCATATTCTCGTAGGCACTCCAATCAAATATATTTTTAATTCGAGTCTAAGGAGAAATGAAAACCCGAAATGCTCAGCGGTTATATCATGTAACGAAAGTCATGTGATCACAATGGCGGATTTTCCTTATGGCCAAGTAGGCCCGGGCCTATAGCGGCCAAAATGTTAGGGGCGGCCGTACCAGGATATTACCGAAGGATAATTCTTACAAATCGCATACGGTTTCGCAAAGAATAATTATATAAATAGGTACAAAGGTACAATACGCGTAACTTTTTAATAACGCATCCACCAGTTGTGTTTTATTTCCGACAAAATGACGTATGGTCCATGTCTGTTACCTCAGATCACAGCAAACAAGGGAGATTTGGTACGCAGTACAAATTGTATCGAAACCAGATGTCGCCGATTCTCCTACTACCTGCCACTCCTACAGGCATAAAACAATGCATAAACTACTGCACACATGCAAAACTACCCTTTTATTGGTTCTTACCCTAAAAGGACCGCATTGTACTATTACTAGCTCACATTCAAACAATAGAGTATTCTTTTAGAAAGAACTTTCTCAGTATCGATATCGATGAAGTGTGTTAAATATTGATACTTTTATTTGTAAGTACTCAATTAATTTTAAGATGACTAAATACGCGTATATGAGAAATTCAATAGGCTATTTGACCAACATTTTTTTCGGTTTGATATGAAAATCACTATTTTGGACTTTCCCGAAAACGCTCCGCACAAAAGGGTACTGAGTTAAGACGTCACCCAGTTTGGACCTCTGCCTGCAGGCCCTGCAGCATTTATCCATTTATCTTAAATTTTTCCATCCTTCGGATATATAAAATTTGTATTTCAAAGAAGCAGCAATAAATAGTTATTATTATTAAAAAGTACTTAAGTACAAGAATAATTGAATACTCAATAATAACATATATTTTATAGACGTTTACCATTAATTCAATAGGTAATACATAGTAACTAATTAGATTAATATGAACTATGATTAATTAGTATTAATATGAACAAGGACTAGGTTGTTTTATAGATACGACTACACCTCTATTTCACGGCAGGCGAAAGCGGCCGCACTACACGATTGTCATTGTATTGCGAGTATCGATAACACACAAATCCATTGCGCCGTCGGAAGAACCGATTCATTTATTATTGTTTTACTAAAGAAGCAATGAATTTTGTTTAACACGATATGATTCACTAGGTACTCTCACAATAACAAAATAATATTTTTCGGTTTTAAAAGAAGATTAAACATAAATATTGTAAATAATTGTAATACTGACACGTGAAATGAGATGCCATCTTTCACGTAGTTCACTTTGCTGCTTGTATTTTTGCAAATAATCACTGAACAAGTCGGCATTTTGTCAAAAATCGAGAGATGTGACAACGACGCATAGTAACTATCGTCTGGCGGCAGAAATTTACATCAAGCCAAATTATGGCCAGATGCGTTCGCACGAACTGAGCCGCCTTAGCAAATCTCCCTTGTTTGCTGTGATCTGAGTCTGTTACTCTCCTTCGCGTATCCAGATGATTTAAAGGAAATAAGTATGACATACATACAAATAGCAGCTGGGTTCCTTCTTCTTAGTCTTTTTCTCACTGAAAAACGTTTTTTGAATCTCTTTTCGAATCTTCATTTACAAAAGTAAATGAAATCAGATTCCAATGAAACAAAGCCTTATGTTGCCCCTAGCTCAGCATTATACAATACGTAAAATATTCAATACGCAAATTGTGCATTTTGCATATTAGCAATCAAAGAATCAATAAAACAAGAAAGAAATATTTAAAATACATTTTATTAATTAAAATATTTTATGAATAATAAACTGGTCAACCAGCTAACCACTAATTCTGTCGCTTTGTGCTATAAGGATTCAAAGCACATTTTGTCAAAAGTTGATTATACTTTTAACGCTAATAAATTCCAAACATTTACCTATATCAGAAAAATATTTTTATAACAATAGTATACTTTGGACCCTTTAGCTTCGCTTTAATATTAATAATATATTCATTGCAATATTGTTTAAGCCTGGACTCCACCAAAGTCGAAATGAGTGGAAAGGTACCATACCATAATACTACTTCATGAACTCCACGAAATACATACATACTCCACGAAAGCTGATGTTTCCAATTTCCATACATTTATAACACTTTACTGTAAGTACATCGCTTTTCCATACCACAAAAGAGGCAAATAAGGATGCCTGTGTACGTAAACCTCTTTGGAACAGTGGGCGAATATTTTAATTCCAATGTGTGAGGTAGCATGAATAAAAAAAAGTAGATTTAGATATTGAATAAAAATATATTATATAGATATATTTTTTAGATTAAATATTGATTTATATATTTTTTATAGATTAAAAAAGGAAGTAGATTATGCATAGTATGGACTAATATTTTTATTAATTTTCTAAATCTACTTCTTTTTAGATTAACTTTTAACTAGGTGTATGGAAAGACGTTTCCTCTGTACCGCACACCACTTTGGTGGAGTATCAGCCCCCCTAGCCAAGTGCCCTCCGAATCAGAAGGTCTACCTAGAATAATGACTTTGTTGGTAAAACGTCGACATTTTAAAACGTCTATAAGGTGATAATGTCTTTTACGGCAAAACGACCTACTAGTAAAACGTCCAAATTTTTAAAACGTCATGAATTCGAAGTACAGTTGTGTTCAATAACAATAAACTCCTTCGAGTTTATAATACCACTTGAGATAAATACTCCTTTGTAATTTTAAACATACTGGCTGAAGTGGCTGACCACTTTAAATTCCACATTATGAAACAAACATTTATTGAATGTCATTTTCTTCTTGCATGTTATTGTCGTAGTAAAACCAAAGGTAAAACGGCATTGAAAATTATTTCACGCTCTTTCAAACGGATTATCTTTGGAGACTGATAATTTATTTTCTTCTTCTATTTTTTCTTTTTTCTGATAATAAAATAAGACAATTAATTTTTTACTTTTCATTTATTTTCACAACTGTCCCCGACTATTTGAATGATAGACGTTTTAAAAATTTGGACGTTTTACTAGTAGGTCGTTTTGCCGTAAAAGACATTATCACCTTATAGACGTTTTAAAATGTCGACATATTACCAACAAAGTCATTTTTCTAGGTAGACCTTCTGATTCGGAGGGATTTTGACAAATGTCACGTGATCTATCTAACGTTCGTTACGCTACGAATTACACTTGGCTAGGGGGGCAGGCACACGAAGAACAGATTACGCTGAAGGAGTTGATAATTAACTGATGTCAATAATACTAAAGTAGTACAGCTTTCGCACATTACGTTTGACACTGCAGTTCGATTATATCTCTTATTGCTTCTTGAATAAGAACTATGCAAATATGAGTGTCAAACTTGACGTGCTCTCAACTGTACAACTAATAATAAAAACATTCGCCATGTTGCGGATATTGCACTAACAATATTTTTAAAAATATAATTTTAAGTCCTACCTATATATTATATAGCTATAGCTTTCACTTATTTTGTGAATTTACATAGATAAATATGAGACAAGTTGAAGCTCATAGAGACAGCTTGCTGCATAAGGTCAGGCAATGGCCAGCTTAAAGTCTGCCATATATTAACCAACGTGTTCGCCGTGTTGGTCATGTTGTCTAACAATTTAGCTGTGTATGGACGTGTTGTCAATGAGGGTCTTTTGGCAGCACTGTAGCGTAGGGTCCAATCATTTGTCAATTCATAGCATCTTGTCAAATGTCTTGTTGACGTCTTGTGTTGACTTGTCGTCTTAAAGTTTCACTGTCAAAAAATTCAGTACATTTTGACAATTTGGACCCGACGCCTACCTAGCGATATCTAATGTCAGAAAAAATATCAAACATCCCCATTAAAATATCTGCCAACATGATTGACAACACATCCATACACAGATATATTGTTAGGCAACGTGACCGACGCGGGTAACATGTTGACTAATGTATGGCAGCTTTTAGGCTTACAACTTAACTTACAGGCACACCCCGGCCACTCCATACAAATGTCGCGTCGTTTATTGCTACACAAACAATGACGTCTGTGCAGAGCCTATGTGAGCGTATGTGCGTGCGGCGCCATACAAACTGTTCCAGATTCGCCTCAGAGGGGAGGTGAGGTCGACACGAGAGAGCGGCAGGGAGTGGCCATACTGTACGTAATACTGTTACTTATACTGTAATACAGGTAACGCAGTGGCAGTGGAGGCGAACACGCTACAACATTTCAATGTGTACAAGTGAGATAGAAAGTGCTTTCCATCCCACTTGCGCATATTACAAGGCGCGTGAAATACGTCTGTGTAAGTACTTTGTTCGCCTATAGTCTCGCTGCGTTACCTATAGTTGCCCATTGAATGTGATCCTGCTCAAAAATTTAAAATATTTCACCTATAGTAATAGTTCATCGTATGTTACAGTCAAAATCCATAACCAGCCAAAATCACTCTTGACTATTTTATGCATACAAAAGTAGTTTTGACCAAGAATGTTTGTTACATTAGGGGCCATCCATAAATTACGTCACACGTTAAGGGGGAGGGAGGGGGTCGATGAAGTGTGACATAGGGTACATACATACAAGGGGGTGGGAGGGGTTCTAAATATAGTGACGTCACATTTCAAAATCTATTATAATCTAAGTGTTAACACGAACTTTGAACTATTGACGAAAAACTCAGAAACATTTGCAACTCTAGATGTAAATTTGCAAAATATGTGACGTCACACTAGGGAGGGGGGAGTCTCACAAATGTGACAAGCTGTGACAAGGACGGGGGAGGGGTCAAAAAATCATGAAATTCGTGTGACGTAATTTATGGATGGCCCCTTATGCGTGAGAAAAGATGTGTTATTTTAAAACCCCTTGTCTCAACACTTATTTTAAGTTATTTTATAAGGCTTCGTTAACGTAAGGCACAATTTCTAAGTATATATTTCAGTATAATAATTTTAAGAAAAAAAACCGACTCCAAAAAATACTCTACAATTGTAAGCACCACAAAAAAATATCAAAACTGAATTTTATGATATGAAAAAAAATGATATCAATCTGGAAGTATACTCATTCAAATATAAAAAGTTTTTTTCAAATCGGTTTATAAATGACGGAGTCGGTTAAAAATAAATTGGTCCCATTAATAAAACTATGAGATACGACAGTTGGACGCACTCACAAGTGATCTAATTAATATGAAGACACATAAAGAATAATTGTTTATTTCTCCTAAAAGATAAATGTATTTGTATTTTTTTTTTTGAGATCATTGTATCTTCATAACATTTATATATTTATTGAGCCTTAAATACGCCGAAAAGTCGCTCTTCAAAAACCACTGCAGCGATTTTAATGAAACTTGTCACAAATTAAAGACTCGACATGCTTGAGGTTTCGAAAAAAAATTGACATCGATCATGTCCTTGAGGAATGATCATCAAATACATTTTTCATTGAAAACAATGGAAAACATACACTCAGCGAATCTACTCGCTCCACTCAACCTCGATTTCGGCCCCGTGGGCTAGAATTCGGCCTAGTTATAATAAGTACACCAATAGTACATTTAAGACTGACATATTTTTGTCGGGTAAACCGACTAGTTTGTATCTCGTACGGAAATCTTCATCAGGGCGAAAGTCCAGACGCACACTCTCTTTCTCTATCCCGACGAACACACAGTGTTTGTGAGAGAGGAAAATACGTGAGTGAGCCATTTAATTAAATTAATTAATTGACTATAATTTCCCACGTAGGTTTTAATTATTACATTTAATACTGTTATGTGGAGACATTGAGCTGAAACATGAGCTGATATATATCAATTATAGGTACACAACATTGCCCAAGTAGACATACAATTGGACCCTTGTTTTGGGAAGCATACTAGAATCTGTTGCGAATATATATATAAAAAAAATTATAGTTTACGGGTTGGATCAGTTCTCCATAATGCCGGGCTTTTACAATAAATTCCCAATAAGTACATATAAATGCCCAGTTTTTGAACATAAATAGGGAAAATTCAATACTTCATTGCATTAACACAAAATCATGAAACTTATTAAAAAAAATTAAATGAAATACTTGTGAGTCCAGACACCGAATTAAGTTCTTGAGAAGATGGTTTCCAAACCAGTTGAAGGTGAATAGGAATATTCATAGTCTTATGTTTCTACGAAGTGTCATAGCTATCGAAATGTCATTTAACAAATAATTTTCAAGGCTTATTTCGTTTATCCACCATAAAACAGCCATCACAAGGTGGATAGACGGAAACGCGTGTCCATTTACACACTCTGAACGAAGCTGATAACAGGATTTCACTTCACACCTACTTCGTTATGCAGTGAATCCAAAGGCATCTACATTTGCATGGATACAGACGCCATCTGTTCTGTTGTGGTTTTTTGTATGGAGTGTCCAGGATGTGCCTGTAGTTTATATAGTGCGAATAAAGGATAATTCTTCTATATACTATAGATGGACGCGCGTTTCCGAGTATCCAACTTAGCCTTTTTTAACCGACTTCAAAAAAGGAGGAGGTTCTCAATTCGACTGAATTTTTTTTTGTATGTATGTTCTTCAATATCTTCGCAAATTGTGAACCGATTTCCAAAATTCTTTTATTTATTTGAAAGGGTATGATTGCAAGGTAGTCCCATATTCACCAAGACAGGGTCTGATGATGGGCTCCCAGAAAAATGGAGGGAAACCCTTAAAATTGCCCTGTGGTCTGCCAGCACAGAATAGAATTGCGCCACTCCATTGCTCTGTGCTGGATGTCGTACAAAGCGACTAAAGAATCTTGTGTAACGCAATAACTTTTCTCCCGGAAGACGGGCAGCAGCGTCTCCCGGGGTATACCACCAATAAGCTGCGCTCACCAACTGAAGTCGGTTTTTATTTTTTTTAATCAACTTTTTATGCAAGAGATACGAACAACCGAATTAGGCGGAATATTCGAATACACTTAGAGATAAAAATATAAATTAAAAGATACATCAACGCTCAGCCATTAATAAATGCGGTATGATATCGTCAATACACACGTCTCCCATAAATCCAACGAACAGCACATCCTCCAGGAATGAACCGGTGAACGTCCGGAGCACTGGCAGCTGAAGCAGCAGGGTCGCTAACCGCTCATCATCAGACTGACAGATGGACTTCAGGGAACGGAGGAGTTTCACTTGGTAGTCTTGGAGCTTGCGGGTTAGATAGTCCGGTGCGCCATCTGGTGGAATAAATAAATAAATTTTTCTGGACAATTTACACAGCGCCATCTAGTGCCAAATTAAGCGCAAAGCTTGTACTATGGGTACTAGGCGACTGATAAATGTACTTAAATACATTTTTTTTTTTGTAAATGCATACATGTAATACATAGAAAACACCCAGACTAAGAAAAACAGATGTTCATGTACACAAATGTTTGTCTCGTGTGGGGATAGAACCCGCGAATTCGGAGTCACAGTAGCCATTCGACCACCGGGTTCGTCCTAAATCGTTGTCTATTATCAAAATACTACAATTACAGTGAGGTTCCACTCACACACGGCGAAGAATATATCAATTCAGAGCCAAATACTGCTATACTCAAGTAAGAGACGGAGATATTATCTTGTCTCGCGCATAGTAGTGCGTGGCGCGCCTTAGGCAAATGGCGATATAAGTGTGATGCGTGGTGCACCACGTGTACCTGGCGAGAAGAGGCAGAGCGCCCTGAGGTAGGCGTGCTCGCGCTCGCTGACCCTGAGCTGGTCGAAGGAGGCCAGGAACTGCTGCAGCCGCGCCAGCATGCTCACCACCTCGCGGATGCGCCCGTCCGAGTAGTCCTCCACGGACACCTGCACACATACACCGTACACTTACCACTCTTCGCAACACTCTACACAAGACTGGCGATGTAAAAAAGAACCACTGGACAATCGGGCGGGACAGCTATTGTGATGTAGGCATCAGCTAAGAAGGGATTTTTAAAAATTCCCACGGAATAGCGGTATATGCCTTTACAAATTGCGAGTAGAAATTAGAATATATAGTATCAATAATATAAAGGTTGATTTTGTAGTTGAATTCTACTGTAAAATGTATTCCTATTAAGTATAATGTCTTTCAAATATGTGGTATCTTGGCTGACACGTCTGTGGCGTTTGGATGCGCCCAGCATCTACTCAAAGACACTCAAAATCATTGTTTTACTCTAGAGCAAAACACTGAGTTGTTGCCTGTTTGTATCAATGCCAGAGGGCTATGCTCGGGGTTTCTCTGCGGGATCGAATCCAGAACGAAGAAATTCGACGGAGAACTAAAGTTGTCGACATAGCCTTCAGAGTTTGCAAGCTGAAGTGGCAATGGGCGGGTCACATCTGCCGAGTAAGTGATGGCAGATGGCGGAGGAAGGTATTAGAGTGGAGGCCGCGCGTAGGACGACGAAGTGTTGGGCGCCCTCCCTCTAGATGGTCCGATGACCTAAAGAGAGCGGCTGGGAGCGGCTGGATGCGGAAGGCGGAGGATCGTATCTGGTGGAAAGCATTGGGGAAGGCTTATATCCAGCAGTGGGTAGATACAGGCTGATGATGATGATGATGTTGATGTATCAATGCCACACACGCCGAACAACGGAGCGGGGGATGGGGCTTCGGTTTGTTTGTGAGCTCCTATATTATTAGATGATGGCTCGCGGTTGGACTGGAGTTGTGTTCCAAGTTCTGTTTTATTATTAGAATTATTTTAAGTTTCTGTATTTTGTGTGTTTCAGTGTGCAAATAAAAATGTTATCTATCTATCTAAATCTTACATGAAGTAAATACGTTCAAACTAAACGCGACGAAATCAACCTGAAGTACAATGGTCTTTACTGGCTGCTGGGACGAAACTCAAAATTAGCTATTGACAACAAGCTACTGGTATATAAAACGATTCTGAAACCAACTTGGACATATGGCATAGAGCTGTGGGGCTCTGCTAGAGCTTCTAACATAATGATAGTTCAAAGGGCGCAAAATTACATTTTGAAACACATCTCGAACACACCATGGTTTATCAGAACAACAGAAATCCATAAAATTCTTAATGTACCGATGGTCAAAGAAGAAATAGATACTCATGGATCCAACTACCGGAAAAGACTGGAATGCACCCAAATCAGCTTGCGGGGCAACTCACCAACCCAGAAACCATACGTCGTATAAAGAAGCGACGTGACATATTTGATGAAGACAACAGTCACATAGAATATTGACTTTTTTTTTTATATTAGCTCAGCATATTGGCTCCACTTCGCCTGATGGTAAGCGAAAAGAAGAGCCCCAATCGCAACGGCAACGGACAAGAGACCTTGATGTCCTGTCAGTTGACGCTGCCATGCTGGCCTACAAGATGCTTCTTCACGCTTCGCTTGAAGGATCCCATATTGTATGATTGAGGAAATACATATGCCGGCAACGCGTTCCACTTTTTAATGGTGCGACATAGATAGGAGTTGCCAAACTTTTTAGTACGCGACGGAATGATACCAACGGTGAATTTGTGGTACCGCAAGCCAGTACGTGTTGTTCGGTGACTATAAGCAGATGTATTGAATGTTTGTGACATGGAGGAGGTTACTCCCAATGGAGCCAGTCCTTGAATTTATGGAGTCCCATAAATTCAAGGACTGGCTCCATCCAATCCAATCCAAGACTGATCGCATGATTAAAATAGAACAAACAAAAAAAATATCTAAGTGCGTAAACCTATATTCATAATATATAAACTCTTTTCGTTTAAATTAGTTCCATCACCCTTATACGAATGTTCTACTGCAAATCATGAATCCGATCAAACAGCACACCATGTTCTGTGGGAGTGTGATCTTTGGCGGCGGGAACGGGATGACATGTTGAATTCGTTGCATGCCGCATCCGGGGTAGTATACTATTCTGATTTGGTAGCAACAAGGGAGAATTACCAAGCGATCAAACGATTTTGCAATTCATATTATTGGAATCGATGTGTTTAGTAACAACTCAATGTTTTAGGTCCCTAATAGTGTTTGATACTAAAATCCGTGGTGCACGGCAGTTGAACTTCACTTGACTAGCCATCTCTTTAGGCTTTTAATGCCTTATTTGCCATATTGCTGTCTCTCACATTGCTAAGAGGGGAAGTCAAATTCCAAAACCTTCTTACTTCTAATAATTTCTTCTGATGATGAGTTGTGAGTTCCAAGGCAGCCGTAGACTTACCCCCAGGATTGCAATGCCCTTCATTATTCATTGCCTTTTTTGGCGATCGCCGCTGTTAATCCTGGCTACACAGGAGATACAGTGGTGGGAATGTGTGGTGGACCCCGTCCCATTTATACGAGTGACGAATTACACATTCATAATGTATAAATAAAATGCAAACCTCAGGCTGGGGCAACTCAGAAGGAATGTCTATATGTTCCCCGGAGGCTCGTTCCCTCAGCACTGTCTGCAGATGGGTGACCATGAGTGGCAGCACGGAAGGTAGACACAGCTGCTGGGAAAACTTCGCGAACCCGAGCACTAACAACTCGGGCCAGCTTTTCTTCAGCAGGGTCACTTGAGCGTCCATGCTGTAAAGGTAATTGGGAATTTATTACATAGCGCCATCTAGTATCAAATTACAGAATGAGTATTAATCTATTATTATTATTATTTAAATAGTTGATTTCGCCCAACTTGCTCGCAGTGGCGTGCACAGAGATTTTTGACAGGGTAGGCAGAAAATTTTAAAAGCTAATAAAAAATACAGCATGTTGGTTTTGGTATGGTTTTTTTGCTGCCGTGGTGAAATTATGAATATCGATACGTACATGTTTGGCTTTAAGGCAGTCTCAATATGCGCTTGTGTGCGTGCGTTATGTCATTGTGGGCAACGTATTTACAGGAACACAACGTATTACCAGGAAGGTTTGTGAAGGTGGAGAATTTTTGCATTTTATGTTATGCTGTTGTGAAGTCGCAGTGTGGCGACATCTACCTATTAGTACAGAACCCAGGAGTTATGTGTGTGTGCCAGTGTGTGCGGCGTGTACTCACGGCAGCAGCGTGGCGGCGGGCACGGCCAGCAGCCAGCGCGCGAGCCCGGCCAGCAGGCGGGCGCCGGCCTCAGATGTAATGTGTGCGTGTACTCACGGCAGCAGCGTGGCGGCGGGCACGGCCAGCAGCCAGCGCGCGAGCCCGGCCAGCAGGCGGGCGCCGGCCTCAGATGTAATGTGTGCGTGTACTCACGGCAGCAGCGTGGCGGCGGGCACGGCCAGCAGCCAGCGCGCGAGCCCGGCCAGCAGGCGGGCGCCGGCCTCAGATGTAATGTGTGCGTGTACTCACGGCAGCAGCGTGGCGGCGGGCACGGCCAGCAGCCAGCGCGCGAGCCCGGCCAGCAGGCGGGCGCCGGCCTCGCACAGCGCGTGCAGCCGCAGCTGCGGCGGGACGCCGGCCGGCGCCGCCAGCGGCAGCTGCAGCGACTCGGGCGTGCTCAGCAGGCTCGCCTCGTCGCCTGGGACCACACCTTCACGTTAGCCACGGCCCCGGATCACAAAACCCCATAACCGCTAGTCTCTTAAACTGCCGAGCGGTTACATCGCCCGTCATATACTTAGATATTCCGAAATGAACATCGATTTCAGTAGAAATTTTCCATTTTGTAATGTTATTACAAAATGTTGTAAACTCCACGAGAAAATAGATTTGACATCTATTCATTTCATGTTTATTGTGTTAATTAGACAATGAAGTAGTCTTGCTTCATCAAATGTCCCACATCAGATCGATGAATCGCAACGGACCGAAACTTCCAATTTTCTTTTCATAGTAAGCTACATGACTTTTGTATTTTATTATTTCATGTTTCTCCCAGCTTTAGCACTTTAACACGCTTTCACATATCAAATTACGACGACCAACTCGATCCTTCATTTCTCACGACTGTTGTAATAAGTCAATACTTAAAACGATAGTGATTTTTTTCAGTTACACTGGACAGCGAATTTTAACAAACTCGAAGTTAAAATCCGTGTCAAGGTTTCATAAACCTACTAACCATTTGGTTACTTTCGATAATCCCAGTCCACTGTACCCAGAACATGTAGTACTCACCGTCCACGTGCGGCCCATCCGCGGCGTGCGCCCCGGCGCCGGCCGGCGGCGCCTCGCCCGGAGACGACCCGTACGCAGACAAGTACTCGTTTATTGCGCCTATAGTAAACATACCGTATAAATCACAAACTTCTTTAACTACTACTAAACCAAAGCCATTTTTGACTGATGTTTACAATGATAAAAACCATATTTGTGTTTGTAATAACTGCTTTTTTATCTACTGTACTTAATGTACCTAACCCTGACCTAATAATTTCACTTATAAGCATTCTTTGATTGACTGGAAGAGATCCCTACTAGGATAAGTCCGAAATTGTGTATGTTATTCTATACTTGAAGTTTTATGTATTTGTACGATAAACAAACAAAACCAACATTAAAACTAAAAACGGCGGTGGAAAATTGTTCCAGCGGCACGTGGCAGCGTACCGAAAAATCAATACATAAGAAAAACAGCAAACACAATTTATTAACAATGTGTTGAGTCGAAAGTGTAATCGAACTTACCGTATTGTCCCATCTTGAAGAGATTCTTAGCGAGTTGTGTCTGCAGCATCAGGTGATGTCTGCGAGCGCCCTCGATGTCACTCGGATTGCCCGGGTTCAGGTACGGTGCCACTGAAATAATGAACATTTAAGTAAAATTTGTATAATATATCATACGCAGGTCGAAAATATTTTTTATAAAATCGATTAAAACTATTTATTATCGTATTAAACGTATTAAAAAAACAATAGAATTCCATTATATTATTTATATTTTGGATACGTTTGCTAAATACCATATGAACTCACCTGGGTTCCCCTTGTTGAAGGCCACGGCGGCGGCGAGGGCGAAGTTGATGGCGGGCGCGGCGGGGGACACGGCGCCGAACGCATCGCTCGGCTCTTCTTTCGGATTCCCCTGCAACAACTGTACTAACATTCAGTATCTATAGTTAATTCAATACCTGTCGTACGACCCTAAACATAACCACAGACTAATTAACAATCTACAGTAGAGACGAATAAAAATACTTGTTGTTGAAGTTTCCTTTGTCTACCTAACATGAATATTAACTTGTTACTGTTTTGTCACAGAATGCTCACTTTATTTTGTACCTATAAGCGGATACCTATATGTAATTGGCTATCTGGGTTGTAAATCTGAATTATTTCATTTTTACCTAAATTTTTACCCAAATTCAGTTTTTTTTTAAACGGCTCAAATTTAATTTTGGATAACGCCCGACCGCTTGCGATCCCTGGACGCCCTTCCCCTTCATAATTGGGGTTTTTACCTATTTGTGTACAGGGTGTCAGGTGGATGTAAAATTATAAAAGAGATAAATTTAAGTTTGACATATTTACCCATAAGCGGGTAAATACAGTACATTAGTAATACCTCACAGAATACCGCAGCCAAATAACAATTCCCTTGAGGGTTGTCGTGTTCCTGCGAGTTAGTGAGGTCACCAGAAAGGAAGGAGATGCTGCGTTTGCAGCGGGGGTGGAGGCGCGTGAGTAATATTTTATGTTGCGAGCGTTAATATGGCTACGGTTACCGCTTCACATCAGGCGGGCCGTATGCTTGTCTGCCACCCGTCGTAGTATAAAAAAAACTGTATCTACCCTAAGCGGGTAAATACAGTCAAACTTAAATTTATCTCTTTACAATGTATCGAATAAAAAGAGATAGCATGCGCATATAGGATTTTTTAATCAAATCCCACGTTTTGATGCTACCCCTTTGCAGTCTCGATTTTCATATAACCTCCATTCATAGGTGGAAAATCTAGGTTGTAACAGTGGCCAAATTCCGTGGGATTACAACCCCAAATAATGTCGTCTCACTTACATCTTTCTAATGACAATTGTACGGTTCTACCATATTAGAGCCAAGCGTATGTCAGCAATTTACGCGGCAGCGCCTAATATATATATGAATTAACAAGTACACACAGCAGTTCGCGTTCGGTAGCAGTTAACCACGCGTGCTCACAGACCCAAAGCCGTCTCACCAGCATCTCGTCATCATCAGGAATATAGTATATATATATATAGTTGACAGTCGGAACAAGTTGCAATGACGGTTCCGCACGTGTACTGAACAACTATTTTTAATACAGTTGCGAAAAAATGAAGCAATTTAATAAAATAATAAAAACACAATAAACTCAACTAACTAACCATTTATTTCTTATAAAAGTTATAATTCACATATACATTGAAATTGGTACAGTTTTTTATACTAACTGGGGATGATTTAAGGATGCACATTTACTGTTTGAGACAAACTATTATTAATTTCGTATGATTGTTTATGCTATTTGCTTTTTCTCATCTCTCCACGCAATAAATTCGTCGTATGTAGATATGTAGCGACTTTTTGATTTTTCCGGTAAAATGTTCTCTGAAGCATTTTGTGCAATTATACTGAGTTCCGGTGGTGTTAATTCAAATAAAATATCGTCGAAATTACTCATTATGTGCAACAAACAACTAAACCCGCAACGCAAAGAAAATTTTTGGAAAATGGCGCCAACCGTAAAATAATGGGCAGAGATTTTTTTTTTTTTTTCACCCATTCTGGGTAGGCAATGGGAACTATGTCCATACAGCCAAGTCTGCAGTAGATTTTTTTTTATTGATATGAAATGAAAATGAAATTTAATGAGATGAAATTAAATGAAACCTAGCCTCATTGAATCAACTCATTAAATCTGATATTGAAACAAATTAGTAGCTTCTTTTTAGAAATATAATAGCATGAATCATAAAAACTTCTATGATTTTTTTTTTAGTAAAAACTTCGTGCTTGGTTTTTTCTTTTTAATACACATTATTTTGACAGTTGGGAAAGAGAACGCACGAGTGCGGAAAAGGTAAAGAAAAAGCACGAGTGTGTAATAGCCCACATCCCGAACGCTATACATCCCTGCAATACACCACTTTTTGAGCAACTGTATTAAAAAATTACTATCAAGTTTACATCAAGTTTAATTTAAAGAGGGTTCGAACCGTACATCCTTTTTGGTCCTTCGAGCCGGATACTAGCGAGACGATACCATGATGACTGTGTGAACAGCTCGTAACGTAGCAAGCCCTTCATGCAGACGTACCTGCGCCGACTGCGCCTGCCCCGCCAGCCCCAGCAGCTTGGAGTAGGCGGCCTGTCGGTCGTGCAGCGCGCCGTCGCGCCGCTCCACCTTCACCTTGTCCACGATCGGCTTCCTTTCATGCTGAACCGCTGAACAGACATTTCAAGAATTAATGCTCATTAGGACCCCCTCGTTTCGTCATTCCGTATTTGTGAAAACGCAAGTTAAGCAACGTCAGCCATAGCCTGTCCATGGATGGGTTTATTTATATGTAGCTTGGACGTATTTCGGAGGGCACGTTAAGCCGTCGGTCCCGGTTGTTGTCAGTATATGACAGTCGTTAAGCCAATTCAGTGGCCTTTAGGCGGCATGACAACACTGACCTCCGCCAACGCGCAGTTGAGCAGCGTGGTGGAGTATGCTCTAAAACCCCGTCTATTGAGGGGAGACCCATATCGCAGCAGTGGGGTAATAAACCTCACTAGCACAACCTAGAACAGCGACGTCATAACTAAGTATTTAATACATTTTTCATACAAAATGTTGTTTTGACAGCTCATAAAAAGTAACTAATAAGGGGTCATCTTTTGGGGTGTAAGTGTCTCACGATCTATAGGACCAAAGCCAACCTCACCTGAACGTGATGCACCCTCCCGTAAAGCGTATTTGTAACTGCCCAACTGGGGAAGTAACCTCCACCTCACAGAATACTGCTACCCGATTAACAATTATCTTGAGGGTTGTGTGTTCCTGCGAATGAGGTCATCAGAAAGGAAGGAGTTGCAGTCGAGAGTTAGCAGCGGGGGTGACGGCGTGCGAATGTTATTTTAAGTTACAACCGTTAATATGATTACGGTAACCCCTTGGTATCAGGCGGGCCACCCGACGTAGTATAAAAAACCCCTTCTTATGTGGCGGAGCCCAGAATCACACCTCAAGAATATGATAGTTCCGTCAAGTACTCACAGTCGCTCCTCATGCCGCACGCGAGACACTTCTGCAGGCGACAGTACTGGCATCGGTTGCGGTGGTGTTTCGTCACCTCACAATTCATGCTCCCGCGGCAGCTGTAGTCCAGTTTCTTCCTGATCGACCGCTTGAAGAAACCTTTGCATCCTGTAGGTGATGAAAAAGAAAAAGTCAAAACTTCGTAAAAAAATAATTGGTTGTCTATAAAGTCGGTTTCCTCCCCAACCCGTCTGGCCAGCGTGGGGAGCGTAGGCCAAATCCTACTTCCGTCTAGGACGGACGGGAGAGGGTCGTTCTCCTGTAGTGGAGACTAAAATGGACCTGATGATGATGATGATGATGAAAGTCGGTTTACTGCCGTTAATTTACGTGATAACGTCATAAGAAAACATCGGCCGATGGAGTGGAAGAGAGATAGATGCGTCACAAGCCGAACGCTTAGGCCGTTCGTGCCTTTCTATCGCTAATTTCGCGCTCTCGCTTGCACGCTAGACTCAGGCGGAACGTGACAATGAGTCATGCTTTTTCGTGCGTGCGTATAAAACGAACGCCGGCCGTTTTATAAGACGTTATCACGTTAAAAAAAAACAACACAGCATGACATTGTTTCTCAACCTGAGAAGGAGGAGAATTATTGCGTTCCTATAATTCTACAAATTTGATGTTTTTGAACAAAAATGTGAATGCACAATGTTACGTGGAGCATAATCAAAAAGTAAAGTAAATATATTGATCGCTAGGTCAAAACCCGTCGCTTAGTCTAACAAAAAACGTTCATTTTTTGCATGGAACTAATCCTTTTTCTAGCAACCGTAGGTATCTGAAGTTAAGACTAACTTAGTCTTTATAACTTCAGCTATCAGTTGATGAAAGACCTGTCTATACAGCTATTTCGAAGATTCATTAGGATTAAACATTGATTTTGAGTTATAAAGGATCTTGCGATTCTCCTTTCCCTCACACGTATTCCTCAAAATCAATGCCTTTTGGGCAAAAAATTGAGAACTTCATGCATGAGGGATAAAGGGCTACTACATGATATAATTCTATAGATCGTAATGACTCGGATCGGAATTTACATACGACGTTGTATAAAAAAAATGCGTCACACACTTACATTTGTATTATATATGATATGATCTTGATTAATAAATATACACACTTCAATTTCATTTATTTGTATAAATGTCATAGTCAATTCCCGTAAATTTAGGTATTCCTTGGTTTAGCTAGTACCACACTAGTACTCTCCAGCAACTCCAGAAATGATTTTATTCAGTTTTGGCTGAATCCTAACCTAACCTATCGAGATCTGTTGCTAAACCATAATTGATGTACCAACAGATCAAAGCTCGACTTGCTTTTGGAATACTGTGGGTAATAATGATGACTGGGATCGGCACGTATGAAGTCGCATACGAAAGCTGGTGTTATATAATCTGTACCATATATGTTAAAAAAATTACATAGTTCACGCTCGAATGGGAAAGCATAATGGTAATCCAGTCAGAACATAAAAAGTTTGGGAAACTCTGGCACAGACCATAGGTAGCCTGTGTCTACTTATATATCTCTCAGAATCAGACTCATTTATTTTGCTTAAAATGTAGTTACATTAAAAAAAGTTTTTATGTTCCGTATACATTTTAAAAATAAAATTGGATTATAATAATTAATATAATACAATTTGGTTTAAACATAAATGTCAAATGTCACAAATTCTCTCATCATCATCATCATCAGCAGCCTGTATCTATCCACTGCTGGATATAAGCCATCCCCAATGCTTTCCACCAGATACGATCCTCCGCCTTCCGCATCCAGCCGCTCCCAGCCGCTTTCTTAAGGTCATCGGACCATCTAGTAGGAGGGCGTCCAACACTTCGCCGTCCTATGTGCGGCCTCCACTCTAATAACTTCCTCCCCCATCTGCCATCACTTACTCGGCAGATGTGCCCGGCCCATTGCCACTTCAGCTTGCAAACTCTGAAGGCTATGTCGACAACTTTAGTTCTCCGTCGAATATCTTCGTTTCGGATTCGATCCCGCAGAGAAACCCCGAGCATAGCCCTCTCCATTGCTCGCTGCGTGACCTTTTTCAACAACAAATTCTCTTAAAGCAGTAAAAAAAAAAACAAGACAGGCTTCCGGAACTGAAGAAAGAAGCATTTTGCAGCCCTGTGGACCTTCAAGAATACCATATAATCACAAGGTTAACCTTCTAAATGTCACTAAACACTAAATACCATCAGCAGCAAATTATGTAAGCATTATGGTTCTTATGCCTTTACAGTAAGATCTAAAATTGAGTGCATAGAAGACATAGCCAATTGTAATAACAATAAACTATGTATAGAGTGACAGTGGTCTCATTTCATCAGTCATAGGCATTGTTGTGATAATTTGTTGCATCAATACCAGTTTTTACTTACATCATTCTCAATATGTATGGTTTTTTTTATACCACCAGTGTGACAAACAAGCATACGGCCCGCCTTATAGAAAGCAGTTACCGTAGCCTATGAACGCCTGTAACACCAGAGGCATCACACGCTCGTTGCCGACCCTGTGAAAACCTCTTCACGCCCTTTTTGAAAAACCCCATGTAGTCCCCTGAGGTTTTCTCAGGGGACTACAGCATAAATTAAAAATAAATTCATATAACATTACTTCATTCATTTCTGGTTAAATGAATGAAGTAATATTGATGCCTACCAGTGCACAAGGGTCAAGTGGCTGGGGCACAGTGCCCTAACTTTAGACGGGTCCTGTATTTGGTGGGTAGATTTCAACCAGATAGTCGGGAGAGGAAGAAAATGCGCGGCGTATTACTATGTACTCAAATCGAACACGGAGAGGGGCTGTGTCGTCCGGGGGCTTACGCTACACGGGTCGTGTATTTGCTGGGGGGCAGGCCCTTTTACCCAGATATGTCAGAGCCGGGAGAGGAGGAAGGGAATGAGCGCCTATGTAGTCGAATTGAAGACGCAAAGGGGCAGTGTCGCCCGGAACCCCGGATCACGCGCCTGCTGGGACAGCAGGTTTCTCTTTAGGAACTACTCTTTAGGTACCTTAACCTACCTTACCTTAATTTGGGGTGTAAGTGGTTCATAAACATCTTTGAACCAAAGCCAACATCACCTGCACGCGGTGGACTACAGACTGGCAGAGCTTCGTTTCTGGCAAAAAGAGAGGTAGGGAGCGTAATTGTAACCTACCCCACTGGGGAATGTACCTCCACCTCACAGAATACTGCAGCCAAATAATAATTCCATTGAGGGTTGTTGTTCCTGCGAGTGAGTGAGGTCACCGGAAAGAA
Source organism: Hypsopygia costalis (assembly GCA_937001555.2). NCBI lineage: Eukaryota > Metazoa > Arthropoda > Insecta > Lepidoptera > Pyralidae > Hypsopygia > Hypsopygia costalis. The sequence continues at coordinate 2,329,094 of OW443351.2, read as the reverse complement.
ACGAAGGAGACGCCACCCCCTCTGCCAAGGGGGTGGCGGCGCGCGAGCGATATTTTATGTTGCGAGCGTTAAGATAGCTACGGTAACTGCTTCACATCAGGCGGGACGTATGCTTGTCTGCCACCCACATAGTATATTCCTTTTTATTTCACCTTTCATCTACAATAAATGGTTGTCTGGAAGAATTCGCATCGTGATCAGGCCGCCCTTTATACTCTTATTGTACATGTACTTTTTTTGTAAATTTTAGTATTGGTGCAATGAAGTGTATTGTACTGTATATATGTAGGAACTCAATAGCGTTGAAAACGAGGGGATAGTATAATAAACTTGTAACAATAAATACATACCTTCACAACTGATAGCACCATAATGTCTGCCAGACGCCCTGTCGCCGCACACAATGCACAGCTCCAGTCCTCCAACGTCTACTCCGCCTCCATACTTCATATCTATTTGTTCTTGAGCTTCCATGCCAATCTGTATCAAATAAACCAGACGTTATCAAACTTTTTACTGATGGAACCCAAAAGCGAAATACTTGACGGAACCCTACAATAAAATAGTCGACCAGCGAGAGGTGTTTTGATTTTTTTTTCTAAATTTTTGCGGAACCCCTGCAGGGGTATCACTGAACACACTTAAAGAATGGCTGACATAAACAGTTAAAATTATGTTATAGAGCCATCTAGGCATGTATTTTTGTTACTTTAGCTTATGGAAATTGTGCAAGGACGTCGCCAAGGGGGGCCAGGGAGGGGCAGCTGCCCCTCCCCCTCTAGAGATTCTATTTATTTATAAGTTTTATTTATTGTACAGTCAAGAACTCGTGAAGCTTTACACATTGGACTCTGTACTGTTATTATTACAATCTCTGTAACAAGTAAAAAGCTTCGTGAGCTCTCGACTTTACCTACAATTCATACTTTTCTCATTCTCCATATCAACTTCCCCCCCATATATCGATGGTATATGGTGACATGTCAAAAATGGCAATTTTTTTCATTTCTCACATGTCTGCTAATACTACGATATAGTTATTAATTAATATTATTATTGTACAAATGAGTTAATTTCATATTTTTTTAATTAAATACAATCATTTTTAAAAAGATGTTTTTTTTTTTCGGACAATCTAGCAATTTGTGCATTAAAAAAATTACCATTTTTACCATGTCGCTTTATATATAGGGACCGTCAATATATATGGCTCAGTAGTGCAGAAACTCTACAGGGTGCGAGATACCTTGCTTTATATTAATCTGTCAAGCTTATTTACTAAATCTTATTAGGTATTTCGTTTGACACCTTGCTTACATGTTTTCTGATATTTATAGACCCACTGTCTTACTAATAAATTAATTTGTATGAATTTCATGGGACCTCTTGTAAGGAAGGGGTGGGTATAGACAAAGTCACCATTTTGGACAAATAGCCTGCGCCTATAACTAATGCACTCCCGTGCACCGACCTTCAGGTCATATCACAGGATTGCGAGTCTCTCGCCCAGTAAACGCCCCAAGCAAGAGGACCATTATCGTACCCAGTGGTTTACTGGGTACGATTCAACCAGGCACATTACTTGTTTTAAACAACCAAGACAGCCACGGCAACGTACCTTTCACTTTTCTAAGCAAACGCAAGTTGCGTGGGCGAAACAATAAATGCCTTGAAAGGTCAATCATTTATAGGAAACTAAAATGGTCTCCATAACACGAAAATTCTGTACCTATCATTGTGATCAGTGAAGCGAAAAATACATACAAGCAACAGGTTCAAAATACAGTTATACGTAGCGACAAGCGTTTTACTCCGTACTTACCTTTTTGTTTTCCGGATTAGACCTACCGATATCGTATTTATAGAAAATGATACATCAAACTAGCCATACAAATTCTCACACTTTGATTTCAAACACAAATAATTCGTAACCATTCGTAACTTTCACAACACAAACAAAATTCAGGAGAACGAGCAAAGCAAACGAGAAATGCGATCCAATACCACAAAGAAAAGAAAGAAATGAGATGAATGAACATACATGTAAAAGATTTTTTTTTTTTTTTTTGCTTGACAGCATTTTGACAGTGACATCTTTGACAGTTTATGTCAAAGTCGAAATGAGCGTGTGGGCTGATGTACCACCTATAAATAGAGAATTGATGCGTTTTGGAGAATTTAATTCTATTAAAAACTAGCTGCCCGCCCCGGCTTTGCACTGGTAAAAAGTGGTGTTTTATTTTCCTCGCATTTTTTTTTATTTTTCTTTGCGTATAAGCTATCCTCGTACTTCAGAAATATTCTAAAAAAAAGAATTAGCGAAATCGGTTTAGCTGTTCTCGAGATTTGCACTTAGCAACACATTCAGCGATTATACATGAACCTAAATCTATTTTGGCCTAGAACTACCCTTCTTATTATCAAATTTTTTTTTTTACAGATTAAAGAAAAACTTTTGACAATTCAAAAATTTTAAAGTAGCTCCCGCTATTTTAAATTCAGACAGATATTCTCTCCGCCTTCTGGGATCTCCTGTCCGAGTGGAAGCATTTGTACCTTTCTTGGAAGAAAAAAAAATTGGTTGCCTGTAAAGTCGGTATACGGGCGAAAGTTTTACGTGACAACGACTTTGAGTGGTAAAATGTTTTCGAGTGGAAGGGACGCATGCCTTTCACTTTTTATGTCTGTCTCTCTCGCTCTTAGAAGGGACACGCGTCCACGACACGCCTACAATGAGAGCGAGTGAAAGGCACGCGCCTTTCACTCGCTCTCATTGTAAGCGCATAACGTGACCCAGTTTCTTGAAGTGTCACCCGGCTAACCAATTTATAAGACGTTGTCACGTCAAAAAATTCAATAACATTTCGAGAAGATTCCTAAAAATTTGCACCCACGCAGCTTAGACGATTATTCGGTATTGTCGTTTAGGCCCACAACTATGCCATGCGATCCTGTCTCATGTGGAAGCAACTAGCTGTCTTAGAAAGAATCGTACCGCTTTTATAAAATGCGTTTCTTTTCTAAATTTAGACGTGGATGACCGAGCCAAGCTGCAGACTACATTACCTGTACCTTTAGGCGAGCTCGAAATCCGTAAAAATTGTACTGAATTTAATCGAAATCGGTGCATCATCACACTGGTTAGAAACTTATGGTGTCACAAACAAAACATAATATTTCACTTCAACTCCATTCACCTTCGTCGTTACTTTTTTAGTCAATAAACAAGAAGAATATACTTATTAACGGTGTAGTATTTTGGTAAATTTTGTCAATTTAAATTTGGGATATTTTTTTGCAAAACGTATAATTTTGGGGAAAAATAATTTTGAATGCCCCACATTCAAGAAGTGTCAAGTAGCTTGCATCTAGCAACCCAGTCACTTTGCCATCTTTGGTGCTGGCGTTAACTTTGTATTTCGTGTCTGTGTAAATTCTTTGATTTGTTTTGCTTGAAAAATATTTACTTGATTTCCATTTATCTGCAAAAGGTATGTACATAACATTGTTTTTTATTACTTTGAAGTAACCAATTTCGGTTTTGGTATAATTTGAAAACTTTGTTACAATTTACTTTCTGTTCTCATAAAAAAAAAAATATGTTATAGTGTGTAGAAAAAAAAACTGTAGACTTAATATTATAGTAAAAACTGTAAAGTGTAAGTGGTTTAGGAGTTACCTGAAATCTAAATAAATAAATAAAACAACATTTATGTAGAAATTATAAATTTAGCGAAAACCTATTGCTAGTTAACTATATTAAAATAAAAATGAATGTTGCTAAGCGAGTAACTCGAAAACGGCTCGACCAATTCTACTAATTTTTGTTTTAATATTTTCCCTAAGTTATAAGGAAGGTTCTTAAGTAAAAATTGCGAGGAAAATAAAACACCACGTTCTACCCGTGCGAAGCCGGGGCGGGCAGCTAGTTTTTTAGTTATATAGAATTCCCGAAAGCTACCACCCACTGACCGAATTTTCTGTTACACGCAGCTTCGCCCGCTTGGTCATTATTTTATTAAAACTTTTTTCCAGTGGGAATTAGTATTTTATCAAGATAAAAATTAGCCTATGTCGCTCTCTAAATCCTAAACTATCACATTAAATAAATTAAGTCCATCCATTGATTACTATCATCATGATAAAAGTGCTAACAACCAAACAATTTTTCAGTCATGAGGGTTCGGTTCATGAGGGATCCAATGACAACAAAGTTTCGGAACTTTTAATTCTTCGTGTAAAATTTTCTGAATTTGGCTCATACCAATCCCCAATAGTCCTCAAATTGTCTCGTAGGTAATCCGCGGGTTTTCTTCAATTAGCCGCTTAACAGTAGCCACATTATTTTCGTTGACAGCAGTTGAAGGTTGCCCTTCACGAAATTCGTCATGTAAAGAAACCAGACCTCTCTCAAATTCAGCAAACCATCGCCTCAGGGTACTTTTTTAAACAAGGTGCTTCTCTCCCAAAAGCATTTTGAAGTCAGCGACACAGTCTTGCAGAGAGAGAGAACTTTTAAAATCATAAAAAATCATTGCTTCAAAATCTTTTCGACTTAATTCCATTTTCGTTGCGTACATAGAACTTTGATGTGTGATAAAAATCAATTGACAAATGATTTCCCGCCCATTTTTTTTTATTACTAAGAATGTTGCCAGTTGTTTCAAAAAATAGTTCCGATTAGCTAGAAGTGCAAAACTTTTACGTGTGCCCCATGTATTCATATATATAGACACATATAAATAATGCTTCTTGTTTATACAGATCGACCATCATGGGTGAAAACGCAAGCGGTATTATCAACGGAAGCCCATCGATATGCGTTGTATGTGGGGACCGGGCGTCTGGCAGACACTACGGGGCCATTAGCTGCGAAGGTATGTACATTCTATTATCTACTTGGATAGGCGAAAAAGCAAAAAAGAATCTCTATGCGTTAACATGAATTTCTACCTCTACGTGGAGACTAACTTTCAAAACGTAAAAAAAATATTTATACCGCCACATACTTAGGTTGTGTTACGTACGGTTCACCTGCATGGGCTGATAGGGCTACTATAGGTGCAGCTCGTAGTAAATTGCTTCAAAGCCAGTGCCTTGCTCTGATATTTTAATGTAAATCATATAGAACTGCAAGCACTGAGACACTACCCGTGCTAGCAGGTGTGTTACCAGTAGACTTAGTACTTAAAAATATGGTCCCTGATTTTCTGAAAATGCATGATCGTGAGAAAATACTTACTGTTGAAACCTATAGAGACAGGCAGTTCATTCCACAGTACGTGGGAGAAAACTTTCTGGAACCGCACAGTAAGACCACATTCATAAACCACCACATATGAAAAACACGATATTCGCAAAACGTCATAGACATACTCATAACGTTATATTCTCAAAATGTCAGGATCTTTCTCTGATTAGAAGAGCACTTTGACTCCGAGGCTGCGTGTTCGCTCCAGGGATTGAAAACCGGTACAAATTTGGGTTCCGGTTCCTCATTTCGGTTTGTAAAAAGGTCCCTCTTTTCGGTACGGTTCCGGTTTCGGTTCCGGTTGGGTTCCGGTTCCACCGGAACCGGTTCTGAATAAAGGTTCTAATATACCGGTACCGAATTAAAGGTTCCTTAAGAAGGAGGGATATGTTCGACCGTGTCTGGCATATTTCTTCGTTCTTACAGCTGACAGTTAGCCTTCGATCAGGGATCGAATCAGGGATCAGGGCTACCCGACTGAGGAATAAATAAATATATATATCTGGACAATTTACACAGCGCCATCTAGTCCCAAATTAAGCGCAAAGCTTGTGTACTAGACAACTGAAAATGTACTTGAATACATACTTACAATACATAGAAAACACCCAGACCAAGACAAACAGACATGTTCATGCACACAAATGTTTATCTTGTGCGGGAATCGAACCCGCGACCTCGGAGTCAAAGTGGCCATTGCTAACCATTCGACCACCGAACTCGTCGAATATACCTCCACCTCACAGAATACCGCAGCCAAATAACAATTCCCCTGAGGGTTGTTATTTTCCTGCGAGTGAGTGAGGTAACCAGAAAGGAAGGAGATGATGCGATGGTAACGGGTGTGGCCGCGCCAGCGATGTTTTTCTCTAACCTACACTCTTTCACATCATTATTCATTCATTCACACTCATGAGACGAGTAGTTGTAAAGTTTATATCTATAATTTGTAACTAATTACTATACCTACCTGAATTGAATAGGTACGGCATTTTTTTAATTAAAATATTTAATAAAAATAAAAATATTTATTAAATATTTTAATTAACAAATGTTGACGCAACGCGTGTGTGGTCGGCAATGTGCCAAAATGATTACGTCGTGACGGCGTAACGCGCCGCGTGTACGTGATCTATGTTTAATTCAAGTTCGGACAGGATTTAAAGAGGAACCTGTAAAATAAAGGTTTCGGTCCAGGTTCTACATTTAGGTTTCGGTTCCGGTTCGGGTTCTGGTATCAGAACCCCTAAGTACCGGTTCTTTACCGGTATTTTACAAACCTTTTCGATCCCTGGTTCGCTCCCCGCACGAGACAAATATTTGTGTGCATGAACTTATCTGTTTGTCTTGGTCTGGTTTTCTATGTATGTATTTACAAAAAAAAATGTATTTAAGTATTATATTAGTTATCAAGCACCTATGTTCACAAGCTTTGCTTAGTTTGGGACTAGATGATTTATATCATATTCTCAAAAGACCACATTCGCAAAACGTCATATATATTCTCAAAATATCGAAATCTTTCTCTAATTTAAAAATATCATAACCGTGAAATGGAGATTTAAGAAATTAACTTACAATTGAGAAAAAAATGCTAAAATTTTTCCCCAATTTTAAAATTGAGCAATCATGTATTTATTTATTTTTATACCACGTCGGGTGACAGACAAGCTTACAGCCCACCTGATTGATATGCAGTGACACTCGCGACATGAAATATCGCCCGTGCGCCGCCCCCGCCGCCAATTAAGTAACTCCTTCATCTTCATCATCATAATCATCATCATCAGCCTGTATCTATCTACTGCTGGATATAAGCCTTCCCCAATGGTTTCCACCAAATACGATCCTCCGCCTTCCTCATCCAGCCGCTTCCAGCCGTTTTCTTAAGATCATCAGACCATCTAGATTCTAGATGGTCCGACGGTCAGAGCGTTGGACGCCCTCCTTCTAGATTCTAGAAGGAGGGCGTCCAACGCTTCGTCGTCCTGTGCACAGCCTCCACTCTAATACCTTCCTCCCCCATCTTCCATCACTTACTCGGCAGATCTGACCCGCCCATTGCCACTTCAGCTTGCAAGCTCTAAAGGCTATGTCGACAACTTTAGTTCTCCGTCGAATTTCTTCGTTCCGGATTCGATCCCTCAGAGAAACGCCCGAGCATAGCCTTCTCCATCGCTCGCTGCGCAACCTTTAGTCAGTGGACCACTCCGATGGTCAGTGTCCAAATCTCTGCACCATAGGTCATTGCAGGAAGGAACGTAAACTTCTTAAAACGTAAATAAATATATAGCAATAATTATACGGCCTTGAATTTCTTGCCAGTTCTTCTCAAGAAGCCCCGTCGCCGGAACTGGCACTTAAATTCACTTTCACATTCAAGATAGTGTGATGAAAGTGAATCTAAGCTCTGCGGATTTAGAGTGTAATGATTTATACATATTCTTATATTTAATTTGTATGACGTTTCTAAATGTTTTATAAAGTCCAAGGGATAAAGATATTTTGAATTTTGAATTTTATTTTTTTTATAATTTGGTATGAAACCCATACATAACATTTTCATTTAGGGCATTGATAAAAAAATAACAAATATTCAATTCACAGGATGCAAGGGCTTCTTCAAGAGGTCGATCAGGAAAGAGATCCACTACAAGTGTCGCGGCAGCATGAACTGCGAGATGAGCAAGAGCCACCGCAACAGATGCCAGTACTGCCGGCTGCAGAAGTGTATCGCGTGCGGCATGAGGAGCGAATGTAAGTCATCATCATTATCACCCTCTATCTACCCACCATGGCCGTGTCGTTTCCGGCAGACTAGAATAGAATCACTCCGTCTCTTCCCGTGGATGTCGTACAAGGCGACTAAGGGAAATACATTATAAAACATCGATCAGGCCTCCCCAACCCGTCTGGCCAGCGTGGGGAGTGTAGGCCAAATCCTCCTTCTGTCTGAGACGGACGAGAGAGGGTCGTGCTCCTGTAGTGGAGACTAAAATGACCTGATGATGATCTACCCACTGCTGCCGACGAGTGCCAGAAGCGACTTTAGGGCGTTTCTTACATAATCTTACCTCACTTTACATTTGTCTACAAATCTTCACTACAAATGATTATTTTCTTTCTGAACATGTATGAGTAAAAATATTATTGAAATTATATTTAGGGATAAAAGCGTTATGAAATACAATTGTAGGAGTTGAAATATACGTCATATTATTATTAATTACAATTTTTTTTTCATGACTGTTAAGGACATCGTCGGTAGTAGGTACTACAAATTTTATGAATGAAAACTTTAGGAAGAAATCTTTTAGGAAGAGTGATCATTCGTTTATCAAATCGGTAGGAAGAACAATTTCGGGTAAACAAGTTTAGGTGAGCCAATATGCACCCATTTCAAAAAAATCATCATCAGCATCATCAGGTCCATTTTAGTATCCACTACAAGAGCACGACCCTCTCTCATCCATCCTAGACGGAAGGACGATTTGGCCTACACTCCCCACGCTGGCCAAACGGGTTGGGGAGGCCTGATCTATGTTTTATATTGTACTAGCTGTTGTCCGCGACTTCGTCCGCGTGAATATCGGTTATCGTGGTAAGAACATAGGAAATCAAGTACATAACATAACCGTCTAATTAAGAAAAAAAACTTATGGTTTATGTAGTATGTATTATAATTTATGTAGGCACCTGCTTTCAAATTTGTTTGCAAATAATGCATTAATTGCAAACAAATTTGATTACCATATAAAAAGGTTATAGTGAGACAATCTTAAAAGATAGACATACGCTGTCGCGGACTTTTTTTAGGACTTTTGAATGAGAGGAACAATTGCATCCTACATGATTTTTGCGTAACTTCAACTGTTTACGCAGCGCACGTAACGAAAGCCCTCAAAAGACATATTGTTCCCATTTTTCATTGGTGCAACATTTTTCATTGGTGCTCAGCGCCTATTGGTGGTAGCGTGATGTTATAGTCTTCCTTGAAATATAGGCTATCTAACACTAAAATATTTTTTCAATTCGGATGAGTAGTTATTGAGATTAGTGCGTTCAACCAAGCACACCCTTTAGCTTTATAATATTAGCATACTATTACTTATACTGTGATATTAGTATAGATAGTATAGATTAATTTTATATATATTATACATAAGTATAGATTATGATATCTCCTAAGATGTTGATTGAAATTGAGTGATATCAAGGACAATTTTATTCATAATTAAATACTTGTGATTGCTGATTAATAACATATTTATTTGCAATAAATACTCCTTCGCAAATAATGAATTAATAGGCTGTTTGAAAATGTTCAAAAATTGTATAAATTATTTAACAATATCGTAAAATACACCGATTAGTACGATAATGCCCTATTCCGGAAATGGACACAGAGTCCTAAAAGGACTCCTTACTGAAATACCTCAAAACTAAGTATAAAGATCTGCAAACTTTCCTTCTAATATTCCTTCCGTCCGACTTATTTTAGGGTCGATCAAAGTTTGGCGGGAAAGTCCATTTTAAAAGTATGATAGATTTATTTATTTTTTATGACAGATTTTTGTGTTTTCGAAGTAATTCTTTCACATATGGTTATATTATTGAGACGTCCCTACATATCAAACCGAAAAAAATGTTGATCAAATAGCCTTATACAAACAAATTTGATTACCATAAAAAAAGATTATAGTGAGTTAATCTGAAAAGATAGACATATGCTGTCGCGGATTTTTTTTTAGAACTTTTAAAGAGGAACAATTCCATCATACATGATTTTTGCGTATCTTCAATCATTTATGCAGCGCACGCAATGTAAGCTAGGGCTTAATTAAAAAAGGCATACTTTTTCTCATTTTTCATTGGTGCTCCGCTCCTATTGGTGGTAGTGTGATGTTATATAGCCTATAGTCTTCCTTGAAATATAGGCTATCTAACACTAAAATAATTTTTAATTCGAACCAGTAGTTCCTGAGATTAGCGCGTTCAAACAAACAACCAAACTCTTCAGCTTTATAATCTATATATACAAAAATCAATGCCACTTTTCGTTGTAATTTTATAACTCAAGAACGGGCACACTTATCCAAACCAAATGTTTAGGCGTTGTTTGGACTATTTAGTAGATGGTTTATGTGAAGTTTGCACAAAATCGGTAGAGCGGTTCTTCATTTATCACATTTTTTGTATCAAATCTATATATATAAAAATCAATTTTTTTTTTTAGCATTTCACTTTATACGTAGCGAAGCACGTACCGGGCCGCTAGTATTAGTATAGATAGATTTCCCTTAGTCGCCTTGTACGACATCCACGGGAAGAAACGGAGAGTTTTCGGCAAACTAGAATAGAATATTCTAGTCTGCCGAAAACCACACGGCAATTTAAAAAAAAAATTCAAATGCATATGCTTTGCAAAATTTTGTAAATGATAAGCACGGACCTTTCTTTTTGGAATTAAGTTGGTTGGGTTATTGTCGAATAGAGTCAGGTAGAGCATTCCAGAGCCGTGTGGTTTGAAGAACAAAAGAATTCGACATAAAGCCCAAACAAAAAGTTAGGATTACCAGTAAATGAGGGTTATTTGAGCAAAGTTGAAGACTGTGTAAGTCACCAAGATTAAATTTGCATTTCAAGTATTCTGGTGAATAAGGAAGAGAATTGGAAAAGGTGTATAAAGTAATATTGAATTTCGACGCTGCCATATGTAGGTAGCCATCCGTCCGGGTTTCCCCGGATTTGTCTGTGTTCGGGGAGCGTCCGGGCGGGGTTTAGTTTGTAGTCCAGGGTTTTTTTTAGGGTTCCGAACCTCAAAAGGAAAAACGGAACCCTTATAAGATCACTTTGTTGTCCGTCTGTCTGTCTGTCTGTCTGTCTGTCTGTCTGTCTGTCTGTCTGTCTGTCTGTCTGTCAAACATTTCTATGTCGAGAATGCGTGGAGGTATCAAGCTGAAATTTGAACTGTATACACAAGTCTACGGTCCCATGAAGTTAAAAAAAAATCAAACTGCTAAGTTTACGTAGAAAAAAGTTACGGCCGTTTATTCAGCAAAAAACGCATATTTCGACACACTCAAAGGAATCAAAACCTATGGGGTACTTCCCGTTGACCTAGAACTATGAAATTTGGCAAGTAACATCGTTATAGACTACAAGTACAGGAATAAATCTCAAAACTATACATTTGTAAATAGATCTAAAAAAATAGGGGGTCTATATTTTTTATAGAGTGTCGAAATTTCAAATTGAAACTACTAGTTCAAATGGGGTATCATATGAAAGGGCTTGATGTACACATTGCAAAATATATTTTATTTATTTTTTTCGACGCATTATTTCTTATTTATAATGAAAAATATCAAATTTAATAATGATACTACGTACCTACGGAACCCTCGGTGGGCGAGTCCGACTCGCACTTGTCCGGTTTTTTATACTACGTCGGGTGGCAGACAAGCATACTAGTCCACCTGATGTGAAGCGGTTACCGTACCCCATATTAACGCTCGCAACATGCAATATGGCTACGCGCCGCCACCCCCGCTACCAACGTAGCAACTCCTTCCTTTCTTTCTGATGACCTCACTCACACGTGGTGCACCCTTGAGGGTTGTTGTGTTCCTGACACAACAACGTGCACCACGTGCAGGTGAGGTTGGCTTTGGTTCAAAGATATTGATGAACCACTTACACCCCATAAAAAAGTTTTAAGTGTCTGCCGCTAAAAGTTTTAAATTAGGTGAGGTTGGCTTTGGTTCAAAGATATTAATGAATCACTTACACCCCATAAAAAAGTTTTAAATTACTGCCGCACGCTCCATGCCGCGAATAACCTTCTTATCACAGAATAAAAAAATGTACTAGTACTAAAAACACTGATGACATGTCTGGGTTTTAATAAATAATAATATAATAAAATAAATAATAAATATTGTCAGACAAATTACACAGCGCCATCTAGTTCCAAAGTAAGCGAAACTTGTGTTATGGGTACTAGAGAACTGCAAAACATACGTAAATACATTTTTTTTTTGTAAATACATACTTATGATACATAGAAAACACCCAGACCAAGACAAACAGACATGTTCATGCACACAAATGTTTGTCCTGTGTGGGAATCGAACCCACGAGCGTTGGTGTCGAAGCCGCGTCATTGACCGCTACGCCACCGAGCGCGTCAAAAAATAATTATATTAAAAATCCGGAGTTTTCACGCATCGTGTCCTGATTGCTAGCGTTTAGAGATGGTGACTCTAGCCGTATGGAGAGCCATGCAAGCTTAAATAACGTTTTAGCGCTAGTGAAAGTTTATGGCGAACCCGTAGAACAAATGCCGATACGATAAAAGGGTACGATCCCCGCACAAGACAGAAATTTGTGTGAATGAAAATGTCTGTTTGTCTTGGTCTGGGTTTTTCTATGTATTCAAGTACGTATATTTATCAGTTACCTAGTACTCATAGTACAAGATTTGCTAAGTCCTGGAATATATGCTTGCATTTTAGTAGTCTAGTACGCATGTATGTTATGCCGGCTCTACATTAGTGCCGCGTAGCTTTGCGAACAGGCGTGAACGTGAATGATTTTGCTACGTTCACGGGCGTTCACGCCTGAAGGCCAATTCTCGTATTTTTTCTACGAACGCAGATTGAAAGTTGACCGAATCGAGATTGAATTGTGAATTGACTAAAATTATATACTTGATTTCATTAATTAATTATTATCAATTCTTGTTGGCAAAGTAACATTTTTAATTTGTTTAATTTTCACTCATATTTCGATATAATCCCGCTTAAATTTAATTTTGAAGTTACATATTGTATTACGAGAATACCAAATGTGACATTTATGAGATCGAGACTGGATCGAAACTGAATTTTGACTATATTTTAATTACGAGAATTGCCCCTCTGTTCCCCGACCGGAGTCGGTATTTTGTCCCGTACCAAAGGGTTCACGTTATGTTCGCGCGGTGTTCATGTATACACATCCACATTCACGATGCATGCATTAGCAAAATGTACTATGGAATTAAAAAAATCGCCATTACAATTTCACTCATCCAGCATCTTCTTCTCCAACGATTTATAATTATTTTGTAGGCACAAATAGTTAAATGTTGCTCCAGCAAACAATTTTATTGCAGCCGCAGCTTCCACGTCCATTTCGCGACAGATATCACTCACGAATGTGTGACCCGTGAATGTACAAGTTCTGCCTTGAAAAAACGGCGTGAATTCACGGCCTAATTTCTCGGCACTAATGTAGAGCCGCTATTATAATTATCTTGTATTATCGTCCAGATGGTTGTGACAGATAATGTTTGTTGTGTTTTGCTCATGGCCACATGCAGGTGATGCTTTGGCTCTAAAGACCGTGGTGAGTCACTTATACCCCAATGAATTACGTGACCGTAATTAGTTTATCCGCCAACCCGCAGTTTAGCCGCGTGGTGGAGTATGCTCTAAGCCCCTTCGATTGAGGAGAGATGACAGTGGGATGATTATGGGTTGATGTTGGTTAGTTGATCAGAAAAACTAATCAATCACTTGTTTTCTGACCGTTCATAGTGGGTCAAAATCAAGTTCAAACAAGTCTGTTACAAACTGAAGCAAACATACAGGTGAAGCTAATAAAAGCATGTTAAGCAATGGTTACATTGTCAGTGACCGTTCCATATAATAAACCTTTTTTTTGGCTCGGGCCGCAGGTACCAGCATTGTTTTTTTTTAAAGAGTTTTACCTGAATATTGTTGTTACTGGTGATTGTTTGTTGGCACTCTTTAAATATTTTTTTTTTTATACTACGTAGGGTGGCAGACAAACGGACCGTCTGATGTGAAGCGATTACCGTAGCCATAGTTACGCTTGCAACAAGAAATATTGCTCGCGGGCCGCCATCCCCGCTGCCAACGCAACATCTCGTTCCTTTTTGGTGACCTTACTCACTCGCAGGAACACAACAACCGTCAAGGGAATGGTTATTTGGCTGCGGTATTCTCTGGGGTGGAGGTATGTACATTACCCAGTCGGGTACAATTACGCTACCTACCTCTCTTTTCGCCAGTTTCGTTTATCAGTCAGTTGGCTTTGGTTTAAAGATGTTGATGAACCACTTACACCTCAAAAATGTATTTGTATTTGTGTACACAGCGCCATCTAGTCGCAAATTAAGCGCAAAGCTTGTACTATGGGTAAATGTACAAGTGATAAATTTAAATACATTTTTTTGTAAATACATACATACCTAATACATGTATTTACAAACAAATGTATTTAAGTACATATATCACTTGTACATTGGCCGTGTGGTTTCCGGCAGACTAGAATAGAATCACTCCGTTTCTTCCCGTGGATGTCGTACAAGATTATCAAATATCGATCAGACCTCCCCAACCCGTCTGGCCAGCGTGGGGAGTGTAGGCCAAATCCTCCTTCTAGACGGAAGGAGGATTTGGCCTACACCCCTCCATTTGGACGGACGAGAGAGGGTCGTGCTCCAGTAGTGGAAACTAAAATGGACCTGATGATGATGATGATGATGATACATAATACATAGAGGACACGCAGATAAAGACAAACAGACATGTTCATGCAGATAAATGTTTGTCTTGTGCGGGGATCGCACCGGCTACCTCGGAGTCAAAGTGACCATTGCTAGCCATTCCACCACCGGGCTCGTCTCATCTATTAATAATAACTACTTAGTAGCCGTGTGGTTGTTGGCAGACTAGAATAGAATCACTCCGTCTCTTCCCGTGGATGTCGTACAAGGCGACTAGGGGAAATTGGTTGGAAAGCGGTTGTTTGGGGTGTAAGTGGTTCATCAACATCTTTGAACCAAAGCCAACTTCACCTGCACGCGGTGCACCCTGCTGACTAACAAACGAAGCTCTGGCGAAAAGAGAGGTAGGGAGCGTAATTGTAAGCTACCCGACTGGGGAATGTACCTCCACCTCACAGAATACCGCAGCCAAATAACGGTTCCCTTGAGGGCTGTTGTGTTCCTGCGAGTGAGTGAGGTCACCAGAAAGGAAGGAGATGCTGCGATGGCAGCGGGGGTGGCGGTGCGCGAGCAATATTTTATGTTGCGAGCGTTAATATGGCTACGGTAACCGCTTCACATCAGGCGGGCCGTATGCTTGTCTGCCACCCAACAACATCGATCAGGCCTCCCCAACCCGTTTCGCCAACATGGGGAGTGTAGGCCAAGTTCTCCTTCTGTCTGGGCCGGACGAGAGAGGGTTGTGCTCCTGTAGTGGAGACTAAAATGACCTGATGATGACTTAGTGGTGGGCGACCACTAAGTCATCATCAGGTCATTTTAGTCTAGTATTTTAGTGGTCTAAATTCGTCCATAATTAATTTTAATTATGACTTTAATTGTAAACAAAAGAGTAATATATGCATGTGTGTGTCTTATACATGGTACTTAGTGAATGTTTTTTTTATTGATTTAATGTTTTTTTATGCATAATTAAAAAATATATTAGCATTCTGTACTCCTTCTCTATATAAACTATAAGTGTGCGAAGTGTCCGCGCAATTTTCGTCAAAAGTGTTACAAAGTTTTTGCTTCACGTATTAATATAAATATATGTACCTATTGTACAAACATCGCAATGCACTCACAATTTTTGACTAATCTTAAGAATGTGTTGTCAGCTGTCCAGCAGGAAAGGGGGCCGGTTGGCATGAAACATAGCACAGAGGGACGGATGCCTCTGCAGGAGAGACAAGTGGCTTACATGGCCCTCCCTGGGACTGCAGGGCAAGCACAGACCTCACAAATGCCCTCACATATGCCGTCACAGGTATTTTATTTATTTAGTTAATTGATTCAGAGGGGCAATTCTCGTAATTAAAATATAGTCAAAATTCAGTTTCGATCCAGTCTCGATCTCACAAATGTCACATTTGGTATTCTCGTAACACAATATGTAACTTCAAAATTAAATATAAGCGGGATTATATCGAAATATGAGTGGAAATTAAACAAAATAAGAATGTTACTTTGCCAACAACAAGAATTGATAATAATTAATCAAGTACATAATTTTAGTCAATTCACAATTCAATCTCGATTCGGTCAACTTTCAATCTACGTTCGTAGAAAATTTACGAGAATTGGCCTTCTGGTGTTATTTTGCGGAAGTCAAGTTTACAGGCAATTTGATCTACATTACTTTTCCGCCACCAATTAGTTCATGCAAATTAGTGCCGGCACCCACCCGCTACCGTTAGTAGTTGCATGTGACTGCCGTGGCTGCTGTGGTCGTCTCGGCGAATCTCCAACATCTGAAACAGAAGATACATGCGACCGCCGCCGCTTCGGCTGCCGTGGTCGTCTCTGCGACACGTGTTTCGCCTCTGCGCGAGGCATCCTCAAGCGATCTGTAGATGGTGATCGTTAGAACAACAACCTACAAATGACGGCAGTCGCATGTAACTACTAACGGTAGTGGGTGGGTTGCGGCCGGCTGCAGTTTACATGATCTAATTGGTGGCGAAAGCACCCAAAGTAGTGTAGATCAAATTGCCTATTTATTTATTTATTTATTACAGCCACTATATATACACTCAGAACCTAAATAGGCGCGTCATGTACGGTTCCAGAGAAGTTTTGGGGGTGTAAGTGGTTTATCAACATCTTTGAACCAAAGCCTACGTCACCTGCACGTGGTGCACCCTGCTGACTGATAAACGAAGATCTGGCGAAAGAGGTAAGGCTTAGCGTATTTTTTAAGCTGCCGACTGCTGAAGTCGTATTTGTTTGGGAATACTGCTGAGGGAAGTTGATTCCACGATTTCACAGTGCGTGTTAGAAAATGTCTTAAAAAGCGTGCTGAAACTGAAAAAAATGATAAAGAAAAGAAATAATTAACTTTGCCGAATGCGAAACTACCTCCACCTCACAGAACACCGCTGCCAAATAACAAATGCTCTAAGGGTTGTTGTATTCTTGCGAGTGAGTGAGGTCACGGTCAGAAAGGAAAGACTTGCTGCGTTGGTAGAGGAGGTGGTGGCGCGCGAGCGAAATTTCATGTTGCGAGCGTTCATATGGCTACGGTAACAGCTTCACATCAGGTGTGCCGTATGGGTCCATATTGGCTCACCTGAAGTTCTTTACCCGAAACTGTTCTTCCTTCCGATTTGTAATCATCATAATAATATCGCAGCATGCTGCGATATCAATCAGAGTGAGTGGATTAATGTTAGTATATTAGAAGTTATCACCATCATCACTACATAGTATAAAACAAAGTCGCTTTCTCTGTCCCTATGTCCCTTTGTATGTTTAAATCTTTGAAACTACGCAACGGATTATGATGCGGTTTTTTTTAATAGATAGAGTGATTCAACTGGAAAGTTTATATGTATAATATATGCATAACATAGTAGAAAAACACTGATAATTTAGAGGTTTCTAATGTGATGTCGTAAATAAACACATTTTTTTGCTCTTTCATTGCAAACGCTGGCTGAACCCAACGAGATAGATCAAAATAATGTAGTACAGTATTGTTCACCTTAAAATGGTCTACAAAAAAGTTCGCGATGGTATATGTCTATCTCTTAGTGGTAACACACAATAACCGTTATTTTATCCTTTGCTTTTTACAAGAAATAATGCCTTATTTACGAAGCGATTTTAAGCAATACAAAATTAATCCTTATCCAATTAAGTACCTTAAATACATTGCGCATTTAATATAGATCAATATGGCCCTTCACAGCATGTAATTTAAATGAATAGTTTAGAAGATATTACACATTTAAAATGCAGGGACATAACGGCTGTGGCGGTACCGGCCGCGGAGCCGGCGGCGTGTGCCTATAACTGGGGAAGGACTGGATAGGACAAAGCGCAAAGACCTTCTGTAGTACATTTAGTATCAGCATTGCACCCGTGCGAAGCCGGGGCGGGTCGCTAGTTACTTATATAGTTAAATTACAACTTATATAGTTAAATTACACATATGCTGTGTTTGCCTGTAACATCCTAATTTTTGTTATTATCTTGTTCCTTATCTTAGTCATATGATGTATGTCTGTTGGCAAACCTTTAATAAATAAATAAATGACCCTAACAAAAATAATAAAGGGTACAAGAAACTAAAGATATCCACAAAACAAAAAAAAAAATATCTATCTATATCCTTCTACTTCTGCCCCCTTACCACCATCTCTTATTGCGGTTCAAAAACTGAATAGAGTCGCTTATACATTGGTATGAATAAGCAATTTATTCAATTATTGAATCGCACTATGAGATGGTGGTAAGGGGGCTGATATTTGTTGCGAACTGTCAAACACAAGCACTAATGTCAACGGTCGGGTTCCAACACGATTTACATCACACGACTACGACACGATTACGAGACGACATTGAAATGACGATAGCGATATGCGCTAAATGTAATAAACAATTTTTGACAAGCATACTGTGCGATGGAAACTACCACGTTGACTGCACGAGCGTATCCATAATAATAAACTCTTTAAAATGTCACAAATGAATAAGCAAAATTACCGATGCCATATGTATTTCGAAGCTAGAACGGCCAGACTTTTTAAATTCTACACCTGAAGCTCAAGATGGTATCGTTGCGCGACGCTCTTGGCATTTAAATAAATAAATAAATATTGTCAGACAAAGTACACAGCGCCATCTAGCCCCAAAGTAAGCGAAGCTTGTGTTATGGGTACTAGACAAGTGATAAACATACGAATATAAATATATATATATATTGTAAATACATACTTATGATACATAGAAAACAGACAAGACAAACAGACATGTCCATGCACACAAATGTTTGTCCTGTGTGGGAATCGAACCCACGAGCGTTGGTGTCGAAGCCGCGTCATTGACCGCTACGTCCCCGAGCTGGCTGCGGTGTTCTGTTAAATGGAGGTACTTTCTCAGGTGGGCAGCTTTATCTTCTTCAAAATTACTTCCATAGGCAGGCAATTAAAAAATCGAATGAAAACAAAATCGGGGGATACAGTTTGGTGTTGCAGCTACAAATCTATCATCTCCATCCAAAATTCAATCACACCACTGGATAGATTAAGGATCAAAGAATTTATTACGCTAAGTAAGGACTATGGAACATCGCGTGCGGGGAGGGGGAAATGCTGCCATTTTGAGATAATTTTAGTGTATGTAACGTATTTACGTATAACACGGCCGTGACAATGACACAGGCACACATCATTTTTTTTTTCAGTTTCAGTACGTTTCTAATACGCACTGTGAAATTGTGAAATCAACTTCATTCTGCAGTATTCCCAAAGAAATACGACATGGAAGCATTCAAGAACCGAGCCAACATTTCCCTTAAAAAGCTGGAAACGAATCGGCGAACCCTTATTGCAAATTTCTATGGGCGGTGATTACTTTAGATATTACTCTTGTCCCCACTCATAAAAAATAATAAATTGCAGGTGCTACCGAGCACAAGTCCATCTGTCAGCGCAATGGACTTCGCCTTGGCCACAGCACTCGCTTTAAACAGAGGGAACCCAGGTAACTACGCACTTTAACATTTTGTGACCGTGATGTATATACGTTATTGCATTAGGGAAACCTGTACTGATAATGTATGCTCAAATAAATTAAATCACTTTTAGCCCCTAGTGATTAAAACGCTATTTTGGTCCCTGTTAACGTAGAACAAACTAGTTCTTTTCGAATAGATGTTATAAAAAGTGTATCTTATTAATTTATATGGCAGAACAACGTATGCCGTGTCAGCTTGTTACTAACTTATTACAATAAAATTGTTAGATAATAATAAAATTAATAAATAAATATTTCTGGACAATTTACACAGCGCTATCTAGTCCCAAATTATGCTTGTGTTATGGGTACTAGACAACTGATAATGTACTTAAATACATTTTTTTTTTTGTAAATACATACTTATAATACATAGTAAACACCCAACCAAGACAAACAGACATGTTCATGCACACAAATGTTTGTCTTGTGCGGGAATCGAACCCGCGACCTCGGAGTCAAAGTGACCATTCCTAACCATTCGACCACTGAGCTCGTCGCAATAATTAGAAATATACATCATACAATATAATTAGAAAGATACATCTGCCTACACATTTATAGTAGATTATTGCATCGAGCACAAAGTAATTTATTATTGCACCGAGTGCCTGATTTAGAGCCCGAGCGTTAGCGAGGGCTCTAATCTAACAGGCACGAGGGCAACATAAATTACTTAAGGCGAGGTGCATAATCTGCTTTTCTTTCAACTAATACCTATAGGAATAGTAGATAAAAGAAACTCATATCAAACAGTTAAAATAGAAGTTTCTATAACACTGTCGGCTTCATTTAGAATGTTTTCCGGAGTTAATGTGTCGCTAGATGATTCCATTTTAATTCGAAGCCGATGCACTCAAAATCAGATAGTATCACACTTTTATCGTTTCCAAAAATATTGTCAAGCAAAATTAACAAAGTTCCCGCCAAATCACTTTTTTAAATTTCTTTCATTTTTAACTCAGAGTTAGCAGCAATCATTTTTTTAAATTTGGAACAAGTAGGATAGAAACGAATACTAAGTACGAAAAAAAAAGTATTGATATAGGCTGGCTGAATAGAGCTAATCCATTGAGATTGCATTGATGCAATA
Source organism: Hypsopygia costalis (assembly GCA_937001555.2). Taxonomy (NCBI): domain Eukaryota; kingdom Metazoa; phylum Arthropoda; class Insecta; order Lepidoptera; family Pyralidae; genus Hypsopygia; species Hypsopygia costalis. The sequence goes on along the minus strand of OW443351.2, from coordinate 2,308,172 downwards.
ATGAAATTTCATACATTTTTATTCCTCTAGAGTAGTCTAGAGCATTAAAGACTAGTTTTGTACTGAGTTTTTAGTGTGATTGTGATGAAATTAAAGCATAGTTGGAAGGAAACTTGCTTTAATAACAAAATTGTTTGTCGGTAAAGTCGGTTTACGGACGATAATTTTACGTGATAACGCCATAAGAAAACATCGGCCGATGGAATAGAAGAGAGATAGATGTGTCACAAGCCGAACGCTTAAGACGATCGTGCGTCTCTATCGCTTGTTCCACGCTCTCGCTTGTACACTCGACTCAGGCGGATTGTCAATGAGTCCTGCTTTTTCGTGCGTATAGACGGCGTTCATTGATATAAAAGACGTTTATTTTTTGAAAAATGGAAAAATTCACCTGCCCTCCCCTAGGTGAATCTTTCCATTTTTCAAAAAATATTTATCTGGCAAGTTGGCCAAGACAACTATTTAAATAATAATAATTTAATTAGTTTGGTGTTATCAAAAATTTGCTGAATTTCATCTGCAAAGGTGGACTGCTATGCCTACTTTAGTAGTGTAATTACTTAGTAGCTTGATGACGCCACACTGTGACTCACACAGTAGAAATATAATATGCAAAAATTCGTCAGCAACACAAACCTTCCTGGTAGCTCAGTTGGAAGAGCACTCCACCGGTCATTGAGAGGCCGTGGGTTCCTAGGGGGGGCAGGTGAATTTTTCCATTTTCCAAAAAATATTTATCTGGCAAGTTGGCCAAGACAACTATTGAAATAATAATAATAATAAAAGACGTTATCAAAAAAAGCTACCGTAACAAGTAAAGGGATTTATTTGGAATAAATCTGTGAGATGTCGGTAGGAATGATATTACACTTAGTATTCTCAGCTCACCTACCTACAAATTTATCAACATTTTAAAAAACCTATTTAAAATTGGTCTTTTTCGATGAAACCACGTACGAGTAAGTGACCAGTTCAATGTAATTAATAGGCTTGTTGCCAATGTTACAAAATTATAAAAACTCTATCAGTAACGTAAAATACATAAAACTAGAACGATCTGCGATCTTAAAATTTTAATAACTTATGTCCGACGTGTTTTATGTTTGATCAAAGTTTGGTGGGAAAGTCCATTTTAAAGGTATGAAATTATAAAAAATAAATATTACCATTGTAGAAACAATAACAAATACTATAACTTTTGTTACGGCACTGGCTACATAAACGCAATATTTAACATAGCTGTCGTACAAATTTCTGATTTAATGCATATAAAATAGCAAAGTGTGACGTCATAACGTGATGGCCTTTTGTATGGAGCGTTTTCGGGATAGTCCAAAATTGTGATCTTCAAGTTATCATATCTCGAGAAGTTTTTATGCAATCGAAGTAATTATTTCACCTATATTTATATTATTGTGACGTCTTTAAATAACAAATCGAAAAAAAAATGGGATACAAGCCTATTTAATATAATTCTTTGTCGATTTTGGGTAACAACGTCGTAGGTTGTTTGATCAGATCGATGTTAGTTAATAGGCTATTTGACAATGTTCAAAAATTGTATATATTATTTAACAATATCGTAACTTTCATTCTAATATCTTCTGTCAGACTTATTTTAGGGTCGATCAAAGTTTGACGGGAAAGTCCATTTTAAAAGTATATAAACGTTATATTTAACATAGCTGTCGTACAAATTTCTGGTTTGATACATACAAAATACAAACCTGTGTCATAACTCAAGTAGCCTTTTGTATGGAGCGTTTTCGGGAGATAGTCCAAAATTGTGATTTTCAAATTAACATATCTCGTGAGATTTTTTTGCTATCGAAGTAATTCTTTCACCTATGGTTATATTATTGAGACGTCCCTACATATCAAACCGAAAAAAATGTTGGTCAAAACGTTGGATAAAAGTTCTTAAAGATAACAAGAAAGTTCTTGTTTAGTTTTAAATAGGTTGTGATTTGTAAAATTACTTATTGGCTACCATTTTGTGTTTCCATGAGTAACTCATCATAGTTCTTTGATCGAATGATTTGCAAGTGGTTCCCAACCTTTTTTTGTTCGCGGACCACTACGAGATTTTTGTCGCGTGTAGGGTTCGCAACTATCTTATAACTAATGCATTAATCTATACCTCGAGATTTGATTATTTTGTATAATAGTGCTCAATCTCTTACATTATAAGTTTGTATCACGGACCATAATTTATCTCTCACGGACCACTGGTGGTCTGCGGACCACCGGTTGGGAGAGAGTCTGTGTTGGCCGCGGGGGTGGCGGAGCGCGAGCGATATTTTTTTTACGAGCGTTAATATGGCTACAGTAACCGCTTCATTTCAGGCGGACAGTATATTTGACTGCCACCCGTCGTAGAATAAAAAAATAAAATGTCAAGGTAGTCTATACCTTTAAAAGAGAAATTGGTCAGTGGGTAGCTTTCGGGGCGGGTTAAATTATGTATGTATGTTCCGTATAGACTCCGAAACGGCTGGACCGATTTCAACGAAATATTCAGACAATCTTTAGATTGACCCAGCGGATGATCCTGAACCCCTGGACTACGCGGGCGAATCCGCGGGTAACAGCTAGTTTATTATATATTTTGAACAGTCTCACATTCACATGCGAAGTAATGGATGTCTTTCATTTATATAGTCTCAAATATCAATTGTTCCTCCTCCAGCTCCAGGATCACCACTCCTGAGTTCAGGCAACGAGAGTGAGACAGCTCACAGACATCAACTCTTGTTGCAATCCAGACTTATGGCGAATCTTTTCAACATGAACCTAAACGGTAAGTCTTTTTTACACTACCTCGGATGGCAAGAATACGGCTCGCCTGATGTAAAGCGGTTACAGAAGTCATATATATAAACATGAAATATAGCTCGCTGGTCACCCTCGCTGCTAATGCAGCAACTTGTTCCTTCCTGGTGAGCAAACTCACTCGCCAGAAAACAACAACCCTCAAGGGAATTGTTATTTGGCTGCGGTATTCTGAAGTGGGAGTACTGCCCCGGATGGGTAGCTTATAAATACGCTATGTCCTACCTCTTTTTTGCAAGAGCCTCGATTGTCAGTCAGCAGGGTGCACCACGTGTAAGTGAGGTTGGCTTTACCGCGCAGATGTTGATAAACCACTCGCAGTGTTGCTGCAGTTGGAACTTTTTTTTTTTTTTTTTTTTTATACTACGTCGGGTGGCAAACAAGCATACGGCCCGCCTGATGTGAAGCAGTTACTGTAGCCATATTAACGCTTGCAACATAAAATATTGCTCGCGCGCCGCCACCCCCGCTGCCAGCGCAGCATCTCCTTCCTTTCTTTCTGGTGACCTCACTCACTCGCAGGAACACAACAACCCTCAAGGGAATTGTTATTTGGCTGCGGTATTCTGTGAGGTGGAGGTACATTCCCCAGTCGGATAGCTTACAATTACGCTCCCTACCTCTCTTTTCGCCAGAGCTTCGTTTGTCAGTCAGCAGGGTGCACCACGTGCAGGTGAAGTTGGCTTTGGTTCAAGATCTTGATGAACCACTTACACCCCAAAACTTGCTGGAAATCTCTTCACAATCGGGCCAAATTCATTAGATTCGTAGTGAGTTACAAGGCAGCCGTAGTTTTACCCCCGGGACTGACGTGAACTTCACTGGTCGTTACAACACAGGAGACACAGTGGTGGGAATGCACCGATCTAGCTCGATGTGGGAATGCTTCGTGGTCTCTTGAACACCTACATTTCACATTGCTAAGAGGGGAAGTCAAATTCCAAAAGCTTCTTTCTCCTACTAACTGGGCCCACCACACACTCCCACCACTGTGTCTCCTATGTAACCAGGATTAACAGCGGCGACCACCAACAAAGGAGCAATGAAGTCCACTGCCGTCCCTGGGGTAAGACCTCACCTCCCTCTCCAAAAGCATGTCGAGGTTAGGTGAGGTTAAGCGTGGTAGCAACAAAAGCTGAGCGAACGGGGCTCAACTTGCTTTTGGGGAGGGCGGTGAGATAACTTAGGTATAACCAGTCAAATCTAGAAGCACCCAAATATCGGATATTGACAATAACATATATATAGAATGTCGCTGTATATGTAGTGCTTTTTGACTTGAATAAGTCTTTAAAATTGAAGTCAATTCAAAAAAACGAATGATAACCAAATCGGGGGATACAGTTTGGTGTTGCCGCTACATATCTATCATCTCCATCCAAAATTCAATCACACCAGTAGATAGATAAGGATCGAAAAATTTATTACGCTAAGTAAGGACTATGGAACATCGCGTGTGGGGAGGGGGAAGCGCTGCCATTTTAAGATAACTTTATAAAACGTATTCACGTACAACACACGTCCGTGTCCACTACACAGACGCACCCCATTTTTATCCGACTGCGGCGAAGCCAAAGAGGAGGGTTATGTTTTTTTAGGTTATATCACAGTATAAGTAATAGTACTACGTATAGTATGGCCAGTCCCTGCCGCTCTCTCGTGTCGACCTCACCTCCCCTCTGAGACAAATCTGGAACAGTTTGTATGGCGCCGCACGCACACACGCTCATTCACGCTCTGGACAGACGTCATTGTATATGTATATGTATCATTGTAGTAGTAAACGAGGTGACATTTGTATGGGGTGGCCGAGGTGTGGTTATATTTATGCTGAAAGTGGGGATCCGTTAAACAATCCCTGAAGTGTTATGTTGACTATTTGTGGTGCGTTTTATACTAACATCCTCTGGTGTTGTGCAGGCTCATTAAATGAGTTCCTGGCATCACTGCCGTCGTCGTCTCCATCTTCGAGCTTCAAAGGAGAGCAGGAGGGTGAGCAGGCCGCCGCCGCCGCCGGTGAGTAGTTTACAGTCACTTATTTTTTACCAGTACATCATCAACACCAACAGCCTGTATCTACCCACTGCTGAATATAAGCCTTCCCCAATGCTTTCCACCAGATACGATCCTCCGCCTTCCGCATCCAGCCGTTCCCAGCCGCTTTCTTAGGGTCATCGGACCATCTAGAAGGAAGGCGCCCAACATTTCGTCTCCACTCTTATACCTCCCTCATCTGCCATCACTTACTCGGCAGATGTGGCCGGCCCATTGCCACTTCAGCTTGCAAACTCTGAAGGCTATGTCGACAATTAAGGTTGACCAGTACGCTGAGTAAAAATACAACTTTATATTCAGTTATGTAGTGCATCTGTCCGTAGGTTGGATCAGTGCTTACAATCAGGCGGGTCACCTTAGTGGTATAAAAAAGCGTTTTTTTATAGTAGGAACATTTGCTCGGGAAAAAATTTCAAATTAGTTGTTTAAATTTTATTTCTTACACGTCGAGTAAAGTCAGTCAAGAAATCCCCTTTCTAGGTCCAGAAATCCCCTTTGCGCATCATTAAACGGTGGAAGGGGATTTATGGACAAAATATCCAAAAATCCCCTTCGAAGGGGACAATGCCAGAGGATTCATGGAATAAGCCACTTTAACCTCTAACGGTTGGTGCCAATCAAGCATACGATCCTCCTTTTCTATTCCACATTGGTTGACAGGCAACCGCATGGTCTGATGTGAAGCGGTTACCGTAGCCATACCAAAGCTTGTACTTTTTACTGTTGAACAAAAATAAAGTATAGAAAATACTGTTTTATAATAAATTAATAGTAGGTATATAACTATTCAATAAAAAATTAACTCCTGATTTCGTTTTAGTTATAATTGTGGAGAGGCGTATGTAATATTTAAAAAAGACTGCAAATTAATAAGTTGCGCGAGAAACTCTAAAAAATATGTATTTTAAACATTAAATAAATAAACTACTGTTTATTTTTCTAAAATACTGTTTAATATTCTTCTCAGACGTAAATATACTTTATTAGTTGTAAGTTGGCGTCCCTACACTTAAGATACCGCTCGCCTACGGGACGCTGTAAGAATGAATGAAAAGTGTTCGAAAATGTAGCAACATAATATGCCTTTCAGTGGCAGAGGAGCCGAGGCTGTTGGGCTCCCCGGAGACGGTGGAGTTCCCGCTGGACACGCCGGCCGTGACCGGCGCGCCCGAGCAGAGGCTGGCCAGGGTCTGCGAGGCCAGCAGCAGGCTCATGGTGGCCGCCGTGAAGTGGATCAAGGTCGTGGCCGCAGACCTGCCGTGAGTATATAACATGAGGCGGAAGCAGGCTCATGGTGGCCGCCGTGAAGTGGATCAAGGTCGTGGCAGCAGATCTGCCGTGAGTATATAACATGAGGCGGCAGCAGCTCATGGTGGCCGCCGTGAAGTGGACCAAGGTCGTGGCCGCAGACCTGCCGTGAGTATATAACATGAGGCGGCAGCAGCTCATGGTGGCCGCCGTGAAGTGGACCAAGGTCGTGGCCGCAGACCTGCCGTGAGTATATAACATGAGGCGGCAGCAGCTCATGGTGGCCGCCGTGAAGTGGACCAAGGTCGTGGCCGCAGACCTGCCGTGAGTATATAACATGAGGCGGCAGCAGGCTCATGGTTGCCGCCGTGAAGTGGACCAAGGTCGTGGCCGGAGACCTGCCCTGAGTATGACGCGGCATTATATGTATATTGGAGCTATTGTGTGGGATCCCTTTGAGAAGAAATATGTTCAACTAATTGAAAAAATTCAAAAATAAAATTGCTAGAAACATATATAAAAAACTGTACGGATACTATCCATTCATGTATCCCTCACTATTTGTATCGGGTATGATTGGTATGGAAACTCTTGAATTTAGACGTACTGTGCAGTTGATAGTACATTACTGTTCACTTCTGAAAAACAAAGTCGACAACCCGCATGCTTTAGAACGTATTTCTTTAATAGTGCCTAATAGAATTTGTGGTGAAGTTCCGTTGCGTCGCCGTCCGCGTCTATTCAAGGGCCCAGCGCCAGTACCACAGTTTTAAAAGCATACAGTTGGGAAGCGAAGGTACTTGCGCAGAGCAAGGGAGGGGAACCCGCGGAGAAGCGGGCGGTGCGGTCAGCGTCCCACAAACAAGCGTAGTTTGTGGGAGCCACCGTGAAAGGCAGTCACGTGCGCGTACTGAGTGTTTTAAACGTTTTTTTTTAATTTACGTTCAGTGATTCCTATTTATTATGATGGTGAATACAAATTGTTCTGTATACGGTTGTAACTCGATGTCGGAACACATCAAGAATTTAAAATTTTATAGATTTCCCCGTGACGCAAGGTAAGTTTTTTCTATAATTTCGTAAAAACCTACCTACTTTGTCTTTGTTGAAATGTATGTAGCTATATTGTTGGTGAAGTGCAAGGTACTCCAACTATAAGTATACAACATATAACCGAATTCTTGTGCTCCAACGACAGATGACTAAATAGTTAAGTACTTCGTAACTCGAACTCCAACCTAGCGGGGTTTTCAAGTGTAAATATGTAGGTATATATATTCTTTACGGCGCATGCTCTTGCCCAAAGTGTAATTATTATGTTTACACCTTCTTAATAGTTGGGATGTCGGACACAGAAGGAGTAGGTATTTGTCTAATATCAAACTGTTATGATTTTATTTAAACCGACAGAAAAAGACAAGGTTCTATATTCACCTATATTCAAGATTTCTGGGCAAAGATATTAATTACTACGTATGGCTGTGCCATTTCTAACATAAAATTTGTCTCTGCGACTATATGCACGTGCTGTGTGTGGGACGAACCTATGTGTATGTTTATGTTACGTAAATGTACACTATAAACTTTATAAACAAATGGGACACCAATTTTTAACTTACACTCTCATATTTATTATTTTCGCTGTCGAAAAGCCAAATGACTCATCGGTTCGTGACAAATTATCTCCTTAGAATGGCCTATCCATGCCTAGTAGTTAAGATCTTTGTTTCAGAGCTAGTTTCTTTTTTTTAATTTTTTTAAGCAATCACGTTTTTTGATAATTTTTATTTACTTTTTTATTTTACACATTTTAGTTATATATATACAGTAAATTTTGCTATCCAGTCATTGCATTTTGGGTATTGATATTCCTAGTTTCTATTATTAAGTATCTTGCGAAAATGAAGTGAGTAAAGTCGTAATCAAATTTAAATCGTTAATTGTTTGGTACCTACATCAACTTGGCTGGCACCAGAAATCCGCTATTTTTTTTAAAATTTGACATTTTTTTTTTAAACATACCAACACCAACCAGGTGCTGTAGGAAACAATATTTTTAGATAAATTATAGGTAGGTATTATTAAAACAAGTACAGTTTATATCACAGCCATGCTTATGTTTCCCCCATATTTTCATGATCAAATTGTTTATCCGAATGCGAATTCATTATATTGTTAAATTTAATGATAGAAAATTGAAATCTAAAAATAAACCTTCACGTAAATATTTAGCAGTGCAACATGTGTAAATATGTATATTATATTCTTGTTGATAAATGATTATAAAAATATTAAAGATTATTTGATTTCGAATTTTGTGACAACCCTTGCATATCGGCGAACGACCGCGTGGATACCTACGCGGGCGGCGGCATCGTGCCACGTCAAAGGCGATTTCCTACTGTATGAAAAATAGTAATACTGTGCCAGTACGGACGCCGCAAGGCAGTCGGGCGCCTACAGAACGGGCAATAACTTTATTAAATACAAGCATACATGTTATTTGGATGCCGACATATTTGTTGACAATGTCTCATTGTTTCTAAAATTACTTCGATTAAATAAGTAAAGGAAAGAACAATGTAAATTTGTACGAAAGTTTGACACTGACATATATATTGCATGCATTTTTAATACATTTCGTGAGTACCTATACTTTATAAGAATATAAAATATAATGAAATTTAATATAAACATATATATTTTAATTTGTGTTGGTATTAATTAATTTTATTATATATTGTTATTATTTCGTTTATCTTTGTTTTATAATTTGATTATTATTTAAATTACTTTCAATTATTTTAATTGTATAATTTGAATTATAATTTTTAGTTATTATAAAATTTTGTAATCTACCACATAAATGTTTTGGTTGCATATACTGTAAATTTATGTGTGTGAATAAATAAATAAATATTATGTGTGTAGGCAGAAGGAAACTAGCGCCATCTACCTTCTATGTAGATGTCAGAAAAGGCACCATGTCTTTTCTGATCGATAAATGGCGCTGTTCAGTTTAATGTTATCCTGCATCGCATTCATCAAATTAAAAAGTAAAAACGTTGACACCATCTATGATCATTTCTTCGCTCATATAGTTTCGTAAAAATTAATACCAACGTGTGAAGGCGCAAATTACTGTTCTTCATAGTTAATAGTGATGGATGTCATGAAAATAATTTATCGAAAGGGATGTAGAAAAACATGTTTAGGAAGAGAACGTTAACTGTCAAAATCCTGACCTCACGGAACTGATGGTAGTTCGGAAAGGTCAGGTCTGCAGCTGGAAATTGTCAAAATGAGACTATCTCAACTATTTTTATTTTACAATTGCTAGGTTAACACTAGTCGTAATAAACTCGAATTTACATCTCACGACACGACGTTTATTTTGAGACGGCTCTAACCCATAATCGTCCCACTGTTATTATAGTATGTCCACCCCCGCTGCTCAACTGCCGGTTAGGCGGAGGCCAGTGTTTTCAAGCCGCCCAAAGGCCAGTGACTTAGCTTAACGACTGTTGTCTAATGACAACAGCCGGATCTGACGGCTTAACGTGCCTTCCGAAGCCTCCGTGCTTCGGAAGGCACGAAGGTGCTCGAGATATATAAACCCATCCATAGACAGGCTATGATGAACGTTGCTTAACTTGCGTAATCTATTTAATCTAAGTGTTAAAAACACGTACTTTGAACTATTAACAAAAAAAGTCAAAAACATTTGCAACTAGATTGTAAATTTGCAAAATATGTGACGTCACACTAGGGGGGGGGGGGGGGGGTGTTGTCTGACAAATGTGACCAGCTGTGACAAGGGCGCCGGAGGGGTCAAAAAATCATGAAAATCGTGTGACGTAATTTATGGATGGCACCTTTGAGTAGTTCAAATGAAACAGTACCCATATCAACATGAAAACCGTTGTTACAGTACGGAAGCCCGAGTGGCCCTGCTGAAGAAATGCTGGCCCGAGCTGCTGGTGCTCGGGTTCGCGAAGTACTTCCAGAAGCTGCGCCTGCGCACCGTGCTGTGGAACATGGTGGCGCACCTCACCAGGCTGCTGGTGGACCGGGCCCTGGCCGGGACCGGCCGATCGCTGCTTAGAGCCCCGGAGTATTTGGTTTGTGTTGACGACTTCAATAACGAACAGTATCTAATATGTATATAAAATTTTCGTGTCCCGGTGTTTGTTACCAAACTCCTCCGAAACGGCTGGACCGATTTTTATGAAATATTGTGTGCACATAAAGATAAAGAGATAAAATTCCTTTATTCACAAAAATAAGGTGATACAGATGTCAGATTTATAAAGTGAGTTTCGCTTATTCTGCCCGATTTTGGGCGTGTGAAAACATAATTATCATTATATTTAAAATTATTATTAAAGTTTATATACATAATATCATTATTATTAAAATTCAGTTTAAGTTGCAATGTCCATTCATTATTATTGAAGTTATTTACAATTTATGTCGCAAGTATTCGTCAATAGAGTAAAAACATTTATTTAATAGAATTTCATGCAATTTTTTCTTAAATGTCGATAATTTGAGCTCTTTTAGATTGTCAGGAAGATGATTGTAAATTTTTATTGACATGCAATATACATTTCTTTTAAACTGCGTTAGACGTTGTTTTGGTGTAATCAGTCTATTTTTATGTCTTGTTCTAGAAGTTTGAATTTCTCCATGTTTAGTAAAAAGATTTAGAACACATAATTCGTAAATGTACAGACATGGAAGTGGTAAAATCGAACATTTTCTAAACAAAGGTTTACAACTGTCTGTTCGTTCTGCATTACTTAATGCTCGTATACATTTTTTCTGGCACATAAAAGCTCTAGAAATATCGACAGAATTACCCCATAATATTAAACCATATCGCAGTATAGATGATACATATCCATGATATGCCATGAGTGCAGCTTGCACTGAGGCTATATCGGGTAGGTCTGCGAATCGGTCAGGGTCTAAGTTTTTGCTTCACGTATTAATATATTTTTATAAATACTATGCCTCTGTTTCTTTGCGGTAATAGGCTATTTGACAATGTTCAAAAATTGTATAAATTATTATTTAACAATATCATAAAATACACAAAACTATAAAGATCTGCAAACTTTCATTCTAATATCTTCCGTCCGACTTATTTTATGGTCGATCAAAGTTTAGCGGGAAAGTCGGTTTTAAAGGTATGAAGTTATTAAAAAATAGTATTTCCATTGGAGAAACAATAAAAATAATATAACTTTTATTTTGATACTAATTACATAAACGTAATATTTAACATAGCTATCGTACAAATTTCTGATTTAATCCATACATAATACAAACGTGTGACGTCATAACCTAGTAGCCTGTTGTATGGAGCGTTTTCGGGAAAGTCCAAAATTGTAATTTTCAAATTAACATATGACGAGCTCGGTGGTCGAATGGTTAGCCTAGGAGTTGTTACGCTACGCTGCAGAAGACGGCAATGTCAAAGATAAAGACAGAATAGACGTATATGCAGTGTTTTTCAGCAGCAAAAAAAAAGCGGCCAAGTACGAGTCGGACTCGCCCATGAAGGGTTCTGTAGCAGCGAGTAACATAATATAAAAGTTACGATTTATGACGTATTAAAAAAAAATTACTTACTAGATCTCGTTCAAACCAATTTCCGGTGGAAGTTCATGGTTCATGGTTCATTTTAGAAGTTACATGGGGGGGGGGGGGGGGCACATTAGCAATGGACACTTTGACTCCGAGGTCGCGGGTTCGATTCCCGCACAAGACAAACATTTGTGTGCATGAACATGTCTGTTTGTCTTGGTCTGGGTATTTTCTATGTATTATAAGTAGGTATGTATTTATAAAAAAAAATGTATTTAAGTACATATTTATCAGGTGTCCTAGTACCCATAACACTTCGCGCTTAATTTGGGACTAGATGACGCTGTGTACATTGTCCAGAAATATTTTATATTTACTTATATTGGTGACAGTGATTCTATAATAACCCTTTTTGGTCGTAAAATTTAAACTTTGACTGGATTTTTGTCTGAATAATATTAATATAGTCATCTAGTCCCAAATTTTCGTCTGGACAATTCCAGAAATATTTATTTATTTAAATATTTATTATTTGTGCTATTAAAGTAGATCTTTCACGTGTTTTATTATTGTGACGTTCTTACATATAAAATCGAAAAAGACGTTAGTCATTTAGCCTGCTCATGTATGTTTGTCTGTACCACAGAGGCCTGGTGTCGTCCCTGATGATGCTTACGATGACGAGCGAGTGCAAGAAGTAAAGAGCTTGCTGTGTCGCCTGCGCAAGTACCTGATCAGCTTCAACGAGCTGGAGATCACTGAGTTGGAGCACGCGCACCTCCGCGCACTTTGCCTCTTCTCACCAGGTAGGTTTGACGAGCCTGTGCTGGAATGCCGGCTGACGGCGAGGTCGCGGATTCGATCCCAACACAAGACAAACATTTGTTTGCGTGCATGAACATGTAGTTGTATGTTTGTATGCAGTATGTTTGTCTTGGTCTGGGTGTTTAGTATGTGTTATATGTCTTGCATTTAAAACCCGTTTGTCGTTAGACCGCGTTTTTCCTAGTTAAAACTAGTTGTCACTCCGAGCTTTAGTCAAAACATGTAAAAAAAAAAAGTCACCTAATTGGCTGCGGTATTCTGTGGTAATTCCCCGTCGGGCATCTTACAAATACTATATACAGGGTGGCACGAAAATGATGGATTAAACGGAAGGGGGAGATAGGAGACGGTATTTCTGATCGATTTGACTCTCTTCATTGGGGTCCGGAAATTGACGGTTTCAAAGTTACAATTTTTTTTCAATTTTTTTGAAAAATCTCTAAGTGAAAAATTTATTTTTAAATATCTAAATTGACGACTGTTATTTTTAATTTGCTCAATCGCCGCTCTTATTTTGTCTCGAACTTCTGCCTCCGTCAATAATTTCTCGTAATTTTTCTACGAACGCAGATTGAAAGTTGACCGAATGGAGATTGAATTGTGAATTGACTAAAATTATATACTTGATTTCATTTGTTAATTATTATCAATTCTTGTTGTTGGCAAAGTAACATTCTTAGTTTGTTTAATTTTCACTCATATTTCGATATAATCCCGCTTAAATTTAATTTTGAAGTTACATATTGTGTTACGAGAATACCAAATGTGACATTTGTGAGATCGAGACTGGATCGAAACTGAATTTTGACTATATTTTAATTACGAGAATTGCCACTCTTTTCTCTGTTTGGTAGACAATTTCTTTAAAATAAGCCATAGGAAATAATCTATGGGGTTAAGATCAGGCGAGCGTGCAGGCCATGCAATTTGTCCTCCCCTACTTATCCAGCGATTCGGGAACCGTACATTTACTCATTTCACCAGAGCCTCTTTTTAACCGACTCCAAAAAAGAAAAAGGTTCTCAATTCGGTTGTATTTTTTTAATGTTTGTTACATCGTTACTCCGTCACAACTGTAGAGTAATTTTTGGAGTCGTTTTTTTTTTTGTTAAAATTATGTTAGTCAGCAGAATGCACCACGTGCAGGTTCAAAGATTCGCTGAACCACTCACACTGTTAACTTCCTCCAGATGGCGCACCAGACAACCTGACCAGCAAACTCCAAGACTACCAAGCGAATCTGATCCATTCCCTCAAGTCCGCCTGCGGGAGTGACCAGCGGTTCGCCACACTACTCCTCCAGCTGCCCGAGCTGAGGAGTTTCACCAAGACGTTCTTGGAGGACGCGTTCTTTGTCCCCGTGATGGGAGACGTGTGTATCGACAACTCCATAGCCCCACTGATGGCGAAGACTCATTGTGAGTTGATTTCTGTTTGTTATATCTTTAATTAATCCGGTGACCCACATGCTCGTTTGCCTCCCGCAAACGAGCATGTGGGTCACCGGATGGAAAGCAATCAGCACCGCCCATGGAGATCAGCAACTGCAACGGGTCGCCGATCCGTTGCCAGTTTATATATACTCCTTCCTTTCTTTCTGGTGACCTCACTCACTCGCAGGAACACAACAATCCTCAAGGAAATTGTTATTGGGCTGCGGTATTCTGTGAAGTGGAGGTACTCCTCCAGTCGGGCAGCTTAAATAATACTCTATGCCCTAGCTCTGTGTGCTGTGTTGGTTGATAATAATTTCCATAATTTTGGAAAATTTCGATGTATTTGAAATAGGCATATAGTTAGACGGATCCGAGCAAGCACCCTTTTTAGGTATTGGGTGATTTGGGTGTGCGAAGTCTACGTCCAAGAATCTGGTACGACAACAAGAGTACCGAAAAAGGCGAGTTAAAATTGAGGCTAATTCTGGGGCACAGGTTTTACCCCTCGGGTGCAGGGAATATTAGTGCTGTACCAAACGCTGTATTAACGCTGTAGCCACCATGGGACCGCGGCACGCGAAAGGTACGATGAAAAATACGATGAGCGGGACTAGGGATGCCAACTTTTTTTACAAGAAATAAAGTATATTTAGGTCTGAGAAGAATCATCATCATCATCAGGCCATTTTAGTCTCCACTACAGGAGCACGACCCTCTCTCGTCTGTCCCAGACAGAAGGAGGATTTGGCCTACACTCCCCACTGAGTCCCCGCTGAGAAGAATATTAAACAGTATTTTAGAAAAATGAACAGTATTTTATTTATTTAATGTTTTAAATACATATTTTTTAGACTTCTCGCACTTATTAATTTACAGTCTTTTTTTTTAAATATTACATACGCCTCACCACAATTATGACTAAAATTAAATCAGGAGCTGATTTTTTATTAAATGAATAGTTTTAAACTATTAATGACTAAATTAAAAAAAAATATATGTGAGCGTCTAACTCTAACACTAGTGTTAAGCATTTTGATGATGAAAACAGTATTTTGTATACTTTATTTTTGTTTAACAGTAAAAAGTATAATATAGTGAAAAACAGTATAATATTTACTGTTTTTAACAGTATAGTCACAGAATAATATACACTAGTATAGTTGGCAACCCTAGGCGGGACACCATCGGGGTAGGCTTGATACAAGTGAGGTTAGCTTTGGTTTTAAAGATGGTCCTGAGGTGGACTTATACCCCATGGTTACATTTATGGAAATAGACAATTTGTATGATAGGACATTGTGTGAATAAGAGGGAATTGTGAGGAGCTCTATCGTCGCGTCGTTGCGCGTGTACAGCAACGTCGACCGGAGCCTGTCCGTGGATGGGTTTATTTATGTCAAGCACGTTCGTGCAGTCCCGGCTGTTGTCATTAAATAACAGTCGTTAAGCCAAGTCAGTGGCCTTTAGGCGGCTTGAAAACACTGGCCTCCGCCAACCCGCAGTTGAGCAGCGTGGTGGAGTATACTCTAAACCTACGATTAACGTTGCTTAACTTGTATGTTGCGTGATACGTGCAACGGCGCCATCGAGCTCCTCAATTTATACATAATATATATATTCTGGTACCGACCAAGTCACAGGAGTGAAAAGACGCATCGCTTTTTCAAAAAAAAAAAACCGGACAAGTGCGCGTCGGACTCGCCCACCGAGGGTTCCGTACGTAAGATCATTATAAATAGTTCAAGAATCTAACCCCCTATTGATTTAATTACAAATGTATAGTTTTAAGATTTATTCCTGTACTTGTAGTCAACGGGAAGTACTCTATGAATTTGATTCCCTTGAAAATGTGTCGAAATATGCGTTTTTTGCGGAATAAACGGCCGTATCTTTTTTTTACGTAAACTTAGCAGTTTGATTTTTTTATTACTTCATGGGACCGCAGACCTGAGTATACCGTTCAAATTTCAGCTTGATACCTCCACGCAATCGCGAGTTAGAGGGTCTTGACAGACAGACAGACAGATGGACAACAAAGTGATCTTATAAGGGTTCCGTTTTTCCTTTTGAGGTACGGAACCCTAAAAAGTAACGTAATTACTCGCACGGGGTCACCACTCAAGAGCACAGCAACGTATCCTTCCACTCCTGTGACTTGCTCGCTACTAGAATACAAAGTTCGACGCGAGTAATGAAGCTAGCGAGGGCGCAGGAAAATTTTGTCCGCTCCAAGTCCAACATTTCATAATACGGACATGCATTGAACCCATGCGAGTAATTAGGGGCGCCGGCTTTTAGAAAACCTCATGGGTGCTCATGCTCATATGATGACTCGAAAAAGTGGCGAAGTGTGAGACCAACAAACACCCAGATCCAACACAAATATCTGTTTCATCAACAAACATTTGTGTTGGTGCGGGAATCGAATCGGCGACCCTTGCGTCTCAACCGGCGGTGGTTTAGAACCACTGCGCTAAACGGGTCGTCGGGTATTTTTTTTTTTATACAACGTCGGGTGGCAGACAAGCATACGGTCCGCCTGATGTGAAGCGGTTACCGTAGTCATATTAACGCTCGCAACATAAAATATCGCTCGCGCGCCGCCACCCCCGCTGCCAACGCAGCATCTCCTTCCTTTCTGGTGACCTCACTCACTCGCAGGAACACAACAACCCTCAAGGGAATTGTTATTTAGCTGCGGTATTCTGTGAGGTGTAGGTACATTCCCCAGTCGGGTAGCTTACAATTACGCTCCCTACCTCTCTTTTCGCCAGAGCTTCGTTTGTAAGTCAGCAGGGTGCACCGCGTGCAGGTGAAGTTGGCTTTGGTTCAAAGATCAAGATGAACCACTTACACCCCAAAGAATAAAAAAACGCCCATCCCTAAAAGACGATTACTGATCTGTTTCTTGATATCTATTCTCAGAGGTGCTCGGCACCCACTGTTTTTTTTCTCATGGGTGCTCGAGCCCCCAAGCACCCACGGAGTCGGCACCCCTTCGAGTGATTAAGAATTAATGACTATATATTTTTTTTTTCGTTACAGATTATTGAGACATGGATTGACCAAGTATAAGTTAAGTTACCAAAAAAAAGTTCCTATAATGTATTATTTGTAATGTTTTAGTCAATTTTGTGTTCATTGTACAGTCGTATAAGGAAATTATTAGGGGTACTCCCCTTTGGATCCGCCTTTGCTAACGATGCCGTTTTTTGATCAAACATTACATAGGGTATTGTAACCTTTGCCTAACTTAGAGAGATGGGCAACACGCAACGCTGCTTTAATTAGATAATGACATATCACCAATAAAAAAAACGAAAAAAATAAAAAACAAAACAAAAAAAAATACAAGAAAAAAACGAAAAAAAAAAGAGTAGGTATATATATCGGTAACATATATGGGAAATATATATAAAAATGAAACCCTATTTAGGGGTTCATTTTTATATATACTCGTATTAGCGTCACGCGTGAACGACTAGAGCGATTTCGCTAATTCTTATTTTGTTCTGTTCATGACCTATGATGACATGACTGATGAGGACCTTCTCCTTATGAAAGTAAAAAATAAGAAAGTTACGCGGAAAATAAGAAAATTTACGTTAAGTTTTATTAGAAATAAAGTTACGCCATAAAGTTAATATTATTGACTTTTCTAATGTAACTTTATGACGTTTGATAGACGAGTCGTTTGACTGTTAACGTGAACCATTAGCTAGTAAGTACAAGTATATATATTCCTTTTTAATATGGCTATACGTTGATTACCTAATAACAAGGTTTGTATAATTATACATAATTATGACCACGCTGATCAACTGCGGGTTGGCGGAGGCCAGTGTTTTCAAGTCTAAAATGTTGATACTAAATTGATCGCAATTAACATAAAAATAATGTATAAGTCATTATTAAAAAAAAAATATATATATATATATATTTTAATAATTGATTTTTTTTTTGAGATTTAAGGATATATAGTTATATCGTTAATTCTCAAAATTGTCACTATCGAATTAAAGTAGCGACAAAGTACAATATGAACCAACATACAGAGATATTTTTATAAGGATACTTGATAAGTGGCATGAACATTAGGCCAAAGGAATTTGATGGGATCTCGGAGAAAGACATTGATGAGCGATATGATATACAACAAACAGCGGCGTAGCTATCGCCGTATCAATGATGCGGGGGCCCTTCGCCTGATCAAGTTAAGACCTTTTTGGTCGAATTAGAATCGATTAGTACCTACCGATTTGTATATGTTTAAATTTCTACCTCGATAGGTACTAATATGGACCAGCCCTAATATGGACCATGGTACAAAGATATTTTTATAAGGATAATTGATAAGTGGCATGAGCATTAGGCCAAAGGAATTTGATGGGATCTCAGAGAATTTAATCTATACACTTTTATTTCGGGAAGGGCCCGGCTGTAAGTAAAGGAATTAATTGGCTTTTAATTAACCAATACAATGGCCCTGTTGACTGTAAAATTATATTTTACCAATGAACCTATTCAGGTAGAAATTTAAACATATACAAATCGGTAGGTACTAATCGATGCTAATTCGACCCACTAATCAATAACTCAGGTCAGGTCAGGACAGGTCTTAACTTGATCAGGCGAAGGGTCGCGCTGGGTCTACGGGTAAGGTAGAGCCTCCTCAGTCCTGAAGTGTTTGGGTAGAAGGACCCGCCTAGCGTAAGCTACGCTACTGACCACAAAGTACTACTATACTGATCTCCAATCAAACAAACAGATTATAAAAACGGCAAACCACACTTATCTATCTTTTTATTAGTAGTATCTCTGATGTCCTCAGACCAAAAGATCAAAAAGCGGCACTTATATATTTTACTATAACTACCTCAGATCTCTGATCACACCAAATATTAATTAATCAATTTAATATTTTTTTAATAAATACTTTGTATTGTATGGATATACATACGTTGTTTCATTTTCTTTTTATTGTTATTACTTTTCTTCTTTGATTTTTTATTTATACTACGTCGGGGACAACGTCGCCAGCCGATGGCCCAGGGAGGGGGCAAGTTGATATGGAAAAGTATGAATTGTAGGTAAAGTCGAGAGCTCATAAAGCTTTTCACTTGTAGTACGAGCCTTACATCTACAACGATTGTAATAATAACGGTTCAGAGTCCACCGTGTAAGGCTTCACGAGTTCTTGACTGTACAATAAAGATAACTTGATATGTTGGGGGGGGGGGGGGGGGGGGAGGGGGGGGTCAGCTGTTCTCCCCCCCACCCCCCCCCTGGCGACGCCCTTGGTCGGGGGCGTTATTTTCAGTATATTACAAAGTACACTGTGGGCGTTATGTCATAAATGTGAAGTGGTTACCATTACTATATTAACGCTCACAATGTAAAAATCTCATGTTCACAAACACAGTGAACATGAGATGTCACTCGCGCATCGCCACTCCGACCTGCTGCCAACTCAGCTACTCGTTTCTCTCTGGAGACCTCACTCACTCGCAAGAACACAAATCCTCAAGGGAATTGTTATTTGGCTACGATATTTTGTAATGTATTTCCCCAGTAGAACAGCTTACAAATACGATGTACCCTACCTCTCTTTCGCCAGATCCTCTTACACTAGTCTGCAGGGTGTACCACGTGGAGGTGAGGTTGGCTTTGGTTCTAATCATCGTGGTGAGCCACTTATACCCAAAAATTACTATTGAATAGAAAAATGGACTCCACATGGTATAAATAAATAAGTGGTCAATCCATAACTTCTGAACTTTGTAGGTTTTATCCTTTTTCTATGACAACCACGCCCAATCGCCCCCCTATTTCTATTACATAACCACGCCGCATCGCCCCCTTTTTCTGTTACATGACCACGCACAATCAGTATTATACTGATATGCATGATGGACACAATAAGTGATAATGATGTCACCTGATTATTTTGCTTAATGTACAAGATATTGAAAAAAATGTTTTTATATCTTAAAAGCGCTTCACCAGATCTATGTATTAAATGTTATCATAATATAATCTATATATTGCTAGCTGCCCGGCAAACCTAATACTGACATAAAAAAAACTGTTACATAGTGAATATATTATATAATCTAGAAAACATACTTTACGACCTTCATACTTACTACGTACCTACCAAATTTACATAACATTTCATAAAAATTAATAACATTGCCAACATTTTAAAACAAGAAGCAGACTTAACGTCAAATAGACATTGACAGTCAGCAGGGAAACTGTCAGGCAGTCATTTTCGTTTTTCTGGGGATGTTCAAAAAGTATCGATATATATCTCTACCTTTTATTTAGAATATATTGGTATTTAAAATGTGCTGTGCTGAATGATGACTTCTGTTACGTACAGTTAACAGCGAGTGCCATTATTAAACATCGTTATATGAAACTTTAACCGTAATGAGATATAAACCCCTGTGTTTTTTTTTGTTTTCTCTTTTTACAGCTCAGTTCAAGTGGTTTTAGTCAATTTACTTGTCTACAATTTAGTCAGATCAGTGGCAGCGGCAGGGAAAAATGATTTTTGATACTGATTTTTACATTACTAAGGCAGCAATAATATACGGCCCACATGTAGTCTTGTGCTTAATCGGACACTCTTAGGTGCGCACTGTAATAGTATAGTCCGATTAATGTACTAGTACACCTTAATAGTACTATTAGTACCTATTAGTACTGTATGTGATCAATGTAAATTTGGTAATTACAAGCACTATACAGCGCTGTATAAGATTTTCTATGAATAAAACACACGGCGCTGAAAGCGATTTATACCAGTGCAGTGCGCTTACCTCCTATCTCGCTTACTCTTGCGATAACATTGCGAGACGCTTTATTCTTTGTCTTTCGGACAGACCACAGACAGACAAGTGTTTCGGGCCTGGATAACCTAGTACACTGTACGAATAGTCCGATTAGTCCGAATAAGAGTTCGCGTTTGGTAACGTTTCTTATAATACAGTGTCAAGTACCGTCACCTATTAGTACATCGTACATGTACTACTCAAGACTACCCACTTGATGGAAAGTAGTTACCTCTTCATGCCCTTTATGAACAACCTCATGCTCCACCTCGACAGGCAGTTCATTCTTGATAGCACGCAGATAAACGTCTCTGGAACCATACAGTACGTCGTCGTCGGACTCACGTGACCTAATGAACCTAACCTAACTTAGCCTAATGAAAAATATCGATATTATTCTTATATTTTGTAACAACCCTAGCTTTCCTATTTTTCTTTCTATTTCAGAATTTTCATACGTTTCTTTTTGTTTGTTGCTTTGCGGTTTATTTGAATCTGAGGAATCATAATAATTCGTAAAGACAATAAAATGTCCACCAAAGTAGCTGTTGTAACTGGTGCAAATAAAGGCATTGGTTTTGCAATAGTTCGCGGTCTTTGCAAGCGGTTCGCCGGTACAGTATATCTCACGTCGAGAAATGAAGATCTAGGCAAAGAAGCTGTAGATGCCTTGAACAAAGAGGGCTTGCATCCTAACTACCATCAACTGGATATCACTGTCCCGAGCAGCATTGAGAAGTTTCGGGATTACATCAAAGAGAAATACGGCGGAATCGATGTTTTAGTGAACAACGCGGCAATTGCATTCAAAAATAATGCCACTGAACCTGTTGCAGTGCAGGCGGAACAAACTTTGTTCGTCAACTACTTCTCTCTACTATCTACATGCGAAATATTGTTTCCTGTACTCCGAAATGGCGCGCGAGTTGTCAATATATCCAGTTCATGCGGCCACTTGAGTCATATCCCAAGTGAATCTCTAAGGAACAAGTTAAAAGATTCAAATCTGACAATATCAGAGTTGTCCAGGTTGATGCAGCAGTACATTGATGCTGCTAAGCAAGGTACTCAGTCGTCTGAATGGGGGAACTCTTCGTATGTAGTTTCTAAAGTCGGTGTAACAGCATTGACAATGATCCAGCAAAAAATGCTGAAAGATAAAGGTATGTGTTGACAATATTAATAATATTTTCTCCATCTTAAACTAGAAAATGAGGCTTTTGTCCGATATGAATGAATATGGATAATAGTACCTAACATTTTGTGTTATTGATTGGAATGAGTGGACTGAGCAGAACGCTGAAAATACATTCTTGGAAAGGCTCCAAAACCACTGAAACGATTTTGATGAAACTCTTCACAATTAAAGACCTCGATATGCTTGAGATTTGTGTCGAAAATAATTGAGATCTATCATGTCCTTAAGGAATGATGATCAAACACAATTTCCATTGAAATTTATGGAAAACATACACTCAGCAAATCTACTCTCTCCACTCAACCTCGGATTCGGACCCGTGGGCTAGAATGCGGCCTAGTTATAATTTATAATGTCAGAACTTATGAAAATATATTTATGTTTTTCCAGATATAAAAGTGAATGCTGTGCATCCTGGATATGTTGACACGGACATGTCATCTCACAAGGGGCCTCTTTCGATAGATGAGGGTGCATCTGCCCCTCTGTTCTTGGCTCTGGATGCGCCAGATTCTGTTCAGGGGGAGTATGTGTGGTATAATAAGAAAATTGTTAGTTGGGATGGGGAAGTACCAGAGGAAAAATACTAGGCTTAAATCTAAGGTCAACTACCTTAGATTTAAGCCTGCACTAGAATGAATTATTGTGAATTAAATAAAATGTAGCCAGTAAGCTGGCATGGCTCCCTCTATGATAGCCCACTAAGAAAGCGTGAGTGGTGTTTATTATTCTGGTTAGTTGGCTGAAACAACTATTTAAAATAATAATAATCTATGTCACATTATTGTTGATTAAATGAATTAGTATGAACTTTACCATTGTGTAGATGCATCACAGTCTGCATCATTTGATGGACCATCATATAGTGGAGCCACTACAAACTACTAATATTAAAACCAGCCACAGTTGAGTTTCATCGTTAGTACATTACTCTAAGTAAACATTTGTCTATTATCCTTTCACAAGCTGCAAATTTTAGGGCTGTACCAAGCGCTGTACCCACCATGGGACCATGGAACGCGAGGAGTTATTGCTGTGAGAAAAGAGGCTGTGCATTTTCACAAATATTTTCTATTATTAATGTTAACTTGAAAATGCTTGGATTTATTTTTGTATGTATAATTTTGAATATTCAATAAATTGTTAGATTTAAGATAGCTAAAGAGATACTCGAAAGTTATTGTAACTAACTGTTGTTTATTGGAAAATCTATGTAAAATAGAAATATAGTTTTTGAAATGCATTTTTTATTGTTGCCTAATATATATGAGTGGTAGTTTTGGGATTTGAAAGACTAGTTATCCCCGACAGGACACAATTTGTGGAATGAACTGCCTGTCGATCTTTTCCCAGGAGACTACAGCATGGGGTTCCTCAAAAAGGTTGTCAAGATTATGCGGAGTTGTAACGTGGTGTTACATGCATCAATAGACTGCGGTAATTAATCAGGTAGGCCGCGTGCTTTGCCTTAAATAAATATTGTCAGACAAATTACACAGCGCCATCTAGCCCCAAAGGAAGCGGAAGCGGAACATACGTAAATACATTTTTTTTTGTAAATACATACTTATGATACATAGAAAACACCCAGACCAAGACAAACAGACATGTTCATGAACACAAATGTTTGTCCTGTGTGGGAATCGAACCCACGAGCGTTGGTGTCGAAGCCGCGTCATTGACCGCTACGCCACCGAGCTCGTCCTTCGCTTTCTTAGTAATACTTATAAAGAAATATATCACTAGCAGACACTTTATTAACCATCAGGAGGGTGTTATGCCTGATCACCATGATCGTAAGTATAAGAAAAATTACGCGAGTGTTCTTACACGGTTTGGTATTTAAAACATGTATTTTGATAGAACTTTGTATTTTTTTAGACATGATTGCATGATTTATGAAATATAAGAACGGGAATTAACGCAATCTTGCATAAGGGTATTTACATACCTTTTGAAACAGAAGATGGGTCAGGGTGGCGCAATAAGAAATTTCACTAAGTTACAATAATATTATTTTTATTCACAAAGTATAAGCGCGGCGGGCGTTCTGTTCGGTTGAGCGTTACACACAGTCTGAATAACTATTTCTTATTTTACATCTCAGTACCAGGTATTATTCACTACAGTAATAGTTATTACTACGCAGAGGTGCACAATCAAAGCTCTATGTCGCACGAGGTCGCACAGTCCAACACCGTGCTATATCTAGGCGGCGCGTATCAGATTCGGAGAACCATTTTAATGCGAGGAACAAAGACGCTGTAGATAGATAGGTATTACAGAGGACCGGTGTAGGGCGACGTGAAGGGATTTTGTAACACTATTGCTTGACGTTTCGACCAGGTTGCACCGGTATTTTTTTATATACATACTACGTCGGGTGGCAGACAAGCATACGGCCCGCCTGATGTGAAGCGGTTACCGTAGCCATATTAACGCTCGCAACATAAAATATCGCTCGCGCTCCGCCACCCCTGCTGCCAACGCAGCATCTTCCTCTCTTTTCGCCAGAGCTTCGTTCGTCAGTCAACAGGGTGCACCGCGTGCAGGTGAAGTTGGCTTTGGTTCAAAGATGTTGATGAACCACTTACACCCCAAAATCTTTGCATCTATCACAAAAGTCGCAGAGCCTCGACGTGCGGCTCATCATGCACGAGCTGCACAAACGCGTAAATTACGACCCTCGCGGATTGTCACAAGACCGAAGTTGGCCGTGTGGTTTCCGACAGACTAGAATAGAATCACTCCGTTTCTTCCCGTGGATGTCGTACAAGGCGACTAAGGCAAATACATTTTTAAATATCGATCAGGCCTCCCCAACCCGTTTGACCAGCGTGGGGAGTGTAGGCCAAATCCTCCTTCCGTCTGGGACGGACGAGAGAGGGTCGTGCTCCTGTAGTGCTTCTGTGTGCAAGTGACAACGTTATAGAGTGGCTAAATTAGAGCGAAGTTGAAGGACCAGACGATTTCACTGAATATCACTTGGATATGTTGGTTCCAATAGTCTGTTGAGACCGTGTACGAGTCTCCATGAATTGAATTGGAATAATTATTTTATTAAAACACATACGGCCCGCCTAATGTGAAGATGTTACACAATGAAATGATAATTTTAATATACATACATATTAGTTTTTTCCTAAAATATTACTTATGGGAACAATATTTTCTGTCACCTAAGTTTAGATGTGTCACTAAGTTTAGATGTGTCTGCATTACCCTAATAATAATATCTATCCCCAAGAAATAGTCATCATTTTAATCAAAACTGTCTCTAAATATAAATCATCAGCTTAACAAACTATTAGTATCATTTAATTCGTTTGATCATCAAAATAATAGATCTGTCACCAAATAATAGATCGGCTCCTTAATTTAATGAAAAAATGGCTAATAGAGGCGAAATCAAATTGGCGTCATATTCACTAACAAGTCTTACCAATACTTGGTCAATGTAATAAATCATGTTTTGGTTAGATTTGAGTTGATTTTTGGTTAGGTCTGGGTTTTCTTATGTCCTGCCATCGGAAATAGGAGCTCCGCGAAGCGGAGCTTCGTCAACCTAGATGATGAATGATGTGGTGCCAAGTAAGCTTAATTATTAATAATTGACAATATAATACATACAAAAAGTCTTATTTGGTACTAGACCCTATATCTCCATGATTTTAGGTGATTTATTGTGGAATCGATTTTATATTGTTTGGTGACAAATATATTATTTTGCGGGCAAACCCTATTAGTTAAGAAACACAAAACTAATTAAATTGGCGATAGCTTAAATGATGCCCAAATATTAATAAGCAATGAATGATTAATGATAAAACGAGGATGGCACAATATTATGCAACAACAAAAAAAAAATATTACGCAAGTTACTAAGTTGTTAATAAAAATAAAAGTTTGCTTTAGACGTTTACCGTGGTTTTTTTTTATACCACTAGGGTGGAAACAAGCGTACGACCCGCCTGATGGAAAGCAATCATTGTAGTCTATGGACGTTTGTACCAATAAAGGCATCATTCACGCGTTGCCGAGTCTGCAAAAACCCCTTATCAGCTTTCTAGAAAAACCCCATACTTCTCCTGGAAAAATCATATGTTTAGCTCGTCAAGGCATTGGTCATTTGATACACATATCGTATGGGCTATTATAAATCATCATTTTACGGCGACCGCCATATTGATTTTACATGAATATAGATAATTGTAACGAGAACCAAACGAGTGTGTGAAGTTTCAGCTCAAATGGACTGGAGGAAGTGAGTCAAATTTAATTGCAAGATTTGCTTACAGACGGCGCTGAAACTAAATGAAAGCTCATAAATCATTTATATCTATACTAATATTATAAAGCTGAAGAGTTTGTTTGATTGGTTCAGCGCGCTAATCTCAGTAACTACTTATTCGAATTGACAAATTCTTTTAGTGTTAGATAGCCTATTTTTCGAGGAAGGCTATAGGCTATATAACATCACGCTACCACCAATAAGAGCCGAGCACCAATGAAAAATGTTGCAAAATTGGGAAAAAATATTCCTTCTATGAGCTTCCGTTACGTGCGTAAAGCGTAAACCGTAAACTGGTCCAAGTTACGCAACAATTACATATAGGGAATTATGATAGCCAGGGGCGCCGGCTTTTATAACCTCATGGGTGCTCATGCTCATTTGATGACTAAAAGTGGCGAAGTGTGAAAAGAGAAATGCACACTGATCGACCGACAAATAAATTAATGTCCTACTTATATACTGCGTACTCTAAACCACGGGTCGTCGGGTAATAAAAAACACCTATCATCCTTAAAAGGCGATTACTGATCTGTTTCTTGATGTCTATTCTCAGGGGTGCTCGGCACCCACTGTTTATTTCTCATGGGTCTCGAGCCACCGAGCACCGACGGAGTAGGCGCCCCTGATGATAGCATAGGTATGTCTATCTTATACATTGTCTCACTATAACCTTTCAAATGGTAACCTTGCGCTTCACTCTCAACGCTCTGTCTCACGCAGACGAAGTTGCGCGAGTCAGCTAGTATATCAATACATCGTGACTATTTAGGTACCTAGTGATTAAAAGAGGATTACACAACAATATACAATAATATTTTTTGTTCAGAGCCCACTGAGCAGAATGACATCGCAGAAAATAAATAGGTACATATACTGTACCCATACCAAGCGATTCCTTTAAGTAAGTAGGTAATGAGACGTAAGCAGAGCCGTGAGGCAGCTACTGACTACCCATATATTTTTTGCCGCGATAACGTCTTGTAAATCGATGATCGCCGGCTGCACGCACGTTAAAAGCATGACTCATTGTCATGTTCCACCTGAGCCGAGAGTGCAAACGAGACCGCGGAACAAGCGATAAAGAGGCACGCGATCGGCCTAAGCGTTCGGCTTGTGACGCAACTATCTGTCTTCCACTACATCGGTCAATGTTTTCTTACGATGATATCACGTAAAATTATCGTCCGCAAACCGACTTTACAGACAATTATTTTTTTATCATGCTCAACGTACCTACATAGTTACCATTCAAGTCAATTCTGTCATAGTTTATTTTTAGATTAGGTATTACTACTGTGGCATTACTAAGCATATCGCAGTATCTCTCAATCTGAGAGATTAGCAGTTACTTATTGTAAGTGTTTAGCCGCAGTTTGTATTCAATTCTCCGTCAATAACAACGTCTATTTCGTAGTCTCCGTTGTTTACTAAAGTTAATTATATTTAAATTACTAAAATGTCAGTAAAAGTAGCCGTTGTGACTGGATCAAATAAAGGAATAGGCTTTGCAATAGTTCGCGGTCTTTGCAAGCGATTCGATGGTGCTGTATATCTCACGTCGCGAAATGAAGATCTCGGCAGAGAAGCTGTAGAGGCCTTGAACAAGGAAGGCTTACATCCTAACTACCATCAACTGGACATCACTGTCCCGAGCAGTATCGAGAAATTTCGGGATTACATCAAAAAGAAATACGGCGGTATTGATATTTTAGTGAACAACGCTGCATTTGCCTTCAAAAATAATGCCACTGAAACAGTTGCAGTGCAGGCTGAACAAACAGTGTTCGTAAACTACTTTTCTCTTTTATCTACTTGTGAAATATTGTTTCCAATACTTCGAAATGGCGCACGAGTGGTCAATGTATCCAGTTCAATGGGCCATTTGAGTCGTATTCCAAGTGAATCCATAAAGAATAAGTTAAAAGACCCGAATCTGACAATACCAGAGTTATCGGAATTGATGCAGCAGTATATTGACGCTGCTAAGCAAGGAACTCACTCTTCAGATTGGGGGAATTCTTCTTATGTGGTTTCTAAAGTTGGAGCAACAGTATTGACAATGATTCAGCAGAAAATGCTTAAAGATAGAGGTATGTAGTTCATTTATTAATAACATTTCATAGCCTCAACCAAATAGAAAAAAAAAAAACAGGACAAGTGCGAGTCCGACTCGCCCACCGAGGGTTCCGTAGGTACGTAGTATCATTATTAAATTTGATATTTTTCATTATAAATAAGAAATAATGCGTCGAAAAAAATAAATAAAATATATTTTGCAATGTGTACATCAAGCCCTTTCATATGATACCCCATTTGAACTAGTAATTTCAATTTGAAATTTCGACACCCTATAAAAAATATAGACCCCCTATTTTTTAAGATCTATTTACAAATGTATAGTTTCGAGATTTATTCCTGTACTTGTAGTCTATAACGATGTTACTTGCCAAATTTCATAGTTCTAGGTCAACGGGAAGTACCCTATAGGTTTTGATTCCCTTGAGTGTGTCGAAATATGCGTTTTTTGCTGAATAAACGGCCGTAACTTTTTTCTACGTAAACTTAGCAGTTTGATTTTTTTTTTAACTCATGGGACCGTAGACCTGAGTATACAGTTCAAATTTCAGCTTGATACATCCACGCATTCTCGACATAGAAATTCTTGACAGACAGACAGACAGACAGACGGACAACAAAGTGATCTTATAAGGGTTCCGTTTTTCCTTTTGAGGTTCGGAACCCTAAAAATGAATGAGCCTATCTGTACTTTCATAAATTGAGTAAACATAACAAAAACATCATTTTTGAAGCCAGTTGTAAACGCTCTTCCTTACCTAGGCCACAGCCTAGGCGAAATACGGAGTCCATGAGCCTGTGTTAAATTTATATGGGTTAAGGGAGTGATAAAGAGACGTTTGAGGTTCACGTAAACACGGAGGGATCTTAAAATAAATGGTTATTCTATTTTTAGGGTTCCGTACCTCAAAAGGAAAAACGGAACCCTTATAAGATCACTTTGTTGTCCGTCCATCTGTCTGTCTGTCAAGACCCTCTATGTCGAGAATACGTGGAGGTATCAAGCTGAAATTTATATGTATAAGTTGTAAAAAAATCAAACTGCTATGTTTACGTAAAAAAAACTACGGCCGTTTTTTTCAGCAAAAAACGCATATTTAAACCCTATACCTATAGGGTACTTCCCGTTAACCTAGAACTATGAAATTTGGCAAGTAACATCGTTATACACTACAAGTACAAGAATAAATCTCAAAACTATATATTTATAATTAAATCGTAAAAAATAGGGGTCTATATTTTTTTATAGGTCAAAATTTCAAATTGAAGCTACTATCAAATGGGGTATCATATGAAAGGGCTTGATGTGCACATTGCAA
This sequence comes from Hypsopygia costalis, assembly GCA_937001555.2. Lineage (NCBI taxonomy): Eukaryota > Metazoa > Arthropoda > Insecta > Lepidoptera > Pyralidae > Hypsopygia > Hypsopygia costalis. The sequence goes on along the minus strand of OW443351.2, from coordinate 2,278,458 downwards.
AATATATTTTAATTATTTTTTCCGACGCAATATTTCTTAATTATAATGAAAAATATCAAAATTAGAATGATCCTACGTACGGAACCCTCGGTGGGCGAGTCCGACTCGCACTTGGCCGGTTTTTTTTATATTATTGATCCAAAAATTAAATTGAATTCTGGTGTATATCTCTTTGCATAACTTTAAACTTTTTTGATTGACCTTTTATAATCCAAACGTTCCTTTCTCCTTAGATTTTCAAATCAGGTGATAACCATACCAAAGACACTAGAAACTCCAACTATAAAAAAAATATCCTACTGTTATTAATTAATGTCAAAGTGAGTTTGTTTGTTAGCGCCTTAACTACTGAACGAATTGCCATGAAATTTTGCGTACATCATATTACTTAGATGTCCAGAATAAATGCCCACTTGGGATCTATTAAACTACATAACATAGCGAAGATATGATTTTCCCCAGAATTAGTCGTCAATTTGTCGAATTCAGACACCAAGTATCAGAATTAGTCGACCTGCCGTTAAAAAGTTATAAGTATTTGTTTGTGGCAGTGCCGAAATTTCGGCACTGCCCAATATAACTACACCACCTAGCGAAAATCTAATTTCACCCAGATGTTGCCTTGAATTTGTCGAAATTTGTCGGATATAAAACACAACTGGTCGATGCGTAATTAAAAAGTTGAGCGTGATGCGTAATTGAAAAACGGAGACTTGGGCAGTGCCGAAATAAGGCACACAAAAAAAATCGCAATCGTGCGTCGATTTCAAAAGCAGTTGTGCGATTCTGTATTAAATGAGCGAAGCCTGCTTTCATACAATCAGCTTTCATATTTTTTTCAGATATAAAAGTGAATGCAGTGCACCCGGGTTACGTTGACACGGACATGTCCTCGCATACAGGATACCTAACAACAGACGAAGGTGCAGCTGCTCCTCTATTCCTGGCTCTCGACGCCCAGGATTCCGTCCAGGGAGAGTTTGTGTGGTATGACAAGAGAATTGTTAGCTGGTACGGAGAAATACCGGAGGAAAAATACTAACTGACAGGGTCAATTATAAAAGTGCGAGGCGAATATTAATTTACTAAGTATTTTTAATAAAAAGTTTTAACACAATTAATAAAAGTTTAATTTTAATTTGGAAATACTGTAAGTACCTACTTATTTCCATGTCCATTATTAATACCCTCGTAGTAGTAGATTTGGGATGTAAGTGTGAGCCACCACCTTTGAGCCAAAGCCAAACTCACATGCACGTGGTGCACCCTAACTGACAAACGAGGCTCTGATAAAAGAGAGGTAGGGCGGCTCAGCGTATATAAAAGCTGCCCGACTGGGGAAGTACCACCACCTCACAGAATACCGCAGCCAAAAATCAATTCCCTTGAGGATCACCAAGGGAGACCTCGCTCCCACACAGGAACACAACAACCCTCAGTTGCTACAGTTACGTACATGCGAAACTTGGTAGAGACTATGATAATATCACTGTTCGATTTCTTTCGTCATCCCACTCTTGCCGTCTTTTAATGGGCCGATATATAATGCTGTTATATGTCCGCAGTTATTTTTAACCGACTTCAAAAAAGGAGGAGGTTCTCAATTCGACTGCATATTTTTTTTGTATATATGTTATTCGATATCTTTGCGAATTGTGAACCGATTTTCATAATTCTTTTTTTATTTGAAAGGGTATGATTGCAAGGTGGTTCCATATTCACCAAGTCAGGATCTGATGATGGGATGCCAGGGAAATCAAGGGCAATCCTTAAATTTTATAAGCACGTAGGCTCAAATTCATTTTTTTTTATTTGAAAGGGTAATTGCGAGGTGGTTTTATATTCACCAAGTCAGGGTCTGATGAAGGGATCCCAGAAAAATCGAGGGAATCCCTTCAATTTGCCCTATGGTAGCCGGCAGAATAAAATTGTGCCACTCCATTGCTCTGCGCTGGATGTCGTACAAGGCGACTAAGGAATCTTGTGTCACGTGATAACTTTTCTCCAGGAAGACGGGCAGCAGCGTCTGCCGGGGTATTCCACCAATAAGCTGCGCTCGCCAACTGAAGTCGGTTTCAATTTTTTTTTTAATCAACTTGAGTTCTTAGTGCGAGTATTGTTTCGCGTTCGGTAATGTTAACGTAAACAAACCGATCAAATAGAGAACTCTCATGTTGTGAATTTATAAGAGGCGTGTCACATATCAAAATCGTATGGCTTACATGCTCACATTTCGAAACGAGCAACCCGGCCAATTTGTGTATGTAATACGCGTTAGGTATATTCATAATATGAAACTGTTTCTCAATTTGGTCGGCTTGTAAACGTTGTCATCTTCGAATGTGACCAAAAAACTCGCACTCAGCACTCTGATTTCGGTTTTAACTCCAGTAAGCCGCCGAGTGCCACAAGGTTTTATACTGGGACCGCTATTTATTCTCCATAGTCTACGAAAATTAACAGTTTCATTTTTTGGCATATCTTTATTATTAGTATATTAAATCGTTTGAACCGTTTCCAATATACCAAATTTACGAAGTCAAATTCCAAAAGGTTCTTATTCCCACTAATTTCTTGTGAGTTCCAAGGCAGCTATGGTTTTACCCCCGGGACTGCAATGGACTTCACTGTTCATTGCCTTTTTGGCGGTCGCCGCTGTTAATCCTGGCTACACAGGAGACACCGTGGTGGGAATGTGTGGTCAAATACGTCCATCATCATCATCTCAGCCATTGAAAGTCCACTGCTGGACATAGGCCTCCCCTCTAGAACAATAAGACCTGTTGGAAGCGGCTTGCATCCATCGCGATCCTACGGTCTTAATGAGGTCGTCTGTCGACCCACAAGGTGTCCACCTTGTGGGTGGACAGACGACCTCATTAAGTCATATATATCAATAAATACGTCCATACCAAATTTATATGCAAGAATTGGTAATTTTAAGTATAAGGTATAAATTAGAAGATAAGCTGTAATGGTTATATGAAACAAATAAAACTCCATTTAAACAAATCGTTTATTCTAACGGCTACAACTACTAATTTTTCGAGATCGAACCCAACAATAATATTTATATCTAGTTCTGAATTTTATATGCTTTTTATTTATATAAATACCTTTATAATTTAATATTAATTATTACTTATCTAGTTAATTTTAATGTAAAGTTGGCAGTTGGCTGGCAGTAACGAAATATTAAATGTATTTGAAGATAAAAATAAAATTCGTGATAATATAATTATTTGTAAACAAAAATAATGATAAAAAAATTTGCATATTTTTACCAGAGTGCGAAAAGGTAGAATAGAAATGTATCCTTTCTTACCTCATCCAAATGTGATGATGGTTTTAATTTTAAATAACGTTGGGTTGTTGATACAGCCATATTTTACCATTGTATACAAAAGGAAACAGTTGCCATAAACAAGCTCTAAAGGTGAGTGTAAATCTACATAGGTCTTAAGTGAATTTTTTAACACTTATCTTAAGAAAATTATTATATTGCAATTTTAACAACAATCTGACATTTATAGAATCTGGCATTATTAGAATCTGGCGTTTATAGAAACTGACATTTGTAGAATCAGCCCCCCTAGCCAAGTGTAATTCGTAGCGTAACGAACGTTAGATAGATCACGTGACATTTGTCAATTCTCATACTAAAATGTTCGATTTTGACAAATGTCACGTGATTTGTCTAACGTTCGTTATGCTACGAATTACACTTGACTAGGGGGGCAGGAGGTCGATGGAGCCATGAAAATGTTCGATTTTGACAAAAGTCACGTGAGATTCATAGAACCTGGCGTTTTAAACTCGTCTGACATCTGACTAACTAATTGAACATAGACTTAATTGAAGATTTTTCAGTAAATCAGTAAGGAGTTGCTGCGTTGGCAGCGGAATGGCGGCACGCGAGCAATATTTCATGTTGCAAGTTGGGATATGGTAACCGGTTCACATCAGAGGGGCTATTCTCATAATTAAAATGTAATCAAAGTTCAGTTCCCATCCAGTCTCGATCTCACAAATGTCAAATTTGGTATTCTCGTATCACAATATGAAACATCAAACTCTAATTTAAGTGGGATTATATCGAAATATAACCGAAAATTAAACAAACTAAGAATGTTATTTTGCAAACAATAAGAATTGGTAATAATTAATTAATAAAATCAAGTACACAATTTCTAGTCAATTCACAGTTCAATCTCGATTCGGTTAACTTTCATTCTGTGATCGTAAAATAATTACGAGGATTAAGCTTTCAAGCCGTATGTTTGACAGCCACCGATGTAATATAAATAAAATATACACTATATATTAAAATTATGCATAGGATTGATACGACAATCCCTGCAGTGAATGCAATCACGTACTAACCAGACAGCTGTGTTCAAAGTCGCCGTTAACAATTTATTACAAATTATATTATTAGAGATTTATCTCGCATTAGAGACTGGTCTGCGCAGTTCGGGGTTACTGTAAATGTAGCAAAATGTCAAGCAATAGTTGTTGGTAGTTCTCGGATGCTTAATAGGCTTGATATATCTTCATTACCACCTATTACTTACGATAACGCGGCTATCCCGTATTCCCGTAGTGTAAAAAACCTAGGACTGCATATCGACTCCACTCTGAGCTGGCAAGTGCAGGTCTCCACCATATGTCAGAAGGTTGTAGGTACTTTGCGCAGTCTCTATCGCTTTAAAAACTTTCTCCCTTTTAAAACAAAAATCTTGCTTGTACAAAGTCTCATCTTACCTATAATCGATTATGGTGATGTGTGCTACACCGATTTGAACGCAGACCTGCTCAACAAGTTGGAACGACTTCTCAACAGCTGCATACGTTTCGCGTTCGGGCTTCGGAAGTACGACCACGTTTCAGCTTATCGACTTCAATTAAAATGGCTGCCTATTCGTCAGCGTAGAAGTGTGCGCACTACCCTCTTCTCTATTCTCAATGACAATGCCTCTCCGCTTTATCTGAAAACCAAATTCCAACCCCTCTGTTCTCTTCACTCTAAGAACCTCCGCTCTGAAGACAATCTACTCCTGTTTTGCCCTCCTCATCACTCTGGTTTTGTAGACCAATCTTTTCAGATCCAGTCCATCCGTCTTTGGAATACGCTACCTCTTGAAATCAGGAAGGCTTTAACTCGGAACTCATTTAAATCTATGACACGTACCTATTTCTTTAAAACATCAAAGCATCTGCAGACATAGTATGTTTCTAAACGGATATATATTTTGTATGTATATATATATATATATATATATATATATATATATATATATATATATATATATATATATATATATATATATATATATATGTATGTATGTATGTGTATATTTATGTATATGATTAAGTATTCATATGTATGTTATGTATTTCATCTATTATGTATTCCGGTCTCTATATATTTATGTTGTGAAGTACTATTCATCTATAATGCTTTCCTAACTGTTTTATTTTTGAAACGTCATTAATTTATATTTTACTATTCGCCTTGTGCACCTACCATGTCTTATCTCTGCATCACCCGAAGGTTGACTGGTAGAGAATGCTTGTATAGCATTAAGTCCGCCTTTGTACATTCTTTGTATGTGCATGAAGATTAAATAAATAAATAAATATTACTGTTAATTAAATACATAATATGTATATTATAACATATAAACAGCAAGTGGTTTATATCTTCATTGCAAATGATAGCAGCCATCTAGAGGCTCAGTACTTCGGTCTGCCGAAGGAAAAATGTGATAATTGTTTTCAATGCAAATGCAATTGCAATTGGGGCCATCTATAAAATACGTCACATGAATTTCATGTGATCCCTCCCCCGTCCTTGTCACAGCTGGTCACATTTGTGAGCCCCCCCCCCCCCCTCCCCAACCCCGAGTGTGACGTCACATATTTTGCAATTTTACATCTAGAGCTGTAAATGTTTTTGTGTTTGTCGTTGATAGTTCAAAGTTCGTGTTAACACTTAGATTATAATAGATTTTGAAATGTTAAGTCACGAAATTTAAGACCCCTCCCACCCCCTTGTCACACAGTATCACACTTCGTCGACCCTTTCTCTCCCCCTGAACGTGTGACGTAATTTATGGATGCCCCCTTATCACCAATCTAAGCTGAAGCTTAATATTCGCAATCAAAGAATCCGATGGTAATCGGCTTCAGATTCGGTGGACCTTCTACACGGAGCAGCCCCCTTACCACCATCTCTGATTGCGATTCTATAATTGAATAGATTGCTTATTCATACCAATAAATAAGCGACTCTATTCCATTTGAAATAGAGTCGCTTATTCATTGGTATGAATAAGTATTCCATTCAGTTATTGAATCGCAATAAGAGATGATGGTAAGGGGGCAGGGCCCTACCCTGCTCCGTGTAGTCCACATAACTCACACTTCTTAAGTCTAACGAGGAATTGCGTCCGATTTATCGGACGTTATGCACTAATGGGTTAAGATGATTTGATTGGTCTGGATGTCGTGAGAGTTTATTTGTAATTATAATATAAACTGCCATATAAATTTAGAAGTTGATGGTAGAAGGGCGAAAATTTATAAAAGTAAAAAAATATTGTCGATAAAACTTAATACTTAGGGGCGGGTCACCCATACCATTTAAGGATATGAAAAATTTACCTTGGTCGATTGTCAGACAACCCGATATGCACACAAAATTTCATAAAAATCGGTTTCTGAGAAGATACGAGAATTAACATTAGATAGTATGTAGGTGTTCATTAATATTTACACGACTAATACAACAGCCAAGTTTACAATAATATAGATCTGCTACCAAACTACAGGATAAAACTTATTGCTTCATAGGAGAGAGGTATATTTTCAGTTTATGCTAATTCGAGATGGCGCCACTCATTGGAGGCCGTCCATACATTACGTCACACGTTAAGGGGAAGGGAGGGGATCGACGAAGTGTGATATTGTGTGACAAGGCGGTAGAAGGGGTCCTAAATTTCGTGACGTGACAATTCAAAATCTATTATAATCTAAGTGTTAAAATACGACCGTCGATGTTGTGATCGTCTAATAGTGGTTTCAAAGTCCATGGATTTAAGATTAATTAAAAAATTTATATCTTTACTTAATATAAATTATTCGTTTTTGTTTTTGTTAATTTCTTGTAATATTTGATTTGATGTTAATTTTATTAAAAAAAAAATTAAATGGAAAAAAAACTGATTTCAGAACTGCTGCTTTTAATTCAGTAATTGCTAGATGTAAAATTGCAAAGACGGGGGAGGGATGAAAAAAATCATGAAATTCGTTTGACGTAATTTATGGATGGCCCTATATATTCGTTGTTCTATTTGTTATTTGTCGTTTGCTACAGATATACACAAGCGGAGTTACAATCCTTTTGCAAAACCAATTGCACGAATTGGGTATTTGACTAACATTTTTTTCTGTTTGATATGTAGGGACGTCTCCATAATATAACCATAGGTGAAAGAATTACTTCGATAGCACAAAAATCTCTCGAGATATGGTAATTTGAAAATCACAATTTTTAGACTGCCCCAAAACGCTCCATACAAAAGACTACTGAATTATGACGTCACAGATCTGTATTTTGTATGCATCAAATCAGAAATTTGTACGACAGCTATGTTAAATATTACGTTTATGTGATTAGTATCATAATAAAAGTTATAGCATTTTTTATTGCTTCTCCAATGGAAATATTATTTTTTAATAATTTCATACTTTTAAAATGGACTTTCCCGCCAAACTTTGATCGACGCTAAAAAAAGTCTGACTGAAGATATTAGAATGAAAGTTTGCAGATCTTTATAGTTTTGTGTATTTTACGATATTGTTAATTTATTTGTACAATTTTTAAACATTGGAAACAACCCAATTGGGTTGAAATTCAGCACACAAATTGTTTAATACACTCCTGGACTAACAAATGGGAACTTTTTATCTCTTTAATGTGTTTTAGAATGAAGACGCGGGCGGAAGCTGGTTCTGTACAATTCCACCGTACCAAATGGTTTTGTTATCTTCACTCATATATACATATAAGAAATGTATATACGTGTCTCTTAAGATGTTTTTACTTAAATCTGCGGTAAGAAAGCGAGGTATTTGCCCGACATTCACTCACCCCTGCGCCACTTACCACCGCCGCAAGTTATCGTAAACGAAAAACAGTTATTGGAAACTCTTGCCTTTCTTGTAGCAAGAAGAAAGCGAGGTAATTGCCCGACATTCACTCATTCATCATTCCGTGCCACAAGAAAACGCAAAGTTGTAGATAAAATACCTTCTCGTGTGTTCACATTCCTTCCCTTTATTCGAGTACCTACTGCATGTATATAGGCGTATTGAATAATCGCTTTGTATCCATTTTTTACTGCTGTGATGTTTGCCTATAGCCCGTCCATATATAAAATGTTATAGACGTGACTACAATGGTACAACATTAGACTATTATAAAGAGGAAAAGCTTAATTTAGATTTAAATCTAATTTTCACTGAATAAATTAAATCTATCATTATTTAGGAAAACACGTATTCACTACGTTTCTATAGCGTCAAACAAAGGATAAACCCTTACACAGATAACCCGCAATAGATGTCGTAAGTTGGATAATTTTGAAAGTCACCAAACCGCGGATGGTGAAGAGAGCGACTCGTTTAATAAGATTGGCTATTTTTCAATGAATTTACATTCTGCTGACCCGCGCGGCACTCATCAATAAATCAATATAAATGTTGTCAGACAAATTACACAGCGTCATCTAGCCCCAAAGTAAGCGAAGCTTGTGTTATAGATACTAGACAACTGATAAACATACGTAAATACATTTTTTTTTTGTAAATATATACTTATGATACATAGAAAACACCCAGGCTAAGACAAACAGACATGTTCATGCACACAAATGTTTGTCCTATGTGGGAATCGAACCCACGAGCGTTGGTGTCGAAGCCGCGTCATTGACCGCTACGTCACCGAGCTCGTCAAAAATTATGATTGGCTATTTTTCAATGAATCCATGTAAATTTTACATTGTGGTGACCCCCGCGCGGCACTCATCAATGCACAACAATAATTCATATCGCACAATAAAAATAAATTGATTGCTTGTTATGTATTGCAGAAACGCACACATTCGCACGCAACATCTGTTTACCTTGATAATGCCTTAAGGTGAAACCGGTCCGTAAAAATAAATATGTGAGTGATTGACCAAAAAGGGACCTCAAGGGAAAATAATTGATTTCAAGTAAATCGCGTTTGAAGTTTGAAGGTGTAATTTATCCAAAACTGCCTCGGCAAAATAAGCTTTAGGCCAAGGTTTCCCGAAAGGTGGTCCACGGAACCTTGGGGTTCCGTGGAACATGGCCACAAGGGTTCCACGATCCGTCCAAAAATTAACAAAACATTTGTCAAAAAAATGACTAGTTAGGCCCTATATAATAATTATAGCTAAGGTTTCGGAAAAGTATAATCAATTAGGGTTCCGTGGCAAAAAAAAAAATTGGGAACCTCTGCTTTAGGCAATTAGCGAACGTTATTTTTAAAAAAACGACGCGTTTGAGCGTCGTACCTGACACGACTCAGAACCCACAGAAAACTTCTGAGGGCTTAGTGTGAGTTTTTTGTTCGCATTAGATCATGGCAACGTAAACAAACCGATCAAATTTAGATGAACTCTCATGTTGTGAATTTATTAGACGCGTGTTACATATCAAAATTATGTGACTTACTTGCTCACATTTTGAACTGAGCAACCTGGCTAATTTTGATATGTAATACGCGTCTGGTAAATTCTCAATATGAAACTTTTTGTTTTACAATATGAGAGAGGCGATGATGATGACGAACGCAGCCACGGCAGTCGCATGCATCTACTAACGGTACTTACTGGGTGGGTGCAGGCCGGCAGTAGTTTGCATGACCTAATTGGTGTAGATCAAAAGCAAAGTAGTGTAGATCAAATTGCCATGAAACTTTTTCTCAATTTGGTCGGTTTGTAAACGCAAATACGTTCTGTTATAACCTAGGTATGTACAGAATAGTGCTAGCGTCATATCATCTATGTCAGCAATTCTATCAGAGTCCGTTTGGTTAATATATTTTAGTTAGTCAGTCTGGTTCAGAGCTCCCGCGAGATAGGTTGCAAAAAGGTCTCCTCATTATATACCGAAATATAATGTCCTTCAGTTCATTTAGTCTTTTTTTAAAAAGCCTTCGAGGAGACCTCCTATAACAGTTCGAATGTCACCAAAAAATCTCACTCTGTGGTCGCTCTAAGTCCTACTCCAGTCCTATGCAGAATCTATTGCGGATGATCTGTGATCTTTAATCAAAAGTAATACAGTGAACGCTAATCCAAAAGAGATATATCGACGGCGAAATGCCAATACCTCCTAACATTTTTCGAGAAATTGACTTTTTATGGCATAAAGCCATTCACTTTAAAATCAATTTCCCTTTTATAATTCAAATATATTTATATTTCATTGAAACTTTAGCTTTCCATATTTGTATGTTCACCATACAAATGAATTTATTATTTTTAAAGTTTTCAGGAAACTAAAAGACGTTTTTTTTACTTTCTGTGAAATTTTCCCTGTGTTAGTTAGAAGATATTGGCACTTCGCCGTCTATATACAAATGTGCAGCAAACAATAACGCTCGTGTACAACCCCTAATTACACGAGCAAATAATTGATTTCTAATTAATTTTCTAAAGGGCTAAAAGACTAGAGTCTAGACTCCTTTACAACACTACTAATTAAACCCTGTTGATGCAGAATAGACCCAACCGACAAACTACCCCAAATTGAGACATATACATAGCGAGAAACTGCAAATCGACTTTTATATAATAGGACGAGCTCGGTGACGTAGCGGTCAATGACGCGGCTTCGACACCAACGCTCGTGGGTTCGATTCCCACATAGGATCACATTTGCGTGCATGAACATGTCTGTTTGTCTTGGTCTGGGTGTTTTCTATATAACAAAAGTATATATTTACAAAAAAAAAATGTACCTATTTACGTATGTTTATCAGTTCATGTCTAGTACCCATAACACAAGGTTCGCTTACTTTGGGGCTAGATGGCGCTGTGTAATTTGTCTGACAATATTTATTTATATTATTTATATTTAGATTTATATATTCGCAACAGATTCTAGCAATTTGATGACATAGAATTTCCAAATACTGCGTGATATTTTTATTTCTATTAAACATTAAATTGCTTTTTTTTACTCTTGGCCGAATTACACACTGCCATCTAGTCACAAACTAAGCAAAGCTTGTACTATTGGTACCAAATAACTGATATTATACATAAATACATTTTTTTTGTAAATACATACATATAATATATAGAAAACACCGAGACCATGACAAACTGACATGTTCATGCACACCAATAATTGTCTTGTGCTGGGATCGAACCCGTGACCTCGGAGTCAAATTGCTATTCGACCACCGAGGTCGTTTTAACATAAAAAGCATTAACTTAAAAAAGATGTGCGTGGTCATACATAAAAAAAAAACGCGTCGACTTGAGAACCTCTCCGTTTTTTCGTCGGTTAAAAAGTAACTAACTATCGGTTAGATCTATTCTGCATAAAAGCGTCCAATTCATAAATAAATAAATCATTGACTAAGTTAACTTTGAGCGTCGCCGGGTTCAGACCTCAGTATGTCCCGCTGCACGTCCACGAACGTTTGGAACATAGGTATGAAGCTGTCGATGACATTGCCGCCATTTTGTAAAGACTCCACATTTTGTTTACAAAATTTATTGAAATCATTCGATATTTCAATAGTTGGTTTGACTAAATTTATACTTTGGGCTTTCCTCAGTTTGATTTGCTCTTTGATTTGGGCTCGGGTCATGTTGAGATGCTTCAGCTGGTAATGCACTTGCACATAAGGTTCAGTTTTGAATAGCATCCCGCATTCCTTGCAGGGGTATTTTTCATCTGAATGCACTCGCAGATGCCGCCGAAGAACTTGTTTATTCTGAAAAGAAAATTAAATATTTAAAGAAATAGTATGTGTAGTGTACTACAGTATATAATAATATGTTTAAGAAAAAACGTTTCATGAGAATAAATTTGGGTATAGTGTCTAGAGTGCGAGGGCGGGAGTATAGAGTTCAGAGTGCGAGGGTGTAGGGTGTAGTGTGTAGAGTGTCGTGTGTCGTGTCCGTGTAGTTACCGCGAAGGCCTTCCCGCAGTGCGGGCAGGCGTGCGTGCGCGGGGCGGGCAGGCGCAGGTGGTCGGCGCGCGTGTAGTGTGTAGTGTGTCGTGTGTCGTGTCCGTGTAGTTACCGCGAAGGCCTTCCCGCAGTGCGGGCAGGCGTGCGTGCGCGGCGCGGGCAGGCGCAGGTGGTCGGCGCGCGTGTAGTGTGTAGTGTGTCGTGTGTCGTGTCGTGTAGTTACCGCGAAGGCCTTCCCGCAGTGCGGGCAGGCGTGCGTGCGCGGCGCGGGCAGGCGCAGGTGGTCGGCGCGCGTGTAGTGTGTAGTGTGTCGTGTGTCGTGTCCGTGTAGTTACCGCGAAGGCCTTCCCGCAGTGCGGGCAGGCGTGCGTGCGCGGGGCGGGCAGGCGCAGGTGGTCGGCGCGCGTGTAGTGTGTCGTGTGTAGTGTGTCGTGTGTCGTGTCGTGTAGTTACCGCGAAGGCCTTCCCGCAGTGCGGGCAGGCGTGCGTGCGCGGCGCGGGCAGGCGCAGGTGGTCGGCGCGCGTGTAGTGTGTCGTGTGTAGTGTGTCGTGTGTCGTGTCGTGTAGTTACCGCGAAGGCCTTCCCGCAGTGCGGGCAGGCGTGCGTGCGCGGCGCGGGCAGGCGCAGGTGGTCGGCGCGCGTGTAGTGTGTCGTGTGTAGTGTGTCGTGTGTCGTGTCGTGTAGTTACCGCGAAGGCCTTCCCGCAGTGCGGGCAGGCGTGCGTGCGCGGCGCGGGCAGGCGCAGGTGGTCGGCGCGCGTGTAGTGTGTCGTGTGTAGTGTGTCGTGTGTCGTGTCGTGTAGTTACCGCGAAGGCCTTCCCGCAGTGCGGGCAGGCGTGCGTGCGCGGCGCGGGCAGGCGCAGGTGGTCGGCGCGCGTGTAGTGTGTCGTGTGTAGTGTGTCGTGTGTCGTGTCGTGTAGTTACCGCGAAGGCCTTCCCGCAGTGCGGGCAGGCGTGCGTGCGCGGCGCGGGCAGGCGCAGGTGGTCGGCGCGCGTGTGCTGGCGCAGGCGCGCGGGCGACCGGAACAGGCGGCCGCAGCCCGGCGCGGCGCATGCGTGCCCACCGCGCCGCTCGTGCGACCACAGGATGTGCGACCGCACCTCGCCCTTCGAGAAGTACAGCCGCTGGCAGTAGTCGCACTGGTACCTGCCGCATACACGCATCGAATCAAATCAAATCAAAATATCTTTATTCCTTGGACTTTATAAAGCACTTAGAAACGTCATACAAATTAAATATAAGAACATTCACTTCGCAGCTTAGATTCACTTTCATCCACTATCTTGAATGTGAAAGTGAATTTAAGTGCCAGTTCCGGCGACGGGGCTTCTTGAGAAGAACTGGCAAGAAACTCAAGGCCGACTCTTTTAATTGCCAATTTCGTTACATTAAATACAACTACAATCATTAACATAACATAACAAGAGCAATTCATTTCCAAATACTTTTATCATTTATGTAATCCAAGATATAATAGTAAGCCTTTTGACATAGTCTAATTTTGACATATTTCTTAAATTTACTCATGGATAATTTAAACGCGTCGTTTGGAAGTTTAACCACCACATCCACCTCATTACCGCCGGCCATTCAATTTAATGACGCCAAACTTCCCCCCACCTGTCGCAATAAGTAAGATCCTTCGATGCTCATCACATCTACAATTCTAAAATCGATGTAGTGTACACCTCGAGTTTAACGTACGTGAAAACTTACGCGGTGAATGAAACAATAACCAATATTTGGATCATTGGAACCTTGCTTTTTGATATATAACATGTAATGCCGCGGGTGAGCCAGAGTTTTTGCGTGGTGAAACGTCGCCACGTTCAGGTGCTTTTAATACTAGCTTTGATCATCATCAGGTCATTTTAGTCCTCACTATAGGAGCACGACCCTCTCTCGTCCGTCTCAGACAGAAAAAGGTTTTGGCCTACACTCCCCACGCTGGCCAGACGGGTTGGGGACTAGCTTTGATACTAGTTCGTAATCATGCAGGCCGCATATTATTTTTAAAAACGTAAGGCATGTGACCACCCCTGGGAATCAAACCCGGTTCACGTTGTTCCCAATTGCATAGTCAAGTTTGAATGCAATGTACTAAGATGACAACTAATCGTAGTGACTAATTTTGCAATTACATATTTAAATAATTTATTAAAATAATACTAGTCATAGATAAGAAATCGTGAGAAGCGAAACCATAGCGTGATTGAATTTGTTTTGTTGCGCCATCTAGTAACTATGTTTTTAATTATAAAGTTATAAATACTTTGGGGCAGTATTTGGGTTAGGTTAGGCAGTAGTGGGTGGTTAAAAGTGTTCCGTTTCGTATAATTCGTAAAATTTTTCGCATATCGTTTAGTATTCTTTAATATTTCAATTTTCCATGACTTTCGAATATATTTGCGTGCTTTGTTTGGGTTCAATAGTAATTCGCTAAGTTGCAGATAGGTGGCGGGCGAACATACTTTAAAAAATAGTCTGAAACACTTCTAACTGAAGTGTACAGACTAGTTTTAATGATACAGTTTAATTTTATTACTTGAAAGTGCCAGTATTACCAGTATTCTGTTAAAATTAAAGAGTTTTATATTCATTCAATATTCTGGTAAAATTAAAGAGTTTTATGTAGCACATCAGCGCCGCCATTGAAATAAATTCATAGCTCGTAAACAGATAAAAATGGAAATTTAAGATTATATAAAAATTATAAAATTGTAAGTTAGATAGGTAACTTTCCTATAAAATATAGTGAAGCATTTTCGAGTCTTAATCTACACTTAAAATATTGTTAGTTCGTTATATTGCCCGTCATTGTTAAATGCAGCCAGGGGCCCTACCGCCGAAGTTGAAGCCGATTACCATCGGATATTTTGAACCAAGAAAATAGGCCTTACTTTAGTTATTGACAAACATTTTCAGCGTAGTCGATAGAGCTCTAGGGTATCTACCAGCTAGACTAAACACATGTACCAGAAATCTAAGCTGAAGTTTGATTTTCGCAATCAAAAACTCCGATGGGAATCGACTTTATTGTGTGTTCTACCGTTTGTACAATGGGGGGTGTGTTCAGAGGAGTTGTTTGACATGATGCCCACGGCCTCCTTCTACAGTCGCACCGCTCGCCATCGACAGGGAATTCATCGTCACACATTAGAACCGAAATGGTCACGTACTGTGCGGTTCCAGAGAAGTTTTCTTCCACGTACTATCAAGCTGTGGAATTAATTGCCTGTTAAGGTTTTCCCAGGAGACTACAGCATGGGGTACTTCAAAAAGGGCGTGAAGAGGTTTTTACAGGGTCGGCAACGCGCATGTGATGCGTTCGGTGTTACAGGCGTCCATAGGCTGCGGTAGCTGCTTTCCATCAGGCGGACCGTATGCTTGTTGCCACCTTAGTGGTATAAAAAAAAAACTTTTAAATATGTTGAAATTGAATAAAATAATAGGCTCCCAAAATGATGTTTATTCTATAGCCATCACAAGTAGAATAATAATCGATATTAAAATTACGTACAAAGTAACGAAACTCCTTCCAATATGCAGACGTTGCAGTCTCTTGTTGTAGGAAAACATTTAATTATTATGTTACCATAGAACTACAAATAACGTGTACAGTCCCACAAATTTATCTGACTAGGTGGCCAAATTTAGAACTAAAGCCGCCATCTTGAAATGTCATTCACGAATGATACAGGTTAGTATTGCCAGGTACAATTAATTTATTAACTACGTATACACATTCCATTGAGGTGTATTTTTTAAAATACATATATATCTTTTTCTATACATACAATAAAAAATTGTCAACGAGTTGTTTCTGTGCAATATTATAACTCTCTAATATTATATAATAGCTATGATCGCGACTTAACGTGGAGCATTTTTAAAACTAATCAACAAAAAAAATAGAAGGCAATTGATATTTAATTGAAACACCACACAACACAATTAATAAGTATATCAATGCTATTATTTTAACAGTGTATATATTTCTTTGATTTTTATGTTTCCTCTAAAACGAGCGGCATTTCGTTTAATGGCAACACTTAAGTCGATCGTACCGCCCCACAGTGGTCGGAAAATCGAGCTTCATACTCATAGAAACCGAAAGTAAGAATACTATTGAAAAAAAAATCGGAATAAGTCGAATCTGTTTCTCTTAGCTTATCATTAAAATATGATTGTTATACTATGTTTAATGTGCGAGAAAAAAAATATTTTGTATTTTTCTTGTATCGGAACACACACATAAATTCGTTTTTCTCAAAACTGTATGGAACTGTAAAGCTGCTACTGATATGAGGTATTGTGGTATTCATGGCGATCCACGTGAGCCATAAGTCAGATGCCGATAGCTGCCCGTTTACTAGTAGAAAATACGTGAAATTTTGATGAATTTTTAAGTCATTTTCACTATATTAAGCAAAATGCAAGGTAATTACGACAATGGAATGGCTGACAGCATAAAGCGATTGCAATGAAGGGATTCGATTGGGCCACAAATAATTCTATCTACTGCGTTTGGCTTTCCGCAGTTGTACCAAATTTGTGGTACCAAAGGAGATTGACCACGGGCAGTATTCTTAGATAATTAGTTATGTCTTAGAAAAAGTTTAATGTCAAAGTTCTAAAATAAAGAATTGATTTTACAGTAAGTTTTCATAAAAGTTCTCTTCGGGGATAAGTTTATCACAATTATTAAGTTCTAATTTATCTAAAAGATCTAAAAGAAAACCATGATGGCGGTACCTACTAATAAGAGTTGCCAACATCTATAAATGCAAGTCCCAAGAATTAACAAAAATCGTTAGAAACTCGCTAAAAAAGTGTTTTACACATTTATTCTACCATTACCCTACCGTATTACCATTCGGGCCATACAACTGTAATCCATTTTACCCACTCCATCATCTGATGATTTTGTCATAAAATCTATTTTCTGTCGCTAACACTTAAGCAAAAATCACCACTTCAAGTGACAAGATCGTTAAATTGGGAATACTACTTTATATATGTCACACGATAGGGATGTGGTTTATTATTGAATCGTGAATCAAATATGTAATATCGATTAGGATTAATTATTATATTATCATTGTGTGTTTTGTATCTTTAAAACCCCATTAATGACAATAATTAACGTGAAAATGATACTGCTAATTCGCTGGATGTACGTTTACATAGTTCTATTAGTACTTATACTGTTGTATTGTCTAGCATATCCTAAAATCAAACGCATTTTATTTCTTAAAATCTCTCAACTCCGGAAACCAATGCCCTCCAAACTTTCTAGAACGTATCTAGTAACGATATTAGTTCTATATCGTTTTTATAGTGAAGGTTATTTAGTGATGACATAACAATTTTATTATCAGTACTTTTTTCCATACACGAATGGTCAATCTCCTTTGCGGTAAGTTTGAATGAAATCACCAAAACTGTAGTTATAAGATATTTTATTTGACTATTATTATACATAAAAGTCATATTAAATGTAGGTATAATTGATAAGAATAAGAAATCTACTTTGAATAAAAAAAAACATGCAGCAATACATAGAGACAGAATAAACATGATAAATAATATAAATAAAAACATACATTGGAGATGACAAGTAAATTTTATAACTTCTCATAAAAGTTTTGTACATTCTACAGACAATATATTAGTACTATTCAGAACAAACATGAAGTTTAATACGTTTATATTACAACATTATTAATTTTGTTGACATTTGGTGGAACCTTATTGACATTTGGTTGTCACCAAAATCACTTGTACAGTTCACACAAATAATTAATTTTAGAAAAAAATATAAATAAACTTCATGGCTGTACTAAAAAGTCGACAAACAAAATAAAGATAAATACAAACAAATTTTATAACTTTACTAATATTTATTAGTTACGTAGGTACGTTCTCCTAAGTAGTTACTGATCTTCATCATCAAAATTTTCAATGTTCGAATCTGTTATTGCATCCGTAACATCGACAAATTCAATGATCTCTGTTTCTGAACCGTCATTTATAAAAAAAGGTTTAATATCCTCAGTGATAACCGTGTTTTCATACTTCCTCAACACAGGTCTTATACTGGATATGTAAGGATCTGAAGATACAATAAGACGATCAAAAATGTCTTCATTTGTTGCTTTACGCCAAAATTTTCGTGTATGTTTTCTGAAATCCTTATTTCTTGCTTCTGACGCTTCTACTGACAGCTTTCCTACAGGTATGATAATAAAATGTTTGATAATATTTGCGCCATGTTTCAAAAAATTGTGAACACTGGCTGGCATGTGATACCATCCATTAATTAATAATAATATATTGTTTGGAGAATATACAAAACTTTTATGAGAAGTTATAAAATTTACTTATATTCACCACTATTTTCAATTTATTCAGGCCATCTCCAATGTATGTTTTTATTTATATTATTTATCATTTTTTTAGTTTAGTCATTAAGTTAAATTAATAACTATAATAATGTAAGTAAAACTTTATCTTTATTCTGTCTCTATGTATTGCTGCATGTTTTTTTTATTCAAAGTACATTTCCTATTCTTAACAATTATACCTATATTTAATATGACTTTTATGTATAATAATAGTCAAATAAAATATCTTATAACCACAGTTTTGGTGATTTCATTCAAACTTACTACAAATTTGATACAACTGCGGAAAGCCAAACGCAGTAGATAGAATTATTAGTGGCCCAATCGAATCCCTTCATTGCAATCGTTTTATGCTGTCAGCCATTCCATTGTCGTAATGACCTTGCATTTTGCTTAATATAGTGAAAATGACTTAAAAATTCATCAAAATTTCACGTATTTTCTACTAGTAAACGGGCAGCTTTCGGCATCTGACTTATGGCTCACGTGGAACGCCATGAATACCACAATACCTCATATCAGTAGCAGCTTTACAGTTCCATACAGTTTTGAGAAAAACGAATTTATGTGTGTGTTCCCATACAAGAAAAATACAAAATATTTTTTTTCTCGCACATTAAACATAGTATAACAATCATATTTTAATGATAAGCTAAGAGAAACAGATTCGATTTATTCCAATTTTTTTTTCAATAGTATTCTTACTTTCGGTTTCTATGAGTATGAAGCTCGATTTTCCGACCACTGTGCGCCCCCGCCACCGGGCCAGATAAGTTTGTCGCACTATATATTACAACTTCAGCTTAGCCGGTAGGGCCCCAGTTTTTACATTGATACACGATATGTTTATTAGACCTAAAATACTTTATAGTACTCTCGATGACTGTCACAGAACAAAGTTTACAATCATAAAACTCCGTTTAGAACTAGTGATGTTATTTCTCAATTGCGGCGCTAGTGCGCTGCTTATGTCTCAAACCTAAAATTTAGACTATGGACATCGGTACTGTACATAGTATCAAATAATATTTGAATCAGCTGGCGCATTGATAGTTTGGTTGAGTGAACTATACGTGTTTCAACTGGCCGACTACAAAAAAAAGTCAAGAAAAGGTGGAACGTTTATATAAATAAATAAAATATTTTTTTGCATAATTTACACAGCGCCATCTAGTCCCAAATTAAGCTTGAGTTATGGGTACGAGACAACTGATAAATGTACTTAAATACATTTTTTTTTGTACATACATACTTATAATACATAGAAAACACCCATACCAAGACAAATAGACATGTTTATGCACACAAATGTTTGTCTTGTGCGGAAATCGAACCCATGACCTTGGAGTCAAAGTGGCCATTGCTAACCATTCGACCACCGAGCTCGTCGTATATACGCCATATACCTACATATATAAGGCATATATAAGTCATTCTTTGAAATGAATAGGCTCCAAAACTACTTAACCGATTTTAATGAAACTTGTCACAATTAAACATCTCGACATGCTTGAGGTTTGTGTCGAAAAAAATTTTGGTCGATCATTTCATGTCCTTGAGGAATGACTATCAAATACATTTTCCATTGAAATCAATGGAAAACATACACTCAGCGAATCTACTCGCTCCATTCAACCTCGAATTTGGCCCCGCGGGCTAGAATCCGGCCTAGTTGAACAAACCGACTTCAAAAAAGGAGGAGGTTCTCAATTCGGCTGTATTTCTTTTTTATGTTTGTTACTTTAATTATTCCGTGATTTGAAAAAACTTTTTAAGCTATTGCATAGCTTCTATCGCGGGCCTTGAGCGCGGGGACCGAATCCAGAAATTCCGTAACGAAAAAACCTCACGCTCCCCACTCCGACGGGCAAGGAGGTGTGTTTTCATAAAATTTTAACTTTAAATCATTCTCCTGTAAAGTTTAAATATGCCGCTTATACCTTTTCGGCCGTAAGGCATCGATATTTAATTGCACATGTAGGGTTACAACTGTGGGCTTTTCTCAATACCACTACTAACAAAAAATTTCCGTACAACAGGTATATGAGTAACAAAGAAAATCTTAATAACGAGTTACAATTTTGCCACTAACACCATCTCGTATCGAGTGACGATAAATTACCCTTAAGGTTTAACTAATCCTATACACACAACCATAGCGCGATGTAGAAATACCACTAGTGCCATCTAGTGGCCAGTGGCATCAAATAATTGGACAGGTTTGCTATTGTTGTTAGGTGAATGAGTGGGATAGAAAGTCTATCTATCCTGCTCATTACATCAATTTATTTATTTATCTACAAAATAACCATTGACCGCTCGCGCAAGGGTCCTGTTCAAACAACAACAACTCTTAAAGTATGACATCCATAGCAGTAATTTTGATACCGTTTTGTAGATAATCTCAAAATGTATTCTCAGAATACAAAAAGCAAATACATTAATAGGGTTAGTTTTTGTAAAAACTTTGAAAAACTGGTAAATTTAGATAATTTTATGGAAAATTTTTAATACTTCAATTTATTTTTTGCTTTTTAGTTAAAATTTTGCTTTAAATGTTTGTATTAGTTCATAGGCCATATCATTACCTTTAAAACGAATCTTTTTAAGCTATTGCATAGCTTCTATCGCGGGCCTTGAGCGCGGGGACCGAATCCAGAAATTCCGTAACGAAAAACCTCACGCTCCCCACTCCGACGGGCAAGGAGGTGTGGCTTGAAGGCCGTGCATCGTCTAACGTCGTTTCAGTTCGGCAGTCTTCGACACGGCGTTGTGTGCGTGCGATTAGACGTATTGTACGACTCTACGAAACTCGTTTTATTTATTTAATAATAGAAAAAATTGTTTTCTTATCGGTCACCACGCTCAAAAAGTGTAACTTGAATTAATATCAAAGAAAAAGCAATACTGCATGAATAAAATAAATAAATAAAATTATAATTGCATAAGTTGATACAAAATGCTATGCAATAGCTTTACCGCGGCAGTCCCCGAGTGCCACACGTCTTTTTTTTTTATTTCAAAGAGTATACTTATAGTATTCTATTACGTATGTATATTATTACTATACTTCAAGATTGGTCCCATGTTTTTCATCATCATCAGCCTGTATCTACATACATCATCATCAGGTCATTTTAGTCTCCACTACAGGAGCACGACCCTCTCTCGTCCGTCTCAGACAGAAGGAGGATTCGGCCTACACACGCTGGCCAGACGGGTTGGGGAGGCCTGATCGATGTTTCATAATGTATTTCCCTGAGTCGCCTTGTACGACATCCACGGGAAGAGACGGAGTGATTCTATTCTAGTCTGCCGGAAACCACACGGCCAATACATACATAAATGTGGAGTAATATTGGAGTATTTTTGTTAAAATTAATATTCAATGGAGTGACTCACTTCTTGGTCCGGTCGTTGTGCATCCTGTTGATGTGCTTCTTGAGCAGCGCGGCCGTCACGCACGCGCGCCCGCAGTGCGGACACTCCGCGCCGCGCGACTCGCTGTACACGCACACACACACACAGTTACAGTAATGGTATCATAGGTAGAGCTGTCAAGAGTCACAGCTAATAACAGTTATTTTTCATACTACGTCGAGTGGCAAACAAGGATACGGCCTTTGATATGAAGTGGTTTGCGGAGCTATATATGAAGTGGTTTGCGGAGCTATATTAACGCTCGCAACGTGAAATATAGCTCGCGCGCCGCCACCCCCGCTGCCAACGCAGTAACTCCTTTCTTTCTGGTGACCTCACACACTCGCACAACACAAACAACAACCCTCAAGGGACCCGTTATTTGGCTGCGGTATTCTGTTAGGTGGAGGTACTTCCCCAATCGGGCAGCTTTCAGGGTCCCTAGCTGTCTTTTCGCCAGAACCTCGTTTGTCAGTCAGCAGAGTGCACCACGCTCAGGAGGTAGACTTTGGTACAAAAATGTTGATGTACGTTATATTCCCATCGGGTAATTTATGAAACATTTTACCACTTTTTAAAATTAACGATCCACTCTGGTATTATTTCGGAGCATTATTAGACGATGAGGTATTAAGACTGTCTGTCTATCGTATTGTTGTCTCGCTTAGACTTCACTAATACTGGCGAGATGACAATATGATAGACTTTTTTTATATACTACGTCGGATGGCAGACAAGCATACGAACCGGTTACTTAAGTGATTTTTTTTTCACTACTATTTGCATGCCATGTTTTTTTAAAGAAAATATTTTTTTGTACTTTGTATGTATGTATTGGATAAACCTATATCTCTTAAAAACCCGGTTTGGTTTGGTAGAAGTGCGCGGGAATATGGATGCCACGCGTAGAGGGCCCTTTGAAAAGTTTTATGTAACGTCGTAAACCCGTTGTGACCCACTCCAGAACATATCAATGAAACTATTATTAATTAATTATTTATTATCTTCTTTACATATATAATTCTACTGTACGTGTGTATGTCACCGAACTCCTCCTAAACGGCTGGACAGATTTCAATGAATTTTTTTGTATGCGTTTGGGTGGCGCCCTGGATGGTTTAGATTCACAAATCAGCCCGGCAGATGGCGCTGCAGGACAACATCTGTCGGGTCCGCTAGTATTTTATAAATATCCATACATACCTATTGTAGAAAGTTTCATGTGTCTGCTTGTAGTGTATCTGCAGCGACTCCTCGTCTCCGTAGGGGATGCAGCACAGGATGCACACGGTGGTCTGGTGCGTGCGCAGGTGCCTCTTCAGGCAGCTCTTGTTGCGGTACTGCTTGGCGCAGATCGCGCACACCACCAGCGACGTGTACGACTTGGTCACGCGGAGTTCCTCGCTGTGGCTCCTGAAAGAACACAATACTATAAAGCCGGGATTTTGTATTTTTCAACAGGAGACACAGTGGTGGGAATGGGTTTCCACACACCACTGTGTCTCCTGTGTAGCCAAGATTAACAGCGTCGACCGCCAAAAAAGGCAATGAACCAATGCAGGCCCGGGGGTAAAACTACGGCTGCCTTGAAACTAACAACGATTTTTGACGTAAATAAGTCTTTAAATTAGCCAACATTACGGTGGCAATAAAAAAAAATCTAATAATAACAAAATCGGGGGATACAGTTTGGTGTTGCAGCTACATATCTATCCAGAAAGTCAGAAATATTTATTATTATTATTATATTATTTACTAGCAAAGTACCCGTGCTTCGCTACGGGAACACTCCTGTTTTGCGGCTATTTTTGTTAATATTTCAGATATTTAATTTCTCCCCTATAAAGGTCTGTTTCGTATTGACCATTATTACAAACATATACTTGCCATTTACTTAGGTTAAGACCTCCCGATAAATAATATTTTTGGCATTTGCACCAGGAGCCAAAATTGCAAGGCTACCAGGAGAACTTACTCGTGAGCAGGCTACATACAACTGGTCATAAGAGAAGCAGTCCTGTCCTGTCTCAAGTCAACCCAAGTGACCTTTAAAGACTGCCCTGAGATTTGTTAATAGTCATAGCGAAGCATATCTCTAAGGGAAATTGAAGTCTCTTAAATTGAACGGGGTGGTCTGATGGAATCCTCATGATGCCGGGTATAAAGACAGATTCCCCAAGAGCCTTACTGTCCTCACTCTACAACTGAAACTCATCATTCCAGTTGTTGAAGACGTGGTTAATAATGGTGGCACGAACCTCCTGATGATACACCTACTGTAGAAGATAGAGCGGAACAGGCAAGATCCATCACCTTACACAGCTATAATAGTATGGGGCGTCATCACACTTTCCACAAGTATAAATTCAGTCAATCTTGACATCATTGTTTGAAAAATACAGAAATTCTGATACTAAGTATACCACCTTAAAAAGTCGGTACTTAGAATCGGTTTTTCAATTACTTTTCGGCACCAGATTTCGTTTCATTTGATTGAAGGAGGAATTTTTGTTTACGTCCTACGCTTGCGATGTACAATCTTCTGGGGGTGACTATGGAAAGGCCTTTATGACTACGGGAAGGTGGGCGGTGAATTCTCATGGATACCCGCGTAGCTTGAAATAATTTCTCGTATATAACCTTTCCTTAACAATGAAACCACAGCACGATGTACAAATACTATGCGCCATCTGGTGATGAGTTAAGTAAAATATAAATAATATAATATTTATAAACATTTCTTGGCTGGGCCTGATTAAAAGATAATCAGTTAGCCCTAAACATTACCTTTTTTCTGAACAACCATTCCACCAAGTCTCAAAATCGTAGATCAATCGGTTTCCAAAAAGGGTTTTTTTTCAACCCCTATTTTCAACCTCTTATGCTTGGGCCGCACTCATCACGATAACATTCGGGCGATAAAAATCGTATTCGGTCTACAGCGAATCTTCGCGGCCACATAATGCGCGTTGTTGTATGTTTATCGCGATGTATGAACGCAAAAAATAACATGGGCGCCGCGGTTACTCTGTACCTATTTGGTGACAGCAAATAATTATTTTTACATTAATGTCATCTAAAAAACAAATTAAAAGCAAGAAATAGGAGAAAAAAAATATCGTTGCTCCAATCCATGTTACACTTCAGCTATATTATACACTGTAATTACATTTAACACACACTGTAATTACATTTACACGTCCGCTAGGAACGATGGGTGCGGGCCGACTGAAGTGTGGCCGCGCAAGCGAAGTTCATCGCGATAAAACCCTTTGATGTGAACCCTTCGCCCGAAGTGTCGAAGTATTCGCGAATACTTGGTTACATACATCGCGATAACCCGAAATTCGCGTTATCGCGATGAGTATGGCCTGAGCATTAAGGGTAAAATTTGAAAAATTTGAAAAAAAACCCACATAACAAAGAATTAAAACAAGTTTATATGAAGGAAAGAGATAACACAAAGAAATTAATAAGCAGCGCAAAGAAAAAATATTATTATACTTCTTTCAAAAATTGTAACGGTGACCCAAAAAAGACATGGAATTTATTAAATACGTTGGCTAATAACACAATCAAAGCAATTCCGCTACCCCCAAAACTTATAATTAACAACTGCACAATTACTGACGGGAATGATGTTTGCGAACAATTAAACAATTTTTTTGTATCAATTGGTACTGAACTCGCAAGTAAAATACCAAAAAATCATCCAAATCGCCAATTTAACACTATGACATACATAAACGAAGAACCCAATTATACAGTATGCGAGTTTGAACCATGTACTGTAGACGAAATTATTAACATTATAAAAAATCTAGACCCGGATAGCAGTACAGGTGTAGATGGAATAAGCGTAAAATCAATTAAATGCATATGTGACCTATTGGCAAAGGAGTTGACAGAATGTATAAATGAGTGTATGCGCCTTGGTATTTTTCCTATTAGCCTAAAAGTGGGAAAAGTATCTCCAGTACATAAAGCAGGTTCTAGAACAGCAGCTGAAAATTATCGCCCAATATCAGTATTGCCCGTGTTATCAAAGATATTCGAAAAAGTCATCTATCAACGACTACACAAACATCTAAATAATTTAAACTTTTTATTTAATCGTCAATACGGTTTTCGGCCTAAATCAAGTACACTTTCAGCTGCGATCGACTTAACAACCAAAATGAACATAGAATTAGACAACGGAAATGTATGTTTGGGAATATTTATCGACCTCAAAAAGGCGTTTGACACGGTGAGCCACGTACTACTTCTGGAAAAATTAAAGAACATAGGAATATCCGGTTCAGCTTACAAATTGCTAGAATCATACCTAAGTGAAAGAACACAAACAGTAAAAATAGGTAATTTCTCAAGTAGCCCGAAAACCATCGACTGTGGTATTCCTCAAGGTTCGGTTTTAGGTCCCTTACTATTCTCCATCTACGTGAATAATGTTAGCAAAATTAACTTAAGAGGTCACGTCACATTATACGCTGATGATATGTGCCTTTTCTACTTCGGAAAAGACATACAACAACTGGCAAGTAAGGCTCAAACTGACCTCGACAAATATAATACCTGGTGTCAATGCAACCTGTTGACAATAAACACAAAAAAGACATCATACATGATTTTCAGTGCTAAAAACAAGAAAGTTCTACATTTTCCGCAACTAATCATAAATAATGACGTCTTACAGCAATCACAACAGGAAAAATACCTTGGTCTACTCCTTGATGACAAACTCACATGGAAGTCACATATAAACATGGTTAAAACCAAATTACTATCTCTTGTTAGCATATTACGCAGAATGTCCTCCTGCATTCCGCATAAAAATCGTCAAATGCTGTACAATGCCCTGGTCAAATCGAATTTAAACTATTTAATTGAAATATGGGGTTGCGCCCCTGAAACGAACTTAAAACCTTTACAAAGAACCCAAAACAAGGTGATTAAAACATTATTTCATTATGATAGACTAACGCCCACACTTACTTTATATAAAAATACAAACATTCTTAATATAAAACAAACATACACTGAAAAAGTTTGTACCTTAATCAAAAGAATCTTAAATGGCCACATACACGTCGAAACTTCATTCACTAGAAGAACGTACACACGCAGTCAAAGAAGCACAAATAAAATTTTACAACAACATGCACCTAGAACTGAATACGGTAAACGAAACATTCTTTGTGAGGGAACAAAATTATTTAATAGTCTACCGACAGAAGTGCAGCTATGTACAAGTATTTCTCTCTTCAAATCTAAACTCAAAACATTTATTACAGAAAACATTTATGATTAAACACATTGGAAGAAAAGGGAATTTGTTAATTTAAAATAGTCACAAACACATAAATATTTCTACATAATCAAGTAAAAATAATAATAATAATAACAAAAACACATTAAAGAAATAAATTGTTCAAAAGATATTAAATATATAACGACAGTTAAAACAATTAAATAAACTTTAATATTAATGTAAAAAAAAATTATAAACACCTTTATAAACACTAACTAAATGAATAATATTCGTATTCGTCATACCGTAATATTCTTTACAAACTTGGCCTCATGCACTGCCGTATAATTTGATTGCGTAGAACCGTTCTGTTGGTGGGGACGGACGGTCAAGCGGGGACCAACAAATAAAATATTTTGTCTACCCTACATTCAAACAATATTCTCGTCTTTTTTGGGTCATTGATTTACGAATACACGGCGAACATTTATAATGAGAATGGTGATTACTTTATTTATTATTATTATTCAAAATTTAACTTTTAAGGACTGTTTGATCGTATTGCCGAACTATTTTTAAAATTGGAAATGTTATATACTGCTCATTTTAAGTGAACTGTAACTTGTTCTTATGAGTAATAAAGATCTTTAAACCGAAAATCCTTTTAAGTAATTTCGTGTCCAATATGTTATATTTTCAAATCGATTCCATTTTCGTAATTGACGTCCCAGAAAACCATATAATTAACACCCATATTGTTATTATGACATTTCAACCCCATCGGACCCCCTTAGGGGTGATTTTATGTCACGTTGGCTATGTTGGATTATAAAATAGTTGTTGTAACTTTCGTAATCAGCGACCCGATAAACCATAAAAACGATACCCATGACGATTTTCAGACTTTTCCCCTCAATCTTACCCCTTTAGGGGTTGAATTTTGAAAAATCCTGAAACACGTCTTTACTCATTTATCTATAGAAGTACTCGTGTAAAGTTTCGGATAAAATAGTTCAACTAATCTTATTTCCCCATACAAACTTTGGAGCCTCGTTTCACACCCTTAGGGGATGAATTCTGAAAAATCCTTTCTTAGTGTATCGCTAGACGTCATAAGGAACCTACTTGCCAAATTTGGAGCCAGCGGTTTGGGCTGTGCGAAATAAGAGAATGATAAAACTAAAAAAAATATATGAACTTCCGCCGGAAATTGGTTTGAACGAGATCTAGTAAGTAGTTTTTTTTTCGTCATAAATCGTAACTTTTATATTATGTTACTTGCTGCTACGGAACCCTTCATGGAGTCGAGTCATGGAGTTCGAGTCCGACTCGCACTTGGCCGCTTTTTTTCTTGCTGCTGAAAAACACTGCATATACGTCTATTCTGTCTTTATCTTGTGATGTACCTGACATGGCTCCGGTACCGGCCGCGCTCGTGGAACACCCTCTTACACTCGGGACACTCCAGCTGCAGCGCCTTCGTGTGGTGCTGCTCGATGTGCCGCTCCAGGTAGCGCGGCCGTCTGCAGACAACACCACTCCACTTTAAATACACTATATATACCTACCAAGTCTATCATCATCAGGTCATTTTGTTCTCCACTACAGGAGCACGACCATCTCTCGTCCATCTCAGACAGAAGGAGGATTTGGCCTACACTCCCCACGCTGGCCAGACGGGTTGAGGAGGCGATCGATGTTTTACAATGTACCAGCGGCCCGCCCCAACTTCGCACGGGTAGGTATTTAACAAACATTTCAAAAATTCTCTCTGACTTGCAAGACGATTTTCAGTTTTTGATGAAGATTCTCCTTCACGACGTATTTTTGATGCCCTCACTTGGGAACTATTTCTAGAAAGTTGAGATCTTGACCTTTTGGGAATTTTAAAATGTTAATAAATTGCAAAAAATCTAATTTTTGTTCATATAAAAATAAGGATTATACATACGGGGAAAATTATAGCAATGTTTACATCAAAACTTAACTTAATGTGACTGTAGTATTTGGATAAGGATTAATCATCATCATCATCAGGTCATTTTAGTCTCCACTACAGGAGCACGACCCTCTCTCGTCCGTCCCAGACAGAAGGAGGATTTGGCCTACACTCCCCACGCTGGCCAGACGGCTTGGGGAGGCCTGATCTTTGATAATGTATTTCCCTTAGTCGCCTTATACGACATCCACGGGAAGAGACGGAGTGATTCTATTCTAATCTGCCGGAAACCACACGGCACGCAATATACGGCGGCAAGTCTATACTTATGGAGAAATTTAAGAATATTATGACGGACGGATAGGGTTTAAGTAGTTCATCAACGTCTTTGAACCAAAGCCAACCTCACCTGCATGTGGTGCACCCTGTTGACTGGCGAAAAGAGAGGTAGGGCATGGCGGCGGTGTCCTTGACTTGAGCGGCGTTGAGACATGCAGCGGTAGTGTCACAATACATCGTCTTACTTGAAGGCCCTCGTGCAGAGGTCGCAGGCGAAGGCCTGGTGCTTGTGGTCGGCCATGATGTGGCTGGCGGCGGTGTCCTTGTCCTTGAGCAGCATCCTGCAGACCATGCAGCGGTAGTGTCACAATACATCGTCTTACTTGAAGGCCCTCGTGCAGAGGTCGCAGGCGAAGGCCTGGTGCTTGTGGTCGGCCATGATGTGGCTGGCGGCGGTGTCCTTGTCTTTGAGCAGCATCCTGCAGACCATGCAGCGGTAGTGTCACAATACATCGTCTTACTTGAAGGCCCTCGTGCAGAGGTCGCAGGCGAAGGCCTGGTGCTTGTGGTCGGCCATGATGTGGCTGGCGGCGGTGTCCTTGTCCTTGAGCAGCATCCTGCAGACCATGCAGCGGTAGCGGCGGTAGTGCCGCAGCCGGTGCCGGTACAGCTGCGACTCGGTCTTCAGCCGAGCGCGACATAAGTTGCACTCGTGATCAAACTCCTAGTTAAACATAATTTATTTCACAAAAAAGTTGGTTGTGACTGACGGACAAACAAACACACTATTGCTTCTATAATAAATATTTCATTCGTTTTTTGTTTCTGACGTACGAAACCGTAAAAGCAGTGCGAGTGTGGCATTGTTAATAAGAGACCGAATAATGTAAAGTTTATATAGACTGCGGTAACAACTTTGCAACAGCGGGTCGTATGCTTATTTGCCCCCTAGCGGTACAAAAAAACTTTTGCAAAAAGTGATCTTACTTTGCCGACTGTAAACTCGTAAAACTGTTGTAACTATTGCCCTTGTTTATCGATGAGCCTGGTGGACGAATGTGCACGTTCTTACTTGTGTTAGGGGCATGCACAGATAAACTTTCAGCTTTTACAAAATGACGAATGTCTGGCAGTCACGGGCTCTTAGACTATACGCTGTTTAAAAAAATTACAAACTGTGTTTGCGTTCTAAAAACTACTAATTTCATATATTCAATAAAAACAATTTTGTATTACAAAACTCTTTTTGCCGTTACGATGTATTTTGACTAGTGTATAACTCACCGGCGAGTGCATAGACTTCATGTGCATCATATAGGCGTCTTCGAGCACGAAGCCCATCGCGCACCATTCGCACGTAAACGGCATGTGCTTCCTCAGGTTCAGGGTCTCGCCGGCTTCCTTCTGCCTCTCTGCTTCCGTGATTGTCACTATTTCTATACGGCTCGTTATGTCTTCAGAATATACCATGTTGTCTTGTTCTAAATAATAAAGAGTGGCATTTAAAAATACTTTGAAAATGGCACAATGTAAATAGCTATAATACCCATGTTGTCGCCTACGTCACTACCGGTTACAGAAGCGATGGCGGGAAAAACGGTGCGGCGCAATATGGCGACTCGCTGAAGCGCATTCTCTTCGCGGCACTCGACCAGTAAAGACGTTGGTTGCCAACTTTCTAGTCTAGTTAACATTGAACAGTGAAGCTACTGGCTAAATTTGATGTATAGAATTAATAATAATTAAAGTAAATTTAAATCAAGTATTGATCTTACTACGAGTAACTTTATCAGTAGCCCTGTATGTTCCTATTAATATTTGTACTATGATCCTATGAACATTTGGGGTGTAAGTGGTTCATCAACATCTTTGAACCAAAGCCAACTTTACCTGCACGCGGTGCACCCTGCTGACTGACAAACGAAACTCTGGCGAAAAGAGAGGTAAGGAGCGTAATTGTAAGCTACCGGACTGGGGAATGTACCTCCACCTCACAGAATACCGCAGCCAAATAACAATTCCCTTGAGGGTTGTTGTGTTCCTGCGAGTGAGTGAGGTCACCAGAAAGGGAAAAAGGAAGGAGATGCTGCGTTGGTAGCGGGGGTGGCGGCGCGCGAGCGATATTTTATGTCGCGAGTGTTAATATGGCTACGGTAACCGCTTCACATCAGGCGGGCCGTATGCTTGTCTGCCACCCGTCGTAGTATAAAAAAAAACCGGGTCATCATTAACGTGTATATTAAAGTACATATATGTATTATTCTGTGTTATTCTTATACCTATTTGGTAAAATTGGTAATGTATACTCACTTTTCGATTTACCCCTGTAGGTTGGTTTAACATTTGGATCTTTCTGAAAATAAAACAGTTTATTGATTCGTAACAATTAAAGAAATTTGAGATTAAGGCACGCTATGTTTATTAAGAGCTTTAGGCTCAATTTTACTTTCAATTCTATAACATATAAACTTAAAAACAACCCAAAAAGGGTCGCGCGTCTTCCGGGGAATCCCCGCGCTTTCCTATGAATTCCCCTAGCTACTGATCGTATTTAAGTTCATATGTTATACAATTGACATAAAGTTCATTATGCTATGAACAATTTCGTTGCAAAAAATCGCTTCTATTCCATCCCACAGTGGTGTTAATTGAGCCTAAGTGCGCGGCGCATAGAGCATGAGTCCCATGCAGCTCAGTTGGCGGCCGAGCGACGGCGTAGCGGCTTGTTCGTTTTTGTTGCGCAATAGTGCATTTTTGAGTTAACTCAATGAGTCTGCACAGTACCATCCCTGTTATGGCTAGTATTTCAGAAATGCTCTAATATCCGGTTCATTTTCTATCGGCTATTGATAAATAAATGCCTACCGTCGTACGAGAACTTTGACTATATATACTTACTTTCTTTTTTTTCCTCTTGGGCGGTATGTACTCCTCGTCAGATTCGGGCTTCCTCCTGGGTCTGGGTCGAGGAGGCGCGGCCGTTTTATAATATTGTAGTTCATGATCTATAAATAAAATATACAGAATGATAACATGTATGATGATGACATACATAATAAAAAAAATTACAGTATTAATGCACTACTTGAACATAAGTTGTAAATTAAAATTAATATTTGCATGCTAGAATAATGATTGGCAAGACATGAGCGCCCTACTTAAGCACTTAAGATCGTATTGTAACTATACCATATTTTACGCAAATAAAGATTTATTTATTTATGTAAGCAGTTAATTTATTTGTTTTTATTTTGGCCCACGAATCATTAGCCGATTAAGCTGAAATTTATCACACTTGTTTGGTTCTCGTGACTATCCATAATACTCGAATCGAGTAGCTCGGTGGCGTCGTTACGCGTGTCAGTCTAATTGAACACGTAAGTTAAGCAACATCGGCCGTAGCCTGACCATGGATGGGTTTACTTATCTCGACTTGGATTAAATTAGGTAAACAATCAGTAGATAACATTTATACTTTTATTGAATCAAAACATTTATAATAACACATAATTAACTGTACAAAATTATTTAAAATTACTATGGAGTAACGCTTCCTACTAACAAAAGCGCAGGAAGGGGCTTAAATACAACTTTTGATTAAACAACTACATATACCTAGGGACCTAATTAAAAAGGCAAGAAACTGCTAGTCTATGGGAATGTATGAAGATACGCATACAACCAATAAAAAAATATACATAATACCATGTCTTGAACATTACAGTAAATATATAAATCATGATCATTACCGGTTTACAGTTTTTTGGCAACTTATTTGTTAGTCTTTATTTACCAATAGGATCTTACAAGCTTTTAGATTTAGTGTTATCATCACTATCGTAGAGTAGTTTTAGTATTGCAGAGAAGAAAGGAGTAGGAGCCCATGACTGCCAGATATTCGATATTTTATAAAGCTAAAAGTTTCTGTGTGTGCTCCTAACATGTAAAAACGATCAGTGAGTACGGACTTTAAATCATCGTAGTGTATCTCGCCGCAAATAGTGTAGAAAAAGTAATAAAACGTAAACGATTAATCAAACTTTAACGTTAACAAAGTGTAACACTTTTTGCTATTCTTTTACATACGTTCACCAAACTTCAAAAATCACAAAAAAATAGTTGCCCTACATACAGCAGTAGAACGCTTTGTTTCGCGGCACCGCAACGTGGTTATGTGTTTCGGCCCATATACTATGACGTATGTATAATTATAACTTATTAAGTTTTAAGTAGTAGGTGTTTGGCACGATACAAAGCTTAACAAAGAAACAATTATGTTTTTCATACTTTGAAGATATCGGGGAAAAATTTTTTTTACTCGTTAAAACCGTGTTATCAAAACTGCGATGGTCTAAACAATATTCGCTGATCGTTCTTACATGCGTTAGAGGCATGCACAGAGAAACGTTCAGCTTTTAGAAAGTAACGAAGGTCTTTCAGTCACGGGCTCTTAGGCTATCTACATACATATTATAAATTCACGTTCCTCGCCGCGCAGGGTTTGTGTTTGTTCGGGATAATCTCAGACACTACGATGCGGATTTTGAAACAGTTTCAACTAATAGAGGGATTACCTAGGAGGGTTATGGGATTTATGAACATTTTGCGAAAATAAACTTTGCTCTCTTGTATCAACCCATATTCATTCCACTGCTGGGAGACGGGTCTGCCTACAATACAATACACTTTATTGCACCGATAAAAAATACAAAAAAAAACCGGACAAGTGCGAGTCGGACTCGCCCACCGAGGGTTCCGTACGTAGTATCATTATTAAATTTGATATTTTTCATTATAAATAAGAAATAATGCG
The DNA here is from genome assembly GCA_937001555.2 of Hypsopygia costalis. Classification (NCBI taxonomy): domain Eukaryota; kingdom Metazoa; phylum Arthropoda; class Insecta; order Lepidoptera; family Pyralidae; genus Hypsopygia; species Hypsopygia costalis. Next base: position 2,244,106 of record OW443351.2, on the reverse strand, counting down.
TCGAAAAAAATAAATAAAATATATTTTGCAATGTGTAAATCAAGCCCTTTCATATAATACCCCATTTGAACTAGTAGTTTCAATTTGAAATTTCGACACCCTATAAAAAATATAGACCCCCTATTTTTTAAGATCTATTGACAAATGTATAGTTTTGAGATTTATTCCTGTACTTGTAGTCTATAACGATATTACTTGCCAAATTTCATAGTTCTAGGTCAACGGGAAGTACCCTATAGGTTTTGATTCCCTTGAGATAATGTAGAAATATGCGTTTTTTGCTGAATAAACGGCCGTAACTTTTTTTTACGTAAACTTAGCAGTTTGATTTTTTTACACTTCATGGGACCGTAGACCTGAGTATACAGTTCAAATTTCAGCTTGATACCTCCACGCATTCTCGACATAGAAATTCTTGACAGACAGACGGACAACAAAGTGATCTCATAAGGGTTCCGTTTTTCCTTTTGAGATACGGAACCCTAAAAAGGAACATGTACAGAATTAGAGTACAAAGGGCGGCCTTATCGCAATCCTTATTAGAGCGTTTAATTTATTCTTTCCGCTATCGATATATTACGAGGGCGACACTGAAAGTTTTTAGAACTGGCCACTTGTAAACAATATTGTTTACAAGTGGCCAGTTCTAAAAACTTTTTTTTTTATTATAACAATATTGTTTACAAGTGGCCAGTTCTAAAAACTTTTTTTTTTATTATATAATAAAAAAAAAATGTTTAAATTTTGGAAAATGGAACTCTGCCAATATTATTGAGTATAGTGCCACAAACTTATCTGGCCCGGTGGCGGGGACGGTACGATCGACTTAAGTGTTGCCATTAAACGAAATGCCGCCCGTTTTAGAGGAAACATAAAAATCAAAGAAATATATTTGTTACACTGTTAAAATAATTGCATTGATATACTTATTAATTGTGTTGTGTGGTGTTTCAATTAAATATCAATTGCCTTCTATTTTTTGTTGATTAGTTTTTAAAATGCACCACGTTAAGTCGCGATCATAGCTATTATATAATATTAGAGAGTTATAATATTGCACAGAAACAACTCGTTGACGATTTTTTTATTGTAAGAAATGAAATATGTGTAGAAAAAGATAATATGTATTTAAAAAAATTCACCTCAATGGAATGTGCATACGCGGTAAGTAAATTAATTGTACCTGGCAATACTACATTTCAAGATGGCGGTTTTAGTTCTAAATTTGGCCACCGGGTCAGATAAGTTTGTAGCACTGTATGTATTTCATTCATTTGTCATTTGTTTTACGATGTGGCGGCAAATTGAAAATTGTCTGTGTCACGTCAACATGAATTTAACGCGAGAAAATTTTCGTGCAATGATTTTTTATGACTTTTGTTGTCATTTAAGTCAGCAAGAAAGCTATGATAGACTTCGATTGGCCTTTCACGATGAAGCCCCATCTCGTGCGACTATTTACAACTGGTTTAATGAGTTTAAACGTGGTCGCACTAATCTCACCGATGATCTGCGTCAGGACGGCCTTCTACGGCGACGACTGAAAATAACATCAGTGTTGTGCGGCGTATGATAGAGACTGATAATAGAGTGACGTATCAGCAGATTCGGACAAGCTTAGGCATCGGTATGAGTCAAGTGCATGAAATCCTCCATGAACATTTAGCGATCAGGAAGCTTTGTGCCCGGTGGATACCTCATAATTTGACCGAGGCCCAAAAACTCCGTCGGGTTGATTCGTGCCGTGAAATGAGTCAAAGATTTAACGGAGGTGACTCAAATGCTGTGTTCGACATACTTACGGGTGATGAAAGCTGGGTTTACTGTTATGATCCAGAAACCAAGAGACAGTCTGCTCAGTGGGTGTTTCCTTTCGAGGAGTTGTCAACGAAAGTGAAGAGAGGTCGAAGTGTGGGAAAAAAGATGGTGGCCTCGTTCTTCGGAAGGACAGGTCACTATGCGACAATTGTTTTAGAGGATCAAAAAACAGTTACTGCAGAGTGGTACAGTAACAATTGTTTGCCACTTGTATTGGAAAAAGTTCGGGAGAAACGTCCTCGAAGTAGGATCCTTCTTCACCACGACAACGCCTCGTCGCACACCGCCAGGCGAACGATCGACTATTTAGTGACGTCAGACGTGGAATTACTGGGTCACCCGCCGTATAGCCCCGACCTCGCACCTTGCGATTTTTATTTATTCCCGAAAATAAAAGAAAAACTTCGAGGAAAACTTTTTATGAACACCGAGGAAGCAGTGGGCGCGTTTCAAAAGGCCGTCGAAGAGACCCCTAAGGACGAGTGGGCTAAGTGCTTTTCTCAGTGGTTCCATCGGATGCAGCGGTGTATTGATGTGAATGGACACTATAATATAACTACTTTATAATAAAACTAATAACTTGCTAGTTTGCTCAGTTTTTGATTTTCTAAGAACTTTCAGTTTGACCCTCGTAATACATTTCTGCTGCCCCACTTGCAATGAGTGCATTGAAATAATAAGTACGTCTGGGTATCAAACGTTCGCAGACGACCTGAAATTATATAGAGTCGTTATATTAATGAACATATAACATCTTTGAAAAACATCGGGCCCGGCGGTCAAATGGCTACCAATGTCTACTTTGACTCCGAGGTCGCGGGTTCGATCCCCGCACAAGACAAACATTTGTGTGCATGAACATGTCTGTTTGTCTTGGTCTGGGTGTTTTATATGTATTACATGTATGTATGTACAGAGCGTAGAGTTCAGACAAATTTCTTCCATAATAATAGGTAGGGGAAAAAGTCTTTTCGCATTATAGTATGTATGAACTTGTAATAAAATCTCTTTGGTTATAACCATTTGTATCTAGCAGGTTTTGATATCTATAAAAAGTTTAAATTTTAAAAAAGATAATTCCAAATTCAAATTAGGTAAATGTGGGATTTTCATTTGTTTTTTTTACTGTCAAGATGAGTGAATCTAATGAAGAAATTCGATACATTTTAAAATTTTACTACAAAAAAGGTAAAAATTCAACGCAAGCTGCGAAAAAAATTTGTGATTATTATGGACCTAGTGCAGTGTCTGTGAGAGTAGCACAAATTTGGTTTAAGCGTTTTCAATCCGGAAATTTTGATGTCAAAGATGCACGTCGCTCTGGTCGCCCTGTTACGGATAAAATGGATGCCATTTCTGAAAAAGTGGAGCAAGATCGGCATATCAGTAGTTACGACGTAGCTGAAGAACTAGGAATTGACCACATAACAGTTTTGGCGCATAAAAAGGTCGTGGTCAAAGACCGGCCAGGCTTCAGAGACTCTGGCGAAACCCGGGTTAACCCGCAACAAGGTGATGCTGTGTGTATGGTGGGATTGGAAGGGAAGATATTCATTATGAGCTGTTACCGCCAGGCAGGACTATCGATTCTGAACTCTACTGTGAACAACTGATGAGATTAAAGCAAAAAGTTGAGAGAAAGCGGCCGGAATTAATTAATAGAAGGGGTGTGATTTTTCATCATGATAACGCTAAACCTCACACATCTTTAGCCACTCAGCAAAAATTAAGAGAGTTTGACTGGGAGGTGTTAATGCATCCGCCGTATAGTCCTGACCTTGCACTTTCTGATTTCCACCTGTTTCGGTCTCTTAAGAATTCTTTAGGCAATGTCAGGTTAACATCACGAGAAGACTGCCAAAACCACTTGTCGCGGTTTTTTGAACAGAAGTCCCAAAATTTCTATAGTAATGGGATCATGTCTCTACCTACAAGATGACAAAAAGTTATCGAACATAATGGCACCTACATACTTTAGTTAAATGAAAATAAACTTTATTAAAAAATGTTTTGAATTTTCATATAAAATACGAAAAGACTTTTTCCCCAACCTAATAGTATTTTGCCAATGAAGAGCCTTTAACTCTTACACATGCATCATTTTCTGCATCAGGAAATTCAGTCTCTGTGTATTTATAAGGTTCATTGATGAATTCTACAAATGGATCATTATCATCATCATCGTTAATGAAATCGACTTCAGTCCCACACCAAATTTTTTTTCAAAACTTCAAAACTTTTTACAGAGTTAGAGTGCTGTTATTGGAAGTAGGCAAAGTTAACCTGTGCTCTAAAATATAAAGGATATTATAACAATTAAATATTATGAAATGTATTTAAAACATTATGAATGTGTACTCATAGCAACAACAGAAATATGCACCTTAGCATCCATATTTAGGCCATAACTCTCCAAAACTACTACTTCGATTTTGATGGGGATTTCAGTGATAGGTTCGGGTTTGATTGGAGCATGTTCTTAGATAAGTGTTACAGTGACAACTCACCAGAGGGCGCTGCAGTAAACATTTGTTTGTGCAAAACCAAAACTACTAGTCTGATTCTGATGCGGTTTTCATTTGTAATACCTATGGTTGCTCTCTAAAAAGTTTGAAATAAAAAGAAAATTAAAATTTTTGAAAAAACCCACAGGCGGTTAAAACCTAGTTGAAAAAGGATAAAATTAATTTGAAACCCCCGACTTAAATAATTTATGCTATGAACTTAATAAAAAAATCCAAGAAAATCTGTCGGGGGCTGCCATCTCTATTTTAAATTTCAACATAAATATAAATAAGTATATAAGTTACTATAAAACTGCCAAACTAGTTCATTTAAAGTCAGCCCCAACGGATTTTCTTGGGTATTTTTATTTCATAGCAAGTTCATAACATAAATTCTTTAAGTCAGGGGTTGCAAAATTATTTTATCCTTTTTCAATTACCTTTTAACCGTGGGTTATTTCAAAAAATTTAATTTTGTTTTTATATACAACTATTAACCTGTAAAGGGTTACAGGTCACACCCTTATAAAAGAAGTTGTTTGTATGTATCAAACATTAAGATTAATATAATTAAAAGATTAATATATTCATTAGAAAATGAACTGTATTTGGTTGAGCTACAATTAATGAGAAGATGCAGTCTGCTTTTCAGAGCATAACATTTTAAATCAGGGCTGAAGTTTGGAGACTGTTACTTTTATTGCAGACAGGCAACCTATATACTATGTGTTTAATGGATTGTAAAACTCGGTTTTAAGAACCCCCGAAATAGTTCAGTTCTAAAGTGTTTAATGTTTATATCATTTTCCATACTGTTCATAATATTTCTCATCATAACAATTCATTTCTTTATCTTCAAAAACCTGTGAATGAATATTTATATTTTTGCTCTACCATTGCATAAACTGTAAAAAAAAATTACATGCTTTTGATGAGATCCAACATTTAAGATCCATGCTTCTAAGAACATTGACATGAAAGGGAGGTACAGCAAAAATTAAAAGAAGGTCTTTAACATGGTTCAGACTACAGCTTGTAGATGATAATACAATACTTCCAGAGTAAGAGGCTCTGTTGTAATACTATATATTGGGGTGTAAGTGGTTCATCAACATCTTTGAACCAAAGCCAACTTCACCTGCACGCGGTGCACCCTGCTGACTGACAAACGAAGCTCTGGCGAAAAGAGAGGTAGGGAGCGTAATTGTAAGCTACCCGACTGGGGAATGTGCCTCCACCTCACAGAATACCGCAGCCAAATAACGGTTCCCTTGAGGGCTGTTGTGTTCCTGTGAGTGAGTGAGGTCACCAGAAAGGAAGGAGATGCTGCGATGGCAGCGGGGGTGGCGGCGCGCGAGCGATATTTTATGTTGCGAGCGTTAATATGGCTACGGTAACCGCTTCACATCAGGCGGGCCGTATGCTTGTCTGCCACCCAACGTAGTATAAAAAAAAAAAAAAAAACTAAAAATGCTACATACGTCTTGTATGTATGTAGGACCATCTTACACTGGATGTGTAAGGGTCCATTCACACTATACTATGTAGTGATAATAATTAATGTATAATTCAATTATGTAATGTGCTAGTATGTATTTATAACATCGGTAGAGAGGGTCCTTCTCCTGCAAGTTGTATAATGAAATACCGGTTGAGGTTTTTCAAGGAGACTAGAGCATGGGGTTGTTTTAAAAAATATTACTGAGTTGGCAATATGAAAGTTGTGTGCCCGTTGTGTGTGTCCAAAGTTACTGTAGCTTATGGCCATGTTTAATTATTACTAAATTCTAACAACACTTCTACATAAATAATCAGTTGCATTAATTCCAGTAAAAATGACCCAAGAACATAAAATATGTAGGAAACCTATAGGTTTTTTCTATCCCCTATTTACAACATGTATTTATGTCTATTTATCAGCTATTTAGGATCCATAGTACAAACTTTACTTAGTTTGAGACTAGATGCAAGTTTCAATTTCTCTGTGACTCTCATAGTCTTCCAGTTCGTTCTGACAATACTCATCAACTTTCCATTCCATATTCCATTCTGGCTTTATGTCTGATTCCTTCACACTACAAGCTTCACATCTCTGGAACGCACTGCCTGAATCGCTTAGAAGGATTCCAAATAAATTTAATTTTAAAAAGAAAATCTATACTCACCATTTAGATGGTTTAATAAAGTACTGATCATCATCTTCACATGTCTATGTATTATTTTGATACAATACAATATGTATGTTTATTTTTTTTGTATAGAATAGAATGTTCTTTTACTTGAATAGTTATCATGTCTATTTTCGAGAACTTGTTTCCTTTCATTTGCTTTAGAACCGCATGTATGAATTTCTGCTATTCCCGAAGGTTGACTGGTAGAGAATGCTTTTAGCGTTAAGTCCGCCTTGTGTACCGTAATGTATAATTTGTGGTCAATAAAGTTTTAAATTTTTTATTTATTTATCTATTTGCAACATTTACAGCTATTTTTACAGGTATCAAACCTAATGCAATAGTGCAACAAACTTTTTTTTTTTTTTTTTTATATGTAACTTAATTGTAACTTATTACAAACAGCTTACTTATTACAAAAATAAATAAATAGATGCTGTATAAGTTTATATTATAAATATTAATACAAGATAGATACTAAAATCTACCGACAGAACCATTATTTTGCAAGTATTTGCCTAATGATTATTTAAATAGTAGATTTCGGTCAACTTGCCTAAAATATTATAAATATTTAAAAAGTCACTATAATAATTTTTTTTTTTAATTTTATTACTATAATAATAATAATAATTTTGGGGTGTAAGTGGTTCATCAACATCTTTGAACCAAAGCCAACTTCACCTGCATGCGGTGCACCCTGCTGACTGACAAACGAAGCTCTGGCGAAAAGAGAAGTAGGGAGCGTAATTGTAAGCTACCCGACTGGGGAATGTACCTCCACCTCACAGAATACCGCAGCCAAATAACAATTCCCTTGAGGATTGTTGTGTTCCTGCGAGTGAGTGAGGTCACCAGAAAGGAAGGAGATGCTGCGTTGGCAGCGGGGGTGGCGGCGCGCAAGCGACACTGTATGTTGCAAGCGTTCATATGGCTACGGTAACCGCTTCACATCAGGTGGGCCGTATGCTTGTCTGCCACCCGACGTAGTATAAAAAAAATAATAATAATAATTATCCTATTATTGACTTATCCTGGAGCGGGTCACGGCGGGCGTACAACATTACATCAAACTTCTCAAAGGGGCCTCTACGCGTTGGATCCATATCCCCGCGCACGCCTATCAAATGACCGGGCTTGACCCGTGATTAAAAAGAGATACATAATAATTATTTAATAAGTTTGGTGTTATCAAAAAATAGCCGAATTTCATCTGCAACTATGCCATGTTTAGTAGTGTAATACTTAATAGGTAGATGGCGCCACACTGCGACTTCACAGCAGTAAAATATAAAATGCAAAAATTCGCAACCATCACAAACCTTCCTGGAAGCTCAGAAGAGCACTGGACCAGTCATTGAGAGGTTGTGGGTTCAAATCCCACATAGGCGGAACAATTATTTTTTTCCATTTTTTAAATAATAAAATATTACAGACAAATACTATTTTTTTCTGTTATGATTAAGTTTCGTAATAAAAAATACTAACCACTTCCACTGCTGTAGCAGACAGGTTCAAGTTTCACCATATATGTTTCTTGTAGCAGTTCTGCTGGGCTAACACAATCTCTGCTCGCATTCAAAGGCTCTTCTTTTATATCAATCTTCACTTCTTTATCTATCTCGCCACACTCCACTGGTTCGCATTTGATGTGGACCTGTTCACTCGGACGTATCTCGGAGTCAATTTCACTCTGTTTTTGCAAAGCTTCGTCTTCACCATCCACGGGTTCTAATTTTATTTCAACTAAATTCTCCATGTTTCTTAGATCTAACCGAATATAATCTAATCTAACGGTAAAAAATGCAAAACCCGGTCGGTGGGTCAAATGAACCCCAAATTTTACATCAAGAAAACTCACGAATTATCAAACATTTCGATAGCAAGACACTTTGCGTAAGTAGTAATTACGATCTTATATGATTTAATAAAGTTATTAATTTTAATTACTTGGTTAAAATTAAAGTTTCATATATTTTTATTTAGCTTTTGCTTACGCCGAATAACTTATTTCCATCAGTTTGACATTTGGTTAAATTTGACAGTGCGAGTGTTGTACGATAGTGCGATAGATTCGCGCGAGATTAAAATCGATTATAAATAAAACAATTAATCCTTTTGCATTTTGACTTATTGTAAATAAATAAAAGATTTTTAATATAACAAATAAAAAATCTTTTCTGGAAACATAATCGCAAAGCAAGGGCGGATCTAAGTGAGCAGGGGTCATGGGGGTCATTGAGTCATGACACTCCCTCCACCCCGTCCCCATGGGCTGCTGATGGAGCTAGAAAAAGCTTATTAATTCACCGAGCGAGTGTAGCGAGCAAGAGGTTTATCTTCTATATATATGAACCATTTCTGATCAAAATCAAAAGATTCAGATTCGGAACTAGAATTCGGATTCAAATTTCCTACATACCTCATACCTACCTCATGTTGGATGAAATTTATTAACAAAATGTTTAACGACTTCACAGTAAAACGTTTAATTTAATCTACAATGCACAAAATGTATGTTAAATTAACCAAAACGATAGAATTTTATCGCTTTAGTACATATATTATATTGTACGCCATAAAAGTACTGCAATTAGTTTTTACCCACGTTTCGGTGTATTTACCCGGGTAGAATCCCAACTCTAGGTAGGAAAGATATGGACTATAATAATTATCAAAGTAATGTTCTCAAGAAATTGAGTGGGCCGGTAAAGAGAGTTTACAAAACTATGTGATGTGACAAGCGTAAAGGGTAAACAAGGTTAATACATCTCTTAAAATCTACTTATTTAAACATATCTAGTTAATACTAGATACATAAATTTACTTTAAACCTTCTTATTCTTTGTAACAATCTACTGCACTTCAATTCAATTGGTTAAAATGTTAGACCATATAATAATAAAAATTATGCATAACAAAAAAAAACAACGAAGACAATAATATTAATACAAATACATTGTATTTTTTTTTATTAATCAATTCGTTACTCTTTAATTAAAATACGGTGTATGCATGACTCAGCCAACCCGCAGTTGAGCAGCGTGGTGGAGTATGCTCTACTCTAAAACCCCCCTTTCATCAATCGAATTCCTCAAGGAAAGAGCCGTATCCAAGCAGTGGGATGAATAAGGGTTAATGACGCCGTGTGTTTAAATACGTGACAGATGTTGAGAAATCCCTCCGCTCCGTGTCGACTTTTTGACTACATGCTGACGGTACTTTCTGGTTGAGCGACGCGTGCTTCTATTTGGTGTGACTGAATGATTCATTCAAATGGAATGGCATTTTTACACACGTAAAAATGCCATTCCATTTGAATGAATCATTAAATAATAAATTAAAATATATTGACAGAACACACGTTCTGTCTATATATTTTAATTTATTATTTCCTCGTGTGCGTAAACGCGGGAGTGGGGCGCGTCATTTCAGGTTATACAAGTCTTTGTAAACAAGTACGTGAGTTGGGGCAAAGAATCGATAAGAATACTCGTTTGAGTATACATCGAGACTCGATTCACGAAAGCTCTAATCGATTAAAGAACCTTACTTGTATGTTTGGTTGCGTTGCGTATTGCGACGAAACTAATCCGATCGATCGGAAATTGTCTCGAGGAAGCGTAGTATTATATATTTCCGTCCTTTTTACTCCAAGAACAATGAAAAAGGAAAAAAAGTTGGGCTAAAAATAGTTTTCTACGTGGACTGGCCAACTCGATATGATAGTTACATAACATACAGACAGATTATTTCGGATTTACGTTACTGCATATATGTATAATATGTAACGTACTATTATTGTTTGTCTGATACTTTTCTCAGCTCAAAGTAATGAAATTATATGATACCTGTGATTTTTTTTTGTAATATGTGTTAGTGTGTGAGTAGCTCACCGCCATATTTAAAGGCAAATACAACCACGTGGTGCACCCTGCTAACTAGAGGTCCTGGCGAAACAAAGGTAGAACATGTAAATATATGCCAAGCGTCTGTATGGTGGTTGTCGGTAACCGCTTTTCTTTATTATTATTTTAGCTTATTTAGCACCCGGTGTTAAATATTTATACTATACATATATCGATAGTGGAAATATCAATTACTGTAAGGGACATAACACGACTTTTCAAGAGAGCCAAAAAACGTTTTTTTTTCGTTCATCTCTCTGTATCTTTTTCTAGAGAGATCTAATTCCAATAGTTTCTATGGCAAAATATCTTAGATTTTTCCCTTCTTTCATGTTATAAACGTTAAAATTAAGAAAATATTATAGTTTCAAAGATAGCTTGACCCTTACATTAAAATTTTGAACTTGATTGTACCTTACATTACCCAAATTTTACAATGTGATACATTACATGCGATGTAAGGGGCATCCATCAATAGGAAATACTATTATTATTATCGTAACTGCCAATTTTTATACTGAACCTTAATGTAAGTTGCCCTATTTAGCAAACAATGTTAATATTATTCCTTGTCTTTACCTGCTTTTATACTATTTTTTTAATTCAAAAATATTTCAAAACAACCAATAATTCGATTCTGAAAGATCATTCACATAAAAATATGTATATTCTAAACGATCGTTGATATAAACATATTATATCAATGATCTTTTAGAACAAGCTAGAGCCTCGTTAATAAGTTATCTAGAAATTTTACAGTATATAACTGATTATACTGGATATTAAATTATTATTAAATAAAGCAATCATACATATCAAGTCTTATATTAGATATTTTCAAGTCAGCAATACCAAATATCAACAAAGAAATGACTACTTATGTCCTTATAAAAAAAAAATGTAGTAAACTTTAAAAAGTACTTCGGAACTTTAAAAAGTTACCTACCGATAGGTTTACTTATTACTCGTTTATACAAATATCAATATTATCCATCTTTGGATCTCTTGATCCCAGTCTTTCAACAGTAACTACAAAAATCAACTTGTTCTTTATATTATACTTATTCATAAATATTCTCACAAATGACCAACGTCTGTTAACAAATTATCTCAAAAAGTATGTAATTCAGACAGTGGAAAACAGTAATAATGACTTATTTGTTTAAACATAATATCATATTATTATTATACTTACTTAGTATCATATTATCACTACATAGTATAAAACAAAGTCGCTTTCTCTGTCCCTATGTCCCCATGTTTGTTTAAACATAATATCATATTATTATTATACTTACTTAGTATCATATTATCACTACATAGTATAAAACAAAGTCGCTTTCTCTGTCCCTATGTCCCCATGTATGCTTAAATCTTTGAAACTACGCAACGGATTATGATGCGGTTTTTTTTAATAGATAGAGTGATTCAACTGGAAAGTTTATATGTATAATATATGCATAACATAGTAGAAAAACACTGATAATTTAGAGGTTTCTAATGTGATGTCGTAAATAAACACATTTTTTTGCTCTTTCATTGCAAACGCTGGCTGAACCCAACGAGATAGATCAAAATAATGTAGTACAGTATTGTTCACCTTAAAATGGTCTACAAAAAAGTTCGCGATGGTATATGTCTATCTCTTAGTGGTAACACACAATAACCGTTATTTTATCCTTTGCTTTTTACAAGAAATAATGCCTTATTTACGAAGCGATTTTAAGCAATACAGAATTAATCCTTATCCAATTAAGTACCTTAAATACATTGCGCATTTAATATAGATCAATATGGCCCTTCACAGCATGTAATTTAAATGAATAGTTTAGAAGATATTACACATTTAAAATGCAGGGACATAACGGCTGTGGCGGTACCGGCCGCGGAGCCGGCGGCGTGTGCCTATAACTGGGGAAGGACTGGATAGGACAAAGCGCAAAGACCTTCTGTAGTACATTTAGTATCAGCATTGCACCCGTGCGAAGCCGGGGCGGGTCGCTAGTTATATATATTCCACAGTTTTTTTTACTAAATAAAGTAAAGTAAGGTTAAATGTTATTTCAACCTGGTGATAACTATTTAAAGTAAAGGACAGATTGGTTTACTAAAACGACTAAAACGTCCCATACATCATTTTTTTTTTAAGAATCATACAAAAATAACCAAATAATGTGTAAGGTAAGGGACATTTTTTTAGCAATATCAAAATTTCAAGTATACCATTAGATAGAGCATAAGATTCTGAATCTAGTGGTATATATAACTCATTTTAGCTAAAATGTCCCTTACGTTAATTGATATTTCCACTATCGATATATTAGCGACCAAACCTGGCTTCGCACGCGTAAAACTCTATTAACTTACAAGTTCAAAGTCGATATGATTTTTTCCGACAACAATCATCGTTATTTCAGTGTACAAGTAATAGTACAACGTACAGTATGGCTACTCCCTGCCGCTCTCTCGTGTCGACTCACCTCTAACTTAATTCCTTATTTCTCAGAGACAAATCTGGATCTTTTTTTTTTTATACTACGTCGGATGGCAGACAAACATACGGCCCGCCTGATGTGAAGCAGTTACCGTAGCCATATTAACGCTCGCAACATAAAATATCGCTCGCGCGCCGCCACTCCCGCTGCCAACGCAGCATCTCCTTTTCTGGTGACCTCACTCACTCGCAGGAACACAACAACCCTCAAGAGAATGTTATTTGGGTGCGGTATTCTGTGAGGTGGAGGTACATTCCCCAGTCGGTAGCTTACAATTACGCTCCCTACCTCTCTTTTCGCCAGAGCGTCGTTTGTCAGTCAGCAGGGTGTACCGCGTGCAGGTGAAGTTGGCTTTGGTTCAAGGATGTTGATGAACCACTTACACCCCATATCAGTTCGTATGGCGCCGCACGCACACACATTTTGGACAGACGTCATCGTTTACGTAGTAGAAAACAATGCGACATTTCTATGGAATAGCCCGTAATCAATATTATAACTAAACCTTCATGAATCACTCAGTGTGTTGGTGAAAACTTATGAAAATCCGTTCAGTAGTTTTTCTATACTATGTCGGATAGCCGACAAGCATACGGCCCGCTGGATGTAAAGCGGTTACCGTAGTCATATTAACGCTCGCAACATGAAACATCGTTAAGTCCAGGTAGTCGCAGTCGGCTACCTCTAGTCCCACACATCTCTTAGTGCTTGTTCACATTGACCCTCGGGCGCGGTCACGAAATATCAAACATATGACATGATATCCAAGTGTTCACGTACGAAACGCACGTGCGGTCTAAGTAGCGCCTTAGGATCAGTAGTACCATTGACTAGTACCATTGATGGTACAAGTGACACAACTTTGTATCTACCATTAAAGAAAAGTCAAGATATTCCCCGTGATTAGCGACAGGCGCGCGCGGCGCGCTTGCGGCCGTATCAAACGGGTGAGACGTTTGTGTGTGTTCACGTCGAACTAGCGGCGGAGCGCGCGATTCACTCGCGACGTCAGATAAGTTCAATCAGTTTGAAATTGTCGCTAGAAACAATAGCACTATTTTATCATATCGTTAAATACAGAAGAGCTTATTAGTGCTATTCAGGCTTTTCAGTCTCTGACAACACGTCGCGCCAACGCCTGGCGGCTAATGTGAACACGAGCTCGCAACGTCTACTGCGCCCGCAACCGCCACCGCGCCCGCGCGTTTCTACGTGAACAAGCACTTATGGTTCACCCCACTTCATGGGGCTGCCATTTTCACTTAACGCACGCTCATTCGTGAGCGGCGTTTGCGTCGCCCGTTCCCTGCGATCCGCTTAGATGAAGCTTTTAAGGCCCCGCAAGGCTAAAAGCAGTCCCTAGGTGGTGGTTAGTCGGTAAGAGTCCGACATAATCAACGTAGCCTTACGCTACGTTGGTATCCATGAGGATTCACCACCTCCTTCCCGTAGTTACCTCCGGAAAGATGTCCATCGCGCGCGTGGGGCGTAAAAAAAAAACATCGTTCGCGCGCCGCCACCCCCGCTGCCATGCAGCAACTCCTTCCTTTCTGGTGACCTCACTCACTCGCAGGAACAAAACAACCCTCAAGGGAATTGTTATTTGGCATCATTACACTGCCGTGATATTCCATAGGAATACAATTTTTTCTGCCTTGAGATTCTCGGGAATAGCATATTTTTCTCGGGCACTGTACTTGTGTACAGGGATCGAAAAGGTTCGTAAAATACCGGTACTTAGAGGTTCTGATACTAGAACCCGAACCGGAACCGGAACCTAAATCTAGAACCTGGACCGAAACCTATATTTTACAGGTTCTTCCTTAAAACCTTAGAACTTGAATTAAACATAGAGTACGTCCACGCGGCGTATTACGTCGTCGCAACGTAATATTTTTTGAGCATTGCCTGCCACACATGCGTTACGTCAATTTTTTTCATTTAAATTTTCCGAATTTTAATTTTAATAAAAAAATATCGTACGTAAGTTAATACCTACTTGAATTTAATATCTTACCAATAATTGGCCATCTGCTACAGTACGTTTCCTAAGACATTTTTTTTTTACTACGTCGGGTGGCAGACAAGCATACGGCCCGCCTGATGTGAAGCGGTCATCGAAGCCATATCATAAAATATCGCTCGCAACATAAAATATCGCTCGCGCGCTGCCAACGCAGCATCTCCTTCCTTTCTGGTGACCTCACTCACTCGCAGGAACACAACAACCCTCAAGGGAATTATTTGGCTGCGGTATTCTGTGAGGTGGAGGTACATTCCCTAGTCGGGTAGCTTACAAATTATGCTCCCTACCTCTCTTTTCGCCAGAGCCTCGTTTGTCAGTCAGCAGGGTGCACCGCGTGCAGGTGAAGATGGCTTTGGTTCAAAGATGTTGATGAACCACTTACACCCCAAAACCCCACGTATGTACCACGAATGGTGAAAATGTGCAATCAACTTCCCTCAGCGGTATTTCCGAACTAACATACAAAAAGCCATACAAACAGAAACCTTCAAGAACAGAGTCTTTATTTCCCTTAAAAGGCTGGCAACGGATCGGCGACCACTTGGTGTTGCTGATCTCCATGATCTAGGTGATTGCTTTCCATTAGGTGACCCACATGCTCGTTTGCCCCCTTTTCATATAAAAAAAAAATGTTTTGAAGGAGTGTAGGTTTGAGCATGATTCTGCAATTTATGAGCGCTCAAACAAAAATCAAAGGAAATTCCCATACTTGGAAGTATGGGAATTATTATTGTTAATGTTATTATTACAATCAATAGTAGAAAATTAAAGTTGCGTTCCATTATTCCAAGCTGTCTACTAACTGTCAGCTGCAAGAAATAAGAAATATGCCAGACACGGTCGAACGTATCCCTTCTTCTTAAGGAACCCTTAATTCGGAACCGGTATATTGGAACCTTTATTCAGAACCGGTTCTTTGGAACCGGAACCGAACCGGAACCGTACCGAAAAGATGAACCTTTTTACGAACAGAAATGACGAACCGGAACCCATATTTGTACCGGTTTTCAATCCCTGCTTGTGTATGTATTGAAGAGAAGTGGAAGCCGCGCGTAGGACGATGAAGTGTTGTGCGCCCTCCTTCTAGATCAGTGGTACTCAACCTTTTTTTATTACGTTTTAGCCATAGTGTCGCGGGCCACGAACAAAAATTATTTAGGGGTAGGTAGGGTAAACAAATTACATAATTCCAAATTACCGATGTATATACTTAATAATAATAATGTTAACATCTTTGTTCACACTTAATCGAAATGCTCCTAATACATGTATGCTTTAATGAGATTTTTGATACTGTGAACGTTTTTTCAAAACTTTGTCAAGATCTGGCTTGTCGATGCATGCTAACCTTATAACATGATCCAGGTGAGAATCAGTAAGTTTATTTCTGTACATGTTCTATGTGTATTTCATTTTAGAAAAAGATGATTCGCACACGTACGTGGACCCAAAGAATGTTAATAAGATTTGGGCACTTCTTTGGACGGTTCACAATATATTTGTAACTCTATGCGGGCCAACCACAAAGGCCGGGCGGGCAGGTTGAGTATGACTGTTCTAGATGGTCCACTGAGCTTAAGAAAGCGGCTGGGAGCGGCTAGATGCGGAAGGCATAGGATCGTATCTGGTGGAAAGCGTTGGGGAAGGCTTATGTTCAGCAACGGATAGATACAGGCTGATGATGACTGTACTTGTGGGAGTTTAAAAAATGAATACAAACGATGATATCCTTCCTATTTATTACTAAATCGTTACACGTAACTAATAAAAAATTAGACAAATTTCGCTTAAAGTGATAAATGACTTATAGTGTACTATACATTATTATATGACACATAATCTCAAAATATATTTGCATAGTGATTCTATACAACGCATAGACTACGTAGCACTGGACTGCGCGACTGTTGTCTTAAAATGTGACAAGTAGAGCAACATTCATAGACTCTTCGGTTAGATATAAACATTAATTTGGATATCCAATTGTAGAGATTGGAGTAAAGTGCATAACACATGGTGAAGATAATATTTAAAGCGAGACAAAAGAGGCAATATCACCGTCTCTTACATGCATATAACTGTGTCTCGCTCTAAATATATTGTCTTCGTCGTGTGTGATGCGCTGAATTCTTTGGGTAGTTATTAATAAATTTATTACATATTTCGAAACTTTATAAACCAAGGAAGAATTCTTTATATGACACTGGGCCTTTCCGTTCACCTTAGATACATATCTATATAAACATTTATAAGATGTTTTTCATAGCATGTCATTTATTCTCAGATAATTAATAATACATTTAAAAAAATCTGAATATCAGAGGGGGACACTTAATTGTATCAGCTGATAATTAACCCTAAAATGGACTGCTGTTATTCTTGTTAAAAAATCTGTTCGCCTACTTATTTTTATTATTAGCATGGAGTTGAAAGATGCAAAACAAACTTAAACCAACCGTTCCGGTAGTCTGAGGAGACCTAAAATTCAACAAAGGATATCCTTCGGTTGAAATAATGAAGCATACTTTAAAACTTTGGAAAATTAATTTAATCTAAATAAAAGTAAGTGTAAATTTCAATTAGAAGAAATAAAATATTTAGTTCTCTATATAACAAAAAAAACGGCTTGCGACCCGATGAGTGACATATTTCTGCTATTACAAATATGTCGGTACCGAAACATATTGCGCAGTCCAGTGTTACGTGTCTATGTAACATTAACAACATTTGGTATGTGTATCTTCCCCAGCTTACGGTAATGAGGAGCGATTTACAATACTCTCGACTATCTAACTAGTTTTGTGATATTTTACGACTATCAGTGAAACACATACAACTTCACATTTATGAGCGTTCGTACGCCATTCGCATTGTGGAATCGTGCACGTCAAGAATTAAATTATTGTTGTCCTCCACTGTAATTATATCATTTAGGCTGGTTTATAATATAATAACTTTGAAAAGTACAGTTATATAATAGGTACATAAAAGTATGTACATCATTATTTTAGTCTAAAATATAAATATATAATAATCAAAAATCATTGCCAAATTTTGTAGTCCATTGTAAAAGATTTTATTTTAAAAAATATAGTCTTTTAGATATAAATAAAGCATTAATTTACTGTGCGACCAAAAAGTATACAAAATAAAATTTATTAACCACATTTACTTTTTTTTCGATACAAAATTACTCAAGAGTTATTATGAAATTTATTCATACTATGAATGTGACAACCCTATTTTTTTGTGCACTTTTTGTTCGCACCGTACAGATGAACCTGCTCTCAAACTAATAACCTCTTCACCAATAAATAAATAAAAAAAAGAAAATAGCAGATTTTTTTTTTCGTAATGTAAATAAATTCCAATCTCTAATAAATAGTTGAAAATCAATGCGAATCATAAAACATCACAAAACTGGCCGTCACTATTATTATAATACTAAACTAAATACTTGTCTTGCACCAGCAGATATTATAAAAATATTGACTATAATATTTTGGAAGAATTACTTCGTATTTGTCCCGGCGCGGATCACAGGCATCGATGACACGTGCTTGTCACCAGGGGCGGACTAAGGCCTAGGCAGGCACGTATCTAGGGCCCCGAAAATTTGGTTTTTAATTTTTATTTTTGAAGTATAAACTTTAGTAGGCCCGGGAATATAATGTTGCTTAGGGCCCGCTATAATCTTAGTCCGTCACTGCTTGTCACCAGCGATAAGGGATCTCGCGTGTTAGTATACCGAGTACCAGAGGCGATGATTCTGTGGGTGCATAGGGGCCATCCACAAATTACGTCACACGTTAAGGGGGAGGGAGGTGGTCGATGAAGTGTGACATAGTGTGACAAGGGGATGGGAGGAGTCCTAAATTTCGTGACGTCACATTTCAAAATGTGTAAATACGAACTTTGAACTATTAACGAAAAACTCAGAAACATTCGCAACTCTAGATGTCAATTTGCAAAATATGTGACGTCACACTAGGGACGGGGGAGTCTCACAAATGTGACCAGCTGTGACAAGGACGGAGGGAGGGGTCAAAAAATCATGAAATTCGTGTGACGTAATTTATGGATGGGGCTCCAACATCCACGAGAAATAATTAGTGGGTGCTGAGCTATGGGTCCGTCCATTAATCACGTGAGGTTTTTTTTTCAATTTTAACACCCCCCCTCCCCCTTGGTGATACTTTGTGAGGTTTTGGACTACCCCCCCTCCCCCCCCAAAAATCACGTGTATTTTTTGTAGCTACAAAGAATCTTAAAACTAAAGGATTTTTGTTATATCACTAAGGTGACAAACAAGCATACGGTCCGCCTGATGGAAAGCTGTTACTGTAATAAAAAAATAAAAAATAGGCGTCCATAGGGTATGGACGCCTATTTTTTATTTTTTTATATGAGAAGGGGGCAAGCGAGCATGTGGGTCACCTGATGGAAAGCAATCACCACCGCCCATAGAAATCAGCAACATCAAAGGGTCACCGATCCGTTGCCAGCCTTTTAAGGGAAATATTGACTCTGTTCTTGAAGGCCCCCATGTCGTATTTATTTGGGAATGCCGCTGGAGGAAGTTGATTCCACAATTTCACAGTTCGTGGTAGAAAATGTCTCAAAAAGCGTACTGTAGTAGATCGCCAAATATCGAGATGATGAGGATGGAATTTTAATTTATGGCGAGTTGTACGATAGTGGAACTCAGCGGCAGGTCAAATAGCTCATCCGAGCACTCCCCGTTATATAATTTATATAGAACGCAAAGAGATGCAACATCTCTGCGTGTAGAGAGAGACTCCAGCCGATCAGAAATCATTGGGTCACCGACGATTCGAACAGCTCTTCGTTGTATGCGGTCAAATGGAGCAAGTAAGTACTGGGGCGCACCTGCCCAGAGATGTGAACAGTATTCCATATGAGGCCTAACTTGGGCTTTATACAGTTGAAGGCGATGGTGTGGTGTAAAATACCGTCTGGCTTTACAGATGATGCCAATTTTCCTAGAGGCCAATTTGGCCTTGCACTCCAAGTGACCACGGAACTGAACATCGCTCGATATGTCAACACCCAAGATACCAATGCTGGAGCTTATAATAAGGGGAGTACCTTCCAATCTGGGAGATACAACAAAAGGGGACTTTTTTGCGGTAAACGCACAAACTTGTGTCTTTGAGGGATTCAGTTGGACTAAGTTCAGTCTACACCAATCAGAGACGTGTCCAAGAGACGTCTCCATCTCAGACACAAGTTTTGTTCGGTACTCATCGACGCTATCCCGAGAAACATTGCATAGACCACTGTATCTTGCGTCCAAGGTACTGTCATCTGCATAGCAATGGATGCCGCATACATGCAGCAAGTCATTGATATGCAGAAGAAACAATGTGGGGGACAATACGCGGCCTTGTGGCACACCAGCGTTCAGGGATAATGGATCGGAACGTGCACCATCAATCACAACTTTAATGATCCGCCCAGTAAGAAAGCTGGCAATCCATGTGCAGTCTCTCAGGTAACCCAAAAGAAGGAAGCTTGGATAGTAGTGCCTTATGCCACACCCGATCAAAGGCTTTTGCGATATCCAGACTAGCAGCCAAAGCCTCGCCCTTGCTTTCCACTGTCTCCGCCCAACGGTAAGTCAAATATACCAGAAGATCACCAGCCGAACGACCTTGACGAAAGCCATATTGGCCATCATTAATCAGCTGGTGATCCTCTAAGTATGCCATCAACTGTTGGTTGATGATATTTTCCATTATTTTGGAAAACAAGGATGTTATAGCAATGGGCCTGTAGTTGGACGGATCTGAGCAAACACCTTTTTTAGGGATCGGGTGAACCAAAGCCTCCTTCCACGAGCTGGGGACCACGCCAAGCGAGTACGAGTACCGAAATAGGCGGGTTAGAATTGGGGCTAACTCCGCGGCACACATTTTCAAAACAACGGATGGAATGCCATCCGGCCCACTCGACTTATGGATGTCCAGGGAGAAAAGCGCTCTACGCACGGCTCTTTGCCTGAACTTAACTTCTGGCATAGAGCTCTCACACCGAGGGATGGTAGGTGGTGTGGCTCTCCGATCATCCAGAGTCGAGTTAGATGCAAAAAGAAACCCTAGAAGATCGGCTTTTTCCTTTGCAGTATGGGCCAGCGAGTCATCCATCCGCTGCAATGGTGGAAACGACGACTGACAAAAGTTACCTTGAACGGCTTTGGCGAGCGACCAGAACGCACGAGACCCAGAGGGCAAACGCACTAGTCTCTCGCCAATTTCGCTAATAAATCTGGACTTTGCCTTCGCGATACAACCCTTCAACGATCTGGAATCAGAGTTGTATTTTTTTTAAATACGCCGGTATTTGGATCTCCAGTTGCCCGAGCATTGGACCAGGCACGGTAGGAATCTTGCTTCTGACGCCACGCGGCTCTGCAAGACCCACAGAACCATGGTCGAGATTTGCCGCCAATGGGCACCGCAGAATTGGGAATAAATAGTTCCATACCCTGCAGAACCACATCAGCGACAGCATTTGCACAGACACTGGGATCATCCAGCGAGAAGCAAACTGGTCCCCAAGGATAGGAAGCTAGGAAGTCACGCAGCCCATCCCAATCTGCTGACCTAAAATGCCACACACGACGGATACCTGCTGTACGCGGTCGCTTTTGGTGTATGAGTGGCACCACACATCTTATCAGGCAATGATCTGAGGAACCAAGAGGGGCGCCAACAGACACGCGATAGTTATCCGGGTGGGAGGTCAGCAGAAGATCCAAAAGGGATGGCACATGGTTCTCCACATCCGGTACCCTTGTAGGTGAAGAGACCAGCTGCGTTAGACCATATGCCAAGGCAAAGTCATGAAAAGATCTTCCAGCATGGTCAGTAGAGCGTGACCCAAGCCATTCGACGTGGTGGGCATTGAAATCACCCATAACCACAATCTCGGCAGAAGGCATTTGCTGGAGTAGGCTGTCAGTCGTCGTTTGGATGTGCTCAATAAGGCGCTCCGTTACCGCTGTGGGACCTGTAGAGGCACGCGTAGATACGAATATGGTCGTCATAATCTGCGCGCAGCCACATAATTGACAGGCCCCTCTCTTCAAGACTGCCAAGACGTCGACAACAGATATCCTCCCTAACGTACGCGCACACACCGGCTCGTGGCACAAAATTGTGTTCCAGTATGTACCCTGGGTAGCGCAGATACGAGATGTCGGATGGTGGGGATATCTGTGTCTCAGTCAAAAAGAGCAAGGCTGGCTTAGCCGTCTCAAGGTGCTGGTGGACGGCATTCAGGTTGGAGTGAAGCCCCCTTATGTTACACAGCTCGATATGGAGCTCAGGGGAACATGCTGTCCTCTTCTTACACTTGCTCCTGGCAGAGATACAGAGCGGCATAGTGCCCGCCCCAGAATACGTCGGGCGGCCTGAGTAGTGAGAGTGGGACTCAGGGAGGGATTCTCCTTCACCAACGGTGACGGTACCCTCCTAGGGTATTCTTCTTCCTAATGCCACTGCCATATCCAGAGTCGAGGTTTTTGGTTTGGGCTCCGGGTCTCAACACTCGCCGCACGAAAGCAATAGCAAGCTACTACTTCACGCCGGTTTTCTGTGAGAGAGTGGTACTGCCCCGGACGAGCCGGCCCAATTACGAGCTGCAGTCACTCAATCTCCATAACTTGACCGCGACCATGTCATGGACACTAAATGACTCCAGCTTAGCTCTACCCCTTTAGAAAAAAATATGCCTATACCACCAGAAACATCACTTGCGCGTCGCCGACCCTACACGTATGAGCGTAAAACTGTTTTCACGTCCTCCTTTTGAAGAACCCCACGTTGACGTTGTAGTCTCCTGAGAAAACTTCCACAGGCAGTTCATACCACAGCTTGATAGTACGGAACTTCTCTGGAACCGCACAGTACGTGACCTCTTCGGTTCTAATATATGAGGATGAATTCCCTGTCGATGGCGAGCGGTGCAACAGTAGGAGGAGGCCGTGGGTATTATGTCAAATGTGGTGACCCCTTATCGTTGCATAAAAGTTCTGCCCCCTTACCACCAACTCTTATTGCGATTTAATAACTGACTAGAATGCTTATTCATACCAATGAATAAACGACTCATTTCAAATTGAATAGTCGCTTATTCAATGGTATGAATAAGCATTCTATTCAGTTATTGAATCGCAATAAGAGTTGGTGGTAAGGGGCCTGTTCGCGCAAGCATGAACATGGCAGACGCGCTACAGAATCGTGGCAGCTCCATCAATACTCTGAAACCATTATTATACTGTATGCGCAGTAGTGATGTAACGAATGTCAATTTCTAGACATTCGCGAATGCGAATGCGAATGCGAATATCTGCCGTCGATATTCGCGAATGCGAAACGAATATTGACTTTTGTATTTGGCGCCATTGGTCTTTGGCTTTATTTTGACAGCCTAGTTGGCGCGCGAGTTACACGCACACATTTGTAATTATTTGCATCTACTTCAGAGCATTGTCGAGCCGATCCGAAGAAGGCCGATTGCTGTTTGATTTACGAGTGATGTTTATTGTTTATTTAACAAAAAATCCTAACAGAAGATAAGGTTTTAAAATAAATATATAAGAAGTTGATACTTATTTCTCTATTTAATTTACCTTTTTGTAATTGAAAATCTTAATTATTTTTAGGACGTTCTTATTCGCAAAACATTCGCATAAAATTGCGAATGCGAATGTCGAGAAATATGCGAATATTCGCGAATGCGAATGCGAATACGAATATTCGTTACATCACTAAATGCGCAGGGAGTTGTAGGCCGTCATCGTCTTCAACTTCGCTCATTGCCTAGCATCGGCGAGTCAATGTCTTCAACACGCCGCTTTTCGGTTTAGAAATCGCGCGTTTGACAAAAAAATAAATACACGTGATATTTTACAACACCCCCCCTCCCCCTTGTGATATTTCGTGATTTTTACCGAACCCCTCCCTCCCCTTTTGAACCTCACGTGATTAATGGACGGCCCCTATGGTGAAAGACGAATTCGATGGCGTCGTTGCGTGAGTCAGTCCAATCTAACATGTAAGTTAAGCGACGTCGATTTTAGCCTGTCCATGGATGGGTTTGTTTATCTCGAGCTTCTCCGTGCTTCTGAGGTTACGATAAGCCGTCGGTCCCGGCTGTTGTCGTTACATGACAGTCGTTAACACACACAGACAGACTTGACGGTCGTCAAGTCAGTGGCCTGCAGGCGGCTTGGAAATTCTGGCCTTCGTCAGCCCGCAGTTGAGCAGCGTGGTGCTTTAAACTACTTCGATATTTTATTACTTATTAAAATAGTGACACATTGTTTTGTTTAAAATCAATGCCTGTGATCCGAGCCAATAATTTAAAAAAAGCTATACTTATCTTATAATATATTGTATAAAGTGAGCGAATGAAAAAAACATAGAACTGTCAAATTGAAGGTGTACTCCGAAATGAGAATTCGAAATGTCTAACGTAGACACTACAAAATTCATTCAATTCCTTCGATAGGTATAGCCTGGACTTTTCCTTCTGCCCAAAAGAGGCAAAACCGGAAACAGTTTACAATGATGTAAAACAACTGTAGCTAAATACTTATATTGTAATAATGATAATACGTCTGTCAATGGTTCTAAAAAAAGTAAGTCTAAGGAACCTCATTTCACGACCTTAATTTTCACTTGGACCGGCCTTTCCGAACTTGAACCGGACTTTATTCTAATTGGGACCATTTTCTTCGAACTTGAACACGATTTTCTGTCTGGATTTACATTGGCTACAGAATAAAATGTTGTAAACCATGTATTATCGATCTCACAACCATTGGACCAATTAGGTAATTGGCCCAACAATGCTACAAAAATGGTCCTATGCAAGTGATTGCTTGTAAGTCGTGGTTCAATGTTTTTTTCATTCACCATACCTCTTGAACATTTGCAGCCATCCCTATACGATTGAGTTAATGCATGGTTAATCACAATCCAATATTAATTCAGAGTTGACACTTCAATATGTAGTAGAACTTTGTATATATGTCTGTTCACCAATTTCTGTATTTGTTATGTAATAAAGAATATAAATTAAATGTTTAATTAGTTCAATCTTTGCCTTGACAATTTAAGTATTTTAAGTCGGGTCTCCTGCGACGATGTTTTGTGTTGTCTAAGGCTGGCTTTACACAGCCGAAATCAGTCACTGAATTAATTAGTTAAAATTAATTATATTTTAACTAATTAATTCAGATTACCTTTTAATAATAATTAAATAAATAAATTATTATTAAAAGGTAATCGGGTTATTTATATAAACACCCGTATACGAGCGATATTTATACGCAATTCAGCTAGACCTTGACCACACTTAAGTAATAGCGTGTGACGTTCTGTTTGATATGTCGGATTTTTTTTTAATTGTTCACGATTTATAACATTTTTTTTAAATAGTTCACGATTAGTCAGAATTTTTTTTTTGTTGTCACGTGTTGTCGAAAATTATGAACTACATGTTTGAAGTGTCAATTTATAAGTCATTTGATATAATGCATATATATAACGCAATAAAAATACATACAAAGTCAAGTGACAATTCGATGTATATGATTCAATTCCTAGATGAACGAAGGCGACTGTCAATATTTAATTAAATCCAGTGGTTCTCAAACGCTGACATTAAATTGTAAATTAAATTAGTATCTAAAACTAATTGTATTGAAAAAAATATACAAGTAAACATTTATTTTTTAATAAATTCTTGTTTTGAGTAAGTGTGCTTGAAGCTCTTTTGGCTTAGTTTAAAGAGATATGTCAAGCGTAGCTATAGCCACTGAGTAAAATACGTCTTTGTAATTGGGACAAATAATTCTTTTGTTACACATACAAACACGCTATAAATTAACACCAACCACTTATTATGAGTATAAGATAAAATAAATCATGTAGCTAGATTCTAGCAGCAAAAAAACAGTTTCCGAGATTGTCAATGTTATAGTTTTTATTCAGCATTTTACAATTTTTTTTAAACGTTTTCTACGTTTACTCAATTTAATTCAGGCTGCCGAGTACCACTATCGTACCAATCGCAAAAAAACCACTTATGTCACCTTGATGATTGGTAGTACACAGTAGAGTTTTGAAGATATTTTCTAAAACGGACGGTGAAATTGTGGAATCAAATTCCCTCAACGGAGTTCCCGTACACACATACGACTTGGGGGTCTTCAAGAAAAGAGCCTCAATACTTCCCTACAAAGGCTGGCAACGAATCATTAACTTTAGTATTAGTGATGTCCTTTGGGGTATGGTGATTACTTACTATCAGGTGACACATATGCTTGTTTACCCCTCTTTTATTTTTAATATTTGGTTAAACAATAATCGAATAATCAGTAATAAGTCCGCCTTACTATATACCTACAAGATTTATAATTTATCTACATAACTATAGTGTTAATTTGTTTGTGTCGTGAAAATTATACATATTCTATCTATCTATCTACCTAAACGGGTATAGTTTGAGAACCACTGGCCTCAAGTCACTAGTGAGAAAAAATACGCTGTTACACAATCATACTTCTAGCACGAATAGTAAATTATTAAGCATTGTGTTTTTTTTTTTAATATAAAATGTGAGTAGAAATATACAAATCAAATTGTATGACAAGTCATTGCCATAGACATGAATAGCATCATGGACTAAACATTCATACTAATAGTAGTACGACCTAAACTTGGTGAAATATGTGCCTTTTTGGTTTCATCATATTTTGTGCGAAGTTTTTGACAGTTAAAATAAAAAAAATGCTGTCAATAAATACTTGAATTGATATCCTAAAATGCAATATTTTCGAAAATGATATAAATTTCTACATCGAATAAAGTCTTTACCCAGTCTAAATAAGTATATAAGAAAGACAATTTATTTGTTACATTGTTAAAATTTCTTGCATGTCAGGTTATCAACAATAAATAAATGCCAAAACGTCTAGTAAACATATTGTTAGATAAATAAATAGACACCGAAATGAGTTTTGATAATCTCAAAGCTGTTGATGTATGCTTGATAAATAAGGCCGTGCGCTATACACACGCATATATTTAAAAATAAATCATGAGCAGAACATATTCGCTGTGCACGTGTTCCAAAGGTCTTTATGACTCGTCTACGTTTAATATATCAAGTCTATAACATGCCACTCATCCGTAAAAGAAAGTCAGATCTGTATTGTCGGTAGTTCATTTTCGTGCGTTTTTATGGGGAGCTCAGACAGAAAGTTATTTGATTCTAAATATCGGAAGATAAAAGTGATAAGAAATTCTTAAAACGTATGTCTGAAAAACTCATATTCCTTATCTAGTCTAGATAGCTTTACTCATTTTTGTTCCATAATCATATCGGTTCTGTTCCACGGATGAGTCGCACTATTTTTACACAAATTACAGTGGAACCCAAAAGAGTAGAAAGGGAACTAAATTTATTAATAATAGCAACATTGTCTTTTTTTACACAAAAGTACTCAAGGGTTGGCATGTGAGAACTCTTCTTACGAAGAAAGTGGCGCCCCTATTTTTTCTACTTTTTTGTGTCGCACTTTGCACAACATTAACTAATCCCAAATTAAGCAAAGCCATACTTTTATTTGTTAGTGTTTTTGTAGGTAGTACTTACTTCTGTATTAAATCTTTTAAAAGGTATGATGCTAATGAATACTCTTTCTTTCTTTTGGAACACTCCTAATCGATTTTAATATGAGTTTTGCGCACGACCTTAAAGAGGCTTGATGCGTCAAGTTACTTGAATCAAGCAACCTACATAATAGTTTCTTGATTTAAGCTTGATCATCTCAAAACCTCTATACATAAAATTAATACCACGAAGCGTTGCTGAATCAGGTCACATTATAACGAATGCAACAACTTTAATATAACATTAATATACCAATTTAAACATTGGTTAACATCAGATCATAAAAACAAGTACACATCTGTGGCGCCATCTATCTATAGCCGAATTATTTTTCGACTATTATACCACACGTCGAAGATACTATATATATACATGGATGTTCGACAAGAGATGCAATATCACCGTCTCTTACATATAGCAGTGTCTCACTCTAAATATATATTATATTTGTCGTGTGTGATTTGCTTTAAAGTAGCTTTAAATGTTCAAACAATATTGACTTGCTATGAATAATCTTTTTGTTCAATTTCACAAATGAGCATTTGCTCAACTCACTAGCGTTGAAAAAAAAACATAGCATATAGCCTCATATGAATGCTGATTAAGATTTCGAGAATGTATAGGCTGCAATACATGCCTCAAGTGTCAAATTGACGTTAAAATTATCCATACTTGACGGTAACCACCATAGATAGACAAAAACTATAGACAAAATGATACATTACACCGCATTCACACAAAAATAGAGTAACTTACGTCATCATTACATAAGGAAATCAGACAGATTGATAGGATTGGTTTCGAGTCGCGTGCCGGTTTTTCCAGAGTAAGCACAATATTGTTCCACAGTGATATAACAGCGCTATATAAAATCACCTTTTATGACGTGATAACGTCTTTATAAATCGATGAACGCCGGCTGCACGCACGAAAAAGCATGACTGAGAGCGCGGAACAAGCGATAGAGACGCACGATCGGTCTAAGTGTTCGGCTTGTGACGCATCTATCTCTCTCTTCCACTCCATCGGCTGATGTTTTCTTATGACGTTATCACGTATAATTATCGTCCGTAAACCGACTTTATAGAAAACCGATTTTTATTTGTGTGAATGCAATGGAAACTATCAATCAGTCTATAGTTTTCTCTGTCCATGAGTGTATATTGTTGTTATGATCTGACCGTATGGTACTCGGTGGGTGCCGCTTAGCTAGCGGTTGCGTCGTCTATGAACTCCACGTAGGTGAAGGGAAAATGGCCGATCTTGCCGTTCAGCTCGCCTTCCCATTGGCCGTTCATGTTCATTTTTATCACCTGAAAAATAATATCACTTGACAAAGAGTTTTTAAAAATACACGCAAAGTATGAAGGTGTGTGTGTAGTATACGTGCGGCATGAATCTATTCTAGATTCGACTCGAGAGAGGAGATGATGTTGGCTCGAAAGAGGTACAGGGAGTTTCCATAATGTATTTATTATGTTTATGTAATTTCTAATAGTTTATTTTTGATAAGTCCTGATTCTTGATACGTTTCTGCGTACGTGAATTTTGGTCAAAGGTCTGCATGTGGTTTTGGCTAAAGTTCAACTGGTAGAGAATGCATTTAGCATTAAGTCCGCCTATTGCACTAAAATATCGTGGTCAATAAAGTTTTAAATAAATAAATAAAATAAATACTTAAGTAATTACTATTCTTATATGCTAATATATTGGTCTAGTAGAAATAGCAGAAAATAAGGAATCAGTTTATGATATTTGGGATTCCTTGAGTATGGATATTAATACGTTAAATTCGCAAATTAGAATTGGAAGAACGGAGAAAGAAATGGTAAAAAAAAAATGTTTTTGGCGAACTTGTACCTACCTTACCAATTTGTAAAGGAGATATTGTGATATGTAAATCGATATCATGTATAAAAGAAGTTTTTTTTCTTGATCTCTTAGGCATAATAAGTGGAATATGGACTCGCATTAAAGTTATAAGTTTGCAATTAGTTGCGATGTATGATACCCTAAAAAAATATTTATAAACAGAATATTCCTAACAATAATTTAGCCTAACCATAAATTTCCGCTTTTTTGTGGCAATCTGGTAAAGTGGACAGCATTAAGAAAGGCGTATATCCAGCGGTGGGTAGATACAGGTTGATGATAGGGGTGGAGGAAGGATGATGCTACCTTAACTATGTCTCCCTGCTCTAGTTTGAGTGCTGTCTTGTCGTATGCGTTAGGCACCCGCGTCGTCCTCACGCGCGCTAAGGCCGGCAGAGAGCGCTGAAACAAGCGATTTGCGTTGAAATGAAGCTAAAATCATAAACCAAAATATGCGTGATTAAAACAAGTCTTGCTTCGAATTCGAGTAGATATCAAACGAATTTAAGAGGCAATCACAAAAAAATATTGTAAATTTTTACAATCTTATTTAGTTTCACCAGGGTGTTTGTAATGAAATATTGCAAGTTAAATCTGACACACTTCCCAGTGTCCGAATTGAGCTGAAATTTGGCACACTCATATGGTTCTAGTGATAATACATGAATACCTAAATGGTGCCATTTTTTTTATCCCATATGGCGACCGCCATAAAATGACGATTTATAATTTCCACTTTAAACCCTTATGATATGGATGTAAAAAAAGGGTTTGATAAGCGAATCACAATAAGTAAAGTTTTTAGTTGTATTTCTATTAACAACTAATAAAAGCTCGTTTAAATAAAATATTTCTTTGCTTATAAGTAGGTATGTTTTCATAAATGTTATTTTTGTTAATTATTATTAATAATAATAATAATAAATCTTTATTTGCATAAGATATGGTATACAAAGGTGACACAGTTTTGTTGAGAACTCACATCTCGCCAATAAATTTAGCATGCAAATTTTTACATATCTATGACTATAGTGCCTACAATTAGACCCAGAATAGTGACTATTTAAATTTTTTTCTTAAGGAGTGCTTCGATACAGTAAAAATTTTTTTCATTTAGCCATTTATATAGTTTCTTTTTAAATTGAGTACTATTTAACTTTTTGATTTCCGCAGGGATCTTATTAAATATGAAAAGACACATAGCGATGCAGCTTTTGAGATATTTCGCTGATCTGGGTACGTCTTTTAATACTAGTCTATGGGGATCTCTCTGCAGTCTAGCATTCCTATCGCATGATTCCATAAACAAGTGTCTGTGCTTAGTGACAAAATTGCACGCCTCATATATATACAGTGATGGTAATGGTAATAAGCCGAGACGCCTAAATAATGGTTCGCAGGACTGGTCCGGCGGTATACCACATATAGCCCTGATGCATTTTTTTTGTGCAATAAATGCCCTATTGACTTCTGTGCTATTACCCCATATCATTAATCCATAGCGTAAAATAGATTCCACGTATGACCGATAAGTAATAATGGCTGTTTTGATATTAGTCGTATTTTTAACTTTATTAAGAGCATAAATAAATTGATTTATTCTATTGCTTAAATGTTCTACGTGTAGTTTCCAACTTAATTCATGGTCTAAGGTTAAGCCCAAAAATTTTATGTGAGTTGTTTCCTTTATTTTATCAACGTTAAGATGAATATTGTATTTTAAATGTTTTGATTTGTTAAATTGTACATAATTTGATTTATCTAAATTAATTTTTAAATTATTTATTTCTAGCCATTTAATAATGTTGTCAATTGTATTATTTATGTCATTTTCATGGTCCATTAACGAATATATTTTTTTATCAGATGTCACAATTATAGAAATGTCATCTGCATATAAAATACATTTATGATTTGTCAGCTTAGTTATGTCATTTATATAAAGTAAAAATAAAATTGGGCCCAATACACTTCCCTGCGGGACACCACATTTATTCTCTTTAAAGCTGGAGGCATGTGACACAAGTTCATTTCTGCTTATTTTATTTACAACTACACATTGTTTTCTGTTGGATAGATATGATGATATCCAACGCAATGCAGGACCTCTTATTCCTAGTGATTCGAGCTTTTGCAGTAATCGGTCATGAGAAACGAAATCAAAAGCCTTAGATAGGTCAAAAAATAAGCCCGTAGTAAAATGATTATTATTAATATTAGTCAAAACAGTGTCCAGAAGTGTAAACATGGCCAATGTAGTCGATTTTTGTTTTTGAAAGCCAAACTGATTATCGTTTATAATATTAAATCTATTGCAAAATTGTACTATTCTTTTATACATACATTTTTCTAGAATTTTTGATAAAACCGGAATAAGTGTAATTGGACGATAATTGGTAATGTCATCTTTTTGACCCTTTTTATGCAACGGCTTTACTATAGACGACTTTAATAGTTCGGGGAATGTTCCCGTAACGAATGACATATTAACGAGGTGAGTCAGTATAGGGACCAATTCTGCAATGCATTCTTTAATTATTTTTGTATTAATACCATCGTATCCCTCGGAAGTAGTATTATTAAGACTAATAATTTCTTTTTTTACCTCTTCTTCGGTAACAGGAGTTAGGAAGATAGAGTTACATACTACAGAGTTAAATTGTTGTGTATTATTTACTATATTACGTTTATTATTTTGTGTCAAAGTATTAAGATTAGTCATATTAATAAAATAGTCATTAAACGTTGTAGCTATGTCTATAGGATTACTTATAATTTCATTATTTACCTTTATTGCATCTACATTGTCGTTAAATTTTGAGTTTCCTATCTCATTCTTTATTACTGACCATGCTGCTTTGCACTTATTTTTGCTTTTATTTATAAATTTAATGTTAGCGTTCTTTTTTGATCGAAAAATGCATTTTTTTAATATATTCGAATATTTAATGTACTTATTTTTATTTGATGTCGTTTTGAATTTATAATAATTTTGTCTTAGTGATCTTTTGATTTTGCAACTATGTTTAAGTCCTTTACTCATCCAGTTTTGTTTAAATTTTTTGCTGTTATTTATTTTTAATTTGATCATTGGGAAGCAAAGGTTATAAAAGAGGCAAAGTAATTGGTGAAAATTCTCAAACGCCTTATTGAAGTCCATTTCTGAGTAAGTTTCAGACCAAGATAGAGCGCTTAGACACTGTCTAAACTTTACAATATTTTCATTACAATAATCTCGTTTAGTTATTGTGTATGTCCTGGATTTACTGTCGTTTTGTAATACAGGAAAGCTTAACATTTGAGCGGTATCATGGTCATATATTGCATACTTATATACGTATACTAGCAGATGTAGACCTGACAAACGTTATTCTGACATATAAATTAATAGAATGTACTTTACGACTTATTTTCATACATAGTTTATTTATATATGTATGTATATAGATAGATTACCTGCATGTTGGTGTGTTGTTTGTTGTTGGGAGGGCTGGGCGGGTCGCCGAGCTGCGTCTTGACCTCCGCAGGAGGGAACGGAATGCCCGACGGATCCAGAATCTGGACACAAGATCAACATATAATTAATACTTTATCCATAATATTTTTTGGGCCCAACACACATTCCCACCACTGTGTCTCTTGTGTAGCCAGGATTAACGTAATTAAAAGGCAACGAACAGTGAAGTCCATTGCAGTCTCGGGAGTAAAACTACGGCTGCCTTGGAACTCACAACGAATTTAATCAGAAGAGATTAGTAGGAGTAAGATTCGTAGAATAGTAGGACTACTCCTACTATATATATAATATTAATAAGATTTGTCAGGCAAATTACACAGCGCCATCTAGCCCCAAAGTAAGCGAAGCTTGTGTTATGGGTACTAGACAACTGATAAATATATATTCTTTATTGCACATAAATTATTACAACATTGTTACATAAAAAAGTGTACAAAGGTGAGCTTATCTCTACAAGAGATCTCTTCCAGCCGACCCTATAGGCAGTAACAACAATAGTTATTTGACGGATAGTTACAATACGTACAGAGAGAGAGAGGAAAAAAAAAAATACAAACAAACGATATTTTGACTCATAACCAAAAATAGAAAAACTAAGTGCTAAACAAATAATAATAAACACAAATAAATATTAGATACATATCAACTATAAATACATACACATTCATAACTGACACAAATAGTGTTCCTTCAATCTTTTTTTGAAACCAATAAGGGATGGACAATCTCTTATTTGAGGCGGTAATTTATTCCAAAGTTGTGCTGCGCGGACAGTGAATGAATTGAAAAAGAATTTAGTGTTGGAAGGGGGATAGTCTAGTGTTTTTATATGACAGGAGCGTTGGGATCTAGATGAGGGTGGTAATAGGGGAAAGCGAGAAGTGAGGTACTGAGGAGATCTAGGATTTTTAAATAATTTATAAAGGAAAGATAATATGTGCACATTTCTGCGAAAGCGGATCGGGAGCCATTTTAACTGAGTGCGAAATTCAGAAACATGATCAAATTTTTTGAGACCAAACACGAAACGAATAGCTAAATTTTGCAGGCGCTCCAGTTTGTTCAGAAGCTCCTCAGTCACATCCAAAAAGCAGATATCGGCGTAGTCGAGAATTGGGAGTAATAGAGACTGAGCCAGCATAATTTTAGTTTTGAAAGGCAAAAAGTTTTGGAGTCGCTTGAGCGAATGAAACGTGTAATGCATGCGTTTACTAACATCATTAATATGTGGGGTCCAGGACAATGTTTCATCAATGATTAACCCAAGGTTCTTTGTTTTATTTGTGAAGGCAATATTAAGATCATTGAAAATAACTTGAGGTAAATTGTTTACATTTAATCTACTTTTCATCTGACTGCTACCAACTACGATAGCTTGAGACTTTGATGGATTTACAAGCAAACCATAGTTGTCAGCCCATTCCTTAATTGCATTTAGATCTCGATTTATAATGTTAAACGCTTCCAAAGAATCAGAGATGGAAAAATGGCTATAAATCTGCAAATCATCTGCATATAGGTGGTAGCGCGAAGTAATGACTTTAGATAGTTCATTGATGAAGACTGAGAAAAGTAAAGGAGATAAAACGCCGCCCTGTGGCACACCGGCTACTAGATCGGACCAATCAGACGAAAACTCATCAGTTTTGATACATTGCCGGCGGTCACGGAGATAGGAGTCGAACCATGCCACCACAGAAGGAGATATGTTAATAGACCGAAGAATTCCAAGAAGTATGTCAAAATCGACAGAATTGAACGCACTACTGAAGTCTAACAAAATGATCAAAGTGAGTTTTTTGTTGTCCATAGCCTGGCGTATGTCATCAGTGACATTCAGCAGCGCGCTCACGGTACTGTGATTGGGACGAAAGCCAGATTGAAAAGGACAGAGAAGATTGTTATGAGATAGAAAGGTATGAAGCTGGTTATATACAGCACTTTCTAGAACCTTAGAGAGTAGCGGAAGAATAGAAATAGGTCGGTATTGGGAAAAAGAAGTTGGATTGGATATTTTAGGAAGGGGGATGACGTGAGCCAGTTTCCATGCTGTCGGAAAGACGTTAGATGCGAGAGAAAAATTCAGTATAGGAGTGACCACTGCTGTGATACAGTCAAGAATTGGGAGCAGCATATCACGACTCATGTCATCACTACCTACAGCATTAGTAGTTATCGATAAAATGATCCTTTTAACTTCCTCCTCTGTGATGTCGTGAAATGAGAATGAGTCACAAGTGGGTGAAGCCTGTTGGGAAAGTGAAAACAGAGTAGAAGCTTTAGTCGAAGTATCCACAGAAATTGGAGGTGTACAAAAATGTTTGTTTAGATTATTTAAATCTAGAGAATTATTGGAAGTCGCAGGCTGTTTACCTACACCCAGTGACCGCAGAAATTTCCAAATACGAGTAGGGGGCATGTTTTCAATCGTGGAGTGTATATAGTGACGTTTAGCATCCCTATATATAAACATATGTAAATACATTTTTTTTTGTAAATACATACTTATGATACATAGTAAACACCCAGACCAAGACAAACAGACATGTTCATGAACACAAATGTTTGTCCTGTGTGGGAACTGGGAATCAAACCCACGAGCGTTATATGGAAGTGCTACCACCTCACAGAATACCACAGCCAAATAACAATTTCCTTGAGGGTTGTTGTGTTCCTGCGAGTGAGTGAGGGGTGCTGCATTGGCAGCGGGGATGGCGGCGCGCGAGCTATATTCATATTGAGAACATTCCTATGGCTACGGTAACCGTTTCATATCATGCGGGCCTTACGCTTGTTTGTCACCCAAAGAAGTAAAAAAAAGATAGATTAGAATGATTTGTACGACAATTTTGCACTTACTTACTACTCAGTAAGTTTTTTTTTATTTGATAGCTGTTTTTTTTTAACTTTAGTAAAGTTAAAAAAAACAGCTATCAAATAAAAAAAAACAATATACATGTGCGAGATGCTGGGATTGTTGGAGAGAGTGTGATCGAGTAAAAATCCGATGCCAAATCACTAGGTACACAGCGTGGATTTATTTGCCACAAGTCTTCTTACAGAGTAACTATTTTCTACTCAGGAGCGCTTCAGTGTTTTCTTTCTTCTATTTTCTTATTCAGGAGCGCTTGAGTATTTTTCTTGTTTGCCCGTCGTCTTCAACTGGAGCTGGAACTGGAACTGACGAACGTAGGACATGCTCCGATTAATAAAATGAAATTAAAAGTAGGTCAATCTATAAGGTCGCGAAAAGGGTTGACCAATCAGAGCGATTGAATTATTTATAATCGACTCTATCTCTATCTCTTTCTAAAATTTGCTATCTCTTCCTATCGGCATGTCCTGACATTCGAAAGTTTTACAAATATTGTACAATCTATTTTTCTATAACGAGGGCTTATATAACTAACTTATTATAACAAGAATTATCTAAATACGATCATTATTTACAAAGTTATAAGCATTTTAGTGCAAAGTGCTTACGTCGCGGTAACGCCTCTTCAGGGCACCCTAGCGGGATATTGAAAAACGTCAATTTCTATCCTTTATTGGTTTAAAACTTACAATCTAATGTTAAACACGTAAAATATACATTATCATCTATTAACCAAAACAATAATTACACTTAAGGATCTATTACAAGCAAAGTTATACGACTTTCAAATTTTCATAATAAAAAGTGATTCTTACTATTTCTTACGAACTATCTTATAATTTTATAAACTTATAACTACGTATAACCGTTATCTATACATAATATCTATTAGTAATCGTTGTCCTGCACATTTCTCCCGCCGTGCATCGTAGTCGCCGCCGCTCGACACGATGCAGTAGATGCCTGTGCAGGCTTGCTGGTGTTCACCGGGATGACGATGACTTTCTTAGCTGGCCGTCGGAGCACTCCCCCTCTGGTAGCCACGTCGACTGTTCTGACGACTCCGTCGGGGCCCGGGTATGTGGCGCAGATTCGTCCACGTACCCAGGTGTTGCGTGGATGGTTGCCGTCGACGATGAGGACCAGGTCGCCGTTGTGCAGAGCAGGCCCTCGTCCATGGGGCTCCCGCCGGTTTCGGAGTTCAGGCAGGTACTCCCGGACCCATCGGGCCCAGAAGATGTCGGCAAGGCGCTGTGAGGCGCGCCAGCAGGCGCGCAGGTTCAGGTCGCGCTCGCTAAACTCGCCCGGTGACTGCAGGCGTCCTGGCCCGCCCAGGAGGAAGTGGTTCGGTGTGAGGGCTTCTGGGTCTTCTGTGCTGACGGAGACGTGCGTGAGTGGCCTGCTGTTCACCGTGTGCTCGGCCTCGACGAGCAAGGTCTGCAGGACTTCTTCCGACGGGTGGCGCTCATGCAGTGTGGCAGAGAGCGCTGTCTTTACAGAGCGCACCATACGCTCCCAAGCGCCGCCCATGAATGGAGCGCCCGGGGGTATGAAGCGCCAGTCGATGGTCTTCTTTGATGCTTCCTCTGCCATGGCCGAGTTGATCGCCTGGCGTAGTTCCTTGTCGGCTCCGTGGAAGTTGGTTGCGTTGTCGGACCACAGTTGCGTTGGACGTCCTCGGCGTGCGATCATGCGTCTCAGCGCCATGATGGCGGAGTCGGTGCTGAGGGAGGCGGCCATTTCCAGATGGACAGCGCGCGTGGTGAGACACGTGAATAGAGCCACGTATCGTTTCTGGTGGGTCCGTCCCACGGTGATTGTGAGTGGACCGAAGAAGTCCCACCCGGTGTAGGTGAAGCTTCGCTGATGGTGTGCGAGGCGACATGGAGGGAGGTCACCAGTCGCAGGGTGCGGTGGAGACGCCGTACGCATACGGCACCTGATGCAGCTTCTGATGACCGCCTTCACAGTGGGTCTGAGGCGTATGACCCATCGTTCTTGACGGCACTCGTTGACGGTTGCTTCGACGCCCGCGTGATGGAGCTGCTGATGAATGTGTTCAATCCACAGCCTTGTTGCACGGTGTTCGCCATGCACCACCAGTGGATTCTTCAAGTCTTCAGGTACACCGGTAGCTGCTTCTATTCGTGTTTTCAGCCGTAGTTCGTTGTCGGTGAATTCGACGGTCAGCTGATGCAACTTACTATTTTTCTGTAGTGGTCTTCCGATCTTCATATCGCCGATTTCTTCACCAAAGGAGTCTTCTTGTGATGCTCGGATGATTAAGTTCTCGGCGCGGCGTAACAAGTCAGCTGAGATCGGCCTATAGTGCCTTATTGAAGTTGCAGTGATTTTTTCTGTGTGTTTGACTGCTTGTTTCTTCTTATAAGTTCGGCGCCAATCTGAATCATCCGTAGCATTTTTCTTTGTTCGTTTATAACTCACTATTTGTTTTGGCGGTCGACATAGTTCGATAAATTGAAGTACTCGTGCCGTTGCGCGTAGATAGCGTTCCCATTTTGAAAATCGCTCGACTGTAGGTAGACTGTATACTAGGCTCGGCGACGCTTCTTTGGTTGTTACGGCGTATGGGCTTTCTTCTATGAACTTCTCAGCGTTGATGTTCTTCACGTAGATTGCAGTCGCAGGCGAGCTTGACGCGCCGAAAATCACGGATTTCATTCTATATTCTTCTGGCGGTTTGCTGTCACGTCGATTTCCACGCCACAAATAACGCAATGCATCTCTATCTTGTTCGCGCAGTTCTATTTGCATAAACATTTCCGCTATATCTGCAGTTACGGCGATCGGATATTGACGGAAACGCATCAGTACACTCGGCAGCGGCTGCAGTAAGTCAGGACCGATGAGTAGTTGATCGTTGAGTGAAGTCCCATTAGTCTTGGCTGCGGCATCATGCACTATTCTCATTTTCTCGGGTTTCTTCGGGTTGAAGACAGGAAAGTGCGGTAGGTACCAACTTCTATTAGCGTTTGTTCTTGTAGGCGGCGCAAGTTCGGCGTAGCCCTTTGCTACGAGTGCCTCCATTTGTTCGCAGTACCTCTTCCTGAACTCTGTGTCACGATCTAATCTTTTCTCAACTGTGTGAAGCCTCCTTAGAGTATTTTCGTAATTATCTGGCATCTTGATTTCTTCACTCTTCCATAATAAGGCGGTCTGGTACTTTCCCTCCGAAGTCCTCTTAGTGTGTTCTTGCAAAATACGAAGTGCCTTTTCCCCTGGGTCGCTGTTTGGTCTTCTTGGATCGATGTAGAGGTTGTCAGCTGTTATGAAGTTCTTCACTACTCGGTCCATGTCTTCATCAGCTGAGTGGTTGATGAAGTTGACTCGATGTCCCAAGGTTCGAGTGTGGCTGCCGTGTAACACCCATCCTAGTTGTGTACGCGATGCAACTGGCTGATTTCTTCTACCTATTCGGGATTCTGTAGACAGCAGAAGGTGCCAGTTATCCTGGCCGATGAGGATCTTTGGCTTCATGATGCCATGCTGTAGCTGATGAGAGATGTCCCGTAGATGTTCGCACCCAGTGATTGCTTCTTGAGGTATCTTCTGAGCTGCCAAGTCCAAGTTCTTCATGGTGCGCGCCTCTATCTGTAGCTTGTTTGCTCCATGTCCTCTTGCGTTGAAGGTTACACGATGAGACTTCTTGTAGGTGGCGGTGTCTCCATCGAAGGTCGAGATGTGCAGCGTTTCCTCCGGGCCGTTGGCTCCTATTTGTTGAGCTAGTTCTTCATCTATAAGGGTGATGGTGGAACCATCATCCAGTAGTGCGAAGGTGTCCGCTTCTCCCGCCGGTCCGGAGATGTGCACCGGTGCAATCTTCAAATACGAGGCTGGTTGCGGCGCCCATGCTGAGTTGATCTTCTCTTCGACTTCGGTCTTCAGGTCTTCCTTCTGTGAATGAAGCATTCGGTGGTGGTAGTGCTTGCAGTCGTTTACTTCGCATCTCTTGGGACGGCAGCTATGTGTACTTTTCCTATATCGCAAACATCGGAAGCAAAGTCGGTGTTTCTTCGCCATATCCCAACGGTCGTGCACTGTTGCGTTCTTGAATTTGTAGCAGTCAGCTGTGGCGTGTCCTTGGCGATCACACAGGTTACATTTCGGCTGCCACTGTTGATTCTGCATATTGTTTACTCGATGACGACGGCGAGTTTCATAACTGTCTGTTGATCCTCCTATGTTCTCTGGCGGTGCATACGGGCTGCATATTTCCGCTTCTCTTCTTATGAAACGGCTAAACTTCAACAGGTCGGGCTCTTCTCTCGGTTGGGTGGCTGCATATTCATACCACTGCCTCTTCATTGTTGGAGTCAATTTCTCAACTATATTCTTCGAGACTTCGGGGTTGTACAGATAATACACACAGTTGAGGGCTTGCATTGTTGCAACGATGTTTTCGACTTTCGTTGCGAAAGTGCAGATATCTCGTGGTGAGTCGGTGAGGCGTGGCAATGCTCGTAGTCGATCCATTTCTGCCATTGCTATTGAGTCTGGCCTCCCGAATCTTGTTTCTAACGTCTTCATAATGCAGTTTGCGTCTGCGTTCGCTATAAATAATCCTTGTACGGCTTCTTTTGCAGCTCCCTTTAAACTTCTTCGTAGTCTCGACAAGTTGTCCGTTGTTGAATATTGATGGGCCGACTCGTAGTACGCTGCTTTGAACGTCAAGTAATCTTGATACGCT
This sequence comes from Hypsopygia costalis, assembly GCA_937001555.2. Classification (NCBI taxonomy): domain Eukaryota; kingdom Metazoa; phylum Arthropoda; class Insecta; order Lepidoptera; family Pyralidae; genus Hypsopygia; species Hypsopygia costalis. The sequence goes on along the minus strand of OW443351.2, from coordinate 2,203,504 downwards.
CCATTGAAGTTCGGTAGTTCGTGCGTTCTTGATCCTGTGTGTCGGGCTGATAGGACGGCTTGTGAGATGGCTGCTGTTAGTTCTTGCAACTCGGTTCGCCGTTCTTGTTCTTGAGTAGGCGCGGTTGCATGCGGCGTGAAGCTGTTCGGCTGCCAAGAAGCTGCTGTGCTTGCTTGCGGCTGTGACGTCGCTGCGATGTTCACTGGTGACGCAGCGTTGTAGTTCGGATGCCAGGGCGCTGCGATGGCTGCTGGCTGTGACGGCTGCGTCATGTTCGTTGGTGGCAAGGCAGACGACGGAGCGTAGAAGTTCAAGTGCCAGGGAGCTGCAAAGGCTGCTGGCTGGAGTTGCTGCGTCGTCGCAAAGTTCGGTGCCACATTGACAGGCGGTGCGCTGGAGATCGGTGGCCACGGAGCGGCTGTGTCCGTTGGCCTGTAGGGCTGCATCGCTGTCTGGTTCGGTGTAGGTGCAGGCGTAGATCTTCCTGCTGGCGGCGGAGGAGGCGGCATCAGTATTGCGGCGTGTTCGTTCACGGAGAGACGCGGAGCCGACGGGAGTGCGGCGGTGACTCCCGCCGGTGTTGGCGCTGGGGTGCTCCAGGATGCGTTAGTGATCACTGGAGCCGGTTCAATAGTCGCCTCTGGTTCTGGTTCATGCTGTCCCTCTGTGATGGCAAGGTGGCTGGACTGTAGCCACGTGCGGACGCGTTTTTCTCCTCCCTCGCTGTCGACTGCAGATGCTGCGTCTTCTTCATCACTTGATTGTGCTTCTATTTCTGCTATACGAGCTTTGGCGAGTTCCAGCTTCGCTTTGGCGAGTTCATGAAGGGCTTCGGCAAGACGACGGGTTTTCGCAGACTTATGGCTTGAGCTCTTGACACGCGACGGCACGGCTGAAGGCGCACGGAAGTGATGACCGGTGGCAGCAGGCGGCGCGGTGGGCTGCTCTGGACGCGGCGCGAAAGGTTCGGTGGCAGCCTGCGGAACGGCAGGTTGCTCAAGACGCGGCGCGTGTGAATCCAGGGCGGCCTGTTGCATGACTGGCCGCACGGCGCTGGACTCGTTGGCTGTGGCAGCCCGTGGCGATGATGTCTGCTCGGTCGTGGCGGATGTGGTGCCGGTGACTGTAGACTCCGTCGCGGTGGTGGCTTCAGACGACGTAGTCTTGTCTGCAGATGACCCTGTAGCCGTTGTTCCCGATGGTGTGGATCCTCGTGGTTTTCCACCATGCTGTGACCTGGTAACAGGCATCTTGGAAATCACTCGATGATCTCTCCCCAAAAGATCCGGCTCGAAGGACCACTCGATGTGCGAGATGCTGGGATTGTTGGAGAGAGTGTGATCGAGTAAAAATCCGATGCCAAATCACTAGGTACACAGCGTGGATTTATTTGCCACAAGTCTTCTTACAGAGTAACTATTTTCTACTCAGGAGCGCTTCAGTGTTTTCTTTCTTCTATTTTCTTATTCAGGAGCGCTTGAGTATTTTTCTTGTTTGCCCGTCGTCTTCAACTGGAGCTGGAACTGGAACTGACGAACGTAGGACATGCTCCGATTAATAAAATGAAATTAAAAGTAGGTCAATCTATAAGGTCGCGAAAAGGGTTGACCAATCAGAGCGATTGAATTATTTATAATCGACTCTATCTCTATCTCTTTCTAAAATTTGCTATCTCTTCCTATCGGCATGTCCTGACATTCGAAAGTTTTACAAATATTGTACAATCTATTTTTCTATAACGAGGGCTTATATAACTAACTTATTATAACAAGAATTATCTAAATACGATCATTATTTACAAAGTTATAAGCATTTTAGTGCAAAGTGCTTACGTCGCGGTAACGCCTCTTCAGGGCACCCTAGCGGGATATTGAAAAACGTCAATTTCTATCCTTTATTGGTTTAAAACTTACAATCTAATGTTAAACACGTAAAATATACATTATCATCTATTAACCAAAACAATAATTACACTTAAGGATCTATTACAAGCAAAGTTATACGACTTTCAAATTTTCATAATAAAAAGTGATTCTTACTATTTCTTACGAACTATCTTATAATTTTATAAACTTATAACTACGTATAACCGTTATCTATACATAATATCTATTAGTAATCGTTGTCCTGCACAATACATATATTACTAATTTCTAATTAGTATTTTAGTAATTTCTGCTGAAACTGCCCGAAACCGAACTTTAGATCGGTCACTAGTATTTTTTATTGTTTTTCCAGTACTTTCCCACCAAACTTTGATTGACCATAAAACAGTCGGACAGTAAGTTATTCAAATATTAAGATCGTTCTAATTGTATGTATTTTACGATACTGATAAATATTTTTTTATAATTTTAAAACATTGACCACTAGTCTATTATTCAATAGGGAATAGGCAACTATGACTATTGAGTATTGTGAATTTGTACTGTAGATAGATTTTTATGAAAAGTCTTTATTTCTTTAAAGATTCATTCATTCATTTTGGGGTGTAAGTGGTTCATCAACATCTTTGAACCGAAGCCAACTTCACCTGCACGCGGTGCACTCTACCGACTGACAAACGCAGCACTGGCGAAAAGAGAGGTAGGGAGCGTAATTGTAAGCTACCCGACTGGGTAATGTACCTCCACCTCACAGAATACCGCAGCCAAATAATAATTGCCTTGAGGGTTGTTGTGTTCCTGCGAGTGAGTGAGGTCACCAGAAAGGAAGGAGATGCTGCGTTAGCAGCGGGGGTGGCGGCGCGCGAGCGATATTTAATGTTGCGAGCGTTAATATGGCTACGGTAGCCGCTTCACATCAGGCGGGCCGTATGCTTGTCTGCCACCCAACGTAGTATAAAAAAAATAAATAAAAAAAATCATTAAAAGTATTCAAATCACCGCTGTCAAGTTATTCCAAGAAGTCGTGCAAAACAGCAGTAAAATTATACTATCGGTTTTACTATAGTAATTGAGGGTCAAGAATTCCGAATTTCGCATTATTTTTCAGCATGTCCCTGAAACCGGGAATAAGATAAAAATAACAAATGTTTAAAGGACTTGTTTCCAGAGCCGTATAACTGTTAATAAAAAAGAAACGGACCCTCTGTACATATGGTACAGGTATGGAGCCGGTGCGGCCCTGGCTGTTGCACGCGGTCCACCATTGGTCCTCGTCCTTGTTGATCACCATCAGCTGCTCCCCGCGCCGGAACGGGAGGTCGTCTGCGTCCTGCAACACACAAACAACAAACAAAATCATTAACTTTGAATTTTAATAACATAATACAAAATTTTGTCATAAGTAAGTTATAATTTTAATGATAATTTTGAATTGTTTATTTGATTTTTATTTGAACTCTGTATTTCAATTCAAAAATTTTATATAACTACTATGGCTATGTATAACTGCCGAAATAAATGAATTTGAATTTGAGCCCTCGCGGGTGGGGTTACCATATGTAACCCCACCCGCGAGGGCTCAATTCATTCAAATTCATTTATTTCCGGAATTCCGAATCCGACACACAAGTCCGATGTTATAGATCTTTGTCCGGGATCCGGGGGAAATTCTAGCCCCACCGAGATTTCGAGGAAAGCGGAGAAGAGAGGTAGGGCAGGTAAACTGCCCGATGACCGAAATACCTCCACCTTACAGAACACCGCTTCTACTATCAATTCCTTTGTCGGTTGTTATACACTAGCGAGTGTGTGAGGTCACCAGGAAGGTAGGAGTTGCTGCGTTAGCAACGGAGGTGGCGTCGTGCGATTGATATTATATGATGCGAGCGTAACCGCTTCACATCAGACGGGCCGTAGACTTATTAGTCACCCGACGTGGTATAAGAAAAAATGTAAGATACAATTTTCTGTTTCGCATCGCATGCTGGCTTGTTAAATGCAAAACGCAACAATGCGCGACACAGTTAAACGACACGCTATTTAAAATCTCGACATTATCTATGTAACGTTTACCAAAAAGAACCAGCAACTATAACACCTAGTATTCCTATTATTAGTGTATTTATATTAGGGAACAATATTTTCTGTCACCTAAGTTTAGATGTGTCACTAATCTGCAGTACCCTAATAATAATATCTATCCCCAAGAAATATATGTATTAGACATCATTTTAATCAAAACTGTCTCTAAATATAAATCATCAGCTTAACAAACTATTAGTAACATTTAATTCGTTTGATCATCAAAATAATAGATCTGTCACCTAATAAATAGATCAGCTCCTTAATTTAATGAAAAAATAGCGAAATCAAATTGGCGTCATATTCACTGACGAGTCTTACCAATACTTGGCCAATGTAATAAATCATGTTTTGGTTAGATTTGAGTTGATTTTTGGTTAGGTTAGGGTTTTCTTGCGTCCTGTCATCGGAAATAGGAGCTCCGCGAAGCGGAGCTCCGTCAATCTAGATGATGAATGATGTGGTGCCAAGTAATCTTAATTATTAATAATTGACAATATAATACATACAAAAACATTTATTTGGTACTAGACTCTATATCTCCATGGTTTTAGGTGATTTATTGTGGAATCGATTTTTTATTGTTTGGTGACTACATTTTGGTGACAAATCTATTATTTTGCGGACAAACCCTATTAGGGGCCATTCATACATTACGTCACACGTTTAGGGGGAGGGAGGGGGCCTAAATTTTGTGACGTGACATTTCAAAATCTAATATAATCTAAGTGTAAATACGAACTTTGAAATATTAACGAAAAACTCAAAAACATTTGCAACTCTAGATGTAAATTTGCAAAATATGTGACGTCACACTAGGGAGGGGGGGAGTCTCACAAATGTGACCAGCTGTGACAAGGACGGGGGAGGGATCAAAAAATCATGAAATTCGTGTGACGTAATTTATGGATGGCCCCTTAGTTAAGAAACACAAAACTAATTAAATTGGCGATAGCTTAAATGATACCCTTTATATTATTGTGTGGAGCGAGTGGTACGCACTGAACCGATTTTGATGAAACTTGTCGCAATTAAAGACCTCGCCATGCTTGAGGTGACCTCACTCACTCGCAGGAACACAACAACCCTCAAGGGAATTGTTATTTGGCTGCGGTATTCTGTGAGGTGGAGGTACATTCCCCAGTCGGGTAGCTTACAATTACGCTCCCTACCCTCTTATCGCCAGAGCTTCGTTTGTCAATCAGCAGAGTGCACCGCGTGAAGTTGGCTTTGGTTCTAAGATGTTAATGAACCACTTACACCCCTTAGGTATGGTAGCGAGATATTTTCTTTCCCATTGATAACATCAGTATGAATTGTGCACGGCATCTGTGCTAATATTAGATTATCCTGGACTGTGCTGACGACTATGGCTGACGATGACTAACGCCAGATCATCTCGTAACGATCGCGTGATGAATGGAACAACCAAAATAACTTCCTCGTCATATTTTCATTTCAAAAATAAAATGTAGATCATAGACATAATTAAAAAAGACATAATAGAGCTGAGCTTCTAATTTCTATTCGAGACGATTAATTAAAAAATAATATATATGTACATATTTATATATTAAGTAACATCATCTATCAGAAATCTAGGCACTCCTAGGTTTGACTAGTTAACCTCATCTCCCTCTACAAAAGCAAGTCGAGCCTCGCTCGCTTCGTTCGCTCGGCTTTTGTCGGTCACAACATTAACCTAACCTTGCTTTTGATGAGGGAGATGCGTAGCCTTAGGTTTAACTAGTCAAACCTAAGAGCCCCTAGATTTCGGCGACTCTAGCAGCCGACGTCTGCGATAGCGGCCGAACAAGCAGAGCAGTATCTTTGCAGTGTAGGCGATAGAAGAGTAAGGATTAGTGATGTGCCGGATCGTTAAAAATGTATATCCGCGGATACGGATCTAAATACGGATATTTGGTCTCAAGATCCGTGGATACGGATACGGATCTTATCTTTTTTAAAGTACGTGGCGGTAAATGTTGCACATCCATAGCTTACCTTTGGGAAGAGACAATCTGGTATGGACTAAAGTTATTGACCTCTATAAGAGTTAACTCTCATAACAGATTGTCTCTTACCAAAGATCGATGTGCAATATTTACTGCCGCGTACTCAATTGTTGTCGGTGCGCGCGTATAAGTGATCTTATAACTTTCTATAATACCGACATAAATATTTCATTATTTTATTAAGCCTAACACGAAGATTTAGCCCAATTTATCTCATTACATAGATATTTTAATAACATTTTATAAAAACCTCCCATAATAAATGTTTAAATATATCATCATAAGCTTATTACCAAGATTTGTGATTGATCTCATTATAAAGATAGTTGATTTATTACCTTTGAGTTATGTGCTATCGGTATGGTACTCACTACGAAAAATGTTTGCAATATAAAGGTGCCAAATACGATTTTAAGAAAAAAAAAATATTTTAAGAAATTAAGAAAGAAATTAAAAAAAAAATATGAATGGAGTTTTTTTTGTGACCTGGTCAATCATAATCACCTATATATAGAATTTCATCTATGAATTGAAAATTATTATGGTAAAAGATCCGCAATAGATCCGCCAAAAACTAACGGATACGGATTTTTTTACCCTCGGATATCCGCGGATACGGATACGGATATCCGGCACATCACTAGTAAGGATTGATAGTTCACTCACATTGCCACTGAAGTCAAACTTGGCCCTGACGATCTCTAAGATCTGCCTGGGCTGAGTGGGTGCGGCGGCCCTGGCGGCCGGCGCCTGCGGCAGCGGCCGGACCAGCGGCGTAGTGTCCAGGTAGTGCAGCCGGTAGAAGGAGAGCAGCGCCGGCATGTCGGCGAACAGCTGGTTGCCGATCCGGTACCGGGTCACGCCTTCCGGTGAGACTACCCGGTTTATTATGTAATGGGAGACGCGGCCGTTTTCTCTGTAATGTACGAATTTATCGTTATTGAAAGCAATTGAAGATAAGGGTGCAGCCATGGCAAAAAGACACAAGCTTTTCCCGCATGTTGTTACGAATTTGCTTGTTAAAAATCTATCATTTTCCATACAATTTTGGTGTGTAGGTGGTTCATCAACATCTTTGAACCAAAGCCAACTTCACCTGCACGCGGTGCACCCTGCTGACTGAGAAACGAAGCTCTGGCGAAAAGAGAGGTAGGGAGCGTAATTGTAAGCTACCCGACTGGGGAATGTACCTCCACCTCACAGAATACCGCAGCCAAATAACAATTCCCTTGAAGGTTGTTGTGTTCCTGCGAGTGAGTGAGGTCACCAGAAAAGAAAGGAAGGAGATGCTGCGTTGGCAGCGGGGGTGGCTGCGCGCGAGCGATATTTTATGTTGCCAGCGTTAATATGACTACGGTAACCGCTTCACAATAGGCAGGCCGTATGCTTGTCTGCCACCGGTCGTAGTATAAAAAAATATACAAAATACAGCTAATTACGTAGGCAAATCAACTCACGTGGCCATATTTGTAGCTAAAGAACATATCATATGTCTTATTTAACGGGGCATATTTAAAGGCTGAACACTTTTCGTTTAAATTAGTGCCGTCGCCCTTTTTTTATACTACGTCTGGTGGCAGACAAGCATACGGCCCACCTGATGTGAAACGGTTACCGTAGCCATATTAACGCTCGTAACATGAAATATCGCTCACGCGCTGCCACCCCCACGCTCCCAACGCAGCATCTCCTTCCTTTCTGGTGACCTCACTCATTCGCAGGAACACAACAACCCTCAAGGGAAATCTTATTTGGCTGCGGTATTCTGTGAGGTGGAGGTACATTCCCCAGTCGGGTAGCTTACAATTACGCTCCCTACCTCTCTTAAGATGTCCGAATGTTCTAATGCAAATCAGGAATTCGTTCAAACAGCACACCATGTTCTCTGGGAGTGTGATCTTTGGCGGCGGTAGCGGGACGACATGTTGAAATCATTGCACGTCGCATCCGGTGTAGTATATAATATTCAGATTTGGTAGCAACAAGGAAGAACTACCAAGCGTTCAGACGATTTTGCAATTCATATTATTAGAATCGATGTGTTAGGTAACAACTCAAGTTCTAGGTCCCCAAATAGTGTTAGATACATAAAATCTGTGGTGCACGGCACTTGAGCTTCACTTGACTAGCTCTTATCTAATCTCATTTTAATGCCTTATTTCTGTCTATCACATTGCTAAGACGGGAACTCAAATTCCAAAAGCTTTACTTATTTTATTACTCCTACTAATTTCTTCTGATTAAATTCGTTGTGAGTTCCTAGGCAGCCGTAGTTTTACCCCGAGAATGCAATGGACTTCATTGTTCATTGCCTTTTTTTGGCGGTCGCCGCTGTTAATCCTGGCTACACAGGAGACACAGTGGTGGGAATGTGTAGTGCTGCCCGTCCCGAAAAGAAATACCATATGTCTTTCTACCGCGGATGCACCTAAGCTGTAGTTGCCTACATACATTTATATCACTCTAGGTGATGATGATACAGTAAGACTTGTACCACAGTATAAGTAATAGTACTACGTATAGTATGGCCTCTCCCTGCCGCTCACTCGTGTCGACCTCCCCTCCCCTCTGAGACAAATGTGGAACAGTTTGTATGGCGCCGCACGCACACGCGCTCATTCGCGTTCTGCACAGACGTCATTGTTTATGTAGTAGTAAATGACACGACATTTGTATGGAGTGGCCGGGGTGTGCTATTAGGATGCTTACATAAAGCGACTGGTTACCGGTCCGAACTAGAGATGGGCAAAATACCAGGCATTTACAATAAGTGCCAAGTACGTACCTGTAAATGCCCAATAAATGCTTTTGGGCATAAATAGGGAATTTATAAGTACTTTTTGGGTATTTATCGTAAATGTCCGGCATTTTGCCCATCTCTAATCGTGGGCAAACGAGCATGTGGGTCACCTGATGGAAAGACCAGCGTCCGTGGAGATTAGCAACACCAAGGGGTCGCCGATCCGTTGCTAGCCTATACTCCTTCCTTCCTTTCTTTCTTTCTGACGATCTCTCTCACTCGCAGGAACACAACAACCCTTAAGGTTATTTGGCTGCGGTATTCTGTGGGGTACTTTCCCAGTCGGGCAGCTTAAAAAATATGGCATTCCCTACCTCTTTTTGCCAAAGCCTTGTTTGTCAGTCAGCAGGGTGCACCACGTGAGGTGTATGGAATAATGTACAGTTCGCTTTGTATTTACACGAACCAGCTACCTGTAAACACGTAATGAAGCACCCGAACACATGTATCCACAGCGGAAGTCGGTTAACAATGAAACTGCTCAATATTGACGAACTGGGTGGTCGAATGGTAAGCAATGGCCACTTTGACTCCGCGGGTTCGATCCCCGCACAAGACAAATAATTGTGTGTATGAACATGTCTGTTTGTCTTGATCTATGGTATTTTCTATGTATTATAAGTATGTATTTACAAAAAAAAAATGTATTTAAATATTATATCAGTTATCCCGAACCCCTATTACAAGCTTTGCTTAGTTTGGTACTGTGGTACAAGATGGCCGTGTGTAATTTGTACAGAAATATTTATTTATTTATTATTATTTTAATCTACCAACCTGACACAGAGGACGTAATCCCCCTGTATAGTCCTAGAGTCCCGTACGAGGAACACTCCGCTCTCGGTCTCGTTGAGAAGTAACCTGGTGGCTTCCGCGCGAGACATCTCGCGGAAGTACCAACTGAAACCAAGAAAAAATCAAGCATAAATATATTATACAATGTGCCTAGTCATAATGTGCACAAACGCAAGGACATGACACTAGGGTGAAATTTATTGTTAAAAAAAATATAATAAAAATTTGGAACAAATCGTTTTATTTTTTAAATATTTTTTTTTTATATTTCTCGTTATGTTTGAGCACCTTATGTTAATAAATGGGAATAACTTATTAACTATAAGGGTTATTGAGTTGAAATAAATACAAAAATAATCGTTAATAACGTAAAATCAAAATCAAATTCACAAATAGCCATAGATGGACCGACGACTTCAAAACAGTGGCTGGTAGCGGTTGGATGCGGAAAGCGGAGGATCGAATATGGTTCGCAGAAGGAAGCATTGGGAAAGGCCTATATCCAGCAGTGGGTAGATACAAGCTGATGATGATGACACTACGTAGTCATTTCTAGAATCGGCCATTAATCGACTAAACCAATACATCGCCGTCAATCCTCATTTCAATCGAAGGGGGTTAGAGCATAATCCACCACGCTGCTGCGGATTGGCGGGGGCCAGTGTTTTTAAGTCGTCTAAAGGCCGATAACTTGACTTATCATCTAATGACAACACCCGGGACCGACGGCTTAACGTGCTCTCCGAGGGGTTACGATTTCCCGGCCACGCGGCAATGTTAGCAGATTTTTTTTTACTTTCTCAAATCCAACATAATGAAAATGTCTGTGGTGGACAGACACACGAGTGGACCTTTAAACGTTTCATTTGTATTTATTTCATTAGCACGTAGGGACGAATTAAAGCGTTTTTTATATTACGTCGGGTGGCAAACAAGCGTACGGCCCGTCCTGATGTGACGCGGGTACCGTAGCCATATTAACGCTTGCAACATGGAACATCATGTGCGCGCCACCAACACCCACGTTGCGAACGCAGCAAGTCCTTCCTTTCTGGTGGCTTCACTCATTCGCAGGGACACAACAACCTTCGAGGGAATTGTTATTTGGCTGTGATATTCTGTGAGGTACTTCCCCAGACGGGCAGCTTACAAATACCCTGTACCATACCTCTCTTTCGCCAGAGCATCTTTCGGTAGTCGGTAGGGTGCACCAGGTGCAAGTAAGGTTGGCTTTGGCTCTAAAGATCGAACCACGTACATTCTGTAACAGTTCTATTTCCGTTTATTCTAAATATCTCTTTGATTTCTATCACACTTGACCGCGATGTAATTATTTAGCAAATTGAATAGAACGAAACTAGGTCAATGCATTTTTATTAGACTTTGCTAATCTCAAAAACAGATTGCTTCGTTTATTGAGCAACATATATAAACAAACAGCATAGAAAGTTTTAAATTGGTGAATGTTCGATGGATTGCACATCAGAGGGGCAATAGGCTAGGTGAGATGAGAATGATCTAAAATTATAAAAAATATTTATCAGTATCGTAAAATATACAAAACTAGAACGATCTGCGACCTTAAATGTCCTTATGTTCGACGTGTTTTATGGTCGATCAAAGTTTGGTGGGAAAGTCCATTTTAAAAGTACCTATCTATATATATAAAAGAGTAAATCACTCACTCATCACGAAATCTCAGAAACTACAAGTGCTAGGAGTGTCAAATTTTTCAAGGGGGTTCCTTTTAGGACGTAGGTGCTCACTAAGACGGGAATTTGGAAAATTCAACCCCTAAGGGGGTGAAACGGGGGCCCAAAGTTTGTATGGGGAACCAAGATTAGTTGGACTATTTTATACGAAACTTTACATGAGCACTTCTGTAGATAAATGAGTAAACACGTGTTTCAGGATTTTTCAAAATTCAACCCCTAAAGGGGCGAAATGAGGTGCAAACGTCTGGAAATCGTTATGGGTATTGTTTTTAAGGTTTATCGGGTCGCTGATTCCGAAAACAACAGCTATTTTATAATCTAACACAACCGACGTGACACAAGAGCACTCCTGTGGGGGTGCAATGGGGTTGAAATGTCATAATATCAATATGGGTGTTGATTCTATGGTTTTCTGAGACGTCAATTACGAAAATGGCATCGATTTGAAAACGTTGACACGACATTTCCATCTCGATATAAAAATCCAAGATTTGGAACACCCTGGTGCAGAACCATAAAGGTTCAGCTAAACTATAAGAAATATAAAAATGACGCCTTAGCAAAAGTTGTTCAGCCTGATGAGTATTTTTTATTGAGGTATAAAAATCCAATATTTGGAACACCTGATGCAGATCCATAATGGTTCAGCTAAACTATAAGAAATATAAAAATGACGCCTTAGCAAAAGTTGATCAGCCTGATGAGTATTTTTTGTTGAGGTATAAAAATCCAAGATTTAGAACATCTGATGCAGATCCATAATGGTTCCGGTAAACTATAAGAAATATAAAATTGACGCCTTAGCAAAAGTTGTTCAACTTGATCAGCATTTTTTGTTGAGGTATAAAAATCCAAGATTTGGAACACCTGATGCAGAACCATAAAGGTTCTAAACTATAAGAAATATAAAAATGACGCTTTAGCAAAAGTTATTCAGCCTGATGAGTATTTTTTGTTGAGGTATAAAAATCCAAGATTTGGAACACGTGATGCAGAATCACAATGGTTCAGCTAAACTATAAGAAATATAAAAATGACGCCTTAGCAAAAGTTGTTCAGCCTGATGAGTATTTTTTGTTGAGGTATAAAAATCCAAGATTTGGAACACGTGATGCAAAATCATAATGGTTCAGCTAAACTATAAAAAATATAAAAATGACGCCTTAGCAAAAGTTGTTCAGCCTGATGAGCATTCTTTGGTGAGGTATATAAATCCAAGATTTGGAACACCTGATGCAGGACCATAATGGTTACGGTAAACTATAAGAAATATAAAATTGACGCCTTAGCAAAAGTTGTTCAACTTGATGAGTATTTTTTGTTGAGGTATAAAAATCCTAGATTTGGAACACCTGATGCAGAACCATAATGGTTCAGCTAAACTATAAGAAATATAAAAATGACGCCTTAGCAAAAGTTGTTCAGCCTGGTGAGTATTTTTTATTGAGGTACAAAAATCCAATATTTGGAACACCTGATGCAGAACAAAGCTAAATTTATTTGCATAAACAATATGGTGTATACAATAAATTATAGTTTAAAAAAATAACTAAAAAACACGCTATAATAGCAAATAGAACTAAAAAAGCTACTTGAAAAATGAATAAATAGTTTAACAAAATATTGATTGTATTGTAAATAAAAATTATGTAAAAAAAACTTTTAATTTAAACGGTTTTATTGAAAATAGTGTACTAAAAGCTAAAAAATAATTCGGTAGGCCGGAGGTTTCAGTCATCACACCCCTCTCCCTCATCAGTCTAAGGCATTGATCAGACAAAATAATAAAATCGTTGGGCGTAGCGTAAACTGAGTTGACTGGATGGAAATACGGGCCCAACGATTTTATTATTTTGTCTGATCAATGCCTTAGACTGATGAGGGAGAGGGGTGTGATGACTGAAACCTCCGGCCTACCGAATTATTTTTTAGCTTTTAGTACACTATTTTCAATAAAACCGTTTAAATTAAAAGTTTTTTTTACATAATTTTTATTTTCAAGTTTTTAGTTTCTAATTTCATTACATAGTACTTCTCGTTCTATTAAGTTTAGATTTGACTTTTGTCATTATTTTTTTTACTTTTAAATTTGTCTTGTATTCAAATGAATACCCATATTGAAAAAATGGGTATCAAATGATACCCATATTGAAAATTGAGACGATATGTAACCGCGCCAACCGGCCATTTTGTTGACGGCCATCTTGGATTTTATAATATTCATCGTGAACTGTGTTCTACTAGTTAAGCCCTTTCATTTGATACCCATATTGAGGTACTCGTGACAAAATTTGTAAATCGCCATTTTGTAGAGGCGGCCATCTTGGATTTTCATTTTTTTTCATGTGAACTGTATTCTTCTAGTCAAGCCTTTTCATTTGATACCCATATTGAGGTAGTCGTGACAAAATTTGTATACCGCCATTTTATAGCGGCAGCCATCTTGGATTTTCATTTTTTTTTCATGTGAACTGTGTTCTACTAGTCAAGCCCTTTCATTCGATACCCATATTGAGGTAGTCGTGACAAAATTTGTAAACCGCCATTTTGTAGCGGCGGCCATCTTGGATTTACAATGAAACAGAATTTATTTAATTGTATTGTCACCAGAACTAAAGGTGTATACCAAATTTCAGATCAATCTGTCAACAGGAAGGGGGTCAAATTTCAATTACTAGATTTGACCCAAGAATAAATAATAAATAAAACAAACGGGGTGAGCTAAATAAAACCGTTTAAAAAATAACCGCGCAGTGCTACTTTTATGCTTACCTGCTACAAGTTAGACGCAATCGTTTTATTTATTTACAAAGGTAACGTGGTCTATTTAGTCAGTTTATTATAGACGTGTACGCTAAAATTGAAATGGAACGATTGGTATATATTCGCACAAACCAGAAGAATGCGTGCATTTGTGGGACGCTATGTAGCAAGATTTTGTGATGCAAAGTGTTTTAAACAACTAGGGGAAACTGTTTTTCTTAGATGCTTCAGGAAGGACTGGAAAAACATACCAGACGATAGCAATCATCGCTGAAATCAGGCGCCAAAATAATATCTCACAGCAGCATCGCCAGGTATAGCAGCCATATATTACTTCTAGGCGGAATGACGCAAATACAATGTTCAATATTATACTCGATTTATACAGAACGGAAACACCGACATGCTTTGTGACACGAAACTGTGACAAAGCGAAAATGTTTCAGGATTGCTGTCTAATCGTTTCAGATGAATGCGAAAAAAAAAACAATAAGACAGTAGAAGCTGTAGATAGAACTTTACGTGCCCAAGAGTTTTCAAAAATATTATTAAAATTTGGGGAAGATCTCCTTCCTGAAGTAAAGTCAATGTTTAGCAGCGAAATATGTATAATTGAAGCTGAGATTCTCACTGGGAGTGGTGCCGATGAAACTGTATTTATTCCGCGTATACCACTCTTCCTTCTTACGGCCGTGTGGTTTCCGGCAGACTAGAATAGAATCACTCCGTCTCTTCCCGTGGATATCGTACAAGGCGACTATGGGAATAGTTTTTGTCCCAGAAATTACCTATTATTGTTGTTTATTGTACCTGTAGGGCGGTTCTATGTTTGACTTTATGTATTTTTTTAAATTCAATGATTTCTCCGTCAATTGTACAGCAATTTTAATAATTCTTATTCGTATGAGAGGGTACACTCTCCAGGTGGTCCCATATTAAAATGAATGTTGCTAAGCGGAAAACTCGAGAACGGCTCAACCAATTCTGCTAATTTTTATTTTAATATTTTCGTTAAGGTATAAGGGAGGTTCTTATGTACATAAAAATTGCGAGGAAAAGAAAACAACACTTTCTACCCGTGCGAAGCCGGGGCGGGCAGCTAGTGACATTATAAAAAAATAATATTACCCTTGTAGAAACAATAAAAAATACTATAACTTTTGTTACGGCACTAGCATCATAAACGCAATATTTAACATAGCTGTCGGACAAATTTCTGATTTAATGCATATAAAATTGCGTGGTGTGACTGACGTCACAAACGTCACGTACAAAAGGCTACCACGTTATGACTAACGTTAGCCTTTTGTATGTAACGTTTTCGTGATAGTCCAAAATTGTGATCTTTAAGTTATCATATCTCGGGAAGTTTTTATGCTATCGAAATAATTCTTTCACCTATAGTTATATTATAATGACGTCCTTACATACCACATCGAAAAAAAATAGTCATCTAGCCTATTACGAGCATTGGCCTTCAAAACGCACGAACATGTACAGTGTATGAACACTATATTCCAGAAAATACATACAACTTTAATGTAGTACTTGCGACGTGCATCAAATTGTGTCAGTCATAATTTCATAAAACAAGGATATAAATTGTAATATTGTGCGATACAGTACGATCGATGCGTCAACAATAAATACGAGGTAATTTGTTTGACGCGCCCCAAATGATCGTTGCATGCCAGTGCGTCCCTGTCGTACGTCACTCTATCTCGCGCGTATTTCCCGGGAGCTATCTGCCCCCTTACCACCATCTCTTATTGCGATTCAACAACTGAATAGTAATACTCTATTTCAAATGGAATAGAGTCGCTTATAATATAAATAAATAAAATAAATATTGTCAGACAAATTACACAGCCCCAAAGTAAGCGAAGCTTGTGTTATGGGTACTAGACAACTGATAAACATACGTAAATATATTTTTTTTGTAAATACATACTTATGATACATAGAAAACACCCAGATTAAGACAAACAGACATGTTCATGCACACAAATGTTTGTCCTATGTGGGAATCGAACCCACGAGCGTTGGTGTCGAAGCCGCGTCATTGACCGCTACGCCACCGAGCTCGTCTAAATTCATTCATTGGTATGAATAAGAAATCTATTCAATTATTGAATCGCAATAAGAGATGGAGGTAAGGGGGCTGTACCATACTTGTGCAGTTTGCACGGATTTCTTTTTATATATACATACATAATATATAAAAGATTTAGTCTCCACTACAGGAGCACGACTCTCTCTCGTCCGTCACAGACAGGAGGATACAAAATGAATCATTATTTGTAAAAAATAAAATATAATGTTTGGGTATAAGTGGCTCATCACAATCTTTAGAGCCAAAGTCTGCCGACTAGCGAAAGAAACTCTGCCATAAGAGAGGTACGGTACACCGTACTTCTAAGCCAGTGTTTCTTAACCTATGGTTCGCGGACTCCTGAGGGTCCGCGAGTATGTGTATGGGGGTCCACTGTCTTATCTATGAACGTTTGAATCAATAAATAATGCCAGCAAGACTCGCAAAAAGCAAACAAAGTATTTTTATTTTTATAAAAATGTAATTCGTTTTCAGTACTAAAATATATTGTCTTAAATTTATTCCTGTGTTATTTATTAAGAGGTTCTTGAAATTGTCCTTGATTTTCTAGGGGCCCGCAGACCGGAAAGGTTAAGAAACGCTGTCCTAAGCTGCCCGACTTAACCTCAACCTCACAGAATTATCATCATCAGGTCATTTTAGTCCCCACTACAGGAGCACAACCCTCTCCCGTCCGTCGCAGACAGGAGGATTTGGCCTACACTCCCCACGCTGGCCAGAATACCGCAGAATATATAAATCCTCACAGAATACCGCAGCCAAATAACAATTCCTTTGAACGTTATTGTGTTCTTGCGAGTGAATGAGGTCACCAGTAAGGAAGGAGTCCCCATGTAGCCAAATAACAATTCCCTTGAGGGTTGTAGTGTTCCTGTTAGTGAGTGAGGTCGCCAGAAGGGAAGGAGATGCTACGATGGCAGCGGGGGTGGCGGCGCGCGAGCAATATTTTGTTGCGAGCGTTAATATCGCTACGGTAACTACTTCACATCAGGCGGGCCGTATGCTTGTCTGCCACCCGACGTAGTATAAAAAAATAAAAAATGTGGGAAAAGTCCACCTTTATTTTTCATGTATTCATAATAGGTAGTTTGAACTATAATAATAGTTATTTGTTATACAAGAGTGCAAAGTTGCTTTTTAACCGCGTGCTCAATTTTGATGACCGAGCAAGCAAAGGATTCAAAAATTAGAATCCTGAGCTGAGCGTTAGCGAGGGAATCAAAAGAGCACGAGATGAAAAATCTTTGCACTCGAGTGCAACACGTAACTTTTCATCCCTCCTCAGCGAGGAAATGACTAAATGCAAAAAAATCATTTACAATCACATGATACTTTTATTTCAGTTTAGATATTAACTACTTATTACATTATGAAATTACTCATTTTAAGCTTTTCACTTGTTTTCAAGTTTCTTGTTTTTAAGGGCCCAGATTGTCTAGGCGCGACGTCGGTTTCGAGCGACCGCAGCGCTACTGTTTACTGAAACAACCGACGGGGCGGGTGAATGACCCAAAGACAGCGCGATTTTCAAAATGTTTTGCGACAAACGTTCCAATTGTTATTGAAGTTGAATATTTACAGCATAACAAAAATGTTGAATTATTGGAAATAAACGACGAGTGTAAAATATTCTAAGACTAGTTTTTCGTTATAAAATGATAATAAATATTAATTACTAGATTAATAAGAGTAGTTGAGACACAATTTTTATGTTTTTCTATTTATATTAAACAATCAAGAGCAAGTCTGGACTGACCTTTTTGTATTCTACTTACCAAAAATTCCAACTATGTATTTATTTGTAATTTTCCTACCAAAGTTTATTCTTATTTCGTAAAATATTCATTCAACAAAATAATTGCAAATTCAGTAGGAAGTACGGTCGAAATAACATCGAGCTTTCCTCGCTAGTGTATATCTCTACGCAAGGAAATGTGCCTATTGCGTAAACTCAAATAGGGTGGTGGCACCAATTATCGGCCATGTCAACTTTTTTTTCAACTTTGTTTGCTTGTAATTTTTGAGTTAATAACTTTTGCTACGCTAGTATACGAAAGTATAAAAATGATTCATATAATTAAAAGTAAGTAAACAATAACAAATATGAGTCGCCATCTAAAAAGCGTGCTAGGGTTGTACAAAAATAAATGAAACACAAGTTTATAAATTATTAATATACTAATTAAAAGTAAGTAAACAATAACAAAATATGAGTTCAAAATTCTAATGTTTTTTCATTTTAACGATTACTGATCAAATTTTGATTTCTGCTAATTTGATGATAACATCAATTGCTATTGCAAAACTTATCAGAATGAGTACCAGCTGCCCGATTCACGTAATAAAAACCGTAGCGTAGGGACTTAAAAATGTCACTTAGTTTTTTGCAAATTAAGCCCTTTTAACCGACTTAAAAAAAGAAGAAGATTCTCAATTCGCTGTATTTTTGAAACAATTTTGATGATTCTTTACACCAGGTAACTCTTCAAAATCGTATAGGAATTGTATAGTAATTGAGCTATTGAAAGATTTATGACAATCCAAGACTAGATAAGTAAGTGCGTTTAAAACAGAAAACCAAAAGGCGATTTCTAAGTTTCTAAGTTAAAACGACTTTTGGACTGGCGTGTTTACGTGAATCGACCGGCTGGATAGTTAAGTTACCTCAGTCTCTTTCAAAACCATCAGGCGTTCTTCTCTTTCAAAACACGTAAAGCTCTTTCTTTCCTCTCTTTCATAGCCTCTATGATACTGGGCGCGTCACGAATGGGCATGCTTCGTGACTGCCGAGGATCAACTAATTCTGGAAGTAGGCAATCGTAATAAAACCTAACTAATTTCATCTCCATTTTCTTCTTCCAAAATTTGTCGTCCTTTTCTAAAATATAAACTTTCATAGGTACAGTAGCACCAAACCAGATGCCAAGCATGCAAACGTTTCTTTTAGTAATATGTACCTGTCCCTGAATTTGGAAATACCAGTTATGATTTTTATTTATGACATAACTCTTGGAAGCCTTGCCCAAAAGGTATGTTTGGCCATTGCTTCATCAAGAGTCATGCCAGCTAAAGAATGTGGGCACTTAATTTCAATTAAACCGTTTGCATAAATGCCATCTGGTGTATTACCAAGAAATTCATATTGATCGTCGACGAACAAACCGCAACCTTGTATACTATATTCTTTTGAATTTCTAACTGTCTAATTTCGGTTTCTTCGTTTTCGATACCGCAAGCAGTACAGCAAGCAAACTGGAGATATTTCTACCATAAACGATTTTACCAACAAAAGCAGCACAACTTGTGCTCTCTCGTTTTTTACAAACTTCCCCGAATGATGATGAGGTTAGTAATTTTCTCCTTGTACTCATCCACTCAGCACTACTTCTTTGCAAATGGGTCGACCTTTCAAGCTCCTCTCTTTCAGCACAAGACAACTTTAAATCGGCTAAAAAAGATGGCTTGGCTTTCTCATATAATTCTGGACTCAGATCAGGTTTTTCGCAGTTTGGTCCATAGTGAGCGTCTTTCGATACAGTGTTGTGGCTTTTTTTCAATCTTAATTTAGGTTTAGCAATTAAACGGTTTCTACGATTACAATTTTCCACTTTCGCGATCAAAGGAATCGGACTACATTTAAATATGACTTCATGAGTTTTACTATGAATCGATCCCGTATTAAAAGACACAACAGCAGCTGCGCATCAGCCCGCATAAGAACCGCGGGAAGAATAATTTACACGCTTACCCCCAACTAATATGACAGTCTTTTACTTAAAATTTCTACCGCGTCCATT
Source organism: Hypsopygia costalis (assembly GCA_937001555.2). NCBI lineage: Eukaryota > Metazoa > Arthropoda > Insecta > Lepidoptera > Pyralidae > Hypsopygia > Hypsopygia costalis. The sequence goes on along the minus strand of OW443351.2, from coordinate 2,183,538 downwards.
AATCCGCATCCAACAATTGTTGGAAGTAATCCAACAGGTTCTATTCGACGAGTATCAGGTCTACAGAAATACTCCTTGCAATGTTGGTGATTACCAAATACGTGTTGTGGACCATTTAGGATATCTTCACTAAGATTTTTTATTTTTTCTTCGAGTGACTGATTTTGATCCGCCCAATATTTAATCGCGCATTTTACACCCGTTCTTAAACGCAAATACCTTTCTTTTAGGAATTTCCGCAATTCGCAAGGATATTTAGTGTCTTTTGACAGTTTCTCCAAGCTATTGCAGTAGTTTCGTAAAAGATGATTTTTGCATTCAATTTTCTCTACTATTAAATTATCGTACGGACGCGAATCTAATATTTTTTTATAAGTACTAGAATCGCCGTCTGCTACAAATTTATTATAAATTACACCGTGATCAACAATGGAACGTTTAAACCCCTCAACTATTATGGTCGATTCCATCCCGGTAGATGATCCTGAATAATTCTTGAAACAATGGTGTTCCGGGGGCTGACTGTTGTTCTTTGCGGCTCGTGCACAGACTACGCAGTATTTATTTTTAACTCCAAAAAACAATACTTTATTAGTTTTAATGCCAATTATCGCAGCTGCGCCGGATAAGGCGGAAAAATTCTTACCATAAGATCTCTTCCTCCAACAACCGTCAACAGCAACAGATATTAATGGTGTACCATTTTTGTCAACACTACCTATAGACTGCGTACTCTGCTTCTTCCTTGACAGCTTCTGCCATGGAATGTGTTGCTGTCTTTTCCCACCAATCGCAAACCGTATTATTAATTTCATTGTATAATGAAGGTGACATGATTGGTAACGGTTACTGCGGCAGTTAATGTTTTTAACTGAGAGTAGCTCCCACCAGATGATATGATACCAGATACAATTTTATGATTCACTTCCATGCTATCTTCTTTCTTTTCAACCAAACACACAGTAAACTTCATACTACACATACTACATTTCATGATGAGTTTTGAGTCCAGACCAACTTTTACTTCACCTATTATACTGAGGTAACTTAACTTACAATCCATTGGACCGTGGTCCCCTATGGCCTGAAGAGCTTTATAAAAAAAAGAAACATCTATTACTCTACGCCCAACTTCCACTTCATCCACCTTTCCCTCTTGACTGTTTTCAATAACTAGTTCCTGTAAAGAAAGATAATGGCTTTATTTTGTTTTATAAAAAATAATTAAAAAAGAATGGGCCAAATTTCTTCAAACATAGCTAAGAACTCCCTTAGAATACATCTTTGAAACACATAACACTAGATCAAAATCTTGAACGTTTTATATAAATAAACGTAATAAAAACTGGTTGTTTGTAAAGTCGGTTCAGGACAATAATTTTAATAAAAAAAGCTGTTGTTTCATTTTTAACCTTATTAATATTCCTGTTAACATAAAAAATAGCTAAACATGTTGTTTAGCGTTTTCATGCATTTTCCTAATGTCGGCCGGGTGGCCGATATTGGGATTTATCAATAAATAAAGATCCCTAACCTCGACCCTGCGATTATTTCATAAAAAAGACAAGTAAATGTAAAAACCTTGGTTTTTCTTCAATAAAAAACAATATAAAATACCATAGGTATGTTTAATTCCATTTAAATACTAACTAACTCAATGCGCTCGCAACCGGGATTTGACTCGCCACTGCCACTAAACGACACAAGTCGGTACCGGCGCGTGCTCTATTGCCAACTGAACGTTCAAATATTGAAGCACCCGCACCAAAATATGGATTATTCGCATATAGAGTCGCTTTTTGAATAAAAACTATTATAATTTTAGGGTTATTTTAATAGTTAGGGTAAGTGCTCCAGTGAATTAACACCCACCAGTGAATGAACAAAACACACATTTTTCAATATAATAAGAAATCTAAGCTTTTCTACTCAAGCCAGTATTTTTTTCTCAATCGAAACATTATATTACGTCAACTGAACACACAGGTATTTGCCTGTGACCTATAGTTTCAAAATCGCGACCGCCTAAAATGAAAGTATTCTGTCGTATTTTTGATTGTATGGAGCAGAATTTAGGGCATTGCTGAGACTTCGTGTTTTGATATTCACTTTGTAGACACTATAAGTGTGATAGTGTTAACAAAATTTGATAGTAGGATGTAAAAAGAACTGTTTTATCTTACAAAAAGCAGATTGCATAAATTTTAATTATCATAAATAAATTATAGGGGTGTTCGATAATTGGATCACGAAATTGAAGAAAATCTAGTCAATGAACACACAGTTTTAAGCATTTGGCATCTTAGCCTTAATGCAGTTGGCTAATTTTTTGTACACAACTTTTATAAACGGTTGTCAATTTTTTGACCAATATTCGAACGAGGTGTTCTTTTATTATTACCAGTTTATCCTCCATACCTAGCCTGATATCTTCAGTAACTTTTAGAAGTGCAGTAATAGTACTGTGCCCAGGACGAAAACCAGACGGAGTGAACTGATTAAATAAAATAAATAAAGATCTCCACATAGAAGTGCCTTTCAGCTAAAACGACCATGGAAAGACAGCAAAATGCAAGCTAAAAAGAAATTAATAAATAATGATGACATATAGAACCAATCTTCTATTATAGAAATATAATAGTTTAGAAGAGAAAGGAGAATCTAACATAGAAGTGATGAATAATAATATTAAATATTTTATAATAATAATCCAGTATTAATATTATGTTTTAAGCATTTGGCATCTTAGCCTTACGGTCTGCCCGAGGGGCTATGCGAATGGGTTGCTAGCTTCTTGTCCAGCAGAAGCATTAGAGCCGTTGTAGATGGCAGTTGCTCCGATAGCATGGACATCAATGCTGGCGTCCCGCAGGGTTCTGTATTGTCCCCGACGCTGTTTCTGCTGCATGTTAATGATATGTTGTATAATGACAGCATTCATTGTTATGCGGACGACAGCACCGGGGACACTTATTACACGGGCCGCGCAAATATCCCTCGTTCTTTGGTGGAGGAGAGCCGCGAACAACTTGTGTCGCAAATTGAGAGCACACTAAGTAGAGTGTCCGACTGGGGGCGACAGAACTTAGTGCGATTTAACCCCTCTAAGACACAAGTCTGCGCGTTCACCGCTAAGAAAACCCCATTTGCTGTGGCTCCACACTTCGAAAACACACCCCTCACCATCGCCAATAGTATTGGTATTCTAGGAGTTGACATCTCCAGCGACGTCCAGTTTCGATGTCATCTGGAGGGGAAGGTCAAGCTGGCATCGAAGAAACTAGGTGTGCTCAACAGGGCGAAACATTACTTCAACCCGCGGCAAAGACTTATACAAAGCTCAAGTTCGGCCGCATATGGAGTACTGTTGCCATCTATGGGCGGGAGCGCCTAGATACCAGCTTGCACCCTGTGACTCGATTCAAAGGCGTGCTGTGAGGATTGTTGACGATCCCAAACTGACAGACGGTTTAGAACCTAGAGATTTTGCGTCCCTTTGTGTGTTCTACCGTTTGTACAATGGGGTGTGTTCAGAGGAGTTGTTTGACATGATGCCCACGGCTTCCTTCTACAGTCGCACCGCTCGCCATCGACAGGGAATTCATCCTCACACTTTAGAACCGAAATGGTCACGTACTGTGCGGTTCCAGAGAAATTTTCTTCCACGTACTATCAAGCTGTGGAATGAATTGCCTGTTGAGGTTTTCCCAGGAGACTACAGCATGGGGTTCTTCAAAAAGGGCTTGAAGAGGTTTTTACAGGGTCGGCAACGCGCATGTGATGCCTCCGGTGTTACAGGCGTCCATAGGCTGCGGTAACTGCTTTCCATCAGGCGGACCGTATGCTTGTTTGCCGCCTTAGTGGTATAAAAAAAAATGTTAGATAGTTCTCTTTAGGTTATAAAATATCAAGTAACACCCAATTATAATAGTAATCATATCGTCTATTTAATATAATAAAAAAATATATATATTTACAATAACAATTACCCGAAATAAACTCTTACATAATAATTTATATATAGAACTGATATATAAAAGTGGTAGTTCATTCAATGGGTTTCAAAAGGTTTATTCACTGGATTTTTTTGTTCATTCTCTGGTGATTTGTGTGTTCAATGCTGATAGTTATTGAGATAACCTGCATTTTATACAAATATACCCCATATTTGTATAAAATGCAGATTATCTCAATAACTATCAGCATTTTTGCTAAAATATGTATACTGTATCAATCATGAATAAATTGTGAACATAATAAAATAAAATATTTTTTGGTTAGGATCTCATAAGTAGCTGGCTGTAATTTTCAAAGTTTGGAATGCCCTTAAGGGTTCATTCAATGGAGCACTTACCCTATATTCCATTTTCTCGCAAAGGCCGATATTAGGAGGAGGCCGATACTAGAAGACTTCACCCTACTGAGATTTTGTCTTCGTCCATCACTAACTAGGTATTTTTTTTTTTTATACTACGTCGGGTAGCAGACAAGCATACGGCCCGCCTGATGTGAAGCGGTTACCGTAGCCATATTAACGCTCGCAACATAAAATATCGCTCGCGCGCCGCCACCCCCGCCACCCCCGCTGCCATCGCAGCATCTCCTTCCTTTCTGGTGACCTCACTCACTCGCAGGAAGACAACAGCCCTCAAGGAAACCGTTATTTGGCTGCGGTATTCTGTGAGGTGGAGGTACATTCCCCAGTCGGGTAGCTTACAATTACGCTCCCTACCTCTCTTTTCGCCAGAGCTTCGTTTGTCAGTCAGCAGGGTGTACCGCATACAGGTGAATTTGGCTTTGGTTTAAAGATCTTGATGAACCACTTACACCCCAAGGTAGTTTGTTTATTTGTGTAATAAGTCTACAAGAATTACGTATAACAACTTACGTCTATAGTGTGTAGTCTAAGCATAGCAGTGTTGCTTGGAGTCTCGGCCTGAAGGTTTTCTTTATTTTCAATACTGGAAATATTATTCATCATTATTATCCACTTTATAAATATTTTGTAATTTTTGTACAACACCAGACCCTAGGCGCGCCGCGTCTCTTTGGCGGTAAGTATGTCGACAAAGCCGCGTGCCCGTGCTTCTTTCTGTTCTGTTATGAAACATACCTACTTCCACAATCTGATATTTAGTGAATAATGATGAACATGAAAACGAATACTAGGTAGAAATTGACTTTATTACTTATAATACAAACCAATATTTACATGCTATTGTATATGTCTGAATCAAGCGATCTAAATCATATGACATAGGTATTGTATTAGCTTTGTAATGTACCCTGTTCAAATGAAAATAAATTATATTATTATTACTACTTAGACAGGATAAGCACACAAATAAAACTAGGATTTTTACATGACACTTTCACAGAAATCTCGTAATTTTTTTCTAGGTAGGTATTTAGGACAAGACGTAGTAAAGTAGGCAGATAAATAAATAAGTAGGAAGGAACTTACATTTTTTCCGAGATCTTTTGGCTTTCATATTTTTATAATGCGTACTAAACTTTCTTTTCCCTGGCAAATTCAAATTCAATCAGTCCTGCGAAAAAAACCCTCGATTACCGACTAGATACGTTTATGATATTGGCTATAGCATGTTGAAATCATGTTTCAAGCCTGAATTGATACATATTTTACAAGGTTCATAAAATAACCTACTCAACAAAGTATCTAATTCATTCTTTGTATTTTTTACTATTTATATACATTCATTATATTGGTAAATTAGTTATACTTACAGTTTTTCACAAAAAACACAAATTCACAACACGTAATTTTGCTGGAGCATCCGACGCGCGTGGTGTCACCTTGACATATAAAAACACACTGGCGATTAGTGGCGGCGCTGGGTACTAATTCGTAATATCGGAATGTGCGTCATTTTTCATACATTTTTCTATGGAGAATTTACGTAAAACATATCTAGATTTTAGGGCTTTAAAAGAGGAAGTCTTTGTTTGTAAAGGTACAAAAAAAAAGTATATGTTATATTTATTGGTTTCTTCAGTGTTCAAAAAGTGTTTCTTTTTATCAATTTGTGTTGATTTATTGGGTTAAATCTGAAAAATACGAAGGCATGTTTTTGCATTTTTTCTCAATTTTGTGCGTTTATTATAAAACAACTATTAGATTTTAAGAGTTTAATATAATCATACAATAATTTTTGGTCTTTGATTGTAATATATACAAATTATCATTGATATCAATCATATCTAAATAGGTTAAATATGAAAAATCGTAACACTCTTTTCACAGTTTTCACGATCTGGCCCCTTAACCCAAGGTTTTAACAATATAACGTGAACAGAAAACTGCGTGCGCAAATCAAATAAAAAAAAAGTACACCAAGGAGGTTCCGAGTCTGAGTTTTTAACAAATTAAAAAAGTTGTATGATAAATTCGGCACCATGGAGGTAGAAGTAAATAGGTTTAATGATGTTTTGAATTCTCAAACTTAGTGCACACGATGTTCTAAATTCAAATTTACTTTATCCTCTAGCGGATAAAAAACAACTTTTGCACTCAGATATCGAAGAGCAAAAATACTCTTTCGGAGATGGGGGGGGGGGGGGGGGGTTATACAACGTCGGATGGCAGACAAGCATACGGCCCGCCTGATGTGAAGCAGTTACCGTAGCCATATTAACGCTCGCAACATAACATATTGCTCGCGTGCCGCCACCCCCGCTGCCACCGCAGCAACTCCTTCCTTTCTGGTGACCTCACTCACTCACAGGAACACAACAACCCTCAAGGGAATTGTTATTTGGCTGCGGTATTCTGTGAGGTGGAGGTACATATCCCAGTCGGGTAACTTACAATTACGCTCCCTACCTCTCTTTTCGCCAGAGCTTCGTTTGTCTGTCAGCAGGGTGCACCACGTGCAGGTGAAGTTGGCTTTGGTTCAAAGATGTTGATGAACCACTTGCACCCAAAATGATAGTACAAAGAAACAACAAAATAATAAACCACGCTAATTTCGTTAATGGGAAGTCAACAGTTCACGCAGGCGAAGCCGCGGTCCAAGTTAGTATAAAAAGTATAACAATAACCGTACATGAAAACCATCTGTGCACATTACCCCACTTTCAATACCTACGCGTATTATATTTTTTACTACTTGTTGGACGGTTTCCAAAGGGAACGCAACAGGTTTCCCGGATATCTGACCATTTGCCTGTGAAAACAGACTGTATTGATATTTCCTAGATTTTGTGCTCCAGTTGGCTAGAGGAAAATGTGCTGGAAAAGGTTCCAAGCATCTATAGACTGCTGTATTCGATTAACATCAGGCGTATGCTTATTTGTCAATTGATAAAAATGTGCCGGTCATTTGCAATTTTTTTCCATGTAAATTTGAACGTCAAATACTGCCTTAGTTATGTCCGTATTTTTTTATATACCACTAGAGTTACAAACAAGCATATGACCTGCCTGACGGCATCAGTCCACTTCTTCACGCTTTACTTGAAGAACCCGATATTGTAGTCTCCTGGGACCTCTTAAGTGCAGTAATACCTACCTTACCTTTAATTTTGAATAAAATACGTATAAATAAGGATATTAATAAATATAGTTTAAAGAAACTAAAAAAATACGCTTTTAAAGCACATGAAACTCACTCGCAGGAACACAAACCCTCAAGGAACTGTTATTTGGGTATGAAATTCTGTGAAGTGGAGGTACTTCCCCAGTCGAGCACCTTAAAAAATACGCTATGCCCTACCTCTTTTTTCGCCAGAGCCTCGTTTGTCAGTCAGCAGGGTGCACCACGTGCAGATGAGGTTGTATTGTTCCCGATAGATTTGTTATAACCTGGTCGTGTTCAAAGTGCATTACGTGGCCTTTCTCACAAGTGCAAACACGACTATGATACGATATTCCATCATGGAATGCCAGTGCCTATCTTCCTGCTTCAAACCTAATCGTGGTCAAAGTTCATTACAAGACTTTTCTAAGAAATCCAAAAACAGCCATGATACGATGTTCCATCATGAAGTTCCAGTTTATATCTTCCGGCTCCATCATCAGATCAGTTCGAGAGTACCATATTATTGTATTGTCATCAGAACTACATACATCTGCCAATTTTCATTACTCTACGATCCTCGGAAGATGGTTAAATTAGTTACCTTAGATTCCATTACATAGTTAGTTACATACAGGTCGACCTAATAAAAGTGTGTTAAAAATGTCATTCATTTATACTGAAAGTCATTCTCGGCTTGGCAGTGTAATTTCAACTGTCAAAATGAAGTCCATTCAAGAGCCGTTTCCCATCGGATTTTTCGATTCCGAAAATCAAGCTTCAGCTTAAATTTGCACCGATTGTATTTAGCTTAGCTGGTAGGTACGATGAAGGTCTACCGACAAAGTTAAAAATATTTGTAAATAACTCAAACCTAACATCTTTTTCTGGAAATCAAGATATTCGATGGGAATCGACTTCGGTTTGGGCTACTATCCAGGGCCCTACCGCCACATGAGTAAAGAAACGGAACAGAGAGAAAGTTGTCTAAGATTTGCAAAATTTGCAATTTTTTTCCATGTAAATTTGAACGTCAAATACTGCCTTAGTTATGTCCGTATTTTTTTATATACCACTAGAGTTACAAACAAGCATATGACCTGCCTGACGGCATCAGTCCACTTCTTCACGCTTTACTTGAAGAACCCGATATTGTAGTCTCCTGGGACCTCTTAAGTGCAGTAATACCTACCTTACCTTTAATTTTGAATAAAATACGTATAAATAAGGATATTAATAAATATAGTTTAAAGAAACTAAAAAAATACGCTTTTAAAGCACATGAAACTCACTCGCAGGAACACAAACCCTCAAGGAACTGTTATTTGGGTATGAAATTCTGTGAAGTGGAGGTACTTCCCCAGTCGAGCACCTTAAAAAATACGCTATGCCCTACCTCTTTTTTCGCCAGAGCCTCGTTTGTCAGTCAGCAGGGTGCACCACGTGCAGATGAGGTTGTATTGTTCCCGATAGATTTGTTATAACCTGGTCGTGTTCAAAGTGCATTACGTGGCCTTTCTCACAAGTGCAAACACGACTATGATACGATATTCCATCATGGAATGCCAGTGCCTATCTTCCTGCTTCAAACCTAATCGTGGTCAAAGTTCATTACAAGACTTTTCTAAGAAATCCAAAAACAGCCATGATACGATGTTCCATCATGAAGTTCCAGTTTATATCTTCCGGCTCCATCATCAGATCAGTTCGAGAGTACCATATTATTGTATTGTCATCAGAACTACATACATCTGCCAATTTTCATTACTCTACGATCCTCGGAAGATGGTTAAATTAGTTACCTTAGATTCCATTACATAGTTAGTTACATACAGGTCGACCTAATAAAAGTGTGTTAAAAATGTCATTCATTTATACTGAAAGTCATTCTCGGCTTGGCAGTGTAATTTCAACTGTCAAAATGAAGTCCATTCAAGAGCCGTTTCCCATCGGATTTTTCGATTCCGAAAATCAAGCTTCAGCTTAAATTTGCACCGATTGTATTTAGCTTAGCTGGTAGGTACGATGAAGGTCTACCGACAAAGTTAAAAATATTTGTAAATAACTCAAACCTAACATCTTTTTCTGGAAATCAAGATATTCGATGGGAATCGACTTCGGTTTGGGCTACTATCCAGGGCCCTACCGCCACATGAGTAAAGAAACGGAACAGAGAGAAAGTTGTCTAAGATTTGCAAAATTTGTGCCTATTCTCATAGGCTTGACACCTTTTGCTCGTACAAAAGGGTTAGGAGAAAAAATAAAAATAACAAATTAATAACACGTATTCGACACACGGATTTTGCAGACACTCGTCAAAAGCTTGATTGGTCAAACCCTTAACTCGTCAAATACGTGATTCGTCAAATCAGAAACTCGTCAAAACCTTAACTGGTCAAATACGTGATTTGTCAAATTAGAAACTCGTCAAAACCTTAAACCCAACAAATTCGCTATTGGTATATTACGCTTTGGTTGAATAAGAACTAACTAGCGGTCTAGATAATTAAAAAAGATTCATTAGCATTATTAACAAATATACGTAAGAAAAAATCTCATTGGTATATGCTTTTGTTTGTTAAGTTTAGGGTTTTGACGAGTTTCTAATTTGACAAATCACGTATTTGACCAGTTAAGGTTTTGACGAGTTTCTGATTTGACGAATCACGTATTTGACGAGTTAAGGGTTTGACCAATCAAGCTTTTGACGAGTGTCTGCAAAATCGACACACGTACACTAAAGTTAATATCTAAAATATAACGTACTTATTCTAAAAACTAAAAGTAAATGCTCAATTACTAAGTCTATTATTAAGAGCCCTATTACATTTGCACGCTGACGAGCTCTCGCGCAGTACTAAACCCTTTTTTGTAGTAATTTTTTGTAGTAATTTTGAAGTTATATTTATCGTTTTTATTGAAATAAGGCAATAAATCCATGCTACAAAGTTTATTCATCATGAAGTAACAATTATTCTCGTATAAATTTTGCTCAATAATATTATCATTTATTCGAGAAATTAACAGTTTACTTAAAGCGATTTTCGAAGTTTTTTTGGTTAAAAGAATTTTTTTTTTCTATATTAAATCAATGATATTTAAATATTCCGAGGCCGCTATGTACTATACGACTATATAACAAATAACATTCTATTTTTTTATTTCATTTGTTTGGAACAGTAGTACAATCCAGGAACTCAAAATAGTGAATGCGCGCATTTTATGAAAATCTTTCTCTGCAATTTTTGGTTTATTTAAAAAGTTAAGCAAAATTTACAAAAAGCGAGGCCGCTACGTACTATGCCAATAGCTATTCTGTATTATTCAATAAGTCAAGATTGTTAATGTATTTATGTTTCCGAGATCAAGAACGCCAAAATTGGCCATTTTACGCAAAAATCACAGTCAAAATGTATTATGGCTCTTAACAGTATATAAAAATGACTAACTCTAAACATTTCTTTTTGTGTTGCTTTTGTTAAGATTTTTGTTATTTGTTTTTATCGTGTGGTACAGTCTAAACAGGCTCAGCATCACCTTATGAGCCAAAGCGAATCTCACCTGCACGTGGCAACCTCCCTGCCAATAAGTTCTAGCGAAAGATAGGTAGGGCACATCAATAGCCGGACTGAGAAGTACCACACCGCACAGAAGACCGCAGTCAAATAACATCTGTCGGGAGTGTTATCGTGTACCTGCGTCAGGTCATCAAAAAGAAAGATTAGGAGCAATAGCAGCCGGGGTGGCAACGCGCGAGTGGAATTTACTGTGTTGCAAGCGTATAATAGGCTACGGTAACCGCTTCACATCAGGCGGGTACAGGCTGATGATGATGATGAAAAAAATATGCGACCAATCTGGAAGTATACTCTATCAAATACTATATACCTACTCTTTCAAATAAAAAAAGTTTTTTTCAAATCGGTTTGTAAATCACGGAGTAATTAAGTAACAAACATTAAAAAATTGAGAACCTCCTCCTTTTTTGGAGTCTGTTAAAAATACTCTCGCTCGCTCAATTATTAGGGTTTTTTCTAGGCTCATCGACAGCCCCGAGGAAGACATGACCCTCACGCCTAGCACACCTGGATCCGCCCTTAAGCTGTGCCTTAAGTCCATTACATGCAGTATCAAGTAGTAAAAAAAATACTATTGACACCACATTTATTGAAACCCCTTTAGGCTCAATTTACACTGCCGCAGAATATAATGGTTTTTTTTTTCTAATATTAGCTCAGCATATTGGCTCCACTTCGCCTGATGGTAAGCGAAAAGAGGCAACGGACAAGAGACCTCGATGTCTTGTCAGTTGACGCTGCCATGCTGGCCTACAAGATGCTTCTTCACGCTTCGCTTGAATGATCCCATATTGTATGATTGAGGAATACATATGCCGGCAACGCGTTCCACTTTATAAAGTGGAAATAGGAAAGCGACTTTTTATGGAACGTAATTATACATAGCATAATGAACTTTATGTCAATTAATTACATACTAGCCGACCCGGCGAACTTCGTACAGCCTAACAGTCGATTCTTTAATTTTTTAGTCTTTTTAATACTTATTCTGCTATTATAAATTCTGCTATGATAAAAAAAGAAAAATAAAGTTAATAAGTCAACAATTACATTACGTATGTCTAAAAATAAAAATTATAAAACACCTAAAATTCAACATCAATATTTATATACGATACCACAGTATTACTATTTTTCATACAGTAGGGAATCGCCTTTGACGTGGCACGATGCCGCCGCCCGCGTAGGTATCCACGCGGTCGTTCGCCGATATGCAAGGGTTGTCACAAAATTAGAAATCAAATAATCTTTAATATTTTTATAATCATTTATCAACAAGAATATAATATACATATTTACAAATGTTGCACTGCTAAATATTTACGTGAAGGTTTATTTTTAGATTTCAATTTTCAATCATTAAATTTAACAATATATTAAATTAAAAAATATTAAAAATAATTAAAAATTAATAAATTCGCATTCGGATAAACAATTTGATCATGAAAATATGGGGGAAACATAAGCATGGCTGTCATATAAACTGTACTTGTTATAATCTAGCCCTGAAACAAAGATCAAAACTACTAGGTATGGATAGGCCATTCTAAGGAGATAATTTGTCACGAACCGATGAGTCATTTGGCTTTTCGACAGCGAAAATAATAAATATGAGTGTGTAAGTTCAAATTGGTGTCCCATTTGTTTATAAAGTTTATAGTGTACATTTATGTGACATAAACATACACATAGGTTCGTCCCACACACAGCACGTGCACATAGTCGCAGAGACAAATTTTATGTTAGAAATGGCACAGCCATACGTAGTAATTAATATCTTTGCCCAGATATCTTGAATATAGGTGAATATAGAACCTTGTCTTTTTCTGTCGGTTTAAATAAAATCATAACATTTGGACATTAGACAAATACCTACTCCTTCTGTGTCCGACATCCCAACTATTAAGAAGGTGTAAACATAATAATTACACTTTGGGCAAGAGCATGCGCCGTAAAGAATACATATACCTACATATTTACACTTGAAAACCCCGCTAGGTTGGAGTTCGAGTTACGAAGTACTTAACTATTTAGTCATCTGTCGTTGGAGCACAAGAATTCGGTTATTTGTTGTATACTTATAGTTGGAGTACCTTGCACTTCACCAACAATATAGCTACATACATTTCAACAAAGACAAAGTAGGTAGGTTTTTACGAAATTATAGAAAAAACTTACCTTGCGTCACGGGGAAATCTATGAAATTTTAAATTATTGATGTGTTTCGACATCGAGTTACAACCGTATACAGAACAATTTGTAATCACCATTATAATAAATAGGAATCACTGAACGTAAATTAAAAAAACCTTTAAAACACTCAGTACGGGCACGTGACTGTCTTTCACGGTGGCTCCCACAAACTACGCTTGTTTGTGGGACGCTGACCGCACCGCCCGCTTCTCCGCGGGTTCCCCTCCCTTGCTCTGCGCAAGTACCTTCGATTCCCAACTGTATGCTTTTAAAACTGTGACGATACTTTCGTCACTGAATTGTTTTGCCTTCCCGGAACCTCTCCACTAACACTTGAACTTTATGGTATGGTATTAAAGTTCAAATTGACTTTTAAGTATATTACGAATCGTTTGTATGGGAGTATAGAAAACTGTTGATTTTAGAATTTTTCTGACAATTTTTAAAATTTTTCTCTGCGTAAGAACCATCCTCGTACTTCAAGGATTCTAAAAAAAGAATTTGCGAAATCGGTTCAGCTGTTCTCGAGATTTCCGCTTAGCAACACATTCAGCGATTCATTTTTATATTATAGAAGATAAACTTAAATACGTGCCAAAAATAGGGGGATTCCCTGGAAGACGCGCGACCTTTTTGGCAAACATACACATGTGAAATATACATCTTACTTTTTTGGAAATATTAAAAAAATAATGTGATGACTACATTGGTTTAGAAATAAATTGCTCACAAACATTATATATACGTGAACATGTGAACATAAAAAAAATGCATCTATCTATGAGTCAGTAAATTTCGTTTTATGTTGCACATAATTATTTAAATTTGAATTATTAAAATTTATCAATGTTGCAGTTGTGTGTTGTGAATTTGGGGCTGACATTTGGAAATGAAATGAAATTATTTATTTTGTCATTGGGCACATAGACACGTCTTACATATTATTATTGATATTATTCATATTGTTTTGTCATATTTTTTATTTACTAGCATTAGCATTACTAGCGTTAGGTATTGACCATTGACGAAGAAGAAATGCTTGAAATGAACTTCCCAATATGGGTCATGTTTTTAAACGGTTTTATTTTTTAGCTTGACCTGTTTGTTTGTTTATTTGTTTATTTATTTATTTGTTTATATTTTTGGGTCAAATCTAGTAATTGAAATTTGACCCCCTTCCTGTGGACAGATTGATCTGAAATTTGGTACACACCTTTAGTTCTGGTGACAATACAATTAAATAAATTCTGTTTCATTGTAAATCCAAGATGGCCGCCACTAGAAAATGGCGGTTTACAAATTTTGTCACGATTACCTCAATATGGGTATCAAATGAAAGGGCTTAACTAGTAGAACACAGTTCAAACGAAAAAAAAAATTTTAATCTAAGATGGCCGCCGCTACAAAATGGCGGTTTACAAATTTTGTCACGACTACCTCAATATGGGTATCAAATGAAAGGGCTTGACTAGTAGAACACAGTTCACATGAAAAAAATGAAAATTCAAGATGGCCGCCGCTACAAAATGGTGGTTTACACATTTTGTCACGACTACCACTACATGGGTATCAAATGAAAGAGCTTGACTAGTAGAACACAGCTCGTCGCTCGTCGCTCTCATGAATATTATAATAAAATCCAAGATGGCCGTCAACAAAATGGCCGGTTGGCGGTTACATATTTTCTCAATTTTCAATATGGGTATCAAATTAATACAAGACAAATTTAAAAGTAAAAAAAAATGACAAAAGGCAAATCTAATCTTAATTGAATGAGAAGTACTATGTAATGGAATTATGAACTAAAAAAACTTGAAAATAAAAATTATGAAAAAAACATTTTTAATTTAAACGGTTTTATTGAAAGTAATGTTCTAAAAGCTCAAAAATAATTCGGTAGGTCCGAGGTTTCAGTCATCATACCCCTCTCCCTCATCAGTCTAAGGCATTGATCAGACAAAATAATAAAATAGTTGGGCCCGTGTTTCTATCCCATCAACTCAGTTTACGCTACGCCCAACGATTTTATTATTTTGTCTGATCAATGCCTTAGACTGACGAGGGAGAGGGGTATGATGACTGAAACCTCGGACCTACCGAATTATTTTTGAGCTTTTAGAACATTACTTTAAAAAAAATCGTTTAAATTAAAAATGTTTTTTTCATAATTTTTATTTTAAATTATACAACAATTACAATTTACTTTGTAATATATTACAATATTATGAATGTCAAATAAATAATGTGAAATGGATGCAACAGACAACCAGTGTTTTGTTCACCTTGTGCAATTCTATAACATTGAGTTGCATCAATTTTGTTACTACTGTAGTCTACTGTGTTGACCGATACTTGGTCAATGTAATAAAACATGTTTTGGTTAGATTTGAGTTGATTTTTGGTTAGGTTAGGGTTTTCTTGTGCTCTGTGGTCGGAAATAGGAGCTCCGCGAAGTGGAGCTCCGTCAACCTAGATGATGAATGATGTGGCGCCAAGTAAGCTTAATTATTAATAATTGACAATTTATTACATTGGCCAGCCATTACAAATAATGACCAATTTATTACATTGATTGTAATATATATATATATTACTTAAAAGATATATATATATATATATATATATATATATATATACATTTCGTTTATCCATCCTAAAGCAGCCACCCTAAGGTGGATACTCGGAAACAAGTGTCCATCTATCCACCCTGGTAAGTAAGATAGTATATTAATTCCGATTATGTGTCAGGGTGTTGTCTATTGTTGATCGAAGGCCAGGGTGGATACATGGAGACGTGTTTAATAATAAGCGATAAGCTAGATAGCTTAGGGTGGCTATTTTAGGGCAGATAAACGAAATGTCTATAATAATAAAAGGCTTTGTCCTCACTGACTGACTGACTCACTAATCAACGCACAGCCCAAACCGCTGTGTCTAGAGATTCCAAATTTGGCAAGTAGGTTCCATCTGACGTCTAGGGGTGCACTAAGAAAGGATTTTTCAAAATTCATCCCCTAAGGGGATGAAACGGGGGTCCAAAGTTTGTATGGGGAAACAAGATTAGTTGGACTATTTTATTTGAAACTTTACACGAGTACTTCTATAGATAAATGAGTAAACACGTGTTTCAGGATTTTTCAAAATTCAACCCCTAAAGGGGTAAAATGGAGTGAAAAAGTCTATCGAGTCGCTGATTACGAAAACAACAACTATTTTATAATACAACATAGCCGACGACATAAAGGCACCCCTATGGGGGTGCGATGGGGTTGAAATGTCATAATATCAATATGGATGATATGGGTGTTGATTATATGCTTTTCTGGGACATCAATTACGAAAATGGAATCGATTTGAAAGTATAACATAGCGGACACGAAATTACTTAAAAGAATTTTTCATATTTTACCCATAAGAGGGTGAAACAGAGGTCCACAGTTTGTCTAGGGAAATGTTGTCTTATGTGATTAGTTATACTATTTTATCCTAAACTTTACACGAGTACTTCTATAGATAAATGAGTGAACACATGTTTCAGGATTTTTCGAAATTCAACCCAAAAAAAAAAGGAGTAAAATGGGGTCAAAAAGTCTGAAAATTTCATTTTATATTTTATCGAGTCGCTGATTACGAAAACAACAACGATTTTAAAATTCAACGTGGCCAACGTGACATCATCATGTTTTTTTTTTAAACTTTGATTTATCCTTTTTCATCATCATCAGGTCATTTTAGTCTCCACTACAGGAGCTCGACCCTCTCTCGTCCGTCCCAGACAGAAGGAGGATTTGGCCTACACTCGCCACGCTGGCCAGACGGGTTGGGCAGGCCATCCTCCTTCATCCATTATCCTTTTTAGGCTGATAGAATAAAACTTGTGTGTTAACTGAAGTGTTACCCTAATAGGTTTTTAAATTTGTATTTGGAGTTAATCAGTGCTTATACGTACAATCGCGGGCGGCCAGCGCGGCGTTCTTGCATCAGTATTTAGTACAATTAAAGGTACTACTTGAAGGTGGTTGCGTTGCACGTTAGATTTGACATGGATAATCTAAAACGCGCGAATTTCACGCGAGCGAAGCCGCGGGCAAAAGCTAAATAGTAAAAGTCTTTGTCCTAACTGACTGACTCACTAATCAACGCACAGCCCAGACTATTGACTTTGGATATATGTTCCCTATACAATGTAAGCGCGCACTAGGATGGAATTTTCCGAAATTTCACCCCTAAGAGATAAAAACCCTCTTTTTGGAAATCGATTCACCTACGATTTTGAGACTTGGTGGAATAGTTGTTCATAAAAAAAGGGTTTATGGGTTACTGATTAACTTTTGACCAGCGCCAAGTCAAGAAATGTCTAAAAATGTTTATATTTTAATTAACTCATCACTAGATGGCGCTATACCTAGCATTTGTACAGCGCGCTATGCTTTCGTTATTAAGGAAAGGGTATATACGAGAGATTATTTAAAACCATGGGGTCATCCATGACGGTTTATCGCTCACCTCATCCCAGTAGTTACCCCCGGAGGTTGTCCATTGCGCGCGTAGGGCGTAAAAAAAACTGCGTCCTTCAAATGAAGCTCCATTTGGTTCAGAAAATTAATTGAAAAACCTATTCTAAGTACCGACTTTATGGGTTATACCTACTTAATATAAGAATTTCGATATTTTTAACAATGACGTCAAGATTGACTAAATTTATACTTGTGGAAGGTGTGATAATACCCCATACCATTATAACTGTGGAAGGTGATGGAGCTGGCCTGTTCCGCTCCATCTCCTACCACTTTCATGGAACGGGGGTGTGTCATCAGGAGGTTCGTGCCACCATTGTTCATGTATTAAACAACTGGAACGATGAGTTGTTGAGTGAGGACAGTAAGGGATGCGCTGTTGAGGAATCTCTCTTTATACCCCACCTTCCCATTATTCCATCAGACCACCCCGTTTAGGCTTAAATTTCCCATATGATCATCATAGCCTGAACAATATGGTATATCGGGTCGTTGATTAAGAAAACAACTATTTTATAATCCAACATAGCCGACGTGACATAAAACCACCCCTGTGGGGGTGAGATGGGGTTGAAATGTCATAATATCAATATGGGTTCTATGGTGGGATTCTATGGTTTTCTTGGACGTCAATTACGAAAATAGCATTGATTTGAATATATAACATACCTAGTGGACATGTAATTACCGGCGGGAGCGGGACGGCTGTAGTAGTTATCGAGAAAGTTCTTGCATCCGTATGTAGTATAATTAAAGGTTATACATGAAGGTGGTTGCGTTGCGTGTTAGACTTGGCTTGGATAATCTAAATGCCCGAATTTCACGCGAGCGAAGTCGCGGGCAAAAGCTAGTAATAAATATAGAGGAGCTCGATATCGTGAGAAGCAGTGTAATCGAACACCCAAGTTAAGCAACGTCGACATTAGCTTGTCCATGGATGGGTTTATTTATTTCGAGTTCCTCCGTACTTCTGAGGGCACGTTAACCCGTCGGTCCTGGCTGTTATCATTAGAAGATAATCGTTAAGCCAAGTCAATGGCCTTGAGGTGGGTTGAAAACACTGACCTCGGCCAACCCGCAGTTGAGCAGCGTCATGTGATGTGCATCAAGTGACACACTTGATGGAAAGCAATAACCACCGCTCATCGGGTTGCTATCAGAAGATCAAGATATCAGAACGACCAAGAAGACATATAGTTCACATCTCAGAAAGACTATGTATCAAGAACGCCTTTATATCAGAATTTCTAAAAAGCATAATGACCACATTTCAAAACGACTTAGTAGCAAAACATCTAAATCTCAAAATGGTTAGATAACGATATGACCAGATCGCAAAATGTAGGTGTAATTCGGTACAAAACTTATTCCTTTCGAATCTCTATTCATAGCCACTTGAAACATACTGTCCACTTGAAATATAAAAACTGTTAATTATTATAAAGACGTGTTGTTCTTAAAGAAATTTGTCATGCAAGAAGTGTTGTATTATCGTGCGTTTTATTTTTTCAATAATTTTATTTGTAATGTTTCTGGTTTTTAAATTTCATCTTGAATGTACAGTCATTGTGGCTATCCAGTCAACCTGCGATTTGTCGATTCACGGAGTAGTCGTTTCGATAACCAGTCATTTTGCTACCTCGTCAATTTCAGATATAGACTTTATGTAGGGTTTGTCGTTCTGATATCTCATCTTTATGGTGCATAGGTCAATTTGTATACTAATTCATTATAATACTAACCACCGCTCATCAAGATCAGCAACACCAAGAGATCGCCGATCCGTTATCAGCATATGCACCTTCCTTTGGTTCTTTCTTTATTTAAGAGCCATATTACATATCGACTGTGATTTTTGCGTAAAATGGCCAATTTTGGCGTTCTTGATCTCGGAAACAAAAATACATTAACAATGTTGACTTATTGAATAGCACAGAATAGCTATTGGCTTAGTTCATAGCGGCCTCGCTTTTTGTAAATTTTGCTTAACTTTTTAATAAAACCCAAAATTGCAGAGAAAGATTTTCATAAAATGCGCATATTCACTTTTTTGAGCTGGTGGATTGTACTACTGTTCCAAACAAATGAAATAAAAAAAAAAAAATGTTATTTCTTCATTGATTTAATACAGAAAAAAAAACATTATTTTAACCAAAAAAACTTCGAAAATCGCTTTAAGTAACCTGTTAATTTCTCGAATAAACGATAATATTATTGAGCAAAATTTATACTAGAATAATTGTTACTTCATGATGAATAAACTTTGTAGCATGAATGTATTATCTTATTTCAATAAAAATGATAAATATAACTTCAAAATTACTACAAAAAACGATGCACTTTCTGCCTTTGCGGGTTTAGAGCGCGAGAGCTCGTCAGCGAGCAAATGTAATAGGGCTCTTAACAGGCGTATGCTCTAAACCACTTCGAGTGAGGTGAGACCCGTATCCCAGCAGTGAGATGAATAATGGTCGCCGACGACGAAACGGGATAAGAATGAAAACAGTAAATATTTAATCTATCTATGTATGAATGACTGGTGCCAATTTGGGCTAGCCTTGGAGTCAATTAAGTAGGTGCTCTACAATCTTTTATCGTCTTAATGACAGTAAGCCGGCCGATAGATAATCTTTTAAAATAGCTACATTCAATACTGTTACGGACTCGTCTCCTCCAACTTCGGTAGCATACAAGCGTGCGTGTCGCCTGATAATAAACAAATATTCCTGGATACAGCGTCCTATAGGTTACGTACATACATGATGTATCATTATTTGAAAAAAAAAATGTATAATATGTCTAAGTGCCTGCAAGGGCCCATTGGCACATAAAGATATTTGAATTTGCATTCCAATTTGAACGATAACTGCTTTACATCAGGCGGACCGTATGCTTGTTTACACCCGACGTAGTAGCACAGATTACATAATAGTTACTACGTAACAGATACTTCACTCAGTAGAAAATTTCCAATACCTACTGCTATAATAGCCTACTCTGTCGCGTCAGCAACCGCTGCATGCTAAAATGTGCCTAAATGCTCAAGCGTACAGTTGTGATTGCTTCGCACCGCGCGATCCCACAGCAATCGCAGGGCCTGAATTTGGTCCGCAAACGGCCCGAGACCGCTCGGCCGGCCGGTAGGTAACTATAGCGCGCAAGTACATGGAGTGACTTAGGCCTGGTAGTAGATATAAAACAAGAATAAACAAAAAAAAATGTTTATTCTTGACTTAAACAATCTATCTAATATTAGAACCACAGTATAAATAATAGTACTACGTACAGTATGGCCACTCCCTGCTGCTCTCTCTCGACCGTCGATGTGTCGACCTCTCCTCCCCTCTGAGACGAATCTGGAACACCCGCTCATTCTCTCTGCACAGACGCCATTGTTTATGTAGGTGTAAACGAAGTGACATTTCCACCACTCTTGAAGAGTAGCATGCTTCATCGTGATTGGTCGAAATGCTGGCTCAACGAATTACAAGCTTGGAGTCAAATCAAATCTTTTATACAATGTGAAATCGTAACTGTGGCAATCATAGCATTAATACATATACTAAATAATTTATAAATTATGCTTTTAAATTTAATAATACCTAACAACTGTAGCGTGCTCATAGGGAACGCTACAGAGTTATCCTTTTTATTTGTTGGGTGAACTGTGTATTGCAAAATAAACTCGTAAATCCTTGTATCCGGACCCCTAATATATTTCTTTAATAAAAAGGACGGTATGCAATGCATAAAAATACATTTTTCTAAAATATAATATATTGGTCCTAGTGTGGTGTCATATTATGAAAACGTTATTTTTCAAAATTAAAATGTCGCCGAAATTAATAAATACATAATTTATTTATAATTCTAAAATTAAAACTGAGAAAATGTTAGACGTTGAAGAAAGAGATTTACGTGGCTTGCATCTGGCAACTTTTTTTGTCACTCTTCCTTCTTTCCGTTCGAACATGGCTTGACAATAGTCGATTTTTAATCAATTTTATAAGAAAATATTTAAAAATTGGGTGTTTGTGGTTGAAATGGCCCAAAATTGTGAATATAATAACTTATAACGCCTTTGGCGTTTGAGCAAGGCTGGTAAGCGTTTTTCGTTTTGGTTAAATGTCGATCCGCATCGCGACCCCACGCGTGTATACTAAAATGAAAATTTGTTCTTTTCAGAATGCACATTTGAGTGCATAACATGTGTATGGTAATTGATTTTTAAAGAAGGGCGCATATTTGAATGCGGTAAGTTATCTTTCCTTAATTTTACGGACGCGTCACTTCAGAGTTCAAAGTCCGAATCTCATGGAGGTCATTTTGTTTTCAGCCCTTCAAGTTCACTTCAATTTCAATTTCAACTTCTCTTCATCTTACCTCCACTCTATTCTACTCTACGCAGCCTTATCTCCACCCTTATTTATTTGGATCGGCTCTTCTAACTTTTTCCCTGCCCAAATCTACTTCTTAATTCTTACTTCAAAATGTTGTATTGATGATGTGACTCTGAATAGGTTGATGCGTGTTGCGTAAATGTAATTCTATTGTAGTTAAGGACTATGTTCTCTGTAACTGTTAAGTAGACAATATTCTCTTCAAAAACAAATCTTAGCCCATAAGCGTACCGCTGTATCTAATTATATATAATATAATTGTGTAACAATTTGTTTTCTTATTGCAATATACAGATCAATCAGGTTCTGATGTATTATTGAACTATACGCTCTGTTGAGATATATATTTTTCACGGCCAGTTGCCCACAGATTTCATATGGCATTTAACCCGACTTGAGATTAATAGTTCAATGATCTCCGCTGTGTTATAGAGGGTACAATCAACGCAACGACCGTCAACCTAGGCGCCCGAAAATTGTGAGTACAATACTCTTTACTTTTATTATCTTTTAACAGCTTTCTATAAATTTGGGTTGACGGCAGCCTGATCACCTCGGCCACTGACTATAATCTCTTGTTTAAATGAAACCCCTTTGATTGTCCATACATACTTTAATTTCCATTAACCTCTTTTTAAAACGCCCCAATAGTCCGGTCTTGTGTTTTTTTAAAACCGTGACAATTTGGCGCAGCCATGTTTATTTAAAACATGACAATTGACGCAGTCGAACAGGGACTTGATTTATTAAAAACTTGATATTTTGAATATAATTATATAAAAATATATGAAAACTTTAATACTTGATAATTGAATTTACTGAAAATATTGGTTGGGTAACCAATGAAATCCATATGAGGTCTGGGACAACTTGGTCTTAACTTTGATATTTAACTTTCTTGTTAGCCGTGACTGTTTTCTAAATAGTTACTTGGTTATTTTTATATGGTATTCCTTTGAATACATATTTATACTTTGTCGTTGACAAACTTTTGTCATTTTGGTGAAGCGAGCAGATGGTATTTGGCTAACTTTATTTAGTATTTTTGAAATGTAACATTTGAGTTATATTTTATATGATGAAGATGACAGATATGGAGTTATTTATTGAATAAACATTGTTTATATCTTTATTTGCAACCTTATCTTATACTTTGTATTTTTTTGATCAATTGTTTCAACTGACATATATATAAACATTTCTTGTTATGTGAACCATTTTTCAACAGGTAAAGAGTGTGACTTGTACTTATACTTGTAACCTATGTGTACAACGTTTGTTCATATGTGACAACTTTCATTTTGAATTTGAAAAAAAATATAAAACAAAGTTAAAACATATTACTACACATTGTTAACACTTCAATTGCTGAATTTATTTAATAGTGCTACAGCTTATTGCGAATTAATGCTATTTTCTTAAATACATAAACACATTACTAGCTTAACATCAGGAGTGACACATTTTGTATGAAAAATTTTCAACGCTTGAACATTTTGGTGAATTTAAGTAAATACTAAGTAAATATGATAAAAAATATAGAAAATTGTTTTCAAAAGTGATAGATTTGATGTGACTTCATATTGCTACTTGCTTATTCATAATTAGTTTGAAATTTCACACATTACATAACCTAAAAAGAAAAAGTTACATTGTTGGTTGATGTTTGTACAACTTTGCTGTGAATATTATCAAAAATATAAAGCTTGCTCATTGCATTTGAACATTATAACAAAACAATTATATTGAAAGTGTAATTTAACTAAACAATATACTTATAAACATTGAAAAATACTTGGACATAACCGATTTGAAACATTGCTGATATTTTGAGTTTTGCAAAGCCTAATTAGCTTGTGCTGTGCTTTCTTACTTGGCTTATATGTGAATGTATACTGTATTCATAAAGGTGTATACACACTTACGCTTGTGTATATTTTAAATTTATTTAATTTGCTAACTTTGAAAGATGGATGATAAGTCGAATGATTCTAACACTAAGTCTGATATGCAGGCTATGGATGTTAACATGCCTTCGCTTAACAATATTAATATACAACCTCAGACCCAGCAGCGGAATCAGGACGATTTACCACCCGCTACGGAAATTCGTAATATGATAGATTTAGAGAATGTTATTGAATCTAATGTTATATTGAACGCACCACATTCGGAACAAGTGAATTTAAATTCAGTGAACTTAAATAATGCATACCACAATTCAACAAACATTAACAGTGCTTCTCCACATATGAATTCTTATTCTTGCTATCAAAAACGTTTTGATTTTACAAAATTGGGATTAGTTTTTAACGGTAGGACTTGCCCTATGGAATTTTTTACTCGTTTGGATGAATTAGGTCCTGTTAAAGGTTTTACTAAAGAACAGTGCTTTTTAGCTATACCTGTGCTTAAAATCCGTGGTGCACGGCAGTTGAGCTTCACTTGACTAGCCATCTCTTTAGGCTTTTAATGCCTTATTTGCCATATTGCTGTCTCTCACATTGCTAAGAGGGGAAGTCAAATTCCAAAAGCTTCCTACTCCTTCTAATTTCTTCTGATTAAATTCGTTGTGAGTTCCAAGGCAGCCGTAGTTTTACCCCTGGGACTGCAATGGACTTCATTGTTCATTGCCTTTTTTGGCGGTCGCCGCTGTTAATCCTGGCTACACAGGAGATACAGTGGTGGGAATGTGTGGTGGGCCCCCGTATACCTGTGCTTCTTTCTGACATTGCCTTGAAATGGTATAGAGGAAGGAAGGACTGTATTTTCAATTGGGATCAGTTTAGATATGAAGTAATTGAACAGTTTGCGCCAATAGATTTGAATTATAAGTTGGAATATGAAATTCGTACTAGAACACAGAAATCATCTGAAACTTTGTCGGAATTTATTATTGAATTGATGGATATGTCTGCTAAATTGAATAGTCCATTGTCGGAGTTTACCTTGATCCAAATTATAAAACATAACATGCTACCGGAATATTCGTATCATCTGGTAGGTAGGTCAGTTACGACTATTAATCGACTTTTACAGTTAGGTAGGGAGATCGAATCTCTTCGTCCTGTTAATCAAAATATTAATGTAAAGAGGCCTGCCACTTTTAAGACAGAGCCCAATATTAGGATGAGTGTTGTGTCTTCACCACGAACTGAAGCCATTTGTTTAAAGTGCAAAAAGTCTGGTCATAATTACAAAGAGTGTAGAAAGTTTCCGGCTGTTCAGTGTTTCAAGTGTGGACAACCGAATGTTTTGACTAGGAACTGCAGTAGGTGCAAACCTGTTACAAAAAATGTTTCAGTTTTGGATAGTGGCGTTGCTGCTTGTGAATCTTGCGGTTCAAAAAACGCATGAGGGCCAGTTGTGACCAACTTCTTTCTAGAAGAAGTGAACGGACCACAGCTGGAGAAATTTATAATTCTATTGAAACATGTAACAAATCATCATCATCATCATCTGTCAATAATGTCAGTAATTCTCAAATTAATTTAGTTTCTCAAATTGCTTCGTTTTTGAAATTTAAAAACTTAGATAGTAGACCTTACATCTCATTTTCGATTAGAGGTCATGAATTTTTAGGATTATTGGATAGCGGTGCACAGATTAGTGTACTTGGTAATAATTCGCACCGAACTTTTCAAGATTTAGGATTTGTGTTACAAGAATCTTCTTTTATTGCTACCACAGCTGACGGCAAATGTCAACAAGTTTTTGGGTACATGCAATTGCCAGTTAAATGTGCAAAACGGACTAAGCTTATCAAATTTATTGTTATACCTTCTATAACTAGTGATGTTATTCTGGGTATAGATTTTTGGGTATCGTTTGGAATCTTTAATAAATTATCTAAAGAAGTATCTTTTGTGAACTCTAGTGGTCAACCTTTTGAAATATCACCTATTACTTCTGCTAATAACTTGTTACCTGAGGAAAAATCTCGTTTAGATCATATTGTGGAATTATTTAAAGATATCTCTTATGAAAACAAGGGACTAGGTAGGACCGACCTTGTGCAACATAAAATTGTCACTACGGGTGAACCTATTAAGCAGAGATATTACCCTTTGAGCCCCGCTAGATCTAAAGCACTCAATGTTGAAATCGATCGTATGTTAGAGGAAGGTATCATACAACCTTCAAAATCACCTTGGAGTAGTCCACTTGTATTAGTAACAAAGAAAGATGGTAGTCTTAGAGTTTGTTTAGATTCACGTAAATTAAATTCAGTTACTGTTAAGGATTCTTATCCACTTCCTTATATTTCTAGAATACTTGTTAATCTTAGAGATGCTAGATTTTTATCATCAATTGATCTTTCTAAAGCTTTTTATCAAATTTTATTGGAAGAAACGTCACGAGAAAAGACAGCTTTTGTTGTTCCCGGCAGAGGTCTATTTGAATTCGTTAGGATGCCATTTGGTGTGACAAATGCGCCGGCGGAATTGCAGAGACTCTCTGATCGCTTGTTTGGACCTGAATTTGACGATAATATATTCTGTTTCTTGGATGATCTTATATTGATATCACGCGACTTCGAAAGTCACTTAGTTTTGCTTCATAAAGTTTATAAAAGATTGAAGGATGCTGGACTTACCATTAACTTATCAAAATCAGAATTCTGCAAGGAAAGATTGCGATACTTGGGATATGTTGTTGATGAGGATGGACTACATACTGATCCAACTAAATTAGAAGCCATAAAGAATTTTCCTACACCGAAATCAGTCAAAAATGTTAGAAGTTTTATAGGAATGTGCTCATATTATCGTAGATTTATTGCTAACTTTTCTAATCTTGTTGCTCCTTTAACCAAATTAACTGGAGGTAAAAGGAATGCTAAAGTAAAATTTTCTTGGAATGAAGATGCAGATGAATCATTTAATAGTTTGAAAACTGCTTTAATTACCGCTCCGGTATTACAGTGCCCTAATTTTGACAAAAAGTTCTATGTGCATTGCGACGCTAGTGGAAACGGCGTTGGTAGTGTTTTAATGCAGGAAGATGACTCTGGTCAGTCTCATCCTATAGCGTATTTTTCTAAAATGTTATCTAGAGCTGAACAAAATTATAGTGTAACTGAAAGAGAACTTTTAGCTGTTTTATTATCAATTGAACATTTTAGACCTTATATTGAAGGAACAGATTTCACTGTAGTTACAGATCATGCTAGCTTAAAATGGCTGATGAACTTGTCCAATCCTTCTGGTAGACTCGCCAGATGGGCAGCTCGTTTGTCTCAATACAAATTTAATGTAGTACACAAAAAGGGTAGTTTACATACTGTACCTGATGCTTTATCTCGAGTCGAAATCTCTTCTATTGTTGTTTGCCCCGATGATATTCATGATCCATGGTATTCTAAGATGTTTGTCGAGTGTCAAAAATATCCATCGAAGTTTGGAACATTTAAAGTTGAAAATGAAGTTTTATATAAGTATATTCGCCCAAAGAATTCTTTATCACAGAACTTAGCTTGGAAAATCGTTATACCTAAAGAACATGTTTTAGAAACAATTCGTAATAATCACGATGATGTTAATTCTGCTCATTTCGGTATTCATAAAACTCTTGAGAAGATTAAAGTACACTATTTTTGGCCTAAGATGTTTAAAGATATTAGAGATTATATAGTCAGATGTGACGTTTGTAAAGCGTATAAACATTCTAATTCTGCACCATTAGGATTGATGACCAACCCTAAGCTTGTTAATCGACCTATGACTATGCTGTCGATAGACATTATAGGACCTTTACCGCGTTCTTATTCTGGACATAATTTCATTCTGTCAATAGTAGATGTTTTCACAAAATTTTGTTGGATTTTTCCAATGTACACTGCTACGGCACAAACTATAGTCAAAATACTGGAAAAAGAAATATTTTTAAAATTTGGATGTCCTAAAACTATAATTTGTGACAATGGTACTCAGTTTACTTCAAAATTATTTACAGACTTTATAGAAGGTTACAATATTCCTAAAGTTTTCTACAATTCTTTATACACACCTCAGAACAACCCAGTTGAAAGGTTCAATAAGACGATTGAAACTTGTTTATCCTGTTATGTTGAAACTGATCATAGGACTTGGTCTAAATATTTGCCACATGTCCAGTCTGCTATTAATAGCACTATTAATTTAGTTACAGGCTATACGCCTAATTTTCTTATGTTTGGAAGGGAGACAATTTTAGATGGTTCTTTATATAAATTTTCTTCCTCTGATTCTTCGGAGAATTTAATTATTGGGAGTAGGTCTGACTACTCTGAATTATTATCTACTTTGGAAAATATTTTTGATAAAACTGTATCAAATTTAATTAAAGCATATAAAAAGAATGCTTCTTATTATAATATTGGACGGAAAAGCATTTCTTTTTGTGCTGGCGATATTGTATGGAGGAGGAACTTCGTTCAGTCGAATGCTCAGCACTATTTTTCCGCTAAATTAGCACCTAAATTTGTTAAATGTGAAGTTGTAGAGAAAGTTTCTAATAACGTTTATTTATTGAAGGACTTAGTCAAAAATACCACTGGTAATTATCATGTTAAAGATATTCTTAAAATATAAAATTTCGTTACGGAGGTATTGTTACCAACTCGTTAGCTCGTTTTGTGGTATCTCGGTTTCGAGCTATAGATAGGTGATGTATGAATGTGTTCTGAAAGGACTAGCTCATTTGGTAGGTGATGAATGTAGGACGCCTTGGTATACACTATTACAGTTAAGCTATGCTCTGTACCTTCTGTATGTTCTTCAAGATTCGGTTTCTTTTCTAAAATTAAATGCTGAAAATAGTGAGGTGCATATTCCAGCGCAAAAAGGACTATCATTTATTATTATTTATTTTTGTATATTTTGTACAATAATTTTGTCGGATCATTGTTATCTGAATTTTTTTGTTAAGTCGATGTTTTGTCCTGTGCATACATACTTACCTACTTATGTGAGTTGTGTGTCACATGTTTTTCTTTGTTTTGTGTTTTAGGGTAAGTTTGAACCCGGACATGACTTTATTTGCTAGCAAGCCAATCTCTTGATTTGGACTTATTTGGATTCGACTTAACTTAGAGCATTTCATTTGCGAAATTCGCTCACATTATTTTGGTGTCTCCGGACCCACTTTTTAACACACTTTGTGTTATTTACGTCTTTTCGGACGATTTTTATACCAATTGTGTTGGTTGGTTCGTAAATTTCGAGGCGAGGGTGCTGACCGGAATTTGCCAGTAGCAGATTGACCACACGTTTGTTTTGCATGTCTTTTCGACATGTTCTTTTTGAAGTTGGTAGGAGTTTTTTTATATGTCCGTTGACATATTTGTGTTGATTTGGTTTGCTAATAGGAGGCTACACTTCGGGCCCATCCTATTACGCCGGTCGTATACCGATCACACATTTGTTTTTCATGTTTTTCAACATGCCTTTTCTTATATGTCTTTCGACATATTTTTTTGTAGTTAGTGGGAGTTTTGTTTTGTCGGCCTTGGTTCGCTGATAGGAGGCTACTCTTTGGGCCCATCCTATTACGCCAGTAGTACACCAGACCACAATTCTAGTTAGTTAGTTATTTATATTGATACTTTAATTATAATATAACCTTAGTGAATTGGTTTGTTAATGCGCGGCAAGTGTGCCCAGCGTATTATACCAGTTGTACACCGTTCGCTAATTTTTGGTTATTGGTTAGTTTTCATTCTTATCTTATTAGTTATCGTGGTAGGTTATCCTTCTGTTGGAACATTTTGTTGGGTTGCCAGTTCAGGGTGTTTGAACTGACTGAGCTGCGCCGGTAGTTTCTCGACGGAGTGTTTCCATGGTTGGTGTCTTCCAGCATCTAGATGCATGTCTAGTGCAGGATAGGTGTAGTAGCCTACGTGTTTTGTTTTGTTTATTTGAATTTAATTTCATTATTTTTTTATTTACATTTACCTCTGGGAAGGATGTTTTTTAAAAAAATTTTAGAAACTCCGTTTCTAAAATTTTTTTTTTCCCAGAACGGGTGAAATGTAGCGTGCTCATAGGGAACGCTACAGAGTTATCCTTTTTATTTGTTGGGTGAACTGTGTATTGCAAAATAAACTCGTAAATCCTTGTATCCGGACCCCTAATATATTTCTTTAATAAAAAGGACGGTATGCAATGCATAAAAATACATTTTTCTAAAATATAATATATTGGTCCTAGTGTGGTGTCATATTATGAAAACGTTATTTTTCAAAATTAAAATGTCGCCGAAATTAATAAATACATAATTTATTTATAATTCTAAAATTAAAACTGAGAAAATGTTAGACGTTGAAGAAAGAGATTTACGTGGCTTGCATCTGGCAACTTTTTTTGTCACTCTTCCTTCTTTCCGTTCGAACATGGCTTGACAATAGTCAATTTTTAATCAATTTTATAAGAAAATATTTAAAAATTGGGTGTTTGTGGTTGAAATGGCCCAAAATTGTGAATATAATAACTTATAACGCCTTTGGCGTTTGAGCAAGGCTGGTAAGCGTTTTTCGTTTTGGTTAAATGTCGATCCGCATCGCGACCCCACGCGTGTATACTAAAATGAAAATTTGTTCTTTTCAGAATGCACATTTGAGTGCATAACATGTGTATGGTAATTGATTTTTAAAGAAGGGCGCATATTTGAATGCGGTAAGTTATCTTTCCTTAATTTTACGGACGCGTCACTTCAGAGTTCAAAGTCCGAATCTCATGGAGGTCATTTTGTTTTCAGCCCTTCAAGTTCACTTCAATTTCAATTTCAACTTCTCTTCATCTTACCTCCACTCTATTCTACTCTACGCAGCCTTATCTCCACCCTTATTTATTTGGATCGGCTCTTCTAACTTTTTCCCTGCCCAAATCTACTTCTTAATTCTTACTTCAAAATGTTGTATTGATGATGTGACTCTGAATAGGTTGATGCGTGTTGCGTAAATGTAATTCTATTGTAGTTAAGGACTATGTTCTCTGTAACTGTTAAGTAGACAATATTCTCTTCAAAAACAAATCTTAGCCCATAAGCGTACCGCTGTATCTAATTATATATAATATAATTGTGTAACAATTTGTTTTCTTATTGCAATATACAGATCAATCAGGTTCTGATGTATTATTGAACTATACGCTCTGTTGAGATATATATTTTTCACGGCCAGTTGCCCACAGATTTCATATGGCATTTAACCCGACTTGAGATTAATAGTTCAATGATCTCCGCTGTGTTATAGAGGGTACAATCAACGCAACGACCGTCAACCTAGGCGCCCGAAAATTGTGAGTACAATACTCTTTACTTTTATTATCTTTTAACAGCTTTCTATAAATTTGGGTTGACGGCAGCCTGATCACCTCGGCCACTGACTATAATCTCTTGTTTAAATGAAACCCCTTTGATTGTCCATACATACTTTAATTTCCATTAACCTCTTTTTAAAACGCCCCAATAGTCCGGTCTTGTGTTTTTTTAAAACCGTGACAATTTGGCGCAGCCATGTTTATTTAAAACATGACACAACGTCTTAAGAAAACATCGGCCCATGGAGTGGAAGAGAGATACATCTATCTCTCATCACAAACTGAACGTTTAGGACGATCGTGCCTCTCTATCGCTTGTTCCGCGCTCTCACTGGCACGTTCGGCTCGGCTCTTGCAGGCGGAACGTTACAATGAGTCATGCTATTTCGTGCGTGCAGCCGGCGGTCATCGATTTAGAAGACACGTCACGTCAAAAAACTTTTTTTTTATTATACTACGTCGGGTGGCAGGCAAGCATACGGCCCGCCTGATGTGGAGCGGTTACCGTAGCCATATTATCGCTCGCAACACAAAGTATCGTTCGCGCGCCGCCACCCCCGCTGCCGACACAGCATCTCCTTCCTTTCTGGTGATCTCACTCACTCGCAGGAACACAACAACCCCCTCAAGGGAATTGTTATTTGGCTGCGGTATTCTGTGAGGTGGAGGTACATTCCCCAGTCGGGTAGATTACAATTAAGCACCCTACCTCTCTTTTCGCCAGAGCTTCGTTTGTCAGTCAGCAGGGTGCACCGCGTGCAGGTGAAGTTGACTTTGGTTCAAAGATGTTGATGAACCACTTACACCCCAAACCACCACATATGTAAAGCCATTGGGATTGCCAATAAATAAGAAAAATAAATATACCTATAGTTATCGTTTATATGTGTACATATATATATTCCATATAACAATACATCATTATAATTTTACAATTGTAAATTTAACCACAATGAAATCCTAATACAAAGTAACAATATATGGTAAATTTGTATGTTCCTTAATATGTGGCTTAAAATGTTGGCCACGATGATGTTATATTTATAAATAAATATTCCTGGATAAATTACACATCGCCATCTAGTCTCAAAGTAAGAAAAGCTTGTACTATGGATACTAGACAGCTGATAAATGTACTGATAGATATATAACACTAAGCGTTACAAACGAACACCCGAAAAGTGAGCCAATTGTCGTACCTCACAATTCATTGAAATAGGTAAAAATACCATCATTTGTATTTCGAAATTGCATAATTTACGTAAATAAAACTCAAAAGTTTACATATTAGTTTACATATTAGTAGTAAAGTTTACATATTTATTTCAGCATATGTCTCTGAGTAGGTGACTATGCTTAGTAAGTGACTCTGCGATGACGAAATGGCTTTGTGAGTTTGCAATTATTAGAGAATTTAAAAAATTGCTAAAATAATTCCGAAGATCTGTTGACATACCTAAAACAAAAGACAAAGACGACATATAAGACAACAAAAAGTGTTAGTTAATTATTTGACAAACAAATTACAGTTTAATATTGTTAGAATTAATAAAGTCACATAAAACATATACTACACAAGAGGAGTTGACAAATGTCAGGACGGATTTAAAATCCATGGGACGAGGTATGGAAGGGGGAAGGGAATCGTAGAGAGAGGGAGTATATTTAGGACAGTTGAAAAAAATGTGATCTGGAGTACCTTCGTCCATGCCACACTCGCACAGCGAGCTGTCCCTCACCCTGATCTTGTTCAAAAACACATTAGTGCAGGCATGGCCTAGGCGTAAACGACATATGACTGACGTTGCTCGTTTACTTGCGTTGCGGTATTTAAAGAACCATGGCTTGGGTGGTATGTTATGTTGGATGGAAGCATAGTGAATACCTTTCACGGTACTCGACTTAGCCCACAGCCGATTCCAATTAGCAAAAAGTTTGCTTTGTGCGAGTGGCAAAAGGTCTTGTGAATATGCTGTACAATGTGGAGATACGTAACCGTTTTGTATGGCATCCTTAGCACATTGGTCCGCTGTTTCGTTTCCCATAATACCACTGTGGCTTGGAATCCACACAAGTTGGACCTGTATACCCTTGGTATGGCATCTGTATAATATTTGTTTAATGGCTAAAATTACAGGCGATCTACTTTTGTTACGAAACTGGTTTGCGGTGATCGACATTAAGACGCTCCTGGAATCTGTAAAAATAACAGTCTTTGCGATGTTGTGTGATTCTATGTATAGTAAAGCTTCCAGAATTGCAGT
Source organism: Hypsopygia costalis (assembly GCA_937001555.2). Lineage (NCBI taxonomy): Eukaryota > Metazoa > Arthropoda > Insecta > Lepidoptera > Pyralidae > Hypsopygia > Hypsopygia costalis. The sequence goes on along the minus strand of OW443351.2, from coordinate 2,149,749 downwards.
TGCTTCCCCTGTAAATATGGAACAAATCGAAGGATTTACTAGTTTATTTTAGTCGAGAGATTTCCGCGCATACCCATTGATACTGCGTTTCATACCCCCAGGTGTACTCATACCACTAATTGTGAATCACTGGTTTAGAAGATTATCTCCTACATCCAAACTCAAACAAATACCTCTTTATATATTAAAATAGATGTAGAATGAAGTAAACAATTATAATTAACCATTATTAAATTTTGAGGTTTAAGTGGCTCACGCGCAGAGCCAAAGCCAATCTTACATGCAAGTAGTGCACTCTGCTAAATTACAAACAAGACTGATGAAAGATAAGATATAGTCTATTTGGTTGCCATATTTTTGTAAGCCCCAGGCCACCAGGAAGCTCCTAAGATGCCATATTAGCAGTGGAGGTGGCAAGGCGCAAGTGAGACGTTATATCACAACAGTCTATAAGATTATGCTATTGGGCAAACCATACACTTCGATTGCTATTTGACTATCAGTTTAAAAAAGACCTATTTATACTTATATTTATATTATTTATATTTAAAATGTGTTTCACATGAAACAAAACAGATTATTCACAGTCATATTAGAAAATTACTTTTTCGGTTGTGGAACTTGTGTAGGTTGAATATTATTGAATAATTAATTACCTGGTCATGTCATTGGGGTCAAAAGAGACCCCGATGCCCGGGTCCGCCATGCCGGAGCCGGGATTTACAGCAATCTGGTCACCAGCTCACTCCTGCATCAGCATTACTGCCGGAAGTGCCTTCAGACCAGGACATCGGCCGGCTACTACGAACAACTCGCACAACACTCACACCAGACACAAACCACAAATCCAACACTCTCAAACTGTAATCCCAAGATCTCACTTCAATTTAATTACAATTTGTTGACATGTATTCACATAGGTGTCATCAGCAATCACCATTAATGTTCACATCAAAACACATGTTTCCGCATTCCTAGCCAACTGAGCGAATGTTAGTTTCCAACATGCACCTTCCACACAAACTTTGGGATGTAAAAAATAAAGATAAATCTATAATTAAACTGAATTATAAATAATTCTACGGAATCACACACGCGAAGTTTCGACTCTGATGATGAAACATAGACAATTTTCTCTTTTTAATTTTTGACGCATAATCTTCCTTTTTTTATTATTGTCTATGTATAAAGCCTTTTCATACAAACGAAATATCGAAAATAACAGGTATTTATCACGTTATTTCATTTTTAAACTAGCAACATCGAGTTCATTACACATCACCTTCGAAATTTTTGTCTATGGCATATGTCCATTGTTTTTCTACAATGTTATTTTTCTGACTACTGCTGGTGGACGAAAAGTTGGTCTCGCTGCGTCGAGTGTGGTTTAGTGCTAGTGTTCGTGCTCGATATTGTGATTTATTTGAAATAGATCACGAAGATGTCGTCACCGAGCGCTGGGAAACGTCGCATGGACACAGATGTCATCAAACTGTATCCTTTCTTTGTTATCGTCTACAAAGACCTATTGCGTTGGAGGGCCACCATGTAAATAAGTGGCGAAGGACTATCAGCTGATTGTCATGACCCTTTGTAAAATCGATATGGGGTGTATGTATGTTTGGTTTTATTGGGCATGGGGTCTTTCTAGGTATGATGGAGAGTTGAGCAGAGTGTATTTTGATGATGAGAAGTTACTCGAGTTATCTTGGTTGAGCGTGCATTCTTTGTGTAGCCCCGTAGGCCTACGTATCTATATATAACACTAGATAAACACATACGTTCGCTGGGCACGAAGCTCTTCCGTGTCTACAAGATCGTAATATTTCGTAATTGTTATGTAGGCCACGGTCCTAGTTGCGCGTTTCGACTGTGTTACGGCCTTACGCGCCTCGCATGGCTTATCCTCTATTCTAATATGCATAATTAATATTAATTGCACAAAGCTGAATTGCCCCTAACAGCTTTTGGTGTGTTATTGTCTTTTCACATTGAGTTACATCTGTGATTTGAACTACAGATGATAATTTAAACAACAATGATTATTAAAAAAAAAACAAAATTCAAGTAGCACTAGATGGTGTAGATATCTCATAATGTAAATGTACTTGTCATTGAAAATAATGATTAATTTATCATAGTAAGGTCAACGTGAAGTTCATTGTTCTGTTGGTATTCTGCCAAAGACTACCTTCTCGCACTCATATTTTTTTTTCAGTTAAATAAATATTGTTGGCAGATTAAATAGATCACAAAGTAATTTATATTCTATGGCAACTTTCTTAAAAATGGTGAAGAACAAGATGATCATTTTTGTATGCATTTGATAATTATCTACTTCTTTCATTTTCATAATTACTAGCCACACACTGAACCTGGATAAAAGGTATCCTATTTAACAATTCAGAACATATATATACGATATGTATGTGCCAAATTTCATGCAAATCTGTTCAACCATTTAATCATAACATTCACATTTATAGTTGTGGATAGGAAGTATAAAATTTATAAAAATATCTTTTAACTTAACAATTACATTCTGTTTAAAATCATTGCTCATTACATGGAATTTGACTGACTTGTCCCATTGTTCTAAAAGTTTTTTTCAAAATCATTTCTTGTACAGTGGGCAAGTATCCATCCTCCATAAAAAAATTTCCTATAACCAGCTATTCATTCTTTGTTTACATATTTAACAGGCAGAGTAGGGCTTAGGGAAGTCAGTTTCTTTATTCAAATATCACAGATGAGTTACAGTTTATTGACCTCTTATTCTGCCACAAGATGGAGCTGCTTTAAATTTCCAATTTAATCTACAACATCTAATTGATTCTGTTTATAAATTGCTGTAGTAAATTTTACAGCAGTAATAAAAATAACAATTGAATGTAAACAAGGGAATATTCCAGAATGACTATGAGACTGTCTGGGAAATTTTATATTAGTCTGCAACGAATTGAATAAATATAATGAATGTGTCATAAGTAATTTGGTTATGGGTTTTACAATTATTCACTTTTGTTTTTTGAGTATTAGCAGCTTAATGTTTTGCTTCACAGTTATTTTTTTTCGCAGTGGTTATCCCCACTTAATATTGCTTTATTTTATTTCCATTCTAAATCATCACGTTTGTGTCTGTCAGAAAACTGGACTATTACTAATTTATTCTATAAATAAAAAAATGGCAATTCAGATCATCATCAGGTCATTTTAGTCTCCACTACAGGAGCACGACCCTCTCTCGTCCGTCACAGACAGGAGGATTTGGCCCACACTCCCCACGCTGGCCAGACGGGTTGGCAATTCAGATAAATATCATAAAATAAAATATTTATATTTTATTTTAGGCTGGCAAGGGATCGGTGACCCCTTGGAGTTGCTGATCTCCATGGGTGGTGATGATTGCTTTCCATCTGGGGACCCACATGCTCGTTTGCCACCCTCTCATATAAAAAAATAAAAATATAATAATAATACAATAACCTGGTTTGTACATAATAGGAACAACAAAGAGAACAAAGAGACATTTGTTGTTTATTACAATAGGTTACTTGGCACCATAGTGAAATTAGTTACTTTTTTATGTCAGCTATACTTATACTAAATAGTGAAATGTGGCGCCCTCTTTTAGCGTATTCATGTATAATACTTTTTTATTATTTTTTTTCAAAATTCGACTTAGGAGTGTATGCATTATCTTCTTTGATATAGTTGTATTTTTTTAAATATTTTGTGATATGTTGAATATAGACGAGCCCGGTGGTCGAATGGCTAGCAATGTTCACCTTAGACTCCGGAGTCGCGGGTTCGATTCCCGCACAAGACAAATATTTGTATGCATGAACATGTCTGTTTGTCTTGGTCTGGGTGATTTCTATGTATTATATGGATGTATTTACAAAAAAAAGTGTATTTAAGTATACAGTTATCTAGTACCTATAGTATAAGCTTTGCTTAGTTTGCGACTAGATGGCATTGTGTAATTTGTCCTGGAATATTTATTTACTTATACCATATAGCCCGGGAAATTTATTGGTTCATTTACGGAAATTCAGATATTTTTTTTATATATTTCATCCACATAAACAATTATTTTACAGATTCAATTTAAATAATGTTTCTTTGTGCTCCGGTTCTATATCACTACATAGTATAAAACAAAGTCGCTTTCTCTGTCCCTATGTCCCTTTGTATGCTTAAATCTTTGCAACGGATTATGATGCGGTTTTTTTTAATAGATAGAGTGATTCAACTGGAAAGTTTATATGTATAATATATGCATAACATAGTAGAAAAACACTGATAATTTAGAGGTTTCTAATGTGATGTAAATAAACACATTTTTTTGCTCTTTCATTGCAAACGCTGGCTGAACCCAACGAGATAGATCAAAATAATGTAGTACAGTATTGTTCACCTTAAAATGGTCTACAAAAAAGTTCGCGATGGTATATGTCTATCTCTTAGTGGTAACACACAATAACCGTTATTTTATCCTTTGCTTTTTACAAGAAATAATGCCTTATTTACGAAGCGATTTTAAGCAATACAGAATTAATCCTTATCCAATTAAGTACCTTAAATACATTGCGCATTTAATATAGATCAATATGGCCCTTCACAGCATGTAATTTAAATGAATAGTTTAGAAGATATTACACATTTAAAATGCAGGGACATAACGGCTGTGGCGGTACCGGCCGCGGAGCCGGCGGCGTGTGCCTATAACTGGCGAAGGACTGGATAGGACAAAGCGCAAAGACCTTCTGTAGTACATTTAGTATCAGCATTGCACCCGTGCGAAGCCGGGGCGGGTCGCTAGTGTAGTATAAAACGCGTTCGCCAATCGCCCAGACGCGAATATTGATTTCCCTGTCTGCACACTATACTTACATAATTAATAAGCACTTACCCGCTTACCAAACGTAACTTGTCTTTTGTGTTTGAATAATTTCAGGGATAAAATTCTCTTATTTTCTTTATCTTTCTTATCCCTGAAATTGATTGTGAAAATTGCTGTATCCGTACACCTATGTTATGCAAATAAATGTCATTCTATTCTATTCTTATTAGGAGTCGCTGGTATGACGAGTACTCGGAAGATAAATAAACAAATATTTCTGGGCAATTTACACAGCGCCATCTAGTCCCAAATTAAGCGCAAAGCTTGTACTATGGGTACTAGACAACTGATGAATGTACTTAACTTTTTTTTGTAAATACATAGAAAACACCCAGACCAAGACAAAACAGACATATTTGTCTTGTGTGGTCATCGAACCCGCAACCTCGGAGACAGAGTAGCCATTGCTAGGCTTTCGACCACCGGGATCGTCAAGATACTCTTTTGAGCCCGCGCTATAGTTTGAGATATCAAAAATCATCTAAATACGTGACGACAGCCAATCACGTCACAGCGTTTTTAATTTGTATTTTTTATACCACTAAGGTGACTAGCAAGCATACGACCCGCCTGACGAAAACAGTTACCGTAGCCTAAGGACGCCTGTAACACCAGAGGCATCACATGCGCATTGTCGATCCTGTATAAACCTCCTCACGTCCTTTTTGGAGAACCCCATGCTGTAGTCGCCTGGGAAAAAATTGAGCGGCAGTTCATTCCATATTTTGATAGTATGTGGAAGAAATCTTCTCTGGAACTATATCTCCGGTAGCAAACAAGCATACCGCTCGCCTAATGTGAAGTGGTTACTTTATCTCGTAAAATGAGATATCGCTCGTGTACGCACTCCCCACTACACCACCGCAGCAACTTCTTCCTTCATATTTTCATTCCAGACGAGCTCGGTGGTCGAATGGTTAGGAATGGCCACTTTGACTCCGAGGTCGCGGGTTCGATTCCCGCACAAGACAAACATTTGTTTGCATGAACATGTCTGTCTATCTTGGTCTGGGTGTTTTCTATGTATTATAAGTATGTATTTACAAAAAAAAAATGTATTTAAATACATTTATCAGTTGTCTAAACCCATAACACAAGCTTAGCGCTTAATTTGGGACTAGATGGCGCTGTGTAAATTGTCCAGAAATATTTATTTATTTATTTATTAAGGGAATTGTTGAGTGGAGCGGGCGGAGTGAGCGGAACGCTTGTATACGTCGAAAAGTCATTCTTGGAAATGAATAGTCTCCAAAACCACTGAACCGATTTTGATGAAACTTGTCACAATTAAAGACATCGACATGCTTCAGGTTTGTGTCGAAAAAAATTTTAATCGATCATGTCCTTGAGGAATAATCATCAAATACATTTTCCATTGAAATCAATTGAAAACATACACTCAGCGAATTTACTTGCTCAGCTCAACCTCGGTTTCGGCCCGATGGGCGGATCCACCGTTGAGGGCACGGTGGGTATGCCCATAAACGTCACACTTTCACGGTCTTTTGAGATCGATAAGCTGATAATAATAAACGCTATGCCTTAATAAAATAAAATAAAAAACCGGACAAGTGCGAGTCGGACTCTCCCACCGAGGGTCCCGTACGTAGGATCATTATAAATTTGATATTTTTCATTACAAATAAGAAATAATGCGTCGGAAAAAATAAATACAATATATTTTGCCATGTGCACATCAAGCCCTTTCATATGATACCCCATTTGAACTAGTAGCTTCAATTTGATATTTAGACTCCCTATTTTTTTAAGGTTTACAAATGTGGTTGAGAACAAATGGTTTGAGATTTATTCTTGTACTTGTAGTCTATAAAGATGTTACTTGCCAAATTTCTTAGTTCTAGGTCAACGGGAAGTACCCTATGAGTTATGATTCCCTTGAGAATGTGTCGAAATATGCGTTTTTTTGCTAAATAAACGGCCGTATCTTTTTTTGCGTAAACTTAGCAGTTTGATTTTTTTACAACTTCATGGGACCGTAGATCTGAGTATACTTTTCAAATTTCAGCTTGATACGTCCACGCATTCTCGACATAGACGGTCTTGACGGTATAAGGGTTCTGTTTTTCCTTTTGAGGTACGGAACCCTAAAAAAACAATTTAGGATTTTCGCGTGGCAGTGACCACAACTTTTTTGATTGCTGGATCCGTGCCTGTCCGGGCTAGTTATTTGGCTGCGGTGTTCTGTGAAGTGGAAGCCTTTTCCCAACCAGGCACCAGTAAAAATACGCTTACTCCGTAAAAGGTATCGAGTTATTCTAATATCGTTTGAGTATGTTATAAGCAACGTGCAGTTATATTGCGTAAACGCGAAACTTGATAAGATTAACTGAGTTATCAAGGCTAGGGTGTCTGTCGCCATAATAATTGGAACTTAAATCATAATGTTTGAACGGGTTAAGATAAATCGTCGAATTTAACGTCGCCATTGACGTGCCATGATGTAATCAAATTAAATTAAAATATTTATTCTGAAATAGAAATATATTTATTTCAAATAAATATTACACTACATTATATATTATAGAATGTGATGTTGAAATTTTGGCCCACCCTCAGGGATCATTGCTGGGATCCCAGAGTGATCTCAGTCCTGTTTTGTAGGTATTCTGCCATTGGGCCCTTGTGGGCACTTATACACGGCTTGCATATTTTTATTAATTATATTCTTACAATTTTTTATAATTTCTTTATTTAAAGAAATCTTGTAGCTACTAGCATTTCGGCATTGACTATTCGTCGATTCTTTTTTAACCGACTCCAAAAAAAGGAGGTTCTCAATTCACTTGTATTTTTTTTTAATTTTTGTTACTTTATTACTCCGTTATTTATAAACTTTGAAAAATCTCTTTTTATTTGAGAGAGTATACTTCCAGACTGGTCCCATATTTTTTTCATATCATAAAATTCAGTTCTGATAGTGTTTTTAACTTTTTAGTTGAGCTTACGATTGCAATTTTTGGAGTCGGTTTTTTTTTGTTAAAATTGTCGTATTTGTAGTCAATTAGTTTGTCAGTAAGTACGTCGATTTGCGATTTGCACATACGAAGTCGAGGGCGAAAGTTAGTGTTTTGTATGAGTGAATTTTTAGTCGACGTGATCATAATTTTTAGCGTTTTTATGTCAACACTCTTTTTTCGTACCACTTGGGTGGACTTTTTTTGGTCCTTATCCCTCTTTTTAACAACCTCATGCTATCTAGAATTACAGAAGAATGTAGAATAAGTGGTATAAGTAGCAAGAATGGACAAGATGAAGAATTGATAAAAAAAAAAAACAAGAAAAAATCTACTTACTAACTTACGATTATTATAATACATTTTCGTCGCCCAGTGCTCGAAATTCGACCATAATTAATTTAAATTATGGTTTTAACAATAAACAATAGGTACAGTATATATGCCTGTGTGTGTCTGATACATAGTAATGTGTGTAATATTTTTTTTAAATTTAATTTAATGTATTGTTATGCATCTAAGCTCTGCGGATTTAGAGTAGTAATGATTTAGATACATGTTCTTATATTTAATTTGTATGACGTTTCTAAGTGCTTTTTAAGGGGCCAGATCGTGAAAACTGTGAAAAGAGTGTTACGATTTTTCATATTTAACCTATTTAGATATGATTGATATCAATGATAATTTGTATATATTACAATCAAAGACCAAAAATTATGGTATGCTTATATTAAACTCTTAAAACCTAATAGTTGTTTTATAATAAAGGTCAACAAACGCACAAAATTGAGAAAAATGGCAAAAACATGCCTTCGTATTTTTCAGATTTAACCCAATAACTCAACACAAATTGATAAAAAGAAACACTTTTTGAATACTGAAGAAACCAATAAATATAACATATACTTTTTTTTTGTACCTTTACAAACAAAGACTTCCTCTTTTAAAGCCCTAAAATCTAGATATGTTTTACGAAAATTCTCCATAGAAAAATGTATGAAAAATAACGCACATTCCGATATTACGAATTAGTACTCAGCGTCGCCACTAATGTGCACGCCACGCCAGTGCGTTTTTATATGTCAAGGTGACACCACGCGTGTCAGATGCTCCAGCAAAATTACGTGTTGTGAATTTGTGTTTTTTGTGAAAAACTGTAAGTATAACTAATTTACCGATATAATGAATGTATATAAATCGTAAAAAATACAAAGAATGGATTAGATACTTTGTTGAGTAGGTAATTTTATGAACCTTGTAAAGTATGTATCAATTCAGACTTGAAACATGATAAAGCCAATATCATAAACGTATCTAGTCGGTAATCGAGGGTTTTTTTCGCAGGACTGATTGAATTTGAATTTGCTGAGTGCCATGCCAGGGAAAAGAAAGTTTAGTACGCATTATAAAAATATGAAAGCCAAAAGATCTCGGAATAAAATGTAAGTTCCTTCCTACTTATTTAATTATCTGCCTACTTTACTACGTCTTGTCCTAAATACGTACCTAGAAAAAAATTACGAGATTTCTGTGAAAGTGTCATGTAAAAATCCTAGTTTTATTTGTGTGCTTATCCTGTCTAAGTAGTAATAATAATATAATTTATTTGCATTTGAACAGGGTACATTACAAAGCTAATACAATACCTATGTTATATGATTTAGATCGCTTGATTCAGACATATACAATAGCATGTAAATATTGGTTTGTATTGTAAGTAATAAAGTCAATTTCTATAGGAACAATTTTTATTAGTTTTCATGTTCATCATTATTGTCTAAATATCAGATTGAAGAAGTAGGTATGTTTCTTAGCAGAAATAGCACGGGCGCGCGGCTTTGTCGACATACTTACGACCAAAGAGACGCGACGCGCCTAGGGTCTGGCTTAGTGTTGTACAAAAATTGCAAAATAAATAAAAAGTGGATAATAATGATGAATAATATTTCCAGTATTGAAAATAAAGAAAACCTTCAGGCCGAGACTACGAGCAACACTGCTACGCGCTGTATAGACGTAAGTTGTTATACGTAATTCTTGTAGACTTTTTTTTTTTTTTTTATACTACGTTGGGTGGCAGACAAGCATACGGCCCGCCTGATGTGAAGCAGTTACCGTAGCCATATTAACGCTCGTAACATAAAATATCGCTCGCGCGCCGCCACCCCCGCTGCCAACGCAGCATCTCCTTCTTTCCTGGTGACCTCACTCACTCGCAGGAACACAACAACCCTCAAGGGAATTGTTATTTGGCGGCGGTATTCTGTGAGGTGGACGTACATTCCCCAGTCGGGTAGCTTACAATTACGCTCCCTACCTCTCTTTTCGCCAGAGCTTCGTTTGTCAGTCAGCAGGGTGCACCACGTGCAGGTGAAGTTGGCTTTGGTTCAAAGATGTTGATGAACCACTTACACCCCAATAGACTTGTCACATAAATAAACAAACTACCTAGTTAGTGATGGACGAAGACAAAATCTCAGTAGGGTGAAGTCTCCTAGTATCGGCCTCCTCCTAATATCGGCCTTTGCGAGAAAATGGAATATAGGGTAAGTGCTCCATTGAATGAACCCTTAAGGGCATTCCAAACTTTGAAAATTACAGCCAGCTACTTATGAGATCCTAACCAAAAAATATTTTATTTTATTATGTTCACATTTATTCTTATTCATGATTGATACAGTATACATATTTTAGCATAAATGCTGATAGTTATTGAGATAATCTGCATTTTATCAAACCCCGGCCACTCACGTGCCTATGTTTGAGTGACGTTCTCTAGGGCTGACATTATTCAATTATTAGTCGGTCATGTAAGGAGGTGTAAGTGGTTCATCAACATCTTTGAACCAAAGTCAATCTTACCTACACGGGGTACACCCTGCTGACTGACAGACGAGGCTCTGACGAAAAGAGAGGTAGGACATAGCGTATTTTTTAAGAGCCCGACTGACGAAGTACCACCACCTCACAGAATACCGCAGTCAAATAACAATTTCCTTGAGGGTTGTTGTGTTCCTGCGAGTGAGTGAGGTCACCAGAGAGGATGGAGTTGCTGCGTTGATGGCATGGCGCGAGCGATATTTAATGTTGCGACCGTTAATATGGTTACGGTAACGCTTCGTAGATATAATAGACGATATGATTACTATTATAATTTCGTGTTACTTGATATTTTATAACCTAAAGAGAACTATCTAACATAATATTAATACTGGATTATTATTATAAAATATTTAATATTATTATTCATCACTTCTATGTTAGATTCTCCTTTCTCTTCTAAACTATTATATTTCTATAATAGAAGATTGGTTCTATATGTCATCATTATTTATTAATTTTTTTTTAGCTTGCATTTTGCTGTCTTTCCATCGTTTTAGCTGAAAGGCACTTCTATGTGGAGATCTTTATTTATTTTATTTAATCAGTTCACTTCGTCTGGTTTTCGTCCTGGGCACAGTACTATTACTGCACTTCTAAAAGTTACTGAAGATATCAGGCTAGGCATAGGTATGGAGGATAAACTGGTAATAATAAAAGAACACCTCGTTCGAATATTGGTCCAAAAATTGACAACCGTTTATAAAAGCTGTGTACAAAAAATTAGCCAACTGCATTAAGGCTAAGATGCCAAATGCTTAAAACTATAAAATAAGTCAATTCCTATGAATGAACCGTCTGTTCATTGACTAGATTTTCTTCAATTTCGTGATCCAATTATCGAACACCCCTATAATTTATTTATGATAATTAAAATTTATGCAATCTGCTTTTTATAAGATAAAACAGTCCTTTTTACATCCTACTACCAAATTTTGTTAACACTATCACACTTATAGTGACTACAAAGTGAATATCAAAACACGAAGTCTCAGCAATGCCCTAAATTCTGCTCCATACAATCAAAAATACGACAGAATACTTTCATTTTAGGCGGTCGCGATTTTGAAACTACAGGTCACAGGCAAACACCTGTGTGTCCAGTTGACGTAATATAATGTTTCGATTGAGAAAAAAATACTGGCTTGAGTAGAAAAGCTTAGATTTTTTATTATATTGAAAAATGTGTGTTTTGTTCATTCACTGGTGGGTGTTCACTCACTGGAGCACTTACCCTAACTATTAAAATAACCCTAAAATTATAATAGTTTTTATTCAAAAAGCGACTCTATATACGAATAATCCATATTTTGGTGCGGGTGCTTCAATATTTGAATGTTCAGTTGGCAATAGAGCACGTGCCGGTACCGACTTGTGTCGTTTAGTGGCAGTGGCGAGTCAAATCCCGGTTGCGAACGCATTGAGTTAGTTAGTATTTCAATGGAATTAAACATACCTATGGTATTTTATATTGTTTTTTATTGAAGAAAAACACACGTTTTTACATTTACTTGTCTTTTTTATGAAATAATCGCAGGGTCGAGGTTAGGGATCTTTATTTATTGATAAATCCCAATATCGGCCACCCGGCCGACATTAGGAAAATGCATGAAAACGCTAAACAACATGTTTAGCTATTTTTTATGTTAACAGGAATATTAATAAGGTTAAAAATGAAACAACAGCTTTTTTTATTAAAATTATTGTCCTGAACCGACTTTACAAACAACCAGTTTTTATTACGTTTATTTATATAAAACGTTCAAGATTTTGATCTAGTGTTATGTGTTTCAAAGATGTATTCTAAGGGAGTTCTTAGCTATGTTTGAAGAAATTTGGCCCATTCTTTTTTAATTATTTTTTATAAAAAAAAATAAAGCCATTATCTTTCTTTACAGGAACTAGTTATTGAAAACAGTCAAGAGGGAAAGGTGGATGAAGTGGAAGTTGGGCGTAGAGTAATAGATATTTCTTTTTTTTATAAAGCTCTTCAGGCCATAGGGGACCACGGTCCAATGGATTGTAAGTTAAGTTACCTCAGTATAATAGGTGAAGTAAAAGTTGGTCTGGACTCAAAACTCATCATGAAATGTAGTATGTGTAGTATGAAGTTTACTGTGTGTTTGGTTGAAAAGAAAGAAGATAGCATGGAAGTGAATCATCAAATTGTATCTGGTATCATATCATCTGGTGGGAGCTACTCTCAGTTAAAAACATTAACTGCCGCAGTAACCGTTACCAATCATGTCACCTTCATTATACAATGAAATTAATAATACGGTTTGCGATTGGTGGGAAAAGACAGCAACACATTCCATGGCAGAAGCTGTCAAGGAAGAAGCAGAGTACGCAGTCTATAGGTAGTGTTGATAAAAATGGTACACCATTAATATCTGTTGCTGTTGACGGTTGTTGGAGGAAGAGATCTTATGGTAAGAATTTTTCCGCCTTATCCGGCGCAGCTGCGATAATTGGCATTAAAACTAATAAAGTATTGTTTTTTGGAGTTAAAAATAAATACTGCGTAGTCTGTGCACGAGCCGCAAAGAACAACAGTCAGCCCCCGGAACACCATTGTTTCAAGAATTATTCAGGATCATCTACCGGGATGGAATCGACCATAATAGTTGAGGGGTTTAAACGTTCCATTGTTGATCACGGTGTAATTTATAATAAATTTGTAGCAGACGGCGATTCTAGTACTTATAAAAAAATATTAGATTCGCGTCCGTACGATAATTTAATAGTAGAGAAAATTGAATGCAAAAATCATCTTTTACGAAACTACTGCAATAGCTTGGAGAAACTGTCAAAAGACACTAAGTATCCTTGCGAATTGCGGAAATTCCTAAAAGAAAGGTATTTGCGTTTAAGAACGGGTGTAAAATGCGCGATTAAATATTGGGCGGATCAAAATCAGTCACTCGAAGAAAAAATAAAAAATCTTAGTGAAGATATCCTAAATGGTTCACAACACGTATTTGGTAATCACCAACATTGCAAGGAGTATTTCTGTAGACCTGATACTCGTCGAATAGAACCTGTTGGATTACTTCCAACAATTGTTGGATGCGGATTAATGGACGCGGTAGAAATTTTAAGTAAAAGACTGTCATATCATTCTAGAAGTTTAATTCATAATTGCACAAGTAATATAGTTGAAAGTTTTAACGGAGTAATTGCCAAATTAGTTGGGGGTAAGCGTGTAAATTATTCTTCCCGTGGTTCTTATGCGGGCCGATGCGCAGCTGCTGTTGTGTCTTTTAATACGGGATCGATTCATAGTAAAACTCATGAAGTCATATTTAAATGTAGTCCAATTCCTTTGATCGCGAAAGTTGAAAATTGTAATCGTAGAAACCGTTTAATTGCTAAACCTAAATTAAGATTAAAAAAAAGCCACAACGCTGTATCGAAAGACGCTCACTATGGACCAAACTGCGAAAAACCTGATCTGAGTCCAGAATTATATGAGAAAGCCAAGCCATCTTTTTTAGCCGATTTAAAGTTGTCTTGTGCTGAAAGAGAGGAGCTTGAAAGGTCGACCCATTTGCAAAGAAGTAGTGCTGAGTGGATGAGTACAAGGAGAAAATTACTAACGTCATCATCATTCGGGGAAGTTTGTAAAAAACGAGAGAGCACAAGTTGTGCTGCTTTTGTTGGTAAAATCGTTTATGGTAGTAATATCTCCAGTTTGCTTGCTGTACGGTACGGTATCGAAAACGAAGAAACCGAAATTAGACAGTTAGAAATTCAAAAGAATATTAGTATACAAGGTTGCGGTTTGTTCGTCGACGATCAATATGAATTTCTTGGTAATACACCAGATGGCATTTATGCAAACGGTTTAATTGAAATTAAGTGCCCACATTCTTTAGCTGGCATGACTCTTGATGAAGCAATGGCCAAACATACCTTTTGGGCAAGGCTTCCAAGAGTTATGTCATAAATAAAAATCATAACTGGTATTTCCAAATTCAGGGACAGGTACATATTACTAAAAGAAACGTTTGCATGCTTGGCATCTGGTTTGGTGCTACTGTACCTATGAAAGTTTATATTATAGAAAAGGACGACAAATTTTGGAAGGAGAAAATGGAGATGAAATTAGTTAGGTTTTATTACGATTGCCTACTTCCAGAATTAGTTGATCCTCGGCAGTCACGAAGCATGCCCATTCGTGACGCGCCCAGTATCATAGAGGCTATGAAAGAGAGGAAAGAAAGAGCTTTACGTGTTTTGAAAGAGAAGAACGCCTAATGATTTTGAAAGAGACTGAGGTAACTTAACTATCCAGCCGGTCGATTCACGTAAACACGCCAGTCCAAAAGTCGTTTTAACTTAGAAACTTAGAAATCGCCTTTTGGTTTTCTGTTTTAAACGCACTTACTTATCTAGTCTTGGATTGTCATAAATCTTTCAATAGCTCAATTACTATACAATTCCTATATGATTTTGAAGAGTTACCTGGTGTAAAGAATCATCAAAATCGTTTCAAAAATACAGCGAATTGAGAAGCTTCTTCTTTTTTTAAGTCGGTTAAAAGGGCTTAATTTGCAAAAAACGAAGTGACATTTTTAAGTCCCTACGCTACGGTTTTTATTACGTGAATCGGGCAGCTGGTAACATTTTCATTCTGATATGTTTTGCAATAGCAATTGATTTTATCATCAAATTAGCAGAAATCAGAATTTGATCAGTAATCGTAGAATTTTGAACTCATATTTTGTTATTGTTTACTTACTTTTAATTAGTATATTAATAATTTATAAACTTGTGTTTTATTTATTTTTGTACAACCCTAGCACGCTTTTTAGATGGCGACTCATATTTGTTATTGTTTACTTACTTTTAATTATATGAATCATTTTTATACTTTCGTATACTAGCGTAGCAAAAGTTATTAACTCAAAAATTACAAGCAAACAAAGTTGAAAAAAAAGTTGACATGGCCGATAATTGGTGCCACCACCCTATTTGAGTTTACGCAATAGGCACATTTCCTTGCGTAGAGATATACACTAGCGAGGAAAGCTCGATGTTATTTCGACCGTACTTCCTACTGAATTTGCAATTATTTTGTTGAATGAATATTTTACGAAATAAGAATAAACTTTGGTAGTAAAATTACAAAGAAATACATAGTTGGAATTTTTGGTAAGTAGAATACAAAAAGGTCAGTCCGGACCTGCTCTTGATTGTTTATTATAAATAGAAAAACATAAACATTGTGTCTCAACTACTCTTATTAATCTAGTAATTAGGATCATTTTATAACGAAAAACTAGTCTTAGAATATTTTACACTCGTCGTTTATTTCCAATTATTATTTCCATTTTTGTTATGCTGTAAATATTCAACTTCAATAACAATATAACTCAACGTGGAACGTTTGTCGCAAAACATTTTGAAAATCGCGCTGTCTTTGGGTCATTCACCCGCCCCGTCGGTTGTTTCAGTAAACAGTAGCGCTGCGGTCGCTCAAAAACGATGTCGCGCCTAGGCAATCTGGGCCCTTAAAGTTCAAGGAATAAATGTATTTTGATTTGATTTGATAATAAAAAAAAAAATATTAGCATGCTGCACTTCTTCTCTTGTATGAATATAAACTATAAGTTTTTTTTTTTTTTTTTTTTTTTTTTATAACAGAGGGTGGCAAGCGAGCATGTGGGTCACCTGATGGAAAGCAATCACCACCGCCCATAGAAATCAGCAACACCAAGGGGTCGCCGATCCGTTGCCAGCCTTTTAAGGGAAATATTGACTCTGTTCTTGAAGGCCTCCATGTCGTACTTATTTGGGAATACCGCTGAGGGAAGTTGATTCCACAACTTTACAGTACGTGGTAGAAAATGCCTTAAAAAGCGTACTGTAGTAGATCGCCAAATATCAAGGTGATGTGGATGGAACTTTAATTTTTGGCGAGTTGTACGATAGTGGAACTCAGCGGCAGGTATCAAATCAAATAGCTCATCCGAGCACTCCCCGTGGTACAATTTATATAGAACGCAAAGAGATGCAACATCTCTGCGTGTAGAGAGAGAATCCAGCCGATCAGAAATCATTGGGTCACCGACAATTCGAACAGCTCTTCGTTGTATGCGGTCGAATGGAGCGAGTAAGTACTGGGGCGCACCAGCCCAGAGATGTGAACAGTATTCCATATGAGGCCTAACTTGGGCTTTATACAGTTGAAGGCGATGCTGTGGTGTAAAATACCTTCTGGCTTTACAGATGATGCCAATTTTCCTAGAAGCCAATTTGGCCTTGCACTCCAAGTGACCACGGAACTGTACATCTCTGGATATGTCAACACCCAAGATACCAATGCTGGAGCTAATAGTAAGGGGAGTACCTTCCAATCTAGGAGCCACGACAAATGGGGACTTTTTTGCGGTAAACGCACATACTTGTGTCTTTGATGGATTCAGTTGGACTAAGTTCAGTCTACACCAATCAGAGACGTGTCCAAGAGACGTCTCAATCTCAGACACAAGTTTTTTCCGGCACTCATCGACGCAATCCCGAGAAACATTACATAGACCACTGTATCTTGCGTCTACGGTACTGTCATCTGCATAGCAATGGATGCCGCATACGTGCAGCAAGTCATTGATATGCAGAAGAAACAATGTAGGAGACAATACGCAGCCTTGTGGCACACCAGCGTTCAGGGGTAATGGATCCGAGCGTGCACCGTCAATCACAACTTTAATGATCCGCCCAGTGAGAAAGCTGGCAATCCATGTGCAGAGTTTCTCGGGTAACCCAAAAGAGGGAAGCTTGGATAGTAGCGCTTTATGCCACACCCGATCAAAGGCCTTTGCTATGTCCAGACTAACAGCCAAAGCCTCGCCCTTGCTTTCCACTGACTCTGCCCAACAATGAGTCAAATATACCAGAAGATCACCAGCCGAACGACCATGGCGAAAGCCATATTGGCGATCATTAATCAGCTGGTGATCCTCTAGGTATGTTATCAGCTGTTGGTTGATAATATTTTCCATTATCTTGGAAAACAAGGAAGTTATAGCAATGGGCCTGTAGTTGGACGGATCTGAGCAAACACCTTTTTTAGGGATCGGGTGAACCAAAGCCTCCTTCCACGAGCTGGGGACCACGCCAAGCGAGTACGAGTACCGAAAAAGGCGGACTAGAACTGGGGCCAACTCCGCGGCACATATTTTCAAAACAACGGACGGAATGCCATCCGGCCCACTCGACTTATGGATGTCCAGGGAGCAAAGCGCTCTACGCACGGCTCTTTGCGTGAACTTTACTTCAGGCATAGAGCTCTCACACCGAGGGATGGTAGGTGGTGTGGCTCCCTGGTCATCGAGAGTCGAGTTAGATGCAAAAAGAAACCCTAGGAGATCGGCTTTTTCTTTTGCAGTATGGGCCAGCGAGTCATCCATCCGTTGCAGTGGTGGAAACGACGACTGACAGAAGTTACCCTGTACGGCTTTGGCGAGCGACCAGAACGCACGAGACCCAGATGGCAAGCGCACTAGTCTCTCGCCAATTTCGCTTATAAATCTGGACTTTGCCTTCGCGATACAACCCTTCAACGATCTAGAATCAGCGTTGTATTTTTTTTTGAGTACGCCGGTATTTGGATCTCCAGTGGCCCGAGCATTGGACCAGGCACGGTAGGAATCTTGCTTCTGACGCAACGCGGCTCTGCAAGACCCACCGAACCATGGTCGAGATTTGCCGCCAATGGGCACCGCAGAATTAGGAACAAATAGTTCCATACCCTGCAGAACCACATCAGCGACAGCATTTGCACAGGCACTGGGATCATCCAGCGAGAAGCAAACTGGCCCCCAGGGGTAGGAAGCCAGGAAGTCACGCAGCCCATCCCAATCTGCTGACCTGAAATGCCACACACGACGGATACCTGCGGTACGCGGTCGCTTTTGGTGTATGAGTGGCACCACACATTCTATCAGGCAATGATCTGAGGATCCAAGAGGGGCGCCAACAGATACGCGATAGTTATCCGGGTGGGAGGTCAGCAGAAGATCCAAAAGGGATGGCACATGGTTCTCCACATCCGGTACCCGTGTAGGTGAAGAGACCAGCTGCGTTAGACCATATGCCAAGGCAAAGTCATGAAAAGATCTTCCAGCATGGTCAGTTGAGCGTGACCCAAGCCATTCGATGTGGTGGGCATTAAAGTCACCCATAACCACAATCTCGGCAGAAGGCATTTGCTGGAGTAGACTGTCAGTCGTCGTTTGGATGTGCTCAACAAGGCACTCCGTTTCGGCGTTACCGCTGTGGGACCTGTAGAGGCACGCGTAGATACGAATGTGGTCGTCGAAGTCTGCGCGCAGCCACATAATTGACAGGCCCCGCTCTTCAAGACTGCCAAGACGTCGACAACAGATATCCTCCCTAACGTACGCGCACACACCGGCTCGTGGCACAAAATTGTGTTCCAGTTTGTACCCTGGGTAGCGCAGATACGAGATGTCAGATGGTGGGGATATCTGTGTCTCAGTTAAAAAAAGCAAGGCTGGCTTAGCCGTCTCAAGATGGTGGTGGACGGCATTCAGGTTGGAATGAAGTCCCCTTATGTTACATAGCTCAATATAGAGCTCAGGGGAACGTGCCACCGTCCTTTTCCCACGCCTGCTCCTGGCAGAGATACAGAGTGGCATAGTGCCCGCCCCAGAATACGTCGGGCGGCCTGAGTAGTGAAACTCAGGAAGGGATTCTCCTTCACCAACGGTGACGGTACCCTCCTGGGGTATTCTTCTTCCTAATGCCACTGCCATATCCAGAGTTGAGGTTTTTGGATTGGGCTCCGGGTCTCAACACTCACCGCACGAAACGCAATAGCGAGCTACTACTTCACGCCGGTTTTCTGTGTGAGAGTGGTACTGCCCCGGACGAGCCGGCCCAATTACGAGCTGCAGTCACTCAATGTGCATAAGTTGATCGCGACCCTGTCATGGACATTAAATGATTCCAACTTAGCTCTACCACTTCAGAAAAAGCTACTCGATTAGCACCACCCAGGGGTCACGTGCAGGGAAACTAGGGTAAAGCCTGCGGACGTGAGTAGCATCAACCCCCATAAAGTAAGGTCACCAGAAATATAAGTGAGCGATATTTCATACTCCGTCCGTGAAATTTTCGTAAAAAGGGGTACAAAGTTTTTGCTTCACGTATTAACATATAGATTTGTAATAATATATATTTGTTTATCTTTGCAAATGATTTCCTCTACTATAGCCCGTTTCAGTATCGAAAGTAAACACGAGGTGACAATACTGGGCGGCCTGAACGAGTTCTGCGTCAAATTCTTCGGACCGCCAGGCAGTAAGTATAATTTACTCATCATCATCATCATCATCACCAGCCTGTATCTACCCACTGCTGGATATAAGACTTCCCCAATGCTTTCCATCAAATACGATCCTCCGCCTACCGCTTCCAGCCGCATTCTTAAGGTTATCGGACCATCTAAGTACATTTATTGAGATTCTCAATGCATAATAATGTATCGGTTTTAAAAGATTTTTACTCTTGCAAAGTGTTAACCCTTAATTTACACGCGTAAATGATGAATAGCGAAAATACGTGTTTCATTATTCGACATTATTTACCCTTTGGATTAAAAATGGCACAAAATTAAGTAATCGTGAATTGTCACGAGAACTAAACGAGTGGGCAAACTTTCTGCTCAATCGGTCTCCGGGAAATGGGTGAAATTTAACTTGCAAGATTTCATTACAAACACCGCGGTGGAACTCAATACAAGCTTGTAAAAATCTCTTGATCAAGAGTTGGTGGTAAGGGGGCTGCTATGAAAAATAGATCAAACCTACAAACTATGCCAAATTAAGAGATTTACATAGCGAAGTTCTTCTTTTCTTTTTTTTTTTCTTTTTTTTATTTATACTACGTTGGGTGGCAGACAAGCATACGGCCCGCCTGATGTGAAGCGGTTACCATATTAACGCTTGCAACATAAAATATTGCTCGCGCGCCGCCACCCCCGCTGCCAACGCAGCATCTCCTTCCTTTCTTTCTGGTGACCTCACTCACTCGCAGGAACACAACAATCCTCAAGGGAATTGTTATTTGGCTGCGGTATTCTGTGAGGTGGAGGTACATTCCCCAGTCGGGTAGCTTACAATTACGCTCCCTACCTCTCTTTTCGCCAGAGCTTCGTTTGTCAGTCAGCAGGGTGCACCGCGTGCAGGTGAAGTTGGCTTTGGTTCCAAGATGTTGATGAACCACTTACACCCCAAAAAGCTATGATTTTTTTTGCCGTTTTTATAGATAATGGTACGGAACCCTTCGTGCGCGAGTCCGACTCGCACTTGGCCGGTATTTGTAGTTACTGCGATGCCCGTACTGTTAAACTCCTGTTTTGTCGGAGCACTGGTATCGCCGTTACTGTCCTGTAAAGTGTTAAGCAGAATAGATCCCACCGACAAACTACGCTAAATTGAGTGATTATACATAGCGAGAAACTTCAAATCGAGTTTTATTATTATTCACAACAGATTCTAGCAGTTGGACAATAAATTCTTCCCAATACTTATACTGTGTGATATTTTTATTCCTATTAAACTTGAAATATCTTTAACTTAAAACTAACAAAATGTCGGTTGGTTTTTTTTTATATTACGTCGGGTTGCTTGTCTGCCAAGACAAGCAAATAGACCGCCTGATGTAAAGCGTTTACCGTAGCCATATCTCTCGCTGGCTAAAATATCGCTCGCGCGCCGCCATCCCCGCTGCCAACGCAGCATCTCCCTTTCTGGTGACCTCACTCACTCGCATGAACACAACAACCCTCAAGGGGATTGTTATTTGACTGCGGTATTCTGTGAGGTGGAGGTACATTCCCCAGTCGGGTAGCTTACAATTACGCTCCCTACCTCTCTTTTCGCCAGAGCTTCGTTTGTCAGTCAGCAGGGTGCATCGCGTGCAGGTTGACTTTGGTTCAAAGATGTTGAGTTCATCAACTTACACCCCAAAAGTCTATTCAGGGTCCAATTGGTCTTTTATAAAACGCAATACTTTTTTATCTTGTTCATTTTTAATCTAGTAGAATGTGAACGTGCTTCAAATTAGTTATTATAGTTTACATAATATTTTTTATGCTGTTTATCGATTCGTCCATTATTAATTTCAACACAGTAGGTATATTGAAACTATTCTATTTATTAGCGAAACTGTTTGTTTGTCCTTATGCGCGTCGAAATTGAGCAACATATAGTGTTGATTTTCAATAGATTTACATTGGACTAGTCCCCGTTACGACTTCGCACGCGTGGAATCTATATACATAAACCAATATAAATATTTTTCGACAATTTACACAGCGCCATCTAGTCCCAAATTAAGCCTTAATATAAATAATAGTACTACGTACAGTATGGCCACTCCCTGCCGCTCTTTCGTGTCGACCTCCCCTCCCCTCTGAGACAAATCTGGAACAGTTTGTATGGCGTCGCACGCACACACGCTCATGCACCGTTTATGTAATAGTAAACGAGGCGACATTTGTATGGAGTGGCCGGGGTGTGATTAAGCTCAAAGCTTGTACTATGGGTACTAGACAAGTGAGAAATTACTTAAGTCCTTATTTTTTTTTTTTGTAAATTAGACAAGTGATAAATGTACTACATTTTTTTGTAAATACATACTTATAATACATAGAAAACACCCAGACCAAGACAAACAGACATGTTTATGCACACAAATGTTTGTCTTGTGCGGGGATCGAACCCGCGACCTCGGGAGTCAAAGTTGACATTGCTAGCCATTCGACCACCGGGCTCGCCTATATCTACCAGTATTACAAAGTCGGAGACCTTACCGCCGAAGCTGAAACCGATTATCATCGAATATTTTTATTGATATTGACGAGCTCGGTGGCGTAGCGGTCAATGACGCGGCTTCGACACCAACGCTCGTGGGTTCGATTCCCACATAGGACAAACATTTGTGTGCATGAGCATGTCTGTTTGTCCTAGTCTGGGTGTTTTCTATGTATCATAAGTATGTATTTACAAAAAAAAAATGTATTTACGTATGTTTATCAGTTGTCTAGTACCCATAACACAAGCTTCGCTTACTTTGGGGCTAGATGGCGCTGTGTAATTTGTCTGACAATATTTATTTATTATTATTTATTTATTTATTTTGATTCGAAAAGTAGGTCTCACGTTTAAGTTATTGACAAACATCTTCAGCTTAGTCGGTAGAGCTCCAGGGTCTCTTCCAGCTAAGGTAAACACAAGTACCATAAATCTAAGTGGAAGTTTGAATTTCGTAATCAAAAAATCCAATGGGAATTGGCGCTCAGACGGTAGTAGTAGGGGAGCCCAAGAAGGGGATTTCGGGAGTTACTAAAGCGCGGCAGATTAACATACAGGGAGATACCTTGTACTCGATTAAATGCCTCCACCAAATATGACCCCCATGTATATGGCCGCCCGTCCAGGATAAGGGATCAGATTAGTAAAAAAAAATTGATCATCTGAGGTTCTCGAGCGCGTCAGATTAAGGTAGGGTGAGTTAGTTACATGCTAAAACGTGTATATTCCACTAATCTGACAATTTCAAAGTGACGTAAAAAAAGGAGAGGGCTACAAAGTTGTAAAAAAAACGTCAACTCGACATTCTCGAGCGTGGCTAACTTTTTTTTTATTTTGAAGGGAATCAAATAATTCAAGGTTTACGAAAAATATATAATCTGACGATTTCCATAAGCCGAAGTAAGAAAAATTAATCGATAAAGATTAAAGCGTGCAGCTACGTGATGCCTGTATTTCCCTCTCCGTAGATGATGATGAAGATGTAGTCATAACACCGGATATTCTTGAGGATACTCCAGAATTAAGTATATTTTTTTCCAATAATTTAAAAAAACGTTATTCATAAAAAAAAATCGTTAAATATTTTAATGATTTCTTATGTAATCTGAGGATGAAATCGAGCCAATTACAATTAAAAAAGCATCCCTCTATTTTAATTCTATGTTTTCTATTTTAATATTAAACTACTCCAAAATGATGCGCAACATGTACGAGTCTATCGCTATCCTTTTCATTTAGAAGGACAAATAGCGTGCGCACTCTTTCTTTCAATGGACGAACTACACACAGCTGCGATGCTGTGTACTCTTCTATCGCATGGGATGGTTCGCTGGGACCTCTCTGTCGCACGTATTCACTCACAGCAATATTTCACTTTTTAAAATTCGACAACTGGAATTCGAGACTAATTTTTCGCAGACTACTACCACCGTGTTCGTAACGAAATAATTTTACTTCTTTAATTTAACTTTAATTCATTAACCAGACCGGTGCAAGTTACTAGTATCGATTTACCTGTTTATACCTGCCTACCCAAGAGTTGTGACGGGAAAAAAATAGGCTTGTATCCCATTTTTTTTTTCGATTTGTTATTTAAAGACGTCACAATAATATAAATATAGGTGAAATAATTACTTCGATTGCATAAAAACTTCTCGAGATATGATAACTTGAAGATCACAATTTTGGACTGTCCCGAAAACGCTCCATACAAAAGGCCACCACGTTATGACGTCACACCGTGCTATTTTATATGCATTAAATCAGAAATTTGTACAACAGCAATCTATCTATACTTATAATAAAACAGTAAAAATAATGTGTCTGTACATTGAATATATTTACAAAAAAACAATTGGAGGCGATGGAGATATAGTAATAGAGTAAGAATTTTAAAAAAAATGTCTGTCTGTTTGTCTGTTTGTCTGTATGTCTGTATGTCTGTATGTCTGTATGTCTGTTTGTCTGTTTGTACACGCTAATCTCTGGAAGTACTGGACGGATTCGATTGAAACTTTTTTTGTTATATAGCTGTTAAGGCTGGGCAAAATATAGGGTATAATTGATTTTGGAAAGTGGAACACCTGATGCAGCACTATAATGGTTCAGGTAAACTATAAGAGATATAAAAATGACGCCTTAGCAAAAGTTGTTCAGCCTGATGAGCATTTTCTGTTGAGGTATAAAAATCCAAGATTTGGAACACCTGATGCAGAACCATAATGGTTCAGGTAAACTATAAGAAATATAAAAATGACACCTTAGCAAAAGTTGTTCAGCCTGATGAGCATTTTTTTAGAGGTATAAAAATCCAAGATTTGGAACACCTGATGCAGAACCATAATGGTTCAGGTAAACTATAAGAAATATAAAAATGACGCCTTAGCAAAAGTTGTTCAGCCTGATGAGAATTTTCTGTTGAGGTATAAAAATCCAAGATTTGGAACACCTGATGCAGAACCTTAATGGTTCAGGTAAACTATAAGAAATATAAAAATGACGCCTTAGCAAAAGTTGTTCAACCTGATGAGCATTTTTTGTTGAGGTATAAAAATCCAAGATTTGGAACACCTGATGCAGAACAATAATGGTTCAGGTAAACTATAAGAAATATAAAAATGACGCTTTAGCAAAAGTTGTTCAATCTGATGACCATTTTTTATTGAGGTATAATAATCCAAGATTTGGAACACCTGATGCAGAACCATAATGGTTCAGGTACACTATAAAAAATTTAAAAATGACTCCTTAGCAAAAGTTGTTCAGCCTGATGAGGATTTTTTGTTGAGGTATAAAAGTCAAAGATTTGGAACACCTGATGCAGAACAAAGTTAAATTTATTTGCATAAACAACACGTGTTTACAATAAATTATAGTTTTAAAAAAATGTAAAAAAAACACGCTATAATAGCAAATAGAACTAAAAAAGTTACTTAAAATAACAATAAATAGATTAACAAAATATTGAATGTATCGTAAAAAAAACCGCGGGGTGCTACTTTTGTTCTTACCTGCTACAAGTTAGACGCAATCGTTTTATTTTATTTACAAAGGTAACGTGGTCTATTTAGTCAGTTTATTATAGACGTGTGTGTACGCTAAAATTGAAATGGAACGATTGGTATATATTGGCACAAACCAGAAGACTACCTACGTGCATTTGCGGGACGCTATGTAGCATGATCAGAGTTTATTTGATTTGGTGGTGGAAAGTGTTTTAAGTAACGAGGGGAAACTGTTTTTCTTAGATGCTCCAGGAGGGACTGGAAAACATACCTGACGAGAGCAATCCACGCTGAGTATCAATCGCCAAAATAAGATCTCGCAGCAGCATCGCCAGGTATTGCAGCCACATTACTACTAGGCGGAAGGACGCAAATATAATGTTCAATAACCTACTCGATTTAAACAGAATTGAAAAACCGACATGCTCTGTGACACGAAACTGTGACAAAGCGAAGGTGTTTCAGGATTGCTGTCTAATCGTTTGAGATGAATGCGAAATGGCCAACGTTAAGGCACTAGAAGCTATAGATAGAATTTTACGTGCCCAAGAGTTTTCAAGAATATTAATAAATTTGGGGAAGATCTCCTTCATGAAGTAAAGGCAATGCTTGGCAGCGAAATATAATTGAAGCTGAGATTTTCACTGGGAGTGATGCCGGTGAAACTGTATTAATTGCGCGTATACCACTCTTCTAAAAAAAAAACCATTTTAATTTTAAACGTACACAGTTCTCTGTGACCACTTGCTTTACTATGACAATAAAGAAATCACTAAAATTCGCTGGTCAAGCTTAGGACTGGTTGTTTTTCGCATGGCCAACTTTACGTGGCTTTCTCGAGAGTTGTAACGCTTCAGGTCTCTTTATATTAGCTCCCGAAGGAAAGACTCCCTTAATTTTTATTTTTTTTAAACTATGGTAACAATGTTAAATAATAAAAAAAATATTTAACGTATAACAAGTATTTTCTTATGTATCTACATTAGTTCGTATTTTTATTAATACGCCGGAATCATTAAGTCCACGCGAACGAAGTCGCAGGCATCAGCTAGTGTTAAATATTGCGTTTATGTAGCCAGTGCCGTAACAAAAGCTATAGTATTTTTTATTGTTTCTACAATGGTAATATTTATTTTTTATAATTTCATACCTTTAAAATGGACTTTCCCACCAAACTTTGACCGAACATAAAACACGTCGGACATAAGTTATTAAAATTTTAAGATCGCAGATCGTTCTAGTTTTATATATTTTACGTTACTGATAGAGAGTTTTTATAATTTTGTGACATGGGCAACAAGCCTATTGTCTAGCGTTTGCATATTCTATGGGCTTCATACTTTCGATTGGTATGGAATTTGTCTACCGAACCGAACTAACCGAACCATTGAAATGTTTAAAAAAAACATTTTTTTAATTATTAATTAATCATATTCTGGACTGAAATTTTTTAGCCTACCCATTTGCAGTATATTTATTGACATTTTTAATTGAATATAAAATACTTTTCATCCATTAACCAGCCCGGTGAAGGTGATTTTACGGTGGGATCCTATACTATATGCATATATATCAGAAAAATATAGGAAAAAAAAATATAATGAAATTGTCAGAAAAACTAATGGGTAACATTATTTGTATTTTTTTGCTCTATTCTAGTTCTATACGTGAAATATTTTTTAAAGTCATTTAAGTAACTTTTCAGTTATCAAAAAAAAAGAAACAAACAAAAAATTAAATCTTTTCTCTTTAAAATATGAATTTAGTTTCTTGAAATTTAGTCTCGAGCAAAGCCGTGTAAATCGTTTAGTTTTAGTGTAAACATTCATATTTATATTAGAAATGAATTTTTATTTTAACCGGCGGCCGTCGACCGAATACGACGAGACGTTTCGATCGGCTCGGCCGGCGAACCCGGCAGGAACACTCTATGTATACGCACCTTTAAAAGTTCGTACCGTGACCCTATGTCTCGACGAAAGGACGTTGCCCATTCGGATATGGATAAAAGTATTGATAATAAATTTTTTGTATCATCATTAAACAACCTTCACTTTTTTTTTTAATATTGTTAGACAAATTACACAGCGCCATCTAGCCCCAAAGTAAGGGAAGCTTGTGTTATGGGTACTAGACAACTGATAAACATACGTAAATACATTTTCTTTTTGGAAATACTTATGATACTTACATGGAAAACACCCAGACCAAGACAAACAGACATGTTCATGCACACAAATGTTTGTACTATGTGGGAATCGAACCCACGAGCGTTGGTGTCGAAGCCGCGTCATTGACCGCTACGCCACCGAGCTCGTCAACTTACTAACTTAGTTCTAACTAGATACGTTCTAGAAAGTTTCGAGGATATTGTTTTCCGGAGTTCAGCAATATTTTCAAGAAAGAAAATGCGTTTGATTTTAGATTTTTAACCGACACCAAAAAAGGACGAGTGGACTCTCAATTCGGCTGTATTTTTTTTTATGTTTGTCTCTCAATTACTCTGTGATTTATGTACCGATTTGAAAAAAAAACTTTTTTATTTGAAAGAGTATACTTCCAGAATGGCCCCATATTTTTTTCATCATCATCATCAGCCTGTATCTAGAAACTACAACTAAATGTAGAGTAATGATTGGAGTCTTATGTTTTATTCAGAACCAGTTTACATATTTAGAAACATGTGATTGGCGCTCAAACCTATAACACTGTTCCTATAACACCTGTGCCAGGAGGCACCGCTCTTCCATAACACGTTTTACATTGACTGTATATAAATATAATTAGGTAACTTAATGATACATTATTTATCAGTACAAAAGTATTATCATTTATGTGGTAAAATACAATATTCATTTATTGCGCTATCGTACACAAACGTGACAATTTATATTACATTAAAAATAAACAGCAGGAGCAGGCATACATTTTCGCCGCGCGGTAGGAAGAGAGGGGATAAAGATAAAGATAAAGATAAAGATATATTTATTTGCTTTAAACATGTGATATAGAGAAAATACATGCAGGTGGTGTTACAAAAACTTTTGTCTCAACATGTTTGGCCAGAGTATGGCGTGCAAAATTCATTGATACAATAAAATTGTTGTGAATATATTATATGTCAGTATTTAAAACAATATTAATAATACAATAATAATATTCAAAAGTAATTTAAAATTATAAAAGGAAAATGATGTCATGTCAATATTAAATAATTAGAAGTCAATATTTATCATCCATAAAGTCAGAAATCGCATAATAACATTTATCTAATAACAATTTGGTTAACTTTTGTTTAAATATATTGATTGGCAATTGTCTCATTAATTTTGGCAGTTTGTTATATATTTTTGGTGCCATACAAAATATACTGCTGTGTAAAAGTTTCGTGTTAGATTTTTTAACGCAAATCTTATGATCATCACGTCTGTTGCGCTGAACCTTATCAGACGGTCGTGAAAACAAGTGAGGATTCTGTTTGACAAACATGGCTACTTCGAGTATGTATATAGAGGGCATTGTCAGAATATTATATTTTTTAAAATATGGTTGACAGCTGTCTGTCGATTTTAAATTAAACATAGCCCTTATGCATCTTTTTTGGGCTCTAAAGATGTGATCTTTATTCGTAGAGTTCCCCCAAAAAATAATACCGTATCTTAATTTTGATGCCGCAATACCGTGATAAGCCGTTAGTAACGCATGGGCATCCAAAACGGGTGTAAGTCTCGACAGTGCGTATGCTGTTTTGTGCAATTTCTTGGCAAGCTCATCTGTATGAGTTTTCCAGTTTAGCTGTTTGTCAATAACTAAGCCGAGAAATTTAGTGTTATTTATTTCTTTAATTACGTCATTTAAATAAGATACTTTGATGTCACTTTCTTTCCGAATTCTTTGATTATAATGCATAATATTGGTTTTATTGAGATTAATTTTTAAATTATTATTATTTAACCATTGAATTATGTTGTGAATAGCATCCTTAATGTCATTTTCATAATTGTCAATATTTTTGCATTCAATTGTAACGGTGCTGTCATCAGCAAAAAGGCACATAGGTTGATCAGTTGCCTCAGGCAAGTCGTTTATGTAGATAATGAACAACAACGGTCCAAGAACGCTTCCTTGCGGGACACCATACAAAGCTGTGCGTTCATTTGATGTAAAGCATTCTTCCATTTTTGTAGAGTGATTGATTTTTATGACTTTAGTAAATTGTTTCCTGCCCACAAGATACGATTTTATTAAGTTTAGTACATTGCCACGAATACCGTAAGCATCGAGTTTCTGCTCCAATATGGTATGGTCTACATAATCAAATGCCTGCGTCATGTCACAGTAGATGGAGCATACAGGAGATCTTTTATCTATATTACTGAAAACTATGTTCAGAAAGTCATAAATTGCCATGTTAATATTTTTTTTTTGCCGAAAACCTTTTTGTTCTGTTGCTAGTATAGTATTTTTTTCAAAATAACAATTAAGCTGAATAGAGATGTACTTTTCAAAAATTTTTGAAAATACAGATAGTAACGCTATCGGCCTGTAATTTTCCATTTGCTTTTTATCGCCTTTTTTAAATAATGGCTTTAATATTAATATTTTCAATTTTTCCGGATAAATACCTTTCAAAATGCATAAATTAATAATATGAGAAAGGTGAGTGCAGATAAATTCTGCTACAAATTTTATAACCTTTGTTGTTACGCCATCGTGTCCTACACTGGTTGTATTTTTCAAATTTTTTATTATGTCAAAAATATCACAGGGAAGGCTAGGGGCCAAAAACATTGAGGAATTCCTTTTTTTAATAAGCTTCGTGACTTTATTGCCTGCAGTAAGTAGAGGTGTAACTTTATCAACGAAAAAGTCATTGAAAGCATTTGAGATGGCCTGTGGACCTGTGAGGATTTCATTATCTTTAGTTATCACATGTATGTCATCTTTTGGTGTATTTTTTTCATTATTAATTATTTGCCAAGTTGTTTTCGACTTGTTTGTAGATATGCCAATTTTATAATTATTTTGAGCCCGTTGCGTAAGGTATACAATTTTCTTTAGTTTGCGCGAGTAATTCAGCAGATCAGTTTTATTTGAATTTGTTGGTTTACGTCGATATCGCCACAAGAGTTCTCGTTTCCTTTTCGAACAAATTTTGATACCACGGGATATCCACTTTGGTTTGTAGCGTAACTGTACGGTTATTGATTTATACGGGAAACACAGATCGTAAAATAAAATGAAGTAGTCAAAGAATATATTATATGCCTCATTTGGATCATCGGTTTCATAAATTTCGGAAAATTTAACAGATTTTATACAATTTTTAAATTTAATCATATTTTCAGTACAATAGTCGCGTCGTTTAATTTTCCATGATTTAATTTTATAATTTCTTTTGACTGGACAGCGCAGTAACTGTGACGTATGATCGGAGAGTCCCAATTCTAGGACTCTAGTGGTACATTTTTTACCAAAATTGTGTGCAAAATTGTCTATACAAGTTTTACTTTTCATTCTAGTTGGTTGCCGTAATTCGAGATCAAGATTGTAACTTAGTAATAGACATTCAAACTGTTTCGTGATATCATTCTCCTTTAAAACGTCAATATTGAAATCGCCAGTTATTACAATTCTCTTTCGTGAGTTAATAATTAAATTTAATAAACTTTCCAATTTATAAAAAAATATATTCAAATTACAGTATTTTGGAACTCTGTATATACAAACTATTACAATATCATGCATAAGCAACTCTATTGCGCAACATTCAAACACTCCAGGCACCGAAAGGTCTCCTATCTTAGATATTACTTTCCATTGTAGCCCTTTTTTTACTAAAATGCATGAGCCCCCTCGTTTGCAATTTTGTCTACTAAAACATGCCGCTAAATTATAATTAGGTACCGATAAGAACCCCTCGTAGCCAGACATAATAAAGTGTTCAGTTACACAAATAACGTCGACGTCAATATTTTGTTCCAACAGTTCTTGTAGACATATTGTTAAATTGTTGGATTTGTTAATTAGTCCAGCTATGTTTTGATGCAATATATAAATGTGGTTGTCAACGAAAAAAATTTTGCGATTGTGCATCTTCTACGGAACCGTGAGAGTAATGTTCATCGATCATATTTATACAATCATGACAATCACTGAAAATTTGCTTTATTGCATAATTATTTGCTCTACCTGTTTGTATATGAAACATCTTGTGATCATAACTTAGGTTTAAATTTGAATCTAGTATGTATGCATATTCATTTGTCATTACGTCCAGGTAAATTAAATTATTAAAATTAGTTATTCTCCAATTATACAAATTAGAATATTTACTACATTTATAGGTAGGTACGCACAAAATTATATTCGTATGAGTAATTTTAGTCAATGTTTCTCTAACATAAAATATCAAATCAAAAAAGTTATTTGCAGTGTTGAAATCTTCTTCTCCTATCATTACAACGCAGTAATCCCGATCCGTGAAGTCCTGCAACTTTTCTTCTATCCCATCAAGTAAACGCCGTAATCCGCAGCCGGGTGATAAGTAATGGCATATTTTGTATGTGTCGAACTCATTTTTTGCTATTTGTAATATCTTATTATTTTTATTTGAGCTTAAAATGCAAATTTTATGTTTAATTTGTGTTTCCTTCAATTTTTTTTCTGTTTGTGTTAAGTTTGGACTTAAATTCATTGCGTCATTTTTGCCACTAGTTGTGCCACGAGTGTCCAGTATCGTGTCTTTATATTTAGTAACAGTCTGCGTTTGTTTGTTTTTAGTATTAATTGATAGTTGTTGTTTCTGAGGCTTTGGAGTATTAGGCCTTTTAACTGGACTGTTAGTGACTTTTTTTAATAAATCATTTTTTTTTGTAATTCTTCATTTTCCCGCTTAAGATTTATGTTTTCCAATGAGAGAGATTCAATTTCACTATGTGCACTTTTCAATTGCAATGATAAATATTCTGTTTGTTCTTTTAGTTTTTGTATCTGATCGTCAACATCATCTGATAAATTTGGTAGACTATTTGATGTGTGATTGATCGTTTCGTCGATTTGTAAACTGATATTGTTAGAATCAGAATGAGCGCGTGTACGTCGATACGTTACGTTATCCAATATGAAACTCATTTTTGTAATAGGAAAACGTATAAATCTTATAAAAATATATATAGGTATATATATATGTCAAGTAATAAAATTATAAATTCAATATGTCAAAAAAATAAGCTCAATATGTCAAAAATAATCTCAAAATTCTAAAATTTTTTTTTTTTTTTGTAAGCACTTATTGCGGCTCGAACCGGGATCCGTACATGTAAGTGCTGGAGCACTATCCAATACGCCAACTAGCCATTAACATTACTGAGCGAAATGTTTGAATACTTTCGTTGAGGCCAGGTCTATCTAGGGATATTACTTCCTCCTACGCCGCGCCGAAAATTCGTAAGACGGAGGGAGAGTAGACCGTCGGGTCTACTCTCCCTCCGTCTTACGAATTTTCGATCAGGCCACGTGTCCTGAGTTCTGACGCGAGTTTAACATTTTTGACCCATCCCAAACAGTACACAACGCCGCTAAAGAAGTTTTCACTTAAAAAAAAAAATGTTACAATCTGGTTTTTGGTTTCGGTTAAATTTCTTGTACACCGACAATCTGGTCCATACAAAAACAAAATAAACACTTCGGTCACAAACATGTTCTATTTTTATATTGCTCTACAAAATGACACATTTTTTTATTCTTAGCTGTTTCGGAGATAACCCCGGACATATAGACGTTACAAACAACATCTGTTACTAATTAGTTAATTGCAAAATTATTATTGAGATAATATTTTAAAAATATTACTTAATACCACTCTGTTAGGCCACACTTCGGTCGCTCCATACAAATGTCGCGTCGTGACTACTTCATAAAACAGATGTCTGTGCAGATCGTGAATGAGCGTGTGTGCGTGCGGTCCCATACAAACTGTTCCAGATTTGTCTCTGAGGGGAGGTGAGGTGGATAAAGCATATGTCATCAAACTACTAGAATCTGTTGCGAATATATAAAACGGGATTCGAAGTTTCTCGCTATGTATATCTCTCAATTTAGCGTAGTTTGTCGGTGGGATCTATTCTGCTTAACACTTTACAGGACAGTAACGGCGATACCAGTGCTCCGACAAAACAGGAGTTTAACAATACGGGCATCGCAGTAACTACAAAAACCGGCCAAATGCGAGTCGGACTCGCGCACTAAGGGTTCCGTACCATTATCTATAAAAACGGCAAAAAAATCATGTCTGTTGTATGGGAGCCCCCCTTAAATATTTGTTTTATTTTAATTTAATTATTTATTTTTAAAGTGAACATATAACTAAAGCGCCATCTAGCCTCTGTTAATGTACTACACAATTCTATTCGTCTTGCAATACATTTTATAAGTTCGTCGGCTATTACTCAGTAACTTGTAAACTTAGTAGTTAGTTGTCTACTTAGCCGTGATAGTTTTCCTTTTAAATTCACTATATGGACTACTTCCATGATTTTTTTCACATTTCTAAATATAACAGTTTCGTTGATAAAGAGGGGGGGGGGGGGGGACACTTGCGTCTAACAAATTTTTTATTCTATTATTTTTATTCTACCACTTTGTCAGCATACTTATGTGTCTACATGGCAAACTACAGCTTTCTAGTAACAAGCGTCTCTGAGCTAGGCCGCGGACGGACGGACGGACAGACGGACATGGCGAAACTATAAGGGTTCCTTGTTTACTACGGAACCCTAAAAATGGTGTATAATGCACACCGGTGCTTACCGTGTTATGCTCATACTATCATTGTAAAGAACAAGATTTACTGTCTACCTACAAGTTAATCAATTCTTTGTACTGTCAAATCTAAGATCTAAAATATATAAATTTCTTGTCGGCTTAACTTTGCTACTTATAATAACAGTGCCGTTGTATCCGTACAGCGGTCATGCCCGCGGTTACTGACTTAGTTTGGTATGACACTATTTATTTTGATAAGTACGGCTATAAATGTAGTGGTTAGTTTTGGGGGTGTAAGTGGTTCATCAACATCTTTGGACCAAAGCCAACTTCACCTGCACGCGGTGCACACTGCTGACTGACAAACGAAGCTCTGGCGAAAAGAGAGGTAGGGAGCGTAATTGTAAGCTTCCCGACTGGGGATTGTACCTCCACCTGACAGAATACCGCAGCCAAATAACAATTCCCTCGAGGGTTGTTGTGTTCCTGCGAGTGAGTGAGTTCACCAGAAATGAAGGAGATGCTGCGTTGGCAACGGGGGTGGCGGCGCGCGAGCGATATTTTATGTTGCGAGCGTTAATATGGCTACGGTAACCGCTTCACATCAGGCGGGCCGTATGCTTGTCTGCCAACCGAGGTAGTATAAAAAAAAAATGTGGTTTTTTGTATGGAAAGTCGTAGTGACAACCTGTGAAATTTGAATTCAGTCTTCTGTCATATGGTCCAAGGGTTTCTTTTCGAATGTACGGAACCCTAAAGACACATTTGCAAGGATTGTAGCAACCACTAGTGCATTTTACATTCACATGCAGTTTATTACAAACCACAGCTATGAAGATGTCCTTCGCTGCAACCCGACTCCGCGTTTGTTAGACATTGTACGCCATTTTTATGAGCAAGTTAGGCAATTAGCGAGTACATTCGATTTATTTGTGGGTTTATACTCTTCCGAAATATTGATGAAATAGTAATATTATATAGGTGTTATAGTCAATACTCGAAATCTAGGCGCTCTTAGGTTAGTTAAATCTAAAAGCAAGTCGAGGTTAGTAAGGGTTGGCGTGTGTTCCAACAAAGCTCGACAATTTAGTTTCCATAAAATTATGTGCGTATTTAAATTATTAAGCATGTCCAATAAAAAAGACATACAAAAGTAACTATTTGAGGAAGAACACATTAAATATAAATAATCAATCCGCGCTTACCAGTCATAAATGAGATTAAATATCATTTATTAAATCTAAAAAAAAAAAAAAAATATCATGCATGAAAACAAAAACTTTCATGTACAACAAGGCGGCCTTATTGGTGAAAGCAATCTTATCAAGGTAACCTTGAGGTAATTAAACAATGCATCAACTAAGTAGGGTTCGCAAGAAAGGAAAATGTAAAATTTTAAATATTGATGTTATAAATATTTTAAAAATGGAAAATTCACTTCTCCCATCTGGGTGGGATTTGAACCCATAACATCTCGATTACCGGTCAAGTGCTCATCCAACTGAGCTACCAGAAAGGTCTGATGGTGGCAAATTTTTGCATATTATATTTTACTGCTGTGAAGTCGCAGTGTGGCGCCATCTACCTATTAAGTATTACACTACTAAACAAAGCATGACACTTGACCGAAATCAACTACATATTTATATATAATTATTAAATAATGATGGTAAGGACACTCACTGATAACGTTTTATTTTTCAGCCCCGTACGAGGGCGGCGTATGGCGCGTACGCGTCCACCTACCCGACCACTACCCCTTCAAGTCGCCGTCCATCGGCTTCATGAACAAGGTCTATCACCCGAACATCGACGAGGTCTCCGGCACGGTCTGCCTCGACGTCATCAATCAAGCCTGGACTGCACTTTATGGTGAATATATTTCCCTATGTTGTTTTATCGTGAATTCATCATCATTCATTCATCATCAGGTCATTTTAGTCTCCACTACAGGAACGACCCTCTCTCGTCCGTCCCAGACAGAAGGAGGATTTGGCCTACACTCCCCACGCTGGCCAGACGGGTTGGGGAGGTCTGATCGATGTTTTATAATGTATTTCCCATAGTCGCCTTGTACGACATCCACGGGAAGAGACGGAGTGATTCTATTCTAGTCTGCCGGAAACCACACGGCCAACAGTTTAACGTGAATACATCTTTAAAATTGCTTCCACAGGGAGGCAATTCAAAAAAACGAATGATAACAAAAATCCGGGGATAGAGTTTGGTGTTGCAGCTACAAATTTATCATCTCCATCCAAAATTCAATTACACCACTGGATAGATGAAGGATCAAATAATTTATTACGCTAAGTAAGGACTCGTACTCTATACCTGACTGCTAATGCGCCCCTGTGTGCCAACCTTCCGGTTATATCACAGGATTGCGAGTCTCTCGTTCAGTAAACCAACCAGACGAGAGGACCTTTACCCGCACCGCTCTTGCGCTCAGTAAACCAACCGAGCACGCAAGCGGACTGGCAGCAGGTCTTACTCCTCCTTTACCTGCATGCAGGCTACTTAGGTCGAGTAGCTCGTGGCGAATCGACGCTCGGTTTCCCAAGTACTGGGGCCCTTCCACCACTCCCCAATGTCCATGATGGGTACCGGAGCTGTAGGCACGCTCACTTCCCGACGCACCAGTACGTCTAGTGTTTCTGTACCCACACTGGGGCGCCAGTTAGCTGGCTACCTGATGTTCATGACAGGTACCGGAGCTGTATAAGGCACGCTCACTTCCCGACGCCCAGAGGACGCCTACCCCCTGGCTAAGTAAGGACTATGGAACATCGCGTGCGGGTGAGGCGAAGCGCTGCCATTTTGAGATAATTTTAGTACACGTATACACGTAGAACACACGGCCGTGTCCATGAGACAAGCACACTCCATTTTTTGACTACAGCTCATCCAAGTCAGCTTCATGAACAATGCCTACCGTTCGCACAGCGACGAAGTCTCCGCTGCAATTTGTCTTGACGTCATCAACCATGCCTGATACACACCCCGGACACTCCATACAAAAGTCGCGTCGTTCACTACTACACAAACATTGACGTCTGTGCAGCGTTGAGCGTGTGCCCTGCGGCGCCATACAAACTGTTCCAGATTCGTGTCATAGGGGAGGTGAGGTGGATACAAGAGAGCGGAAGGAAGTGTCCTTACTGTACGTAATACTATTATTGCATTTTTAGGCACTTTATGCAAAATGTTTTTTTTACTTGGGACCACTAAACATTTAAATTGATGTTCGTCAGCCTCATTGATAAGGAATACCATCTGAATATCCATGAGGTCTCTGGTAGTGTTGCCCAAAATCGGTCTTGGTCTTGCAGTCTTGGTCTTGTAATTGCATTTTTGCAAGACCAAGACCAAGACCGCATAATTTTAGCAAGACCAAGACCAAGACTGACTGTGCAAGATTTGAGCAAGAACAAGACTAAGCCTGCGAGACTCTTGCGTCTTGCAGTTAGTGTCGTTTCAGGGAGTATAGGAGTTCGGGTATACGATTAGGGAATGAAAATATCAATTAAAAAAAAGAGTGCATCCCTAGTTTTGGCCATCGGCACTTTGATAGTGCGCGGCGTCTTATTGTCGGCATCATCATTATCATCATCGTCAGATACTGACCTGTCAAAGAAATTTTGCAACTATTCGGCTATACACCTACCTATATACACCCGCCGGCGGCTTCTACTGATATCGCATACAATCATCGCCGTTGCACCGCACTCACAAGTTATATATATATTGTCAAGTTATATATTGTCAGACAAATTACACAGCGCCCTCTAGCCCCAAAGTAAGCAAAGCTTGTATTATGAGTACCAGACAACTGATAAACATACGTAAATACATTTTTTTTTTGTAAATACATACATATGATACATAGAAAATACCCAGACTAAGACAAACAGACATGTTCATGCACACAAAATGTTTGTCCTATGTGGGAATCGAACCCACGAGCGTTGGTGTCGAAGCTGCGTCATTGACCGCTACGCCACCGAGCTCGTCAACAACATTTGTCACTGTTTGATTGCCGCCATTGAGTACATGTTCTAAAGAATAAAATAAGTTTCTGGGTGCTCAGAATGGATAGGAATACATTATGCTGCTCTCGCAAGGAATATAGTAATTAGATAACGGTAAGGATAGGTAGATATCATACTAATTTATTCTAGTAAGTAAATATTATAGTATTAACTACATATAATATGGGTTTACAATAATTACTTACTATTACATATTATTATTACCTAATAGATAAACATGTTCAATAAGTTCACTGCAAATCGCGATTTTTAGAAGTGTGTGTTTTTAAAAGACAAAGTGCTCGAATATGTCGTCACTCATTTGCTAAATATAGACACTTTTGACATACTTGAAACGTGTAAAAATACTCTACAATGCTAATCGAATAATATAAAAGCTTGTATATAAAATAAAAAAACGTGCAATAAGATCTATGTACTGCTCTAAGTACTCTGTTACGTTGTTCTAAGCTCTAAAGTAACGTTTAATAAATAGCAATAGGCTAATAGGTAATTGCGAGACTTGCGAGACTCTTGCTGCAAGACCAAGACCAAGACTGGGAGCGCAATACCAAGACCAAGACCAGATGTATTGACGCAAGACCAAGACCAAGACTAGCTAAGTCTCGTCTTGTTCTTGCATTTGGGCAACATTAGTCTCTGGCACATTCTCACTATTCTGCTCCATTGGAGAAGCAATAAAAAATACTGTAACTTTTATTATGATAATAATTACATAAACTTAATATTTAACATAGCTGTCGTACGAATTTCTGATTTGATGCATACAGAATACAAACCTGTGACGTCATAACTCAGTAGCTTTTTGTATGGAGCGTTTTCGGGGAAATCCAGAATTGCGATTTTCAAATTAACATATCTCGAAAGATTTTTGTGTTATCAAAGTAATTCTTTGACCTATGGTTATATTATTGAGACGTGTATATTCTGGACTAAACTCTAATGTGATTTTTTTTTGTTATCATCAGCTTTTATCTACCCACTGGTGGATATAAGCCTCCCCGATGCTTTCCACTTCCGCATCCGGCTGCTTTCTTAAGGTCATCGAATTTCTTCGTTCCGGATTCGATCCCGCAAAGAAACCCCAAGCATAGCTCTCTCCATCGCTCGCTGCGCGATCTTCAGCCTGTGAACCAGTCCGATGGTCAGTGTCAAGCAGAGAGGAAGCACTGGTTGAAGACTTCAAGCATTAGGGTATCCAAAGTGTATCCCCCGATTTTGTTATCGTCCGTTTTTTTTTTTTGAATTGCCTCCCTACGGAAACAATTTTAAAGACGTATTCAAGTAAAAAAAAAATACATATACAAATGATTTATTTGCAATAAATAGAGTGGGGACAATAAATGTGGTTGGATCTTAAAAGTAAAGTAACTTATGCCTATTTAGCCATATTATATGATAGCATGCAAATATTTATAGTCACAATTTTAGGGAATTACCCCACGCACCGACAAATCTGAGTTAACTATTTTTTGAAATAATTTAATGTATCGCCGTCGGGTTTTTAGTTTTGTTTTTTTAATTTAATGAAATCCAATCTCATATGTAAATAATTATTGAGATATGATTAAAAAAATTGCTTTAATTCCACATCTCTATAAATTAAAAAGTATTTATAACTCTAATTAAATACGTGTAGGGTTCAAATTTCATCAGCCAGTGACGACAGTTGACCTCACTCATCGGTTAATGAAGGTTACGCAGCGTGACGAATTGATGCAACACTATATTGTTATTCAGTTAGCATTGATCTTTGAGTTTTTGTTGAATTTTCTATCCTGGTTTTTTTAATAACCCTATAAAACAGAATGCTCGCCAAATTATATACATTCTTTCGGGTTGGATAATTCAGAGATCCCTAATGGGATAAATCTATATATTAATAATAGCAAAAATGTTGTACCACTTTTTACAAACATTGCGCGGACGGAGCAGTATGAAATTTCGCACACTTATATAGTTTATATAGAAAAGGAGTGTCAGAATGCTAATATATTTTTTTAAAATTATGTATAAATAAAACATTAAATCGATAAAAAACATTACACACCCTACATATTTGACACACACACACGCATATAATAAATTTGTTTATTGTTAAAGTCACAATTTAAATTAATTATGGTCGAATTTCGACTACAGGGCGACCACTAGTAATAATAATAAATAAATAATTAAATATTCCCGGACAAATTACATACGGCTAGTGCCAAACTAAGCAAAGCTTGTACTATGGGTACTAGATAACTAATAGTATACTTAAATACATTTTTTTAAAGGTTCCGTACCTCAAAAGGAAAAACTGAACTCTTATAAGATCACTTTGTTGTCCGTCCGTCTGTCTGTCAAGACCCTCTAAGTCGAGAATGCGTGGAGGTATCTAGCTGAAATTTGAACTGTATACTCAAATCTACGGTCCCATGAAGTTGTAAAAAAATCAAACTGCTAAGCATATTTGCATATTTCGACACATTCTCAAAGGAATCAAATCTACTTCCCGTTGACCTAGAACTATGAAAGGAGATTGCCCATTCGTGTATGGTACAAAGTACTGATAATAAAATTGTTGTGTCATCCCTAAATAAC
This sequence comes from Hypsopygia costalis, assembly GCA_937001555.2. Lineage (NCBI taxonomy): Eukaryota > Metazoa > Arthropoda > Insecta > Lepidoptera > Pyralidae > Hypsopygia > Hypsopygia costalis. The sequence continues at coordinate 2,108,733 of OW443351.2, read as the reverse complement.
CATCACTTAGTTCTATATCATAACTAGATACGTTCTAGAAAGTTTGGAGGGCATTGGTTTCCGGAATTCAGAAATATTTAAGAAATAAAATGCGTTTGATTTTAGGTTATGTTAAACCATACAACAGTATAAGTACTAATAGTACTACGTAAACGTACATCCAGCGAATTAGCAATATCATTTTCACGTCAATTATTGTCAGTACTATATTAAATGGGATTTTAAAAACACAAAACATTCAATGATTTAATAATTAATCCTAATCGATAATATTTGATTCACTAATAAATAAGACCACATCCCTATCGTGTGACATTTTTATAGTAGTGTTGCCATTTAGCGATATTGTCACTAGAAGTGGTGATTTTTATTTAAGTGTTAGCGACATAAAAAAGATTTTACGACAAAATCGTCAGATAGGAGTGGGTTACAGGTGTATTCAGGTCCATAGTAAATGTGTAAAACACTGGTTTTAGCTATTTTCTAGCGACTTTTGTTAATTCTTGGGACTTGCATTTATAGGAGTTGGCAATTCTCATTTGTAGGTACCGTCATTATAGTTTTATTTTAGATCAGAAGTCAACAATAAACTTAAAAATTCTGATAAACTTATCCCCGAAGAGAACTTTTATGAAAACCTACTGAAAAATCAATTCTTTATTTTAGAACTTTGACAGTAAACTTTTTCCTAAGACACAACTAATTATCTAAGAGTACTGCCCGGGGTCAATGTCCTTTGGCAAGTAACATCATTATAGACAACAAGTACTCAAGTAACATCGTTATAGACAACTAGACTCAACGACTTATACAGCGCGTTCAAAATGCTTGCTGTCGGTTTTGTTTCAGTGTTCCACCGCGCAGTCATGTCACACCATTTTTAAATAGAGCTGGCATACTTAATATGCGGTCGCGCAGGAATTTGCATATGGCCGCCCTGATGTTTGATCTTATAAAGTTTAATAAACCTGAATATTTGTATTCCAAGCTTCACTTTCATCGATCACGTGGGGATTATGATATTAGGTCTGCTCGGTTTCCTCTGGTGATTCAAAGGCACAGAACTGTGGCATTTACGGGTAGCTTCCGGTACCATGCGACGAAGTGCTGGAACAACATTCCACCTCCCTTTAAGCTTCTACGTTCGAAAAAAATATTTAAATCTAAACTCAAAATTATGCTCTTAGAAAATCAATAACTTCATTAATTACATTAATACGAGAATATTTTATAGAACTTCGTTCGTCTGGTACCTGGGGCTATGGATTGGTATGCTTTTCGATGTTGGTTTGAAGTGGTTTTTTATTTTATTTATTTTTTTGCAACTTCATTCATCATTCAATTAAATAAACAATTAAAATTGTATTGAATAATATTGGTAAAACGGAAAACATATTGTAGGAAAAACTAGTTACTCGCGTACCTACACTCTTCAGGCTTTAATTGAAAATCAGTGTACTGCTGCTTATCGTAGCTTACCACACTGAGTTGGGGCCTTTTTGCACAGCTGCAGCACATACATGCATTTCCACGGTTTGGATTTTTTAATGTATCTAGGTAGGTATATTGTATTAATGCAGGGGTCGAAGTGTACACTTCGACTCCTGCATTAACACTTTACAGTTGATACTATAAGATTCTATTAAAATTATTTTTTGTCAATGTGTAAATGTTGTAAGCGAACTGTATGTTTTACTATTATTATTACTTGCCTAGTGATTGTGTAACTGTATAAATTGAAATGTGTATGATGTATTGTGTATTGTAGTGTGCAAATAAAATTATATCTATCTATCTAAGTACAAGAATAAATCTCAAAACTATACATTTGTAATTAAATCTTAAAAAATAGGGGGTTAGATTCTATTTATAATGATCCTACTTACGGAACCCTCGGTGGGCGAGTCCGACTCGCACTTGTCCGATTTTTTTTATAAATACATACATAGAAAACACCTAAACCAAGACAAACAGACATGTTCATGCACACAAATATTTCTCTTGTGCGGGGATCGAACCTCGGAGTCAAAGTGGTCATTGCTAACCATTCGACCACCGCTATTTTACGTTTAGGTCCCTTTTTACCCGAATGACGAAGAAAAGAGGGTTATGTTTTCGAGTGTATGTATGTATATTTCTTTGACACGGTCTACAGCCTAAACCGCTTGACGGATTTCAACATATGAGGTGTCTTTCGATTCGTCTCAGTTGTGTGAGTGACTTAGAGTATATTATTACAATATGGCGTTCGCAAAAAAAAATGTTGGAGGATAAAACAGAAAAAAAATATTAGAAATTTCAGTCAGTTTTTTTTTACACTACCTTCGGAGGCAGATAAGCATATTAACGCTCGCAACATGAAATATTGAGTTGAGAACGATGTTTTATTGCGAGCGTTGATATGGCGACGATAACCGTTTCACATCAGACGGACCGTATGCTTGTTTGCCACCTGAAGTAGTATAAAATAATTACATAAAGATTATTTTCTGTCAATTTCAGATCTGTCGAATATATTCGAGTCGTTCCTGCCGCAGTTGCTCACATACCCGAACCCGATCGACCCGCTGAACGGAGACGCGGCAGCGATGTACCTACACAAACCCGAGGAGTACAAGAAAAAAGTTACAGGTAAGGGAGAGAAAGGCCTAGTAGTATACTCCTTTACTCCTTGTATACTACTAGGGCTGGCAGGATCGGCGACCCCTTGGTGTTGTTGATTACCTCCCCCATGCTAGATCCCCCCCCCCCCTCACATTTAAATAAAAATAAAACCCGAGATATACGAGTTTACAGGTGATATAGAGTAGTGGTCATAAAATGCTGCCCATAGGCCGTATCGAATTCCGTGTGTTTGTGAACGGTGCGGTTGACTTATCAAAAATATTGGGTTGAACTTTACCTTTTTATAAAACGTCGGGTGGCAGATAAGCATACGGCCCGCCTGATGTGAAGCGGTTACCCTATCCATATTAACGCTTGCAATACTTCCCCTCTTAGCATAGAATAATAGAATTTGACTTCCCGTCTTAGCAATGTGAGAGACAGCAATACAGCAAATAAGGTATTAAAAGCCTAAAGAGATGGCTAGTCAAGTGAAGTTCAACTGCCGTGCGCCACGGATTATATGTATCTAACACTATTGAGGACCTAAAACATTGAGTTGTTACCTAACACATCGATTCCAATAATATGAATTGCAAAATCGTCTGAACGCTTGGTAACTAATTCTTCCTTGTTGCTACCAAATCAGATTAGTATACTACCCCGGATGCGACCTGCAACGAATTCCACATTCCCCCTCATGATTATATAATTTAAGGTTTATAACAAATCTAACCATTATTATTTTATCGTTATTACTAAATAAATGAAATATGAATTAGTTAAAACTATCATTTGGATTCACACGCACTCGACTGTATAGCCACGAATCGCGATACCTCGTGTTATATGTTAAATCCTATTTATTTGCAAACAAAAAATTGGTTTATTATTATTTCGGTATAAAATTCACATATTTCCATTTTGTTTCCAATAATCCAATTGCCTTATAATTTTTCCAGATTACGTAAAACGATTCGCGACCGAAGAGGCTCTGCTGGAGAAGGACGCGATCACCGGCATGGGGGGCGCAGCGCCCGCGTCCTCGGGCTCCAAGCCGTCCAACGGCACCGCCAACAACAACGCCAGCGACACAGAGAGCTCCATGAGCGACTTCAGCGACGACGAGGCGCAGGACATGGAGTTATAACGTACGTTACCCCCTATAGACACCCGCGCTTGCTCACTCTCCACTGCCGTTGTCTGATGTGCTTTGTCTATTTTGTCTATGGTCTGATGTTTATCGATAACAGTTTTAGCTCTATGTTAAGGTAGTCACACACGAAGCTGATACGATATCGGTGATTCCGGCGACAAAGGTTGATACCAAAATAACAGTTTTGGTTGATCGCAGCGATATGAGTTATTTATACCGTTATTTATAAAAAAACTAATTCTAATTACTTATTTGTAGAAGCATATATTAAAAGATCTACAATAAATATGCTCCACAAATACAAATTTTAAAATGTGTAAACACGTGCAAGTTTTTTTTACGTCGCCTATAAAATTGGTTGTTTGTAAAGTAGGTTTACAGACGATAATTTTACGTGATAACGTCCTAAGAAAATATCGGCCGATGGAGTGGAAGAGAGATAGATGCGTCACAAGCCGAACATTTAGGCCGGTCGTGCTTCTCTATCGCTTGCACGCTCGGCTCAGCCGGCGTTCATTGATTCATAAGACGTTATCACGTCAATAATTGGGAGTAAAAGGTATTTTTGAGGCAAATTCTAGTTTCACATTCTTAGATCGTCGCAGCGGTAATCAACTAAGACTGCATTCTAAGCTCATTTTCGCCAAAATAGCTTATACGACCTTTGTAGCCGGAGGTATCAATGTATTTAGAGTGAAACACTGCTATAGGTGAGACAAGAGAGGCTATATCACTGTCTCTTACACGCATATAGCACTATCTCGCTCTAAATTTCTCATATTCGCTTACAGTGTGATACACATTACAGTTTTTTTAAGTAGGTACATAATTTACACTTGTTTTTGAGAATCGAATTGAATACTTAGACCAAAAGGGAAATCAGGAAATGGGTTCAGTTTGACAATATTTTCGTCTAAAAGGGATTTAAAACATTTTCTTTCTTTGTGATCCCTGAATCTACTAAAGTGTACAATAGTGATTCTTCAACAACTGTACAATTTGTTAAAGAATACATAAATTTTAGTATCAATTACTGAAAAAAATCACGAACAATGTCTCATTGTGTAAATTTATTTATGGCTTTTGCCAGAGTTAAGATTGTCAAGCTGTAATAAGCTGTAATAAGTAGCAAATAGGCAAGGAAGTAATATTATTTAATATTCTTCTTTTTTGCAAGATCTGATAATTTATTGCCAGCTACAAAAATTTAAACATTTATGAATAAATATAAAAATACAATAATTTTAAATTACAAAACATTACGGTCTTCGAGTGCATAAGCCTTAAATCATTCCCCAATTGAGTTTTCAAGAAATCATTGAAATGATTTCTTGAAAACTCAATTGGGGACTGAAATTGATAAATTTCGAAATATTATTTCTTACTATGTTTTTATACATATTCAGCAAAAATGTTATGTTATAACTTGAAATCATCTACATATTATAATTTACAATGGTAAATGAAATCTTAATAATTAACATAGTCATCGCAAATTGCCAACAATTATGGTATGGCGTTTTAGCGACATGTATGCCAAGTTACAGATAATTATGACTTTTTTACAATAAAAAAATATGATGAAAATCGTCTTGGAAGTTTTATATTATTAGTTATTTCATTCTCGTCAAAAACAAGTGTTTTTATTGATATGAGATCTATGTAATGGATAATTACGTGTTCACAGCAAAGTTATTTTTAAGATTTACTCAAACCGCCTATAATTTCATTTAATATGATCACTATAATAAACAATTAATTTGCTTTAAAAATGCTCAACAGATTTTATTGCAAAAAATATATGGCAACATTATTAATCTGTCATATTTGTGATCACGATAACTTTCGTCCAACGTAAACAGACCATAGACTAAGGCAAATAATGCTACGTAAGATTTGTTTATATTATCTGTAATAAAATACAGATGTCGTGTTTGCTGCCTACAAATCGACCAGAGACTAGAGATAGATAAGTGTGCCCACACACGACCGGCAATCGGTGTCCGATTATTTTATAGGCGAAAATGAAACATTAAAATGTCCAAGACCTGCAGAAGTCTGTCAAAATATAATCGGGGCATTTCGAAGATTGTCGGACAAAAAATAAGATATAGGTGGGGGTGCACTTATGGTATATATTCTATGCATTGTTAGGTTCAAGATAAATGCATAGACTATACATTTTTTAAAATATATAACCGTGATTATTATGACGGCACTACTACTATGGTCCAACACTAAAATGACTCCAATTTGTTCCATCTCGGAGTCAAAACTGGACTCTACATAAACAGTCATGTACACATCGTCAAACATTCACCTTTGTACTCGAAGAGTCTTAGATGAATCGTTGAACTGTTAGGCCGGTCTTACTCAGCCGGAATTCGTCGCGGAATTAAAGAATTTGAAATTGAATTTAACTATTTGAAATCTGGTGTGAGTTCGTTCCATTGAAACGATGGAAGGACGTGCGTTCCGAATTCAGATTATTAAATTATTAATGGTCGGCAGTATCATTTTGTTTTGACTTATCTAAAAAAATCTGCATGTGTGTGGTGAATAGGAATTCTCTGCATATTAAATTAAGGCTCTATTCAGTTTCTGAATTCCTTGACGAATTCCGGCGGTATAAGGCCGGCCTTAGACGATCGATCGTGCCGGAAATTCAGTTTTTCAGTCCATAAACAAGGACTATAGGTTTATGGTCTGTATCTAAAACAGATTATATTTTATGGACCACTATTGCCAATTTTAGATTAGTTCTAGCATTCTTAAACTGCTCAGAGTATATGAACATATAATATATTGTTATATATGGTGAAACTTTATCCGAAAATTAATTCAAGGCTTCTATAAAAGGGAGGCTAAATGAACATGAAATAAAGGAAAAGTGCTTGAAATTACCTTTAACTAAAAGTCTATTAAGATATTTTGATATCTATCGGTGAAAACGGTCGTACTAATGCTGGCTCGGAAACGATTATGGAACAATATTAAGCTCATATTCGTGCTTCGGAGGGCATGTTCAGCCGTCGGTCCCGGTTGTTGTCATTAGATGACAGTCGTTAAGCCAAGTCAGTGGCCTTTAGGCGGCTTGAAAACACTGGCCACCGTCAACCCGCAGTTGAACAGCGTGGTGGATTATGCTCTAAACCGCTTCGATTGAGGGGAGACCCGTATCCCAGCAGTGGGATAAATAAGGGTTGTCGACGACGATTATCGTCATGAGAATAAAGTATTTTTCCGGATTATTATTCAACATTCAATAACACAGGGAAAGTTATATGAGTAATTGCCATAAACGGTACGATGTAAAAATACAAACTGCCTAGTTTGTATTTTTGTTTTTTTTTTTGTTAAATAATTATACTCAATTGATATAGCTAACCAATTGAGTATAATTATTTAACAAAAAAAAAAACAGTTTTAATTATACATTGTTTTACACATCTCACCCACCCTGATGGACCGTTCATATAATCAGTTTTAAAATTATTAATGGTTACCTAACCAATGATGATTATTTTACAATAAAAAAAAATGTATTGTGTTATTGCAATATGTTATTATTAGACATAAAGTTAATTAAACAGACCAAAAGTAATAAGTAATTGAAAGTAACAAATTAAACGTTAACAAATAGTTGAGATATCGCCTAGTTAGCAATGTCGGTCATCGATCTCGCTCGATTGATAAGATAATATGTAATCACAATTCAGGTCGCATTTAAAGTTGCGAAACTTCCACTTGTGTTACTTTATATTACAGTTTGTATCGATTATTTCAAATGTAACTCGGTACGACATGACATATGACAAATAAGTAACAAAAACGGTCGCCAGGCAAAAAGTACAAACAAACAAACAATAAGTGACAAATCCAAAAATTCTGCAAATTTTTGGTATACCTTTTCCTGTGTTAATCGTAAGCCATATTGCGAGCGAAACGTGGTTCTTTTCGCTTCGCTCACGTCGCTCAACTTGAGAAGATTGAGATAACGTTGGATTCGCCACCTCGCAGTTCGCATCGCTGGCGTAGTTTAGCACTGTAGTTCATTGCACTGGCGAAACTGTCGTTATCTCCCTCGTTCATAGTTGGGTGATATGAGCGAAGCGAAATGAACATCGTTACGCTTGTAGTGTGGTTCGCGCTTTACATTACAATGTAAAGCACATTTTAAATTCTGATTAAAGCGAATGCAACACTGGGAGGGATCGGAACGATGTTCGTTTAGTTAAGCTCATGTCGCTACGGCGTCGTTTCATACCCCAGTTCACACCGGGAACTCATAGCTAAATTAAGCTCACCCTGACATTATATCTCTCGTTCATACTTGAGCCACATTAACGAAGAGATCCTCGTTTCGGTGTGACTTGCGCCTGAGTGAAGTAAAATACACTTCACTATTCACTAAAAGACAGTAACTGCTTTTGGGAGAGGTCCCACGATATCTATGTGTAAAGTTACATTACGCACTAAGACAGTAACTTCCCTTTAGGTAAAGAAAAATCGATATCTATGGGCAAAGTTACGCTACACACAGTAACTCCCCCTTTACGTAGAAGTCCGACGATATCTGTCGGTAAAGTTTCACTATATATACTGGCAGCGAACATGGCTACGGTGTGAATATTGTCGTTATGAAACGAAGAGTTGGTTATGAGATAATCATTTAAAGATTCGTGTTTTAAAGTTTTAGTGTTTAAGCTAGAAATTAACGTGGAAGATGTACAGTGACGCCAATTTCGATAATTAATTAACTTTTTGAATAACAATAAGGGTCATGATTCTGATCATTTATTAATTTGTATATTTTCAGAAGTAAAACATGGTTTATATTGAATTATGATTGCCCATGGAGGCCTAAAGGCTTTACCAAACAGAGCGTGCGTCAAATCGCTAGAGAGAGAGAGAGATAGAGAGAGAGAGAGAGAGAGAGAGACCGATAGAGCGAGAGCTAGTTGTGTCCTATCGCCGCGATTTGAGCTAAACTGCTTAGATTAGTCAAAAGTTTCAATTGGTGAAAGATGTAATCATTGAGTAAGTTTCTTATCCATGGTGACTCCAGCGAGACTCTCCAGTAGTAATTTAGTTCTGTGCGCGGGTATTCGACTCGTAATACATAATAAATAAACAAACAAACTAATAAAATCTCTCTCGCATTTGTCTTCAGAAGAATATTCTTCGAATAAGGAAGATTTTCGCCGCCATTTTACATTGGTTGGGTTAACTTTTATACGCGCTGCTATACTGATGGATTGGCATAAGAAAGTGTCTCTAAAGGGCTTCTCGCTATCATTAGCTATCATTAATACAAAATAAACCAACATAATTATCATCCGCATCCACGTAACTTTAAAACATTCAGATTTTCTGTATTAACAATTCACTATTACTGCTAGGAACTAACTAGCATAATCGTCTATACAACTAATTTACTCAGTAATGATGTGAAATAAAGAATTTCACTAAGTTGTGAGGAATCTGCTTTAGTTTTAGCTGCTCTTAATTCTGATTAATAAAGACTTTTAAGTGTACTAAGTGCATAATTAGTGCACTTAGCGTTTGGTTTCGATAACAGAGTCATTTTCCATTCTGTCATCGACGAATTCCACGACGGATTAAGGCTGCCTTCAGCTATACAAGCGCCACACGAGTAACATATTAATTATTCGTTATCTACTACACAACAAATCAGAAAACTTACACTATTGTTACCGTAAAAATTGCAAAAACAATATACGGTATATTATTTTACTACGGTACAGGTATGGTACGGTATTTTACTACCACAATTAAGGGCGAAAATGTGCACAAAACGGCTGTTGTCCCCATTACTTCTAAAACTACAATACAACTACTGTTTCAACAATTTAAGTGAACTATGAGGCTTAAACAATCGTGTAACAATTTTTTGATTAGTGTGTATTTAATGAAAATCCTCGAGTGGCGCTGGTATTACAGCAGACATCCCCTTAGAGAAATATCAAGACAAGAAAGTGTGACCAAAGAGAGTAGAAAGAAATAGGGTTGTCACTTTCTTCGAAAAATCGGTTTTCATATGGTAGTTATTGAGCACTGTTGTATTGAAAAAGTCAATGTTGCTTCAACTAATAAATTTAGTTCAGTTTTTACTCTTTGATCACACTGTAAGTCTCATTAATCGGAACTAGAATGAAGATGCTTAATAGACACTTCATGCTCTTGACGCGTTTCATCAATTCCCATGAACATCTTCCTAGTTATATTTTAGAGCTACTCGTCGGTGTGTTTTGGGTAAAAGGAAATTATAGGATTGTACGGCTTGTCTTTGATCATATAGTTCTACGCTTAAGGTTAGCAGCAATATGATAGATCAAAAAGTGTTCACGGTTCGAATCCGCAAGTCCACGGATAGCTGGCTTGGTGACAACGGAAATTAGCGTAGGTTATCGTTAGTATTAATGTACGAATATTTAAACGTTAGATTTTAAAATGTATGTTGTTAATAGTGTTTCTTAAATTGACACTTCGAATTTTGGTGATGTAAAACATATTCGAGTCTTAGATTATGGCAACATTGACCATTGTCATTTAAATGATCTTCTTAAAAGTAAAACTAAAAACGGAATTAAACTACAGAAAAAAGCTCAAATCTATTAATATTGCTACAGATTACTAAACACTATAGTGTAACATACGCATGTGAACTTCTTAATATCACGTTTTATCATCTGTAATTTATTACATCTTTCTGGTAATACAACGGTCGTGTGAGTGAGCAAGAAATAGCATTTTGTAAATATCTTCTCCCCATAGTATAAAAAACAACTTAAATCTATGAATAACGAGTCCCTTGCAAGGACTACAGTCATCACTTATATCTCATAGGTATTTAATTTTTTTTATTAATAGTGTTAATTTTTAAACAAATGATGTGTCATGATTTAATGTGTTTTGTCCATCTCCCTCTGACAAAATCTACCAAATTGTAAATTTTATACAGTGGCAACACTGAAGTCTACATTGTCTGTGCTCACGCTGGAATTATGATGTTGGTAGTTGTGATTTCGTATTTGATATACAAACTGTGATTCGCTTCTTCCGTTTTATTTTGAAAATGTCTACAGAGGTTGAGAGATCGTTATGTGAAATCCGTACTTAGTGTAAATTGTGTCTCTTTTTGTCACTTTTAGATATTTTATTTTCTTAGCACAATCGTTTTGTTAATGCTTCAACACCGCTGTGCAATATGTCGAATGTAGAGCAGTATTGTATGAAAAGTACATCAATATTATATAATATAGTCGAATGGAATGTATGAATTTACGTACAAATCATCCCTTCCGATAACTACATACAGTTAACATAGTTTTCGTAGCGAGTGATACTTGAAGAATAATGTGGGTATACTGTTTAGAAAATAGTAAATATGAATGGTATGACTTTTTCCGCAACATAACTACGCATTACCATGTGTATAAATTTCTATATAATACAATCGATCTGTTCCAATCAGATTTTTTTCCACTGTACCAACATTGTCAAGTACAGCTTTTCAAAACAATTTTTATTTCCATATTATGTTTTTTTACAAAAGTTCCATTTAATCATAAACTAAAACGACTAAATATTTTAATCGCATTTTGTGCATACTAAGTTTTCACATGTTGGGAAGAGTGGAAAAAATCTATGTATCCCAATGGATAGCCGCCAGTTGGAATATATGGAACAGATCTTACGAGGGGAGGTCAATAAGTTCGCGGAATGAGAGAGAAGGAGGTTGAAATTAAACACCAAATTATTTTTCCTTTTCAATATATTCTCCTTTAACCCTAATACATTTTTCGGATCTCTCAAATAGCTTGTTTATACCATCGAAAAAAAATGATTTGTCTTTGGTGTCAAAATAGGCCGAAATTGCCGACTTGACTTCATCATCGTCGTCAAATTTCTTTCCACGCAGCTCTTTCTTCATTTTTGGAAATAAATAATAGTCACTGGGGGCCAAGTCTGGACTGTATGGTGGGTGGTTTAATTGTTCAAAGCCGCATCGGTGAATGGCAGCCGTCGCAACATGGCACGTGTGGACGGGTGCATTGTCGTGCAAAAGGAGCACACCTTTTGACAGTTTTCCTCTTCTTTTTTTCTTAATGGCTTCTTTCAATCTTTCCAGTAAAGAAGCGTAGTACTGTCCCGTTATAGTCGCACCACGTTCTTTATAATCGATCAGTAAAATACCTTCTGTATCCCAAAAGATAGTCGCCATGATCTTTCCGGCCGATTGTGACACTTTGAACTTCTTTGGAGGAGGTGTGCCTTTTTTATGCCACTGCATCGACTCTTGCTTCGACTCAGGTTCATAGTGGTGAACCCAGGTTTCATCTACAGTAACAATCCGGGCCATAACTTCTTCCTTTCTCTCTCCACAGAGCTCCAGAAACTGGTGAGAGCACTCGACACGCTCGCGTTTTTGAAGTGGCGTGAGCATTCTCGGAACCCATCTTGCACTGACTTTAGTCATCCCAAGATGATGATGTAGGATATTTAAAATACTTGATTCGGATACTCCAACCATTGCTGCAAGTTGCTTCTTCTTCAGTCGGGCATCTTCCAATACAAGTTTTTCTACTTTTTCGACGATTTCCGGTGTGGTGGCCTCAATTGGCCGTCCGGAGCGGGGGTCGTCTTCAATGGACTCCCTTCCTTGTTTGAAAAGACCATGCCACTTGTAAACCATGGTTTTACCAGGGGCAGAGTCCGCGTAAACCGCTAACAGCTCTTGAAAAATCGTCTGAGCGGATTTTCCTTGCTTGGTAAGAAACTTAATAACGGCACGGTGTTCAATTTTCTCCATACTGGCTGACTTCTTCCCGATTTAGTTGTTTGCAGGTCGATAACTCAAAAGTTAATGACACGATTAGGTTCAAACTTGGTATATATACTCTTAATGAGGTGCTTAACTAGTGCCTACCTGGACGGGTAAATTTATCCCCATCAACCCCTCCATTCCGCGAACTTATTGGCCTCCCCTCGTACGATCCCAGACCAAGGAAATTTTTGGGTAGGACGTTGTCCTGCCGACTTCAGGGTATCCTATTCATCTCAACTAAGAATTTGTAACTTGAAAATGTTACTAATATTCAATAGTTGCCGGTAAAAAACACATTTTAAAAGGGTTTTGGCGGGAATGTTTGTTTGTCTAACATGTTTCTAGCTGTAGTAAGCGGTGTTGAAGGCTTACCCTTAGGCAGTGTCCCTCACACGTGTCTGTACACCAAATAACACTAGCATTTTGTTCTATATCGTTGACAAGCGCTGACGCTATGCTGATCCTGCCAATCTTAATGTTTTTGGCTCGTTTTGTAATGTTCCCTTTGCCATTTAACTTGCAATGCCTTTTAAAATGGCGTTAGAGGTTTATCAATTACGTATCTAGTGCTCCAAGCAGTACTAATTATCGCTATGGTTTTTTAGCGATGTTAACATGAGCTTATTCGAACAAAAACTCTTTATAATTTATGGGAAAAACGTTTTAAAATAATGGCAAGTATTAAAAATAAAATCTACCATTTTGGAAGTTTTAATTAAATGTTTTATTTTAACCGCCAAAGTGGACATTACAAAACATAATTACAGATCTCTAATATGACACGTTGCGAACTAAAAGTGTTGCAATCGTCTTTAATATTTAAGTCTAGGTTAAAAATAGTTATAACATGGAAAATATATTATTATAATACACATATATTATATGTATCTTGAACGATAACAAGCCATAATAATATATTTTGGTATAAGGAGGTTAACATGTTTAAATTTTAGTTGTTTAACTAATGAGGCTGGGGTTTAGTTGAGCCTGGTGAACGATCAAATTTGAATGTAAAAAATGTGTTTTGTTTATAGAGATAAGCGTGAACGTTGAAATCGACTGGGAAGAAGTTCTCCCATCCGAAAAATATACCAAAATTACGCAATAAAAAAAAAAGCTCAGAAAGTATAAAATCGTTCCCCGGTGGCAGTGTCCCTGGCAGTATTAACTCACTGCCTTCTGGGTGTCAGGACATGTGGACCAATTTTTGGGATACCTCTCCAAATAGGTTGTTCGCTGGCGGGCCCCGTGGTCCCAAAAATGTAGGAATGATTGATTTTTAACCCTACTGGATAGGAATTAATATTGTCAATCTCCATTTGAAAGAGTGTTGATTGGGGGGTAATGACAATTCTCAGCTAATTATCCGAAATATTTCTGTCGTTTGTTTGAAAATACGAAACTTTTTGGTCGTTAACTGGGCACTTTAGGATATTACCCAGCCTTCATTCGCAGTTGTTAGTTTAAAATCTCTGTGGTATTGATGTTTAGATGTATGGATTGGAATGGGCGAAGGTGGTCAAATTACCCTCTTTTTCTATGTGCTCTTTATTATAAACAATCAACTTTAAACATGTATCTTATAATGTATATTTCTATAATTTTGTTGTAATATAAATAATAAAATATCAATTTTGAATAACAAGATACAACTTTGTTTAATTTTTAGGGATGGTTCTTTTATTATATTATACAAAAACTTATGTCGGGGAGGTTTTAAGCCATCGAGTGGAATAATTTAAGAAGTGCAATCGGTAAGAAAGTGTAATAATTGTCAGATGTAGGTAGATCAACTATACTAGGTATATAGCAGTGATTTAAAAGTGTTTTTCAAACAATCTTACCATACATGTAGTTGTTCAAAACAATCCATTGATATGAATAGTCTCGTGGTAACTACTATATACTTAAAACATACATAACACCCATAGAGAAAATATTGGTACAAATATTAATCTGAAGTATTAATAATTAGGGTCATACATCCATTATACAAACTTTTGAAACAGATTCCGATTGCATGGTTTTAAACAAATTCAAAGCAAAGAGCGGTACATTTGAAAATCTTCACCAAAAACAATGGTGACGTGACTGAAATATGAAACAATCGGTTTCAGGAAGTAAATTCGAAATTTTGCCATTATGTGGGTAGTTCACTCGTCAATGCAATAGTCATGTCACAATTGGTTTTATAAAGACATTAACTACCGAACTGCGGGGTTAATGTCGCCTCCGGCAGTCTTGCATGTAAAAAAATATAAATAATACTATTTTTATTTCATTACATGTAATAAACTTACGTTATTTTTAAACTATACTGTGTTTTGTTATTCCTAAACCTTGACACGCTATTCCAGGGAGAACTAATGTAAGAACATAGACTGGTATGGTGGTCAGCAAATGGGGTAATTCCCTATTTTTCGGCAATGTCCCTCCCTTGATTTTTGCTAGGATAAAAAAATCTAGTCAATAAGCTCAGCCACAGATAACAATACTATAGTAGCTCAGCCCCCTTACCACCATCTCTTATTGTGATTCAATAACTGAATAGAATGCTTATTCATACCAATGAATAAGCGACTCTATTCCATTTGAAATAGAATCGCTTATTCATTGGTATTAATAAGCATTTTGTCCAGTTATTGAATCGCAATAAGAGATGGTGGTAAGGGGGCAACTCAGCTTCAAAGAACTGGGTATGCATGGCATGCCCTGATTGTAACACTTAAAAAAAAACAGATGTTAGCTAGCTATAGGTTCTCAAAGTTATTTCACCCACCGCACACTTCCAGAAATCTTCAAGCATCTAAGAAAAAAAATATACCCTACTATATTAAATACTAGCGACCCGCCGCTAGTAAATCTCCGAGTCAACATCATTCCATCCAACATTTTCAACATTCATAGCCATATTTCAGCCAATTTATACAAAACTTTAATAAGTTATGTACAGTCAAGTATAAAAGTCCATATACAGCTTAGACTAAAATCGCGTCCTAGCATTTGTAATATAAAACATTAATGCAACATTTAAGGTTTAAAACAATTTCCATTACTACTTAACAATTGCAATAATTTTTTTTGCAAGTTCTCTACGCATCCTTGCAAGTGACTGTACCTAAACAGATTAAAATAATACCTAAACCTGGACTGCGAACTCTCCATCCGTTTGTGAAAACTGTATGAAAATCGATCAAGAAATGGATATGATAAAGTGTCTTTTTTTTTTTCATTTCTTTTTTATGAGGGGGCCAAGTGAGTATGTGGATTACCTGATGGAAAGTAGTCAACATCGCCCAATCGAGAAATTGCCAACATGAAGGAGTCGCTGATCCATTGCCAGCTTTTTAAGGAAAAAAAATGACTGTTCTTGAAGGTTCTTGAATGTCGTATTTATGTCGAAACACTGTTGAGGGGAAGTTGATACCACAATTTCACAGTTTGTGGTAGAAAATGTCAAATGCATAAATTTTAACTTTGCTAAAGATTTATACACGGTAAAAACGGGCTCGAAATCACTGCCGTCAAGACATGAAACCAATTATTATAGTTGATTTCGACCAAGTTGCCAGAATATTATAAATATTTTAAGAGTGGAAAAAATCACCTCCCCCGTCTGGTGGGAAGGTGGGATTTGAACCCATGGCCTCTCAATTACCGGTCCAGTGCTCTTCTAAACAGCTGTTTAGTAGTGTAATACTTAATAGGTAGATGGCACCACAATGCGACTTCACAGCAGTATAAATATAAAATACAAAAATCCGCCACCATCACAAACGTTCCTGGTAGCTGAGTTGGAAGAGCACTCGACCGGTCATCGAGAGGTGGGGCCAAATCCCACATAGGCGGGAGAGGTGAATTTTTCCATTATTAAAATATTTATAATGAAATCAATATTATAAAATAAAACTACACAATGATTTATTAACATAACTCTATTAAAAATAAACATTTCAACAATAGGCTTTATGTACAAGTCGCCATTTTCTATCTACACTCGTAAAATAAACGCTCACGTCGACTCGTCACTCTAGAGCTTTGAGCAAACACATCATATGCTTCCACAACACCCGGTTAACCATACCATTGAACAAAGAAACCAGCCCGCATCTATCTAGATCAGTGATTCCCAACCTATTTTTGTTCAGAGACCACTTCCAGGTCCCTGTTCAATGTAGAGACCCAATTGTCCTAGAAGCTATTACTTTATCTCGAGAATACAATATTTGGTTTAGTATTGCTCATATCTATCTTATATATTTATATATTATAATTCTGTATCAAGGACCTTGATTTAGTTCTCACGGAACACCGGTTGGGAACCCCTGATCTAGATGGATTAAATTACTTTGACATTTACTATGAACTAATTTGAACCTTACGCAGTCTGCATAAGAGTCATTGCAAATTTAATTTCCATGATGGTCTCCATAATACTTGGCGATGCTACAGTTCAGAGCTGATATTGGTTCTGCGGGTATATTTCAGCAAATCATTGCAACGACCATAGAGTAAAAATACCAAGTATCAAAAAGAATAGTGATTGGTCGGCCATGAACTGAGAAACAAATGGAAAAAAAAAACGTGAGTCATCAACGACCACACAGCTATTATGATCGTGCATTTTAGTCATTTGTGAATACCACTTTTTCTTGAGATTAAATTCTCAGAGAAAATTATTCATGACATTATAATATATCCAATACGAAGCCTTTTTCCTACAAATATTCAATGAAATATATATAAAGTATCAGTTATTTGATACCAAAAATTGTTCAAAGTTCCAAATAAGTCCATGTTTTAAAATTAAGTCAAAAATGGCACAGTTCATAGAATGTCAACAATATTACTGCTTACCACCAGGTAAGTCATACTGGTGTTTCACCTCAATGGTGTAAAAAACTGCTGGAAATTAGCGCTTCAAAACTACTAAGTTCAAAAAAATTGAATTTTTTTTTAGATAGGGCAACCTCTAGAGTGACGTCATCGTACTGTAAATGCGATACTGGTGCGCAGCAATACTCATAACAAATACGTAAAAACATTTTTTTTTGTAGAAAAGAAATACATGTACATACACCGTGCTTAGACAGTAAGCTACATACACACATTCAGCAATTGTGATAATTAATTTAGGAATCGTCTAATTATTATTATTTATTGTAAATGGTTTGTGTTTTGAACGGGATATTATTGAAGACTACAGCAGTAAAATATACTATGGCTTTTATATATGAATACTAGTTAATGTCAAGTAAATACAATGCTAACCTGAACTATTTTGCTCATCAATAAATACTTATAGCACATCAAATGCAGAATTGGATGTGCTATCAGATTAATTTGATGTACAAATCAGGTTATTTTAGTGGATAAATTTAATATTTTCCTTTATATATTAGCTCAGTGTAGTGGCTCTACTTCGTTTGATAGTAAGCGAAATGTGGAGCCCGAATTCCTTAACAAACAACTAAATAACAGTGATGTGTCAGTTGGCACTTCCATGATGGTCCATGAGGTGGTTCTTTACAATTGTTTCAAGGAACCCATGTTGTAGGAAAGAGCAAACATATGTGCCGGCATGGCGTTCCACTTTTTAATACCTGATAAGATTGTATGGATTCCGAACTATCTGATTATAATAACAACCTTTCGAGACTCCATTTTGAACCTTATGCCGTTTATATAAGTCACTAGAAATCTCCCTATCACAATGGGGCCATCTAGACCAGTGTTCCGCAAAGCGTGTGCCTCGGAAAAATAAGGTTATCTCATAAAGCTAATTAGACGGACAGAAGAAAAAATCTTACACAAATAATAACTGATTTTTCATTTATGGTGTGCCTACAAAAATCTTTTCTTTTCCTAGATGTACCTTAAACACAAAACGTTTGCGGAACACTGATCTAGACAAGGTTGGGTTCGAAATTAGATACCGCAACCAAAGTTCAAGTATATTACCAGTTTTATGCAGAAATTTTATATCACACTGCACTGTTTCGAATCTTACGTGTTTGCTTTTAAGACTTGTGTGCGAGAATATGAATATTCGAGACTATATTTGACTAATTAAAAATACAACTGATGATATTAAGAAATGTACATTATATTCCTCTATTCCCACCTGTTCTGGTGAGTAGTTCTGTTGGCAGAACTACTGGTAATTTTTTCCCATTAGTTCTGTCCACAAAACAAATGGGAAAGCAATTCCCACCTGTTCTGTTGAGTAGTTCTGTTGACAGAACTACTGGTATTTTTTTTTCCCATTAGTTCTGTCCACAGAACTGTTTTGTTGCGTAGGTCGCCACGAACCTTGTGATTCAAACTACTTCTCCATGCAATCAATTATCAAGTACTGGCCACTTGAGGTATTTATTCTTCATTTGTTTCCTGACGTAGATGTCACGTTTACAAATTTTTATTTCAAGGGTTTCAAGAGTATCTTGAAGAGGGCAATAATATATTGAAAAGGGTTGTTGTTGTTAGTTTCATGAGTGAGTTTAACATAAGACGCGGTCGCGGTCGCGTTGCTCTTTTGTTTTGCGATTTTCATTTTTATTTCGAATGATACGAGATTTGTTTTTTGTTTTTATCGCCCGGTTTCTGAATTCAGTGTCTCTGAAGTTCTACTTAATTTCTGTTTTATTTCCAATGGGACAAATTTTTGTCAATTGTCTCTGAATTGAGCACCACACGAAAATTGATATGATTTTATCATTTTGATAATTGTCACAAAGGGTGGTTTTCGTTTGTTTTATGATTATGACCGATGTTAATTTGTTTTTTCTTAACTACGTTAGGATCCCTTAATTTCATAGTGATGGAAAAATCCATCACATAGTAATATTATAACGTAATGAATAAAAAATAGAGCTAAACAACAGAACAGGTGGGAATAGTTGAGACAAGTCACCGGATTTTTTCTCATTAAGGACAAGTTTTTTTAAGTCACAGTACTAATGAGAAAAAAATTACCAGTAGTTCTGCCAACAGAACTACTTAACAGAACAGGTGGGAATAGAGGATTATATTAATATCCTCTCAGTGTCTAATGTCACATAACTGAAACGTCCAGTGTAAAATATACACTCACTTATTGCCATTGTTGCGTCTTCTCGAGTCAAAACACAAACCATGGTACATACAGTCATATCACTATGATGCATTGGAGCCAGTGTATTATAGATTCTACATCAAAGTCAATTAGCATTTAATATAGGTAACAGCTTACCATCAAAAGGCTATAACTACTCTTGTTAGTTATAAGGAAAATATAATAAAAAATAATATTTTTTCATCTTTTAAACAACATAGTATTACTGTTATTGTTTCAAAAATAATTATGTGTCAGACAACACAAAGAACGAATTTGTTTAACTGCACTGTAAACAATTGGTAGTCTGTGAAGTCTGTAAACACAGACGATAATTTTACGTGATAACGCCATAAGAAACATAGGCCGATCGTGCCTTTCTTACGCTTGTTCTGCGCACCCGCTTGCACGCTCGGCTCAGATGGAATGTGACATTGAGTCATTCATTTTCGTGCGTGCAGCCGGCGTTTATAAGATGTTATCACGTCAAAAATAACAGCAAATGGTATAAAAATGTACAAAGATTTTATGTCATATAATTTTTAATTTATTCCAATTTTGCCATCCATTTCATCAAAATACTGATCCAACAATTTATGTCTTCTTTATTGCTTACATGTAGGGTTGCCATCTCTAAACGCTAGCAACCAGGACAAGATGCGTAAAAACTCCAGATTTTGAATCTTAAAACCCGGACATGTCATCAGTGTTTTTTAGTACTAGTACTGTTTTTTATTCTGTGACAAGACCGGTTATTCTCAGCATGGAGCGGGATGGTGATTTAAAACTTTTAATCCCGGACTGAAACCCTGCGTGGACGTTCCCCGGATGCCCTCCAAACTAGGACAATACCGGGGAAATCTGGACATATAGCAACCCTACTTACATCACATAGAAACAGTTGACAAAGTCTACTATCTATAAACACTATAATTATAGTAGGTCAAGTCATAATGAGCTATTGAAAACAATGACAAAGTGGTTTAACTATATGTTGACTAGTTATATACACTAAAGGTGTGTGCTTACCAGTCCCATCCCTTGATGTTATAATGTTATTAATAATATTTCTTTGTATTCATTCATACTGGCTACCTCTAAGCAGGTAAACTAGTTCTTAATTCATGCACAATTTAATAATGTTTTATTTTCATAGGCACTAGGATAGCTATATATATCTTTAATTGATCTAAGATTCAGGTTCAAATACGATGTATCAGTTATATTTAACTTGAGTATATGTGTCGATAATAATCGCCTAGCTAGCCTAGCCTAGACGCGACAATCGCATTGCAAATGTCAGGGAAACTTATTGTCAGGGGTTATTGAGAGGTAACTAAAGTCAGGAAATGTATTTTTTTCTGCAAGCAATTTGATCTACACTATTTTGCGTGCTTCCGTCACCAATTTTTGGTTACCAATAATTGGTGACGGATGCACGCACGCAAAGTAGTGTAGATCAAATTGCCTGCAAATCTGACTTTCGCAAAATAACACCTTAATCAATAAACTATGTTATTTTATTTATTTGGTTTCCCTCTGCATAGATTGTATATGGCAACATTATGAGCACTTATGAAGTTTTACCGCAACAAAGGAATGACCTCCTTTTATCAAAAACAATCTTTTGACATAAATAACTGTCAAAAGATTGTTATTGATAAAAATAAAAAAAATATAGTTGTAGGTTCGCGGCTTCGCCCGCGTTAGCCTTTTTTTTAATAAAAAGTATCCAATGTCCTTCGTAATACCTTTGAGAATATACGCACTTAGTTTCATGATGATCGGTTGAGAAGTTTCGGCGTGAAAGCGTAACAGACAAACTCACATTCTCATTTATAATATTACTAAGTAGGGATCATTTCAGCATAGTGGCTCCGCTTCGGCTGATATCAAAGGAGAAGAGGAACCCAAATTGCATCAGCAAGAGACCTTAGTGTCTAGTCAGTTGAAATTGCCATGCTGGCCCTGCAAGATGCTTCTTTACCCTTCGTATATAGAATCTGTTATAGTATGAAGGAGGTGTTCAACTTTTTTAAGATACAACAAAGGTAAGAGTTGCAAATACAGCGTTTTGCTATTCGACCGAACCGTCCGAAGCCAAGATACAGAATTATATCAAATGGGCACACAGATCCTAGGTAAACCTAGTGACTGAACATATAGAACGGTAATATAATAATAGTCCGATAAATACCTTTCAATATTTCAATAGAATCTTAAGCTTCAATGTTATTAATCCAGGTGTCACCACTGACTCAAATGCACCATACACACTAACACATGATCATCAGCACTGGCCCTAACGCACCACAACACCACACTAACAGATGATGAGTCCGCAGCCGAATTTAAACTGCTGTTTGGCTTGGTTCGCCATGCCGGACAGGGCGAATGTGAACGGGAGGGGCTGGAGTTTCTTCTCGAGAACTGCTCCGATGTTCCAGTTGGAGTCTACCATGCCTGCAACAGAATAACAGAGAGCTTGTTTAATTTATATGAGGAGATTGATGGCGTCAAGTTAAGCAACGTCAGCCGTAGCCTGTCCATGGATGGGTTTACTTATTTCGAGCTCCCCCGTGCTTCGGAGGGCACGTTTAAGACCTCGGTCCCGGCTGCCGTCATTAGATGATAGTCGTTAAGCCAAGTCAGTGGCTTTTAGGCGGCTTGAACTGGCCTCCGCCAACCCGCAGTTGAGCATCTTATAACTCCAAAATAATGACAGTTATTAATCTGGAGTTATGATTAAAGTAATCCTCACCTCTGAACATAAGGTCTGCCTTTGGTATGTTGACTTGGTAGCCGATTGTGCCCACTGATTCCATCCCTCGGAACGATGTGTCTATTTCTGCAACAATCTGTAAAATGAAAATGAACAATCTGTAAATGATAGCATTCAATATGGATCTCATCCTTAAACTCAAGGTTAGGTAGGTAGATAAGGTAGAGATATAACCATCGAAAAATATCGGACCCCCCCCCCCCCCCCCCCCTCAAACAACTTGCCGTGTGAAGCTGAGCAGCCCGGTGGTGGCCGAATGGCTAGCAATGTCTACTTTGACTTCGTGGTCGCGGGTTCGATCCCCGCACAAGACAAACATTTGTGTGCATGAACATGTCTGTTTGTCTTGGTCTGGATGTTTAAGTTTATAATATCAGTTATCTAGTGCCCATAGTACAAGTTTTGCTTAGTTTAGGACTAGATGGCAGTGTGTAACTTGTCCAGGATTATTTATTTATTACGTGCACGCACCTGCAACTGTTCACTGGCCTGTTTGAAGTAACACAGGTGGAAGCCGGCCGCGCCCACCGTCGCTGACACCTCCGAATCTGAAAAAATATATTGGCGTAACATTAAATAATAATTAGGCAGTGTCGCCAACCTCTAAATATGAAGTTAAGGCAGTGTTGCCAACCTCTAAATATGAAGTTAAGGGAGTGTTGCCAACGTCTAAATATGAGGTTAAGGCAGTGTTGCCAACCTCTAAACATCCTCTTTAGCTTTAAAATTACCATAATCGGCATCAAAATATATTCATCAAACTAAGGGATATGGATCTTACCCCTTACAGTACCATATTTTTCATACTATTCCATACTATTTATCACCGTTTTATTTATAATTTGAAAGATAAAAATACTCAAATCGTCGTCAACCATTATTCATCTCATCCCACTGCTGGGATACGAGTCTCCTCTTTAGGAGGCGGTTTAGAGCGTACTCCAACACGCTGCTTAACTGCGAATTGATGGTTACTCAATTTCTCAGAATAACTCAACAGTGAAACTGATAATACTACATAAATATGGCTACCGTAACCGCTTCACATCAGGCGGGCCGTATGCTTGTCTGCCACCCCATGTAGTATAAAAATAAATGGTCTGTACAGAGCGTGAATGAGCGTGAGTGAATGCAAAGCCATACAAACTGTTCCACATTCATCTCAGAGGGGGGGGTGAAGTTGATACGAGAGAGCGGAAAGGAGCGGTCACACTATACTTAGTATTATTACTTATACCGTACTATGGTTGTGACAAAAGGAATAGAGATTCCATTTGACCCCACTGGTGGTTTAATTTTGATAGTGTGAAGTGTAAGGAATGGTTATTTTTGGTTGTGAGCATAAATCTCACCGTCCATAGTATATCTCCCGGCAGCGGACGCGATGGCTATCTCCCCGCCCATCACCCTCGTGCCTGATTGGTACACCAGCTCCGCGCCTAGCGCTAGCCGCTTTGTCACCGACTGAAACATTAATAAAATAACTATTAGAGCACTGTCTCACCGAATTACATAATACAAATAATTTATTTGCTAGCAAGCACGGTACATAGCATGTAGTAATAAATAATTATAGTACAAGCGAGCCGCACCAATAATTGGCATGCAAAATCAGGAGTTTTTATTCTGTATTCCAAAAAATCCTAATCATAATGTCAATTTTAAATAATTGTAGTGGAGTTACCACGCCATGGCGACGTCGCCGGCCACGTGACCAAACAATTAATATAGAAATGAAATTTTAAATAATTACGGGCCCCATCCGTAATAAATTACGTCACACGAATTTCATGATTTTTTGCCCCCTCCCTCGTCCTTGTCACAGCTGGTCACATTTGTGAGACTCCCCTTCCCTAGTGTGACGTCACATATTTTGCAAATTTACATCTAGAGTTGCAAGTGTTTTTGAGCTTTTCGTTAATAGTTTTAAGTTCTTTGTTTAACACTTAGATTATAATAGATTTTGAAATGTCACGTCACGTAATACGGATATAGTGACAGCAGCTGTCATTGAGTAAACACTTAGTTGCATATATTAATATAATTAAAAATAATATAATACAGTTTAATCACCAAAAATAAATAAATTCATCGTAATATAGTGGCAGTTTTAACATACAGAGTTATCAAAACATTCAAGTGACAATCAATAATAATACATACGTGAAATCCGATTGAACTTCAGGGTGAGTGCTACCGCACACATCACAACATACTCACATTGTTTAAGAATTCAAGTATTATTATAAATAATTATCGGCTTGACTAAACGAAATCACAATCACAATAACTATTTAATTATTTACACCGTATCGAGAAGTGAACACTATTATTATTCTATGGACACTGAACAACAGAATAAGTTGATTGAGGAGACGGTGATTACACAAAAATAAATAAAAATAAACTGCTAATACTTACCCGCATTTTGGTGTTACGATAGATATCGTGATTTTCGCCACTGTTAGTATTAGCTAGTTGGTACAGCGGCAAGTTTAAGTACTTTCGACACTGAAGTTCGGAGTTCGATTCTCAACAGAGTCACATAATATTTTATTGACGAATTTTGACTTTTTAACAGCAATTGATTATTTTTGAGTCAGACTATACTACTAAATTGATTAACTCGTTGCATTAAATATTGTTATTACATTATATTAACTATTACTATTTTGACATATTTTATTATTCTACAATGTCTGGAAGGAGTAAGAGACTTGTTACGAAAATAAGTGATGGATTGAATTGCGCAAAGTGCAATTTAGATTTAAACGGCCGGGAATTTCTTAAATGTAACAAATGTAAAAAAATATATAATTTAACTTGCGTAAATATCACAATACAGAGATATAAATTAATGACTAAACAAAACAAGGACATTTGGAAATGCAATGAATGTATCCGAAAAAATACAAAGAGCCACAACAATACGCCAGAAAATCTACTACGCAAAAAAAAGAGATTTAGTTCTGTGGAAAATCTATCTAAATCAAATATAAATACCGAAAATTTAAATTCTTCATCGCGGGAGGACAGCCCAATTAGTCTACCAAATGCATCACCAGACACGTCAATAGTAATAGAGTTAAAAGATGAAGTAAGTGAATTAACTTCCCAATTAGCTAGTGCACACGAGGAGATTGATAGATTAAATTCTGAAATAATATCCATGAAAAAGGAAATAGAGAATCACATCAAGAAAGCCGCTTTATATAATAAATTATTGAATGAAAAAGGATCAGTACGGAAATCTTCTTCTCCATATAAGAAAAAAAGGAATCAATCAAAGCGTTTGTCCACACAAAATTCTGAAGATTCATCAAATAACGATGACAACTATTTTGAAATAAATGAAAGCTATATAAATGAGAGTGAAATGTTAAATAACGAATCTATTGATAGATCAATAGAAGAAGAAAAACATGAAGATGACACATCACAACCTCAAACTTTCAATGATGTCCAGAATCAAAATCTTTGTAACATGCACCCTAAACAAAGAAAAATTTGTGTTTTGAGTTCCGATAATAAGAACAAATTATTGTCTATAATTGGAAATACTTTTTCAGACAGCAAATTCTGTCATTATTTAAAACCTAAGGTTGGGGTCAGAGAACTTTTGGATGGAGTGGAAACTAAACTAGTAGGATTTACTTTATCAGATTATTGTATAATATGTATTGGACACACTGACTTTGAAATGACAAATAATTATCAAGCATTAGTAGAATATATAAACAATGCACTCAAAAAGGTACAGCATACTAATGTTATAGTATGCGTTCCTACATTCAAACTCAATAATTATTCAACACTGATTAATAAAAGAATTGAAATATTTAATCGCTTATTATATACAAACAATAAACTTCATCAATACGCGTTTGTCTTCGATTCTAATAAAAACTTGAGTTACAACTTCACATGTTTTACACGGTACGGCAATGTCAACAGAAATGGTCTCCGCATAATATTTGGTGACCTATATACACTAATTTCAGAAATAGATTTTTATTATCATCAAAATGCAATTGTACACCTAGATGCAAAGACTGATCCATGCAATAAATTGCGAGATGCACAGACATCTCCAACTAATAATTCCTTTCGTGAGCAATAAGAATTCCTTTACCATTTTTCATCAGAACATAGCTGGAATTTTAAATAAAATTGATGATTTTTTGAACGCTGTCGAAGATTTAAAAGCCGTAAACTTAGAAGCGATGGTTATATGTTTGTGTGAAACCTTTATTCAAAACGGTGATGAAGCAAATTTAGTGCTTCCTAATTATAAATTGGCTTCTCATTTTTCACGGAAAAACCAAAAAAGAGGCGGTTCCTTAATATTAATTAGAAAATATTTAGAATTCAAGGAATTAAACATTTGTAAAAATTTATCACTCACTAATATTTTCGAATGCTGTGGCATAGAAATACCAATGTACAATTTAATTATAATTAATATATATAGAACACCTAATTCAGACATAAATTTATTTTTTTTCAAAATTCAATCATTATTGCATAATTTACAAAAAAAGAAAAATAGATACAAATTAATACTATGTGGAGACTGGAATATTGACATTTTAAAAGATTACAATATTTCTAAAGAGCTTATCAGTATTCTCAATAATTATAATTTAAAACCTCATATTACCACTCCTACACGCAAAAAAGCTTGCCTTGACCAAATTGCAAGCAACATGCATAAAGTAGAAGCTAAAACTCATTTGCTAGGGTTATCTGATCATGAAACCGCCCAGACAATCTCTTTCAAATTGAAATCGGTACCAAAAGAATATATCTTCGAAAAAACGGACTATAGCCTAGAAAATTCACAGAAGTTTATTAAGTGCATATCCTCTCTAACTTTCTCCCAAGTTTATAATAACAATAATACAAATGATGCATTTGATGAATTTCATGAGTTATTTAAATTGTTCCACGACCTATGCTTTCCCAAAATAACCACGAAAGTATCAAATAAGTTCAAATATCAAAAATGGTTAAGTAAAGGCTTGAAAAGAGCTTGTAAAAATAAAAGAAAAATGTACATGCAATATTTAAAAACTAAAGCTAATAAAAATTATATGAAAAACAAATATCTAACATACACTAAAATATTAAAACAATGTATATACAAGTCACGGAAGTTGCAGAATAAAAAAATTATAGAGAACGCAAAAAATAAATGTAAAGGTACATGGCAAGTCATAAATGACAATATCAATCCAAATAATAAATCAGATAGTATTGACAATATAATAAAAGATGACATAGAATATACAGAGCCTAAAATCATAAGCGAACTTTTTAATGACTATTTTATTGAATTGACAAACTCTTCAAGTGATAGTGATATTGATAACGCCAACAATAATAGTAACATGTTCGCAAATGATGTAGCTACTAATCCCAATACAATTTTTTTGGAACCTACTAGTGAAACAGAAGTCTACACCATTATTATGTCACTTAAAAATAGCAAAGCGGTAGGTTACGATAACATCAGCACCCATGCTTTAAAGTTATGTGCCAGGTTTATATGTAAACCCTTGGCATATATTATAAACCTAAGTATGGAAGAAGGACACTTCCCAGAGGCTCTCGAATTTTCAATTGTAAAACCTCTATATAAAAAGGATTCCAAAACTGATATGAACAACTACAGACCGGTTACTCTTATCCCGGTAATATCCAAAGTAATTGAGAAGGTTATGTATAAACGTATATACAAATTTATTATTAAACATGGACTATTAAAAGACGAACAATTTGGTTTCCAAGAAGGGAAGTCCACTACCTTGGCGTGTTTTAATTTAATTAATTTTGTGATAGATAGTATGAATGATAAAATACCGTTAATTGCACTCTTTCTGGATATGAGCAAAGCTTTTGATTTTGTCTCACATAGTAAACTTTTATCCAAATTAGAGAAAAATGGTATCAGAGGAAATGCGTATAACTGGATAAAAAGTTACATATCTAATAGAAAACAATGTACAGAAATATCCAAAATAACTGGAACAAAAAAAAATATTTATAGATCTAAATATAGACCAAACACTTGTGGGGTACCGCAGGGCAGTGTTCTTGGGCCATTGCTGTTCTTGATTTATATAAATAATCTACCCAATATTACCAGACATAGGTGTTTCATGTTTGCAGACGATACAACAATAGTAATAAAAAACAATACAACTGATGACTTTAATGCGGACATTAACAGAACTTTACTGAATGTAATTGACTGGTTAAATCGAAACAACCTTAAAATTAATATAAGTAAAACAAAAGTAATACAATTTGAAACGACTCAATCGAAATCATGTACATTATCCATTCAATATGAAAATAGTAAAATTGATATAGTGAACAAAGTTAACTTTCTAGGATTTACTCTGGATAAGCATTGTAACTGGAAGGCGCACGTAGATAAAGTATGTTCAAAAATTGACAAATTCGTTTACGCACTAAGACGGCTCAGAAATATCGCATCTATAGAAGCAGCTCTAAATGCCTATCATGGCTACGTGTCCTCAGTACTTGGATATGGACTTTTATTATGGGGAAACTCGGTAGATTCAAGTAGAGCTTTTAAAGCCCAAAAAAGTGTATACGAGCGATATGCAACGCCCATTTTCAAGACCCATGCCTACCTCTTTTTAAAAAATTGCATATACTACCGCTGCCTTGTTTATATATTAAACAATTATGCATCCTTGTTAAAGAACATCCCGAATACTTTGTTACAAGAGGGGACATCAAAAATAAGCCGACACGGCATGAAAACACACTACTATTGCCAAATATTCGGCTGACACTATACAAAAATAATTCGTATTGTATGGCTATTAAAATATTCAATAATTTACCGGAACAGTTCAAACAACTGACCGTGAGATCTTTTAAGAAACAATTGCACCTCTGGTTAATGGACAAATGTTACTATTCTATCCAGGAGTATTTGGACACCAAAAATAGGCGTTGACATTACATACATAACATATATATTGTAAAATCTAGTTAATTTTATATAATTTTATTGTTGTAATGGTATGATATGGATTTTTTATTTTTTTATTTTATTTCACTGTGACATTGAATTTAAACTTTGACAATTTTCATAATTTAACATGTTTTGTTTTTGACTATTACATACTATAAGCGAGACATGATATTAATGCAATTTTACTGTGACCACATTAGAACCTGCAGGCAGTAAAAATCAAAATCATTTTGTTAATTTGCATGCCCTGTAAGGGTAGAATAAGAGAAACTTTGTTATGACTTTTTGAACAACCCGCAGTATGTACCTTATTTCCGCAAATAAATTATTATTATTATTATTATTATTATTATTAATTTAGGACCCCTCCCACCCCGTTGTCACACAATGTCACACATCATCGACCCCCTCCCTCCCCCTTACGGTGTGACATAATATATGGATGGATTGGTGGTGGCGTCTTAGAAGTTCTAACAGAAACCATACCTCTTCAAGTGTTCAAAGGGCGCGCCAGCCTGTTTAATAGTATTAACATTATGACAATCTTTTAAACTTTTACCAACATTCTCAAGCTATACATAGTTTATCTGTGTTCGAGTCAGTCGTGTGAATGTAACCGCTTTACATCAGGCGGGTTATCCGTTTGTTTTTCACCCGGCGCCGTATAAAAAAGCATAATAAACTGTACCTGTAAGTAGTGTCCGACGAGTACGGCGGACTTGTCGTTAAGGTCCGGCTTGGCCATGGTGGCCGCCACGGTGTAATCCGACCCCTTGAACTCGACCGTGCCCTGCGTGGTCGTCAGCTTGCACTCTTGGATCTGCGGAATTAAGAATTGCAGAATTTATTATTTAGAAATTACATACATAACAAAAAGCTGTTTTACATATTACATTCATTCGTACATGGGCTTTCACGCTTTACACAGACACCTCTTTTTAGGGTTCCGTACCTCAAAAGGAAAAACGGAACCCTTATAAGATCACTTTGTTGTCCGTCTGTCTGTCTGTCTGTCTGTCAAGAATTTCTATGTCGAGAATGCGTGGAGGTATCAAGCTGAAATTTGAACTGTATACTCAGGTCTACGGTCCTATGAAGTTATAAAAAAATCAAACTGCTAAGTTTACGTAGAAAAAAGTTACGGCCGTTTATTCAGCAAAAAATGCATATTTCGACACACTCAAGGGAATCAAAACCTATAGGGTACTTCCCGTTGACCTAGAACTATGAAATTTGGCAAGTAACATCGTTATAGACTACAAGTACAGGAATAAATCTCAAAACTATACATTTGTAAATAGATCTTAAAAAATAGGGGTCTATATTTTTTATAGGGTGTCGAAATTTCAAATTGAAACTACTAGTTCAAATGGGGTATCATATGAAAGGGCTTGATGTACACATTGCAAAATATATTATATTTATTTTTTTCGACGCATTATTTCTTATTTATAATGAAAAATATCAAATTTAATAATGATACTACGTACCTACGGAACCCTCGGTGGGCGAGTCCGACTCGCACTTGTCCGGTTTTTTTTTAATTAATAGTTAAGGACCGCGACATTGTTAGGGTTCCGTACGACTATTTTCTATGGTTCATCTTTTTACAGTTTCGACCCCTTTTTTAGGGTTCCGTACCTCAAAAGGAAAAACGGAACCCTTATAAGGTCACTTTGTTGTCCGTCTGTCTGTCTGTCTGTCAAGATCCTTTATCTCGAGAACGCGTTTAGGTATCAAGGTGAAATTTGAATACTCAGGTCTACGGTCCCATGAAGTTGTATAAAAATCAAATTGCTATGTTTACGTAAAAAAAAGATATGGCCGTTTATTCAGCAAAAAACGAATATTTCGGCACATTCTCAAAGGGAATCAAAACCCATAGGGTACTTCCCGTTGACCTAGATTATGAAATTTGGCAAGTAACATCGTTATAGACTACAAATACAGGAATAAATCTCAAAACTATACATTTGCAATTAAATCTTAAAAAATAGGTCGAAATTTCAAATTGAAACTACTAGTTCAAATAGGGTATCATATGAAAGGGCTTGATGTGCACATTGCAAAATATATTTTATTTATTTTTTCCGATGGATTATTTCTATTTTTATAATGAAATAATGCGTCGGAAAAAATAAATAAAATATATTTTGCAATGTGCACATCAAGCCCTTTCAATGATGATATTTGAACTAGTAGTTTCAATTTGAAATTTCGATCTCCAATATAAAAAAATATACACCCCCTGCTTTTTAAGATTTAATTACAAATGTATAATTTTGGGATTTATTCCTATACTTGTAGTCTATAATAGATGTAACTTGCCAAATTTCATAGTCTAGGTCAACGGGAAGTACCCTATAGGTTTTGATTCCCTTGAGAATGTGTCGAAATATTCGTTTTTTGCTTAATAAACGGCCGTAACTTTTTTTTAATTAAACTTAGCAGTTTGATTTTTTTACAACTTCATGGGGATTGAGCTTGATATCTCCACGCATTCTCGACATAGAGGGTCTTGACAGACAGCAGACAGACAGACAGAGAAACGGACAACAAAGTGATCTTAAAAGGGTTCCGTTTTTCCTTTTGAGGTACGGACCCCTAAAAAAGGGGTCGAAACTAAAAAGATGAGCTATCGCGATGCCAGGCGCATGTGAACCATAGAAAATAGTCTTGAGCTATAGAGGAGTTTGCCAAGGCAAGTAGGGAGAGAGTTACAGTTACGATCGATCGCGTGGCGACGCGTTGCCGCGTTAACTGCCAGCCTGACCCGCTGTATTAGAAAAACATCATCTAAATTACCTGTTTAACACTACCGGAACAGTAGTGGGCTAAGGCTAAAGCGGGCCCTAGGCAACATTGTATTTCCGGGGCTACTAAAGAAGTTTTCACTTCAGGAATAAAAATTAAAAACAAAAAAAAAAAATCGGGTGGTCCCAAAAATTACGAGCCCTGAGTACGTGCCTAGGTTGCCTAGGCCTTAGTCCGCCCCTGTCCCGGAATCAAACGCCAATGGGGATGTTTGATATTTTTTCTGACATTAGATAGGTACTTTATAGGTAGGATTACTAGGTAGGCGTCGGGTCCAAATGTACTGAATTTTTTGACAGTGAAACTTTAAGACGACAAGACAACACAAGACGTCAACAAGACATTTGACAAGATGCTATGAATTGACAAATGATTGGACCCTACTCTACAGTGCTGCCAAAAGACCCTCATTGTCAAATTTCCCGGAATTTTAAATTCAAACGCCAATTTCTCTAAATTGTGTCGGTGTAAATTAAATCCTGTTCGCTTAATTACCACCAATGATTGTGTACGTGAAATATGATCACGTGATCGAAACCCACGATAATAAATTGCTGCTGATTATACTGCAGCTGAGTTTCACTTGATGACTAGCCATCTCACATTGTTAAGAGTCCCCTCTTCAAATTTGAAAAGCTTCTTACTGCAACTAATTTCTTCTGATTTAATTTGTTGCGAGTTCCAACTGTTCCAAGGCAGCCGTAGTATTACCCCCGGGACTGATTTTTCCTTAGCCGTCCAATACCATATTGATGTGCATAATAAGTAAATAAGTAAGTCATACAGTTAATAAGAGCCGTCGAAGCGTGACAACTCGTCACGCAAACGTTCGTATAATAGTTAGATATAAACTCATTAAACTTTATTCACAAATACAACTTTCTTTAATTCATCATGTAGTTTCTATAAACATGTCTGTTAGTTTTGGTATAGGTGTTTTCTATGTATTTATATACAATATAGTAAGTATGTATGGAAATTTAGCTGTCCGATTAACTAACAGCTAACAAATAATTGCTGGTCATTTACTTATAACCTTATTAAGAGGAACAGGACCAAATTTTTCTTATTTCCTTATTATAATTTTAATTTTTATCCAAATTCTATAAAATGTTTTTATGTCTATTGCAGTTACCTAGTAGCAATATTACAAGCTTTGATGACTTTGATTAGATGGCAGTGTATAATTTGTTTAGGTATATTTATTTATAAATAAAAAATAAAGCATGAGCAGAACATACTCGCTGTGCACGTGGTATAATGGGCTATTATACCACGTGCACAGCGAGTATGTTGCCATACACTCGTCGAGTGGCGAGGGAAGTAGGCAGGAACGTAGTGTGGCCACGTTACTCGTCATGCCGTTCGTCTTGCTCTACGTCTTGCCCATCATTCCCTGTTTTGTCGGTTTTTTGGGCGCGAGTCAAGGACCGGCAACGTGAGCGCGAGTGGCCGGCTACACAATCGCCTCGGACGCATTCGGCATCGAGCGCGTAACACGCGCCATATTTTTTAAATCATTTTTTTAAAATCATGTCTGTCATGAACATTTCCATAAAAAAGCTGGTAGCAAAAATTAAAGGTTTGATTGCATCTTTTCAGACCGTTAGCCCATAAAAAAAAGCTTCGTTTCGCTATAATAAAAATGCATATCGCGCACGCTGTCACAGCTTCAAAGTCCATTGTACAGCAAAGGCAAATGTCCAAGTGCGGAGCGTCGCGAATAATTGCGCGAGAAGAGCAGTGTGTGGGCAGAGAGGGAAACATCACGGCAGCGCGAGGAGCAAGGCGATGAGCAGCGCGAGGAGCATAGTG
The DNA here is from genome assembly GCA_937001555.2 of Hypsopygia costalis. NCBI lineage: Eukaryota > Metazoa > Arthropoda > Insecta > Lepidoptera > Pyralidae > Hypsopygia > Hypsopygia costalis. The sequence continues at coordinate 2,074,606 of OW443351.2, read as the reverse complement.
TGGCGGCGGGGTAAAAGTCTTCATGGCTTGTCTAGGTTTAATATATCAAGTATAAAGACTCATCCGTACAATAAAGTCCCATCTGTATTGTTGGTAGTTCAACTTCGTGCGATTTTATGGGGAACTAAAGTCAGATTTAACGTTATTTGATTCTAAACAGCAGATGATAAACGAGATCAGAAAATTATAAAAACATATGTCTAAAGAATCCAAATTCCATATCTAGTTTAGCTTGGGTTAATACGTTTTTGTTCCATGATCGCATCGGACTCTGTTCTACGGATGAGTCGAATCTAGTCCCAAAGTAACCAAAGCTTGTATTATTATAGGTACCAGATAACTGATAAACATTCACAAATACTTTCTTTTGTAAATGCATACGTGCATATTATAAATATAGAAAACCCAGATCAAGGCAAGTGATATGTTAATGCACACACCACTATAAATAAATATTCCAGACAAATTACACACGGCCAACTAGTTCCAAAGCTTGTACTATATATGGGTACTAAATAACTGATATTATACTTAAATACATTTTTTTTTTGTAAATACATATTAATACATAGAAAACACACAAACATGTTCATACACACAATTATTTGTCTTACGCGGGGATCGAACCCGCGACCTCGGAGTCAAAGTGGCCATTGCTGACCATTCGACCACCGAGCTCGTCCACGCCAACATTAACTTTTTGTTTCATAACATTTACCTGTGCAGCTCCTTTAACTCGAATTTCATCTGTCAGCTGGTGTATTATATTAAAGTTGATGTTCCCCGAAGGATCCACATCTCCAAGTAGTACTGGGAATGCTTCCGTTGGCGATATCTGCTTGGTTCCAATGTATGTAGCTCCTAATTTGTACCCGTTCTGCGCTGAACTCATTGTAAGCGTGTGGGACATCTGAAATATAACCATTTCTATGTAGTTACCTGATACAGGTGCTATTTAACGAAATCAAATTTACAGACAATTTGATCTAATCAAATTAGAGAGCCTAGGCTCTTCTGGAACCGTACAGTACGCGCCCAATTAGGTTCTAATGTGTGAGGATGAATTTCCTGCCTATGGCGAGTGGTGCGACTATAGAAAGATACTGTCAACATCTCATCAAATACCTCCTCCGAATACAACCCTTTGTACAGTCAGTAGAATATGCTGAGGACGGGGTGTAAGTGGTTCATCAACATCTTTGAACCAAGCCAACTTCACCTGCACGCGGTACACCCTGCTGACTGACTAACGAAGCGTAATTGTAAGCTACCCGACTGGGGAATGTACCTCCACCTCACTGAATACCGCAGCCAAATAACAATTCCCTTGAGAATTATTGTGTTCCTGCGCGTGAGTGAGGTCATCGGAAAGGAAGGAGTAGCTGCGTCGGCAGCGGGCATTACGTACGCGCCGCAATGCCAGCTGCCGACGCATATTTCATGTTGCGAGCGTTAATATGGCTACGGTAACCGCTTCACATCAGATAGGCCGTAAAAAAAAACGCAAAAAGAGGCAAAATCTCTCCTCATACTTAATAGCTCGATACCATCTGTGACCTTGGAATAGGCCACTATCATCAGAGCTTGTCACTGAACCAAGTCATAAGGTGCTAGCTAGTACCTGGGTGCTCCCGCCCGAGATGACGGCAGTACTCCATGTGAGGTCGCACTTGCACCTTGTAAAAGTAGAATTCTTTGACGTGGACTGAAGTACTGCTTCGATCTATTGAGCACACCCAGTTTTTTCAAAGAAATTGATCTTTTCCTCCAGGTGACTTCGGAACTGGATGCCGTTGGAGACCGCGAAGCCAATACGTGATCTACTGATCACGTGAGGATGGCTAGAGACAGAATACGTGTCGCAGACAATCACGACAGCCAGGGAGGCGGCAATTGCACGAATCTTTTGTTTCATATGTCGGTGAAGCGCAGAGTATACTAGCTATATATGATAGTCAAACTAACCTGGAAGTGATTGGAGATGCCTTTGTTAAACATCAGTTTGCCGCCTTCAAAGTTGACAGGCATTACCTCTGAAACAAAAGAGATTATTATCATCATTATGGGCACATTTCGATCATCGAAACATAATTTTCATATACATTACATATAAATGTGTATAATGTAATCAAAGTTCTTCAATTATTATTATTTTTAGATGTAGCAAGTTTAGGGGCGAAATACAAAACCGCGTTGCGGCACCGCACCGCCAAAACCGGCGGTGCCGCCCGTCGCTACGCAGATTTTTGCGTGTGCACTGCGCTGCACATAGTGTACAAAAAGTATCATAAAATAATCGTTTAATCAAACTTTAACGTTAACGAAATGTAACATTTTTTGCTATTTTTTTACATACATTCAATAACATTGAAAAATCACAATAAAATGGTTGCCGTACAGTATGACAGCATAACGCTTTGTTTCGCGGCGCCGCAACGCAACGCTCGGTGGTGCGTTGCTTTGCGGTGCGTCGCCGCGACGCGGTTATGTGTTTCGGCCCTTAATGTATGTTTCATATTTAAGAGCCCTATTACATTTGCACGCTGACGCGCTCTCGCGCAGTACTAAACCCGCGAAGGCCGCCGGTGCATCATTTTTTGTAGTAATTTTGAAGTTATATTTATCGTTTTTATTGAAATAAGATAATAAACTCATGCGACAAAGTTTATTCATCATGAAGTAACAATTATTTTCGTATAAATTTTGCTCAATAATATAAACGTTTATTCGAGAAATTAACAGTTTACTTAAAGCGATTTTCGAAGTTTTTTTGGTTAAAAGAATGTTTTTTTTCTATATTAAATCAATGATATTTCAAAATTCCGAGGCCGCTATGTACTATACGACTATATAACAATTAACATTCTATTTTTTTTTTTCATTTGTTTGGAACAGTAGGGACAATCCAGGAGCTCAAAATAGTGAATGCGCGCATTTTATGAAAATCTTTCTCTGCAATTTTGGGTTTATTAAAAAGTTAAGCAAAATTTACAAAAAGCGAGGCCGCTATGTACTATGCCAATAGCTATTCTGTACTATTCAATAAGTCAACATTGTTAATGTATTTTTGTTTCCGAGATCCAGAACGCCAAAATTGGCCATTTTACGCAAAAATACAGTCAAAATGTAATATGGCTCTTAAATAATAATGTCATAATCTAACTTTGAAACCCTATACTGTAAAGTACCTAAAATTTTGTTGTTGTTGTAAATATCTTTAATGTACAAAAACAGTAGCAGTAGACAGAATGGTAAACGTCATTTGTACAAAGGCAGACTTATCCCATAAATGGATCTCTTCCAGCCAACCTTTGAGTAATTTAAATGACACAACAAAAATAATAGGAGGAGTTACATATGACCAGAACTGTGTAAGGACTTATACGTAAGTAAGTACACATCCATGGAAAAGTAAACCTTCTTACTGTGTAGAAATGCCAATATTACAAAATAAATACCACATATGCACACTCGTACTAATAATTGTATAAATGTTAATTACAATCTCAATTATGCAAAGTGACGAACTTGTTGCTTTTAAGGCCTGTCACAAGCGAACTTCTCTAGTGCCGATTTAAAGGAATGGATTGATATAATTTTCTTTGTTTCTTTCAATGTTTGGTAGGGGCTGATGATTTTGGGCCCTTGACTTTAGTAATATTAGTTTAAAATATTGTGTGAAAGATGATTATGGGTGAGAAAGAGCTACCTAGTTGTAGAAATGATGGCTGGTAAAAATGAATGGAAGAAAACAACATATTGCAATGACCCAAAATAATGGGAAAAGGGCAATGGAATGTATGAAAAATTGTACATATTAAAAATTAAAATTGAATGTCCCCTTACACATTTGTCTGTTAGTATATAATTTATATGCTAACTAGCTGTTAAGTGTGACTTCGCCCGCGTGGTCACTATTTAAAGTTTTAATTAAAATAAAAATGAACATGGAAATATTTTTCCCATATAATGGTTACTTATAACTCTCCAAACCTCAATAGCTCCTTAAAAAAATTATGTCAATATCATGGATATACAAAAATTGTATATTAATGGTCAATACATTGGTTTCTTTCGACGTGAAAGAAGACCAAACACATTGATACAAATATACGGAATACCACAGCCAAAAAACAATTTCCTTGAGGGTTCTTGTGTTCCTGCGAGTGAGTGGAGTCATCAGAAAGAAAGGTTGGTCACAATCTTTCATGTGGTGAGCGTTAAATACGGCTACGGTAACTGCTTCACATTAGGCAGGCCATATGCATATCTGCCACCCGATGTGATATAAAGAAAAATAAAATAAAAAACAAATTCAGTGCTTAGTACAAGTGACTAGTAACATTACAGTTTTAATCATTTCTGTGCAAAACTTTCTTAACAAACATCTAAGTATTTTAAAATACAAAGAAGATTGATGGGGTTGGGGGGTAAAATACAAAGTAGATAGATGAAGTTCCCCCTTTCCATGTATCCCAACTGGTAGGGATATTCAAGTCACACACAAGTAGTTTTATGTCACATTTTGTCTATATTCTAGTAAGTAAGGGATAGTGAAGCGAGGCATTTCAATACAAGCAGGGCAGATACACTTCGACCTCAAAAGCTTATATAAATTTAAATAAGCATACCGTACGCGCATTTGAGACTCTTATCGGAGAACAAACATAGCTATCTTGTAACATGCGGCCTAGTATTAGCATGGTTAACTATTAAAAGGACTACTTTGAAAAATGAAACAGCATGTTGTAGTGGCATTAAAGAAATTAGACCACTAAGTTATTCACATTAAAATAATGATAATATTGTTTATAAGGCCAATTTCGGCATAAATTCATTATATTACATCACAAGTTAACCAAACTTAACGATCTTCATTCATGTTTGTTTACGCTCTATTTCTGACTGAATGTGCGATGACAACCCGTTGACAAATTGCCGAAAAGAAAATTAATCACTCCCCATGCCTCTGAAGACCTTAAAATTAGACAAAATCCCTACCTTTGGTCTTTTTGTGCAATTCATCTAGTGTCCCTGGATTTTCACGTTTATTCACATTTTCTATATTTTGTAAGTCGGCACTTGTAAGACCTGCATTAGAAACACGGTATCTGCTGGCTATAGCACCCATTTTCTATAGGATTTCGTTATACTTTCCCTAAATCCCACAGAAATCGATTAACATGTGCAACAAAATTTGTGGAATAAAAGAAAAAGACAATCGCAGCCGTGTGAAGTTGACAGCACAGTAGATACCAACATTATGAACGAACGGAACGAACCCGTAGAAGAAACAGAAAAAAGTACAGCTACAGATTTAAATAAACGTCACGTTCACGTCTACGGATACTAGTGCCATTGCGGAATTTCATTCGAAGAAATTTTCGAGCCTATATTAAAGGAAAGGAGAAAACAAAAAAATCTAATTTTATTACGTTCATTCCCGAGCCTGCAATAAATATATCTTATCCATAGTCCATTTTGAATTATTTGTTACTGCAGACGATCATATTCTAATAAACCCGGTCCTAGATTATTTCGTTGTTTACAATACTCAATACTCAATATCTTTATTGCATATAATATGTAGGTACATGTCGATCATATAATACATGTTAGTTTTAAGTTATTACATGTTATGACCCCATATGGGTATGGCAACAGTCTGAAGTGTACGGAACGGTTTATTATATGTCATATAAGTCATTTAAAAATTCGTCAAGCGTATAATAACATTTCGCTTCCAGTAAGGTCTTTAATTTTTTAATGAAGCTTGCTCCTTGGTCTATATCTTTTATTTTATTTGGCAATTTGTTAAATATTTCGACGGCCATTGAATTAGGGCTAGAACTATGCATAGCAAGATTTGATTTTGGTTTTATTAGCTTGTGTCTGAACTGCTTTCTAACTTTACGTGATCTATTGACTGCTTTTGTAAAGAAGTCGGGATATTTTTTGACAAATTTTCATATCTCCAGGATGTATAAAGATGTTACGGACATTATTTTATATTTTACAAAATACGGTTTGTGAAAGTTAGATGTATAGATGTCGGGAGCTTTTATATTAGCGAGGACTCTAATGCATCTTTTTTGGACAGTAAAGAGTTCTCCCACATCCACACTGTTACCCCAGAGTATGATCTCGTATATATTCTTTGAAAAATGGAAAAATTCATCTGCCCCCCCTAGGTGGGATTTGAACCCACGACCTCTCGATGACCGGTCGAGTGCTCTTCCAACTGAGCTACCAGGAAGGTTTGTGTTGCTGACGAATTTTTGCATCTTATATTGTACTGTGTGAGTCACAGTGTGGCGTCATCAACCTATTAAGTAATTACACTACTAAACAAGGCATAGCAGTCCATCGTTGCAGATGAAATTCAGCTATTTTTTGATAACACCAAACTAATTAAATTATTATTATTTAAATAGTTGTCTTGGCCAACTTGCCGGATAAATATTCTTTGAAAAATGGAAAAATTCATCTGCCCCCCCTAGGTGGGATTTGAACCCACGACCTCTCGATGACCGGTCGAGTGCTCTTCCAACTGAGCTACCAGGAAGGTTTGTGTTGCTGACGAATTTTTGCATCTTATATTGTACTGTGTGAGTCGCAGTGTGGCGTCATCAACCTATTAAGTAATTACACTACTAAACAAGGCATAGCAGTCCATCGTTGCAGATGAAATTCAGCTATTTTTTGATAACACCAAACTAATAAAATTATTATTATTTAAATAGTTGTCTTGGCCAACTTGCCGGATAAATATTCTTTGAAAAATGGAAAAATTCATCTGCCCCCCCCCTAGGTGGGATTTGAACCCACGACCTCTCGATGACCGGTCGAGTGCTCTTCCAACTGAGCTACCAGGAAGGTTTGTGTTGCTGACGAATTTTTGCATCTTATATTGTACTGTGTGAGTCACAGTGTGGCGTCATCAACCTATTAAGTAATTACACTACTAAACAAGGCATAGCAGTCCATCGTTGCAGATGAAATTCAGCTATTTTTTGATAACACCAAACTAATTAAATTATTATTATTTACATAGTTGTCTTGGCCAACTTGCCGGATAAATATTCTTGAAAAATGGAAAAATTCATCTGCCCCCCTAGGTGGGATTTGAACCCACGACCTCTCGATGACCGGTCGAGTGCTCTTCCAACTGAGCTACCAGGAAGGTTTCTTTTGCTGACGAATTTTTGCATCTTATATTGTACTGTGTGAGTCACAGTGTGGCGTCATCAACCTATTAAGTAATTACACTACTAAACAAGGCATAGCAGTCCATCGTTGCAGATGAAATTCAGCTATTTTTTGATAACACCAAACTAATTAAATTATTATTATTTAAATAGTTGTCTTGGCCAACTTGCCGGATAAATATTCTTTGAAAAATGGAAAAATTCATCTGCCCCCCCTAGGTGGGATTTGAACCCACGACCTCTCGATGACCGGTCGAGTGCTCTTCCAACTGAGCTACCAGGAAGGTTTGTGTTGCTGACGAATTTTTGCATCTTATATTGTACTGTGTGAGTCACAGTGTGGCGTCATCAACCTATTAAGTAATTACACTACTAAACAAGGCATAGCAGTCCATCGTTGCAGATGAAATTCAGCTATTTTTTGATAACACCAAACTAATTAAATTATTATTATTTAAATAGTTGTCTTGGCCAACTTGCCGGATAAATATTCATTGAAAAATGGAAAAATTCATCTGCCCCCCCTAGGTGGAATTTGAACCCACGACCTCTCGATGACCGGTCGAGTGGTCGAGAGTTGGAAGACCAACTGAGCTACCAGGAAGGTTTGTGTTGCTGACGAATTTTTGCATCTTATATTGTACTGTGTGAGTCACAGTGTGGCCTCATCAACCTATTAAGTAATTACACTACTAAACAACTTTGGTGTAGATCATTCGGTCATCGAGAGGTCGTGGGTTCAAATCCCACCTAGGGGGGGCAGATGAATTTTTCCATTTTTCAAAGAATATTTATCCGGCAAGTTGGCCAAGACAACTATTTAAATAATAATAATTTAATTAGTTTGGTGTTATCAAAAAATAGCTGAATTTCATCTGCAACGATGGACTGCTATGCCTTGTTTAGTAGTGTAATTACTTAATAGGTTGATGACGCCACACTGTGACTCACACAGTACAATATAAGATGCAAAAATTCGTCAGCAACACAAACCTTCCTGGTAGCTCAGTTGGAAGAGCACTCGACCGGTCATCGAGAGGTCGTGGGTTCAAATCCCACCTAGGGGGGCAGATGAATTTTTCCATTTTTCAAAGAATATTTATCCGGCAAGTTGGCCAAGACAACTATTTAAATAATAATAATTTAATTAGTTTGGTGTTATCAAAAAATAGCCGAATTTCATCTGCAACGATGGACTGCTATGCCTTGTTTAGTAGTGTAATTACTTAATATGTTGATGACGCCACACTGTGACTCACACAGTACAATATAAGATGCAAAAATTCGTCAGCAACACAAACCTTCCTGGTAGCTCAGTTGGAAGAGCACTCGACCGGTCATCGAGAGGTCGTGGGTTCAAATCCCACCTAGGGGGGGCAGATGAATTTTTCCATTTTTCAAAGAATATTTATCCGGCAAGTTGGCCAAGACAACTATTTAAATAATAATAATTTAATTAGTTTGGTGTTATCAAAAAATAGCTGAATTTCATCTGCAACGATGGACTGCTATGCCTTGTTTAGTAGTGTAATTACTTAATAGGTTGATGACGCCACACTGTGACTCACACAGTACAATATAAGATGCAAAAATTCGTCAGCAACACAAACCTTCCTGGTAGCTCAGTTGGAAGAGCACTCGACCGGTCATCGAGAGGTCGTGGGTTCAAATCCCACCTAGGGGGAGCAGATGAATTTTTCCATTTTTCAAAGAATATTTATCCGGCAAGTTGGCCAAGACAACTATTTAAATAATAATAATGATCTCGTATGTTAACCTTGAGGCGGCATATGCATGGTATGCTGAAATGGCGGTATTAACGTCTGTAGCTTGACGTAGTTCTCATAATGCGTAAGAGAAACTACATAGTTTAGCTTTAATTTTTTTAATGTGGTTTTTTTAGTTTATGTGTGTGTCAATTTGTAGGCCTAATAAGTTTACCGTGTCAACGCATTCTAATCGTAATATCGTTCTAATAAAAATTAATGTCTAACGAAGGTTTTTGGTTGGGTCTAAATTGTATCAGCTTTGTCTTCACGAAGTTCAAGTCAAGGTTATTAGTCAAGTATTGATTTTTTTTGCAAGATGTCAGAATTGAAATATCATCCGCGAACAAAACACAGGAATCGTTAATGATTTTTTTAGTTTAGTTAGTTCCGAGTAACAACTATATACAACTGGATTCATGTACAGTGCCACAAACTTATCTGGCCCGGTGGCGGGGGCGGTACAATCGACTTGAGTGTTGCCATTAAACGAAATGCCGCCCGTTTTAGAGGAAACATCATAATCAAAGAAATATATACACTGTCAAAATAATTGCATTGATATACTTATTAATTGTGTTGTGTGTATAGATGCAAAGCCGGCGAGAAACGGTTTCAAACGAGCCGCGAGAAACGGTTTTATTCGCCCGAAAACCATTTACACCCATTTGGGCTGGGTAGAAACGGGTTTTTTCGTTTTTCTAAGATATTTGTACGTTTAAATTTTTACGACTGCTTAAACTATTTTTAAGGCTTAGGTACGTTAGGTACGCAGACTTCAAGCTCCAAATATTAATATTTTCCATATATAATAGGTAGGTATAAAATTCGTAACATAAGTTTGTTTGTGTTTATTATATTTTATGTGTATTGATGAGGCTTAGACCGAGTAGGTATAAAAAAACATAAAGCGATGAGGAAAAAAATTCACTATTTCATTTCATACATTAATTTTTATGTATCGAAATAAGTTTTAAAGATTAAATAAGTAACGAGCATAACTTCCTAAAATTAATGCTGTTTACCTAAAAAAAATATTTATTTTATCTTTGCTAACGTCGGCTAAGAGCCATTTCGAGCTCGTTTCTCGCCGATTTCACGCGGCTAGTTATTCGTTTTACGCCCGCCTGTTTCGTTTTAAACGGCTCGTTTACAACTATAGTTGTGTGATGTTTCAATTAAATATCAATTGCCTTCTATTTTTTTGTTGATTAGTTTTAAAAATGCACCACGTTAAGTCGCGGTCATAGCTATTATATAATATTAGAGAGTTATAATATTACACAGAAACAACTCGTTGACGATTTTTTTATTGTATGTATAGGAAAAGATAATATGTATTTAAAAAAATACAGTGGAATGTAATACGCATACGCGGTAAATAAATTAATTATAACTGGCAATACTAACATTTCAAGATGGCGGCTTTAGTTATAAATTTGGCCACCGGGACCAGATAAGTTTGTGGCAATAAACAAGTATACAAGCGCTTCGGATTCTGTCAATAAAACGATTATGTTCTCCGATAGAATAGGCTGTTACCCGGGTCCATTATTAAGTAATTATGTAAAGGGAATATTATGAACTATTGCATTGTATGTCGTATCCAAATGAATGCAAGTACATGACAAAATAGGCCGTCGGATAAAAACATAAAAAGAGGTTAAATTCGCAAAGAGTGATGTATTATGATAGTGTGAATTCAAATTTGCAACTTCGATAAACTTGTGGAAACTGAGAACATCGAGAGAAACTTTTAAGACTTTTTTCACTATTTGTCCTCCAGGGTCACCTATGCGTTTTTAGCGAATAATGTTTGCTACACTTATACACTGTATTAAATTACCTACAATTTGAGCTTAATTGCAGCTCTATTGATCACATAAGAGCCAAGCTATAGCATTTCGAATATAATAAATTTTTCACTAAAATTGAAGTTTTCAGGTTTTACTCACTTATTTCGCGAAATATTGGCAATACCACTTGCCCTATGAAGAAAGATTACGGAAAATATTTTGTAGTACATTTATTTAGCTTTTATTAAAACCTAAAACGAAGTCTATGAGACTAACAGTTCATTCACAAACTAAAAAAAAACGAAAAAGAAGGTAAAATGGATTATAGAGGGAAGAGACTCAGTGTCTACTACCTACGTCACATATACGTTGAAGCACTTTGGCAGGTACGTATCAGTGGTGTTTGACGGGTACCCAGGACAAGAGAGCACCGATCGTAGCACAAAATCTGCCGAGCGTTATAGACTATATATTGATTCTTCGAATGAAACTATTTTTCACTCCTACACGCTTATAAAAGTGCACCAGGAAAAGATGTTGTTGAATGATGGAAACAAAGAACGTCTCATTCAACATCTCTGCTCTGTATTATCTCTTGAAGGAATTAAAACGAAGATAGCGACGGAAGATGCAGACCGCGGTATCATTCTAAAACGTGGACGTAACAGAAACGAGGCCGGGTGCATTCGGTATACCACTACAGTGCTCAACCGAGGAGAAGTTGAAAGCGCAATGGATTTGAACTACTTATACACGCTTTTACTGGATGTGATACCACATCCGCGATTTTCTGGCAATGAAAATAGAAATTGTGTGGTCAATTTCTATACTTCTAGTAGACCTGGCTACCATCTTCCTCCAAAAAAATGCAACGCCTGCGAAAATTGCCGAGGCTGGCGAAAACTGTCTGGTGGCTCTTTACTCTTGGCGTTGGAGGCGTTGCAGGTACTCAGACGGTACACGAGCTGAGATTCCAGTTATTTGTGAAGACAGCGGCATGTGCAAAAGTTAATCTGGCACGTTTGCGCCCTATTACCGAGGTTGCCTCTTTCCATGCGTTTCGCTCCTATCATCAAGTGCAAAAGTTGCGGGAGGTAGAAAAGGATCCCACCGAGTGGAGTTGGAAAGTCAGCTCCCGCCCATCCCGATCGCGACAAACAAAGAGCCAGCTCCCGCACATCTTCTAAAAAATATAGCCTGCAAAAGCAAAATGGGCATTATTTAAAAGCTGAGTTGAAATGCTCGGCTCTTTGTTTGAATTGCGGAGGAAAGTCGTGTAATAACGTCGCGTTGATTTCTGTCAACGAAGACAGCGATGATTCAGAGGAAGATGAATAAAGACTTCCTCATCAGAATGATGAAGAATTAATTTCATCTTTATCAAAATGAAAACCATCCTCATGAAACGGAATCCCAACCAAAGAAAAAAACGACGATTGACTTAGTTCTTAGTCAATCGCCGTTTTTTCGGTTAGTCATCATTCATTTTATCGAGTGAGATTGCAATGGACCTCTCCCGTCGCACAGTGGTCCGGATTTTGAATATGGTGGACTTAGAACCCAAGATCAGTATTTCTGGCTGAAAAAATTCATACAGACAACTAAGTGAATGCTCATTACTTTTTCTTGTTCTAGCGGTTTTCATGAAATTGTTTAATTTAGCGAAAAAAAATTATTGAAAAAAAAAAATCGGAAATTATTCTTTTTCTCAAAACGTTTAAAAGTGTTAGCAATGAAACCTATTGTAAACTATTATATTACATTTATTTGTTAAATTTACACAGAAATTTTTTGCTTGTACTTGCAGTCTTGGCGTTTATACAGGGTTTAACTTAAAATATTTAATTTAAAAAAATAACATGAAATATATATTGTTTTAGTCTGTTAAGTGGTTTCGGGAAAGTAAAATACTAAGAAAAAATTTATTATATGCACACAAACATCAATTTTGAAAAATACATATAACTTAATTTCATAATGATATTTTACTTCTTGGTTATTAGCGTTGTTACTGAAAGCGCAGTTAGTGACGGAATGACGCATTACCTGCCCCTATTCCCCTCCCCCATTTCCAAATATTGCTATCTCTCTCTCTCTTTCACTCCTTTAATCCCTTGCTAGTTGCGCACTTATGAATCAAATAAAACAGACGGGAGCTCATGTTGACGCGTCATTAGACATTCAACCCTTGAAGAGTCAACATACCTGAAAATTGTAAAGTGAAGAATTTACCTACTCAATCATGGCTGGATTTGGTACTAACCTGGACATTTACTTGTTTCTGCGAAAAGGGGACCTCAAGAACTACAAACGACTTCATCAAGCAATTTTGGATTGCGTTATGCTTGAAGAAGTTGCGCAAGAAGATTCTGAAAAAATATTGAATTTTGCAAGATCTTTCACTGTGAACTTAAATCGCCGATGGGTCGAAGCACATAGGATACAAAAAACATTCATGAAGAAGCATATGAACTGGTTAGAAACAAGAATTAAGTGGCCAGAATGTGAATCTATAAATCTCACCGAAGTTTTTGAAGGGATCGAGAATTTGGACCCTCGTTCTACAGAAGAAGAAGCAGCTGTTCTACCCTTTGCATCTACTTCGAAGGCGACTAGTGACGTGAGTACTTCTACAGACATTGCATCAAGGAAGCCATTTGAGGACTTGGGGAATAAGCAAAAGAAAAGGCGATCGGATACATTACTCGACTATCCTGAAGAGGAACTGACTTTTGCTTTTGTCACAAAGTTAATGTCTAATGGGAAAGAAGGTCTTGCTCGCATCATCGATCATCTCATGAAGAAACCTGAAAAGATTGAAGCTGTCGAATCACTTTTATCAACAGACGAAAAGAAGAAGACTATGCAGGAAGATCAAGCGTTGGCCTTAACTACTTCATTGGCTCTGTCAAAGTGGAAGTATCTCACTTTACGGTCTGCATTATCACAGCAATTGAAGTTTCCGTCTTACCACAAGTTGTTAGAGGCTAAGAAAAGGTGTTATCCAGATCCCACAGATATGGAAATATCAGAAGATACAGTGAAAGTGAAGAAACTACAAGCACTTTTAGACGTGACAACTCGAAGAATCCTGCAAGTCGTTGGTAATGATGTAAATATATGCAGTGGAAACTTGAAGCTAACCTCCAAATGGGGATTCGATGGATCTTCAGCTCAGTGTAACTACAAGCAAAGAAGTGAACTGGCAGAATTCAACGACTCCACTGTGTTCATGACGAGCCTCGTTCCTCTGAAGCTAGCGAGTGGAAATGTTGTTATTTAGAGCAATCCAAACCCATCTTCAACATCTTATTGCAGACCTATTAAATTTCAGTTTGCGAAAGAAACGACTGACTTTGTTAAGCAAGAACAAGCAGAAATGGAGGAAGAAATACGAAATTTGACTATTTCAAGTTGCGGAAACTTGGAAGTTACTCATGAGTTGCACATGACAATGATTGATGGGAAGGTGACTACAATTGTTACAGATACTCCATCTGCAGCTACGTGCAATGTTTGTCTTGCAAAAGCCTAGTGAGATGAATGATCTTTCACAAATGTTTTCAAGACCTGTACGAGAAGATGTATATCAATATGGATTATCAACACTACATATGTGGATTCGAAGCATGGAGTGTCTTTTACATATTTCGTATAATTTGGATTTCAAAATGTGGAGTGCACGAGGGGACAACAAGAACCTTAAGAAGTTAAGGAAGGATATGGTACAATCGGAGTTCAAACAACAAATGGGACTTTTGATTGATGTTGTCAAGCAGGGCTTTGGAACTACGAATGATGGAAACACGGCCAGAAGATTTTTTCGGGAATACGAAAAAAGTGCTCAAATAACGAAGATTGATGCTGATTCGATAAAACACTTCGCAGTCATATTGCAAGTGTTATCTTGTGGGAAGGATGTCAATATCGATGGATTCCGTGAATACTGCAAGAGGACCGCAGAGATCTTTGTACATCACTACCCCTGGTACAATATGCCTTCCAGTGTACACAAAATGTTGATACATGGTGCTGACATATGCAAACATTTCTCTTGTCTTCCTATCGGAATTTTGTCAGGAGAAGCCAGGAATAAGGACTTCCGAAATACCAGAGAGCGCCACACGAGGAAAACGGGAAGACTCCAGAATAATGAAGACATTATGCACAATTTTTTGATATCTTCAGATCTTTATATATCTCATCTGAAACCTAAATACACCAATTTTAAATCATCAAGAATGTTTCCAGAAGCTATGCAGGTATTAATACCAGACGAAATAATAGAAGTTGAAGCAGAAGAAGAAATAGACGTTGATGAAGAAGCTCCAGAAAATGCGCCAGATCCTTTGGAATAATTTTTAAATTTTTATTTATATTAATGTGTATGTTATTTTTAGTTTTTTAATTTAGTTACTTTTTTAATTGTATAATTTAAATTTTGTTTAGTTGAATTGTTATAATTTATTTTATTGTTAAATAGTTTATGTAGTTAAATGATGTATAATTAGAATTATTATTTTTTGTGTTATAACATTTATATGATGTATCGTGTATTAGTAATTGACTGTATTATGTTGGATTTTAGAATATATTAGTTTTTAGTATTTTATTGTAATTTTGTTCAATAAATGACTATTTAGTTGTAAATTGTATAATTAATTGTATTTGTTGAGATTGAAATGTTAAATTTGCTTATATAATTTTATTATATGTTTTGTTACCTACTTGTTTTCTTGAACCGAATTGTAATTTTAAAAAAATAATAATTAAATTAAAATGAAAACGACCTTCAATTATTATACAACCTATCCCTTTTGATGTCCCATAACTTATTGCACGTAGGTGCTCTACATCACTTATAAAAAATCATAGAACAAACATTGTTCGGGGCGCTATGTAGAGTACGTCCTTTAAATTATAGGACATCGAATATTTTTAACAATTATGTTATTAAATGCTATAAATATGATTTCTTAGTATTTTACTTTCCCGAAACCACTTAACAGGCCAAAAAAAATATATATCTCATGTTATTTTTTTAAATTTAATATTTTAAGTTAAACCCTGCATAAACGCCAAGACTGCAAGTACAAGCAAAAAATTTATTTGTAAATTTATCAAATAAATGTAATACAATAGTTTACAATAGGTTTCATTGCTAACACTTTTAAACGTTTTGAGAAAAAGAATAATTTCCGATTTGCTCCATACATTTTTTTTTTTCAATAATTTTTTTTCGCTAAATTAAACAATTTCATGAAAACCGCTAGAACAAACGTTGATGAGCGTTCATTTAGTTGTCCGTATGAATTTTGTCAGCCAGAAATACTGATCTTGGGTTCTAAGTCCACCATATTCAAAATCCGGACCACTGTGCGTCGCCCCTTATAAGATTACTGTCTAATTTCCAATAACCCTGAATACATTGAGTCTTTTGGCTCTGTAACCGATTTTACCTTCTTCGTTTTCGTTTTTTTCAGGCTGTTAGTCTCACAGAGTTCGTTTGGGGCTCTAATAAAAGCTAAATAAATGTACTACAAAATTTATATAATAATAAGTGATTTTAATAATAATATTAATTATTATTAAAATCACTTATTTTGTATTATATAATAATTGAATTTTGAATTATTATATAATACAAAATTTATATAATAATAAGTGATTTTAATAATAATATTAAAATTATAATAAATATTCGTCGAAATATTAGCATAACTACTTGGCCTACAAAGAAAGATTACTGTCAAAGTTTTGTTGTACAATTATTTAGCTTTTATTAGAGCCCTAAATTGTTAAATGTTGTTTAATTTACTCATGTAAATTAAACAAATGAAAATTTCAATTTTCGAGAAAAGTTCGATCTTCGAAGTGCCTAGCTTAGTTGTTATGAATTCAATAGAGCTGCAAAAACGCTCAAACTGTAGGTAATTTAATACAGTTTGTATGTGTAGAACATAATGTTAGCTAAAAATGCATAGTTATGACCCTGGAGACCAAACAGTGAAAAAAGTCCCAAAATTTCGACGTTTTTCGACAAAATTTATATAATAATAAGTGATTTTAATAATAATATTAAAATAATAATAAATATTCGTCGAAATATTAGCATAACTACTTGCCCTACAAAGAAAGATTACTGTCAAAGTTTTGTTGTACAATTATTTAGATTTTATTAGAGCCCCAAATTGTTAAATGTTGTTTAATTCACTCATGTAAATTAAACTGTTGTTTAATTTACTCATGTAAAATTTACTCGAAAATTGAAATTTTCAGTAGTTTAATTTACTCATGTAAATTAAACAAATGAAAATTTCAATTTTCGAAAATAGTTCGATCTTCGAAGTGCCTAGCTTAGTTGTTAAGAATTCAACAGAGCTGCAAGAAAGCTCAAACTGTAGGTAATTTAATACAGTTTGTACGTGTAGAACATAATGTTAGCTAAAAATGCATAGTTATGACCCTGGAGACCAAACAGTGAAAAAAATCCCAAAATTTCGACGTTTTTCTCGATTTTCTCAGTTTCCACAAGTTTTTCGAAGTTGA
This sequence comes from Hypsopygia costalis, assembly GCA_937001555.2. NCBI lineage: Eukaryota > Metazoa > Arthropoda > Insecta > Lepidoptera > Pyralidae > Hypsopygia > Hypsopygia costalis. Next base: position 2,057,287 of record OW443351.2, on the reverse strand, counting down.
AAAATTTGAATTCACACTACCTTAATACACACCATACAATATTTTTGCGATTTTATTGTCTTTATTCGACGGCCTAAAACCACTCTTTCTTAGAGTACAAAAAAGGGATTTAATCATTGAATAAAATAATTTATGCCAATTAAATTTAAATAACATAATATATGTGCACTTTCTTATAGATTTTGCCAGTCACCAAAAATCAATGATTTATAATTATAATAATTTATTTCATTGAACATGCTGTCATAATGACAGTATTGTATTTTTTGACACAAATTATGTAAAATACTACAAGGTGGTATCAAATACACATACGATTACAGTAATATAGATGTTTGCAATACAAAGAGTTTTATCCAAGGCTGATGTTATAGAGTATATGCTGCACTTTACACATAGAATTAAAGAATTTTGAAATATTGCATAAAAAGGAGTTTTCTAAAATTATTTATGCTTATATTTATCTTTTTATGCTCAGGGGAAAATGTTAGAAAAAGTGTAAAATGTAGATAATTTTCATAAGAAGCTAGGGAAAATCCATAACAGAGAGTGGCATGGCAGTCTATCACAAAACTGGTAACTATATTGCGACAAGTGTAAGGGAAGCAATTCTTTCGGCGCATTCGATTACTCGAGCTCGGTTGGTTCTTTTGGCGCGGATAGGTGTGCTAGGCCTCGTTGACTTCGATTCGTTCGGCGCGTTCGACTCGTATACACGTCAAAAACCATTGAATGTAATTTTTTTTAATAACTTAAAGGGAGGGGCACTCTTTTCACTCGTAATAAAAGTGAAAAGTTTCATGAGCTCTCGACTTTACACAATTCATACTTTATTCATTCTCCATATCAACTTGCCCCCCGGGCCATCAACTGGCGACGACCTTGTCCATATGCCTATATACTCTGTGCTCTGTACCAACATAACGCGCAAAACCATAGACTGAGTAACGTGATATATCTTGTAACCGTTAATAATATACGTTATTAATTCTTTGATATAAAGTTAAATACCGATATCTAATACAAGATTGTATCTTTTACAATGGAAGCTGAAATCGTACCGGCGGCGGCCATTTAAAAAAAAACATTATAACTGGCAGCGATGAAACTTTAAAATAAATAAATAAGGTTATAATAATTACTGTATTTGTTAATTATTACATAGTTATAATGTGGGACGTCGCCTAGGTACATATTTTATATGATGCCCTGGATGCTATACAAGTATATGGCCCGCGTTATTTTAAGCGGTTACCTTAGCCCTATATATCGCATTACAATGATTGTAATGCTACGGCCACTTTTTCATAACATTTTATGCTGCACCGGATGGTAAACACGCATACGACATGCGTGTTTACCATCCGGTGCAGCATAAAATGTAGTTTAAAAGTGAAGACAGCGAGGATCAATCTTTATTGTTTAAAACTACTATGGGTGCCAAACAAACATTCGGCCCGCCCGATGTAAAATGGTTACAGAAGCCTATAGGCTCTTACAATACAAGAAGTGTTGGCGCTTTCGCTGTTAATGAAGCATGTCCTCAGGTCAGAAAATCTCACTCACTTGCTGGAACACAACAATGCTCAAGGGTATTGCTGTTTTTTGCGCTATTCTGTGAGGAAGAGTTACTTCCATAGTCTGGCTCGAGTTGACCTGCTTCTCTTTCACCAAAGCATCGTAGGATTACCCGTAGGATGCACTATGTGCAGGTATATCTGAGGTTGGTTTTGAGTCTTAAGATTGTGGTGAGTTCACTTCAATTTGGGGTGTACTCACTCACCAATCTACTTTTGCTATCTGATTAGAATAACTTTCATATATCGGGGGTGTCAAGTCTTCCGAGAAGTCGTGAAAAGCAGCTGAAAAATTGTAGTATCGGTCTTGCTGTTGATATAATACAAGTAATAGTGGAACAAAAAGATTTTTCGGCATGTCAAAGCAAGTTAAAGAATAATTAATAAAAAGACGGGCTCAAAAGGACATAGATTCCAGAGCCGTAATGCTATTTGATAAAAATCTATTTCATTCAACTGTCGAAGTCGACTGTCAATCGCAGTTATTTGTCATCAAATCAATGATAACACATTGCCTATTTATTTAATTTAATAATTGGTTCTCATTCCAATAGGCCGCAAATCTACATTTGATTTTGATTCCATTATTATTTGGAGTTTTCCAGTTAGTGACTGTGAACAAACAAATTACAAATATCTATAAAAATGCCGAAAGTTGTTTCAAGAAGTATTGTCTGTTCAGACACAAAAGACCAAGAGGAATACAATGAGACGAAACCATTGCACATTTACTACTGCCTCTGTGGCCAAATGACCCTAATTCTAGACTGCACGATAGACCGGCTACCCCTTCGTCCCACCGATGGTGCTAGAGTCATAGACGGCTCCAAACATGCCCACAAAATCACCTCTGATCCAGACGAAACAGTTCACTTGAAACGTGAAAAAGGCATTGAGAGGCAATACAGGATGAAGTGTAAGAAATGTTCAGTACCTTTATATTATAAGCCTAATCAGGATAACAATGTGGTTTTTATAATGCGAGGAGCGTTAGTACAGTCAGCCGGGGAAGGAGGCGTCACAGATATATACAAGCAAGTCGCAATAACACAACCTAAGAAAATAATGGTGACAAAACACACAAAGAATATGGGTAAATTCAGTTCGGTGACCGTTTCTACTATAGATGAGGAAGAAGATGAAATTGAAGCTCGAGAAGTGGCTGACAGTTATGCAAACAATGCTAGAATTATCGAAAAGCAACTTGAACGGAAAGGAATGAATAAACGACAGGCGGACACTCCAGCACAGACCTCTGAGAAGAGAGTTAGAGGGACTTTGATTGATAAATAAAGGACATTTTAAATGTTAAAACTGTTGTTTATATGGAGTGTAATATATAAATAAATATCCCTGTACAAATTACACAGCCCCATTTAGTCCCAAACTAAGCAAAGCTTGTGCTATGCGAATTATATAACTAATATATGTACTTTATATACATTTTTGTTTGTAAATACATTTAATATATAGAAAACAATCAGACCAACACAAAGACATGTTCATGCACATAAAAGTTTTGTCTTGTGCGGGTATCGAACCCGCAAGCTTGTAGTCAAAGTGGCCATTGCTAACCTTTTAACCACCGGGCTCTTCATGATATGATATGATAAAACTGAATTAATATTTTATATGTTGTAATTTTATTGGGTTAACTGTACATGCATCACATATTGATGGCTCCTATGGAAATAATTGTATTGTGTAATGCAAACTTTACAGGACAGAGCTTTAGAAAATTAAACATCTTTCACAGGATCGTTGAATTTAAACTTCATATTTTGAAAAACTGAAATTAAAAATTATCATTTTTTATTATTTGACTGTCAAATGTAACACAGTTCAGAGTACCCAACAAGTTATATTTAGAAGACAAAAAATTAAAAATGACAATATTGTGGGATACAATTATGTTATTATTTACATAGAAGCCATTGATATGATGAACAAAAGACATAGCTTCATATGTTGGTGCATCACATTGCACCGCCACTGATGTATGCCTAACGATTTATTACAATCGGGACGTTTGAGTAGAAGTTGTCAAAGTGAGCGTGGGATGGTTAACTTGGGGCCCTATCGTTGAAGCTGAAGCCGATTTCCATCCGATTTTTTGATATTGAATATCAAACGTCAATATAGCTCGCCGGAACTGGCGCTTAAATTCACTTTCACATTCAAGATAGTGTGATGAAAGTGAATCTAAGCTCTGCGGATTTAGAGTAGTAATGATTTAGATACATCTTATATTTAATTTGTATGACGTTGTGCTTTATAAAGTCCAAGGAATAAAGATATTTTGATTTGATGTGATTTGTTTAGCGTAGCTGGTAGTAAGCTGGAGCTCTGCCGACTTAGCTGAAGATGTTTGTCAATAACTAAAACATAAGACCCATTTTTCGAACCAAAATATTCGATGGGGATCGGCTTCAGCTTCGGCTGTAGGCTCCCTGATATTATGTACTATTTTTTTCTAGTATTTACAGGTTAGCAGTCCAATCTACCTTAGGCCTCTTATACACGCTAAGAAATTTCACTGTGTCTACTGCAGATAGGACCAATTTATAATGTACACAACAAGAATTTTGTCGGATCTAGGCACGAAAACCACCGCAAAACAGCAAAACGTCGCGCGTCATGTCTAGCGCAGACAAGATTTTTTTCTTGGTCAGCGCGGAAGCAGTGTACACAGTTCGTGTGTAGAAACGACACGAATTCTTGCATAGGCCCGGCGACTCTTCTTAGCGTGTATAAGAGGCCTTAGGCGATACCCAGTAAGGGTTACACAGGTGAGTTCTAAAAAAAAAAAACCGGACAAGTGCGAGTCAGACTCGCCCATCGAGGCTTCCGTATGTAGGATCATTATAAATTTGATATTTTTCATTATAGTTAAATTAAAAATAATGCGTCAGAAAAAATAAATAAAATATATTTTGCAATGTGCACATCAAGCCCTTTCGTATGATACCCCATTTAAATTAGTAGTTTCTATTTGATATTTCGACCCTCTAAAAAAAATTGTGACCCCCTATTTTTTAACATTTAATTACAAAAGTATTGTTTTGAGATTTATTCTTGTACTTTTAGTCTATAACGATATTACTTGCCAAATTTCATAGTTTTAGGTCAACGGCAAGTAGGTACCCTATGAGTTTTGATTCCCTTGAGAATGTGTAAAAATATGAGGTTTTTGCTGAATAAACGGCCGTATCTTTTTTTTTACGTAAACTTAGCAGTTTGATTTTTTTACAACTTTATGGGACCGTAGACCTGAGTATACAATTCAAATTTCAGCTTGATACCTCTACGCATTCTCGACATGTACCAAGGCTAGGGTCACATTATATAGGTTGATCAAAGAAGAAGAAGTAACTACAAATTTCCAGTTTTCAGATTTATTCCTATGTCTGTGCTTATTATATGATCTAACTTTTTGCCAAATTTCATGATTTTAGGACAACCGGAAGTACCCTATATCTTTTGATTGCGTTTATTTAGAATTATATAATAGTTAAGTACCTAATAAACCAATAATAATTTGTTCATTGCTATTTTTTTGCTAAGCTATACAGCCATGGATTTAGAGGACTCAGTCATAAGTTCTTTAAAAAGACTCAGTCTTTGAGTCCTTTTTGGCAGGACTCAAGTCTTTTGACAAAAGACTCCAAATTCTGAAGGACTTGAGCTCTAAGTTTTATTTATAAGACTCGAGTTATCAAAAAAAGCTCAAGTCTTATTAAACAAGACTCCAAGACTCGAGTCTCTTACAACACTAAGACAGACAGACGGACAACAAAGTGATCTTAGAAGGGTTCCATTTTTACTTTTGTGGTACGGAACCCTAAAAAGAAAAAATAAGTGTCTATGCTAATAGTGTTGTCACAACACTAGTAGCATAGACACAAATTAAAACACTAAAAGACTGGAATGGTTGAAATGTCATTTATATGGACTGCTAACGTGTTAAATTAGGAATGTAATCCTAACATATAAAATAAAATAACACAATGCATTTCCCATGTTTTTTAATTATATGAAAACAATTTTACAATCTTTTAAACAATAAATATAGATAATTAATAATGTCTCAATTTAATATGATTGACGGAATAAATATATCTTTCACTTACAATGTCCCAATTTATTTACATAATTATTTACACTCGGAGTTACAGCTAGCCACTGCTCTGGAGTATAAAAATGTACATAAAAAGATGAATTCTCAATTATATGAAGTTTTGAATAGTTTTGTACAATATTTACAGATTTATCATCATTTATTTTTGATTCTTTATTTGGTATATCAAATCATAGCTTCACATTTACATTAAACTTAATATTATGATAAAGTTTTCCATTAAATTTCGAAGTTATAGAATAAACATCAAAACATCTAAAGGCCATTTGTAAATAAATACTGTGATAATAAATATTAAATATAGTAATATAAATAGTACAATAATAATTAAAAAGTATGCAAGGAACAATGTTGCGAATTGATAATTTGCAATTTTTATTTCTTGCACATTTTGAAAGATTGGCACTTGAAAGAGAGGATCACCGGAAGAGTTAATGTAGTATTTTGACCCCATTGTTAGGTATCGTAGTTTAGTTTGAAGTACAATCAAAGAGAAAAGTATTACAGATTTTTTTATTTTAATGTTTCTATGGGGTGGTAACAGTCTAATATTTTAGAATTGGTTATAATTGTTTTTCTTAACCCTAGAGGAATGTGGTTGACGGATGATGGACGAGGTGTCGACGATTTCTATACTACGTCGCGTTACCGAAGTTCAAAAAGGGCACTTACTAGGGAATCTTAGGAGCTAAGTTTTAAAATTTGCAACATTTTATGATAGAATTTATGTGCAATGATCTAGATTTAGTTATTAAAATAAAAATAAAAAAAAAACTTTTGTTCACAAATTTACATTACACCAATTTAAATTTTTTAATTGTTATAAATAATTGATTACTTTAATTGTTGACTTTATTCTACAAAATTTTGTGTGTACAAAAATGTGTGAAGATAATGGATGTATTATGATTGGCAGGGTCGGACTGGGCCGGAAGGGCCCGGGTGGCTGACAAGCCCGGTGCCCGAGACTAGATGATGGTAGATGGTATATTATCCTACGGTTGCCGCAAGCCCCGCAAGCCAGGCCCGTGGGGGGCCCGCGCAGGCCCCCAGCCTGGCAAATGCCACCTCGACTATATATGGCCAGTCCGACGCTGATGATTGGTATTACAAAATTGTTCAATGTTTTTAGTTGGTTTTACGTAGTTTAAAGTAAAAATAAAGTACGTCCATATTTAAGAAACACATTTATATTATTATTATTATCTCTGAGAAGATGGGGAGGAAGGTATTAGAGTGGAGGCCGCGCGTAGGACGACGAAGCGTTGGACGCCCTCCTAGATCAAGGTTTCCCAACCAGGGGGGCGCGCCCCCCTAGTGGGGCGTAGAGGGATGTCAAGGGGGGCTTGAGACGTTTGTGTTTTCAATAGAAAAAATATTTCAATGCGTTAATGAAGTAAACACTGTAGGGAGAATGCAAGCTCAAGTATCTCACTAGTATTGTCACTATACCACAGAATAATATACTCTAAACTATACTCCCTAGTACTCTTATAGATTGGTTGATAAAAACGTTTTAATTTAGTCAAAGTTAATTTTGTGATTGTTTTTGTACAAATTACATAAAAATAAATGTTGTTAAAATAATGCGATGTTTATTGTAGGTACTTACTTACTGAAAAAAAATATTGTGGGGGGGGGGGCATGAAAATATTATTTGTGATCCGGGGAGCCTTGATGTAAAAAAGGTTGGGAAACCCTGTTCTAGATGGTCCGACGAGCTTAAGAAAGTGTCTGGAAGCGGCTGGATGCGGAAGGCGGAGGATCGTATTTGGTGGAAAGCATTGGGGAAGACTTATATCCAGCAGTGGATAGATACAGGCTGATGATGATGATTTGTAATAAAGTGAAAATAATATTAAAATGATAGCACTTACATAATTGATTTGTTAATGAACAATCTAAAAAATGTTGCAAATTTCATATTATTTTATATGTTTTTTTATAAAACTCGGTTGATACGGTATCTATCTACAATAGACAGTGATCAAAATGTTGAAATTGATTTAGAAACGTATATCAACGTAAATGCTTCCCCGCATAAAATATTTCAATGGCACAGAATCTAAGTACATCATCAACTACCTACTTACTGTCTTTTAATATTATGTTTTAGCATTCAGAAATTGTCGAGAAAGGATAAACGTGATTTTGCCAAAATCAATAATAAAGTACAGACTACAGTACATTTAAGAACAAAAGTGATTCTAACATTTTTTTTATTTCTTGAATTTGATGTTCATGGATTAATGAAGGGATTTCAGCTATCACTAATAAACATTGTATGCTTCACTCAAAGTTTCTTTTTGTGGCGATATTACTCAACTCACAGGTATTTTGAAAGTTTCGTCTCGAAAATTTGCTATGAAATTGATGAACTAACCTTTAAGATCTGTGGATATTAAGTTTGCTCTAGGAGTCCGACCATAATGCGCATAAAGTTATGAATGCTATCGAGCATTATTTGATGACAATTTGTGGTATTTTAATGATATTTGCACAACATGAGTTGCTAGTTATCGTTTATGAAGCACTTCACAGTTGCTATAATATATCGTAAGACAATCTTCATATCTCAATATAAATATATGGAACAGCATCTGTGAATAAACGCTAGCTATTTTCTGATTCAGCATGGTCTAGATGTAGACATTACGAATAGTTTCACTTTTAAATTAAGATTTAAGGGTGAGACTGCACATTGCATTACGATATCGAGCTTAATGCGTTACTAGATATAAAAAAAAAATCTATATGAGTGATGTTATCTAAGCGAACTGACTGCTATGTTCCCATAATAGTAAGCTCAATTTTCTTAAACTGTGATGTTCGATCTGAAGAAAGAGGCTTCGCCCATGTGGTATAAAGAGGCACTTTCGGTTGCAATGGCTGACGTTTTGAGGCAATTGATTTACAATATTACTTATTAAGAGTCAGGTGAGACAATATAGGTACTAAATCATTAATTAACGAAACACTCATATATTTTTAAACAACTCTCTGGACTGTTCTTCTTCCTGGACTGTTTAGCATTAGAGATTTGGTAACTTGCGACGAATTAACTACTTCTGTATTTTAAGGATGTTTTCGACAATTTTTATTTGTTACTACCTAAGTAATTATCATTGGAATACTTTTACAAAATATAGTGCACAGTTTTAAAAATGATTTAAAAGTTGCAGTTTAAAAAATGTAGGTGCTTTAATTTTTCCATATGTTCGCGGGACCACGATTCAAACGTACAAATTAGAAGCCATCCAAAATAATTTATATTTGGAAACTGAAGTAGGTATATTGGTGACTCTTATTAAAAGTTATGTACATACAAACTGTTCGGCTCTTGTACAGACAGTGAGCCAAATAAGTGGTCTACCACACATTCGTTTGTGCTTTTCTTTTCAAATTAAGGTTTTTTTCCGCTCCACGTACCACTTCACCTACTTTATATGTTTATCATAGGCGCACTTTTAAACAAAATTACTCTTCGTGTAGGTACTTCGATTCCTTGGATGACTCCATTGATGGATCCATTACCTTTATAATATTTGAATTGAATAAGGAGAAATACCTATATGAATCGAATGTATGGTTTTTGCTGATATTGAGAAACCAAGAAAAGAAAAAAAATATAAATGTTCAAATTCATCTCTAGCAGATGCGCATCTCTTTATACGAACGTGCTCTCTTCGTTTCTGCCCTAAAACTAGGAGACCTTCATTGCAATCGCAACTCAGTTGCAAACATTGCAATTAGAGGAGAAGGAACAGGAAAAGAAGGTACGGGGTATGGGAAAAAGCAATAAACTTACGTACTTCTTACTAAAAGGGCACGTGTGTGCTCCTTACTTCAAGTGCACGTGCTCCTTGCTACACGTTTCTCCATTTCCCATTCTGACACTCTAGTACCTCATGGGCAAAAGCTTCTTGACTGCAGCCTTACGTAAATATACGTTATAATATAAGGTGTCTATAATACGTGATAAAACCTCAATAAAATGCTAAGTACTCCAATTTTGTATAACTAGTTACTGAGAGTGAAAATCAGACTTGATCTAGGTTGCAACGCCATAATTCGGCAATACGTTCGCAAAAAACTTGAGGCTGACATACCTATTTACCATTTATACCTAGTAAGTGGGTACTTATTATAAGTCGATCGAGTAATATAAAAAGTTTTACAAATTAATGCAACTTTTCTAGTTGACTGTAGGTAATTTTTTTAAAATGCATTGACTTTCAAAGTAAGGAGAATTTTATAGTTAACTTTATGGTTACCTCTGAGCATTTTTTGTAGTTTTTTAGTTTTGTATATTGTTTTTTTGACGTGACAACGTCTTATAAATTGGTTAGCCGGGTGACACTTCAAGAAACTGGCTCACGTTATGCGCTTACAATGAGAGCGAGTGAAAGGCACGCGTCCCTTCTAAGAGCGAGAGAGACAGACATAAAAAGTGAAAGGCATGCGTCCCTTCCACTCGAAAACATTTTACCACTCAAAGTCGTTGTCACGTAAAACTTTCGCCCGTATACCGACTTTACAGGCAACCAATTTTCTTTTTTTCTAGATATTTCGTATATAAAAAAACATTCGTGAGTTATTACGACTAAGAAGACTATATTGAAAAAAATATAATTTTGGCTTCGCTTTTTTTATGTTTTTCTTCTGTTTACATAAATAAACAGAAGAATTGAATATTTAAACTTATCCAATAACTATTTTTCACCAATCATTACGTCAAAGTTCGGCAATTAATGCAAAAGTCAGATCGATTTGTAATAAACGTCTTAAGAAAGAGAGTAACTGCAGCCACATAAAATACTTAATAAATTCCTTTACATGTAAGTATATTTACTCCATTATTAGATATGTGTTACCTCAAGTTCTTTGCGTATTTGTTCTTTTCTACCATCAGTTATTATAATCATATTAATCCTACTACATAGAGTTAGTGGTCGTAGGTAACTATTTTTTTTTACGAAGAAGCTTCATTTTTAAGTGCGTATTAAAAATTAGACATTTAAAGAACGGATAGATTTTAATTGTCCCTGTTATTTGCGTCTATTCTCGCGTGTGGAACTACTGTGGTCGTCCTGTTTTTCGCAATAGCTAATCTAGCCTTTGCTATTGATCTAAGCGCAGAAAGGTAAAAGGTAATAGACACTCATGCTAAATTTTCGCAAAAAACTTAAAAATAAAACTTCTTCCTGTACGTACTACTGAAAATTGGATCGCTAAATACAATCAGTGCGTCAAGTCTTTCTATCCGGTATTGTCTTATGGGTCTATTAAAATTTAAAATGCAGCGATAGAATAACAATCTAATAATAAAAAATAAAACAAGTTTAGCTCTATAATGCTGAAAAGATTGACTACACTCTATAAACACTGCCACTGGTTTATCTTTAAAATCACATAAATGTGCGCTAATACAGCTGGCCAAGTAAGTAATCCTGTAGGGTAGTACCTTCTGTATTTTCTTCAATACAATTTTATTGTACAAGAAGAAATTGTAACAAAGCATTGTTCATTTAAGAAATTTTAATGTCTGAGTGGATTTTTTTTAAATAACTGTGAGTGTGCTTGTTGGCCAATATCTTCGTATTGGTACACTGCAACTGCAATGGCCAACTGCATTTGGCTAAGCTCTAGCATATAATTATTTCCAAGGCTCATTCATAATGAAGAGTAGAAAAGAATCGTTCGCGAATTCCTTTGGACTAGGAAACCTTAATATATTTCACATTTCAGCGACGCATTACTTAACAGGTATTGGCTACCTAAATCTAGAATAACTTGAAATAATAACATTACTTACAATAATAATTACCTCTAGCTACTTATTGTTTTGCGAGATAATTATTTTCTCTCTCAGAATTCGAAAAATTACAGTACCATTTTCTAAATTTTAGAATATTTCAAAAGGGCCATCTTCAAAAGATTTATAACAAAAGGTCTGAGCTTAGACCGAGCCATACATTCCTCTGTTCCAATAACATTTTTTATCATGGCCCTCACATTGTAGTTCATTAATAATGTTATTTTTAAATACGTATCCTACGGAACTACAAATCTCACTTTTAAATGTTATTCCCAGTACAGTAACTAATTTTTATTTTATTTTCAAAAGTACTTAAGTACCTAATGTTGTTCCGCCTGGTAAAAATGGATTTTAGTACAGAAGATGAAACGAATATTAGAATTTTGAGCATCACTATTCAAGTTTCAACCAGTGTGGTCATACGATGAAATATGATATCCATAAAGTGAATTTTTTAAACCAACACTGGTTTCCGCTTTCGTTTTCGTCTATGGTGCGCGTGACATTTCGCGCGTCTGTCGCCATCTTGCGCGCCATGCGGTGGGTTCTCTGCGCGTGGCTCGGGCTGGGGTTCGGCTGGTGCTATAACCGCTTGTAAGGCGGCGGAGGCATCGTCGCAGGTTGGTGAAAAGGGTGGTACTGGCGAGCTAGGATGTCGCCCTAGAACAGCCCAAATATTGAACATAATCTGAAATGCCCTGTCTGTAATTTTCGGAGTTTGTGTATTGTTTTTCTACAATTGAATAAGTTCAAGAAGTCAAGACGGGAAGCAAAGAGGCACTTTAAGGATTCGAAAATCAATTTATTTATGAAAGTTTACCTTAGAAAGGAAACGTTCTATAATTTATCATTTGAGCAATAATATTTTTTTTAACAAAGTACATAATAAATACTTACAACTTGGGGCTGTTGGTTCTGCACTTGTTTTATATTCCTCTCTTGTATCATTAATTGATGCGCTGCCCTAAAACACATTATATTTATTAATGCATACCTCTCCAAAACAGTTATTTGACTTTAGTATAACGTTAATGTTACCTGTCCATTTGCTCCGGTGTCATTTCGAGTGCCTCTTGCATTTCCCGAGAAGTATTTCTAACGAATTCAGGATCACAGTATGCAGCTAGTCCTTGCTCAGCTAAAACCTATATTAAAACAACAAATTTATTATTTTAAGTGTACTGGAGCTAAATATTTTCTGATTAAAAATATTTGTTTTCGAACTGTTAAGTCAGTGACTGGACGAACACAAGGGTTTCTGCCAAATAGATGTTAATATATACTTAAGTTATTATGTTTATTTAATCTTCTTTTAAAACTGCAAGAAGTTAATTATGGTGCCTCTTGGCCTATTATTATTAGTAATAAGACGTTGTATAATATTTGTGGCATCTGGATCTGACATGACATTTCAGAAGAATTTTATAGCTTCTAATAACAGTAGCTACTCAATAGTTTATCATGAAATTAATGTCACGGTTTTCATGATTTATAGTACATGTTTTATATAGCATGCACAATATTCTCTTTAGGCAATCAGATTATGTGGAAACAAATTTAAGATGCAGTACCCTGGTGACGAGACTTTCTGCAGACCCTACTACTGGTACCGACGAATTGTTCCCACGAGGACTGCCAGGTAAAGACATCACGCCGCGCCCGGAGCTATCGCCGCCTGCAAACCGTGTACGTAACTTTGTAATACAGGATTTGTTATTTTATCATAATTTGTGATGTGTTTAGATCAAACTTTGATTTGATTATATAAACTATTTATTCTAAGTTAACGAAACAAAACATGTTATGATTGTTTGCATCTTTTGCTATTGATCTAGTGCTATATATTCTAAACTAAAGCTGTTTATTACAAGTCTATATATGTTTCTTCTAAAAGCAATGAATGTACTTCTTAGTTTTTATGTACAAATTTTAAGTCCTCGTGAATTTTTACGATAAATCGAATTAACGTGCAACCTCAAGAATCTTTAAACAAAATAAATTCGTCTATATAAGCCGCTAATTCCTCAACTAGATATCACTAATGCAAAACTATAGCTTATCAAATGGCGTGTCAGTCTCATGCTGTTATTTAAATTAATGATTTTAATATGTAATATTATTTTATTAGTCATTACTCACTAATGAATAAATAAAACGTTATGCCTTAGAAATACAATGAACTTTACCTGCTTATTATTTTTAAAAGTGCAAATCGTGGTCATGTAAATATGTATAATTTTGTCTTTGTGTGAAATATTGCAAGGTATGAATCAGCAAAAGCGATGTGACTCGTGAGAGTGTGTTTATTCAATACCGTTTTAGAATCCTGGTATATAAAATCTCCTGAAAAGCACGTAATATAAGTGATATGCGGTCATTTCTCGCTACTGACGACGCTTCCTTCGTCGGGCATGGAAAGAAAATAACCGAGATAATACAAATTTTGACCGTGAAAATATTTTCGTAGACAAACTAAAAATCATAAATGTTTATCGTCACGAAGAATCGAAATACAAGGGATATATCGATAGTGAGAAAGGATAAAAGAAAAGAGCGGCCGCGGAAGGAAGGTCGTCTCGCGGTGCGGACCTGGCGAGTGCGGGCGATCTACAAGCCGGGCGGCCGGCGCATGCGACGCGGCCGCCCCCGACGAGGCGCTGCGCACCATCCGACCTGGCACCGCGGGCCGCAGCGCGCGCAGGCTGCGCCGCTCGCCGCCGCGCGGACCGCCCGCGCCGCCCCCGCCGCCCCCGCCGCCCCCGCTGCCGCCCGAGCGCGCGTGCGAGAATGCGAATGGCAGCTTCGCCGCCGCATTGTAGCCGTACAGCGTCATCGTTCGCGTTTCAGTCGTCGGAGTGCACTCGTTCGCCAACAGCGGCGATATCTTCGGCTGTATTGTGCTATCTATCGGGTTCGGAGAAGGCGTTTTGTCCTCCGGCGAGGCTTTCTTCGGTACCGCCAGTTTCTCCCGAGACGACGTCGAGTCCTCCGGGTGGACCTTCTGCCGCGACACCGTGGGGCTCGATTTGAACGCCGTTTCGCTCGGTGTAGAGAGGTAGTTCACGCACCCGAAGGCTAAGCCGATCTGACCGAGCATTTCCGGATAGTTAGATTTTTGGTTGCTGTTAGTGATATACGTTACCGAAATCCACGCGTGAGCGGTGAAATAGAAGATAAAAAAGTGTTAAAAATAAACAGTAAGATGCATAAAATGAGGGTTACGAGTATTAAGTTCAGGGTGCGAAGGCTGAGGCAGGAGCTAAAGAACAATCTAAATCGCAAATTCACTACAAAACCACACTTGACTACCTTCGTAAATAGCGTTCTTTAGATCGTTTGTGGTTCTTCTGCAATGTAATAAGCATATTTAATTAGATTTGAAGTTATTTATTACGTCTCAAAATTATTAGATTATAGTGTTTGTTATGACGTCATGATGTGTATTACATACATAGAAAGAACTTATACTCACTCAAGGACTTGGTATATTTTTTCTGATTCCCCATTAAATATAAGTGGTCTTAATGGTATTTGTTCTTTCGGTTGTCCTCCATTAGCCCTGAAAATATTATGTTATGAATTGTATATTTGAGCGTATTTTACATTCTCATGAAATAGTTATTTACTTACAAATTTGGTGCCAGAGGCAAAGGCCCCATCCCATACTCTTTTTGCATCATTGAACTCAGATGATTACCAACTCCCTCTGAAATCACAGACATAAGATATGTCATCTCATTATCATCTAAAGAATCCATCTTCTAACGTAACTTAGGTATAATTGCCAATGCATATCGAAAATACAAATTATATAAAAAAACCTAAACATTTCAGTGTGGAATTCTGAGACTCCGTTATTAAACAATAAAACAAAATAATTTCTAAAATATCTTACCTCCAGGGCCGTCACCGTGTTTCCTGTGTCTGTGGAATTGTCTGTTTGGACCATGTCTTCGTATACTTGACCAAACTCCGCCAAATAATGAATGGTTTCTCTGTAATTAAAAGCTAATTATAATAACCCTATTCGATTAGTACGATAATGCCCTATTCCGGAAATGGACACAGGGTCCTAAAAGGACTCATTACTGAAATGACTCAATCTCAAAACGACTTGTTCCGAAAATGACCTATTCCGAATATTCTATGGCTATTATTAATGTGGTTGCCTTTTGACACGATTAAATTAAAAGGAATCTAAGGAATTTAATTATTGAGGTACATGACCTACTACACATTTCCATCGCTGTATCTCCTGTGTAACTAGGATTAACAGCGGCTATCACCAAATTAATAATGAACAGTGAAGTTCTTTGCGGTTCCAAGGGTAAAGCCACTACGGCCACTTTGGAACTCACGACAAAAATCTGTTGATATTATTAAGAGTAGTTATTTGTTCATCTCCTTTATATTTACCCTGTGCATAGGTACGTCGCATTCAGTAGATATGTCATCTAGGTTTCCAGATATAGCTCTCTTGAGTTCTGGCCCTGCTTCATGCAAAGTTCGAAGGCCTGCTTGTAGCGTCATTTGATGATTTTGCTCGTCATTTTGTCTCATCTCTTGCTCCTTCCTCTTTTTGAACCTTGTGATTTAGAAAATAAGTTACATAACTGATTGTCAATCGATGCAATATTTCTGTCTGTTTACTTTTCAGTACTTACTAGAGTTCCATGAAAGTAAAGTGCAACTATTAAAATCTATGTCTAATAAAGTTTTATTGAATTAAAACATATTTCTAAAGTTGTAAGCTTTCTATCTAAAAATCTTTCTACGAAAGATGTTTTTTTTATGACTTTGCATTATAATTTCTAAGTTTAGATGTAAATGAAGTATCAATATATTTATATTTTCTATTAGAATGTTCCTAAATTATATTAAAATATATCAAAGCAGTAAACAGTGCTAGATATGGTATATTAAAAATAATCTTCTCGCCATTATTTTAACTATATCTAAAATATTTTGGGGCAAAAATATCACAAAAACACAACATGTAAAAAGTAACAGAGGGAAACAAAAGTGGAATAGTTTACAGAATCGGGGAATTCAATGTTTTAAATCTGCATGCTTACTGGAAGCAAGTTCAATTCTCAAAGGGGGCAAAATTTAATCAAAACAACTATTATAGTACTGACAATTAATCTTAGTATCTTTAGTTTCCAAAGGTAAGGACCATGCAGGATATTTTCAATATCTTTAGTGTTGGTATTTACTTGTTTTATTATTTATAGACGTTACTATGTTTATATTAAAATCTATTTCTCAAAGGGCCACTGTAGCATTTAAGAAAAACACTAGAAGGGTACATTCTCTGTTTCCTAAACAACATACGTTTCCTTGCGTTACTTACGCGTGATTCCTATGAAACAAAAATAAATGTGTCAGTTTTAACTGAACTGAACAAACAAATTGACAATAAAATAGAAATATAAACAGAAGAACAAAATGCTAAATAAAATAATTTTCTCTCTGACGACCAATTTGACATAAAATACTCAGCTAACTTCGAGATCTTCCTGTAAGAATTATTCGTCTCAGATATTTAAACTCAATTTGATGGCTATATTGTCCAAGAATTTATAATATTTTCGAAAAAACTCAAAATGCTCCTAGAAATAAATTGTGGACTGATATGATGATTAACAATGTTATAAATAATAATACCTATGATTATTTTAATAATACGATTCTAATAGACCAGAAACTTAAAAATTTGGCCCAACTAAATATTGATTGATTCTAAAAATTATGAGATATTGCGTATAATATTTTAAAACATGGTCTAAATGTATAATAAGATTGAAAATAGATGATATAAGGGAAAATTTGCACACATTTGTCGCTTACCTTCTAAAGTAGTCTTGTATAAGGAATGTAGCGTAGAATTTTCCTACAGTAATCTCGTTGGGGTCTCCAGGGGGAGGCACCACTTGGTCTAGAAGTTTCGGGGATGTGCGTTTCCAGATTTTCTTTATTACTGCCCGGAGCTCTGTGTTGCAGTCGTCAATGTTTCCTGCCAATTTGCACAGGTCAGTCTTTCCGTTACTAAAGTTCATTGCTTGATTTTGGATCACTATTTAATTTCTATGTTTTGCTAAGGCAGCCATGTACACATAGTCCTAGGTACCTACTTTATAATGCCTTCTTCATCGATTGTCAATTTGTTCTGTTAGTTGTCAAAAAAATATATAATATATATATACCATTGACTACTACCATGGACGGTACAAGTGACACAACTTTGTATCTTTACATAAACTAATTGGTAGCGGAAGCACAGAATAATATGCGGAAGCACGCAAAGTAGCGTAGATCATATTGCCTGTAAACTTGACTTTCGCATAATAACACCTCAATCAATTAACTATCTAATTGCTTATTTTTTATTTATATAAGTTCTATTATATCTTCAATTATTGGGCCTAATTCATATCTTCCAGCAAATGTATTTTTCCGTATAAGTTTAGGACAGAGGTCACCACCCCACAGAAGGCAATTTTTTTGTCCCGTGCATATAGCAATAGACCCCAGTGGTCTAATATAGACACTTTTATAATCTTTTGAAGGTGGTTACGATATCTCTTACCTTCAGTTTTAATCTTGAGCGAAGTCCGTACAACGGCGAACAGTGTTGCGTTAAACAACACAGTGCCGTCAGAATTGAGCGGCATGTTCATCGACACGAGTCGCTTACATGCCACTCGGTGCGGGCACAGCTTACCGAAACCTGCAAGATATTGTGGAATATGACGCATGAACTTTTGACAGATAGATGGCGCTATAAAGTTAAACAACACAAAGCTGCCAGAATTGAGAGTAATGTTGCCCAGGGTCGTTTACATGCTACCTATTGAGCGGATGTTCATCGATACGAATCGCTTATGCCACACGGTGTGGGCACAGCTTGTCGAAACCTGCAAGATATTGTGGAATTTGACGCATAAACTTTTGACAGATAGATGGCGCTATAAAGTTAAACAACACAAAGCCGCCAGAATTGAGAGACATGTTGACTTGGGTCGTTTACATGCTACCTATTAAGCAGCATATTCATCGACACGAGTTGCTTACATGCCACACGGTGTGGGCACAGCTTGCCGAAACCTGCAAGACATGGTAGTATTTGACGCATAAACTTTTGACAGATAGATGGCGCTATAAAGTTAAACAACACAAAGCCGCCAGAATTGAGAGACATGTTGACTTGGGTCGTTTACATGCTACCTATTAAGCAGCATATTCATCGACACGAGTTGCTTACATGCCACACGGTGTGGGCACAGCTTGCCGAAACCTGCAAGACATGGTAGTATTTGACGCATAAACTTTTGACAGATAGATGGCGCTATAAAGTTAAACAATACAAAGCCACCAGAATTGAGAGTCATGTTGACTTGGGTCGTTTACATACTACCTACTTTGGTGCAGCCACTGTTTACCGAAACCTGCAAGATATTGTGGAATTTTACAATTGACGCATAAATTTTTGACAGATAGATGGCGCTCTAAAGTTAAACTTTACTGTGCGATCAGAATACAGCGTGTATTTATGAAGATATATATAAGAAATTCACGTACCTAAAGGTGGGCTAATTTTTCTTAACAAAGTAACTACATCTAAATGTTTTATACGCCCCTTCGCGTCTGGGTCGTATTCACTCCATAATCTGAAAACAAACGTAACGTTTATTAATAAATTACATAAATGAATATAATTTACCTGCATAATAAATAATTATAATAGTTATGTACAGACAAGTCAGTCAACCTTTACATTTAATTTTAAAATGACACGCATTTATTACGATATAAATTTATTTTTAAATTAATTACTAGAGATGAAATAGCCTACACAAAGTAAAGGAGTAAGAGAAGCTCGATGGCATCGTTGCGCGTGTCAGTCTAATCGATTACGCAAGTTAAGCAACATCGACCGTAGCCTGTCCATGGAAAGGTTTATTTATCTCGGGCTCCTCCGTGCTACGGAGGGTACGTTAAGCTGTCGGTCCCGGCGGTTATCATTAGATGACATTCGTTAAGCTAAGTCAGTGACCTTTAGGCGGCTTGAAAACACTGGCTTTCGCTCCCGCAGTTGAGCCGCGTGGTGGAATATGCTCTAAACCCCTTAGATTGAGGGGATACCCGTATCTCAACAGTGGGATGATTATGGGTAGATGCCGTTGCCGGACATAAAGTAAAGAAAATTTAAATGTCGTAGGTAATAAATATTTTATTCAATGTTAAAAGGAAGGTAGCTAGTACTGCAATTATGAGCCTCTGTTAATTTTTTTAATTAAAATGTATGTACAGTACATACATTTGAACATAGGGTTATAAACAACCTTACCTTATAAATTCATCTAAGTGATGTGGTCCCAATATTGACCAGTCTCTAGTCAAATAGTCAAAATTATCCATAATGACCGCGACGAACAAATTGATGATCTGAAATGATAATATAAGAATACAAAATAAAAATAATATAGAAATACTTTTGTCTTCCATGCTACAATCTAACAGTCGTATTTTAATAACTTTTAAACTTTCGCCTTGCATGATTTATGAAATATAAGAACGGGAATTAACGCGATCATGCATAAGGGTATTTACATACCTTTATTATTGCCTGACGTTTCGACCAGGTTGCACCGGCCGTGGTCACAGGCTGACTGTCTCAGCGGTGTTACTCTGTCTCCGTTGTCGAGTTCGATGAATCTTCATCTACCTCCGTGTTGTTCGATATCCATGTACCGCGACATACTACACTCACGACATCCCTATTCTGCGAGCTAACCGAGCAACCTGGTCGAAACGTCAGGCAATAATAAAGGTATGTAAATACCCTTATGCATGATCGCGTTAATTCCCGTTCTTATATTTCATAAGTCGTAATTTAGTTTATTTACACTTCAATTACATACAACGATTTTAATATTTGAACGCCATTATCGATGGCAGAATATTATGGAACATAATGACAAAATGACAACTGTACAAAAATATTATTCTGGAAAATAAATATTCAGTCATCCATTCAATCATAGGAATGTACGAGTTACAATCATCACAATACCTGCACTATTAGGAAATATTTAATATATTTTAGTTCAATAATTTAAAACAGCTTGCAAAATGCACCGCGCAGTAAGTGGTACAATAAAGGTGGAGTGGAGACAATAAATTAGTGTGTAGTTACTATCACAGTATAGTACTCGTACTAACACTATGTACAGTATTGCCACTCCCTGCTCCAGCGGATAAGGTCCTATATACATCGGTCCTTCGAGCCCGAATATTCCAGCTGGATCACATAGGCGGAGAAGATCCTATACATTGGTCCTTTGAGCCCGAATGTTCGAGCCGGATCACATAGGCGGGAAGATCCTATACATTGGTCCTTCGAGCCGGGTCACGTAGGTTCTAGAATACAGCAATAACTCACCAGAAATGAGCATAGAACATAAAATGAGATGAAGTATGGGAAGGCGAGCACGCTGCCGCAGGTGCCGCCACCGTCCTCTCCTTCCTCGTCGTAATTCTTGTCGCACTTCACGTCCGGTTCCGGCGACACGCCCATCATTATGTCTTGCCAAGCTTCTCCTGTCAAATCACAATCTTTAAATAAATATAACTATAAATGTATGTCATGATATTACACGGTGACATTTAATTCTGCTTGATGAAAATACTGGGATTAGGATTGTCCTTAACTAGTTTTTTTAATATTACGTCGGGTGGCAGACAAACATATAGCCCGCCCGATGTGAAGCGGATTAAATCTCTCTATGAAAGTGGAGAATTATATTAATTATAGCGAAAAAATAAATTTTAGAAAACTGACTAGAGTCAGTCCTAATAAAGGGAAGGAAATAGTGCTTTTTGAGCATTTTTTTTAAATTATTTTTATACTATTTCCTGACAGCCTTGAGAAGCTGGCCTGGTAGTTGGCAAGGTCGACTGGAAAAGACCACGCGGTCGCTCACCTACCCGTTGGTCAGACCTAGTCAAAACACTAACTGGCCTGCCAATAGCTGAAGCTTTTAAGACCGCCGAGGACAGGAAAACGTGGAGGAGTATAGTGCACAGAGCGACCAAGACTTCAAACTAGACACGACCTGCAGCAATGAAGAATACGACTATGTCTTCTTAGTAGATACTATTTCCTGTACTATTTATGTATTTGCAACAAGCATACATCTGAGGTGAAGTGGTTAGCGTAGTCATATAAACGCATAAACGTTTGCAACATGAAATAACACTAGCACCACCGTTCCCACTACCGACACAGCAAATTCTTCCTTTCTGGTGACTCACTCTCAGGAACAACAACCTTCGAGGAAATTATTATTTGAATGAATAAATGAATGAATGAATTTATTTGCGTAGATAAAGGTACAAACTTGGTGTTAAATTTATAATATATAGCATCTTTAAATCTGCTACTTTGATAGCATGCAAATATTTAATTTATACAAATCAACTATTAAATTTCAAAAATGTTACATATTAATTAGAATTTATTTAAATATTGTTAATTATTTCTCAATTACGTCGTCTAGGAATTCTGTCACAGAATAGTAACGTTTTACAGACAAAATATCACGTAGAACTTTTACAAACTTTTTATATGGTAGTAGTCGAATGCATTCTGGTAGTTTATTAAAATTTTAATTGCCATGCCATAGCAATTTTTTTGATATAATGCTGTGCGTGGAACATGAGTTAATACTAGTCTATTACTATTTCTAGTGTTGCGTGGATATAATTCTAATGCTTTTGTAAAATAATGCATATGTAACTTGACAAATTTAGCCATTTCAAAAATATATATACATGGTAAAGGCAATATGTTGAGCTTAAGAAATAATGGAGTTTTTTTCAGTTTGGTTGCAGTATTCTAAGGTGGAGGTACTTCCCCAACAGCTTATAAAAACGCTGTGCTCTACTTCTCCTTTGCCACAGTCTTTATTTTGAGTCGTGCAGGTGGGGTAGACTTTGGCTGATGGATTTGGTTACATGATCAAGGCAATAATAAAATACCCTTAGGCATGATCGCGTTAATTCCCGTTGTTATTATCTTTTGTTATCGGTATTGTCAGTACGTGATAAAAAATCCTTGTATCTGATTTTGTGCTATCACTTTCCCAAATAATCATAATATTTAACCCTACACGCGACCTATTGGTCAGTTCCCTTCTATATAGCTCTGATATAAAAAGAACATACCTGTGGCAGATCTGAACAGCACGAGGATCGCTTGAGGAAACGTCTGGAAATGATTATTTCTCGTGATTGGCGTTTCGTCATCGATTGCAATCTTCCCAAATACCTGCAAGACCAATCATTATGACGTCATAATGTTAACTTTTAACTACCTGCTGCCCCGCTTGATGAAAATACTGGAATAAAAGTATCCTTAAGTAGTTGTTTTTAGGGTTCCGTACCTCAAAAGGAAAAACAGAACCCTTATAAGATCACTTTGTTGTCCGTCTATCTGTCTGCCTGTCTGTCTGTCCGTCTGTCTGTCAAGACCCTCTAAGTCGAGAATGAGTGGAGGTATCAAGCTGAACTATATACTCAGGTCTGCGGTCCCGTGAAGTTGTAAAAAAATCAAACTTCTAATTTTACGTAAAAAAGAAGATACGGCCGTTTAATCAGCAAAAACGCATATTTCGACACATTCTCAAGGGAATCAAAATTCATAGGGTACTTTCCGTTGTCCTAGAACAATAAAATTTGGCAAATAACATCGTTATAGACTACAAGTACAAGAATAAATCTCAAAACTGTACATTTGTAATTAAATCTTTAAAAATAGGGGGTTAGATTCCTGAACTATTTATAATGATCGGATACGTACGGCACCCTCGGTGGGAAATTAGTATGTATTTAGAAAAAAATATAATTAAAAAAAAAACACCTAGATCAAGACAAACATACATCTTCATGCACACAAGTATTTGTCTTGAGCGGGGATCGAACCCGCGACCTAGGAGTCATAGTAGCCATTGATAACCATTCGACCACCGGGCTCGTGAAAGCAATTTATTTATTTATTTATTGCAGTACATGATGTTATAGTACAAGGTTCTTACATAATTAAAATGGTCACAAACATGAACCCTGTTTATACAGCACAGCAATGTAATAAAAATTTAATCTAAAATTTTTGATTAAATTATATTTCAATTTTTTAAGCTATTGCATAGCTTCTATCGCGGGCCTTGAGCGCGGGGACCGAATCCAGAAATTCCGTAACGAAAAAACCTCACGCTCCCCACTCCGACGGGCAATATATGTAACATAGATGTCGCAACTTTGCTTTACTTCCAGTTGCTTTTGAAATACTTCCCCAGCATACTTTCATAATGATTTAGTTCTAAGAATTTCACACAGATGTCGCGACTTTGCTTTACTTCCAGTTGCTTTTAAATGCTACCACAGCATGCTTTCATAGTGATTTAGTTCTAAGAATTTAACATAGATGTCGCGATTTTGCTTTATTTCCAGAAAATTATAATTGCATAAGTTGATACAAAATGCTATGCAATAGCTTTACCGCGGCAGTCCCCGAGTGCCACACGTCTTTTTATATAAATTTAAATTTTTATACAATTTATTAACAATATTATTTATTTTATGTGATTATAACAATAATAAATATTCCTGGACAAATTATGGCCGTGTGGCCATCTAGTCCCAAACTAAGCAAAGCTTGTACTATGGGTACTAGATAACTGATATAATACTTAAATATATTTCTTTTTATTATCATTAAATCAACTCTTCAATTGAATAATAACATTTAGAAATCAATCTTTTTTTAAGTAATAATGTTTATTAGAGTGACGTGATCCATTCTTACCTGCATCCCCACTACAGCATAAATGAAGAACAACATAAGTATCAACAAGGCGACGTATGGCAGTGCTTGGAATGACTTGATGAAGGTCCATAGCAGCGTCCTGATGCCCTCGCCCCTCGACAGCAGCTTCACCAGTCTCATCACGCGGAACAGACGGAAGAAGTTTATTGACGGAATTGAACTCTCCTGCGAAATTATCATTGGTGTGTGTTAGAATTTTGATAACGGTTATTTTGGAAACAAAATGGTTGCGTAATGTGCGATTCCAGTTTGGATTTCTTCTGCAAACTTTCACTCTCACAATCACATACTCCAAAACTTCCATAACACTCACACATCCTCAACACACATTATACACACTCCTTTTAAATAACAGGGACATTTAGCTGCATATAAAAACGGTAATTTAAAAAACTAAAAAACCCGACTGCTTTTCTGTGTAATTTGAAAATGAAAAACCCCTAAAACAAGAAAATATGTAGTAGTCGGGACCTATTCTAGAAATGGAGTCTTAGTGAATTTAGAGCACATGTAGGGTCCCGACTGCTACATGTTTCCTTGTTTTAGGGGTTTTTCATATCCAAATTACACAGAAAAGCAGTAGGGTTTTTTAGTTTTTTAAATTACCGTTTTTATTTTATGTTTTTTTGTTTTATTTATTTTGATATATGCAATGTCGCTCTCACAGTAAATACGTATCTAATGACACCCCTCGAGCTAAAATCCATCGAGCCGTCCAGACTGCGGCGCGCATTTGCATTTGAACTTGGCGCCAAAAATCCGCCATTTTGATTTTTTATATTTTGACGTACCCAGTGTCACTCTCACAGCAAATACGAATCTAACGATACCTCTCAAGCTAAAATCCATCCAGCCGTTCGGGCTGCAGAGCGTGCCAAACAATTATACATACATACATACTCTCGAAAAACATAACCCTCCTTCTGTCGCAGTCGGGTAAGGAGTGAATGACAAATTATAGCCTACATACTCTAGTATATTTATATGTTGCAAATGGTAACTTACAAACTCTGTAATTTTTGTAACATTGTAATTTATGTAAGTTTTTCTTTTTGTAGAGCTATCAGAATTGTGTTACCTTGGAGACGGACGCAACCGACTGTAACACAGTTTAACATTACTTATACTGTAGTTTAACACTAACGCGGTCGTTTACGTACGTTATTGTTTTTATATATGTGCTTACTGATGTTAAATAAATTCTATAAACTCTCAATTTGTGTATTGGACTCAATGTCTAGAGTATACAACAAAACTACAGCACAAGGTTTTCTAAAAAGATATAAAGTAGGTTTACAGAGTCGGTAGCACATCTATGATAGATAACTGGTGTTGCAAGCGTTCATAAGCAGCCATGACAGCCATTATGCAGGTTGTATGCTTGTTTGTCACATTTAATGTAAAGTTTAAATTCTAATATGAGACCATCGCGGGAGCACCCTCTTACGAGCAAAAAGAATTTTGAAAATCAAGTCGATTCATATGTACTGGCACTACCGTGTAATGTCCATAAAGACATATAATGAATTTGAAAATGGGCAGAGATGATAACGGAATGTCGCACTGCGTAGTTATACAATTTTAACTACCTTACTACGAAAACCCATGCTTTTTAAACTTGAGAAAAGAAAAATTTTTGTCTTTTGAGTTTGTTGAGTTTGAGTCTGTTCTCTATTGAATAATGATTATTGTGTAACATCTTACTATATCGACTACACACAGACCCCGGAGAGGTGGTGTACGTTCTCGGCATTGTAACGCGTAGCCACATCATACCGTACTATTTCTGTTATGCGCTACGGCGTAGAGCCTTCTAAGCATTGCATTGTAGGCAAACGTAATGTTTGGGAGGCTCTACGCCGTAGCACCATACGCAAAGTTGTCCTTAATCTACTACGCAAAGCGTAGCAGAAATGAATGTAGGCTCTTTCCACTCATAAATAAATGTACCTTCACTCTTTCCACTTTTTCTAAGGACAGTGCGTAGACTCGCATCGCATACGGACCAAACAGTAAATTAGTACATATGTCTTATAACCTTATATTATATGACGAGATATTCAAATAGTCTATCATAGTTGGGGCCATTCATTTATTACGTTATACGTAAGACGATTTAGGGTGGGGCTGGATTTGGGGGTCGGCCATGTCTTATTTTTTCTTACAAGGGGGTGGGAGGGAGTCTTGATAGTTCTTACGTTAGATTACGTAAGATCATCGGGGCTGATGTGGAATGGATGGACGTCGACGACGTCGACGACGTGTATAATCAACCAGAAGCAGCACCTATTATAGAGATGTTCCAGTGGCAGATCCACTTTCCGAATGGGTTTTGAGCCCCTGGACTGAAAATCTTATGTAGGTAAAGATTTTCAGATGTATGATTTTAAGATGAATGATTAAAACCAGTTTATTACTACCAAAAAATAAAAATTATTAGCACCTTTGTAAGTACATATAAACATTTCTAAAATTGTTACTTAGAAAAATTATTTTTTTTCCTTTAGATTCTTACGTAATAAATATTTAACAGAGTGGAGGGGTTCGGCCTATTCTTATTTTTTCTTATAATAGAAGGGAAGTATTATTTAATTATTTATAATAGGGGGGAAGGGGTCAAAAACTTAAGACTTAGTTTTTGACCCTTGTAATAATTGAATGGCCCCTATCGTCTCGTTTACACCTCACTAATAATACTAGCGAGACGACACCATGTTACACTTTCTGAAAACGACGTAATGTAATAGGGCATTGAGTTCACTGAAATCGCCCGCCCCGTAGGAACCGAGCTCGCCGCGCTACGTGCTACGGTTCTACGGCTTGCAATGATGTATATGTATTCTATTTTGTCATTGTTATTATTTGATCTACCATTCACGATAAATCAATGTTATTATTGACGTGATCACGTCTTATAGATCGATGAACGCCGGCTGCACGCACGAAAAAACATGACTCATTGTCACGTTCCGCCTGAGCCGAGCGTGCAAGCGAGAGCGCGGAACATGCGATAGAGAGGCACGATCGGCCTATGTTTCTTAAGACGTTATCACGTAAAATTATCGTCCGTTAACCGACTTTACAGATAACCAATTTTTTTAGTTAAAAGTAGAATATACATGTTTTAAATGGTTTATATTTTTTTTATAATTCTTACACTTACATTCATTCAACGTGTGAAGTTCGTTGAGAGAGGACAAGTGCTTCACCTATCTGTGATTTCATTTCGAGCGATTAACAGAATTGATTGTGTAATTATATGTGTTGTTATAGTTATTTACCAGTGACTCAAATAAGTGTAAAATATAGTGGGCACCCTTTTGGTACGTACCTCTGCCTGCGAGAGTGGAAAAATAATATCTCATCCCCAGAAGAATAAGAGAAGTAACAATTATAGTATATTGAATTCACCTTGATCGCTTTTTGCGAATATTTATAATGACTGAGAGGACACCGCCGAGGTTTTCTTCTAATCCGGACTTAAGTACAACGTTGGTAATGGATGATTCGTTAAGTTATGTACATACCCGTAAACGAAAACAACCGGATAACGATATTGAGCTGCGTGTGATCTCGCTTGAGCGAAAATACAATGAAGATATGGGCAAAATAAACCAATCCATATCGGAGACGATAGCTACATCCCTAAAAGCCTTCTTGGATGCGTCACCTATGAACAGTGAGTGGTCAAAGATCTCGACATCCCTAGATGCGATCAATGCGACGGTTACTGGCTTGCGAACCGACAACGCATCATTTAAAGAATCATTTAATATTATAAATAACCATCTCGCCGAGATCGATAAATCTCTAACTTTTACCGCCGCGCGTCAAGACGCCTTCGATGAGCGGTTGAAGGCGCTCGAAAACAAAATGTCTCATTCCACTATCACCCCTGAACATGTAGTAAGACTCGAATCTAAGTTGGCAGCTATAGAACAACAATCACGCGAGTGTAACATTGAGATCGTAAATATACCGGACAGGCGCAACGAAAACCTAATTAACATTGTGACTAATTTGGGGGTGGCAGTAAAACAACAAATACTTGCGTCCGATATTGTGGCGGTCCACCGCGTTCCTCATGCCGATAAAAATGACACTCGCCCGAAAAACATTATTGTCAAATTTACTACCAGGATACAACGCGACAACGTCTTAGCGGCCAGCCGCGCCTACAGGGGTTTGCTTGTGGAGAACCTTGGAGTGTCCACGGGATCGCCGCAAAAAGTGTATGTCAACGAACATTTGACTCTTCAAAACAAAAAAATATTTCGAGAATGCCGCGACAGAGCTAAAAAATTTGAATATAAATACACATGGATCAAAAGTGGCATTGTTCTCGTCCGTAAGTCTGACACGGCCCCCGTGCTGGCCGTCCGCTCACAGCTCGACATCGAAAAAATTAAATAGTGTAATAATATGCGTACACGAGGGTATGTTTTGTGAGCATAATTTTTTTCATAGTGTATTTTCATGTTTGTTGATGCTTACATTGGAAACACTAAACATGATGATAGTATTTGAAAGGTTCCTTATTATTGCATACATCTTTAATGAAAATATACAAGTGTTTGTAGTCGTGTTCAACATTGAAATTGTCACAATATTTTGTATTGTAACAAGACATAGTCACTGTTATAATTTGTTGTTGCAAATACAAACGATACTTTATTTAATGTGGGTTGTTAAAACTATTCTATACAATAACAAATTTTATTTTGAATGTTACTCATATCTCATTAAGTATATAATATTGATATATGTTTATAACATTAAAAAATGTGTTAAAAAAAATCTTCGATTCAATTATGTTTTTATCAACACTTTATCTACAGGAGTTAATATTACTAAGCAGTATTTAACATTCCGAATGGTTATAATATGGGTGTTTCTGTACGTGATATGTAATTATTTGCACATGAAGCGGCTCCTTAAAAAAGCTGCATTGTATTTTAAATCTTACAATAGTAAATATAGCGAATGTTATTATGTCAAAGAGTACTTTAGCCCTTCATACATAATGTGTTCAATGTATTGTTATCATTGCGTCCATCCGGATATATTTGTATGTATATATGTGGGTATGTATGATCTAGGAATAGATATAAATAGCATAAACGGATCCTTATATACATCTTACGTAACACTGTTTATTAACTGTGGTGAAATTCGATGGTAAACAAGGTAGTGCTTTTTCAATTTACTATCAGAACTGCCGCGGACTAAGAACCAGGCTTAATACTGTCTTTATGAATATTTTATCGCATAATTATGATATAATTGTTTTAACGGAGACATGGCTTCATCCAGGTATAAACAATAACGAATTCGTTGATTCTCGATACCAAGTATATCGCAGTGATCGTAACCGACTGGCTACGGGCCGTCAAGACGGCGGCGGAGTACTGATAGCGGTGCTGCGATCGCTTCGCGCCACGCCGGGGCTCACCGTGACCTTGCTTACCTCGTCCTTTGACATTCCTTCCATAATTGACCATGTATTATTGCAACTGCAAGTAGGTGAATTTTACTTTATTATAAGCGCTGTTTATATACCTCCACGAATGGATAGTAACACATATATGGCATATTTCAATTTTATTCGTGATTATTTACATACCACAAACATAAGTAATTTTTGTTTACTCGGAGACTTCAACTTACCTACTTTTGAGTGGTGTATGAGCGGTGCACAAGTAAAACCTTTATTAACAGGTAATCAAACGTCACCTAATTGTTATTTATTGGAGTTTTTAGAAACATATAACTATATACAAATTAATACATTTAAAAACAGTATGGGTAGATTATTAGATTTATGTATTACGAATATTAGCAATAGTACGGCTTATCCTGCACCAGTGCCCCTTGTCCCCATTGACGATAAGCATCCCCCTTTTTATATATTAATTTCACATGATGACGTTGCCAGTAGGGCGATACCTTGCAAAAATCAGACTAGGATTTGTTTTAGGGAGGCAGATTACGATTTAATTAATCAGGATATTCAACTAATCGAGTGGGATAAACTGTTCATGAATAACTCGGCTGAGACCTGTGTTGAAATTTTTTATGAAAACATATATAATATTATACGGAAACGTGTTCCAATTAGAAAGATAACTAATTCCCACTTCCCAGTTTGGTTTACATCCCCTCTTAAACATATATTCAGAAATAAAAATAATGCTTGGATAAAGTGGAAACGATATAAAAACCATTCAGATTACATTTTATTCTCTATGTATCGCGATAGATTTAAAACGGAGTCACGGACAGCCTATAGAAGTTACTTAAACAGAGTCGAAGATAGTATTAGGGACAACACAAAATATTTTTGGACATACATCAGTAACCGAAAAAATCAGCTTGACATTCCTAGTAGTGTACATTATAATGACAGTGAAGCAAATAATCCTGATGATATATGTAACCTATTCGCTAAATATTTCAAATCGGTTTTTCAACCCACAACTTTAACAGATAGTTATAGTGTGGACAATATCGAATATTTAGATGAAAATACTTATACAGATAATATTATCAGTGAAATACATATATCATTTGAAAATCTATTAAAAGAACTTAAACATTTAGATATAACTAAAGGTCCAGGATTGGACAACATTCCACCCATTTTCTATAAAAATACTGCCTCAACTATTTGTAAACCATTGTATATTATTCTCAATAAAAGTCTACAAGATGGTGTATGCCCTACTCATTGGAAGGCTGCTAGGATCACTCCGGTTCACAAAGGAGGTTCAAAGTTTGATGTAGCAAACTATAGGCCTATCTCTATACTTAACGTACCTATTAAAATCTTAGAGAGGTTGATACATAAACAATTGTACCCGCTTCTACAAGGCTCAATAATACCACAACAACATGGTTTTGTTCTTGGACGTTCCACTATAACTAATCTTACTATTTACACTACTGAACTGTTTATTAATATGGACGAGAACGGACAAACAGACAGCGTGTATACCGATTTCGCCAAGGCCTTCGACAGAGTTGACCATCAACTATTGCTTAGCAAAATAGCGTATAATGGAATACGTGGAAACCTCTGGCGGTGGTTCAAATCGTATGTCACAAATAGAACACAAAAAGTTGTCATCAATGGTTATGAGTCCGAGGCAGTCACGGTGACTTCTGGCGTGCCGCAAGGCTCCATTATGGGGCCGTTACTCTTCGTATTGTTTATTAACGACATCAAGCACTGTTTCCAACATAGTAGATTCTTGTGTTATGCCGATGACCTAAAAATTTATTGTAATATTTCTGACCCCTCTGATCATCGCCTTCTCCAAATGGACTTGGATAAACTCGCTAATTACTGTAATATTAATAAATTAAAACTTAATGTCAATAAATGTAAATGCATCACATTCACTAAGAAAAAGAAAGTAAGCAATTTTAGTTATTCTTTGTGTGGCACTATTCTCGACAAAGTACAGTCTATTAGGGACCTAGGAGTCATTCTTGATAGTAAATTAACTTTGGATAAACATATAGATGGTATTTGTAATAGAGCATTTAAAATGTTTGGTTTTGTGATCCGCGCCAGTAATGACTTTAAACGCCCATCTACATACCTGCATCTTTTTAAGTCTTTAGTTCGTTCACAATTAGAATATGCTACTGTGATATGGGACCCTTATTACAATAAGTATTCTGACGCAATTGAAAAAGTCCAGAAGAAGTTCTTGAGATGTATGCATTACAAGTGTTACCGTTGTACTCTATCGTATGATATTCTGTTAAACAAATATAAATTACCTCCTCTCACATTTAGAAGATTGTTTTTACAAGAATTACTACTCTATGGTTTTTGCAACAATAGATATGATTGTATAGACATTACAAAAAAAATATGTATACGTGTACCTACCAAGCCTCATGTGCGGGCTTGCCGGAACATGCCATTATTTTTTGTGGCAAGATCCCGAACCAATGTGGGTAAACGTGCGCCAATGCGCCGTCTACTTGCTAAACATAATGAATTCTTCAACGATATTGATATATTTTCCACACGTATTGGTGCGTACAAGAAATTAGTTCTTGATAAGATGCAACACGTTTATAAATAATATTGTTTTTATGGTCATTTGCGATGTATCAACTGATTTCAGTTGATACATCGCAAATGACCAAACATTTGTTTGGATTGATACCTTGTTTGTAGATCGCTAATACCTAATTTAGTTTTTTATACTTTTTCACAATTTAAAAAAAAGAAATATTATTTCGCAATTTGTTTTCCTTTTTTTTTCTCGTTCATCAATCATATTGTATTTGTGAAGTGGTCAAACTCTCTCAATGTATTGTTATGTTAAACTGTGGTTAACGGTGTTGGTTTTGCATTTACTGTAATTTTAAGTGCACTTTTGTTAATAAACATAATGTAAAACTGTTTGTTAGACCCAAATAAATGAAAAAAAAAAAAAAAAAAAACTTACGAGACGAAGTGCAACGTGTGCTGTGTGCATCTTTTCGTCTTTCGAAGGTACTGTATGTACATTGCAAGGTTGCAAGCGTTACTGTCCCATGTTTGCCTATTGGTAACATCGAAAGCTATATATAAACTATCGCATTGTATATTACAACATCGAAAGCATATCTAACTTAATTTTAAATAGAACTAAAAGCAGGCCGTATAAAAATGAGCTTGACAATGTTTTTACATATTTTTTTGATGTGACAATGTTTTTTATTTTTTTTTGATGTGATATGTGATAATGATTTGATTATAAATCGTTGAACGCCGGTTGTACGCATGAAATAGCATGACTCATTGTCACGTTCCACCTGAGCCGAGAGTGCAAGTGAGAGCGCAGAACAAACGTTAGAGTGGCACGATCGTCCTAAACGTTCGGCTTGTGATGCTTCTATCTCTCTTCCACTCGGTCGATGTTTTCTTACGACGTTATCACGTAAAATTATGTCCATAAACCGACTTTACGGACAACCAATTTTTTTAATATTTTGTCACGCGCCCAATAAATATACGGCCTGCCTGATGAAGCGGTTACTACAACTTATAGACGTTTGTAATACTGGGAGTATATCTCGCGTGTTGGTACCCCCGCTACTAACTCAGCATCTTCTTCAAACACAAAAAACCTTAAAAGTCTTGCTTTTCTGTCTCGTAGAGGTACTTCACCTGGATATACCCTGTCTATCGCCAGGTATGCTAACCGCCAGGATGCATCACGTATTTGTAAAGCTTGACTTTGGCTTTAAGAATAGTGGTAATCCACCCAAAGATGTAATTGAACTCTTTCATGTTTAAAATTGACAGTCGATAAACCAACTCAGTTGCTTTTAAGCGGCTTGAAAACACTGGTCTCCGCCAATCCACAGTAGAGCAGCGTGGTACGATCTAAACCCCATCGATTGAGAAGAGATCCGTATCCCAGCCATGGGATGAGTATGGATTGATTAACATAACGTATTTAACGTAGTACAGTTTTTTAAAAGCTTACAATTGAGGCTTATTATGAAGGTTGCGTGGAAGCGTGTCTTACCTTCACTACATGCGTTCTGTGCAGACCATTGCCCTGAAATCAATATTACCTCCTTCAAATAACATTATATCAAGTCAACGTGAGACGGCTAGCATTTGCTGTTATTACAACATCCATTTTTGTCCATGCTCGGGACAGTAACTGTACTGTTTTTATTTTGAAATAGATGTCTATTGATATGTTAATAAGGATAATAAAAAAAATATGGAACTATAACCTGACTATGATAAAAACCCTAAAAGGTATAAATATTATTGAAGTCTCAAGAATCATTTTTTTTTAGGATTCCGTACCTCAAAAGGAAAGACGGAACCCTTATAAGATCACTTTGTTGTCCGTCTGTCTGTCTGTCTGTCTGTCTGTCTGTCTGTCTGTCTGTCTCTCTGTCAAGAATTTCTATGTCGAGAATGCGTGGAGGTATCAAGCTGAAATTTGAACTGTATACTCAGGTCTACGGTCCCATGAAGTTGTAAAAAAATCAAACTGCTAAGTTTACGTAGAAAAAAGTTACGGCCGTTTATTCAGCAAAAAACGCATATTTCGACACATTCTCAAGGGAATCAAAACCTATAGGGTACTTCCCGTTGACCTAGAACTATGAAATTTGGCAAGTAACATCGTTATAGACTACAAGTACAGGAATAAATCTCAAAACTATACATTTGTAAATAGATCTTAAAAAATAGGGGGTCTATATTTTTTATAGGGTGTCGAAATTTCAAATTGAAACTACTAGTTCAAATGGGGTATCATATGAAAGGGCTTGATGTACACATTGCAAAATATATTTTATTTATTTTTTTCGACGCATTATTTCTTATTTATAATGAAAAATATCAAATTTAATATTGATACTACGTACGGAACCCTCGGTGGGCGAGTCCGTCTCGCACTTCTTCGTTTTTTTTTAAAGTATGTAATCTAATTACTTTGATATAAAAAGAAAATAAAAAAGACTAAGTACAAATTATAACTAAATCGCATCAAAAACTGACAAAAGGCATCGTGCCCAGAAGGCTTGCAGCATTGCCACCGCTGAATGGCAATGCTTATAATAATTAAATAAATAATTCGTTTTCTTAGTAATTAAATCACATAAAAAATTCTTAAATATTTCAATTCTAAAATATGTTCAGATTCAATTGTTATACTTAGATATAATTTTCTTATTAAAACTAAAATAGACTATTTTTTCGAGGCTTTCCTCAAACATTGTATGTAGAATCTAGACCGACATCTATTTCAAAATTAGACAGTTCATTAAAGTGATTGTGATAATCTAAATTTATTTAAAGTGTCGTAATTAAACATGCGAGATAACTGTTACCTGGTTCTTGAGTTCGTTCACTTGAGACACCACTATATCTATAATACTGCCTAAAACGATGATGAAGTCGAAGGTGTTCCACGCGTCTCCGAAGTAATTCTGCGCAACAAAACGTAATTTGTTTAGTAGTATAATACTTAATCAGTAGATGGCGCCACACTGCGACGTCACAGCAGTAAAATATAAAATGCAAAAAATTCGTCACCACCACAAACCTTCCTGATAACTCAGTTGGAAGAGCACTCGACCGGTAATCGATTGGTCGTGGGTTCAAATCCCACCTTATTATAAATTATTATATATATATTATTTTTTACAAGGTTTTCAATATATATATATATATATATATATATATATATATATATATATATATATATATATATATCTATATATATATATATATATATATATATATATATATAAATGGAAAAATTCCATTAAAAAAATATATTTATAATAAATAAATAATAAAATGTAATTGTTTCGAGAGGTCAAAGAGGGGAAAGTTCAGTATTTCAATTCTACAAAATATTATAAATTATCTTATTGCAATATCAGATTACGTTAATCAAAGCCAAAGACGATGATATAATAGAATTATGATAATAGAACTATAGATCATAGAACTTTTGACAATTATAGTCAAATTTATTGAATATAAAGAGGTGATAAACACATAAAGATCTGTCGTAGACAAACGAGCCTCTGGCAAAAAGAGAGGTAGGGCATAGCGTATTTTTTAAGCTGCCTGACTGGGGAAGTTCCTTCACTACACAGAATACTGCAGGCAAATAATAATTCCCTTGAGGGTTGTTGTGTTCCTGTGAGTGAGTGAGGTCACCAAAAAGAAAGAAAGGCATACGACATGGGAGCCTTCAAGAACAGAGTCAATATTTCCCTAAAAAGGCTGGCAATGGAACGGCGACCCCTTGGTGTTGCTGATCTCTATGGGCGGCGGTGATTGGTTTCCATCAGATGACCCACATACTCGTTTTACCCCCACTCATATAAATAAATAAATAAATAAACAAAATTAACAATACAGTAAATTATGCTGAATCATAAAGTTGTGAATTTCGCTGCCGACACACGTGTTTCTTTCTTCATATAATCCAGAGTCTTTTAGACGAAGCGTGAGAAGACTTATGTCCGTTTTCAAAGTCTTTCTAATAGCAGTGATGGCGGTCCTAGCGTTTAGCCTTTTCCTGTGAGTACCATCAGAGAAGGTTTTCAAAGTACCTATTCTAAGAAAAGTTCTCACAAAAACAATACATCACCAAGACATTTTCTTAATCAAGTTTCTTTCCATTTCACCTGTAATTTAGTTTTGGGGGTTTCGAAAAAAAACATTAATAATGTTAGACATAGATTAATGGAAAAATTAAATCTGGAGAGTTAAAAAAAATGAAACAATAAGTCGTTTGACTGATTTGATTTGAGTAGGTAGGTAGTAGACTACAGGTCCCGGAGTGTGTAAGATGGTGGGCAGATGCATGCAAGATGCAGAACAGTAGGTGGTTCATAAACTGAACGACGCACCACAGTATTAGCAATAGTACTACGTAACGGCGCCGCAACCACAAAGGTTGTCCTTGCATCTGGCGACTTGTGCGCCTAGCAAATTTAACTAACTTTTCTGCTAATACTTCTAAACGTATTAGCAGTATTAACTTTTCAGTATTGTAAAATGCTATAATAGAAACAATTAAGGATGTATGCCCACAACCCTTTGGAAAAAAGGACATAATCAAATTCAAAATTTCTTCATAAGTTATGATGATGGACGAGCAAGTTCGTACTCCGACTTGTCTTTGGCCGATTTTCGGGTGACCGTGACCACAACCTTTTATAAAGGGCTGGATCCGCGCCTGGAGACAATCAGCTTACCTTAAATCTAAAAGCGGCCAGTTTAAATATAAACTCCAAGGCAAAAACAGCAGTGAATATCATATTGAGCATGTCGAGAGCTTTGCTGTACTCCGCTGGCTGGTTGTGGTACTTCATCGCGAGGGTGATGGTGTTGATCATGATGAGCACGAAGATCGCGTACTCGAACGGCTGGGAGGTCACGAACCACCACACCTTGTACTGGATACGATGTTTGGGTATGTACCTAGAATTTGGCAAAATATTTTTATATTCTTTATTGCACATAAATAAGATACATCACAAGTGTCACAAACAAAAACTGTCACAAACAAACACAATATACATTTTTTTACAACTAATATACAATTGCAACAGTTTGTAGTTTTGCAAAGACGAGCTTATCTCTCTAAGAGATCTCTTCCAGTCAACCTGTGCTGTGGGACGTTTTGTAAGACATCGGATAGCAAGATTTTAATATATAAATAAGAACAATATGACATGTATCTAATTATTAATAAATAGTATTATTTAAATATTTGGCTTATGTCCCACGAAATCATAAAAATATCTGAAAATTATGAAGAAGGTAAGAAACTTTTTGAATAAAATAGAAAATAAAAAGTTATTGTTACAATGTTAAATAAAGGTAGTTTGGGGTGTAAGTGTTTCATCAACACCTTTGAACCAAAGTCTTGCTTCTAAGCTGCCCGACTGAGGAAACACGTTCACCTCACAGAATACCGCAGCCAAATAACAATTCCCTTGAGGATTGTTGTGTTCCTGCTAGTGAGTGAGGTCACCAGAAAGGAAGGAAGAAAGGAGTATAGGCTGGCAACGGCCAGCCTTTTTACGGAAGTATTGACTCTGTTCTTGAAGGCTTCCATGTCGTATGCCTTTCTTTCTTTATGGTGACCTCACCCACATGCTCGTCTGCCCCCTCCCATATAAAAAAACGGACTGTTTTTAATGGAATCAAGTTTAATTATACATTCAACAGTAATAGTTACCTCCTGATGGGTTTCGCTTTCAGTGCGAACTCTATACAATTCCTTTGATTTTTGTCTAACTCGCAATTCTTGTACTCCTGCTCACCCTCGTTTTGGAATGTCACTATGACGAAACCGACGAATATATTTACCTAAAAATATTAAGTACATCTTATAAATCCATATTAATATTATAAGTAATAATATAATAATAATAAATATTAATAAATATTGTCTGACAAATTACACAGCGCCACCTAGCCCCAGAGTAAGCGAAACTTGTGGTATGGGTACTAGACAACTGATAAACATACATAAATACATTTTTTTTTGTAAATACATACTTGTGATACATAGAAAATACCCAGACCAAGACATGTTCATGCACACAAATGTTTGTCCTGTGTGGGAATCGAACCCACGAGCGTTGGTGTCGAAGCCGCGTCATTGACCGCTACGCCACCGAGCTCGTCTAAGTACTGTTTGTCTTATCAATATTATAAATATTAAAGGTATGTCTGTCTGTCTGTTTGTTATCTTTTCACGATTAACCATTTGAATGGAATTTGAAATCGAATTTTAAATGGCTGAACCATTTCAATGGAATTTGGCTTGAGTATAGACTAGGCCGGATTCTAGCCCACGGGGCCGAAATCGAGGTACTCAATCTCGACTTCGGCCCGAGATTTCTTAGCGAGTAGATTCGCCGAGTGTATGTTTTCCATTGATTTCAATGGAAAATGGACATGATCGATCTCAATTTTTTTTCGACACAAGCCTCAAGCATGTCGAGGTGTTTAATTGTGACAAGTTTAATCAAAATCTGTTCAGTGGTTTTGGAACCTATTCATTTCCAACAGCGACTTTTCGGCGTGTATAAGCCTTCCGCCCGCTCCGCTTGTTCCACTCAATTATATCCCGAGGTAGATCATAGGCTACCTTATGGCACTATATAACATTTTAAATATAAAAAATTCCCTACGTCGATATTCAAATAATTCTTAATCGCTTGCCTGTCTTCTTCTAGTATGCCAACGGTGTGTAAATAAGTGTTACATTTAAGTTATTGATAAACATTTTCAGCTTAGTCTGTGCAGCTCCTGGGTTTCTACCAACTAAGCCAAACACAAGTATCTTAAATCTAAATTGAAGTTAGATTTTCGCAATCAAAAAATCTGATGGGAATAGGCTTGTATCCCATTTTTTATTTCGATTTGTTATTTAAAGACGTCACAATAATATAAATTTAGGTGAAATAATTACTTCGATTGCATAAAAACTTCTCGAGATATGATAACTTGAAGATCACAATTTTGGACTATCCCGAAAACGCTCCATATAAAAGGCCACCACGTTATGACGTCACACCGTGCCATTTTATATGCATTAAATCAGAAATTTGTACGGCTGCTATGTTAAATATTGCGTTTATGTAGCCAGTGCCGTAACAAAAGTTAAAGTATTTTTTATTGTTTCTACAATGGTAATATTTATTTTTTATAATTTCATACCTTTAAAATGGACTTTCCCACCAAACTTTGACCGCACATAAAACACGTCGGACATAAGTTATTAAAATTTTAAGATCGCAGATCGTTATATTTTTATGTATTTTACGTTACTGATACAGAGTTTTTATAATTTTGTAACATGGGCAACAAGCCTATTGGCTTCAGCTTCGGTGGCCCCTGGTTTAAGTAGAGTTGGTCCAAGAAGAGACATGATAGTTTTTATCTAATTCCACTAATTAGGGGTACGATAAACATACTTAAAAACATTTTTGACTCGATAACGTCTTATAAATACTTGAAAACTCGCCGCTGAACCACAGTTGAACCAGCCCCCCTAGCCAAGTGTAATTCGTAGCGTAACGAACGTTAGATAGATCACGTGACATTTGTCAAAATCGAACATTTTAGTATGAGAATTGACAAATGTCACGTGATCTATCTAAAGTTCGTTACGCTACGAATTACACTTGGCTAGGGGGGCTGGTACGTAATGGAGTCGCTCGAAACACCTTTGATTGAGCAGACCTGTATCCCAGCAGTGGGCGTGAGATGAATATGGGCTGATGCTAATTCTTTTAGTACGTTAGGAATAATAGAAGAAAACAGGCAAGTGATTAATTATTAATTTAAGAGTTAAAAAAAACAGTACCTAATATTTAAAAAGTTGAGTGTAGATCTAAGCTACCCGACTGGGGAAGTAGTTCCACCTCACAGATCACCGCAGCCAAATAACAATTGCCTTGAGCGTAGTTGTGTTCCAGCGAGTGAGTGAGTGAGTTGCTGTGTTAGCAGAGCAGTTTCACGGTAACGGTAACCGTTTCCCATCAGTCTGGCCGTATGCTTGTCTGTAACCCGACGTAGTATAAAAATATTATTAAAAAAAATAGTTTACCATAAAGAAGGCAATAATAATAATATAAATAATATAGTAGGCTGCAACAATTGGACGGAAGTTAGTGATGGGACCTCGGTCTTCGGCGTTCGAATCTATTGAAACATACAGCAGCCTGAAAAGAAAAAAACATTCTGTCACAGCTTTATATACGACAAGGAATAGTACCTATATTAAAATACCAACTTATTTATAAGTCATTATTTATCATTGATAAGTCATTTAATCTTAATACAACACTTAACCTTAATGGGAATTGTTACAAACTAAATTATGGATTCTCTGGTTTGAAATAAATATTAAAAAAAAAAGAAGTATTTTTGCCAGGAAAGCCGACTATAATCCATTCATATTGGCGTGAGGTTTCCGGCAGACTAGCATAGAATCACTTCGTCTCTTCCCGTGGATGTCGTACAAGGCGACTAAGAGAAATACATTACAATACATCGCTCAGGCCTCCCCAACCCGTCTGGCCAGTAGTGGCCACCGTGGGTCACCAAGGGGAGGGGGGTGTTCAATTACGCTCCCTACCTCTCTTTTCGCCAGTCAGTCAGCAGGGTGCACCACGTGCAGGTGAAGTTGGCTTTGGTTCAAAGATCTTGATGAACCACTTACACCCCAAAATATATTTCGCCAGAGCTTCGTTCAGTCAGCAGGGTGCACCACGTGCAGGTGAAGTTGGCTTTGGTTCAAAGATCTTGATGAACCACTTACACCCCAAAGTATGTAAGCGTCCCGCTCCCTTCGCTCGCTCCCCCCAATAGATATCAGAGAGAGAGATATACTCACCCTGGCCACCCCTCAAACGTTGAAACCGTAAAAAGAGTGAGCATTCCTTTCATAACATTATCAAAATGAAAATCATTCCTCTTCCATTCCCTGTCTCTCACAACATAGTTACGATTTTCAAACACTAAATATGTCCCTCTGAAACATAAACAATATGTAAACATTCAGAAAAAAAATTGGTAAATTCGCCGAAAGTTATATGAATTAGCGGGCAATGCCGACATCCTCTTCGTGATTGATTCTTGCGTATTCTTACACTAAAACAAATCAAAGTTTTTTTTTATTCCTGGACAAATTACACACTGCCATCTAGTCCCAAACTAAGCAAAGCTTGTACTATGGGTACTAGTTAATTGATATTATACTTAAATACATTTTTTGTATATACATAAATATTATAAAAATATCCAGACCAAGACAAACAGACATGTTTATGCACATAAATATTTGTCTTGTGCGGGATCCGAACCTGCGACCTCGAATTTAAAGTGGATATTACGAGCCATTCGACCACCAGGCACGTCAAGTAGCAATAAAAAATGACATTATTATAATATTGGATATAGTTTTTATCATTTCATTACATAATTGCTAGTATTTGATAAAACCATAAATAAATAATATTCCTTGCAAATTACCCCAAACTAATCAAAGCTTGTACAACAGATATGTGCATGAATACAAATGTTTGTCTTGTATGGGGATCGAACCAAGTATATTTGGTCTTTGCTTGGCAAGACCTCCGTTTAAAAAAATACATTAACAATGTCATTAACTGCACTGAAATCCTCGGGCTTATAACTTTAATTCTTATGCCTCAGATCAATAATGTAGGTAGATATCACAGCCTATATTAAATAACAAGCCAACAAAAACAATGGTCACTGAATACAACTAAGCACGAGCTTGGTTTTTTGTTGATTTCACATGTAAATTAAATCGTGCTATTTAAGAATATTTTTTTAAAATTTATTAAAGAGTTATACTTACTGACACTCATCCTCTGTCATCTTAGAAATGTCATTACACTTAAAAAACTTTCCCTGAAACAAATGCTCCATGATTAGATGATTGTAAATAATTTTGACGAAGTGAAAAAACGTTAATTTAACATGCGACAACATTTATTGCAGCCAATTGTGGTTTATTTGGAA
This sequence comes from Hypsopygia costalis, assembly GCA_937001555.2. Classification (NCBI taxonomy): domain Eukaryota; kingdom Metazoa; phylum Arthropoda; class Insecta; order Lepidoptera; family Pyralidae; genus Hypsopygia; species Hypsopygia costalis. The sequence goes on along the minus strand of OW443351.2, from coordinate 2,014,801 downwards.
AACTACGTAGCAGAAGTCAAACTCATTTCCCATGATGTTGGCACATCTTTAGCAGAAGCTATTAATCTTGTAGATATATAATTTTCATTACAGAAAATCTTCAAAAAGTAAAATATATGAAAATCCAAAATAATACAAAGTAAAGACGTAGTTTGAGTATGAATTTTACTGATATTCTTTAATATATATATTTTTTAAACCTATCTTTGTTTAATTCTTAATTTCATGCAACTTTTACAATAGACTAACAATTATATTATGAACGCTTGTATATAGAACATAAGCATGCAGCTTGAGACCTTCTAAAAATCAAAAAGCATGTGTTCTAATTTTACGAAAATATTTTGATAAATAATATATATATATATCAGTAACAACTAAATTGTATACAAAATAAACAGTAGAAGTAATCGTTGCAGACGAATTAGAATTATAGAGTGAAGGACAAATAATGAAGTAACGTTAGAAGGCCTCAATATCAATATAAAAATACAAAACATCATTCCTCTACCACCAAAAGCTCACCTTAAACAACTGTACACCGACGACAGCGAACATAAATTGTAATAAATAAGTAACTAGCATTATATTTCCTATTGTCTTAATGGCTACTATCACACATTTAACCACATACTGCGTTATGGAAGTTAGTTGGGGCATACGTTACCAAGGGTCAAAGGAAATCCGAATTTTGTCGCCACCACCAACCAGCGGGACATAAGGGACAAGCAAACAATTTTAATCACGTGGGACATTTACATAGGACTATATGGGGTCTTCAACTGTATTAGTGACTTAAGGGAAGATATAGAACGTGTTAGACCTATATTTCCAGTAAACGCCAAGGTAGGGGGATGGTTATATTTCAACATACGCAAAGGTAAGCTTGCATGTATACACTACACCTTTGGGTTCAACGATGAAGTTAAATTACATGCTGTAAACTAATCTTGACACCACTTTAATGATGATTAAAGTTTACGGGCAAAACTAAAGGATCTAGAAGGTTAAGTTGCTAATAATAACAATTTTACTTCACGAATACGTCATGCCAATATTGACTAGATTTACTATTCATCGGATAATTATTTTAATGCCTCTCATTCACTATAAATAGTTATATATGTAATTAATCATTATCATAAAAAGACGATTATAGAAGAGATAGATATAATTAGATACAATAGCTGCAAAGCTTTCCATAAATGTATATAACGGAAGCTTATAGCCAGCAGCGAAAATAACAAAAATATAACATTAGCACAAGAGTTAGTAGAAGCCAAATAAAATATAAAAAGACACAAACCCTCACGGAATGTAAACATATAAAATAAAAATAAATCATGAGAAATGAGTGATTGAAAGGAAAATGAAAGAGAAAAAATTGTTGTAAGTGAAAATAATATTGTATTACCCAAAGGTGTAATAGAAGATGTATTAGATCAGTAAGTTGGAATCAAAGTAAAAGTACATTTTGTGTGTTCACTCCAAAATGTGTATCCACTCGTAATATTTTGATTGCATAGATATTAAGGGAAGACGAGTATGCACAGGTGCTAAATGTCTTCAGGAACTATGAAGAAAGTGCCCCCTACCTTGAACATTTGTACTCCCATGACAGCAAACATGAACTGTAGCAATGACGTTACCAACAAAATGTTGCCGATCGTTTTGATTGCAACGATCACGCACTGAACAACGTGCTATAATCATGGAAAAAATTGATCAGGAAGATAATTTGAGATATTTAGGATAATATTTTATGAAGATAGAAATAATATTAAGTTAGATTAGGTTATAAAAATATGCAATGTCTTTAGATATTTTAAAGATTAAAATTTATTTCCATCATAACTACTCGTATAGCTTACTTATACGAGGTGCAAATATACTGCATTCTCTTTAGAAGCTATTTTAGTATACGAAAATAAACAACTTTTAATCTAAGGACCTTGGTCTAATTGCGAAATTGCAAAAGTTCTTTGTTTTTGCGTACTGAATCTGCTCCTAAAGAAAATGTAGCATTTTTGCACTCTTGCATTTAACTAATGATATACTAAGTCTTATTAACGACCACACAAATAGTGAGGGAATTGTTACTAACCTTAAGGCCCTTGGCCCTATTGATGGCCCTAAGAGGCCTCAGCACCCTGAACACTCGCAATATTTTCACCACAGATATACTACCAGACCTGAAAGAGCATATGATTGTTATTTTCTCATATAATTAAAATCAAACAATGATAAAATTTGAGGGATGATAAAAAAAGCAGACATACTTAAAACTCATAGAGATGAGCGAGACGCAGACGACGAGCATGTCGAGAACGTTGAAGGCGGAACGAAGAAAGGCACCCTGGTGGAGGATCAGGCCGTAGGTCACCAGCTTCAGGAACAGCTCCAGGGTGAATATACCCGTGAAGAACACGTCAAACTGACTTAGCAACTAGAATATAAATATATAAGGGAAAATTACTGTTACTGGCATGTATATATATATATATATATATATATATATATATATATATATAGGCAAATATACATCATGGTAGTCCTATACTAATTACAACTGTTATGCTACACATGAATTCGGAGATTTGCGAAATCAAATCTGCGTTACTGGTGTCAGAATAACCATTTCCAACCACTCGACTTTTTGCAGGTTGCCTATATGGCCGAGGACCTTGATAATTTGACTTTGTTTTCATTGCATAGTTTGAAAATTTGTATCATTGCATAGTTTGAAAATAACTAGTCACTATTAGGTTTAAATGTGACATACTAGGTAATACTCATATATAGGAAAAGACATTTAGTACAACCGTTCATAATTTTAAAAGTTCTCACCCAATTTCTAAATCCTTTCTGTGCAGCATCTAGAGGATCCTCAGCTGCCAACATTGCTGACGAGAGCATAATGCAGACCAAGATGATGTTTCCAAATGGCGATGATGCTGACAGCCTGTAGCATAGTACTCGAAACCTGGTGTAGAATGGAATGACGACATAATTGGCTGACATTTAAAATATAATTAAAGGGCAAGTATAGTACAAACAGCGAGACTAAGCTCTGCATCTGATTGAATGATACACATGACGAAATAATAATATAAAAAATTGACAATATTGTATTTATGCAGATGAAAAACTTATGTCTCAATAGTCAGATCAATTGAAACAGAAAAGAAATGATTAATTAAACTTGTTTATTATTATTTGCCGTAACTTGCATATGTAAGACAAAGATGATACTCTAGAAAAAAAAAAAAAATACAAAACTAATGCTTCCTTTCAGTTTCTCTTGTGCTAACTTTATAGATTACTTTTTATTGACGCAGTATGTATAAAACACATGTAATATAGACACTGATTTAACATTGCCACGTGCAATTAAATAAGAACAGCAAATCGAAATCATATTTGAATACAACACAAAAACATTATATTTATCCATCATTTTATTTCTTATTTGATTATTCCTAAGTTTTTTTTATAAAATTATACGAGATTAGAGGTAAATTCTTAAACTTATATTAAAGAGAATTTCAGTAATTAAATAAAGTCACATGCAAAATTAAACAAGCAAAAAATAACATGCAATCATGCGGAACAAATCTATAAAAGTCTAAACAATCCTGAAATACATTCTAATGACGGCTAATATACATTTCCTAAGGATTTGAGGTACATGCTTGAGATCTAGGGTATTTCACTAACAAACCTAACCTATTTGGGAAACATATTATTTGATAGGTACCCAGTATGCTCATTGTTCTGATTATGATTTGAGGGTCTGCCACACACATACGTGTTACAACACACGTGCACATTTATTTTGGACAAGGACAAATGTGGACATGTTTATGACGGTGGTTTTGGAGACACAGAAAACAATGACGATGATAATGATAGGCCAATAGATAAGGCTGGTTTTGACAATACAACGCCAATTGTTCATACAATGAGACATGGGTACCAGGTGACGTCAGCATTCACCAATCACCTGTTCGTGGGTGAGAATATGAAGAAACTACTAGCGTTCGGTATTGGCGGCGTCTGATTTGGCATATTCAGTTCCGAAACACGACGTGGCCTGGCCGTTACCAGTGTTCCCTCCTCTTCCGATTGGCCGCCATCTTTGTGAGATAGAAACATATGACGATAGTCGCTAGTTCTATAAATCGTTTCTTAAACCTACACACTACAATTGGCAAAATTAGTTACTATTAGAAAAAACATGCCCCGAAAATTTGAAGTACCCTACCTAAAATTTATGACAATATTAATCCTAACCTAATCTACAATTCTCAATACTTAAATTTAATGCTTTTATAAGAAAACAAATGCAAACATAAATAATGTGAGATTAGCTAATAAATTGTGTAAGATGAAACCATATATTAATGATGTAAAATAAACTGCTGAAAATATTAATTTGAGAAAGACAAGAGGCATAAAGTAAGGTCTGTCTTTGATCGCTACAAAATTTCATAACATTTCTAAAACATTTGGAAATTGCCAATTAAGTTTCGTAAAAGCTATCAAAGACAAACTAAAATCAAATACAAGATACGTAAAATAACATCTAGACAATTCAGTGTAAGCTCAAATATCATCTGCCGTTGGTCCAATTCCCTAACCTGTTGGTTTTGGAAAATATGAAGAAGGACGTCGCGTCTGGGATGGGTTTCTTAGTGTCGTGTATATCGACCTCCGAGAGCCGTCGCGGGCGAGCTGATGAAGTCGTTGGTTTGCGTTTCAGACGCGGTTCTTCATCCATCTCTGTGTTCACTATGTTTGGTAGGTTAGCTTTTGTATTAATGTACGATGCATCATTACAAATACTGTATTAAAATATTATTCCCAATATTTTTATAAGTACCTAAATCAACTTCATTTCAGCATGTACTTACAAACAATAAATTTATAGTATAATTATACTCGTATCGCTAGCTATAATTTTACTATAAAATAATGTAATATTTGGATACATGTTGAATCAAGCTAGATTTTTTATATTCTTAAGCATAACATTTTAGCTGACAGGATACCTATTAAGATAATTATAACCTTTTGACTTCTTCGTTTATGAATTAATGATTCAGTTTCTTACCTATATGATTCCTCTGATGACTCTCCATCATCTCTTGGTCTTCTTCTCTTTCCTGTTCTTCTTCTATTCTCTCTCCTCCATTTTCTTCGTCTATAACTTCTCCATCTCCCTCGATTTCTATATCCTCTGGATGCTCACCTTCTGATCCCGTTTCTTCATACTCACGCTCGGAGCTGCAAAAATATTATGCAATAATACTATCTACTATAATGTAACATTCATTACATATCTTTCACATCTGGGATTATCAATCGGAAGCAAATATGTATAAATGTGATACCAATCGTAATAGTTGGTGTTAGTTTATATATTCTCAGTGAATTTGAAATACATTAGATGTAGGATTATTGTAATACATAAATATACGAACTTGTCAGTGGTATACGCATCATCATCATGTATATACTCATCATCGGTGTCAATGTGTCCTCCCTCTGTTGCCACTACACTGCCACCTTCCTTCTCCTCTGCTCCCTAAAATTCACCAGGCGACGTTTCAATAAATTGACTCTTTTATTTTTCATTGTAGCCAGAATTCTATTGTTTTACGATTATTTACAGAAGAAAGACTGGCTAGTCAAGGCAGTAATGGTATTATAGACACTTACTCCTTCTTCCTTTTCAATGTTGGTCAACGATTCTGCATCAGCTAAATTATCCACGGCGATAGCCAAGAACACGTTCAACAGAATATCTGTAGCATACATGGCTGAGGAAATACGAATAAACGAATATTGATTTAGATAAAAATATTAATATACAAAAGCAAAATTATTTAAATACTGTAGGTATGTCAATCACAGACAGTTGAACTAATAAAATTGAAGTAGTAAACAGCCGGTTATGTTAAGATACTAAGTATTGAAGTAAAAAAGGATACAGTTGCCGCAAATGAAGAGTATGATGAAATAAATACACGCCAGTATACCAAAGGAACCGACTCCGCCGTAAGCTTTAATGCCCTCATACATTACTGCATTCCAATCTTCACCTGTCAAAATCTGCAAGATATAGAATATATGTAAATGTACAATATTTTTAAGATTTCTCCGTCGGCTTGCTCATTTGTCATTGAATTTAATTAGGTACGCTACCAACGGGCAACGATTTGGGGGAATTTTTTACTTATAATTTTTGTTTTGTTTTTTTTTCTTCTTTTTTTTATCTCTTTGTAAACATTAAGTTTAGTAATATAGATATTAGTGTCTATATAGACATCTATTTGATCATTACCATAATTAATATAGCATAGTTTATATTAATTATGGTAATGATCAAATAGATATTTCAGCGTAAGTAAAGTAATTCACTAAATTTAAAACTAATAAACAATAAACTTTTGTTAAAGCTATTGCATGAGCTGAGATGTAACAAAATGAAATACACAATACGTACGCACATATTGCAATGTAAAACGTATAAGCATACCTGAAATACAGTTAACAGTGCTTGCCAAAAGCAATCGAAGTTGTGTCTATCTTTTTCTTCCACAGGGTCATAGTTGAACTTGCCTCCAAAGACCTGCATGCCGAGGAGAGCGAAGATCATGATGAACAGAAACAATAGAAGCAGCAGGGAAGCGATTGATTGGATGGAGTTCAGGAGGGATGCTACTAGATTAGAGAGGGAACGCCAGTACCTGGTAACAGAAAGTAAAAAGAGTCAGATCACAAAAACTGGAAACTTTATAAGGCAGCAATAAGAGATTTTGATGTTTCTGTAATAAGTCTATTAATTTTATTACTAAAGACATATTTAGGAGATAATAAAATAGAAGTGGAACTCTTTCAAACACGGGAATTAGGTTGTCTTTATATTTCAACCAGAGTAGAATCACACACACAGAGAAAAACTAACAATAGTCGGGCTGTTTACGATTTTTAGATCATTCCTCGTTCAGTGTTCGACAACAGATCTCTAAAAACATACTTACTTTGTAACTTTGAAAACTCTGAGTAACCTAACGCAGCGCAACACGGAAATCCCAAGCGGAGGCATGATCTCCGTCTTGGTAAGCACCATCTCACTGATTGAACCGATTACGACAAAGCAGTCGAACCGATTGAACAACGACACGAAGTAACCCTGAAACATAATTATAATATTTTACATGTACGGAAAAACAGCCGTAGTTCACGATCACTTGTCGATCAAGTCAATACGATTGAATGCAAGCAATAACTTACTTGTAGACCTAAGCTGTACATCTTTACTAACATTTCTAATGTGAACAGCGCAACAAAAAAGGCATTTCCATACTCTTGAAAGAGGTCTAGCCATTCTGGTTGTCTGAAAAAGAAATATGATAAACTGGAATAATCTGTTTGGCAAAGTCCAATAAAATTATCAAAGAGCACTCCAAGTTTGACACTTCGATCTTTGTACCATACTTATACCGTACGTAATAAAAGTTACAATCGCATAGTGATTGTCAAGTATGATCTGCTTCCTTACCACCATCTCTTATTGCGATTCAATAATTGAATAGATTGCTTATTCATACCAATGAATAAGCGACTTTATTTCAAATGGAATAGAGTCGCTTATTCATTGGTATGAATAAGCAATCTATTCAATTATTGAGTCGCAATAAGAGATGGTGGTAAGGGGGCTGCTCTTATCTGCCCCCCTAGCCAAGTGTAATTCGTAGCGTAACGAACGTTAGATAGATCACGTGACATTTGTCAATTCCCATACTAAAATGTTCGATTTTGACAAATGGCACGTGATCTATCTAACGTTCGTTACGCTACGAATTACACTTGGCTAGGGGGGCTGTACTACTAAAGCTTTTAGCTTCTGTACGAGACTTCGACCCTGGTGAACATATTGTCTGAATGTTATGTATTCTATGTGTTTATCAAGAACATATTTTATTTATTTATTTGAACTTAATGCTCAATAACAATGTACAAAGGCGGACTTAATGCTATACAAGCATTCTCTACCAGTCAACCGTAGGGTGATGCAGAGATAAAACATGGCAGTTGCACAAGGAGAGTATAATTGAAAATGAAATTTAAATGTTAATTTAGTTATAGTATAAATAAATAATATAAATATTTCTGGACCATATACACAGCGCCATCTACACAGTCCCAAATTAAGCGTAAAGCTTGTACTATGGGCTACAACTTATAAATGTACTTAAATACATTTTTTTTGTAAATACATACATATAATACATAGAAAACTCCAAGGCTAAGACAAACAGTCATGTTCATGCACACAAATGTTTGTCTTGTGCGGGGATCGAACCCTCGGAGTCAAAGGAGCCATTCGACCACTGTTAAACGTATACAAATACACATTATATAAAATATTTTATACTTTTATAGATACATATATACATACATAGGTAGGTAGGTAGAAAAGAATTATGTCTGCAATTCCTGAATAGACTTAAGAAAGTAGACAAGTGTCATCGATTTAAATGTATATTCTATATGCATCTTCATAAACTATCATTTATAATACTTAGTAGTAGCGAGGAAGTAGGGCTGTTAGTAGGATTGATTCGTTAATTATGAATGGAAGTTGGTAATTAAGATATATTATGGAGGTAGTTACATTTGGAGTCTAGCTATACTTACTGATAGTGTTCACTCGCGAGGACTACTGTATTTAAAAATACTAGAACTATAATTAACCAATAAAATGTTTGTGATTTGACAGCTCTTCTACACGCACGTTTCATACGACGATTTACCTGTGGAAAGAAATTAAGATTTTCAACACGATCGAATAATTTTAACAATAAAACAAAGTATATGAATGATTGAATTTGAAGAAAAGTGAAAGATCACATAGGTAATGCTGCCAGCATCCACAACAGACAGACAGCAGCCCCCCTAGCCAAGTGTAATTCGTAGCGTAACGAACGTTAGATAGGTCACGTGACATTTGTCAATTCTCATAAAATGTTAGATTTTGACAAATGTCACGTGATCTATCTAACGTTCGTTACGCTACGAATTACACTTGGCTAGGGGGCAGGTCCGCTACCGACGGGCACCGATTTGGGGGAATTTTTTTACTTATAATTTTGGTTTTGTTTCTATTCTTCCTTTATTTTCAATCTCTATGAAAATATTTTATTTGTAAATATTAAGTTTAGTGATATAGTTTTTTTTGCTATAAATAGACAAGACCAACTTGTGATATTATTCTGTGAATAAATAAGTAATAATAATAATAAAATCATACTTACTTTATCGAAGTCTTTTTTCCATAATTTGCCGATTGAAATTTTCTGTTGATCATTAGTTTCTATACCTAAGTGGTCGGTGGAATCATGTTCGTTTGGCATCGGACCTGGGGAAATATATTTCATAATAATATTATATCGGGATCAACCCATAATCATCCCATTGTTAGGATATGGGTCTCCCTTCAATTGCCCTTAGTTTTGAGCTGTGGTTCCCAACCGTTTTTTGTTCGGGGACCACTTCCAGGTCCCTGTTCAATGTAGAGACCCAACTGCCCCATTACCACTAACTCTTATTGCGATTCAATAACTGAATAGAATGCTTATTCATACCAATGAATAAGCTACTCTATTCAATTTGAAATAGAGTCGCTTATTCATTGGTATGAATAAGCATTATATTCAGTTATTGAATCGCAATCAGAGTTGGTGGTTAGGGGGCTGTTCTATAAATCAACTACACCTTATCTCGAGAATACAATATTTGGTTTAGTATTGTTAAATTTTTTACATTATAATTCTATATCACGGACCTTGATTTAGCTCTCACGGACCACTAGTGGTCCGCGGACCACCAGTTGGGAACCCCTGGTTTAGAGTATACTCCACGCTTCCCAATTGCGGGTTGGCGGAGGCCAGTGTTTTCAATCCTCCCTAAGGCCACTTGGCTTAACGATTGACATCTAATGACAACAGCTAGGATCGACGGCTTAACGTGACCTTCTTCGAAGCACGGAGGAGCTCCAGATAAATAAAACCAACCACAGACAGGCTACGGTCGACGTTACGGCATTCCGTCAGTCAGCCAGTTTCTTCTTTTATAGATATAGATTGTTTTCATACCAACCTAGCTATAATATATATATAGTACAAACCATAGTCTCTTTTCTGGTCTACAGTGTCGTTCTGGTCCGCGAGTGGCTCTAAGTATTCCGCTTGCGTAATCCAGTCGAGATAACCTTTCAAATCTTCTTCTAACTGTTGCTTTTCCCTTAATTTTTGAAAATCGCCACGATTCTTAGCCTTCTCTCTTTCTTTTGAAAACTCTCTGAAGACATGAAAATTATTTTAGGACAAACAATTATTTTATTTCACAATCATATCAATATTAAAAACATTCATTCTAAGGATCTAATTCTTTAATCGTTAGTAGACAAAGTAGGTGTAATGAAGGAATATTGCTTCAATAAAAAAGTCGAGAGTAAATATGTATACATAGACTTATATTTATTATATTTAACAGGCATATTTAAAAAAATTAACAGGGTAGAGCTATTGCTATATACGATTTTTTATGCTTTTTTCGGTCTAGTTCTCATTCGCTGCCTGGAGAGTACTCCACGTGCGATAAGGAATTTTGTCCAGACAAGTCTTTTCCGGTAACAGATTTAGTTGACTAATATATTTTTAAGTTAGTGTACTTTATTAACGTGACGGGGTCCCACCACACATTCCCACCACTGTGTCTCCTGTGTAGCCAGGGTCAACAGCGGCGATGACCAAAAAAGGCAATGAACAGTGAAGTCCGTTGTACTCCCGGGGGTAAGACTACTGCTGCCTTGGAACTCACAACGAATTTAATCAGAAGAAATTAGTAGGAGTAACAAGCTTTTGGAATTTGACTTCCCCTCTTAGTAATGTGAGAGACAGCAATATGGCAAATAAGGGATTAAAAGCCTAAAGAGATGGCTAGTAAAGTGAAGCACAACTGCCGTACACCACGGATTTTAAGCATCTAACACTATTGGGGACCTAATACATTGAGTTGTTACTTAACACATAGATTTCAATAATTTGAATTGCAAATTCGTCTGAACGCTTGGTAATTCTCCCTTGTTACTACCAAATCAGAATAGAATACTACCCCGGATGCGACATGCATGAATTCAACATGATGTCGTCCCGCTTTATATTATTCTAAAAGAGATGGCTAGTCAACTGAAGCTCAACTGCCGTACACCACGGATTTTAAGTATCTAACACTATTAGGGACCTATACATTGAGTTGTTACGAGTACCTAACACATCGGAACGCTTGGTAATTCTCCCTTGTTACTACCAAATCACTATACTTTATTATTTAAACAGTTAATATTGCTAAATGATTACTTAAAATCAAGAACTATAAAAATAAAAAGTAAGAGACAACTTACCCAGACAACACACCGAGAATTAGGTTCATAACAAAAAAAGCTCCCAAAATTACCATTGACACAAAATATATCCACTCCCAACTATTGCCCATTGCATCTTGTATCTGGGAACATAAAAGAAAGATGATTTGTACAATAACAATCTGAATCATCATCATCTAACATATAGACTAGATGTCAAATATTTTTACACTTTAACTAAAAAGAAAATTCTGTAATCTTAAATTAATCTAGCATCATTAAAATGGACATGGAAGGTCGAGAGTGTTGGCCACGTATAGGGCTACGATCCTCGGCCTCTCTTTAGGGCCGCCTCTTGAAGGACCGATGACCTCAAAAGCGGCTGGAAGTGGCTGGATGAGAAAAGCAGAGGTTCGCATTAGGTAATAAGCATTGTGCAGTGCAGCCTTCCACAATGCTTTCTGATTTGTCGTAATTGTGATGATGACTATGAAGGTGGAGCAATAACAATCTACAATAGCGACGGAATTTAGATCAATTTTTTTTTATACTACGTCGGGTGGCAGACAAGCATACGGCCCGCCTGATGTGAAGCGGTTATCGTAGCCATATTAACGCTTGCAACATAAAATATTGCACGCGCGCCGCCACCCCCGCCGCCAACGCAGCATCTCCTTCCTTTCTTTCTGGTAACCTCACTCACTCGCAGGAACACAACAACCCTCAAGGGAATTGTTATATGGCTGCGGTATTCTGTGAGGTGGAGGTAATTGGGGAATCCAGTTGGGTAGCTTACAATTACGCTCCCTACCTCTCTTTTCGCCAGAGCTTCGTTTGTCAGTCAGCAGGGTGCACCACGTGCAGGTGAAGTTGACTTTGGTTCAAAGATCTTAATGAACCACTTACACCCCAAAATTAATCTAATCTCCATCTATCTAAATCTGTCAATGATAAAAACAGTGGGAGTCGCCCTCCCTATGGAAGCAATCTGAAAGACTGATTCACGTCAAGATACATACGTGGTACATAACATCAGTCCATCCTTCAAGCGTGATACATTGGAAGACTGTGAGCATGGAAAGACCGAAGTTGTCAAAGTTGGTGATGCCAAAGTTGGGACCAATCCAGCCGTCCCTGCACTCCATCTCTTCACCGAGCATGGAGCAGTTGAAGCCGTTATCTACATCACACGGATGAGGCGTGTCCATTATCTCATCTGCGAAGAAAATTATATATTAGATATATATTCGATAGGGCCTCAGCACAAAAACCATTCTGAAAGAATTAGGAAAAAGATTGGTCATCGTAACTGGTGATTCAAGATCTCGCACATCCTTCGCCCAATGAATCAGTTGAGCCATCCAGCGAGGTAAACGTTTGCTCTATATTTACAGTATATCATCATCAGGTCATATTAGTCTCCACTACAGAAGCACGACCCTTTCTCGTCCGTCTCTGACAGAAAGAGAATTTGGCCTACACTCCCACGCTGGAAAACGGGTTGGGGAGGCCTGATCGATGTTTGATAATGTATTTCCCTTAGTCGCCTTGTACGACATCCACGGGAAGAGACGGAGTGATTATATTCTAGTCTACCGGAAACCACACGACCTCCCTATATACAGTATAATTTACAGTATTTTACAGCGGGAGGGAGGATACTTTGATTAAATACCAAATTTGCGAAACACCTACCTGTGAACCTATTATAACAGCTCTTGTGCATCTTCCCGGAGAAGAGCTCCAAGCCGATGATGGCGTAGATGATGATGACGAATATGACCAACAGTGCGATGTGTAACAACGGGATCATCGCCTTCAAGATGGAGTTGAGCACTATCTGTAAACCTGTTGACAGTTATTTTATTATTATTAGTAGTAATAGACCTAGGAAATTGGTTGTATAAATATATTTCACTAGCGGCCGCCCGCGACTTCGTACGCGCATAATTTTTAATTATATTCGTAAAAGCTAAATACCTAATGAAAGGAAAAAATAAAAGAAAGATAAAAACAATCAATATCTAGTCGAATTTTTAGGAGGCGACGGATATATTTTTTTTAAAACCCCTGTGTAAATCTGTAGGTTGTATTTTTAAAGGCAGGTCAAATTCAAGGAGGCGATTATATTGGTAGTATTAATCACGAATCAATAAAAACATCTAAAAATTAATCAACCATAAACACGGTATGGCCATCGAAAGATTTCTTGTTTATCTCGGAGATTCATGTTTACTATGTAGGTAGGAGACATGCGAGGTTGTTCGCCGCTGTGGCTTCAATGAAATGTTGCGTACAGCCCCCTTACTACCATCTCTTATTGCGATTCAATAATTGAATAGATTGCTTATTCATACCAATGAATAAGCGACTCTATTGCAATAGGAATAGAGTCGCTTATTCATTAGTATGATTAAACAATCTATTCAGTTATTGAATTGCAATAAGAGATGGTGGTGGACATGTTGTCCCACTCGTTTGCGCGGCAACATCGCAGTGGCGGTGATATAAATAATATCTACTGTAATTTGTAAACTTCTCGTACAAATAATAGGCTGCTCTTACGAGTTTGCGACACAATAGGCTATTTGACAATGTTCAAAAATTGTATAAATTAATTCACATTATCGGAAAATAACAAAACTATAAAGATCTGCAAACTTTCATTCTAATATCTCCCTAAAATAAGTCTGACTATTTTAGGGTACATCAAAATTTGGAAAGTCCATTTTAAAAGTATGAAATTATTAAAAAATAATAATTCTATTGTAGAAGCAATAAAAAATACTATAACTTTTATTATGATACCTACTAACTAATTACATAAACGTAATATTTAACATAGCTGTCGTACTAATTTCTGACTTAATCCATACATAATACAAACGTGTGACGTCATAACCTGTAGCCTGTTGTATGAAGCGGGAAAGTCCAAAATTGAAGTTTTCATATTAACATATTTCATATTAACAAATCCACTCCCTTAAGACACCGAAGCTGGTCCCCCAGTGTAAACGATGTCAGGCCTACGGTCATACACAAAAATACTGTTCTAAAGAACCACGATGTGTTAAGTGTACTGGCAAGCACCTAACCAAAGACTGCCAAAAGTCACCGCAAGATAAACCAAAATGCATACACTGTGGCGAACAACACCCTGCAAACTACAGGGGGTGTGTGGTTGCCAAAGAGTTACAAAATTTTAAAAACAAGAATTTAAAGAAAAAGCCACTTGCTCAACAGCAATCCTCTATGATAAAAATAAACAAAACATGTGTACCAACACAGTCAATACCACAACCATGGCAACAGGACAAAAGTAAGTCTGAAAAAACTACTTACGCTCAAATCACCGCCAAAAAAATAAATGATGCTCAGCCGAATACTGACATCGAAGAAAAATTAAATAAAGTACTCATGTTATTGACATCATTTGATGAGCGCCTTAAAAAGATGGAAAATAGCACCAAAAAGACTATAAATCATGAATAATTTTCTCAAAATCATGGCTTGGAACTCAAATGGGCTACTCCAACATCAAAATGAATTGCAGTTAGTCCTAGATACTGAAAAAATTGATGTGTGTTTAATTTCTGAATCACATTGTACAAAACAGTCATTCTTACAATTAGAAGGATACAAAATATACCACGCACTACATCCTGATAACTGCGCAAGAGGAGGTAGTTCCATAATCGTGAAAGAAAATCTCTACCACTACGAGTGCCACAAGTGTGAAGAACGTGAAATACAAGCTGTAGCGGTATGTATTAAAACTAAAAAATACCCGATTACTGTTTCAGCAATATATTGCCCGCCCAGATACTCGCTAAAAAAAGATCAATACATTAATTTCTTACAAAAACTTGGAACCAGGTTTATCCTTGGAGGTGATCTAAATGCCAAAAATGTATACTGGGGTTCCAGACTAACCACAACCAAAGGACGAGAATTACTCAAAGCTATAAAAGAAAATCAATGTGACGTATTATCGACTGGAAAGCCAACTTATTGGCCCACTGATCCACAAAAAATCCCAGACCTGATTGATTTTTTTATCTGTAAAAATATATCTACTAACTACATGAGTGTTGAAGACGGCTTTGATATGAGCTCAGATCATTCGCCTATCATTTTAAATTTAAGTGACACTGCTATATATAAAGAAAACATTCCAACATTAGTAAATAGAAAGACTGATTGGGAGAGTTTTCAAATAGACTTAGAAAATAAAATTAATCTTAATGTACCGCTCCGTAATGAAGAGCAGCTAAATTTCGAAGTAGAAAAATTTACCGTCGATATCCAACTGTCAGCATGGCAAAACACCCCAGAGATCCATAGAAAACCCAAAGGAAACAGATACCCGGAAGAAATTATGAATTTGATAGCTCAAAAAAGAAAACAAAGAAAAATATGGCACCAAACACGATCGCCACGCGATAAACAAATTCTGAATAGCCTCACTAAAATGCTTAGAAAAGTGATACGGACTTTCAAAGACGAATCTCTTAAAACTCGCCTAGAAAACTTAACCAGTGATAGTAGGACTAACTATTCTCTCTGGAAAGCTACTAAAACTGTAAAAAGACCAATTATGCAAATACCGCCAATAAGGGAAGAAAATGGAAAGTGGGCCATAAGTAATGAACAAAAAGCAAAAAGGTTCGCGCAGCATTTAGAAAAAATTTTTCAACCCAATGAAGGATCTGATGACCTGACATGCCACGATACTTCGAAAGAAAACGCAGACATAAAGTTTGTAACACCAAAAGAAGTTGCGAATGAAATAAAGACCAATATTGATCCTAGGAAAGCACCAGGTTACGACCTCATAACTGGAGAAGTCCTACTTCATCTTCCTCGTAAGGCTCTGGTCAAATTAACGAACCTCATTAATGCAGCGTTCAGGTTAAAATTAATTCCGGATATCTGGAAAGTAGCTGAAGTAATTATGATAGCAAAACCGGGTAAACCGCCTCATGAAACGACATCATACAGGCCGATTTCATTATTGCCAGTTATGTCTAAATTATTTGAAAAGCTTTTGCTCAAACGATTAAAACCCATACTGGATGAAAAAGGCTTGATACCGCAACATCAGTTTGGATTTAGAGAGAAACACTCTACCATAGACCAAGTGCATCGAATCACAAATATAATAGAAAAAGCTTTAGAAGAAAAGAAAGTGTGCTCAACAGTATTTCTGGACGTTGCACAAGCTTTCGATAAAGTTTGGCATAAAGGTTTAATGTATAAGATCAACAAATTGTTGCCAAAGCAGTATGCTGCAATACTAGAGTCATATATTTCTCACCGAATGTTTAGAATCAGACAAGAAGATGTGTACTCTGATCTAAAGGAAATTAAAGCTGGGGTACCTCAAGGAAGTGTCTTAGGTCCGGTCCTGTATCTACTATACACTTGTGATATTCCCAAATTAGAAAATAATACAATTGCGACTTTTGCTGACGACACTGCCATAATGTCTGTTGGAAACACACATAAAGAAGCAGTTGAGAAAACTCAAATTGCCATCACAAAAGTTCACAACTGGACACAAAAATGGCGAATTAAATTAAATGAGTCAAAATCGGTTCATATTGATTTCACAAATAAAAATCCGCGCTACCATCCAGTGCTTTTAAATAATCAGCAGATCCCGTATGTCAATACGGCCAAATATCTAGGTATGACCCTAGACGTGAAATTACATTGGAAAGCTCACGTCAAGAAGAAACGAGAGGAGTTAGAGATACGATACAAAAACATGTATTGGCTGCTCGGGAGGAATTCTAGCCTGTCGATTCACAATAAATTACTGATATACAAGCAAGTCCTTATGCCAGTTTGGACTTATGGAGTACAGTTATGGGGCTGTACAAAACAGAGTAACAAACAAGTTATTCAGCGCTTCCAAAATAAAGTACTCAGGGGCATTGTAAATGCACCGTGGTACTTCAGAAATGACTATCTCCATCGGGACCTAAAAGTGGAGTTTGTGGACAAAGTGATACAAAAATATGCAGAAGCTCATGAACTTAGACTTCATCACCATGTGAATCCAGAGGTAGTCAAACTTCTCGATAACACAGACCTAGTGAGAAGACTCAAAAGAACAAAACCTTTTGAGTTAGTGTAATAATAAGTGAGACAATATTAGTGACAGTGCATTAAATATAACACAACAAGAAAGTGTTTCACCTTAATAGACACTAAGAAAAGTCAATGGACATTATTCTTAGACTATAATATTTAGAAGTTTATGTTAAAATTAAATTACTTATTAGCCCGTAAGCTAGATCGTAATATTTTAAAGCATAAAGCTTTATAGAAAAAAAAAAAAAAAAAAAAAAAAATATTAACATATCTCGAGAGATTTTTGTGCTTCCAAAGTAATTCTTTCACGTGTGGTTTTATTATTGTGACGTCCTTACATATAAAACAAAAAAAAAACGTTGGTCAAATAGCCTATTTCATATCATCATCATCAGCCTGTATAAACAGGGAAGAAAAACGAGTAGTAGTATCATGGATAATGATTAATGAGTTAATCTACGGGGAATTTTGATATGAGAGTGGGATCAGCCAGCGGAGTCTCAGCAAAGAAAGATCTGCCATGGCACTACTGGTAGTGCCACGCATTAGTGCCTAGTGCAATAAAGGAAATAAAGTTTTTTTTTTACAGCGCCATCTAGCCCCAAAGTAAGCGAAGCTTGTGTTATGGGTACTAGACAACTGATAAACCATACGTAAATACATTTTTTTTTGTAAATACATACTTATAATACATAGAAAACACCCAGACAAACAGACATGTTCATGCACACAAATGTTTGTCCTGTGTGGGAATCGAACCCACGAGCGTTGGTGTCGAAGCCGCGTCATTGACCGCTACGTCACCGAGCTCGTCGATTATATTAAGTTGATCGATATTAAGTTTCAAGATTATTATCTACTTTGTAGAAACACAAACATACTTGATTGGTTGGTGGTACTTGGTAGAAACACAAACACCATCTGTTTACCTTGATAATGCCTTAGCGGCGAACCCTGTCGGTAATATCAAATATAATAACGTGGAACAGTACAAGCGCTTTTTTATAACATTATCTACTTACTTGGCACACCAGACACCAGCCTGAGAGGTCGCAGTACCCTGAATGCTCGCAACGCTTTCACATCGAAGGCATCTTTGAATATACTCGATAGTACTGTGCTTACCATGCTGTAGAGAAAAAAGTAATAGACATCATCAAAATTCTTTGGAAATCATCATCAAACTTCTAGATGTTGAGTCATCATTATTTTTATTTTTTATACTTTAAAGCTGTTTGACTTGATACCTGCCGCTAAGTTCCACTATCGTACAACTCGTCATAAATCAAAATTCCATCCATACCATCTTGATAATTGGCGATCTACTACAGTAAGTTTTCTAAGACATTTTATACCACGAACGGTGAAACTGTGGAATCAACTTCTCTCAGGGGTATTTCCGAATAATTACGACATGGGAGCTTTCAAGAACAGAGTCTTTATTTCCCTTAAAAGGCTGGCTTCCCTTAAAATGTTTGCTTTCCACCAACCCACATGCTCGTTTGGCCCCCTCTCATAAAAAAAAACCGGACAAGTGCGAGTCGAACTCGCCCACCGAGGGTTCCGTAGGTACGTAGTATCATTATTAAATTTTATATTTTTCATTATAAATAAGAAATAATGCGTCGAAAAAAATAAATAAAATATATTTTGCAATGTGTACATCAAGCCCTTTCATATGATACCCCATTTGAACTAGTAGTTTCAATTTGAAATTTCGACACCCTATAAAAAATATAGACCCCCTATTTTTTAAGATCTATTTACAAATGTATAGTTTTGAGATTTATTCCTGTACTTGTAGTCTATAACGATGTTACTGAAATTTTAAACTACTAGTTCAAATGGGGTATCATATGAAAGGGCTTGATGTACACATTGCAAAATATATTTTATTTATTGTTTTCGACGCATTATTTCTTATTTGGAATGAAAAATATCTAATTTAATAATGATACTACGTACCTACGGAACCCTCTTTGGGCGAGTCCGACTCGCACTTGTCCGGTTTTTTTACTAGAGCCTCGTTTGTTAGACAGCTGGTGAGGTTGGCTTTGGCTCAAAGATGGCAATTACTCCCGATCCAAATTTTGTACACACCCCAAACTATTCCTACAAGGCCATCGTAATTTCGAGCATACCGTAGAGCGAGTGTGCATTATTATTTATAGAATGGCTGTACATCTGTTTCATATTATCATTGTACTTTATGTACTCGTACTCAAATATATTAGTTTGCTGCTGTATTACACTAGAAGGTTATTATGTGTCTGTGATAGTGTGCGTCGATATTACGAGCTTTTATTTAGATTGATTATTAGACGGGGGCCCACCACACATTCCCACCACAGTGACTCCTGTGTAGCCAGGATTAACAGCGGCGACCGCCAAAAAAGGAATGAACAGTGAAGTCCATTGCAATTCCGGGGGTAAAACCACGGCTGCCTTGGAACGCACAACGAATTTAATCAGAAGAAATTAGTAGGAGTAGGAAGCTTTTGGAATTTGACTTCCCCTCTTAGCAATGTGAGAGACAGCAATATGGCAAATAAGGCATGAAAAGCCTAAAGAGATGGCTAGTCAAGTGAAGCTCAACTGCCGTGCACCACGGATTTTAAGTTTCTAACACTATTGGGGACCCACAACATTGAGTTGTTTCCTAACACATCGATTCCAATAATATGAATAGTAAAATCGTCTGAACGCTTGGTAATTCTGCCTTGTTGCTACCAAATCTGAATAGTATACTACCCCGGATGCAACTTGCAATGAATGATCACTGATCACACTCCCAGATAACATGGTGTGCTGTTTGATCAAATGGCATCAAAAGGCAAGTAAAATTTGACCCGAAGCCTAGTTTGATTATCGTTAGGCTACACTAGGTGCAGATGAGTTTGGCTATATTTCTGATGATACTGAACCACTAATAAATTAGTAGTAGGCTTCTGGTTAGGCAGAGTCGGAACATCCATATTGTCACTTTTCTTATTAATGTACTTTATGTTTCAGTTTTTGTACTGTACAACAGCGACTGCGGCGCTGTGGTGAGCCGTTACTGTCATACCCACCTGCAGTACCAGCTTCCTATTTGATTCTTTTGGGATTTAGACTGCTGGGCTATCGAAGTCATTACCTCTAGAATTACAACTGTTACTCTCTGTCGATTCCTTCAAAACACGACTTAACAAATTATTTTCCACGCCCACGACTGCCTGAGCAAATCCCATATCAATATGAGCTCAAGCATATTCGTAGTGTGTTGACCTATGTATAATCAATATCATAATATCCACGTGGTTGTTTTTGTGTGGATCGATTTCGGGAACGTCTTAAATCATGATTTTCAAGTTATCATAATCTCGAGAAGCTTTTATGCTATCGAAGTAATTCTTTCACCTAAGTATAGTGATATTATTGTGACGCCATTATATATATCAAGTTAAGTAAAAATTTTTGCCGGTTGTCATTTTCCTTAACTTCCGGAAAATTACTTGCATCATCTTATCTTGTACAACTTCCTCACTCGCGTCGGAAGCAATCAGCAAGATAACAACGCTTGCTCCCTGTACTTCCTCGTAATGAGATGTTAATGGACGATTTTTGAAGGCACCGTATAATGCATGGAATATTTATGCGCCTGTTGATATATTTTTTCTTTTTTGTATTCCACGCTGGGCGTCAGACAAATACGGCCCGCCTGATGTAAAACGGTAACCGTAGCCTATCGAACGTTTACAATATTTATTCATTCCGATAAGGATTAAGCTAGTTTTTCCTTTTTTCGAGGTTTTCCCAAGAGACTACAGAAAGGGGTTCTTCAAGAAAGAATTGAAGAGGTTTTAATAGGATCTGCAACGCGTGAGTGATGCCTCATAGGCTGCGACGACTGCTTGCGTTCAGGCGGGTCGTATGCTTGTTTGTCATTTTAGTTGTATAAAAAAAGCTAGCCTTACAGTTCCCTCCTTCCACTGGATAATGGATCCACCACAGCTGTGTTCCATATGTGCCCCAGTCGGGCAGCTAACAATTGCGCTAGCCCTACCTCTCCTTCGCCAGAACCTCGTTCGTCATTTAGCAGGGTACACCATGTGCAGGTGAGGTTGGCTTTGGCTCAAAGATGGTGGTGAGCTTACACCACACCAATTCCATTTTCTTTTTATTTATCACAAATATAATGAAGTATTTTTACGGGGCAGAGAGAATCCTTCAGCTGAAAAGAATGAATGAAATTCTTCTAAATTTAACACAATGTTTGTTATACCATACTCCTCCGAAACGGCTTGGCCGATTTTTATGAAATTTTATATACTTATTCAGTAGGTCTGAGAATCGGCTACTATCTATTTTTATACCCCTAAGTGATAAGGGTTTTCCACCCCTACCATTTTTTATTTTTTGGACAAAAAAAAATATTTTTATTCTTTTATAATGTGGCATTAAAAATATATACAACCCTAAATTTTCACCCTTTTATCACCAACCCCTATTTTTTAATAGCGATTTAATCGCAAAACAACGTTTACCGCGTCAGCTACTAAACAATAATAGTTTACGTTATATTTATAAACAAATTTTAAAACCACTTAGTTAATGCAATCAGCTTTGCTTTCATGTATCAATAGAAATGTCATAAACCATTTGTAGGCACTTTGACACTTTGATAGTTCACTTTTAAGTTACAATGATAATATGATGGAAGCTTTTAGTATTATTTACATTTTTTTTATAATATCAGAGGGTAAGCGAGCATGTGGGTCACCTGATGGAAAGCAATCACCACCGCCCATAGAAATCAGCAACACCAAGGGGTCGCCGATCCGTTGCCAGCCTTTTAAGGGAAATTTTAAATACATGTCGATTTTTCTGAGTTTTTTCGAGTTGTTATGACGTTGTATGTATTTTAGTAATTTATGTAAATGAATTTGTATGCGTATATAATATATATAACAATTTCCTTCAGAGTTGTTGTGTTCCTACGAGTGAGTGAGATCACCAGGAAAGTAAGAAAGAAAGGAGTATAGCCTGGCAACGGATCGGCGATCCCGTGGTGTTACTGACCTCCATGCCCACCGCACATGATTGATTTCCATCAGGTGACCCACATGCTCGTTTGCCCTGCTCATATAAAAAATAAATACGTCTATAGGAATACCGTGTCTATGTTTATATGGAGTAGCAAATTGAATCGCGTTAGAACGTACTTTAACGATTACAGTTTCAGGTAAACTATTTCAGGAGACATGCTATTTTTGACGTGAAATGTATTTAAAATTACTCCAATACATACGGGTACCAGACCCCTTACCACCAACTCTTATTGCGATTCAATAACTGAATAGAATGCTTATTTATACCAATGAATAAGCGTCTCTATTTCAAATTGAATAGAGTCGCTTATTCACTGGTATGAATAAGCATTCTACTCAGTTATTGAATCGCAATAAGAGTTGGTGGTAAGGGGGCGGGGCCCAATCGCCGAAGCTGAAGCCGATTACCATCGAATATTTTGATTAAAAAAATACGTCTAACGTTTTAGTTATTGACAAACATCGTCAGCTTATTTGGTAGAGCTCTACGAGTTCTACCAGGTAAGCTTAAACACCATTCCCATAAATGTAAGCCGAACTTTGATTTAGGCAATCAAAAAATTTTATGGTAATCGGCTTTAGCCTCGGTGGTAGGACCCCAGCCCACTTACCACCATCTCTTATTGCGATTCAATAACTGAATAGAATGCTTATTTATACTAATGAATAAGCGAGTCTATTTCAAATGGAATACACAGCCACACATGGAAGAGTGTGGTGTGTCAGCCGTAGTGATATAACGAATGTCAATTTCTAGACATTCGCGAATACGAATGCGGATGCGAATATCTGCCGTCGATATTCGCGAATGCGAATGCGAATACGAATATTGACTTTTGTATTTGGCGCCATTTGTCTATGGCTTTATTTTGACAGTTTAGTTAGCGCGTGAGTTACATGCACACATTTGTAATTATTTGCATCTACTTCCGAGCATTGTCGAGCCGATCCGAAGAAGGCCGATTGCTGTTTGATTTACGAGTGATGTTTATTGTTTAATTAACAAAAAATCATAACAGAAGATAAGGTTTTGAAATAAATATATAAGAAGTTGATACTTATTTCTCTATTTAATTTACCTTTTTGTAATTGAAAATCTTAATTCTTTTTAGGACGTTCATATTCGCAAAACATTCGCATAACATTGCGAATGCGAATGCGAATGTCGAGAAATATGCGAATATTCGCGAATGCGAATGCGAATACGAATATTCGTTACATCACTAGCAGCCGATCTGTAATGATACAGGAAATTATATATATTTCCTGTATCTGTAACTATACACTATATATATAGTGATAATTGAAGATGAATATAAGCAAAACATATAATTGTCAGGCGCACTTTCGAGGTGACGGCATTAATTGCCCTCACAGCATGTGTCATGGCGACTTAACAACTTTTACTCTATTTCAAATGGAATAGAGTCGCTTATTCATTGGTATGAATAAGCAATCTATTCAATTATTGAATCGCAATAAGAGATGGTGGTAAGGGGGCAGGTCATAAAACGTCAGGTCTGTATCGTCTGACCTTAATAATAACAAAGCTATAAGTCATAGAAGGTGGTAGATTGCCAATTATCAAGGTGTTAAGAATGGAATTTCAATTTTGTTATGTGTCATAGGAAGAGTCTGATTCATCGGGATCCTTCTTCTTCTTAGGGTACCTCAAGTTGGTCTAGATACCTAAACTTGGATTTAATCTTATTTTCTTACCCTATAACAACTATGGTGAAGTCGAGCAAGTTCCACCCGTTCCTGAGATAGGAGCCGGCGTGCATGATGAAACCATATGCGATGATCTTCATCACGCACTCGCCTGTGAATATCACCAGGAAGACGTACTCGATTTTCTCCTGAAATAACAAGATAAATAAACATTTAACTGCTGGGCTTAAAATAATATTTGCATGTTTGGGGTGTAAGTGGTTCGTCAACATCTTTGAACCAAAGCCAACTTCACCTGCACGCGGTGCACCCTGCTGACTGACAAACGAGGCTCTGGCGAAAAGAGAGGTAGAGAGCGTAATTGTAAGCTACCCGACTGGGGAAAGTACCTCGACCTCACAGAATACCGCAGCCAAATAACAATTCCCTTGAGGGTTGTTGTGTTCCGTTCCTGCGAGTGAGTGAGGTTACCAGAAAGGAAGGAAGGAGATGCTGCGTTGGCAGCGGGGGTGGCGACACGCGAGTGATATTTTATGTTGCGAGCGTTAATATGGCTACGGTAACCGCTTCACATGAGGCGGGACGTATGCTTGATCGCCACCCGACGTAGTATAAAAAAAAATATATTTGCATGTGGTAAATGGTCCACCATCATCACTATCTCTGTGTCAAAACTACCCTTACCTGGAGCCCTACTATCCGTCCCAGCTGGAAGTACCATAGCGGTAATCTGTGAGGTGGAGCTACTTCCTGTATGGCAGCTTAAAAAAAGGTAAGCCCTACCTATTTTTTGGCTAAGCCCTTTGTTAGTGACAGGGTGCACCACGTGCAAGTGAGGTTGACTTTCGTTCAAAAATAATAAAGAACGACTTTCCCCCAAAACCTTTATTTATTCATTTATATAATTTTAAAACTGCTATAATATTTTAAGTAACAAAGTACTTCAGTTCACATAATATCACTAACACGAAGATCGCCTTAACAGGCAATCACTTAAGGTCGCAGGTGTTGCAAGTGTCGACGGAGCTATCCCGAGAAACCTCTTTGTCGTTTCAGTATTTTGCAAAAGTTGCCATGTTTCATAATTACTTTATGGTCCTCCTAGTGAAATACTGTTTTGAATTTATACTTATTATTACCTACTTATTATACGAACTTTTTACTACGCTGTATGGTAGGAAAGCACATAGACTACCCATGGATCGCCGATTGTAAAGCGGTTACTAGCTTATACAAAGTATCGCCTATGCGCCACAACATCTGCGCTACCACCACCACGCTACCACTGCCAGAGGCCCTGGATAACTCCTCAGATACCACTACCAGAGATACTGGACGTGATTTCGTCGCTTTTATTCCTGGACTCCAATGTCCAGACAGGCGCTGGTTGTCGCACGCCGTAAAAACGATTTTGTGTCAGTTAATTTAGATAGTTCAGTTTTGATTCAAGTGTTATTTTGAAAGTCAGTTAAATTCCCCGCGTACCTAATTTCAGCTCTTTGGGACCGACTTTAATTTCGCAGCAGTAAAATATAAAAAAAAAAGTCTTAAAAATCAAAAGACAACCAATATGTAAATGAAAAATTATGTAAATAAGAGTAATTACTATTTAATATTATGCATAAAGGCTCGAGAAAATTTCTGGGACGGCGCAATACCTGATTGATGATATCTTTCATCCTAATGTAAGGATCCTTCCTTCATTTAGTAAAATTAAGATTCGCGCTTAGTAAACAAGAAATTAATACAATAATGTTATTTTCCATCGATAAAAGTTTCCAAGAATCTCTTCGGGAATAAGGATTGATTATCATTTAATAATTTGTAGATTATAAAGTATTAAATTTATAGGGTAAATATTAGTTAATCTACTCTTTAAAGTATGATACTTTTTATGTATAATTTGGATAAGCATTATAAAAACCAAATAATAAATAAATCTATATATACAAAAAAATATCTCAATTTCCCCATGTCATGGCATCACGTGTGAACGGCTGGATTGATTTCACTGATTCTTTATTCGTTGTCTTTGTTATTGCCAGGGGAAGGTTCTTAAGAAGGAAAAAAATAAGGATTATGCGCGGAAAATTGCAAAATTTAAGAAAACTGAAAGACCATATTAACATTTCTAATGTAACTTTATGGGGTTTAACAGAACTGTCAGTCATTTCATTGTTATGAAGTCAGGATGACGTCTGTCAGGTCAGCTTTTTAGTTTCGATATACTTAAATGTGTAATTAATCTAAAGTGCGTTAGCAGCCTAAGTCTAAGTCTAATTTATCACGCAAGTAAAGCAACATCAACCGTAGCCTATCTATAGACGTGTTTATTTGTCTCGAGCTCCTCCGTGCTTCGGAGGGAAAGTTAAGCTATTGCCCGGCTGTTGTCATTACATTGGTAACAAGTCAACCTTAGGGCGGCTTAAAAACATTGGACCATAGAGACCCTGGAGCTTTACCGATTGAGCTGATGGTTACTGTCAATTACTTGATTTTTGAAATATTGGTCCATTAATACTAGAATTTGATGCATAATGAACACCCAAAAAACGTCCTCACCACAACAGCTCACAAATGACAATCTGATAGATAGATAGATAATATTTCTATTGGTTTGCAGTTACACATTTTACTTAAACTATAGAAAAGACATAATTTAACAAATGCAAACAAAGATTGACAGATATGGAACCTGTTTAAAGATGCGCATGTGCTCCAGCAACACCAATTAATTGGTTGGAGGCTCAGTGACAATTAATCCACTACTTTTCAGCCTCCACTTTTAGGAAAATCTGCGCGCTCTTTTACTGAGCCATATTCGAACGGTTCCATATTTAACATTATTTTAAAATGAATGATTACCTGACATAAGAACTAGTCTGAATTGTTAATTTGTTGTGTGAAAGTGTGAATTTACAATGCATATTATGGAGTTATAATTCCTTTTAATATTGGTCATAAATAAGTAAGATTTATGTCATCTTCTGTCTACTGCGGACATTATTTTGCTTAGTTTTTGTACGTCACTGCGCAGCTAGTTATAGTATTAATGATCTAAGTTCTAGATCAGTATTCCGCAAAGTGTGTGCACTGATGTACCGTGTTCATTAGTTGGTGTGTCTCGGAAAAATAAGGTTACCTCATAAAGCTACATAGACGAACATAAGAAAAATAATAACACAAATAAAAACTGATTTTTCTTTTAATGGTGTGCCTCCAAAATTTTTCATTCTTCTAGATGTACCTTAACCACAAAAAGTTTGCGTAACACTGTTCTATATAGAAGTATAATGTCACTGTACTTACCAATACTGAATTTGTGTAATTGGAATCGCTGGCAGGATAAGGCGTGTACACAGCTAATGCTATGCAGTTGGCGAATATCGTCGTCAGAATCATCCATTCGAAGGGTCTGATGTACTGAGTTAAGGAATAATGATTAATTCACACTTGATAATGATAAAGTTATTGATGCTTATTTTTTAATATGGTCCTCTAAAATGTCTTCACTTCATGTGATAGAAAGCGCAGATGGCAAATAAGGCGCGAAACACACAATCAAACAAGGGGCCGGGCAGTCTTTTTGACCACAAAGCAATATAGACCGCGTCTGACCATCGATGCCCGCGGCTGCTCTCCCTTATGATATGCCGCGCCGCCAGTGTCCGCCGGGCACCGGCGGCGCGGTCTTTTTGCCCTCCATGTGCGTTGGATACCCTTTGCACTGTCGTTCAATTTGCCCGGCCCGGTGGCGGGCCGCCGCGTGTTTCGCGCCTTAATGTGGGGACCGCCTCACATCACTAAGATTTATTAGCTGCGCTGGCGGTGCAATCTTAGTGAAGAAATACATAGGTCGTCAAGAGACGATCTTCGAAGACCTACGTAAGTATTACTTCGCGCTTCGTCTAAATGGCCCAGGATTAAAGGAAGTGGGAATGCCGGTAGTAAATTCCATAGCTTTATTGTTCGGCAAATAAAAAATTGCCAATCTTTTTGGTGCGTGAAGAGAACAACTGTGTACCCTGCTTATCGTCGACTTCATAAACATGGACATTAAAAAAGGTAAAGGAAGGAAATACTTCTTTCTATTGGATATGCTAGATCTAAACACGAGTATAGTTAAATAAACTTAAATATTATTTTTTATATACAAAGACGTCGTAATAAACCAGAGACGACTCATAACATAAACTGTAGGAACAAAATGAAAAATGACGATAATTCTGTATCCAAGATACATTCTGTGTAAATATACTACAAGACATCTTATTTCACGTCTTGATGGCGGAATATATGACGTCTGGAGTCAGTCACAAGTCATTTATCGCATCGGGGTCATAAAATCGCCGCGAAAACGAAATGTATGCGATGTGGATAGGTTGAATTTTAAAACAATTTTGTAGACTTAAGCCAGGTAAAGGCTAATATCTTAGGGCGCGTCCATTAATTACGTGAGGCATTTTTGAAGAATTTTGAGCCCCCCTCTCCCTTTGGCGAGATGTTGTAAGTTTTCCCTGGACTGGACCCCTTCCAACCTACCCCTATCTTACGTGAGATTTTTCAAAATTTGTATTTTGGGTGTAAAAGCGTTAGATTAATTTTTCTAAATTATTTTTATTTAAAACTAGCAAAGACTAGTATTTGCGAATATTGCTGTAATTTGATAATAAATACTTAAACGAAAAATTAATAAAATATTTATTCTAATTCAGTCCTTGGAGACTCGTGCACGGTGTCAAGTCAAGAGTGATTTGCTTTTTTAATTTGTGCTTTTGCAATTTTAGATTTTAAATGTCACTGAAACCGAATAAGGGAAGCTCGGTAACTTTTTCTGTCCTGCACGATTTCTCGCTATCAGGACTTGAAGCTCACGCAGGTCATCTTCCACATTGTCTTTCCAGCGATTTCTTGGACGACCAACCGGGTGACGTCCACTCGGTCGCCGGAGGTACTTTTGCTTTCATCACTTCCTTCTAGATGATCAAGTCAGCGAGGGCAGATGTTACTATAATAATTATATTGCATACAATCATCATCATCAGGTCATTTTAGTCTCCACTACAGGAGCACGACCCTCTCTCATCCGTCCCAGACAGAAGGAGGATTTGGCCTACACTCCCCACGCTGGCCAGACGGGTTGGGGAGGCTTGTTGCATACAATAAATTGAGGAAAACTGGAGAATATTTTCATGAAATGGAAACTTTCCTAAGGAAAAGTATTATAATCTTTCATTTATTGCGAAATAAAGGAACAAACAGTTTAGAATTGTTTTTGGCTTTCTACTGTACTTACGCATAGGGGCGGCCGTGTGTTTTTTAATCAATAAGCTTTCAGCTTTTCATAGGCAGGGAATTCATTCTCCCACTTTAGAAGTTCCAGAGGAGTTTTCTACCTCTAAGTCTCAAGTTGTGGAATGAACTCGCTGCATACGTTTTCCCACGATTATAGTTCTTCAAGAAAGGTGTGATGGGGTGTTACAGGGTCGGCGATGCCGCTGGTGTCAAATAAGCGTCCACAGGCTGCGATGACTGCTTACCATCAGGCAGGTCGTACGCTTGTTTGTCACCCTAGCCGTATAAAAAATGCCCGTTATTTTTGTCATATCCTCAATAATTGTCGTGACTAGATCTATGACAAAAATGTACGAGAATGTTTATGTTCCGCGACGAGTGATAGAAATACCGCTGCCTACGCATCGGAACATGTCGCGTGAAGTTATTAATAAACATTACAACATTAACTTGAGCGAGGGAAATACTTGTAGTTGTAAAATACGACATGACTGTTTTGGTTTTATCTGGGGGCACGGGAGTGCCCCCGCCAAGACGAGCCAAGCGGAGCGCAAGGGCACTACCTACCTTTTCTCTAACGTTTCGTCGTTTTTTTGAACTCTCATAACTATGGTTTGGATGATGCTAAATAGTTAAAAATTTCATGATATTTATTTTCCTATTCTTTTTTAACGCTACGTCGAATATTTGGTGAGACCTACTACGTGCTTAATGCGAATTATTTGATCACTTTCGAACGTGTTTACAAGCCGACCAAATTGAGAAATAGTTACATATTGTGAATTTACCAGACGCGTGTTACATATCCAAATTAGCCGGGTTGCTCACTTCAAAATGTGAGCAAGTAAACAACATAATTTTGAAATATGTGATGTAACACGCGTCTTATAAATCCACAACATGAGAGTTCTTCTCTATTTGGTCGGTTTGTTTACGTTGACATGATCGGATGCGAACAAAAGACTCTGATTCCGAATTAGTGTTACAATATCCACCAGAAATACTGGTAAAGGTCAGAGTTGTATGTGGTTTGGTTTTGATATTTCAAAGCTATTTTTGCAATCTTTTAAAATTTTTTGAAGTTGTGATTTAGACTAATATATTGCGTGTTATATATTTTATAATATGTTGCGTGTTATTTTTTGTTGTTATTATCTATGTAATAATCGATATTATGTCAAAGTCAAAACTCTTTATTGCATATCCAAGTGTACAGAGGATCTTAGACTTGTATAAGCAATTATAACTTAGTCACCTTTGTGAAGTATTGCAAAAGACTCGACTTTATACTTCCATCCGTACAGCATTTCTTTTTCATTACAAATTTGGGAATTTATTTATACAATATTTTTAGCTGAATTTTAGTCCATCATTACAAATCAAATACTAGTCCATCATTATTTATCATAATACCCCGTACAAGACAAATATGCATGAACATGTCTGTTTGTCTTGGTCTAACCGTTTTCTATGCCTTTTCTGGCTATGTATTATATGTATAAGCTTTGCTTAGTTTGTGACTAGATGGCCGTGTGTGATTTGTCCAGGAATATATAAAAAAAAATCTAAGTTAGATATAATATAATATTATAGTTCATTATCATTAATCCATCAACTCAAATGTTTCTAATGCGTAATATTTCCAAGTAACTTCCTGCAGTAAAACAGTAAACAACTACAACAGCTGAGAAAAGCTATAAAGTTTTACTACGCGTAAATATTGATCAATCATTTTTGACATTATTCATTTATAGAGCAGAGACAGCAATTTGTATGAAGTCTGTAGTTAGCAATAGGCATGTGAACAATGTTCTAAAATTATAAAAACTCTCTATCAGTAACGTAAAATACATAAAACTAGAACGATCTGGGATCTTAAAATTTTAATAAACTTATGTCCGACGTGTTTTATGTTCGATCAAAGTTTGATGGAAAAGTCCATTTTAACAGTATGAAATTATAAAAAAATAAATATTACCATTGTAGAAACAATACAAAATACTATAACTTTTGTTACGGCACTAGCTACATAAACGCAATATTTAACATAGCTGTCGTACAAATTTCTGATTTAATGCATATAAAATAGCGTAGTGTGTCATAATATGGTAGCCTTTTCTATGGAGCGTTTTCGGGATAGTCCAAAATTGTGATCTTCAAGTATCTTCTTATAAGTATCTTGTGAAGTTTTTATGCTATCGAAGTAATTCTTTCACCTATAGTTATATTATTGTCACGTATTTAAATAACATCTTGTGCGGGGATCGAATCCGCAACCTCGGAGTCAAAGTGGCCATTGTTAACCATTCGACCACCGAGCTCGTCAATTAACTATATAATTCGAAATTACTAAAAACTACAAACAAGTGATGCCCCACACGGCACCTGCAGATGCGGTGGCCCCGTCACTCATTCATCCAAACACCCGGTTGGCCGGCTGCCAGGTTTTTTGCCTCAGTGCAGTAACTGACGATCAAATTGTTTATTGGCGTTGAAAGGACATTGAGCTGCGATGGATATTGCAGAACAGATCATTCAACTTGTGGAAGGTTAATTTTGACTGGTATAAAATTGATGAGGGGAGAAATGAAAGTTCGAAACTACTTTCCATTTCTCCCGTCTCCCCTTTTCCCACTCGAAGGATTTTAGAAAGTATCCATTTTTGGATTTTTTTATACCGCTATAGTAACAAACAAGCATACGGCCTGTTACCGTAAGCGGTTACCGTAGCCTATGAACGCCTGTAATACCAGGGGCAACACACGCGTATTGCCGACCCTCGTAAAAACCTCTTCACGCCCCTTTTTGAAGAATCCTATGTTGCAGTCTCCTAACAAAACCTCGACGGGCACTTCATACTATATCTTGACTGTACGCAGGAGAAAACTTCTCGGGAAAGTCACAGTATGCGACTACTTAGGCTCTAATGTGTGAGGATGACTTCCCTGACTGTTCTTCACTTTCCCTATCTCCCGTTCATTTTACCAAATTCTTTAATTTTTTTCTCTTCAATCTCATGACCTAATATTTGCAACAATATATATAAAAATAAATCAAAATGCCTTTTGTATTATTTTATATATATAAATATTGTTACAAATATGAATATGATAGGCCTTGTGGTTTCCGGCAGACTAGAATAGAATCACTCCGTCTCTTCCCGTGGATGTCGTACAAGGCGACTAAGGGAAATACATTATAAAACATTGATCAGGCCTCCCCAACCCGTCTGGCCAGCGTGGGGAGTGTGTAGGCTAATTGCTCCTTCTGTCTGAGACGGAAAAGAGAGGGTCGTGCTCCTGTAGTGGAGACTAAAATGACCTGATGATGATGATGATGATGACAAATATGACAACGTTTGAAACTTTTACTTTTACGAGAAAAAAGATTGTTAAGTCGACTGTAGTTTCTGCCGTTTCACGTCATACAAGAACATACTTAGCATAATATTATTAAAACTCACGTGAGACATTACACTAAATTAATTAAATAAATTAAACGGGTCACTCACGTCTTTTTGTCGGGAAAGCCGACTAGTTTCGATATCAAAAGGAGACCTTCATCAGGGTGAATGCCCAGACACGTCCACCCTTTGTCTCTCGCGCCGGACACTCAGAGTGTCCGTTAATACTTATGTTAATACTTAGCATAGTTTGAACTACCTATGAAACGAATCTTTATAAATACCCCATGTTATCATAAAACGGAAGTCGCGAAGTGTGCCAAAGGGGACCAAACAAATATTTGGTTTGTAAATATTTACTTCAAATGGTATTTCTGAACGTTTGTTTACGTTTAGAACAGAGGATTCCTTAGTTATTCATTTCGTAGGTTGATGATCGCAGAGATTAGTATAAAGCAGGGCTATCCAAGACACGGCCCGCGGGCCACATGCGGCTCTCGGCTTACGGGTCTTTTTAGATTACTACCAGACTTTCCACCATCTGCCGGCGCAAGTTCTCAATTACTTTGGTCACATTGCCAGGAAACCTGCGGACAATCTCGAGAGACTCGTAGTCACTGGCAAGGTGGAGGGTAAGAGAGAACGAGGCCGCAGCCCGACTCGTTGGTCCGATCAAATTCGAGGTTCCCTCACCATGTCAGTCCACGATGCTTTAAAGACTGCCGGAAATCGACATAAATGGCGCAATATCATAAGAGAAAAGGTGCTACCTGGCGGAGGTCACGACCCTCAAATCTGAGGATAACGAAACATGGAGGAGGAGATTCATGCGTTTCTCGCTCCGCGTGCGGGTTTGTCATGATAAAAAACACGCATGCGGGAAATATACTATGACAGATCCCGCATGCGGGGAGAAAAACGCATGACTTTAATAAGGCTCTACATTTGTGCGGCTCGTGATGTGTTTTTTATTTACCGGTATTTTTATAGTTTTTTACCGCTACGAGATTTTTACAACAAATTTGAAGTAGGTATTTGTTTCTGCGGCCCGCTAATCTATTTAGTAATTTGTAATGGCCCGGTATTGTGTATGGTTTGGACAGCCCTGGTATAAAGGGTTCAATGTACATTGTACCTAATCTGATTGTTTAAAATTTTGAGACGGAGTTAATTTTGTTTAGTCTACATTTGCATGAAAGTATGATAAGCGGAGAGAATGAGAGATGCCTCGAAAACAATTCAAAAGTTTGATTTATTATTATTGCTAGATGTTTGAATTTTGTTCATTAATTATCTTTGATCACGAATATTAGTGATCGAAGTTAATTATACCAAGTATAGATAATACTAATTAGAAGCTAAAAATGGCAATGCTGCCAGCTTCTGGGCACGATGCTTTTTGACTGTGACACGGAGGAATTTTTTGACGCGGTTTAGTTATAATTTGTTCATAGTCTTTTTTTTCTCTTTTCTTTTACATATATAATAATATTCATTATTATCTGTTATATAAATTAAGGATTTTATAATGAAACACAAAACTAAATGAAACTAAAGTTATTCTAAAACTTTATGCTCTTCAAAACGTTGTGTCCCTTAGGCAATAGGCCCACGACACATGCTGCATTCCCGCGAGATAACGAGCGTCACCTGCCATTACCATGCCATCAGTCCTCGAGAAGCCACTAATGGATAACCCCACAGATACATCGCTTCCTGTGATCCACACTTAACAAAACCCATCGTCAAGAGAATCGATTAACTCCAGACGATTGCTGTTCTAATCAACAAGACATCCGCATGCCTGGGACCTATCAGCCCGCCGTCTGGTATTTTAAGTAAGGAGCACCCATTATTCCCTAAATAATGGCCCTCCTATCGTCCGACAGATATTTTAGACCTAAGTGAACCCTAGTATATAAGCTTGTCCAAATTGTATTAAGACTCATTTCAAATATTGTACTCATAGAGTAAGCTTCTTTATAATAAATATATTTTTTTTAATCAACGAAGTTGCATTATATTGTCTCGCGCGTGAATTGTTCAGGAAAGCCTCTGCGAGAAAGCTGCTTGACTTCATGCAGGATCTTCAAATATTTTCGAGAATATAATATATGAAACGCCATAATCTCCCGTACCTTTCAAACAATTTTAAAGCTTTCATAGCTAGCTGAATTTTTGAAGTTTTTTCATGAAGG
The DNA here is from genome assembly GCA_937001555.2 of Hypsopygia costalis. Lineage (NCBI taxonomy): Eukaryota > Metazoa > Arthropoda > Insecta > Lepidoptera > Pyralidae > Hypsopygia > Hypsopygia costalis. The sequence continues at coordinate 1,979,611 of OW443351.2, read as the reverse complement.
AAGGGGGCCGCCAGAAATTTTTAACATAAATAAAGGCGTCCCGAATTCAAAAACATTAAAAAACACTGCATTAGAACAAGGCGTGCCATATGTTTTTAAGGCGTATGCGTATAGTATATGAAAGTATATATCCAATAAGCTTACCTTATATGCAAATTTAAAAATTTCATGTGTCTAATCCAAACTGCTTATAAGTAGGTACGTAAGTTACGTGTGTAGTAACTCAATGAAACATAAAAAAATAACTACGACTATTTTATGGCGAAAAACAGATTTTCCACGAAGAGAGATAAAATAATCTGCTAAAGAAATCGTGATTACAAAAGCCCAGCCGACGTACAATACGAAACTATAACAAATCACGCAAACGTAAACCAAATCCACGCTGTTTTGCTCTTTAACGATTACATTGCAATATACCACGATCAAATATTTTCGAATATAAAAAGTAGCAGTTATAAATAAATAACAGTGATCGATATATTGTGCTTTAAAGTCAAACAAAATTCGCTCATCATGATCCGATGTTCAGTTGGCGCTTTGCCAACTATAAAACCACATTGAACATATAAAAATGTTAGAGGTTGCCACAGGGAAGTGAGTTGGGCACTGAACAATATTCTGTAGAAACGGTTGTAAAACAGACCGTTACGAGCCGATGTTAAAGGGCTATAGTTTTAAGTGCTAAGGTTTATACCTTTCAGTTAACAGCATACTATATAAATCCCATTACAGTAAATAAAATGAGGCCATTTTGTAAAACTAAATTATCTTTACCGAACTGATTTAAACCAGAAGGCTAATTCTCGTAATTAATTTGCGATCCAAGAACGAAAGTTGACCGAATCGAAATTGAATTGTGAATTTACTAAAAATTATATACTTACTTAATTTCATCCAAAGGGGGTAAGTGTTTTGGGCGTAAGTGGTTTATCAACATCTTTTCTTGCAAGCGGTGCACCCTGCTGACTGACAAACGAAGCTCTGGCGAAAAGAGAGGTAGGGAGCGTAATTGTAAGCTACCAGACTGGGGGATGTACCTCCACTTCACAGAATACCGCAGCCAAATAACAATTCCCTTTGGGGTTGCTGTGTTCCTGCGACTGAGTGAGGTCATCAGAAGGGAAGGAGATGCTGCGATGGCAGCGGTAGTGGCGACGCGCGAGCGATATTTTATGTTGAGAGCGTTAATATGGCTACGGTAACCGCTTCACATCAGGCGGGCCGTAGTATAAAAAAAACCATTAATTATTATTATCAATTCCTATTGTTGGTAACAACACATTCTTAGTTAGTTTAGTTCTCGGTCATATTTCGAAATAATCCCACTTACAATAAACTTTGAAGTTTCATATTGTGATCCGAGAATACCAAATGTGACATTTGTGAGATCGAGATTAGATCGGGACTGAATTTTGACTACATTTTAATTACGAGAATTGCCCCTCTGTTTAGTAATCTATCATTATTAATCTATTATTATTGACGAGCTAGGTAGTCGAATGGTTAGTAATGGCCACTTTGACTCACGGGTTCGATACCCGCACAAGACAAACATTTGTGTGCATGAACATGTCTGTTTGTCTTGGTCTGGATGTTTTCTATGTATTGTAAGTATGTATTTACAAAAAAAAATGTATTTAAGTACACAAGCTTTGCGCTTAATTTGGGACTAGATGGCGCTGTGTAAATTGTCCAGAAATATTTATTTTTATTATTATATACGTATTGGCTTGTAGGGTGCGGTGTTATATACAACATAATGTATCATGAAATAATTTTGAATAAATGTATAAATAAAAATTAAAATATAAAAATTTGCGTTGGATAATTGACTACAAAAGCAATGAATAATAATATTATTCTCCCTTTTTGTATTTGCTTTCAAATTATTTACTTTACATAATAAATTAATGATACGTCATTCAGCGCGACCCAAAACAATGGCGTATTCACCACACCCTTTCTACGCGGGCTTTAGACGTGTAACGTTTTAATTAAAAGGTTTTGCATTAACTAATTCATTTCTTATTTATTACGCAGTAACATTCATTGCGAAGCGGAGTACGATTTAGTTAAAAAGTAATATCATAAATAGGATTTTCAACTGGACTATTTTAAAAATAATATCATTGGTGAATAAAGCATACATATACGAGTACTATAAAAACTGCAAAGTCGATTGATATTTTCCAAAAACAGTAAACTAATTTCCTTGCTCTTTATATTAGTAAACTGACATTTTATAGTATTAATATTTCATCATCATCAGGTCCATTTTAGTCTCCACTACAGGAGCCCGACCCTCTCTGGCCCGTCCTAGACCGAAGGAGGATTTGGCCTACACTCCCCACGCTGGCCACACGGGTTGGGGAGGCCTGATCGATATTTGATAATGTATTTCCCTTAGTCGCCTTGTACGACATCCACGGGAAGAAACGGAGTGATTCTATTCTAGTCTGCCGGAAACCACACGGCCAATTAATAGTTATTTATTATATGTATTTTCATAAAGCCGGATTCTTTTGAAATGAGGATTGATTGGAGCGAGTAGATTCGCAGAGTGTATGTTTTTCATTGATTTGAATGGAAAATGTATTTGATGATCTTTTTTTTTTTATACTACGAGATGGCAGGGTGGCAGACAAGCATACGGCCCGCCTGATGTGAAGCGGTTACTGTAACCGTATTAACTCTCGCAACATATATCACTTGCGCGCCGCAGCATCTCCTTCTTTTCTGGTGACCTCACTCACTCGCAGGAACACAACAACCCTCAAGGGAATTGTTATTTGGCTGCGGTATTCTGTGATGTGCAGGTACATTCCCCAGTCGGGTAGCTTACAATTACGCTCCCTACCTCTCTTTTCGCCAGAGCTTCGTTTGTCAGTCAGCAGGGTGCACCACGTGCAGGTGAAGTTGGCTTTGGTTCAAAGATGTTGATAAACCTTTTTTGACACAAGACATCGAGGTCTTTAATGCGACAAGTTTCATCAAAATCGGTTCAATGGTTTTAGAGCGTATTCATATCCAAGAATGTGGTTTCGGCATATATTGACGAGCTCGGTGGCGTAGCGGTCAATGACGCGGCTTCGACACCAACGCTCGTGGGTTCGATTCCCACATAGGACAAACATTTGTGTGCATGAACATGTCTGTTTGTCTTAGTCTGGGTGTTTTCTATGTATCATAAGTATGTATTTACAAAAAAAAAATGTATTTACGTATGTTTATCAGTTGTCTAGTACCCATAACACAAGCTTCGCTTACTTTGGGGCTAGATGGCGCTGTGTAATTTGTCTGACAATATTTATTTATTTAATTATTTGGTCAGTAATTGGTTACACATCTTCGTCTATACGTAATAATTTCTTATAATAATTATTATTATAATAAATTCAATTAACATCATTCCGTCCCTCTTCTGTAATAGCCTGGTATTAAGTTCACCCAGATCTCATCTCCATATAGCCCATTTATTTTCCATCACACTTTCTAATAATCTCAACGCTTGCCGCGACCTGCTCATGGGTATATCGTTCCATTGATATATTCTGGAGCGGGTCACGGCGGGCGTACAACATTACATCAATCTCAAAGGGGCCTCTACGTGTTGGATCTATATCCCCGCGCACGCCTATCAAATGACCGGGCTTGACCCGTGAATTAAGAGAGATACATTACAATAATAATTACTATATTTTTAATTTTCATTAATTTCTTTTGATTTGCGAATTTTGCCCACTCCATGCACAAATTCGTCGCCCTAATATTGCCTTAAAAATATAGCTCTCAGCAATAAGGCCGCCATTGCTGCATATACACAAGTCAACTGTCTGTAATCATTTATTGATTCAGTGTACTTTAAATTTGTAATATGCAAATAAAGCATATTCTATCTATCTCATCATCATCAGGTCAGTTTAATCTCCACTATAGAAACACGACCCTCTCTCGTCTGTCCCAGACAGAAGGAGGATTTGGCCTACACTCCCCACGCTGCTGGCCAGACGGGTTGGGGAGGCCTGATCGATGTTTGGTAATGTATTTCCCTTAGTCGCCTTGTACAACATGCACGGGAAGAGGCGGAGTGATTCTATTCTAGTTTGCCGGAAACCACACGGCCAATCTATCTACATCCACATTCTATCCATCTATCTATATATTAATGATTGATCGGTGCGTCCTAAGACACATTTATAGTGTGCATTTATTTACTAAAAGCAAGGCAAAGTAATAAGTCTAGTAAATTTCTATTATGTTACTTTTGATTGTGAAACTTCGTGTACATGTTGCTTTGAAATAAATTTATTATAAGTTATAGTTGGTTGTATTTGCTGTTATTTTCTATGATTTGCTACGTTTACCAGTTATATAGTTGTAAGATATCGCCAATATCTGTGCCATATTTTTAAAATATATTGCCAAAATGTCATATCATTCATAGTTATCATAATGTCATCTATTCATAGTTATTAAGTAATCAGAATAAAATCGTAGAAAAATATGTCGGAAAGTCAAATGACACCTCATGAGACATGTTGAGGAGACAATAGTAGGAAAACACAGGTTTGTTCTTCCCCTGACAAATAGATATACAGTGTGTCCTGGTATAAAGTGTAACTCTGAAAGGGAGTGAAAATAGATAAAAAATATCGACAACAAATATATAAAAAAAAAAAAATATGTTTTCTATTTCTTTTTTAATGAATTAAGATTTGTAATTTTCACTAAGGACTCTAATAGAATTAAGATTTGTAATTTTCACTAAGGAATCTATTATTAGAGAAAATTAAAAATCTTAATTCATGAAAAAAGAAATAGAAAACATATTTTTTTATTTTTTTTATAATAAAATACACAGAAAAAATAAAAAATATCATTACCATATTAATTGTCCCGACAATTTTCGGGGATTGTGGCCAAAAGGCTGGCCGCATTTCCACGCTGTATATTTTTTTTTTTTTTATATTTTTTGTCGATATTTTTTAATTAAGATTTTTAATTTTCACTAAGGACTAATAATAGAGTCCTTAGTGAAAATTAAAATATAAGTATATATTGAAAATATAAGAAAAAAAAAACATTTTTATGACTAAAAACACAGTTTAGGTAATGACAGTCACTTTTTGCTGGCTATTTGGTATCGTGTTCTCATTGCTTACTGACACGATTACTTTGAAAGAAATCGATATTTCACATAGAGTCCTTAGTTAAAAATAAAAATCTAAATTCATAAAAAAAAAAATAGAAAAGTTATAGGTATTTTTATTTTTAAAATATTTTCTTGGCGATAATTTTTCACACCTCTCAGGTTTACACTTTATTCCGGGATACTGTATTGCCATTACTAAGTCACGATTTTGGTTGTCAAATTCCATTCAAAATATAACTGATGACGTAGGTAAGTTCAATTAAAGTGACCACTTCTGTGAATAAAGAACACCCCTAGTGTTTTTCTACCTTGAAAGAACTAAATGATTAAATACTTTTCTATCATATTGATGTGATGATGTAATGCTAGAATTAAACTAAGATAAATAAATAACGGATTTAAGTAGGTCTTTTGCGATACCTGACAAAGGTGACTAAGTTGTAAGTGCGTAAATAAGTCTAAGACTACTCTTATGTACACTTCATCATCACCACCAGGACATTTTAGTCTCCATTACAGGAGCACGAACCTCTCTCGTCCGTTCCAGACAGAAGGAGGATTTGGCCTACACTGCCCACTCTGGCCAGACGGGTTGGGGAGGCCTGATCGATGTTTTATAATGTATTTCCCTTAGTCGCCTTGTACGACATCCACGGGAAAAGACGGAGTGATTCTATTCTAGTCTGCCGGAAACCACACTGCCTCTGTACACTTAGTCATGCAATAAAGAGTTTTGACTTTGACTAAATAAATATTTTTAAAAAGGATACTTCCATTCAACAATGTCGATGCACACTTTTCTCAGCGGATTTTTTAATGTCAGGCAGAAGAGCGCCCTTTTTGGTCTCTCCTGTTGGATTTTTGGACCTCTCCTGGGTGGTTTCCTCGGGGCTGCCGGCACCGGTATTAGAGGCCCGTTCCCATCAACGGCGGTAGCGGTAGCAGGTGCTGCTGGTGCGGTGGGTGTTTCGACAGGCGTGTTTGTTGCCGGCTCTTCGCCGCTGGCTTCTGTGGCGTTCATCTTGTCCTGTAAAGAAATTTCGTTTTAGATTGTTGTATATCTATTGTTATTATCAGAATTTGGGTTGTAAGGGGTTCATCAACATCTTTGAACTAAAGCCAACTTCACCTGCATGCGGTGCACCCTGCTGACTGACAAACGAAGCTCTGGCGAAAAGAGAGGTAGGGAGCGTAATTGTAAGCTACCCGACTGAGGAATATACCTCCACCTCACAGAATACCGCAGCCAAATAACAATTGCCTTGAGGGTTGTTGTGTTCCTGCGAGTGAATGAAGGCACCAGAAAGGAAGGAGATGCTGCGTTGGCAGCGGGGGTGGCGGCGCGCGAGCCATATTTTATGTTGCGAGCGTTAATATCGCTACGGTAACCGCTTCACATCAAGCGGGCCGTATGCTTGTCTGCCACCCGACATAGATTAAAAAAATATTGCTGGTAGTATAAGGTTCATCATCATCATCATTATCAGCCTGTATCTACCCACTGCTGGATATAAGCCTTCCCCAATGCTTTCCACCAGATACGATCCTCCGCCTTCCACATCCAGCCGCTCCCAGCCGCTTTCTTAAGGTCATCAGACCAGGGGCATTTCACGTGAAGCGGACAGGTAAAAAAATTTGATGTTTCCGATTTTAGTAATATTTGATTATGTTATACCTGTATATGTCCTCGGCCCGGATACATAATATTTTTACAGTATAAAGTCTGGTTCATGAGTTAAAGGACTTTAAAGTTTTGACTAACCGGCAGGCATGCGCTACTTAGAAGCCCATTACCTAGTTGTAAAAAATTACAATAAAATAAATAAAGTAGTAGAATTTATTCTTCAATTAATGAGCTTTTCAATTGCATTTTTGAATATTAAAAAAAATATATTTTTTTGGAAAAAAAATAGAATTTAATTTTTGAAACTTGAATTTCACAAAGTTCGACCATTTTTATTTTTTTTTATTTTTTTTCTAAAAAATGCTAATAATGTATAGATAATCCTTGCCAAGTTTCATAATGGGCGTGGAAGTCATTTAGGAGCTAGACCGGTTAGAGTACCGAAGCGCAGCGGCTGGTGCCGAGTCGCGCTTGCTGCTGGCTAGCGCGAGCTCACAAGAATTGATTAATCAAATTTTTTTTCATAATTTTATCATACTTTGATGTACCTAAAATTACAACCCGTCATTATGTTACTATAACTTATAGGTTTATTTACAATTTTATAAGCTTTACTGCTTTTTTTGCTCGTGCGTTTTACTATGATACCTTCAGCAGTCGGAATGGACGCATGGTATTTCTTTGTGCCTGGTATTTTCACTGAAGACTCAAATCGGCTTTTGAGAAAACATCTGTTGCCTTCAATTTCCTCTTTCTGAGCATAATATATTTTCGTTTGAGGCATTGCCGCTTTAGCCCATTCGTACAACCGCTTAGGTGTCGTGATGACTTTGTTTGACGCTGACTGTAAAATAGCCCGTGCCGCCAGGCATTTCAAGTTTCCACCAAAGCCATCACACGGCGCTTTACCATATGATGTACTCGTAGCATAAAAATGTAATTCTACGTCTGTACCAAAATCCTGTTTAAAATAGAACAGGTTAATGAAATTGAATCTGTTTTCGAAGTGTTGTGATGCCCCGTCAGTAATTTATATATATTTTTAGCAGTTATGTTGTTTTTCTGAAGATGCTCGTGCAAAATTTTTTGAAAGGTATAGTAAGTACCAGTGTCGTGTCTTAAATCGTCTGATATCATTACGATACTTCCGTGTTCAAAATTTTGCTCTTTTCTATAATAATACACGGATGTCAGGAGTGTGGCTTGGTCGTTGTTCCAGTGAAATGATTGGGCAGCATCTAGAACTATAAAATTGTAGTTTTCAGCAAAATCGCATTGAGTAATAATGTCTCCTTCTATATTGACTATTTAAAATACTGAGCTTGTCGGTCTGCTATGTAGGAGATATAGATTTGAGTCTTCAGTGACCATACCAGGCACAAGGAAATACCATGCGTCCATTCCGACTGCTGAAGGAATCATAGTAAAACGCACGAGCAAAAAAAGCAGTAAAGCTTATAAAATTGTAAATAAACCTATGAGTTATAGTAACATAATGACTGATTGTAATTTTAGGTACATCAAAGTATGATAAAATTATGAAAAAAAATTTGATTAATCAATTCCTGTGAGCTCGCGCTAGCCGTCAGCAAGCGCGACCCGGCACCAGCCGCTGCGCTTCGGCACTCTAACCGGTCTAGCTCCTAAACGACTTCCACGCCCATTATGAAACTTGGCAAGGATTATCTATACATTATTAGCATTTTTTAGAAAAAAAATAAAAAAAAATAAAAATGGTCGAACTTTGTGAAATTCAAGTTTCAAAAATTAAATTCTATTTTTTTTCCAAAAAAATATATTTTTTTTAATATTCAAAAATGCAATTGAAAAGCTCATTAATTGAAGAATAAATTCTACTACTTTATTTATTTTATTGTAATTTTTTACAACTAGGTAATGGGCTTCTAAGTAGCGCATGCCTGCCGGTTAGTCAAAACTTTAAAGTCCTTTAACTCATGAACCAGACTTTATACTGTAAAAATATTATGTATCCGGGCCGAGGACATATACAGGTATAACATAATCAAATATTACTAAAATCGGAAACATCAAATTTTTTTACCTGTCCGCTTCACGTGAAATGCCCCACCATCTAGTAGGAGGGCGTCCAACACTTCGTCGTCCTATGCGCGGCCTCCACTCTAATAACTTCCTCCCCCATCTGCCATCACTTAAACGGCAGATGTGACCTGCCCATTGCCACTTCAGCTTGCAAACTCTGAAGGCTATGTCGACAACTTTAGTTCTCCGTCGAATTTCTTCGTTTCGGATTCGATCCCGCAGAGAAACCCCGAGCATAGCCCTCTCCATCGCTCGCTGCGCGACCTTTAGCCTGTGGACCAGTCCGATGGTCAGTGTCCAAGTCTCTGCACCATATGTCATTGCAGGGAGGACGCACTGGTTGAAGACTTTAGTCTTCAGGCATTGGGGTATTTGTGCGGCGAAGATGTGCCGAAGCTTTCCAAAAGCTGCCCAGCCCAGTCGAATGCGTCTATCGATCTCTTTGTTGAAATTACCCCGGCCAAGCTGTATGGAACGTCCGAGGTAGACATAGTCTTTAACTACTTCAATAGCTGCATTCTCTACGATAACCGGGCTAGGGATGACAAAGTCTTGTACATGACTTTCGTGTTGTCGAAATTCATCCCCAGCCCCACAAGTCGAGATATATAGGAGAGTATAAGGTTGCTTGGTAGAAATCGCTGAGCGAAACAGTTGTCTTTTGTACTAATACTGTTTTGATGAGAACCATTGATGGTACTAGAGATACAAAGTTGTGTCACTTGTACCATCAATGGTACTACTGATCCGGAGGGAAATTATATATAGCATTAGTTGCAATAAAGGCTACAATGGAATATCTATTTGCATGGGGCTATGCATATATAATACCTCTACTAATATTATAAATGTGAATGTGAGTTTGTTTGTTACGCTTTTACGTCGAAACTACTCAACTAATCATCATAAAACTTTGTACACGTATTGTCAAAGTTATGAGCATGGACGTTGGATGCTTTTTATTCAAAAAAAGTAAACGTGGGCGAAGCCGCGGGTGAAAACTAGCGTGTTATATCATTATTTGTTATTTATATGCATTGACACAAAAACGCCTTCTGGCCACGTTACCTTTTGACGGTGATGCGGAAGAATTTTATGACGCTGTTTAGATTATTATATTTTATTAATTTTAATTAGTTTTTGTCTTTAGTTTGTATATATAGACATATATATTTAGTTTTAATTTTAATTGTATGTTTTTAATTATTAGTTAAGTAGCTGCTAGACATTACACTATGTAATTGAAAATAATAAAACGCCGTAGATCGTAGTATCAGATTCAGACTTCATATTTAGAAATCTGTAATTAGACGAGCAGGTGTGGTTCAGATGAGTTCGGATGAAACTGTTTTAAGAAGATAGGACTGATTAGACCTTTTCAGGGGCCCTACCGCCGACGCTGAAGCCGATTACCATCGATTTTATGATTCCCAAAAATAGGTCATAGGTTTAAGTTATAAATTAACAAACATTTTTAGCTTTATCTCTACTTTCCTATCTAAACCTTCAGGGTTTATCGATAAAGCTAAAAATGTTTGTTCGATCGATCGATAAAGCTAAGTAAAACACAATTGCTAGCAATCTATTCTGGAGTTAGATTTTTGAAATAAAATATTCCAGTGGGAACCGGGTTCAATTTCGGCGGTAGGGCTCCAGAGCCGTGCTTCGATCTGTCGATACATCAGGCCTTTCCTTGTATATATTTAGTTGTTTGTATATTTATTGGCCATTTATATTAATACTAGACTAATGGAAATGTCTAGATTGCTTCCGGAAACGTTTCAAGGTTTTATACACATTTTCAACGGCTGCGTCACGCAGCCGGGTAGCGGATTCGATGCTCCATTATATTTTAATGAAGACGCTCCATCTATAAAGACGTTAAATCTATTCTGATTAATGGAGGAAGATGTTTTGTATTAGTCGATTTTTCTTAGAATATTTTATGCTAAGGAGAATTAATAAGCGGCTTGCATGATAATAAAAACCGTGAATTTGTATTTGACGAGCTCGGTGGTCGAATGGTTAGCAATGGCCACTTTGACTCCGAGGTCGTGGGTTCGATTCCTGCACAAGTCAAACATTTGTGTGTATGAGCATGTTTGTTTGTCTTGGTCTGGGTGTTTTCTATGTATTATAAGTATATATTTAGAAAAAAAAATGTATTTTAGTACATTTATCAGTTGTCTAGTACCCATAACACAAGCTTCACGCTTAATTTGGGACTAGATGGCGCTGTGTAAATTGTCCAGAAATATTTATTTATTTATTTATTTGTATGAATATCCATTACTGGTTTTTACTTTTTACCTGACTACGGAAGTGTTATGATTTTAGCAGTCTATACATGTATGTACATATGTATGTGTATTTACGTATGTTCTTCTTTAATGCCCTAACTATTCGCCCAATCTTCGTTATGACCGGATTTTTTTATCAAATAGCTTTACGGCTCTGGAATCAATGTTATTTCGAGCCCATCTTTGTATTATTATTTTTAGTAACCTAGACTTCGATTTCAGTAAAATAAATTGCAAAATCGTCTAAAACCTGGTAGTTCTTCCTTGTTTCTACCAATTTTTTTTAACTGGCCATGGAAATTTTAAGTCTAAACTCTTTTCGTATAAACTTGTGTCGTCGCCATAATGCGAATATTCTACTGCAAATTATGAAATAGAAGAAACAGCACACCACGTTGTCTGAGAATGTGATCTTTGGCGACGAGAGCCGCATATATTGAATTCATTGCGTATCGCATCCTGAGTAGTATACTATTCTGATATAGTAGGGACTACCTATAGGAACCTAGAAACTAGCGAACAAACAGCTTCGTTACCTATTCCGTGCAGAGTGCTGAGTGCGAGGTTTTTTATTCACGATCATGTCAACGTAAACAAACCGACAAAATAGATAAGTTTTTTTTTTTTTATACTACGTCGGGTGGCAGACAAGCATACGGCCCGCCTGATGTGAAGCGGTTACCGTAGCCATATTAACGCTCGCAACATAAAATATCGCTCGCGCGCCGCCACCCCCGCTGCCATTGCAGCATCTCCTTCCTTTCTGGTGACCTCACTCACTCGCAGGAACACAACAGCCCTCAAGGGAACCGTTATTCGGCTGCGGTATTCTGTGAGGTGGAGGTACATTCCCCAGCTTACAATTACGCTCCCTACCTCTCTTTTCGCCAGTGCTTCGTTTGTCAGTCAGCAGGGTGCACCGCGTGCAGGTGAAATTGGCTTTGGTTCAAAGATGTTGATGAACCTCTTACACCCCAAAGTAGTCTCATGTTGTGAATTTACCAGACGCGTGTTACAAATCCAATTTAGCCGGGTTGCTCACTTCGAAATGTGAGCGGGTAAGCTCACATTTCGAAGTGAGTGAGTACGTATATATATATAGAAAGATCAGAGCCTATAGTGGGTATTGGCAGCGGGGGAGTCTACTGAATCCAGTGCTCCATTAGTTGTTAATTTAAACGCGCCCTTCCCTACCTTTCGGTTATTATGATTAATGGTACAAATATTGTGTAGGTCCCAATGATTTTTTACATCATCATTGATAAACCTCCAATGCACTGATGTACTGAAGACTGAAGGAATGTGCGAATTGTCCTACAGACAATGTTTGGTATAAATTATATTTTATTTTGGAATGTATTTGTCCTACAGACAATGTTTGGTATAAATTATATTTTATTTTGGAATGTATTTGTCCTACAGACAATGTTTGGTATAAATTATATTTTATTTTGGAATGTATTTGTCCTAAAGTCAATGTTTGGTATAAATTATATTTTATTTTGGAATGTATTTGTCCTAAAGTCAATGTTTGGTATAAATTATATTTTATTTTGGAATGTATTTGTCCTAAAGTCAATGTTTGGTATAAATTATATTTTATTTTGGGACGTAAATCACAATCATCGTTGAAAAGCCAAAATATTTAAATAAAAAAGAGCCGGGGCCCACCGCCGAAGCTGAAGCCGATTACCATCGGTTTTTTTTATTCCAAAAAATGTTCTTATGTTAAAGTTATTGACAAACGTCTTCAGCTTAGTCGGCAGAGCACTAGGGTTTCTACCAGCTATTAAACTAAACATAATTAACACCAATCAAAGCAGTAGTTTTATTTTCATATTCCATAATGACATGACGAGCTCGGTGGCGTAGCGGTCAATGACGCGGCTTCGACACCAACGCTCGTGGGTTCGATTCCCACATAGGACAAACATTTGTGTGCATGAACATGTCTGTTTGTCTTAGTATGGGTGTTTTCTATGTATCATAAGTACCTATGTATTTACAAAAAAAAATGTATTTACGTATGTTTATCAGTTGTCTAGTACCCATAACACAAGCATCGCTCACTTTGGGGCTAGATGGCGCTGTGTAATTTGTCTGACAATATTTATTATTATTTATTATAGTTATGATGGTAATCGGCTTCAGCTTCGGCGGTACCCTGACCCTAAGAGACGCTCCAAAAATATTTCGTTGCAAAAGGTAGTTTTTGAAAATTTTTACTTTTTATTATGTAGGTACTCATAGATCGACAGACGACAATGCCAACTACCGGTTACCGGTTGCTAATGTTGCTATTCACGAGAAACTGCTGAAAATATAAATATAAGTATGGTATCCGCTCCGACGTACAGATTCCGGGAATGCGTTAAAACATTGTGATTCAGACTGAAGCGGTTTAAGGAAAAGGCTCGCAGCGGAGAGCTTGGAGTGGATTATGATATAATCATTATAGATAATTTTATTCTAAATATTCTAATCCAGCAGCATGGCATACCGCATGGCTGCTACCAAATCATTTTTTTATGCGGAAATCGTAGTGAGTCTCCTGTATTTTGAATTTCAAAAAAATGTCTCATAATTTTACAGAATTAAAAAATAGTTCGTTGGCTCACTAGGAAATTGTAGAATAATATCGGAATAAATATAATTCCGCAATATCCGAAATAATACTGCGCTCACTGCGAAGACCGTAGAATATTTAGAGTGAGACGTGTGTTCTTATAATGATGTCAGATAAGGTGGCCCCCTAACCGTTGCGTTTTAGGGTTTTTATTTGGGTCGATACTTCTATTTATTTCTTTCTTTTTGTACCTTAAGTATATGCGTGGAAGGCTCGTCAGATTTGGTGGCGTGAACAAATAATAAAACTTACTATTCAAAATAGTATGTTTTATAGTATTCTAAATAGAACTTTATTTATTTGCCATCTCTAGCTTTAACGAACTCACCTATTTAATTATTTGCGTATATGTCGAGCCGATTACATAATCCCTTTTATTTCTTTTTATGTCGACCCAATAAATGTACATGGAACGCATATCCGGCTTTATCCGCTACCTCTTATGCCTTGGACATAATCCAAACTAAGGCACGGCTTGGCCCAAATATTTGAGCGATGACCTATGGCAGTGTGTCATACGGAATTAATGCACACCGAGAACGAATGCTGGCCGCCATATGCATGCGTTGCATGTCGGACGAAGTGCTTTGAACTACGTTGGTGGTCTGGTCAAAGGTATCTATGGTTACATTGTTCTTGTTAAAATAATATGCACACCTTTTGTGAGTGATAGATGGATGCAAGCGGGAAGGTGGAACGGGTTGCGCATCACACGTAGTGTTGTTACTTGTCAAAACTTATACAACGTGTAACTCCAAGTACGCAAAACCTCAAACACCCCAACTGAGTTTTATTATTGTAAATTGATATATATTTAAGTAATAATTTCGAAAAAAAAAAATCTCGGATATTTGGGGTGTAAGTGGTTCATCAACATCTTTGAACCAAAGCTAACTTCACCTGCACGTGGTGCACCCTGCTGACTGACAAGTGAAGCTCTGGCGAAAAGAGAGGTAGGGAGCGTAATTGTAAGCTACCCGACTGGGGAATGTACCTCCACCTCACAGAATACCGCAGCCAAATAACGGTTCCCTTGAGGGCTGTTGTGTTCCTGCGAGTGAGTGAGGTCACCAGAAAGGAAGGAGATGCTGCGATGGCAGCGGGGGTGGTGGCGCGCGAGCGATATTTTATGTTGCGAGCGTTAATATGGCTACGGTAACCGCTTTACATCAGGCGGGCCGTATGCTTGTCGCCCACCCGACGTAGTATAAAATATATATATATATATATATATATATTTTATACTATTTTATACTATATATATATATATGAACTCTTTTTTGTTTTCCTAATACGTCTAATAGTTTCTGAGCTCTGTGGCGCTTTCTTATCAAAAGACGCGCCAATGGCTACGATAGGCAAATATTAATATTAAAGAGCGAGCATCGCGTCAATGACGCGTAAGCGCCGCTCTCTGCACGGGGCTTAACACTTTTTGGACGCGGCGGTATAACGTCTGTTTACCTACTTCATATTTCCTCGCTTGATTGTCGAGCGCAATTTAATAATAGACACGGCAATTAAAAGTAATAATAATTATTTTTCAAAACCAGTTACTTTAAAAATGGATGAAAATTATGGAATTGATTCTACTCATGATTCTGAACAATCTAAATGGAATGGCAATTCGGAACTGTTAATTTACCTACTCGTTAAATAGATTTTTTCCGGAAATGTAAACGTACCTGTTACGCCCCTTCCTGACTATTCTCTACACTCCCAAGGGTGCCCGCTTGGTTGGTCCTGTTCTAGAGAGATGGAATATATTAGTATCTTGTTGTTCTAACGATCAACATGTATGGATGCCTGGTGGAGAAGAGAAACATGGTGTGGCAGAGACCAACACGGGAGCAAAGACGGCAGCAGCAGAAACAAACTGCTCCAAATTATGGGGCCGTTTAGATATATGGAAATTAAAATCGGAAGAATCGGTGGAAAGTACAGATAAGATTTTTTTTTATAAGATTCCCTTGAGGGTTGTTGTGTTCCTGTGAGTAAGAGAGGTCACTAGAAAGTAAGGAGATGCTGCGCTGAGTTATGGTTAGGTAACCGCTTCACATCAGGCGGACCGTATGCTTGCCACCCGACGTAGTATAAAAAAAAGAAATAAAAAAAAAGTAGTGACCGTTAGTTGCTAGCACGCGGAATGACGCCATAGATCTCCATTACGACATAGAAAAATGACCAAATATCGACCACTCTCACAGCAGTATATATTTAGTCATATTTGACAGTTTATTTTTAAGTGGACACAATTAGACCATCGTGGAAGGTCAGGGGACACGTCAACAGACTATAAATAATTGATAGCAGGTCGCTAGTTCGTTCGCCCTGAAAAAGAAACGCGGTCAAGTGTGTGAAGCTGTTAGAAACAGTCGTTATGCAAGCCATATGCATCCCACTGCTGGGTAAGGGATCTTCATTCAATCCAAGGAGAATGTACTGTTCGACGCTACTCAAGGCGTGTAATTTAACAATTACAAATCATAATGAGATCGAAATCGCTTAAGTCGTAAAATACCCCTGCCACACACTTGTTGACGAGCTCGGTGGCGTAGCGGTCAATGACGCGGCTTCGACACCAACGCTCGTGGGTTCGATTCCCACATAGGACAAACATTTGTGTGCATGAACATGTCTGTTTGTCTTAGTCTGGGTGTTTTCTATGTATCATAAGTATGTATTTACAAAAAAAAAATGTATTTACGTATGTTTATCAGTTGTCTAGTACCCATAACACAAGCTTCGCTTACTTTGGGGCTAGATGGCGCTGTGTAATTTGTCTGACAATATTTATTATTTATTATTATTATTACTTGTCGATTGGCGAGGGAAGTAGTGAGGAAAGTAGGCAGAGACGTAGTGTGGCAACGTTACTCGTCTTGCCGCTCGTCCTGCCCCCTTACAACCATCTCTAATTGCGATTTAATAACTGGATAAAATGCTTATTCATACCAATGAATAAGCGACTCTATTTCAAATGGTATGGAGTCGCTTATTCATTGGTATGAATAAGCAATCTATTCAGTTATTGAATCGCAATAAGAGTTGGTGGTAAGGGGGCTGCTCCTCGTCTTGCCCATCGTTCCCTGTTTTGTCGGTTTTTTGGGCGCGAGTGGCCGGCCACACAATCGCCGCGGACGCATTCCGCATCGACCGCTCAGGCACGAAACACGCGTCATTTTTTTTAAATCATTTTTTAAATCATGTCAGTGATGAACATTTCTATAGAAGAGCTGAAAGCAAATAAGAAAAAGTTTGATGGCATCTTTTAGATCGTTAATCCATAAAAAAAAGCTTCGTTTCGCTATACTAAAAAATGCATATCGCGCACACTGCCACAGTTTCATCGTCCATTGTATAGCAAAGGCAAATGTCTAAGTGCGATTAATTGCGCGAGTAGAGCAGTGTGTGGGCAGAGAGTACATTTACAATTTACAATTTATAAACCTATTTGAAAAAAAGTTTTTTTCAATATATAAAAATTTCGTGTCACGTTGTTTGTCCGTGATGGAATCCAATACTACTGAACCGATTTAAATCAAATTTTGCACACGTGTGCAATTTGATCAAACTTGAGATATAGGATAGTTTTTAACTCAATTATGAAACTGAAGTACTTATAATTGTCATCAACATAAAGTTATTTTGGATTGAGTGTGGCTCAGTAGTATCTTTAGAGCCAAAACCAACCTCACTTGCACATGTTGCATCCCACCGGCTAGCAAAAGGGGCTTTGGTGAACGAGAAATAGGACATAACGAGCCTATACTGGTGTAATCATAAAGATTTGATATTAATTGATCTTTGATTGGTTGGATTTGTTTCCGCCCCGTATATATAATAATGCCCGTATATATAATAATGCCCCGCTGAATAACTATAAAAAAATTGGAAATTGGAATTAACGTAAAAATATTTAAAGGCGATACGAAGTTCGCCGGGCCAGCTAGTAGGTTTATAAATCAGGGAGTAAGTAATTAAGTAACAAACATTAAAAAAAAGTACAGTTGAATTGAGAACCTCCTTCTTTTTCGAGTCGGTTAAAAATGGAAAAATTCACCATTTCATTCATATATTTGACTCGGCTAGCTAGGCGAGCAACACCAAGCGATAGCAAGACGAGGCCAATACGCTGTCTATATGCTGTACTCACGGAAAACTTGGTCTATGGTATGGTATTAGCTCTCACTCGGCAACGCTTCGCCAACATGACCGTTCAACTTGACTTTTCTTATATGTCGTCAACCATACATACTCGTATGTACGTATGGGGTGTAAGTGGTTCATCAACATCTTTGAACCAAAGCCAACTTCACCTGAACGCGGTGCACCCTGCTGACTGACAAACGAAGCTCTGACGAAAAGAGAGGTAGGAATCGTAATTGTAAGCTACCCGACTAGGGAATGTACCTCCACCTCACAGGACACCGCAGTCAAATAACAATTCCCTTGAGGGTTGTTGTGTTCCTGCGAGTGAGTGAGGTCACCAGAAAGAAAGAAGATGCTGCGTTGGCAGCGGGTGTGGCGGCGCGCGAGCGATATTTTATGTTGCAAGCATTAATATGGCTACGGTAACCGCTTCACATCAGGCGGGCTGTATGCTTGTCTGGACAGCGAATGGACAGGCTACAGTCGGCGTTGTTTAACTTGCGTGTTCGATTAGTCTGACACGCGTATCAACTTCATTGAGCTCCTCCTCCATTGAGCTGCTTCTGACCACACGGCCATCTGCCGGAAACCACACGGCCATCTGCCGGAAACCACACGGCCATCTGCCGGAAACCACACGGCCATCTGCCGGAAACCACACGGCCATCTGCCGGAAACCACACGGCCATCTGCCGGAAACCACACGGCCATCTACCGAAAACCACACGGCCAATAGTCCTTACTTAGCGTAATTCTTTGATCCTTCATCTACCCAGCGGTGTAATTGAATTTTGGATGAAGATGATAGATATGTGACTGCAACACCAAACTGTTGTTAATTTTGTTATCATTCGTTTATTTAATTGCCTCCCTATGGAAGCAGGTTTAAAGACGTGTCCAAAAAATGTACTTTGTTGGATGTTGAGCATAGATTGGAAACTACAACGCCTAACCACAGTATAAGTAATAGTACTACGTACTGTACGGCCGCTCCCTGCCGCTCTCTCGTGTCGACCTCACCTCCCCTCTGAGACAAATCAGGAACAGCCCTCTTACCACCGTCTCTTATTGCGATTTAATAACTGAATAGAATACTTATTCATGCCAATGCGACTCTATTTCAAATGGAATAGAGTCGCTTATTCATTCGTATGAATATTGAAACGCAATAAGAGATGGTGGTAAGGGGGCAGTTTGTATGGCGCCGCACGCACACAGGCTCATTCTCGCTATGCACAAACGTCATTGTTTACGTAGTAGTAAACGACGCGACATTTGTATGGAGTGGCCGGGGTGTGGCCTAACTGTGTCTCCCGATTTTTATAACATTACATTTTTTGGATTTCTTCCCCCCCCCCCCCCAATCTAAAGACTCACGTAAAAACTTCCTAAATAGGTACTTATAAAATGCGCTCGCACTTGGCTGGTTTTTAAACGTAGGCTATAACGGCTTTCCACTTGACTGAGCTGATGACGCGTGCTGAAGTTATAGTCCGGGCGCACTGGCTCAGAAGTTAATTTATTGTCATAGAGCCAAGGGACTGAGACGTCTTATCGTTGGCTGAAGGTTTTTTTCTGTCATTAAGTAAGTTAAGTAGGTTTTTACGTGAATAAAGATATTTTGATTTTGATTTTGACATTTCCATGCTTTGGAGAGCCAGTTTAGCCGTCGGTCACGACTGTTTCATCAGATGACAGTCGTTAAGCCAAGTCAGTGGCCTTTAGGCGTCTTGAAAACACTCCACCAACCCAAAGTTGAGCATCGTGGTGTGGTTTTGGGGTGTAAGTGGTTCATTAACATCTTTGATTTGAACCAAAGCCAACTTCACCTGCACGCGGTGCACCCTGCTGACTGACAAACGAAGTTCTGGCGAAAAGAGAGGTAGGTAGCGTAATTGTAAGCTACCGGACTGGAATGTACCTCCACCTTACAGAATACCGCAGCCAAATAACAATTCCCTTAACTCACTCACTTTTAACACACGTTGAGAGTGAGTGAGTTCACTATAAAGGAAGGAGTGTGTGGCGTGGGTGCCGGCACGCGATCATATTTTTATGCTAAGGTATACAATAATACTTATTGATTATCATCACAAGTTTGCTGGTCGTATGTTATACAAGCGCTGCCATTTTGAGATAATTTTAGTGCATATAAGGTTAACAATATGTCGTTAGTAATGGCAACTTTAACACTAAAGACCGCGGATTCGATCCCTGCATAAAATTATCTTTTGTGTGCGTGTTGTTTGTCTTTGCCTAGATGTTTTTTATTTTCTCAGAGATGCGTTTTCCCGGGTTCTATTTAGTTGTGGAATCAACTCCCGATCGATGTATTTCTAGGGGACAGCAGCAGTAAAAGAATTGCAAATTTAAAATAACTTGTTGAAATTTGGTTATGTCGACACACACCGATATCTCTTATTTTGAAAGAAATAAAAACATTTATTTGCACATTACACATCACTGTTTATATAAACAAGTCTAACAAACACAGATTATATAAGAAAATAAAAAACCGGCCAAGTGCAAGTGAAGTACATGTCACGTACGAAACTATCTCACTGAAATCTGAATGAGATTTCAGTGAGATAGATACCAGATAATTTACGTATTTACCACACGACAAAAGCTTTTGTCTTCATAAAAAAATATATCTATAAGACCCATTACGCAAATATCATCAAAACCGTGACAATGGCTCATTTACCCGACTTTATATATTCTGTGCCAATTTGATAAAATACATTCAAACATGTTTTCTAAAGGGCTGTCACCCATCTGGTTTTCTGTATTTTACATAGCAAAAGTCCCGGATATTGTCGCATATTCCCCGAAGAGCCTAGGCGATTTGGCACATACGTGCGAGATCCGTCTGTTATCTTCTAATGGGTCCAAAACATTGAAGCCTGCGTGACACGCGAACCATTGTTAATATTTTGTGGTCTTATCTTTAATCAGATATTTTGTCCTGTCCAAACACATGAGTAATGTTCTACACTACATGTTGGGAAGAATCTAGACCTCCAGACTATTAAGTTTTGGAAGATACATTGTCACATAGTGCCAGTTACGGTTTCATTTGATTTTTCACACGTCTTACCCAAGTAAGTGTGAATAGCAGACTTAAGAACTAACAATATTTTACTTTATTCTAGGGAAACAAATGTACTTCATTGATATAGGCAATAGATTCATCTCAATCATTGATATAGAGTAGCTCAACTGAAGAGGCAATAGACCGGACATATCGCTCATTTGCTGCAATATGGTCACAGCGTACATTTATGTCGTTGTTGCACGTAGATCACTTTAATGATTATCCAACCAAATAAGACTTATTAATTGCAACAATAATAAGATAAGAAAATAATTAGGCACTTCTAAAATGTTCTAAACCTATTAAGCAGAATCTGAAAGTAGAAACAGTATATCAAAATAAATACCAAAATAACGTTCGGAAAATGCATGTTGACTTTAATTAAGACGTTGTTGCAGCCAATTAGTCGTTAATCGTTATTGAATCTGTCGTTTCAATGATGATTAACGACAGGGAGATAGATAGATCTATACTAGATACTACGATTAGGTAGCTGATACTTACGCAGACAAGTGTTGCGCGATAGTCGGACGGCACAAGTTCGACCAAGGTCCCTACCGCTTGTGCAGGAGCAGATACGAATATTTGGATTTCAAAAATAAGTCGAGGCTTAAGTTGATGACAAACATCTTCAGCTTAGTCGGTAGAGCTACCTCTCGGCCCCTGTCGGCTAATGTTAGTGATAGGAGAGCATATTATTACATTTTGCAATCTATAGCAATATAAAAATGACATAAATTCAAAAAAATATTATAAAAAATAATCTACAAAAGAGGCACATAATAGCTGGCGAGATTGCCAGCAACAGCTAAGCAAAAACCTCTAATCTAAGCTTTATTTAGATTTTCGCATTAAAACAATCTAATAGGAATTCTTCTAGGAAGGCTTCAGCGTAGGCCTCTGGCACCTACGTCGCAGTCAGAAAAAAAAATAGAAATTCATGCACGAGGCATACGGATAGCAATGAACGTGCATTTGATGAAAAGAAGAAAATAAGAATGCATTTGTTTTTTTTAATTTACATAAATTATATATTACCTAATCGTAACTACTTACTAATTAAATCTTAAAAATACAATTAATATTAAAAATATACTATTAAAATGTAAACTAAATATGGCTATACTATAACTAAACAAAACAGAAATAACAAAAACTAATAAAAAGTAATAAAATATTGATATATTTTATTTTGGAAATATACTTATAGAGATTTATAAAATTAACCTTCCAGCCCCCCTAGCTTAGTGTAATTCACGTGTCATATGTCACGTCATATGTCACGTGATCTATCTAACGAACGTTAGATAGATCACGTGACATTCGTGACAGCAATCGCTACGCTTTTCTACTTCGCTAACTGCCATTTGGCTAGGGAGTTGCTAATTTTGGTAGGTGTCAACCCTAGTGTTTGTCGGCGGAGCGGAGGCCGACATATGTCGTGTTGTGTCATTAACGTCGCGCGTTGATTTATTAATTAGTTTAAAGTTAACTTAGTAATATGTTTATAGGCAATTGCCTGAGAGACTGGTAAGGCTGACGCCTTTTCTTCACAGGGTAAAATGTATACATATACTAGGTGACCCAGCAAACGTTGTTTTGCCAAATAAATTTGGGGGTTGATGGTTGAAGATTTGTAGTTGTATGTATTTTTCAATGCTATATTATATATATATATATATTTAGGGGTGGGTCACCCTTATAATTTAGGAGTATGAAAAATAGATGTTGGCCGATTCTCAGACCAACCTGATATGCACACAAAATTTCATAAAAATCGGTCCAGCCGTTTGGGAGGAGTATTCCCGTAGTCAAGTTTTGACTGCACGCAAGAAAAAACATCACTCTTTGTCACGTTCGGACGGAAAACCCGGAACAAGCGACAGAGAGAGAGGCACGATTGGCGTAAGCGTTCGGCTTGTGACGCGTCTATCTCTCTTTCACTCCATGCCGATGTTTTATGACGCTATCACTTAAAATTATGGTCCGTAAACCGACTTTACAGACAACCATTTTTTTCATTTTTTCTTGTCTACCAAAAACTTTATAAAATTTGTCAATATGTCCGATCGACGCTAATCGTTGTCAAGAAGACCGAATCCTACTAAGTTTTGACGTGGTTATATTTAGTTGACGACGTTACGTGAGTAATTGCGCGTATAAGCTGATTGACTGCTTGCCATCAGGCTGCCGTTCGCTTGTGTGCCAACTTAGTTGTTATAAATGACTGTTTTTTAAGTTCTTTGAAGTCCCACTGTACAGAATAAGTAATAGTATTTCTGGGATTCTGTGACCTTTTTTTTTATGTGAGAGGGGGGCAAACGAGCATGTGGGTCGCCTGGTGGAAAGCAATCACCACCGCCCATGGATACCAGCGACACCAAGGGGTCGCCGATCCGTTGCCAGCCTTTTAAGGAAAATGAAAACTGTGTTCTTGAAGGCACCCATGTCGTAGTTGTTCGGAAATACCGCTGAGGGAAGTTGATTCCATAGTTTCTGTTCGTGGTATGAAACAACATAGAGTATATTCTCTTAGGTCAAACGTGGTTCATCATCATCATCAGGTCATTTCATCAGTCTCCACTACAGGAGCACGACCCTCTCTCGTCCGACCCAGACAGACGGAGGGTTTGGCCTATACTCCCCACGCTGGCCAGACGGGTTTGGGAGGCCTGATCGATGTTTTATAATGTATTTCCCTTAGTCGCCTTGTACGACATCCACGGGAAGAGACGGAGTGATTCTATTCTAGTCTGCCGGAAACCACACGGCCAACCAATTACCAAAAAGATTAGGTAAACGTGGTTAACCTAATCTTTTTGGTCATTGGCTAACTAATATTCAAATTGTATGTTATTAATATTTAATCTGATTGACAAATAACTGTTTAAATTGATGACATTGTGAATAGGCTTGTTGCCCATGTTACAAATTTATAAAAACTCTCTATCAGTAACGTAAAATACATAAAACTAGAGCGATCTGCGATCTTAAAATTTTAATAACTTATGTTCGACGTGTTTTATTTTCGGTCAAAGTTTAGTGGGAAAGTCCATTTTAAAGGTATGAAATTATAAAAAATAAATATTACCATTGTAGAAACAATAAAAAATACTATAACTTTTGTTACGGCACTGGCTACATAAACGCAATATTTAACATAGCTGTCGTACAAATTTCTGATTTAATGCATATAAAATAGCATGGTGTGACGTCATAACGTGGTGGCCTTTTGTATGGAGCGTTTTCGAGATAGTCCAAAATTGTGATCTTCAAGTTATCATATCTCGAGAAGTTTTTATGCTATCGAAGTAATTATTTCACCTATAGTTATATTATTGTGACGTCTTTAAATAACAAATCGAAAAAAAAAATGGGATACAAGCCTAATAAGGTAGGATATGGTAGAACTAATTTGTTGTACTCCATCTGTATTGTTACATTACCCGTGTTCGCAAATAAAATATATGAATATGAATATTCTAAAATAACGTTTTCACCTTGTTATTTTTTGTGTGACTGTAATTTGTAATAAACGTATCTATCTATTACTAATGGGAAGTGGAGGAGTTACTCTTGCTATCAGTCACCCTGTCAGGGAGTTTTTGGCGCGAACTTGGTGAGCGCAGTAGTGCTTCTAAACAAATGTTCATAATTTAATGTATAATGATATTGATTCATAATAGAGATAGTGTGCTATGGTGCAAGTAATCATTTCAGTGCATAAAATTAGTAGAATAAATAAATAAATAATTCTGGACAATTTACACAGCGCCATCTAGTCCCAAATTAAGCGTAAAGCTTGTGTTATGGGTACTAGACAACTGATAAATGTACTTAAATACATTTTTTTTTTGTAAATACATACTTATAATATATAGAAAACACCCAGACCAAGACAAACAAACATGTTCATGCACACAAATGTTTGACTTGTGCGGGAATCGAACCCACGACCTCGGAGTCAAAGTGGCCATTGCTAACCATTCGACCACCGAGCTCGTCATCTTTGTTTTTTTTTCTTTCTATACTACGACAGGTGGCAGACAAGCATACGACCCACCTGATGTGAAGCGGTTACAGTAGCCATATTAACGCTCACAACATGAAATATCATTTGCGCGCTGCCACCCCTGCTGCAACGCAGCAACTCCTTCCTTTCTTTCTGGTGACCTCACTAGGGTTGCCAACTATTTTTCCAAGAAATAAAGTATATTGAGGTCTGAGAAGAATATCAAACAGTATTTTAGAAAAATGAACAGTATTTTATTTATTTAATGTTAAATACATATATTTGAGCTTTTAACTTCTTGCACAACTTATTAATTTAGTCTTTTTTAAAAACTTTAAATGCCTTACCACAATTACAACTAAAATTAAAAAGAAAGAGGAACTCATTTAAAAAAAAATGTGTGAGCTCTAAGTCTAACACTAGTGTTAAGTATTTTGATGCTGGAAACAGTATTTTGTAAACTTTATTTTTGTTCAACAGTAAAAAGTATAATGTAGTGAAAAACAGTATAATACTGTTTTTAACAGTATAGTTGGCAACCCTAGACCTCACTCACTCGCAGGATCATAACAACCCTCAAGGGAATTGTTATTTGGCTGCGGTATTCTGTGAGGTGGAGGTACTTCCCCAGTCGACCAGCTTAAATAATATGCTATGCCCTACCTCTCTTTTTGCCAGAGCGTCGTCTGTCAGTCAGCAGGGGGCACCACGTGCAGGTGAGGTTGCCTTTGGTTCAAAGATATTGATGAACCTATACACCCCTAAATTATTATATTAAACGTTTTTGAGTCGGGGTTACCAAGTCATTGCAAGAAGTTGTGCAGCAGAAAAATTCCACTATCGGTTTTACCGTTGACTTATTACAAGTAGGTATGGAGGAACAACAAGATTCGTGACGATATGGCTCAGCGTGTCCCTGAAACCGGGAATAAAATAAAGAAATAATACGAAGACGGGCTCAAAAGGACATTGATTCCAGAGCTGTAAACCTATTAGATAAAAAATCCTGTCATTATATTTACACAGACCTCTGAAGTAATTTGAACGCTCCTACTCTATACTAGACTTGCGCAAAACAGTTCACTGAACTGAAAAGAGAGATGCAGTTCTTTTGACGCAAATGAACTATATCACTCATCTAGTTCATTTAGTTCAATTGCTTCATTTAGTTCAATTACTTCTGTAGTTCTTTTGACTCACTTAGTTCGTTTAGTTCTTTTGACTCACTATTTCAGTTTAGTTCAATGTATCTTTGATTCAATCGACTCAGTAGTTCTATTGACTGATTCCTTCTACATTCTTCTCAGTTCTATTGCATAATTTTGATGATATTGTATTTTTGTATTATATAAGTATAACTAATTAAATATTTTATAAATTCTCTTACAAATATTGATTTTCCTTAAAACTTTTCACAGGCTTGAGAGACTGTGAACCTTGAGAAAAAGAAATTATTTTGTTGTTAAAATAATAATTAATATAAAAATTGAGCCTTGTATCTTTACTACTATAGCATATTTTCGCTAACAGCTTATGGTTGTTATGTCCTTAGCCTTCAAGTTCTAATTCGGTCAGTCAACCACGCACGAAACTATCTGTCTCGTTTTATCTCGAACAATTTCAGAATCTTCCGTCCTTTTCGCTCTCTATTTGGCATTACAACGTATCTCTCTCATTCTAGCTCGTACGCTTTATGTATTTCCGTTCTTTTTACTCTTTGTCACTCGATTGAACTAAATGACGCAGTGAACTATATGGGACAAGAAAGAGTGAGTGACAAGAACCGGCTTGTATGGTGAACTGGTACAATTGAACTACTCACTCAGGAACTACACAAGTCTAGTCTATACTGAACTCCAAGTACTGTTGCCTTGTTTTTCATTTTAAGGGAACAAATTGAATTGAAATTATTACTTCTAAGAATTAATAAGTACGTAATTTCTTTAAACGACTAGGTGACCCGACAAACGACGACAGACGTCTTCCTAACAATGATATTGAATTCGAATTGGTTTCTCACAAACTACTAAATGACTGACAGTTCTGTCAAACGGCATAAAGTTACATTAGAAAAGTTAATATGGTCGTTCAGTTTTCTTAAATTTTCAATTTTTATGCGTAACTTTCTGGGGGCACGGCAGTGCCCCCACCAAGTCGAGCAAAAAGCGGCACGGCCGTACCATCCTTTTCTCGAAGCACTTCGAGCCTTTTTCGACCCCCTATAACTTTGTTGTGGATAAAACTAGGAGCCTGAATTTTTAGTAACCAAGCAGGTATTGTATAAACACGGTATATTTAAAATTTCATTCAATTTGAACCAGTAGTTTTAGAATTATAACTAGTCAAAGTTCCTTAATTTTGT
Source organism: Hypsopygia costalis (assembly GCA_937001555.2). Lineage (NCBI taxonomy): Eukaryota > Metazoa > Arthropoda > Insecta > Lepidoptera > Pyralidae > Hypsopygia > Hypsopygia costalis. The sequence goes on along the minus strand of OW443351.2, from coordinate 1,952,222 downwards.
CACTCACTCACTGACTCACCGATCATCAAAATTCTAAGGCACTTCTAGCAGACATAGAAGCTTCAAATTTAGAATACAATTCGTGTTTACTGTATAAATCAAGGAAAAATTAAAATATTTTGCAATTTCTGTCCAGATTTCTAGATACGCTAACTGCATAAATAACTTTGTAATCCCATATAAATATATGGGATTACAAAGTTACATTTGCGGTAAAAGAATCAGTATACCTGTATTATCATTTTTTTAATGGGGATAGTTTACGGTCTGGAGAGTGACATAAGCTACTTTTTATCTGGGAAAAACATCTTATTTCCATGGGATAAATATACAGAGCTGAGAGTCTTGCGGGGGCCTTCTTCTGTTTCCACTCCGACCAACGAAGACATGCCGGGGACGAAGGCCCTCTGGAGATTCGATACCGTAGTGTTGTTACTCCCCAACAACTCGCCATAAGCTGCCTTGCGGGCTTGTAATATTGTAATATTTACCATACACAAAAATATTATAATACTAGCGACCCGCCCCGGCTTCGCACGGGTGCAATGCTGATACTAAATGTACTACAGAAGGTCTTTGCGCTTTGTCCTATCCAGTCCTTCCCCAGTTATAGGCACACGCCGCCGCCGGCTCCGCGGCCGGTACCGCCACAGCCGTTATGTCCCTGCATTTTAAATGTGTAATATCTTCTAAACTATTCATTTAAGTTACATGCTGTGAAGGGCCATATTGATCTATATTAAATGCGCAATGTATTTAAAGTACTTAATTGGATAAGGATATCTATAGATATACAGCGAGCGATGGAGAGGGATATGCTCGGAATTTCTCCGAAGGATCGAATCCGGAATGAAGAAATTCGACGAAGAACCAAAGTTGTTGACATAGCTCTTAGAGTTTGCAAGCTGAAGTGGTAATGGGCCGGTCACATCTGCCGAGTAAGTGATGGCAGATGGCGGAGGAAGACATTAGGAGCCCGTGCGTAGGATAACGAAGCGTTGGCCCTCCTTCTAGATTGTCCGATATCCTTAAGAAAACGGCTGGAAGCTGCTGAATGCGGAAGGCGGAAGATCGTATTTGGTGGAGAGAATTGGGGAAGGCTTATATCCAGCATTGGGTAGATACAGGCTGATGATGATGATGATGATAGATATACAAATACTAGTTAATAGTTTTTATTAATTATACAATAGACTAGGAAGTATTTACTGTTCAAACTTGTCAAAAATTGTAACATCAAAGCCTCCGAGAAAAATCCCTAGAGACAGGAAGTGAGCTTTGAGAAAAACTATGGCTGAAGCTCAAGAACTAGTACCGGATAGGAAAAAGGAGGACTACTTATCTACAAAAAGCAATGAGATGCCATCAAAAACATAACTTGTAAAAAAAACCAAGTCTCGCAACTCAGTTCTTCTACCGTAAAAAGTTGTGAGATCCATGTAATACCAAGTCGGTTAATTCATTCAGTCCCTACTTAAGGGACCTTCCCTCTTAACTTATTACGTAATTAGCTAACCAAACAACATCTTATACTGACCATATCAATATTAAAAATCTTTTATGTTTTAAATAAACAGATCGACTTGGCCATCGCATGAAAACACAATGTATCTCATAAGTGATACATATTATATTAAATTAGATTGTTTAGTGCGATGGCCAAGTCAATCTGTTTATTTAAAACATAAAAGATTTTTAATATTGATATGGTCAGTATAAGATGTTGTTTGGTTAGCTAATTACGTAATAAGTTAAGAGGGAAGGTCCCTTAAGTAGGGACTGAATGAATTAACCGACTTGGTATTACATGGATCTCACAACTTTTTACGGTAGAAGAACTGAGTTGCGAGACTTGGTTTTTTTTACAAGTTATGTTTTTGATGGCATCCTATTTCTTTCGTTCATAAGAACCTTCTCCTAACAATAACAAAAGAAAGAAGCGAAATCGGTCGAGCCGTTCACACGTGACGCCGAGACTAAGGGAAATAGGGATTAATTTTTATTTAAATATATATATTTCATAACCATATATCTTTAGTAATTGAACAGACAAAGAGCAATGAAATAACACAGAAGGTATTGTATAATAATCGTCTCAGCGAGGTCACGACGGTCGCAAATTCACGGAAAACACCCAGATTGATGGCTTGGCGGCAATTATTGACGATGACTGTCAAAATGGCGACGAGGCCGACAGGGACGAGTCTCCTTGAGATATTTGATCTGTACAGAGTGAAAAGGTAATGGTGGCAATCAACAATATATTTGTAATAATGGGGAAATTGGCTGTATTAAAATTGAATTATGGAAAGTATCTAATATTACTCGTATTATTATCCATTCTTTCGTGGTACTTTTTTCTGAATGTTAACTTGATCTGTGATGTATTATATGAAGAATTTGCTTTATTTATTTTCCATTCCTTGTCTTCCGCATATTGTTTCAATAAAATAATAATGTAACTTTTTTATACTAATTATACATTATATATTCACCAGTAAGGAAGGGGTTCCTGTGTTGGTAGCGGGCATATTTCATGTTACGAGCCTTGATATGGCAACGTTAACGCTTCACGTCAGGCAGGCCGTATGCTTGTTTACCACCCGACGTAGTATAATAAAAGAATGTCTTTGAATCATCCTGGGAATGGGATGGTATCCTTCAAGCGAAGCGTGAAGAAGCATCTTGTAGCCCAGCATGGCAGCGTCAATTGACAAGACAACAAGGTGCCTTGTCCGCTGCCGATGCGATTGGGGCTCCTCTTTTCGCTTATCATCAGGCGAGGCGGAGCCAATATGATAAACTAATTTAAAAAAAAACCATGGCATGGCTGTTACAGAAGGAAGGAAGCCATTATACGACTTTGGCATTGAATTTCTTGGACGTCCCAAGACCTCATGCACTTTAAGATGCAACACTAAACGACATTTTACTACCTTGTTATTGTGCTATTTGGGCATTTAGACATTTTATGGTTTTGACGTAACGCATCACTCTGGAAGGCCCCTCCATTTCGTTGTAGGTAAAATCTTCCTATGGTTTTTTTTTATAATACGTCTGGCGGCACACATTACGGGCCCTAGGGTACGTGCCTACGTTGTCTAGGCCTTAGTTCGCCCCTGTACTAAGACAGAGTATAATAAAACGAAGCAGTAGGTACAGTTCGATCATAAACGGCCCTCGAAGGTCGGCAGCTATCAACATTCAAGGAGAGCAGCCGGATTGATTGCTTTATGACGCAATTATCAGGAACGAGTCAACGACAGCCCTCGAAATTAATTTCTCAGAAGATATTACCAAAGTGATAAATGCTTTCATAGGCATGAACCGTGTCGATTGTCGATATATCGATAAAAGTTTCATAGGGCAAAATGGGATGTATTGAATTTTGGCACCCTTTTTGGTCAACAATATAGATTGTACTAATTTGTGAGGGGCAATTCTCATAATTAAAATATAGTCAAAATTCAGTTCCGATCCAGTCTCGATCTCACAAATGTTATATTTGGTATTCTCGTAATACGATATCAAATTTCAAACTCAACTAGTCGGCTTTCCCGACAAAAAGACGTGAGTGACCCGTTTAATTTATCTAATTAATTTAGTATAATGTCTCACGTGAGTTTTAATAATATTAATGAAATTTCAAAGTTTAATTTTAAGTGTGATTATATCAAATTATGACCGAAAAGTAAACAAACTAAAAATAAAATTCTGTTAGCAAATTCTATAATCAATGAAATTAAATATTTTAGTCAATTCATAATTCAATCTCGATTCGGTTAGATATTTTCATTCTGCTATCGCAAAATAATTACGAGAATTGGCCTTCTGTTCTAATAATTTTAATACAAAACTTTATTAAGTTATCGATGGAAAGCATCATTCGTCTACACATATATTTATCATTATCACTACACATATATTCTTCCACTTATTTTTATCATTATCATCGATAGAATGGAATGGAAAAAATATACATGCAATCTGGAAATTTGTGTAATCGCGGCCATTATAAAGTATTAATTAGATTGCAGAGAGAAAGAGAGAGAGAGAGCGAATTCTGAACAGGCAACGAGTTCTTATACTACATTGGGGGGCAGACAATCATACGGTCTATCTGATGTGAAGCGGTTACCGTAGCCATAGTAACGCTCGCAACATAAAATATGCGTCGGCAGCTGGCATTGCGGCGCGTACGTAATGCCCGCTGCCGACGCAGCTACTCGTTCCTTTCCGATGACTTCACTCACTCGCAGGAGCACAACAGCCCTCAAGAGAATTGTTATTTGGCTGCGGTATTCTGTGAGGTGGAGGTACTTCACTAAGCCGGGCAGCTTACAAATACGCTGTACCCTACTTCTATCTTTATTTGTAAAATACTTCATCGAATATTTTTTTTTAATAACAAACTTTACCGATGTGATGGCCCAACACTATTAATTATGACGTTGGTGTTCATTAGTGTTTGGTTACGAGGACAAAAAAAAACTGAAACAATTAAAATTCACGGAGGACGGAGCTCCGGAACGTAGAGTCAATAATTGAAACACGATCCTGAATTTTGTCTCTTTGAAACACTTTACTTCTGAAAATTAATTAATATTATGTTCATTTAACAAAGAACTGAAAAAAGAACATAAATTTTGCGAGGAAAATAAATACGTTTAGTTTGTTTTGCACGAAGTACATCTTCTTATGGGGTGTAAGTGGTTCATGAACATCTTTGAACCAAAGCCAACTTCACCTGCACGCGGCTGACAAACGAAGCTCTGGCGAAAAGAGAGGTAGGGAGCGTAATTGTAAGATACATAGCATGTACCTTCACCTCACAGAATACCGCAGCCAAATAACAATTCCCTTGAGGGTTGTTGTCTTCCTGCAAGTGAGTGAGGTCACCAACAAGGAAGGAGATGCTGTGGTGGCAGCAGGGGTGGCCGCGCGCGAGCGATATTTTATGTTGCGAGCGTTAATATGGCTACGGAAACTGCTTCACATCAGGCGGGCCGTATGCTTGTCTGCGACTGCGGAATACGTTACAGCAACAACTACAAAGCACAAAACAAGCAAGACTCACCTCATTCCCCAAATTAGAACGTAAACAAAAGTATATGTTTATAGACGTCATTATTGAAGTTCTTAAAAATTATTATGTAGCGTCAGCTTTAAATTAAACCCTCCTTTTTGGCTTCGCCGCAGTCGGGTAAAAAGTCTGCTAAATCGCATGTTTACGAACAAATTCGCGCTCAAACCTCGTTGTCTATAAAAGTAAGCGCATGCCAACGACCAACTCTAGCTTCAAAAGCTGAAAATTTGTTTACGGGCGCGGAATCAAATTCTTTGCAAGTCCGCACTTTGATGTTTCATTTTGTTGATACGGCCGAACTTCGTTAGTTAACGTCATTATTAATTTTATTTTGCGTTTCTATCAGCTTTTTTAGATCATTTATTCCTTTAAAATTGTACTTTTCAGTTGTATGTGTAGTCACGTGTAAAAGTCCATATATAACTTTAAAAAGTTAAAAATATAACGTTAAAGATACACAGGTGCAACTTGTTGTTATAGAATAGATACATAATAGAATTATCAAGCTCCTCTCCCATTGCAGCACCCCACAGGGTCCTTGATTGTTACTTTGACATTAATGCAAAGACCTATGTATACATTAAGGATGCAATAATTGATTGAGTATTGAAAGTGGAACGCCTTAGCGCAATATGTCGTTCCTCCTTTCTACAACATGGAATCGTGGAAACCAAGCGTCATGAAACACCTCACGGGTTAGCATGGCAATGTTAACTGACAGGGATACTATACCCTGACGAGTACACGACGGCGGAGAGATTCGCAGCTGGAACTATGGAACTGGTGACTGGTTGACAGGCCTATAATTTCCCGTCATAATTTGTCCGGGTTCGAGGTGGGTCAGATGCTCACGGTGCTCGAATGGCTAGCACATAAGCTAGCCATTCGAGCACCGTGAGCATCTGGCTTAATGTGACCTCCGACGCACCGAGGAACTAAGTAAACCCGCCCATGGACAGGCTACCAGCGACGTTGCTTAACGATTAGACTGACACACCCAACTACGCTATCGAGATTCTCACACGTCGTAGATAACAGCTAATTTGCCCACCACACATTCCCACCACTGTGTCTCCTGTGTAGCCAGGATTAACAGCGGCGACCGCCAAAAAAGGCAATGAACAGTGAAGTCCATTGCAGTCCCGGGGGTAAGACTACGACTGCCTTGGAACTCACAATGAATTTAATCAGAAGAAATTAGTAGGACGGGGGCCCACCACACATTCCCACCACTGTGTCTCCTGTGTAGCCAGGATTAACAGCGGCGACCGCCAAAAAAGGCAATGAACAATGAAGTCCATTGCAGTCCCGGAGGTAACACTACGGCTGCCTTGGAACTCACAACGAATTTAATCAGAAGAAATTAGTAGGAGTAAGAAGCTTTTGGAATTTGACTTCCCCTCTTAGCAATGTGAGAGACAGCAATATGGCAAATAAACAGCTAGTTATTAATAATTACCAATTTATGACATTGCCCGAAACGAATAAATCTGGATTGCTGTTGTAGGTAGACCGTCATGTGGTGGAGTCTATACGAGCAGCAGGTATGTAATAAAATTACGTTTTATTTCCGTTATTTCGTTTTATTAGCCTCACGTGTTCAATTGCAGACATGTTGTTTAAATAAACAAACAGACACACGTTAAATACGCCGATGTTCATCGCGAACAGAATGATTTCCGTTCATATCTGATACTTTTATACTATGTAGAGTTATTTGTTTTTTACATTCTTAATTATCTATATAACGCTCATTGGCTGCAATACGGACACAACCTACATTTATGTCTTTGTTGCACTTAGATCGCTTTTGTGGATGTCCAACTAAATACCATTTATTAACTGCAACAATAATTAAATAAAAGAATAGTTAGGTACTTCTAAAATGTTATAAGCCTATTAAGAAGAATCTGAAAGTGGAAATAGTATATCAAAATAGATAGATAAAATTTTCCTATGTCATCGCATCACGCGTGAACCGGCTGGTCCGATCTCGATTATTTTTACCCGACTGCCGAAGGAGGGTTTTTCGAGCGTATATGTATGTCTGTCTTATTATTTGGTACGCTCTACAGCCTAAACAGTTTGACAGATTTCAACATAAGAGGTGTCGTTAGATTCGGCGGTGGTGATTACTTTGTGTCAGGTAACCCGCATGCTCGTTTGTCCTTCACACATAAAAAAAAAAAAAAAAGGTTACGCTGCACTGCACTACACTGCACACCAGTAAAGCTCCCAGGCCCTGCCAGGCATGATTTTTCTGACATCTTCAACCATACACCAAAATAACTACTCAGCACAGCTTAGGCGTTGTCACAGCGCTGGTTTTCAATAGTCCCACCACGACAACTGCACATCCTGATCGATGGCCATCCCAATTGCCGACGGGACTCAGAAGTGTGGTGAAATTTAAATCGTAGTAACTTCCAAGGCGACCGTAGTTTTACCCCTGGAACTACAGTGAACTTCATTGTTCATTGTTATGTTCGTGGTCGTCGCTGTTATTCCTGGCTACACAGGAGACACAGTTGTAGGAATGTGCGATGGGCGTGTGCTGTTAGTCCTGAATAATGAACCCCATGGGTCACGTCCTTACCCCTGCGTTAGATCGACCTACCAAATGATTTGTAAAGCTTTGCCGATTTTCCAATACAGTGGCCATGTGCACTTGGGAACCCTCTTTGAACTAATAGAATTGAACTGGGGACCGTTCACTAACATGTTTATAGAAATACTAGCTTTTGCCCGCGGCTTCGCTCGCGTGGAATTCGGCCATTTAAGATTATTCAAGCCAAGTCTAACACGCAACGCAACCACCTTCATGCAGCACCTTTAATTTTACTAAATACGAATGCAAGAACTTTCCCGATAACTTAAGAGCCGTTTGCTTAAGAAAGAAAGAAAGAAAAAAACATTTATTTGTGTGGTGTGTGCTTAACTTACAATTATTTAAAACTAGCTGTCCCGGCGAACTTCGTACTGCCTAACAATTAATGAATGTCGTGGTACATATTAGCTGAATTTAATTTATTACTTTATGGAATTAAAACAATGAATAATAGAAAATAATAGAGAAGCTCGATGGCATAATTGCGCGTGTCAGTCTAATTGGACACGCAAGTTAAGCAACGTCGACCGTAGCTTGTACACGGATGGGTTTATATTACCTCGAGCTCCTCCGTGCTTTGGAGAGTCCGTGTGTTGGAGTATGCTCTAAACTCCTTCGGTTGAGGGAAGACCCGTGTCCTTAAAAACTAAAGATTTCATAAAAATAAAGATTTACTTATTGTTTAATTAAAAAAAATCAAAAAACGTTTCGTTTTATTTTTTAGTTTCGAAATCGGTTTAATCGTTTTGGTGATTTGTAATTATCATTTCTTTTGATGTTTACTCTGATTTGATTCTTGCGACCCCATGGACCAAGCGTTTTCACCCCAATCGATTTGACATTTTTCAATTTTCAAAACAACAGACACCATTCGCGACATAAAAGTGACACCAATCGATTTGACATTTTGATATTTGACAACCAATAAATATTGCAATCCTTTTTCAACTGACACTTTCATTTGTATGGGAAAATGTTTATCCTTTTATTTTATTCTTTCGTCAATTTTCCAATGTTTTTCATAGTTATTCTGCTATACGGGACGGAGAAAAATCCAATATATCAAAAACCATGAACATCGGTCCTGCGGTTCTCGAGTTATGTGTTCGAACAAACCCGACTTTGTTTTATATATATATATATATAGATGAATTATCTATTATATAAGATTAGTAAATTTTTAATTATTTTAATTTGCAGTATATAAATAATAAATATTGTCAGACAAATTACACAGCGCCATCTAGCCCCAAAGTAAGCGAAGCTTGTGTTATGGGTACTACACAACTGATAAACATACGTAAATACATTTTTGTTTTGTAAATATATACTTAGGATACATAGAAACACCCAGACCAAGACAAACAAGACATGTTCATGCACACAAATGTTTGTCCTGTGTGGGAATCGAACCCACGAGCGTTGGTGTCGAAGCCGCGTCATTGACCGCTACGCCACCGAGCTCGTCAGTATATATTTATATAGTTTAATATTAAATTATATAAATATATACTGTAAATAATTTAATTACTGTGTGTGTAGTGCAGTGTAGTGCAGTGCAGCGTAAACTTTTTTTTTTATTATACGTGAAGGGACAAACGAGCATGTGGGTTACCTGATGGAAAGCAATCACCACCGCCCATGAAGATCAGCAACACCAAGGGGTCGCTGATCCGTTGCCAGCCTGTACAGGCTGGCTATCACAAAAAAAAAGAAACGAAGGAGTATTCCTTCGTTTCTTTTTTTTTGGTGACCTCACTCACTGGCAGGAACACAATTACCCTCAAGGGAATTGTTATATGGCTGCGGTATTCTGTGAGGTAGAGGTACATTCCCCAGTCGGGTAGCTTAAAAATTACGCTATAATACCTCTCTATTCGCCAGAGCCTCGTTTGTCTGTCAGCACAGTGCACCTTTGCAGATGAGGTTGGCTTTGGTTCAAAGATGTTGATGACTTACACCCCAAACCAACAGAGATATTCTCGTCCGGTGCCGTGTGAAGCCGGCGCGGGTCGCTTGTATGCCACACCAGGACAATTTATGACTGGACGGTTTAATATCTGGACTTCTATCTGTTTTACGACTTGGCTGTAACCCGATGGAATGGGACAATCATTTACGATACCAACCGTATACGAAAAATATAAAACGTTCCACTGTAATCTTTGACTGACATATTATCAGCCTTGTAGGTACCCCGTAGGTTTATGCTGAGTCAGGGTCTCTTCATTGTCACTACACACGTATACCGCTGTTTGTAACCACCTGATTGCCGGATGTAATGAATAAACTGTATTTTTAACCGACTTCAAAAAAGGAGGAGGTTCTCAATTCGACTGAATTTTTTTTTGTATGTATGTTATTTGATATCTTCGTGAATTGTGAACCGATTTTCCAAATTCTTTTGTTATTTGGAAGGATATGATTGCAAGGTGGTCCCATATTCACTAAGTCAGGATCTGATGATGGGATCCCAGGGAAATCAAGGGAAAGTCTTAATTTTATAAGCACGTATAGTCAAATTCTTTTTTTTTTATTAGAATTGATATGATTGCGAGGTGGTCTCATATTCACCAAGTCAGGGTCTGGTGAGGGGATCCCAGAAAAATCGATAGAAACCCTTAAATTTGCCCTGTTGCCAGCTGAAGTCGGTTTTAATTTTTTCTTAATATATAATTTAATTTATTGGTACCTACGACACGCACACTTTTGTTACAGGGAGTAGAGGGAGACTGACTAGACAGTGTTGCCAGTATAAAGTATGTTGTCATAGATAACCGCACTGTGCATATCTATCTATCTATCATTATATATGCTAGCAGCCCGCCCACGCTTTGCTGTGGCTCAATCTACCCGTTCCCATTACTGCAGCGCCATCTGCCGGGCTGATTTATGAATTTAAAACACCCAGGGCGCCAACCAAAGGCATACAAAAAAAAAACATTCAAATCTGTCCAGCCGTTTAGGAGGAGTTCAGTGACATACACACGTACAGTAGAATTATATATATAAAGATAAATGAATCCCTATTTCCCTTCGTCACAGCATCACGCGTGAACGGCTGGACCGATTTCGCTATTTCTTTTTATTTTGTATTTGTTGTTGTCAGGAGAAGGTTCTTATGAAAGAAAGAAATAAGAAAGTTGTGCGGAAGAATAGAAACTTGAAACGAAAGCTGAACGACCATATTAACTTATCTAATGAAACTTTATCTCGTTTGACTTGTCAGTCATTTGACAGATCGCGCGAAACCAATTAGAATTCAATATTCATTGTTTGTATATTGAATTGTATTCCTCCCCAACCCGTTTGGTCCTCCCCAACCCGTTTGGTCCTCCCCAACCCGTCTGGCCAGCGTGGGGAGTGTAGGCCAAATCCTCCTTCCGTCTAGGACGGACGAGAGAGGGTGGCTCCTGTAGTGGAGACTAAAATAGACCTGATGATGATGATGATGATTCGTTGTTAAGAAGACAGGATAACGTCTGTCGGCTGAGCTAGTTTCTAATAGATTATTTATACATAGAATTATAGATTAACTAGTTTAGTATATAATTAATATTTATGGATTTATTTATCTCGAGCTCCTCCGTGCGTCCGTCCGGGCACGTTAAGCCATCGGACCCGGCTGTTGTCATTAGATGACAGTTGTTAAACCAAGTCACTCGCCTTTGGGCGGCTTGAAAACAATGGCTTCGCAGTTGAGCAGCTTGGTGGAGTAACCTCTAAGCCTCTTCAATTGAGGGGAGACATTATCCCAGCAGTGCAAAGATGCTGTAGATAGTGGAGTGGATCTCTACAAATCATCGTCATGAACTCATATTCATCCTATTGCGGATCTCTCCTCTGTCGAAGGGTTTAGAAGGGACTTGTATTTTAATTCGCGCATACTGCATATAATTAGATATAAAATAAGTAAACACAATTTTATATACACAGTAGATACAACATAGCAACTAATACACGTCTTCTGTCACATCGTGTTTGATTCAACAACTACGGAAACTCCATACTACTTGAAGTGTCTGTCCTCACATGTAAAATACACGCTGGACGGAACAGCCCTCTTACCACCATCTCTTATTGCGATTCAATAACTGAATAGAATGCTTATTCATACCAATGAATAAGCGACTCTATTCCATTTGAAATAGAGTCGCTTTTTCATTGGTATGAATAAGCAATCTATTCAATTATTATCTCTTATTGTGATTCAATAACTGAATAGAATGCTTATTCATACCAATGAATAAGCGACTCTATTCCATTTGAAATAGAGTCGCTTATTCATTGGTATGAAAAAGCAATCTATTCAATTATTGAATCGCAATAAGAGATGGTGGTAAGGATGGAATAGAGTCGCTTATTCATTGGTATGAATAAGCATTCTATTCAATTATTGAATCGCAATAAGAGATGGTGATAAGGATGGAATAGAGTCGCTTATTCATTGGTATGAATAAGCATTCTATTCAATTATTGAATCGCAATAAGAGATGGTGGTAAGGATGGAATAGAGTCGCTTATTCATTGGTATGAATAAGCATTCTATTCAATTATTGAATCGCAATAAGAGATGGTGGTAAGGATGGAATAGAGTCGCTTATTCATTGGTATGAATAAGCATTCTATTCAATTATTGAATCGCAATAAGAGATGGTGGTAAGGATGGAATAGAGTCGCTTATTCATTGGTATGAATAAGCATTCTATTCAATTATTGAATCGCAATAAGAGATGGTGGTAAGGATGGAATAGAGTCGCTTATTCATTGGTATGAATAAGCATTCTATTCAATTATTGAATCGCAATAAGAGATGGTGGTAAGGATGGAATAGAGTCGCTTATTCATTGGTATGAATAAGCATTCTATTCAATTATTGAATCGCAATAAGAGATGGTGGTAAGGATGGAATAGAGTCGCTTATTCATTGGTATGAATAAGCATTCTATTCAATTATTGAATCGCAATAAGAGATGGTGGTAAGGATGGAATAGAGTCGCTTATTGATTGGTATGAATAAGCATTCTATTCAATTATTGAATCGCAATAAGAGATGGTGGTAAGGATGGAATAGTCGCTTATTCATTGGTATGAATAAGCATTCTATTCAATTATTGAATCGCAATAAGAGATGGTGGTAAGGATGGAATAGAGTCGCTTATTCATTGGTATGAATAAGCATTCTATTCAATTATTGAATCGCAATAAGAGATGGTGGTAAGGATGGAATAGAGTCGCTTATTCATTGGTATGAATAATCATTCTATTCAATTATTGAATCGCAATAAGAGATGGTGGTAAGGATGGAATAGAGTCGCTTATTCATTGGTATGAATAAGCATTCTATTCAATTATTGAATCGCAATAAGAGATGGTGGTAAGGATGGAATAGAGTCGCTTATTCATTGGTATGAACAAGCATTCTACTCAGTTATTGAATCGCAATAAGAGATGGTGGTAATGGGGCTGGACTCCACCACTAGTCTCAACTGCGGGTTGGCGAAAGTGGTTTCAATCGCATGTGCTAATACACAAACATCATCTAAAATACTCGACATACTTCAGCAATAATAAAAAAAACCGTCCAAGTGCGAGTCGGACTCGCGCACGATGGGTTCCGTACCATTATCTATAATATCTATAAAAACGGCAAAAAATCACATTTGTTGTATGGGAGCCCCCTATATTTGTGTTATTTTTATTTCATTATTAATTAAAATGAATATATAACTAAATATTCTGTGAGTATTTCAAACGTCTACCTATTACCGTTATTAATAGCGAGCAAAAACGAGCAAAAAAGATCTCGTTGTATGGGAGCCCCCATAACTATTTATTTTATTCTATTTTTTTGTTTTTGTTGTTATAGCGGCAACAGAAATACATCATCTGTGAAAATTTCAACTGTCTAACTATCACGGTTCATGAGATACAGCCTTGTGACAGACGAACGGACGGACGGACGGAAGGACGGACAGCGGAGCCTTAGTAATAGGGTTCCTTTTTACCCCTGGGTACGGAACCCAAAAAGTAGAAACAAACAAGCAGCTAGTCCGCCAATCGAGTCCAAACTACTGTTTTAGTGTTTGTTGTTTTAACACAAATATGCCATCTATTCCTCATAACGTACACAATGGCGGGCTGTTCGATACTACGGGTAACGTCGACGGGACGGCGACGTGGATCATTATAATTGCAAACTAAAATATGAATGGGTGTTACTTAGTGGAAGTTTGTTACACGAAAAGAGGCAATTATTGAAACATTACCGCAATCATTCCCGCTATTAAATTTAACTGTAATGTTACATGATTAATTAATTATTAATTTATGTATTAATTTAAATGTTCATCAATCCTTATTCTTCCCACTGCTGGGAATTTAGAGAATACTTTTTTTTTATACTACGTCGGGTGGCAGACAAGCATACTGCACGTGGTGCACCCTGCTGACTGACAAACGAAGCTCTGGCGAAAAGAGAGGTAGGGAGCGTAATTGTAAGCTACCCGACTGGGGAATGTACCTCCACCTCACAGAATACCGCTGCGTAATAACAATTCCCTTGAGGGTTGTTGTGTTCCTGCGAGTGAGTGAGGTCACCAGAAAAGAAGGAGATGCGTTGCGTTGGCAGCGGGGGTGGCGGCGCGCAAATGATATACTATGTTGCGAGCGTTAATACGGTTACGGTAACCGCTTCACATCAGGCGGGCCGTATGCTTGTCTGTCACCCGACGTAGTATAAAAAAATATTATTATTTTTTATTTCAACGTTGAATCCACAAAAAAAAAACTAAACTAAATTATAATTCTCAAATAAAAACTAACAAATACCAAACTCTAGTCCCTATATTACATTGTATTGGTATTTACAACTGCTGCATTGTTTCTTGTAAATAATTCTCGTGTCGTTATGATTATTATGACAAATCACTAAACAGTATTTGTTGGTATTTCGTTGGGTAAACATGAAAGCAGTTTCAGTGTAACAATGAAACAAATATCTAAATTGTAATAGTGTAAACTTATGAGCAAATTACTTAACAATTCAAAACAGAGTCGACTAAATTGTACTATAATGTTGCAACGTATGAGGTGTGATGTGATCCAATTCCCGTAAATCCCGTAAGGGGGCGTCTATTTTTTTTTACTGCTACGTCGAGTGGCAGTGGCAGTGGCAGCCCGTCTGATGTGGAGCGGTTACCGTAGCCATATTAACGCTCGCAACCTAAAATTAGTCGACGTATCTAAAAATAAGACTATAGATATTTTAAAACTGCATTAGTCGTGATTTACGACACAGAATTCTATTAGTAATTTATTTTCGTTATGAAGCCGTATCGACTTCCTTGTGATACTATAAATCAATTTTATGGCCTTTATAAACATATTAGTATGTTGTATGTTTAATTTAAAGTATCGTGGTATGCGTCGCTTGCCTATAAAGCTGATAGAGGTATCATGCTTTACTATATGATACCATACCACATACATTCTTTTATTTATATCACATATTTTCTTTGATTTTTTTTACAGTCGGGAGGGGGGCGTGGCGGGATTAGATTAAAATAAATAAATCATTCAAATTCATTCATTCATAGAGACGCTGGCTGGCCCCGCACTATCGCACATCACTTCGACGCCCGCGTTGCGCACTAGTGCCACTTGTGACGCCCGCGCACTAGTGCCGCGCTACCCGAGTTCTCCCGCTATCTTGCAGGTCGATATTAATTCTAATCATGCGTGTGAGTTCGGCTTTCTTTGCATCCAGCCGCGTTTTTGAGGGCCGTGGTCCCACCGATTTCATCTACTGGTATACTACTATATACTTGTACTGGACTAGGGCCAGGCCTGTGTCACTCCGCCATTCGGTCGAGTTATTTACTTACACGCTTATAAATAATAAATATTACCATTGTTGAAACAATAACTTTTGTTACGGCACTAGCTACATAATTGCAATATTTAACATAGCTGTCGTACAAACTTCTGATTATGAAATAGCGTAGTGTGATCTCATAACGTGGTGGCCATTTGTATGGTGCGTTTTCGGGGTAGTCCAAAATTGTGATTTCAAGTTATCGTATCACGAGATGTTTTTATGCTATCGAAGTACATAATTCTTTCACTTGTAGTTATATTATATAGACGAGCTCGGTGGCGTAGCGGTCAATGACGCGGCTTCGACACCAACGCTCGTGGGTTCGATTCCCACACGGGACAAACATTTGTGTGCATGAACATGTCTGTTTGTCTTGGTCTGGGTGTTTTCTATGTATCATTAGTAAGTATTTACAAAAAAAAAGTGTATTTACGTATGTTTATCAGTTGTCTAGTACCCATAACACAAGCTTCGCTTACTTTGGGGCTAGATGGCGCTGTGTAATTTGTGTGACAATATTTATTATTATGTATCTCTTTTTAATCACGGGTTTTTCAAGCCCGGTCATTTGATAGGCATGCGCGGGGATATGGATCCAACGCGTAGAGGCCCCTTTGAGAAGTTTGATGTAATGTTGTACGCCCGCCGTGACCCGCTCCAGGATATGTCAATGGAACGACATACCCATGAGCAGGTCTCGGCAGGCGTTGAGACTATTGCGAAGTGTGATGGAAAATAAATGGGCTATGGAGATGAGGTCTGGGTGAACTTAATACCGGGCTATTACAGAAGAGGGACGGACGCCTGCCATAACTGCTTTTATTGCTAGTTATTTGCGGCAGGCGGTGGCTTGCCACTCACTGGATGGGCCCCCGAAATGCCAGGAAAACGGCCGGGGGCAACATCGGTGTGAGTGACTCAGGGATGTCGAGAGGTGTGCTGCGCTTTCTCCGAAGTTACTCGCGGCGTGATGCCCTTTAACACTTCCACCCCTGGAGCATATAGCTCTAGCGGCTCCTCTCTGGACGGCCAATGAAGGCAAGCCAGAGCTGAGAGTCCTGCGGGCCTTCTTGTGTTTACACTCCGACCGATGAAGACACGTCGGAGACGAAGGCCCTGACCGACTCTCTGGAGACTCGGGTCCGTGGTGTCGCTACTCATACAACAGCTCGCCACACAAGCTGCCCTGCGGACGGACGTTTCGCCAGGTGGCGCTGTCACGTAAACATTGTCTCTGTGAACTTTATTGAATTAAAAATAATTTTGGTATTATAATAAGTTTATTTGTATCAATATATGTTATGTGTGCTCTAAATAATGTGTGATAACGTTTATGTTGAACTGAATAATCGCTGAAGTGATAAAATCGTCATATAAATACAGTGACTAAAATATCCAAAACAAAATTTTAATATCTAATAATGAAATGTGAATTTGAAACTCAGTGCACAAAACACATAAACAATCGAATGATTTTATAAAAATTTCATTATATAAATAAGTTATTTTCATAATTAAACAGTGCGATTAATAATTTATAGTGAAGGTGTTTGGAAAATAATATTTTTTTGAATACACGAATCTCAACAATAACAAAACATCACTGGCCATATAATACATGTTTTCACCAGTTAATACAATCACTTGTTGGCAGAGCGGTAACACGCTTCAACATTGCTGAACAGGCTTATCGACCTGGATTCAAATCCACCCCATTTGCGACTTTTTTGGACCCCTTTTTTTGACATCACATTATTGGATTGACATGAAGAAATTTTATTTTTGAACTGATATTGAGAACTTTATTAATGAATCGATATTGACATTTTTATTATTGGGTTGACATTATTGAATTAATATTTAAAAAATAAATATTACTGAATTGGCACTCAAAAAAATGATTTGTTGTTAGTTAATATTAACTGATACTAGAGGGCGCTATAAAGAAAAAATATCAAACATAATATAATACTTTGTTTATTAAAAATAATGGAGAAATTGTGCGGAAAATGTAACCAACCTATTAAAGGCAGACAGTTCTTGACATGTATGAGCTGTAAAAAATACTATGACCTCAGTTGTTCTAATACAGAGAAAAGATATTATATAATGACACCGACGCAAAAGGGAAAATGGAAATGTAGTGACTGTCATAGCAATAAAAAATGCCAACCACAGCTTAAACAAAAGAATAGTACGCCTACACTTGATACCAGTGTTGGCTCCATTAATTTATTGGAATCACCAATGACTTCAAAAAAATCTGTAACGTCTAAGACTCCCGAAAGATCCATACTCAATATCATATCTCCATCCAGTAAATCTTCTCAGGATGATAGTTGCCCTATAAAAACCACTACACAAGGAATCTCAGCTCCAGTTTTTGATATATTAAATAGCTCTCAGTTCGGGAATATCACAAATCGAATCAAGGACATTGTCAATATACCAACTGAAAATTCCTTTGACTCATTATCAATTGAGGATGAGCAAGAAGATGTGGCACTTTCTTCTCCAGAAGGACCAAATTTGACAAAAACAAGAAGTTTACCAGACCTAAGAAGAGCCCACGACTTACAAAAAATTAATGACATGGAAAGCACAATACAAGACCTTCAAAAGAAACTGGCATCCGCTAATCTTGAAATTGACAACATAAATTCAGAAAACACAAATTTAAAGAAGATTATATCTATCAGAGATCAGAAAATTTCTCAACTTCTTGATATATGTGGATCTACAAAAAAACATATAAGAAAAAAAATACGGAAAAGTATTGACATGAGACAAGTAGATCAAAATCTATCACAACTCACCATACCACCCCTAGATGACACAACCAGCAATGAATCGAAAAATAAAGAAATTACAGTGGATGATAGTGACAGTAACAGACAAGAGGAAGAAGATATACAATTCATCTGTAGTGAAGAAATAAGAGACGAACAGAGTGAAAAATGCTTAAACATACTAGATGCTCACGACTTGCATGGAGAAAAAAGCAGTGTCAATCGAAGTGTGAAGTTGCATAAACCGGATACAACATCTAAAAGACAAAGAGTAATGATTTTTTCCGATGAAAGAGGCAAAGGTATGAGGAGAATATTGCAAAATCTTCTGGGATCAAAATTTTTGGTAACATGTATTGTTAAACCTTATGCTAACTCTGACCAGATACTGAACTCTTGTAAAACATTCTGTGAAGATTTCACCAACGATGACTTTGTGATTATTTTAGCAGGTTCTCATGACAAAAGCCCTTTACAATTACAGTCTTATCTATACTACAACTTACACAATATTTTAAATACGAATATTTTGGTTGGTGAAGTTATCAGGAATAATTACCTTAATGTCCCGGCGATTAATAATATGCTGAAAATTACTTGTTCCAGTTTTGACAATGTTCATTTAATTAACATAATTGACCATAATGTAAGAAATTATTATTTTAACAAATTATATGCCTGCAGAATAATATTAAGACAGATACTACAGATACAGTATAAAATTAACCATTTAAGATATAAAAATTATATGTATTTAAATTCATTTAAGAGAAATGTTTGCAATACATTTACACAAACAGATTGTTCTTCTTTTAACAGTTTAGGGTTAGAGAAATCTACACAAACAGATAATGAAATCAAAAATGATGAGTTTTTTCGAGACTAATCAGTGTAACAACTATTCTAGTGTAAATTTAAATGTTTTTCACCAAAATTTATGTGGAGTAAGTAGCAAGAAATTGGAGTTAGAACTATATATAAAATCACAGAATACAGAATTACATTACTTATGTGTTAGTGAACACTTTCTGAACAAAGCATCGGTTTTATTATTTAATATTGATAATTATCAACTATTGGCATATAATACCAGATGTAATAAACAGAAAGGGGGAACTCTTATATTAGGTTTAGTTAACAAAGAAACCAATGAAATACCTATGTGTAAAAATGTATACAAGTCTGAAGCTTTTGAACTATGTGGTATAAAGGACATTGAAACCAATCTTAATATTTTCTGCCTATATAGAAATCCCATTAGAGGAAATATTGACGATTTTATGTATCGCTTAGAAAAGCTATTAGAATATAATTTTGACAAGAAATGTATAATTTGTGGAGATTTCAATATTAATTTACTCAAAGATGACAAAGTGAAAAATGACTTTTTAAACGTGTTGAAGAGTTATAATTTTAGGGCACTTATATATGATATACACACATTTTCTCGTGGTTCTTCACAGACGTGTCTCGATAATTTTATAACAAATTTACCAGAAGAACATATAATAGATACAAATGTAGATCACAATAATTTAGCGGATGGTCACGCCGGTCTTTTCTGTAATATGTCGCTTAAAAAAAACCAGTGCAGTAACAAATGTCAACATTATTATATAAAAAGAAGAATATTTAACGAAAATACCAACAAGTTATTTCGCGAAAAAATTAAAAACTGTAGTTGGACTAACATGGGAATAAATAGTTTTTTAAAAACATTCAAAAATATTTTTGACACTTGTTTTAAAAAAAAAAGAATCCGGGTATTTTATAAAAAAGAAAACAAATCATGGCTCACTAAAGGTATCAAAGTTGCAAGTAAAATGAAAAGATTTTTATGTAGTTTTAATAAATTGGAAAGCCATGAATCTATACAGCAATATAAATCAGCATACATAAAAACATATAGAAAGGTATTAAAACATGCTAAAAAAATTGCAGTTAACTTAGAAATAGATACTGCTAAAAATATACAGAAAGGTATTTGGAAAATTATAAATAGGCATAGACAGAAAACAAGAAAAAACGTAAATGACAAAATAATTTTACAAATTGATGATAATAAAGTTGATGACCCACAGCAAGTGGCTGATATATTATGTAATCATTTCACTTTTAAAACCACTGTTTCAAATTTAATTGACGATCCTATAGACATACTGACGACCAATATTGGTAAAGTAGAAAATGACATGCAATGGAAAAAGGTTACACCAAATGAGCTGACGAAATTAGTCAATTCAATGGATTGTAACAAGTCCTGTGGTTATGACGAAATTACTATTAAAGTTATTAAAAATAATATTGACATACTGGCATTGCCCTTGACTCATTTTTTTAATTTATGTATAGAAATGCATATTTTTCCTGACCAATTAAAAATTGCAAAAGTAATTCCTGTATTTAAAAAGGGCTCAAAAAAGGAAGCAAATAATTACAGACCTATTTCACTTCTTTCCACGTTGTCTAAGATCTTTGAAAAGCTATTAAAAACACGGTTGCTTGATCATCTAAATACTCATGCAATTGTAAGTGACGAACAATATGGATACCGTAAAAATATTGGAACTAGAGATGCCATAGATGCACTTGTCGATGAAATTGTAGGAAAAATTGCCGAAAAGAAAAAGGTTGCTAGTCTTTTCCTTGACCTGAGTTCTGCGTTTGATTTGGTCGACCATAATATTCTATTAAAAAAACTACAATACTACGGAATTCGTGGTAACATACTGTTATTATTGCAATCTTACTTAGAAAATAGGAAACAGTTTGTAGAACTCAAAACAGTTGACAATGACAATGAAAAGATAATAAAATCAAAAATGCTCGCGTTAAAAAGAGGAGTTCCACAGGGATCCATCTTGGGACCTATTCTCTTTCTTATATTCATGAACGATTTGCCGAAATATATTTTAAATTTGTATCCTGACATAAAATTGGTTTTATTTGCAGACGACACCAATGCCGTTATATCTGACACTAATATTAGACATCTTAACCTTAAAATCAACAAAATTTTGCGTGATTTTAATATATGGTTCAGTGCTAATAATCTTAAACTGAATAGTAATAAAACTAAAGTAATACTTTTTAAATCTACATCAAAAAATTCAGAAACACTTGACATTACTCTAAATGAAGATAAAATTGACGTTGTTAAAGACACTAAATTTCTAGGTGTACATATTGACGAATTTTTAAATTGGAAAAAAGAATTGGCGTCACTCGAAGATTCCATTTCATCAGCTTGTTATGCAATTAGAACTCTTCGTAATGAGATTTCCTTGACTCATCTTAAAAAAGTATATTATGCCTTAGTTGAATCTAAACTACGTTACAGTATTAAACTGTGGGGTAATAGCTACCATTATAATAGAGATAAAGCGTTTATATTACAGAAGAGAGCCGTACGTGCAATGGTAGGAATTCCACCTTGGGAATCGTGTGAAATGTTTTTTGTTAACTTAGGTATCTTAACTGTTCCAAGTTTGTACTTGCTTTCGCTCTTAACCGATCTCAAAAAAAGATTACCTAAGATTGAATCAAATGATGATAGACAGGCAAGAGATAAAACCAGACGAAAGGCTCTAAATCATTATATTATACCTGATCTTAAAATAATGGAACACAGTGCTCAGTATCAAGCTTACAAAGCGTATAATAAGTTGCCGAAAGAACTGAAGGATTTAGAGAGCCTGAGCTTATTTAAGGTAAAATTAAAATTACATTTATTGGAAAAAAATTATTACTCCATTGACGATTATTTTAAAAATTAAAAAAAAAATGTTTATTGTTCCTTGATTATTTTGACATTATCATCCAATTATTATTATTTTGAATTAATGAATGTAATATAACTAATAATATAATATAAATTGTAAAATTTCAGACACAATGTAAATTGTTTTGAATAAATACTTGAATACTTGAATACTTATATTATGTTTTGGGGTGTTAAGTGGTTCATCAACATCTCTGAACCAAAGCCAACCTCACCTGCGCGTGGTGCACCCTGCTAACAGACAAACGAGGCTCTGGCGATAAGAGAGGTAGGGCATAGCGTATTTTGTAAGCTGCCCGACTGGGGAAGGACCTCCGCCTCACAGAATACCGCAGCCAAATAACAGTTCCCTTGAGGGTTGTTGTGTTCCTGCGAGTGAGTGAGGTCACCAGAAACGCAAGAGTTGCTGCGATGGCAGCGGGGGTGGCGGCGCGCGAGCGATATTTATTGTTGCGAGCGTTAATATGGCTACGGTAACCGCTTCACATCAGACGGGCCGTATGATTGTCTGCCAACCGAAATAGTATAAAAAAAAAAAAAAAAAATTATAACGTCTTTAAATAACAAAACGAAAAAAAAAATGGTTCACAACCCTATAAAGGAAGTTAAAATTTCTCACCTGGACAGACTATCCGTGTTCAGCCGAAGAATCAAACACCGAACTGTCGTCGATTCCATGCGCTTTGCACTTTTTGCACCGACACCAGAGTTAAGTCACACATTTCACTTCACTTAAATTTAACTATAATATTTACAATTCAAGGATTTTTTTACTATCTAAGGAATTTATATTATTTAGACTAGGTACAGACTAAAATTGGTTGAGGATTAAAATAAATTGGTTTGTTTTATTGTATATTCATCGCTGTTCGTGATGTAGGTTGGTCCCCTGAAACAAGGAAAAAAGTAGTTCAATGCAAAATAAATAAGTAAAGCTGAAGCACATCGCTGAATTTATATATTTCTATGTATGGATATGTATGTTTATTAAATATATAATAGGCTATTTTCCAATGTTTAAAATTTGTATAAATTATTTAACAATATCGTAAAATACACAAAACTATAAACATCTGGAAACTTTCATTCTAATATCTTCAGTCAGACTTTTTTTAGGGTCGATCAAAGTCTGGCGGGAAAGTCCATTTAAAAAGTATGAAATTATTAAAAAATAATATTTCCATTGGAGAAGCAATTAAAAATGCTATAACTTTTATTATGTTACTAATTACATAAACGTAATATTTGACATAGCTGTCGTACAAATTTCAGATTTGATGCATACAAAATACAAACCTGTGACGTCATAATTCGGTAGTCTTTTGTATGGAGCGTTTTCGGGACAGTCTAAAAATTGTGATTTAAAAATTAACATATCGCGAGATATTTTTGTGCTATCGAAGTAATTCTTTCACCTATCGTTATATCATGGAGACGTCCCTACATATCAAACAGAAAAAAATGTTAGTCAAATAGCCTATTATGCTATGTATGTTTATTATATTTTCTGCAGTAATTATAAATACCATTTTATTAGTTGTAGTATTATATTTTAGTAGTTAAATCTGGTTTTGTTTTGATTCTTCAGAACCTCATTCGTGGTTTTCTGCTTGTCTTGTCTTGCTTCCGTAGGTTGACTGGTAGAGAATGCTTTTAGCGTTAAGTTGTGGTTAAGTCCGCCTTTTGTACCGTTATAAATAATTTGTGGTCAATAAAGATTTTAAATAAAATAAAGGACGTATAATTGTGTTGGTGGTTTGTGCTTATAGGAAACTAGAAGAAGTTACTGTGTTAGCAGCGGAGGAGGCGACGCATGTGGTAATATTTAAACTCCTTCAACAATTTTTTTCTACTCTATTATTTCAGTGTAAATGCTTGATATTCTTATTGTAATCCCTATGATGTGTCTATTAATATTAGTGTTTTATTTCTGCTTATTAAAGTCTTTATACCAAAGGTCTTATTATTTCAATCGTAGCAATATTTTATGTTGCGAGTGTTTATATGTACATGGTAACCGCGAGCATTCAGGCGGGCCGTATGCTTGTTTACCACCCGACGCAGTATAAAAAAAAGTTAAATCCCGATATCCAGGAGCATCGTTTGTTTGTAACAAATCCATGTAGAATATTGGACGTTTAAGGAGATGCAATAACCCCAACAAAATATTGCATGGGAAAGGAAAGCAATGTGATTCGACTGCGTGAATTGCAAGAAATTAATTTAAAAAAAAATTAAGATGAGTATATAGGTAATTGATATTTGCATCTATTTCGCAACATCCGATATTAAAACGTCTAGTAATTGACTAATTTCTTGGTAGGTATAACTAGATTTTTAGTGCTAATTGCGCAAAATTTTATGAAATACTAGCTGCCACCCGCGGCTTCGTCCGCGTTTACTTTTTGACGTGACAACGTCTTATAATTCGATGGAGCCGGCTGCACGCACGAAAAAACATGACGAATGCGGCGTTACCTCGCTCTGAGGCGTTCCATTAAAATTTTCTTTTGAACAAATGCAAACATTCGATCAGTATTTTCTTATGACGTTGTCACGTTCAACTATCGTCAGTAAACCGACTTTACAGACAACCGATTTTTTTTTACAAAAAGTATCCTATGTCCTTCTTTGAAAATATGTGTACAAAGTTTCATGATGATCGGTTGGGTAGCTTCGGCGTGAAAGTGTAACAAACAAACTCACATTCACGTAGGATGTACAACACGACTGAAGTACAACTTCTTTAGCTCTACCACAGGCGCTACTAACTCATATCTCCTTGTCAACTACCGTTCGCCGTTTCCGTAACGCTCTCGTCACACATTCACCAGCTTACTCCTCAAGTCAAGTGTGCGTAAAGAAGTTGTGCTTCAAAAAAAGTTAACGCGGGCGAAGCTTAGCTTAAGCTTTTCGGCCAGCATGGCAGCGTCAACTGACAAGACATCAAGGTCTCTTGTCCGTTGCCGTTGCGATTGGGGCTCCTCTTTTCGCTTACCATCAGGCGAAGTGGAACCAATATGCTGAGCTAATATAAAAAAAAAGCTGTGGGTGGAAGCTAGTAGCTTATAAAAGCTGTCATATACAACATACAAATTATTACATATATAAAACATACAAATTATTACATATATATGTAATAATTTGTATGTTGAGTGCTCTTGTGTGGTCAACTGAGCTACCAGGAAGGTTTGCGATGGTGGCGAATTTGTGCATTTTATATTTTACCGCTGTGAAGTCGCAGTGTGGCGCCATCTATTATTACATATATATGTAATAAATTGTAGGTATGTTGTATACCTACCTACATATATATGTAATAATTTGTATGTTGGGCTTACAAAAACGTGTTACTGTAATAACTTTTAAACTTTCGCGTTGCATGATTTATTAAATATAATATCGGAAATTAACGCGATCATGCATAAGGGTATTTACATACCTTTATTATTGCCTGACGTTTCGACCAGGGGGCCTACCGCCTAAGCTGAAATCAATTACCACCGGATTTTTTGATCGCGAGAAAAACACTTCGCCTTAGTTGCTTTTGTGTTTAACTTAGTTGGTAGAAAGCATGAAACTCTACCGACAAAAGCTAAAATATTTTTTAACAACTCAAACTTAACACATATTTTTGGGGATCAAAATATTCGATTTTAATCGGTTTCAGCTTCGGCGGTAGGGCCCAGGGTCGGACTGGGCCGGAAGGGCCCGGGTGGCTGACAAGCCCGGGGCCCGAGACTAGATGATGGTAGATGGTATATTATCCTACGGTTGCCGCAAGCCCCGCAAGCCAGGCCCGTGGGGGGCCCTCGCAGGCTTGGGCCCGGCTGGCAAATGCCACCTCGACTATATGGCCAGTCCGACGCTGGTAGGGCCCCAGGTTGCACCGGCCGTGGTCACAGGATGACTGACAGCCTGTGACCATACTAAAGGTATGTAAAATATTGTAAATACCCTTAAGCATGTTCGCGTTAGTTCCCGTTCTTATATTTCATAAACGTGTTACTGGTTCTTAACCTTTTAAACGCTTTACTTAATATCACTTGTCGTGCCGCCAGCGCCAGGCACAGTAAAACGATAAATAAATACCTACAACTAATAGAGATGTTCAGTATATATATCGATATTGGAAATGCATCTCTTTCGAACGCTTACAATTTAATTTAAATATCTTAAGGCGCGGCAGGTAGACGCGTCTAAGTGGCACTAAGGCCGACATCCAAATGAAGAATTTCCATTTAATTTCTTCGACAATGACGTCTGCCATCCTCTTAAACAAAACTCTTAAATAATCAATAAGTACGCCCTTGTGTTGTTCAGTCGAGCGGAGGCTGAGTTCGACAAATTGACGTTTTTTCTTCAAAGGAAGTAATTAAAGAACTTATAACGACTTCTATATGAATTCTTACCATACGTTATCTGTTACGATAACATACGAATCTTCATTTGTTTATCATGTAGATGGGTGTAAGTGGTTCAGCAGCATCTTTGAACCAAAGCCAACCTCAGCAGCAAGTGATGCACTCTGCTGACTGACAAAAGACGCTCTGGCGAAACGAGTTGTAGGGCATAGACTAGAGAAGAACCACCTCACAGAATAGCTCAGCTAAATACAATTCTGGGGTGTAAATGGCTCATCAACATATTTGAATCAAAGCCAACCTCAGCCGCCATTGATGCACTCTGCTGACTGACAAACGAGGCTCTGGCGAAAAGAGAAGTAGGGAGCGTAATTGTAAGCTACCCGACTGGGGAATGTACCTCCACCTCACAGAATACCGCAGCCAAATAACAATTCCCTTGAGGGTTGTTATGTTCCTGCGAGTGAGTGACGTCACCAGAAAGGAAGGAGATGCTGCGTTGGCAGCGGGGGTGGCGGCGCGCTAGCGATATTTTATGTTGCAAGGCTACGGCAATATGGCTATGGTAACCACTTCACAACAGGCGGGCCGTATGCTTGTCTGCCACCCGTCGTAGTATAAAAAAAAACCGGCCAAGTGCGAGTCGGACTCGCGCACGTAGGGTTCCGTACCATTATCTATAAAAACAGCAAAAAAAAAACACGTTTGTTGTATGGGAGCCCCCCTTAAATATTTGTTTTATTTTTATTTAATTATTTATTTTTAAAATGAATACATAACTAAATATAGCAAAAACGAGCAAAAAATTCATGTTTGTTGTATGGGAGCCTCCCTAAATATTAATTTTATTCTGTTTTTTAGTATTTGTTGTTATATCAGCAAAGGAAATACATCGTTTGTGAAAATTTTAACTGTCTAACTATCGCGGTTCATGAGATACAGCCTGGTGACAGACGGACGGACGGACGGACGGACGGACAGGGACAACGGAGCCTTAGGAATAGGGTTCCTTTTTACCCATTGGGTACGGAACCCTAAAAAACACACGCTGTGAAGTCGCAGTGTGGCGCCAACTATTTAATGTAAAAATTAATCAGATAGATGTCGATAATATAAGCACAATTGTTTGTCTCTAACTTCCAGGATTATCTATATTTAACCTGGCAACTGTCTACCATTGCGTTTGTGTATGGTGTTGTCATTATGAAAACACACGAGTCAATAGTACAACGAACAAAACTTCGCTCGAGGATGCTGTTACACATCTAAGAGCATATAACGTTTCAGCATTTGTATAGTTTTTTTTATACCACTAAGGTGGGAAATAAGCAAACGGCCCGATGATAAGCAGTTACCGCAGCATATGGATGCCTGCAACACCAGATGACTATTCTCGTAATTATTTTACGATCGCAGAACAAAATTTGACTGAATCTAGATTCAATAGTCAGTCGACTAAAAATATATAATTAATTTATTAATCATTGTTCAATTCTAATTGTTAGCAAAATAACATTCTTAGTTGAGGAACTGAATTTTGACTATATTTTAATTACGAGAATTGCCCCCAGGAGCATCACATGCGCGTTTTGACGTGAAATGAAATGGGATTTTTTTTTTATTTGCTACTGTGCCATTTGTAGACAAAAAGACACGTCTGGTATATTTTTTTAATCACATTCGGAAGTGACCATTGTCGAAGAAGAAATGCTTGAAAGAAACTTGAATATCGGGCTTTTTTCATGTCATCAAATTACAGACATGATTGTAAGTTGTGTAATATGTATATTAATGCCATAATTATGATATCAAACAATACATTTAATCATCAATTACAGTATATACGTATAATTACAGCATAAAATGATTATAAAATAATAAAAAAAAAAAAAATCTACCAAATCACGGGCTTGCAGCGATTTTAAGTAGAATTATGTGTCGTTTTGCACCGGGAACGTATTATAAATAAATAAATATTTTTGGACAATTTACACAACGCCATCTAGTCCCAAATTAAGCGCATAGCTTGTGTTACGGGTACTAGACAACTGATACATTTTTTTTGTAAATACATACAGACATGTTCATGCACACAAATGTTTGTCTTGTGCGGGAATCGAACCCGCGACCTCGGAGTGAAAGTGACCATTGTTAACCATTCGACCAGCGAGCTCATCGAATTCGTGCTTAGAATCTCGCTCGGCCCAAAACACATCCGTATGTTTCCACGTCAAGGCGTCCACGTGGGAGTTAAGGGGGAGATCCATCCCTGTTTATTGAGACGGTTTAAAGATTGCCGTTAAAGCTCCCTAACGAGGCGCCTCGCAGTACATATTGCTCTTTGAACCGTTTTATAGTAGCCTATACATAAATGGCACTTCTGTTATGATACAAAAGTGATCAAGACATCATAAACATTATGTTAATGACGTATATTAATTAAGACGGCGCCATGACTATTTTGAAGGCAGGGCAGGCTTCTTGCTAGTCGGTACACTCTTGCCAGAGTGGTCGTAGTCATCATTGTATCAACCACTGAATTCAACTGTATTCAACCACATTCATAGCAAATAAATAAATCATTCAATCATTCGATCATTCAATCATTCATTCATTCATTCATATCATTCATTCATTCATTCATTCATTCATTCATTCATTCATTCATTCATTCATTCATTCATTCATTCATTCATTCATTCATTCATTCATTCATTCATTCATTCATTGTTAATCACGATGAGTTATCTATCATTTAATATAATACAGCGCCATTCATTGCGGACTGCAGCTTTCCGGGTGCACTCGCAAATCGAGCACTCAGTTGCGGCCTTGATCTGGTCCGTCCATCTCAAGGGTGACCTACCACGTAGTCTGGTGCCTTCAACTTTACACTGGACTATGAGACTATGAGACGCAGGGCAGACATTATTTAGAATAAAAACCGGCCAAGGGTTCCGTACTGTCTATAAAAGTGTTTCGGTACGAACGCCATCTAGCCTCTGGTAATGTACTACACAATTCTATTCGTCTTGCAATACATTTTATAAGTTCGTCGGCTATTACTCAGTAACTTGTAAAGTCTACTTAGCCGTGATAGTTTTCCTTTTAAATTCATATGGACTACTTCCATGATTTTTTTCACATTTCTAAACATAACAGTTTCGTTGATACAGGAGGGGGGGGGGGGGGGGGGGGACACTTGCGTCTAACAAAAATTTGCACGTTATTTGTAAATAATTCGCAAACAGATTACTTTATCGAAAAATGATCTTCCCACACAGTAGTAGGTGCAGAAAAAAATCATCCCCATTTTACGTGTAGGGGAGGTACCCCGAAAAAAAATATTTTTTGAATTTTATTCTACCACTTTGTCACCATAGTTAATATGTGTCTACATGCCAAACTACAGCTTTCTAATATAAAGTGTCTCAGAGCTAGGCCGCGGACGGAACGACAGACGGACTGACAGACGGACATTGCAAAACTATAAGGATTCCTTGTTTACTACGGAACCCTAAAAATCCAGATATTTTTCACAGTAATTAAAAAAA
This sequence comes from Hypsopygia costalis, assembly GCA_937001555.2. Classification (NCBI taxonomy): domain Eukaryota; kingdom Metazoa; phylum Arthropoda; class Insecta; order Lepidoptera; family Pyralidae; genus Hypsopygia; species Hypsopygia costalis. Next base: position 1,922,161 of record OW443351.2, on the reverse strand, counting down.
AATATACGAATTTTAGGGTGTAAGTAACTCACCACTATTTTTGAAAAGAAAAGAAGGTACGTAGAAGCTTAGGTATAATAAATTACAATGTATTAATTGACGAGCTCGGTGGTCGAATGGTTAACAACGGCTATTTTGACTCCGAGGTCGCGGGTTCGATCCCCGCACAAGACAAACATTTGTGTGCATGAACATGTCTGTATGTCTTGGTCTGTGCGTTTTCTATGTATTATATGTATATATTTACAAAAAAAAATGTATTTAAGTATTATATCAGTTATCTAGTACCCATAGTACAAGCTTTTCGCTTAATTTGGGGCTAGATGGCGCTGTGTAAATTTCCCAGGAATATTTATTATTTATTATTATTTTATTATTATTAAGATATGCCGTGTTGCGACTTGCGACCATAAAGTTTATTACATCGATGTATTTCGACGTTCTTTTTAAATACCTAATATTCATATACATCATCATCATCAAGTCATTTTAGTCTCCACTCCACGACCCTCTCTCGTCCGCCCCAGACAGAAGGAGGATTTGGCCTACACTCCCCACGCTGGCCAGACGGGTTGGGGCTTATTCGTCTTGTACGACATCCACGGGAAGAGACGGAGTGATTCTATTCTAGTCTGGAATCGACACGGCCAATTCAGTGGATTCATATACATATAACTAAAATTTACGCACTTATTATTTACAACTAAATTTTAAACCCGTGAAAATTTGTACGCCGCGCCGCCTGTCGAGGTTTTCCCAGGAGATTATGGCTTAGGGTTCTGACAGGGACACCAGCGTAAAGAGATCTTTGAGCTAAAGCTAACCTCACCTGAGTGTGATCGCTAGATGATTTTTTATTTCATACCACTAAAATGGAAAACAAACATACGGCCCTCCTAACAAAAATCACACGAGCGTTGCCGACCCTGTAAAAACCTCTTCACGCCCTTTTTGAAGAATCAAATGCGGTAGCCTCCTGAGAAAATTTCGCCAGACAGTTCATTCCACAGCTTGACAGTACAACTTCTCTGGAACCGCACGGTACGCGACCACTTAGGCTCCAATGTGTGAGGATGAATGATGTCTATGGCGAGATACTAGCGAGGTTCAGGCGAAAGAGAAGTATGGCACAGTATTTTTTTTTATACTACGTCGGGTGGCAGACATGCATACGGTCCGGCTGATCGTTCACGAATATTTTCGTGTCAGACGACCACAATTAATCCGAAATAAATTCCTTTATATTATAATATACCTTTTTTTTAACTTTGTCGGGTGGCAGACGGCCCGCCTGATGTGAAGTGGTTACCGTAGCCATATTAACACTCGCAACATAAAATATTTACCCGCTGCCAACGCAGCATCTTCTTATTTTCTCTATTTCCTTCCTTTCTCTCATTCACTCGCATGAACACATCAATCCTCAATGGAATTATTCTTTGGCTGCGGCATTCTGTGAGGTGGAGGTACATTCCCCAGTCGGGTATCTTTACAATTACGCTTCCTATCTCTCTTTTCGCCAGAGTTTCGTTTGTCAGTCAGCAAGCACCACGGGTGAGGTTGACTTTGGTTCGAAGATGTTGATGAACCTATACACCCCATTCATTACCACATAATTATTTTTATTATAATACACCTTCCTCTTACTCTCGGACAATAAACACAAAATAATTATGAATTAATTTGACAAACACCGAGGGCCCTAACGAATGTGATAATGAAAAAGGATCGGGTGGATTAAACGAGTGGTTCGGGATGTCCACTTCGTGACACGTCCACACACATACGTTTAAAATGGGTTAATATTTTGGGTAGAAAATATTGTTTTATTTCGTATACTTTTGTAGGTATGTGGATTTCGATTTTTTATAGCAGTTTTGATGACGGCGCCGTATATAACTTGTTAAGTTGGCGGGGATACGTCTTTGCTTCCATAAGGAGGCAATTCAAATAAACGAATGATCGGGGGATACAGTTTGGTGTTGCAGCTACAAATCTAAATAAATAAATATTGTCAGACAAATTACACAGCGCCAACCAGCCCCAAAGTAAGCGAAGCTTGTGTTATGGGTACTAGACAACTGATAAACATACGTAAATACATTTTTTTTGTAAATACTTACTTATGATACATAGAAAACACACAGACTAAGACAAACAGATATGTTCATGCACACAAATGTTTGTCCTATGTGGGAATCGAACCCACGAGCGTTGGTGTCGAAGCCGCGTCATTGACCACTACGCCACACGGTGGGCTGAGAATCGGCTTTCATAGACTTAGGGCTTTAATTTTTTAAGTGTCGCTTTTTTGCCAAATATTGCTTCCATTAGCTATTACTATACAAAAAAATAACACCTCTGTTAATTCTGAACAAAAAGGAATGAATTATATTTTTTTTTACTAAAAATTTGTATGACACTAATATGAAAAATTCGATTATCTTATATTAGGGGTTGAATTTTGAAAAATCCTGAAACAAGTGTTTACTCATTTATCTATGTTTACTCATTTATCCATAGAAGTACTCGTGTAAAGTTTCGGATAAAATAGTCCAACTAATCTTGTTTTCCCATACAAACTTTGTAACCCTATTTCACCCCCTTAGGGGATGAATTTTGAAAAATTCTTTCTTAATGCACCCCTACACGTCATAATGAACCCACGTGCCAAATTTGGAATCTCTAGACCCAACGGCTTGGGCTGTGCGTTGATATTTATGTCAATCAGTTACTTCTTTTTTTTATTTAGATATCGATTATTAAAAAAAAAGTAGCAGCGGTGACCGTTATATGGAGTATGTCAAAAAATCATAAATAATTAGTAATTTAGATAGTTAATTGATTCAGGTGTTATTTTGCGGAGGTCAAATTTACAAGCAATTTGATCTACACGAAGATACATGCGACCGCCACTGCCCCGACTGCCGTGGTCGTCTCTGCGACACGTGTTTCGCCTCTACGCGAGGCATCCTCTGGGTTGTTGTTCTAACCGTCAACATCTACAGATCGCCTGAAGATGCCTATTATATTTTGTATAGCTAATGGAACCAATATTTGGCAAAAAAAGCGACACTTAAAAAATTAAAGCTCTAAGTCTATGAATGCCGATTCTCAGCCCACCGTGCGTCACCGAGCTCGTATCATCTTATAATGTAGTTGCACTGGCAACACATTCTTTCAAGCTATTGACTGCGCTGGTCTGTGATTGGCTAAAAACGATCAGAGGCTAGTATTTGGTCATTTCTGATTGGTGAAACTGCCAATCAGAATACTTGATTTTTACCGCGAAAATCAGACGAAAGTGGGAGCGAAAGCGGCCTTTTGAACATTCTTTCGTTCTTAGAATAGTTTTTACTTATATAAACATCTTTCTTCAGTGTTTTTTCTCCACGTCTAAATAGTAGTTTGCATCGGAAGTATAGTAACTATTATTACATGCAAGGTAGAAGGAGACATTTCCTACACTAGGATCAAACATAAATAAAAATTAAAAGCGAAAGGTGCGGACGAAAATACCGAGATTGCATATAGCAATGGAGTGCATCATTGTGCACGCATTCTATAGCTGGCGTCGATTGGGCGCGTGCGAGCACTATTTTTGTGTTTCATCTAGGTCGAGCACTTGCGCTATCTGTCCGCTAATTAGTTATTGTATCATTTTACAGCCCTTTTTATAGCGGGTGGCAAATAAGTCAGGGGTCCTACCGCCGCAGCTGAAGCCGATTATATTACTTTAAATTGCAAAAATGTTATTTTATTAAATGTATCTATATACTGACATTCTCTTATGTTATTAATTTATTTGAAATAATCTTAATGTCACATAATTTATGATTATTGTTAAAATGAATTTGGTTTAATGTATTTGTATTGTTATTACCTATCAATGACGTTATATATATTGTAACAATTTAAAGGCAAAAGTAGTACCTAGTAGTGTAAGGTTAATAATTAATGTATCCTCAAATATATATTTGCATGTCTAATTTGACTAAATGTGAAATACTTTAGTATTGATCAGAACACCATCAATGTAATCACTTTTAATGCGAATAAACTCTATTCTATTATTCTTATATCCACCATCGGAATATTTCAATGCGAAAATTTCATTGGAAGTTCTTTTTTTTTGATTCCGTAAATTGGTCATATGTTAAAGTTATTTACAGACATTTTGAGCTTAGCCGGTAGTGCTCTAGGGTTTCTGCCAGCTGAGCTAAACATAATTACCCACAAACTAAGCAGTAGTTTCATTTTCGCATTGAAAAATTCCAATGCCCGTGCAATATCAACCAGTGACAGCGACACGGAATATGCTGCGTCAAATAATGTATCTGGTGGGTGAAGGGGAAAGAAGGAAAAAGACCTTAGGGAAATAAATAGAGGTTTTACTGTGCAGCCCTGACAGCCCAGGTAGTCATGCTCACTAAAGTGTTCAAACTGGTGGTGGTATGTCGTGGGTCGCCACATTTCCAATAAAATGATTGAATGCGACGATGACTGCCCCATGCATCAACTCATGAACGGGTGCTGCCAGAGGGGACTGATCTGCCGTGGCTGTCATGTTTGCAAGGTAAACAATAGTTTTTGGGAGGGATCAAGCAGAGATTTTATGGACCTGAACCTTTTGTAGGTCTCTCATATGGGACAGTCATTACGGCCATAAATAATATAGCGAAGTCTAAGCATGAATGATGGAGATGAGTGGAACATTTCATTCCAAGGAAACCATAGGCGAAGGCATGATAAAATGGAACAAATATGTACAGAAATATGACAGAAAACGAATACGTCTCATCCTTGGAGCACTGACTGGGCATTATGCCTGCCATGGGCACCTATACAAGATGAGACTTGTCAATAGCCCAGAATGCAGAACATGCAAGGAACCTTAATAGACCATGAAGCACTTGATATGTCAATGTGATGTCCTAGTTGGCAAACGAATGGCAATCCTAGGAAAGGCATACCCAGACCTGGAGGACTACAGGCTCTTCTCAATTAAAGATGTACTAAAGTACATGGAACATGTCTCCAGACACTCAGGGGAGAGTTACTAAAGAATAGGGAGTGCACAAAAGATCCGACAGGGTCGACGTGCCACCGGTGCTACAGCGCTGAAACCATTCCAAGATAAGACAAGGTAAACAATAGGAGGGTTTAGATTAAGTAGTATTAGACAATAGCAGATATATGACAATAGTAGTAGACCTATCATTATTAATACAATAGCAACGTGCAATTAATTCATCATCATCATCATCATCAGCCTGTATCTATCCACTGCTGGATAAGCCTTCCCCAATGCTTTCCACCAAATACGATCCTCCGCCTTCCGCATCCAGCCGCTTCCAGCCGTTTTCTTAAGGTCATCGGACCATCTAGAAGGAGGGCGTCCAACGCTTCGTCTTCCTACGCGCGGCCTCCACTCTTATACCTTCCTTCCCCATCTGCCATCACTTACTCGGCAAATGTGACCTGCTTATTGCCACTTCAGCTTGCAAACTCGAAAGGCTATGTCGACAACTTTAGTTCTCCGTCGAATTTCTTCGTTCCGGATTCGATCCCTCAGAGAAACCCCGAGCATAGCCCTCTCCATCGCTCGCTGCGCGACCTTTAGCCTGTGGACCAGTCCGACGGTCAGTGTCCAAGTCTCTGCACCATAGGTCATTGCAGGGAGGACGCACTGGTTGAAGACTTTAGTCTTCAAACATTGGGGTATCTTTGCGGTGAAGATGTGCCGAAGTTTTCCAAAAGCTGCCCAGCCCAATCGAATGCGTCTATCGATCTCTTTGTTGAAGTTATCCCGGCCAAGCTGTATCGAATGTCCGAGGTAGACATAGTCTTTAACCACTTCAATCTGTGTATTCTCTACCATAACTGGGCTAGGGATGACAACATCATTGTACATGACTTTCGTCTTGTCGAAATTCATCCCCAGCCCCCACGGATCGAGATGCAACATTGAGATCGGTCAACATTCGACTGAGATCCTCCAGCGATTCAGCAGATTTACACTGATGCCCCGTTTTTTCCAGTCCAGCGTTTTAAATACGTCTTCCAGAGCAGCGGTGAATAGTTTCGGGGAAATAACATCGCCTTGACGTACACCCCGCTGCAGCTGGATAGGCTTAGACTGCTGGTCCTGGACGCGGACAGTCATTGTCGCAGAGCTGTATAGCCATCTCAGCACCTCGATATAGCGGTGGTCGACTTGGAATCGCTGTAAGGATTCCAGAACAGACCAAGTTTCGATGGAGTCGAAGGCTTTCTCGTAATCCACAAAAGCCACACAGAGCGGCAAATTGTACTCTGTGGTTTTCTGCACAATCTGCCGCAATGTATGTATGTGGTCCACGGTACTGTAGCCTTTACGAAACCCAGCCTGTTCCGGTGGCTGGTACTCATCAAGCCTTCGAGCGAGACGATTCGTGATAACCCTTGAAAACAGCTTATACACGTGAGTCAGGAGCGAGATCGGTCTATAATTCTTCAATAAGGTTTTGTCACCTTTTTTGAAGAACAAGACGACCAAGCTCCTGGTCCACGCGACCGGAGCGGTCCCATTGTGAATGACGGAATCAAACAGACGTTGTAGTTCCTTCAGAACCGGAGTTCCTCCAGCTTTCAACAGTTCTGTTGTAATTCCGTCCTCACCGGGAGCCTTACCATTTTTCAGCCGTTCAAGGGCTATCCTAATCTCACCCATGCTGATGTCCGGATTATCTTCGGTTTCGTGTCGGGTTAGCGGGGCTCGGCGATCACTTACACGAACATCTAATGTAGGGACAGGTGCATGTGCAGCATAAAGTTTGCCATAGAACCTCTCTACCTCTGCGAAGATCTCTGGCTTAGAGGACACGATTCGACCATCCTCTAGTTTGAGCTTCGACAGATAAGCCCTTTCAGAAGGCCGAGAAAAGACTTTTAGCCCTTTGTTGCGTGCTATCACGTCCTCAATTCGTTTAGCAATGAAGACGCGATAGTCCCGCCGTATCAGCCTTCTGATCCGCTTATTTAAAGCTGCATATTCTGTCGAAGCCCTAACAGATGCTGTCGCCTCTCGTCGCTTCTGCATAAGAGCCAGAGTTTCGCTAGAGAGCCTGGCTTCTCGAGCTTTATGCTGCCGCCCAAAGTGTTTGATGCCGATTTCGTGCAGTGCTTTCCCTATTCTGTTTGATGCCTCGTCCATGTCCGCAGTGGTTTCCAACGAACTGAATCGGTTTTGAAGTTCCAGTTGGAACTTTTCCGAAGTTTTAATGGTTTGAGGAAGAGTTGGACGTAGATTCGCCTTCATCATACGGGCTCTTTCGAGTTTATGGCTGATATTCAGGGTGCCTCGTACAAGTCGGTGGTCGCTACCGGTGCAATTAATTAATTGTTAGAAAATTGTAACATAAAAATAGAAGATTGTTAACAAAATGTAACAAATTGTCGAGCCCGGTGGTCGAATGGCTAGCAATGTCTACTTTTGACTAGGGGGTCGCGGGTTCTATCCTATGTCGAGTTGGAGAACATGTCATACTCGCTCGTTGCAGTCTTTACTCACATTATTTTTGTAGTACTTAGCGACTCTGATATAAGTAGTGGAAGCTTCGTTATCAACCCTTATTCATCCCGCTGCTTAGATACGGGCCTCTCCTCAATCGAAGGGGTTTAGAGCGTACTCCACCACGCTGTTCAACTGCGGAGGTGTTTTCAAGACTCCTAAAGACCACTGATTTGGCTTAACAACTGTCTTCTAATGACAACAGCCGGGAACAGCACTTAACGTGCCCTCCGAAGCAGGGAGATAAATAAGCCCATCTATGAACAGGCTACGGTCGACGTTGCTTAACTTGCGTATTCGATTAGACTGACACGATCAACGACGAGTGGAAACTTAGAGTACTTATTTTTTCAGATATTCTCATATTTCAGTTACGTGGCCGCTGAAATTAATGGCACCTGAACGGGACAACTGGGGTCTCCCACGGTTATCACCCTCCGATCCATTTCCGCCCAATAAGTAAGGCTTTCATGCTAAATAAGTATACCTACCTTTATGAAAAAGTGGTTAGGAGTCGATCACCACGTTGCACAATTTTTAACTGGGTATGGCAATTTTAAGGATAAACTTTTTTCGTTTAAATTTGTGCCGTCGTCCTTATGCGAATGTTCTACTGCAAGTCATGAATTCGATCTAACAGCACACCATGTTCTCTGGGAGTCTTTTATCGTGACTTTACCGGACGACATGTTGAATTCGTTGCATCCGGGTTAGTATACTATTCTGATTTGGTAGCAACAAGGCAGAATTACCAAGCGGTCAGACGATTTTGCAATTCATATTATTGGAATCGATGTGTTAGGTAACCAATCAACGTCACATTTTTTTTATACTACGTTGGGTGGCAGACAAGCATACGGCCCGCCTGATGCAAAGAGGCTACCGTGGCCATATTAACGCTCGCAACATATGTTGCTCGTGCGCCGCCACCCCCGCTGCCATCGCAGCATTTCCTTCCTTTCTGGTGACCTCACTCACTCGCAGGAACACAACAGCCCTCAAGGGAATTGTTATTTGGCTGCGGTATTGTGAGATGGAGGTACATTCCCCAGTCGGGTAGCTTACAATTACGCACCCTACCTCTCTTTTCGCCAGAGCTGCGTTTGTCAGTCAGCAGGGTGTATCGCGTGCAGGTGAAGTTGGCTTTGGTTCAAACATAAATCACTTACACCCCAAATATATTGTGTCAACGTTTTAGGTCTCCAATAGTGTTAGATACTTAAAATCCTTTATGCACGGCAGTTGAGATTCCCTTGACTAGCCAGCCTTTACTTTAATGTCTTAGTCGCTCACATTGTTAAGAAGGGAAGTCAAATTCCAATAGCTTCTTACTCTCACTAATTTCTTCTTGAAGGTTGTAGTGCTCCTGCGAGTGAGTGACACAACAGGTCACAAGAAAAGAAGAAGTTGTTGCATCAGCAGCAGGGAGGGCAGCGCGCAAGCGATATTTCATTTTGCGAGCGTTTATTTAGCCACGGAAACAGCTTTACATCCGGCGGGCCGTATGCTTATTCGTTACCTAACGTTGTATAAAAAAAGGGATTAGTATACATTATTATCATAAGAAAATACATTAGAAACTAAACTAAAGTAACTAAAAATAAATTATTCTTAAAATTACTTAAAATTAACATTAATTAATAAAATGACTTGAAAAAACTAAAAAAGACTGTAAAGAAGGAATAATGAAAAAAACGGGTTGCACTCCGAGAGTGCCGGCAGATGTGAAAACTTCAACATAATATATAGGTAATAATTTTGCGCGAATTGCTTTAATTATCAGTATAAAAGTACCTACTATCATTTATGTGGTAAAATACAATATTCATATATTGCGCTATCGTACACAAACATGACAATTTATATTACACTGAAAATAAACAGCGGGGGCAGGCGTACATTTTCGCCGCGCGGTAGTAAGAGAGGGGGATATTACTTCCTCTCCTTCGCCGCGCCGCCGCCGATCCGCGCCGCTCCGTCTTACGCATTTTCGATCAGGCCACGTGTCCTGACGAGAGTTTAACATTTTTTACCCTTCCCAAAAAGTGCACAACGCCGCTAAAGAAGTTTTCACTTCGAAAAGTTTACACAATTTCTGTGTAAGACCTTCTTAAGGCGGCTGCTTCGATATAAACCGTGATTTAATTTTGTGCCAAAGTGTAGTCAAGCACGGCGCTCGGTTAGAATGTTTGCTAAAATTGCCGGTTATCACACACAGCCGAGTGAGCACGGATAATCGCGGGAAGACTCACTCGCGAGGAAATGATGAATCGTCGTGTACTCTGCATTACATACGCATGCTTGCTCTTTACGGTGGTTTACAGTCATGTTACAAATACTATAATATACGTCTATGACATACATCTATATTAATATTATAGAGCTGAAGCAGTTTGTTTGGTTGAACGCACTAATCTCAGGAACTACTCATTCGAATTGAAAAATTCTTTTAGTGTTAGATAGCCTATTTTTATAGGAAGGCTATAAGGCTATACGACATCCCGCTACCACCAATAGGAGCGGAGCACCAATGAAAAATGTTGTAAAAATGGGAAAATAAATATTCCTTTTGAGAGCTTCCGTTGCGTGCGCTACAATAAAATTATATACCACGGCATTATTCATCTTAAAAAGATCTAAAAAAAGTCCGTGATACCATAGGTCTATGGGGTGTAGTGGTTCATCAACATCTTTGAACTAAAGCCAACTTCACCTGCACGCGGTGCATCTTGCTGACTGACAAACGAAACTCTGGCGAAAAGAGAGGTAGGGAGCGTAATTGTAAGCTACCCGACTGGTGAATGTACAACCTCCACCTCACAGAATACCGCAGCCAAATAACGGTTCCTTTGTGGGCTGTTGTGTTCCTGCGAGTGAGTGAGGTCACCAGAAAGGAAGGAGATGCTGCGGTGGGGGGGGGGGGGGGGGGGGGGGCGGCGCGCGAGAGATATTTTATGTTGCGAGCGTTAGTATGGCTACGGTAGCCGCTTCACATCGGGCGGGCCGTGTGCTTGTCTTCCACCCGACGTAGTATAAAAAATATCTAAAATTGGCTTACTATAGCCTTTCAAATAGTAAGCTTACGCTTCACTCTCAGCGCTCTGTCTCTCGCAGACGAAGTCGCGCGAGACAGCTAGTATACTATATTTTGCAATAGAAAACGATTCCCGGGCCTGGGAGATCTATGACTATCGCTGTCCTTATCATCTTGGAGCTTTAAATTACGTGCTATCTCTTTCCCGCGCTGAGTACATATACCCTGTTCTGAATAACGTCGGAAAAAGTTATCAACTTTTTTTGCGTTCCAAAAATGACTAAATTCATACATTGCAAATGTAACGTAACATCAAAAAGAGCTTAGAATACAAAATTGCTTTTGCTGCTGCTGTATGCGGGATTAGCTGTTTTTAGAACGCAAATAAAGTTGGTACATTTTTCCGTTTGCATTTGGAACAGTCTTTTTAACACGCTTTTGCTTTTATTAGCTTCACTTATATTGTAACTATGTAAGAAAATCTTGGAATCTTAATTTGACCCACTTCCCGGTCTCCGATTAGGATGAAATTTTGCACACGCTCTGAGTTCTGATGACAATACAATAATATGGTACTGTCGAACTGATCTGATGATGGAGCCGGAAGATATGAACTGGAACTTCATGATGGAACATCGTATCATAGCTGTTTTTGGATTTCTTAGAAAAGTCTTGTAATTAACTTTGACCACGATTAGGTTTCAAGGTCTGATGATGAAGCCGGAAGATAGGCACTGGCATTCCATGATGGAATATCGTATCATAGTCGTGTTTGCACTTGTGAGAAAGGCCACGTAATGGACTTTGAACACGAACAGGTTTCAAGGTTATAACAAACAACAATACAACCTCACCTGCACGTGGTGCACCAGAAAGAAACACATCAAACTATGTGCTTTAAAAGCGTGTTTTTTAGTTTTTTTTAACTATATTTATTTCTTACAAAAATATGAAATCAATACGCGTTAACATCAAACATTATTTGTAAACTTTAGTGTGATCTTTAGGCTTTATTTACTTTATCAATATAAATTGTGTACTTTCGTAATGCAGAAGACGGCATTTTTACTTATTCAAGCAAGTGTCAAAAATATCAGTTTCGTCGGCTTGCATGTACGACCTAATTGCGAGGTGAGACAGTTGGCTCACTTTTTGGGTGTAAGTTTGGTCGCTTGTTAAACGTATGAAGCATGTTATAAATACTCGTACTATGCATATCTAGATATGCATATTATTTATAACATCATTGGTTGTTTATGGAAAAAAAAATGATTATATTTAATGGACTTTTTTTTTGTAAAAGATCTCGAAATAAGTAAGTAGGTAGATCTAGAAATCTTTCCACATATCTTATAGTATACATTACTATAAGATATGTGGAAAGCTACTCACAGTTTATATCCAACACTCAAAGGTTGTCTGATAGAGATCTCTTATAGACATAAGCCCGCCTTTGTACATCTCTATTTTTAAGTGTTTTTATGTACATGTCATTTTATATTCGTTATGTACAATAAAGATAATACAAACAAACAAACATTATATTGTATTGGTAACTAATAATAAATAAAATGTGGGTAAAAAAACCTTTTTTGTTTATCCTTGTTACCAGTTAGTTCCAAAATGATTTTAGGCAAGATAATTTCGCCAAAACAATAAGAAATAGATAAAATAATAAGAATTTAGGGTTTGGCCGTCGGATCGTCGGGGCTGCCAGCCCTCGATTTACATTATCGATCTCATCCGGCGACGTTTAGAGTTTATAGAGGCTTGTTCCGAATTTCCGATTGAATCTTTTACCTTTGTCCAGCTTCAATGTTTAAATACATAGATTTGAGTACACCTAGATATAACTTGACGAGCTCTATGGTCGAATGATAAGCTCCACTTTGACTCCGAGGCCACGGGTTCGATCCCCGCACAAGACAAATATTTGTGTGCATGAACATGTCGGTTTGTCTTGGTCTGGGTGTTTTCTATGTGTTATATAATAGAATATGCTTTATTTACATAATACAAATTAAAAGTACAGTGAATCAATAAATTAATACAGACTTGTACATATGAAACAAGGCGGCCTTATTGCTAAGAGCAATCTTTTCAAGGCAACCTTAGGGTAAAGAATTTGTGCATGGAGTGGGCAGGATTCGCAAATCAAAAGAAATTAATGAAAGCTTAGTTAAATATAGTAATATTATGAGAATCATCATTATGGATATACGAAGTTGTGTAACCTATCACTGATAAATAATTGAATAATAAGTAAATAAATAATTACATATATATTTACACACATATACATACACAAATACAATATATAATTATATAATATTTTAAAAGACAAGTAAAAAATCATTTCCTAGGCCTTTGATATGCTTATATATTGTACGTATATATGTTTATGTGTTTATATATATATTTGTAATGTATATATTACTTGTCTTTTAAAATATTATATAATTATATATTGCACATAAATTATTATAACATGGCTAGTAAGATAAGGGAAAACAGTGCAGTCACCATGGTAGAGTATTAATTCCTTTACTCTATGGTAGAGGGGATAAAATATACTTAGCGCGCCAATGTCCCTACAAAGTTTACTTATAAGTTATAAGAGGTTCTAAGTTCTTGGTGACCTCTTCATAGTCATTATTGGAAGTGAACAGAATTTTTTCTAGCGAATTCTATTGTATATTTATGAATGCTTGTTCGTACATTTCTGAATTATTAACACTTACTCTTAAAATATTTGTGTTCGATTTAAAATGACTTTATATAGAACTAGCGACCCGCCCCGGCTTCGCACGGGTGCAATGCTGATACTAAATATCCTACAGAAGGTCTTTGCGCATTGTCCTATACAGAGCTTCCACAGTTATAGGCACGCGCCGCCCCGTCCAATACCGCCTCACCGTTATGTCCCTGCATTTTGAATCTGTAATATCTTCGAAAATATTCGTTCAAATTACATGCTGTAAAGGGCCATTGATCTATATTAAATGAACAATGTTTTTAGAGAACTTAATTAGATGAGGATTAATGCTGTATTGCTTAAAATCGCTTCGTAAATAAGCCATTATTTCTCGTAAAAAATGGAGTATAATAAACGGTTATTGTGGGTTATCCCTAAGAGATAGACATATACCGTCGAGGACTTTTTTGTAGACCATTTTAAGGTGAATAATATTGTACTACATTATTTTGATCTATCTCGTAGGGTTCAGCCAGCGTTTGCAATGTAAGCGCAAAAAAATATGTTTATTTACGACATCACATTGGAAACCTCTAAAATTATCAGTGTTTCTCTACTAAATTATGTATGTTTTATAAATATAAACCTTCCATAATAAACTCTCTATCTATTAAAGAAAACTGCATCAAAATCCGTTTCGTAGTTTTAAAGCACTAAGCATACAAAGGGACATAGGGACAGAGAAAGCGACTTTGTTTTATACTATGTAGTGATGTTTACGATGATGAAGGTCTCCTTTTGAGATCGAAACTAGTCGGCTTTCCCGACAAAAAAGACGTGAGTGACCAGTTTAATTTATTTAATAATTTAGTATTGTAGTAAAACCTTGTTAGTATATTTATATTCTTCTTTATATACTAATAAAAAGAAAAAAACATCTGTCTTAATTTAAAATGTACTGTTTACGTTAGTTACGATTATAATATATGTTTCTTGAGAATAAACTCCATAATTTCTTATTTTTGCCTAATCAATATTCAACAAGTATAATGTCTCACGTGAGTTTTAATAATATTACTTATACAAGTCGGCATAAAAACTCTTATACTAATCAAATATGTTCAATTAACTTGAAGTTAAGCATATAGCAGCTAAATCAGGAAAATATATGCCTACAGAGGGTGGATATTTATGGCTCTAGGATTAGAGAGGACGTCGCGATTTGGTTAATTGAAGATTTGCAGTAGGATGCCCGGATAGGCCGTTCTTTTATTCAAGCGGGATGTAATTGTGTTTTGGTGTTCACCGCTGGAAGAAATAAATAGAAAGTTACATTCACAATCAACATGAACTGGACTATGAATATAACACAAAATGTTTTATTATAGAATTTAAATAAATAATAAATAAATATTTCTGGACAATTTACACACTAATTAAGCGCAAAGCTTGTACTATGGGTACTAGACAACTGATAAATGTAGTTCTGCCCTGGTAGATATAGGCCTACAACACCTAGCAACGCATATAAATTTAACTTCATTGCTAGTTATAGGCCTTCCTTAGTGCTTTCTCCTATAAGCGACGCTTCACTTCCTACAGCAATTTATCACTAACTATCTTAACTTATCGTAGCTGTCTTTATGAGATCATCTACTTCCAAAGTGACTAATTAGATTTCCACAAAACAATGTCCCGAGAGACATCTAATTCATAGCAATAGTGGCATTAACATAGATTATTGAAAATGCCAATATATTTTGTAAACTGCCACTCCATTTCAGCGTTACGTGCCGCCTCGACCATAAGCTCGGGCAATAACGTGAGTATTATGTAAAGGGACACGACTACGCCCTATAAAATATACAACCGGTGGAGCAGTAAAACCATGGACTATTTAGAAAAGACAACGTGTCGTTGAAAATTGAAACATTTAATAGACTTAGGTGATTCGCCGAGATGGGACGTGATGGGTCGTATTTTATTGAGCAAGAGACATGCTACATGGAACGTTTGCGTGACATATACTTAGACTATGGTAGTAGGTACTATTATTTAATACTAGCAGACCCGGCGAACTTCAATTGTTTTGCCTTCCCGGAACCTCTCTACTAACATTTGAACTTTATAGTATGGTATTATAGTTCAAATTTACTTTTAAGTATTAGTCTAATCGATCACGCAAGTTTAGCAACGTCGACCGTAGCCTGTCCATGAATGTGCTTATATTGAGCTCCTCCGTACTTCAAAGGGCATGTTTAGCGTCGGTCCCAGCTGTTAGCTCAGAAGTCTGTGGCCTTTAGGCGGCTTGAAAACACTGCCCCCTCCCTTCCACCTTTTACCTCAATTGTGGAGAGACCAATATCAGCAGTGGGATGAATAAGGGTTGAAGATAAGCTAATTATTTTTTTAATTTATTGTTTGTCTGTTTGTCTGTTTCTTTGAGTCTTTTTCCAACTAATAACAATTCGTAAATTTTCGTTAGGTTATATACCTACTTACCTACGTACTATACAATGTAGAATTAATAAGATCAATTTGTGGCCTGTAGATACGGTTCCACTCATAAGGAGCAGAAAGTTATAATTTCATTATTATATATAATTATCACTGTATTTAAATACTCATTATCCTTTCGCGTTCTGCGGTTACATGGTGGGTAGTGAGTACAGCCCTAAAATTCGCGGCACGCGTGAGAATATACGAATAATGTGACGTTGCGCGTTGGTAACAAGTGACGCGTCCACTCTTTTAATAAGTCCATGAAAATTATCATTGTTTTTATATTAAATCCGGCTAGGGTTGGGACTTGCAAGACAAATAGCACGTGGCACATCAATAACAGACGAACGGTTCCATGTTTGTCACTGACGTTTATTGGAATCGGAATATAAATAAAACATTAGGACTAGAATCGTCCCGACAGACCTGGATTGCCGTGTTTTGAAGTTAGGGGTGTACTAGAACATTTATATGTAGAATGATACCTAAATTTAGGAAGTTATTTTTTTGAAGAGAACAGATATCACTTTTTTTTGGTCAGCTCGGTGGTCGAATGGTAAGCAATGGCCACTTTGACTCCAAGGTCGCGGGTTCGATACCTGCACAAGACAATTTTTTGTGTGCTTGGACAAGTCTGCTTGTCTTGGTCTGGGTGTTTTCTATGTATGTTTTTACAAAAATAAAAATGTATTTAAGTATTATATCAGTTATCTAGTAGGCACTCATAGTACAAGCTTTGCTTAGTTTGGGACTAGATGGCTGTGTGTGTTTAGTTATTTATTTATTATTTTTCATAGTACGTCGGGTGGTAGAAATAGTACCACCACCAACCCGCAGTTGAGCAGCGTGGTGGAGTATGCTCTAAACCGTTTCGATTGAGGGGAGCCTCGTATCCCAGCAGTGGGATGAATAAGGATTGATGACGACGATGGGTGGCAAACAAGCATACGACCCTGGGATCCTACCGCCGAAGCTGAAGCCGATTACCATCGGATTTTTTTTGCGGATAAAACTTTAATTTCGATTTATGCTAATTGTGTTTAGCCTAGCTGGTAGAAACGATGGAGCTCTACCGAGTAAGCTGAAAATGTTTGGCAATAACTTAAACAATATTATTAAAACTCACGTGAGACATTATACTAAATTAAATCGCGCCAGACACTGACAACAGTGTCCGGCGCGAGAGACAAAGGGTGGACGTGTCTGGACATTCGCCCTGATGAAGGTCTCCTTTTGAGATCGAAACTAGTCGGCATTCCCGACAAAAAGACGTGTTTAATTTTTTTTTTTATATACTACGTCGTGTGGCAGACAAGCATACGGCCCGCCTGATGTGAAGCGGTTACCGTAGCCATATTAACGCTCGCAACATAAAATATCGCTCGCGCGCCGCCACCCCCGCTGCCAACGCAGCATCTCCTTCATTTCTGGTGACCTCACTCACTCGCAGGAACACAACAACCCTCAATGGAATTGTTATTTGGCTGCGGTATTCTGTGAGGTGGAGGTACATTCCCCAGTCGGGTAGCTTACAATTACGCTCCCTACCTCTCTTTTCGCCAGAGCTTCGTTTGTCAGTCAGCAGGGTGCACCGCGTGCAGGTGAAGTTGGCTTTGGTTCATAAATGTTGAGGAACCACTTACACCCCAATATTTAATTAAATTAATAATTTAAACGTAAGACATATTTTTTGAATCAAGATTTTCGGTGGCTTCATCTTCAGCGGTAGGGCCCCGGATCTGAAGTAGTTATTGGTATTCCAAGATAGACATTTACTTGGCATTTATAAGTACCTATTTATTGGGATTTTTTTTTTACTACGTTGCAGGTACACAACCCTCAAGGGAATTGCTATTTGGCTGCGGTATTCTGTGAGGTGGAGGTACATTCCCCAGTTGGGTAGCTTACAATTTACGCTCCCTACCTCTCTTTTCGCCAAAGCTTCGTTTATCAGTCAGTACCGCGTGCAGGTGGAGTTGGCTTTGGTTCAAGGATGTTGATGAACCCCTTACACCTAGGGTTCCCAACCCTCCCGGATTGCCCGGGAGACTCCGGTAATAATGTTTAATCTTCCGAACTCCCGCGAAACAATAATTTCTCCGGTTTTTCTAAAAATTCTACGCATGCTTCGCTCGCACGTCACTACTCGCTCTCTTTGCGTGCTTTGCAATCACTCACACACACATCACCACGTGCCGCTGCCTGTATAAACCTACTGCTTCTTGCAAAGTGTATTCAGGATAATGGAACAAGCATGGAGCAAGGAAAGAAACTATGATTTTGTGACGAAAAACCGACAGATATTAGATGCTGCTCGAAAGCAGAATAATTAAAAAAATTTTAAACATCGGACGCGCAGCATGCGCCACCGCAGCAAATTTTTTTTTTTTTTACGAAATCCCGAATTGATATCGGAAAACCAAGGCCACTTTACATTACTACTTTTTGATGCTCTACAGGAATCCGAAGTCAGAATTTCGAAATTTTGAGTTTCATGGCAATGGACAGACAGAACGACCGGACGATTTCAAAAGCACATTGAATTTCGCTGAAAATTAATTGAGATTTTCTTTCCACGTACAGTACACCCCGCTCCCCCCCCCCCCCCCCCGCCTTCATTTAGTCTCCCGGGTTGATCCTTTCAAACGTTGGCAACCCTACTTACACCTAGGGTTGCCAACTTATTTTTACAAGAAAAACAGTATATTAAAAGCTGCGTAACAAAACAAACAGTATAGTAAGGCCCAGTGCATGCGGAGCCACATGAGGAGCAGTACAATAAACAGTACTATGGTAAAATGAAGTATTTTTCAATAGTATTAAGGTGAAGTGAGTCCAGGAAACACGCTTATTGAAAGAATAGTTCTATTAAACTATTTCAATTTGGTTCCTAGAAATTTAACTATGAAATCTTAAGTCCTTTCTGCAGGGCACAAAGCTATTGAAAACAAAATTAATAATTTTTGGCTCGATAGAAAAAAATCGCGAACTTACTCTCTAAATTTGCACTAAGTAAAAATTATAACTATTTAATACAATTTGTTTATAAGGAAATTATACCAAAATTTTCATAATTTTAATTACGAGAGCACTATGCTATTACTTTTAAAAATAAAATAATTTAAATAAAATTATTAAAAGAATAACGATTTTCGGTCCCGCACCCTCCCCGATTCTCGATCGCTCTCAACGTCAGTGCTCTAGGAGCTGCGTTCGAGGCAGGACCTGTGCCGCGCGTCCGTTCAACGCGTTGTCAATAAACACGTTGAAATAAACACAGTGTAGGAATATCAGTAAGACAACAAAACAACGATGATGATGATACATTTATTTTTTTACTGAGACCCGGTTTTTTTTCTCATGCTAGATGTTTCTTTGGAAAACTTTATTATAAATCTTTCTTGGAATATCTGTAAACCCACATTGAAATTCGTTCAGTAGCGATTGAGTTTATCGCATACATGTAGGTACGCGATCATCGAAATCGGTTTGGCCGTTTAGGCGTCATAATTTTTATTTTTTATACTTCGTCGGGCCGTAAAAACATACGGCCCGCCTGATGTGAAATGGTTACCGTAGTTATAATAACGCTCGCAACTTAAAATATTGCTCGCGCACCGCCACTCCCGCTACCAACACAGCAACTCCTTCCTTTCTGGTGACCTCACTCACTCGCAGGAACACAACAACTCTCAAGGGAATTGTTATTTGGCTGCGGTATTCTGTGAGGTGGTGGTAAATTCCCCAGTCGGGTAGCTTACAATTACACTCCCTACCTCCCTTTGCCAGCGCTTCGTTTGTCAGTCAGCAGGGTGCACGGCGTGCAGGTAAAATTGGCTTTGGTTCAAAGATGTTGATGAACCACTTACAGCCCAGATATAGTGATAACCCCAAAGATAGTGGAACAAACAGACATCCATACTTTCGCATTTCTAATATTAGTAGGTAGATAGTTAATTGATTCAGGTGTTATTTTGCGGAAGTCAAATTTACAGGCAATTTGATCTACACTACTTTGCGTGCTTCCGCCACCAACGTTTTTGGTGTAGGACACGACTTACGCTTAATATTTTTTTGGTGTAGGAGCTAAGACGTTGGATCATTAATATTTTAGGGTGTAAGTGGTTCATCAACATCTTTAAACAAAAGCCAACTTCACCTGCGCGCTGTGTACCTTGCTGACTGACAAACGAAGTAATTGTAAGCTACCCGACTGGGGAATTACATCCACCTCACAGAATACCGCAGCCAAATAACAATTCTCTCAATCAATCATGAAATCAAATCAATATACTTTTTTGTAAATACATACATACTAACTGTTACCCGTGGCTTCGCCCGCGTGGTCCAAGGAAGCTGCCATTAATTTGTGTATATTTTTTTTCTTATTGTCATTTTTTTAGTTGATGGGATAAAAAGTAGCCTATGACACTCTCCAGACCGTAAACTATCCCCGTTAACAAAAATCATGTCGGTACTTAGGTTACTTTCGATGTAAAAGAAGGACAAATGATTACAAAGTTTATTTTTCCCATTGGATTAAGATGTTTTTCCGTGATAAAAAGTAGCTTATGTCACTCTCCAGATCGTAAACTATCCCCATTAAAAAAATCACGTCCGTACTTAGGTTCGTGTTTGACGTGAAAGAAGGACAAATGATTAACTTTATTTTTTCCCGTGGGAATAAAATGTTTTTCCGGGATAAAGAGTAGCCTATGTCACTCTCCAGGCCTTAAACGATATCAAAAAAAAAAACATGTAAATCCGTTTGTTACTTTTGACGTGAAAGAAGGACAAACAACCTTTTACCTATATTATGCTATAGTGATTTAATCTTAAAAGATAGGCATATGCCCAAATTTACGCAGCGCACGCAACGTAAGCCCTCAAAAGGAATATTTTTTTCCCGTTTTTTATCGGTGTTCCGCTCCTATTGGTGTTAGCGTGCTGTTATATAGCCTATATATAGCCTCCTTGAAATATAGGCTAACACTAAAATATTTTTTCAATTCGAACAAAGAAACAAACAAACTCTTCAGCTTTATAATATTAGTATAGATAATACATAGAAAACACCCAGACCAAGATAAACAGACATGTTCATGCACACAAATATTAACTCGTATCTTGTGCGGGGATCGAACCCACGACCTCGGAATCAAACTGGACATGGTTAGCCATTGGACCACCGGGGTTGTCAAATATAAATACTGTTAATATCAATACCGCTGTATGCTCGGGCATAGTAGCTAGGGACAGACGCGTGCTGTACGGCACATATCGATTCCTATAAGGATGAAGAATAGTGTATGCTGGCGCGTGATAGTTAGTTAGTCTAAGTACCTATTTTAGTTTGACCAATAATAAATATAATTGAATATAAAATAATTATTGAATAGTTTTCTTTTTATTTTGAATTCTTTACTTTTTCATAATATACCAAAACATCACTTGTTTGCATGTTGAATATAATATACTTCATTAATAAAAAAAATGTATTTTTACATGTGGTTTATTTATTTTCATATAATTATATTTCCAGTAAGTACTTTTAACTATTGTATTGACGGGTGTAGGTGTAATACTACACGGGTGTAGATAGTCGCTTCGCTATACTGTGGCGTCTCGGCAGCGATCGCGCGCTTGTAAGCGAGTACCCCGCGCCGGCTCCTCTCAAGTCCCGCACCTCACCCCCTCGAAAACGGCCAAGCCCTGGACTCACGTCACCTTAAAGCATAGAAAACAGTATAATACTGTTTTTAACAGTATAGTTGGCAACCCTACTTACACCCCATATTTATGGAAAATACTCTCTATTTTGCCCATCTCTAATCGCAACAGAACCAAACGGCTCAGCCCGGTCCACAACAAACATACTTGGGTGTAATAAAAAACAAACATTATTAATATTGTCCATGGGTCCAAAATAATAAAACCATCTGCCCTTTACGAGGCGCCCGCCCAATTGCGCCGCGGCAATAGCATTCATTTCACTCATTTCATTCATTCATTACGGACTTTATAGGTTGGAATTATTCCTGTTTAGCATCTGTGAGTTCGGCGTTCTAAATTAATAAAGGATTATACCTATATATCATTATCAGTCATGCAAAAAAGAAATAAGGAGACGTATCGGGATGGCCAAAGGTGCAATGGCTCAACTGCACAAAGTTTAGAGTACCCGTGATATTGCGCGTAAGACCAAAGTGAAACTAGTTAACACGCTTGTGTTCTCTATATTTGCTTACGGAGCTGAAACGTGGACCCTGAGAAAGGCTGATCGTGACCGAATTGACGCTTTTGAGATGTGGTGCTGGAGGAAAATGCTGCATAGTCCTTGGACCGCCTTCCGCACCAACGCGTCTATTCTGCGAGAGCTAAATATAAAAACAAGATTATCTACCACCTGCCTCCGCAGAATACTTGAATTTTTCAGTCACATCGCTCGAAAGGATGGTCATAACCTCGAACAACTTATAGCAACTGGCAAGGTTGACGGCAAACGACCAACAGGCCGCAGCCCGATGAGATGGTCTGACCACATCCGCACATCTCTGGACTCTAATCTCCACAGTGCCCTCCACGTTGCGAAAGATCGCAATAGTTGGAGAAAAATTGTTAGAAGGAAGATGATTCTGCGTGGGGGTCACGACCCTCAGTAATGAGGTATACGACGCGAGGAGGAGGATCATTATCAGATTAGTTCACAAGTACCTCGAATTGTTTCTAACAAAAATA
This sequence comes from Hypsopygia costalis, assembly GCA_937001555.2. Taxonomy (NCBI): domain Eukaryota; kingdom Metazoa; phylum Arthropoda; class Insecta; order Lepidoptera; family Pyralidae; genus Hypsopygia; species Hypsopygia costalis. Next base: position 1,899,640 of record OW443351.2, on the reverse strand, counting down.
TAGATTTATACTCCGAAATTAATTATTATTATTATTATCTCTCTTAAATCACGGGTCAAGCCCGGTCATTTGATAGGCGTGCGCGGGGATATGGATCCAACGCGTAGAGGCCCCTTTGAGAAGTTTGATGTAATGTTGTACGCCCGCCGTGACCCGCTCCAGGATATGTCAATGGAACGACATACCCATGAGCAGGTCTCGGCAGGCGTTGAGACTATTGCGAAGTGGAAAATAAATGGGCTATGGAGATGAGATCTTGGTGAACTTAATACCGGGTTATTACAGAAGAGGGACGGACGCCTGCCATAACTGCTTTCATTGCTAGTTATTTGCGGCAGGCGGTGGCTTGTCACTCACTAGATGGGCCCCCGAAATGCCAGGAAAACGGCCGGGGGCAACACCGGTGTGAGTGACTCAGGGATGTCGAGAGGTGTGCTGCGCTTTCTCCGAAGTTACTCGCGGCGTGATGCCCTTTAACACTTCCACCCCTGGAGCATATAGCTCTAGCGGCTCCTCTCTGGACGGCCAATGAAGGCAAGCCAGAGCTGAGAGTCCTGCGGGCCTTCTTGTGTTTACACTCCGACCGATGAAGACACGTCGGATACGAAGGCCCTGACCGACTCTCTGGAGACTCGGGTCCGTGGTGTCGCTACTCACACAACAGCTCGCCACAAGCTGCCCTGCGGACTAATTATTATTATTATTATATGACCCGACAGACGTTGCCCTGTCTTCTTAACAATGAATCATCATCATCAGGTCATTTTAGTCTCCACTACAGGAGCACGGCCCTCTCGTCCGGCCCAGACAGAAGGAGGATTTGGCCTACACTACCCACGCTGGCCAGACGGGTTGGGGAGGCTAACAATGAATATTGAATTCGAATTGGTTTCGCGCAATCTGTCAAATGACTAACAGTTCTGTCAAAATACATAGAGTTACATTAGAAAACTTATTATGGTTGTTCAGGTTCCTTAAATAACAACATTTCCTTACCTAAGCCAGTAGGAAATTGTTATTTGGCTGCTGTCTTCGGTGTGATGCAGGTACTTTCCCAGTAGACGCGACATATCCTACTCCTTCGCCAGAACATCACTAGCCAGTTAACAGAGTGCACCATTTGTAGATGAGGAGATGTTATCTGAAGCCTACAAGTACCTCTTTTTTGAAAGGCCGTACACTTGTCATAAAATACGATATAAAATTTGATGACTTAGCTATTTAATTTTCCATTATCTTAATAAACCGTTATCTGTTATCGATAAAATGTTGGCGATTTAAGGACGTCATTAGTTGTTCTAAAAACACGGTACGTACGTACCTTTTAAAGCGGGATGGGGGCCAACCACACATTGCCACCACTGTGTCTCCTGTGTAACCAGGATTAACAGCGGCGATTGCCAAAAAAGACAATAAAAAGTGAAGTCCATCGCTGGCTAGGGGATACAACAAACGGGGGGTACAAAGCTTTGGAGTTTGGCTTATAAAAGTGATACAAAAGTGTCGACTCTAAATGCATGAGGCATCCAGGTCCGTAAAGCTTTATATGAAAAAGTGGTCCTGCTCTCCGATCGCGGCCAGTTCGACGTCGGCCGGTAACAGCGAAATCCATTGCAGTCCCGGGGGTAATACTGCGACTGCCTCGGAACTCAAAACGAATTTAATCAGAAGAAATTAATAGGAGTAGGAAGCTTTTGGAATTTGACTTCCCCTCTTAGCAATCTGAGAGACAGCAATTTGGAAAATAAGGCATTAAAACTTGATCGAAGCATTAAAAGCCTAAAGAGATGGCTAGTTAAGTGAAGTTCAACTGCCGTGCACCACGGATTTTATGTATCTAACACTATTGGGAACCAAAAAACATTGAGTTGAGAAAACTCCATAAATTCAGTTAGTTACGAAATTTATTTCAATGATAGACATCCGGAGACTTACAATTTGTCACCGAACCACAACACAATGATAACTCGTGGTGATTAAACTAATGACGAATATAATAATTATGTACACTGTACTTAACTTAAACACAACTGTTGGTGAACCTCTCGCTGCGACTGCACGTAATCGAATGCCCAAACGCTCCTCAACGACCACTGAGCTGCCATCCCCTCTACCCGACCGTATTTCTAAAGCGGAAGTCAACCGCCATTGGTGCGCTTTGCGCAGCAATGCTTTGGTGATCTTTTATTTTGATAATGATTCAATAATGTTCTACTAAAATTAAAAAAAGTGTAATAAATTAAAATAACATTTTTAAGATCATCAACATCTCCCTACTACAAACGTACTTTTTTAAAAGGAAACGGAAATTGAATCGTGAATGGCGCGCTTGCGCGCCAATACTTTGAACAATTTCTAATAAAATCCATGAAGATTTATAAAGTTGCTAACAGTTGTTACCTAACACGTCAATTGTGTTACAAAGTATAGGGAGCTTGGTTTTACTAATATTGGATTTAAACAAACTAGTGGTCGAAATTCAACCATAATTAATTTAAACTAGCTGGCCTGGCGAACTTCGTATCGCGTTTAAATAGCTTCACGTTAATTTTTCCGATGAGTTATAAACTATTCTATCTCTCAAGTTGGATCAAACTGCACATACTGTGCAAAATTTTATTAAAATCGGTCCAGTAGTTTAGGATTCCATGGCGGATAATAATGTTCCACCAAGTGCTAACAATCGACAGTATCAACTATACTTACACAAACTTTACGTCAGATCTGCGTCGACAATGTTAGCACACCCCGGCCACTCCATACAAACGTTGCGACGTTACCTACTACATAAACAATGGCATCTGTGCAGAGCGTGAATGAGCGTGTGTGCGTACAGCGCCATACAAACCGTTCCAGATTTGTCTCAGAGGGGAGGTGAGGTCGATACCTGAGAGCGGCAGGGAGTGGCCAGGCCACACAGTATGTAGTACAGCCCCCTTACCACCATCTCTTATTGCGATTCAATAACTGAATATAATGCTTATTCATACCAATGAATAAGCGACTCTATTCCATTTGAAATAGAGTCGCTTATTCATTGAACTCAATAATTGAATAAGCATTCTATTCAGTTATTAAATCGCAATAAGAGATGGTGGTAGGGGGCTGTTACTTATACTCTGATGTTAGGACACGTTACCAAATCTGGAGGCGTAACAAATTAGGAGCCATTGGACTTACGTATAAAGTTACACCGTTGAGTTAATTAGAAAACGTAAGTCCCACTCGCGGCAACCTGACACTACACTTTGGAAAATGTTTATTTAGTCTAGCAGATAAAGTATTAACGTCGACACTGTAGCTCCTGCGCAAAAATTACTTTTTTTTCTTTTTAGGGTTCCGTACCCAAAGGGTAAAACGGACCCTATTACTGAGAGTCCGTCCGTCCGTCCGACCGAGCGTGGGGAGTGTAGGCCTAATGCTCCTTCTGTCTGGGACGGACGAGAGAGGATCGTGCTCCTGTAGTGGAGAGTAAAATGACCTGATGATGATTATAATTTTAATCATACACCGCGACAGTTTGAAAGTTACCAATAGTAAATAAATAAATAAATATTCCTGGACAAATTACACACGGCCATCTAGTCTCAATTTAAGGAAAGCTTGTGCTATGTGTACTATATAACTGACTAGCGGCCTGTCCCGGCTTCGCACGGGTGGACATAAGATTTTTTCTAGCAATAAATATAGCCTATGTTACTCAGGGTGAATGTAGCTTTCCAATGGTGAAAGAATTTTTGAAATCGGCACAGTAGTTTTTGAGTTTAAATTTACAAACATACACACACACAAAATTACAAATCTTTCCTCTTTAGAATAGTAGTGTAGATAATATGCCTAAATGTTTTTTTTTTTTGTAAATACATACATATATAGAAAATACCCAGACCAAGACAAATATACATTTATTTAGTTCATGTACACAAATATTTGTCTTGTGCGGGGATCGAACCCGCAATCTCGGAGTCAAAGTGATCATTGTTAACCATTCGACCACCGAGCTCGTCAATAATAAAAGTAAACCCTAAATTTGAATTAACTATAAACAGTTCGTTAAACTTATTGTTTGTCGCAAGAAGAAACCGCAAATTCGAGCTATCGCATTTGATACCCGATTTGAAAAATTTCGCCTTTGTTCCAATCCGTTCCAATCGCCTTTATTTATTGGTTATTGGCCCTTATTCCGGCGAATGAAAGGGCATCGTCCTACCTACTCTAACAAATAACCGCCACTAGATTCACAATGACAAGCACTTTGTCAGTAATCGACGAATTGCTGATGGCGCATGTCTGCGACCAACGACCCTGGCTTCTAGACACGACGGTGCTACCATTTTAGGGTATTTTCCCCTTATTTTGGGGTATTTTTCAGGGGAAAAAACAGGTTGGTTTGACATCAAGCCATAATCATCTTACGGTTGAGATACAGGTCTCCCCACAATCAAAGGGGTTTAGACTTATATAGAGCGTACTCCACCACGCTGCTCAACTGCGAATTGGCGGAGGCTAGTGTTTTCAAGCTGCCCACTGACTTGGCTTAATAACTGTCATCTAATGTCAACAGCCGAGACCAACGGCTTAACGTGCCCTCTGAAGCACATAGGAGCTGGATAAAAAAACCATCCATGGACTGGCTAGGGTCAACGTTCCTTAACTTGCGTGATCGATTAGAATAAAGCGCGCAATGACACCATCGAGCTCCTCGTATTTTGATTATCAACTGCATTTTAAATAACTTTCGCTGATGTTAATTAATAATTTATGTCAATCTATATAAAATTCAAAGTCCTGACTGACTGACTGATATATCAACGCACAGCCCAAACCGTTGGGCCTAGAGATTCCAAATTTGGCACATAGGTTCCTTATGACGTCTAGGAGTGCACTAAGAAATGATTTTTCAATATTCATCCCCTAAGGGGGTGAAATGGCCCCCCTTTTTTCAGGAAAAGTTTGTATGGGGAAACAAGATTAGTTGGACTATTTTATCCGAAAATTTACACGAGTACTTCTATAGATAAATGAGTAAACACGTGTTTCAGGATTTTTCAATATTCAACCCCTAAAGGGGTAAAATGGGGTGAAAAAGTCTGACAATCGTAATGGGTATTGTTTTTTATAGTTTATCGGGTCGCTGATTACGAAAAAAGAACTATATTATAATCAAACGTAGCCGACGACGTGACATAAAATTAATTACCCCTGTGGGTGGGGGTGCGATGGTATTGAAATGTCATAATATCAATATATTTATGGGATAGCTGATTACGAAAAAAACAACTATTTAATAATCCAACATAGCCGACGTGACATAAAATCATCCCGGCCCTGTGGCCCGGCGCGATGGGGTTGAAATGTCATAATATTATCAATATGGTTGTTGATTCTATGGTTTTCTGGGACGTCAATTACGAAAATGGCATCGATTTGTAAATATAACATAGTCGACACGAAACTACTTACAAGGAATTTTCAATTTTTACCTCTACTAGTTGGACTATTTTATCCTAAACTTTACACGAGTACTTCAATAGATAAATGAGTAAACACGTGTTTGCCCCGAATTTTACGCGAGCGAAGCCGCGGGCGAAATCTAGTTCTACATAAAAATCTAATATATCCAATAATGGATTTTTAGAGACCGTAAAGTTGTAACAACTTTATTTTTAGCATTTAACTTTATTGTTCGAGTTATAGATTAAAACTAATTAACTTTATATTCGGTTTTATTTTTTAACTAGCTCCAGCACGCGGCTTCCAGGAAAAAAAAGTATGTTATATCTTAGATAGTTAATTGATTCAGGTGTTATTTTGCGGAAGTCAAATTTACAGGCAATTTGATCTACACTACTTTGCGTGCTTCCGCCACCAATTAGTTCATGCAAACTATTGCCGGCCGGCACCCGCCCACTACCGTTAGTAGTTGCATGCGACTGCCGTGGCTGCTTTGGTCGTCTCTGCTCCAGCTGCTGTGGTCGTCTCGGCGAATCTCCAACATCTGAAACAGAAGATACATGCGACCGCCGCTGCCCCGACTGCTGTGGTCGTCTCTGCGACACGTGTTTCGCCTCTACGCGAGGCATCCTCAGGCGATCTGTGGATGTTGATGGTTAGAACAAACATGTACATGTGTAGCAAATCCATTTACACATGATTTAATAATAGACATACATCTACACATCCTCACACACTTTCATATTTATAACATTAGTATGGTAGTTGGAAGCTCGTGTTTCGGAGGGCACGTTATGCCGTCGGTTCCGGCTTTTGTCGTTCGACGACAGTCGTTAAGCCAAGTCAGTGGCCTTTAGGCGGCTTGAAAACACGGACCTCCGTCAAACGCAATTGAGCAGCATGCTACCCGATTGGGGAAGGTACCTCCACCTCACAGAATACCGTAGCCAAATAACAAGTCCCTTGACGGTTGTTGTGTTCCTGCGAGTGAGTGAGGTCACCAGAAAGGAAGGATATGCTGCGTTGGCAGCGGGGGTGGCGGCGCGCGAGCTATATTTTATGTCGCGAGCGTTAATATGGCTACGGTAATCGCTTCACATCAGGCGGGCTGTAAGCTTGTCTTCCACCCGTCATAGTATAAAAAAAAATGGTGGAGTATACTCTAAACTCCTTTTAGTATGATAGTAGGAAGGTTGTAGGAAATAGGACTTATGCTTAAATATGGAAAAATATTCAAAAATTACCAATTAATGTATTTTCAGGAAAAACTGGGGGAAAAATGTAAATCACATAGTGGTAACATTAAGACGTTATAACCGGGTGTACACTGCTACAAACTTATCTGACCCGGTGGCCAAATTTAGAACTAAAGCCGCCATCTTGAAATGTAGTATTGCCAGGTACAATTAATTTATTTACCGCGTATGCACATTCCATTGAGGTGTATTTTTTTAAATACATATTATCTTTTTCTACACATATTTCATTTCTTACAATAAAAAAATCGTCAACGAGTTGTTTCTGTGCAATATTATAAGTCTCTAATATTATATAATAGCTATGATCGCGACTTAACGTGATGCATTTTAAAAACTAATCAACAAGAAATAGAAGGCAATTGATATTTAATTGAAACACTACATAACACAATTAATAAGTATATCAATGCTATTATTTTAACAGTGTATATATTTCTTTGATTTTTATGTTTCCTCTAAAACGGGCGGCATTTCGTTTAATGGCAACACTTAAGTCGATCGTACCGCCCCCGCCACCGGGCCAGATAAGTTTGTGGCACTATACTCGGCTTTTATGTGAAATCAAATAATGCAATGACAGGCGGATTTCAAAACGAATGTGATAACAAGCAAACAATAGTTCTTTGTGTCTGTTCTGTTTCATTCAGACAGTTTCATTTATTTTATTAGGTGTAATTCGCGTTTCGTGCTTTCCATTTACTCAATGATATTCGTTTGCTAGCAGGCAGGCAGGCTGGCAGGCGTTCCTATACTGTGCTTTAGGCAAGGGCCGTCCAACATAATTTTGTGGAGGGTCAGGTTATTTTCGTAACCGTAGTGGACCAAATAAAATAGCAAAGAGAGCTTTAGATATAAATACTACAGGACATAAATATTACAGGCCATTCGATCTATACTTTTTGTGCTTCCGCCAGCAGTTAGGCAGTTAGTTCTAAATAACACCTAAATCAATTAATTAACTATCTAGACTAATATTGTTTGTATTTAATATTATTTGGGGACCTCTATGGCGTCGTTACGCGTGTCAGTCTAATCGAACACGCAAGTTAAGCAACGTCGACCGCAGTCTGTCTATGGATGGGTTTATTTATCACGAGCTCCTCCGTGCTTCGGAGGGCACGTTATGCCGTCGGTCCCGGCTGTTGTCATTCGATCACAGTCGTTAAGCCAAGTCTGTGGCCTTAAAGCGGCTTGAAAACACTGGCCTCCGTCAACCCGCAGTTGAGCAGCGTGGTGGAGTATGCTCTAAACCCCTTGAATTGAGGGGAGATCCATATCCCAACAGTGGGATGATTATGGGTTTGGCAGTCTCAAATTAAGCACAAAGGTTGCGCTTAATTTGGGACTAGATGACGCTGTGTAAATTGTCAAAAATATTTTTTGTTGTTTGGCTTGTGTCTCCATAACTTTGGAATTGGTACCTAACCAACGTATAAAAGGGGTAATTTTTAGTTCATTTAATTTAGGTAAAAGCCACTGACCTGTTAGGGTGCTTGTTCAAACGCCTCGCATTCATTTTGTATGTATTAGTCAAACATGACTCAAACGAAGCTTATATGGAAATTAACACGTGGCATGACATGCTTCATTTTTTTTCTTGTATGAGAGGTCACCTGGTAGATAGCCATCACCACCGCCCGTGGAGGTCAACGACACCTAGGGGTCGCCGAACCGTTGCCAACCACTTAAGGCAGGGTTTCCCAACCTTTTTTACATCAAGGCTCCCCGGATCACAAATGATATTTTCATGCCCCCCCCCCCCCCCCCCAATAATGTTTCAGTAAGTAATACTACCTACAATAAAAATCGCATTATTTTAACAACATTTATTTTTATGTAATTTGAACAAAAATAATCACAAAATGAATTTTGACTAAATTAAAACGATTTTATCAACCAATCTAATAGGTAGGGGAAAAAGTCTTTTCGCATTATAGTATGTATGAACTTGTAATAAAATTTCTTTGGTTATACCATTTGTATCTGAAAGGTTTTGATATCTTTAAAAAGTTTAAATTTTAGAAAAGATAATTCTAAATTCAAATTAGGTAAATGTGTGATTTTCATTTGTTTTTTTTTTACTGTCAAGATGAGTGAATCTAATGAAGAAATTCGATACATTTTAAAATTTTGCTACAAAAAAGGTAAAAATGCAACGCAAGCTGCGAAAAAATTTGTGACGTTTATGGACCTAGTGCAGTGTCTGTGAGAGTAGCACAAATTTGGTTTAGGCGTTTTCAATCCGGAAATTTTGATGTCAAAGATGCACGTAGCTCTGGTCGCCCTGTTACGGATAAAATGGATGCCATTTTTGAAAAAGTGGAGCAAGATCGGCATATCAGTAGTAACGACGTAGCTGAAGAACTAGGAATTGACCACAAAACAGTTTTGGCGCATAAAAAGGTCATGGTCAAAGGCCGGTCAGGCTTCACAGACTCTGGCAAAACCCGGGTTAACCCGCAACAAGGTGATGCTGTGTGTATGGTGGGATTGGAAGGACATTATTAATTATGAGCTGTTACCGCCAGGCAGGACTATCGATTCTGAACTCTACTGTGAACAACTGATGAGATTAAAGCAAAAACTTGAGAGAAAGCGGCCGGAATTAATTAACAGAAGGGGTGTGATTTTTCATCATGATAACGCTAGACCTCACACATCTTTAGCCACTCAGCAAAAATTAAGAGAGTTTGACTGGGAGGTGTTAATGCATCCGCCGTATAGTCCTGACCTTGCACCTTCTGATTTCCACCTGTTTCAGTCGCTTCAGCATTCTTTAGGCAATGTCAGGTTAACATCACGAGAAGACTGCCAAAACCACTTGTCGTGGTTTTTTGAACAGAAGTCCCAAAATTTCTATAGTAATGGGATCATGTCTCTACCTACAAGATGGCAAAAAGTTATCGAACAAAATGGCACCTACATACTTTAGTTAAATGTAAATAAACTTTATTAAAAAATGTGGGGGTTGATGCTACTCACGTCCGCAGGCTTTACCCTAGTTTCCCTGCACGTGACCCCTGGGTGGTGCTAAACGAGTAGCCTTTTTCCTGAGTGGTAGAGCCAAGCTGTAGTCGTTTAGTGTCTAGAACATGATCGCGGTCAAGTTTTGGACATTGAATGAATACAGCTCGTAATTGGGCCGGCTCGTCCGGGGCAGTACCACTCTCACGCAGAAGACCGGCGTGAAGTAATAGCTCGCGCTATTGCGTTTCGTACGGTGAGTGTTGAAACCCGGAGCCCAACCCAAACACCCCAACTCTAAATATGGCAGCGGTAGTAAAAAGAACAATACCCCAGGAGGGTACCGTCACCGCTGGTGACGGAGAATCCCTCCCTGAGCACCACTGCTCAGGCCGCCCGACGTATTCTGGGGCGGGCATTACGCCGCTCTATATTTCTGCCGGGAGCAAACGCAAGAAGAGTGTGGTGGCACCTCCCCCTGAGCTCTGCGTTGAGCTGTGTAACGTTAGGGGACTTAACTCCAACATCAATGCTGTCCACCATCATCTAGAGACGGCTAGGCCGGCCATACTCTTTTTGACGGAGACTCAGATATTCCCCCCTGCTGACATCTCATATCTGCGTTACCCAGGGTACAAAGTGGAACATCACTTTGTGCCACGAGCCGGTGTTTGCGCGTACATTCGGGAGAATATCTGTTGTCGACGTCTTGGCAGTCTTGAAGCGAGGGACCTGTCAATTATGTGGCTGCGCGCAGATTTTGAGGACCGCACTCGCATTTACGCGTGCCTCTACAGGTCCCACAGCGGAAATGTCGAAACGGAGCGTCTTGTGGAGCACATACAAACGACGACCGACAGTATACTCCAGCAGATGCCTTCTGCAGAGATTGTGGTACTGGGTGATTTTAATGCCCACCACGTCGAATGGCTAGGGTCTAGATCAACTGACCATGCTGGAAGAACTTTCCATGACTTTGCCTTGGCATATGGTCTGACACAGCTGGTTTCCTCGCCCACGCGGGTGCCGGATGTGTCGGAGCATATGGCGTCCCTTTTGGATCTTCTGCTGACCTCCCACCCTGAAAATTATCGTGTGTCTGTTGGCGCCCCTCTTGGGTCTTCGGATCATTGCCTCATAAAGAGTATTGTGCCACTCACACGCCAAAGGCGACCGCGCACAGCCAGCACACGTCGTGTGTGGCATTTTAGGTCAGCAGATTGGGATGGGCTGCGTAGTTTCCTGGCCTCCTACCCTTGGGGGCGGATTTGCTTTTCGCTGGAAGATCCCAGCGCCTGTGCTAATGCTGTCGCTGATGTGGTTCTGCAGGGCATGGAACTTTTTATTCCTAATTCTGCGGTGCCCATTGGTGGCAAATCTCGACCATGGTTCGGAGGGTCTTGCAAAGCCGCGTTGCGTCATAAGCAGGATTCTTACCGAGCCTGGTCCGAGGCTCAGGCAGCTGGAGATGCAAATACCGGTGTCCTTAAGAAGAATTACAACGCTGCGTCTAGATCCTTTAAGGGCTGCATCGCCAGGGCAAAGTCCAAATTCGTTAGCAAAATTGGCGAGAGATTAGTGCGCTTGCCCTCTGGGTCTCGTGCGTTCTGGTCGCTCGCCAAGGCTGTTCAAGGTAACTTCTGTCGGTCGTCGTTTCCACCATTGCACCGAGTGGATGACTCACTGGCCCATACTGCAAGGGAAAAGGCCGATCTTCTTGGACTTCTCTTTGCGTCTAACTCGACTCTCGATGATCAGGGAGCAACACCGCCAACCATCCCACGGTGTGAGAGCTCTATGCCAGACATTAAGTTCTCGCAAAGAGCTGTCCGTAGAGCACTCTTCTCCCTGGACATCCATAAGTCGAGTGGGCCGGATGGCATTCCACCTATTGTTTTAAAAACATGTGCTCCAGAGTTGGCTCCGATTTTAACACGCCTATTTCGGTACTCCTACTCACTTGGCGTGGTCCCCTGCTCATGGAAGGAGGCTTTAGTCCACCCGATCCCTAAAAAAGGCACTTGCTCAGATCCGTCCAATTACAGGCCTATTGCGATAACTTCCATATTTTCCAAAATCATGGAAGCTATCATTAACAAACAGCTGGTAGCCTACTTAGAGGATCACCAGCTGATAAATGATCGCCAATATGGTTTCCGCCATGGTCGCTCAGCTGGTGATCTTCTGGTATACTTGACTCACCGTTGGGCGGAGTCAGTGGAAAGCAAGGGCGAGGCATTGGCTGCTAGTCTGGACGTAGCAAAAGCTTTTGATCGGGTGTGGCATAAAGCATTACTTTCCAAGCTTCCTTCTTTTGGGCTACCTGAGAAGCTTTGCATATGGATTGCCAGTTTTCTATCTGAGCGTAGCATCAAAGTTGTAGTTGACGGAGCACGCTCGGACCCACTACGCTTGAATGCTGGCGTACCACAAGGCTGTGTATTGTCCCCCACGCTGTTTCTTCTGCATATCAATGACTTGCTGCTTATACACAATGTTCATTGCTATGCGGATGACAGTACAGTGGACGTAAGATACACTGGCCAATGTAATGTTTCTCGGGATTGCGTCGATGAGTACCGAACAAAACTTGTGTCTGAGATTGAGACGTCCCTTGGACACGTCTCGGATTGGGGTAGATTGAATTTGGTGCAGCTAAATCCCTCCAAGACACAGGTTTGTGCGTTTACCGCTAAAAAGTCCCCATTCGTCGTAGCTCCTAGTTTGGAAGGTACTCCCCTTAGTGTAAGAACTAGCATTACCATCTTGGGTGTCGACATATCGAGTGATGTTCAGTTTCGCGGTCACTTGGAATGCAAGGCCAAACTGGCTTCCAGGAAGATTGGTGTGATTAGTAAAGCCAGGCGGTATTTTACACCCCGACACCGCCTTCAACTATACAAAGCCCAGGTTCGACCTCACATGGAGTACTGTTCGCATCTCTGGGCCGGTGCGCCCCAGTACTTGCTTGCTCCATTTGACCGCATACAACGAAGAGCAGCTCGAATCGTCGGTGACCCAATGATCTCGGATCGATTGGACTCTCTCTCTACACGCAGAGATGTAGCGTCTCTTTGCGTTCTATACAAATTATATCACGGGGAGTGCTCCGATGAGCTGTTTGATTTGATACCTGCCGCTGAATTCCACTATCGTACAACTCGCCATAAATTAAAATTCCATCCATATCATCTTGATAATTGGCGATCTACTACAGTACGTTTCCTAAGACATTTCATACCACGAACAGTGAAACTGTGGAATCAACTTCCCTCAGCGGTATTTCCGAACAACTACGACATGGGTGCCTTCAAGAACAGAGTTTTCATTTTCCTTAAAAGGCTGGCAACGGATCGGCGACCCCTTGGTGTCGCTGGTCTCCATGGGCGGTGGTGATTGCTTTCCACCAGGTGACCCACATGCTCGTTTGCCCCCCTCTCACATAAAAAAAAAAAAAAAAAAAAAATGTTTTGAATTTTCATATAAAATACGAAAAGACTTTTTCCCCAACCTAATATAAGAAATAAGAGTACTAGGGAGTATAGTGACAATACTAGTGAGATACTTGAGCTTGCATTCTCCCTACAGTGTTTACTTCATATTCTACCTACAGTGTTTACTTCATTAAAGCATTGAAATAATTTTTCTATTGAAAACACAAACGTCTCGAGCCCCCCTGGACATCCCTCTACGCCCCACTAGGGGGGCGCACCCCCCTGGTTGGGAAACCCTGATTTAAGGGAAGTAACGATACTGTTTTTGATATCCTCCCTGAACGAAATCTCTTTATTTCTCACTAGCTGTTGCCCGCGACTTCGTCCGCGTGAATATCACCATAGGAAATCAAGTACTTAATATAACCGTACAATTAAAAAAAAAAACTTATAGTGAATATATTATATACCTACTAATTTTATACCTGCTTTCAAATTTGTTTGCAAATAATGCATTAATTGCAAACAAATTTGATTACCTTATAAAAGGTTATATTCAATTCAATCAATCAAATTTGATTACCTTATACCTATTAAAGGTTATAGTGAGTCAATCTTAAAAGATAGACATATGCTGTCGCGGACTATTTTTTAGAACTTTTAAAGAGGAACAGTTCTATCATACATGATTTTTGCGTAACTTCAACTACTTACGCAGGGCACGCAACGAAAGCCCCCAAAAGACATATTTTTTCCATTTTTCATTGGTGCAACATTTTTCATTGGCGCTCCGCTCCTATTGGTGGTAGCGTGATGTTATATAGCCTATAGCCTTCCTCGAAATATAGACTATCAAACACTAAAATAATTTTTACATTCGGATTTGTAGTTCCTGAGATAAACGCGTTCAAGTAAACACACTCTTCAGCTTTGTAATTTTAATAGATGAGTAGCCCGTTTAAGCCTTAAGAGGACTAGGTATACGACGTGATTAACGCTACCGCTTATTTTTTTTTTTTACAACGTCGGGTATACGGCCCGCCTGTAATATAGTGCCATACAATAGTGTTTGACAAAAAATCCGCATTGAACGCAGTTGAGCATCACTTGACTAGCCATCTCTTTAGGCTTTTAATGCCTTATTTGCCATATTGATGTCTCTCACATTGCTAAGAGGAGAAGTCAAATTCTAAAAGCTTTTTAACTGATTTCTTCTGATTAAATTCGTTGTGAGTTCGGCAGTCATAGTTTTACCTCCGGGACTGCAATGGACTTCACTGTTCATTGCCTTTTTTTGTGGTCGCCGCGGTTAATCCTGGTTACACAGGAGACACAGAGGTGAGAATGTGAGGTGGGCCCCCGTCCCGTAAAAAAAATCAGCCTGTTTGAGGAAGTAATTCCATATCACAGAAGATAACAGCCAAATAATATCTTCCAGCTCCTAGAGGAGAGTGAATAATGATATCATTAAACCCCCATAGAGTTGCGTTAGGATCTTCTATTAAATTATACTGTAATACAGCGAAAAGACAAGAATGTTGCAGCTTAAGAGGCAACTTCCTCGGACGTGCTCTACAGAAAAGTTTTGTTCAGTAAATTAAATTAAAACTACGCCGGATTCTAGCCCACAGGGCCAATAAGCGGCATACTGAAGTACATGGAACATGTCTCCAGACAGTCAGGGGAGATTGATTTCAATGGAAAATGTATTTGATGATCATTCCTCAAGGATATGATCGATCGCGATTTTTTTTCGACACAAACCTCAAGCATGTCGAGGTCTTTAAATGTGACGAGTTTCATCAAAACCGGTTCAGTGGTTTTGGAGCCTATTTATTTCCCAGAGTGACATTTCAGCGTATATAAGCTATCGCTCGCTCCACGCAATAAAATGTTTCAGGCTGACTGAAAACCAGCGTTGGTTAGTGTAGGCAGCCTGTAAGACACAGGTCAACATACAGCTGAGTCAATGCCTTTTTGCTACAAAAACTTCTCTGCATCTAATGAATTAAGTAATGTTCTTTCATCATCATCAGGTCCATTTTAGTCTCCACTACAGGAACACGACCCTCTCTCTTCCGTCCTAGACGGAAGGAGCATTTGGCCTACACTCCCCACGCTGGCCAAACGGGTTGGGGAGGCCTGATCGATGTTTGATTTTCCCTCAGTCGCCTTGTACGACATCCACGGGAAGAAACGGAGTGATTCTATTCTAGTCTGCCGGAAACCACACGGCAAATGTTCTTTATTATTATTGTATCACGCGTGTATTTGTTTTATTTTTGTCTCCCGACGCGAAGGTGACTCCATCGAACGCCCGGTGGTTCAGGGTAGAGTCGAGGGTACAAGAACCCGCGGCAGATCTCCTATGCGGTGGACCGACCAGGTAAAGTCTGCCATGGGCGGCCCACTCCACGAGTGCACCAGAAGTGCCTCAAATCGGACGAGATGGCGGGATGTTGTGAGGCGAGCAACTACTACGCCGAATCCTCCCTCATGACGACCACGACCGCTCTGTCAAGAGCTTAACGAAGAACTAGAAGAACGTTGTTTTTGGCAAATATTTTTTTTCATTTCAAATTCATTTCATTGTAAAATCCTATAGATGAACAATTATTGTACAAATCTTAACAATGAATCGCTGAAATGTATGTACGCGCATAACGTCCGAACGACTGCACCAAATTTGATAATTCTTTTTTTTGTGTTCATTATTGTCAGGACAAGGCTTGTTTATAAGAAAAAAAAATCTTCAAGCTTTTTTTATTTTATTTTTTATACTCGAGTGGAAGACAAACATGCGACCCGCCTAATGTAAAGCTGTTATCTTAGTTATATATGGCATAGCATATTTTCTAAGCTGCCCGACTGGGGAAGTACCTCCACCTCATAGAACACCGCAGCCAAATAACAATTCCCTTGAGGGTTGTTGTATTCTTGCGAGTGTGTGTGGTCACTAGAAAGAAAGAAACGAAGTAGTATAGGCTGGCAACGGATCGGCGACCCCTTGGTGTTGCTGATCTCCATAGGCAGTGGTGATTGCTTTCCATCTGGTGTCTCACATTCTCGTTTGTCCCCATTCAAAACATTCAAAACGTAATAAGTTACAATTAAGTTACATATAATGAAAAAGGTTGTTACAAATCAAATCAAATCAAAATTTATTTATTCCTTGGACTTTATAAACGTCATACAAATTAAATATAAGAACATGTATAAATCATTACTACTCTCAATCCGCAGAGCTTAGATTCACTTTCATCACACTATCTTGAATGTGAAAGTGAATTACACTATTGTATTAGGTTTGATACCTGTAAAAACAGCTGTAAATTTTGTAATAAATAAATAATCAATCTATGTTTGTAAGAGGTAGTTCCTTAGAACAACCTCTTAATATAATGTAATTAAAATTCCGTTTTGCCTTCTCAGTTAGTTAAGTATATGCGCTAATTACTGCGTAGATTAGTAAGGCGGCGTGTATCGATAACGTTTGGGTTCTCGGGACTATTCCCGTTATGTGGCTAGGGGTAGACAAATTGCTTGGTTATGAGAATTCCGGCCTAAGAATGACTTGTCTATTTATATAAATACTAGCTTTTGCCCGCGACTTCCTACCTACGCGTAGATGTATGAAATTCATTCCCCTGTTCCCCCATTTATCATAATGTTATAAGTTAGGGGTAAATCTCCATTAAGTGACAACACAGGTGGGTAAATTATTTTAGAATACCCTTTTAGCGTTTTTATTTGATAATTTTGTTGTTGATTGCACGATATAAAAATGTTTTGTAGAAACGTATATACCATCTGTTTACGTTGATATTGCCTTAGCGGCGAAACCGGTCGGTGAAATTAAATATAATTAAGTGGAACAGTACAAGTGTTTTATTATAACGTTATGATAATAATGTTCCACCAAGTGCCAACAATCAACAGTATCAACTTCCCCCATTTACTTACGTGTTTACTTATTTTCTTTCAGAAAATTTCTCAATACTATTTTTGACCATTTTTTGGAGTCAAACGTGGTGTGGACACCTCCACACCACGTTTGACTCCAACAACCTCACCAGGTACCCGTGGTTTAACCAGTCAAACCTAGGAGCTCCTAGGTTTCGGCGTTTCGGACTATAACATATATACAGATGGATTAAGAAGCTCGATGGCGTCGTTGCGAGTGAGGTCTTTGGGCTGTAAGTGGTACATCAACATTTTTGAAAAGAGAGGTAGGGAGCGTAATTGTAAGCTAACCGACCTGGGACACTCGCACGAACACAACAATCCTCAAGGGAATTGTTATTTGGCTGCGGTATTCTGCGGAGGTGTCCCCAGTTGACCAATTATAATATACTAGTGGTAGCCCAGTGGTCGAAATTCGACCATTTTTTTTTTGTTATGGTTATGTTTGACATTCAGCAAGATATAGACAATTAATCTGTTCTCAATTTGACCACATACTTTAACAATAAAGAAAAGAGTATATATGCGTGTGTGTGTCAAATACATTGGTCGTGTGTGTAATGTTTTTTAGGGTTCCGTACCCAAAGGGTAAAACGGAGCATATTACTGAGATTCCGCTGTCCGTCCGCCCGTATATCACAAGACTGTATCTCATGAACCGTGATTTACAGACAGTTGAAATTTTTACAGATGATGTATTTATGTTGCCGCTATAACAACAAATACTAAAAAATAGAATAAAATAAATATTAAAGGGAGCTCCGATACAACAAACGTGATTTTATTGCCGTTTTTAAAGATAATGGTACCGAACTCGCACTTCACCGGTTTCTTTTTATATATTTAATGTATTTTTTAAGAATAATTAATAATAATAATAAATCGAGACCTGCTCATGGGTATGTCGTTCTATTGACATATCATGGAGCGAGTCACGGCGGGCGTACAACATTACATTAAACTTCTCAAAGAGCCTCTACGCGTTGGATCTATATCCCCGCGCACGCCTATTAAATGACCGGGCTTGACCCGTGATTAAAAAGAGATAAATATTTCTGGACAATTTACACAGCGCCATCTAGTCCCAAATTAAACGCAAAGCTTGTGTTATGGGTACTAGACAACTGATAAATGTACTTAAATTAAAAAAAATATTAGCATTCAGCACTCCTTCTCTATATAAACTATAAGTGTGCGAAATTTCATACTATTTCATCATTTAAAATTTAACGAACTTAGACGAATTATTTCCAACACTCACTACAAAGATAATAAAATGTGCAGTGCAGCAGTGAAATTATTAAAAGAGCGAGAATTTGTATACTACAGAATGGATCACATTTTCTAATTATTATTTTTTTCTAGCGCCGTTTCGTTTTTTTTATAATTCGTGTTTACTTATTTTAAATAAAATGTTAAATTTCATGATCTTCCTTTAATTTAAGATGCTAGATGGTTATAATAAAATACATGTGGTTATTTTTCATCACATTTCACGAGTTCGATTCCCGGTTGAGGCAGGCGATTTAAAAAAAATCTGTGAATGCAGTTCTACTTATTATTAAAAATAAAATGATGTCTTCTTTCAGTAAAATATTCTATATTCAATATTTAATATACTTTACCTCCATGTGGCATTGCCGTGGGACGCCCTGTATAGATTACTAGCTGTTACCCGCGGCTTCGCCCGCGTGGTCAGGGGAGCAGCCATTGATTTATGTATATTTTTCTATTGTTGTATTTTTTTTACTTCGTGAGATATAAATAGGACCAATAGGTACAAATTTTAATGATGATCCGCTACATAGAGCGTTAAGAAATAACAAACAAACGAATTTACTTACTTTAACACTTATAGTATTAGTATGGATCAAGACAAAAAAAATTGTTCACCACGTAAATGATTGCCCTCTGCGAAGATCGAATTATTTTTTTCCGTGGGAATAAAATGTTTTTCCTGGATAAAAAGTAGCCTATGTCACTCTACATACAATAAACGTATGTTATTAAAAAATAAAGTTTATTATCATTTGTCCTTCTTTCACGTCAAAAGGAACCTAAATACAGACATGAAATTTTAATAGGGATAGTTTGCGGTCTGGAGAGTGACATAAGCTACTTTTTATCCCGGAAAAACATTTTAATCCCATGGGAAAAAATAAACTTTGTAATCATTTGTCCTTCTATCACGTCGGAAGGAACGTAAGTACTGACGTGATGTTTTAACAGGGGACAGTTTCCGGTCTGGAGAGTGACATAGGCTACTTTTTATCCAGGAAAAATATTTTATTCGAAGGAAAAATAAAGAGGGCAAACATTTATGTGGTGAACAATTATTTTCTCTTGAGTGTGGGCGTTCCATCCATACAAATATTATAAGTGTTAAAGTTTTTTTTTTTTTTTTTTTTTTTTTTTTTATGTGAGAGGGGGGCAAACGAGCATGTGGGTCACCTGGTGGAAAGCAATCACCACCGCCCATGGAGACCAGCGACACCAAGGGGTCGCCGATCCGTTGCCAGCCTTTTAAGGAAAATGAAAACTCTGTTCTTGAAGGCACCCATGTCGTAGTTGTTCGGAAATACCGCTGAGGGAAGTTGATTCCACAGTTTCACTGTTCGTGGTATGAAATGTCTTAGGAAACGTACTGTAGTAGATCGCCAATTATCAAGATGATATGGATGGAATTTTAATTTATGGCGAGTTGTACGATAGTGGAATTCAGCGGCAGGTATCAAATCAAACAGCTCATCGGAGCACTCCCCGTGATATAATTTGTATAGAACGCAAAGAGACGCTACATCTCTGCGTGTAGAGAGAGAGTCCAATCGATCCGAGATCATTGGGTCACCGACGATTCGAGCTGCTCTTCGTTGTATGCGGTCAAATGGAGCAAGCAAGTACTGGGGCGCACCGGCCCAGAGATGCGAACAGTACTCCATGTGAGGTCGAACCTGGGCTTTGTATAGTTGAAGGCGGTGTCGGGGTGTAAAATACCGCCTGGCTTTACTAATCACACCAATCTTCCTGGAAGCCAGTTTGGCCTTGCATTCCAAGTGACCGCGAAACTGAACATCACTCGATATGTCGACACCCAAGATGGTAATGCTAGTTCTTACACTAAGGGGAGTACCTTCCAAACTAGGAGCTACGACGAATGGGGACTTTTTAGCGGTAAACGCACAAACCTGTGTCTTGGAGGGATTTAGCTGCACCAAATTCAATCTACCCCAATCCGAGACGTGTCCAAGGGACGTCTCAATCTCAGACACAAGTTTTGTTCGGTACTCATCGACGCAATCCCGAGAAACATTACATTGGCCAGTGTATCTTACGTCCACTGTACTGTCATCCGCATAGCAATGAACATTGTGTATAAGCAGCAAGTCATTGATATGCAGAAGAAACAGCGTGGGGGACAATACACAGCCTTGTGGTACGCCAGCATTCAAGCGTAGTGGGTCCGAGCGTGCTCCGTCAACTACAACTTTGATGCTACGCTCAGATAGAAAACTGGCAATCCATATGCAAAGCTTCTCAGGTAGCCCAAAAGAAGGAAGCTTGGAAAGTAATGCTTTATGCCACACCCGATCAAAAGCTTTTGCTACGTCCAGACTAGCAGCCAATGCCTCGCCCTTGCTTTCCACTGACTCCGCCCAACGGTGAGTCAAGTATACCAGAAGATCACCAGCTGAGCGACCATGGCGGAAACCATATTGGCGATCATTTATCAGCTGGTGATCCTCTAAGTAGGCTACCAGCTGTTTGTTAATGATAGCTTCCATGATTTTGGAAAATATGGAAGTTATCGCAATAGGCCTGTAATTGGACGGATCTGAGCAAGTGCCTTTTTTAGGGATCGGGTGGACTAAAGCCTCCTTCCATGAGCAGGGGACCACGCCAAGTGAGTAGGAGTACCGAAATAGGCGTGTTAAAATCGGAGCCAACTCTGGAGCACATGTTTTTAAAACAATAGGTGGAATGCCATCCGGCCCACTCGACTTATGGATGTCCAGGGAGAAGAGTGCTCTACGGACAGCTCTTTGCGAGAACTTAATGTCTGGCATAGAGCTCTCACACCGTGGGATGGTTGGCGGTGTTGCTCCCTGATCATCGAGAGTCGAGTTAGACGCAAAGAGAAGTCCAAGAAGATCGGCCTTTTCCCTTGCAGTATGGGCCAGTGAGTCATCCACTCGGTGCAATGGTGGAAACGACGACCGACAGAAGTTACCTTGAACAGCCTTGGCGAGCGACCAGAACGCACGAGACCCAGAGGGCAAGCGCACTAATCTCTCGCCAATTTTGCTAACGAATTTGGACTTTGCCCTGGCGATGCAGCCCTTAAAGGATCTAGACGCAGCGTTGTAATTCTTCTTAAGGACACCGGTATTTGCATCTCCAGCTGCCTGAGCCTCGGACCAGGCTCGGTAAGAATCCTGCTTATGACGCAACGCGGCTTTGCAAGACCCTCCGAACCATGGTCGAGATTTGCCACCAATGGGCACCGCAGAATTAGGAATAAAAAGTTCCATGCCCTGCAGAACCACATCAGCGACAGCATTAGCACAGGCGCTGGGATCTTCCAGCGAAAAGCAAATCCGCCCCCAAGGGTAGGAGGCCAGGAAACTACGCAGCCCATCCCAATCTGCTGACCTAAAATGCCACACACGACGTGTGCTGGCTGTGCGCGGTCGCCTTTGGCGTGTGAGTGGCACAATACTCTTTATGAGGCAATGATCCGAAGACCCAAGAGGGGCGCCAACAGACACACGATAATTTTCAGGGTGGGAGGTCAGCAGAAGATCCAAAAGGGACGCCATATGCTCCGACACATCCGGCACCCGCGTGGGCGAGGAAACCAGCTGTGTCAGACCATATGCCAAGGCAAAGTCATGGAAAGTTCTTCCAGCATGGTCAGTTGATCTAGACCCTAGCCATTCGACGTGGTGGGCATTAAAATCACCCAGTACCACAATCTCTGCAGAAGGCATCTGCTGGAGTATACTGTCGGTCGTCGTTTGTATGTGCTCCACAAGACGCTCCGTTTCGACATTTCCGCTGTGGGACCTGTAGAGGCACGCGTAAATGCGAGTGCGGTCCTCAAAATCTGCGCGCAGCCACATAATTGACAGGTCCCTCGCTTCAAGACTGCCAAGACGTCGACAACAGATATTCTCCCGAATGTACGCGCAAACACCGGCTCGTGGCACAAAGTGATGTTCCACTTTGTACCCTGGGTAACGCAGATATGAGATGTCAGCAGGGGGGAATATCTGAGTCTCCGTCAAAAAGAGTATGGCCGGCCTAGCCGTCTCTAGATGATGGTGGACAGCATTGATGTTGGAGTTAAGACCCCTAACGTTACACAGCTCAACGCAGAGCTCAGGGGGAGGTGCCACCACACTCTTCTTGCGTTTGCTCCCGGCAGAAATATAGAGCGCCGTAATGCCCGCCCCAGAATACGTCGGGCGGCCTGAGCAGTGGTGCTCAGGGAGGGATTCTCCGTCACCAGCGGTGACGGTACCCTCCTGGGGTATTGTTCTTTTTACTACCGCTGCCATATTTAGAGTTGGGGTGTTTGGGTTGGGCTCCGGGTTTCAACACTCACCGTACGAAACGCAATAGCGCGAGCTATTACTTCACGCCGGTCTTCTGCGTGAGAGTGGTACTGCCCCGGACGAGCCGGCCCAATTACGAGCTGTATTCATTCAATGTCCAAAACTTGACCGCGATCATGTTCTAGACACTAAACGACTACAGCTTGGCTCTACCACTCAGGAAAAAGGCTACTCGTTTAGCACCACCCAGGGGTCACGTGCAAAACGAAAGTAAGTAAATTCGTTTGTTTGTTATTTCTTCACGCCTTAACTATGCAGTCAATCATCATTAAAATTTGTACATACTGACTTTTTACCCTACGAAGTAAAAAAAAATACAACAAAAGAAAAATATACACAAATCAATGGCAGCTCCCCTGGACCACGCGGGCGAAGCCGCGGGTAACAGCTAGTTATATATATAAAATTAATCTATACTATCTAATTCTATACTAATATAATAAAGCTGAAGAAAATGTGTGGTTGAACGCGCTAATCTCAGGAACTACTCATCCGAATTGAAAAAATATTGTAGTGTTATGAAGCTTAGCCTATACTTCAAGGAAGGCTATAGGTTATATAATATCACGCTACGACCAATAGAAGCGGAGCACCAATGAAAAATCGGAATAAAATATTCCTTTTGAGGGCTTACTTTGCGTGCGCTGCGTAAACGGTTGAAGTTACTCAAAAATCATGTATGATGGAATTGTTCCTCTTTAAAAGTTCTAAAAAAAAGTCCGCGACAGCATATGTCTATCTTTTAAAATTAACTCACTATAACGTTTTTTTATGGTAATCAATAGGAGAAAGTAGGTAAAAAAAGGTTATAGTGAGTTAATCTTAAAAGATAGACATATGCTGTCGCGGACTTTTTTTTAGAACTTTTAAAGACGAACAATTCCGTCATACATGATTTTTGCATAACTTCAACCGTTTACGCAGCGCACGCGACATAAGCCCTCAAAAGAAATATTTTTTTCATATTTTTCACCGGTGCTCCGCTACTATTGGTCGTAGCGTGATGTTATATAGCCTATAGCCTTCCTTGAAATATAGGCTACCTAACACAAAAATAATTTTTCAATTCGAACCAGTAGTTCCTGAGATAAGCGCGTTCAAACAAACAAACAAACAAACAAACTCTTCAGCTTTATAATATTAGTATAGATAAACTACGCTCTGCCTTACTAGGATATACCACGTGTAGGTGAGGTTCTTTGACTTAAAGATACTGAGCTGATTACACCCCATTCTGCTTATAATGTAGAGATAATTCCTTGTGAACTATAATATGCAAGTTATCAAAACATGAATAGGCTATTTTAGAGCGCCCACACACGACCGACAATTGGTGAACGATTTATCAGCGAAAATATACATTTAAGTAACGCCCACTACGTAAACGTCAGTCAAAAAATACTACGTGGGATGGACGGAGTATAAGTAGGAAGAAATACTTGACATGAGTTTTGGAGCGGCAGAAAATTATAGTAGATATAAGTATATTTTTTTTATACTACGTCGGGTGGAAAACATGCATACGGCCCGCCTGACGTGGTTACCGTAGCCATATAAAGTAGCGAGCGATATTTTATGTCGCGTGCGTTAATATATGGCAGTTAGCTAGTAATATCATATAATGTCCTAATAAGTATCACTCTGGATCTAAACTATTGTTATGGACAGACCCTCCACCTCCCATGGCTCCACCGACCTCGCGGTCATATGAGCCGAATCGCGGGAGATGCGCATGGCACTTTGCTCTAAGGCTCTTTCGTGCCGCGGGCAATTCTTGACTCCCTACAAATTATTTATTCTACGTCCTTTGCCCTAATTGGCACTCTCCCCCTTCTGGGGCGGCCACATTCACAGCAACGTCTTCACTGCCGTCCGGTGATGTCCATCGTCTCTTCTTCATCTCCCTCTCTTCGGCGCTTCTGCGCGCGTGCCATGTGTGGGCGAACCTGCGCAAAGCAGCGAAGTTCGCCGCCGACGATACAAGGTCAGTAGTATTGTTATGGACAGGCAGGATTTCCTAACACAAATATATTTCAACATATATATTTAAAAGCAATCTTAAATCGCAACACGGAACAGCCCCCTTACCACCATCTCTTATTGCGATTCAATAACTGAATAGAATGCTTATTCATACCAATGAATAAGCGACTCTATTTCAAATGGAATAGAGTCGCTTATTCATTGGTATGAATAAGCATTCTATTTAGTTACTGAGCTGAAATTTCGCATGCATATGTAAATCGGATGACAATGCAATATTATCATGACATGGAGCTGATCTGATGATGTAGGAAGATGGCCATAGGAACTCGCTAATTAAACGACACAAGTCCATCGAGTTTGGGCTCGTTTGGCTCTAGATGGTAACCAGGGTCTCATGATGGAGGGGGAAGATGGCCATAGGGACTCTGTAATTAAACCACACAATTATTATTTAAATAGCTGTCTTGGCCAACTTGCCAGAATATTATAAATATTTTTGAAAAATGGAAAAATTCACCTTGTCTGGGTTCAAATCCCACCTAGGGAGGGCAGGTGAATTTTTCCATTTTTCAAAAATATTTATAATAAACGACACAAGTCCATCAAGTTTGATTCGTCTTTATAGATGGACCATGTTTGATAGGAGGTGAGTTTAACTGGTGGTTTGGTAAACGCTCTACGTAATCACAATAAAAAAAAATACGTAAAATGACGAGTGCGGTGGCGTAGCGGTCAATGACGCGGCTTCGACACCAATGCTCGTGGGTTCGATTCCCACATAGGACAAACATTTGTGTGCATGAACATGTCTGTTTGTCTTAGTCTGGGTGTTTTCTATGTATCATAAGTATGTATTTACAAAAAAAAAATGTATTTACGTATGTTTATCAGTTGTCTAGTACCCATAACACAAGCTTCGCTTACTTTGGGGCTAGATGGCGCTGTGTAATTTGTCTGACAATATTTATTTATTATTTATTAATCTACTCGATCAACCAGCAGGTCAATAAACACAATGCACCCGTTCTCGAACATTTTAAAAAGAAAAAAAAATACACAAATGTTCAAAATAACAAATTCATGTGTGTCAATGTTCAAAATAAAAACAAAAAATGTTCAGTCGTCCTCAACCCTTATTCATTCCACTGCTGGGATACGGGTCTCACCTCAATCGAAGTGGTTTAGAGCATACTCCATCACGCTGCTCAACTGCGAATTGGCGGAGGTCAGAGTTTTCAAGCCGCCTGAAGGCCACTGGCTTAACGACTGTCATCTAATAACAACAGCCAGGACCGACGGTCTAACGCGCCCTTCAAAGCACGGAGGAGCTAACTAAATCCATCCAAAGACAGACTACAGTCAACGTTGCTTGACATGCATAATCGATTGCCACGTGCAACGATGCCATCGAGCTCGTAACAATGTCCAGTCATAGACCACCAAATAGGTGGTTTGTTAGGTGGTCTGTGTGTCCAGTGAAGTCGGTGTGCACCTGACCTTACTGCGTGCTGCATAGTTAATGAACACGCTGAAGGATCGCATTAACCGCGCTTGGTATTAAATATGCAAGGAAAACTATCGGAGCCGGCACGCAATATGTATCAAAATAATGTCTTTGTTTTGAAAAATAACCGACCGAACTCTATGATATTTTATATATAGACGGGTCATAGTCGAACATCGCAGCAGTAAAAGTTGGCTACAAAACGCTTAACTAATATCTACGCTATTACAGATATATATATGTTAGGGGGAGTAAGTGGCTCCCCACTATCTTTGAGCCAAAGCCAACCTCACCTGCACGTGGTGCACCCTGCAGACTGATAAACGAGGCTCTGGCGAAAAGAGAGGTAGGGAGCGTAATTGTAAGATGCCCGACTGGGGAAGTACCTACACAGGATACCGCAGCCAAATAACAATTCCAGTAAGTGAATGAGCATTGTTGTGTTCCTGCGAGTGAGTGAGAGGTCACCAGAAAGAAAGGAAAGAAGGAGTATAGGTTAGCATCGGATCAGCGACCTCTTGGTGTTGCTGATCTCCACGGGCGGTGGTGATCGTTTCTCCTAAATAAAAAGAAACCTATCGCCTAAATGTTTTACTAAAACATAACTCGACAAAAGTGTCTCCATTTCACTTCAAAAATCCGAATGTGATAAGGACGTAAAATATAAAAAAATAATTAGAGGAAAGTTGCAATGGCGTTTTTAAAGCTTCACCGATTCGACAATTCGACAACTTAACAAAAAAACCTCGTAAAAACTTCTGTAACAAACGCGAAATACGTCGAGTCTCGAATACATTTTCATAAAAGTATGATAAATTTGCGAGTCGGAAAATTTCATTTTTTTTATTCATTCTGAAATTCAAATGAGAAATTAGATGAATAAGTTTTCTTTGTGCTCAACTGATGTTTGGAAGTGTCGCACAGTGGGGCAGAATCTTAATATATCAAAATTTCGTGTCACGTTGTTTCTCCGCGAAGGAATCCTAAACTGCTGAACCGATTTTAATAAAATTTTGCACAGTGTGTGCAGTTTGATCCAACTTGAGAGATAGGATAGTTTACAACTCATCGGAAAAATTAACGTAAAAAATATTTAAAGGCGATACGAAGTTCGCCGGGCCAACTAGTACTAGCAGAAAATGCGAAAAAACTGGACAGAAAATGCGTTTTTTCCATGAGGACACGGCCGTGTGATGTACGTGAATACGTTATATGCACTAAAATTATCTCAAAATTGCAGCGCTTGCCCCTCCCCTGCACGCGATGTTCCATAGTCCTTACTTAGCGTAATAAATTCTTTGATCCTTCATCTATCCAGTGCAGTAGTGTGATTGAATTTTGAATGGAGATGGTAGATTTGTAGCTGCAACACTTTGGTGTTGCAGCTCTGACTTCCGCCAACTGTATCTCCCAATTTTGTTATTATTAGTTTTTTTTAATTCTACTTTTTTGATCTCTACACCCACTGCCCACCCAACTCTATGTAGTACCACAGTATAAGTAATAGGTAGTACACAGAGTGCAAACGATAGTGAGCTCATTGGATTACTTCTAAACTATATAAAATTTTTAAACAAGCTTGGTTGTGGAATGATTAGCAATGACCACTTTGACTCCGAGGTTGCGGGGTTCGCACAAGACCAAAAAAAACTATGGAACATGACGTCCGGGGGTGGGGGAACCGCTGCCATTTTGAGATAATGTTAGTGCATATAACATATTCACGTACAACACACCCCTTTTTTTGGAGAAAAATTCGTTATACCCAGGCATATTCAGGGGGTGTTATTGCGTGAGTGGGATAAACAATTTGGCTCACAAGAAGGCCGCCGCAAATTCCCAGAACACTCCCGGACCAATCTTGGGGACAAATGAGACTAATTAATAAGCAGCCCCCGCTCTATGGTATTTTGCCTACATTGCGTAATTCGGGTTAATAATATGTTAGGCCTAGTGAAAAAGAGATAGTGTGCGATACAACTACTAAATTAAGGGGTAAGACAAACAGACATGTTCATGCACACAAATGTTTGTCTTGTGCGGGGATCGAACCCGCAACCTCGGAGTCAAAGTGGCCATTGCTAACCATTCAACCACCGAGCTCGTCAAAATGTTGTAACTTAAGAGGGAACTCGAATAAAGACAATACTGTAGAAGCAAATATTTTTTTAAAAATGGAAAAATTCACCTGCCCCTCTAGGTGGGATTTGAACCCACGACCTCTCGATGACCGGTCGAGTGCACTTCCAACTGAGCTACCAGGAAGGTTTGTGTTGCTGACGAATTTTTGCATCTTATATTTCTACTGTTCTATTAAACTATTCACCGCTGCTCTGGAAGACGTATTTAAAACACTGGACTGGAAAAAACGGGGCATCAGTGTAAATGGCGATTACATCTCACACCTTCGGTTTGCCGACGACGTGGTCATAATGGCTGAATCGCTGGAGGATCTCAGTCGAATGTTGACCGATCTCAATGTTGCATCTCGATCCGTGGGGCTGGGGATGAATTTCGACAAGACGAAAGTCATGTACAATGATGTTGTCATCCCTAGCCCGGTTATGGTAGAGAATACACAGATTGAAGTGGTTAAAGACTATGTCTACCTCGGACATTCCATACAGCTTGGCCGGGGTAACTTCAACAAAGAGATCGATAGACGCATTCGATTGGGCTGGGCAGCTTTTGGAAAACTTCGGCACATCTTCACCGCAAAGATACCCCAATGTTTGAAGACTAAAGTCTTCAACCAGTGCGTCCTCCCTGCAATGACCTATGGTGCAGAGACTTGGACACTGACCGTCGGACTGGTCCACAGGCTAAAGGTCGCGCAGCGAGCGATGGAGAGGGCTATGCTCGGGGTTTCTCTGAGGGATCGAATCCGGAACGAAGAAATTCGACGGAGAACTAAAGTTGTCGACATAGCCTTTCGAGTTTGCAAGCTGAAGTGGCAATGGGCGGGTCACATCTGCCGAGTAAGTGATGGCAGATGGGGGAGGAAGGTATTAGAGTGGAGGCCGCGCGTAGGACGACGAAGCGTTGGACGCCCTCCTTCTAGATGGTCCGATGACCTTAAGAAAACGGCTGGAAGCGGCTGGATGCGGAAGGCGGAGGATCGTATTTGGTGGAAAGCATTGGGGAAGGCTTATATCCAGCAGTGGATAGATACAGGCTGATGATGATGATGATGATGATATTTCTACTGTGTGAGTCACAATGTGACGTCATCAACCTATTAAGTAATTACACTACTAAAGTAGGCATAACAGTCCATCGTTGCAGATGAAATTCAGCTATTTTTTGATAACACCAAACTAATTAAATTATTATTATTTAAATAGTTGTCTTGCCTAACTTGCCATATAAATATTTTTTTGAAAAATGGAAAAATTCACCTGCTTAATTTAATGCCACCTGCTAGGTGGGATTTGAACCCACGACCTCTCGATATCCGGGGGGGGGGGGGGAGGGGGGCATGTGAATGTTTCCATTTTTCAAAAAATATTTATGTGGCAAGTTGGCCAAGACAACTATTTAAATAATAATAACTGTAAAAGCAAGTCGTATCGTAATATACATATCGCTTGACTGTGTATGTATATTTTGAAATTGATAGCTAACACAGAGTGCGGAGCGGGCGGCGGGCGCGCGCCGGCCGATCGGATTATCTGTGCGGCATATCGCATCATTGAGCACGGACGCGACGAAAGCTATCGAACATACGATACTATATTTCTGTAACAAACGCTGACGATTGTCATATATTTTTTGACGAGCTCGGTGGTCGAATGGTTAGCATTGGCTAATTTGACTCCGAGCTCGCGTGTTCGATCCCCGTGCAAGACAAACATTTGTGTGAACATGTCTGTTTGTCGCTCGCGCGCCGCCACCCCCGCTGCCATCGCAGCATCTCCTTCCTTTCTGGTGACCTCACTCACTCGCAGGAACACAACAGCCCTTAAGGGAACCGTTATTTGGCTGCGGTATTCTGTGAGGTGGAGGTACATTCCCCAGTCGTGTAGCTTACAATTAAGCTCCCTACCTCTCTTTTCGCCAGAGCTTCGTTTGTCAGTCAGTAGGGTGCACCGCGTGCAGGTGAAGTTGGCTTTGGTTCAAAGATGTTGATGAACCACTTACACCCCCAAAATCATCTCACTCCTGAGATTTGGGTCTCCATCAATGGAAGGAGTTTAGAGCTTACTCCATCACTCTGCTCAACTGCATATAGGCGGAGAAATTTAGTATACTATGAATATTCTATTCTTGAATAATAAATAGAATGACGAGCTCGGTGGTGGAATGGTTAACAATGGCCACTTTGACACCGAGCTCGCGGGTTCGATCCCCGCTCAAGACAAATATTTGTGTGCATGAGCATGTCTGTTCGTCTTGGTCTGGATGTTTTCTATGTATTAAATGTATATATTTACAAAATAAATGTAGTTAAGTATAATATCAGTCATCTAGTATCCATGGTACAATCTTTGCTTAGTTTGGGACTTGGCCGTGTGTAATTTATCCAGGAATATTTATTTTATCCAACGACTCTGTTCACATGGAGCGAAGCTTTAGGCAAAAGCTAGTCTATCGTAAAATACTAACTAGTACATTTAACTTGCTCTCTATAGCAGGTACAAATGTAGAAACATAAAAAAACAATTTCACGTTTCATAAACTTTTTAACACCAGCTTCGACAGCGGATATCGTAAATGAAATCAATGAACGAACGAGCGAACGCGGCGGGCGCGTTAGTAATTTCGTTCCGTGTGTTCTCCTGACCCGGTTAGTGGCGAGTGATGCTTTATTGCACTTTTTATGCAGCGCCCGGTGCAAATGTCGAGACGAAACGTTTACAAAGGCATACTTTTCATGTGTGGAAAGTTCAGGAAACTTCTCGTTGGCAGACTAGATCAATGAATAGAAAAATGAGGGGGTAAAACTGTGAGTAAGTTATTACGTAAATTATATATAATAATTTTAAGTGGGGTGTAAGTGGTTCATCGACATCTTTGAACTAAAGCCAACCTCATCCGCACATGGTGCACACTGCTGACTGACAAACGAGGCTCTGACGAAAATAGAGGTAGATCATAGCGTATTTTGTAAGCTGACTGAATACCGCCGCCAAATAACAATTACCCTGAGGGTTGTTGTGTTCCTGCTTGTGAGTGAGATCATCAGACGTGCGGAGATACTGCGTTAGCAGCGAGGATACCGGTGTACAAGCAATACTTCTCCAATTTTGAGCGTATATGGCTACGGTGACCGCTTTACATCAGGCGGGCTGCATACTCGTGTATTAGTACCCGACATGGTACTAATACACCAGCGTTTTTTTAATGAAATCGCTTATTTTGCAGGAAATTCACCTATTTTAATAAAATTTGAGAGAGTACAAAATTCCATCCAAATTGTTAGAGTCGTTTACGAAATACCAAGATTTACGTATTTTAGAAGAATTGTATAGTTAAAGATAGAAGGATTAATAGCTTACGCCTAAGATTCCTCTTAGACACATAGCTATGTACCCTGCGCTCAAAACTAACTATATACAAAAAGTACACAGGCTTTCACCCAAGTGGACAGACAGACAGAATAGATTATGTTATCCAATCATCATTCAATTGTTATTATTGACCTGTCGTGTATCTATATGACATATGTATGTTGATTCGTCTGGGTAAAATGATTGATTACACTCAAACGCTATGCAATACACATATACATAACTGAAATGTACCTTCTAAAACGTTGAATTGTGAAAAAATCCTCTATACATCTTTGTTTAAAACCCTAATAAAAGCTGAAGCGTAGAACAATGAAATAAAATTATTTAAAATATAATATTAATTTAAATTACTTACATAGGGTTTGGAGGCTTGATAGAAACAATTCGGTATATAACAGGGCACATATAACACTATTTATATATTAATTAATTAGAAACACCACATACGAACTAACACCATTAAGTTAAGTCTCATCCGATAGCATAGTGTACCTCATCACTTTGTTATTCGATACGCGATCGAATTCGATTCCATAGCTGTCATTTTATTTTTAAAATACGTTTTTGGAACACGCCTAGATATTTTTTTTAATTTTTATTTCTTTATTTTTTTTTAAACAGGCGGAGGTTTGCTTGGTACTGGCGAACAGGGCGGTTCGGCTGCGAACGGCGCGCGCAAACCTGACTAACTAGTTTCAGGACGATGCGCCGCGCAGTGCCGCTCACTTCAGGCGGATCCGGTGACCTCATTTCGTTAAACGCAATGAATTATTTTCGAAATGGCAACGCACTGTAGATGCACGCATGTTGTCTTATTGTTTATTATTATAAGGTGGGAATTGGGCTTGAATTTTTACAGTTGTTTAAAGTAGTTATTGTAAATGTATAAACAGAAAGAATTAAATATATAATTAGCATAAATTAAGTGTATATTTTGAGTCTCATTTCGGACAAAGCGCGTTATAAATCACTTTTTAAAATACTAGCACGTAAGAAAAAATTATTCGTAAAAAAAAAATTTTTTTTTTCGTATAACTTGAATACGAGTACGTCTTTAAAATTCAAAAAACGAATGATAACAAAATCAGGGGATACAGTTTGGAGTTGCACCTACATAATCACAGTATAAGTAATGGTACTAACGTATACATATGATAGATATGTAGCTGCAACACCAAACTGTATCCAAATTCAATCACACCACTGGATAGATGAAGGATCAAAGAATTTATTACGCTAAGTAAGGACTATAGAACAGCGCGTGCAGGAGAGGGCGAAGCGCAGCCATTTTGAGATAATTTTAGTACATATAACGTATTCACGTAAAACACACATGCTGGCTGGACACAGTCCATGACATAGCCACACCCCATTGTTTTGTGTTAGAATAATGTACGATAATGAGCTCATCAAGGTATTTTCTCCATCTACAATGGCATCAGTCATCATCTATAGGAGCTTCAGAAGAATCGAATGATAAATATAAACTATGTTTTTAGAAAATACTTTTTCCTATTAAAAATGGTTCAATGTACAAAAATATTAAAAGCTTTTATTTTAACTCCCGACGCAAAAACGACAGTTTGTCTGTTTGTGGCATCGTAGCTCTCGAACGGATGAACCGATTTTAATGTTTTTTTTATTTGAAAGGTGAATTAGTCGGGATTGTTCTTAGCTATGTTTGATGTAAATCGGTCCAGACCAAGATGGCCGCTACCACAAAATTGCGAATTAATTTTTTTTCACAACTCTCTCAATATGAGCATCAAATAATTTTAACAAATTAAAACCAACACCAAACATTACTCTACATTTATGCATGTAGATACAGGCTGATGATGATGATGAAAAAAATATGGTACCATTCTGGAAGTACTATATATACTCATTCAAATAAAAAAAGTTTTTTTCAAATCGGTTTATAAATCACGGAGTAATTAAAAAAAAATACAGCCGAATTTAACCTTTTTTGGAGATTATTAACATGTCGGGGGTTTTTAAATTAAAAATTTTATATTACATACAGGGTGGAAACGATAGACGTGCTCTCACTATACCCTGTCCCAAATATCGGCGGAAAAAGATATCAAAGTTATCTGCGTTCCGAGAAACTTGGTGTGCTCAACAGAGCAAAGCCGAGGGGCAATTTTCGTAATTAAAATATAGTCAAAATTTAGTTTCGATCCAGTCTCAATCTCATATTTGGTATTCTCGTAACACAATATGTAACTTCAAAATTAAATTTAAGCGGGATTATATCGAATTATGAGTGAAAATGAAACAAACATTAAAGAATGTTACTTTGCCGACACAAAGAGTTGATAATAATTAATTAATGAAATCAAGTATATAATTTTAGTCAATTCACAATTCAATCTCGATTCGGTCAACTTTCAATCTGCATTCGTAGAAAAATTACGAGAATTGGCCTTCAGTACTTTAGTTCCTTGTTAAGACTTCTATTGTACAAGTCACTAGTTCGACCTCATATAGAGTACTGTTTATTTATTTGAACTTTATTGACCACAAAATTACATAAGGGTACAAAAGGCGGACTTAACGCTAAAAGCATTCTCTACCAGTAAAACTTTGAATTTTGGAATAGCAGAAATTCATGAATGCGGTTCTAAAGCAAATGAAAGAAAATAAGATCTCGAAAATAGAGATATAAGCTGTACAAGTAAATAAATATTCTATTCTATTCAAATAAAATATACATACATATTGTATTATATCAAAACAATATACATACATGCACATACATTAGGAAGATGACGATCAGTACTTTATTAAACCATCTAAAAGGTAAGTATGGATTTTCTTTTTAAAATTAAATTTGTTTGAAATCTTTCTAAGCTATTCAGGCAGCGCGTTCCAGTGACGTGAATCTTGTAGTGTGAAGGAATCAGACATAAAGCCAGAATGGAATAAATGCAATGGAAAGTTGACGAGTATTGTTACTGTTGACAAAAGGGGGAGAGGGCCAACTAGGCACAAGGGACATAGAGTAAATAAATTTGTAGGGAGTCAAGAATTGCCCGCGGCACGAAAGAGCCTCACAGCAAAGTGCCGCGCGCATTTCCCGCGATTCGGCTCATATGACCGCGAGGACGGTGGAGCCATGAGAGGTGGAGGGTTCTATGTTATTGTTGCTTATTGGTTGATAAGTACTGTCCTCACTTATGGGCCGGGCACCGGAATACCAGCTTGGGCCTTTTGATTCGATTCAGAGATGAGCCATGAGTATCGTCGACGACTCTAAACTTACACGTAGTATAGAACCCTTAAGTTTAAGAAGAGACTTTACCTTTCTTTGTGTGTTCTACTGATTATACAATGGGTTGTGTTCGTATATATATATTTTTTAATAAGTACATAATATATCTAGTAACCATAGGTTTGTTTAGTTTGGGACTAGGTGGCGCTATGTTACCTGTCCAGTAATATTGATTTAAAACCATTAACAATATATAAAAAAACTAGATTTTGTAATAGAAATTGTGCGTCTACGTGTCGCCTGTGAAGGCTCTACGACGCCGTAGCACCGTAGCGAGGTTGCTACGTCGCTACGAGGCTACGCACTACGGCGCCCAAGAGACCTTTCTAACGGCGTTTCAGTGAGTTCCTTCTGAATATTTAAATATAATTGTTGTTCGTTTTACTGAAGTTGTAACCTTGGGCGATGAACTGTAGATTTTTTTTAGAATACAATATAAAAGGTACTAAATGAAAACATAACGTTAGAATGAATAAATTCGACGGAGAACCAAAGTGGTCGACATATCTCTCAGAGTCAGCGAGTTGAAGTGGCAGTGGGCTGGCCACATCTGCCGAGTTAGCAATGGCAAATGGAGGAGGAAAGTCCTAGAGTGGAGGCCACGTATGGGGCGACGAAGTGTAGGGCGCTCCTCTCTAGATGGATAGACGATATCAAAAAAGTGGCTGGTAGCGGTTGGATGCCGAAAGAGGAGGATCGCATATGGTGTTAAGCATTGGGAAAGGCTATATCCAGCAGTGGGTAGATACAGGCTGATGATGAAGAAATAAATGGCGCGTAAGCATGTTTATTTTTTATTTTTATACTACGACGGGTGGCAGACAAGCATACGGCCCGCCTAATGTGAAGCGGTTACCGTAGTCATATTAACGCTCGCAACATAAAAGGTCGCTCGCGCGCCGCCACCCCCGCTGCCAACGCAGCATCTCCTTCCTTTCCGGTGACCTCACTCACTCGCAGGAACACAACAACCCTCAAGGGAGTTGTTATTTGGCTGCGGTATTCTGTGAGGTGGAGGTACATTCCCCAGTCGGGTAGCTTACAATTACGCTCCCTACCTCTCCTTTCGTCAGAGCTTCGTTTGTCAGACAGCAGGGTGCATCGCGTGAAGGTGAAGTTGGCTTTGGTTCAAAGATGTTGATGAACCACTTACACCCCCAAAAAAAATGTACGTGTACACTATCATATTTTCTAGATAACTTAATAGCATATTAATTTATACAGAATACAAAGTAATCTAAGTAAATAATCAAGTGTAAACACATGTAGAACGCAGTTACAGATAAGCAGTACATGCTTCAAACGGCAACAAGAGCCGGCAACAAAAGTTCCCGCGTCGCGTGACGTTATCTTGACGTCGCGGCGGTGAATGTCATATTGTGTCGTCTCGTACACTCATCTAATAACCTCTTTACAGCAGTGGTTCCCAATCTTTTTGAAGTGAAAACTTCTTTAGCGGCGTTGTGCACTTTTTGGTATGGGTAAAAAATGATAAAGTCGCGTCAGGATCACGTGTCCTGATTGAAAATTAGTAAGACAAAGCTGCGTAACTACAAAATTCAACTTTAAGCAAAGACGATACGATTGAGAATTCTTTGAATATTTGAATGATTCGAAATAGTTTCGAAATGTCAGTTTATAAGACAAAGCTGCGAGACTACAAAATCCTACTTTAAGCAAACACGATACGATTGAGATTGCTTTGAATACTTAATGTTTGTGTACGAAAGCGCTATAAATGAATATTGTATTTTACCAAATAAATGATAGTACTGTTATACTGATAATTAAAGCAATTCGTGCGAAATTATTTCCTAACCATTACAAAATATTCAAATATGCACAACGTTAATGTTCTAGTTTTCACTTCTACCGGCACTCCCGGAGTGCAACCCGTTGTTTTTTCGTTCGCGGATTACTACGAGGTTTTTGTTGCGTGTAGGGTCCACAACAGTCTTATAAATCCATTATTCTATAACTCGAGAATTGAGTATTTTGTATAATAGTCCTCAATCTCTTTCATTATAAGTTTGTAACACGGACATAGTTTACCTCTCACGAACCACTCGTGGTCTGCGGCCCACCGGTTGGGAACCTCTGCTTTACAGTATCAAAAATTTTAAAATTCAAACATATTTGCCATAGAGCTTGTGGGCAAATGTAACTATCATTTATAAATAGCTGTTTGGTATAGTTCTTATGAGTTCTTACGATGTATATAGTTATTGTTATTTTTGGGGTGTTAGAAGTTCATCAGCATCTTTGAACCAA
The DNA here is from genome assembly GCA_937001555.2 of Hypsopygia costalis. NCBI lineage: Eukaryota > Metazoa > Arthropoda > Insecta > Lepidoptera > Pyralidae > Hypsopygia > Hypsopygia costalis. The sequence goes on along the minus strand of OW443351.2, from coordinate 1,862,400 downwards.
AGCCAACCTCACCTGCACGTGGTGCATCCTGCTGACTGACAAACGAGGCTCTGACGAAAAGAGAGGTAGGGTATAGCGTATTTTTTAAGCTGTTCGACTGAAGAAGTACCGCCACGTCACAGAATACCGCAGATAAATAACAATTCCTGCGAGTGAGTGAGGTCACCAGAAATGAAGGAGTTGCCACGTTGGCTGCGGGGGTAGCAGCTCGCGAGCGATATTTCATGTCGTAAATGTAAAAAAAAAAACTTTTGACAAAACGAAGTCTCGTTTTATCAAAAAACAAAATAACTTTTATCAAAAAACTTTTGATAAAACGAAGTCTCGTTTTATCAAAAGTTTTTTTTTACTGTTGTCCAGGTAATATTTAAATTTTCTCTAATTTTTTTTCGGCCTAAGCCTTTAGGAGATTACAAAAAAAAAACTTACCGATTTCGTCGAGCCGTCCTCGAGTTTTGCGCTTAGCAACATTCAATTTTATTTATAAAGAAGATAGATATACTGTAAATATAGAATCTGTACCATATTTTGTCCCAAGGCTACCCGGACATATCTCCAAAACTCCATCGGCATGTCCATTGGTCTATCCGCAACCTTGTCAAAATATTTCGTAGTTCAGCAATTTATTTACAAACTGCACGACCTTCGGTAAAAGTTCAGGAAGTGTTGAGGTATTTGAGAAGAATCTTCCTTTCTAAATTTACTGGGCAATTTTCCAGCTGGATAGCCATGAATACATTGTCTTACTAGCTGCGCCCCGACTTCGCACGGGTACAAAGTGGTGTTTTATTTTCCTCGCAATTTTTTCAATTATATGGGAGTATATAAAAGTGTTGCTTTAAGTATTTTACAGGCAATTTTTTAAATTTTTGTCTGCGTAAAAACCATCCTCGTACTTCAAGGGATATTCTAAAAAAAGAATTAGTGAAATCGGTTCAGCTGTTCTCGAGAAATGCGCTTAGCAACACATTCAGCGATTTCATTTTTATATTATTGATAAAGCTAGTATGTGGGACTTCCACGTCCAATGAAAGTTTAGTGCCTTCAAAGTTTTTTAACTGGCAATAGTCGCGACAAAAACTGAAATATATAATTTGTTGACGAAATAACGTCTAATATCGATGAACGCCGGCCGCACGCACGAAAAAGCATGAGTCATTGTCACATTCCGCCTGAGCCGAGCGAGCGAGAGCGCGGAACAAGCGATAGAGCGGCACGATCGGCTTGTGTATCTATCTCTCTCCACTTCATCAGCCTACGTTTTCTTATGAACTTATCATGTAAAATTATCGTCCGTAAACAGAATTTACAGTCACCCAATTTTTTTGCATTTAATTATGGACGTATCTGCTACTCAGAGGAGTTTGACATGATGCCCACAGCCTCTTTCTACAGTCGCGCCGCTCGCCATAGGCAGGGAATCCTCCTCATACATTAGAACTTAAGTTGTCACTTAACTATGTGCTCCAGAGAAGTGGCTTCCCACGTATTATGGTGCCGTGGAATGAAATGCCTGTCTAGATTTTCCCAGGAGACTACAGACAGTATAGGCAGAGGCGGCTTTACCTATAGTGCAGGGTGTGCGTTGCACACGGGCGCAGCGGTCTAGGGGGCGCCGACGATCGCATTTCATTTGCCGCGCCTTGATAATGATTGCACACGGGCGCTACATGGGCTAGAGTATAGGCTCGCCACTAAGTATAGGGTTCTTCAAAAAAGCGTCAGGAGGTTTTTTAAGGGTTGGCGACGTCTCTGATGTTAGACGCGTCCATAAGCTTGTAATGAAAAGTATCGCTCGCGCGCCGCCTTCTCTGCAGCCAACGCAGCAACTTCTTTTTTCAATCAGTGTCAAGAACACAACAACCTTCTAGCTCCTCAAAGATGATGCTGTGCCACTTATCCGCCCAAATACTCATGATGTTTATATTAAAAGAACAACATCGATTATATATAATTCTTTGTAAAAAATTGGTCATTAATCTTTATAATGTGAAATACTCGAATATTTTCTTTCAGACACGTTCAGAGGCAATAAAATTATTATCGCGACACGACTCACGCAAGCCCATGTAACGCTGAAACGTCGCACTTAACACAGATAATTAACGTCCATACACTTTTCAACACATCTGTACTATTTTTGACTTTTCCTACAACATGTGCAAACAAAAAAAAACTTAACTATCAGTAGCATAAAGTTCGAAATAGGTTGTGAAGATCGAATGTCTAGAGTAGTGGATAAAATGCACCGTTAATGCTTTGGAGATAAAGTTCAATATGCCATGGTTTAATAACGATTCGTAATAAAGCTGTGTGCAGATGTAAGAAAAATAAAATCATATAAAATCTAAATATATTTGTTATAATATACCTATATAATTTTAAATACATTGCTGGCTTGCAATCCAACATGACCGACAATGCATATCATAATATTGAAAACGAACTTTATGCCAAATGAAATTATATTATATTACACACCCAAAAAAGGGCCATTTAGTTTTGCCATCTAGCCCAAAGACGGAGCATTAAGCTGCCCCGTCCGGTTATATGTCCATACAAATGTAGAAATGGAATTACTTTGGTCTTTGATGGTGTACGTCCAAAATTATGTATATACGATATGGATTTGTCCCAACATAATCTAGATCGCAGCTACTGGTCTATATCTTATCTTAAAGTAAATTCTCATAAAGACCTAGTGTCGCTTGGGATCTGCAGTTGCGATCTGCGACTGTTGCCCGGCTTGTACCTTATGCACAATCGCATTGTACCTTAGTGAGCAGCGCGCTCACACTGCACCGCACTACGCGACGTAGCGCGCGAAAGCGTTTTTTTGCGACGCGCGGTGCCTCAACAGCGCGCTGTTGAGGCAGCAACGCCTCTACGCGGAAGAGCGGTGCGCCCGACTATGACTTTCGCGCGCTATATCGCGTAGCGCGATGCAGTGTGGGCAGCACCTTAAAGATGTCAAATAGCTTATTTTGTCAGGGACGTCTCAATAATATAACCATAAGTGAAAGAATTACTTCGATAGCACAAAAAAATCTCGAGATAATTACGTTATTTTGAAAATCACAATTTTGGTCTTTCCCGAAAACGCTCCTTACAAAAGGCTACTGAGTTATGACGTCACATGTTTGTATTTTGTATGCATCAAATCAGAAATTTGTACGATAGCTATGTTAAATATTACGTTTATGTAATTAGTATCATAATAAAAGTTATAATATTTTTTATTGCTTCTCCAATGGAAATATTTCTTTTAATATTTTTTCATACTTTTAAAATGAACTTTCCCGGCAAACTTTGATCGAGCCTAAAATAAGTCGGACGGAAGATATTAGAATGAAAGTTTGCAGATCTTTATAGTTTTGTGTATTTTACGATATTGTTAAATAATTTATCTAATCTCATACTGAAATTTACACATTAAAAAACTAAACACAGTATCTTAATGACAGTCTTTACGCACAAGCTATCAAAATAAATTTAAAAAGTTATTTTTCGATACAGCTCTTCTAAGGACAACTGTATCGTAAAATAACTTTTTTACCATTTCGATACAGCTTCAGCCCTGGATACAGGTATTTTAAACAGGTTGCAATGCAAATACATTGCAACTTTGCAAAATTTTTCTACATAATCTGTGAACGAGGCGCCGCGCGACGCGTCGCGCATGCGCACTACGCATGCTCGATCTGCAAATGGATTTATAAGTAAGAATTATAGCTGTTAAATTAACTTCATGGTTGTATTTAAAATATTATTATCATATATTTCATGAGATTAGATAAAGTAGTGTATGAAACTGCACATAATTAGGTATTAAAATACTCGTGTGGTCTATTATAACATTCGCCTTCGGCTCATGTTATAAACTCACACTCGTATTTTAATAACCCTTATTATGCAACAGTTTCATAAACTACTATTATACAATTTTTGAACATTGTCAAATAGCCTATTGCAACTTTAAATTACAATAACAATTTACTGGTAACTGGCCTTATAAAATATGTTTCCTCGCCGTGGTCTGTCCCCGCCGTTACAAAAGAGTGAAGTTATCGACAGACGCATTTCGCCGACAGTCGCTGAGTGAGCGTTTTACGATGACGATGATTAACTGTCATCGGAGCGGACTGCCGATGGTGAGTGCTCCACTTTTATCACAGTTTTGCGAACTCTAATTGGGTTACTTTTTGTTTTGTGAGTTAAGACTAAGCTTCAACATATTATATTTACGAGCTCGGTGGTCTAATGGTTAGCAATGGCCACTTTTACTCCGAGGTCGCGGGTTCGATCCCCGCACATGACAAACATTTGTGTGCATGAACATGTTTGTTTGTCTTGGTCTGGGTATTTTCTATGTATTATAAGTATGTATTTAGAAAAAAAAATGTATTTAAGTACATTTATCAGTTGTCTAGTACCCATAGTACAAGCTTTACGCTTAGTTTGGGACTAGATGGCGCTGTGTAAAATCGTCCAGAAAATATTTATTTATATACTCGTACATTCTGGACGAGCCCGGTACTTTGTCTCCGAGGTCTTGGGTTCGATCCCCGCATAAGACAAATATTAGTGTGCATGAATATGTAAGGAGCTCGATGGCGTCGTTGCGCGTATCAGTCTAATCGAACATGCAAGTTAAGCAACATAGACCGCAGCCTGTCTGTAAATAAATAAATATTTCTGGACAGTTTACACAGCGCCATCTAGTCCCAAATTAAGCGCAAAGCTTGTGTTATGGGTACTAGCCAACTGATAAATGTACTTAAATACATTTTTTTTTTGTAAATACATACATAAAGTACATAGAAAACACCCAGACCAAGACAAACAGCCATGTTCATGCACACAAATGTTTGTCTTGTGCGTGTCTATGGATGGTTTTATTTATCAGGAGCTCCTCCGTGCTTTGGAGGGCACGTTAAACCATCGGCCACGACTGTTGTCATTAGAAGACAGTCGTTAAGCCAAGTCAGTGGCCTTATGGCGGCTTGAAAACACAGGCCACTGCCAACCCGCAGTTGAGCGGCGTGGTGGAGTATACTCTTTAGAATATATATTTGGAGTGGACCACCCTTATCACTTAGGCATAGTATAAATAGAGAAGTAAGGTAACTTCATACAAACGCACCGAGCGCGGTTTGTATGTGAGCGCGCCCGTACGTATGGCCGTCGCACGCACACACTGACAACATTTATAGGAGGTTATATGGAGCGCCAGTCGGGATGTTTAGAGGGAACGATGCTTAGACTTGTGTTTAAATTGAATTGTTCACTCAAAGAGCTAGCCATACAATTGAATGCCTACTTTAACGAGTTGGCCGCGACATATATAAAAACAATTTATTTGTAGTAGATATGCAATAAATATATAAATAAATAAATATTCCAGGGGCCTTACCACAAGCTCTAAACGCAGGAATGGAACCATCATGGTTGCGAATTTATGAATGAAATTCATTGATAAATACGCAACCATCATAGTTCCATTCCTGCGTTTAGAGCTTGTGTTAAGGCCCCTGGACAAAATACACACTGCCACTGCCATCTAGTTCCGAACTAGCAAAGCTCAAGAGACTTAGGGTACAACGTATATGTAAGCTGCCGCACTGGGGAAGTACTCACAGAAGCCCAATAACAATTCCCTGGAGGGTTATTCAATTTTATTGAATAACCCAGGGTAAAGCGATTATTTATTAAGATTATGTTATTAAGCGAGTGAGGTCACCAGAATGGAAGTTGTTGCGTTGGCAGCGGGGGTGGTAACGCGCGAGCGATATTTCATGTTGCGAGCGTTAATATGACTACGGTAACCGCTTCGCGTCAGGCGGGCCGTATGCTTGTCTGTCACATTACGTGGTATAAAAAAATACTTGTACTATGGGTTCTAGATATCTTATATAATACTTAAATACATTTTTTCTAAATCTACTTTTTTAGTATATCAGACGAGCTCGGTGGCGTAGCGGTCAATGACGCGGCTTCGACACCAACGCTCGTGGGTTCGATTCCCACATAGGACAAACATTTGTGTGCATGAACATGTCTGTTTGACTTGGTCTGGGTGTTTTCTATGTATCATAAGTATGTATTTACAAAAAAAAAGTGTATTTACGTATGTTTATCAGTTGTCTAGTACCCATAACACAAGCTTCGCTTACTTTGGGGCTAGATGGCGCTGTGTAATTTGTGTGACAATATTTATTTATGTATTTGTTGTTATAGCGACAACAGAAATACATAATCTGTGAAAATTTCTACTGTCTAACTATCACGGTTCTTGAGATACAGCCTGGTGACAGACGGACGGACGGACCGACGGACGGACGGACAGCGGAGAATCAGTAACAGGGTCCGTTTTACTCTTTGGGTACGGAACTTTAAAAACGTAAAGAGCTATGTTGATTTAATTTTGAAGCATTATTTAGGTACATTTTAATTATATCTTTGAGATATAAGTTGTGCATCTCAGTACCTAATGAAATGAAAAAGTGCAATGTAAAATTCCACTCACATAAAAAATCCAACAAATTCTCTTTAACTTCACGTCACTATTAAAATATTGTTCACTTTATTAAACAGTACTATAAGATAGCCTTATAATAAAACCGTCCACGACACTCAAGTGATACCAAATAAATGGAATAATTAGAATAATGCGAAATGTTTGAATCAGCTATTGGCAAAAATATATATCACTCACCTCTTGAAAATTCGCTATGCATCACCGAAACGGACATTCACTCGCATACCACAACACTGTATCATTTACATAACTCACTGTCTTAATGTATTTTTGGGGATATCCTAATATTTTGGCGACGCGTAAAAGGGATATTAGTTATTTTAGAATGTGAATCGTTTGGTCGATCGGAAGTTTTCGTTAAAAATAAACGGCGCGTGCCGGCGCACGCGCTCGACACGAATGATCTAAGAGTAGTGATGTGCGTAGGTGTTATCGAAGTATTGCATGGTATTTGGTGTTTATTGACATGAATATGTCTTTAAAATTGCTTTCATAGGGAGGCATTTAAAAATAAAACCGGACAAGTGCGAGTCGGGCTCGCCCACCGAGGGTTCCGTACGTAGGAATAATACTTATAAATAAGAAATAATGTGTCGGAAAAAATAAATAAAGTATATTTTGCAATGTGAGCATTCAATTTGAAATTTCGAAAAAATATAGACCCCCTATTTTTTAAGATTTCATTACAAATGTGTAGTTTTGAGATTTATTCTTGTACTTGTAGTCTATAACGATGTTACTTGCCAAATTTCACAGTTCTAGGTCAACGGGAAGTACCCTATAGGTTTTGATTTCCTTGAGATAATGTCGAAATATGCGTTTTTTGCTGAATAAACGGCCGTAACTTTTTTTTACGTAAACTTAGCAGTTTGATTTTTTTACAACTTCATGGGACCGTAGACCTGAGTATACAGGTCAAATTTCAGCTTGATACCTCCACGCATTCTCGACATAGAGGGTCTTGACAGACAGACAGACAGACGGACAACAAGTGATCTTATAATGGTTCCGTTTTTCTTTTTGAGGTACGGAACCCTAAAAACGAATGATAACAAAATCGGGGGATATAGTTTGTTGTTGCAGCTACAAATCTATCATCTCCATCCAAAATTCAATCACACCACTGGATAGATGAAGGGTCAAAGAATTTATTACGCTAAATAAGGACTATGCGTGCGGAGGATGGGAAAGCGCTGTCATATAAAGATATTTTTTGTGTCTATAACGTATTCACGTCAACACACGGCCGTGTCCATGACACAGCCACGCCCCATTTTTTTATCTATTATGTTGCGTCTCCGGGGGAATTCGCGAATAGTAATAAATAATAAATATTCCTGGACAAATTACACACGGTTATCTGGTCCCAAACTAAGCAAAGCTTGTACTATGGGTACTAGATAACTGATATTATACTTAAATACATTTTTTTTTGTAAATACATACATATAATACATGGAAAACGACCAGACCAAGACAAACAGACATGTTCATGCACACAAATGTTTGTCTTGTACGGGGATCGAACCCGCGACCTCGGAGGCAAAGTGGCCATTGCTAACCATTCGACCACCGAGCTCATAATGGAGAGCGCAGTCACCATGATTACCATAGAATAACAAAGAGTAATTACCATGAAAATGCCAGCCACCCCTGCTGCCGATACAGAATTTCTTCAGGAGTTTCCTTACCCAGTCTCAAAACTGTACAGTTCTTTAGGGCAGAGGGCGATTTTTCGGGTCTAGTTTTTATAATTAACCGGAGTCCGGATAGTTGGTAATACAATATTATACTCGTTGTTTTAATAGTCTGTAACTGTACGTATAAATGTATTTATTACAGTTTAGTAATATAAAATCTGAGAATGACAATCTCTCTTCTTGAAAAAATAGTCTAATTTTCATTTGGTCGACACGAATTTACTATACAACAGCTTAATTGCGATTTTATTGAATGCTATTTGTGGGCCTATAGGAAGGAAGTAACGGATATAATGTTTGTATTGAAAATGCACAAATACATTTTTCACACGCAAGTTATGAAATGTCGCCGTCGAGCTCCTCATAGAAGCTATGTGAACCCGTAATTACTACGAATTTTGACGTTATAACTATTTTTAAATACTCGACCAATTAGAATTCAATGTAAACTTATTTTTTATACGATTAATATACCGCTAAATCGTTTATGAAAATAGGCAATAAATATAATAAGTATTTCGGTTCCAAAGATATTGTTATTTCTAAGAAGTTGTCGGTATATCGATAATTCTACCGTACATCACTACGACCGCCGAGATCGCGCGATGTTTCATGCATGACCGGTCGACATGTACAATATTTTAACTAAACGCACATTAGTTATCCCGAAATATGCGCATTTGTAACTCACAACATATTTTAACATAATTATTTAGTGAGCAACTTCTGTAAGCTGTTTCAATTAGGATGTCCAACAAACATGTAACGTCTGCATGTAGGTATATGTTTTGACGAGCCCGGTGTCGAATGGCTTGCAATGGCAACTTTGACTCTTTCGTCGGTTAAAAAAATACAGAATATTTTTGGACACTTACTTAAAAATAGTATAGCCATATTGTCTAGTTAAACACGGTCAGTTACGATAACGGTTAACGATCTACGGTTAACTATTACAGTACACACATTCGGTTATAGCTGTGGTTATAGCACAGAATAATATACTCTAGTTATAGTGTGTCGTAAACATAACTACACTAAGGCCGTTCTATATACCTGTCGCACAAATCATTACTAGCGCTGTTTTAATTACCCGTCTTAGTTGTAGCTGTTACCGTACTCAAACTTTTATTCAATGAACTAGCTGACCCTTGTCTTCTTAACAATGAATATTGAATTCGAATTGGTTTCGCGCAATCTGTCAAATGTCTGACAGTTATGTCAAATGACAAAAAGTTACATTGGAAAATTTAATATGGTGGTTCAATATTCATAAATGTTGTTCCTATATGTTGTGTTTGTTTTTGTTTTAGGTTTGTCAACAGCTCGCCTGGTTCTATGAAAGATACTAAATTAAAATTTATGTACATTCACGAGGCTAATTCGCCGCAGAGTCACCTACTAAGCATAGTCACATACTCAGATATCTATACATTGTCAATAAAAAGCATTGTCATTGGCGAGAACATCAGGAGCGCCATAAAGAAGAATTGATTGATTGATTCAGTTTTCCTAAAATATCTAATTTTCCGTACAACTTTCTTATTTTTAGGGTTCCGTACCTCAAAAGGAAAAACAGAACCCTTATAAGATCACTTTGTTGTCCGTCTGTCTGTCTGTCTGTCAAGAATTTCTATGTCGAGAATGCGTGGAGGTATCAAGCTGAAATTTGAACTGTATACTCAGGTCTACGGTCCCATGAAGTTGTAAAAAAATCAAATTGCTAAGTTTACGTAAAAAAAATTATGTAAAAAAACTTTTAATTTAAACGGTTTTATTGAAAATAGTGTACTAAAAGCTAAAAAATAATTCGGTAGGTCGGAGGTTTCAGTCATCACACCCCTCTCCCTCATCAGTCTAAGGCATTGATCAGACAAAATAATAAAATCGTTGGGCGTAGCGTAAACTGAGTTGACTGGATGGAAACACGGGCCCAACGATTTTATTATTTTGTCTGATCAATGCCTTAGACTGATGAGGGAGAGGGGTGTGATGACTGAAACCTCCGACCTACCGAATTATTTTTTAGCTTTTAGTACACTATTTTCAATAAAACCGTTTAAATTAAAAGTTTTTTTACATAATTTTTATTTTCAAGTTTTTAGTTTCTAATTTCATTACATAGTACTTCTCGTTCTATTAAGTTTAGATTTGACTTTTGTCATTATTTTTTTTACTTTTAAATTTGTCTTGTATTCAAATGAATACCCATATTGAAAAAATGGGTATCAAATGATACCCATATTGAAAATTGAGACGATATGTAACCGCGCCAACCGGCCATTTTGTTGACGGCCATCTTGGATTTTATAATATTCATCGTGAACTGTGTTCTACTAGTTAAGCCCTTTCATTTGATACCCATATTGAGGTAGTCGTGACAAAATTTGTAAATCGCCATTTTGTAGAGGCGGCCATCTTGGATTTTCATTTCTTTTCATGTGAACTGTATTCTTCTAGTCAAGCCTTTTCATTTGATACCCATATTGAGGTAGTCGTGACAAAATTTGTATACCGCCATTTTGTAGCAGCAGCCATCTTGGATTTTCATTTTTTTTTCATGTGAACTGTGTTCTACTAGTCAAGCCCTTTCATTCGATACCCATATTGAGGTAGTCGTGACAAAATTTGTAAACGGCCATTTTGTAGCGGCGGCCATCTTGGATTTACAATGAAACAGAATTTATTTAATTGTATTGTCACCAGAACTAAAGGTGTATACCAAATTTCAGATCAATCTGTCAACAGGAAGGGGGTCAAATTTCAATTACTAGATTTGACCCAAGAATAAATAATAAATAAAACAAACGGGGTGAGCTAAATAAAACCGTTTAATAAAAAAGTTACAGCCGTTTATTCAGCAAAAAACGCATATTTCGACACATTCTCAAGGGAATCAAAACCTATATGGTACTTCCCGTTGACCTAGAACTATGAAATTTGGCAAGTAACAACGCTATAGACTACAAGTACAGGAATAAATCTCAAAACTATGCATTTGTAAATAGATCTTAAAAAAAAATAGGGGGTCTATATTTTTTATAGGGTGTCGAAATTTCAAATTGAAACTACTAGTTCAAATGGGGTATCATATGAAAGGGCTTGATGTACACATTGCAAAATATATTTTATTTATTTTTTTCGACGCATTATTTCTTATTTATAATGAAAAATATCAAATTTAATATTGATACTACGTACGGAACCCTCGGTGGGCGAGTCCGACTCGCACTTGTCCGGTTTTTTTTACTTTAGAGATAGCTTAGTGTCGTAACAAAAGTTATAGAATTTTTGTTTTTATTCGTGAAAGCGTAACGAACAAGTAGGGTTATAATGTGTGCTAACTGACAGATGTGTATACTGATTTTTTGTACATATTTTGCTCAATCAAGTATTGATTTTCAGCGAAATTCATTGAGCTTATGAAATCGTCCGGTCGTTCTGTCTGTCCGTTGCCATGAAACTCAAAATTTCGAAATTCTGACTTCGGATTCGTTCGTGTAGAGCATCAAAAAGTAGTAATGTAAAGTGACCTTGGTTTTCCAAACCAAGTTGTTTTTAAGTGACCGGCGGCATCGAGGCGCGACGACGTGTCACGGAGCGGAGAGCTGCGCTGGGCCACACGACGTCTTCGCGTACGACGAATCGAACAGCTGCGTTCACAAATATTAGCCTTTGACAAGGCTAGCTTGTTCTATTTTATATTTGCTGCTGCAACTGCACTTTTCAGTGCATTTCTTCTGTATATGATGTTTCTTGTATCTCTGATATATTTTGTTTCTTATAGTGCGGGTAGTCGCTACACCGCCTATCACAGATTGCTTTCAGAGCCGCAAAAGTCGACCGGAAGAGATCTCTTAAAAGGGTAAGTCACCCTTGTACACATATTCTAGAATACTTGTTAACTAATTATTATTACAATAAAGTTTAACAAACAAACAAACATGAACTTTGCCTTTTATAACAAGATCCCAATCTCTCATAAATCCACACCTGACTTTAATAAATGCATGATTTTCATACCGTCGTAAATTACTCCCGCCCTCTTATCTTTCAGTTTAATTTATTACTTTGCGATTGAATAAACCATTGATTAGTTCTGGTTTTCGATATATGTTTTTTAATTATATTACGGGGAGGGTTCGGATGAGCTATTTGATTTGATATCTGCCGCTGAGTTCCAATATTGTACAACTCGCCATAAATTAAAATTCCATCCATTAGTGGAGTGCCTGGAGCGCTAAAATCATAGAAACCTCGGACTTCCGTTACAGTGAATGAAAAAAAAAAGAAAAAATTGGAATGAATTGCTAACAATATAAATAAAAAAGTTTACCTATTGTAAATTTGTGCTTTTGATTCTAAAAAAAAATGGATAATTATGATAATTCAAATAGAATGAGGCATATTAGACTGTAAAATGGTTTTTTATATCATAATTAAGTTAATGTATATTAGGGTTCCGTAGCCAATGCCAAAATAATTGAACCCTTATGGATTTGACATGTTTGTCTGTCTGTCTGTCCGTCCGTATGCCACAGCTAACCAGGATTTTTCGCAGGATTTTCCTTCCCACCTTATTTTACTAATAACTTATTTTCCTCTTTCAAGGTGAGTGTCCAAGCCTCGCATCCGTGCATCAAAATAGGTCTAATAACTGTTTTGTAGACACGAATCTTGGTTCTTCTGCCTATCAGCTTGGACACTAGAACTGGTGAAGACCAGCTGTACTGGGGCTATTTGAATGTGAATAACAATGTCATTTTCCCATTGATTCGTGTCCGTAACCGTATACCCTAGGTACTTAAATTTGCATACGCCTTTGGTTTAATATAAATAATTTAAAATTAAACTGTGGTAAAACAAAAACTATTTTATTTAAATTGACAACTAAAAATAAGGCTACCTTGGACGTTAAATTAAATGGTGAAAAAGTAGATACAATTAATAATATATAAAATTTTTGGGTACATATATCGATGAATACCTAAATTGGAAAAGTGAAATTACAGCAATTGAAAATAGTTTATCATCAGCCTGTTTTGTAATACGGATCCTTCGAGATGACATAAATGTAGATCGACTAAAATTGGTTTATTTCGCATTAGTTGAATCAAAATTAAGATATAGCATAAAGTACTGGGGAAATAGCTATAAATACTATATACATAGAGCATTTGTATTAAAAAAAAAGCTATACGTGCAATGGTAAGAATACCACCTTGGGAATCGTGTAGACCATATTTCTGTGACCTTGCAATTCTAACCGTTCCAGGTCTCTATCTACTTATATTGCTCACGTACCTTAAAAAACAATTGTCTAAGACTGAGACAGAGGAAGAAAGAGTATTACGGGAAGATACTAGAAGAAAGAACTTACTAACAGACGTAACACCCGGGTTTAACATAGTACTACATAGTGCACATTACCAGGCTAAAAAAGCATACAATGAGTTGCCTAACAAGTTGAAAGACATTCGAAGCGTTCATCTCTTTAAATCGAAATTGAAATTATGGCTGTTGCAAAGAAACTTTTATGACGATAACGAATATTTTAATTATAATAATAACAATACTGACATACTATGTTTTTCATTGTTTTTTACTTTTATTATGGATTTTATGGATATTAATGTTGTGTAGTGTTTTATATTGTTGAGACCCTGTTTACTTGACAATTGTATTGTACAATTTTATATAATAAATAAAGTAAAAAAAAAAATCAAACACAATTGTAAATTGTTACTGAATAAATTGATTGATTGATTGATTACTGTCTCTCACATTGCTAAGAGCGGAAGTCAAATTCCAAAAGCTTCTTACTCCTACTAATTTCTTCTAACTAAATTCGTTGTGAGTTCCAAGGCAGCCGTAATCTTACCCATGCAATGGACTGCAATGGGCATCACTGTTCATTGCCTTTTCTGGTGGTCGCTGCTGTTAATCCTGGCTGCACAGGACACATAGTGGTGGGAATGGGTGGTCGGCCCCCGTCCCGTTAAAAAAAATATTATTAATAATTATAATTAATTATTAAATGACATAATAAACCTAAGGTACCTCATCTCTCTCTCCAAAAGCAAGTCAAGCTAGTTAGGTAAGTAACAGCCGAGCGAGTGAAGCTAGCGAGGATCGACTTGCTTTCACAGAGCCCCCTCTCTAAAAGCAAGGTAATGTATGCGTTTTTACGTATGCGGTGCGGTGCGATTTGTCGCTGCATCTAGTTCCCGAAAAGCAGATAAAGTAAGTAAAACGCTATCCAAATGATGAGCCAGTGAAGTGTGTTTGTTTGCCACCTTCGTAGTATAAACAATACTCAACCATACTTCGCAGTATAAATAATACTAATTACCGGTGCTCTGTAATGTTTTTTGGCAGAACCTAAGAGCTTAACTCTTGTTTTCTTCACAAAAAATAATAGTGAATGGGCTCCATATTGTTAACCGGTTTAGGTCCCCTCGCGTACCGCGACCTGTCAATTCTGTACGAGGCGTTGTACAACGCTGTGCCCACCATGGGACAGCGGCACGCAAAAGGATAATTATCAAAAGCAGGAAAAAAAAAATACACAATTTGAACGAACAATGTGTGATTATTTAAGCCTATTGATCAATTGGTCATAAAGAAAATCAGAAGCTAATGTTAGCAAAGTATAAACTACACTTATATAAAAATAAACTAATCTAAAACTAATAAAAAACATACATTATTCCTCAAAAATATCGGCCCCATGCGGCAGAGAAGCAAGAACACTGGCTGCGTTTCCTCGCTGAATCGCAATGCTGACTTTTTGAGCAAAGAAAAAGCCAACCCTCCTGTCCCCAGAGACGGCAAACTGTTTTGAAGAAACTACTGAAAGATTTCTTTTTCCATTGAACCCCATAGACCAAATGTCTCTACTCCAAACGGCATAAAGAAACTTCTTTCAGCTTTCCCAGAACTTTAACTTTTTTATCTGCCAACTATTTCAAACATCCGTTCTATTTGGCACATTAATCAAAATTTCTGTTCCGTCAATCTTCACAAAATCTTCAAAAACAAAATTCTAAGTAAATAACTAGTAAAATTATAGAAAATAATAATAAACAGGTAAGCGGTGAGGTAAGAACAGAATTTAGCATTTTATGAAACTTACTTTTTTTAAGGAATTTGATCCGAACCAATTATTCAGTAATATAAAATCATACTCGGCAATGATAATGTATTTAATAAAACTAAAAATATATACAGTATACATTTAAAATCTTTAAGTCTGAGAAGAGATTTTGCGTCCCTTTGTGTGTTCTACCGATTGTACAATGGGGTGTGTTCAGAGGAGTTGTTTGACATGATGCCCACTCCTTCTTCTACAGTCGCACCGCTCGCCATCGACAGAAAATTCATCCTCGCACATTGAACTTAAGCGGTCGCGTACTGTGCGGTTCAAGAGAAGTTTCTCCCGGCGTACTGTCAAGCTATCTGAACTGCCTGTCGAGGTTTTCACGGGAGACTACAGCATGGGGTTCTTCAAAAAGGGCGTGAAGAGGTTTTTACAGGGTCGGCAACGCGCGTGTGATGCCCCTGGTGTTACAGGCGTTCATAGGCTACGGTAACTGCTGATACGTACTGTTGGTACGGTAACGCCTGATGGAAATCAGCCGGGCCGTATGCTTGTTTGTCACAGTGGTATAAAAAAAAAGAATAGCTACTTTGCGTCAAAAAACCGCATCGCCGTCAAGGGGTAATATGCCCAGCAGGCTAGCAGCATTGCTATGCTGGATGGCAATGCTTATGCGCTGGGCGAAAAAAGGCCAGCCCTCAGAGTGCTTAGTGCAAGTTTTTTGTTCGCGTTCAATCATGTCAACGTAAACAAACCGACCAAATATATTAGTTGTGATAAGACGCGTGTTACATATCAAAATTATGTGGCTTACTTGCTCACATTTGAGTATGTAACATGTGTTTTTTTTTATATATATATATATTAGCTCAGCATATTGGCTCCACTTCGCCTGATGGTAAACGAAAAGAAGAGCCCCAATCGCAACGGCAACAGACAAGAGACCTTGATGTCTTGTCAGTTGACGCTGCCATGCTGGCCTACAAGATGCTTCTTCACGCTTCGCTTGAAGGATCCCATATTGTATGATTGAGGAAATACATATGCCGGCAACGCGTTCCACTTTTTAATAGTGCGACATAGATAGGAGTTGCCAAACTTTTTAGTACGCGACGGAATGATACCAACGGTGAATTTGTGGTACCGCAAGCCAGTACGTGTTGTTCGGTGACGGAAAGGAGAGGAAGGGATAAGGGAAAACGGTTCTTCAGAGCACTCTCCGTGGTATAGGCGGTAAAATACACTTAGCGAGCCAATATCTCTCCGGAGTTGAAGAGGTTCAAGATTCTTGGTGACCTCTTCGTCACCAATTATGCGGACCGCTCGTCGCTGCAACCTGTCGAGAGCCTCAAGGAGATACTGGGCGGAACCATCCCAGAGATGTGAGCAGTACTCCACGCAGGCCCGAACTTGAGTCTTATACAAAAGACAAAGCTTGTCCGGCGCGAAGAAACGACGCACTCTGTTCAGGATCCCCAGTTTCTTTGAGGCTGTTGAGATGTGGCTCTCAATATATTCCCTTTGGTTAAGGTTGCAGCGAATATCTATGCCTAGCATGTTCAAGCTCTCGCGCAAATTGAGCGAAGTGCTCTGAAGGCTGGGGGTAGGAAGGAATGGAGATGTTTTAGTGGTAAACGCGCACACTTGAGTTTTCTTAGTATTGAACTCGACCAGATTGCTGGAACCCCATTTAATAGTGAGATCCAACACCCGATCCAATTCAACGACAAGAGTCTCCCGTTTCTCGCCGATTTCTGTCCTACCAGCACCAGGTCGTCCGAAATATCGCCCATGAACCGTACTGTCGTCAGCATAGCAATGTATGTTTCCTAGAGATAGCATGTCATTGATATGAAGCAGAAAGAGGGTGGGCGATAAAACGGAGCCCTGGGGGACGCCCACATTCACTGGCATGAACCGCGAAGCGCAACCGTCTGCAAGAACGCGGATTCTACGCTCATGCAGGAAGCTAGCAATCCAATCACGAAGCTGGACAGGCAGACCGTATGCCGGAAGCTTGGAAAGAAGTTCTTTGTGCCAAACCCGATCAAACGCCTTGGCAATATCTAGGCTGATTGCCATAGATTCGCCATGTTTATCGATTGTCTCACCCCAGAGGTGCGTCACATACGCTAGAAGATCACCCGTTGAACGTTTCGACCTAAAACCATATTGACGGTCATTAATTAGGGAACAATCTTCTAGGTAGCGGATCAGTTGGTTATTGAGGATCCTCTCCATGACCTTGCACAGTACTGAGGTTACGGCTATGGGGCGGTAATTTGATGGATTCATGTGTCTGGTAACTTCACGATATGAAACTTTTTCTCAATTTAGTCGGCTTGTAAACTTTAACACGGTCGCATGTGAGCAAAAAACTCGTACTAATCACTCTGGTCGCGAGAAGAGTCGACTAGACGCTTAGAGATGTTTCTAAACAAGGTGCGTGCGCTTGGACCCTATGAGCCAAGTGTTTCGACCCCAAACTGCTCAAAAACGTATAAATAAATAAATATTTCTGGACAATTTACACAGCGCCATCTAGACCCAAATTAAGCGCAAAGCTTGTACCATGGGTACTAGATAACTGACATATACTTAAATACATTTTTTTGTAAATACATACATATAATACGTAGAAAACACCCTGACAAAGACAAACAGACATGTTCATGCACACAAATATTTGTTTTGTGCGGGAATCGAACCCGCGACCTCGGAGTCAAAGTGGCCATTGCTAACCATTCGACCACCGAGCTCGTCAATACATACTACATATCATTTTATAAAATACTTTATATTATTATTACTAGACAGTATTCAGAATTTGATAATTATATTATACTTTACTGAATAAAAGCATGTAATAGTATTTAAAATGAATAACCGATAAGGCTGCCTCGCGCTACGTAATTAGCTTAGACCTGAAAGCTCTATTTCATTTACAGGGACTTCCTATTCTACGTAATAATCTTTTAATACCTAAGTGAGTTAACGTGGCGTAGTACTGCATTTTAAAGGTATGAATACACATGACAATCTAGCGGCTTGGTCTGGATGTTTTCTACGTATTCTAAGTATCTATTTAAAAAAAAATGTATATCAGTTATCTAGTTATTTTTTTGAAAAATGGAAAAATTCGCCCCCCCCCGCCCCCCCCCCCTAGGTGGGATTTGAACCCACGACCTCTCGATGACCGGTCGAGTGCTCTTCCAACTGAGCTACCAGGAAGGTTTGTGTTGCTAACGAATTTTTGCATCTTATATTTCTACTGTGTGAGTCACAGTGTGACGTCATCAACCTATTAAGTAATTACACTACTAAAGTAGGCATAGCAGTCCATCGTTACAGATGAAATTCAGCTATTTTTTGATAACACCAAACTAATTAAATTATTATTATTTAAATTGTTGTCTTGGCCAACTAGCCAGATAAATATTTTTTGAAAAACGGAAAAATTCGCCTGCCCCCTCCTAGGTGGGTGGGAAAAAATAGCTGAATTTCATCTGTAACGATGGACTGCTATGCCTACTTTAGTAGTGTAATTACTTAATAGGTTGATGACGTCACACTGTGACTCACACAGTATAGAAATATAAGATGCAAAAATTCGTTAGCAACACAAACCTTCCTGGTAGCTCAGTTGGAAGAGCACTCGACCGGTCATCGAGAGGTCGTGGGTTCAAATCCCACCTAGGGGGGGCAGGCGAATTTTTCCATTTTTCAAAAAATATCTATCTGGCAAGTTGGCCAAGACAACTATTTAAATAATAATAAGTTATCTAGTTCCCATATTACAAGCTTTGTTTAGTTTGGGACTAGATGGCAGTGTGTAATTTGTCCAGGAATATTTACTTATATTGTTATTTACATGTCTCTAACTAACAATCAACCTTAGATGGCACACATTGGATTTTGGGGGGAATTCGCCCTTGTTCTCCCAGTCCTTTGATAGATTCCCGTTTTTTTTTATACCAATAAGATGGGAAACAAGCATACGGCCTGCCTGTATTAAGCAGTTACCGTAGCCTAACACCAGAGGCATCACATGCACATTGCCGACCCTGTAAAAACCTCTTCACGCCCTTTTTGAAGAACCCCATACTGTAGTCTCCTGGGAAAACCGCCACAGGCAGTTCATTCAAAGCTTGATTATTTGGCTGCGGTATTCTGTGAGGTGGAGGTACATTCCCCAGTCGAGTAGCTTGGAAACTATGCTATGCCCTACCTGTCTTTCGCCAGAGCCTTGTTTGTCATTCGGCAGAATACACCGCGAGCAGGTGAGGTTGTCTTTGGTTTACGCCCCCTACCTCTCTTTGCGCCAGAGCTTCGTTTGTCAGTCAGCAGGGAGCACCGCGTGCAGGTGAAGTTGGCTTAGGTTCAAAGATGTTGGTTAATCAACATCTTACTTACACCAGTTACACCCCAAAAATAATCGTCTTCAGCATAGCTGGTAGGGCTCCAGATCCTCGTTCCAGGGTGCAGTGCATAAGCGGGCATGTCCAGCCGTATGGCAGGGCGTTGATACGATGGATGTTGGTCCATCTCCTGGCGCGTTCTGGCTTCTACTTACTGTCGTAGTCCTCTTCGTGGCTCACGTCAGCGGCTGCACTAGAAAAGTCTACATTGCTTGCAGATCTCCAGCTCCTTGCAGCAAGTGATTTTAAGGTAAACTAATATATTTCTCTTTATACATTGTCGTCTAGATCTAGATGGACTGAAGATCTCAAGGGAACAGCCGGAAGTGGCTGGATGCGGAAAGTGTAGGATCGCATATAGGGGAATGCCCATGCCCAGCAGTAAATAGATACAGATTAACGATGATGATGATGATGATGACTGCGTCGGATGGTAAACAAGCTTATGGTACGCCTGATACGAATCGGTTACACTGCCGCCACCACCGCTTCCTAGTGGCCTCTCTGACACGCAGGAACACAACAACCCGTAAGGGAATTGTTTTTTGGCTGCGGTATTCTGTGAGCTGGAGGTACTTACCCAGTCAGGCAGCTTGGAAAAAATGCTATGCCCTACCTCTCTTTTTGTCAGAGCCTCGTTTTTCAGTCAGCAGGGTGCACCATGTGCAGGTGAAGTTTGCTTTGGTTCAAAGATGTTGATGCACCACTTACACCCCAATAGATAATTTAAAACAATGGTTTTGAATAAGCTTGTCGGTTTATTAACTTAATCTTTTCCACCTCTTTGTTCCAGAGTACAAAATGGCCAGATTCGGCTTTCATCGCATATTAACTGTACTATTTGCCCTCTTCACGATGTTCATCATCGGCGCAGCATCATGCAGATCTTGCTGCAAGAAGAGCATACCCTGCGCTGGTCGCGCCCCCTGCCGACGAGGACCTTACAGACACTAACGTAGCTATACAGTGAAATCTGACCCTGCAACAAGGTACCGAGATTTAGACATTATCAGGATCAAGAAGTCCAAACCAAATGTTTACACTATATTTTAGATTTTTGTTTATATTTTTGTACTAAATAGTGGAAATGTTAAGCTGATAGAAATAAAAAACCTTTTGCTAAGATCCTGGCTTTTATTCTTCTGTTGAACATTTTTGCAAACGAAATTTTTGGTTTGGGTCAAATTCCACCTTTTGTATTTTTATTTAGTTCATCTCGTAGATCATATCTTGTAGATAGTTATTTGTTGGTGGAAAAACTCAAATCAATTTTTTCGTTCGCAGAAAACTTGGATTGAGAAACGGAGTTGGCTGATCACATAACGTATGAACAAGACAAAGAAATAAGCTATTGTGGTGAGTCTTTGAATGGAGCTTTCTGCGAAGAGCTTGTCAGATCGAACACGCAAGTTAAGCAACGTCGACCGTAGTTATTTCAAGCTTTTTCGTGCTTCGGAGGGCACGTTAATCCGTCGATCCCAGTTGTTGTCATTAGATCACAAGGTCGTTAAGCCAAGTCCGTGGTCTTTAGGCGGTTTGGAAACACTGGATACTAGGTACTCCTAACTACTTCCCTTAAAAATGTTCCCTAACGACTTGGGGGACTTTTTTTTTTAAACTACGTCGGGTGGCAGACAAGCACACGGCCCGCCTGATGTGAAGCGGTTACCGTAGCCATATTAACACTCGCAACATAAAATATCGCACGCGCGCCGCCACCCCCGCTGCCATCGCAGCATCTTCTTCCTTTCTAGTGACCTCACTCACTCGCAGGAAAAGTTATTTGGCTGCGGTATTCTGTGAGGTGGTGGTACATTCCCCAGTCGGGTAGCTTACAATTACGCTCCCTACCTCTTTTCGCCAGAGCTTCGTTTGTCAGTCAGCAGGGTGCACCGCGTGCAGGTGAAGTTGGCTTTGGTTCAAAGATGTTGATGAACCACTTACACCCCAAAAACTTGGGGGTCTTCAAGAAAAGAGCCTATATTTCCTGTAGTGGGCTGTAGTGATTGCCTATCATCTGGTGAATCACATGCTTGTTTGGTCCCGTCCCCCCGCCTCTACATTCTTTATTACATAAAAAAATGTATATTGCACTAGAGGAGTCTTCGTCAAAGTAGATATTTTCTTGTGCACAGGCATTCTTTAGCCTTTCAAACTCTTCCAAGATGAGGACGAGGGTTATCGTTACTAATTATCAAATGAAAATGAGTTGTTTGTTGGTCTGTTTTCTCGCCTCAATCAATGGACCGATTGCCATGAAAATTTTAATACATTAAATTACTATACATATTATATAATTGCAATTCTATTATCCCGAAAAAATGAGATTTTCCGATGGATGACCAAAAGTTTGGTACGAAAATCGACATCCACGCGAGTGGCAGCTAGTTTAAATATAAAGACCACTTGTAGTAGGGGAGCTCAAGCGGTAGAAATTTGTATAATTTACTCGAGTGTCGTTGGGGCTTACGGATTTTGAAAGTTAGATCGACTCGTCCGGAGCAGTACCACTCTCTCGCAGACGATCGGCGTGAAGCTGGTGGGTGCTATTTTTTATTGTTTATTGTATTATGTGAGACCCGGAAGGGGTTTGGATTGGCCAAACCCCTCAACCCTAAATATGGCAGCGGTGCTAGATAATAGGAAGAAAAAAAGATTATAACGATCCTAGGCTGTCGGCCATATTTATAGGGCTCATATTGTGTAGGTACTCTACAGGGTCAAAAAAATAGTAGGGGAGCCCAAGTTAGGATTTGGCAAGTTACTTTAACTTGCCAAATCCTAACTTGGGCTCCCCTACTATTTTTTTTGACGAGCTCAGTGGTCGAATGGTTAGCAATGGCCACTTTGACTAATGAACATTTGCGTGCAAGAACATGTCTGTTTGTCTTGGTCTGGGTGTTTTCTATGTATTATATTATGTATGTATTTACAAAAAGAAATGTATTTAAGTACATTTATCAGTTGTCTAGTACCCATAACACAAGCTTTGCGCTTAATTTGAGACTAGATGGCGCTGTATAAATTGTCCAAAAATATTTATTTATTTATTTAATAACTGAAACATAAAGAAACCTGGAATCAAAATCTTCGATCTGAATCAGCTTCAGCGTAGGTGGTAGGGTTAGGGCTGCCAGGTGTCCGGCTTTAGCCAGACTAACCCCCTTACCACCATCTCTTATTGCGATTCAATAATTGAATATAAAGCTTATTGATACCAATGAATAAGCGACTCTATTCCATTTTAAATAGTCGCTTATTACCTTATTATTATAGAGATGGTACCACCACCTCTTATTGCGATTCAATAACTGAATATAATGCTTATTCATACCACTGAATTCAAATGGAATAGAGTCGCTTATTCATTGGTATGCCCCTACCGCAGAAGCTGTAGCCGATTACCATTGGATATTTTGATTACGAAATAAAACTTCAGCTAAGATTGGTCGTAATTGTGTTAAGCTCAGCTGATAGACTCCCTAGAGCTCTATAGATTAAGCAGAAGATGTATGTCTAATCGGCTTCAGCTTCGGCGGTAGGGCGCCTGTTTGGCTTTTCACGGACGTTTTTTTTTTTTTTTTTTTTTTTTTTTTTTATACTACGTCGGGTGGCAGACAAGCATACGGCCCGCCTGATGTAAAGTCTTCCTTTCTGGTGACCTCACTCACTCGCAGGAACACAACAGCTCTCAAGGAGTCCGTTATTTGGCTGCGGTATTTTGTGAGGTGGAGGTACATTCCCCAGTCGGGTAGCTTACAATTACGCTCCCTACCTCTCTTTTCGCCAGAGCTTCGTTTGTCAGTCAGCAGGGTGCACCGCGTGCAGGTGAAGTTGGCTTTGGTTCAAAGATGTTGATGAACCACTTACACCCCAAAACGTGTTCGATCAAACATTTTCTCGTCCGGCCTGTCCGGCTTTTGTTAGGTTTTTGTCAAGGTGGCTGTCCCGCGAGTCATAAGTAAAACCCAAGTAAAGTCCCTGCCCGATACCGGAGCGCTTCCGCAAGACGGTGGGAGGCAATTTAGAGTGTCGTGTGCCAAATGGGTTCGTCATCCTTTATCACAGGTACCAGGAGGGTAAAGGGGCTTTACCCCCCACCAGAAGATAAGGGCTGTGGCGATTTTTTTATACTACGACGGACAGCAGACAAGCCTACGGCCCGCCTGATGTGAAGCGGTTACCGTAGCCATATTAAATGCTTGCGTAAAAAGTATCGCTTGAGCTTCGCTACCCGCGCTGCCATAGCAGGAACTCGTTCCCTCCTGGTAACCTCACTCACTCGCAGGAACATAACAATCCTCAAGGGAATTGGTATTTGGCTGCGGTATTCGGTGAGGTGGGTGTACTTCCCCAATCAGGCAGCATACATACGCTATGCCCTACCTCTCTTTGCGATGCCATTGGATTTGCTGTTATAAAATGTATGCCCAGTTTTTAGGGTAAAATGTTCGGTCAAATTATTATAATAATAAATATTGTCAGACAAATTACACAGCGCCGTCTAGCCCCAAAGTAAGCGAAGCTTGTGTTATGGGTACTAGACAACTGATAAACATACGTAAATACATTTTTTTTGTAAATACATACTTATGATACATAGAAAACACCCAGACCAAGACAAACAGACATGTTCATGCACACAAATGTTTGTCCTATGTGGGAATCGAACCCACGAGCGTTGGTGTGAAAGCCGCGTCATTGACCGCTATGCCACCGAGCTCGTCAAAACTAAGCTCCTAGACCGGTTATTGTGATTTTGGGCCTGGCAACACTAGGTAGGGCCTCTGATCTGGATACACTGGTTCGGACTCCATACAGATTGTTACTAACACGTGTGGACTACGGTCTGGAATAAATATTCGGTTTGTTATCTCTTCGGACATTTGGAAGACGTGCGCCTGAATATGGCCCCTTTGAGAAAATTGATGTATGTAATGTTATACGCCTAATGGAATGATATAACCATGAGCAGCTCAGCAAAAACTTCTTACTCCTACTAATTTCTTCTGATTAAATTCTTTGTGAATTCCAAGGCTTATCCGTAGTCTTACCCCTGGGACTGCTATGGACTTCACTGTTCATTGCCTTTGTTGGCGGTCGCCGCTGTTAATCCTGGCTACACAGGAGACACAGTGGTGGGAATTCGTGGTAGGCCCCCATCCCGTAACGATGAGCAGATCTCGGTAGACATTGAAATTATTGCACAGTGGATGGAAATTAAATGGTCTACAGGAATGATTTGGATGGATTAGACACTGGGTTATTATTATTACACAGTAGAATAATCTATGTATTAATACGTAAAGCAAAAACTTTGTACATCTTTTTACGAAAATTGCGCGGACGGAGGAGTATCAGTATAATACATTTCGCACACTTATAGTTTATATAAAGAAGGAGTGCACACTACCTATGGTCGAATTTCGACTACTGGGCGACCAACAGTAACAGTAATTACTGCCATAGCATTATGACTAGCGTTTGTGTTGATGCTTCTAGATCCTCGTATGATGCCATCAGTCTGGACGCGTCTGTTACTGGTCGCGTTCCTCGTCGTCGTGTGCTTGCTACAGAGTATTGGCTGCTGTGGACAGAAGAGAGTTACATGCGGCTCTGACAACCCCCCGTGCAAGCAATAAACGTAAGTCAAGGCATTGTCCTGCTAACGGTATAGCGCTGGATGTCATTTGCAATCCGAAATTGAATGTACGTAAAATACGGACGTGGCTTTCAAAAGTTACACAGGTGCTTCTCTTGTGCGAGAATCAAATTCGTGACCGTTGGTGACGGGGTTAAGACACACTAAAAGAACAGTGGAAGGCAATCGTCACTGATTATTCAATAATACGAAAGTTCAAATTTACTTGAAATACTAGAGCCAGTAGCATAGCGCCAAGAGACAACAACCCTCCACCTCCCATGGCTCCACCGACCTCGCGGTCATATGAGCCGAATCGCGGGAGATGCGCGCGGCACTTTGCTCTGAGGCTCTTTCGTGCCGCGGGCAATTCTTGACTCCCTACAAATTATTTAACTCTATATCCTGTCCCTCCTTGAAGCTCTCTCCCCCTTCTGGGCAGCTACATATACGCCTACGCCTTCGCTTTCTCCCACATGCTCTCCTCCTCCTCTCTTTTCTTCTCTCTCCTCCGCGCTCCTGCGCGCATGCCAACCGTGGGCGAATAAGCGCCAAGAGACAGTCGTTAGACCTTGAGGCTTCCGCTCGGCTCGGCTTCAGCTTCGGCGGTGAGGTCCCCTACTGCCCAAGCTGAAGCCGAGCCGAGCGGTTGACTACCATCGGATTTTTTTATTGCAAATATCAAACTTCAGCTTAGATGGGTGGTAATTGTGTTTAGTTTAGCTGGTAGAAACTACAGAACTAAACTGAAGATATTTATCATTAACTTATACCTAAGATCTATTTTCGCCATCAAAAAATCCGATGGTAATAGGATTCAGCTTCGGCAGTAGGCCCCTGGACTTCTCAGACCAACGGGGAAGTCTTCCTATACGTACGTATATATCAGGGCCGGTTCACGTAAGGGCCAAGATGAACTATATATACGTGTATTTTATAATATTTGTATACAAAATGCCCCAAAACAATTTTTCTCAACAAAATATTGGTTTCCACAGACTACCGTTGTTTGAACCCTGATGGAAACAGTGGTTTTCCAAGAAATAGTTGTTCTGCTGGTGACTCTCCTGCTGTCTTATCT
This sequence comes from Hypsopygia costalis, assembly GCA_937001555.2. NCBI lineage: Eukaryota > Metazoa > Arthropoda > Insecta > Lepidoptera > Pyralidae > Hypsopygia > Hypsopygia costalis. The sequence goes on along the minus strand of OW443351.2, from coordinate 1,835,926 downwards.
CGAGTCCTGCCTCGGCTGCACGCGCCACTCTTACGTCAACTGCAACCAAGATTCGCCCAAGTGTGAAAAGAAGTAATAAGTTAGAGGGTAAGTAGTTCCCCTTTGGACTCCTGTCTCCCCTGATAGTCCTCCTCGGGGAGACATCCGAACTTTTACAGTACAAGCATTTCTCCAAGGCTGGGGAGACATCCGAGCTTACTTTTAAAATTATATTTTTAGTACTCGTGTATCTCCTATAACTGGCCACTTGCAAATAAATAAATCATGACAAATTGAGTACAATACCTATGTTTTCTTTCAATATTATTTTTATTTCGATGTAAATTTGCATAAATGTTTTTTATATAAACATTACATGTCCAGTTACTTATTTATTTGCAAGTGGCTAGTTACACTATAATCACTATATACTAGTATTAAAATAAAATTTTTAAAGTAAGCTCGAATGTTTCCCCTGCCTTGGGGAGACGCCAGTACTGTAGTAGGTAGTCCTGATATCTCCTCGAGGGGGGCCATCAGGGGACACAGTTCATCAACATCTTTGAGTCAACAGAATAGTGGAACAGAACAGTGGTTTTATTAGTCCCTACTAGTGAAATAGAAGTGTTTAATTCCATTTGTGTCTATTAGTGGAACCTAAGCGTGTTTGACGCCCTCAATAGAATAGGGTCCTACCGCCAAAGCCCGATTCTCATCGAATTTTTTGAACGTGAAAAATCAATTTATAATTTAGATTAGAGGCAATAGGCTTGTATCCCATTTTTTTTTCGATTTGTTATTTAAAGACGTCACAATAATATAAATAACTAGCGGCCCGACCACGCTTCGCTGTGGCTCAATCTTTTCGTTTCCATCCATTTCCTTAGAGATGGCGCTGTATGTGAAAAAAGATTTTCCCGCTTTTCTTTTCAAATTTTTCCAGAATTTTCTTTGCTATAAACCTCACGGAGCCCGAGACCTTTCCAACGAATGCAAAACCGTGGAAATCGGTTCGTGCGTTCTGGAGTTATAGCGTCACGAAGGAAAACCCGACTTATTTTTATATAGTAGATTACTTCGATTGCATAAAAACGTCTCGAGATATGATAACTTGAAGATCACAATTTTGGACTGTCCCGAAAACGCTCCATACAAAAGGCCACCACGTTATGACGTCACACCGTGCTATTTTATATGCATTAAATCAGAAATTTGTACGACAGCTATGTTAAATATTGCGTTTATGTAGCCAGTGCAGTATTTTTTATTCTACAATGGTAATATTTATTTTTTATAATTTCATACCTTTAAAATGGACTTTCCCACTAAACTTTGACCGAACATAAAACACGTCGGACATAAGTTATTAAAATTTTAAGATCGCAGGTCGTTCTAGTTTTATGTATTTTACGTTACTGATAGAGAGTTTTTATAATTTTGTAACATGGGCAACAAGCCTATTGTGTTTAACTTAGATGGTAGATACTCTGGAGCTCTTACTGCTATGTCGAAGTTGTTTACCATTAACGAAAACATCATTATCAACCTGTATCAATCCACTGTTGGATATAGGTCTTCCCTGATGCTTTACACCATATGCGATTCTCCGCGTTCCTCATCCACCCTATTCCAACCACTTTATTGAGGTTGCCGGGTATAGCAGAGTTGCCGGGTACTGGGGGCCATATACTGGGTTTGTAACTCATTAGGGAGTAATGCCATTAAGTTGCCACGTTGGGCAGGCGAGTTGGCGACTATCGCCAGAGCCTAGTTAGCTAGTCCGTACGGTGCACCACGTCACGTGCAGGTAAGATTGGCTTAGACCCAATGATACTTACACCCCTTAATAACATAAACATAATATATCAAAACTTATTCTATTAAAGATTAAATATAATTAAGGACATTTTATAATTTATTATTTGTTATTGTAATGTTATAATATTTAGATCATGTGACTATTGTTTATAATTTTTAATTAGGTAATGTTTGACAACTAATATATATTTTTTTTTAATTTGTATTAATTTATTTTGACATTTTAATTTTTATTATCTTTTGCATGCCAATGTTTGGTGCAACACGCTTGCACTTTTATAGTTGTACCACCTTTGTACCGTGTTTGCTTGCAAATAAATGATTTGATTTGATTTGATTATTTGGGCTTCCAGCGCAGGCGATAGCTTCCTGACTGATTCCAAATCATCATATTGATCTCCAGTTTCGTGATCATCATCGACATGATTTACATTAACGAATTCGTATTGGTGTTCCTGCACATCGTGGTGTCTCTCCTCGACATCCGGCATGAGAACAAGATGGCCGGCTACCGGAAACGTTACAATGCTAAATACCTGGACCAACGTAAAGTAATGAACGAGAAGCTCCATCTGCAATCGAGAGTTTTATAAAAAAAAGGTACTATTTATCACTACATTATTTAAGAACTAATTCATATGAGGGCCTCGTTGGCGTCGTTGCGCGTGTCAGAGTAGTCGAACACGCAAATTAAGTATCGTCGACCGCAGCCTGTCCATGGATGGGTTAGTATTATCTCGAGCTCCTCCGTGCTTCTGAGGACACGTTAAACCGTCGGTCCCGGCTGTTGCCATTACATGATAGTCGTTAAGCCAAGTCAGTGGCCTTTAGGCGGCTTGAAAACACAGGCCTCCGCAACTCGCAGTTGAGCAGCGTTGTGGAGTACGCTCTAAACTATCTTTAGTTGAAGGTAGACACGTATCCTAGCAGTGAAATATGTAAGGGTTGACGACGACGACGACATTATATACAGTCCTGCACGTATGTGTGTCTGTCAGAATGCGAATAGCTCAAAAACTACTAAAATTGTTTTTTTTTTTTTTATTTCACCAGTGAACGAAGTAATTCATGAGGAAGGTTTAAGTGTAAGTGTTAATTCTTTAGGGTTTTGTGTAAGTTGACTGAAAATGGACGACGATTGTTGACGATGGGTTTTTTCTGAAACATCGCAGTGTGTATAGTACACATTGTTAGTTACACTGGAGTCGTCACGTGTATTTTACAGATTTCAAACTGACTGATGATTTAATAACTTTAATTCTGACAAGAGACTGTGCGTCCGTTTGTGTGTTCTACTCACTGTGCAATGAAGTATATTCAAAGGAATGGTTTGATATGATGCCCACGGCCTCCATTCGCACACTTTGGAGTCGAAGTGGACACGTACTGTGTGATTCCAGAGAGGTGTTCTCCCACTTACTAAGTATCAATATGTGGAGTGAACTGCCTGTTGAGATGTTTCCATGACTACAGCATGGAGTTCAAAAACGGCGTGAACAGATTTTTACAGGGTCGGCAACGCGCGTCTGATGCTCCTGGTGTTGCAGGTGTTCATGGCTTACGATATTTGCTTTCGATTAGCCGAGCCTTATCCTTATATGCCATTTTAGTGGTATAGAACAATGATTATTTCTTTTTCAGGTTCATTTTTCAATGTCACTTGAAAAAATATTATTGATTATCATTACATTTTTTATGAACGTATTGGGTTCTAAGAAAGCCAAGAAAGAACCGCGGGCATGCTGCAAAAGTATATGAATTAAACTTCAATAATTATTGGAAATTATTTGTTCAAAACCGGTAAATAACACTTAAATTTCTTTTTAATAAGTTCATGAAACCAGTCACGCCAAAAAACGAATGATAACAACATTGGGGGATACAGTTTGGTGTTGAAGCTACATATCTATCAACTCCATCCAAAATTCAATCACACCAATGGATAGATGAAGGATCAAAGTATTTATTACGCTAAGTAAGGACTATGAAACATCGCGAGCGGGGGAGAGGGAAGCGCTGCTATTTTGAGATAATTTTAGTGCATATAACGTATTCACGTACAATGTCCATGACACAGTCACACCTCATTTTTTTTTCGTTAATTGCTGTTTCGATATTTTTTTTTTATTTCAGTCGCAATGATATCATTGGATAAAATAATAATATTTCTAATCCACATCTGCGCGTGGTTGGTCGAAGCGACCGGCTGCAGACGGAAGAGGACAAGCACATACAGTTGCTACCCCTGCGCCTATCATGGACCGATCATAGAAGTTATATATCCCAAACAAAAGGTAACAGAAGAAAAGTCTTCTTTGACAATTGGGACGTAAGTGGTTCATCAACATCTTTGAACCAAAGCAAACTTCACCTGCGCGCGTTTCGCCCTGCTGACTGACAAACGAAGCTCTGGCGGAAAGAGAGGTAAGGAGCGTAATTGTAAGCTACCCGACTGGGGAATGTACCTCCACCTCACAGAATACCGCAACCAAATATCAATTCCCTTGACCTGATGTTGATGATGATGATTAAGAGGCTCTCGTGAAAGAGAGGTAGGGTACAGCGTAGTTGTAAGCTGCCTGACTGGGAAAGTACCTCCACCTCACAAAATACCGCAGCCAAATAACAATTCTCTTAAGGGTTGAACTTTTGTAAAAAAATTTTGTATTACAAAAGAGAGCCATTAGATCAATTTACAATTTGGGTTCTAGGGATTCACTCCGTGAGTTATTTAAGGAGATAAACATCCTCACTGTCGCTTCTCAATATATTTATGTAAATATTATGTACGTCCGTAAAAATATTTCGAATTTTACAAAAGTATGTGATATAACTAATGTCAACTTGCGGAACAAAAACAAATTGGTTATTCCAAAACATAGACTGGGGAAGGTCAATAATTCGTTTGTCGTAAATTGCATCCGCTACTACAATAAGTTGCCGGAATCGGTCCTGATTTTACCCGACACTAAATTCAAACAGTTTATTAAGACCACCTTATGTAAAAAGGCTTACTACAGGACCGACGATTACCTTAATGATAAAAATGTATGGCAAATTCTCGGCACAGGATGTGAAGCACAGGCGTCTTATCTTTACAAGTAGTATTGTGGATATACATATTTAGACTTTATACAATATGTATATACACTCTATACTATGATTTTTTATATTTTAATTTTTTTTTACTATTTTATTTTACTTATTTTTTTATTTTTTATTTTCTCTCTTATTTTGGTTGACATACCATTTTTTTTATTGTACATTGACATTCTTTTTATTGTATTATGATAATATTGTATGGCTATTTAAAAAAAAAGACCTATATTGACAGAGTTTCTTTCGGCATTTCTTCTCGTCAATGGTCATTCCGAAATGCTGGTAGATAAAAAAATATACCTAATTGTAAAAGACGTGTCTAAGTGCCCGCGAGGGCCCACAGAATAAAGAATTTTGACTTTGACTTTGACTTTGTTCCTGCGAGTGAATAAGGTCACTAGTAAGCTTCCTTTCTTGCTGAAAGTTGCTGCTTTCTAGCGAACGTACCGTTGCCGTATTAACGCTCGCAACATAAAATATCGCTCGCGCGCCGCCACCCCCGCTGCCAACGCAGCATCTCCTTCCTTTCTGGTGACCACACTCACTCGCAGGAACACAACAATCCTCGAGGGAATTGGTATTTGGCTGCGGTATTCTGTGAGGTGGAGGTACATTCCCCAGTTGGGTAGCTTACAAAATACGCTATGTCCTACCTCTATTAAAGTGTGTGCAATCTACGGCTAATACTAATAACTGTTTAATATTGCTTGCAGACACCCGGAAGAAGGTAAATATAGTGGTATCCACATACATTGCCTACACTGACGTTGTAGATGATATCTGGGAGCCACTCACACATAAATTTTACTATTAGTTTCAGAGAAAAGATAGTCAAATGGTTTTAATTTCACTAGAGCTGCTAAGTATTTTCCACAGAAATAAAAAAACAGGTATACTGTATTTTCGGTTACAGAAAAACATTTATTCCTGCTGGGAGGTGAGTACTCATAGATTATGTTGATAGATTACGATACCGACCAAGCAGGCAGGTTGTATGCTTGATGGCCACCTTAGTGGTATAAAGAAGTTTCACATATAGTAGAAAGAAAGAATAGTAGTTTATGAAACTGTTGCATAATAAGGGTTCTTAAAATACGAATGTGAGTTTATCAAATGAGCCGAAGGCGTATTTGATAATAGCGTCACGCGAGTATTTTAAGACCTAATTATGTGCAGTTTCATACACTACTTTATCTAATCTCATGAAATAGATGTTAATAAAATTTTAAATAAAACCGTGAAGTTAAAAGTTTTAACAGCGTCATTTCTTGCTTATAAATCCATTAGCAGATCGAGCATGCGTCGTGTGCATGCGCGAAGCACCGCGCGGCGCCACGTTCACAGATTATGTAGAATTTTTTTGCAAAGTTGCAATGCATTTGCATTGAAACCTGCTTGCTGCTGTATAGAAAAGTAACATTTTAAATTTATTTTGATGGCTTGTGCGTAAAAGACTGACATTAAGATTCTGTGTTTAGTTTTTTAATCTCTATATTTTAGTATGAGATTAGATAAAAACATTTATTTGCTCATTACACAGCACTGTTCGTATAAAACACGTCTAACAAACACAGATAATACAGATAAATAAAATTAAAGTACTGTGCAATCTCGCAAAATGGCCCCAGAACAGCATAAAGACCGAAATCTGCAACAGACTCAGCACTGATTTTCAGCTAGGACCAGTTGCGACAGTAGGTATATGAAGAATTAAAACGGTTGAATGCTGTCCAATGGCTATTTGACAACATAATCGTCTCTTTGAATTTGACCAGCCTGTATATAAAGAAATGGACGATTTCTTCAAATGTACCAGTAGTAAACCAGCCCGGTGAAGGTGATTTTAAGGTGGGATCCTATACTATTCCTAACCCACCCAGCACCCTGTTATTTAATCAAATAGGACAGCGATACAATACACTTTCTTCCAGCATGGTACTGTTCCAAGAACTGATGCTTCTGTTCCTGCAATTCGCCGGCATGTTGGCGACGATCTCAGCCTGCCGGCGACGCACGTGTCGTCCGTGCGGCGACAGAGCCTGCGTCGCGCGACAACGCAGCCCATATTTATGCGACAAAGTCGCAGTAAAGATGGTACGTATGTTTTTCTCGACTTAAGAGTGCCTAAGTAGCCTGCTTGCAGGTGAAAGGGGAGGAAGACCTGCTACCAATCTGATAGAGTGCTTGGTTGCCATAGGTGGGCATTAACTCGTTAATCCGTTAATAGTTAATTAACGAAGTTAACATTTCGAGTAACTGATTAACTTTTAAGTTAACTTAAAAATATGTTAACGGACTCGTTAACTTCAGTTAAATTTCTCAAAGTCCGTTAATCGTTAATCCAGCACAGATACCCCACTGACATGTACTACGCTCGACCCGATTGACAAGTGCGGCTTGGCGCGTGCCGCGAGTGAAATGTTACTATTTTGCTGTCGAAAGTTAGAAGGACGGAGATAGTTTAAGTGGCGGAGGCAGCAACGTGAGTAATTCTGTCTTTCAGTCTAAAGAAAAACGAACTACAAATCAAAGTATCGTCAAAATGTGACTAGACATGAAGTCGAAAGACTAGTTATGATGCGGCATTCCTCGGGGAATTCGCAAATCTATTTATTAAATATAATACAGATATATCCTTAAGCGCTGCAGTTGAGCGTATTTTCTCCACGGGCAAGGATATACTACAGCCGAAACGTTCTTCACATACAACAGACGAATCTTAATCCAAATGAATGAAAAACCATTGTTTGTCAACATGCCTACATCACACACTCTAATAATTATACCCGTCTTTTTTGTTTCTAACCTGTTAGCTTCCAGAACCAACAGTTTTTATAAGAAGATGCATTTTTTATCACGTGTTAACGGATTAACAATTAACGTTAACTTCCGTTAAAATTTTCTGAAATGTAACGCTTTAACTTTTAACGAAGTTAACTTTTTCGGTAACGGATTAGCGATTAACGAAGTTAACCGTTTGATTAACGGTGCCCAGCTATGTTGGTTGGTTTACTGAGCGCAAGAGCTGTGCGGGTAAAGGTCCTCTCGTCTGGTCAGTTTACTAAACGAGAGGCTCGCAATCCCGTCTCTCCCGTCCGTCAGTCCCGGCGTCCTTTCGTCACGCATTCACCAACTTACTCCCCTAGTTAAGCGTGCATAAAAAATATTTCATCATCATCATCATCAGATCATTTTAGTCCCCACTACAGGAGCACGACCCTCTCTCGTCCGTGCCAGACAGAAGGAGGATTTGGCCTACACTCCCCACAGCGTGTTGGGGAGGCCTGATGGATGTTTTATAATATTTCCCTTAGTCGCCTTGTACGACATCCACAGGAAGAGACGGAGTGATTCTATTCTAGTCTGTCGGAAAACACACGGCCAAAAAAGATTTACTTCAAAATAATGCAGTTTTTAAACGATTTCAACAACTTAGTTTTTAAACTGACGAGCTCGGTGGCGTAGTCAATGACGCGGCTTCGACACCAACGCTCGTGGGTTCGATTCCCACATAGGACAAACAAACATTTGTGTGCATGAACATGTCTGTTTGTCTTGGTCTGGGTGTTTTCTATGTATCATAAGTATGTATACACAAAAAAAAATGTATTTACGTATGTTTATCAGTTGTTTATTACCCATAACACAAGCTTCCCTTACTTTGGGGCTAGATGGCGCTGTGTAATTTGTCTGACAATAATTATTATATTTATTAAACCCTTTCAGCCTACACATCGAGGACCATTTTAGAAGCCAAACCGCGCAAACGCTGACGAAGAAATTGAAGAAGTACCTCAATCTTTGCGATTCACGTTAATTACATTTTAAAAAAAATTGTTAAAATTTTAATTAGAGATATAAATACATTGCAATGTATATTTTTTGTTTAATTAATAATCCTGCAATCAATTTGCTTAGTCATGATATATAATATGGCTTTTGAACCACTTGTTTGCAACTGCATACGCCTTGAGGAATTCCATGGCCTCGCTTCGCGCGTCAGTCTAATGAATCATGAACGTTAAACAACGTCGACCGTAGCCATGTCTACGGATGGGTCTATTTATCGCGAATTCCTCCGTGCTTCGGAGGGCACGATAAGCCGTTGCTGTCATTAGATGATAGTCGTTAAGCAAAGTGGCCGTTAGGCAGGTTGAAAACCGCCAACCCGCAGTTGAGTATCGTGGAGGAAACTTCACCCACGTTGAGGGTCTTTTGGCAGCACTGTAGCGTAGGGTCCAATCATTTGTCAATTCATAGCATCGTACATTTTGTACAACCAGCCCCCCTAGCCAAGTGTAATTCGTAGCGTAACGAACGTTAGATAGATCACGTGCCATTTGTCAATTCTCATACTAAAATGTTCGATTTTGACAAATGTCACGTGATTTATCTAACGTACGTTACGCTTCGAATTACACTTTGTTAAGGGGCACTTGACGCCTACGTAGCGACATCTAATCTCGACGAGCTCGGTGGTCGAATGGTTAGCAATGGCCACTTTGACTCCGAGGTCGTGGGTTCGATTCCCGCGCAAGTGAAACATTTGTGTCCATGAACATGTTTGTTTGTCTTGGTCTGGGTGTTTTCTATGTATTATAATAAATATATATTTACAAAAAAAAATGTATGTACATTTACCAGTTGTGTAGTACCCACAAGCTTTGCGCTTAATTTGGGACTAGATGGCGCTGTGTTAATTGTCCAGAAATATTTATTTATTATTATTATTTATTAATGTCAGAAAAAATATCAAACATCCCCGTATACCTGCAGTGGGATTAATAACGCTTCACGACGACCATGTATAGTACAGGTATATACCGACATGTTGTCAATTGTGATTTAAATTGTTATCTGCTACTTACACCCCAAAGTAACAAGTAGTAGCAGTACTACTTGTTACTTTGGGGTGTAAGTGGTTCATCAACATCTTTGAACCAAAGCCAACTTCACCTGCACGCGGTGCACCCTGCTGACTGACAAACGAAGCTCCGGCGAAAAGAGAGGTAGGGAGCGTAACTGTAAGCTACCCGAATGGGGAATGTACCTCCACCTCACAGAATACCGCAGTCAAATAACGGTTCCCTTGAGGGTTGTTGTGTTCCTGCGAGTGAGTGAGGTTACCAGAAAGGAAGGAGATGCTGCGATGGCAGCGGGGGTGGCGGCGCGCGAGCGATATTATAATATGTTGCGAGCGTTAATGGGCCGTATGCATGTCTGCCACCCGACGTATTATAAAAAAAAATACTATCTGCCCGCCCCGGCTTCGCACGAGTAGAAAGTAGTTTTTAATTTTTCTCGCAATTTTTACGTCTTTTCTCTCTCCATGAAAACCTCGTCCTCGATTTGTGTCCCTAAGGACACAATAAAAAAAAATATGTTGCTAACAACATATTTTTTTTTTATTAATTTATTTCAGAAAACAAACAGTCACATATTAATATAACTAAAGGCATAATTTATACAAATAGTTCTATTAATAGATACTTTTTTTTAACCGACTTCAAAAAAGGAGGAGGTTCTCAATTCGACTGAATTTTTTTTTTGTATGCAAGTATATTATTGAATATCTTCGCGAATTGTGAACCGATTTTCAAAATTCTTTTTTTTATTTGATTGCAAGGTGGTCCCATATTCACCATGATGATGGGATGCCAGGGAAATCAAGGGAAATTCTTAAATTTTATAAGCAGGTATGGTCAAATTCTGTTTTTTTATTTGAAAGGGTATGATTGCGAGGTGGTCCCATATTCACCAAGTCAGTCTGATGATGGGTACCCACAAAAATCGAGGGAAACCCTTCAATTTGCCGTGTGGTTACCGGCAAAATAAAATTGCGCCACTCCATTGCTCTGCGCTGGATGTCGTACAAGGCGTCTATGGAATCTTGTGTGATGCAATAACTTTTCTCCCGGAAGAGGGGCAGCAGTGTCTCCAGGGGTATTCCACCAATAAGCTGCGCTCGCCAACTGAAGTCGGTTTATATATTTTTTTTAAATCAACTTTATTATTTTTTCAAATTGCAAACAATGCAAGTATATATGTAGTTATATAGGTAGATTCTATTACATAAAAGAAACAACAAGAGTTTAATTCAAATATATTTATTATTTATTTACATTCCGTTACAGGCCTTACATAATATAATAATAAAAATCTATTTCTATATACTTTCATATCTGAACAAACGCTCCGCGGCATTGCATCCGTGCACATAATAAATTTAAGTCAGAAATTACAAAATAATGTAGAAAACACCTACGACTTGTTCTATACGCCAAAACTTTACATTTTTACAATTTGACATAATAACTATTTTGAATAAAATACAAGTTAGGTCGACGAGTTTAAAAAAATTGAGATACAGTTCGTCCCAATGTCGGCTACCCCCGGGGCTATCATCCACAGCTACCAAATGAAAAATGCCTAGTCTTTTGTTAATTTCAATGAGGGTTGTTGTGTTCCTGCGAGTGAGTGAGGTCACCAGAAAGGAAGGAGGGGGTGGCGGCGCGCCAGCGATATTTTATGTTGCGAACCTTAATATGGCTACGGTAACCGCTTCACATCAGACGGGCCGTATACTTGTCCGCCACCCGACGTAGTATAAAAAAAAACAAAATATTTCACACATATGTAGGTACGCTACGGTAATAATTATGACTGTCTAATATTATGAAATGAAGGAGCTCGGTTGCGTCGCTGCACGTGTCACTCTAATCGAACACGCAAGTTAAGCAACGTCGGCCGTCGCCTGACCATTGATGGGTTTATTTATCTCGAGCTCCTCCGTGCTTCGGAGGGCACGTTAAGCTGTCGGTCCCAGCTGTTGTCGTTCGTAGTCGTTAAGCCAAATCAGTGGCCTTTAGGTGGTTTGAAAACACTGGCCTCTGCCAACCCGCAGTTCAGCAGCGTGGTGGAGTATGCTCTAAGCTCCTTCAATTCAGGAGAGACCCATATCCCAGCAGTACTGGGTGCCAGCAATAAGGGTTGACCACGAATATTATGAAAGTAAAATTTTGTATGTTTGTTTGTTAGTCATTCACTCAACAATGGTCGATTGGATTTGGATGAAAATTGGCACACGGGCAGTTTGAAACCTTGATTAATCTACTACTATTTACTTTTAATCTACTACGGTAATGTGTTCACACAGGCAAAGCTGCGGGAGAAAGCTGTTACTTGTTAATATATAAAAATGTTTAAGTATATAGCTAATGAGCACGGAGCCAGCGACGTCGGGATGAAACACCGCTGATATATATGGGGGGGGGGGGGGGGCAAACGAGATGTGCGTCAACAGATGGAAACCAATCACCCATGGAGATCAGCAACACCAAGGGGTCGCCGATCCGTGCCAGCCTATCTTCTTCTTCAACTTAACGAAATTATAATCAAAAAATTGGTTGCCTGTAAAGTCGGTATACGGGCGAAAGTTTTACGTGACAACGACTTTGAGTGGTAAAATGTTTTCGAGTGCAAGGGACGCATGCCTTTCACTTTTTATGTCTGTCTCTCTCGCTCTTAGAAGGGACGCGTGCCTTTCACTCGCTCTCATTGTAAGCGCATAACGTGAGCCAGTTTCTTGAAGTGTCACCCGGCTAACCAATTTATAAGACGTTGTCACGTCAAAAACTTACTTGATTAAAGAAAATATTAAACAATGTTGTTCTAACAGAACAACGAAATAAAACATCATAATTTTAAACTTGTCGACCTATAATTACTTACGTTATATTAAAAATTATCGTCATATGGAAGTTACCTCGGATGACTGCACTACATGAATGTTGCCATATACAACTTATTTCGTAGAAAATATACGACATACAAATTAGACTCGAACATTATACGATTAGTCTTTCAATTATAACAAACAATACAATGTACAGTACCTGAGAAATAATTTAGCACATCAATTTAAAAATATTAGGAGAAATACATAAATATTTTTTTAACAGGTTTTGTATAGCATACTAGCGCCGCTATTGGAAAAAGAAACGTAGATAATAAGAGTTAAGATTATAAGTTTTGGTCAGTGATATCACTCGACAAATCAATAGAACGTTTTTAGCAACAATACGCTAAATACAACAACATTTTAAGTGTTTATTATTCAAATCAAATCAAAATATCTTTATTCCTTGGACTATATAAAGCACTTAGAAACGTCATAAAAATTAAATATAAGAACATGTATCTAAATCATTACTACTCTAAATCCGCAGAGCTTATTCACTTTCATCACACTATCTTGAATGTGAAAGTGAATTTAAGTGCCAGTTCCGGCGACGGGTTGTTCAATAGTTGACTAACCTGTCGGAATTTACGTTTTATAAATAATTGTATATTTAAAATCGATGGATACAGCAACTTTTACAATCTTAACTCTGTTTAGTAGCTGCGACCTTTTTTCAATTTCGTTGATAGATTCTGCATAAAAATTCTCTTAGAGCGCTGCATTTTTGATCATTGTGTCAAATTATTTGAAAGGTACTTTACGATGGAGGGATACATTTTAATGGTTCATTAATTAGTGGACAGACAAGAGATAAAATTATGAATTAAACGAGAGGAAGAAGGGGATAAGAAAATTGGGGATGACAGAGATAGGGGATAGAACAATTGTGATTAAAAATGGGGATTTGTTCTATTCGCATGTCTATTAATTTATAAAATATACGCAGTTATTACACGATTTACGTAGTACGTTGCGTTTTTAGCCTACTGCGACGAATTCAAAAAGGAGAATAATGTATGCTTACCATTAATGGTAATAGAAATAAAAATGTAACATAAAAATGCAGTAAGGTTGCGAAAAATGTATTTTTATAACATCATTTTTAACTTTATTTTTTTACATAACCAACTTAATGGTGATATTTTCAAAATATAAAAGGCAGAAGTGTTAAAACTTCTGCCTTTATATATAAATATTTTGAAAATATCACCATTATCATATATTTTCAATTGACTTGATATAAGGTAATACTTATACAATACTGCCCTGTACTATGAAAGAATAATGGACTTTAATAAACACGGTTCAATTGCATTTGTTATTTATGAGTTAGCATTAAATTCCATTTGAAGTTCTTATTGAAGAACCTTAACTATATACTAATAGAAATAATTAACATACAACACCATACATCCATTCTTTTAACTTGATTCGCATTGTTGTGTTACGGGATGGAATGAATTAACGATTCTATATTTCATATTACATTAATTTATCCGCTTCGAATTCAGTCATCCCCGAATTTTATTTTTAATTCGAACTGTATACTCATACGTAGGAAACGATTTAGCTATATTTTATTATTAAAACGGAGCTAATAAATTTCATTCAAATTTGTACCATCACCTCGTTTATCCCCTTCGAATTCAGATATCCGTTTTTGGCTAAGTTTCGTAAGTGCGCCAAGTAGGTACTATATCTTATACAAACATGACAGCAGCGATGTTAACACTAACATACCTAAAAATCCTTCTTCTTCTTAAAACTCAACTTAAAATACTTCGGTATTTATTTGCACACGTTTATATTATTTTATTTCAGCTCCAGATTTTTTATACTTAGGGCCACTTGCCAATTTTTAAATCTAGATTTAAATATTATTTTCAAATAATCCGAGTTTAAATCAGATTTAAAGAATGCAGATGGCTCTTTATAACACTCTGTAGCAGATTTCGTGTTACAAATACAACCAGAAACAGACCTTAATAAAATATCAACAAAGCAACCTTTGCATCATCCCCATATTTATCCTCTTCGAATTAAATTATCCTCTACAGAGCTCTGTAACACAGTTGAGGTGACAAACATTATTTAAGGCAGACCTTGAAAAATCAACAAGACAAAGCATCATTCCCACACTTATCCTCTTCGAATTCAATCATCCTTTCCTTAATAGGTACCATACATATGCTATAGTAACTGACGGACTTCTTTGTGGATGTGGCAGAGGTAATCAACGTAGGAAGCTCCACCGTCAATTCCACGATCCTCCACCAGGAAATGTCGGAGAACAGTCTCAAGTTTGTCGTGTTGACGCATTATTGTTAACTGCAACAAGATTTTACATTTTATTATGGAGCACGGATGCTGAGGCAATTTAAATTAATGTGTGGTATGTACTCTAATGATAAGTAACCAAGTCCATATATTAAACATGAAGTTTTCTTAAAACTGCATAATCAGATATCTACCATATTTTAGTCTGTAATTTGCCTGTTGTATGATTAAAAAGTTCCATAATACATACTAAAAAAATCAACATTTTCTAAAAAAAAAAAAAAAAATATAATCACGGCCCTGGATACTTATCAAAAAATATGTAAATTGAATATTATTTCAAAACAAACATTTTGCATGAAAAAATAAAAAACACGAGGACTAGTCATAGGAAAACAAAATCAGCTGAATTTTTTTAATAAAAGCATGCATCACACTCCATGGAAGTGATTACCGCTGCCCATGAACGAAATCATATGAGCTGAATAACTTTTTAATACATCTTGATTCTCATGAAAAGAACAAATAAAAAGTCATTTTACAATATATAAACATATACATTGACGAGCTCGGTGGCGTAGCGGTCAATGACGCGGCTTCGACACCAACGCTCGTGAGTTCGATTCCCACACAGGACAAACATTTGTGTGCACGAACATGTCTGTTTGTCTTGGTCTGGGTGTTTTCTAGGTATCATAAGTATGTATTTACAAAAAAAAATGTATTAACGTATGTTTATCAGTTGTCTAGTATCCATAACACAAGCTTCGCTTACTTTGGGGCTAGATGGCGCTGTGTAATTTGTCTGACAATATTTATTTATTTATTATTATATAAGTAAATAAGATAGACACTATAAGTGTTTATATTGTATATTATATGATGAGCTCGGTGGTCGAATGGCCAATAATGGCCACTTTGACTTCCGAGGTTGCGGGTTCGATCCCCGCACAAGACAAACATTTCTGTGAATGAACATGTGGGTTTGTCTTGGTCTGGGTGTATTTACAAAAAAATGTATTTAAGTATAGTATCAGTTATCCAGTACCCGCAGTACAAGCTTCGCTTAGTCTGAGACTAGATGGCAGTGTGTAAGTTGTCCAGGAATATTTGAAGGGTACAGGCAAAGATCAGGGATTGAATAGAGATTTTGAGATAATTTCAGTTAAAATTCAGAAGTATTACAATTTACATTAAGGTCAGCGTATGTAATGTTTTTTACTTTGCCTATTTGGCGCCATCTGTTTACTTTTAAAAAAAGTTAGTGATTGGAAATTAAACTACCATAGACAAAGATTTGCTTCCAAAAGAAAATAAAAATTGTGACATTCCCTGTTCTCTGTCTGTACCCTTCATTTATTTATTGCAATAAATATACATAATTGTGATACAATACACACACATTAAATAACTTACTGTAGGGTTAGAGACACTTTGGTTCTCTTGTATATATATATAAGAGCATATATGCTCAAAATGACAGTGAGCTGTCACATAATACCATACCTACTAAGAATTCCTCTCTAAACATTGACCCATCAGTTTCAGAGCACACGTTGATAACAGTGGCGCTTACCGTCCTTCTCTGCTTTTATTTAATATCTTTGAATTTAAGAATATAGTTATATATTTACACCTATTTCGCTGTAAGTCACCCAAACAATAATAAATAAATAAATAATTTAAACTTGCTTAATCTGTTACCTAATAGAGTGGAAACGATACGTAAATATAAACGCTCGCAACATAGAAATATCGCTTGAGCACTACCATCTCCTCTCCCGATGGAGCAACTTCTTCCTTTCTGGTGACCTCACTTACTCGCAAGAACACAATAACCCTCAAGGAAATTGTTATTTGGCTGCGGTATTCTGAGAGGTACTTCCCCAGTCGGGCAGCGTGTAAATACGCTGCCCTAGCTCTCTTAAATCAAAATTAATTAATGATCATGATTAAGTAAACCTTAAATTCGTTATATTTAAATAAAAACAACAAGGACGCCATTGCCACAAACACACCCTATTAAACTTATAAATCCCCTTATTTATCCCCAACCGCCACCCATATAATCCCCCATGCGCCACCACCAACCTCTACGATGGCTCCGTCTTAATCCTCACGCATCCCCTAGCTTATCCCCAACCTCCACCCATAGTATCCCCCACTCTACCTCCACCATCAACCTACGCTAGTTTCTGGACGGTTTTGTGGATTGCCAATAGGTACTCGATGTAAGACTCTCCGCCGTTGAGAGGACGGTCTTCCACGAGGTTTCTTCTGAAGATCGAATCTCTCTTGTCGTACTGGTGAACTATGTCCAACTGGCCAAGTGAGGGAAGGTCAGGTCAAGTTACCTCAGTCTCCAAAATAAAATATACAGGATAAACAACGAGGTGCTTCGAAGGGGACGGTAGTCGGTCCCGGCTGTTGTCATTAGATATAGTCGTTAAGCCAAGTCAGTGGCCTTTAGGCGGCTTGAAAACATTGGCCACCGCCGACCCGTAGTTGAGCAACGTGGCGGAGTATGCAATAAACCCTGTCTATTGATGGGAGATCTGTAGCCCAGCAGTGGGATGGATAAGGATTGACGATGGAACAAAATGTGGCATTAGCTGTGTCAGTCTCCACAATAAATTATACAAAGTGCACAAAGCCTTGATGACCCTGACTCGCCACGGTTGAAGCCCAGCGATGTGTAAGATACACTAGAAGATCACCAGCCGAGCGACCATGACGAAATTAAAATATTATAGAAATTGTGAGACAGCGATCGTCAGATAAGACACTTTGTGACAAGACACAATATATAAAAGTTAATATGTATAGTAATAGGTTACAATAAATAATTGTCAAAATGTAGTTTGCCTTACATATCTTGAATAAAACTTACATATCTTGGATCTTGACTTGAAAACTAACCATCAGAATATCTTATGTACCCGTATGCTGACAAATAAAGTTATCATTAGCTATTCTTATCTAAATAACATTGACAAAACTATAATCGGTGAGAGTAGGAGAGACTGAAATAGCTTTAGATGAAGTTCATCAAGTCGTATTGACTCCCCGTTAGCTTGTGTTGTGACATTTATTATAAACATTTTAAACATGGAAAAATTTACCTCACCCGTCTAATTGGGATTTGAACCTACGATCTCTCGATTACCGGTCGAGTGCTATTCTAACTGAGCTACCAGGAAGGTTTGTGATGGTGGCGAATTTATGCATTTTATATTTTACTACTGTGAAGTCGCAGTGTGGCGCCATCTACATACTAAGCATTACACTACTAAACAAGGCATAGCGGTCCACCGTTATAGATGAAATTCGGCTATTTTTTGATAACACCAAACTTATTAATTTGCCATTTTTAAAATATTTAAATAATAATGATGATACTTGATCCCATTTATGAATTCTATACATAAGTTATGCTATATTGCGAACCCTTATGAAAAAATGCAAATTATATGAATTGTGCAATTATTAATAATAAATAGAAGAATATCCGTCCCTCTACTGTAATAGACCATTACCTAGTCCACCCTGAACCAATTTCCAAAGCCCATATAATTTCCAACACAAGATGCAACAGTCATATACTTGGTAACACCTGTTCATGGGTACATTGTTCCATTGTTACATCCAGGAGAGTGTCTCGACAGGTATACAATATTACATTAATATTCTCAAGGGGCCTCTACGCGTTGGATCCATATTCCCGCGCACGCCTATCAAATGACCAGACTTGACCCGAGATTAAAAAGAGATACTTAATAGAAGAAAAAATAGGCAAAAAAAGGAATAGAAATAAGAACCATGACCAGAACTAAATACTCTCAATAACTAATTTACTAAAACGTGCACATGCGGAATATATTTAGATAGGCGAAGATATGAACGGCCTCTTGCTTTTTTGTCAACATATTAATCGTATAAAATCAAAAGAATTATGTTTATTTTTACCTTAAAATATGTATTAATAATAACCTTAAAATATGTATTAATAATAATTAATACATGGATTTGTTACAAAATTATTTTTTGGAGTACAATATAAAGTAAATATTATGAAAACACATTTAGAATTATCATTATGACGAATCAGGACGATACTTTCGATTCTATAACACGACTCATGTTTTCGCCTTTCAAAAATATGACACCGATCGGGAGCGCTACCATTATCGTGGGTGTATGTTAGTTTCCCTTCGAACAGTGCGGTATAGATTATGAGGGTTCTTACCCGCATGGCGGACTTCCTCTTGATCCTGGCGTCTTGTACGATGCGGCGCACGGCGGCGCTGCTGGCCGTGTCCAGCTCGGGCAGCTCGCACACCTGCGTGTCGATCTGCTGCGGGGACGAGACCCCGAACACGTCGCGGACGAACTCGGCCGGCGCCTGCGACCCCACCCACAGCAGCATGTGCACGCCGTTCTCTGTTGCAACACCATACATTGTTGAGTTTTGATGTTTGGTCGAGCTTATAGTATTGTACCAAGAGGCGGCAAAAACTATCAGCGCACCACTTGATTTAGTATTTATAATGTGTAATAGGAAGGTGTGACGTCATAACGTGGTGACCTTTTGTATAGAGCGTTTTCGGGATAGTTCAAAATTGTGACGTACAAGTTATTTTGTGAAGTTTTTGTGGTGTCAAATCAATACTTTTATGTGTAATTACTGTGAGGCGTATGGTAGTTACCGAGTAAGTAGACGCCGTGGTCGTTCATCTTGTCGACGGAGGCGCGCAGCGGCGGCGGCGCCGCGTCGGCAGCGGCGGCGTGCAGCGGCAGCAGGCGCGGGTACGTGTACACCACGGACGAGCTCACGTCGGCCGTCAGCGCGCGGTACATGGCGCACGACCGGTCGTCGCACGTCAGCTCGGGGCCTGCGGCAGAGACACGCGTCACACACTAGTGGGGGGGGGACAGGACGCGTGCTACGGTGAGGGGAGACGTCACCTCCGGCCAGCGCGTCGGAGCGCAGCAGGCAGTTGGTGTAGAGCGGCAGCAGCTTCATGGACTCGGGCAGCACGAGCTGGCCGGCCGACGACGGCGAGGCGCAGTGCCGCCGGTACGTGGCCAGACACGTGTACTAGTGGGGGGGGGGGAGCGTGTACTACAGTGAGGGGAGACGTCACCTCCGGCCAGCGCGTCGGAGCGCAGCAGGCAGTTGGTGTAGAGCGGCAGCAGCTTCATGGACTCGGGCAGCACGAGCTGGCCGGCCGACGACGGCGAGGCGCAGTGCCGCCGGTACGTGGCCAGACACGTGTACTAGTGGGGGGGGGGGGAGCGTGTACTACAGTGAGGGGAGACGTCACCTCCGGCCAGCGCGTCGGAGCGCAGCAGGCAGTTGGTGTAGAGCGGCAGCAGCTTCATGGACTCGGGCAGCACGAGCTGGCCGGCCGACGACGGCGAGGCGCAGTGCCGCCGGTACGTGGCCAGACACGTGTACTAGTGGGGGGGGGGGGAGCGTGTACTACAGTGAGGGGAGACGTCACCTCCGGCCAGCGCGTCGGAGCGCAGCAGGCAGTTGGTGTAGAGCGGCAGCAGCTTCATGGACTCGGGCAGCACGAGCTGGCCGGCCGACGACGGCGAGGCGCAGTGCCGCCGGTACGTGGCCAGACACGTGTACTAGTGGGGGGGGGGGGAGCGTGTACTACAGTGAGGGGAGACGTCACCTCCGGCCAGCGCGTCGGAGCGCAGCAGGCAGTTGGTGTAGAGCGGCAGCAGCTTCATGGACTCGGGCAGCACGAGCTGGCCGGCCGACGACGGCGAGGCGCAGTGCCGCCGGTACGTGGCCAGACACGTGTACTAGTGGGGGGGGGGGAGCGTGTACTACAGTGAGGGGAGACGTCACCTCCGGCCAGCGCGTCGGAGCGCAGCAGGCAGTTGGTGTAGAGCGGCAGCAGCTTCATGGACTCGGGCAGCACGAGCTGGCCGGCCGACGACGGCGAGGCGCAGTGCCGCCGGTACGTGGCCAGACACGTGTACTAGTGGGGGGGGGGGGAGCGTGTACTACAGTGAGGGGAGACGTCACCTCCGGCCAGCGCGTCGGAGCGCAGCAGGCAGTTGGTGTAGAGCGGCAGCAGCTTCATGGACTCGGGCAGCACGAGCTGGCCGGCCGACGACGGCGAGGCGCAGTGCCGCCGGTACGTGGCCAGCGAGCGCGCGCACCGCGACGACAGGCCCTCGCGCACTGCGCGCGGCGGCTGCTCCCGCAGCGCCCACACCGCTGCGGACACGGACGATCAGTATTTACTAAATATAGCTTCACATTAGCTTAGCGCAGCATCGACGGGATTAAGGCACACATTACATCCCCCGTGAGTTTAGAGATCTCGCCTTGCGGCTCGACCCCCAAATTCATACTCGGGATGTATCGTGTCCTCCCTGAATACACCCCTGATTGATATTCGAGGCCACTTAAATACTTTGGGGGCCATTCAAGTATTACGTAAGCGCTTGAAAGGGGCGGGGGGGTCTTTGCTTTGCGTATTTTTGATGACATGGTGGGTGGGGGGGTCGATATAATGATTACGTCAGCAGTTATGATTTACTTTTATACACAAATGGCAACCTTCAAATTGCCTATGCTTGAAAACAAAACACACATGTCGGGTATTCCCACAAATAATGAATACGTTATAGGTACTCGCTTAGAAGCGAGTGGGGGAATTACTGCGCGCTACTCACTTGTCACTTGTCTAAATTTTTTCCGTCAATCTATTGTTTCGTTTCGATTCGAATGACGATTTCACTGATTTGACGATGTGACTACCAATGATTATGTAAGCAGGGACGGGGAGAGGTTTGCTTACTTTTGCTGACAAGTGCGGGAAGGGGGGGGGGGGGGGGGGGGAAATAATTGTAAAAAAATCTGCTTACGTAGTACTTGAATGGCCCCCATATAATGTCGGGTTTTTGGGATAATTTTCTTATTTAGATTATTTTAGTATGATTTTTTGTTGTACTAATCAAGTGCAAAGCGATGTCTGTTGCTATTTATTGTTACATCGTTCTTTGTACGAACCACTCATAAACAATGAAAAATATTACCTTGTTTCGTGAGGAAGTTGACGCAAGTGTCCAGCTCGACGCTCCTGTACACGTCGGCGAGCTGCTGCGCGACGTTGAGCGCCAGGTTAAGCACCCTGAGCCGCCGCTGGCCCGAGCGATGGGTGTACAGCAGCGCGGCCTGGATGTACACGCCGTCCTCGTTCGTCAGCTTGTCGTCGTGTTTGATTTCGATACCGATGGCTTTGTCGGCGTCTGAAATATGAACGTTATAGTTGCGGAATTAAGTAAATACAAAATCAATTTTAGAGGGAGTAGGCGAAGCCGGCAGGGTCATTCGTTTCCGAATCCACCACTAGTATACAGGCAAAATATTAAAGAAATAAATAAAAAAGATTAAAATGTTGCATATTTAAACTACAAGTCGGCCGTGTTAGCGGCTTATTTTTATTAAGCTTTTTTTATTTTCATATTTTTATATTCATTTTATATAAAAATTTGGCTCTACTATTTATTTCTAACATCCTGTATAAAAAGCTAAACCTTGATTGGTTTGAGATTAATTTTTAAATTCTTAAAGTTGTATTTTTTATTACGATTTTTATTTAAAAAAAAACTAATTTACTCAGAAGAAATTAATACAAAAGCGTCGACTCTAAACGGCTGGTATCCAGGTCCGTGAAGCTATAAATAAAAAGCGTCGGAGCTCACCAATCGCGGCCAGCTCGACGTCGGTGGTGTTGGACATGAAGAAGTGTCCGTAGAAGTCCGTGGGCCGCACGCCCGTGGACGTGCGCACGCGCATCACCGCGTCCAGCGCCGTGGGCCGCGACACGGCGCGGGACACGTCCGCCACCAGCCGCGGCCCGTCCACCTCCGCCTGCGACACAAACGAAACTCATTCCAACGACCTAAGGACATACCGTCACATTCAAATTGATTGCAATCGATCGAACATTATCTGCATAATAATAGGCTATTTGACCAACATTTTTTTGGTTTGATATGTAGAGACGTCTCAATAATATAACCATAGGTGAAAGAATTATTTCGATAGCACAAAAATCGCTCGAGATATGTTAATTTGAAAATCACAATTTTGACCTTTCCCGAAAACGCTCCATACTAAAGGCTACTGAATTGTGACGTCACAGATTTGTATTTTGTATGCATCAAATCAGAAATTTATACGACAGAAGTTATAGTATTTTTTATTGCTTGCCCAATGGAAATATTATATATTAATAATTTCATACTCTACTTCTCTTTTACAGATCTTTATAGTTTTGTGTATTTTACGATATTATTAAATAATTTATACAATTTTTGAACATTGTCAAATAGCCTATTGTCTATGTACATTACATCTATCTTTAACGAGTTCGGCGGTCGAATCGTTAGCAGTTGCCACTTTGACTCTGAAATTGCGAGTTCAAATATTTGTAGGCATGAAAATATCTGTTTATATCAATCTGGGTTCCTTCTATCTATGTTTTTAAAATATGATTATTTATGTTTGACAGTAATTACCGTGAAGTAGGTGTACTTGTGCAGCTGGCCGCCCGTGAGCCGGGGCAGCTGGCCGACGGTGGCCGCGTCGATGTACGAGTTGTTGCACACGAACAGCTCCACGCTCACGCCCGCCGCCGAGCACGCCTGGCCCAGCTCGTTGTACGCCGGCGTCTGCGGGGCTGGAAGAAACTTGTAATACAGTCAAATATAAAAACACTCACCCAAAAAATAAACGATAAAGTACCAATAATGGCAATATTTCCAGATTTGACCAATGCGTTCGATTTTGTGTCGCATGACATTTTATTGAAAGAGCTTTGGAATTACAGCATTCGAGGTAAAGGCCACATGTTGATGGATAGCTGCCGATAACAATGTGTAGAAATCACTAAACTGAGAGGTCGTCACAAACATGTATATAGATCCAAGGACTGTCATAATGGTAGCGGTGTACCGCAGGGTAGTATCCTGGGACCGCTCCTATTTCTCATATATATATAAATGATTTACCGTCTGCTACAAATCATAAATGTATATTATTTGCTAAAGATACTATACCCTTAATTTAAAAAAAAAATGACGTTAATTTTAAAACTGACATTAATGACAATTTAAAATATATAATTGATTGGCTCAATAATAATAATTTAACTATTAACATGACTAAAACGAAAATAATTAATTTTAGAATTACAATTAACCGACAGAATTAGCCCATATATATAGTTTATGGGCTAATTCTGTCGATATTTCTAGAGCTTTTATATGTCAGGAAAAATGTATTATAAAAACGAACATTGCAGCTGTAAACAAAAGTTTACAGCTGCAAAGTTCGATTTTACCACTTCAATGTCTTTTGACCAAACATGGAAAAATTAAAAATTCTAGAACAAAGCGCCACAATAAATTAATTACACCCAAACAACGTCTGACGCAATTTAGAAGAAACTTCTGAGAATATGTGTACAAAGATGCATGATGGTCGGTTGAGTAGTTTCGGCGTGAGAGCGTAACAAACAAACTCACATTACCATTTATAATACGAGGAGGGTCGTAGGCGGTACGCACCGAGTATCTGCTTCTCCTTGTCGGTGCCGAGCAGCTTCCTCTCCTCCCTGTTGAGCAGCCGGCCCGGCGCGGTGTAGGAGGGCAGCGTCGTGTGGAACACCAGCAGCTGGCCCGCCGTCTCCGCCGCCTTCAGCGCCTCCAGCCCCGCCTGCGACACGACATGTACGACTCTTACACCGCCTTACACGCCCGGAATCCCTCCCGGAATTCAGAAACTTATCCTAACTTATCTTAGGTCCAGTGCGGCAGCACCGGTGACACGTCGACCCTCATGGATCTTTTGTGCTCTCCCTAATCCTTTATTCACTCTCCCCTGACTGTCTGGAGACATGTTCCATATACTTCAGTATGCCGCTTATTGGGAAGAGCCTGTAGTCCTCCAGGTCCGGGTATGCCTTTCCTAGGATTTCCATTCATGCGCCGGCTAGGACGTCACATCGCCACATCAAGTGTTTCATGGACTCGTTACACCCTTTTCATGTTCATTCAGAAACTTAATTAAAGATCTTAATCCGGACGCACGGAATTCCGTACGAAACACATATTCACCACACGCATGGAGATTTTTTCAGATTTTGATATTTTCAGATCGATCTGACAAAAAAATACTGACGAGAATGAAGAACTTAAGAATCTGAATTCTGGACGTATATCTTTCCGTACATATATAAGGAGCAAACCATTGATGAACTTGGACACGCCAGAAATCAGATTCTAAAATTCAGTTTCTGAATTCCGTATCGGATTCCGACGGTATACTTTTATTTTACATTTATTGCACAACTGTTTGATAAGTGTTAAGACTGGTCAATAAATATTCATTTAAAATGAATACTCCTTATACATATACATAGTATATACCTACTTTAAATACGTTTAAATAAATGAGAAAAAATTAAAATGTCACAAGAATGAAAATAAAAGGCGGCGGTGGCTATATACTGCCTGTTCACTTCATATGTCGCCACTCAAGATGGTGTCTCGACGTCGTCGGAAGCGGCGACGGACGGCAGTTCCAACAGCCGCTCGCTGCAGTGAGTAGCACTGACCTCCTCGTCGTTTTGGAAGGCTGCAGCAGTTACCTGCACGGCGGGCAGCAGCACGGTCTCCGTCTCCTTGTTGTCGTGGAAGGCGGCCGGCAGCAGCTGCAGCAGCGACGTGAGCACGGCGCCGCTGTCCTCGGCCGGCGCCAGGAAGCCCTCCAGCAGCGGCACGAACATGTCCGCCACGTCGCCCACCGACAGCATCTGCGGCTGCGCCAGGGACCCCTGCAGGACCATAGATATAAACTATACTGTAACTAACGTACGGTTTGACACAAACCCTATAAATAATAATAGTAATACGTATACCGAATTATCCGCTGAATTGCCCGTGTCGACCTACGGTCGACAAGTGACGTCACGACCTTGAAACGCTTGAATTGCCCGTGTCGACCTACGGTCGACATTTGCAGTTTGGCGTTCAGTTTTGGGCAGATTGAACAATACTCATCTGTCATACATTCAGGCCCATTTGTTTATGTTTTTTTCATTTCTCCGCCATATTAGCTATCGGATTAAGGCCAAAGAATCATAAACTCAATGGAAAAAAAAATAAAAAAAGGGGTTTAAGAGACTCGCCTTAACGGCGCCAGATGTTCGGGCCGGTGTCAAGTGCTATAAAAACTTATTTTGTTTAGGTAAGTGTAGGTTTTTGTTTATTAACATCGGGTTTTATCTCCCTAGCGTATTTTTAAATAAAAAACTATACGTTATCGCCTTAGTTCATAAGGTATTTTTTTGAATACAAGTAGGGCTATGAAACACCACTTGAGAATGTTTAGACCATCGTAATTCTACACTATAGTCGAGTGTTGAACAACAAAAGACGGCATTGTATAGTGCTGTTCTTAGTAAACGTAAAAAACACCACTTGTGGGCACTCAATAACAAAGTTGCGTCTCCATGACCGTTTTTATGGGGCCCCGACCACCCGCGGCGCCGGGCAGGTAGGAACAAAAAACAAATGGGCATAGTTCCGCCGCGTTTTAGCGCAGGGGGGGCGCGGGGGGCTCAACTTGGGGGGCAAAAGAGCGGTTATAGCAATTTTTATTATTTATCAGAAGACTTTTTTTTTTTTACTTTGATACCATTCGTTTTAAGGGTTCCGTACCCAAAGGGTAAAAAGGAACCCTACTACTAAGGCTACGCTGTCCGTCCGTCCGTCCGTCCGTCCGTCCGTCTGTCACCAGGCTGTATCTCATGAAACGTGATAGTTAGACAGTTGAAATTTTCACAGATGATGTATTTCTGTTGCCGCTATAACAACAAATACTAAAAAACAGAATAAAATAAATATTTAAGGGGGCTCGTATACAACAAACGTGATTTTTTTTGCGCGTTTTTGCTCGCAATTGATAACGGTAATAGGTAGACGCTTGAGATACTCACATAATATTTAGTTATATATTCATTTTAAAATAAATAATGAAATAAAAATAAAACAAATATTTAATACCAATACCACGAATTTTTATAGATAATGGTACGGAACCCCTCGTGTGCGAGTCTGACTCGCACTTGGCCGGTTTTTTAGAATTGCCTCCCATGATGAAAGCAATCTTAAGAACGGATTCACGTCAAAAATTGTCGTCTAGCTTATTCCTTATTGAATGAGAAATCAAAAATTGTCGTCTAGCTTATTCCTTATTGAATGAGAAATCAAAAATTGTCGTCTAGCTTATTCCTTATTGAATGAGAAATCAAAAATTGTCGTCTAGCTTATTCCTTATTGAATGAGAAATCAAAAATTGTCGTCTAGCTTATTCCTTATTGAATGAGAAATCAAAAATTGTCGTCTAGCTTATTCCTTATTGAATGAGAAATCAAAAATTGTCGTCTAGCTTATTCCTTATTGAATGAGAAATCAATTTGCATAAATCCCGGAAGTGCGCGATACGAGACGCTACAAAAGTATTATTTTTCTTATACCGTTAGTGTGTTCAAATAAAAATTCAACGTGATGTTATAGAACTCTTTTAAATAGAACCATGGTTTGCTCCCTCACCTTGATATTATAGAAGTGCACTGTAGAACTGTATGTGATGAATCCAACTCGAGTCCAGCTTTTACCAGTCACCTCGTCTTTAGGCATTGCCTGGAAACAATAATTATATATAATTTTATTAATAGTGTTACGAGCTAGGGTTCTGGATTTGGATGTAAAAAGCCAATGACAACTTCCAAGTAATTTATACACGCAGGGTCTGGTCTGCAGGTCTTCACAACACGAAGTCTACACGAAGATTCCAAATCGCAGGTCAAAACAATCGCAGGTCAAATCGAAGTCCAATAGTATCGCTGAGGTCGTAGGTTATCACTTGTCTCGCAGGTAGATTCGCTCGAAGTTTACTCTTCCGAAGTCCAAACTGAACTGCCTATGCGCCGTGGCGGTCGCTATTTATATCCGCCGGCAAGGGTTCCCGAATGTTCTCGTATGTACATGCATGTACTTCCCATCGGTACACATCGTTAACGTGTCTCGACGAGTCTCGAACATTTTCATGTTATAGTGTGTATGTGACAATAGTAATTGTCGTAGAACTTAAGTATAATTTTGTCAATACAAATTTTTAAACATTTCGTGGGAAAGAAACGCACTGAATTTTTTGAATATTTCAACGTGTCATATTTTTCAGATGTTTATTATTTATATTATATATTTTTAAATACAAAATTACAATTTTCTTGGTTGAAGTCTCATTTTAAGCATGAAATGAAAAATTCCTGTATTAGGAGGCCACCTTCTTCCATGGCTGTTTAATTAATTTAGATTTAAAACTATCAACATTTTAAAAATACGAATCATTTAAAATATGGAATATTCTAAACTTACAAATATGGAATATTCTAAAAATTCAATGCGTTTCTTGAAATATTTTATACCACGAATGCTGAAATTATAGAATCAACTTCCCTCAGCCAGTGTTTCGAAACAATTACGATATCGGATCAGCGATTCCTTATTGTTGCTGATTTCCATGAGCGGTGGTGATTGTTTACCATCAGGTCACCTACATGTTCGTTTGCCCCATCTCATATAAAAATATATAGGACATGTTAAACATGTTATATTCATATAAAAATCATCTTAAAGATATGAAAAGTTTTAAAGCACCTTAAAAAAAGTTTAAAAGCACGTTTAAAAGCGCTGTAATAAATGCGACCAATTTTCGGTATATGTTTTCTGATTTTACTACAAATTCCAAAGTTTTCTTATTCCTACTAATTTCTTCTAATTAAATTCCTTGTGAGTTCCAAGGCAGCCGTAGTTTTACCCCCGGGACTGCAATGGACTTCATTGTTCATTGCCTTTTTTGGCGGTCGCCGCTGTTAATCCTGGCTACACAGGAGACACAGTGGTGGGAATGTGTGGTGGGCTGCCGTCCCGATATGAATTTCTGATAATTTACAAACCATACCATGCGTAATCGCCACATTTTCGATTGCTTAATTTCAGCAGATTCTGTCATTACCCGTGATCGGAATAGGTAGAGAGATTTGTTGTACTTGCGTAATGCGGTCATAATATGGACATGCCTTTTTAATGAACTGCTATCGAAAAATTTCGGGATTTCGGGATTTCATTAAATATCATTTAGGTCGTGATTTAGTAGCCATTGTATTTGAAATTAGAGGTTACGATAGTAAAGCACTTTTAAGTAGTACTTTATTTGCTATATGTATGTGAAATGAAAAAAAAAAACAGATTGATTGACGGAATCCTATGTTTAGACTTAGCTTTGGAAAGCACGTAAAGCTAGATAGCTTTATGTGTTTACCAAAGCAACCAGAACCCCGGAGAAATAAAGCCTCAATAGTTTCGAAATCCCGAAGGTATGTCCATATTAATATCAGCGTTTGAGATTATTGAACCTAAATAAATCACTCTACCTATTCCGATCACTGGTCATTACACTTAGACGCACAAATAAATAAATATATAAAGAAATTAGTTACCTCAATAATACTAAGTATATTCTCGCAGATGGTGTCGAGTAAACCGCTTTTGATGGAGTTGTAGGACACGTCGATGACGAACACCACGGCCGGCGGGTTGGGCAGCGTGTTGTTCTGGACCAAACAAAAATTATAAACACATTGTAAAATGAACCTTAATAACATAAAGAATAGATTCCGATTTACGAGAAAAACGTTTTGAATATGTGTACAACAATACACAATCATTTGTCTAGTGACATCTACCTCTCGCGTGCCGCGGTCCCATGGTGGGTGCAAATTTGTACAGCGCAAGGTACAGAATTAACAGGTCGCGGCATTCGTAGGTTTAAAAGCTTAAAAGAAAATAGTTTCCAAACGCCAACTGACTGACTAGATTCTGGGACACTGGTTTTACAGGGTCTCAGTATTCTGTAATTTATAGGGGTGTGTGTGTGTGTGTGTGGGGGGGGGGGGGTAAGACTACGGCTGCCTTGGAACTCACAACCGCTAATCAGCAGGGTGCACCACGTGCAGGGTTGGCTTGGCTATGGATCCTCCGCATCGATCAAATAGTGTTAGATACTTAAAATCCGCGGTGCACGGCAGTTGAGCTTCACTTGACTAGCCATCTGTTTAGGTTTTTAATGCCTTATTTGCCATATTGCTGTCTCTCACATTGCCCAGAGGTGAAGTCAAATTCCAAAAGCTTCCTACTCCTACTAATTTCATCTGATTAAATTCGTTGTGAGTTCCAAGGCAGCTGTAGTCTTACCCCCGGGACTGCAGTGGACTTTATTTAGGTACCTTTTTTGGTGGTCTCCGCTGTTAATCCTGGCTACACAGGAGATACAGTGGTGGGTCTCCGTCCCGATAAGAAAATATATGGTGTGGTCGCCACCCTAATCCCACCGCCGTTAATCCTGTTAATCCTAGCTACACAGAAGACACAGTGGTGGGAATGAATGAGTGGTGGGGGCCCCCGCCCTGTTGAGGAAGTATGTGGTAGCGTGTCTCACCCGGCAGTACTCCTTGGTGGCGACGATCTCATAGGCTCCGAGCGCCATCTCGGCCGGCACGTGCCCGTACTGCTGCATGCCGTTCACGTACTGCGTGTACTCCATAGGAACTGTACACAAATACATTATTGTAATATATACATATTTATATCTCTATTCTTTTTTTACTAACACGATATGGATGGTAAATCCGAATTAAAATGTTATTATTTTATTTTATTTTTATATAAAGTAATTTTTTCAGATTTTTTTTGTTGCTGATTTCTATAGGCGTTGATAATTACTTTCCATCAGGTAACACATATGCTCACTTGCCCCCTCTCATATTTTAAAAAAACCGGGCAAGTGCGAGTCGGACTCGTCCACCGAGGGTTCCGTACGTAGTATCAATATTAAATTTGATATTTTTCATTATAAATAAGAAATAATGCGTCGAAAAAAATAAATAAAATATATTTTGCAATGTGTACATCAATCCCTTTCATATGATACCCCATTTGAACTAGTAGTTTCAATTTGAAATTTCG
This sequence comes from Hypsopygia costalis, assembly GCA_937001555.2. Classification (NCBI taxonomy): domain Eukaryota; kingdom Metazoa; phylum Arthropoda; class Insecta; order Lepidoptera; family Pyralidae; genus Hypsopygia; species Hypsopygia costalis. The sequence goes on along the minus strand of OW443351.2, from coordinate 1,804,887 downwards.
ACACCCTATAAAAAATATAGACCCCCTATTTTTAAGATCTATTTACAAATGTATAGTTTTGAGATTTATTCCTGTACTTGTAGTCTATAACGATGTTACTTGACAAATTTCATAGTTCTAGGTCAACGGGAAGTACCCTATAGGTTTTGATTCCCTTGAGAATGTCGAAATATGCGTTTTTTGCTGAATAAACGGCCGTAACTTTTTTTTACGTAAACTTAGCAGTTTGATTATTTTACAACTTCATGGGACCGTAGACCTGAGTATACAGTTCAAATTTCATCTTGATACCTCCACGCATTCTCGACGTAGAAATTCTTGACAGACAGACAGATCACGTCCCTAACACTAGACCATCCCTCATTGATGTAATGATCGTATCAAACGTTGAGTCTGTTAACGTACATGGACAACTTGCAGCCCCATTCTCTTACCACGATTTATTATTTCTTACTTATAGGGTGCGCCATCCCAAACGTATTAATAAAACTATACTCCAGCGTAACTTTAAAGATATGGATGTGAGTCATTTGAGAAAAGAATTCAGTAATATCGATTGGTCTAAATTCTTTGCAGCTGATTCAATTGACGAAAAGGTAGATGTTCTCAACTCAAATCTTTCTGCACTTTATGATCGTCATGCTCCCTTAAAATCTGTCAGGGTTAAACATTTACCGGCTCCTTGGTTATCGCCATCCATTAGAAGGGCAATGAGCAAACGTGACAAAGCAAAGATCAAGCTTAGGAGATCACATACGGAAAGTGATATACATGAATATAAAAAGCTACGTAATATTTGCAATAGGATGTGTAGAGATGCAAAACGCCGTTATATTCACTCTTCACTAGAAAACTTGCCACAGACTCATGTATGGAAATTTTTACGATCACTGGGTGTGGGTAAACAGTCCGGTAACGTCTGTGGGGCTGTAGACATCAATTCATTAAACGGATATTTCTGTACGCCCCCCGTTACAGTTGATCTAGCTACTAAAAATGCTACACTATCTTCTCTTTTAAAACCCTCTACGCCCACAGGTGATGAATTTACGTTTCGCTGTATCACGGAGGATGAGGTTAAAAAGAGCATTTTGTCTATCTCTACAAAAGCTGTGGGAACTGATGGCTTGAGTCTCGACATGCTGCTACCAATTCTAGACCTAATTGCTCCGGTAATAACACATGTGTTAAATTTCTCATTAGCTAACAACATCTTTCCTAAGGCATGGAAACGAGCTCAAATAATCCCAATTCCCAAGACAGCCAACCCTTCTTGTTTCTCGGAATATCGTCCGATCTCTATTCTTCCATTACTATCTAAGGTTCTAGAAAGTGCTGTACATAAACAACTTCATACTTATCTCTCCCAAAACAATCTTCTTAGCCCCTTTCAATCGGGTTTCCGTCCTTACCACAGCACAACGAGTGCACTGCTGAATATCACAGATGACATACGTCTCGCTATGGACAATAAGAAACTCTCCCTGATTATTCTGTTAGATTTCAGTAGTGCATTCAATTCGGTCGATTTCGATATTCTCCTTGGTATTCTTCGCTCTATTAACTTCTCTTCGACTGTGATAGCCTGGTTTGACTCTTATCTTCGAGGTCGCTGGCAGCGCATTAAAATCGAGGAACAAACATCTGACTGGTCTGAGTTGATTGCTGGCGTGCCACAGGGCGGTGTGTTATCTCCATTGCTCTTCTCTATCTTTATAAATGAATTAACTAAAGTCATTACTTCTCCTTATCACCTATACGCAGATGACCTACAAATATACAATCATTTTCTTGTCTCTGACATATCTGTTGCCATTGAGGCTATGAACCGCGAGCTTTGTGCGGTCCAGAAATGGGCCGAAAGCTTCGGTCTGTTAGTTAATCCGACAAAGTCCCAAGCCATTGTGGTGGGTAACAATCAACTAAAGTATAGGCTCAAGTATAGTGATTTACCAAGAGTGTGCTTTGGTGGCAGTCCAATTCCCTTCTCAGACAAAACAAAAAATCTGGGTCTGATTATTGATGGCACCCTTTCCTGGACGGCTCAAGTCAACAATGTTAGCAAAAAAATGCATTACACCTTTCACTCGCTCAAGAGACTCCAGAACTTCCTTCCCTTTAAAACTAAAATTATGCTTGCTCAATCCCTCCTTCTCCCAATTCTTGACTATGCCGACATCTGCTATCTTGATGCAACTGAAGAGCTACTCAACAAACTGGAACGGTTGCAGAATTTGGCTATTCGTTTCATTTTTGGTTTGCGCAAATATGATCATGTCTCTGAATTTCGCACCCAGTTGAAATGGCTCCCTATCCGCCTTCGCAGAAATGTGCACATCCTGTCTTTCCTTTACAAATTAATTAAAAATGCTGATTCACCTCAGTACCTTCGTTCCCGTTTTCCTCCTTTACCACCTCCTACCCGCTCCCAACGTCCCTGCCTTACGAAAACATTAAATTATCCCCCTTCCAACACAACGTTTTTCTTTAACTCATTTACTGTTCGTGCAGCACTGCTCTGGAATAAATTACCAGTGGAAATACGAGACAGTATCACTGTGACCACTTTCAAAAAGAAATTAACAGAGCATTACTTAACTCAAATTAGTTAATTATATTTTGTATGTTTAGATCCATAAAATGTCAACATTAGCATGTTTGCATATGTCGCCGTAGCCAAATAATATTTCTATACTATTGTTAAGGTTGGCTGGAAGAAATCTCTTAAAGAGATAAGCTCGCCCTTGTACACCTCGTTTACACTGTTTTATGTAACAATATTATATGCAATAAAGAATTAATTAAATATAAGAACATGTATCTAAATCATTACTACTCTAAATCCGCAGAGCTTAGATTAACTTTCATCAAACTATCTTGAATGTGAAAGTGAATTTAAGTGCCAGTTCCGGCGACGGGGCTTTTTGAGAAGAATTGGCAAGAAAAAAGATTGCTAGCCATTCGATCAGCGAGCTCGTCTATCTATATTATAGATTTACATAAATATTATATTTTAGTGTAAGGTATTTGTTTGCGCCTACTAGCGCCGTCTATTGTCCAATGAGTGCATCCACCTATTTTCCTACCCACTTTCCACCTATTTTTTATTTCCTTCCTACCTACATGTGGGACGTAAAATAATAACCGCTATATGCTATGCAACGAGCCAGTGCAACGTGTGTGGCCGCCGGACATTGGTGTAGAAAGGAAGTACCGCATTGCAACCCTCGCAGTTACGCGCTGGCAACAAACCAGAGGAACATTTCGCATTTGATTCATAATCCAATGTGAACGCAAAAGACTAACCCGCATTTCATCGCTTGTGATGATAAAAACATTACTCAGTTGTTGAACTTAGTGTATGTGTAAGTGTTGTACTTTAAGTTAAATGTAAGGTGAAAAAGGAAGAGACGTCCACGTGCACGTTAGCATTGGGCGAACGACAACTCATCGTAGGAGTTAGAGACAAAGAAGAAAAGGAGGTGAGTCCCATGTGTTCCTTTGTTCTCCCTCAATTGTACCATATCGCAACGCACTCGCATAACCTATTAATAAAAAATACAGTCCACTGAAATAATCATTCTACCATAACAGGGTTCACACGTACTAAACCCACTCCCACTGCAGTACAAATAGATTAAACATTAGGTGAACCCCGTCCCCCGCGCCCTCAGTATTTGTTATGTGGACTTGTTGCATTTACACTGCATTGCCTGAAATAAATGATTATTATAATAGTTATTATATCAGTTACCTTCAGTAGTAGCCTTGCAGAAGGCGCACTTGAAGTGCCTGCCCGCGTCCACGAACTTCATGCTGGGGCACATGTAGGCCTTGCAGCGGCTGCAGCGCACGGGGCCCATGGCGGGCGAGTTGGTGAGCGCCGCGAAGTCCAGCAGCGGGGGCTCCGGCTCCGGCCCCACCGTCTCCGCCATCGGAGATATCTGGAAATAAACGTTTATATAAAATTAATATGGGTATGTTATTTTTGTCTCCCCAACCCGTCTGGCCAGCGTGGGGAGTGTAGGCCAAATCCTCCTTCCGTCTAGGACGGACGAGAGAGGGTCGTGCTCCTGTAGTGGAGACTAAAATGACCTGGTGATGATGATGATGATGTTATTTTTGACGTGGGAAAAATGACGTGGTGAAAATGGAAAAATTTACCTGCCCCCCTAGGTGGGATTTGAACCCACGACCTCTCGATGACCGGTCGAGTGCTCTTCCAACTGAGCTACCAGGAAGGTTTGTGTTGCTGATGAATTTTTGCATTTTATATGGCACTGCGTGAGTCACAGTTTATCTGGCAAGTTGGCCAAGACAACTATATAAATAATAAAAAATGTTGTTTTTAACGTGAATACGTCTCATTCTTGCTTCGGTGCGAGAGACAAAGGGTAGACGTGTCTGGACATTCGCCCTGATGAAGGTCTCCTTTTGAGATCGAAACTAGTCGGCTTTCCCGACAAAAAGACGTGAGTGACCCGTTTAATTTATTTAATTAATTTAGTATAATGTCTCACGTGTTTGAAATTGCTTCCATAGGGAGGCAATACAAATAAAACGAATGGTAACAGCAGCAGCGCCAATGAGCAGCTAGTTATATCATCTCCATTCAAAATTCAATCACACCAATGGATAGATGAAGAATTTATTACGCTAAGTAAGGACTATGGAACATCGAGTGCGGGGGAGGGGGAAGCGCTACCATTTTGAGATAATTTTAGTGCATATAACGTATTCACGTGCAACAGACGGCCGTGTCCATGACACAGCCTCACCCCATTTTTACTCTTTGTGACATCAAAGGCTAGCAATGGATCGGCGAGTACAATTTACATAGCGCCATTCCCAAATTAAGCACAAAGCTTGTGTTTTAGCAACACACTTGTGGCTTACAATTAAACCCAAAATATCTTGAAAATCTTGATTTATTTAAACTTTTACAATATAATTGTAAGAGACGTTGTTACTTGTACGACGTAGAAGGTTAGAAGAAAAAAAGTAGGTAGGAAAATAAAAAATAATATTAGAACTTTGCATGCGCCTGATGATAACTAATAGCAAACAAAATGCTTATAGTTAATTAGTGTCAAATCGATGATAGGCGCGCTGCAACATCTTCCGGCCTCGTTGAAAGGTGAAGACTTTCAATATGTAGATCTTCTTTGGTTGGAAGAGGGCAGAGGCGCACTAACGGGCGTCGCACACATCCTCTCACAGTAGCGACGTCGGCGACGCGGACAATTGCATCAGGTCCTGGGAATAAACGGACCACTCGCCCAAGCCGCCAGTTCAACGGAGGCACATTGTCTTCTTGCAGGAGAACCAAGTCATCAATATTTAGTTTAGCGTGTGAATTCTTCCATTTAGTTCTCTGCTGCAATTCGGCTATATATTCTTTCTCCCACCGGTTCCAGAAATGTTGTCTGATCTTCTCAATTCTCTCATATCTTTTGAGATTAGTGTCCTTGCAATCTTGTAAATTAGGTGATGGAATCGCAGTTAATGGTCTTCCGATGATGAAGTGCCCAGGTGTGAGACAAAGGAAATCGTCAGGAGAGGACGATAATGAGCATAATGGACGGCTGCTTAAAATCGCTTCGATTTGAGAGAATAAAGTTAATATTTCTTCGAATGTTAAATTACTGTTTGTAACTACTCGTTTAAAATGAAACTTCGCGGATTTGACGCCGGCCTCAAAAATACCGCCAAAATGTGATCCGTATGGAGGTGAGAATTTAAATTGTATATTTTCCTGAGTGGCAAACTGACATAAAGGGTCTTTATTCTCCTTTATAAAATTAGACAGTTCCCGGGCAGTGGCTACAAAGTTTCGGCCATTATCGCAGAAGATTTCTGTCGGTTTGCCACGACGAGCTATGAACCTTCGTAGTGTCATCAGGAAAGCACCCATAGATAGATCGCTAACGGCTTCAAGATGGATGCATTTGTACCTCAAGCATACAAATAAACATAAGTAGCACTTGATCAATCTACTACCACGGCCTTTACGGTTTAAAATATAAAACGGTCCTGCAAAATCTAACTCACTCTTTGAGTTGGCAATTCACCCATTTTTGGATGCAGAGTGCGACCACTAAAGCGTCTACAGATTACACACCTACTAACCGTTTTTCTAGCCAATAGGCGACCACTTACTGGCCACACAGTCTCTCTAATAGTAGCTAAAAGCAGCTGCGGACCAGCATGCATACTTCGTTGATGCTCCCTTTCAAAATAAAGTCTAGTTAGGTAGTGGTTTGAATGAAGAAGAATGGGATGTTTCTTTTCGTAAGTATATTCAGAGTTCTCTATTCTACCACCTACTCTGATCAAATTATTTTTGTCTGTAAATGGAGATAGGGATAAAATTTTAGAACGAGAACTTAATGGTTTATTTTTAAGTAATAAATCGTATTCTATAGGGAACGATTGTTTTTGTGCTATGATACATAGGGTTACAAATGATTTATCTAATTCTTCTAGAGATAAGTTACTTACCATTTTGTTTTTAGGGTTCCTTGAATTATAAATAAAACGCAACACGTATGCCATGGCTCTTATAAGTCTGTTTAATTTAGAAAATCGTTCAAATTTTATTACAGGTTCTGACACAGCAATAGGATTGGATTTTATTTCAGGTAAGTCTATTAGAGGTAAGTTTTTATGTGAATTATTATTATTTAATTTAGGCCATTTTGTTATGTTTTCAGATAAGAAGTCGGGTCCAGACCACCACAACTTCAAAGTCACCAGCCTACTCGCATCGACACCCCGGGATATGAGATCTGCCGGATTGGCATCAGTTGGAACATAGCGCCAGGAGCTAGCTTGCGTTTTTTCTTGGATTTCTAAAATGCGATTTGCGACAAAAGTTTTAAGCTTAGTAACATCACTGTGGATCCAAGCAATTACTATGCTAGAATCACACCAGTGGAAAATACGTGTGGGTTTGTATCGCAATGAATTTAAAACAGACTCGCAAAGTCTAGCAGCAAGTAAAGCGGCCATTAATTCCAAACGCGGCATAGTAGTAGGCTGCAGCGGTGAAACCTTTGATTTAGAACAAAGTAGATTAGTATAAAATTTGTTATTAGAATCAAGGGATCGCATATAAATGCACGCTCCATACGCTGATTGCGACGCATCACTAAAGCTATGAAGTTCTATTTCTTTAGGATCATCACAGAGAACCAGCCTCGGTACTTGAAAATCTTTAAGGTAAGCAAAGTTTTTGGAGATTTTTAGCCAATCTTCTTTTATGCTTTCAGGAACGGACTGATCCCAATTTAACTTTTCCTTCCACAACCTTTGCATTAATATTTTTGGTTGTATGGTGCAAGGGCTCAGAAGTCCAAGCGGATCGAAAATTTTTGATGAATTTGAAAGAATACTTCGTTTAGTTATTTTATCATGATATGTAAAATCCTTTAGAGGAAAATTTAGACTATCTTTAGAAGGATCCCACCCAAGTCCGAGGGTACTCGACGATTGACTAATTGTTAAATGATCTTGTGGATTTAATTTATCTTGTTCCAAAACAGCAGATGAATTACTCTTAAATTTGCGTAAACTAAAGCAACCTTTGTGTAGTGCATTTGTTATGGCAATTTTAATGTTGATTAATTGTTTCTCATCATTACAACCAGTGATTAAATCGTCAATGTAAAAATCGTTTTGAATTATTGTTTTTATGTGTTCATCAGCCTCCTCCTCTCCTACCTGCCAGAGGCATCGAGTGCTCAAATAGCTAGCACTTGCGGTGCCGTAAGTGGTAGTATTTAATCTCAACGTTTTGATGGGTTGTGACTCATCTCCTCTCCACAATATCAGTTGCAGGTTGCGATCATCATTATGGACTAGTACTTGGCGATAGAATTTAGAAATATCACCGCACAAAATGAATTTATATTGCCTGCTTCTAATTAGAATGGAGAAGAGAGAATCCTGCATATTTGGACCCACCATCAAAATGTGGTTTAACGCAAAACCAGAAGAAGAGCAAGCTGATCCGTCAAAGACCACTCGGAGCTGGGTCGATTCGCTGTTTTCTTTAAAAACTGCATGATGGCAAAGAAAATATGAATTATGAGGTTTTAGATCCGTAGACTCGGATAGATGACCTAACTCAGCATACTCATTTATGAACTTAGTATAATGACATTTTAGTGAAGGATTTCGTCTAAATCTTTTTTCTAGATTTAGGAGCCTTTTCTTGGCAAGATTATAAGAATCTCCTAGACAGTCAGGCGTATCAATTAATGGCAATTTGACACAGAACCTACCGGTATCTAGGCGTGTAGTATTTTCTATGAAATGTTTTTCACATAATTTTTCATTGCTACTGAGAATAGGTCCTTTAGGAATCTCTTCGATTTCCCAAAATTTTGTAAGAATATTATCGATATTATCTTGTGTTGAATTTAGTAAAGTATGATTGCAATTTATTGTACCTTTATCTTTAGAGTATAAAGGCAAGGGACCGGAAACTAACCAGCCAAAATTTGAGTTTCGTAAATTAGGACCGCCTTTGCTTAACTTGATATTTTCATTGCCAAGGATTTCCCAAAACACGTCTGCTCCTATGAGGACATCGATGCGGGCAGGCTGATGAAACAAAGGATCGGCTAAGGGTAAGTTTTTAGGTAAGTGAATATTTCGTAAATCTAAAGGAGCTTTAGGTATCTCACTTGTTAGATTTTCTAATACATAACCTGATACTGTTATATTGTAAGAACTATTTATTGAATTAAGTTGAGTCGTACAAGTTTCAACTACTTGATTGGTACAGGAGTTACCAATACCGATGACATTTATAGGATCTATCGATTTGGTCTTTAGTGATAATTTTTCTCTTACACGTTTACTAAAAAATGTAGACTGACTACCGCAATCAAGAAGAGCACGAAATCTTTCTACTTGTTTTGTTATGGGATTACATACTTCAACAAGAGCTGTAGACAGCAGTACTTGATTATTATAAGTTTGATTAGAACTGGTAAGCACGAATTCACTTTCGGCCAAGACTGTATTACTGTTCGTTTCTGTCCTTTGATGCAGTAAACGATTATGTCTTTCTTTACATTCTGGACAAGGTCCCATGCGGCAGTCCACCTCTCGGTGCCCTTGTCTTAGGCAGTTTGAACATAATTTATACTTAGTTACATCTATTTGCCTATCTTCAATACTCTTTGCTTTAAATATAGGACAGTCATATATTTTATGAGTGTCGTCACAAATTATGCATGTATATTTAATATTGTTTTGATTTGTACTAACATGTGATTTAGTTTGTGAACCACGATTATGATTATTATTGAATCTTGAACCTTTTTCTTTATTGAAATTATTAGGTACAAATTTTTTTGAAGAAGACTCCATTTTTGTGAAAGTGGTATCATTCTTGTTACGAGTTACTGACTCTAGTACATCAGCACGGTCATTTAAAAATTTATGAAATTGATCTAAAGTGGGGATATCCTCGAGTGTATTTCGGTACTCTTCCCACTTAAACATTGTTATATCATCTAATTTGGCAGAAAATATATATATTAACAATATATCCCACTTATCTGTCGGCTGATCTAGACTAGCCAGGGCGCGCAAGTTCTTTGTTACATGATCAACGAAAAATCTCAAAGACCTATCAGACGCCTGTGCAATAGGCTGTATGGAAAATAAAGATTTAAGGTGATGATTGATCAAGGACCTTTTATTATTATAGCGATCACAGACCATCTTCCATGCCTTAGGATAGTTTGCCGATGACACTTCTATATTGGCTATTACCCTAGCTGCATCCCCTTCAAGATAAGAATTAAGATAATGATATTTATGAATAGGTGAAATGCGATCATTGCTATGAATTAAACTGTCAAACGTATCTCGAAAAGATGGCCAGCAATAATAGTTACCACTGAATTTGCATATATCTATCTGTGGCAAACGAAAACCGAAATCCTTACGATCATGAAAACACTGAGACTGATCTTTGTCATCGTCAGTATGAGAGTCGACTAATGACTTAGCGGTCGCGATGTTCAGTACAATATCTCGTTCGATGAGGTCGCGCTCATCTATCTCAGTTTCAATGTTTTCTGAATTCAACACTTCAATATTACTTTGTAAATCGTTAAACCTTGTAGACAACGCTTCAAATTTTGTAATTCTTAAATTTAATTCAGCAAGTTCCAAATTGGTAAGGTGATCTTGCCTTTTTAATTGAGATAAATAATTTTTAAATTTTGTTATTTGTCCCTTTATAGAACTACGCCTTATGAGTAGCTCCTTTAATTTTTGTGAACCATTAGACCCTTTATCAGTCATTTTGCAAAGCGTATAATAACTATGTAAAGTAAAAGTTACAGTAAAACAATGTTAAAATTAAAACTACGAATAATAAACAAAATAAATTCTCACGTTCCTTTATAATAGACACGGCGGCGGCGCGTCAGCTGAGGCGAACCGGCTCAGGTAGGTACTCGGCCGATAAACGCGATGCTACGTTGATAACGATGCAAGACCTTGACCTTGCGACGTCAGGAACTCCTGGAATTGTCGGCAAAATAGCGTAAAAATATTGAACTGAATGTATTTTATTTTTATTTTAAAACATTAATAGCATATAATTATGTCTATTAAAACACTTTTTCATTAAATGAAATTTAAATTATAATTTTTAACAATTAACTAATTTTACGGGAAGCGGACGCGTAACTTTTAAAGAAATGACTTATTTTTAGTTTATAAAGGATATCTCGTAAGTAATTATAAACAGTAAGTAAATTTTAGTAGGTACACCAACACGTAATATATTAATAACTACGTATGTGTAATAATATTGTATTTTTTCTAATGAATTTAAAACATGAAGTGAATAATAGCGATTTTATTGTGAGATGGATTGGAAGGATATATGGATGATTATGGATTAGATGGATTTTGGCAGAATGAAGGAAGGCACTTATCTTTTAGTTTGGGCTGCGCTGCGATGTCCCGTTGGTGCTTTAGTTGCATCAATTCACGAGTTTACACCGGCTCCCAGATAATGATGACTTCACTTGGATTACAATATTGGTTTAAATTAATTTTGTCTTCAAATCACGAAGATCACGTTGTCCGTTGGTGACGTCGATTTTTGATTTTGATTTAATAACGTCAAATTTTGTTCCCCTCATGGGCCACCAATTTATGTTTTAGCAACACACTTGTGGCTTACAATTAAACCCAAAATATCTTGAAAATCTTGATTTATTTAAACTTTTACAATATAATTGTAAGAGACGTTGTTACTTGTACGACGTAGAAGGTTAGAAGAAAAAAAGTAGGTAGGAAAATAAAAAATAATATTAGAACTTTGCATGCGCCTGATGATAACTAATAGCAAACAAAATGCTTATAGTTAATTAGTGTCAAATCGATGATAGGCGCGCTGCAACAGCTTGTGTTATGGGTACTAGACAACTGATAAATGTACTTACATACATTTTTTTTTGTAAATACATACTTATAATACATAGAAAACACCCATACCAAGACAAACAGACATGTTCATGCTCACAAATGTTTGTCTTGTGCGAGAATCGAACCTGCGACCTCGGAGTCAAAGTGGCCATTGCTAACCATTCAACCACCGAGCTCGTCGACATTGTGGTTAATTCCGACCTTGAGGCAATCGCAAATTCGGCAAAAAATTTGGGTTGCTAGTTAAGCCATCTAAATCGCAATCCATGATCATTGGTAGCATCAGGTTGATTTCCAAACTCAGTGGTACTCCTAACGTTATTTACGTAAATTGGCTGTTGGCTAGGTTTTTTAAAAACTACTATTCTTATAAGAATACTTTATTACTAAAAAACCTAATACAAAATAATCTAGCAATAGCGATTGATTGACGACGTGTACTTGCTTCCTCGGTTGGAGCAATACAGGTATTTAGTTTTGGACACTTGGGTCCCACAACACTTCACTCGCGCACTGTCAGCAGTTTCCGAGTATTGATTGCTTCATTGGATGTGAACAATCACCGATGTCGCAAGAAGCCCATGGTGTGGTCAGTATGTGATGGAGGGTTAACCCGTAACACGTTCAAGAAGAAGAAGAAGAAGAAAAAAAAATATTGGAACATAACACAACACTATTACACAAGTACAAGATAGCTATTTATATAAGATATAAAGGAGAACGAAATAGTGCTGCATGATGCCCCAAATTGGACCCAGCTCAGCATTTCAACACAATGGCGTGATTATACCATACCTCATACTCATACCGCACCAAATAGACCGGTGTCGGTTATGGTAACAGTGTCGCGAGTTCAATGGTTATTTCCAATCTCAAAAAATGCCCAACGCGCCTAAAGAAGTTTTCACTTCAAAATATATATCTACACTCGTGTGACGTGTTTTAAAATACTCACCACCAAGCAAAATGGAATAGCAGTCTGTTTCAACAAGTCAGCAGAGACTGGTACGCTGTACAGCGAGGACCTGATGTACCGTGGACCTGGAATAAACGATGTCGTATCAGCATACATAATGTATTTTTAGGGTTCCGATTACGAACCCTTATTGGACCACTCTTATATGTCAGCCAATTTATGCAAACCGCAAAAAAAAATCCTGTCTCCCTACATATCTTCGAAGACGGAAGACATATCTTTAGGAAGCGAAAAATCTGAAATAACTATAACAGATATAGATAGACGTCGTCGCCAACCGTTAGTCATCCCACTGCTGGGATACGGAACCCTTAATCGAGTGGGGTTAAAGCATACTGCACCACGCTGCTTAGCTGCGGGTTGACGGAGGACAGTGTTTTAAAGCCTACTTAGTTATGACTTTACAATTTTTTGTATTTTGTATGCATCAATCAGAAATTTGTAAGACAGCTATGTTAAATATTACGTTTATGTAATTAGTATCTTAAAAAAAGTTATAGTATCTTTTATTGCTTCCCCAGTGAAAATATTATTTTTTAATAATTTCATACTTTTAAAATCGACTTTCCCTGGATGATATTAGAATGACAGTTTGCAGATCTTTATAGTTGTGTATTTTACGATATTGTTAAATAATTTATACAATTTTTGAACATTGTCAAATAGCCTAATAACGATGTACCCTAGCTGTCTTTTGTTAGAGCTTCATTTATCAGTCAGCAGGGTGCACTACGTACTAGTAACTAATATGAATATAGGTAATAAACAAGTGTATATACTGACTGGCGTTCCCCTTGTCGTCGACGACGAAGTCGGTGGTGACCAGCGGCGGCACCTGGCCCTTCTCGTTGGTCACGAACACGCCGCCGCGGTTGGCCTGGTCGTCTGATATTACTTGGATCTGAGGGATAATTCAAAAGTTTAAAATATGCAGACGTCTACTTACGTTGTGTTGGTACCAGCGCTGCTTAACAATGTTCAATAACGAAAGCTAGTAGAACAATATAGTATGTGTCATCCTCATCAGCCTGTATCTACCCACTGCTGGATATAAACCTTCCCCAATGCTTTCCACCAATTACGATCCTCCGCCTTCCGCATCCAGCTGCTTTATTAAGGTCATCGGACCACATAGTAGGGTCCTATAGGGTCATATAGGGTCCAACGCTTCATGTGCGTCCCACGCGCGGTCTCCACTATAATACGGGAGGTATTAGAGTGGAGACCGCGCGTGGGACGAAGATCCCCATCTGCCATCACTTACTCGATGGTATGTGTAGTTACAGGATAATACTTTAGCAAATAATTCTGGATCATATTATCAAAAGAATCAGTCGCCTTTTTGTAGTCCAGAAATATTACTTCTAATATCACGTCTACAGACGTCATAACGTGACCCTCGACATTGAAAACCTTCAGATTTTTCTGATTCCATTCCTTTTCGACAACGAAAAAGCTTTCGACAAGATAATACTGTATACGAAACTACTGAAAACATTAGAATATGAAGGAATCCAATTTATATGATGAAATGAATTGAGTCTTTCATGAATCAAATAAGCTTTCGCGTGAAAATATCTGACGATGCCATATCTGAACAACGACAAATCTCGTGGTGTCCCACAGGGTTCAGTTTTGGGGCCAGCCCTGTATGTACGTTACAAATACTTATTTTATTTTTATACCACGAAACTCAAATAAGCATACGGCCCACCTGATGGAAAGCAGTTACGTAGCCTATGAACACCTGTAACACCAGGGGCATCACACTCGCGTTGCCGACCATGTATAAACCTCTTCACGCCCTTTTTGAAGAACCCCATGCTGTAGTCTCCTGAGAAAACCTCGAGATTTACCGCACTGCCTAAACTGCACTGTTTCTTCACTGGGAATACTATTTTAATATGGAATCTAGTGCATATAAGTCGTCACGGGGATTTAGATAAAAATAAACAATTAAATATATTCTCTGTAACCACTCAATAAATTATGCCGCCATTTATTACTTCTTTTTTCTCTTTTCATAGTAAGAGTAAGCATTTTACTAACTGGACTAGGCATATGATCCGGGTCGAGTTGCTTCTGCGGTGGTTGCTGATACTGTTGTCCGGGGTAGCTGGGCTGTTGCCCTGGGAATGGAGGCTGCATCTGCGGCGGGTAGCCCGATGGCGGCTGTTGGTAGCCTTGTTGTGGTTGTTGCTGGGCGGGCATTGGAGGCATGCCTGAGAAAAGTAAAAAATTGGGAGCTTCTGAGTGTTGAATTAGCAGAGGAGTATCGAATGACACCACGTATTTAACAATTACGGTAATAACTACACATCTGGCGGGCAGTATGCTTATTGAGCTGTTTAAATTCAATAGCTTCAACGACCAGGGACCTTACCGTCGAAGCTGAAGCCGATTCCGATCGAATATTTTGGAACTAAGACCTATTTTTTCCAAAAATAGGTCTTCAGCGTAGTCGGTAAAATAAGACCTTAGAGGTCTTTCCCATATAAGCTTAACACAATTAACACTAAGCTATGCTGAAGTTTTATTTTCGCAATAAAAAAATCCAATGGTAATCGGCTTCAGCTTCGGTAGTAGGGGTCCAGCCTTGTTAACCCTATTTCATAGGAATCCCATTTAAAGAGAGCTCAAATTGTCTCCCGTATCTACTCTCGTGTATCATAAAGATTAATCAGGTAAGATAAAAATAATTATGAATATAGTTGTACAATAAAACAAGAGTCAAGGGGTGGACCGCCAGCGCTGCGCTAACCGCAGTGATGGCATTCCTCGCATTTAGTCTTCACTTATGCTTTACATTAAGCAAGGTAGAGACATTTTGACCAACCACATTAAAAAAAAAGTTCAGCTTTCAAGTTATATTGGAAGTTAGAAGAGAATATTAATGACATTTAAATAAGATTATTTTTTAAGCCACTAAGGTGAAAACCAAGCACATGGCTTGATGGCAAGCAGTCAATAAGGATTCTTATGAAGGCATCACTGGCTGATTACTTAATCAGTCAGTGATGCCTTCATAAGAATCCAATGAAGTCGATTCCATCGAGTCGATGTCCAAGAAGATAAGGTAGAAATAGGAAGTTGGTACTTACCAACTTCCTATTTCTACCTTATCTTCTAGTAAAACGAGTTCTACGACTCCATTGCTTCTGGAATTTCGATTGGGCTGAGCTCAACTGCACTGTTCATCTTGTGTTTAAAATCGATAAAAATTCCATTTAACTTACCTCCATATGCATGATTTGTAGGTGGTGGTGGTTGTCCAAATCCTGGTTGACTAACTGGTGGCATTCCAGGGTACTGTCGCTGTTGTGACAGTGGCGGTGGCATGTGAGGTAGGCCAGGCATTGTCTGGTACTGCTGCGAGGGCGGCCCTGGCTGCGGCGGCAATCCTGGCTGGCTCGGAAACCCTGGCTGGCCCGGCTGTGGCGGGTAGCCAGGTTGGGGAGGTAACCCTTGACTAGGTGGTGCCATTCCTAATGGCCCTGGATGTGGGGGCAACCCAGGTTGACCTATTTGAGATAAGGGTTGGACTGATGGGGGCAATCCTGGTTGCCCAGGCTGTGAAAGTAACCCTGGCTGACTTGGTTGAGGAGGCATTCCAGGTTGTCCAGGCATTGGAGGCATACCCGGTTTACTAAGTTGTCCAGGTAAACCCATCTGTCCTGGCTGGGGAGGTAGGCCTGGCTGAGGTTGCGGCGGTAACCCTGATTGTGGAAGACCTGGTTGCTGCTGGTTCAATGGAGGTGGCATTCCTGATTGCTGGAAACCTGGTTGAGTTTGCCCAGGCATCTGTGGTGGCATTCCGGGTTTAGGTGGTTGACCGGGTTGTCGCGCCTGTTGCGGTGGAAGCCCAGGTTGTGAAAGAGGTGGAGGCATCTGTCCGGGACCTTGAGGACCAGGTCTAGAACCAGGTTGCTGTCCCATAGGCGGTGGACCAGTTGGTTGACTAGGTTGTGAACTCATTGACATGGGTGGTTGCTGCATTGAACCTTGGAAATTAGGCGGCTGGCTTGGCGCTTGACCTAAACTCTGAGGATGTGAAGTAGGTATCGATCCTGGGGTAGATGCTGGAGGTGGCATTTGAGGTTTCTGGCTCGATGGTGGCATTTGGGGAGGTGCTGCTGTTCGACCAGGCGGGTAAGAGCCTGGTGGGCCAGGTCTTTGCCCTTGAGGACCCTGCCCTCCAAAATTAGAAGTTGGAGGGAAGTTAGACGGTTGAGGAAACTGTCCTGGTGGTAATTGACCTGATGGTATTTGCGAAGTGGGGACGGAGTGACCTTGGGGTCCGTTAATAGTCATGCCTTGCATTTTCTGTGACATGTCGGTCATTTGCGGGCCATTTGTAGGCATAGAACTATAGTTGGCGTTTTGTACACCATTGTAGTCTTGGGAACCAGGTGGGTATCCAAGTGGATTGTTTGGAGCATTATTGTTTTGCCCTGGAGGCAGGTATTGTGGATTCATCATATTTAATGAGGCCGCGAAACCTGAAATAAACAGAATTTGACATTTATTCATTATTTTTAGATGATAAAGTCTACAATTATAAAACACCTGTACTTTGAAGTGAAAATTCGTAATGAATCTATCTGAGTTGTGCGAGTTTGTTGGTGGACACATTTGTGGGTGGAGTGTAACCAATATGTAACATTATATTAACACTATCTTATGTAATCCTCATTGAAGTGATACAAAGTAACTCTACCTCTTTTCGCCACTTGCCCTGAGGGATAGAGAGTAAATCTGAGGAGTAAACAGAGCATGACATTCCGTATGAAGCTGACATACTCGAACTCAATAACTAAAATCATCTAAAACTTAAGAAAATAAAAAAATTGTTGTGTGTAAAGTCAGTTTAGGGATGATAATTTTATGTGATAATGTCATAAGAAAACAAACATTGATGGAGTGGAAGAGAGATAGATGCGTCACAAGCCAAATACTTTAAACACTCGTTTGCACGCTCGGCTTTGCAGTCATGCTTTTACGTGCGTGCGTGGTGGAGTGTTTGGAATTTTTCGGATACAAAATACGAATTTAATTTGGTAGGGTCGATAGATGTAGACTATTCATCCCAGCAAGGCTTAATTTATTTACAATAACACATAAAACGTGAAATATTCTCATTTGTTTCCTTATTAACGCAACAAAATGTACCTAATTTAAGAAAAATAGCATTATTCAATCGATTGAAATTAAAAAAAATTTTCAGAGTAAGAGACCCTAGCCTATATACAAAACATTAATTGTGAAGATTATTTAAATACAAACTATTAAAATTTCAATTAGATATAAAAGTAATGGGTTTTGAATATAAAATTCAATACATTTTAATGATTTCATTAATTAAAACAAACATACAATAAATTATTCAAGCATTTAAAAGCAATAACAGATTCGAAACTATGACGGGTGTTATGATAAAAAAAAGAAATTACTATAATGGAATACAAGATCTGACTGTATTAGAAAAAAATAAGTAAAAAGCATATAATTTTTTAATTACCGCTCTATTTCTTTATTCATCAACGCCATAATTAAATACAATACAATACAATATTCTGTATTGCATAAAACAAAAGATTTTAGAGGTAATAAGGTAATAAAAGTGCATAAGGCGGTTGTATCACTAAACGATCTCTTCCAAACAACTCCAAGGTAGAGGAAACGAGAATGATAGTAGGAGGCGCAAAAACTACATAAACGTGCCTACATACATACATATACACATACACAAAAAAATAATACAAGTAGATATCCTACCGCACACCCACTACTGTGATGAGTCTAATAATTAATCATATTATGCTGATATCCATCAAATGGTTCAAGCCGTAGAGTATATCAAAGAATTAAACATACAAACCGACGTTGCCAGATTTATTTTAGACCAAAGCGTGATTTTAGACTTTTGAAAGCAAAAAAAGCGGGATACATTTGAAAAAAGCAGGACTTTGAAAAATACATATTCATATTTTTTCTTATGAGAGGGGGGGCAAAGGAGCATGTGGGTTGCCTGGTGGAATGCAATCACCACCCCCCATGGAGATCAGCAACACCAAGGGGTCACAGATCCGTTGCCAGGCCTTTTAAGGAAATTAAAGACTCTATTCTTGAAGGCTCCCATGTCGTAGTTGTTTGGAAATACCCGACAGAAATTTATTACACAATTTCACCATTCGTGGTATAAAATGTCTACGTCTCATACTGTAGTAGTAGATTGCCAATTATCATTGATAATATGGATGGAAGTTTAATTTATGGCGATGTATGAGTATAAACAATCACAGATCAAACACATTTCAGTTCATTAAAATTCAAATTGATTATATTATTCCTAAGATTCAAAATCTCGCATTCTGTCCATTAATTTCAGTTGATGAAATAATAATTTTTGACGTCCACTGTCAGAAGCGGGACATGTGGTGTCCCACGTGGGGCATTACACTTTAGCCTAAAAAAACAGGATGTTTCTCCAAAATCGGCACGTCTGGCAATGCTGATACAAACATACATTACATACTCTCGAAAAATATTACATTCTTGTCTTTGGCAATTTTTTTGGTTTATTTCATAATCAGGTTTTAGTATTGATTTAATCTTTTCTTTTATATTCGTCTTTCCAAACTTTACTTCTTCTTTAATTGCACATAAACCATTTTTGATATTTTATGATAGAGGTATTTCATAAAGTATATTTTGATTTAAACCATTTCAGAAATTGATATTAAAAAATAAGAATATAGTGTATTACAGTAGTTACTGCTATGTTACTGTAGTAATCAGGCAATTTCATAAGGGAATGAGAGTAAATTTAAATTTATCATCTGGAAGTTGAAACTATGTCACAGTGTCTGATAAGAGGTTAACACACAATTTACTAAAACTTGAGCACACACAAACAAACAGACATCTTAGAGACTTGAACAAACGACCTAACTGTCTATCTAATTAATGAGATATCTGTAAACCCAGTTCATAACTGAAGAGAATCAAAATTTTAATAGGGCTAAATTGAGTTTGGCATACCAAGTAATTTCATATGATTAACACCACATTTGTCACTAAACTTCACAAAATATCACATCCTGAACATCATACACACGTCTAAATAAATAATTAAGCTTAAATAATTTCGAAATAATTAATAAATCTGATAAAATTTAACACATCTTGTTAGATCACTGTCTCTGCCGTGACAATTTTGGTTGGGAATTATTCACAGATTTAAAGATATTCCGACGATGTAATTTATTTATTATGACGCTTATACACTCAATTTTAAATACTTACGGCTTCAGACGGAATTATAAACGAATTTTTGCAGTAAAAAATACAAACAAGAACCACAAATCACGTAAACGTACGGGCCACGTATTCTGGCAGTGTTGTCAACAGCTCTCGCTTATGTGGAACTTTTGAAGTTTGACGTCCGTACGCGTGGAACGGAACATATTTTGGAAACGTATTCAATGTTTTGAATACATTTTATTTGTTTCTATGTATTTTTAGTTGAGCACAATCAATTTACGTGTAAAAGCAATTATAGTGTTTGCACTAGAGTACGATTTAAGCAATATAGCTTTTATTGTTATGATATTTGTGTGAACTGAAACGGAATTTATTATGTCAATATGGCAACGTCAATAGCGAACTGTCACGTTATAACACCTTACAGTTAAAGTCGCTCTTATTTCCTTGTAATAAGACCGAAATCTTAGTGGATTAAATTGCATTCAGCTGCGTAAATGAAAATAACTTCTAAAAGACTTTAACACGTTTATAACTAGCTCCTGCCCGCGGCCTCGCCCCGCGCGAACAAAAGTTTGATCTCAGACCGGAATTCCGAGAAAACTGACGACAAACATCGCCTGGTGCCAAAGTAGCATACGGCCCGCCCAATTGATGAGCCCAGTGGTCGAGTGGCTGGCAATGGCTACTTTGACTCCGAGGTCGCGGGTTCGATGTTCGATCCCCGCACATGACAAACATTTATGTGCAAACACATGTCTGTTTGTCTTGGTCTGGGTGTTTTCTATGTATTATAAGTATGTATTTAAGGAAAAAAATGTATGTAAGTACATTTATCAGTTATTAGTACCAATAGTCATAGTACAAGTTTTGCGCTTAATTTGGGACTACATAGATGGCGCTGTGTAAATTGTCGCTATGTAAAGTGCCGTAGCCTATATAGAGGCTTGTAATAGAACGACCATCGTCTGATACTTCACTTACTCGCAAGAATAAAACAATCCCCTTGACGATATGAATTACTGTGAATGTGACACTGCATCACTATTAGCAAAATAGATGAAACGTGTGCCCTTATGTTTTTACAATAATGACGAAAATCACGTAAATGAATAATTTTGTATGGAATTAATGCAACGCCATCTACTAACAACCAGTTGAAACTAAAGATGTTTTAGGTAGTCATATATTATGCATACTTCCTTTTTTTAGTGGGACACGGCATGTGACATCCAGCACTTGCCTGATGATGGGCCGCAAGTCATTGAAGCTCAGGAATGGAAGCAACGAAATCACACATCATCTCTTCGCGTCCACTATGCCGACCTAGAAGGTAGCTCAGTTGGAAGAGCACTCGACCGGTCATTGAGAGGTCGTGGGTTAAAATCCCATCTAATTGAAATTTAACATTTTTTAAATATTTATAAAAGTAGGTATGTACTATTTGCCATAGATAACGTACTAACTAAGTATGTACCTACCTAATTTTTTACCATTTTTCTGGATAAATTTACAGGTTGAAGCCGATACTGAAAACAGGCGCAGACAGAGTATGTCCAAGAGAATGATTTTGTTGAATTTGTTAGTGGCTTATGCCGCACATGCGAGGTGTATTATCCCTGAAGACAATAAATTAAGACTCGGCATATTCCTCATGGTGGAATGTGTTGAGCTTTGGAAGTATTGGACATAAATGCTGCTTGGGCCCAACGTTGGAGGCTTAGGGCCAACATGACCGGGATGGACACGCCCCGCGGCCCGCGCATGCGTGTTTTAGGGTTGAATAGTGTTGTTCCATATTTATTATCGATAAATCATTTCGTAAGAAGCTCACTAATACCATTTTTTTATCTAGAATTAATAAAGAGAGTTTTATCTAACTAGATTTTATTTAACTAATTTATATAAAACATTTATTGACCACGATAGTTTGGTACATTAGGCGGACTTTGTGCAAAATGCATATAAGATATGTCAACATTGTCAACCTCATCATTCCGCATGACAGTGCTCACAAAAATATTGTCTAAAACAAGCTAAAATAAATTTAGGATCATGGTATAGATGGATCTGGCTACTTTCACGTCAGTGGCTAGTTTCAGTTTTGCTATGATGTTTTAGAATGCCCCAGACGTATTTATTAATCACACCGCCGTTGTGCAAACATGGCTTTGGCGAAAGAGAGGTGTGACAAAGCGATAGTGATATTAATAAGAAGTCACATTGAGGAAGTACCTTCACTTTATAGAAGCCCACATTTAAATAGTAATAAATATCATTCGATAACATATTTTTTTTTAATTATGTACCTACGTTTAACGTAGGGTGATAAACAAGCATACGATCGGCTTGATTTAAAACGGTTACCGTTGCCTATAGACGCTGGCAATAAACGAGAATTGCCCGCGTGCTAGTCCCTTACTACCCCTCCAATACTAAGCAGCATCTACTCACATCTGGTGACCTCTTTCACTCCCAGGAACACAGCAATCTTACCTAACATAAGGGCGTTCTTATGTTTCGTAATTATTTATATTTCGACACAGTAGTTTTTAAAAATAACACCCATCTTATCATATCCTAATTAATATGATTAAGAAATACATGCAATACACTGTTTCCTTAGTAAATAATAATAACAATAATAATACATCAAACTTCTCAAAGGGGCCTCTACGCGTTGGATCCATATCCCCGCGCATGCCTATCAAATGACCGGGCTTGACCCGTGATTAAAAAGAGATACACAATAATAAATCCGCAGGGCAGCCTGTGGCGAGCTGTTGTGTGAGTAGCGACACCACGGACCCGAGTCTCTTAGGAGTAACTTAGGAGAAAGCGCAGCACACCTCTCGACATCCCTGAGTCACCCACACCGGTGTTGCCCCCGGCCGTTTTCCTGGCATTTCGGGGGCCCATCTAGTGAGTGGCAAGCCACCGCCTGCCGCAAATAACTAGCAATAAAAGCAGTTATGACAGGCGTCCGTCCCTCTTCTGTAATAGCCCGGTATTTAGTTTACCCAGATTTCATCTCCATAACCCATTTATTTTCCATCACACTTCGCAATAGTCTCAACGCCTACCGAGACCTGCTCATGGGTATGTCGTTCCATTGGCATATTCTGGAGCGGGTCACGGCGGGCGTACAACATTACATCAAACTTCTCAAAGGGGCCTCTACGCGTTTGATCCATATCCCCGCGCACGCCTATCAAATGACCGGGCTTGACCCGTGATTAAAAAGAGATACACAATAATAATAATTTATTTTCAGACATTCTCGTCCCTAATATGTTAGTAACGAAATTATCATAATAATTAATATTGGTATTATATAGGGTTTTAGATATTTCTTAGTGAAAAAATTATACTACTTATCGGCATTAGTCGCGTAGGTTAATAAGTACCTACATAATGTATTAGCATACACTGACAAAGACGATTAGCTGTATGTGTTTGACACACTACGATCCATTTATCGATAATGTTTTAAACTGGTTCATCGACAATATACGAAATCAACTCCCAACCCTAATGCTACAACCCTCCTTTATCGATCTGTACCGTCAAAGCCTAATTTTGCCTGTTTGCTTCTATTCTGCCACGCAAAACATTATTTTCCATTGAATCTGATAAGAAAATTTGAACCATAACGTCACAAACTGAGAGTTGAATTTTAAAGAACAAACATAACTACATAAACCCTTTCATAACGCTAACGAAATTGTACCAGGGTTGGCACGACTTAGATTATGAGTTTTATTTTGAACGCAGTAACGTACATTTTGTATTTTTAAGTAACAGCTATGGTATTTTCAGCTTTGCAAAGGCTGGATAGATTGTTACAGGAGGAATTATGAAATTCCGATGTTTTCACTAGGTTTTGGGCAGGTGTGAATAGTTATCAGGTTGCAGGATGCAACGAAAATTTTATGTGTTTAAAAATTACTGAGCCATTCAATGGATAAGTCCTAATATTGCTGAAAATAACGCATATGCTGTGATTTGTGAAGTACGATTCGATTAGGTAAGTGTATTTAAGTGATATTGATAATAGGTAATTATTAATTTAACAATTTGTTTTTAATTTCATTATTAGGTAGTTATTTGTTATTTTTAACCATTTTTTCTTTATAATGCTTTCTTACATGACTAGTTATTACCAGTGGCTTGGCCCACGTTGTTATAAATTTACAATTTTTTTCTGTTGCGTCTTTTTTTATTTATGCATGATAACCCTAAATAACTCCACGTTATAAAGTATCCCATGTGCAACCCTATTAACCCTTTTGCCTTTTTTATGTTATTTATGGAGAGTTGCAAATAAAAACCGGCCTAATGTGAATCGAGCTCTGTATGTGAGAGTTCTGTATGGGTGTAAAACTACATGTTTCTTGTATGGGGAGATGAAACCGCTCTTTCATACAACAATATGGCGTGAAAGTCAAAAGTCAGAACCCGACGTCCATGTATTTCCCGCCGTTGTTGATTGCGCCATTTATTGTCCTGGTTAACACAGGAATTTTGTTCTTTAAAAAGAGTAACCCTGAAAGGTGGTGAAAATAGATAAAAAAATATCGACAAAAAAAATATTAAAAAAATAAAAGATGTTTTCTATTTTTTTTAAGAATTAAGATGTTTTTATCACTAAGGAAGGACTCAATGTATATTGAAAAATTCAGTGGGGGAAAAAAAAAACATATGACTAAAAGCACAGTTTAGGCACAGTATAAGTAATAGTACTACGTACAGTTTGGACATTCCCTGCCGCTCTCTTGTGTCGACCTCACCTCCCCTCTGAGACAAATAGGGAACTGTTTGTATGGCGCCGCACGCACACACGCTCATTCGCGCTTTGCACAGACGTCATTGTTTATGTTGTATAGCAAACGACGCGAAATTTGTATGGAGTGGCCGGGGTGTGGTTTAGTTATAAACTAGCTTTCGCCCGCGGCTTTGCTCGCGTGAAATTTGGGGTTTACTCATTTATCTATAGAAGTACTCGTGTAAAGTTTAGGATAAAATAGTCCAACTAATCTCGTTGCCCCATACAAACTTTTGACTTCCGTTTCACCGTCTTAGAGGTAAAATTTGAAAAATCATTTGAAGTAATTTCGTGTCCACTGTGTTATATTTTCAAATCGATGCTATTTTCGTAATTGACGTCCCAGGCAACCATAGAATCAACACCCATATTGATATTATGACATTTCAACCCCATCGCATCTCCACAGGGGTGATTTTATGTCACGTCGGCTATGTTGGATTATAAAATATTTGTTCTTTTTCGTAATTAGCGACCCGATAAACTATAAAAACAATACCCATGACGATTTTCAGACTTTTCACCCCATTTTAGACATGTCGACCCCATCGTACCCCAAAAAGGGATGATGGTTACGTTAGCCACGTTGAATTTTAAAATCGTTGTTGTTTTCGTAATCAGCGACCCGATAAACCATAAAAATTATACCCATGTCAATTTTCAGACTTTTTGGCCCCATTTTACCCTTTGTGGGGTTGAATTTTGGAAAAATACTAAAACACGTGTTTACTCATTTATCTATAGTAGTACTCGTGTAAATTTTAAGGTAAAATAGTCCAACTAATCTCGTTTCCCCATACAAACCGTTTCCCTCTTACCCTCTTAGGAATAAAATTAATAAAAAAAACTTTTTAAGTAATTTCGTGTACACTATGTTATATTTTCAAATCGATACCATATTCAGAATTGACGTCCCAGAAAACCATGGCATCCACACCCATATTCATAATATGACATTTCAACCCCATTGCATCCCCATAGGGGTGATTTTATGTCACATCGGCTACGTTTGATTATAATTTAGTTGTTTTTTCGTAACCAGCGACCCAAAAAGCCATAAAAATAATACCCATGACGATATTCAGACATTTTCATCCTATTTTAGAAATTTCAACCCCATTGCACCCCAGGGATGATTCTTGACAATCAACCCCTATTGAGGTAGTTACCCACGTTGAATTTTAAAATCGTTGTTGTTTTCACTTTTTCACTCCACTTTATCCCTTTGACGCATTAGTGAAAACTGCGTTCAAATAGGTTAAGACGTTTCTAAGATTAGCGTGCATAAACGTACAGACAAACAGACAAAAATTCTAAAAATCATTGTTTTGGGTTCTATTGCGTTCATAAAGCCCCCCTGTAATAGATTTTCTTATATGTCTTCCATTTCTGCACACAGAGTTAGTACTAAGCCAATTGATATATTTTTTGTGCCAATTGTGGTCACCCATCCTAGTTGGAACCACGACAGGGGTTGCTTAACTTGCGTTAGCGCTACGATCTCTAAGCATCTCTCTCATTGTATTATTTACTTTAACGATGATAACATAATACCTTCATAAAGTTTCAGTCAATTCAATTGATTGGTTATTTTGTACAATTTTATATGTGATTCTTTAGATTGATATAACTTTTTTATTTATAAACCGATTGAAATGAAACAAACACGAAATGTTAAGTTGAGCAAACCTTAACGCATTAGTGAAAACCGTATTCAAATAGGTTAAGCCGTTTCAGAAATTAGCGTGCACAAACGTACGGACAAACAGACAAACAGACAAAAATTCTAAAAATCATTGTTTTGGGTTCTATTGCGTTCATAAAGCCCCCCTATATTAGTTTTTTTTATATATCTTCAATGTACAGACAGCGGCCAGTTACGATTTTATTATATGTATTGATATTGATGATAACAGTCACTTTTTTGCTACTTGGTATCGTATTCTCATTGCTTACTAACTAACACGATTACTTCTTTTATTTGAAAAATAAAATACTTTAAAAGAAATCGATATTTCACATAGATATGGCGTGCGAGCAATATTTCAGGCGGGCCGTATGCTTGTCTGGAACCCGAAGTAATGTAAAAAAATCGGAATGCTAAATTTCTCCTCAAACTAAAAGTTTTCAATCCATCTGTAATTTGTATCTGTAAACCGGGACACAAGACACACACAAGACGGGAGAAAGTGTCGGAACGCTGCTTACCAACAGGCAGATCTTTTTTTATACTATCACAAATACTACGTCGATTAAACAACATACGACCAGCAACCCAACCGCCAAAGCTGAAGCCGATCGAATATTTTGATTTAGACAATTTTAACAAAAAAAAATTCCAACTCTACAAAATACTCTTGAACCGTTAGCACCACAGAACTATTAAAACTGAATATTATTAGAACTGAATTTTATGACATGAAAAAAAAAAAAATGGGACCCATCTGGAAATAGGTATACTCTTTCAAATAAAAAAAGATTTTTTCAAATCGGTTTAGAAATGACGGAGTAAATAAGTAACAAACATTAAAATAAACCGGCCAAGTGCCAGTTGGACTCGCACACGAAGGGTTCCGTACCATTATCTATAAATTCGGCAAATAAATCACGTTTGTTGTATGGAAGCCCCCCTTAAGTATTTGTTTAATTTTTATTTAATTATATCTTTTGAAAGTGAATGTATAACTAAATATTATGTGAGTATTTCAAGTGTCTACGTACTGCCATTATCAATTGCGAGCAAAAACGAGCAAAAAAAATCACGTTTGTTGTATGGAAGCCCCCTTTAATAATTAATTTATTCTATTTTTTAGTATTTGTTGTTATAGCGGCAACAGAAATACATAATCTGTGAAAATTTCAACTGTCTAACTATCACGGTTCATGAAATACAACCTGGTGACAGACGGACGGACGGACGGACGGACAGCGGAGCCTTAGTAATAGGGTTATATTTTACCTTTTTTTTAAAAAATAGATCTTACGTTTTAGTTACCGACAAACATCTTCAGCTTAGCGATAGAGCTCCTAGAGCTCCAGAGCTTCTACCAGCTAAGCTCAACACAGTTACCACAAATGTAACCTGAAGTTACATTTTCGCAATCAAAAAATCCGATTAAAATTCTGCTTCAGCTCCGGCGGTGGGGCCCCTGGTCAAAAATGATGGTGAACCACTTACACCCCAAAGATTGTTGGTGAACCACTTGTTTAGAGATCGTATTATTGCTTGTCACGCTATCGTTATAAGAAAACGAGCCAACACAATAGTCGTTGTTGTTGTTGTTGTAATTATCTTTAGGGGCCATCCATAAATTCATCATCATCAGGTCATTTTAGTCTCCACTGCAGGAGCACGACCCTCTCTCGTCCGTCCTAGACGGAAGGAGGATGTGGCCTACACTCCCCGCGCTGGCCAAACGGGTTGGGGAGGCCTGTTCGATGTTTGATAATGTAATTCCCTTAGTCGCCTTTTACGACATCCACGGGAAGAGACGGAGTGATTCTATTCTAGTCTGCCGGAAACCACACGGAACACGGAATCCATAAATTACGTCACACGAATTTCATGATTTTTTGACCCCTCCCCCCGTCCTTGTCACAGTTGGTCACATTTGTGAGACTCCCCCCTCCCTAGTGTGACGTCACATATTTTGAAATTTTACACCTAGAGTTGCAAATGTTAAGTTTTTCGTTAATAGTTCAAAGTTCGTGTTTTAACACTTAGATTATAATAGATTTTGAAATGTTACGTCACAAAATTTAGGACCCCTCCCACCCCCTTGTCACACAATGTCACACTTCGTCGACCCCCTCCCTCCCCCTTAATGTGTGACGTAATTTATGGATGGCCCCTTATTGTAAAAAACAATTTCAGTACACAGAATAATAAAAATGTTTTTGGGGTGTAAGTGGTAATCAACATCTTTGAACCAAAGCCAACTTCACCTGCGCGCGGTGCACCCTGCTTAATGACAAACGAAGCTCTGGCGAAAAGAGAGGTAGGGAGCGTAATTGTAAGCTACCCGACTGGGGAATGTACCTCCAGCTCACAGAATACCGCAGCCAAATAACAATTCCCTTGAGGGTTGTTGTGTTCCTGCGTGTGAGTGAGGTTACCAGAAAGGAGATGCTGCGTTGGCAGCGGTGGTGGCGGCGCGAGAGCGATATTTTATGTTGCGAGCGTTAATATGGCTACGGTAACCGTTTCACATCAGGCGGGCCGTATGCTTGTCTGCCACCCGACGTAGTATAAAAAAAAAAATGTTGACATACAATTTGTACAAAGGCGGACTGATCCCATAAAGGGATCTCTTCCAGCCCCCCTTTATTTTGTCGAGATCTATATCACATTCCAAATTCCTTTCAGATCCCACCATGCTGCTTGTCTTCTTGCTGGTCATCACCAGCCAGGGTATGGCGCAGAAGCCAAATCTGGATGCGATACTGAACCGCCGTACTGATGTGTACATCGCAGGGTTTTTCCCTTTCGGCAAGGGTGTGGAGAACTCTAACACAGGTATCTATATACATAGATGTTTTTTTATTAGCGAGATCTGGCCCCCTTACCACCATCTCTTATTGCGATTCAATAATTGAATAGATTGCTTATTCATACCAATGAATAATAGACTCTATTCGTTTGAAATAGAGTCGCTTATTCATTGGTATGAATAAGCAATCTATTCAGTTATTGAATCGCAATAAGATATGGTGGTAAGGGGGCTGAGCGAGAGCGAGCGAGAAACAAGCGAGGTTGTAGAAGACTTCAACAAGGGAAGAGTCGATTTTTTACCTTTTAGTATTTTTTCCAGTAGTCATAGTGGTAGTAGTTTGGGGTGTAAATGACTTACCATGATATTTAGGGCCAAAGCCAATCTCACCTGCACGCGGTGCACCCTACAGACTAAGGAAAGAGGTTCCGGCGAAATAGAGGTAGGGTACAGCGTATCTGTCAGCTGCCCGACTGGTTAAGTACCTCCATCTCACAGAATACGGCAGCCAAATAACAATTCCCTTGAGGGTTGTTGTTTTCCTGCGAGTGGGTGAGATCACCAGAAAGAAAAAAAGGAGTATAGGCTGGCAACGGATCGTTGATGCCTAGGTGTTGCTGATCTCTATGGGTGGTGATTGCTTTCCATCAGGTGACCCACATGCTCGTTTGTACGCCTCTCACATAAAAAAAGCGAGAAATAAAGCGATGTCAAAGTGGACAGTGCAAGCCATTCGACCACCGGGTTCGTCACTAATAGTAGCATGTCTGTTTGGATCCTTATGTTAGGGTACCGATGGTACGGAACCCAAACCAACACCCAATAAACACCCAATTAACCAACCAAACACCCAATTAGTGTAAAATGGTTTATGAATAACATTTCGTCTCCAGCCAATTCCGCTATAGTAGAAACGCACCCTTAGATAAACAAGGCACAAATTGAGTTAGATACGGAGTTTGAGATCGGCATCCCCTAGGGCGGAATACTTGTTCCCGATAATGAAGTTGTATGAATTATTGATTCTTATTTCTTGTTCTGAGGCTCTATAGCAGGGGACCTCAACTTTTTATTTCTCGTAAACTTCTAGTGTATATATTTTCTTATTATTAGGGCAGCTACTATTATGTCAATTATAAAGATCACTTGCAAACCCAAATTTGTTCACATTGCAATATTTATTATATTATGTTAGTTTATATTTATCATTGTAGCTAAATGCACATATCCAGATTTTATAGACGAGCTCGATTGTCGAATAGCTAGCAATGATCACTTTGACTCCGAGGTAGCGGGATCGAACCCCGCACGAGACAAACATTTGTGTGCATGAACATGTCTGTTTGTCTTGGTCTGGGTGTTTTCTATGCATTATTTGTATGTATTTACAAAAAATGTATTTAAGTACATATATCAGTTATCAGTAGATACCCATAGCACAGTCTTGTGCCCATAGTACAAGCTTTACTTAGTTTGCGCACACCCTGGCCACTCCATACAAATCAAACATAAACACACACCTCTGTATACATTACTAAATATTTTACGCAGCTTGCAATTGGTCAATAAACTATCTAATGTGGAATAAATATCAACATTACACTTCCGAAAATGCCAAAAACGGCGAACTGTCGTATTATCGATTTCGACAATACAATAGGTACCTAAGTAAAATTCTTTTTTGAAATTAAAAAAATAAATTTATTTTCTAATGAAAAAAACAAATAGTTCAATTACTTATACTGTGGTTTGGGTTTAGATGCCAGAGTGTAATTTCATTATCCAGGAATATTTATTTATTATTTATAGTCGTTGGTACCAAATGTTTGTGAACACTGCTGTAGGTCGAGGCGTGATGCCGAGCGTGAAGCTGGCCCTGGACCACGTCAACGAGCATGACTCCGTGCTGAGGAACTACCGGCTGCACATGTGGTGGAACGACACTGAGGTAACGGAGATTTCATCTTTTTTTATCATCCTACATCTGGTGGCAAACAAGCATACGGCTCGGCTATGGCACTACCAGGATTACTTTCGGGGAGGTGCATCTACATACAAATCTTCTTCTTAATATATAAAAATTTCGTGTCACGTTGTTTGTCCGCCATGGAATTTTAAACAGCAAATCTTAATTGAATGTCATCCATATATGCCATTTATGTATGATAGCAATAATTTTGGAAATGTGGGGAAGGAGTAGAGAACAGAGACCACATATTGTGGTCCTGTCCTAGGTATGAGGATTTGCGCAGCGAGCTTCTTGACATTGTTCAGCGCAGCGAGGAGTGCCCGGGCCCGGTGTACTTTTCAGATCTTGTTTCTACGGAGGCGAACTTTGCAGCCTTGCGGAGGTTCGCTCATGCTTGGCACGCCTGGCCTATGATTTCTTTTTATGGAATGGGGGGGGGGGATGCAAAGAGCACGTGGGTTACATGATGGAAAGCAATCACCACCGCCCATGGAGATCAGCAACACCAAGGGGTCGCCGACGCTTTAGCAGCTTATACTTCTCCCTTCTTTCTTTCTTTTATTTATAGATTATCACGTTTTTATGTTCAGTGCAATGCAGCGGTTGGAGTGAAGTCGTTCTTCGACATGATGCACAGCGGACCACACAAACTGATGCTGTTCGGAGCCGCGTGCACCCACGTGACGGACCCCATCGCGAAAGCTTCGAAACATTGGCATCTGACTCAGGTACTAATTGACCAAGGAATCTAGCACGCC
This sequence comes from Hypsopygia costalis, assembly GCA_937001555.2. Lineage (NCBI taxonomy): Eukaryota > Metazoa > Arthropoda > Insecta > Lepidoptera > Pyralidae > Hypsopygia > Hypsopygia costalis. The sequence goes on along the minus strand of OW443351.2, from coordinate 1,773,143 downwards.
GTCTTCGCTGGCTTGGCCATAGAGGAAGAAAAGAGAAAATGGCAGCGTAGCAGGGGAAACCGAGAGGATACCGTCTGGTTGGGTGCCCAAGGTTGCCCTATGTGAAATTCGAGTCGCTTTCTGTTGAGAGATCGTACAGGATGGGAGAATGTGGAGAGCTCTTATTATTATTTAAGACCAAGCCTCATTTTGCGTCTCTGAGCCAGTGTAGTGAGTAAGTAATCTAGCTCTATATTTTGACATAGTCAGACCACGGCAATACTGCTGAGTTGGGTCCAATTTGTAGCATCACTATCTATTTTGTTTCAACTTTCTGTCTTACTTATACAGCTAACTTTTAATTTATGTATAGTGTTGTGTTATATTCAGGGGCGCCGGCTTTTAGAAAACCTCATGGGTGCTCATGCTCATTTGATGACTCGAAAAAGTGTGAAACCCACAAACACCCAGACCCAACACAAATATCTGTTTCTTCGACAAACATTTGTGTTGGTGCGGGAATCGAACCCGCGACCCTTGCGTCTCAACCGGCGTTCTAAACCACCCATCCCTAAGAGGCGATTACTGATCTGTTTCTTGATGTCTATTCTCAGGGGTGCTCGGCACCCACTGTTTATTTCTCGTGGGTGCTCGAGCCCCCGAGCACCCACGGAGTCGGTGCCCCTGGTTATATTGCAATAAATGGTTCTTCTTCATCTTCGCCATAGTTGTGTAGGTAGGTATATAATACAATCAAAACTCATAACTGGTAAAAATTTGGCTACAAAAATCTGACAGGAATGGTTTTGACCATAGTCTGTGGTTATAAGCAACATTGACGATATTAAAATTTATAGTCGAAAGTGGTTTGACTAACGTTTTTGAGCAAAAGTGGTTTTGACTGATTCAAAGTTCATCTTCTTTATTCTTTATTGCATATAAATTACATAGTACACATATTACACATAATATAGTTAAGCAAAGGCGAGCTTGTCTCTTTAAGAGAACTCTTCCAGCTAACCTGCCCCCTTACCACCATCTCTTATTGCGATTCAATAACTGAATAGAATTGAATATATAGCTTATTCACACCAATGAATAAGCGACTCTATTTCAAATGGAATAGAGTCACTTATTCATTGGTTTGAATAAGCAATCTATTCAACTATTGAATCGCAAAAAGAGATGGTGGTAAGGGGGCTGTGCTGTGGAATGGTTTGTAAAATAACGGATAGCAAAGTATATATATTATATGAAGAACATTACTACCGTACACACTGTTGCATGGTTCAGAGAGTACGAGTATTATAGTCAATACCCGAAGCCTAGGTGCTCCAAACCTAAAATTATTATAGTAGTATAGTAAAATACTAGTCAAACCTAAAATTATTTCAACAGCTCTCCTACGCAGACACGCACCCTATGTTCACCAAGGAGGCGTTCCCGAACTTCTTCCGCATCGTACCCTCAGAGAACGCATTCAACGTGCCCAGGATCAGGGTACTACAGCATTTCAACTGGACGAGAGTCGGGACCATCTACCAGAACGAACCGAGATATGCGCTCGTAAGTAAAGAGAAGTAAACCTTTAATGGGCAATTTAATCTACACTACATTGCGTGCTTCAGCAACCAATTAGTTCATGCAAATCACTGCAGGCCGGCATCCACTCACTACCGTTAGTAGATGTATGGTACCATTAGTAGATGGGTGGGTGCCGGCCGGCAGTAGTTTGCATGAACTAATTGGTGTCAAAAGCACGCAAAGTACTGTAGATCAAACTGCCTGTAAATTTGACTTCCGCAAAATAACACCTGAATCAATTAACTAAATTTTTAATACTTCCATTCCACGAAGGACTGTTATCACAGTATAAGTAATAGTATTTTACGTAAGTTATACTGTAAAAATGAAATGTATAAAGGTTTTTAGTATGTAAAGACATAATCTAAATAGCTGAAATGAGATTTTTGTCTTGAAAATACCCGATGGGAATCGACTTTAGCTTAGAAGGCCCCTAAGCTACTTTTTAATACTGCCGAAGCGATTTTTTAAAGAACAAAATACCTATGTTGAACCAGAGACCCTACCGCCGAAGCTGAAGCCGATTACCATCGAATATTTTGATTGACAAACATCTTCAGCTCAATTGGCTCGAGGGTTTCTACCAGTAAAGCTAAACACTGGTATTATAAATCAGAGCTAACGTTTGATATAGCTAAAGCCGATTCCTAAAGGTCAGAGCTAACGTTTGATATAGCTAAAGCCGATTCCTAAAGGTCAGAGCTAACGTTTGATATAGCTAAAGCCGATTCCTAAAGGTCAGAGCTAACGTTTGATATAGCTAAAGCCGATTCCTAAAGGTCAGAGCTAACGTTTGATATAGCTAAAGCCGATTCCTAAAGGTCAGAGCTAACGTTTGATATAGCTAAAGCCGATTCCTAAAGGTCAGAGCTAACGTTTGATATAGCTAAAGCCGATTCCTAAAGGTCAGAGCTAACGTTTGATATAGCTAAAGCCGATTCCTAAAGGTCAGAGCTAACGTTTGATATAGCTAAAGCCGATTCCAAAAGGTCAGAGCTAACGTTTGATATAGCTAAAGCCGATTCCTAAAGGTCAGAGCTAACGTTTGATATAGCTAAAGCCGATTCCTAAAGGTCAGAGCTAACGTTTGATATAGCTAAAGCCGATTCCTAAAGGTCAGAGCTAACGTTTGATATAGCTAAAGCCGATTCCTAAAGGTCAGACCTAACGTTTGATATAGCTAAAGCCAATTCCTAAAGGTCAGAGCTAACGTTTGATATAGCTAAAGCCAATTCCTAAAGGTCAGAGCTAACGTTTGATATAGCTAAAGCCGATTCCTAAAGGTCAGAGCTAACGTTTGATATAGCTAAAGCCGATTCCTAAAGGTCAGAGCTAACGTTTGATATAGCTAAAGCCGATTCCTAAAGGTTTTTGATTGCGACAATCAAAAACTTTTAGGAATCGGCTTTAGCTAGGGAATGCAATTACTTTGGGGTGTAAGTGGTTCATCAACACCTTTGAACCAAAGCCAACTTCACCTGCACGCGGTGCACCCTGCTGACTGACAAACGAAGCTATGGCGAAAAGAGAGGTAGGGAGCGTAATTGTAAGCTACCCGACTGGGGAATGTACCTCCACCTCACAGAATACCGCAGCCAAATAACAATTCCCTTGAGGGTTGTTGTGTTCCTGCGAGTGAGTGAGGTCACCAGAAAGGAAGGAGATGCTGCGTTGGCAGCGGAGGTGGCGGCGGCGCGCGAGCGATATTTTATGTTGCGAGCGTTAATATGGCTACGGCAACCGCTTCACATCAGGCGGGCCGTATGCTTGTCTGCCACCCGACGTAGTATAGTATAAAAAAATGCAATCTCGTTCTCGCGAGATCTCGCTTTCGCGGGATCGCGGGATCTTGACTTTTTGTAGCGAGATTGATCGCGGCCGAAAAATGAGCGAGATCTCGCGAGTTTAGAGAAGATTGCACTCGAGCATAAAAGTCTTATTATTTTTTCATTCGCGCGCGCGAACGAAAAAATAAGACGATCTCGAAATTGGCGAGATCTCGCGGTATTGTTATTCATAAACTCGCGAGATCTCGCCTGAGCCCCAATCTCGCGAGATTGCATTTCCTAGCTTTAGCATAGCCGGTAAGGCCCCATAGGCCTTGTATGTTGATGAGTCATGACTTTGCACTTTATATAATAAAAAAGTCAAGTGGAAGGTTTTCTCATGGGACTGTTTTTTTTAAGGATTTTTTTCAAAAAAGGTGCCAACAGGTTCTTACAGGGTCTGCAACGTCCGAGTATTGCCCCTGCTGTTGAAAGTGTCCATAGCCTTCGGTTATCTCTCCATCAGACGGGCTACTTAACGAGCTCGGTAGTCGAATGGTTAGCAATGGCCACTTTGACTCCGAGGTCGCGGGTTCGATTCCCGCACAAGACAAACATTTGTGTGCATGAACATGTCGTGAGTGTTTTCTATGTATTATAAGTATGTATTTACAAAAAAAAAAATGTATTTAAGTACATTTGTCAGTTGTCTAGTACACATAACACAAGCTTTGAGGTTAATTTGGGACTAGATGGCGCTGTGTAAATTGTCCCGAAATATTTATTTATTTATTTACTTGGTTGGCAACTTAGTGACATAAAAAATAAGACATTTTATTCTTTAACAGGCACATAATAGACTGCTGGTCGATCTGGACACCAACGGGTTCCTGATAGATGAAACGCAGAGTTTCGCTACAGAAGTTAGAACAGCACTCTCGAAACTGAAGGAGAAGGATGTCAGGATCATTCTTGGCAACTTCAATGAGACTTGGGCGTTGAAGATCTTCTGCGAAGCTTACAAGTACGTACAGTCAATGGCAGATTTTCCTTAACAACCAACTGGCCATGTAGCTGAGGGTCATAACAAAGTAGTGGAGGTATTTGTGGTTAACGGCTCATCTGAACGTTTCAGTTTGGAGATGTATGGCAGAGCATACACCTGGCTTCTCCTGGGCACCTACAGCAACAAGTGGTGGCACCGGAAGGCTCCGTGTTCCAAGAGAGACCTGACCACCGCCCTGGACACGACAATACTGACCGATTTGCTGCCTCTATCTACCACCGGAGAGATCACCGTTTCTGGTATTGTTAGTATCTCCTTTACAGGGATATTTTTAAATACCCCTACATCTATACATAAAAAATAATCTTAATGTTTGACGAGCTCGGTGGCGTAGCGGTCAATGACGCGGCTTCGACACCAACGCTCGTGGGTTCGATTCCCACATAAGACAAACATTTGTGTGCATGAACATGTCTGTTTGTCTTAGTCTGGGTGTTTTCTATGTATCATAAGTATGTATTTACAAAAAAAAATGTATTTGGTGTATGTTTATCAGTTGTCTAGTACCCATAACACAAGCTTTGCTTACTTTGGGGCTAGATGGCGCTGTGTAATTTGTCTGGCAATATATATAAAAATGTTATAATAAAGCACTTGTTCCACGTAATTACATTTATTTTTACCGACCGGTTTCGCCGCTAAGGCATTATCAAGGTAAGCAAGTGGTCGCCGATACGTCGCCAGCCTATACTTTCTTTCTTTCCTCTCTCTCTGACCTCATCCACTCACAGGAACACAACAATTCAAGAGAATTGTTATTTGGCTGCAGTATTCTGTGTGGTGGAGGTACTTCCTCAGTCGGGCAGCTTAAAAAATACGCTATGCCCTACCTCTCTTTAAACTATAGCAATTTCTAAGACAGTCAATGATTACCAAAAACCTTGTGCACAAAAGATCCAAGAGGGTCGACGTGCCACCGGTGATGCAGCGCTGGACCCATTTCAAGATATCAAAAACCACTATAAACATATATCTGAATTGACCATGTTTATTTTTCAGTCTGCGAAAGATTACCAAGTGGAGTACGATCGAAGACGCGGCATCGAGTACTCAAGATTCCATGGATATACATATGACGGTTTGTATTACATCAGCATATAATAAATATATTTTTTTATATGAGAGGGGACAAACGAGCATGTGGGTCACCTGATGGAAAGCAATCACCACCGCCCGTGGAGATTAGCAACACCAAGGGGTCGCCAATCCGTTGCCAGCCTATACTCCTTCCCTATCACGTGTTGTGAGTTATACTGAATACAAAACAAGCGCGAGCGCCGGTTTCCGTTATTCTACGCAATGCCCCTCCCCCGCCTCCCCGCCCGCACCCGATGCAAACTTAAGGTCTTAGCAGTGAGCTGACTATACGCAAAATAATGACATGCGGTTCATGTTTCTATGACTTATAAAGTAAGACGATAATAATATGGACATTGGCGTATATCGTCTTAAAAATCACTCCAGTTTTCTGGCCTAGTACTAGAACGAATTCGTTACAGTCCAGTTTTCTGACCTGGTACTAGAACGAATTCGTTACAGTCCAGTTTTTTGACCTAGTAGTACAACGAATTCATTACAGTTTTCTGACCTAGTACTAGAACTAATTCGTTACAGTCCAGTTTTCTGACCTAGTACTAGAACGAATTCGTTACAGTCCAGTTTTCTGACCTAGTACTAGAACGAATTCGTTACAGTCCAGTTTTCTGACCTGGTACTAGAACGAATTCATTACAGTCCAGTTTTCTGACCTAGTACTAGAACGAATTCGTTACAGTGCAGTTTTCTGACCTGGTACTAGAACGAATTCGTTACAGTCCAGTTTTCTGACTTAGTACCCGTATGTATTGGTGGCATTGGCCACAATAAATTGGTGCAAAAGGCGGACTTAATGCTATTAGCATTCTCTAATGGCCAACACTCAATACTTATTGTGTAATAAAAACATGTATTAGCCAGCACTGGTTTTTAGTGACAGCCAGCCAGAAGAACACCGACACTTCATGGTTTCTCCCCTAGTTTATTAAAAGTGATTCATCAAAGATCTAGTGTCTTAAAGTTCTAATCTTCTTCTCATAATTTTTAGGCATTTGGGCAATGGCGTTAGCCATTCAAACAGTGGCGCAGAGAGTGAAGCTGAAACACAAGGAGAAGACGGTGCAGGACTTCAAGTATAGAGATAAAGAGTGGGAGCAACTCTTTTTGGACGCCCTGAGCAACGTTACGTTTGAGGGAGTTACTGTAAGATATCATTTCTAACGTTACCTTTCATACTCGTAACTCGATCGAGGAGTCTAATGGCTTAATGGTGCGTGTCAGATACAACACAGGTGTTAAACAACATCGACCACTTTGAATAGGTTCCTACGTTCCGATTTAAAGGACTGAGGAATGGGAGGATAGGTCCGATTAAACACGTTACAGGTATAAATGAGGATACGTATGGGTTGTGATGGTGATCCAGACGACCTCTCAATTCTATAAATATATATTTTGCACTGGTGTGTATTACTACGTGCATATACACGCAAGTAATACGCACTAGTGCAAAGAAGAGTTCTCGCTTAGCTATTAATAATGCCAGCATACCATCTGTGATTTTAATTTGATTTTCAGCGATTACCGCCTCCAACCCGGTCCCAGCGTTCTTGTATTATCAAAACATTGTCTTATCCCTTCTCTTCGAATACTTTCTTTCACTGTTCGCAGAGCGCAACTATAGAAAAAACTGCCAACAAAACTTAGAGAGTGCTAGCAAAAACTTAAAAAATAAAAGGCTAAATGAGCACTATTTCACTCCCATAGTTATATAATAATTTTATGTATGTTTATGTAGGCATATTGTATAAGTATTTATTGATATAGTACCTACATGTAGATATGTTAATATAATAGGTAGGGGAAAAAGTCTTTTCGCATTATAGTATGTATGAACTTGTAATAAAATCTCTTTGGTTATACCATTTGTATCTGAAAGGTTTAGATATATTTAAAAAGTTTAAATTTTAAAAAAGATAATTCCAAATTCAAATTAGATAAATGTGTGATTTTCATTTGTTTTTTTTTACTGTCAAGATGAGTGAATTTAATGAAAAAATTCGATACATTTTAAAATTTTACTACAAAAAAGGTAAAAATGCAACGCAAGCTGCGAAAAAATTTGTGACGTTTATGGACCTAGTGCAGTGTCTGTGAGAGTAGCACAAATTTGGTATAGGCGTTTTCAATCCGGAAATTTTGATGTCAAAGATGCACGTCGCTCTGGTCGCCCTGTTACGGATAAAATGGATGCCATTTTTGAAAAAGTGGAGCAAGATCGGCATATCAGTAGTTACGACGTAGCTGAAGAACTAGGAATTGACCACAAAACAGTTTTGGCGCATAAAAAGGTCGTGGTCAAAGGCCGGCCAGGCTTCACAGACTCTGGCGAAACCCGGGTTAACCCGCAACAAGGTGATGCTGTGTGTATGGTGGTATTGGAAGGACATTATTCATTATGAGCTGTTACCGCCAGGCAGGACTATCGATTCTGAACTCTACTGTGAACAACTGATGAGATTAAAGCAAAAACTTGAGAGAAAGCTGCCGGAATTAATTAACAGAAGGGGTGTGATTTTTCATCATGATAACGCTAGACCTCACACATCTTTAGTCACTCAGCAAAAATTAAGAGAGTTTGACTGGGAGGTGTTAATGCATCCGCCGTATAGTCCTGACCTTGCACCTTCCGATTTCCACCTGTTTCAGTCTCTTCAGCATTCTTTAGGTAATGTCAGGTTAACATCACGAGAAGACTGCCAAAACCTCTTATCGCGGTTTTTTGAACAGAAGTCCCAAAATTTCTATAGTAATGGGATCATGTCTATACCTACAAGATGGCAAAAAGTTATCGAACAAAATGGCACCTACATACTTTAGTTAAATGTAAATAAACTTTATTAAAAAATGTTTTGAATTTTCATATAAAATACGAAAAGACTTTTTCCCCAACCTAATATTACCTAGAAGTAGATCTATTTTGTCATGTATTCAGTTTTATTTATGTTATATTTTGCATTTTTACGTTGTCTACCCTTCCAATATAATTGTTTCGAGTTGGCTGGAAGAGATCTCTCGTAGAGATAAGCTCACCTTTGTATTCATCTGTGTAACATCAAATTATTTTGTATTAGTTATGCAATAAAGAATATTTAAAAAGATTGCAAAAGTCTACACAATATCATACTTGTATATATTATAATAAAAACCATAGTTATATTGTAACTAACATATAACTTCAGGGACCAGTCCGATTCTATGACAATGAACGGAAAGCATCCATTCTGTTGAAGCAGTTCCAAGGGGAACTGGTAGGAGAGGTGAAGGTGGGAGAGTATTGTGCAGAGAGGGATCACCTAGACCTGGAGAGCTGGGAGCCTTTTAAGTGGATTGGGAAGTAAGTAAATAAATATTAACTATTGATGATAGAACACGTTACCCATGCCTGAGATCAATAATAATTATAATGATGGTAACGAAAAATGATAGTAAACAAGCGTCGGTTTTTATCTCTTGAGGACGGAATACTCAAAATATGCTTCAGATATACTTACCGACGAGTATCGCGAATTTTCCCATTCAATTCCGCACTTTGCTGTATCTTTCAGCATTTGATTGTATTGTACTAGAGTTACTTCGTTACAGCAGGCAATTGAAATGATACCACAATGCTATTGCCAATTCTGTATATTATTGTTGTTTGACACACTCTAAAATATTGTAAATAAATGATGTTTTAGGAATCCACCAAAAGACCGAACGCTGCGTCTAATCGAGCATACGCAAGTGAATATCACGATATACTCTGTGTTGGTATCCTGCTCTATACTTGGGATACTGCTGGCTACTGGCTTCCTCGCTATGAATATTCACTATCGTAATCAGAGGTACTTATTTAATACTAACCAGTTTCTTTAAAACTATTATTTCTCTCTCTTTCGTTTCTTCTTCTATCATTCTTGATATATGATTGTTCATAATAAGTTTTTCACTTGTATTAGTAAATTTCTATTACGTTACATTACAAATTTCTTTTTTTTTTTGCTAAATAATAAATAAATATATATCTAATGTGCATTTTCAGATACATAAAAATGTCCTCGCCGCATTTAAACAACTTAATCATCGTGGGATGCATGCTGACTTATCTGAGCGTCATATTCCTCGGTCTCGACTCCAGTCTTAGTAGCATAGGTACGTGCCCCACAGTTAACACACTAGCATCATTTCTGTGTCGATCATTTACCGCAGTTTACCGCAAAATCATCAATATCTTTGTGTTCTCTCTATCTTATGTTGGATCGAAGGTAACATCACTCAAATTCATCACATATCTAAAATCTTCACAGGCCAACAGGTTTACCATCAACACAGCAATAAAACCGCGACTAAAAATTCAAATAAAAACTAAATTTAAAAGAAATTTAGAGCACTTCAATTGGCATGTCGCTAGCACATCATCAGCCACGCTGTTGCATCATTTATCTCATCAAATTCATTGATTCTTAGGTCTTTCTCAGGAAACGCCACGAGGAGGTAAAAGAGCTTGATCCCATCCCCAAAGCTTGAGCTTCAACCCTGGGCAATGTGGATTCCATTAACCAAACTTTGGGAACCTCAAACCCCCTGTCTCTTAGACTAGATGTATTGATTCTGAGAAAGACCTAGGTCATTTTCTAGGTCACAGGAGTCGACAGCATGTTTCCAAGTTTTGGTTTGTTTTCCTTTAGCTTCAACTGCGAAGCTTTTGTCGGTTTGGTGGTATGTGAAGGTTTCAAGTATTTTTATGGCTTTGTCATCTCAGACATGCTTAAGGATCTACGTTTCTTTTGCGAAAGTTACTTTGCATCGAGTTCTAACTAGGTATGTCAATATATTTTACAAGAAGCTTGCCTTTTTTTGATCAATATAGCATTAAAACATTTTCGTTTGCTCCCAACTGCATCAGTTTTAAAATTTACAAATATTTTGCTAATGTCATTGCTGAGCATGATCTCATTTTTAAAATTACTTAAAAACCCTTTTATAAATAACATTTGTATAAATACCATTGCACAGATAAACCTACTAAACCTAATCTTTGTAAAAGTGGAATGTTCAATATCACTACATTCTGTATGATACACCGTAACTATGGAAGTTTCAGTTACAGTTCAAATTACAGCAGCAGAATTGTTTTTGTGTCCACAGCTGCGTTCCCTTACATCTGTACTGCTAGAGCCTGGTTGCTGATGGCTGGCTTCAGTCTCGCATTCGGTGCTATGTTCTCCAAAACATGGCGTGTGCACTCAATATTTACTGATGTCAAGCTAAATAAGAAGGTAAATTATATAGTCTTTTTATACTATTTTTAGTGGCATATAAGTAGTTTATCTGTTAGCAAAACTTACTGTAACGTTCTAAAGTTTGTAGCTCCAAAGCTATCATTTATACAATGCCATTTCAATTCCGCAGTACATTATCAGCGGCTCTATGTACTCACTCGCAGGAACAATAGCACAATAGTAGAAAAGAGTATTAATAGCAGTCGCATTTCAAGCGACTTTTTGAAGCTTTAAATCACTTAGGCCGTTTGCTTGTCTAACATCCCACATGATATAAAAAAGAACATGTTCATAGATTTTCAAACAAAACAGTACAGTATAAAGTCAATGTAAATTTTTAACTGTATATAAAAACTGTATATATGTAATGTAAACTGGTACACAAAAAATTACAGGCATTCACAATGAGGTACACATTAGATTGTATTCAAATAATATTCACTTACGTTAATTAATTTTTGAAATAACATCAAATTACGTTTGCACGAGCGCATTATGGGGAGTATCCTTGGCCCCTTTTCAGTTCACGAATATATACCGCCATACGTACTTATATATATTCTTCATGGTGCAGAATGCTCGACTTCATATCTTGTATTGGTATGACAAATATAGAATAGAATAGAATACACTTTATTGCGTCAATATGACACATACATACAAGAAACTTGCAAATTAAATAGTACAAAAGGCGGTCTTATCGCTAAAAGCAATCTCTTCCAGACAACCTTAAGAACAGAGAAATCATGATAAAATTAGGTAGGTGGCGCATCATTAGTTGTTATAAAAAATATTCAATCAAGAGGTATAATACAAATAGATATATAACTATAAGTGAATATATATATATATATATATATATATGATCAAACATATCCTGTATCCATACACATATACACCCATACATAAATATATCACATATAATATATACATATATATACAAAGCAATAAAGAATACACATAGTAATCAACGTGGAAAATAAATTAAACACAGAGAGAGAGGTACTTAATGGGTTTTTAAAAGTATTTTAAATGATTGTAAAGATTGTGCATTTTGAATAACCTTATGCAGCGCATTCCAAAGACGTACAGCCTGCACAGAAAACGACTTAGTGTAAAAATGCGAAGAGTGGGATGGCGTTATCAAACGAAGGTAAAGAATACTGCGTAAACCACGCTCGCCATGACCCCGTGCCTCACTGAGATAGATGAAGCTTTCTTTATAAATATGTATTATATTAACGTATTAATTTCAGGTAATCAAAGACTATCAGCTGTTCATGGTGGTTGGAGTCCTGCTTTGCGTGGACCTGGCGATAATGACTACATGGCAAATATCAGATCCCTTTTACAGAGCGACAAAGCAAATGGAGCCTTATGTAAGTAGCAGTACTCCACAGTTTTATTGTACTCCATTTTTACATCTATCTAAAGGTTCACTTGAATAACACTCACGGGTGGGGTATGTACGTGACTCTGCAAAATTTCTTTATGTTTTACTAGCGGCCCGCTCAAGCTTCGCTATGGGTCAATCTTACTCAGGAAATGAATTTTCATCATAATTCATCTTAAATTTTTCCAATGTTTTAATAATTATTCTGCTATTCGGAGCTGAGACAAATCAAATATCATTGAAATCGTTTCACCTGTTCTTGAGTTATAAATGGTGTAAATTGTGTAACAGTGGGAAAATATATAATACAAAGGCAGGTTGCCTTTGTATTATATATTTCCCCACTGTTTCGATACGGGTCTCCTCTCAATCGGATGGGTATAGAGCATACTCCACCACGCTGCTTAATCGCGGGTTGGCGAAGGCCAGTGTTTTCAAGCCGCCTAAAGACCACTGACTTGGCTTAACGACTGTTATCTGGTGAAAACAGCCGGGACCGACGGCGCAACGTGTCCCACAAAGTCTCGGAGGAGCTTGAGATAAATTACCTTTTTTATACCACTAAAGTGGTAAACACCGTATACTACGGCCCGCCTGATGGAAAGCAGTTACCGTAGCCTATGAACGCCTGTAACACCAGGGGCATTTAACGCGCGCTGCCGACCCAGTAAAAACTTATCCACACCCTTTTTGAAGAACCCCATGCTGTAGTCTCCTGAGAAAGCCTCGACAAGCAGTTCATTCCACAGCTTGACAGTAAGCGGGAGAAAACTTCTCTGGAACAGCACAGTACGTGACCAGTTAGACTCCAATGTGTGAGGATGAATTCTCTGTCGATGACGAGCGTTGCGACTGTATTTATGACTTGCTATTTATTCTCTTCGTTTATCATACTTATTCATTTAATTTTGCTTTTCTCAGCCCCACCCGTCAAGCGAGGATATAGTGATAGTTCAAGAGAACGAATACTGCCAGTCGGAAAGAATGACCATATTCATTGGCATCATCTACGCATATAAAGGTCTGCTGTTGGTACGTATCTGTTACATTATAAATCGATGAACGCCAGCTGCACGTACGAGAAAGCATGACTCATTGTCACATTCCGCCTGAGACGAGCGTGCAAGCGAGAGCGTAACAAGCGATAGAGAGGCACAATCGGCCTAAGCGATCGGCTTGTGATGCATCTATCTCTATTCCACTCCATCGGCTGATGAATTCTTATAACGTTATTACGTAAAGTTTTCGTCGGTAAACCGACTTTACAGACAACTTTTTTCTTACCACGCCAGGTACCGCAGAAACATGTCTGATGTAACACGGTTACAGTAAGACTATAGAATCTTGAACGTAGAGCTCCAGCACCCCTTATTCCAATACAACATCTCCTCATGTCTGGTGGCGTTAATCACTCACAGAAATACAACAACCCACAAGGGTATTGTCATTTGCCTGCGATCTTCTGTAATATAGGCAGTACTTACGTCTCATTCTGCGAGTCTCTTTAGTCAGCGGGGTGATCCGTATGCAGTTGACGATGGCTTTGGCTATTAAAAAACTATGTTCAAAGAAGCATTTATCGTATAACAATATTATCATAGGTAATCTTAATAATAACAATTGCAGGTATTTGGAGCTTTCCTTGCTTGGGAGACACGTCACGTGTCCATACCAGCATTGAACGACTCGAAGCATATTGGACTGTCAGTGTACAATGTTCTCATCATGTGTATAATGGGCGCTGCTATAGCACTTGTGAGTATTACTTCCCCGGTCTTTATCCTATTTTATTTTCATAATTCTTCTTGAAAGGTTTTCAACATTTTTGTTGATTTAGTAGGTGCATTAAACAGGAGAGAAGCTCATTTAAATGTAAAAATTAAAACCCATTTCGCCAGAACGTCATTATCATCACGTGCAAGTGAAGTAAGCTTAGGATCTAAACAAAGATAGTGGTAAACTCCTTACATCTCCAAGCGCGCATCATTCACTTGCAGCATTTCTAATCATATGACATTCTGTCAGCGTTATCAAAGCCATACGACCGACAGTACGAAAGTTGTAAGCATACCTAGTTACCATCTTTGATGTCATATTTGATGTTTTTTTTTCTTTTTAAAGATTTATGTTTTATACTTCCTAGACTACCTAATAACTTGCTTAATGGTACTATCCTAGTTTGTTAATCTTCAATAACTCCCTTATCCTTGCATTGTTTCAGGTTCTCTCTGATCACAAGGATGCTTTGTTTGTTCTTATCGCCATCTTCATCATATTTTGTACTACCGCTACTTTATGCTTGGTGTTCGTACCCAAGGTAAGATGTGTTCGTATAGAAGGTCGGCCTCCGCACATGATACGTTAACATCGTGATGCAGCGAGGAAATATTGTTGTACGACCTGCTCAATGTGACAGTGAGACTTTCAAAAGGTATCAGAGGTATTCTGGAAGACAAATCATTCGTTGCCGATATTGTAAAAAAAACCTTCATACTAAAAACATTCAATTGGATAGAGTTTTCGTCTTCTTCCTCTTCGTATTCTTCATTACTGAAGATCGGTGTGAGTGTCATTGAAAGAGTTTTAGTACTTATTCCAAAATCATTAAATTTTTGGTAGTTTCATGATTTTAGACTTGATTTATCTTATTATCACTGCCTTTAGTTATCATGTATATCATTACTTCCAGTTACTAGAACTCAGACGCAACGGTCAGCCTGGCGCGGCGCCGAGTCGCATCCGAGCGACCCTGCGACCAGCCTCCACGCATGAGTGCCGCTCGCCGGGGCCAGAGCTGGAGCGGCGGCTGAAGGAGCTGCGCCAGTACAACACGAGATATAGGAGGACCTTACACGCCAAGGAAAATGAGTTGCAGGTAACATGGAAATTGCCAGGGGGATATGGCTGGGAGGGGGTAAAACTACCGAATTGAAAGATGTCAGTACTTTTCACCGTTACGAAACCCTACCTAGTAGTTAGTTTGGCATAAAGCGAAAAGCGCCTTTTCACACTCTTCAACTCTATTGTCCCGTTTTCGTGGAAGATTGGCAAAAAGGTGCCCTTCTTGATCTGAGAGTACTATCGTTGTCATTGTCTACTGATAGGCGTTCAAGGCTATGCCAACGATAGTATCAGTAAGTCTTCACACTGATTAATCAAAGGTTATTTAGGTTATTTTGCAGTCGTCACAGGCGACATATTTTTTGGTAGACGCAAGCAAACACTGTTGAGCTGACAATATGATTGCTTTGCACATCATTTGAAACAGAAAATGAATGCAACCATCGTTTCTGATCCAGTAGCTGTGGGTAAATTAATGGTTTATATAATTGATAAATTTACAGATGCTTCTAAGTAAACTCGGAAGTGACGCCGGTTCAGAATCGTCTACGAGAGAGTCTCGTTCGCCGGCTACGCAGAGGACCAGGCTACCGGTGCCCAAGGATAATATTAGTCATCCTGGTAAATCAACACTAATTAGAGTACTTAAACGTTACTACTCTGGATATTAGCAGTTTCTCCGGTCAATGTTTTTTTTTTAATTTCTGCAAATTCAATTCTGCATAAATGCATGTTTATCCCATTTCTGCCTACTGAATTAAACCTACTGAATGGTGTATGCACTGGTGGTACATAGATCTCCCTTCTATCGAAGGGGTTCAGAGTGTCCACCACGCTGCTCTGCTATGGGTTGGAGCAGGCTAATGTTTTTAAGCTCTCCAAATTTTACTATGTTAGAGACAACAAACAGCTGGGACTGACGGCCGAATAAACCTATCCAAAGACAGGCTGAATTTGCAGGTGTGGTTCGCGTTGGCTTAAAGATGTTTATAAACCAATTAAACTCCAAAAGACAGATCTTTGCTTCTCTCAAAGGCTTATCGAGTCCCAGAGATATCCCGTCAGAAGGCAGTTCGTAACTAAAATTATAATTTCACAGAAACAAGTGACATTACTTCAGTGTGCAGTTTGAGTGCATCGGCTGGAGCAGAAGCGGAATACATAAATCTGCAAAATCAGCAGCCAATTGAAAAGTAAGCAATGTTTGATAACTTAAATCATCTTGTACTCATTCTTAAAACGATGGCTTGATCATCATTTGAAGGATATAAAATCCCATATTAGGCAGTTGATGGAGAACAGCTATAGGAGGGAACCTAGCAATACCTTGTGCATGACTTGCCGAATAAAAATCTCTTCATGCCGGTAGTTAACGTGGAATAAGACGATTTTTCTCGTTCATTCCATATCTCGTTTTAGTTTCTCAGTACGTCAGTGCCTCCGAGGACATAACGCTGCTAATATTTCGCCTAAACATAACCTACTTAATATACGTAGAACATGCGAAAAAAATGCATAATCTCTCCTCAGAATTAAGTATTCAAATTCGCATCGAACCTCGGGATCTCAAGCAAATGATCTGAACCTCGCTGGGTTTAGGAGAAACTTGGTAACTAGTATCTTGATGAGTGCTCTCGTCTAAACGAGACAGTATAGCTTGAGATGATAATGTATAGAAGGCAGTACTCTATGTGGATTCTAACAGAAGTTTCTGCCTGCAATACTGCTTTACTCTGTTGACTGATCATACCGATTTGCAATATGGGTTTCTCTTAATTTGCACATGCTTAGAACACACAACTGCCTGTTTTGTTTTAAAAATTAGGAAAGTAATTGAACTGTCTTTGTTTTCAGACCAAAACCATCAGCTCCTCCCGAACCAATTAAAGAAGTTCTCAAAGATCCTCCTCCAAAAGAAACAAAAAAGGAGCAAACTAAGAATGTGTCATTTAAAAATCACCTCGACTACACCAGCCCGCCGTCTTCTAAGGCTGTACCTGAGAAAGATCAGCTGGCCAAACTGCCTTATGGATGGTCTGCTGAAGTGAGAATGGTGAGATTGACAAGTTAGGAACAGAGAAATTAGATTTTATTTCAGAAAGCAGATTAATAGGTGTATGCACAACCAGCACAATTATGTGCTATATATGTGGAGGCCACGTTCTATATTTTGCTAATTAATGATAATAAAGTCGTAATAATACTGGAATAAGAGTGCTAACAACGTTTACTCAACGTGATATGGGCACAATTTATTCATATTTAAGAGCTGTAAACGTAGCGTAAAAGCTGAATAAAGAAACACAAAATTGCTATAATAGCAACCGCATTTCTTTTACTCAGCTCTTAAGGTATAACACAGTAAATGAATTGCTTTAATACGCCTAATATGTGTGGAAAGGTCGTTCCGTTAGGCAGTTATTAAATTTTCGCAGTCGCTTTGGCAGATGAAATTCGAAAAGGCAAAAATACTATTTATTTTGTTATTTTGCTGATCAGACTTGGCTTTGATTCAAGTATAAGCTGAGTGTAGTATTTCTTATTCGACTGTTTTGCTGGTTGGGTTGTTACAAAGGAGACAAATAAGTGAAGCAGAAGACCTGGCAGGGCGGCGGAGTACGTTCTAAATCCCTATCAAGGAGAGACTCATCCATGCAGTTGTATAGGTATTAGGTTGATGACTCAAGACTTGGGCAGTGCGGAAGGGAAGTAAAAGAAAAAAACTGATTCATTTAACAACTCTTCTGTGCACCACTCGTGTAAGTTCTTACTTTTGAGATTCATTGCCAGGAAAAGAAATAGATTGTTTTTCATTAGAGTGATTATACGCCTAATATAATACAATCCTTACTATTCCTTACGATCATAATATAGGTTAATATAGAAAGAAAGGAAAAGAAAAACATTATTTGCACATTACACAGCACTGTTTGTATAACCAAGTCAAACAGACACAAATATTATGCAAGAAAAAAATGTCAAATATCAGAAAAAAATGAAGTAGGTACCGTGCAATGTCGCAAAATAGTCCCAACTCTGAGAACTCAGCATAAAAACATGCTGTAAACTCAGCACAGATTTTCAGTTAGGTTCAAAACATATGCACAAAAGACAACAAAAGAAACAATATATCATAAATTGTAACTATCTGCGAGGCAATGACCGCACCTCCTCTTCAGGGCTTATAACATTATTTGTGCCATTGTGACTAGACTGTGGTCTTCTGTGCGGTGAAGTTTATATCCTCAGTTAGCATGTATTGCATGGTTAACCCTGCTTATATGCCCTACTTCTGTCTGTCTTAATTTTGACTAGAGAACATTAGAAATTTTGTTTATTTTCCACAGGAACCTTCAGAAGCTCCTGTTCCTAAGCCATCAACGAAGATCACTGAACCAGCTAAAGCTGAGGCGAAGACAATACCAGCGCTCAAGCCTAGTGATACTCCCACTGCTAAATCTATACCTGCTAAAGTTCAGGAACCTATGTACACGAAAGCAGCCGTACCCAAAGTTAGTAAGGTAACTGGGTTTTTGCGGAAAATAATTCTGAAAATTCACATTTTTGACGTGAAAACGTCTAATTGCTTCCATAGGGAGGCAAATCAAAAAACGAATGATAACAAAATCTGGGGATACAGTTTGATGTAGCATCTACAAAATAATCTTCGTCCAAAATTCAATCACACAATTGGATAGATGAAGGATCAACGAATTTATTACGCTAAGTAACGACTATGGAACAAATCGGCTCGAAAACAAAACTGACTTCCACTAACCCGTTGTTGAGCAGCGTGGTGGAGTACGCTTTAGATTCCTTTATTTGATCGGGACTAATATTTGGGAAATAATTTATCGAGCGACTAAAAAATACTAAATGGGCGACCGAAATACTGGGTTAGGTTAGGTTTGGTTTATTTTATATCTTCTTTAGTTGCCAAGTTAGTATAAAAGTTGCCTATTTCTACAATTTTAGATACTCCGTTAATTACTAGCCCTAATATTTTAGCAGGGGTGAAAATGGGTCAAATGTAGGGTTGCCATCCGGACGGATGTCCCCGGATTTCTCCTAGTGTCCTAGTTTGGAGGGCGTCCGGGTGCGTCTGGGCGGCGGCGTTTCATTTGTAGTCCAGGATTAAAAGTTTTAAACCACTACCGTTTGCTAGCGTTTAGATGGCAACCCTAGTCAAATGGGAAAATGGTCGTAAGAATTAATGTTTTGTGAAGTGAATGTGACGTATGAGTGTGGCCACTAGACCCCGGAGCTGCAGAAGAAGCCGGCCAAGCCGCAGGAGTGCGTGTCGACGAAGACGACGCCGCGGCGCGGGCACCGGCGCGTGTCGAGCGTCAGCCAGGGCGCGCTGCTGGCCGACCTCATGCACGTGTCCGTCGACCACGACGACTGCGAGCCGCCGCCCGGCATGGAGAGGAAGGTCATAGGTAATTATCAATTCATCATCAGCATCACTCCTTCTCTTCCCGTGGATGTCGTACAAGACGACTAAGGAAAATACATTATAAAATATCGATCAGGCCTCCCCAACCCGTTTGGCCAGCGTGGGGAGATTGGGCCAAATCCTCCTTCTGTCTGAGACGGAAGAGAAAGGGTTGTGCTCCTGTAGTGGAGACTAAAATGACCTGCCCCCCTAGCCAAGTGTAATTCGTAGCGTAACGAACGTTAGATAGATCACGTGACATTTGTCAATTCTCATAATAAAATGTTCGATTTTGACAAATGTCACGTGATCTATCTAACGTTCGTTACGCTGCGAATTACGTTTGGCTAGGCGGGCAGGTCATTTTAGTCTCCACTACAGGAGCACAACCCTCTCTCTTCCGTCCCAGACTGAAGGAGGATTTGGCCCACTCTACCCACGCTGGCCAGACGGGTTGAGGAGGCCTGATCGATATTTTTTTATAATGTATTTCCCTTAGTCGCCTTGTACGACATCCACGGGAAGAGAAGGAGTGATTCTATTCTAGTCTGCCGGAAACCACACGTCCAATAATCAATTATTAAATAATAAATATTCCTGGACAAATTCCACACTGCCATCTAGTCCCAAACTAAGCAAAGCTTATACTATGGATGCTAGACATCTAGAGATAAATTGATACTATACTTAACATATACATGTTTTTTATAAATACATACTTAGAATATATAGAAAACACTTAGACCAAGACGAACCCACATGTTCATGTACACAAATATTTGTCATGTGCGGGGATCGAACCCGCGACATCGAACTCGAAGGCCATTGCTAGGCATTCGACCACCGAACTCGTATAAACTGCCCGATTGGGTAAACATCTCACTTCAACGGGTCACTCACGTCTTTTTGTCGGGAAAGCCGACTAGTTTCGATCTCAAAAGGAGACCTTCATCAGGGCGAATGTCCAGACACGTCCTCCCTTTGTCCTTTTGAGATCGAAACTAGTCGGCTCTCCCGACAAAAAGACGTGAGTGACCCGTTGAATTTATTTAATTAATTTACTATATTTATTGTTGGTTTAGGTCAAGAAAGAGATCCTCCGCCGCTTTCAAAACCTAAGCAAGAACCAGAAGACATCCTGGACATAGATCACGACTATTCTTCAATTGAAAGAAAGAAAGCATGTAAGTATACTTTTATAAATTGCGTGAGAAATAATAAAAAAATAACGGTTTAGAAATGCCAACACAAACTTTAATGATTTAAAAAGTAACAAAAACTAAATTTAAACAATGAGTCTATTCTAGGTCTAGGTCTAAGTCTAAGTCCTACACGTTCCTATCACACAACCGTTGTCGACGAAGTCTGGAGCCGAAAAAGTGGCGCGTTATCGTAGCGCAGCGCCATTTAGCGTCGCTCCCCTCTTCACTTTTCGATCAGCCAATCAGAGAACAGCGATTGCAGCGCCGGAAACTCGTCTATTCGTCTCTTACTTCCAATAATACCTTATCTTATAATGGGCCCAGCTATACTTTATCTTATTATGGAATCCGGTGGTAATCGGCTTCAGCTTCGGCGGTAGGGCTTCATAGAAGGTGGGGTGTAAAGCTCACCATGATCTTCAGAGCCAAAGCCAACCTCAGTTGCACGTGGTGCTCCCTGTCGACTAACGAAAGAGGCTCTGTCGTAAGAGATAGGGTACAGCACTACAGCGTACCTGTAAGCTCTCCGACTAAGGAAATACCTCCACCTCACAGAATACCGCAGCCAAATAACAATTCCCTTGAGGGTTGTTATGTTGCTGTGATTGAGTGAGGTCACCAGAAACGAAGAAGTTGCTGCATTGGCGGCGGTGGTGACAGCGCGAGAGATATTTCATGTTGCGAGCTTTAATATGGCTACGGTAACTGCTTCACTTCAGGTGGGCTGTATGCTTGTCTGCCACCCGACGTAGTATAAAAAAAAATAGAAGCCTGTGGGTTCTTTTGGATCTTTGGTGGTCCCCTTTATCTTTTATTCACTCATTCTATCCTGTCCAAAGACATGAGTAACTCTACGGCGGGAAGTGCCTGAAGTCATCTAGACTAGGATTATCCCCTCCTAAGATTTCCATTCGCTTTTCCAGCAAGGGAGATACGTCGTCATTCCCATTTTTTTTTTTGTAAATACATTCATTTAATACATAGAATACAACCAGGTCAAGACAAACAGACATGTCCATGCACACAAATGTTTGTCTTGTGCTAGGATCAAACACGTGACCTCGGAGTCAAAGTAACCATTGCTAGCCATTCGACCACCGGGATCGTCAATCTATAATATAAAAATGAATCGTTGAATTGTTGCTAAGCGCAAATCTCGAGAACAGCTGAACCGATTTCGCTAATTCTTGTTTTAGAATATCCTTTAAAGTACGAGGATGGTTCTTACGTAGAGAAAAATTGCTTGAAAAAGTCTAAAAACAACACTCACTTTCAATTTTTTTTACTATTTTATTTTCATAAAATAAAGTTCAAGTGTTAGTGGAGAGGTTCCGGGAAGGCCTAACAATTGAGTGACGTTAGTATCGTAGGCGGTACGAAGTTCACCGGGTCAGTTAGTTCAATATATATTTATTGATGATTTTATAATTATAGGTCAAAGAAGGGACTCGGAGAAGAGAAAGAAGGAGTTTATTGTGGTCCAGAGCGACCTCTGGGACACCAACACGTTCCAGTACACGTGCCAGAAATCACCTCCAGGTAGTTGATATCATTCAGTTTGTCATTCAGTCTTCGTTCACCTACTCACTCACAGGAAACACTGTAGGGATAGCGTAATTGTCGTACTAAAAAGTTTGGCAACTCCTATCTATGTCGCACCGTTAAAAAGTGGAACGCGTTGCCGGCATATGTATTTCCTCATTCATACAATATGGAATGCTTCAAGCGAAGGGTGCAGAAGCATCTTGTAGGCCAGCATGGCAGCGTCAACTGACAAGACATCAAGGTCTCTTGTCCGTTGCCGATGGGATTGGGGCTCTTCTTTTCGCTAACCATCAGGCGAGGCGGAGCCAATATGCTGAGCTATAATATAAAAAAAAATGTAATAAAATATAATAATCTAAATAGCGTCAAAAAATGTTTCCGCATCGCCATCACAAGGTAAAGTGGCCAGGTGGGCCAAGCGTTTCCACACCAAACGGCTCAAAAACAACAAACAATCAATGAGGTTTGAATATTTGCGCAGTTTGAGGACATATACTACGTTATACACTACGGGATTATAGTTATACCTCTCTGATCTTCCCATGGGTCTACAGAAGTAAGTACCAATTGATAATATGAGCAGATGTTGCAGGTCACCATCACTCTCCGATGCAGAGGAGCGTCTCCGAGAAGAACAGACAGTCCACCTCCTCCCCACATCATCACAGGTAATCTATTGGCTATTTACTTTAACAAAATGATCCTGATGATGTTTACCTAGGAGCTGAGACATCATCATCATCATCGTCAGGTCACTTTAGTCTCCACTACAGTAGATCGATCCTCCCTCGTCTGTCCCAGACAGAAGGAGGATTTGGCCAAGACTCCCCACGCTGGCCAGACGAGTTGGGGAGGCCTGATCGATGTTTTATAATGTATTTCCCTTAGTCGCCTTGTACAACATCCACGGGAAGAGACGGAGTAATTCTGTTCTAGTCTGCCGGAAACCACACGGCCAAGGAGCTGAGTGCACTTGCCATTCAATTTTAGTTCAATAAATCTTTTCTATGCCGAACAAACCCGCCACCACCCTTGGCTCCTTTGACCTCCTGGTCACTTGAGCCGATACGCGGGAGATGCTTACGGCACTCTGCTCTTAGGCTCTACAGTGCCGTGGCACGTCTTCACTCCCAAGTTCCCAACAAGTTGTTCAATCTCATTCCTTTGGCCCTTCGCCCTCTCCCCTTCTAGTGCGGCCACGTTTACCACTACAGCCTCACTGTAGATCTCTAGCACCCCTCCTGTCTTCTCCGCTCTCTCCATGGTGCTCCGGCGCAAGTGCCATCTATGCCGCACAGTAAAATAAACTAACCGTTGATGTATTTCCAGCTCCAAGCAGCATGTCCTATATTAGGTCCTTCCAGTGGAGTGTAAGTTGGGATGTAAGTGGTTCATCAACATCTTTGAACCTAAGCTTACTTCACCTGCACGCGGTACATCCTGCTGACTGACAAACGAAGCTCTGGCGAAAAGAGGGGTAGGGAGCGTAATAAAATTGTAAGCTACCCGACTGGGGAATGTACCTCCACCACACAGAATACCGCAGCCAAATAACAATTCCCTTGAGGATTGTTGTGTTCCTGACATTGAGTGAGGTCACCAGAAAGGAAGGAGATGCTGCGTTGTCAGTGGGGGTGGCGGCGCGCTAGCGATATTTTAAGTTGCGAGCGTTAATATGGCTACGGTAACCGCTTCACATCAGGCGGACCGTATGCTTGTCTGGGACCCGATGTAGTATATGAAAAAACGAGTTTGAAATAGTCTAGGCCAGCATATCGGGACAGGGCCACCACACATTTCCAACAATGTGTCTCCTGTGTAGCCTGTGTTGTCTTATGACGTTATCACGTAAAATTATCGTCCGTAAACAGACTTTACAGACAACGAATTATTTTTATGCAGCAGGGAGGGTGATCCAAAACCAATGGAAAGGAGAGCTTCAAATGCGTCTATAAATTATGGTAAGTATGCGCTTAAATCTTGGTACAGTACAGTTACACTCCAACCACTCCACACAAATGTCACAAAAGAATCTGTTCTAATGACGTCAGTGCAGTGCAAACAGTAAATGAGCCTGTGTGCGTGGGTCACATACAAACTATTCCAGATTGGTTGTTGTTCTAACCGTCAACATCTACTGATCGCCTGAGGATGCCTCGCGTAGAGGCGAAACACGTGTCGCAGAGACGATCATGGCAGTCGAGT
Source organism: Hypsopygia costalis (assembly GCA_937001555.2). Lineage (NCBI taxonomy): Eukaryota > Metazoa > Arthropoda > Insecta > Lepidoptera > Pyralidae > Hypsopygia > Hypsopygia costalis. The sequence continues at coordinate 1,748,768 of OW443351.2, read as the reverse complement.
GAGTGGCGGTCGCATGTATCTTCTGTTTCAGATGTTGGAGATTCGCCGAGACGACCACAGCAGCTGGAGCAGAGACGACCAAAGCAGCCACGGCAGTCGCATGCAACTACTAACAGTAGTGGGCGGGTGCCGGCCGGCAGTAATTTGCATGAACTAATTGGTAGCGGAAGCACGCAAAGTAGTGTAGATCAAATTGCCTGTAAATTTGACTTCCGCAAAATAACACCTGAATCAATTAACTATTCCAGATTGATCTCAGAGGGGAGGTGAGTTCCATACGAGAGAGCGCCACGGTATCCTGTTCACTGATTTTTTTTTTTTACTTCGTCGGCTGGCAGGCAAGCATACGGCCCGTCCGATGTGACGCGGGTACCGTAGCCATGTTAATGCTGGCCACATGAAATACCGCAAGCACTCGCAATAACACAACGACCGTCAAGGGAATTGTTATTTTATTGCTGTATTCTGTGAGGTGGAGGTACTTCCCCAGTCGGGGAGCTTACATTTTGTAAGCTACCCGACTGGGGAATGTACCCTCACCTCACAGAATACCGCAGCCAAATAACAATTCCCTTGAGGGTTGTTGTGTTCCTGCGAGTGAGTGAGGTCACCAGGAAGGAAGGAGATGCTGCGTTGGCAGCGGGGGTGGCGGCGCGCGAGCGATATTTTATGTTGCGAGCGGTAATATGGCTACGGCAACCGCTTCACATCAGGCGGGCCGTATGCTTGTCTGCCACCCGACGGAGTATAAAAAAAAAAAAAAAAAAACTGACTCCGAGGTCGCGGGCTCGATCCCCGCACATGACAAATATATGTTTGCATGAACATGTCTATATGTTTTGGTCTGGGTTATGTATTAAGTATATCGGCATCTACCCATAATCATCCCACTGTTGGGATATGGGTCTCCCCTCAATCGAAGGGGTTTAGAGCATACTTCACCACGCTGCTCGACTGCGGGTTGGCGGAGGCCAGTGTATTCAAGCCGCCTTAAGGCAACTGACTTGGCTTAACGACTGTGATCTAATGCGAACAGCCGGGACCGACGGCTTAACGTGCCCTCCGAAGCACGGAGGAGCTCGAGTTAATAAACTCATCCATAGACAGGCTGCGGTCGACGTTGCTTAGCTTGCGTGTTCGGTTAGACTGTCACGCGCAACGACACCACCGAGCTCCTCATTTATTAAGTATATGTATATTAATAAAAAAGAAGTATATGTGTGTATATCTCGACTGCGAGGTCGCGGGTTCGATCCCCGCACATGACAAATATATGTGTGCATGAACATGTCTGTTTGTGTTGGTCTGGGTGTTTTATATGTATTATATGTATGCATATACAAAAAAGTATACACCTATGTATATATCATAGTTATCTAGTTCCCATAGTATGAGCTTTGCTTAGTTTGGAACTAGATGGCGCTGTATAATTTGTTTAGGGACATTTATTTATATTCAACTGCATTACTGAAGATAAACTATTGGTTTCAGCTGGCACTACGAGAGGAGGCACTCCTGAAGGCTACAGAGAAGCTGAAACATTGAGAATGACAGACCGGCTAGCAAAGGTGAAGAGTTTTTTTAGATGTTGAGAGACCTGACGAGCTCGGTGGTCGAATGGTTAGCAATGGCCACTTTGACTCCAAGTTCGCAGGTTCGATCCCCGCACAAGTCAAACACTTGTGTGCATGAACATGTCTGTTTGTCTTGGTATGGGTGTTTTCTATGTATTATAAGTATGTATTTACAAAAAAAAAGTGTATTTAAGTACATTTATCAGTTGTCTAGTACCCATAACACAAGCTTTGCGCTTAATTTGGGACTAGATGACGCTGTGTAAATTGTGTAAGTAATCCTGCTTCTCCCAGTTTCGCAAACACCACTGTCCATCCAGCCGCTTCCGGCCGTTGCCATGAGGTCATCGGTCCGCCTACAAAGGGGGGGGGGGGGGGGGGGGAATGGGAGACCAACTCTAGCACTTCTCCCCTCATCTGCTGTCACTGACTCGGCAGATGTAGCCTGCCTACTGCCACTTCAGCTTTCTGACTCTGAGACCTAATTTAAGAGAGTTAAATGCTGTATTTTTTATTATCTCTTTAAATATCTATACTGTATACCAGATGTGAAGCGGTTACCGTAGCCATATTAACGCTCGCAACATACAATAACGCTCGCACGCCGCCACCCCCGCTGCCAACGCAGCATCTCCTTCCTGGTGACCTCACTCACTCACAGGAACACAACAACGCTCAAGGGAATTGTTATTTGGCTGCGATATTCTGTGAGGTGGAGATATATTCCCCAGTCGGGTAGCTTACAATTACGCTTCCTACCTCTCGTTTCGCTTCGTTTGTCAGTCAGTAGGGTGCACCGCGTGCAGGTGAAGTTGGTTTTAGTTCAAAGATCTTGATGAACCACTTAAACCCCAAACTCTGAGACCTTATGAGAATTTAATGCTGTATTTTTTATTATCTCTTTATTTTTCCAGCGGAGAGGGTCTGAGTTTCCGCAGCCAGTTAGCACACCTCCTCACCAATCTCAAGCTAAGAGAAGACAGTCTTCAGCACAGGTATACTCTTTGTATTGGCATCAACCCATAATCATCACACTGTTGAGATACAGGTCTCCCATCAATCGAAGGAATCTCCACCACGCTGATCAATATCAATTTCTTTACTCCAGGTAAAACCATACCAAGAAGATAGAACAGAAAAGATCGAGCCAAAGCCTAGAAAAAACGAAGACATGAAGAAACCTGTACAGGAAACTCCTGAACCGGAGTCCTGGAAGCCGGACCCTGACACGATCAGAGTGTCCAAGTGCCAGGACTCTCCAGCGAAGAGGCTACGGCAGGAGGCCGAGCCTTTGAAGAGAGCCAAGGGAGTTGGGGACTCACCAAGGCTGACGCAGGCGTCACATCCACCTCCAAGACCTGATCATCATAAGAGTAGTCCTAATGTAGCTTCTAGGCATAAATCGGGTACGTACTTCATAGGGAACTAGGTATAGCTTACGTGTCCCATGGGAGTTTCCTGGTGTCCTATGGGAATTTTCAAATAACCTAATATGGGATGTGAGTGGTTCATCAACATCTTTGGACAAAAGCCAACTTCACCTGCTGACTGACAAACGAAGCTCTGGCGAAAAGAGAGGTAGGGAGCGTAATTGTAAGCTACCCGACTGGGGAATGTACCTCCACCTCACAGAATACCGCAGCCAAATAACAATTCCTTTGAGGGTTTTTGTGGTCCTGCGAGTGAGCGAGGTTACCAGAAATGAAAGAGATGCTGCGTTGGCAGCGGGGGTGGCGGTGCGCAAGCGATATTTTATGTTCTGAGCGTTAATAGGGCTGCGGTAACTGCTTCACAACCTCTAGCCTCCCCAACCCGTTTGGCCAGCGTGGGGAGTGTAGGCCTCCTCCTTCCGTCTGGGACGGACGAGAGAGGGTCGTGCTCCTGTAGTGGAGACTAAAATGACCTGATGATGAACCGCTTCACATAGGCGGGCCGTGTGCTTGTCTGCCACCCGACGTAGTATAAAAAAAAACCTCTCTTATCGAATCTGCATCAACCCACAAATAACCCCACTGTTGGGATACGAATGTCCCCTCAATCGAAGGGGTTTAGAGCATACTCCTCCACGCTGCTCAACTGCTGGTTATCGGAGGCCAATGTTTTCAAGCCACCCAGTGGCTATTGACTTGGCTTAACGACTGTCATCTCATGACAACGGCCGGTACCGAAGTCTTAACGTGCCCGTCGAAGCACGGAGAAGCTTGAGTTAAATAAACCCATCGATGGACAGGCTACTGTCGATGTTGCTTAACTTGCGTGATCGATTAGACTGACACGCACAACGATACCATCGAGCTCCTAGCGGATGCCTACGCCATATAATACGTCAACAAATGGTGGGATTAATAGATAGCCATCTATCCCCAAGGGCGTCGCCAAGCAGGGAGTCAGTCGGCAGGGAGGGGCAGCTGCCCCCCCCCCCCCCCCTCTATTTATTTATAAGTTTTATTTATTGTACAGTACAGTCAAGAACTCGTGAAGCTTTACACGTTGCTCTCTGTACCGTTATTATTACAATCGCTGTAGATGTAAGGCTCCTATTACAAGTGAAAAGCTTCATGAGCCCTCGACTTTACCTACAATTCACTTTTCTCATTCTCCATATCAACGTGCTTCCCTCGCCCCCCGGGCCATCGGCTGGCGACCTTGTCTATTCCCACTGTTTCCCATCTCACCATTTATTTCCATGACGGGCATCGGAAAAAAGCTGGAGATATCCGCCAGTGGAAAACGTAAATCCCGCTGGGCCCTGCTGGTGGACTATGACAACGTTGCGAGAGTTTATATGAATGTTAAAATGAAAAAGCATGACTCATTGTCACGTTCCGCCTGAGCCGAGCGTGCAAGCGAGAGCGCGGAACATATTATCTCTCTCTCAGTTCATCAGTCAATTATCTCTCGGCTGATGTTGTCTTATGACGTTATCACGTAAAATTATTGTCCGTAAACCGACTGTACAGATAACTATTTTTTTTTATTTCTTCAAGGGTCACCAAACAAAAGAGAAGAACGCAAGTCAGCCACCTACAACAGAGGAGATTCCAAGCAAGAAGACCAACGGAAGATGTACACTGCGAGCTCCGAGTCTGAACTGTTTGAGTGCGCCATCTTGCCTATATTCCACAAACTTCTCACTGAGAGGCACAAAAGCCAGCCCCACGGGCTAAACCTCACTTATGGAGTCAGCTGCCCCAATATATCTATAAAATGCGATATAGTTGAGTATTTGTAAATGTTGTTAAGTAGATAGTAGATAGGTGAAAATGGCAGGTCGGAAATTCCAAAAAAACCGGTGAATAATATTTTTAAATTTGCTAACATATTATGGGGACAATCCAAAAAATCTAAATATAACAAAATCTGAGGCGTTTGGCGTTGTGGATTCGAAACGCTCTACATCCAAAATTCAGTCATACCATTGGATAGATGAAAGATCAAAGAATTTATTACGCTAAGTAAGGACTAGGATAACTTGGAAAAACTCCTAGTGACAGGGTAGATTCAGGGAAATCGACCAAGAGGAAGAACCCATGCGCTGGACCGATCAGATTCGCGACTCTGGTGACACCTTTGCTTGCCGCTATGCGCTGTGCAGAGGACCAAAACAGGTGGAAAGCGTTCGTCCGTAAAAGGATACGTGGAGGTCACGACCCTCAGTAATGAGGATAACGACGCAAGAAAAAGAAGAAGAAGTAAGGACTATGGAGCATCGCGTGCGGGGGAAGGGGAAACGCTGCCACTTTTGAGATAATTTCTTTGCTTATACGTAATCACGTACGAACGACCGTGTTCATGACGCACTTTTTTCTATAGTTTGTTACATACTATACATAATTTGTAACACGTGTAAAATGTTCATTTACATTTAACCTAAACTTTTAATTACAAAGTTTATCTACCTAGTCAGCTCTGTAAAATGCAGTTAAATTTTGATTTACATTTTTGCTTGATCCCCGTTGGAGCATATTTTTTAAATTCCCGCTAATTTCAATTTCTGATTCGTGTTACATTACATTGTTCGTAGGGTTGCCAATTTTGCGTTAGAAAGTATACTACGCCACGTTGAAATTCTACCATTACGTTATAAAATAATTTGACACTAAAAACGTCTAAAACGAATCTAAAATTTGGAATGCATGAGTGTATTATGAATGTGTATTGTAAATTCAAGAAATTTGTACGAAATAGTTACTATATTAAGTGAAAATTATTAGGAAAGTATAAATGTTATTGTAATTAAAAAGTACTCAACGACAAGTTCGCTCACGGGTTTCTAATGGTAAATGTAAAAATTAGTATTAAATATTTCAGAACTTTTTATAAACATCGAATAAATGCTAAGTATTTTATCGATGATTCTTGGAAAATGCACAAGAAAGTAGGTTGTTTTTTATTATTAAGTAGGACAATCCGTAGCTATGAAATTGAACTCCTGTTTAAATATTTTTTATATGCTAAGTACGTAACTACTGCCGGAAAAAATACCTATAACACTGTTTAATATAAAAAATGCTGAAGGTCTGATGGTGAATTTACTCTCGGTGTCTGATTACAATTTAAATTGACCAAGTATACTGAATAAATTATGTTAAACTATAGATTTCTACCTAAACCAAAATTAGTAGCATATACCTACCTACTAGTTAGCTAATTCCGTTTATTACATTCTGTGACTTCTAACCACCTAATCAATCACTATTCAAGAAATAAACTACAATCCATAAACAGTAACAGATTTCTTTTACCTGTGATATTTGGTTCAATATGTTATTCAAATACAGTTGATCTGTAATAGGGAATTGAAAGTTATTCTTGTTGAAAAAAACGTACAGAAAATTCCTGTTATATATGTACTTATGTGATAGTTTTAGTCAAATGACTATCTAGTCGCTAGTTTCCAAAGTGTTCAAAGTATTATGTTTTATATTTTAATTTTCAATAACTTTATTATAGTAAGTGCAAACGACGTTTATTAAATTGATCTATTTCGTACCTTTAATAATTCTTAATTCGCCAGATATAATTTCATGTCTATTTGCACGTAATTTAAAGACTTAATAGGTTGTAAGATATGAAATGTAAGATAAAATAGTAAATTTATTACAAAATCTCAACGTTTTTATTTCAATTATTTTCAATTATTTAATCAAAACTGTAAATTAAACCACAACAATAATTTACTTTGGTATTTCAAACTGTGATTGACTATTATTTAAAAAATGTCTGACTGATTCCTATTACAATTTTTTGTACGTAGGTCACACTAAAAGTTTTGCGTAACTTAAAAAAACAACATGTTATAACCAAAATATTATGTTTATTGTTTTCAAAATTACAATTACATTTACATTTTAAACATTTTTTCATGCGATCGAACCATTTTTTAAAACCACAGATCTGAAGGCATGTTTTCTACGTGCTGATTGAACGCTATTACTGCCTCTTCGGAGTTGGTAAAAGTGAAACCTCTCATCAAATCTTTGATTTTGGGGAAAATACAGAAATCACAGGGTGCTAGGTTGGGGCTGTGTGCAGGATGGGTGAACAGTTGTACTTTTTCGGAAGCTAGAAATGACTTTGTTTTAATGGCCGTGTGTGAAGAAGCGTTGTCATGATGTAGGAGAACGCGGCTTTTTGGTCGTCTTTCGCGAACTTTTCGGCATTATCACTCTTTTGATTTTCAAGTGGAATTGTGCAGATGGGACCCGTAGCTGAGAAAAAAACGCTATCATCTTTTTACCAACGTTTCTCGCCTGCCTCACTTTTATTTATTTATTTATTTATTTAAACTTCATGCACAAAATTGTACACAGGCGGACTTAATGCTATACAAGCATTCTCTACCAGTCAACCATAGGGTGATGCAGAGATAAGACATGGCAGGTGCACAGGGAGAGAATAATTGGAAATTAAAATGTTAATTTAGGTTTAATAAAGTTTAAACATATGCAAATACATACTAATTAAATAATTTTTACTTGTATAGATAGATGTACACATACATATAAATAAATGAATATATATATATATATATATATATATATATTATTTTTACTTTTGTTGGCCTGTTCTCATTTTCAAACACCCATTCACAAGATTGCTGTTTTTTTCGTCGTTTCGTCTGCTGTGACAATGTCATAAACAGCATTAGAATGTCCGTGGTCGTACTTCAGTAGCATCTGTGAGCACCATTCCACGCGAGCCCGCTTCTGCTCCGCTGTCAGTTCGTGAGAGATCCAACGACCACAAAGTTTCCGAACTTTTAATTCTTCGTGTAAAATTTTCTGAATTTGGCTCATACTATCCCCAATAGCACAGTATTAAGAGGTATCCTACCAGTAATATGACTCCTTTGTTCTTGAATGCGTGCCGCCACTGTGCATACCTACGGCCAGAGACTTGATCAAGAGTCAGGGTTGACAAAACAAAAACTACTCAAATTTTTGTATATGTACTCAATTATTTAATTTAAAAGACAAAAAAAGGGACCAAGTGCGAGTCGAACCCGCCCATGAAGGGTCCGTAGCAGCAAGTAACATAATTTAAAAGTTACGATTAATGACGTATTAAAAAAATACTATTTACTAGATCTCGTTCAAACCAATTTTCGGTGAAAGTTTGCATGGTAATGTAGATCATTATATTTTTTTAGTTTTATCATTCTATTATTTTAGGGGGGCGGGGGTCATGTGTCCCCCACACACACATTTTACCACTATGGAAGTGTCTCTCGCGCAAACTATTCAGTTTAGAAAAAAAATGATATTAGAAACCTCATCATCATTTTTGAACACCTATCCATACCCCACAAGTATTGATTTCATGAAAAAAAAAAATATGAGTTTCAATTCTAGGTATGGGGAACCCCCAAAACTTATTGTTTATTTTTTTCTATTTTTGTTGTGAAAATCTTAATGCGGTTCACACAATACATCTACTTACCAAGTTTCAACAGTATAGTTCTTATAGTTTCGGAAAAATGTGGCTGTGACATACGGACAGACATGACGAATCCATAAGGGTTCCGTTTTTTGCGATTTGGCTACGGAACCCTAAAATTATTTAGTCATCATCATTAAAAAAAACCGGACAAGTGCGAGTCGGACTCGCCCACCGAGGGTTCCGTAGGTACGTAGTATCATTATTAAATTTGATATTTTTCATTATAAATAAGAAATAATGCGTCGAAAAAAATAAATAAAATATATTTTGCAATGTGTACATCAAGCACGATACCCCATTTGAACTAGTAGTTTCAATTTGAAATTTCGACACCCTATAAAAAATATAGACCCCCTATTTTTTAAGATCTATTTACAAATGTATAGATTTGAGATTTATTCCTGTACTTGTAGTCTATAACGATGTTACTTGCCAAATTTCATAGTTCTAGGTCAACGGGAAGTACCCTATAGGTTTTGATTCCCTTGAGTGTGTCGAAATATGCGTTTTTTGCTGAATAAACGGCCGTAACTTTTTTCTATGTAAACTTAGCAGTTTGATTTTTTTTTAACTTCATGTGACCGTAGACCTGAGTATACAGTTCAAATTTCAGCTTGATACCTCCACGCATTCTCGAAATAGAAATTCTTGACAGACAGACAGACAGACAGACGACAGACAGACAGACAGACAGACAGACAGACAGACAGACAGACGGACAACAAAGTGATCTTATAAGGGTTCCGTTTTTCCTTTTGAGGTTCGGAACCCTAAAAATCATAAATGCGTAACCGATACATATTTTCTATTAATTTTACTTTTGATATTTTTAGAGTTCTGATATTAAATTTTACTATAATTATAATAGACTAGCTTTCGCCCGCGGCTTCGCTCGCGTGAAATTCGATCATTTTATTATTCAAGCCAAGTCTAACACGCAGCGCAACCACCTTGATGTAGCACCTTTAATTGTACTATATATACAATTATGCAGTTTAGATTTTTTCATACAACATTTTTTTCCCGCTAACTGTCGTTCCCATGGGAATTTTTCAAAATACAGCCATAACTAAAATTTATATTTACTAAGGTATGCATGCATGCTAGATTGAAAACATCTATCTTACGTGATTTAGATTTTTACATACAAAAGTTTTTTCCAGCTAACTCCCGTTCCCGTGGGAATTTTGCAATATCCTGTTGCAACTAAGCTTTAAGTTTACTAAGGTACCTGCATGCCAAATTTCAGGCGTCTAACTTAAGCGGTTTAGATTTTTCATACAAAAGGATTTTCCCGCTAATTCCCGTTCCCGTGAGAATTTCGGGAATTCCTTTCTTAGTGCACCTCTACGGTACCTAAGCTACGTCCCTTCCAAATTTCAAGTGCCTACGTTTAGCCGTTTAGGCTGTGCTTTGATATGTCAGTCAGTCAGTTTCTCCTTTTATATATTTAGATTCTCATACGAATATACAATTTCAGTGGAAACTTTAACGGACAACATATAGGGCCACACGGCCCTATATGTTGTTAAACTCAACATTTTTCAAAACATTAAATTCAAAAATGTTGCATTAAACTTACTTCCAGTTCATCGCAGTAGTAGATATAGATTTACATTTAAAAACAAAACAAATTCATTATGAACGTGAATAATTCTTTACGAGTACCACTTACACCCTTTCTTTATATTAAAGTTACTTTAAGATACATCCCTTCCGATTAGAGAGCGCAAACTAACGGACATTGCGCTCGCCGACTCTGCCGCTCGCTTCCCCGCGTCCCCCCCATCGTTGCTCCGCGCAAGTACATAAGTCATCTGACTGTATGTAATCTTAAGACTGTGCCAATAGTCCTCGAATCGTCTCATAAGTAATCCGCGGGTTTTCTTCAATTTGCCGCTTAACAGTAGCCACATTATTTTCGTTGACGGCAGTTGAAGGCCGCCCTTCACGAATTCGTCATGTAAAGAAACCCGACATCTCTCAAATTCAGCAAACCATCGCCTCACGGTGATTAAACGTCACATATTTTGCAAATTTACATTAGAGTTGAAAGTATTTTTGCGTTTTTCGTTAATAGTTCAAAGTTCGTGTTTTAACATTTATATTATTTTATTTAGATTTTGAAATGTCACGTCACGAAATTTAGGACCCCACCCACCCCCTTGTCACACAATGTCACACTTCATCGACCCCCTCCCTCCCACTTGACGTGTGACGTATTTTATGGATGGCCCCTAACGAATATTTTTGAGAATTGGATTAGCAGTTTACGAAGCAAGCAAGCAAGTTTAAGCAGCAATGTCTGACAACAAACTATTATGATTTCATTCCTTAATTTATCTTAACAAATCGTTCATTAATCGTTTGTAAATAAATTTTAATACATACTCCAATAGCTACTCAACCGTATCCGCTAATTTTCTTAAATAAGGTTCAACGGACAAATGATGATTCTTTTCACGTTTACGTCAACTTTTCAAAAGTCTTCATAAGTTTTAAGCTTTTATGATTTCTCTGTAAAACACTGTTTCGTCTTGGCTTTGTGCCTACTAGGATTGTCTTTTTTTGTAAGAATCTCCTTCCTTATGGAAAAAAAGGAATATTCCGATTACTTATCCTTAGTTCTTCTATATTGAAAATCGTATCGTCTGTGGTATAGAAGCTTCTACCTCTCATTTGCTTAAAAACAGTCTTCTGTTTGCGGTAGAAAATAACAACAGAGAACACAATGCATCATGATAATATCCACCTCATAGATAGTTTTTTATTCCGATCGTAAAGAATAAGGGGTGTAAGTAGTTCATCAACATCTTTGATCAAAGCCAACTTCACCTGCACGCGGTGCACCCTGCTGACTGATAAATGAAGCTCTGGCGAAAAGAGAGGTAGGGAGCGTAATTGTAAGCTACCCGACTGGGGAATGTACCTCCACCCAAGAGTATACCGCAGCTAAATAACAATTCCCTTAAGAGTTGTTGTGTTCCTGCGAGTGAGTTAGGTCACCAGAAAGGAGATGCTGCGTTGGCAGCGGAGGTGTCGGCGTGCGAGCAAAATTTTATGTTGCGAGCGTTAATATGGCTACGGTAACCGCTTCACATCATGCGGGCCGTATGCTTGTCTGCCACCCGACGTAGTATAAAAAAAAGAGAAGATTTAATTATTTTCCACTTCAGCTTTGCAACCCTGTTTTAACCATCGTTTAAGCTCTTTGCTGTGTGTGATTTAGCCTGTCGTTAACTAATACAGCAAAGATACCTGAAGGATCGCCCACGCAATCGACTCTCGGTGGTAAGAAAATGCCATGACTGACTGCTTGCCCCGAATGGAGAGTCATACATTTGACATCAAGGGCAAAGTATTCAAAAGATTTTAAGCTATTGCATAGCTTCTATCGCGGGCCTTGAGCGCGGGGACCCAATCCAGAAATTCCGTAACGAAAAAACCTCACGCTCCCCACTCCGACGCCCAAGGAGGTGTGGCTCGAAGGCCGTGCATCGTCTAACGTCGTCGTCTAACGGCAGTCTTCGACACGGCGTTGTGTGCGTGCGATTAGACGTATTGTACGACTCTACGAAACTCGTTTTATTTATTTAATAATAGAAAAATTTGTTTTCTTATCGGTCACCACGCTCAAAAAGTGTAACTTGAATTAATATCAAAGAAAAAGCAATACTGCATGAATAAAATAAATAAATAAAATTATAATTGCATAAGTTGATACAAAATGCTATGCAATAGCTTTACCGCGGTAGTCCCCGAGTGCCACACCACACGTCTTTTTTTTTGACTATATACCAATTGGAGGACCAGCCTGGTAATTAATGACTACATTTTTCATTGATGGTTGTAGGTTTGAGAAGTTTTGTCCTAGTGGTACTTGGTACGCGCACACATATTTCATATCTGTGCACGTACCCTGTCTGTTTGTGTTGGCATGTGTATTCTTCTACGCATTTACGAAAAAAGTATTATTTGCGGGGAACACGCAACTGCGTTTTTTTAATATTAACAGAATGTCAACAATGTTCTTTAACATGATAAAATCAATAGTATTAAGATTATGAAAAAATGTATGTTTTATTATTATTTATTTAAATAGTTGTCTTGGCCAACTTCATTATCATCATCATCTAAGCCATTGAAAGTCCTCTGCAGGACATAGGCCTCCCCTCTAGATCTCCAATAAGACCGGTTGGAAGCGGCTTGCATCAAGCGCGATCCTACGGTCTTAATGAGGTCGTCTGTCGTCGGTCGTCTGTCGTCTGTCGTCTGTCGTATGTGGACTTGGCCAACATGCCGGATAAATATTTTTTGAAAATTGGAAAAATGGGGCAGGTGCCCCTCCCCCCCTCTGGTGGGATATCCTATCCCACCTAGGGGAGGGAGGCACCTGCCCCATTTTTCTATTTTTCAAAAAATAAAAGTATGTTCTTAAATCAATTAGCTAGTTCAAGATTTGAAACAAAAATGTAGTTAAAAAAAACAAAAATCTAAGATTTTACATTTTTCAGACAAGAAAGAACGCGACCAGCCCCATGAGCCCCATGAACTACATGGTATTAACAAATATGTATTTTCTTATGTGGCCGCATGAGCATCGATGGAGTAGGAATATTCATGTGTAGGTAAAGTTCTCACTATCCAGCAGTGTGCCGAAATTTGAATTTTTTACTACTAGATAGAGACTAGATAAATAAACCCGTCCAAAATCGAGATTGCATTTTTTTATATTACGTCGGGTGGCAGACAAGCATACGGCCCACCCGATGTGAAGCGGTTACCGTAGCCATATTAACGCTCGCAACATAAAATATCGCTCGCGACTCACTCGCAAGAAGACAACAACCTTCAAAGGAATTGATAATTGGCTGCGGTATTCTGTGAGGTGAAGATACATTCCCCAGTCGGGTAGCTTACAATTACGCTCCCTACCTCTCTTTTCGCCAGAGCTTCGTTTATCAGTCAGCAGGGTGCACCGCGTGCTGGTGAAGTTGGCTTTGGTTCAAAGATGTTGATGAACCACTTACACCCCAAAATAAAGTAAATGGGATTGAATGGCGAGTTCACCATTGCATTCATTATAATAATATGCTGAATAAAACTACTGTATTATGTGTATGCAATTTTCAGGTAACACTGTCCAACCCGTATGTCATTTCGGACTAGTGATGTGATGCGATGTCATGGATAGGATTGTTATAATAACAGGTCCGTCCACAGGTGCTGTTAAAGCGTTATTTATTTTTACTGAGTTAGAAGTTAAAGACTTTGACTTCTTCAAAGCATGGTCTATCTGTGCGATCAGAATATACGAAAGCTTATAAACATTTTTTTTATTTATTAGAACAGTTATGTTATTAAGCAGGTTAAATTTTGCGTTTATGTAGTTAGTAGTGCCATAACAAAAGTTACAGTTCTTTTATTGATTTTCCAACAGTAATATATTTTTAAAATAATACCGTCCTTTTACAATGGTCTTTTTTACTAAACTTTGATCGATCATAAAACACGTCGGACATAAGTTATTACAATAAAAATAGCGGGTTATCCTAGTTTTGTCCGTTTTACGATACTGATAAATATGTAGTTTTTATAATTTCAGATTATTGGCAACTCGCCTATTGCCAGCGCCAACCCACACATTTTGTCTGAAGTATCAGACAAAATGTGTGGGTTGGCTCAAGCAAGATCTACAGATGCAACTTTTAACTTTAATTGCGGCATTCGATTTAAATTTATTTTTATTATAGATAGGTACGTATTGCAGTGTAGACTCTGCTGCAGCTATACTTGTTAGTTGTTTTTTTTTTCTATACTACGTCGGGTGGCAGACAAGCATACGGCCCGCCTGATGTGAAGCGGTTACCGTAGCCATATTAACGCTCGCAACATAAAATATCACCCGCGCGCCGCCACGCAGCATCTCCTTTCTTTCTGGTGACCTCACTCTCTCGCAGGAACACAACAGCCCTCAAGGGAACCGTTATTTGGCTGCGGTATTCTGTGAGGTGGAGATACATTCCCCAGTCGGGTAGCTTACAATTACGCTCCCTACCTCTCTTTTCGCCAGAGCTTCGTTTGTCAGTCAGCAGGGTGCACCGCGTGCAGGTGAACTTGGCTTTGGTTTAAAGATGTTGATGAACCACTTACACCCCTGTATAATATGTATACTTGTTTGTCAACATCTCTCATCCATTTCAGAAAAGACCAAGTCGATCTCATTCCTAGTTCCATTCTCAAAGATACTGAGAGGACATAGCGTACCTATCCTTTTCAGTCCCACGAGAATTTTTGAAGCTGGTGAAAAAACTGACATCAGTTTTTGAACCAGCGAGCGCGAGAACAAGTAGCTGAAAAATTATTCAGATTCACTTGCCTCGTCCTTTCGGGTATTCCTGGGACTTTTACTATGAGACGGACTGTATACGTATCGTATTGTATGATACCATGACTCGAGTTACTGTGATTAAACTGTGGAGCAGTGATTGATTACGTATTCATTTGTCATTGTTCCTTCACTAGTCAAAAGCGTTGCTATAACACTACTACTACACGTTGTAGACGTACGGTAATAATTACCGTCATTGTACGGTATTTGTATACCTCGTTCAGTAATCTATCATGGTATCGAAAACGTACAGTAATTTTATGAATAAAATCTAAATTCGACAAAACGACGATAATTTGAAAGTGGCACATAATCTCGATGGCTGTATATACATAGTATCGACGTAAATAATTTGAAAATTAAAACTGCGTATTTTCTATCACACTTAAAAATACGCTCGTTTCTATCTATAATACTCTTCCTTTCTTTTTAAATTTGTGAACTAAATGAACCAAGGATCGTGACAAAATTAGCATCTCCTATTACTTGAGCCACCGTGTTATCCGAATGAACTTTAATGAGCTTATCATGAGAGTGAGAGAGAGAGAGGAAATGGTTTAAAATTGCTCTCAAATTGTCAGACATAGTCGAAAGGCATCCATCGAAAAGCATTACCTTATTTTCTTGTACAATCGGCTAGAATCACTTTTCATACAATACAACCTTTCTGTACGGTAATTTTGAGGCTGATTGTACGGTAATTTTAGCAACACAGTCTGGCAACACCGCAAATCAAAAATGAAATCACTCAGTATTTTTCTATCTCCGTTTCTGTTTGGTTGTGTTATTTTGTTTTGGTGCGAACACTTTTATTTGTGTTGATTGTCTCATGTATTTAATTAGTGTATAGTACTGTGTAGCAACAAGCAAAATGCCGGTGTTTCACACGAAGATCATTGAGAGTATCTTGGAGCCGGTAGCCCAACAGGTGAGTGTTTCCAATCGAGTTATATTTAGACTGTTCCACATCTTGTGTAGGTGTGAAAAGTTAGATTATTGTTTACTGTGAGTTTTCTCAGTTTAATGAGGGATTATGTCATAGTTATATTAGCCAATAGTTGGTGTGAGAGGTAAATTACTATATTTGGTTGGCCGGTGACTAGAGTCGTGTGGCAGCGTTTAGCGATGTTTAACCTTGCTGATCAAGTTGGTGCATTAATGAGAATGGTGACATAGTTATTTTTGGATGATCTTTGGAATCATTAAGAAGTTGATAGTAAACGTAACAAGTTCAGTTCTTTAATGGGGTTCAGTATCCATCTGTTTTTGTAAATGCCATAAAAAGGATCCTAAGTTAACACCAAAAAGTTATTATACCTAGCAGGATAGAGGAACAAACATAAGCTGTCAAATGAACCTTCCCCAACAGCCTAACAGGACAGTGTTGAGTCTTTTCATTTGCATTATTATATCATATTTGATCTCTGTTTATCTATGCGATTGAGGTTTAGAAAGTGCTGCTCCATGCCTCTCTGGCATGTTTTATTAATAAAAAGTATATTTTTTTTAATTGGATGAGTATAGGTGTTTTAAGGAAGGTCCAACGAGTCCTGAATTTCGATATGAAAAGTTTGTAATTATTTATTCTATGAAAAATTATCTTCTGTTCACATATATTTTTAAAACAACTTTTTTGGAACTGGTCATAAAAATTAAATTAATATTAAAAACTAAAAAAAAATAT
This sequence comes from Hypsopygia costalis, assembly GCA_937001555.2. NCBI lineage: Eukaryota > Metazoa > Arthropoda > Insecta > Lepidoptera > Pyralidae > Hypsopygia > Hypsopygia costalis. Next base: position 1,732,177 of record OW443351.2, on the reverse strand, counting down.
AATAAAATACACAGAAAAATATATACCTATATTAATTGTCCCAACAATTTTTTTTTAGTTTGGTAGGTGCACAAGGCAAATATTGATATTAAATTAATTACATATTAAATGTAAAACACTTAAGGAAGCATTATAAATAAATAGTAATTTACTTTGATCAAGTATTAGTCAGTATGAATATAACTAATTTATCACATTGACCATAACATCATCATCATCAGGTCATTTTAGTCTCCACTACAGGAGCACGACCCTCTCTCGTCCGTCCTAGACGGAAGGAGGATTTGTATAAATACATAGAGACTGGAATATATAACAGATAAACAACATAACATACATAATTAATACTTAAATATATTTTCCAGCGCTTTAGCCATACTGAATTTTAACGAAATAAAAAGTGTTTGTCTCTGATAGTGATTAAAACAAACATAAATGGTCAGTCACATAGAGATTTGGATATTTGTATTGTGTAAGAGGGGCTGTCCAAGGCACGGCCCTCGGCTGTGGGTCACATGCGGCCATCGGCTTATATTTGTGGGTCCCGTAAGGTTTTTTTTATTTACTGATTTTTATATAGTTTTTTACCGCTACATTGTCTTAAAATTATATATTTCAAGAAAATTTACTTTATTCAACTGATTATAACTAAGCTCTTGGGGTATAAGTGATTCATCAATAATTTTGAACCAAAGCCAACTTCACCTGCACGCGGAGCACCCTGCTGACTTGTCAGTCAGATAAAGACAAGACAAAACTCTGGCGAAAAGAGAGGTACCGATTGTAATTGTAAGCTACCCGACTGGGGAATGTACCTTCACCTCATAGAATACCGCAGCCAAATAACAATTCCCTAGAGGGTTTTTGTGTTCCTGCGAGTGAGTAAGGTTACCAGAAAGGCCGGAAGGAGATGCTGCGTTGGCAGCGGGGGTGGCGACACGCGAGCGATATTTTATGTTGCAAGCGTTAATATGACTACACCACCGCTTCACATCAGGCGGGCCTCATGCTTGTCTAGCACCGGATGATATAAAAAAAATGATGATGAATATTAAAAAAAACGAAAATTTTTGGAGGTTTTGCAGAACACTGCAGTAAGATATCAATAGATTGATACTATCATCAGTTTGATTATGTGATAACTGACAAGTCAAGGTCATGTTTGGGTTGGGTGTTATAGGTATTACATTGATTGTAAATGATAGTGATGTAATAAGTGCCAGTTTTTAAGCATTCACGAAGTTTCGATTTGCAATTTCAACATTCACGAATGCGAATATGAATAAATAATTAGTTTTTTAATCTAGCACCGTTTATCTATGATGTTGTAACGAAAAAAAAAACTAAATGGCAGAACGAAAGTTTATTGAGCCAAAAGAAAATAATTGATGCCAATGTGAATTAGTATATTTAATTCTATGTTATAAAAAATTTGAGAATTATCATGTCTAGCGTCCCAAACAGGCATGCTACAATGTGTAGACAAAGACTGATCAAAACAATAGTTAATTAGATTACCTACATACATACATAATATTATATAAACATTATTTGTTATCTGATGTCTTAAGCTAAAACTATAAAGGTTGATTATAGAAAGATATCAACCCGTCTGGCCAGCGTGGGGAGTGTAGGCCAAATCCTCCTCCAGTCTGGGACAGATGAGAGAGGGTCGCGCTCCTGTAGTGGAGACTAAAATGACCTGATGATGATGATGATAATTGTTTTAAATAATTTTTGTAATTAAAAAGAAATGAATACTTTACTAAGTATTCTGTATTTTTCTTTCACATTCTTATGCACAAAATATTCAAATATATTTGCGAATACGAATATCATAAATCAAGTGAATTTTCGCGAATGCGGATATAAGTTACAACAGTAGTAGTAATATTATTCTCTGGTAGTAGGTAATAATACTGTAGAATTTATTGATTTAATGTATTTTTATGCATAATTTTTAAAAAATAATAGCAATATTAATACCTTCGCTTTATAACCTATAAGTGTGCAAAATTTCATACTCCGTCCGCGGAATTTTCGTAACAAGGGGTAAAAAGTTTTTCCTTCACGTATTATTATTATGCCGCGGCCACACATTGGATTCAAATTAGGTCCAAACTTGTCTACGAATTTATGGCCAATTTTGAAGAAGCGATGTTGGACTTGGACCCAAGTTGCCCGCCCGCCTACCCCCTTCACTCCCCTCGCCTTTGTTGGTGTACAAAAACCGACACATCACGGGTCGACATTGGCTATTGGACGCAGTGTAACGTTTATGTTCAATAGCTGGCCAACACCGATCTACATTGGTGTATTGGATCCAAGACTATAACTTGGAGCCAATATACCCAATGTGTGGAGCCTTCATTAGATGTAGCAGGGTTTTATATAACCCTGCTACATCTAATGCCGGCGTTACACTTTTCGTATTTAAGTAATAACACAGAATAATATACAGTGTAATAATGACATCTTATCTTATCTTGAAATGGGTCCAGCGCCGCAGCACCGGTGGCACGTCGACCCTATTGGATCTTTTGTGCACTCCCTATTCTTTAGTAACTCTCCCCTGACTGTCTGAAGACATGTTCCATGTACTTCAGTACGCCTTTAATTGGGAAGAGCCTGAAGTCCTCCAGGTCTGGGTACGCCTTTCCAAAGATTACCATTCGTTTGCCAGCTAGGGCATCACATTGACACATCAAGTAATAATGACATAATCTAACTTTGAAACTGTATACTGTAAACTACCTAAAAATGTCTTACTATGTTTTATGTAGGGGCTGTTGATTTGCGCGTAGGTAATATATTTTTCACCTCACTAGCTCGTAAAAGCTCTGTTTATCATTCGAAATCTGCGTGGAAAATCGCACTTTATCCGCTAGCGTGGAAAGTGTTTTTAAAATTCGAATATTTTTATTCAATAAAGGTTTCGTACAATAAATTACATATATATAAAACCTCATTGGTTTCGTAATAGTTTATATTCTCTGCAGCCAGTCCATTGATGATTATTTATTAAAACTGTTTTTCTTGCACCTAACATTTTCCTCGCTTTAGTGAGGTGAAAAGTTGTGTGTTGCGCTCGGCAGCAAAGTTATTTAGCGTCTCGTACATTTGAAACCCTCGCTACGCTCAGGATTCTATATTTGAACCACTCGCTTCGCTCGTGGCTCAATCCTAGAATCCTTCGCTTGCTCAGGTTTTAATACAAGGTACTCGCGCCAAAAATTAACTTTGCAGCCTTGCATAACAAATAACTATTTTACTTTACATCGGAATTTTGTCGAATCGACACTTGCTTCAGTATGAGAGCTCTTTGGCAATCTATTGCCAAAGAGTATATTAAAATATTTGACCCAATACTAAAGTTGTTGACTCACTACATTGCTCTGTTAATGAGTCAGCAGTTAAAGCTCTTAAAGATGATTGAAGTACTCAAGTAACTCGATGATTCATGCTACTACATGCCGTTAAAATTGGGGAAGGTCAATTATTCTCAAAGTGTACAGCATCATACACAGATGATTAACCATTGATGGCGTTTAACGAATGTACCAAGCATGGGTTACGGTCAGGGTTGCCAACTTATCCAGCCGCCATAACCGGACAACAAATTTAATCTTTAGTCGGGTGGCAGACAAGCATACAGACCGCCTGATGTGAAGCGGTTACCGTAGCCATATTAACGCTCGCAACATAAAATATCGCTCGCGCGCCGCCACCCCAGCTGCCATCGCAGCATCTCCTTCATTTCTGATAACCTCACTCACTCGCAGGAACACAACAGTCCTCAAGGGAGCCGTTATTTGGCTGCGGTATTCTGTGAGGTGGAGGTACATTCCCCAGTCGGGTAGCTTACAATTACGATCCCTACCTCTCTTTTCGCCAGAGCTTCGTTTGTCAGTCAGCAGGGTGCACCGCGTGCAGGTGAAGTTGGCTTTGGTTCAAAGATGTTGATGAACCACTTACACCCCAAAAATAATCTGGTCTTAATTGGTCAAAATCGAAAACAAAATATGTTAAGTATGAATGAAAGAGTTTTATTAAGAAAAATGCAGATATATCAACTTAACATACTCGTATAGTTAAAAACTAAATATAGGTTTTTGAAAATTATTTGCTCTCGCTTTTAACATTTTTGATTATTGAAAGTCGCGTTCAAAATTTTATCTGACCGGTCAAATTGCATCCGTTCGGAAGTGAGCGACCTGATCCCAACAATTCCTTCTAAAACCCAACAGTCCGGTCGAAAAGCTGACGGTTCGGAATCCGGGTTACGGTTCGGGTTCTCTTTTGTAACTATTACCACTTATTCAAAATCCATTTATGTAATTGCTTTTTAAACAATGTAATTCTTGAAGATTTATAAATGACATTAAAACAGCTAGAAGTGGAAAGCTTCGAGCAATGGTAGAATAGCAATGGCAACAGTTTATAATATAGATTTTTTATTCTACTTTTCTGGAGTACGTCGGGTTGCAGATAAGCATACCGCCCGTCTAATGTGAAGCGGCTAACGTAGCCATATTAACACTCGCAACATTAATTATCGCTCGCGCGCCGCCACCCCTGTTGCCAATGCGGCAATTCCTTCCTATTTGGTGACCTCACTCACTCGCAGGAACAAGACAAGGGTTCATGGGAATTGTTATTTGACGGCGGTATTCTGTGAGGCCGTGTGGTTTCCGACAGACTAGAATAGAATCACTCCGTTTCTTCCCGTGGATGTCGTACAAGGCGACTCAGGCGAATACATTATCAACCATCGATCACGCCTCCCCAACCCGTCTGGACAGCGTGGGGAGTGTAGGCCAAATCATCCTTCCGTCTAGGACGGACGAGAGAGTCGTGCTCCTGTAGTGGAGACTAAAATGGACCTGATGATGATGTTATCATTTTCCTTATAAAATCAAGTCGTTAATGCAAATGAAGCCGTTTGAGACACGATCAGCAACCAAGGGCACTAGACCGTGGCGCCGGTCATTGACTGTCACTCAGACTATAGGTATTCAGATAGACTTGTTAAGTGAGGGGGAACACAGCGAATAATCTGCAGCAACCCATATTCGTCCCACTGCTGGAATACGTGTCTCCCCTCAATCGAAGTACAAGTATTGCTAGTACTACGTACAGTATGACCACTTCTGTCACTCTCTCTTATCGTCCGTGTGATACTCTATATCCCTTGGTCATCGCATCACGCGTGAACGGATAATAAAATAATAAATAAATATTTCTGGACAATTTTACACAGCGCCATCTAGTCCCAAATTAACCGTAAAGCTTGTACTATGGGTACTAGACAACTGATAAATGTACTTAAATATTTTTTTTTGTAAATACATACTTATAATACATAGAAAATACCCAGACCAAGACAAACAGACATGTTCATGCACAAATGTTTGTCTTGTGCGGGAATCGAACTCGCGACCTCGGATTCAAAGTGGCCATTGCTAACCATTCGACCAGCGAGCTCAAAAAAGCTCAAATTGGATGGAACTAATTCGCAAATTTTGCCAATGCATCATGTTGTAATTAAGTAATTAACATTGTTTATAACAAATAAATTAGTGCTAAAATAACATATCACTACTAATATTATAAAATGTGAATGTGAGTTTGTTTGCTACGCTTTCTCGCCGAAACTATTCAACCGATCATCATGAAAGTTTGTACACATATTCTCAAAGATATTAGAAAGGATATTATTGATGTATGATATAATCGGTTTAAGAATTTTTAAGTTTGAGATGAGATTTTGCGTCGCTTTGTGTGTTCTACCAGCGTAGCTACTAGGTCTGTGGACTCTCTGGGTCTATCGATTGTAAGTATTGCATTGTGAGTAGTTTATTTACGGCCCACCTGATCGAAACGGTACCGTAGCTATATTAACGCTCGCAACATGAAATTAAGTTCGCGCGCCGACACCCCTGCTGCCATCGCAGTAACTCCCTTTCTCCTTTCTGGTGACCTCACTCACTCGCAGGAACACAACAACCCTCAAGGGAATTGTTATTTGGCTGCGGTATTCTGTGAGGTGGAGGTACATTCTCCAGTCGGGTAGCTTAATAGGCTATTTTGCAATGTTTAAAAATTGTATAAATTATTTATCAATATCGTAAATTACACAAAACTATAAAGATTTGCAAACTTCCATTCTAATATCTTCAGTCAGACTTTTTTTTAGCGTCGATCAAAGTTTGGCGGGAAAGTCCATTTTAAAAGTATGAAATTAATTATTAAAAAATAATATTTCCATTGGAGAAGCAATAAAAAATCCTATAACTTTTATTATGATACTAATTACATAAACGTAATATTTAACATAGCTATCGTACAAATTTCTGATTTGATGCATACAAAATACAAACCTGTGACGTCATAATTCGGTAGTCTTGGAGCGTTTTGGGGCAGTCTAAAAATTGTGATTTTCAAATTAACATATCTCGAGAGATTTTTGTGCTATTGAAGTAATTCTTTCACCGATGGTTATATTATGGAGACGTCCCTACATATCAAACCGAAAAAAATGTTAGTCAAATAGCCTATTACGCTCCCTACCTCTCTTAGTATATAAATAAATACTTTTATCATACCCTCAGAAGAACAGTCAGTCTTCTATGAGATTTCTTCTCATTGTTAGTGTGATGTCGTAGGTGATCTCGTAATTAGGGCAGGTGTAGCCTCGACCACATCCGCCGCGTGCGACAGTCGTGTCCGTCTATAAATACCCTATTGACGGCCCTTCGCTCTGTTTTCTGGAAGGTCAACCGACTGTGAGCTAACCGAAACTACGGGATATCTCAAACACATGGTAGAAAACGGTCATCATCATCATCATCATCAGCCTGTATTTACCCACTTTTTTTTTATACTACTTCGGTTGGCAGACAAGCATACGGCCCGCCTGATGTGAAGCGGTTACCGTAGCCATATTAACGTTTGCAACGTAAAATTTTGCTCGCGCGCCGCCACCCCCGCTGCCAACGCAGCATCTCCTTCCTTTCTTTCTGGTGGCCTCTCTCACTCGCAGAAACACAACAACCTCCAAGGGAATTGTTATTTGGCTGCGGTATTCTGTGAGGTGGAGGTACATTCCCCAGTCGGGTAGCTTACAATTACGCTCCCTACCTCTCTTTTCGCCAGAGCTTCGTTTGTCAGTCAGCAGGGTGCACTACGTGCAGGTGAAGTTGGCTTTGGTTCAAAGATCTTGATGAACCACTTACACCCCAAAAAAACTACGGGATATCTCAAACACATGGTAGAAAACGATCATCATCATCAGCCTGTATTTACCCACTTTTTTGCTGACAGGGGTCCACCACACATTGCCACTTGGCTAGGGGGGCTGGTCGGCTCGTCAAAGTTCAAACATTCAATACGGTTTGCGACAGATACGATTATAAATAAAGTCTGACACACACCGGCCGTCATGACAGCCGTTTATTTTTGGGACTCTGCCCTTTTATATTTTATTTATTTACATTTCAAACACATGTCTTCGGGTTCGCTTTTAAATTAACGAGACACGATGATACATGGTGAATTAATTTTTATGGCCATGTCGGGTATGAAGCCGAGTGATATTTACAAGCCATTATTTTAGAACCCCAATAGTGCTAGATACGATACACGTGCTCGGTGGTCGAATGGTTAGCAATGGCCACATTGACTCCGAGGTCGCGGGTTCGATTCCCGTACAAGACAAACATTTGTGTGCATGAACATGTCTGTTTGTCTTAGTCTGGGTGTTTTATGTATTATGAGTATGTATTAACAAAAAAAAAATGTATTTAAGTACATTTATCAGTAGTCTAGTATCCATAACACAAGCTTTGCGCTTAATTTCGGACTAGATGGCGCTGTGTAGTAGTAAACTGTCAAGAAATATTTATTTATACTTAAAATCCGTAGTGCACGGCAGTTTAGCATCACTTGACTAGCCATCTCTTTAGGCTTTTAATGCCTTATTTGCCATATTGCTGTCTCTCACATTGCTAAGAGGGAGAGTCAAATTCCTAAAGCTTCTTACTCCTACTAATTTCTTTTGATTAAATTCGTTGTGAGTTCCAAGGCAGCCGTAGTTTAACCCCAGGACTGTAATGGACTTCATTGTTCATTGCCTTTTTTGGTGGTCGCCGCTGTTAATCCTGGCTACACGGGAGATACAGTGGTGTGCCCCTATCTCGTTTTAAATTATTTCTCTTTAATTCTTCTAATTACATGTAATCTATAGAAATAAAAATTAATGTCGCTAAGCGCAGAACTCAAGAACTGCTTCTATTCTGCTATTTCTGCTAATTTTTGTATAAAGAAAAAGGTATGAAGAAGGTCCTTAAGGAGAGAAAATACGTAAACATTTGCGAAGAATATAAAACACCACTTTCTACCCGTGCGAGTCGCGTCATTCCAACAAGTCGTGCAAAACAGCAGAAAATTTGCACTGTCGGTTTTACTGTTGTCTTATTACAAGTAGGAGGAACAAGAAGATTCCATGGCGAAATTTTTCGGCATGTCTGTGAAGCCGGGAACAAGATAAAGAAATAATAAATAAATATTTCTGGACAATTTACACAGCGCCATCGTCCCAAATTAAGCGCAAAGCTTGTGTTATGGGTACTAGACAACTGATAAATGTACTTCAATACATTTTTTTTTTGTAAATACATACTTATAATACAGAGAAAACACCCAGACCAAGACAAACAGACATGTTCATGCACACAAATGTTTGACTTGTACGGGGATCGAACCCGCGAACTCGGAGTCAAAGTGGCCATTGCTAACCATTCGACCACCGAGCTCGTCATTATACAAATAATACATTATACGTCATAATATAAAGACGGGCTCAAAAGTTCATTGATTACAGAGCTGTAAAGCTATTTGTTACAAAAATTATACTTCAAAATTCAAGGTGTATTTTTTTTAGAGTTCCGTACCTCATAAAGAGAAACGAAACCCTTAAAGATCACTGTGTTGTCCGTCTGTCTGTCAAGACCCTCTATGTCGAGAATGCGTGGAGGTATCAAGCTGAAATTTTAACTGTATACTCAGGTCTACGGTCTCATGAAGTTGTAAAAAAATCAAACTTGAAGTTGTAAAAAAATCAAACTGCTAAGTTTACGTAAATAAGCCGTCAAGAAATGTAAATACTTTTAGATCTTAGATTTGTAGATTTGACAGTACAAAGAATTGATTAACTTGTAGGTAGACAGTAAATCTTGTTCTTTACAATGATAGTATGAGCATAGCATAGTGCGTGCGGTGCCATACAAACTGTTCCATATTTGTCTCAGAGGGGAGGTGAGGTCGACACGAGAGAGCGGCAGGGAGTGACCATACTGTACGTAGTACTATTCCTTATACTGTGGTTGTATATTACATTAGTTTCGGAGATGAGTACCGGTTCTCTAGGTCAAATAATATTGATTTTATTGAAGCTCGCCACTTGCAATCTATTTTTAGTTCTCTGACTTCAGAGCTTGTGTTGGTATCAGATTTTATTGAGAGTACTTAAGTAACTTTTATTTCTTCCCTACCTTCAGAATGGTGTACTAATGACTTATACTGAAAACGCTTACCATAAGCGGGTCTCAAGACATCTCTAACTACTATTACTTATTCTTACAATTTCAGGTTTCAGTATTACTTATTACAATACTTTCCCAAACTTCATTCTTATTCTTCTCTTCAACTTACCTTTCTTGCTTTAAAACCAAACCAACTTCAAATTTTAAACATTACAAGAGGGCGTTGCAAATGTAACTATGTTTAAAGAAACGTAGAATGAAGGTATGTGTATTGTGGGGTGTAAGAGGCTTACCACGATCTTTATTTTATATGAGAGGGGGGGTGCAAACGAGCATGTGGGTCACCTGGTGGAAACCAATCACTACCGCCCATGGAGATCAGCAACCCCAAGGGGTCGCCGATCCGTTGCCAGCCTTTTAAAGAAATTAAATACTCTATTCTTGAAGGCTCCCATGTCGTAATTGTTCGGAAATACCGCTGACGGAAGTTGATTCCACAATTTAACTGTTCGTGGTATAAAATGCCTTAACGTACTGTAATAGATCGTCAATTATCAAGATGATATGGATGGAATTTTAATTTATGGCGAGTTGTACGATAGTGGAATTCAGCGGCAGGTATCAAATCAAACAGCTCATCCGAGCACTCTCCGTGATATAATTTGTAGAACGCAAAGAGATAGAGGCAAAGTCAACCTCGCCTACACGTTGAGCTCCGCGCCGACTAACGAAAGAGATTCTGGCAAAAGAGTTAGGGCACAGCGTATTGTTTAGCTGCCCGACTCGTGAAGTCCTCTACTTAAAAAAAACCGCAGCCAAATAACAATCCCTTTGTGGGACGTCACCAGAAAGGAAGGAGTTGTTGCGAGCGTTAATATGGCTACGGTAACCGTTTCACAACAGGCGGACCGTATGCTTGTCTGCCAGTCGACGTAGTACAAAAAAATGTGAAGCTCTGATCACCTGTGCGCGGTGCACTTTGTCTATCCACTAAAGAGGCTGTGGTAAAAGAGAACTCTTTAAAATAACATACCAAATAATATAAAAGAGCTACCATTTAACAAAATTAAAAAAAAAACGATTAGTAAAAAGCTACTGGAATAAAAACTTTTTATACAGTGGATGAATACTTAAATTATTTAAAAAAAATGTTAACACGGGTTTGGTCGATGCATGGAATAATTCCTTAAAATAGGCTTGTATCCCATTTTTTTTTCGATTTGTTATTTTAAGACGTCACAATAATATAACTAAAGGTGAAATAATTACTTCGATTGCATAAAAACTTCTCGAGATATGATAACTTGAAGATCACAATATTGGACTATGCCGAAAACGCTCCATCACTCGCGTGTCCAGGTTCGCAACCCAAGGAGGCCTCGCATGTCCGCCGAACGGTTATGCCCAAAATACGGACGATACAAACAAAAATCGTTATAACTGGCGTAATACTACAGCTATATTGAAATAAAAAATACCTATGGATAGCTTATAATATACAGAATGAGACTACATTGTCACAAATTGCTATAATTGAAGCTAAAGTAAAAAATAAACAAAGTAAAAGTCAAGTATATCAACATTTTGCTCGAAAATTTTTTTTCGAACAAGTTTTTATCAATAAACTTTTCATTTCGAAGCAATCAGACTTATATTGAAATAAACTACACTATTTCAGCTTTAAAATGACATATTAATATCTTTCGTAGGTTTACACAGCGTGGAGAAATAAAATAAATAGTATCAGTACTACTCACCAGTCACGGATTCGTGTCCATACAAAAATCACGACAAAAGCCGCCGGGCGCGCTGACATAAAATGTCATTATTTACACATCCCACTATATTTCTGTTAAAAACTATTTTTTATATGTTTACAATACACTATTATTCACTTATCTTGCTTTTAAAACACTAAAATAGCATATTAATTATTGTAAACAAACAAACACAACAACGCCATTTTCCGTGTTCCGCGCGCGCCCACTTTTCGTGTTCATAAATAAACATGAGTGTTTCGAAACTCATTTAACTAAACACACACACGAAGTTCACATCACAACGATTCTTTTGATATATAATAACCGTAGAAAGAAACACTTTAATCACAATAAATAGCTAAAATACCCGTGCCGCCCGCTAACCGTAATGCCGGCGCGCAAAAAACTTGACAATAATAGACAAAACTTTTGGTTTATTAAAAATTTTGTATTGACAGTGTCACTTTTTAAATTTTTGACGCGTATTATACTATATCCATCTTATTCTTAATAAAAGTTTCAAGGTTCTGGATAATGAGAAGTTGGAAAAATAAATTTTTGAAATAGGGTCGGCGCGCTGGGATAGGGGACTATACCCAGATCATGCGGGTCTACTTTTTTCTCGGGATAGGCGGGAATCCCAGTACATGCGAGTGGAAAAAGGCCACCACGTTATGATGTCACACCGTGCTATTTTATATGCATTAAATCAGAAATTTGTACGACAGCTATGTTAAATATTGCGTTTATGTAGCCAGTGCCGTAACAAAAGTTATAGTATTTTTTATTGTTTCTACAAGGGTTATATTTATTTTTTATAATTTCATACCTTTAAAATGGACTTTCCCACCAAACTTTGACCGAACATAAAACACGTCGTACATAAGTTATTAAAATTTTAAGATCGCAGATCGTTCTAGTTTTATGTATTTTACGTTACATACTGATAGAGAGTTTTTATAATTTTGTGACATGGGCAACAAGCCTATTGGGACTCTAAATATTTGCATTCTATTATATAATACGGCTAAATAGGCATAAGCTACCTTATTTTAAGATCCAACCGCATTTATTGTACCCACCCTATTTATTGCATATAAATCATTTGTATTTGTATAACTCTTTGGCATTTTATAATTTCCCAAGATCTCCCTTCATATTTCTATTTACTTGCTCACATAACAAATCGAAAAAAAAATTTGTTAAGTAGCGCTCGTGTTATAACTGAAGCTGTGTATTCTGCGTTAGTTTACAAAACAATTCAGTGTTGCCATGCCATGTGATACATTTAATAACAGTAACTATTTTTAAATCGGTGACTAATGGTTTGTTGCTGGCCGGTCGTAAGCGGTACATTTTCGAGCCTTCAGTTGGCGCCTAAATTTAAAATTGGAATGATCGTGTATTTGTTTCGTAATATTTTCGCTTGTTATTCTTTTTAACCGATTGCAAAAAACGTGATTGTAGTTGTCTTTTTTTGTATCTTACGCGATAATGATGGGTCTAAAGGAGGGATTTTTAAAAGACTATGAAATAATTTTAACAATAAAGAACCGACTCCAAACTTTACTCTACATTTATGTATGTAGATACAGGTTAATAATAAGTATGATACGATATTAGGCGGTACGAAGTTCGCCGGATTAGCAAGTAGGTATGTAAATAAAAATGAATGTCGCTAAGCGCAAACTCGAGAACGGTTCGACCAATTCCGCTATTTTTTGTTTTAATATTTTCGTTAAAGTATAAAGAAGGTTCTTGTGGAGAGAAAAGATGTAAAAAATTTCTACCCGTGCGAAGCCGGGGCGGGCAGCTAGTCGAGAATAATAATAATAACAAATATTGGATACTATTTAACGTAAACGTATTTTGCACTTCAAAAAATACTTATTGCACATCAAATGCAGGAGTTGATGTGCTATCAAATCTGATTTAATCTAATTTGATGTGTAAATCAGCCCCCCTAGCCAAGTGTAATTCGTAGTGTAGTGTAGATCACGTGACATTTGCCAATTCTCATACTAAAATGTTCGATTTTGACAAATGTCACGTGATCTATCTAACGTTGGTTACGCTACGAACTACACTTGGCTAGGAGGGCAGGTTATTTTAGTGGATCAATTTAATAAATATTTACACGGGCGTTTGTACGTGAATACGTTATATGCACTAAAATTATCTCAAAATGGCAGCGCTACCCTCGCCTCTACATGCGATATTCCATAGTCCTTACTTAGCGGAATAAATTCTTTGATCCTTCATTTGTCCAGTGGTGTGATTGATTTTTTGCATGAGATTATAGATATGTAGCTGTAACACCAACTATTTCCACGATTTTGTTATTTTTCTTTTTTTTTAATTGTCAGCAATTTTAAAGACGTGTTTGCATCAAAAAGCAGGCAGTCCTTGATTCGGGAGTAGACGATGTATCACCACCGCGACCGCTTACGCGATCTGATTAATCGCAGATCGATTGTTATCGACAATGTGCGATCATCAATCAATTGATTGTTTATTCGATAAATATGCCCTCATCACTATAATACAATAACAAATAGTACTGCCGTATCGATATGCCGCAATACATTGTCCCAGTTGATCGATAGTTGTACTTTTTATTCAAAATTCTACCGATATTTTGCTTTTGGTTTTGGGGTGTAAGTGGTTCATCACCATCTTTGAACCAAAGTCAACTTCACCTGCACGCGGTGCACCCTGCTAACTGACAAGCGAAGCTCTGGCGAAAAGAGAGGTAGGGAGCGTAATTGTAAGCTACCCGACTGGTGAATGTACCTCCACCTTACTGAATACCGCAGCCAAATAACAGTTCCCTTGAGGGTTGTTGTGTTCCTGCGAGTGAGTGAGGTCACCAGAAAGATAGGAGATGCTGCGTTGGCAGCGGGGGTGGCGGCGCGTGAGCGATATTTTATGTTGTGAGCGTTAATATGGCTACGGTAACCGCTTCACATCAGGCGGGCCGTATGCTTGTCCACGTAGTATAAAAAAAAGATATAAATTTTTGTTTTTGACGTGATAACGCTTTATAAATTGAAGAATGTCGGCTGCACGCACGTAAAACCTTGACTCATTGTCACGTTCCGCCTGAGCCGAGCGTGCAAGCGAGAGCGCGAAACAAGTTATAGAGGCATGATCGGCCTATGCGGCTATGCGTTCGACTTGTGACGCATCTCTCTTCCATTCCATCGGCCGATGTTTTCTTATGACGTTATCACCTAAAAAATTGATTGTCAGTTAATATAAATATTTTCAGACAAATTACACAGCGCCATCTAGCTCCAAAGTAAGCGAAGCTTGTGTTATGGGTACTAGACAAAATCATACGTAAATACATTTTTTTTTTTGTAAATACATACTTATGGTACATAGAAAACACCCAGACTAAGACGAACAGACATGTTCATGCACACAAATGTTTGTCCTATGTGGGAATCGAACCCACGAGGGTTGGTGTCGAAGCCGCGTCATTGACCGCTACGCCACCGAGCTCGTCAAAAGTGCGTAAAGTCGGTTTACGGACGATAATCGTTCGTAAACCGCCTGTACAGACAGCCAATTTTTTTTAGTCGAGTTACAATCGAGTCGATTTGTATGCTTTCATACATTCTCAAAGCCTTTGGATACAGTTGCTGTGAAAAAGTTGTTTATATGTGCGTTGCCAATGGCAAAGACGATAATACCGTTCTGCTGGATAGACTGGCCGGGCACAATCGTTAAATTTGTTACTGATCGAGCCAACCGATCTATCAAATGAGTTGCCGAATAAACGAATGTTGGCAATAGATTATATAGAGGTTTCATTTAAGCTATCGCCAATTTAATTAGTTTCGTGTTTCTTAACTAATAGGGTTTGCCCGCAAAATAATAGATTTGAACCAAAATGTTGTCACCAAACGATATAAAATCGATTCCACAATAAATCACCTAAAATCATGGAGATATAGGGTCTAGTACCAAATAAATGTTTTTGTATGTATTATATTGTCAATTAAGCTTACTTGGCACCACATCATTCATCGTCTAGGTAGACGGAGCTCCGCTTCGCGGAGCTCCTATTTCCGATGACAGGGCACAAGAAAACCCTAACCCGAAGTTGATTCCACAATTTAACTGTTCGTGGTATAAAATGCCTTAGGAAACGTACTGTAATAGATCGTCAATTATCAAGATGATATATATGGATGGAATTTTAATTTATAGCGAGTTGTACGATAGTGGAATTCAGCGGCAGGTATCAAATCAAACAGCTCATCCGAGCACTCTCCGTGATATAATTTGTAGAACGCAAAGAGATAGAGGCAAAGTCAACCTCGCCTGCACGTTGAGCTCCGCGCCGACTAACGAAAGAGATTCTGGCAAAAGAGTTAGGGCACAGCGTATTGTTTAGCTGCCCGACTCGTGAAGTCCTCTACTTAAAAAAAACCGCAGCCAAATAACAATCCCTTTGTGGGACGTCACCAGAAAGGAAGGAGTTGTTGCGAGCGTTAATATGGCTACGGTAACCGTTTCACAACAGGCGGACCGCATGCTTGACTGCCAGTCGACGTAGTACAAAAAAATGTGAAGCTCTGATCACTTTGTCTATCCACTAAAGAGGCTGTGGTAAAAATACCAAATAATATAAAAGAGCTACCATTTAACAAAATAAAAATAAAAACGATTAGTTCTTCCCTATACTGGAAAAAGCATTTTATACAGTGGACGAATACTTAAATTATTTAAAAAAAATGTTAACACGGGTTTGGTCGATGCATGGAGTAATTCCTTAAAATTGGGACTCTAAATATTTGCATTCTTATATATAACTAGCGACCCGCCCCGGCTTCGCACGGGTGCAATGCTGATACAAAATGTACTACAGAAGGTCTTTGCGCTTTGTCCTATCCAGTCCTTCCCCAGTTATAGGCACACGCCGCCGGCTCCGCGGCCGGTACCGCCACAGCCGTTATGTCCCTGCATTTTAAATGTCTAATATCTTCTAAACTATTCATTTAAATTACATGCTGTGAAGGGCCATATTGATCTATATTAAATGCGCAATGTATTTAAGGTACTTAATTGGATAAGGATTAATTCTGTATTGCTTAAAATCGCTTCGTAAATAAGGCATTATTTCTTGAAAAAGCAAAGGATAAAATAACGGTTATTGTGTGTTACCACTAAGAGATAGACATATACCATCGCGAACTTTTTTGTAGACCATTTTAAGGTGAACAATACTGTACTACATTATTTTGATCTATCTCGTTGGGTTCAGCCAGCGTTTGCAATGAAAGAGCAAAAAAAATGTGTTTATTTACGACATCACATTAGAAACCTCTAAATTATCAGTGTTTTTCTACTATGTTATGAATATATTATACATATAAACTTTCCAGTTGAATCACTCTATCTATTAAAAAAAACCGCATCATAATCCGCTGCGTAGTTTCAAAGATTTAAGCATACAAAGGGACATAGGGACAGAGAAAGCGACTTTGTTTTATACTATGTAGTGATACGGCTAAATAGGCATAAGCTACCTTATTTTAAGATCCAACCGCATTTATTGTACCCACCCTATTTATTGCAGCAAATACATCATTTGTATTTGTATAATTCTTTGGCATTTTATAATTTCCCAAGATATAAATATTGTCAGACAAACTACACAGCGCCATCTAGCCCCAAAGTAAGCGAAGCTTGTGTTATGGGTACTAGACAACTGATAAACATACGTAAATACATTTTTTTTTTTGTAAATACATACTTATGATACATGACAAACACCCTGACTAAGACAAACAGACATGTTCATGCACACAAATGTTTGTCCTATGTGGGAATCGAACCCACGAGCGTTGGTGTCGAAGCCGCGTCATTGACCACTACGCCACCGAGCTCGGATCTCCCTTCATATTTCTATTTACTTGCTCACATAACAAATCGAAAAAAAATAATTGTAAAGTAGCGCTCGTGTTATAACTGAAGCTGTGTATTCTGCGTTAGTTTACAAAACAATTCAGTGTTGCCATGCCATGTGATACATTTAATAACAGTAACTATTTTTAAATCGGTGACTAATGGTTTGTTGCTGGCCGGTCGTAAGCGGTACATTTTCGCGCCTTCAGTTGGCGCCTAAATTTAAAATTGGAATGATCGTGTATTTGTTTCGTAATATTTTCGCTTGTTATTCTTTTTAACCGATTGCAAAAAACGTGATTGTAGTTGTCTTTTTTTGTATCTTACGCGATAATGATGGGTCTAAAGGAGGGATTTTTAAAAGACTATGAAATAATTTTAACAATAAAGAACCGACTCCAAACTTTACTCTACATTTATGTATGTAGATACAGGTTAATAATAAGTATGAAAAAAATATGGGACCAAACTGAAACTACTCTTTAACACTTTACAGGACAGTAACGGCGATACCAATGCTCTGACAAAACAAGAGTTTAACAGTACGGGCATCGCAGTAACTACAAAAAATGGTGTGTAATGCACACCGGTGCTTACCGTATAAATTAGTGAGCTCGGTGGTCGAATTGCTAGCAATGGCACTTTGACTCCGAGGTCGCGGGTTCGATACCCGCCCGCACAAGACAAATATTTGTGTACATGAACATGTCTGTTTGTCTTGGCCTGGGTGTTTTCTATGTATTATATGTATGTATTTAGAAACAAAAAGCATTTAAATATAATATCAGTTATCTAGTACCCATAGTACAAGCTTTGCTTAGTTTGGGGCTAGATGGCCGTGTGTCATTTGCCCAGGAATATTTATTATTGTCTATGACTTTTGACTTTGTATTCATTGGCTATGATGACATTGTAGTTGTTAACGGTGTTACCCGCTGTAACACCTAATGATGTCATATAATGTGGAGCTGGGTAGTGGTCATTCAAACTCACTACTAAAATATAATAGGTAGTAGGTACTTAAACTCTTCGAGGTTGATTTATATAAAAGCTTCTAAAAATATATTCACACTCATGCTCGTAAAATTTAGTTTATGATAGGTAACTAGTGATGTTCCATTTCTGGCAACACTGTCAGAATTGACAGGGAAATATCCTATATCTATAAGTATATGTAATCTATCTATAATATAAAAATGAATCGCTGAATCCGTTGCTAAGCGCATATCTCGAGAACAAATGAACCGATTTCGCTAATTCTTTTTTTAGAATATTCCTTGAAGTACGAGGATGGTTCATACGCAGAGAAAAATTTTAAAAATTGCCTGAAAAAGTTTAAAAAAAAAACAATTTTCTATACTCCCATACAAACGATTCATAATAATACTTAAAAGTAGCAGTTAGTGGAGAGGAATAGCAGAACGTCCCGAATAGCAGGATAAGTATTAAAAATAATAATAATAATAAAGAATCGACTATTAGGCGGGGTACGAAGTTCGCCAGTTCAGCTAATGTAAATAAAAATTTTCGCCGGATTAGCAAGTAGGTATGTAAATAAAAATGAATGTCGCTAAGCGCAAACTCGAGAACGGTTCGACCAATTCCGCTATTTTTTGTTTTAATATTTTCGTTAAAGTATAAAGAAGGTTCTTGTGGAGAGAAAAGATGTAAAAAAATCGAGGAAAATAAAACACCACTTTCTACCCGTGCGAAGCCGGGGCGGGCAGCTAGTCGAGAATAATTTTAATAATAAATATTGGATACTATTTAACGTAAACGTATTTTGCACTTCAAAAAATACTTATTGCACATCAAATGCAGGAGTTGATGTGCTATCAAATCTGATTTAATCTAATTTGATGTGCAAATCAGCCCCCCTAGCCAAGTGTAATTCGTAGTGTAGTGTAGATCACGTGACATTTGCCAATTCTCATACTAAAATGTTCGATTTTGACAAATGTCACGTGATCTATCTAACGTTGGTTACGCTACGAACTACACTTGGCTAGGAGGGCAGGTTATTTTAGTGGATCAATTTAATAAATATTTACACGGGCGTTTGTACGTGAATACGTTATATGCACTAAAATTATCTCAAAATGGCAGCGCTACCCCCGCCTCTACATGCGATATTCCATAGTCCTTACTTAGCGGAATAAATTCTTTGATCCTTCATTTATCCAGTGGTGTGATTGATTTTTTGCATGAGATTATAGATATGTAGCTGTAACACCAACTATGTCCCCGATTTTGTTTTTTTTTTTAATTGTCAGCAATTTTAAAGACGTGTTTGCATCAAAAAGCAGGCAGTCCTTGATTCGGGAGTAGACGATGTATCACCACCGCGACCGCTTACGCGATCTGATTAATCGCAGATCTGTGGCGAAGCCACATATATAAACTAATAAAATATATTTTTATATTATATCATATTTACTTGTATATATTTTATATATTGTTATCGACAATGTGCGATCATCAATCAATTGATTGTTTATTCGATAAATATAATACAATAAAAAATAGTACTGAAGTATCAATATGCCGCAATACATTGCCCCAGTTGATTGATAGTTGTACTTTTTATTCAAAATTCTACCGATATTTTGATTTTGGGGTGTAGTGGTTCATCACCATCTTTGAACCAAAGTCAACTTCACCTGCACGCGGTGCACCCTGCTAAATGACAAACGAAGCTCTGGCGAAAAGAGAGGTAGGGAGCGTAATTGTAAGCTACCCGACTGGTGAATGTACCTCCACCTCACAGAATACCGCAGCCAAATAACAGTTCCCTTGAGGGTTGTTGTGTTCCTGCGAGTGAGTGAGGTCACCAGAAAGATAGGAGATGCTGCGTTGGCAGCGGGGGTGGCGGCGCGTGAGCGATATTTTATGTTGTGAGCGTTAATATGGCTACGGTAACCGCTTCACATCAGGCGGGCCGTATGCTTGTCCACGTAGTATAAAAAAAAGATATAAATTTTTGTTTTTGACGTGATAACGCCTTATAAATTGAAGAATGTCGGCTGCACGCACGTAAAACCTTGACTCATTGTCACGTTCCGCCTGAGCCGAGCGTGCAAGCGAGAGCGCGGAACAAGTTATAGAGGCATGATCGGCCTATGCGGCTATGCGTTCGACTTGTGACGCATCTCTCTTCCATTCCATCGGCCGATGTTTTCTTATGACGTTATCACCTAAAAAATTGATTGTCAGTTAATATAAATATTGTCAGACAAATTACACAGCGCCATCTAGCTCCAAAGTAAGCGAAGCTTGTGTTATGGGTACTAGACAAAATCATAAGTAAATACATTTTTTTTTGTAAATACATACTTATGGTACATAGAAAACACCCAGACTAAGACGAACAGACATGTTCATGCACACAAATGTTTGTCCTATGTGGGAATCGAACCCACGAGCGTTGGTGTCGAAGCCGCGTCATTGACCGCTACGCCACCGAGCTCGTCAAAAGTGCGTAAAGTCGGTTTACGGACGATAATCGTTCGTAAACCGCCTGTACAGACAGCCAATTTTTTTTAGTCGAGTTACAATCGAGTCGATTTGTATGCTTTCATACATTCTCAAAGCCTTTGGATAAAGTTGCTGTGAAAAAGTTGTTTATATGTGCGTTGCCAATGGCAAAGACGATAATACCGTTCTGCTGGATAGACTGGCCGGGCACAATCGTTAAATTTGTTACTGATCGAGCCAACCGATCTATCAAATGAGTTGCCGAATAAACGAATGTTGGCAATAGATTATATAGGGGTATCATATAGGCTATCGCCAATTTAATTAGTTTCGTGTTTCTTAACTAATAGGGTTTGCCCGCAAAATAATAGATTTGAACCAAAATGTTGTCACCAAACGATATAAAATCGATTCCACAATAAATCACCTAAAATCATGGAGATATAGGGTCTAGTACCAAATAAATGTTTTTGTATGTATTATATTGTCAATTAAGCTTACTTGGCACCACATCATTCATCGTCTAGGTAGACGGAGCTCCGCTTCGCGGAGCTCCTATTTCCGATGACAGGGCACAAGAAAACCCTAACCTAACAAAAAATCAACTCAAATCTAACCAAAACATGATGTATTACATTGACCAA
The DNA here is from genome assembly GCA_937001555.2 of Hypsopygia costalis. Classification (NCBI taxonomy): domain Eukaryota; kingdom Metazoa; phylum Arthropoda; class Insecta; order Lepidoptera; family Pyralidae; genus Hypsopygia; species Hypsopygia costalis. Next base: position 1,710,838 of record OW443351.2, on the reverse strand, counting down.
GTATTGGTAAGACTCGTCAGTGAATATGACGCCAACTTGACTTCGCCCCTATTAGCCATTTTATCATTAAATTAAGGAGCTGATCTATTTATTTGGTGACAAATCTATTATTTTGATGATCAAACGAATTAAATGATACTAATATTTTGTTAAGCTGATGATTTATATTTAGAGACAGTTTTGATTAAAATGATGACTAATATATTTCTTGGGGATAGATATTGTTATTAGGGTACTGCAGATTAGTGACACATCTAAACTTAGGTGACAGAAAATATTGTTCCCATTATATAGTACGAACGAACTGTCGTAATACGCGGCGCCGCGTGGCAGCCCTGCGATCGGTTCCACATTCGGCTCAGAGGGGAGGTGAGGTCGCCTTGAGGGAGCGACAGGCAGCGGCCATACTGTATGTAGTACCATATTAACGCTCGCAACATAAAATATAGCTCGCGCGCCGCCACCGCCGCTGCCATCGCAGCATCTCCTTCCTTTCTGGTGACCTCACTCACTCGCAGGAACACAACAACCTCAAGGGAATTGTTATTTGGCTGCGGTATTCTGTGAGGTGGAGGTACATTCCCCAGTCGAGTAGCTTACAATTACGCTCCCTACCTCTCTTTTCGCCAGAGCTTCGTTTGTCAGTAAGCAGGGTGTACCGCGTGCAGGTGAAGTTGGCTTTGGTTCAATGATGGTAATAAACCACTTACACCCCAAAAGTTAGTACCATTGAAGTATATACTGTAGTCTGATTAAGGGTGTCTAAAAGATGTCTAATTGCTGGTAGAAAAAAAAAGATATTAGTTATTCATATAAACGAGACTGACAACTCTGTGTATGTCCCAGCTATTAGCAGGTCGGATCTAGATTATAATAATAGACACTGGCGACTTTTACGATTAGCATGAATGATGTCATCAATGTTATCATGGATATTGTAGGCTTGTGTAATATTTACCGTTCAAAATCTTTGAACAACAGCCACATCCTTGGCATAACTACTTGATACCCGTATACATATAAGACAGTATAATACAGACTTTTATTATACCACTAAGTTGGCAAACGAGCATACGGTTCAAGATTACTTAATAGGCGGGTCCACACAGAGCGAGCAGCCTTGCGAGGCAATTGCTGTGCGAGGAAACTGTCCCCGAACGAGCGCGGCAGCCTCGGTCTCATCGTGAGGATGCCGCGCGCGACAAGCCCGAGCGATTTTGCTCGTTCGTTCAGATGAGAATTAAGATATCATGGCACTACACGTATGTGTTGCTTATACTGTGCTATAGGATCACTAGCGTGTCTTGGGACTCGACTCGAACGGAACCTTGCTCTCCGCAACAAAAGAGCGCCACGATCGATCTTAAGTTTAAGTAATTGACAAATATCTTCAGCTTAACGTAGCGGCAGGATGCGCAGAAGCAGTGTAGAAGTGCAGTGAAGCAGTGGAGAACGACTATATCCAGTAGTGAGTAGATACAGGCCGATGATGAGATAACCTCTCAGGGGTAGGCGTCCTCTGGGCGTCGGGAAGTGAGCGTGCCTTATACAGCTCCGGTATCTGTCATGAACATCAGGTAGCCAACTAACTAGCGCCCCAGTGTAGGTACAGAAACACTAGACGTCCTGGTGCGTCGGGAAGTGAGCGTGCCTACAGCTCCGGTACCCATCATGGACATTGGGGAGTGGTAGGGCCTCGATGCTTGGGAAGCCGAGCGGCTGTCAGCCACGAGCTACTCGACTTAAGAGTACTTAAGTAGCCTGCATGCAGGTGAATGGGGAGTACGACCTGCTAACGTTCCGCTTGCGTGCTCGGTTGGTTTACCGAGAGCAAGAGCGGAGCGGGTAAAGGTCCTCTCGTCTGGTTGGTTTACTGGACGGGAGACTCGCAATCCTGTGATATAACCGGAAGGTTGACACACAGGGGCGCACTAGCAGTTAGGTATAGGGTACGTGTCTGCCCCCTCCTTCGACTCGACTGAAGATTGTCTAATCTAAGTAGTCTGTTTGCAGGCGAAAATTGGAGTAAGATTTGCTACGAATTCGCTTGAGCGTTGGGCTTACTGGGCAGTGGGCACGATAGCGGGGCCGATAAGGCCAACTGGTCCTAACTGAAAATCAGTGCCGAGTCTACTGCAGATTTCAGTTTTCATACTGAGTTGGGACCATTTTGCGACATAGCACAGTGCTTTAAATTTTCGTTATAATCTTATTGTGTCTGTTGAACTTGTTTGTATAGTACTGTGTAATGTGCAAATAAACGTTAAACGTTTTTCTTCTTCTTCTTCTTCTTCTAAAGGTCCTCTCGTCTGGTTGGTTTACTAGACGAGAGACTCGTAATCCTGTGATATAACCGGAAGGTTGGCACAAATGCGCGCATTAGCAGTTAGGTATATGGTACGTGTCTGCCCCCTCCACGTATGATGACATAAGATTAATAAAATTGAAACTAAGGCTAGCTAGCAAAGAAATGTAATATCAATAAAAAAGACAATAAAATATGGTGTCGAGAGCCTTTTGCGGATTATTCAAATGCGACAGCCATATGGTCACCGCCCACTGCTGGCCGTGGACCGCGATGGTGAAAGATTGTTTGATGTGTGAATGTTACTTAAATAATGTCTGCATCCACCCATCATCTCACTGCTGGGATATAGACATCTCCAGCTTATGGCTCGTCTATACAGGATGTCCCGGGATAAAGTAAAATGATAGTCTAGCATTGACATTGTATAAACGGCAGTATCTATTGATCAAGCCACATGATTGTATAATATTATGTATTACTTTTTGCAAATGTATGACTTAATGATAATTACATTTTTGTAATTTTTGCACGCTGTTATATACAGCAGAACATGATGGACTATGTAACTTTATTATCACCTGTATGTTACCCATATTTTGCGCAAATAAACTTTTGATTGATTGATTGATGTGTAATCCTGAAAGGGGGTGAAAATAGATAAAAAATATCGACAAAAAATATACATATGTTTTCTATTTTTTGTCATGAATTATAATTTTTATTTTTCACTAAGGACTCATGTGAAATATCGATTTGTTTCAAAGTGATCGGTCGATTTCGTTCTTATAAAAAAAAATCGTATCAGTTAGTAAGCAATGAGAATAAGATACTTATCAAATAGTCAGCAAAAAAGTGTCTGTTATTATCTAAACTGTGCTTTTAGTCATAAAAATTGATATTTTTCTACACTGAATTTCACATAGAGTCCTTAGTGACAAAAACCTTAATTCATGGAAAAAGAACATTTTTTTTTTATTTTTTTTTGACAATATTTTTTTATGTATTTTCACCCCCTTTCAAGTTTACTCTTTATCCCGGGACACACTGTATATAAAATGTCACAGTAGTGTGAACTTTACATAGACAAAGCAGCGGGGATAAGCTACTGGTAGCTTTATAAATACCAATTCCTTGCCAGTCCCCAGGCACTGATTGTCAGAAATATCAATTTCCGACGCGGTGTCGATCTCGGCGTGTCGCAGTACTCGCCGTGTCTTCCGACCTTGACCTACAAGCATAGAGCCTTCGTTACAGATATCAGATACACAGCTTTCGGGCTGTTTACATTATGACATACTGGCGACGCGCCCCAGCTTCGTACGTATGCAATTATTTTTGGGGACTTCTTCATCATGATGAATGTGGTCCCGGTGGTCGATTGGCTAGCAATGGCTACCTTGACTCCGAGCTCGCGGGTTCGATCACAGTATAAGTAATGGTACTACGAACAGTATGGCCACTCCCTGCTGCTATAAATGATATATTAACAGGTTATAAATGATATCATCATCAGGTCATTTTTTATTGTATATATATAATTTTTTGGGGGTGTCAGTGGTTCATCAACATATTTGAACCAAAGCCAAATTCACCTGCTCGACCGCGAGCAATAAAATATATATAGATTGGGGTGTAAGAGGTTCATCAATCTTTGAACCAAAGCCAACTTCCCCTGCACGCGGTGCACCCTGCTGACTGACAAACGAAGCTCTGGCGAAAAGAGAGGTAGGGAGCGTAATTGTAAGCTACCCGACTGGGGAATGTACCTCCACCTCACAGAATACCGCAGCCAAATAATGGTTCCCTTGAGGGATGTTGTGTTCCTGCGAGTGAGTGAGGTCACCAGAAAGGAAGGAGATGCTGCGTTGGCAGCGGGGGTGGCGGCGCGCGAGCGATATTTTATGTTGCGAGCAATAATATGGCTACGGTAACCGCTTCACATCAGGCGGACAGTATGAGTGTCTGCCAACCGACGTAGTATAAAAAAAAAAAAAAAAAATTACTCCACTACAGGAGCACGACCCTCTCTCGTCCGTCCCAGACAGGAGGATTTGGCCTACACTCCCCACGCTGACGGGTTGGGGAGGCGTTATGTATGCTACTAAATAAATAAATATAAGATGTTATCAAGTCAAAATATAAAGAACAATGGCGAACTCCCATACATGATTTTAGCTGAGTAGTATATGAAGCGTCCCTAAATGAAAAAATCAAAATAAATATACTGCCAGTCCCAGAAACCGGCACCTCGAAGAATTTTTGTCGGAACAGGCCAGGATTAGGAGTTATTTCAACTTAAAGGTTATGTCAACTTATAGGTTATGTCAACGTCGGTCAGTAAAATAGAGACTTCCGTGTCTTACTGGCCTCTTACTTAGGTACTAACTACCACAGTCTAGGTAATAGTACTGTTCTACATTCATGAAAGTGACAGCTTCCGACTACATGACATGATAGCATCAACTGCTAAATGAGAATGGAGAGGTGAAAGACAGATATCTTTGGCGATGTTAACAGAGATATAGTCGTAGACGTACGGGTTTAATTGAATCACATTTAGAACCACAGCCATCCTCACCTGCACGTGGTGGACACTACCGTTTTGCGAATTAGACTGGCGAAACAGAGATATAACACGATAGCTCTGCTGGGGAAGTACCACCTAACGGAATGCCACAGCCAAATCACAATTTCCTGGAGGATTGTGTTCACAGTGAATGAGGTTACCAGGATGCTCCTAAATTGAAGTTAATTATATATTGTTTTGATCGGGTGGGTAGTTAGTGAGATTAATAAAATAGTATCTGTCAGTTCACTTAAGATATTTTTTTTTTTACTACGTCGGGTGACAGACAAGCATACGGCCAGCCTGATGTGAAGCGGTTACCGTAGCCATATTAACGCACGTAAAATAAAATATCGCTTGCGCGCCGCCACCCCAGCTGTCAACGCAGCATCTCCTTCCTTTCTGGTGACCTCACTCACTCGCAGGAACGCAACAACTCTCAAGGGAATTGTTATGTGGCGGCGGTATTCTGTGAGGTGGTGGTATGTACATTCTCCAGTCGGGTAGCTTACAATGACGCTCCCTACCTCTCTTTTCGCCATAGCTTCATTTGTCAGTCGGCAGGGTGCACCGAGCTCACACCTGGGGGTGTGTGCTTAAAAAAAACATCTGATTAAAAAAAATCTACTTTTGTGAATGCACAATACACATGGGTTCACAAGTTCTGGTGTTAGTTGGAGATAAATAAAACAGGGTTACATAGGTGAAATCTCAATAATATTCCTCATCATCTCTTATAATAATATCATCGAGAAATTCAGCCGGCGCTGAAATATTTTCTTGATGTCTGGCCCATCCTAAGTACCACACAATGGTCATCACATGGGCGCAACAACCTACTGTCCGCCGACCAACCAAGCAACTACAACAGTATTCAGTAATTCCTGTACGGCCAGGTATATTATTTTCAATTGCAATATATACATAATATTGTTTTCTACTCATATGTCTAGATTTGATTCGTCCTCTTATTAACGTTGTGGCACCGCCTCTAAGATTGTATTCAGCAGGGTTAATATTTTCTCGCGTTACTTCAATTCTGTACCCACCATGAAAAAGTATGTGCTCTCCATAGTATGAGCGAGCTTGTCTGATTTGATACGTTCCCAGGCTGAATAATATAAGCTCTCTATACTCTAGGGTTGGGAAATACAAGAGATTATTACGATCTGCAGTAATACTTTGAAACAAGGTTATTCGTCTATTCATGTTCATGGCATTAACCATGTCAGCCAAATTGTTTTCTAAGTTCATTCTCTCTCTAATTATATCTAAAAATTCATTAGCGTACATGCTATCCCTGAAGCGAACACCAAACCTGTTTAAAAGAGCTGCTGCAATTTGGAAGTTTTGCATCATGTGTGGTAGAGCCCGATGAAAATATTCCTGTCTAAAAAGTTTATAATTTCTCTTGAAGTGACCATTAACGGCCTCTACCACCCATCTACAAATAGTGACACAGCGACTTCTGTTAGCTTGAGCTGTAGTTAATTGGTGTTCGCCTTCTAGGAGTGAATCTGGCACACATGTTCTATAGCCACATTCTTGTAAAAAACTTATACTGTCCCTAAAACCGCGATCAAGAATGAATACATCACCTTCCCTGAAATACGATCTTAAAGCGGCGCCATCACAAAATAAGTTCTTCATTATATCAGCATCTGATGTAGTTGCTTTGTATGGGCCAAAACAATTAACAATATATCCATCGCAGGCAACAATCAAAAAAGGTTTTAATAAATTCCTATATTTGTGCAGGGAATAACTTTGTTTTTGGAACATATAATTAGAGCTTTTATGAATATATATGTATGTTCCATCACATATCACAATAGCATTACTTCCAGTTCCATACAGTCCATTTGGTATTAATAAACTATGCTGTAACAATTCTTCCCTTGTCAGTTGACCTAGGTTTCTCGGCACAAAATCTTGAAGCAGTACCTCTCGCACATTATCCATCAAATTCTCTAGCGTTCGCCGTGGGACATTTACAAGTGACGAAATTCTTTCGTCAGAATCACCTGTCCTCATTTTCAATAGCAGGACTGCTAGCCCCAAACGTCCTCTTCGTATTTCTGCTACTCTAGGTACCTCATCAATAATTAAATTGAATCTCTCTTTGGTTAGTCCTATCCAGTATTCAAAAATGTTATCTTCCATTTCTTGAATATTTTCGAAATCAAGTGTAGGTGTGAATGCATTCACAAATGAAAAAACATGTCCTATCTGCTCAATAGTAAATGCTTCCATACTATTTTCTGAGTCATATAAGGTCTCCCATGAGTTACTCATCAAATGTTCACCACATACACGAGCCAGATTTGGCAAATAAAAGTTGTGATTGCTTAATACAATTGCACGCAATTTATCAGTAATGCTATGCAGTCTAATACTGTTGCAGTAAGGAAATACACAGCGATGGTTGCTGTTCGCTGCACGTCTATATCCTGGTATGACTACATTTTGTGTATTCACAATATTCTCTGGTGCAAGCTCGTATAATTCTGGTTCATTTGGAGCAGGTTCATTTATCGGAGGTTCATTTATTGCAGCTTCATTTATTGCACGTTCATCCACTACTGGTTGTGGTAATTCTTGTGGTTCATTTAGTACCAACGGCTGATAGTCTTGCACTTCCTGAGCTGCAGGAGCTTGAGATCTGGCACGATCATGGCGATTTAATCTTGAAGCCTCTCGCCTAATACGTAACCAGCAAGCGTGACACACACGATGTGATTCAGTTACCTAAAAAAAAAGAATTTCATTTAGATTATAAATTCATGATGAGATGGAATGAGGTTAGCTTGAACTCAATATATATTACATACCATACAGAAATAGATAAAAGCTATTATGATTTTTATACCACCACGGTATATATCTGCCTGATTTATTAAACCAGTAAATACAGCCTATGCACATTTGTAACACTAGGAGTGTTATATAAAAACTAAATAATTGTGGTGCTGTGCCATTCTGCAAATCTATTATCAATATATTGAACTCAAACAGTCACTCTGCACTAGCCGCATTCATTGCATCGCCACAACAGTGGTCCTTATCTGTATGTGTGGGTATACATAAATCATTATAGATATTATGTTTAATAAATAATACATACCTGTTGAGGCGCTACTCTGGCTTTTATGACATCAATCATTAATCGTTGCAATTCAGTAGGATTGTCTTTTAATATTTTGTCACTCCGTCTTTGAAGAGTGGAACAACCACATAATGGGCAAACATGAGAATGTCCTCGGCTTGGTCCAGCTTGTTCGCCATCGTGGCTACCAACTTCTTGCTGCAAGTTGGTATTTACTGCTACCATTGCAAGGTCTCTGCATGCTTCGCAGACATAATCTTCTTCAGTGATCTACAAATCGACAATATTGTAATTTAAAGAAAATAGTTTAAAATCTTAGGTCAGTGAACATTTACAGAAACATATGAATTGAAAATTGAATAGCCTTCTATCCCTTCATATCGTCATTTTAGTTGGTGAGTCACTTCAAGTAATTAAATGAACTTCATGCGTTTGAGATAAGCTTAAAATGCATTTCAGAACAACTTTTAATGTGAATGTTTAATTGTAAAACCAACTATAGGTTAAAGACATTTTTAAATCACAACAACCTAATAATATGCATATGCTTAACATAAGTACTTATTGATAATAAAATGACAAAAACCTCAATCTCCTAAAACTTGTTTAACAGCAAATAAAAAAACTCGCTCAATAGAGTTAAAAGAATAAAGAAGTTATGAACTAACTTTAAAATAAAGTTAAAGCTGTTCTCGGCAGCACACTCAAACTATGGTATTTCTAATTATGTACCTATATAAACAATTGAATAGGTACATAAGTAAAATCTTGATCAAAATGTCGGTCAGATGAGAGGGTCGCCTTATGGTCAGATGTTTTTGTCACTTCATCGTCGCTATGAAACAACATGTACCTCTTGGAGGTAATCCCAAGAGAATTTATGATATGTATGTAGGTACTTACGATTTGCGGGTATACCCAGCTAGATAATATAGTAATTACTCTAGTGTTCAGTTCTAGGGCAGGGTATCGGCGAAGAGTATTAACGCACATGTTGCAGTTGATGCATAAAATGCGTGTACTTCGACCACGAGCACTCATTTTGCCGGCAATTACCGTGGATCAGTCCAGTAAACAAATCCAAGAAAAATCGGAGTCCGTAAGTACGCACGAGTCACACAGAGGCAATATCAGAGTCCTTGGGGAGGCCCGGTCAATTGGGATAAGAAAAATCAAGAACAGAAACACAAGTATACAAAACAGCGAACAAACAAACAAATGTGTTCGTAAAACCGTCGTCGTCTGTCATTTTTGTTTTCTTTCATTTGTCTGTTAAGTGTTGCCATTATATTTGTGTTTGATTGAAACGAGGAAAACCTTGTATGGAGGTGTAGACTGCAATACAACCGATTTTTAAAATAATCTCTATAGTACAATAAAATACTTACCTATATATATTTTTTATGTTGTACTAATTCAAGAAAAATAGTGAATTAGCAACTATTACGATTTTCAAATATGAAAGTATAAGTGGCATAGCAAAATAAATACCGACTGAGGCAACACTTTAAGTGTACTTTGTGACAAACGGAAAATGTAGTTTTCAATACAATTATTTTTAAATAATTGATATTCAACTTGGCTTCGAACAATAACAAAGACAATATGAAAAATCGTATAAAAATATTTCATTTGCAGTGATTATTTTGACGTCTAGGGTCGCTCTAAAATTTTTGAACTAATATTTCGCCATTGTTCTTTCGACGAGGTGTCGTTCTCGGCAGCCTGTCGCAGTGTCTCCGACCTTGACCTACTAGCATCGAGCCTCGGTTCGAGATCAGAGCCTCGGTGTTTACTTTACAACTTGTCTGGTTTTGAGTTGTATATCTGAGAAATAAAGTTCCAAATTACGTATTTATTAGTTGGCCGTGTGGTTTCCGACAGACTAGAATAGAATCACTCCGTTTCTTCCCGTGGATGTCGTACAAGGCGACTATGGGAAATACATTATCAAATATCAATCAGGCCTCCCCAACCCGTTTGGCCAGCTGATATCTGATATGCTGATATATTTTTTATTTTTTATTATATATTTTTTTTTTCCATCTAGCCCTAAAGTAAGCGAAGCTTGTGTTATGGGTACTAGACAACTGATAAACATACGTAAATACATTTTTTTTTTGTAAATACATACATATAATACATAGAAAACATCCAGACTAGACAAACACACATGTTCATGAGCAAAAATGTATGTTTTGCGCGGGGATCGAACCCGCGACCTTTGGTGTCAAAATGACTATTGCTACCAACTTGACCTGATCCATTGGGTTAGTCATTTAATTTCTTGTTGCAAAATGATTAACTGATTTCTTCGTATAACTTGACCTATAAACCTAATTCGTCATCAGACATAGTCAGCCATATAATAAAACAGGAAAACCAGAGTTTAACATTTAATATATTCAAGTACCCAAAACTAATATACATATATATATAAGTAAAATAAAGGTCGTGTGGTTTCCGGCAGACTAGAATAGAATCACTCCGTTTCTTTCCGTGGATGTCGTACAAGGCGACTAAGGGAAATACATTATCAAATATCGATCAGGCCTCCCCAACCCGTTTGGCCATCGTGGGAGTGTAGGCCAAATCATCCTTCCGTCTAGGACGGACGAGAGAGGGTCGTGCTCCTGTAGTGGAGACTAAAATGGACCTGATGATGATGACCCCAAACTAATTGGGGGATGCCAAGATAGTAATAGAATACAATTGGGCTTTGTTATTAATTTTTGTCCGTTTGTTTATCCGTTTGTAACACAATCTACGAGACACAGGTTTGCGGGTTTACCGCTAAAAAAGTCTCCGTTGATCGTAGCTCCTAGATTGGAAGTTGCTCCCCTTAGTGTTAGTCATAGCATTGGCATCTTGGGTGTCGACATATCGAGTTATGTTCAGCAGTTTCGTGGCCACTTAGAATGCAATGCCAGGCTACCTTCTAGGAAGATTGCTGTCATCAATAAAACCAGGCGGTATTTTACACCCCGACATCGCCTTCAGCTAAATACAGCCCTGCCCCCTTACCACCACCTCTTATTGCGATTCACTAACTGGATAGAATGCTTATTCATACCAATGAATAAGCGACCCTAGTTCAAATGGAATAGAGTCGCTTATTCATTGGTATGTAAGTATTGAATCGCAATAAGAGATGGTGGTAAGGGGGCAGGTTGGACCTCAAATGGAATATATACATATTCCATTTGAGGTCCAACCTGCCCCCTTACCATCTCATCATTTACCATCTCTGGGCCGGTGCTTCCCAGTACTTACTCTATTTGACCGCATACAACGAAGAGCAGTTCCAAATTGTCGGTGACTCAATGGTCTTGGATGAACTGGACTCTCTCTTTACACGTAAAGATGTAGCGTCAGAGCGTTTTCACATTATCCGATCCGATATCAGTGTAGGACGACGACTGCCGATATCCGACAGCCGACACCATGTGCTGTTTTCACATATTTGCGACAAAATCGTTCCAATACGGCCATTTGTTCGATGCTTAGTGCGGGCAGGTCATAATGGCAGACTATAATAGAAAACTTTATTTGCTGTATCTATTATATTTGGGACGCAAAAAAGGAACTATCCACAGACAGTACTAGATACATCCCATTGTGGAAGCTAGATATTCAGAGGGAGCTTTTTATACTCTTTTTATCAAGTTACAAAACGCACCTAGAAAGTTTTTTAAATACTTTCAACTATTCAACTACACACAGAGACAATATAGATACCACGTATAGCACACATACAAACATTATCGTCCGACAGCCAAAGGGCGTCCGATGGTGCCGCCAACATATCGGTGTCGGCTCCGATATCCGACATCGGGCCGGACAATATGAAAGACAGGTACATATTTCATACATTTTAAATGCCCCGATATCGTATCGGCGCCCGATACCGATATCGGATCGGATAATGTGAAAACGCTCTCACACCCACAGAACATCTCATACCCCAGCCACTCCATACAAATGTCGCGTCGTTAACTACTACATAAATAAAGACGTCTGTGCAGAGCGTGTATGAGCATGTGTGGCGCCATACAAACTGTTCCAGATTCGACTCAGAGGGGAGGTGAGGTTGATACGACAGAGCGGCAGTTTGTATGGTACCGCAGGCACACACTTTCGTTCTCGCTGTGTACAGACGTCATTGTTTATGTAACAGTGGAGGACGCGACGTTTGTATGGAGTGGCCGGGGTGTGACGCTACATCTTTACGTGCAGAGAGTCCAGTTGATCCAAGATCATTGAGTCACCGACTATTTGGAACTGCTCTTCGTTGTATGCAGTCAATAAAAATGGAGCAAGCAAGTACTGGGACGCACCGGCCCAGATCTCTGATTTCTCTGATCCGCTATACATCAGGCGGGCCGTATGTTTTCCGAATGACGGAGTATAAAAAAATACATTCCCAAAAAAAAATACGCCTATAAATGTTATCTCACTCTGCAAACAAACTTCGTTTCCAAACATCCGTGACAACAATAGGCCATTTCTTAATACCATCGTTAAGGGGACGGTAGACGCCGTTGCCGATTTGTAGTGCTTACTGATTTTTTTATTAATATAATAGAGACGAACTCGGTGGTGAAATGGTTAGCAATGGTCACTTTGTCTCGCGACCTCGGAGTCAAAGTGGCTATTGCTAACCATTGCTTCGATCCTCGCACAAGACAAACATTTGTGTGCATAACCATGTCCGTTTGTCTTGGTCTGGGTGTTTTCTATGTATTATGTTATATATGTATTATGGACAAGTTTAATTATTAATAAATAATATAATATTTATTTATTTAATTATTGGCTTGAGAATCATCGCGGTAACTTTTTTAAATATTTGAAGTTTAGGCGCTTCAACCACTGGCTACGCGCGCGCAGATTCCGTGCGCGGCGACGAAGGAGCATCTACATCACCGCGCGGTTTGCTCCAAGCGGGTTTTCTATACGAACTTTGATACTTGCATACGACGTTAAAATCTGCGATCCCGCGCTACGCGACGGAGCGCGGCGCAGTGGGCAAACCGCCTACCTACAGCATACGGCCCGACTAATGTGTAGCCGTATTTAACGCTCGCAGCATGAAATAGCTATCGCGCGCCGTCACCTCCGCTGCCAACGCAGCAAGTGAGTGAGTGAGTTCATCAGAAAGGATCCTTCCTTTCTGATGAACTCACTCACTTGCTTACACAACCACTCTCAACGGATATGTTATTTGTTTGCGGTATTCTGTGAGGTGGAGGAACTTCCGCATTCGGGTAGCTTGTAACTACGTTATGCCCTACCTCTCTTCCGCTAGTCGCTAGCTAGTTCTCCATCCTTCTTCAGTCTTCCATCCTTCGCATTACATGCCCATACTTACAGAAAAATACATTTATTTAGGTTATTGCAGCCTATAAATGTTTGGAAGATATTTTGTTTGAGTCTTTAAAAAAAATTGCACCGTAGAGGGACGCCTAGTAAATGTTTAAGAGAGGTAGGATATCACGAAAGGCCGATTTCCTCATACTGTTTCCACATACTAAATAATGTCTTGTCGGATGGCGTCGCCTTAATACCACCGTTAACGGTTATTGTTGCCTCTCAAGGGGTGCAAATGCCGCGCCCCGGCCCACCCTTTACCTTGAAGGACCATAAACAAACGGGGCTGTCTGAGCTAGGTGGCGTGACTGGACATAATACACTAATGGCACACCCCGCCCTCTCCATATAAATGTCGCATCAGTAACTAGTACATAAACAATAACGTTTGTGCAGAGCGTGAATGAGCGTGTGTGCGTGCGGCGCCATATAAACTGTTTCAGATATGTCTCAGAGGGGAGGTGCGGTCGACATGAGAGAGCGGCAGGGAATGGCCGAACCCTTTGTCACAGGACAAAATACCGACTCCGATCAGGAAACAGGCGTGAATGCCCGTGAACGCCCGTGAACGTAGCGAAAACCGTCTACATTCACGTTAAATTTTTTTTTTTGTTATACTACATCGGGTGGCAGACAAGCATACGGCCCGCCTGATGTGAAGCGGTTACCGTAGCCATATTAACGCTTGCAACATAAATAGTGCTCGCGCGCCGCCACCCCCGCTGCCTACGCAGCATCTCCTTCCTTTCTTTCTGGTGACCTCACTCACTCGCAGGAACACAACAACCCTCAAGGGAATTGTTATTTGGCTGCGGTATTCTGTGAGGTGGAGGTACATTCCCCAGTCGGGTAGCTTACAATTACGCTCCCTACCTCTCTTTTCGCTAGAGCTTCGTTTGTCAGTCAGCAGGGTGCACCACGTGCAGGTGAAGTTGGCTTTGGTTCAAAGATCTTGATGAACCACTTACACCCACTCAATGCCAGTTCGCGGAGCGTCGCGGCACAAATGTAGAGCCGGCATAAGCTATGACAACTGACCACGATGGTTTTACTCAATTCTGATTTATTGTATAAAATAATACTCCAAAACGTCAACACAGAGCATCGGATTAGTATAATAAAATAAATAAATAAATAAATATTTCTGGACAATTTACACAGCGCCATTTAGTCCCAAACTAAGCAAAGCTTGTACTATGGGTACTAGATAACTGATATTATACTTAAATACATTTTTTTTTGTAAATACATACATATAATACATAGAAAATACCCAGACCAAGACAAACAGACATGTTCATGCACACAAATATTTGTCTTGTGCGGGAATCGAACCCGCGACCTCGGAGTCAAAGTGGCCATTGCTAACCATTCGACCACCGAGCTCGTCAAAGGTCAATAAAAAGGTGACATTCAATGTTTTTCCCGTGCAGTCTTCATTATATCATTATATAGACAGGTAGATGATCAGCAGTGCCTTCACCTCACTAAACAAAATGATAAGATCACTTGTAAAACTTGTCACATACCGGCTCAAGCGCCGCGCCATAATCGGTGCGTACGCGCACGCTGGCCATGTACGGTGAGGCTCATTCATGGGTTTTTTGTTTGTGTGTACGGGCAGTACGGGTGTTACATATGGACGTGTTTCGATGTTAGATATAAGTTTATTATCGTTCGTTTGACCCATAAAACGTGCTTAACATCAATGAATAGCTTTGAGATGAAATTTTTGTATTCGTCTATACAAACCTTCGTATTGTCGTCTACCCTTATTTTTTTTTTAATACATAAGCCAATCGCAATATGCGCATACTCAGCGGTGTAAATTGCCGCTGAGTGTGCGCAGATCGGCTTACATCAGGAATCGCGCACCCCTGTCGTGGACAAAGCTCTTGTTCATCATAAAAAAAATAATCTAATTATAAAATATCGGACGCGCTGCATGCGCCACCATAGCGAAATTAATCCCGAATTGATATCGGGTCAATTTACACAACTACTTTTTGACTGCTCTACACGAATCCGAAGTCAGAATTTCGAAATTTTGAGTTTCATGGCAACGGACAGACAGAACGACCGGACGATTTCATAAGCTCAATGAATTTCGCTGAATATGATACGTTACAATATACACATACACATATGTTAAAATACGATTCAAAGCTAGTTTCAAATAATACAGATTACAATAATTAGTTATAATAAAAAAAAGTTCCAATTCCTATTTTAGTATAGGTATGTACTGCCCAAGCAAGTACCGTCAAGCCTTATTCATCCCACGCTGGGAAACGAGCCTCCCCTTAATCAAAGGGGTTTAGAGCATACTCCACCACGCTGCTCAACTGCGCGTTAGCGGAGGTTTTCAAGCCGCCGAAAAGACAGTAAGAGGCGAAGTCAAATTCCTTAATAAGCTTCCTACTCCTACAAATTTCTTCTAATAAAATTCGTTGTGAGTTCCAAGGCAGCCGTAGTTTTACCCTCGGAACTGCAGAGGACTTCATTGTTCATTGCCTTTTTTGGTGGTCGCCGCTGTTAATCCTGGCTACACAGGAGACACAGTGGTATGTGGTGGACCCCCGTCCCATCAGCGCCATCACTCTCGTGGCCAGCGCAGCTACTAACTCCTTCGTAATGACCTCACTCACACGCAGTAACACAACGATCCTCAAGGGAATGGCTAATTGGTTGCGGTATTCTGTGAGGTGGCGGTACTACCCAGTAGGGCAACTAATAAATACGCTGAGGAAACTACCTCCTAGAGAGATATCTCTTGGCTACACCGGGGACATAGTGGTGGGAATTAGTGGGGGCGTCTGTCCCGTTTAAAAAAAAAAGATCATACTACACTTCCTCGCGGACGGAGTCGCAGTCGCAGCTAGTTCATACATTAACAGTAATAGCTTTATGTAGAGTATGGACACTCCCTGCTGCTCCCTCGCGTCGACTTCATCTCCCCATTGAGACAAATCTGGAACAGCTTGTATGGCGCCGCACGCACACACCTTCATTCACGCCCTGCACAGACGGCATTGTTTGTGTAGTAAGTAGTTCACGTCGCGATATTTGTATGGAGTGGCCGAGGTGTGCTACTCCTACTAATTTCTTCTGATTAAATTCGTTGTGAGTTCCATGGCAGCCGTAGTTTTTCTCTCCGGACTGAAATGGACTTCATTTTTCGTTGCCTTTTTTAGTGGCCGTTTCTTTTAAAAACCTTTCTTCCTCGTGTCCTTGCGGACGGAGACGCAGGCTTAGCTAGTTCATATATGTACCTACAATATCTGTTCCGTTGGTACTTCCACCTTGACATCGTGAGAACATACAACACTGTTATCACTAGTTAGCTCGTAAACAACATCTCATTGTTCAACTTACTCGAGATAAACTGCATCCTTTGTGTTCTCAGATAACTATGTTTATACGTATATGTATTTGGCTTTGTATATCTATAATATATTATGTATAATATATGTAATATCTGAACTGAAGTTCTTCGGCCATATTACCCGAAAAGAAAATTCTATGGAGCGTCTTGTAGTCCAGGGCAAGGTGGAAGGCAAGAGACCTCGCGGCCGCTCTCCAACCAGGTGGGGAGATTTAATTAAGTCTCTCACAAAATCCTCCATGTCCGAATGCTCCCACAATGCCTCCAACAGAACCAAATGGAGAAATATAACAGGAGCCGCCATTCGTAGTGACCTGCCCATGATCACGACCACTCTGCCAAGAGTGTCCGACTGAGAAGAAGAATGTAATATCTATAACGTTTTGTTCCTGTTTTATTTTTGTTAATATTTGACGAGTTCGGTGGTCGAATTGCTTCTGATGTGAACGTATCGTAGCCTCGCTGCCAGCGCAGCAACTTCATCCGTTCTAATGATCATCACAGGAACACAACAACCCTCAAGGGAATTGTTATTTGACTGCTGTATTCTGTGAACTGGAGCCTTTGTTCTCTGTATGCTTAAAACGCAATTGGTCTATGTCCGGAACAGTGTCTAATGCGTATAAACTCTAAATCGCATTCTGCCTAACTTTCAGAATGCCGGCGGCGCTATTCAACTAAAATGCATTAATACTAAAACGCGTTAGGGCTAATTCGCATTAGGCCTAAAATGAGTATTGACTAATTACTATAATATATTTATTCGTTTAATCGAGATAAAACTGCAAAGTGGTCCATCAGTGGATTTCTACAATGTATTTTAGTGGACCCAGTGTTAAAACCATGGTGGCGGGTTTGTATTGATTTCCTTATTGTGAAATTATGAAGTTTAGGCAAACCGCGACTTAGTCATAAGGCGAATTAGGTTCAATGCGAAATAGGCATATTGATAAAAAGTTCAATAGCGACTTAGACAAGTAACTACTTAGTCCAAACACGACCAAAAAAAAATTGTTAGGCAAAACGGTACATAACCAATAGGCTATTTTCCAATGTTTAAAAATTATTTAACAATATCGTAAAATACACAAAACTATAAAGATCTGCAAACTTTCATTCTAATATCTTCAGTCAGACTTTTTTTTAGCGTCGGTCAAAGTTTGGCGGGAAAGTCCATTTTAAAAGTATGAAATTATTAAAAAATAATATTTCCATTGGTGAAGCAATAAAAAATGCTATGCTAACTTTTATTATGATACTAATAACATAAACGTAATATTTAACATAGCTGTCGTACAAATTTCTGATTTGATGCATACAAAATACAAACCTGTGACGTCATAATTCGGTAGTCTTTTGTATGGAGCGCTTTGGGGCAGTCTAAAAATTGTGATTTTGAAATTACTATATCTCGAGAGATTTTTGTGCTATCGAAGTAATTCTTTCACCTATGGTTATATTATGGAGACGTCCCTACATATCAAACAGAAAAAAATGTTAGTCAAATAGCCTATTGCGTTTTAAGCATACAGAGAACAAAGGATCCTCAGTCAATACTATGGATCCTACCTCTCTTTTGCCAGAACTTATTAAAGAGAGATAGAGCTAGCGTAATTCTAAGCTGCCCGACTGGGGAAGTACCTCCACCTCACAGAAGACCGTGGCAGCCAAATAACAATTAATTCGAAGATTGTTCATGATGTTATTTGAAATAAAGAAAAGGCCTTTTATAATGAATTACTGGTTTTATTTCTAATCTCATCTGAGTTACACGTTATGTTACAACGACTTGAACAAACAAAGCGAATAACGGCAAGGGAAGTGATACCAACATTGACATATTCAACGTACATACTCGTACATTCATTCTTTGCATTGCAGCTAACCTACATTACGTAAAACATTGCCATATTAACAACAGTTCTGTTCCTGCGAGTGAGTGAGGTCACCATAAAGGATGGAATTGCTACGTTGGCAGCGGGGGTGGCGGCACGCGAGCGGTTTTTCATGTCGCGAGCGTTAATATGGGTACGGTAACTAACCGCTTTACATCAGGCGGGCCGTATGCTACTCTGCCACTCGACGTAGTATAAAAAAAAAAAACCTTTTTCGTTTGAGCTCTCGCCGCTCGACTCGACAGGGTAGTAATTATTTATTATTAAATTAATTAGATTTAATTAATTTTCTATAATATCTCTTAAGTTATTTAATTTAGTATATGTGTGTTGCAGGTTTCTCGTCTGGTGATCTTGCACGAGGAAGCTGAAGATGGCAACGCTATGCCGGACCTGGCGCGGCCTGTGCAGGCCGTGTCGCTCGCCGTTAACAACCTGGTCAAGGTAACGAACATTAAGTCATATTATTTATTTGCAGGGGTGGGGGGGGGGGGGGGACCAGCTTAAAGCCAGAGCCAATCTCACCCGCACATGGTGCACTGCTGTCAAGTAAACGAGGTTCTGGCGTAAGAACGTACGCGTCCGACTGGGGAAGTACTTGCACCTTTATACGGGATACCGCAGCCTTAATACCAATGCCCTTGCGGGTTGTTGGTCCTGGGTTGTTGTCCTGTGATGCTGGGTCTGTGACGGGGATGTCAGCGCGCGTACTCCTTACTCCTTGACGCATGCAATGCTTCTGTAGGCTACTGTAACTTTTTGACATTATGCGCTGTTAGCTTCTTAACCGCTGTTTCACCTCTGCGTTAGTAGTAATTGCGTTAGGTATTGTAGACATACCTACACAAAAAGCTCTTGAGACGTCATTGCAACGTAAACAAGCTCGGGAAGTCTATTAGTTTCGATCTCCAACGGAGATGTTCAGGATGAATGGTCAGAAGCAGCCACTTTCTCTCTCGACGAGCACTGCGCGCCAGTGCTCTCGCGACGAGACTGAATAGGGCAGTGGGGGGTTGGTACCTAACCTAACCTAACCCCCCGTTGGTGCGTTGATGGGTGATGCCCTGTCGCCGATGATGACGTGGTTGCTGCCAAGCTCATGTATTCGACGAGCTCGATGGTCGAATGGTTAATGCTTTGACTCCGGCTTTGACTCCGAGGTCACGGGTTCGATCCCCGCACAAGACAAATATTTGTGTGCATAAACATGTCTGTTTGTAGATAGGTAATTGATTCAGGTGTTATTTTGCGGAAGTCAAATTTTCAGGCAATTTGATCTAAACTACTTTGCGTGTTTTCGCCACCAATTAGTTCATACAAACCACTGCCGGCCGGCACCCACCCATCTATTAACCGTACCATGCATCTACTAACTGTAGTGGGTGGGTGCCGGCCGGCAGTTATTTGCATGAACTAATTGGTTGCTGAAGCACGCAAAGTAGTGTAGATCAAATTGCATGTCTGTCTTGATCTAAGTGTTTTCTATGTATGTATTACATCTAAGTATTTACAAAAAAAAAAGGTATTTAAGTATAATATCAGTTATCTAGTACCAATCTACCCATAGTACAAGCTTTGCTTAGTTTGGGACTAGATGGCCGTGTGTAATTTGTCCAGGAATATTTATTTATTCTTCATATTAATATTTGCAGGTGGGGCACGAAACCATCGAGTCCTCGGATGACGCGATCCTCCGGCAGGACATGCCCGGCGCGCTGCACCGCGTGGAGACCGCCGCCACGCTGTTACAGCAAGCCTCCGACATGCTGCGAGCTGACCCCTACTCAGGGCCGGCCAGGTAAACATCAATTGTACAACTAGTCATACGCTACGAACTTCCTTCCAATCTAGGAGCTACGACCAACTGTGACTTTTTAGCGGTAAATGCGCAAACCTCTGTCTTTCAAAATCAAAATCAAAAATTCTTTATTCCTTGGACTTTATAAAGCACTTAGAAACGTCATACAAATTAAATATAAGAACATGTATAAATCATTACTTTGAGGTATTTAACTATACCAAATTCAATCTATCCCAATCCGAGATACGTCCCAGGGACGTCTCAATCTCAGGTACAACTTCGGTACTCATCGACGCAATCCCGGGAAACATTAACTTGGCCAGTGTATCTTTTTGAGGTGTAAGTGGTTTATCAACATCTTTGAACCAAAGCCAACTTCACCTGCACGAGGTGCACCCTGCTGACTGACAAACGAAGCTCTGGCGAAAAGAGAGGTAGGGAGCGTAATTGTAAGCTACCCGACTGGGGAATGTACCTCCACCTCACAGAATACCGCAGCCAAATAACGGTTCCTGCGAGTGAGTGAGGTCACCAGAAAGGAAGGAGATGCTGCGAAGGCAGCGGGGGTGGCGGCGCGCGAGCGATATTTTATGTTAAGAGCGTTAATATGGCTACGGTAACCGCTTCACATCAGGCGGGCCGTATGCTTGTCTGCCATCCGACGTAGTATAAACAAAAAAAAAAAAACTTGCGTACTGTCATCCACGCGGCAATGAATGTTGCATATTAGCAACAAGTCATTGATATACAAAAGAAATAATGTGGGACTGTGGGAGACAATACACAACCTTGTGGTACGCCAGCATTCAAGGGTACTGGATCCGAGCGCGCTCCGTCAACTACAACTTTGATCCTTCGCTCAGTGAGAAAACTGGCAATCCATTTACTAAGTTTCTCAGGTAGCCCCAAAGACCGAAGCTTGGAAAGTAATGCTTTATGCAACACCCGATCAAAAGCTTTTGCTATGTCCAGACTAGCAGTCAAAGAAAGTGCGGAGCACAATGGTGAGTTATATACCAGAAAATCACCAGCTGAGCGACCACGGCAGAAGCCTTATTGGCGATAATTTGTCAGCTGGTTTTCCAAGTAAGGCTACAAGTAGTTGGTTAACGATAGTTTTCATGATTTTGGATAATGTGGAAGCTGAATGTAGATTTTTTTTTACTTATATAAGAGGGGGGCAAGCGAGCATGTGGGTCACTGATGGAAAGCAATCACCACCGCCCATAGAAATCAGCAACACCAAGGGGTCGCCGATCCGTTGCCAGCCTTTTAAGGAAAATATTGACTCTGTTCTTGAAGGCCCCCATGTCGTACTTATTTGGGAATACCGCTGAGGGAAGTTGATTCGAAAGCTTCACAGTTCAAAAAGAAAATGTCTTAAAAAGCGTACTGTAGTAGATCGCCAAATATCAAGATAATGTGGATGGAATTTTAATTTATGGCGAGTTGTACGATAGTGGAACTCAGCGGCAGGTATCGGCAGGACTCCAGATGTGGAAAAAATATGGAAATTGTTAATATTTTTCCAAAGATTTTAATTCTGGCATTCCGTCCATTAATTTCATTTGACGGAATCAGATTTTTTGGCGTCCACCACCAAAAGCGGAACATGTGGTGTCCCGCGCGGGATGTTACACTTAGCCACAAAAAAGCGGGACGTCAATCAACGCTGGATTGTATATAATGAGGTGATAGAAGAAATACGATCTTAAATTGTATATTTTTGTTTCAGGAAAAAGCTAATTGAAGGTTCTCGAGGTATACTCCAAGGTACATCTGCGTTGTTGCTCTGTTTCGACGAATCCGAAGTCAGGAAGATTGTCAAGGAGTGCAAAAAGGTATCATCATCAGTATCGCTTTCATTTCCACCATGTGTATTATTCCACTATTGAGAACGGTTTAGTCGACAAATGTTAGATTCTGGAAATGTCAAACGCCTGATTCTATGAGCCCGTGAGCCAGATAGTATATTTTGTCAGTCATTTCCTCTCAAGCGATAACTCGTGAAATATTTCAGAGAGTTGTATTATGCTGTATGGTAAACTTCAACTGCCGCTCGGTGGGTGGGTTGGGCAGCGGCAGCATCTTAATCACGTAAAAAAATAATTGTTTTCAGTCATTTCCTCCCGGCTGAAAATTTGTTCAATGATAGTTACCGCAATTATTCGAAGATAAAAAAAAAGTCAGCTGGCCGTACCGTGGTGGATTATACGTCAGCTGGTCACACGAACATGCAAAAAAAAATTTTTCATTCAGTGATTTCCTCTCACTTGAAAATTTGTCAGATGATAGCTTACATGCAACCTTGAATAAATAAAAACGTTAGCTGCCTCTATGTTGGTGGAAAAGGCGTCAACTGATGCAGTGAAAGGAAAAGAGGAAATTGGTCAGCAAAATCTTCACTGACCATATGAATGTCAGATTCTACAAATGTCGGATTATTGTTAAAATTTTAATAAAGAAAAATAATAATTTTCTTAAGAGCGTGTTCAAAAGTTCACTTAAGATCAATGCCGATTTTTTCTGATCGAAGCAGATTTTTTATGTTTTTTTTTTCTATTTTTTTTTTAACTAAACTGATACAAGAATCTCTGACGAATATTTTGTAATATTGTCTGTCCATGCTTATTTTGTTATTAAATGATTTCCCAATAAGTAACTGTCCTCTATGTTTTCCACCAAATCCGATCCTTCGCCTTCCGCATCCAGCTGCTTCCAGATTCTTTGTTGGGCATTGGACGCCCATTGGTCCAATGATCATCGGACCATCTAGAACAGGGTTTCCCAACCTTTTTTACATCAAGGCTCCCCGGATCACAAATAATATTTTCATTCTCCCTACAGTGTTTACTTCATATTCTACCTACAGTGTTTACTTCATTAACGCTTTGAAATATTTTTTCTATTGAAAACACAAACGTCTCAAGCCCCCCTTGACATCCCTCTGGGGCCCCACTGGGGGGGCGCGCCCTCCTGGTTGGGAAACCCTGATCTAGAAGGAGGCCGTCCAACGCTTCGTTGTCCCACGCAATAGGCCATTTAGTGTTTAAGTTGAGAGAGTGGTGCATGTAAATAGTCGTCGTAAGCTAGCGGTGTGTCGTAGGTGCTAGACTACCTGGGCGTGGCGGAGGTCATCGACACCATGGAGGACCTGGTGCAGTTCCTCAGGGACATCTCGCCAGCACTGTCCCGCGCCGCCAGGGAGGTCAGATATACCACACTTAACTTATCTTTACTTTGTTATATAGTTTAAAGTACTTTTATAATAATTCTGTTCTCCTGTAAGTGGATTATTGTAATCTTTTTATGAGAATAAATTCTTTAAATCTTATCACCACTTAAGGACAAAATTGCCTTAAATATCTATTTTATATGTTTTTTTTAATAAAAGCATATAAAATTTTGTAAAATGAAAGTAGCATGGAAAGCGACCGCTAGTTGTTAATATAGGTGAAAGATAACTTGAGAATCACAATTTTGGACTTTCCCTAAAACGCTTCACACAAAAGGCCAGTTGATTATGACGTCACACGTTTTTATTTTGTATTTGTATGGTGTAAGAAAAATTATATTTTTTTTTTTCAATACACTTGTTCATAGAGTGGGTCTAATTTCACCGCAATAAGGCACATAACACCTGTAATCAAACTGTGACTTTTTCATTGCTATTATTCACAAGTGAGTTATAGAGATTTTTTTTATTTTATTCCTTGAATTGCTTTATTCTTAAAAAAGTTTCGATACAAAAAAGATCGTATTCAATAGTACAAGTGAATTAATGTACCTATTGCGTTGTATGATCCACGTGTGTATTGATGATTATCGTCCTCGGCTCTCTTAAGACCCTCACCTACGGCTCGGGTCTCAATGTCGCCCCAGCGGTAATCACTAACATTACACACTTGTACCATAATGTACAATTAATGTTTGTGTTTTATAATTTTACTGACTTCTATAATTTTAGAATTTTGTCAAGTAGCCTATTTTTTTTATATTCCTTTTTATACAACAGAGTGTAGTACCGTATTATCCCGCTAGGTGGCGGCGCGCGCGTCCGAGCTGACGCACCCGCCGCACGCCGAGACCCTGACGCGGTGTCTGGAGAGCGTGAAGCAGCTGGCGCCGGTGCTCATCTGCGCCATGAAGATATACATACACATCCTCACAGAGGGTCGGTACTCACGCTTGTGGGTCCTGGGATAAAGTGTAACCCGGAAAGGGGGTGAAAATAGATCAACAATTGTCGATAAAAAATTAAAAATGTTTTTTTTTTTTTTTTTTTGGGTAAACAACATATTATGTTGAGTCCTATGTGAAATTTAAAAATCTTAATTCGTAAAAAAAAAAAAAAAATTTTTGTTTAATTCTTTTTTAAAACTTTTTTTTGTCGATAATTTTTTAACTATTTTTAGGGTTACACTTTATCTCTGGACACACTGTATAATGATGCGCTAGAACAGTGGTTTCCAACCTTTTTTTTGTTCGCGGACCACTGCGAGGTTTCTGTTGCATGTAGGGTCCCCAACTGTCATATAACTCCATTATTCTTTAGCTCAAGATTTTAGTATTTTCTATAATAGTGCTCAATGTCTTTCATTATAAGTTTGTATCACGGACCATAATTTACCTCTCAAGGACCACTGGTGATCCGTGGACCACCGTTTGGGAACATCTGTTCTAGAAGAACAAGAAATTGTTAAAAAAAAAAAAAAAACCCGTTTAGTGTTTTTTCCGTAGTCGGGCCTACGAAAAAAAGACTAAACGGTAGAAATCAAAAGAAAACGTCTCCTATTGATAAAGTCGGTGAAACATATATATTATTGTATTCAACAAAATCATTAAATTGCTGTTTGACGAGCTCGGTGGTCGAATGGTTAGCAATGGCCACTTTGACTCGGAGTTCGCGGGTTTGATCCTCGCGCAAGTAAACATGAACATGTCTGTTTGTCTTGGTCTGGGTGTTTTCTATGTATTATAAGTATGTATTTAAAAAAAAAATGTATTTAAGTACATTTATCAGTTGTCTGGTACCCATAACACAAGCTTTGCGCTTAATTTGGGACTAGATGGCGCTGTGTAAATTGTCCCGAAAATATTTATTATTTATTTATATAACCTTCCCTTATGGTACTTCTGAATGAAAGGCAGTTTTAATAAGTTGTGGTTTGCTTGCAATGCGTTTCAGGTGGTAAGGGCATCGAAGAAGCAGCCGAGAACAGAAACTACTTGGCTCAAAGGATGGCAGATGAGATACACGAGATTATTCGGTAAGTTTTTTTAACAACTAAGCAAGCAGTTGTGCTTCGGAGGGCACGTTAAGCCGTCGGTCCCGGCTGTTGTCGTTAAGCCAAGTCAGCCTTTAGGCGGCTTGAAAACACTGACCTCCGCCAACCCGCAGTTGAGCAGAGTGGTGGAGTACGCTCTAAACCTCTTCGATTGAGAGGAGACTCGTATCCCAACAGTGGGATGAATATGAGTTAACGACGAAGGTAGTTGCTGCGTCGGCAGGTTTCGGAGGTAGAGGCGCGCGGTCGATATTTCTTGTTGTGAGCGCTAATATAGCTACGGTAATCGCTTCAAATCAGACGGGCCGTATGCTGGTCTACCACCCGACGTAGCATAAAAAATAACTCCTCTGTAGTTTCAATAGGGTTAGTCAAATTCTAAAAGGAAGCTTTTACAATTTGACTCCTACTAATAGGCTTGTTGCCCATGTCACAAAATTATAAAAACTCTCTATCAGTAACGTAAAATACATAAAACTAGAACGATCTGCGATCTTAAAATTTTAATAACTTATGTCCGACGTGTTTTATCGTCGATCAAAGTTTGGTGGGAAAGTCCATTTTAAAGGTATGTATGAAATTATAAAAAATAAATATTACCATTGTAGAAACAAGAAAAAATACTATAACTTTTGTTACGGCACTGGCTACATAAACGCAATATTTAACATAGCTGTCGTACAAATTTCTGATTTAATGCATATAAAATAGCACGGTGTGACGTCATAACGTGGTGGCCTTTTGTATGGAGCGTTTTCGGGATAGTCCAAAATTGTGATCTTCAAATTATCATATCTCGAGAAGTTTTTATGCAATCGAAGTAATCATTTCACCTATATTTATATTATTGTGACGTCTTTAAATAACAAATCGAAAAAAAAGGGATACAAGCCTATTTCTTCTGATTTAATTCCTTGTGAGTTCCAAGGCACTTCACTGTTCATTGCCTTTTTTGGTGGTGCTGTTAATCTTGGCTACACAGGAGTGGGAATGTGTGGTGGGATTGTTCCGAGAAAAGAATTCATTTTATTTATCGATTTTCCGCATCATTACATTTCTGGGACATTTCCAGGGGCAGGGGGAGGATACATCAATATGTGTTTCGGAAAGGTTGCCGAGGACAGTACTTTGAATACCTATCTACTTTTTTTCCCTATTGAACAATCCGTATATTTGTTATAAATTCGTGATACTCCGCAGCGTGTTACAACTGACGTCGTACGTGGAAGACGGCGGCGAGAGAGACAACATCGCTGTGCTCAAAGCCTTGCAGACGCAGATACATTCCAAGATGGCCGCCGCACATGAATTCCTTAATGTGAGTTTCTTTTAACTGTTTCAACTTGCACTTGAACACTTGATTTTACCAATTGTAAACATTCTGTTCATCCAATCTTCATCATATCAATTTGCTGTTTTCTCTCTGGCACGGCAGCATGTACGGTACAGCCATATTTGCTGCATCAGCGAACTGCCGCGTCAATAATTTCCATCATTCATTATAATTTGTAAAGCAGTTCACTTTTTGTACCGCATCGCGACAGACGCGTACTCACATCATTAGCATTATCATCATCATCATCATCAGCATTTATCTTTATTAACGCAATAAATATATATAAATTTAATAAGGATTTTAATTATAGCATAACATATAAAAGTTGTACGAGTCAGCAGCCCGTACAGGTCGTGTGGTTTCCGGCAGACTAGAATAGAATCACTCCGTCTCTTCCCGTGTCGATGTCGTACAAGGCGACTAAGGGAAATAAATACTCCTTCTGTCTGGGACGGACAAGAGCTGATCTGCTCTGGACTGTACAAGGACCTTACAAACACAAAACCAAAACATAGCGCACGTTTCTAATTTCATTACATTATATAAGAAAGGAAGAAGTATAGGCTGGCAACGGATCGACGACCCCTTGGTGTTGCTGCCCTCAATGGGCAGTGGTGATTGCTTTCCATCAGGTGACACACATGCTTGTTTTCCGCCTCTCACATAAAAAAAAATATATATATATTTCGACGTATTAAATGTTTCACAGCAATATATGAAAACTCAGGTATTGTTAAGTTTCAGCATGGTTTTAACGGTCTTTTAAGTGCGTCGCTAATGACCTCTAAGAGGTGACCTCACTCATTCGCAGGAGCACAAGATCCCTCAAGGGAATTGTTATTTAGCCGCTGTATTCTTTGACGTAGAGGTACTTCCCTAGTCGGGCAGCTTACAAATACGCTGTACCCAATCTCTCTTTTGCCATTTTGCATTGCCTTTATCTTTAAAAGGCAAGGCAAAATGGCAAAAGAGGGGTAGGGTGGTAAGCCACTTACACCTCAATAAAAAATATTAAAAATAATTGACTTGACTTTTGATTGTTCAGGACCCAGAAGCTCTCCGTAACAGTGCAGGAGAGAGGGCACTTCGGTCAGTGCTGACGTCAGCACAGAGGGCCGGGGAACATCTGCAGCCGGTACACGCTGACCGCATCAGACACGCTGTCAGGTAACGACATGTCACGTCACATGACGAGCTCGGTGGTCCAATGGTTAGGAATGGCCACTTTGATTCCGAGGTCTCGGGTTCGATTCCAACACAATTTGTGTGCATGAACATGTATGTGTGTCTTGGTCTGGGTGTTTACTATGTATTATAAGTATGTATTTACAAAAAAAAATATTTAAGTACGTTTATCAGTTGTCTAGTACCCATAACACAAGCTTTGCGCTTAATTTGGGACTAGATGGCGCTGTGTAAATTGTCCAGAAATGTTTATTTATTTATTTTATTTATTTACACGACCAGTAACCTAATATAACACGTCATAAAAGCATAACGTTTCCTTTAGGCTTCGCCTGCCAATTTTCGGAGTTATTCAGTACATCAAAAGCCGCAGAAATCAATTAATGTTATCTTGTTTATTAATAAACGTGCTTCGCTGTGGATGTATCTTTCCGTTCCCATTTCATTTATTTATTTATTTAAACTTTATTGAACACAAATTATTTATAACGGTACAAAAGGCGGACTTAACGCTAAAATTATTCTCTACCAGTCAACCTTCGGGAATAGCTGATATACATGAATGCGGTTCTAAAGCATATAAAAAAAACAATAATATAACAGTGTCTAGAAGGTAGACATATGTAATGACTATTCAACTAAGAAAAAGAGAAAAAAAAAAAACGATATTACTCATTCAAATAAAATAAACAAACATAAGAATATAACACTATTATAAACGTACATACATATACATGGTTCATTCCAGTGGGTTTCCTATGCAAACCTTTTCTGATATATGAATAGCTGTTTTACTGATCGGGATTTCGGGATGAAGACAAGTCTAACAAATCAAAGATCATATACAACGTGTAACTTCAAGTACGCAAAACCTAAAAATAGTTTGTTTAGAATCATGAGTAGAATCAATTCCATAATTTTCATCCATTTTTAAAGTAACTGACTGGGTTTTGGAAAATAAATTTTATTATTTTTAATTGCCATGTCTATTATTAAATTGCGCTCGACAATCAAGCGAGAAAATGTGAAGTAGGTAAACAAACGTAATAGCGCCGCGTCCAAAAAGTCTTAAGCGCCGTGCAGAGAGCGGCGCTTACGCGTCATTGACGCGGTGCTTGCTCTTTAATATTAATATTTGCCTATCGTAGCCATTGACGTGTCTTTTTGATAAGAAAGCGCCATAGAGCTAAGAAACTATTAGAATTATTAGAAAAACAAAAAAGTGTTCATATCTCCGAGAAATGCGTCTACTTGGTCGTTTCGATATCTTGGTCTTCTGATACTAACACAATTTTTTTATCGAAATTATTACTTAGCGATATCAATTTATACTTAAAATGTCCAAATATTCGAAAGACTGCACTTGCCTATTATTTTTGTAAAACATATAGAAAAATATTGGTAATTAATAATAAAACTCAGTTAGGGTGTTTGAAGTTTTGCGTACTTGGAGTTACACGTTGTATATTTCCTAGTGGTCGAATTGCTAGCATAGTCATTTTAACTCCGGGTCCGCGGGTTCGATCCCCGCACAAGACAGCAAATATTTCTGTGCATGAACATGTCTGTCTTAGTCTGGGTGTTATGTATTCTATGTGTATAAAAAATGTATTTAAGTATAATTTCAGTCACCTAGTACCCATAGTGCAAAGCTTTGCTTAGTTTTGAACTAGATGGCAGTATGTAATTTATCCAGGAATATTTATTTATTATTTATTTACTTAAATTTTTTTAATTTCTTATTTTTGTGTGCGGTATTTCTAGGCAAAATGGATTTTATTGTCTGAAAAAATAAAAAAATATTAATATTTCAGATCTGGAGGCATCAATGCTGATCATCTTTGTGATGAAAGACAATACGGCCACGGCAGGGAAACTAAGGTAGACATTTAATTTATTTAGATGTTATTTTGCGAAATTTATAGAAAATTTGATCTACACTACTTCGCGTGCTTCCGCCACTTATTAGTTCATGCAAATCACTGCCGGAGGTCGCCCACGCACCGCCGTGGGTGCCGGCCTGCCGTGGCGGAGACGACCGAAGCCTCGGCAGTCGCATGCATCTATCAATGGTATAAATAGTCAATATTTTATACGTTTTCATTGATATCTTATTTATTTGATTTTGATTTGAACGCGATGGTAGAATGTCTATCAATTTCAGGAAAATGCGACTACAAATATACTTTTAAGCATTACGAGTATGACTCGACATTAATACTAATTAATTAAAAGCTAACTTATACTAAGAAACTTAAAACTAAATTTAAATAAAAAATATTATCTTCCCGGTAATTGTGAAGATAATAGATCAGGCCTACCCAACCCGTCTGGCCAGCGTGGGGAGTGTAGGCCAAATCCTACTTCCGTCTAGGACGGACGAGAGAGGGTCGTGCTCCTGTAGTGGAGACTATAATGGACCTGATGTTGATATTAATTTTTATGTATATAGATAAAATTATGAACGTTTATCAGTTATCTAGTATCCATAGTACGAGCTTTGCTTAGTTTTGGATTGGATAGGCTGTATAATTTGTCCAGGACTATTTGCTTATTAATTTCTTTGTGTTCAGGCCTTGAACCTGGCTTCAGACCTCCGTAGGCAGCTGAACGAGGTGGACTCGATCGTGAACGAGGGCGTGAAGGCCGCGGAGAAGCAGGGCGGCAAGTCCATGCAGGCCAGGTATAGCTTTCACTTTATGTACTTACTAGCGGTCATTCTACACTAGCTGTGGCTCAGTCTTCCCGTTCCTATCTCATTCAATTGAATTTACCGTATAAACTTTCTCGTGACTATTTTATCATATTTTTTTGTGCCAAGTGGTGCACCCAGTCAACTAGCAAAAGAGAGGTAGGATACAGCGCATTTGTAAGCTGCCCGACTGGGGAAGTACCTCCACCTCACAGGATACCGCAGCCATATAATAATTCTCTCGAGGGTCGTTGTTCCTGCGAGAGAGCGAGGTCACCGGCAAGAATGGATGTTACTGCGTTGGTAGAAGGAGTGGCGGCGCGAACGTTAATGTGGCTATTGTAACCGATTCACATCAGACGGGCCGTGTGCTTGTTTGCCGTACCCGACGTAGTATAATAAATAATAATAAGCTTTGCGTAGTTTGGGGATAGATGGCGCTGTGTAGTTAGCTGTGCTTTTGACGAGCTCGGTGGTCGAATAGTTAGTTAGCAATGGCCACTTTGACTCCGAGGTCACGGGTTCAATCCCCGCACAAGACAAACATTTGTGTGCATGAACATGTCTGTTTGTCTTGGTCTGGGCGTTTCTATGTATTTAATTATGTATTTACAAAAAAAAAAAATCAGTTGTCCAGTACCCATAACACAAGCTTTGCGCTTTATTTGGGACTAGATGGCGCTGTGTAAATTGTCCAGAAATATTTATTATTATTATTAATTAGTCCATAAACGTATATTGTTATCGCCAGGTTGGAGACGGCCCACAAGTGGCTGCTGCACCCCAACGCGGACCCCGCCACGCGCGTCGAGGGACAGAAGGCCATCAACAGCATCGTCTCGCAGGGACAGAGGGTAACCAGCTCACGTAGTTGATTCACATAGGTTAAACCATTAAAATCCACCTAAAAATAATCCATTTACCTTCTATATCCTGGTATTGCTGCTTCAGTCAGTTTACACTAAATTTAAACTTAATAGAATCCAATTATTTGGCAAGCGCGCGGTTAGTTTATTATACAGCCTGTTACTTGGACTTTTTGGAGGGAACTGTGGCTGCGATGTGCTTCTAAACAAATTTACATATATAATAGTGCATAGTGTATAGGGCAAGAAATTATAAGAGTGTATATAATTAGGGGGAATCCTTGATTAGTGTTTAAATCGCACTGTCGAGATCGTCTAAAATGTCGCGCAAAACAGGAGTAAAACTCCACTATCGGTTTAGCTGTTGAGTTATTGAAGAACTAGTGAATTCCTGGTGATATTTTTGGACATATCCCTGAAGCTGGGTGAAATTATAGAAAACAACATGATAATGACGGAATAATCTTCGATTGAAGAGTGGTCGCCAATCAAAAAAAGACAAGATAAGCATGTGACTTGTTCTATGTTCGTGAGAATTTTTACTAACAATATCCTTATTCCAAATTCAAATCACTTGTAAACCCTAGGAATTAAAACAGTATTTTAGTTCCTGAACAGTATAAGTAATAGTACTAACGTACAGTATGGACACTCTCTGCCGCTCTCACTAGTCACCTCCCTTATGAGACCGATTTGGAACCGTTCGCAAGGAATGCCACAACGTGCGAATTGCCGTCGCTTGTATTTTATTCTCCATTCAGTTTAAAATATGGGAGTATGTAAAAGATGAGAGTTACTTGTGCAGTGGATGGATGTCTCAACACATGGAAAGTAAAAAAAAAAAAATTTTTTCATGGATGGATGGATGTATGTATGGATGGATGGATGGATGGATGAACGAGCAAACGAGCATTAGTTAAAAAAAAAAAGGCTATGAATAGCTTTACCGCGGCAGTCCCCGAGTGCCACACGTTTTTTTTTTTCTTCACTACGCCACCTGATGTGAAGCGGTTACCGTAACCATATTAACGCTCGCAACATTAAATATCGCTCGCGCGCTGCCATCCCCGCTGCCAACGCTGCAACTCCATCCTCTCTGGTGACCTCACTCACTCGCAGGAACACAACAACCCTCAAGGAAATTGTTATTTGTCATTGTTCGTCAGTCGGGCTGCTTAAAAAATACGCTATGTTCTACCTCTATTTTCGTCAGAGCCTCGTCTGTCAGTCAGCAGGGTGTACCCCGTGCAGGTGAGATTGACTTTGGTTCAAAGATGTTGATGAACTACTTACACCCCCTTACAAGTCCGACTAATAATTGAATAATGTCAGCCCTAGAGAACGTCACTCAAACATAGGCACGTGTACAGACGTCATTTGGTTCCTCCTCCTCCTCCTCGCGTCGTATACCTCATTACTGAGGGTCGTGACTCCCACGCAGAAACATCTTCCTTCTAACAATTTTTCTCCAACTATTGCGATCTTTCGCAACGTGGAGGGCACTGTGGAGATTTGAGTCCAGAGATGTGCGGATCTGGTCAGACCATCTCATCGGGCTGCGGCCTCTTGGTCGTTTGCCGTCAACCTTGCCAGTTGCCATAAGTTGTTCGAGGTTATGACCATCCTTTCGAGCGATGTGACCGAAAAATTCAAGTATTCTGCGGAGGCAGGTGGTAGATAATCTTGTTTTTATATTTAGCTCTCGCAGAATAGACGCGTTGGTGCGGAAGGCGGTCCAAGGAATATGAAGCATTTTCCTCCAGCACCACATCTCAAAAGCGTCAATTCGGTCACGGTCAGCCTTTCTCAGGGTCCACGTTTCAGTTCCGTAAGCAAATATAGAGAACACAAGCGTATTAACTAGTTTCACTTTGGTCTTACGCGCAATATCACGGCTACCCCAAACTTTGTGCAGTTGAGCCATTGCACCTTTGGCCATCCCGATACGTCTCATTATTTCTTTTTCCAGCTCCAGTTTGTTGGTACGGTCTATTACCATTAGCTTTGTTTTAGTGTGGTTTATTTTGAGACCTAATTCCAAGCTAACATTCTCAATTCGGGCAAGGAGATTTGCCATTTCTGTTTCATTTGCAGCTAAAAGTGTAGTGTCATCTGCATAACGGAGATTTGTTATCTTGGTACCACCTATTGTGACACCTCCCTCCCAATCTTCACATGCCCGTCTGATGATATATTCTCCATAGATATTGAAGAGAATAGGGGACAAAATGCAGCCCTGTCTCACGCCCTTACCAAAGCTAAATGGTTTCGACATCGTATTTTCAATCTTAACGACACCTCGATTGTCCAAATAAAGTGTACGAATGAGCTCCACCAAGTGTTGCGGTACTCCCATTTCATCCAGCACTCTCCATAGATCCGACCAAACCACACAGTCAGAGGCGTTGCTGTAATCGATGAAACACAAGATGATGGGTGTGTTGAATTCGTAACACTTTTCTATCAGCTGACGTATGTTAAATATTTGCTCGCGAGTGCCTTTTCCCTTCACAAAGCCGGCCTGTTCCTGAGGAATTTGACAATCCAAAACAATGGCGCAGTCGGTTGTTAATATCGTGCAACATCACTTTACTGGCATGCGATATTAGCGCTAGAGTTCTGTAATTATCGCATTTAGAGGTGGAGCCCTTTTTATGCAATGGTAGTACAATAGATTTTGTCCAATCAGACGGCCAATCTCCAGTGCGCCAAATGGTATTACAGATTTTGTGAATGGCGTCTATTCCTGCAGATCCCAATGCTTTCAGCAACTCTGCTGTCAATTTGTCAGATCCGGGGGCTTTTTAATTCTTGAGCGCGGTTATAGCAGCTGTGATTTCTGAACGTAAAATGTCAGGTTCCAACGTTAATTCGCACCAGAGAGTTCCGTCATGTGGTGGTCGTCTGTCGTGTGGGTCCTTGTATAATTCCTCACAATAGTTTCGCCATCTATTTGTTATTGCGTCTACGTCATGGAGCGTTGTACCATCCTCATCCTCGATCACCCACGTTCTCGGCTTGAGCTGTCTTGAGAGCAGTTTCACTTTTTTGAAAAGATCAGAGCTTTGTACTTTGTGCGCATGTTCTTCTATTTCTTGGCAGATATGATCCACGAAATTGTTTTTATCGCGTCGGCACTGTCGCTGTATTATCCTACTCAGCTCTGAGTACTTGGTTTTATCCTGCTGACTAACCAGCCCCCTGGACTTAAGATCTTTTCTATCCTGTATCAGTTTCCAAGTACCAGGAGAGATCCACGTTTGCTTGCGTCTAGGTGGTGAAACATTACTATTGGTGATTCCCCTGACTGTCTCCCATATTTGTTCCTTTAAATGTTCCCACTGTTCGTTCGCATCTGCGTTTGCAGACGGTGGTTTCTCTTTAATTAAGTTGTCCATTGCGCTTTTGAAAAGGTTTTGTTCTAGCGGCAGCAAAGAAGGTGGGCGACTAGCGCACCTTTTCTTGATGGCTTTCAAGCGCAAGGCGAAATTTGCCACCAGAAGACAGTGGTCAGATCCGCAGTCCGCACCCGGAAAGGTCTTTACGTTCGTGATTGACGTTCTCCATCGTTTGTTAATTATCACGTAATCGATTTGGTTACGACAGCGGTCGCCAGGGGATATCCAGGTATAGAGACGTCTAGGATGCTGTTGAAATCATGTGTTCATGATCGTAAGTTTCCTATCGATGCAAAATTCCAGAAGTCTAGTCCCCCTGTCATTTCTGACTCCCAGACCATATTTTCCAACTGCATCCCTGATGTGATCATCTTCCTGTGTACTGCCTATTTTCGCATTCCAGTCACCGATCATTAAAGTTATCTCTCGATTCGGTATTTTATTAAGGGTTATTTCCAGTTTCGAGTAGAATTCATCACACAGGTTTTCTTCTGAGGCTGATGTAGGAGCGTATATGACGACGATATTCAAAGTGCAGGGTCGTGTATGAAGTTTTAAAGTTATTATCCTATCTGATACCGGATTGTAACCGACAACATAATTGTTTAGGTCGCGAGGGACCCAAATGGCGACTCCATTGGTGCTAGAGTTTGCGGGACCCGAAAAATAAACAGTGTTTCCATTAGAGGTGTTATAGTGTCCTTGTCCTCTCATATGTGTTTCGGTCATTCCCAGTATTGTCAGATGATGTGACTCAGCTTCTCTTTCCACAATGTCCAGTTTCCCTGGACTCAGCAATCCACGGACGTTCCAGGTGGCAATACGTCGGTGTTTTCTGATTGAGATCTTCTTCGTTATGGCACCAGTCGCATTACCACTGTCTAGGGCCTGGTGATCCATCCTAGTAGTGGCTTCGGTCGCCAATTTCACACCGCCCGGCCCGGAAACCGAACGGCGCCGGTGGTTAGCCGGATCGTCCAACAAAATAGTTCCGTTAGTTGTAGCATCGATTGGGGGTTTTCTTGCGCTGATACAGCATGGTGGGCACCCAGGTCCTTCCACGGTAGATTTTTTTGAGGTGATTTAGTTCCTCATGGCCTCTATAAGCCACTCTCTGTGCAGTGATGTACAGAGGGGTCGGGTTAGTTAACCGCCGCCCGATGCTCGGCGTATGTGTTTTACAGCTAGGTAGTTCCTCTCTATGCTAACCCTCCTCCTTTTTCATCCGGGCTTGGGACCGGCAATGGCGGAGTTAAGTCATTTGGTTACTACATGCAAAAGCGCCATTTTTGTATGGAGTGGCCGGGGTTTGGTTCCAGTTAACGTAGAACAAACTAGCTCTTTTCGAATAGATGTGATTTTAAAAAATGACTGATTTCTTATAATGACCCCAAAACTATTCGTTTTGGGGTCATTATAAGAAATAGATGATAACTGTTAATATTTTTCTGCACAACCCTAGAGCTGAGATGAAGATGAAATGATGAAGAAATATAAAAATTGCGTTGCAAAACATTCGTATTGAGGGCCGTCAAATTAATATGGAAGAAAAAACTGCTGCCAGTTGTTACATTTCAGTACAACCCATAAACTAATTTATCTAAACTCATACTAAAATTTAGAGATTAAAAAACTAAACACAGAATCTTAATGTCAGTCTTTTACGCGCAAGACATCAAAATAAATTTAAAAAGTTACTTTTCGATATTTGTATTTGTATTTGTATTTATTTATTCGTTAACAAAAAATATTGTGTTCGAATGCATATTATAAACAAAACTTAATACTACTTAAACTACTTAAACTAATACATTAAAATTCTTCCAATGAATAACAACATTTCTCCACAAGAAGAGCTCTTAATTTTGTGTTAAAAGTTTTTCGACTACGTACACTTTTTAACTCTATAGGCAGCCTGTTAAAAAGAACCACTGTTTGGTAACGTACACCTTGCTTTATCACCTTCAGATTAGGATGCATTCCTGTCTTAATATTCTTTCTGCGGGTCTTTTCTCTTTCTATCATTTCCTCTTCAGACTCATATAGATACCTTTCCTTATGAAAGTTATTTAAAAGGACCAGGATAAATAAACTAGGTACTGTTAAAATTTTAAAACTTTTGAAATAAGGTACACAGGACTCCCAAGACGGAATTCTTGCCATAATACGTATAGCCCTTTTTTGAGCTATAAAGGCTCTTTGCACATTACATTTAAAACTATTGCCCCAGAATGCTATACTATAGCGTAGTTTTGATTCAATTAATGCATAGTACACTATCTTTAACTGTTGAATAGTCAGCTCGTCTCTGAGACTACGAAGTGCATAGCAAGAAGAACTTATTGACTTTTCTACAGCTCCAATTTCTGTTTTCCAATTTAAGTCTGCATCAATGTGTACTCTTAAGAATTTGATATTTGTCACGCTATTAATAATTTTCTTTTGCTTTATTGCAAGTTTTTCCTTATTGCGTGATGTTGTCCTAAAAAGAAGAATATTACTCTTATTTATATTGAGCTCTAGATTATTAGTCATAAACCAGTTGTAAAAGACTGCTATGGTATTGTTTGCTATCGTTTCTAATTCACTTAAGGTACCACCTGTCACAACAGCATTTGTGTCATCTGCAAACAATACAAGTTTTATATTTTGAACCTCATTATATAAATGATTTACAATATCGTTCATAAAAATAATAAATAATATTGGACCTAATATGGAACCTTGAGGCACACCCCTGTTGATTTGTTTCATTTTTGACCTGAAAACATTTTCAGTTGATCCATCTGCATTTGTACTTTTTATCTCCACAAATTGTCTTCTGTTGGTCAAGTACGACTTAAAGAGACTTAATTCTTTATTTCTTATACCGTAATGCTCTAATTTGTGTATAAGTATATTATGATCTATAGTATCAAAGGCTGAGCTTAAATCTAAAAAGATACCAGCAACTTTTTGTTTATTATTCAATTTCTCATTGATGTCATTAATTAAATTTTCAATAGCATTATGCGTGCCAATACCATTTTGATATCCAAATTGCCTAGGGTTTATTATTTTATTTATATTCAGATGCGACAATAATCTTATTTTTATCAATTTTTCGAAGATCTTCGAGAATATCGGAAGCAAGGAAATAGGTCGATAGTTTTCTGGATCCGATTTAGATTTCTTTTTAAAAATTGGTATGACTTTTGCAAGTTTCAACTGATCTGGAAAAATATTTTTATCTATGCAATCATTAAAGAAATTAGCCAGAGGTTCCGCCAATATATCGATATTGTCCTTGACCACCGATATTGGTATATCATCAAAACCACACGACTTTTTGTTTTGCATCTTACTCACTATTTTCTTGATCTCAATTGCATTAGTTCTCCAACAAACCATGTTTCTAGTAACCCTCGCCGTATTATTTTTGAGTAAGTTCATAGCCTGTTGTAGATTTCCTAGCACATTTATATTACTACTATGATCAAATATCTGGCTAAATATTTCGACAAGTTCTTGCGGATCTTTTACCGTTTTGTCATTCCACTTAATTACGAGATTTTCTTTTGTATTTGTTTTTCTCTTATTAGTAACTTTGTTAACAACGTGCCATATTCCCTTCGACGTATTTTTTACTGCTTGTATTTCTGACTGTATCACTAATTTCTTTGCTTGTCTGAGCACTTTTCTGTATATTCTTATATAATTAGATTTATAATTTATCAAGGTTTCATGACTATGTTGCTTGTCAATATATGTCAGCACTCTCTTCATTTGGCTGGACACTTTTATACCCTTAGTTACCCACTTCAGTTTTTTTTGTTTTGATAAGTTAATGTTCCTCTTTGTTTTTTTATAACATTTTTCAAAAATTTCTCTATATTTTTTTAAGAATGAATTTAGCCCTATATTGGACCAGTCTACTTCCAAAAGTTTTTGCTTAAATAATAATCTATTTTTCTTACTAAACAATCTAGATTCCATAGTCAAATATTTATCATGTTTTCTGTTTTTTAGTTTTCCTGTCTTAATACTAACAGAGATCCCATCATGTCCATCCGATAACCCATTATTATCTACTTCAATATTAGCCAGATTTTCTTTGTCAATATTTGTGAGTATGTTATCAATGCAGGACTCACTTCCATTTCTTCTGAAAGTGATTTCATTCACAAGATGCCTATAGTTGTAACTTTTAAGTATATTTAAAAAATTGTGTTTTAAATTATCATCTTTTAACATATCTACATTGAAATCGCCACATATTATACTCTTCTTAAGGGAGAAATGCTGGAGCAGCTCATCCAGTCTTTCAAGAAACAAATTTGGTTTTGTGCCATTTTGATAACAACAAATCACATTGATACCAGTATCTGAATCTCTTAGACCACACACTTCGAAATAATTTAATTTACAAAGGTTCTTACATACTTTCAACTCTTCGACAACTCTACTTTTCTCAAACAATATCAAAGTACCGCCTCTAGTTTTATTAGATCTAGCGTAATACGTTCCTATTCGGTAATTTAAAAAATTTTGAAAGTTTATAGAAGAATTATTCAAAAAATGTTCACTGATACAAACAATACTGATACAGCTCTTCTATGGAGAACTGTGTCGAAAAATAACTTTTTCTCCATTACGATACAGCTTCAGCCCCGGATACAGGTATTTTAAACAGGTTGCAATGCAAATCCATTGCAAAGTTGTAAATTTTTTCTATATAATCTGTGAACCACGCATGCTCCATCTGCAAATGGATTTATATTTTATATGTAAAAAATGAAGCTGTTAAATTAACTTCATGGTTTTCTTTAAAATATTATTGTCATCTATTTCATGAGATTAGATAAAGTAGTGTATGAAACTGCACATAATTAGGTCTTAAAATCTTCTTAAAGTTTTAAGAACCCTTATTATGCAAGTTTCATAAACTACTATTATTTATGTAAAATTGTCCAGATCGCGGACGGACTCCAGGGCCGCGAGAAGGCTGAAGTCCTGCAGCTGTGCGCGGACGTGCAGCGTCTGTCGGACCAGCTGGCCGACCTCTGCATGAGCGGCCGCGGGGACTCGGACGAGGCCAGGGCTATCACCAGGTACTACACGGGGATATCAACTGTTATATACGTGCAGCGTCTGTCGGACCAGCTGGCCGACCTCTGCATGAGCGGCCGCGGGGACTCGGACGAGGCCAGGGCTATCACCAGGTACTACACGGGGATATCAACTGTTATATACGTGCAGCGTCTGTCGGACCAGCTGGCCGACCTCTGCATGAGCGGCCGCGGGGACTCGGACGAGGCCAGGGCTATCACCAGGTACTACACGGGGATATCAACTGTTATATACGTGCAGCGTCTGTCGGACCAGCTGGCCGACCTCTGCATGAGCGGCCGCGGGGACTCGGACGAGGCCAGGGCTATCACCAGGTACTACACGGGGATATCAACTGTTATATACGTGCAGCGTCTGTCGGACCAGCTGGCCGACCTCTGCATGAGCGGCCGCGGGGACTCGGACGAGGCCAGGGCTATCACCAGGTACTACACGGGGATATCAACTGTTATATACGTGCAGCGTCTGTCGGACCAGCTGGCCGACCTCTGCATGAGCGGCCGCGGGGACTCGGACGAGGCCAGGGCTATCACCAGGTACTACACGGGGATATCAACTGTTATATACGTGCAGCGTCTGTCGGACCAGCTGGCCGACCTCTGCATGAGTGGTCGCGGGGACTCGGACGAGGCCAGGGCTATCACCAGGTACAACACGGGGATATCACTTGATATATATTTGCGACCTGCCCGTAGGCTAACAATGACCACGTTTCTTCTTTGGAACTATATGCTAGATGTGTAATTTATCCAGGAATATTTAATAAGCGTGTATGTCCGTATGTCCGCAGGCAGCTGACGGACAAGCTGCACGAGCTGAAGCGCGCCATGGAGCGCGCGGTGGTGAACCGCGTGGTGGAGGAGTTCATCGACGTGGCCGCGCCGCTCAGGCACTTCACCGAGGCCGTGCAGGCGCCCGAAGGTGCGCTTTTAATTACCTAATAGTTTTACGGCTCTGGAATCGATGGCCTTTAGAGCCCGACTTTGTATTATTTCTTCCTTTACTTTATTCTAGGGATGAGTAGATCTGTACAATATGACAGTTGGACCTGTATAATGTGACAATGTGTACGTGCAGGCACCCCGGGGCGCGAGGCCAACTTCCACGACAAGGCCGCGGCCCTGCAGGCGTTCAGCCAGCGCGCCGCCGCCGCCGCCAGCATGGTCGCGGCCGGCGCCGGCAGCAACAAGAGGCTCGCGGACCAGCTCACTCACCACGCGCAGCAGGTGAGGACACCACACACGACACGAATCAAGAGGATATTTCTTAATAAAAATTAAGACAACTGAACGACCTTATTATCTTTTCTA
Organism: Hypsopygia costalis; assembly: GCA_937001555.2. Lineage (NCBI taxonomy): Eukaryota > Metazoa > Arthropoda > Insecta > Lepidoptera > Pyralidae > Hypsopygia > Hypsopygia costalis. The sequence goes on along the minus strand of OW443351.2, from coordinate 1,669,223 downwards.
ATATAACTTTGTGTCGTTTGACAGAACAGTCAGTCATTTTACAGATGGCGCGAAACCAATTTTAATTCAATATTCATGGTTAAGAAGACAGGACGACGTCTGTCGGGTCAGCTAGTCTACAAATTTTAATCAATTCATACGAGTAGGTGATTATTGGGAGTCCTAAAACATATATACCAAAAATACTAACACTCTGATCTCGCTGTCGCTCGATCATTGTCGTGTTAGTATTTTTGGTTGCATGAAAATGAAAATGCGTGGCTGTATATTTTACAAATATTATAGATATATATGTTTTAGCATTCCCAATAATCACCTACTCATACGTTTGTCGATTAAGTAAATTCTGAGATGTAAAGTTACCCAAACTAATTGTCGCGGTCCTGTCGCGAATCATCTAGAATAGTCGCCGCATACTTCGCTGCAAGCAATAATGACCCGTATGTCTACTGCCATAAGGTTCATAACACTATGACATGAAAATGTTACAGACACATTACGATGTCTCCCGAAGGGAAGTACATACATGTACATATGAGAACACTCAGGAACCCTTGCCGGCGGATATAAAAAGCGACCGCCGCGGCCCACAGGCAGTTCAGTTTGGACTTCGGAAGAGTAAACTTCGAGCGAATCTACCTGCGAGACAAGTGATAACCTACGACCTCAGCGATACTGTTGGACTTCGATTTGACCTGCGATTTGGAATCTTCGTGTGGAATACGTGTTGTGAAGACCTGCAGACCAGACCCTGCGTGAAAAATCCTTGGAAGTTGTTATTGGCGTTTTACATCCAAATCTAGAACCCTAACATAATTAATTATCTTATTAATTCATAATTCATTGTTACAGGTTGAGAAGCTGTCGCCCCAACTCATTGCAGCTGGCAAAATACGTCTGCACTATCCGGACAGTAAGGTGAGAGAGTGAGATAGAACGAATCGAGGGTTTGGGGGAGAGTGAGTTGACCTGCGGATTCTCTGATTCTGAATAATTTAAATATCGTTTCAAAATGTACATATTTATTAGGAAAAATAAAAATGGTTACTGTGAGTAAATGTATTACGTTAGATTATGTATTACAGTAAAGCCGGGTCCGCTGCGCCATGTTGTCGTGTTTGCAAACACGATAACATTGTTAGCTAACCGAATTGGGGCGTGGCCTAACAGTTTTGTTAGCAAAAACACAATAACATGTTTGCCGAGATGAATGGATAACATCTCCTGCGGTCGCCTGCGGGGAGGGGAAATATCGCATTTTGTGTGAAGATTGTGTGTTGAATTGTGTGAAACAAAAACAATAACGACAGGCGCAGCGGACGGGCGGTTTTGCTAACTTGTTTTGATATCATGTTTTGTTAGAAAATTGGCGTTGCGGACCCGCCTTAAGAGATTCAAATTCAAATATCTTTATTTGCCAATAGGCCCTTGGAGGCACTAGACACGTCCATGCTAATAGTAAATAGCTCGTTTGTTGCCTTACCTTGTCTTGCATAAGCCGTGCAAATAGTGTTTTTTTTTTGTTTTTGTATTGTACAATTGGTGACAAAACTGTGATTTTTGTACTTAGCTTAATATGATGTTAATTTAATGCTTAGGAAGATTGTATTGTTTTTAATTGCCATGAATGCGGGGGTGCAGGTGGCCGACGAGCACTTCAACAACCTGAAGAGCCAGTACTCCGAGGCCGTGCTGCGCGTCCGGGACCTGTGCGACCAGGCCGTGGACCCGCTGGACTTTGTTCGCACCGCAGGTAACTGACTGCTGACACTTCAACACCTGCAGGACCAGTACTCTCACCGTCAGGACCTGTGCGACCAGGCCGTGGACCCGCTGGACTTTGTTCGCACCGCAGGTAACTGACTGCTGACACTTCAACACCTGCAGGACCAGTACTCTCACCGTCAGGACCTGTGCGACCAGGCCGTGGACCCGCTGGACTTTGTTCGCACCGCAGGTAACTGACTGCTGACACTTCAACACCTGCAGGACCAGTACTCTCACCGTCAGGACCTGTGCGACCAGGCCGTGGACCCGCTGGACTTTGTTCGCACCGCAGGTAACTGACTGCTGACACTTCAACACCTGCAGGACCAGTACTCTCACCGTCAGGACCTGTGCGACCAGGCCGTGGACCCGCTGGACTTTGTTCGCACCGCAGGTAACTGACTGCTGACACTTCAACACCTGCAGGACCAGTACTCTCACCGTCAGGACCTGTGCGACCAGGCCGTGGACCCGCTGGACTTTGTTCGCACCGCAGGTAACTGACTGCTGACACTTCAACACCTGCAGGACCAGTACTCTCACCGTCAGGACCTGTGCGACCAGGCCGTGGACCCGCTGGACTTTGTTCGCACCGCAGGTAACTGACTGCTGACACTTCAACACCTGCAGGACCAGTACTCTCACCGTCAGGACCTGTGCGACCAGGCCGTGGACCCGCTGGACTTTGTTCGCACCGCAGGTAACTGACTGCTGACACTTCAACACCTGCAGGACCAGTACTCTCACCGTCAGGACCTGTGCGACCAGGCCGTGGACCCGCTGGACTTTGTTCGCACCGCAGGTAACTGACTGCTGACACTTCAACACCTGCAGGACCAGTACTCTCACCGTCAGGACCTGTGCGACCAGGCCGTGGACCCGCTGGACTTTGTTCGCACCGCAGGTAACTGACTGCTGACACTTCAACACCTGCAGGACCAGTACTCTCACCGTCAGGACCTGTGCGACCAGGCCGTGGACCCGCTGGACTTTGTTCGCACCGCAGGTAACTGACTGCTGACACTTCAACACCTGCAGGACCAGTACTCTCACCGTCAGGACCTGTGCGACCAGGCCGTGGACCCGCTGGACTTTGTTCGCACCGCAGGTAACTGACTGCTGACACTTCAACACCTGCAGGACCAGTACTCTCACCGTCAGGACCTGTGCGACCAGGCCGTGGACCCGCTGGACTTTGTTCGCACCGCAGGTAACTGACTGCTGACACTTCAACACCTGCAGGACCAGTACTCTCACCGTCAGGACCTGTGCGACCAGGCCGTGGACCCGCTGGACTTTGTTCGCACCGCAGGTAACTGACTGCTGACACTTCAACACCTGCAGGACCAGTACTCTCACCGTCAGGACCTGTGCGACCAGGCCGTGGACCCGCTGGACTTTGTTCGCACCGCAGGTAACTGACTGCTGACACTTCAACACCTGCAGGACCAGTACTCTCACCGTCAGGACCTGTGCGACCAGGCCGTGGACCCGCTGGACTTTGTTCGCACCGCAGGTAACTGACTGCTGACACTTCAACACCTGCAGGACCAGTACTCTCACCGTCAGGACCTGTGCGACCAGGCCGTGGACCCGCTGGACTTTGTTCGCACCGCAGGTAACTGACTGCTGACACTTCAACACCTGCAGGACCAGTACTCTCACCGTCAGGACCTGTGCGACCAGGCCGTGGACCCGCTGGACTTTGTTCGCACCGCAGGTAACTGACTGCTGACACTTCAACACCTGCAGGACCAGTACTCTCACCGTCAGGACCTGTGCGACCAGGCCGTGGACCCGCTGGACTTTGTTCGCACCGCAGGTAACTGACTGCTGACACTTCAACACCTGCAGGACCAGTACTCTCACCGTCAGGACCTGTGCGACCAGGCCGTGGACCCGCTGGACTTTGTTCGCACCGCAGGTAACTGACTGCTGACACTTCAACACCTGCAGGACCAGTACTCTCACCGTCAGGACCTGTGCGACCAGGCCGTGGACCCGCTGGACTTTGTTCGCACCGCAGGTAACTGACTGCTGACACTTCAACACCTGCAGGACCAGTACTCTCACCGTCAGGACCTGTGCGACCAGGCCGTGGACCCGCTGGACTTTGTTCGCACCGCAGGTAACTGACTGCTGACACTTCAACACCTGCAGGACCAGTACTCTCACCGTCAGGACCTGTGCGACCAGGCCGTGGACCCGCTGGACTTTGTTCGCACCGCAGGTAACTGACTGCTGACACTTCAACACCTGCAGGACCAGTACTCTCACCGTCAGGACCTGTGCGACCAGGCCGTGGACCCGCTGGACTTTGTTCGCACCGCAGGTAACTGACTGCTGACACTTCAACACCTGCAGGACCAGTACTCTCACCGTCAGGACCTGTGCGACCAGGCCGTGGACCCGCTGGACTTTGTTCGCACCGCAGGTAACTGACTGCTGACACTTCAACACCTGCAGGACCAGTACTCTCACCGTCAGGACCTGTGCGACCAGGCCGTGGACCCGCTGGACTTTGTTCGCACCGCAGGTAACTGACTGCTGACACTTCAACACCTGCAGGACCAGTACTCTCACCGTCAGGACCTGTGCGACCAGGCCGTGGACCCGCTGGACTTTGTTCGCACCGCAGGTAACTGACTGCTGACACTTCAACACCTGCAGGACCAGTACTCTCACCGTCAGGACCTGTGCGACCAGGCCGTGGACCCGCTGGACTTTGTTCGCACCGCAGGTAACTGACTGCTGACACTTCAACACCTGCAGGACCAGTACTCTCACCGTCAGGACCTGTGCGACCAGGCCGTGGACCCGCTGGACTTTGTTCGCACCGCAGGTAACTGACTGCTGACACTTCAACACCTGCAGGACCAGTACTCTCACCGTCAGGACCTGTGCGACCAGGCCGTGGACCCGCTGGACTTTGTTCGCACCGCAGGTAACTGACTGCTGACACTTCAACACCTGCAGGACCAGTACTCTCACCGTCAGGACCTGTGCGACCAGGCCGTGGACCCGCTGGACTTTGTTCGCACCGCAGGTAACTGACTGCTGACACTTCAACACCTGCAGGACCAGTACTCTCACCGTCAGGACCTGTGCGACCAGGCCGTGGACCCGCTGGACTTTGTTCGCACCGCAGGTAACTGACTGCTGACACTTCAACACCTGCAGGACCAGTACTCTCACCGTCAGGACCTGTGCGACCAGGCCGTGGACCCGCTGGACTTTGTTCGCACCGCAGGTAACTGACTGCTGACACTTCAACACCTGCAGGACCAGTACTCTCACCGTCAGGACCTGTGCGACCAGGCCGTGGACCCGCTGGACTTTGTTCGCACCGCAGGTAACTGACTGCTGACACTTCAACACCTGCAGGACCAGTACTCTCACCGTCAGGACCTGTGCGACCAGGCCGTGGACCCGCTGGACTTTGTTCGCACCGCAGGTAACTGACTGCTGACACTTCAACACCTGCAGGACCAGTACTCTCACCGTCAGGACCTGTGCGACCAGGCCGTGGACCCGCTGGACTTTGTTCGCACCGCAGGTAACTGACTGCTGACACTTCAACACCTGCAGGACCAGTACTCTCACCGTCAGGACCTGTGCGACCAGGCCGTGGACCCGCTGGACTTTGTTCGCACCGCAGGTAACTGACTGCTGACACTTCAACACCTGCAGGACCAGTACTCTCACCGTCAGGACCTGTGCGACCAGGCCGTGGACCCGCTGGACTTTGTTCGCACCGCAGGTAACTGACTGCTGACACTTCAACACCTGCAGGACCAGTACTCTCACCGTCAGGACCTGTGCGACCAGGCCGTGGACCCGCTGGACTTTGTTCGCACCGCAGGTAACTGACTGCTGACACTTCAACACCTGCAGGACCAGTACTCTCACCGTCAGGACCTGTGCGACCAGGCCGTGGACCCGCTGGACTTTGTTCGCACCGCAGGTAACTGACTGCTGACACTTCAACACCTGCAGGACCAGTACTCTCACCGTCAGGACCTGTGCGACCAGGCCGTGGACCCGCTGGACTTTGTTCGCACCGCAGGTAACTGACTGCTGACACTTCAACACCTGCAGGACCAGTACTCTCACCGTCAGGACCTGTGCGACCAGGCCGTGGACCCGCTGGACTTTGTTCGCACCGCAGGTAACTGACTGCTGACACTTCAACACCTGCAGGACCAGTACTCTCACCGTCAGGACCTGTGCGACCAGGCCGTGGACCCGCTGGACTTTGTTCGCACCGCAGGTAACTGACTGCTGACACTTCAACACCTGCAGGACCAGTACTCTCACCGTCAGGACCTGTGCGACCAGGCCGTGGACCCGCTGGACTTTGTTCGCACCGCAGGTAACTGACTGCTGACACTTCAACACCTGCAGGACCAGTACTCTCACCGTCAGGACCTGTGCGACCAGGCCGTGGACCCGCTGGACTTTGTTCGCACCGCAGGTAACTGACTGCTGACACTTCAACACCTGCAGGACCAGTACTCTCACCGTCAGGACCTGTGCGACCAGGCCGTGGACCCGCTGGACTTTGTTCGCACCGCAGGTAACTGACTGCTGACACTTCAACACCTGCAGGACCAGTACTCTCACCGTCAGGACCTGTGCGACCAGGCCGTGGACCCGCTGGACTTTGTTCGCACCGCAGGTAACTGACTGCTGACACTTCAACACCTGCAGGACCAGTACTCTCACCGTCAGGACCTGTGCGACCAGGCCGTGGACCCGCTGGACTTTGTTCGCACCGCAGGTAACTGACTGCTGACACTTCAACACCTGCAGGACCAGTACTCTCACCGTCAGGACCTGTGCGACCAGGCCGTGGACCCGCTGGACTTTGTTCGCACCGCAGGTAACTGACTGCTGACACTTCAACACCTGCAGGACCAGTACTCTCACCGTCAGGACCTGTGCGACCAGGCCGTGGACCCGCTGGACTTTGTTCGCACCGCAGGTAACTGACTGCTGACACTTCAACACCTGCAGGACCAGTACTCTCACCGTCAGGACCTGTGCGACCAGGCCGTGGACCCGCTGGACTTTGTTCGCACCGCAGGTAACTGACTGCTGACACTTCAACACCTGCAGGACCAGTACTCTCACCGTCAGGACCTGTGCGACCAGGCCGTGGACCCGCTGGACTTTGTTCGCACCGCAGGTAACTGACTGCTGACACTTCAACACCTGCAGGACCAGTACTCTCACCGTCAGGACCTGTGCGACCAGGCCGTGGACCCGCTGGACTTTGTTCGCACCGCAGGTAACTGACTGCTGACACTTCAACACCTGCAGGACCAGTACTCTCACCGTCAGGACCTGTGCGACCAGGCCGTGGACCCGCTGGACTTTGTTCGCACCGCAGGTAACTGACTGCTGACACTTCAACACCTGCAGGACCAGTACTCTCACCGTCAGGACCTGTGCGACCAGGCCGTGGACCCGCTGGACTTTGTTCGCACCGCAGGTAACTGACTGCTGACACTTCAACACCTGCAGGACCAGTACTCTCACCGTCAGGACCTGTGCGACCAGGCCGTGGACCCGCTGGACTTTGTTCGCACCGCAGGTAACTGACTGCTGACACTTCAACACCTGCAGGACCAGTACTCTCACCGTCAGGACCTGTGCGACCAGGCCGTGGACCCGCTGGACTTTGTTCGCACCGCAGGTAACTGACTGCTGACACTTCAACACCTGCAGGACCAGTACTCTCACCGTCAGGACCTGTGCGACCAGGCCGTGGACCCGCTGGACTTTGTTCGCACCGCAGGTAACTGACTGCTGACACTTCAACACCTGCAGGACCAGTACTCTCACCGTCAGGACCTGTGCGACCAGGCCGTGGACCCGCTGGACTTTGTTCGCACCGCAGGTAACTGACTGCTGACACTTCAACACCTGCAGGACCAGTACTCTCACCGTCAGGACCTGTGCGACCAGGCCGTGGACCCGCTGGACTTTGTTCGCACCGCAGGTAACTGACTGCTGACACTTCAACACCTGCAGGACCAGTACTCTCACCGTCAGGACCTGTGCGACCAGGCCGTGGACCCGCTGGACTTTGTTCGCACCGCAGGTAACTGACTGCTGACACTTCAACACCTGCAGGACCAGTACTCTCACCGTCAGGACCTGTGCGACCAGGCCGTGGACCCGCTGGACTTTGTTCGCACCGCAGGTAACTGACTGCTGACACTTCAACACCTGCAGGACCAGTACTCTCACCGTCAGGACCTGTGCGACCAGGCCGTGGACCCGCTGGACTTTGTTCGCACCGCAGGTAACTGACTGCTGACACTTCAACACCTGCAGGACCAGTACTCTCACCGTCAGGACCTGTGCGACCAGGCCGTGGACCCGCTGGACTTTGTTCGCACCGCAGGTAACTGACTGCTGACACTTCAACACCTGCAGGACCAGTACTCTCACCGTCAGGACCTGTGCGACCAGGCCGTGGACCCGCTGGACTTTGTTCGCACCGCAGGTAACTGACTGCTGACACTTCAACACCTGCAGGACCAGTACTCTCACCGTCAGGACATGTGCGACCAGGCCGTGGACCCGCTGGACTTTGTTCGCACCGCAGGTAACTGACTGCTGACACTTCAACACCTGCAGGACCAGTACTCTCACCGTCAGGACCTGTGCGACCAGGCCGTGGACCCGCTGGACTTTGTTCGCACCGCAGGTAACTGACTGCTGACACTTCAACACCTGCAGGACCAGTACTCTCACCGTCAGGACCTGTGCGACCAGGCCGTGGACCCGCTGGACTTTGTTCGCACCGCAGGTAACTGACTGCTGACACTTCAACACCTGCAGGACCAGTACTCTCACCGTCAGGACCTGTGCGACCAGGCCGTGGACCCGCTGGACTTTGTTCGCACCGCAGGTAACTGACTGCTGACACTTCAACACCTGCAGGACCAGTACTCTCACCGTCAGGACCTGTGCGACCAGGCCGTGGACCCGCTGGACTTTGTTCGCACCGCAGGTAACTGACTGCTGACACTTCAACACCTGCAGGACCAGTACTCTCACCGTCAGGACCTGTGCGACCAGGCCGTGGACCCGCTGGACTTTGTTCGCACCGCAGGTAACTGACTGCTGACACTTCAACACCTGCAGGACCAGTACTCTCACCGTCAGGACCTGTGCGACCAGGCCGTGGACCCGCTGGACTTTGTTCGCACCGCAGGTAACTGACTGCTGACACTTCAACACCTGCAGGACCAGTACTCTCACCGTCAGGACCTGTGCGACCAGGCCGTGGACCCGCTGGACTTTGTTCGCACCGCAGGTAACTGACTGCTGACACTTCAACACCTGCAGGACCAGTACTCTCACCGTCAGGACCTGTGCGACCAGGCCGTGGACCCGCTGGACTTTGTTCGCACCGCAGGTAACTGACTGCTGACACTTCAACACCTGCAGGACCAGTACTCTCACCGTCAGGACCTGTGCGACCAGGCCGTGGACCCGCTGGACTTTGTTCGCACCGCAGGTAACTGACTGCTGACACTTCAACACCTGCAGGACCAGTACTCTCACCGTCAGGACCTGTGCGACCAGGCCGTGGACCCGCTGGACTTTGTTCGCACCGCAGGTAACTGACTGCTGACACTTCAACACCTGCAGGACCAGTACTCTCACCGTCAGGACCTGTGCGACCAGGCCGTGGACCCGCTGGACTTTGTTCGCACCGCAGGTAACTGACTGCTGACACTTCAACACCTGCAGGACCAGTACTCTCACCGTCAGGACCTGTGCGACCAGGCCGTGGACCCGCTGGACTTTGTTCGCACCGCAGGTAACTGACTGCTGACACTTCAACACCTGCAGGACCAGTACTCTCACCGTCAGGACCTGTGCGACCAGGCCGTGGACCCGCTGGACTTTGTTCGCACCGCAGGTAACTGACTGCTGACACTTCAACACCTGCAGGACCAGTACTCTCACCGTCAGGACCTGTGCGACCAGGCCGTGGACCCGCTGGACTTTGTTCGCACCGCAGGTAACTGACTGCTGACACTTCAACACCTGCAGGACCAGTACTCTCACCGTCAGGACCTGTGCGACCAGGCCGTGGACCCGCTGGACTTTGTTCGCACCGCAGGTAACTGACTGCTGACACTTCAACACCTGCAGGACCAGTACTCTCACCGTCAGGACCTGTGCGACCAGGCCGTGGACCCGCTGGACTTTGTTCGCACCGCAGGTAACTGACTGCTGACACTTCAACACCTGCAGGACCAGTACTCTCACCGTCAGGACCTGTGCGACCAGGCCGTGGACCCGCTGGACTTTGTTCGCACCGCAGGTAACTGACTGCTGACACTTCAACACCTGCAGGACCAGTACTCTCACCGTCAGGACCTGTGCGACCAGGCCGTGGACCCGCTGGACTTTGTTCGCACCGCAGGTAACTGACTGCTGACACTTCAACACCTGCAGGACCAGTACTCTCACCGTCAGGACCTGTGCGACCAGGCCGTGGACCCGCTGGACTTTGTTCGCACCGCAGGTAACTGACTGCTGACACTTCAACACCTGCAGGACCAGTACTCTCACCGTCAGGACCTGTGCGACCAGGCCGTGGACCCGCTGGACTTTGTTCGCACCGCAGGTAACTGACTGCTGACACTTCAACACCTGCAGGACCAGTACTCTCACCGTCAGGACCTGTGCGACCAGGCCGTGGACCCGCTGGACTTTGTTCGCACCGCAGGTAACTGACTGCTGACACTTCAACACCTGCAGGACCAGTACTCTCACCGTCAGGACCTGTGCGACCAGGCCGTGGACCCGCTGGACTTTGTTCGCACCGCAGGTAACTGACTGCTGACACTTCAACACCTGCAGGACCAGTACTCTCACCGTCAGGACCTGTGCGACCAGGCCGTGGACCCGCTGGACTTTGTTCGCACCGCAGGTAACTGACTGCTGACACTTCAACACCTGCAGGACCAGTACTCTCACCGTCAGGACCTGTGCGACCAGGCCGTGGACCCGCTGGACTTTGTTCGCACCGCAGGTAACTGACTGCTGACACTTCAACACCTGCAGGACCAGTACTCTCACCGTCAGGACCTGTGCGACCAGGCCGTGGACCCGCTGGACTTTGTACGCACCGCAGGTAACTGACTGCTGACACTTCAACGACATGCAGGACCAGTACTCTATTAACACAGGTATTTTCCTACCACCACTTCACGCAGCCTTGTGGGCAATTCAATATATAGCCACTTTCTCTACAGCACACCATGTTCTCTGGGAGTGTGATCCTTGGCGGCTGCAGCGGGACGACATGTTGAATTCGTTGCATGTCGCATTCGGGTAGTATACTATTCTAAATTGGTAGCAACAAGGGAGGATTACCAAGCGTTCACACGATGAGTTAGGTAATAACTCAAATGTTTTAGGTTCTCAATAGTGTTAGATTCTTAAAATCCGTGCACAGCAGTTAAGTTTCACTTAACTAACCACATCTAGGTTTTTAATGCCTTATTTGCCATATTGCTGGCCCTCACGTTGCCAAGAGGGGAGGTCAAATTCCAAACGCTACCTACTAGTACTTGTCTACTCCTAATAATTTCTTGTAATTAAATTCGTTGTGAATTCCAAGGCAGCCCAGTTTTACCCCCGGGACTGCTGTAGACTTCATTGTTGTCTTTTTTTGACGATCGCCGCTGTTACTCCTGGCTGGAGACACAGTTGGTGGGAATATGTGTTGGGTCCCCATCCCGTATATACCCACTTCTTTACCCGGTGTATGTATGATATGGCGAGGTAAATTAAAATTTCTCTTTTAATTTTACAGGGGAACTGATGCAAAAACATACATATTTGTGCGAGGATGCGATCCGGAACAACGACTCGCAGAAGATGGTCGACAACACTTCGGCTATAGCCAGGTACGTGTTGTTACTTTTAAATTTAAATTTAATATATCATTTATAACTCATGATTATATTATATATTCGGTATATTCGGCCTACTCGGACACTTTTTTTGGTATTCGGTATTCGGCCGAATACCGAATAGTATCCGAATATTCGTGGCATTTCTAATTAATATCGAATGTCATTTAATTACAGTCTTCTATACATTATTATATTTGGGTACATTTTTCAGTTGTCTAGTACCCATAGTACAAGCTTTGCGCTTAGTTTGGGGCTAGATGGGGCTGTTTAAATTGTACAGAAACATTTAAGTGGAGTGAGCGGAACGTTTATATATAAATCAAGTGGTAATGAACGCCTCAAAAGCACTGAACCGATTTTCGTTCATGTCCTTGAGGAATGATCACCAAATACATTTACCATTGAAATCAATGGAAAATATACATACACTTGGGGAATCTTTAGGGGTGTAAGTGGTTAATCAACACCTTTGAACCAAAGCCAACTTCACCTGCACGCGGCGCACCCTGCTGATTGACAAACGAAGCTCTGGCGAAAAGAGAGGTAGGGAGCGTAATTGTAAGCTACCCGACTGGGGACTGTACCTCCACCTTACAGAATACCGCAGCCAAATAACAATTCCCTTGAGGGTTGTTGTGTTCCTGCGAGTGAGTGAGGTCACCAGAAAGGAAGGAGATGCTGCGTTGGCAGCGGGGGTGGCGGCGCGCAAGCGATATTTTATGTTGCGAGCGTTAATATGGCTACGGCAGCCGCTTCACATCAGACGGGCCGTATGCTTGTCTGCCACCCGACGTAGTATAAAAAAAAAAAAAATAAAAAAAAAATCTACTCGCTTCACTCAACCTCGATTTTTGCCCCGTGGGCGAGAATTCGACCTAATTAATATAATTTACTGACAACCCTGGCAAAGTCAACTTTTTTCGTTTACAATTATGGTTATTAAGCACATCACCATAATATAATATAGGTGAAAGAATTACTTAATTTTTTACTATGATTTTCGAGTTCTGGAGCATTGTGGTTAAAATAAAGTCAATAATTTAATGATGTTAATATGTAGCTAGAAGAATGTAATTACATAATAAAGAAAAAAAATTTAATATAATACGAGGTTTGTATTTCTTAATTTTTAAATTACTACATAGGATTTTTTTTGAAAGATACTAAAATGAAAATATTTCGTAAATGGTTAACTTATGCATATGGGTATCCACATACAAAGTTGTTGCAAATAACCTGTACTATAATCCCTCATAAGGTTATGCTTTAATTCCAGCTCGCCCCGTATACACACAATTTTAGAAAATTTTCATATATGTACCTTATTTGTTTACGGAACCATATACTGAGACGAGGTGACCCTCAGATATTAATTTTGAAAGTGATCATTCCACTAAGTTAATTAAAAATTCCAAAAGACAACCATTTTTAGGGTTCCGAACCTCAAAAGGAAAAACGGAACCCTTATAAGATCACTTTGTTGTCCGTCTGTCTGTCTGTCTGTCTGTCTGTCTGTCTGTCTGTCTGTCTGTCTGTCAAGAATTTCTATGTCGAGAATGCGTGGAGGTATCAAGCTGAAATTTGAACTGTATACTCAGGTCTACGGTCCCATGAAGTGAAAAAAAAATCAAACTGCTAAGTTTACGTAGAAAAAAGTTACGGCCGTTTATTCAGCAAAAAACGCATATTTCGACACACTCAAGGGAATCAAAACCTATAGGGTACTTCCCGTTGACCTAGAACTATGAAATTTGGCAAGTAATATCGTTATAGACTACAAGTACAGGAATAAATCTCAAAACTATACATTTGTAAATAGATCTTAAAAAATAGGGGGTCTATATTTTTTATAGGGTGTCGAAATTTCAAATTGAAACTACTAGTTCAAATGGGGTATCATATGAAAGGGCTTGATGTACACATTGCAAAATATATTTTATTTATTTTTTTCGACGCTTTATTTCTTATTTATAATGAAAAATATCAAATTTAATAATGATACTACGTACCTACGGAACCCTCGGTGGGCGAGTCCGACCCGCACTTGTCCGGTTTTTTTCCAATTCTTTTACGGGACTTGTTCGGAGACTGTGCGGACGTTCGGATATCAATTTTGAAAGCGATGGGTCTAGTGACCAACGAGTTCAAGACTAGCGTTTTTATAATAGTAAGGCCGATGTGTCGAAAGTCAGATCGCTGTTACACAGTCGTCGTCGATCGATCGATCGATGCATCGACCGCTTCAACCCTGTAACCGGTGTTATCTATCGGCCCGCAGGCTGGCGAATCGCGTGCTGCTGGTGGGCGGCGCGGAGCGAGACAACACCGAGGACGCAGAGTTCGCGCGCGCGCTGTCCGCCGCGCACCAGAGACTGCAGGCCGCCATCCCGCCCGCCGTGCACCGCGCCAAGGACGTGGCCCGCGGGCAGGCCGCGCCCGGGCCCTGGCGGCTCGCCAACTCAGAGGTACCACCGCCGGCCCTGGCCCCGGCCCCCGCCTGCACCGCGAGGACGTGGCCCGCGGGCAGGCCGCGCCCGGGCCCTGGCGGCTCGCCAACTCAGAGGTACCACCGCCGGCCCTGGCCCCGGCCCCCGCCTGCACCGCGAGGACGTGGCCCGCGGGCAGGCCGCGCCCGGGCCCTGGCGGCTCGCCAACTCAGAGGTACCACCGCCGGCCCTGGCCCCGGCCCCCGCCTGCACCGCGCCAAGGACGTGGCCCGCGGGCAGGCCGCGCCCGGGCCCTGGCGGCTCGCCAACTCAGAGGTACCACCGCCGGCCCTGGCCCCGGCCCCCGCCTGCACCGCGAGGACGTGGCCCGCGGGCAGGCCGCGCCCGGGCCCTGGCGGCTCGCCAACTCAGAGGTACCACCGCCGGCCCTGGCCCCGGCCCCCGCCTGCACCGCGAGGACGTGGCCCGCGGGCAGGCCGCGCCCGGGCCCTGGCGGCTCGCCAACTCAGAGGTACCACCGCCGGCCCTGGCCCCGGCCCCCGCCTGCACCGCGAGGACGTGGCCCGCGGGCAGGCCGCGCCCGGGCCCTGGCGGCTCGCCAACTCAGAGGTACCACCGCCGGCCCTGGCCCCGGCCCCCGCCTGCACCGCGAGGACGTGGCCCGCGGGCAGGCCGCGCCCGGGCCCTGGCGGCTCGCCAACTCAGAGGTACCACCGCCGGCCCTGGCCCCGGCCCCCGCCTGCACCGCGAGGACGTGGCCCGCGGGCAGGCCGCGCCCGGGCCCTGGCGGCTCGCCAACTCAGAGGTACCACCGCCGGCCCTGGCCCCGGCCCCCGCCTGCACCGCGAGGACGTGGCCCGCGGGCAGGCCGCGCCCGGGCCCTGGCGGCTCGCCAACTCAGAGGTACCACCGCCGGCCCTGGCCCCGGCCCCCGCCTGCACCGCGAGGACGTGGCCCGCGGGCAGGCCGCGCCCGGGCCCTGGCGGCTCGCCAACTCAGAGGTACCACCGCCGGCCCTGGCCCCGGCCCCCGCCTGCACCGCGCCAAGGACGTGGCCCGCGGGCAGGCCGCGCCCGGGCCCTGGCGGCTCGCCAACTCAGAGGTACCACCGCCGGCCCTGGCCCCGGCCCCCGCCTGCACCGCGAGGACGTGGCCCGCGGGCAGGCCGCGCCCGGGCCCTGGCGGCTCGCCAACTCAGAGGTACCACCGCCGGCCCTGGCCCCGGCCCCCGCCTGCACCGCGAGGACGTGGCCCGCGGGCAGGCCGCGCCCGGGCCCTGGCGGCTCGCCAACTCAGAGGTACCACCGCCGGCCCTGGCCCCGGCCCCCGCCTGCACCGCGAGGACGTGGCCCGCGGGCAGGCCGCGCCCGGGCCCTGGCGGCTCGCCAACTCAGAGGTACCACCGCCGGCCCTGGCCCCGGCCCCCGCCTGCACCGCGAGGACGTGGCCCGCGGGCAGGCCGCGCCCGGGCCCTGGCGGCTCGCCAACTCAGAGGTACCACCGCCGGCCCTGGCGGCTGACCAACTCGGAGATATCACGACACGGACATATCGGGCTACCTTATAGCTGCCAACAAATCAAATCAAAACAAATTTATCACAGTCGAATAGATACCACCGTTTATACTCGAATAGATATGTTTGATGCAAAGCGATTTTATTCTCGAAATTAGACCATCATATCCATAAATATAAATCAACGTTCTGTCACGCCAACAGGAATTAAACGAAACGGAATTAAATTCAAGAACGTTTTCCCTTATTCGATTTTAGATGACTTATAAAACCAATCCTCGGTCCAGATCATCAAGGCGGCGGGCGCCGTGGAGTCGGCCCTGGGCCGCCAGTACGCGCCTCCTCCACCGCCGCCGGCTCTCCCCGAGGCGCTGAGCGCGCTGCACGTGTCGGAGCAGGTCGCCCCGCCGCGGCCTCCACCGCCCTCCTCCACCGCCGCCCCGCCGAGACCTCCTCCTCCCGACACCGACGACGAGGGAGAGGACATCTTCAGGAGACAGCCGCATCCCAGCCAACCTATCTTGGTAAGTTTCTCGACCACCGCTATTAGATTATTTCGGCGTGTTGATGAAACTTGTTGTTCGTCACCGCCGTAACTCTACTTCTTCACCAGCCCTCTCCACGGGAGGCTATAAGAGCAATACTGATTATAAGAGAAAGCCGTCCAAGCCAACTGCATCCATTGTTGTCCAGAGCTATTCCTCGGCTCACACGTCTGTAGCGTTTGGATGCACTCAGCAACGACTGAAAATCTGTGTTTTGCTCCCTGAACAAGTCCAACACTGAGTTCTTGCCCGTTTGTATCACTGTAACGCACGACAAGCCACGATACGAGAGATAGAACTTCGGTTTGTTTGCGAGACCTTATCTAATGTCTCGCGTAACTGGGGTTATGTTCCAAGTTCTGATGTTAATATTATTACTCGTATAGTGTGTTCTTATGTATGCAAATAAAAATAGTATCTTGATGGAATAGTAGTCGTATCTATTCCATCAAGATCTCCAGATGCTGACAATGAGGCAGAAAATATCTCCATAAAGCCACCGTATCCCAGCTAAACTACCTGGAGTCCTACAGACTAAGCTGAAGCCGATTCCCATAGAATATTTTGATTCCAAAAATAGATCATCTTTAGCCATGCTGGTAGAGATTCAGGGTTTCTACCAGCTAAGATAACACAATTACAAATAACCAATGCTGAGGTTTTATTTTCGTAATTAAAAATTTTGAGTGGAATAGGCTTCAGCTTTGCCGGTAGGGGTTCAGGTCTGAATGAAATTCAGGCCAGCTTAAAGTTATACGGAAGCTTATTACATAAACGATTGAATCTTACAGACATAAATGACGCAACGGATTTGTTTGAAATATGGCAAAAACATAGAATATATTCTGAACCACATTTGATACTTTTTCACCCGATACTGTCTTCATGCGAGCGAAGCCAAGAGCAAGTTCTAGTTATTCTATAGTTTTCTCCGATGATAGCTACCCTTGTTGAACCAAACATTTAATTTCGTAGGTGGCCGCCCACAACCTGCATAAGGCTGTCCGCGAATGGTCGTCCAAAGACAACGAGATCATCGCCGCTGCCAAGCGCATGGCCATCCTAATGGCAAGGCTTTCTGAGCTTGTTCGATCTGACTCGAAAGGTAAAAAACTATTTGTTATATATTTTTCCCTTACTTACTCGTACCTTATTCTTAAGTTAATAAAATTATTGTAACTTAAAAATGTACACTAAGATTAATATAACAAATCTACATTCTACAGAAAAAAATAATAATGGAAAATAATTGAGAACAAGAACGAGAAGATTCTTGACGGTATTTTTGGCATGCTCTTAAAGCCGGTATGAAAATGAACAAATGTCTTAAAAACCAATCTCTAAAGGCTTCGTATCCAGGGCCTGTATATATATTAAAACCATAATAAAAAAATCAACGCCTATGCTCAAAAATCCCCCGTGTGAGCGGATTGTTATGGGTTGCCATGTGAAATAAATGTTTACAAAGTGGCGGTCGCCCCTATTTTTAACACGCTTTTGTTTAGCTGCTTCACCTGTATGTTTGCTTGTTTGTCAGTTTGTAACCGACTTCTTTGAACTTGATTTTGACCCAGTATGAACGGTCAGATTTAATTATAACTTTATATACTTGTCAAGGATCGATGACAATACAATAATTTTATAAGTTTATTTAATTATCCTGGTATCGTATTGTAGTGTCGGGGAGTGATTAATACGACTGATTTCTTAGAGTGTCCGTTTAATACTGTCTTAATATTTTTCCATTACATTACATATTATACATTTGTCCACCACACTGGTAAGGATCGCCAGATAAATTCATTTCCTCACACATTACATCGGACTAAAAGTGGAAAATAAATATAGTGTAAAAAAACTAAAAAAGGCATGGGATGCTTTGTGCCATATTTTTCATTTATCGAGCATATTTTTTCACAATAATACTAATTTTTCTCGTTTATTTATATTTTCTGCCTATATTCAAAATAATATTTCGTTTTTTAGTTCGATTGGTCATTAAAGCGAGCTTTTTTAGTTTTTTTTAAACTATATTTATTATTTACTGTGACTGTTATGTCGTACTGTATATTCGTATTTGCTTGATATACAATCAAAAACCATTTTTATGTCGCTTGCAAATTCAAATTGGCATAGTCAAGCTTGTTTAATTTTTTTTTATTTACTAACGCTATACAATTTTTTGTCGCATTTT
Organism: Hypsopygia costalis; assembly: GCA_937001555.2. Taxonomy (NCBI): domain Eukaryota; kingdom Metazoa; phylum Arthropoda; class Insecta; order Lepidoptera; family Pyralidae; genus Hypsopygia; species Hypsopygia costalis. Next base: position 1,650,803 of record OW443351.2, on the reverse strand, counting down.
GTTCATATGTTGGCTTCGTCTAGTCGGAGCGAAGTTGAGTTTTATCATTCATTTTATGTATCAAATATATATGTACTATATGCCTTCATCGCACCGTCATGGTATCATCGCACTAAATGTCTATATCGCCATCACTGTGTTCTCATTGTGTATATATCTGTCCCGCTTACATTGGATGTTAGAGGTGGCTATGAACTTGAGCGGTAAGTTGCTTAATGTATATAATATGCTATGCTATAATTCTAGTTTAAGAATACGATTATATACGGCTAATTAATTAAATTACGACAATGAGAAAATTTCATGACTTAGAATAAATAATCCTCTCATCGTAAACTTTATATATTTGTACTTCTGTGAACTCGCCGTCAAGCCCCGCGAGTGCCGATCGGCACTTCACCTTCAAAAATTCAAAGTGTCACTGTGTTTTTAATTATCATCCGATTTCGTTTCTGTTTCGTGGTTTTAGCATTCGCAATACCTTATCTATATACTTATGTACTTATAATTATATATTATTTATATGAAAACGCGCAAATACGCTTACAATCGAAACAGAAAAATTTCGACGGACGATGATGAAAAATCTATAAAAAAAATCGCCTCGGAAGTGTCGGAACGAAACTACAAGTATTTGGTACCTCTATAGTCGTTATTATATGTAATGACACTAAAAAGTAAACGAAAAACCTTTCGAATACATAATAAATAATCCGTGAGTGTGTATGTGTGTGCAGGCAGCAAGCGCGAGCTGATCGCGACGGCGAAGGCCATCGCAGAGGCCTCGGAGGAGGTGACCCGGCTGGCCAAGAAGCTGGCGCTCGAGTGCACCGACAAGAGGATCAGAACGGTGAGTACTTAAACACTGCGCCATAGCCTGAACTCACAAACTGAATTATGGAACTTAATTCCGGACGCACAGAATTCCATACGAAACACCTATTCACCATACGCATGGTGATTTTGATGAATACGTCTTTAAAATCATTAGACATCGTTACTAACCTAGTTATAAGATTTTCCATGTTACTAACTCTTCTATACCTTGTCTTACGTCCGAAATAAATGGTTATTTATTTTATTTATTTAGATATAATGCTTAGCTAGGTTTACAAAAGGCTGATGATGATGATATTGTTACGAGCTAGGGTTCTGGATTGGGATGTAAAACGCCAATGACAACTTGCAAGGATTTATTCACGCAGGGTCTGGTCTGCAGGTCTTCACAACACGAAGTCCACACGAAGATTCCAAATCGAAGTCCAATAGTATCGCTGAGGTCGTAGGTTATCACTTGTCTCGCAGGTAGATTCGCTCGAAGTTCTCTCTTCCGAAGTCCAAACTGAACTCAACTGTGCGCCGCGGCGGTCGCTATTTATATCCGTCGGCAACGATTCCCGAATGTTCTCGAATATACATGTATGTACTCCACATCGTAACGTTTCTCGTACATTTTCATGTCATAGTGTTATGAACCTTATGACAGTAGACATACGGGTCATTATTGCTTGCAGCGAAGTATGCGGCGACTATTCTAGAAGGTTCCATTCTAGATCGTTCGAGACAGGACCGCGACAATATCAATGTAACTCTACTATGGCGGTTAATGTAAAGCCTTCAAATTATTCACGGGCAGTTAGCAACAACCTTATTATCTTGTATACATGTCCGTGTACCAATTAGGTCAGTTCGTCATGTAGTACCTTTTTCTATTTTAACTTGCAATAATAATGTTTCTTTCCACAATCCTATTCTGAGGATATGTCGTGAATACAATATCATAAACAAAAATAACAGCCGTGTACCTGACGTTTATGGATTAACATTAAATAGTTTTAAACAACGAATTCTAAAATTGTTATGTAACTGATGGTATTGTATTTAAGTTTTTTCTTTATATAGCAATTATACATATGTATGTTTATGCGTGTGTATCTATATATGTATGTATATGTATGTGTATGCTTAAAAGTATATGTGTATGTTTATACGAATATCAATACAGTGTTCATATTTGTATACTCAAAAATTTCATTGTACTTCACTTGTCTAGGTTATGGAAACCTGTCGCACGTGATATGTTTGTCATGCTGTGTGTACTTCAATTTTGGTGTTATAACTAGAACTTATACTACTTAAATGAAAATTGTTATATTTGTTGTAAGACTGTTTGTACACCTATAAATCTATATATATAAAAGAAAGTCGTGTTTGTTACAACACTTATAACTCGAGAACGGCTGGACCGATTGCCATGGTTTTTGATTTGTTGGATTTGTCTCCGTCCAGAATAGCAAAATAACTATTAAAAACATTGGAAAATTTACGAAAAAAATAAAATAAAAGAAAAATCATTTTTCCATACAAAATGTTCGTGGATGTCGGACCTGTCAAACGTGACGTTAACGTGCGTACGTCAAATGTATGCGTGCGTTCAGAAATGTGGGTATAGGATAATAAGTATTAAAACATTGACAAAATTGTCGAAAAATTAAATTTGAAAACGGATTGGGATATTTATTGATTTTCAATTAAATGTCAAATCGATTGGTCTAACTTTTACGTCGCGAAAGTTGTCCGTTGTTGTTTTGAAAATTGTTTATGAATGAATGCTTGAAAATGAATATTAATTGGTTGTCAAGTGTCATGGTACTTTATTTTGTGACATAGTAAAATACTGAACTTAATATTTACCCACTGCTGGGTAATATTTACCCACTGCTGGGTAATATTAAATACGGGTCTTCCTTGAACTGAATATGTTTCGAGCATACTCCACCACGCTGCTCAACTGCGAGTTGGTGGACGCCAGTAATTTCAAGCCGCCTAAAGGCCACTTGGCTTAACGACTGCCATCTAATGATAACAACCAGGACCGACGGCTTAACGTGCCTTCCGAAGCACGGAGGAGCTCGAGATAATCTAATGATAACAACCGGACCGACGGCTTACGTGCCTTCCGAAGCACAGAGGAGCTCGAGATAATCTAATGATAACAACCGGGACCGACGTCTTACGTGCCTTCCGAAGCACGGAGGAGCTCGAGATAATCTAATGATAACAACCGGGACCGACGGATTAACGTGCCCTCCGAAGCACGGAGGACCTCGAGTTAATATAATGATTACAACCGGGACCGACGGATTAACGTACCTTCCGAAGCACGGAGGAGCTCGAGATAATATAAACTCATCCATGGACAGGCTACGGTTGACGTTGCTTAACTTGCGTGTACAATTAGACTGACACGCGCAATGACGCCATCGTGCTTCTCTATTATTTTCTATTATTCATTATATTAATTTCAAGACATCATAAATTTTGTTCAACTAATATGTATACCACGACATTCATTGACAATTAGGCGGTACGAAGTTCGCCGGGCCAGCTAGTAAATAAATAAATTAGACACAGGAAGAAACGTTACAGTGGCAACCACAACATATAGCATAGATATTGACGCTTCTGATCTGCGCTTCTAGACAATGGAAGAAAATAGGTAGTGGCGCTTCTTCCCGCGGCTAATATGAAGGCATCCTAAAAATCGGAAATTTTCGATTCCTACATACCCAAAGACCACGCGATAAAACAAAACAAATATTATGACCTCCTAAACGAATTAACAAAAAGCGGCTATGTAGTTAATCTATACGCTGTAGAAATAGGAGCGAGAGGTATACCAGCAAAATCTCTCTATAACCTGCTGAAAGACCTTGTCCAGAAGTGCAGTAAGTTCTATACTAGAACGAGTATCTAAAGCTGCATTAGCAGGTTCATACCAGATTTGGCTGGGCAGGGAGAGAAACACAAGCAGTGAAGGTGAGTATTGATGTACGCCGGAAAGGGGCCCCTTAAACCTACACCCGTGTCACAAGTCTCGGGATCTGCTTGGGTTTCTCTCTCTGCCACACGATGGACCCAGCACCCGCACGGTGAATCCATGGAAGCTAAGAAGTTCGTCTCTGCTTCATTGGCACCCGTCATAAAAAATGTGTACATTTCAGAATCTGCTGCAAGTTTGCGAGAGGATCCCAACAATCGGTACTCAGCTGAAGATCCTGTCCACCGTGAAGGCTACCATGTTGGGCGCGCAAGGTCAGTTCACTCTCCATGAAAGATACTTGATTGTTGTGTTGCCTATTGCTATTTTGATATTTATTAAAATACTTCAGAATAAATAATAGGCATTGATTGACTTCGTATTTCTGAACATGAGCTACCAATAATATGGAGTTGGATGGTATTACACTGTTTCTTAAGAATATTAACGAGCTCGGTGGTCGAATGGTTAGCGGCCATTGCTAAATTGACTCCGAGGTTACGGGGTTGATCCTCGCACAAGACAAATATTTGTGTGTTTGTCTTGGTCTGGATATTTTCTATGTTTGTATTTACAAAAAAAAATGTATTTAAGTATAATATCAGTTATCTAGTACCCATAGTACATGCTTTGCTTAGTTTGGCACTAGATGGCTGTGTAATATGTCCGGGAATATTTAATTTTTATTTATTTAATATATGATGGGAGGTTAAACAGCTCTACATAAATCCACAAATCTACGGACGCGCCCGTCCACTCTGTATTATGCAGCTCGCACTTGCAACTAATTACTGTACTTAAAAATGACAGAAACTAATTACTTTTGTCAAATGTTTTGTAATATAAAACACGAGTAGCGTTATATATGCCCATGATTAATTCTGAAGTATTTTACGCTATTATTACTGGTGACAGGACATGCTGGCGAAATTATGCTAAGATAAACATAGTGTGGATATACCTTTTTTTTTTTTTTTTTTTTATACAACTAAAGTGGCAAACAAGCATACGGCCCGCCTGATGGAAAGCAGTTACCGTAGCCTATGAACGCCTGTAACACCAGGGGCATCACACGCGCGTTGCCGACCCTGTAAAAACCTCTTCACGCCCTTTTTGAAGAACCCCATGCTGTAGTCTCTTGAGAAAACCTCGACAGGCAGTTCATTCCACAGTTTGACAGTACGCGGGAGAAAACTTCTCTGGAACCGCACAGTACGCGACCACTTAGGCTCCAATGTGTGAGGATGAATTCCCTGCCGATGGCGAGCGGTGCGACTGTAGAAAGAGGCCGTGGGCATCATGTCAAACAACTCCTCTGGACACACCCCATTATACAATCGGTAGAACACACAAAGAGACGCGAAATCTCTTCTCAGACTTAAAGGTTCTAAACCGTCTGTCAGTTTGGAATCATCTACAATCCTCACAGCACGCCTTTGAATCGAGTCACAAGGTGCAAGCTGGTATCTAGGCGCTCCCGCCCATAGATGGCAACAATACTCCATATGCGGCCGTACTTGCGCTTTATAAAGCAGAAGTCGTTGCCGCGGGTTGAAGTACTGCTTCGCCCTGTTGAGCACACCTAGTTTCTTCGACGCCAGCTTGGCCTTCTCCTCCAGGTGACATCGAAACTGGACGTCGCTGGAGATTTCAATTCCGAGAATCCCAATATTTTTGGCGATGGTAAGGGGTGTGTTCTGGAATTGGGGAGCCTGTCTGAATTTTATATATATCACATAATTGAATAATACAGAATACTTTAATATATTTAATGCTTTTAAAAATAATTGTTATTTTTTTTAGAATTCTTATTTATTCATCTGTCGAATACTTGTTTTAAAAATAATTGTATAATTACAAGTGTCCATAATAACATTTTTTTTGGCTTGGGGACATGGTACATTTTGACGCGATTTGACATTCAGGTTCTTATTGTAATAATATTATACATTTACTTTTTTTTTATTTGTTATTTTGCTATTTTTTTTTTTTTACAAAAGATGGCTAGGCTAATTTTGCTTTTGAGGACTTCGCATTATTTCCGTTTAAAATAACTTGCTCATTAACAACAGAAATATTTTCTACTTATTTTTGTAATAATAAGATCAACTGTTAAAACTATTTTATTTCAATACAACCTCTATATATATCTCTGCTTCTCGCCAATAATCTTTGTGCTTCTTGCTCTAACAGTTGGCATGCCGGATTACAAAGGTAATGCAGTATTTCAAGTTACATCATTTTGTAAATAGTATATACTAACATACTAAACATATAGGTATATAGACACTTAACATTTACATATGAAATATTTTGTTTTAAATTTAATTATTTATTTATATTTACAAATGCAGCAACAGTGTGATTCCTCGAAAAGGACGTCAAGTTTTTTTGCACGGTTCCCTTAGTAATAAATATTTATATTAATGATCACTCCCTCTTTTTGTTGTGATATACTCTAATATTTGATGTCGATGTTGGATGAGCCCGGTGGAAGAAGCAATGGCCACTTTGACTCCGTGGTCGCGGGTTCGAACCCTGCACAAGACAAACATTTGTGTGCATGAACATGTCTGTTTGTCTTGGTCTGGGTGTTTTATATGTATGCATTTACAAAAAAAAATGTATTTAAGTACATTTAATAGTTGTCTAGTACCCATAGACAAACAAGCTTTGCGCTTAATTTGGACTAGATGACGCTGTGTAAATTGTCCAGAAATATTTACTTATTTATTTATATATCTTTTGTTTGCATAATATTATTTTCTTTTAGTACCATTTCTTGCGAATATTCTGCACTAATTTTATGTTCAAAATCCTACAAAAAACGGTTCACAACAATGACATAAAAACCAATTTATAGAGAATTTAAAGGCTGACAACGAATCGGCGACCCCTTGGTGTCGCTGGTCTCCATGGGCGGTGGTGATTGCTTTCCACCAGGTGACCCACATGCTCGATTGCCCCCCTCTCACATAAAAAAAAAAGAAATTTGGAAATTCCCAGGCATGTCCATAGTTTTGATAACGTTAGCTCTCTTCACTCAGATCTTTCATTATATAACAATAAATATATAAGGACTATTAATGTGTATTTACATTGTATAATAAGTGTTCATTGTACAACAATTAACATAGCGAATATATACTTTACTAGCTTCCGCCCACGACTTCCTCCACGTTTATGGAAAAGTCTTTTCAGTTTTCAGTTTAATTTATAGCCTATAACGTGGCTTTCTATTGGTAAAAAAAATTTCAAAATCGGTCCAGTAGATTCAGAAATTACCTCCTACAACCTCACACACTTTATTACTTCATAATATTATTATAGATTTTTGAATGAAGGTGAGTTGGGGTCAATTTGTGAAGACATGGGTGTATTATTGGTGCGTTGGCAGTGCTTACATGGCATAATTTTGACGACCTCCGCATTAGGACATTTACTATGGTTATCAGTGATTGTTGATATTATAATAAAGTATTTAATTATATATATTAAATATTATTATTTACAGGTAGCGAGGAAGATCAAGAAGCGACGGAGATGTTGGTCGGCAACGCACAAAACTTGATGCAAAGTGTAAGTAATATGATAATTGACGAGCTCGGTGGTCGAATGGTTAGGAATGGCCACTTTGACTCCGAGGTCGCGGGTTCGATTGCCGCACAAGACAAACATTTGTGTGCATGAACATGTCTGTTTGTCTTGGTCTGGATGTTTACTATGTATTACATGTATGTATTTACAAAAAGAAAAATGTATTTAAGTACATTTATCAGTTGTCTAGTACCCATAACACAAGCATTGCGCTTAATTTGGGACTAGATGGCGCTGTGTAAATTGTCCAAAAATATTTATTTATTATTTAATTAAATAAAAAAATTAAAAAGCCTCCTTCTAGTATAGTCAAACCCTTTCATTTGATGGGTAAAATATTGAGAGTTGTGAAAAAAATATATTTAATTCGCCATTTTGTGGTGGCGGCCATCTTGGATTTGAAATTCATCACAGTGTAGTATTATACTGGCCGAGCCCTTTCATTTGATACCAATATTCAAGGACTTATGAAAAAATATGTAATCCGTCATTTTTTGGCGGCCATCTTGGACCTATTTTCATCCAACACAGCTAAGAACACTTCCGCCTAATTCATCTTTCAAATTAAATATTAATTAAAAAGTCAACAAGTTGGCCGTGTGGTTTCCTTCCGGCAGCCTATCTATTCTAATAGAAACACTCCGTCTCTTCCCGTGGATGTCGTACAAGGCGATTAAGGGAAATACGAGTACATTATCAAATGTCGATCAGGCCTCTCAACCCTCTGGCCAGCGTGGGGAGTGTAGGCCAAATCCTCCTTCCGTCTAGGACGGACCGTAGAGGGTCGTGCTCCTGTATTGGAGACCAAAATGGACCTGATGATGATGATGAAAAAGTCAAAATCAGTTCATCAAGGGTTAACGTGATCAAAAATGTTTTATTAAAACAAGTAGGCTCCATGTCCTATAAAGTGGACGTATAGATGGATGGACTTATGAGCTGCTGTTGGTTTCATGAAGTCGTATTATGTTCTCGTGGGCGTTTCGTTCGGCAGGTGAAGGAGACGGTGAAGGCGGCGGAGGGCGCGTCGATCAAGATCCGCTCGGAGCAGGGCGGCTACCGGCTGCGCTGGGTGCGGCGCTCGCCCTGGTACCAGATCTAGGAGGCGCGAGGCGCGGGTGAGGGCCACACTTGTACTATCTCTCTTAGACGAGCTCGGAGCAGGGCGGCTACCGGCTGCGCTGGGTGCGGCGCTCGCCCTGGTACCAGATCTAGGAGGCGCGAGGCGCGGGTGAGGGCCACACTTGTACTATCTCTCTTAGACGAGCTCGGAGCAGGGCGGCTACCGGCTGCGCTGGGTGCGGCGCTCGCCCTGGTACCAGATCTAGGAGGCGCGAGGCGCGGGTGAGGGCCACACTTGTACTATCTCTCTTAGACGAGCTCGGAGCAGGGCGGCTACCGGCTGCGCTGGGTGCGGCGCTCGCCCTGGTACCAGATCTAGGAGGCGCGAGGCGCGGGTGAGGGCCACACTTGTACTATCTCTCTTAGACGAGCTCGGAGCAGGGCGGCTACCGGCTGCGCTGGGTGCGGCGCTCGCCCTGGTACCAGATCTAGGAGGCGCGAGGCGCGGGTGAGGGCCACACTTGTACTATCTCTCTTAGACGAGCTCGGTGAAGGCGGCGGAGGGCGCGTCGATCAAGATCCGCTCGGAGCAGGGCGGCTACCGGCTGCGCTGGGTGCGGCGCTCGCCCTGGTACCAGATCTAGGAGGCGCGAGGCAAGGGTGAGGGCCGCACTCTTGTAGCATCTCTCTTAGTCGGTGGTCGAATGGTTAGCAATGGCCACTTTCACTCCGAGGTCGCAGGTTCGATTCCCGTACAAGACAAACATTTGTGTGCATGAACATGTCTGTTTGTCTCGGTCTGGGTGTTTTCTATGTATTATAAGTATATATGTATATACAAAAAAAAAGTATTTAAGTACATTTATCAGTTGTCTAGGACCCATAACACAAGCTTTGCGCTTAATTTGGAACTAGATGGCGCTGTGTAAATTGTTCAGAAATATTTATTTATTTATCTCTCTTGGGGTGTAAGTGGGTTACCACGATCTTTACAGCCAAAGCTACCCACTCTTGTAGTATCTCTCTGTCCGGCATTTTTGGCAAACAGTGAAGGTTTTGAGGTGTTAAAGGCTTATCACGATCTTTACAGCAAAAGCAATCCCGCCTATACGTGGTGCATCCTGTCGACTAGCGAAAGAGTCTCTGGCAAAAGAGAGGTAGGGCGCAGTATTTTAGTTAGCTGCCCGGCTGTGAACCTCCACCTCACAGAATACCGCAGCTTACCTCTCTTTGCGCCAGAGCCTCGTTTGTCAATCAGTAGGGTGCACCACGTGTAGGTGAGTTGCTTCTGGACAAAATGCTTGTGTGTTGTTGAGTGTGAAAAGGTGAAGCTGTGGTTCAAAGATGTTAAGGGCCCAGATTGTCTAGGCGCGACATCGGTTTCGAGCGACCGCAGCGCTACTGTTTACTGAAACAACCGACGGGGCGGGTGAATGACCCAAAGACAGCGCGATTTTCAAAATGTTTTGCGACAAACGTTCCAATTGTTATTGAAGTTGAATATTTACAGCATAACAAAAATGTTGAATTATTGGAAATAAACGACGAGTGTAAAATATTCTAAGACTAGTTTTTCGTTATAAAATGATAATAAATATTAATTACTAGATTAATAAGAGTAGTTGAGACACAATTTTTATGTTTTTCTATTTATATTAAACAATCAAGAGCAGGTCCGGACTGACCTTTTTGTATTCTACTTACCAAAAATTCCAACTATGTATTTATTTGTAATTTTCCTACCAAAGTTTATTCTTATTTCATAAAATATTCATTCAACAAAATAATTGCAAATTCAGTAGGAAGTACGGTCGAAATAACATCGAGCTTTCCTCGCTAATGTATATCTCTACGCAAGGAAATGTGCCTATTGCGTAAACTCAAATAGGGTGGTGGCACCAATTATCGGCCATGTCAACTTTTTTTTCAACTTTGTTTGCTTGTAATTTTTGAGTTAATAACTTTTGCTACGCTAGTATACGAAAGTATAAAAATGATTCATATAATTAAAAGTAAGTAAACAATAACAAATATGAGTCGCCATTAGAGATGGGCGGCGGGAAAAATTCGGGAAGGTTAAAATGGGAAGGAAAGGGAAGGAAGGAAAAAAATGAATAAATTCCCATTTATTCCGGTAAGTTTTAAAAACTCCCGGGAAAAAATATGTAAAGTTAAATTTCCTATAATATTATTAGTAAAATATCGTTTGGATATAAAATAAAAAGATGTTTAGCGGTGGCACAGGCAAACACGTTACAGGTAACAATTATTTATAGCGTGTTCTATCTATATATATAAAATTAAAAGTCCTGACTGCCTGACTGATTGACTGACTGATATATCAACGCACAGCCCAAACCGCTGGGTCTAGAGATTCCAAATTTGGCACATAGGTTCCTTATGACGTCTAGGGGTACACTAAGAAAGGATTTTTCAAAATTCATCCCCTAAGGGGGTGAAACGGGAATCCAAAGTTTGTATGGGGAAACGAGATTAGTTGGACTATTTTATCCGATATTTTACACGAGTACTTCTATAGGTAAATGAGTAAACAAGTGTTTCAGGATTTTTCAATATTCAACCCCTAAAGGGGTGAAATGGGGTGAAAAAGTCTGAAAATCGTGATGGGTATTGTTTTTATGGTTTATCGGGTCGCTGATTACGAAAATAACAAATATTTTCTAATCAAACGTAGTCTGCGTGACATAAAATCCCCCCTGTGGGGTGCGATGTGGTTGAAATGTCATAATATCAATATGGGTGTTGATTCTATAGTTCTCTGGGACGTCAATTACGAACATGGCATCGATTTGAAAATATAACATAGTGGACAAGAAATTACTTAAAAGGATTTTTCTAATTTTACCCCTAAGATGGTGAAACAGAGGTCCAAAGTTTGTATGGGGAAACGAGTTTAGTTCTACTATTTTATCCTAAATTTCACGCGAGTACTTCTATAGATAATTGACTAAATACGTGTTTCAGGATTTTTCTAAATTCAACCCCTAAAATGGGTCCCAAAAGTCTGAAAAACGTCATGGGTATTGTTTTTATGGCTTATCGGGACGCTGATTACGAAAACATCAACTATTTTAAAATTCAACGTGGCTAACGTGATCATCATCTCTTAGTGGGGTGCGATGGGGTTGAAATGTCATAATATCAATATGGGTGTTGATTCTATGGTTTTCTGGGACGTCAATTACGAAAATGGCATCGATTTGAAAATATAACATAGTAGATATAAAATTAGTTAAAAGGACTATTAAAATTTTACCCCTAAGAGGGTGAAACGGAGGTCTAAAAATTCTATGGAGAAACGAGATTAGTTGACTATTTTATCCTAAACTTTACACGACTACTTCTATAGATAATTGACTAAACACGTGTTTCAGGATTTTTCAAAATTCAACCCCTAAAAGTGTAAACTGGGTCCCAAAAGTCTGAAAAACGTCATGGGTATTGTTTTTATGTTTTATCGGGTCGCTGATTACGAAAACAATAACGATTTTGAAATTCAATGTGGCTAACGTGATCATCATACTCTATTGGGGTGTGATGGGATTGGAATGTTTAAATTGGGGTGAAAAGGTCTGAAAATCGTTATGGGTATTGATTTTATAGTTTATCGGGTCGCTGATTACGAAAACAACAACTATTTTGTAATCCAACATAGCCGACGTGACATAAAATCACCCCTGTAAAGGTGCGATGGAGTTGAAATGTCATAATATCAATATGGGTGTTGATTCTATAGTTCTCTGGGACGTCAATTACGAACATGGCATCGATTTGAAAATATAACATAGTGGACAAGAAATTACTTAAAAGGATTTTTCAAATTTTACCCTTATGAAGGTGAAACGAAGGTCTAAAATTGTATGAAGAAACGAGATTAGTTGGACTATTTTATCCTAAACCTTACACGAGTACTTCTATAGATAAATGAGTAAACACGTGTTTGCCCCGAATTTCACGCGAGCAAAGCCGCGGGCGAAAGCTAGTCCAATATAAATATGGGCCGTGAATATGAGATAAACCGTGTAATTATTTGGACTAATACACTAGTATCGCCAAATGCTTTTTTTCTCAAAATTTACCTTCGCTTTAGGTAATGTTTATTGCATTCATTCAAGAAGCGATAGTGTCATTTGTTTGGCAGTAATATTTTTGTACACTAGCTTAATATGTAATTTAACTCAGTTGTACTTGCTGTTTCTGAGCAGGCAAGTAGATACACGTACGTAACACGACACTAGACTTGTGTAGTTCCTGAGTGAGTAGTTCAATTGTACCAGTTCACCATACAAGCCGGTTCTTGTCACTCACTCTTTCTTGTCCAATGTAGTTCACTACGTCATTTAGTTCAATCGAGTGACAAAGAGTAAAAAGAACGGAAATACATAAAGCGTACGAGCTAGAATGAGAGAGATACGTTGTAATGCCAAAATTGCTGATAGAGAGCGAAAAGGACTGAAAAATTCTGAAATTATTCGAGATAAAACGAGACAGATAGTTTCGTGCGTGATTGACTGACCGAATTAGAACTCTAAGGCTAAGGACATAAGAACCACAAGCTGCTAGCGAAAATATGCTATAGTAGTAGTACAAGGCTCAATTTTTATATTAATTATTATTTTACCACAAAATAATTTATTTTTACTCAAGCTTGACAGTCCTAAGCCTGTGAAAAGTTTGAAGGAGAATCAATATTTTTAAGGGAATTTATAAAATATTTAATTAGTTATACTTATTTAATACAGATATACAATGTCATCAAAATGATGCAATAGAACTGTAGAAGGAATCAGTCAATAGAACTACAGAGTCGATTGAATCAAAGATACATTGAACTAGTGAGTCAAAAGAACTACAGAAGTAAATGAAGTAATTGAACTAAATGAAATAGATGAGTGATATAGTTCATTTGCGTCAAAAGAACTGCATCTCTCTTTTCAGTTCAGTGAACTGCTTTGCTCAAGTCTACACGACACGATGAATGTAATACTAATGTATGAGTTTTGAGACTTGAAGCGTACGCGCACTTGACTAAACTGCGCAAAATGGCGGACTGGGATGTAAGTGGTTCATCAACATCTTTGAACCAAAGCCAACTTCACCTGCTCGCGGTGCACCCTGCTGACTGACAAACGAAGCCCTGGCGAAAAGAGAGGTAGGGAGCGTAATTTGTAAGCTACCCGACTGGGGAATGTACCTGCACCTCACAGAATACCGCAGCCAAATAACAATTCCCTTGAGGGTTGTTGTGTTCCTGCGAGTGAGTGAGGTCACCAGAAGGAAGGAGATGCTGCGTTGGCAGCGGGGGTGGCGGCGCGCGAACAAAATTTTATGTTGCGAGCGTTAATATGGCTACGGTAACCTCTTCACATCAGTCGGGCCGTATGCTTGTCTGCCACCCGACGTAGTATAAAAAAAAAAAAAAAAAAACTGGGCTGACGGGTGAATCCCCCTCCCCGCCTGCCGCTGCGCCGCCGCCACTCTAGGTAGTATGCAGGTACATAACACGCTAAGTGTCATTCTATTTTATCGCGTTTATTTAAAAGTATTGATATAAATTATTAAATTAAATAAAAAACGCTACTTAGAATTGTCAAATTTTCAAATTTAACGAATTCAATTTCTTACCGGAAGAAATTAAAATTGGGTGGGAAGAAATGGGAATAAATGGAAATATTTCCAGAGGTTGGGTTTTTACCGGGAAAGTGCCCATCTCTAGTCGCCATCTAAAAAGCGTGCTAGGGTTGTACAAAAATAAATGAAACACAAGTTTATAAATTATTAATATACTAATTAAAAGTAAGTAAACATAACAAAATATGAGTTCAAAATTCTAATGTTTTTTCATTTTAACGATTACTGATCAAATTTTGATTTCAGCTAATTTGATGATAAAATCAATTGCTATTGCAAAACTTATCAGAATGAGTACCAGCTGCCCGATTCACGTAATAAAAACCGTAGCGTAGGGACTTAAAAATGTCACTTCGTTTTTTGCAAATTAAGCCCTTTTAACCGACTTAAAAAAAGAAGAAGATTCTCAATTCGCTGTATTTTTGAAACAATTTTGATGATTCTTTACACCAGGTAACTCTTCAAAATCGTATAGGAATTGTATAGTAATTGAGCTATTGAAAGATTTATGACAATCCAAGACTAGATAAGTAAGTGCGTTTAAAACAGAAAACCAAAAGGCGATTTCTAAGTTTCTAAGTTAAAACGACTTTTGGACTGGCGTGTTTACGTGAATCGACCGGCTGGATAGTTAAGTTACCTCAGTCTCTTTCAAAACCATTAGGCGTTCTTCTCTTTCAAAACACGTAAAGCTCTTTCTTTCCTCTCTTTCATAGCCTCTATGATACTGGGCGCGTCACGAATGGGCATGCTTCGTGACTGCCGAGGATCAACTAATTCTGGAAGTAGGCAATCGTAATAAAACCTAACTAATTTCATCTCCATTTTCTCCTTCCAAAATTTGTCGTCCTTTTCTAAAATATAAACTTTCATAGGTATAGTAGCACCAAACCAGATGCCAAGCATGCAAACGTTTCTTTTAGTAATATGTACCTGTCCCTGAATTTGGAAATACCAGTTATGATTTTTATTTATGACATAACTCTTGGAAGCCTTGCCCAAAAGGTATGTTTGGCCATTGCTTCATCAAGAGTCATGCCAGCTAAAGAATGTGGGCACTTAATTTCAATTAAACCGTTTGCATAAATGCCATCTGGTGTATTACCAAGAAATTCATATTGATCGTCGACGAACAAACCGCAACCTTGTATACTAATATTCTTTTGAATTTCTAACTGTCTAATTTCGGTTTCTTCGTTTTCGATACCGTACCGTACAGCAAGCAAACTGGAGATATTACTACCATAAACGATTTTACCAACAAAAGCAGCACAACTTGTGCTCTCTCGTTTTTTACAAACTTCCCCGAATGATGATGAGTAGTGTCCGACCGAATATTCGGTTTCGGTTTCGGTTTCGGTCGAGTTTCGGCAAAAATAACGAGTTTCGGTTTAGTTTCGGTTTCGGCGGCAAACCTGCCGAAACTACGACCGAAACCGAAACTTCATTCGGGAGTTCCCGCGCTGTGCTCGGTCATGTTCGGCGCAGTAAATTCCATCCAAGCGACGAAGGCATTTTGCCGCGTCCACGTGCCTAATCATGTCGTGACTTGTTTGCGTTTGCAGTGCGTTTTGTTTGTTGTTTGTGAGTTTTCGTCTGATTTGTTTTGAATTCGGTAAGTTTTATCAATACCTACCCTTAATACAATATCACATGATAAAACTTACCGAATTCAAAACAAATAAATTATTATGTTTACTACATAGTAAACATAATAATTTAGTATAACAAACTTTTTTTTTTTATACTACTTCGGGTGGCAGACAAGCATACGGCCCGCCTTATGTGAAACGGTTCCCGTAGCCATATTAACGCTCGCAACATAAAATATCGCTCGCGCACCGCCACCCCCGCTGCCAACGCAGCATCTACTTCCTTTCTGGTGACCTTACTCACTCGCAGGAACACAACAACCCTTAAGGTGAATTGTTATTTGGCTGCGGTATTCTGTGAGGTGGAAGTACATTCCCCAGTCGGGTAGCTTACAATTACGCGCCCTACCTCTCTTTTTGCCAGAGCTTCGTTTGTCACTCAGCAAGGTGCACCGCGTGCAGGTGAAGTTGGCTTTGGTTCAAAGGTGTTGATGAACCACTTACACCCCAAACTAATGCGTAGATTATAGTAGAATCAATTCTTAAATAACTATCTGAATATTTTGTGGTTAATTGAACTCATTCGGTAATGCTATACGTAAACAAACAATAGTTAGGTACTTGGTACTTACTATAGTGCATTAGTGGTGATAATATTAAAGATTTAGAGTTTCAACGTTCAATTTAATAATTATAACCAAGTATCTAGCAATTATAACGTAACATAACGTAATTATTATTATTATTTTTATAATATGTCGGGTAGCAGACAAACATACGGCCCGCCTGATGTGAAGCGGTTACCGTAGACATATTAACGATCGCAACATAGAATATCGCTCGCGCGCTGCCACCCCCGCTGCAGATGGAGCATCTCCTCCCTTTCTGGTGACCTCACTCACTCGCAGGAACACGACAACCCTCAAGGGATTTGTTATTTGGCTGCGGTATTCTGTGAGGTGGAGGTACATTCCCCAGTCGGGTAGCTTACAATTACGCTCCCTACCTCTCTTTTCGCCAGAGCTTCGTTTGTCAGTTAGCAGGGTGCACCGCGTGCAGATGAACTTTTTTTTTTTTATATACGTCGGGTGGCAGACAAGCATACGGCCCGCTTGATGTGAAGCGTTTACCGTAGCCATATTAACGCTCGCAACAAAATATCGCTCGCGCGCCGCCACCCGCGCTGCCACCGCAGCATCTCCTTCCTTTCTGGTGACCTCACTCACTCGCAGGAACACAACAGCGCTCAAGGGAACCGTTATTTGGCTGCGGTAATCTGTGAGGTGGAGGTACATTCACCAGTCGGGTAGCTTACAATTACGCTTCCTACCTCTCTTTTTGCCAGAGCTTCGTTTGTCAGTCAGCAGGGTGCATCGCGTGCAGGCAGGTGAAGTTGGTTTTGGTTCAAAGATGTTGATGAACCACTTACACCCCTGAAAGTTGGCTTTGATTCAGAGATGTTGATGGACCACTTACACCCCCAATAAGAAAAGTGTAGGTACTTTTCTTATAATTGGGGGTATAAGTGGGTGGGGTGTAAGTTAGATAATTGTTTCGTAAAAGTTTCGGTTTCGGTTTCGGTTTCGGCCGAAACTGAGACTGTTGCCGAAATTCGGTTTCGGTTTCGGTTTCGGTCGTAAAAACCAGTTTCGGTCGGACACTAATGATGAGGTTAGTAATTTTCTCCTTGTACTCATCCACTCAGCACTACTTCTTTGCAAATGGGTCGACCTTTCAAGCTCCTCTCTTTCAGCACAAGACAACTTTAAATCGGCTAAAAAAGATGGCTTGGCTTTCTCATATAATTCTGGACTCAGATCAGGTTTTTCGCAGTTTGGTCCATAGTGAGCGTCTTTCGATACAGTGTTGTGGCTTTTTTTCAATCTTAATTTAGGTTTAGCAATTAAACGGTTTCTACGATTACAATTTTCCACTTTCGCGATCAAAGGAATCGGACTACATTTAAATATGACTTCATGAGTTTTACTATGAATCGATCCCGTATTAAAAGACACAACAGCAGCTGCGCATCGGCCCGCATAAGAACCACGGGAAGAATAATTTACACGCTTACCCCCAACTAATTTGGCAATTACTCCGTTAAAACTTTCAACTATATTACTTGTGCAATTATGAATTAAACTTCTAGAATGATATGACAGTCTTTTACTTAAAATTTCTACCGCGTCCATTAATCCGCATCCAACAATTGTTGGAAGTAATCCAACAGGTTCTATTCGACGAGTATCAGGTCTACAGAAATACTCCTTGCAATGTTGGTGATTACCAAATACGTGTTGTGGACCATTTAGGATATCTTCACTAAGATTTTTTATTTTTTCTTCGAGTGACTGATTTTGATCCGCCCAATATTTAATCGCGCATTTTACACCCGTTCTTAAACGCAAATACCTTTCTTTTAGGAATTTCCGCAATTCGCAAGGATACTTAGTGTCTTTTGACAGTTTCTCCAAGCTATTGCAGTAGTTTCGTAAAAGATGATTTTTGCATTCAATTTTCTCTACTATTAAATTATCGTACGGACGCGAATCTAATATTTTTTTATAAGTACTAGAATCGCCGTCTGCTACAAATTTATTATAAATTACACCGTGATCAACAATGGAACGTTTAAACCCCTCAACTATTATGGTCGATTCCATCCCGGTAGATGATCCTGAATAATTCTTGAAACAATGGTGTTCCGGGGGCTGACTGTTGTTCTTTGCGGCTCGTGCACAGACTACGCAGTATTTATTTTTAACTCCAAAAAACAATACTTTATTAGTTTTAATGCCAATTATCGCAGCTGCGCCGGATAAGGCGGAAAAATTCTTACCATAAGATCTCTTCCTCCAACAACCGTCAACAGCAACAGATATTAATGGTGTACCATTTTTATCCACACCACCTATAGACTGCGTACTCTGCTTCTTCCTTGACAGCTTCTGCCATGGAATGTGTTGCTGTCTTTTCCCACCAATCGCAAACCGTATTATTAATTTCATTGTATAATGAAGGTGACATGATTGGTAACGGTTACTACGGCAGTTAATGTTTTTAACTGAGAGTAGCTCCCACCAGATGATATGATACCAGATACAATTTGATGATTCACTTCCATGCTATCTTCTTTCTTTTCAACCAAACACACAGTAAACTTCATACTACACATACTGAGTTTTGAGTCCAGACCAACTTTTAATTCACCTATTATACTGAGGTAACTTAACTTACAATCCATTGGACCGTGGTCCCCTATGGCCTGAAGAGCTTTATAAAAAAAAGAAATATCTATTACTCTACGCCCAACTTCCACTTCATCCACCTTTCCCTCTTGACTGTTTTCAATACCTAGTTCCTGTAAAGAAAGATAATGGCTTTATTTTTTTTTATAAAAAATAATTAAAAAAGAATGGGCCAAATTTCTTCAAACATAGCTAAGAACTCCCTTAGAATACATCTTTGAAACACATAACACTAGATCAAAATCTTGAACGTTTTATATAAATAAACGTAATAAAAACTGGTTGTTTGTAAAGTCGGTTCAGGACAATAATTTTAATAAAAAAAGCTGTTGTTTCATTTTTAACCTTATTAATATTCCTGTTAACATAAAAAATAGCTAAACATGTTGTTTAGCGTTTTCATGCATTTTCCTAATGTCGGCCGGGTGGCCGATATTGGGATTTATCAATAAATAAAGATCCCTAACCTCGACCCTGCGATTATTTCATAAAAAAGACAAGTAAATGTAAAAACCTTGGTTTTTCTTCAATAAAAAACAATATAAAATACCATAGGTATGTTTAATTCCATTTAAATACTAACTAACTCAATGCGCTCGCAACCGGGATTTGACTCGCCACTGCCACTAAACGACACAAGTCGGTACCGGCGCGTGCTCTATTGCCAACTGAACGTTCAAATATTGAAGCACCCGCACCAAAATATGGATTATTCGCATATAGAGTCGCTTTTTGAATAAAAACTATTATAATTTTAGGGTTATTTTAATAGTTAGGGTAAGTGCTCCAGTGAATTAACACCCACCAGTGAATGAACAAAACACACTTTTTTCAATATAATAAGAAATCTAAGCTTTTCTACTCAAGCCAGTATTTTTTTCTCAATCGAAACATTATATTACGTCAACTGAACACACAGGTATTTGCCTGTGACCTATAGTTTCAAAATCGCGACCGCCTAAAATGAAAGTATTCTGTCGTATTTTTGATTGTATGGAGCAGAATTTAGGGCATTGCTGAGACTTCGTGTTTTGATATTCACTTTGTAGACACTATAAGTGTGATAGTGTTAACAAAATTTGATAGTAGGATGTAAAAAGAACTGTTTTATCTTACAAAAAGCAGATTGCATAAATTTTAATTATCATAAATAAATTATAGGGGTGTTCGATAATTGGATCACGAAATTGAAGAAAATCTAGTCAATGAACACACAGTTTTAAGCATTTGGCATCTTAGCCTTAATGCAGTTGGCTAATTTTTTGTACACAACTTTTATAAACGGTTGTCAATTTTTTGACCAATATTCGAACGAGGTGTTCTTTTATTATTACCAGTTTATCCTCCATACCTAGCCTGATATCTTCAGTAACTTTTAGAAGTGCAGTAATAGTACTGTGCCCAGGACGAAAACCAGACGGAGTGAACTGATTAAATAAAATAAATAAAGATCTCCACATATAAGTGCCTTTCAGCTAAAACGACCATGGAAAGACAGCAAAATGCAAGCTAAAAAGAAATTAATAAATAATGATGACATATAGAACCAATCTTCTATTATAGAAATATAATAGTTTAGAAGAGAAAGGAGAATCTAACATGGAAGTGATGAATAATAATATTAAATATTTTATAATAATAATCCAGTATTAATATTATGTTTTAAGCATTTGGCATCTTAGCCTTACGGTCTGCCCGAGGGGCTATGCGAATGGGTTGCTAGCTTCTTGTCCAGCAGAAGCATTAGAGCCGTTGCAGATGGCAGTTGCTCCGATAGCATGGACATCAATGCTGGCGTCCCGCAGGGTTCTGTATTGTCCCCGACGCTGTTTCTGCTGCATGTTAATGATATGTTGTATAATGACAGCATTCATTGTTATGCGGACGACAGCACCGGGGACACTTATTACACGGGCCGCGCAAATATCCCTCGTTCTTTGGTGGAGGAGAGCCGCGAACAACTTGTGTCGCAAATTGAGAGCACACTAAGTAGAGTGTCCGACTGGGGGCGACAGAACTTAGTGCGATTTAACCCCTCTAAGACACAAGTCTGCGCGTTCACCGCTAAGAAAACCCCATTTGCTGTGGCTCCACACTTCGAAAACACACCCCTCACCATCGCCAATAGTATTGGTATTCTAGGAGTTGACATCTCCAGCGACGTCCAGTTTCGATGTCATCTGGAGGGGAAGGTCAAGCTGGCATCGAAGAAACTAGGTGTGCTCAACAGGGCGAAACATTACTTCAACCCGCGGCAAAGACTTATACAAAGCTCAAGTTCGGCCGCATATGGAGTACTGTTGCCATCTATGGGCGGGAGCGCCTAGATACCAGCTTGCACCCTGTGACTCGATTCAAAGGCGTGCTGTGAGGATTGTTGACGATCCCAAACTGACAGACGGTTTAGAACCTTTAAGTCTGAGAAGAGATTTTGCGTCCCTTTGTGTGTTCTACCGTTTGTACAATGGGGTGTGTTCAGAGGAGTTGTTTGACATGATGCCCACGGCTTCCTTCTACAGTCGCACCGCTCGCCATCGACAGGGAATTCATCCTCACACTTTAGAACCGAAATGGTCACGTACTGTGCGGTTCCAGAGAAGTTTTCTTCCACGTACTATCAAGCTGTGGAATGAATTGCCTGTTGAGGTTTTCCCAGGAGACTACAGCATGGGGTTCTTCTAAAAGGGCTTGAAGAGGTTTTTACAGGGTCGGCAACGCGCATGTGATGCCTCCGGTGTTACAGGCGTCCATAGGCTGCGGTAACTGCTTTCCATCAGGCGGACCGTATGCTTGTTTTCCACCTTAGTGGTATAAAAAAAAATGTTAGATAGTTCTCTTTAGGTTATAAAATATCAAGTAACACGCAATTATAATAGTAATCATATCGTCTATTTAATATAATAAAAAAATATATATATTTACAATAACAATTACCCGAAATAAACTCTTACATAATAATTTATATATAGAACTGATATATAAAAGTGGTAGTTCATTCAATGGGTTTCAAAAGGTTTATTCACTGGATTTTTTTGTTCATTCTCTGGTGATTTGTGTGTTCAATGCTGATAGTTATTGAGATAACCTGCATTTTATACAAATATACCCCATATTTGTATAAAATGCAGATTATCTCAATAACTATCAGCATTTTTGCTAAAATTTGTATACTGTATCAATCATGAATAAATTGTGAACATAATAAAATAAAATATTTTTTGGTTAGGATCTCATAAGTAGCTGGCTGTAATTTTCAAAGTTTGGAATGCCCTTAAGGGTTCATTCAATGGAGCACTTACCCTATATTCCATTTTCTCGCAAAGGCCGATATTAGGAGGAGGCCGATACTAGAAGACTTCACCCTACTGAGATTTTGTCTTCGTCCATCACTAACTAGGTATTTTTTTTTTTTATACTACGTCGGGTGGCAGACAAGCATACGGCCCGCCTGATGTGAAGCGTTTACCGTAGCCATATTAACGCTGGCAACATAAAATATTGCTCGCGCGCCGCCACCCCCGCTGCCAATGCAGCATCTCCTTCCTTTCTGGTGACCTCACTCACTCGCAGGAAGACAACAGCCCTCAAGGAAACCGTTATTTGGCTGCGGTATTCTGTGAGGTGGAGGTACATTCCCCAGTCGGGTAGCTTACAATTACGCTCCCTACCTCTCTTTTCGCCAGAGCTTCGTTTGTCAGTCAGCAGGGTGTACCGCATGCAGGTGAATTTGGCTTTGGTTTAAAGATCTTGATGAACCACTTACACCCCAAGGTAGTTTGTTTATTTATGTAATAAGTCTACAAGAATTACGTATAACAACTTACGTCTATAGTGTGTAGTCTAAGCATAGCAGTGTTGCTTGGAGTCTCGGCCTGAAGGTTTTCTTTATTTTCAATACTGGAAATATTATTCATCATTATTATCCACTTTATAATTATTTTGTAATTTTTGTACAACACCAGACCCTAGGCGCGTCGCGTCTCTTTGGCGGTAAGTATGTCGACAAAGCCGCGTGCCCGTGCTATTTCTGTTATGAAACATACCTACTTCCACAATCTGATATTTAGACAATAATGATGAACATGAAAACGAATACTAGGTAGAAATTGACTTTATTACTTATAATACAAACCAATATTTACATGCTATTGTATATGTCTGAATCAAGCGATCTAAATCATATGACATAGGTATTGTATTAGCTTTGTAATGTACCCTGTTCAAATGAAAATAAATTATATTATTATTACTACTTAGACAGGATAAGCACACAAATAAAACTAGAATTTTTACATGACACTTTCACAGAAATCTCGTAATTTTTTTCTAGGTAGGTATTTAGGACAAGACGTAGTAAAGTAGGCAGATAAATAAATAAGTAGGAAGGAACTTACATTTTTTCCGAGATCTTTTGGCTTTCATATTTTTATAATGCGTACTAAACTTTCTTTTCCCTGGCAAATTCAAATTCAATCAGTCCTGCGAAAAAAACCCTCGATTACCGACTAGATACGTTTATGATATTGGCTATAGCATGTTGAAATCATATTTCAAGCCTGAATTGATACATATTTTACAAGGTTCATAAAATAACCTACTCAACAAAGTATCTAATTCATTCTTTGTATTTTTTACGATTTATATACATTCATTATATTGGTAAATTAGTTATACTTACAGTTTTTCACAAAAAACACAAATTCACAACACGTAATTTTGCTGGAGCATCCGACGCGCGTGGTGTCACCTTGACATATAAAAACACACTGGCGAATTAGTGGCGAGCGACGCTGGGTACTAATTCGTAATATCGGAATGTGCGTCATTTTTCATACATTTTTCTATGGAGAATTTACGTAAAACATATCTAGATTTTAGGGCTTTAAAAGAGGAAGTCTTTGTTTGTAAAGGTACAAAAAAAAAGTATATGTTATATTTATTGGTTTCTTCAGTGTTCAAAAAGTGTTTCTTTTTATCAATTTGTGTTGATTTATTGGGTTAAATCTGAAAAATACGAAGGCATGTTTTTGCATTTTTTCTCAATTTTGTGCGTTTGTTGACCTTTATTATAAAACAACTATTAGATTTTAAGAGTTTAATATAATCATACAATATTTTTTGGTCTTTGATTGTAATATATACAAAT
This sequence comes from Hypsopygia costalis, assembly GCA_937001555.2. Taxonomy (NCBI): domain Eukaryota; kingdom Metazoa; phylum Arthropoda; class Insecta; order Lepidoptera; family Pyralidae; genus Hypsopygia; species Hypsopygia costalis. The sequence continues at coordinate 1,626,686 of OW443351.2, read as the reverse complement.
TATCATTGATATCAATCATATCTAAATAGGTTAAATTTGAAAAATCGTAACACTCTTTTCACAGTTTTCACGATCTGGCCCCTTAATGAACCACTTATACACCCAAATATAATATAATAGAAGAAGAAGAAGTAGAAGAAACATTTATTAATCCATAAATAACACACAATAAAGAAAAAAATACATATTTACAATAACAATAATTAAACTTATTCTAATAATAATATGTTATATCTCAGTATATTCACTGACAAATAATACGATCATAAAAGTGTTTCCTAATTACAGCTTCAAGGACAGTTGACTTGAAATATGTGACAATGCGGATAATAAAGAGCTATTTATTACCTTTCCTTGTATTATCTGTATGTAGTTCAAATACAGTAGGTAATAATTGGATATTTTCCTGTTGATATTCCGTGGTGTTTTTTAAATTGTTAATTACAAACATATCGACGGTCCCTACTTACAAAGCGACATGTCAAAAAGGGCAATTTTTTTATTGCATAAATTGCTATAGATTGTCCGTAAAAAACATTTTTTTTTAAAATTAATTGTGTATAATTAAAAACTATGAAATTAACTCATTTGTGCAATAATAATATTCTTTAACTACTGTTAACAATTAATGAAAATGAAGCATGACTACAGCGAGTCACGTGACTTCCGGCGAGCCGGCAGTGGGGCGAGGCGAGCCGAGAGCGGCCGAGCCATCGTCTCTTCACTTGGGCAGCGACATTCGAGCGTGATGGACAGTTCTCTTAGCATTATTCTTGTGCTAGTTAATTATTTAAATCATTAATTACCTCTTGTTGATTATAACGGTTTTGTTATACGGATACGTGATCCATATTTCTTTTTTAAAAAACGAATTCCAGTCCTGGTTTATAATACTACTATATCGTAGTACCTATAAGCAGACATGTCTGAAATGAAAAGAAATTGCCATTTTTGACATGTCGCTTTATACGTAGGAACCGTCGATATTGTCCTGTCTAATTAAGAGTAATATTAACTTGCATGATCGGTATAGATCAGGGGTCGTCGTCGTCGCTGTTAATCCCTATTCAACCCGCTGCTGGGATATGGATCTCCCCTCAATCGAAGAGGTTAGAGCATACTCCACCACGCTACTCAACTGCGGATTGGCGGAAGCCTGTGTTTTTAAGCCGCGGAAAGGTCGCTAACTTGGCTTAACGATTTAGATCTAATGATAGGTCAGGGGTAAACCTGAATGCTCCTGAAACGAACATCCGACATTTCAGGCGAAACTTATTTTTTCTGACGCGAAATTTGATCGAATTTGTTCGGTGGAGAGGATCTTTTTATTTAGCACGAAGTAATTTATTGTCTTGGAGGATCTCGATGTCGTCGTTTAAGCGTTTCAGTCTAATGAATTACGCAAATTAAGTGACATCGAAAGTGTCTTTGTGTGCCTAGATGAAAAACAGCGCCTTTGGCATTATTTTATTTATTATTATTATTATATTAACGCTCGCCACATAAAATATCGCTCGCGCGCCGCCACCCCCGCTGCTAACGCAGCAAATCCTTCTTTTCTGGTGACCTCACTCACTCGCAGGAACACAACAGCCCTCAAGGGAATTGTTATTTGGCTGCGGTATTCTGTGAGGTGGAGGTACATTCCCCAGTCGGGTAGCTTACAATTACGCTCCCTACCTCTCTTTTCGCCAGAGCTTCGTTTGCCAGTCAGTAGGGTGCACCGCGTACAGGTGAAGTTGGCTTTGGTTCAAAGATGCTGATGAACCACCCCAAAATTATGCATTATGCTGGGTTAAGACACACATGGGCTCTCTTACATTATATTTACCTACTATTGCGGGATGACGATAAGTGAGACCAGTTGCTGTTATCTTGATGTATATTGAATCTTAATGAACACTAACTTACATACAAACTTGCATGGTATTTATACTACTTTAACACAAAGGAAATTATTAGAGATGTCGAGATAGTTCCGTGTACGTGCTTCGATGGTTACATTTCTTTTTATAAGGCAAAATATGTATCCTTGTGCACTGCACGTACAACGTAAGAGTAGGTTGCTATCTCGATTACATAAGGCTTTGGTGATATCACGCCATACCTACTATATGTATTGAATTCTTTAATATTGTGTATTGTAAACGTGAGTCAATAAATGAGTTCCTACTTATTCTAACCTGTCTATGGATGGGTTTATTTCCCGGTCTACAGCAAGTTATTTATAATTCTACTATTTTTACGCAGGTAATAATCAGATTGATGACACCACTGCGAGACGATTGGAGATGACACAACACACACAGCAATGGCCGTTTGCTTCTATTTAAACAAGAGCTTACTGAACAGGGACGATAGGCAAATAACACAGGCGAAATCTAGTATAGCTATTGATTGTGTAATGGAGATTTAGCGGTCGTCAAATAATAATATGGGCAATGTGAGTTTGAGATAGAATACCGATTCATCATCAAATCGAATCAATCGATCATCAATCGAAAATATACTAATATGTATTGCCAGAGTTTTAGATGCGCCATATCGAAACATCATCCATACAGATCCATTTCGATTTGCCAGAGTTTGATTAGCGAATCAGTTAGTATTATCATTTGAGGTGCAAAAAATACCGCTATTGGTTAGTGAATTAAAACAGCAGTGTACTGTATCGTATGAGCTTATTAAGAAAGCTTTGAGTTTCGACAAGAAAGGTTACCCAAAATGCATTATAACATTAGGGTATTCCCTATGTAATTTTCCCGTGTTATACTGTAGTATAAACGGCAATCGTCTTTTTATGCCCCCGCACAAGACAAACATTTGTGTGCGTGGACATGTCTGTTTGTCTTGGTCTGGGTGTTTTCTATATATTATAAGTATGTATTTATAAACACATGTATTTAAGTATAATAATAGTTATCTAATACCCAAAGTACAAGCTTTGCTTAGTTTGCGACTAGATGGCAGTAATATGACCTGGAATATTTATTTATTTGTATCCAGAAAAAATCGAACTTTCTACCAAAGCTTTCGATTTTAATTTCCGAGTAAATCCTATATATTTGGATATCGTAAATCAAGATGAGTATCTTAAACTTTACTAAGTATATTCTGATTTTTCTGTTAAAGCACTTTCTTATTTGTCAATGCGGTAAATACGGAGCACCGCATCTATAGTATCTAACTCATACTTACAATTAAATTACATTAATATTAATTTGCAATGCATTGATTAGATATACAGAACCAAAGTCTATGGAATATTTATATTATATTTTCCCCCCGATGTAATTCGAATTTGTAGATCTTGATGGACAGATAGGATGTTATATCCGCCTATAAGTCTCTTTAAAAAAAGTAATAAAGTGTATATAACTAAATAACTGTATACGCTGTAATTCTTACGTTCCGTTGCCTATATTATGATATATTACCGCTTTGACAAATGAGGATATTATTAGAATAGATTATAATAATTGGAAATAATCTAGTTTTTTTAATGTCCTTCTACTAAAATGTTTTCTTAATTTTTAGAAAATATATTTGGGTGTTTGTGGATTGTCGTAATTAATACACGCTATGCGTATTTCTACTGACGTAATCGCATAATGGTGTTGCCATACCTGTATTTTTTGTATAGGCAATCAACGTCTGTAAAAAATACGAATTGAACTCGAATGTACAAACGCCCTTAGGATTATTTATGTTTTGTTTTTTTACAACGATTTGTTAAACGAATATAATTTATGAACAAGTGAGTGTGATTTGAGAATGTAAGTGCCATGCCCTAGTGCTTTATAATGTAACCTGTAGGTCCTAATGTAAGTGCTAACTTAGAAGACCTAACTTGGAATATTTTAGACTTAGAAATTGATATCTAAAACTGACCTAACTTGAAATATATTAGACTTAGAAATTTATATCTAAAACTATATTGCTTTAAAACAGGTTTCAAAATCATTATTTTTATAACTGAAAAATAATGGTTTTAACCTATTTTCGGAGTGGAATCTATATCCAGCTGCCTTTATCGTTTATCTATATACAACTTAAGACGTGTAGGCGTAGAGGGCAATGTTAATGTTAAAGTGAAAAAAAACCGGTGATTTAAACCGGAATCAATATGACTTTGATCTGTGATCAAAAACACATAAAAAGCTATTCTGATGTGGAGAAATGGTTTAGCTGGTTTCAGATTTTAACTAGGTTTTCAAGTTTTCTTTAACAAGTTAACAGTAACTATTATAGACATCTGTAGAGATAACTCTAATCATGAAAAACTATTTAACGATCATGAAAAGGTTGGAATTAGAATAAATTATAAAGAAATCCTAGTTATGTCGGATTAAATTCTCTATAGTAGGTGATAATTGGGTATTTTAAAAATGACATTGCTATCTAGAAATGGGCAAAATGCCGGGCATATACGATAAATGTCCAAAAAGTACTTATAAATTCCCTATTTATTGGGCTATATCCACTAGGCATATATTGGGCATTCACAGATACTTACTGGGCACTTACTGTAAATGCCTAGTTTTTATAGCATTTTGCCCATCTCTGTTCATATGTCTTTTTTATTGTGATTGCAATGACAGTAAAAACAAATGTGAAGTTCAATTGATGGTGGAAAGGTAGAAACAAATCGTGGATTATTTCTAAACGTCGTCGTTCTATTCAGTTTTTTTCGTTCTAGTACGGCATTCGTTCTAGACGTTGAATAAAAACAGGACGTGTTTTCGTGTATCGTATCTCTGTTTGTGTGGCAATTTCTCGTATAAGCAATAATTTTAACATATTTGCTTTTGTATAGGTGCAAATATTTAGATTTATGTCTTCGTATATATTATGTTAATTGTTAATATTACGTGTTCAAGTCCCGTAAAATTTTGAAAAATACACCATAGTGGGAGAAACTAATTTATAAATGAGTATTCTCATATGAAATCTATTCTATTGTGAAAATTATTATTTTATTTTTTCACACTATCTTTTTTGGTGACGTCATTAATTTAATGAAAATAAAATAATAATACATAATGTAATTTAGTAATTTTATACTGTATTAGTCAAATATTGTATTGTTTTGAAATTACAAGTTGCGGTATCGTGTTGTGGCATTCGTAAAAAGTAAAACGCGTTTTCTAGCAACACTAACAGACCAGAAGAGTCGACACATGTTGATCGACAGTGATCTACTGTTGATCTAGACATGTTGATCAACAATGTTACACAGTTGTTGTTGGTTAAGACAGAGGTTCCCAATTTTTTTCTGCCATGGAACTATAATTGATTATACTTTTCCTAGCGGAACCCTAGCAACTGTAATTATTATATAGGGCCTAACTAGTAATTTTTTTACAACGAATGTTTTGTTAATTTTTGGACGGATCGCGGAACCGTTATGGCCCTTCCCCGGAACTCCAGGGTTCCGCGGACCACCTTTCGGGAAACCTTGGGTTGAGCAGTGATCAACTATATGTCCATACAGGGACAAACCCTCCACCTCCCATAGCTCCACCGACCTCGCGGTCATATGAGCCGAATTGCGGGAGATGCACTTTGCTCTGAGGCTCTTTGGTGCCGCAGGCAATTTATTTGCCCATACAATGCTAAATAAACTCATTCATTTATCCATGCCATAAACATTCTTTCATATCAACGCGGTTACACACTATTTATGCTTTTTGTATGACCCAACCGTTGATCGCCTTCGATTTGTTTCGACTCTAGGGCGAAATTCCCTATAATTCGTTATATTTACAACACTCCGCGTTATGAAAGCCAAACTAAAGTCAAAATTCGCGTATACCATAAATTATTAACCATTACGACTCCCGATAATTAACAAAAGCCACATCTGGATGCCAATGTAACCTAAATAAAGAGCTAAAATGTTGATAATTTATATATACCTGAAAATATATTTTATCATTAAAATATCTCGGCTGCTAATATTATGGTACGCCTCATCAAGTATAGATTGTATTAAGTAATTAATAATAACTTAAAAACAAATGATTATGTGTAAGTCTAGATGAAGGATTGAATTAAATAAAGTGGACCGTCTGGTAACAGAGTTAGTATATAAAAAAATTGGTTGTCTTCAAAGTTGGTTTTTGGACGATAATTTTACGTTATAACGTCATAAGAAAACATCGGCCGATGGAGTGGAAGAGAGATAAGTGCGTCACTCGAACGCTTCCCTTACACGCTCAGCTCAGGCGGAACGTGACAAAGAGTCATGCTTTTTCGTGCGCGCAGCTGGCGTTCATCGATGTATGTAAACGTTATCTTGTAAAAAAAAGTTACCTATAGTTCTCCAGTATATACCATATATTGGATATTTTATACTGGTTCGAGGATTCTACCAACCAAACGGATCGACTTCAATGCCAACGTAATTAAATTAAACTGTACGTGCGGATAATAACCATCAAATGGCGGATGGTGCGTAGAGCGACACGACAAATGCCATTGGTTATTTCACGTAAACATTTTGTGTATGTATGTTTTATGGCGTCGTGACGTTGTATTCAGTACCACGAATCATGCGCTACTTTGTCATCTCAAAATACTCAATACAAGATCATACAATCTCCATTTAGACTTCTAAATCATAAAAATAACTAACATAGTATTTAGTATATGAAAGTGCTATCAGTAATGTAGGTATTGTGCAAATTCTTCCCAATAGACCTAATTTTAATCTAGAGATTTAAGCGTGTAAAATTATTGAGGAATTGGGCTGACGTTCCACTGATACGAAGCGGTGATGAGCGGAGTGGGGCTGAGAAAAAAAGTGGTTTCCTATTGAATCGGAGCGGTGACCAGCTGCTTTGTTCCATCGCATCACTACATTTGTACACCTGAGCGGCCACGCTCCGTTTCGCTCGCCCTTGTACTGCTTTCACATTTTCATTTCTCCGGTATACTGTTTTTCAATTTGAATTTTAAGCCAGGTAATAGTTGAAACGCGGCATACTTTGTCTTTGCCTCAGTGGAACCACACCCTTATAGTAGCATAAAGGAGTCTTCGTGCAGGCTGTATGGACATCTATCCCTTTGCCTTATTAAATAGGTTTTCAGAAGTAGTGCCATCTGTGATTGTCATTTAGCAACTTCCATCTATTATTACAAAATGACTCTATAATATTTTCTGTATTGTCTTAGATTATTAATACTAGGAATTAGATGCCCAATGACGTACAAAAACTAAGCAGAATAATGTCCGCAGTAGACAGAAGATGACATAAATCTTACTTATGATCAATATCAAAAGAAACTATAAGTTTTTAACATGCATTGTAAATTCACCCTTATGCTTTCGGTTTAATATTTACAATTCAGACTAGTTCTGATGTCAGTTATATAAAAACAATGATAGACAAACACATTCATTCATTTGAAAATAATGTCAAATATGGAATCGTTCGAATATGGTAAAGTGAAAGTCATAATGTTATAATAAAACACTTTTGTACTGTTCCACGTAATTACATTTATCTTTATAGACCCGTTTCGCCGCTAACGCGTTATGATTTACTAGAAAAAAAAAATATTTAGTTAAAACACAAACACCATTTGCTTACCTTGATAATGCATTAACGGTGAAACCGGTCGGTAAAATTAAATGTAATTACGTGGAACAATACAAGTGCTTTATTATAACATTATAATAATAATGTTCCACCAAGTGACAACAATCAACCGTATCAACTTTAAATGAAAGTGTTTCCAGATCGTTTCAGTCAGAACTGTTTCAGTGAGGACATTTAATGGGTGTTGATTGTGCATCTAGTTCTAGTATCAATGATCGAAATTATTGTATATTTTATGTGCAGTAAAGAAAATATAGGATTAACGCCATCTAGTAATAATAAATGGAACTATTTTTAACGTGTCACCTCTATCTTATGAGCCAATAGTGATCTTCCCTCCGTACCATGTATGTGATAAAATAAACTAATTCTTTATAGCAACACTCGTAGGTGTACCTTTCTTTGAAAATTATTTACATTGTACTGTATTTACAAACTGTATTAATTATAACTTATACAGAAACTGTATGTCAAGAAAAAAAAAATATTTAAAATATTTTATTTAATATTTGGCGTCAAATATGTGATTTTTTTTGTTATTTTTTATAAATTTTGTATTTATGTTAAATTAATTTACGAAATTATTGTTTTTGTGAAATTAATTTTCTTGATATTTACAGAGAAATAGCTATATTTTTGTATGTTTGAGGCGTAGAATAAGAAATATAGGAATTAACTCTTGTAATATTTTTTTTTATATGTAATAATTTCGGTTGTATATAACTTAGCCGTTTCGAAATTCTCACAATTGTGTGCTTTTTTTTATTAATTATTTAATGATTTTTATGTATTTTGTTGTTATTAAGTCTTTATTTATTCTAATAAATGATTTTTTTAAATTACTTTTATTTTATTTTCTTTGCATCCGAAGTAGAAGTAACATTTAAGCAAACGTCAAGTACAGTTTTTAAATGTTTTAGACATTATGATACTGGTGAAGTTAAATTATTAAAATCGTTACAAAGAGCAAGTTTCCATTTGGCCTAAACAATTAGTTTTAATTAATATTTCTCTTTGCTTATTAAAATAAATAGATTACTATTAGCACTCGCGTATTTTAGGCATATTTTTTTTTGTCTGATGAAGATAAAAGCTTTTAAAGCATTAAAGAACGCATCCGTAATGCTCTTATCTCTGTGATCCAGCCCAAAACAAATGCACACGAAGGTTTGTCTTGTCCCCCGCTATCATCAACGAATGCACGTCGATGCTCGGTACTAAAGCCATTGCTAGCGATTCGACTAACTCCATAATGATGATCTCCTACTAAGAAGTCAAAGTCAAAGTCAAAATTCTTTATTCTGTGGGCCCTCGCGGGCATTTAGACACGCCTTTTACAATTAGGTATATATTTTTTTATCTACCAGCATTTCGGAATGACCATTGACGAGAAGAAAAGAGCCCATTTAGTCTAAATCATTTGCGTCTAAAATACGCGAGCGGTCAGTGCTTTTTGCTAGTTTTTTGTTCGCGTACGATCATATCAACGTACACAAACCGACGAAATTGAGAAGAACTCTCATGTTGTGAATTTATAAGACGCGTGTTACATATCAAATTATGTGGCTTACTTGCTCACATTTTGAAGTGAGCTACCCGGCTAATTTGGATATGTAATACGCGTTTGGTAAATTCAGAATATGAAACTTTTTCTCAATTTGGTCGGCTTGTACACGTTAACACGTTCGAATGTGAACAAAAAACTCGCATTTAGCTTTTTATATAATATCCCTATGTATATATATATATATAACAGAGTGCTTTACATTTAAATTTAAATTTAATTTATATTTAAAGTAAAACTAAAAATTTTATAACATATTATAGCCAAAGCTTATGCAATATTGTTGCTTTATTTTTCATATTTAGCTAGTAGAATGAGTGATAATAATAATGAAGTTCCAATTGTGTAGTCCCTAGGCTGAGTCATTATAATGCATCTGTGTAAATTCTACAAAGGAATAGTCTTAAGGAGATTGCCCATTCGTGTATGGATAAAAGTACCTAATAATAATAAAATTGTCGTGACAGCACCAAATAATCTTCATTTATTTCTATATAATCACTACAAATGATTTTAGATACGTTATAGAAAGTTTGGAGAGTATTGTTTTCCGAAGTTCAGAAATATTTAAAAGAAATAAAATACGTTTGATTTAACATTATGTTATAATATACCACAGTATAAGTAGAGAGTACTACATAAACATACATCCAGAGAATTAGCAGTCTAAATTCTCTTTTCACATGTACACTGTACATATATATAGCTACGGTACAGTTATGTATTTTAGAAAACCTTGCCTTCAAACCCATACAATTATAGAAAAAAAGTATAGTACATACCTATGACAAATATAGTACGAAATACGTATTTTACTTACGCAAATATTGTAAATAAACTGATTTATTCTTTTAAATTATTGTTTTATTTTCCTAATGCAGTAACAACACAATAATCGCCATAAATTAAAATTCCATCCACATTATTGGCGATCTACCACAGTACGTTTCCTAGACATTTTATACCACGAACTGTGAAATTGTGGAATCAACTTCCCTCACGGTACATGGTATATCCGAACAATTACCACATGGGAGCCTTCAAGAACAGTCTATGGCCGGAATTGCTTCGAAAAAAGGCTGGTACGGCCGTGCCGCTTTTTGTTCGACTTGGCGGGGGCACTGTCGTGCCAGCAGATATTTCCTTTGAAAGGCTGGCAACGGATTAGTGACCCCTTGGTGTTGCTAATCTCCATGCATGCCGGTGATTGCTTCCTATCAGGTGACCCACATGCTCGTTTGTCCCCCCCCCCCCCCCCCCCTCCCTCTTATATAAAAAAATATTGTTATCGACGACAATATCAGCTTGAATGAACAAGGTATCAATATATTCGTTATTATGGTCCAGGTAACACTGACTACATTTTAGCCGACATCAACAATAGGTGTGTTTTTTTTTTTTGCCTTTTTGTGTTTTTTTCCGTAGTCGTGTTACAGTTTTAAACATTTTCTTGTAGAATTGTTGGTACCTCACCATCCTGTCTAAAATCAAGCCGATAGAGCTCTCCTATGCTGTCCACTCCATACAAATTCCTATGTTGTCCACTCCATGCAAATGTCGCGTCGTTTACATAAGTATAAACAATGACGTCTGCGCCAAGCATGTGTGCGTACGGCGCCATACAAACTGTTCAAGATTCGTCTCGGAGGGAGGTGAGGACGATATCTGAGAACGACTGGGAATGGCCATACTGTACGTAGTACTATTACTTATACCCATCCTAAGCGATCTGTATCCCTCAACACTCTGCAACTTTCCTGAGGTCGTCGCTCCGGAGGACTCCTTAATAGATGTGGGGGTCGAACCACACTGAGTCCTCCAGTACGGTGTCGCCACTCTAAAACCTTTCTAACCCAACGGTTGTCGGTTCTACGAGCAATGTGGCCGGAGCATATTCTATAAATTCATTGCAACTCGTTGGGTATCATGAATAAAAAGAATACCTAACTACCTATTTGTTATATTTTCGTCCCAAATATTATGAGGAAACATCCTGTTTTAATGTACAAATAACAAACAACTCTATTATCCTAACTCAATGCGAACAGATTCTGTTGTCTACATAATACATACTAGCAGCACAGAATAATATACCTAGCGGGCCTGTATGAATGATGATTATTGTAACAAACAAGTAGCCTAGGCCATCCCAGGCCTATAGGAGGGGCGTCAGGCGCGTGGTGCGCGAAGAGGTTTTCTCAGGAGACTACACTATTTCTACTTAAGTAGATATCGCCGGTTCTCGGCAGTTGGACCCCATAGGCAATAAGAGGCAAGTAAGTGAATGATTCATATCTTGTGTTACTCATTCTTTCTCAGACATCACCCGAACTATACACACGCTATACACACGTATTACGATGTTAACTAATTCTCACCGATGCGATGGCTACTACGTATTATTATTATTATCGAAGTCGTCACGTCTTGTTCACCCAATCGAGTGAGTAATGAGCAAGTAGATAAAAACAGTAGCTCAATTTTATTCAATTGTTCGCATAATATACCCAGCGTCGAACTGGCCATATAGTCGAGGTAGCATTTACCAGCCGGGCCCCAGCCTGCGTGGGCCCCCCACGGGCCTGGCTTGCGGGGCATGCGGCACCCGTAGGATAATATACCATCTATCATCATCTAGTCTCGGGCCCCGGGCTTGTCAGCCACCCGGGCCCTTCTGGCCCAGTCCGACCCTGAATATACCTACCTCTATATATAAAGACGAGCTCGGCAGTCGAATGGTTAGCAATGGCCACTTTGACTCCGAGGTCGCGGGTTCGATTCCCGTACAAAACAAACATTTGTGTGCATGAACATGTCTGTTTGTCTTGGTCTGGGTGTTTTCTATGTATTATAAGTAAGTATGTATTTACAAAAATATATGTATTTAATTATATTTATCAGTTGTCTAGTACCCATAACACAAGCTTTGTGCTTAATTTGGGACTAGATGGCGCTGTGTACATTGTCCAGAAATATTAAATATTTATTTATATTAAATTCCTACTAATTAATTATACATACTTAGCGTATTATTTAAGCTGCCCGACTGGAGAAGCCCCAACGGATCGGCGATCCCTGGGTGTTCTGATCTCCGTGGCCGGTGGTACCTAATTGTTGTCCATCAGGTGACCCACATGCTCGTTTACCCCCCTAAGACATAAAAATGTTAGATTTTTGCTAAATATTCGGTGGTTATCTGCTTCAGCTTCGGCGGTAGGGATTCTGGTCAAGATAAGGTTAAATATATTTTGAAAAAACCGGACAAGTGCGAGTCGGACTCGCCCACCGAGGGTTCCGTAGGTACGTAGTATCATTATTAAATTTGTTATTTTTCATTATAAATAAGAAATAATGCGTCGAAAAAAATAAATAAAATATATTTCGCAATGTGTACATCAAGCCCTTTCATATGATACCCCATTTGAACTAGTAGTTTCAATTTGAAATTTCGACACCCTATAAAAATATAGACCCCCTATTTTTTAAGATCTATTTACAAATGTATAGTTTTGAGATTTATTCCTGTACTTGTAGTCTATAACGATGTTACTTGCCAAATTTCATAGTTCTAGGTCAACGGCAAGTACCCTATAGGTTTTGATTCCCTTGAGTGTGTCGAAATATGCGTTTTTTGCTGAATAAACGGCCGTAACTTTTTTCTACATAAACTTAGCAGTTTGATTTTTTTTTAACTTCATGGGACCGTAGACCTGAGTATACAGTTAAAATTTCAGCTTGATAACTCCACGCATTCTCGACATAGAAATTCTTGACAGACAGACAGACAGACAGACAGACAGACAGACAGACAGACGGACAACAAAGTGATCTTATAAGGGTTCCGTTTTTCCTTTTGAGGTTCGGAACCCTAAAAATGGAAAAATTCACCTGCTCCCCCTAGGTGGGATTTGGACCCACGACCTCTCGATAACCGTTCGAGTGCTCTTCCAACTGAGCTACCAGGAAGTGTAATTACTTAATAGGTTGATGACAGTAGAAATATATGATGCAAAAATTCGTCAGCAACACAAACCTTCCTGGTAGCTCAGTTGGAAGAGCACTCGACCGGTCATCGAGAGGTCGTGGGTTCAGGTGAATTTTTCAAAATATATTTATCTGGCAAGTTGGCCAAGACAACTATTTAAATAATAAGATAAGGTAAACTTTGAGCTACTGCAAAATATATTAGAATCCATTGTTTACACTATGAACCATAGGATATCAGACGGATTCGTTTACCGTTTAGGTACTCGGTGCAGGAAAACATTGTGGACACGACGTGATGAAGTAATGGCTATTTCCATAACAGGACGAGGGACGAGGTGACGCTGGCCGGCCAACGATAACCAGTGATTTACGGTTTAAATACATTTAATGAAGTGCAGTTTACGAGATAGTGTTGTGAGTTATTTAATATCTTTGGTGAGTTAATATTTTTTTATATATTCTTTATGAATCCCATTATATTACATTTTTTACTACGTAGGGTGGCAGACATCCATACGACCCGCCTGATGTGAAGCGGTTACCGTAGCCATATTAACACTCGCAATATAAAATATCACTCGCGCGCCGCCACCCCCACTGCCAACGCAGTATCTCCTTCCTTTCTGGTGACCACACTCGTTTCTGCACAATTTACACAGCGCCATCTAGTCCCAAATTAGAAATATTTATTTAGTTATTATTTACTGTCCTTGAAGCGTCCCATGTCAAATGTGGTCGGAAACATTGCGGTGGTTGTTTCCACAATTTCACCGTTTGTGGTATGAAATTGGGGTGTAAGTGGTTCATCAACATCTCTGAACCAAAGCCAAATTCACCTGCACGCGGTGCAGCCTGCTGACTGACAAACGAAGCTCTGGCGAAGAGAGGTAGGGAGCGTAATTGTAAGCTACCCGACTGGGGAATGCACCTCCACCTCACAAAATACCCCAAAAATTGTAGGTTGATTCCTATTTCTGTGGTTAAAATTGCTAATTACATCAAGGAAAATACATAATATTAACTATTTAGGTAATTATTTTTCCCGCATGACGACATTACTAGTCATAAATGGATATGAACGTCTAAAAATTATCTATTCTATTTTTTTTCATAGAGTGGACATCGAAATGGCGCCACTTTCTCTGAAGGTGGTTCAAGATGACGGTGCGGTCACTCGCAAAGTGAAGCTGGACTCCAAAACTAACGTGCACGATGCCTTGGGCATCATTAAGGAGAAATTTATGACCCCAGACGATGGAAAAGGTAGTATAAATTGTATAAACGGGATTACGCCTGCCAGAAATAGAATAGCAATTATGTTGAAATACAATTTGCGTGTCTAATAGTGACAGTGAAGCTTTTATTGTACAATAAAAGAAATAATATTATTATGTAATGTACAAAGAAATAATATTTCTAAAATAATAATATATATTATATAGTTTGGGACTAGGTAGCAGTGTCGTAATTTGTCCAGGAATATTTATTTATTTTGTGGGCATATACATGTTCGTCTCTCTTTGGGTATTTCCTATGTATTATTATATAAGTATTTACAAAAAAGAAGTATCAATCAATCAATTAATCAATCAATCATTTATTTGTCAATACAGTAAATCGAGATATAGGTCTTATGTTTAATACATTTTTGTTCCTTGTATTGAGCCTGCATGCAGGCGTACACATTTTTAAATTATTAATTTAATGTCTATTAGAGTTGATTACAATATAATTTAAGGATGTCACAAATAAATAATAAAAAATAAATAAAAAGGAAAATTCAATTACAATAAAATTAACAAATAAATTTATACAAGTCAAGTAAGCTTGCTTATATATGAATTACAATTAGTCGAGATTCTTAAGTTCACAAAATTCTTTGACACTGTAGAAGCGATGCAAATGGTTTAAAATCCAGGTCGTTATGCGAGATTTAAAATAATTTACATTTAACAACTTTAAGTGATGGCAGAGCGTTGGCAGCGTGGCAGAGTGAAATACACATGTTATACACATTATTACAGTAGACGTATAATAAGTACTTATATTTATCTATCAGTTATCTAATACCCATGAACAAAAAAACGTTTGCTTAGTTAATATGTACGTAATTCAGAATTCCTTCAATCCAGAATACGGTCTATTCCTGACATCAGCGGATAATGATTTGTCGGGCGTGTGGCTTGAGGGTCACCGCTGCCTGGACTACTACATGCTGCGGGACGGAGACCAGCTCTACTATCTCTGCAGGACAAGGAACCTTCGTGTTCGGATGTTAGACGGTGAGTACTGTAAATAATCTTTGGGAGATACGTGACTATCTTGGCAATAATCTTTAGAGGTTGGAATATTTTGGGGTGTAAGTGGTTTGAACCAAAGCCAGACTCACCTGTACGTGGTGCACCCTGCTGACTGACAAACGAGGCTCTGGCGAAAAGGTAGGGAGCGTAATTGTAAGCTGCCCGACTGGAAGTACCTCGACTTCACAGAATACCGCAGCCAAATAACAATTCCCTTGAGAGTTGTTGTGTTCCTGCGAGTCAGTGAGGTCACCAGAAAGGAAGGAGCCCTCCCGCAAGGGGGGGTTCATGTTGCGGTTACCGCTTCACATCAGGCGGGCCGTGTGCTTGTATGCCACCTGACGTAGTTTATAAAAAAAAAATATGGCTGGTTTTAACCATAGCCAGTGCACCGGTTAACCATAGAATAAAATAACGAGGTTATGACAGCTTGTATTAATTAGCTTAATGAGGCTCTGACAAAAATAGAGGTAGCTTAGGGCATAGCGTACTCAAGGTGACAAGGTAGCTTGTAATGGTGAAAGAATTTTTCAAATCGGCACAGTAGTTTTTGAGTTTATTCATTACAAACATACACACAAAAATACAAATCTTTCCTCTTTATAATAGTAGTGTAGAAGTGTAGATGTAGACAGGGGCCGGCTTTTAGAAAACCTCATGGGTGCTCGTGCTCATTTGATGACTCGAAAAAGTGTGAAACCCACAAACACCCAGACCCAACACAAATATCTGTTTCTTCGACAAACATTTGTGTTGGTGCGGGAATCTTGCGTCTCAACCGGCGTTCTAAACCACTGCGCTAAACGGGTTGTCGAGTAATGAAAAACGCCCATCCCTAAGAGGCGATTACTGATCTGTTTCTTAATGTCTATTCTCAGGGGTGCTCGGCACCCACTGTTTATTTCTCGTGGGTGCTCGAGCGCCCGAGCACCCACGGAGTCGGCGCCCTGGATGTAGATAGTGTAGTGTAGATTATTAGCTACGCTAAAAATTAAAATCGATTGCCACCAGGTGCTGTGAAGACCATGCAGGTAGACGAGTCGAAGCCGGTGGAGGACCTGATGGTCGGTATTTGTACCAAGATCGGCATCACCAACTACGACGAATACGGACTGGTACGTAGGGATTATTTGTAACCACTGTTTGTTGATTATAAGAAGTACTTAATATTAGCAATAATTAATTCACGGGTCAAGCGTGAGCGAGGATATAGAACCAACACGTAGAGGCCCTTTTGAAGTTTGATGTAATGTTGTACGTCCGCCGTGACCCGCTCCAGGATATATCAATAGAACGATATACCCATGTGCCGGTCTCGGCAGGCGTTGAGATTATTACAAAGTGTGATGGAAAATAAATAGGCTATGGAGATGAGATCTGGGTGAACTTAATACCGGGCTATTACAGAAGAGGGACGGACGCCTGCCATAACTGCTTTTATTGCTGGTTATTTGCGGCAGGCGGTGGCTTGCCACTCACTAGATGGGCCCCCGAAATGCCAGGAAAACGGCCGGGGGCAACACCGGTGTGAGTGACTCAGGGATGTCGAGAGGTGTGCTGCGCTTTCTCCGAAGTTACTCGCGGCGTGATGCCCTTTAACACTTCCACCCCTGGAGCATATAGCTCTAGCGGCTCCTCTCTGGACGGCCAATGAAGGCAAGCCAGAGCTGAGAGTCCTGCGGGCCATCTTGTGTCTACACTCCGACCGATGAAGACACGCCGGAGACGAAGGCCCTGACCGACTCTCTGGAGACTCGGCTCCGTGGTGTCGCTACTCACACAACAGCTCGCCACAGGCTGCCCTTAGGAGACCTTAAGGTAGATCGCGAGGTACCTACCTTAAATTTGACAGTTCATTCTTCGACTTATCCTTAACTCCTGTGAGGAAAGTCCTCATGTCGAGAACAGAAATGTCAACTTAAAATACCAAAATCCTTATCTGAGGTTGAGTGGAGTGGAGGAAATCTTGAGGAAGCATTTTAGAATACGGGTGTAGTATTATTACAGTATGGCAAAAATAGTAATACTGTGGTATGGCCACTCCCTGCCGCTCTCTCGTGTCGTCCTCACCTCACCTCTGAGACAAATGTGGAACAGTTTGTATGGTGCCGCACGGACACACGCTCATTATATAGCGCTCTGCACAGACGTCATTGTTTCTGTAGTAGTGAATGACGCGGCATTTGTATGAAGTCGCCGGGGTGTGGTATTAGTATATATTTTCAAACCGCATTCGTGGATGTCTGCACTTCTCGAAGGTTCACTGGTAGAGAATGCTAAAAGCATTAAGTTCTCCTTTTGTACCATTGGTCTTACTGTGATCAATAAAGAATTTAAAAAATAAATAATTATTCTGAAAATACATTTAAATATAATAATTGTACACACATCTAAATTACACACACCATTTACATGCTATTATTATTACATATATACAGTGTGTCCCCGGATCAACCCTAAAAGGGGGTGAAAATAGATCGAAAATTATCGACAAAAAATAAAAATATATGTTTTCTATTTTATTTTTCATGAATTAAAGATTTTATTTTTCACTATGGACTCTATGTGAAATATGGATTTCTTTCAAAGTAATCGGTCGATTACGCTGAAATACAAAAAAAAATCGTGTCAGTCAGTAATCAATGAGAATGCGATACCAAATAGCAAAAAAGTGACTGTCATTACTTAAATGTGGTTTAAGTTTTAGTTTAAAAATGTTTTTTTTTTCACTGAATTTAATATACCTATTGAAAACAAGATCGACTCCGGAACGAAGAAATTCGACGGAGTACCAAAGTGGTCGACATAATTCTCTCTCAGAGTCAACGAGTTGAAGTGGCGGTGGGCTGGCCACATCTGCCCAGTCATCGATAGCAGATGGGGGAGGAAAGTCCTAGAAAGGAGGCCACGTATGGGGCGACGAAGCGTAGGGCACCCCCTCTCTAGAAGGACAGACGATCTCAAAAAAGTGGCTGGTAGCGGTTGGATGCGGAAAGCGGAGGATCGCATATGGTGGAAAGCATTGGGAAAGGCCTATATCCAACAGTGGGTAGATACAGGCTGATGATGATGATGATTGAAAACAGAACTATGAACAACAGACCATATGCCTATAGCTAACCCGCCTCTGTGGACTAACTTTCCGGTTATATCACAGGATTGCGAGTCTCCCGTCCAGTAAACCAACTAGACGAGGGGACCTTTACCCGCACCGCTCTCGCGCTCGGTAAACCAACCGAGCACGCAAGCAGATTGGTAGCATAGCAGGTCTTACTCCCCTTTCCCCTACAAGCAGGCTACTTGGGCGCTCTTAAGTTGAGAGTGAGCTGCAATGGCAGAGGGGAGTGGCAGCGCCGGCACGCGAGCTGCTATTGCAAGTGTCTATAGGCTATGGTAACCGCTTCTTAACAGCCGGGCCGTATGCTTCTCTGCCACCCGACGTAGTATAAAAAAAAGTTTTAAAACGGCTTTGTTTCAAACGAAGAAAACTCCTCTGGAAACACACTGAACGTGACAATTTCTATCTTTTTATTTTTATTTTTATACTACGTCGGGTGGCAGACAAGCACACGGCCCGCCTGGTGTGAAGCGGTTACCGTTGCCATATTAACGCTTGCAACATTAAAAATATCGCTCGCGTGCCGCCACTCCCGCTGCCGATGCAGCATCTCTTTCTTTCTGGTGACCTCACTCACTCGCAGGAACACAACAACTCTCAAGGGAATTGTTATTTGGCTGCGGTATTCTGTGAGGTGGAGGTACATTCCCTAGTCGGGTAGCTTATTGGAATTATTATTGGAATCGATGTGTTAGGTAACAACTCAATGTTTTAGGTCCCTAATAGTGTTAGAAACTTAAAATCCGTGGTGCACGGCAGTTGAGCTTCACTTGACTAGCCATCTCTTTAGGCTTTTAATGCCTTATTTGCCATATTGCTGTCTCTCACATTGCTAAGAGGGGAAGTCAAATTCCAAAAGCTTCCTACTCCTACTAATTTCTTCTGATTAAATTCGTTGTGAGTTCCAAGGCAGCCGTAGTTTTACCCCTGGGACTGCAATGGACTTCATTGTTCATTGCCTTTTTTGGCGGTCGCCGCTGTTAATCCTGGCTACACAGGAGATACAGTGGTGGGAATGTGTGGTGGGCCCCCGTCCCTTAGTCGGGTTAATTATGCTCCCTACCTCTCTTTTCGCTAGAGCTTCGATTGTCAGTCAGCAGCGTGCAGGTAAAGTTGGCTTTGGTTCAAAGATGTTGATGATCCACTTACACCCCACTATGTTGCATTGTATATCTATGTTGCATTTCTATGTTTAGTGCCCTGATGAAGAAGAGCAGGATGATGTGAAACCAGCGGGAAACTGCGGTACCCTGACCCTCAAGCGAGTTAGGGAGCAGAAGGAGAAGGACGCCAAGCTGGAACAGCTCAGCAAGAAACTGAAGACAGATGATAACGGTGAGATGAGACTTGAGAGGTGGAGGTACTTCCCCAGTCGGCCAGCTTTCATAATTCATTGCTCTATCTGTCTGTTCGCCAGAGCCCCGTTTATTAGCTAGCAGCGTGCACCACGTGCAGGTGAAGTTGGCTTTGCTTCAATTTGAACATAGTTTCATCAATTTGAACATTGAATTCGAATCCAATCCGTCAAATGACTGACAGTTCTGTCGAACTATATGTAGTTACATTATAAAAGCTAAAATGGTCGTTCAGTTTTCATAAATTTTTGATATTTCCGCGCAATTTTCTTATTTTTTCCTTTCATAAAAACCTCCGAGGTAACGTTTGCGAGATTGTGAGGTTGTAGGGGGA
Source organism: Hypsopygia costalis (assembly GCA_937001555.2). Classification (NCBI taxonomy): domain Eukaryota; kingdom Metazoa; phylum Arthropoda; class Insecta; order Lepidoptera; family Pyralidae; genus Hypsopygia; species Hypsopygia costalis. The sequence goes on along the minus strand of OW443351.2, from coordinate 1,606,424 downwards.
ATCTCTGAATCTACTGAATGAATTTAGAAAATTATTTTACCTATACAAAGCTACGTTATTTGTGAATGTCATAGATTATATATTAACCTGAAAAATTAACAGACTTTTTCGTAAAAATGTATTTTGCTCAACGTAGTGGGCACGGGTCAGTGAGTACAACATAAAAAGAAATATCGAAAGAGGTCCAGCCGTTCACGGGTGATTCCCTTACCAAGGCTAATATGGAGCGGTGAGCGGAACGCCGAAAAGTCACTTTGGAAATGAATAGGCTCCAAAACCACTGAACCGATTTTGATGAAACTTGTCACAATTAAAGACCTCGACATGCTTGAGGTTTGTGTCGAAAAAAATCGATCATGTCCTAGAGGAATGATCATCGATTACAATTTCCATTGAAATCAATGGGAAACATACTCAGCGAATCTACTCGCTTCTCTCAACCTCGATTTCGGCCCCGTGGGCTAGAATCCGGCCTCCATAGTTTTTATATCTATATACATACATATATATCTATATATTTCGATTGCCATTCGCCAGGTGGCGCTGTTATGTAAACATCGCCATCGAGTGTCTAATTTATAAATATTTATTAAAATTATATCAAAGTTGATTTTTGACATCAAATGTACAAATAGTTCAAAATATAGTGATAAATAAGAAGTACAAGAGTTCTCACACAAATTTATATAACATTTAATCTGATAAAAAACTGCAAAATATAAAGCTATCAAAAATTACGGAAAGTTTCAAATAAAAGACGTTTAAGTGATAAAGAATCGAACTAACTGAGTGAATTATAAATTGTGTAAAATAAACCATAAAACAGTGCTATACTAGTGAAAACATTAACAAATTATTTTTGGTGTATTGTGAATTTCGTGACACCCACTAGTTCTACAAATACAAATAATAAACGTTATTTTATTGTGGACATACTGTAGGCAAAATTCGTCACTAAAGTGTAATGTTTCGCTGGTGTAATGCCTACATCTGCGACGGATTCGCTCGGTGACTCGAGTTCAAATCCTAACATGGTCTAACTACTTTTTGCGCGTATTAAGACTATTTCGACTCTAATTTCCTGTCTGCTTCGACCTGCTACACCATAGCCGCTGCATTAAAAAAAAATCCTTAATTTGCCGCAAGATGGAGCCACAATGTAACAAATGTATGAATAAAATAATAAACAAACAGATATTGACATGTTCGATATGTAAAAAACAATTCCACCTAGACTGTACTAATGTTTCTTTTGGACGCTTTTGTATAATGACTACAGTCACTAAAACAAGTTGGAAATGTAACGAATGCATGGAAAAAAAACATAAAAACAAATCTCCTAGCAAATCGCCAATATCAAGTACACCCATCACGTCAAATGAAAACGTTACTGTTCGGGACAAAAGATACAAAATAAATATAGCTACTAAAAATTATTTTCAGTCGTTGTCGGATGACACGGATGAAGATGACTTTGAAGGACATACCGAGGAGATTTCAGGCACCTTAAATAGAAGCTGTCCCCTCACCCGTTCAACTGATATTGATAGAATTGAAAAACTAGAAAATGAAATTAAATTAATGAGAGAAAAGTTGGAAATAGCAGATGCAGAAATACAGAACGTTTTACAAGAAAATTTTAGACTACAAAATACGATCAAGGATTATGAATTAAAAATAAACAAACTGACTCACATCTGTAAATCAGGTTCTATAAATAAAAACAAAACGATTCGGGAAAAACGGCAAAGCCTGAACAAATCAAAACTGAACTATTCTCATAAATTATGTCATCCTCAGCTTCAAGATAGTAAACAGGTAGCCCATGGATTATTAAATCAAGAACTACCCAAGGAAATCATAGATGGCGCTACTAGATCAAAACAATACACATTGGAACAGTCATCTAGCATCGAGCTACAGAATAATGTCGATATAAATGAACCTAAGTCGCACGTAGTGGAGATACATCCTTGTAAACCAAAAATACATATAATCGGAGGCGAACAGGTACGCGGATTAACAGAGAAAATGATAAAATACAGATCGGGAAAATGGAATGATATTTATGATATAAGTACTTTTGTAAAACCGAATGCAAGCTCCTCACAAATTTTGAGTAGCGGTTATAACTTATATGACTTAAAAATTGACGATATCATTGTTCTGTCTATAGGCACAAATGACAGAAACCCGTATAAAGTAATAACAGAATTGTGTAATTTTTTGTCTATTTATAAGAGAAATAAAATAATTTTATTGAATATACAACGTAACCGATATTTTAATTGTAATAAATTGAATTATGAATTAGAATTGATTATGAAAAATTATTCGAACTGTAAATTCTTGAACATTGAGCATTCTAAAACAAATGACATCTCATTACTTGACTTAACTTGTATGAAACTTAATATTGAGATTGACTACCCACATTACGTGAATAATTTTATTAAAAATGTAGTTAGACAAAGTAAGCATTGTGTATTTGACGTAAAACAAAAAGAAACAGCAATACGACATAAAAAACGCATTACCGATTATTTTCCTATTGGAATAAAATCAAAATCTTTACCTACAAAAAATATTAAAAGGACTATTCTGGACTATTTTCCCCAAATTAATATTAAACCACTAAATAGTGACGTTATATCACGTGATGTTTCTCAGCAGTCACAGTTTTTTCGAAAATAATAGTTTAGTTGTGTTACATCAAAACATTGCCGGAATAATTAACAAACAGGAGATATTTTCAATTACGTTGGATGAGCTATCAAAAAAATTTAGAGACGTGGACATTATCTGTCTAACAGAAACTTTCATCAAATCGGGCAATGAAAGAAACTTAAACTTGCTAGATTATGAGCTTGCTGCATCGTACTCCCGACATAGTCAAAAACGCGGGGGTGTATGCATTTTATGTAAAAATAATTTGCAATATAAAAATCTACCATACATAAAAGATATGTCAGTCGAAAAATACTTTGAATGTTGTGGCATAGAACTTTCAGAACATAATTGTATTGTTATCTGTGTGTATAGAGTTCCTAATAATTCAGTATCAAATCTAAATACATTTCTGGAAAATTTTGAAAATTTATTAATTAAAATTAGATCTAAAATAAAAAAGAAAGTCATAATTACTGGAGATTTCAACATAAACACTTTAAAAGAGTCCAGCATACGAAATTATTTTTTGAGATTATTGCAAAATTTCAATTACAAATATCACTGAACCTACTAGGCAAAGTTCCTGTATCGATCTAATAATCAGCAATATATATGACGCTACAGGTAGGATACATCAACTGGGCCTATCTGATCACAATACAGCACAGTCATTGGAGTTTCATATAAATAAACAATCAAAGACGTTAAAATATTACTATACAAGAAAACGTGACTTCTGCCCTGACAATATCAAAAAATTTAAGGAATGTTTGCAAAGTTTGACATGGTCTGAAGTTTATAATGAAAGTGACATAAATACAGCGTTTAATTCATTTCATGAACTTCTCACATTGTTTTATAACTTATGCTTTCCAGTAAAAAGAATTAAAGTTACCCAGAAAAGGGAAAAAGGCACATGGATAACAAAAGGTATACGATTGGCTTGTAAAACAAAACGTTCACTTAGATTTGCATATTATAGAAATAGTAACACGAACAATAAAACAAAATATCTAAATTACTCAATTATTTTAAAGAAATGTATAAATACTGCTCAAAAAATTAATAACAAAAAATATATAATTAAATCGACCAATAAATGTAAAGCGAGTTGGAATCTGATAAAATGCAATAATAGGTTAAAAAAGAAATATATAAAAAAAGTTGTTCATAATAGCAAGACTATTGATAAACCGATTGACATAGCCACGGCTTTTAATGACTTTTTTATAAATCTGACCAATGAAAATGACACTACAAAAAGTAGGTATACTAATAATAATAATAAAGTTCAACGTATAAAGGATAGCATGTTTTTGTTTCCAACAGACACCGCTGAAATTCTTAAAATCATTACAAATTTAAAAAATACTAAGTCTGTAGGCTACGACAATATCTCCACTTATGTCATCAAATCTACCAAACATATCCTAGCACCGATACTTAGTTATTTAATAAATTTGTCCTATATTCAAGGTGAATTCCCACACATATTAAAAACCACAGTGGTCAAACCACTACCTAAAACAGAAAATACTGAAGATCTGGACAACTATAGACCTATCGCATTAGTGCCGATATTATCTAAAATTTTTGAGAAACCTATGCACACTAGAATAAGTAACTTTGTCAACAAACTGGGCATTCTGGATGAGAATCAAAACGGTTTTCAAGAAGGGAAATCTACCGCTTTGGCAGCTTTTAACCTTATACGCAAAATTCAGGGTTACACAGATAAATCTATAGAAGTAGCAGCTGTTTTTATAGATATGAGTAAGGCTTTTGACTTTGTGTCACATGATTTGCTTCTGGAAAAATGTGAAAAATATGGTCTTAGGGGTAATACTTATAATTGGCTTAAAACATATCGCACACCTAGATCTAAAGTGAGACAACTCAAAAAAGGTAATTTTTCAGGAGACGAAAAAAACGAATATATGCATTTTTGTTAGGGAGTTTGTACAATTTAATTTGATTCTAGATAATAAATTGCTTGTAAAATGTCAATGCATGTAAACTGGGGCTAAAACTCAATCCTTTTTATGGATAATCGTTGTTTTTTGAGTTGTTACACTTTAGGGTGGTGACTATGTATAAAAAATAAATACCATTTAGACTTAACCGCTGAATTGCCCCTGTCGACCTACGGTCGACAGTGACGTCACGACCTTGAAACGCTTGAATTGCCCGTGTCGACCTACGGTCGACATTTGCAGTTTGGCGTTCAGTTTTGGGCAGATTGAACAATACTCATCTGTCATACATTCAGGCCCGTTTGTTTATGTTTTTTTCGTTTCTCCGCCATATTAGCTATCGGATTAAGGCCAAAGAATCATAAACTCAATGGAAAAAAAATAAAAAAAGGGGTTTAAGAGACTCGCCTTAACGGCGCCAGATGTTCGGGCCGGTGTCAAGTGCTATAAAAACTTATTTTGTTTAGGTAAGTGTAGGTTTTTGTTTATTAACATCGGGTTTTATCTCCCTAGCGTATTTGTAAATAAAAAACTATACGTTATCGCCTTAGTTCATAAGGTATTTTTTTGAATACAAGTAGGGCTATGAAACACCACTTGAGAATGTTTAGACCATCGTAATTCTACACTATAGTCGAGTGTTGAACAACAAAAGACGGCATTGTATAGTGCTGTTCTTAGTAAACGTAAAAAACACCACTTGTAGGCACTCAATAACAAAGTTGCGTCTCAATGACCGTTTTTATGGGGCCCCGACCACCCGCGGCGCCGGGCAGGTAGAAACAAAAAACAAATGGGCATTGTTCCGCCGCGTTTTTGCGCGGGGGGGGCGCGGGGGGCTCAACGTGGGGGGCATAAGAGCGGTTAAAACAGTTTTATTGAATATCTTTGAGTTGTACTTACAATAGTGCTAAAATTATATATACAATTGATCAAACAAAAGTGTTCTACCTAGCGCAAAAATTAAGAATGAAACAATAAAAACCATACACTTAAAGTTATACATTAAGGTACAGTTACTAGTAATGATAAAAAGAATCTCCAAAGTTAAAAGGGGACAAAAATTTACGATATTTTTCTTTTTAAATAAATATTTTAATTTTAAATAAATATTTATCTATTTAAGATTAAAATCTTTGTTTAAAAAATAAACTGTTAATGTGATGCGATACTAACAATAAATCACAAAAATCAATCTTAAAATGTATATTCAAAGTATTTCGTATAAATTTTTGGTTGACGACCGTGTTTGCCTCTAAAGTCGTCGGCTACAATACCGGAATCATTTTTTTTTTACGGAGTGCGGTAGAAATACATGTGCTACTCAAGTCAAGTGCAGCCTTAAAAACGCCTTACACACTCAAATTTTACTGCCAGCCACTTCGAAATAAAATGCTCTATTAAGAATTCTATAATCCTGTGTGCAAGAATATCTGTACTTAGGTTTTATTTTCTTCCCCTGTGTATGCCTGATTATACTCTCTGTGCTCTGAAGATCTGCTAGGCTCGAATAATCATTAAAGACTTTTGTTTAGTTTCTTCATGAATCTTCAAACTACAACGTTGTCTGTAACTTTCGCCGCAAGTCGGACGGACTTTTTTTTCAGACGGTTACCAGAATTCCTAATGACATTATTATTCGTTTTCTATGCCGATTCTCTTTTTAACCTCTTCTTTCTTCTTTTAACTTCCTCATTTGGCTTATCATTGCTTACTTCATTGATATTATGAATTTGAGACTGTGCAATAGTATCTGTAGTATATATTCCTAGATTTAATGTCAACAACGTTTTGGGTTTGAAACCGGCAGTATCACTAACAGCTGTGGTGTCAATTTCAAAAACTTTTTGACTTCAAGCCTGTGCCACAATGTCAGTAATAGCCTTGGTTTCCGGTTCGGAATCAAAATTACTGCTACTAGAACTATCGCTAGAATTCGAAGGATTTGATGTCGTATTATCATTTGAAGAATTACTTTACGCGAAAGAGTCTTCTTCTTTGGACGGACATAACTTGGATCTGTATCAAAGTCTACGAAACTTTGTTCACTTGGCGAAATAATACAATCACTTTCAATTTGTCTGCTATGGCCTGGATTAGTCATCACATTAGCGTTTATTGGTATATATTCTCCATTATTTTCGCATTTCTACATTTATAGTTGTGGTCAAGTGTTCTTCGTTAGCTGTTAATGGGTTCTTTTTATATCCTTCATTGATAATATTGACTAGAAAACGGCCTCGCTTCATTTTTCTCTGAAACAAATAAGCAGATTTTGGTAAATTATTATTATCCAGCAATAGTAGGTTAACTCAAAAAAAAGCTTTAAATACAAAGCGGTAACTAGTTTGATTAAAAACAGTATATTGGAAACAGTCAATTTCTAACACCGTACATGATTTTTATGCGACGAACGTAAAAACTCACATTGTATATAGACAAAACATTGAAATAAATTTGTTTCAACAATAGTAGGATAACTAGTAATTTACAATTTGATTCATCAAAACAACAGCAAATCAAAATAGTAACTAAATATTTACGTACCTTTTCAAACAAAACTGGAGCATGTCAAAATATCCTTAAGTAATATGGCAAAACAATTCACCAAAACTGTAATAACTCTAATTAATTCATATACGTAACAGTATATGTTTCAACAAAACTGTAACAATTCCAAATGTCCGCGTTTTCGTTCTTTGTAATACGTGCACTTTCTATGAATAGTGAAGGTCAACTGACAATAGACTTGTGTAGGTGGGCGGGGATTATAGAAGTTGATTCAACAAAACAAAGTTAGCGCCATCTAGCGATTAATTTTTATAAGCATTATTGAACCTGTCATGTCGGATAGTTGCGTATGACCGTAGAGCATTTGAATACAAGCATAACTCAAAATTATCAATTTTTGAGTTGTCTCAGTTTAGATCTAGGTGTGCGATATGTGAACAATAGAATGCAGTATGCTGAAATAACCAATATTGATCAGCATCTCAATGAGACAGCATATAAGTCTGAGAATAAAGAAAAAAACATGGGTGTCCCTCAAGGAAGCACCTTGGGTCCATTGCTGTTTCTTCTATATATAAATGATTTACCGAAATGTACAAAACATTTCTGTTCATTATTTGCTGACGATCTCTCTGTAGTGATTCCAAATTTATTTGATACAAAATCTGACTATAGTAATGAAATTAATAAAACGATAGCTGACATTACAAATTGGTTAAATGATAACAATTTAAAATTAAATATAAAGAAGACGAAATATATACAGTTCCATAACCAAAGATATAAAAAAACTGTAAATTTGAGCGTTCAGAATAATGGACAATGTATCAACGAATGTAACGAAATATCATTTTTGGGGATCTTACTGGATAGTCATTGTACTTGGAAGCCGCATATACAAAGAGTATGTAAAAAAATTAATAGCTTTTCGTACGCTTTATGGCGGTTAGTTAATACCTATAGCAGACGAAAAAACTGCTCTAATGGCATACCATGGATATGTGGCATCAAATTTAAGATATGGAATTATAATATGGGGAAACTCAGTAGAAGAAGGAAATATTTTTATAGCTCAGAAACAATGTATTCGTTCCATATGTAATTTGTGTCCCAGAACAAGTTGTAAGCCATATTTTAAAAAACGAAAACTGTTGACAGTACCCTGTATGTACATTTATGAAATGTGTCAATTTGTAAAGATACACTCTCATCTATTTCTTAAAAACTGTGATGTCATTGAAAACTATCGCGGAAGGTATCCAAATAAACTAATGTTACCCACGATGTCAACAACATTGTACAGTGATAGCTGTTACCCAATGGCTATTCGCATATATAACAAATTGCCAAAAGCTATTAAAGAACTACATTTTAATTTGTTTAAAACTAAATTGTACCGTGTTCTTCTAGACAAATGTTACTACACTGTTTCAGAGTATCTGACTGATGTCAATATTATGATTTAATTTGATGTATATTATTGTTTTTAAACAATTTTAATTATAAATATTATGCATTTTATGACATGTATTTTAATTAGACATAATTCTGACATGTTTTTTAAGTTTTTTTTTGACAATTTTAATTCTAATATAATTTCTGACATAAATTTTATGCATTTTATGACATGTATTTTACATTAGACATAATTCTGACATGTTTTTTAAGTTTTTTTTGACAATTTTAATTCTAATGTATTTGTAATATAATTTCTGACATAATAACGACATTCATTGAATATTAAAGGAACTTTTTAGGAAGGAAGGATTTGATGTTCATTTATAATAATATCAAATAATCTTAAATAATGTGCCACCTTCTTTGGAGATATGTAAAATCAATAGAAGTAAACAAATGTATTTTTTGCATGTATTATGTACTAAGTGTGTGTCCTATACTTTATCTTATACCATCAAATTGTCACCACATTTAATGCAAATAAATTATATTCTATTCTATACATACATATATATATGGATGTAGACTCAATTTTTGTGCTTCAGAAACGAGCTATCCGTGCTATTTACATGATGAGTCCCAGGGAGACACTGAGAAATAAATTTAAAGAGATAAATATTATGACATTACATTCTCAATATATTTATGAAAATTTTATTTACGTTCATAAAAATCAATCAAAATTTAGGAAAAACAGTGATCTCCATCAATTAAATTTAAGAAATAAAAACAAACTCGCTGTGCATATTACGAGGCTCCATAAAATCTCTAACTCGTTCCCAGGTCAATGTATACGCTTCTACAATAAACTTCCAAACGACGCGTTTAAATTATCCATGGGTAAATTTAAGAAATATATCAAAACTAGACTATGTCAAAAGGCTTACTATTGTATCTCAGATTACACAAATGATAAAAGTATTTGGAAATGAATTGCTCTTGTTATGTTATGTTAATGATTGTATTTGTATTTAATGTAACGATATTGGCAATTAAAAGAGTCGGCCTTGAGTTTCTTGCCAGTTCTTCTCAAGAAGCCCCGTCGCCGGAACTGGCACTTAAATTCACTTTCACATTCAAGATAGTGTGATGAAAGTGAATCTAAGCTCTGCGGATTTAGAGTAGTAATGATTTATACATGTTCTTATATTTAATTTGTATGACGTTTCTAAGTGCTTTATAAAGTCCAAGGAATAAAGAATTTTTTGATTTGATTTGATTTGATTATAGATATAAAAACTATGGAGCTTAATAAGCAATCGCGTAACACAGTTTTTTTTGATTAGATAAGTATTTAAGGAATTATATTCAGCGAAATTTATTGAGCTTATAAAATCGTCCGGTCGTTCTGTCTGTCCGTCCGTTGGCATGAAACTCAAAATTTCGAAATTCTGACTTCGGATTCGTGTAGAGCATCAAAAAGTAGTAATGTAAAGTGACTTTGGTTTTCCGATATCAATTCGGGAAAGTGGCCAAAATAAATAAATAAATAAAATAAATAAATTTCGCTATGGTGGCGCATGCTGCGCGTCCGATGTTTTTCTATTGCAGTGTAACGAGTTATGCATGCCGCATGCATCTTCTTATCCTTAATAATCATTTTTATCTTCCATCAGTCGAATGGCTTGACCAACACAAGACTCTCCGAGAAATGGGAGTGGGCGCGAAACAGACCTTGCTTTTGAAGAGGCGGCTCTTCTATTCAGACCGTAACGTGGATGCTCGAGACCCCGTGCAGCTGAACCTCCTGTACGTGCAGGCGAGGGACGCCATCTTGGATGCACGGCATCCTGTCACTGAGGAGAAAGGTTAGTACTTATAATAGGTCAAAGTAGAGAAAATGTTATTGAGAAGGCTGCTTCCACCACCATAAGGTGGATACTCGTAAACGCGTTTCCAGCTATCCACCCTGATAAGTAAGATGTTTGTGAATTCCCATTATCCGCCCCGTTCAGGGTGGTTCAATAGTCTAATAGTTTACCATTTAACAGCATGCGGTTCTTTGAAAAGGACGTAAAGAGGTTTTTACAGGGTCGGCAACGCGCGTGTGATGCCCCTGGTGTTACAGACATAACTTCTTTCTATCAGGCGGGCCGTATGCTTGCCACTTTAGTGGTATAAATAAAAGAAGTAAACTAAGTATGTGAGCATAAATTTTGGCGTTGGCGTTGATTACTCTTTAAATTCTTCAGATTATTAACTTACAAAACCTTAAACCTTATATTATTGATTTAAAGTTTATATTACTACTAATAGCTTACAATTGCGAGCACGCGATTTTACCCTGTATAAATGGGCTTTGGCCGTGTGGTTTCCGGCAGACTAGAATAGAATCATTCCGTCTCTTCCCGTGGATGTCGTACAAGGCGATTAAGGAAAATACATTATAAAACATCGATCAGGCCTCCCCAACCCGTCTGGCCAGCGTGGGGAGTGTAGGCCAAATCCTCCTGTCTGTGACGGACGAGAGAGGGTCGTGCTCCTGTAGTGGAGACTAAAATGACCTGATAATGATGATGGGCTTTCACATGTGCATGTATATCGATTTTGGTTTTACTGTCGGATGGTCCTTTTCCGAAAACAAGTCAGCCGTTTGAAAAGACCAAGGAATTATAAATACAGTGTCTGTGATGCTATGTATGTATTTATGTCGTTTGTAAATATCTTTTTTGAAGTTTTTTCAAGTAAGTAAGTAAAGAAAAGTAAAGAAACGGAACGAGATAAAGCTTCATTCAACCGCGGTGTTTAGTATTGTCCTGCCCCTTTACCACCATCTCTTATTGCCATTAAATAATTGAATAGACTGCTTATTCATACCAATGCATAAGTGACGATATTCCATTTGAAATAGAGTCGCTTAATCATTGGTATAAATAAGCATTCTATTCAGTTATTGAATCGCAATAAGAGATGGTGGTAAGGGGGCTGTATCCATGCGATAACGTTATCGGCTATCGACATGTCGTGTAATGATGTCGGGTTGTCGGGTGGCGCGTGAGGAGAGCGACACGATCGCGCAATCCGAGGTCGATACCGTCTCTGTCTTTTGTAAAGTGCTATACACACTGGCTCTTTGTTAATCGTACATTTTATTGAAAAGACATTCAGTGCCGAGGCCGCCCATTGGCGTTCCAAAAATCATTAATCTCATGCCGATGACGCCCAACGTATTTGTATTTTATTATCTAGGTTATATAATATGTATGACGGCATGAGGGTAAAAAAACCGTTAAAACGTTAACCTAATTAATTAATTGATTCAGGTGTTATTTTAAGTAATAAATCGTAATTACAAGCTGCCATAACCTCGTTATTAAACTACGTACTGGCTGGGGTTAAAACAGTAAACATTTATTTTTTTATACTACGTCGGGTGGCAGACAAGCATACGGCCCACCTGATCTAAAGCGGTTACCATAGCCATATTATCGATCGTCACATAAAATATCAGTCGCGCGCCGCCACCCCCGCCGCTAACGCAGCATCTCCTTCCTATCTGGTGACCTCACTTACTCGCAGGAACACAACAACCCTCAAGGGAATTGTTATTTGGCTGCGGTATTCTGTGAGGTGGAGGTACATTCCCCAGTCGGGTAGCTTACAATTACGCTCCCTACCGCTCTTTTCGCCAAAGATTCGTTTGTCAGTCAGCAGGGTGCACCGCGTGTAGGTGAAGTTGGCTTTGGTTCAAAGATCTTGATGAAGCACTTACACTCCAACATAATATACGTATATTTACCTACTAGAATGGTAGTAATATAACAAGGTCCAGTGTCTCCATATATCCACACATCCGTAGAACAGAGTCCGATGTGATCATGGAGCAAAAACGAGTTAAGCTAGCTAGTCTAGATAAGGAATATGAGTCTTGAGACATACTATTTTAGAATTTTCTTAATTATTATTAAAACGCTCGAAAGGGAACTACCAACAATACAGATCGGACTTTATTCTACGGATGATTCGATATGTCAAAGAGAAATAAACAGTAGTTTTTAATAACTAAGATATTTTATTCGGGAGCGCGTGATAACCACTTACAGCTTATCATTACGTGTATAAATTAACAAACCGAAATAAAATATAAATGCCTTTATTGTTGAACATAGGGTGACCTAAGTATTAATATATTACACTTTATCACTCTCTAAATAATAAATTACAAATTTAAAAAAAAACTACATTAAATTAAAAATAAACTCAAGTTATATTTGTACAATATCAGTTATTAATAATGCCATTCTATTCCAAAGTGTCATTAAAATTTTCTTTTGTATTAATATGTATTGTTCTCTTTTAAATTATTAATTTTAAATAAAAAATATTAAACATCGTCATATTAAAAATAGAGTTAAGTTATACGATATAGTATAATATGTATCTAGGTATAATCTTATTTCCACACAGTCATTGTAACAGCGTCTTAACAAAACTAGAATCGATCGTCGACCCGACGGCCGACGAAGCGACCCGAACACGACTCACGACAACACTAGAACGACTGCCGAGAGCCGGCCGGCCGATGCTCAATTCAGTACGCCAAACACGACATTTGTGATGCGATGCCACGACTAGCACGCGGTCAAGTTATAAACGCTATGTTCCACGAAAAACTGGACATAAAACTAATAAACCTTGTGAAGGAAAATACAGTGTTGTACGACTTCAATCATGCGAAATACATGGACTTTAACGCGAGGGAGGTGGCCTGGCAAAAGATCGGAGACGAATTGAAACGACCCGGTAAGTTCCATCCATTTACAATTTACGATGTTACAGTTTTTACTATGTGATGTCGATACGTTTTTAAATCGATATTAGTGTGAATTATTTTTATGTAGATTATAATAAAATTGTTAGGTTATAATAAAGTTATAATGAATAATAATTTTAATGAATTAGATGAACATAACTTTGATTTATTTATGGAACAATATTAAAATTTTATAAGCAAAAATTTCAGAAAATTCTTTGGGAATATGATTTAATGTAAATATCATTAAGTATGTAGATATTTTTGCTAATAGTAAAGTTTAAGTAGGGCTGCCACCATACCGGATTTGACCCGAAGACTACTTGCCTTATCATATAATAAATAAAGCATAATTATACATATATTTAATAAACAGACATACATATGTACATAGAAATTCAGCGATGATGATAATCGTGTTATATTATTATTCTATGTATAGAATAATATCTGTTTATTTATAATTAATAAAATAATTGACGTGATAACGTCATATAAATCAATGAACGCCGGCTGCACGCACGAAAAAGCATGACTCATTGTCACGTTCCGCTGTGAACCGAGCGTGCAAGCGAGAGCGCTGTAAAAGCTATCTCTCAAGTTTTTGACGTTGGACGTTATCTCGTTAAATTATCATCCGTAAACCGATTTTACAGACAACTATTTTTGTTTGCAGCTGCTGTTTGCAAACTCAGATGGATAAATATAAGAGATGTATACAGACGAATATTAAGAAAAAAGCAGCTTAACCCTGGCATCCGCATGAGGAGGTACAAGTACGAGACAGAATTGGCCTTCATGAGACAATTTTACAGAGACGTGACAATCCAATCAGAAATCGATGAAAACGACAAAAACGAGCATGTCTGGGTTGACGAGGCATTTGAAGATGTAGCCAGTGTTGCTATGCAGAACGATAGCGACGATTCCCAAATAACAGTTAAAACGGAGAAGAAATCTAAAGGGCCAAAGAGGAAAAAGAGAAAGAAGACAATGTATGTTGAAGAAGAGAATCCAATCCCTCCAACTATTGAAGAGTCTGCGTCAGTTGATTTTGATTCAGCAGATCCTGTTGATGCATTTCTATTGAGTATTGGGGCAACTTTGAAAACATTCTCGCCTTACCATTTGAATGTGGCGAAGAGTAAAATATTTGCAGTAGTCCAGGAACATGATTTGGAGCAAATTGTACAGAAGTCTGAATAAGCATTTGAACTTTATATTTAATTAATAGGGTATTTGATGAATAATGTGTGACCCTTTTTTATTTTGATATGCGGGGAAATAATAAATGTAACTCAATTCTCAACGTAAGTTTGATGTGAAGGTAATGGGGATTTACGGCATTTACGATAAGTGCCCAATAAGTACATGTAAATGCCCAATAAAAGTTTTGGGCATAAGTAGTATAAGTACTTTTTGGACATTTATCATAAATGCATGGCATTTTGTCCATCTCTAGAGGGTAATGATATTATGAATACTATATATATGCAACAAGCGTCAAAAAATACCCGAAAAGTGAGCTAATTGTCTCATCTCGCAATTAAGTAGTTCGCTCGAATAAACCTATGAAATTGACTTTTGTAACAATTAATTGAAATAGGTAATAATATCGTTTTCTGTATTACGAAAATTCACAATTTACTCGTGATAAAGTAAATAAAGACCAAAGAGATTACATATCACACAATAATAGCTTAATTTCATATTTTTGCATGGAAAAAGATGCAATTGCGGTGATTACGTAGTCAGCGAGGGAAATACTAGCAAGTTTATTAAAGCGCCGAGATGATAAGGATATTGATAGATATAGAACTCCCAGGCTATGGGAACCGGTTTACGACGCAATTTATTATGGGTATGCCATGTCTATAGTGTTTATAACATGATTGGGTTAGGTTATTTTATTTTATTTATAAGTTTAAATAAAGGCTGTTTTTATTAACTTATTGTTGTTTTTGTAGAAATATGTAAGTATAGAATATTTATATATTTTATATTGGTCGATTATTCGTCCTTCGCGCTATATTTTATTCAAAGAAGGCACACCAAAAACAAAAACGTACATCTGACTTATCTAATAGACCAGACCCATGGATACTTAGTATATGCTATATATAGTCAATACCTGATGTCTAGACGCTTACTAGGTTTGACTAGTCATATCTCAGGTACCTTACCTCCCTCACCAAAAGTATGTCGTCCCTCGCTCGCTTTCCTCTTTTAATTGAAAACAACTTTTAACTGAGATATGTAGGTAGTCAAATCAAAAGTAGTTTTGACCGAGGACGTTGGTACTAGCCATCGAAGTACGGGTAGATTTTTTGCTGATGATGACTCAATAAACCAGTGGTTCCCAATATTTTTTTGTTCCCGGACCACTACGGGGTTTTTGTAGCGTGTCAGGTCCCCAGCTGTCATATAAATTCATTATTCTATAACTCGAGATTTGAGTATTTTGTATAATAGTGCTCAATCCATGATCAATCTCTTACATTATAAGTTTGTATCAGGGACCATAATTTACCGGTTGGGAACCTCTGCAATAAACCTGTACATATTGATGGGAAAAGTAAACAGTATGTTGGTGATGGCATTTGTAGTAAATTCACACGTGTTGGGAGCGAGAACGAAATGAGTTCTACGTTCTTGGTTCAATGCCCTTTTTTATTATAATATGCTCGTTGTGCATGCGTGGCGTCCTCGTCTCATTCCCGTCCCCGTGATATATCCAACCGGCTATACCGCTGTACCGTCCTGTTTTGCATTGATGTCGATTTGAAGTTTTTCGCTATGTATATCTTTATATATGTTTGTTATTTGGATTTATTCTGCATAACTGAGTCTAAATACTTTTTTAGCAATTGTTTTGAGGAAATTCGAATAACTTACGTTTTACCGACTTTTAATAATAAAATGTGTCAATATTCAAATATAAGATGCTATAATATGCGTATTAATTAGTTAACAATACGTTCATGATAAAATGCACTGCAGGCAGTTGCGAAACACGATTGACACGATTCAACATAGTCAAGCAGAGTTGAGTTGAGGCGATCCTTAAAAATACCTAAAACAAAAACTTCACATCACGCTGCCCACCCGCATTCCAAAATAACCATTCTATGCATTGAATTCCATAGTTATCTGTGTTAAAATCGTGCGTGCCGCGGCTACGCGGTGTACGTGACGAGATTGCAACGTTGCCGCTCCGTGCGGCCGTCAACGAGTCACGAGCGGCATTCGGGACGAGACGAGCAGTTGAAGTAAAACGTTACCGCGCAGTGCACGACACGATGCCGCTACCATTCAACAAGAGTTTAGACATAAAATTGCTCAAGTTAGTGAGAGATAATCCCTGTTTGTATAATACAAGCCATTCGAAATACATGGATTTCAATGAACGTGAGGTAGTTTGGCAGAAAATTGGAGATACCTTGAACAGGCCTGGTGAGTTTTGTTTGTTCATTGCTTATTTCTTATTGATAAGGTTGATAATTGAACAGTTTGGTACCTACATAGATGAATATCTATATTATTCTACATAGATTTTCAATGCGTTTGATTATAGCTATGCTGTTTCGTTATTTACATAATTATGTAGTTTGTTTAAAACTTTTTATTCGCATTTTCTCAAGTATTAAACATATTTTTATTTATCAATGCAATAGGATCTAGATGAGTGTTATAAATATTTTATGTAATTACTTTGAAGTCTTTATATGTGTTCCTAGGATCACAATTCACACCCAAACAGTTTTTTTTTTATACTACATCGGGTGGCAGACAAGCATACGGCCCGCCTGATGTGAAGCGGTCACCGCAGCCATATTAACGCTCGCAACATTAAAAATATTGCTCGCGCGCCGCCACCCCCACTGCCAATGCAGCATCTCCTTCCTTTCTGGTGACCTCACTCACTCGCAGGAACACAACAATCCTCAAGGAAATTGTTATTTGGCTGCGGTATTCTGTGAGGTGGAGGTACATTCCCCAGTCGGGTAGCTTACAATTACGCTCCCTACCTCTCTTTGTTGGAAGTAGGAATAAGTCCTTTGTTTCAACTTTTTATATTGACAACTGCCCCCTTACCACCATCTCTTATTGCGATTCAATAACTGAATAGATTGCTTATTCATACCAATGAATAAGCGACTCTATTTCAAATGTAATAGAGTCGCTTAGGATGGTTCGTAGTTATTTCTGATCGGCATTAGGTAAAAACATGTTAGACTTGATTTTTTTTTTAATATGATACAGGGGCAAGCGAGCATGTGGGTCACCTGATGGAAAGCAATCACCACTGCCCATGGAGATCAGCAACACCAAGGGGTCGCCGAAGCTTCCTTTTTTCTTTCTGTTGACCTAACTCACTCACATGAACACAACAACCCTCAAGGGAATTGTTATTTCGCTGCTGTATACTGTGAAGTGGAGTGTACTTCCCCAGTCGGGCAGCGTAAAAAATACGCCAAGCCCTAACTCTCTTTTCGGCAGAGCCTCGTTTGTCAGTGAGCTGGGCGCAACACATGCACGTGAGGTTGGCTTTGGTTCAATGATATTGACGAATCACTTACACTCCAATTTACTCCATTTGTTTTTGTAATTGATAATAAGTAATAAAGTTCTATTTTCGTTTTAATAATGGTTCGTGAATTATAATTGTGGATTCATTAATTGGTACCTAGCGATAGTCAGCACTTGTCTTTCAAAATGCTTTATATATTACTAGCTCTTGAATTAAGGTAGGTTTAAAAAAAGAGCTTTAAAAGAACAAATATATTTTGGTATGTTTTGAAATTAGTTCAGAATTTACATATCACAATATTTGTTTGACAGCTATAACTATAACATCCCTAAACTATAAGACAGTTGAGCAAATACTATGTAGTTTAAGGCCAACATGGATGTATACCAGTGTGACATGACATAGGAGTAATAGGCTCCATTGTCACACTCACACTAGCTAATGTGATGATGGGTAAATAAAATTCTTTCTAAGTAGTCATACTTGTTAGCGACTGGCTGGTTTTAAATTTATATTTCATAAATGTGACGTTCTGTTCTTGATATTGTCTTGTCTTTGCCTAATAGTTCTTGTGTCTTCTCGTTCAACCAAAGTGATCTCACCAATTTTAATTTCTATCATTTTTACTAAGCGTTTTCTTCATATATCTCAATTAATACACTCCACTTGCTTCATATAATCTCCAATAGTTATCAGTGCTAGTGTGACTACTTGATAGGGCCCCTTAGGATGAGAACGACTACTTCCTAAAAGGACAACTTCTTAAAACGTATATTGCAAAATAGTCAATTTCCGTAAATGACAAATTCTGAAGCATTTTTTGAAAAATTCTAAAATTCACCTGTCCCCCCTAGGTGGGATTTGAATCCACGACCTCTCGATGACCCGTCGTGCTCTTCCAACTGAGCTACCAGGAAGGGCACTCGACCATCTAGGGGGCAGGTGAATTTTTCCATTTTTCAAAAAATATTTATCTGGCAAGTTGGCCAAGACAACTATTTAAGTAATAATAATTCTGAAGCATTTTTATGAATGTCAATGTCACTTTTCTTACTATTACTTTTTCAATATTTCAGGCGCAGTATGCAAGTCAAGATGGATAAATATAAGAGATATGATGCGCAAAAAAGTAAAAGACAGACTCAAGAATCCCAACCATAGAAGTTACAATTATAAATACGAAGACGAATTAAGTTTCATGCTGCCATTCTTCAAAGAATCCATTCCTACCACCGAAGAGTACGCAGACTTCCTAGAAGATGAAAGCACAACAGCCATAGAGATGCCTTCAGAAGTATTCGTCAATGAAACAGAGGAGTTTGATCATTTGGACACAAAAGAGCTCAAATTAAATCTTAACTTTAGAAAGAAAAATCAAGATGATTCCAGGGAATTTGGTGAAGCAGTATATCAAGAATTGAATCCTACGGACCCGCTCGATGTTTTTTTAATAACAATAGGTACAACTTTGAGAAAATTCACGCCTTATTACTTAAATCAGGCGAAGAGTAAGATATTCTCAGTGGTACAGGACTATGAGTTGAAGCAGATTATGGATATGGATAAAGACAATCATCCGACAGGAAGCAGTGATACAAATAGATAAGGTTAAGTGATATAAATTTATATGTTTAATAAAAAAAATGTTAAAATATTGTTATATTCATTTGTCGATATTTAAAACACAAGTACAATTAAATACAGACCAAGTTATAGACGAATTGGCCCGCCTTGCTTTGCAAAGTTCTTAAATGATTATAAATATTTAAAAAAATGGAAAAAATCATCTCCCTCCCCTAGTTGGGCTTTGATTCCACCTCCTCTCGATTACTGGTCGAGTACTCTTCCAACTAAGCTACCAGCCCCCTTACCACCAACTCTTATTGCGATTCAATAACTGAATAGATTGCTTATCCAATTTAGGGGGTGTAAGGCGAGTGAGTGAGGTCACCAAATGGGAGGGAGATGCTGCGATGGCAGCGGGGGTGGCAGCGCGCGAGCGATATTTTATGTTGCGAGTGTTAATATGGTCTGCCACCCGACGGAGTATAAAAAAAATATGAATAAGCGACTCTACCAGGAAGGTTTGTGATGGTGACGAATTTTTGCATTTTATATTTTACTGCGGTGTCGCAGTGTGGCGCCATCTATCTTATTAAGTATTAGTATTACACTACTAAATAATATTTATAACTAGCGACCCGCCCCGGCTTCGCACGGGTGCAATGCTGATACTAAATGTACTACAGAAGGTCTTTGCGCTTTGTCCTATCCAGTCCTTCCCCAGTTATAGGCACACGCCGCCGGCTCCGCGGCCGGTACCGCCACAGCCGTTATGTCCCTGCATTTTAAATGTGTAATATCTTCTAAACTATTCATTTAAATTACATGCTGTGAAGGGCCATATTGATCTATATTAAATGCGCAATGTATTTAAGGTACTTAATTGGATAAGGATTAATTCTGTATTGCTTAAAATCGCTTCGTAAATAAGGCATTATTTCTTGTAAAAAGCAAAGGATAAAATAACGGTTATTGTGTGTTACCATTAAGAGATAGACATATACCATCGCGAACTTTTTTGTAGACCATTTTAAGGTGAACAATACTGTACTACATTATTTTGATCTATCTCGTTGGGTTCAGCCAGCGTTTGCAATGAAAGAGCAAAAAAATGTGTTTATTTACGACATCACATTAGAAACCTCTAAATTATCAGTGTTTTTCTACTATGTTATGCATATATTATACATATAAACTTTCCAGTTGAATCACTCTATCTATTAAAAAAAACCGCATAATCCGTTGCGTAGTTTCAAAGATTTAAGCATACAAAGGGACATAGGGACAGAGAAAGCGACTTTGTTTTATACTATGTAGTGATATTCTGGCGAGTTGGCTGAAATGAACTATTTAAATTATAATTCGTTAAATGGATGTTAAAATAAAGAATAATATTTTTACCAGTTTGTTATAATTTGGTTTATGCAGTTTAAATGCAGATGTTTTAATCTAAAAAAAAAAAACAAATGTAATACTGTATTTAAGCGTTATATATTTGTAAATCTAATATATATAGTCTAATATATATATCTAATATATATATAAACTAGGTTCCGTTCATGTCTTCACATGTGCGTTTCCCTGTCACGTGATAATTAAAAAAAAGGCATAACGGTTATCTACGTGATAAAATTGTCGGTATGGTTTAATACTTATTACATATTAAGACCTAGATCACTAAAATAGTAAAAAAGGTAAAAAACGGTGCTCACCGTGCAAATTTGCTTTAGACTATTATTAAAAAAAAACCGTATAAACACACTTATATATACATACTCGTATACGCACAGTAATGTCTGTGGTAATGTCTAAGAAAACCCAGCAAGGCGTGGAACTTTATTATATAATAATATATACGTCGCAGCGAATTGGTAGAACCGCCATATTACAGAACGGCTAACTTTAGGCAGATTGTATTTAAATTATCTTTATAGTTAGGTTTGGATAGGTTTGTGTTCTGATTAGAAATAGCCAAGCTATTTGATTATATTATTATAGTATTCTTGGTGTTATAGTATTCTGGAGAACGTACCTCAACCTCACAGAATACCGCAGCCAAATAACGGTTCCCTTGAGGGCTGTTCTGTGTTCCTGCGAGTGAGTGAAGTCACCAGAAGGGAGGGAGATGCTGCGATGGCAGCGGGGGTGGAGGCGCGCGAGCGATATTTTATGTTGCGAGCGTTAATATGGCTACGGTAACCGCTTTACATCAGGCGGTCCGTATGCTTGTCTGCCACCCGACGTAGTATAAAAAAAAACACTAAATATTACAAAAATCGAAGTTAGTTAATTTTATTGACAACCCTTGCAAAATTAGACAATGCAAGTAATAGGTAGTTCATCAACAAATGTTGAGCTACTGTACTGTAGGCGTTGTGCTACTATAGGGAAGATATTGATACACTGTGGCGCCGTATTAAAATACATAGTATAAAAACCATAAGGTAATTTATGTGAACTTATTTTTTTGTATTTATTCAAATATACAGATTCTCAAATACGTATATTAAATAAGTAACTAGCTGCGCCTGCGGCTCTGTCCGCATGGACGATAGGTAAAAACGTTTAACTTTTTTGTTCGTGAACTGATTACAATATTAAGTGATGGGAAGCTTGTTATAAGTAGTAATATATTATTGACAATCACATTAAAATCGGCTGAGCCGTTTCTGAGATTAATGTGCACAAATGAACAGAAAAACCGATAAACAGACAAAATAAATTTGCCGTGTGGTTTCCGGCAGACTAGAATAGAATCACTCCGTTTCTTGCCGTGGATGTCGTACAAGGCGACTAAGGGAAATACATTATCAAATATCGATCAGGCCTCCCCAAAACCCGTTTGGCCAGCGTGGGGAGTGTAGGCCAAATCCTTCCGTCTAGGACGGACGAGAGAGGGTCTTGCTCCTGTAGTGGAGACTAAAATGGACCTGATGATGATGATGATAATGAGACAAAATATTCTAAAAGCATTTTTTGTTACTCAGTAAGTACATAAGTACAAAGTGTATAATAATTAGTGTCCGACCGAAGTCAATATATACTATACTAGCTGCCCGCCCCGGCTTCGCACGGGTAGAAAGTGTTGTTTTCTTTTCCTCGCAATTTTTATGTCCATAAGAACCTTCCTTATACCTTAACGAAAATCTATATATATAAAAGAAAGTCGTGTTTGTTACAACACTTATAACTCGAGAACGGCTGGATAGATTTTCATGGTTTTTGATTTGTTGGATTTGTCTTTGTCCAGAATAGCAGAATAACTATTAAAAACATTGGAAAATTTACGAAAAAAAATAAAATAAAAGAAAAATCATTTTTCCATACAAAATGATCGTGGATGTCGGACCTGTCAAACGTGACGTTAACGTGCGTACGTCAAATGTATGCGTGCGTTCAGAAATGTGGGTATAGGATAATAAGTATTAAAACATTGACAAAATTGTCGAAAAATTAAATTTGAAAACGGATTGGGATATTTATTGATTTTCAATTAAATGTCAAATCGATTGGTCTAACTTTTACGTCGCGAAAGTTGTCCGTTGTTGTTTTGAAAATTGTTTATGAATGAATGCTTGAAAATGAATATTAATTGGTTGTCAAGTGTCATGGTACTTTATTTTGTGACATAGTAAAATACTGAACTTAATATTTACCCACTGCTGGGTAATATTAAATACGGGTCTTCCTTCAACTGAATATGTTTCGAGCATACTCCACCACGCTGCTCAACTGCGAGTTGGCGGACGCCAGTAATTTCAAGCCGCCTAAAGGCCACTTGGCTTAACGACTGCCATCTAATGATAATAACCAGGACCGACGGCTTAACGTGCCTTCCGAAGCACGGAGGAGCTCGAGATAATCTAATGATAACAACCGGGACCGACGGCTTACGTGCCTTCCGAAGCACAGAGGAGCTCGAGATAATCTAATGATAACAACCGGGACCGACGGATTAACGTGCCCTCCGAAGCACGGAGGACCTCGAGTTAATCTAATGATTACAACCGGGGCCGACGGATTAACGTACCTTCCGAAGCACGGAGGAGCTCGAGATAATATAAACTCATCCATGGACAGGCTACGGTTGACGTTGCTTAACTTGCGTGTACAATTAGACTGACACGCGCAATGACGCTATCGTGCTTCTCTATTATTTTCTATTATCTATATATATAAAAGAAAGTCGTGTTTGTTACAACACTTATAACTAGAGAAAGGCTGGAACGATTGCCATGGTTTTTGATTTGTTGGATTTGTCTCCGTCCAGAATAGCAGAATAACTATTAAAAACATTGGAAAATTTACGAAAAAAATAAAATAAAAGAAAAATCATTTTTCCATACAAAATGTTCGTGGATGTCGGACCTGTCAAACGTGACGTTAACGTGCGTACGTCAAATGTATGCGTGCGTTCAGAAATGTGGGTATAGGATAATAAGTATTAAAACATTGACAAAATAGTCGAAAAATTAAATTTGAAAACGGATTGGGATATTTATTGATTTTCAATTAAATGTCAAATCGATTGGTCTAACTTTTACGTCGCGAAAGTTGTCCGTTGTTGTTTTGAAAATTGTTTATGAATGAATGCTTGAAAATGAATATTAATTGGTTGTCAAGTGTCATGGTACTTTATTTTGTGACATAGTAAAATACTGAACTTAATATTTACCCACTGCTGGGTAATATTTACCCACTGCTGGGTAATATTAAATACGGGTCTTCCTTCAACTGAATATGTTTCGAGCATACTCCACCACGCTGCTCAACTGCGAGTTGGCGGACGCCAGTAATTTCAAGCCGCCTAAAGGCCACTTGGCTTAACAACTGCCATCTAATGATAACAACCAGGACCGACGGCTTAACGTGCCTTCCGAAGCACGGAGGAGCTCGAGATAATCTAATGATAACAACCGGGACCGACGGCTTATGTGCCTTCCGAAGCACAGAGGAGCTCGAGATAATCTAATGATAACAACCGGGACCGACGTCTTACGTGCCTTCCGAAGCACGGAGGAGCTCGAGATAATCTAATGATAACAACCGGGACCGACGGATTAACGTGCCCTCCGAAGCACGGAGGACCTCGAGTTAATCTAATGATTACAACCGGGACCGACGGATTAACGTACCTTCCGAAGCACGGAGGAGCTCGAGATATAAACTCATCCATGGACAGGCTACGGTTGACGTTGCTTAACTTGCGTGTACAAACTGACACGCGCAATGACGCCATCGTGCTTCTCTATTATTTTCTATAATAATAGAAAATAATAGAGAAGCACAAAATTTATAACAAAATTTATGATGTCTTGAAATTAATATAATGAATACATTATATTAATTTCAAGACATCATAAATTTTGTTCAACTAATATGTATACCACGACATTCATTGACAATTAGGCGGTACGAAGTTCGCCGGGCCAACTAGTATTAAAATAAAAATTAGCAGAATTGGTCGAGCCGTTCTCGAGTTTTGCGCTTAGTAACATTCATTTTAATATGGGACCACCTGCGGAGTGTACCCTCTCAAACGAATAAGAATTATTAAAATTGCTGTACAATTTACGGAGAAATCATTGAATTAAAAAAAAAAAACATACAGTCGAAAATAGAACCGCCCTACAGGTACAATAAACAACAATAATAGGTAATTTCTGGGACAAAAACTATTCCCATAGTCGCCTTGTACGATATTCACGGGCAGAGACGGAGTGATTCTATTCTAGTCTGCCGGAAACCACACGGCCGTAAGAAGGAAGAGTGGTATACGCGGAATAAATACAGTTTCATCGGCACCACTCCCAGTGATATTTCGCTGCTAAACATTGACTTTACTTCAGGAAGGAGATCTTCCCCAAATTTTAATAATATTTTTGAAAACTCTTGGGCACGTAAAGTTCAATCTATAGCTTCTACTGCCTTATTGATTTTTTTTTCGCATTCATCTGAAACGATTAGACAGCAATCCTGAAACATTTTCGCTTTGTCACAGTTTCGTGTCACAAAGCATGTCGGTGTTTCCGTTCTGTATAAATCGAGTATAATATTGAACATTGTATTTGCGTCCTTCCGCCTAGAAGTAATATATGGCTGCAATACCTGGCGATGCTGCTGTGAGATATTATTTTGGCGCCTGATTTCAGCGAGGATTGCTCTCGTCAGGTATGTTTTTCCAGTCCCTCCTGAAGCATCTAAAAAATAGTTTCCCCTCGTTGTTTAAAAGACTTTGCATCACAAAATCTTGCTACACAGCGTCCCGCAAATGCACGCATTCTTCTGGTTTGTGCGAATATATACCAATCGTTCCATTTCAATTTTAGCGTACACGTCTATAATAAACTGACTAAATAGACCACGTTACCTTTGTAAATAAATAAAACGATTGCGTCTAACTTGCAGCAGGTAAGAATAAAAGTAGCACTGCGCGGTTTTTTTTTTAGAATACAATCAATATTTTGTTAAACTATTTATTGTTTTTTTAAGTAGCTTTTTTAGTTCTATTTGCTATTATAGCGTGTTTTTTAGTTATTTTTTTAAACTATAATTTAATGTAAACACCATGTTGTTTATGCAAATAAATTTAGCTTTGTTCTGCATCAGGTGTTCCAAATCTTGGATTTATATACCTCAACAAAAAAGGCTCATCAGGCTGAACAACTTTTGCTAAGGCGTAATTTTTATATTTCTTATAGTTTAGCTGAACCATTATGATTCTGCATAAGGTGTTCCAAATCTAGGATTTTTATACCCCAACAAAAAATACTCATCAAGTTGAACAACTTTTGCAAAGGTGTCAATTTTGTATTTCTTATAGTTTACCGTAACCATTATGGTTCTGCATCAGGTGTTCCAAATCTAGGATTTTTATACCCCAACAAAAAATACTCATCAAGTTGAACAACTTTTGCAAAGGCGTCAATTTTATATTTCTTATAGTTTACCGTAACCATTATGGTTCTGCATCAGGTGTTCCAAATCATGGATTTATATACCTCAACAAAAAATGCTCATCAGGCTGAACAACTTTTGCTAAGCCTTCAATTTTATATTTCTTATAGTTTAGCTGAACCATTATGATTCTGCATCACGTGTTCCAAATCTTGGATTTTTATACCTCAACAAAAAATACTCATCAGGCTGAACAACTTTTGCTAAGGCGTCATTTTTATATTTCTTATAGTTTAGCTGAACCTTTATGGTTCTGCATCAGGTGTTCCAAATCTTGGATTTATATACCTCAACAAAAAATGCTCATCAGGCTGAACAACTTTTGCTAAGGCGTCATTTTTATATTTCTTATAGTTTAGCTGAACCATTATGATTCTGCATCACGTGTTCCAAATCTTGGATTTTTATACCTCAACAATAAATACTCTTTAGGCTGAACAACTTTTGCTAAGGCGTCATTTCTATATTTCTTATGGTTTAGCTGAACCATTATGGTTCTGCATCAGATGTTCCAAATCTTGGATTTATATACCTCAACAAAAAATGCTGATCAAGTTGAACAACTTTTGCTAAGGCGTCAATTTTATATTTCTTATAGTTTACCGGAACCATTATAGTTCTGCATCAGGTGTTCTAAATCTTGGATTTTATACCTCAACAAAAAATACTCATCAGGCTGAACAACTTTTGCTAAGGCGTCATTTTTATATTTCTTATAGTTTAGCTGAACCATTATGGATCTGCATCAGGTGTTCCAAATATTGGATTTTTATACCTCAATAAAAAATGCTCATCAGGCTGAACAACTTTTGCTAAGGCGTCATTTTTAGATTTCCTATAGTTTAGCTGAACCTTTATGGTTCTGCATCAGGTGTTCCAAATCTTGGATACCGAGATGGAAATTTCGTGTCAACGTTTTTAAACCGATGCTATTTTCGTAATTGACGTCTCAGAAAACCATAGAATCAACACCCATATTGATATTATGACATTTCAACCCCATCGCACCCCCCACAGGAGTGCTCTTGTGTCACGTCGGTTATGTTAGATTATAAAATAGCTGTTGTTTTCGGAATCAGCGTCCCGATAAACCATAAAAACAATGCCCATAACGATTTTCAGACGTTTGCATCTCATTTCACCCCTATGAGGGTTGAATTTTGAAAAATCCTGAAACACGTGTTTACTCATTTATCTACAGAAGTGCTCATGTGAAGTTTCGTATAAAATAGTCCAACTAATCTTGGTTCCCCATACAAACTTTGGACC
Source organism: Hypsopygia costalis (assembly GCA_937001555.2). Taxonomy (NCBI): domain Eukaryota; kingdom Metazoa; phylum Arthropoda; class Insecta; order Lepidoptera; family Pyralidae; genus Hypsopygia; species Hypsopygia costalis. The sequence continues at coordinate 1,578,739 of OW443351.2, read as the reverse complement.
CCCGTTTCACCCCCTTAGGGGTTGAATTTTCCAAATTCCCGTCTTAGTGAGCACCTACGTCCTAAAAGGAACCCCCTTGCAAAGTTTGAGACTCCTAGCACTTGTAGTTTCTGAGATTTCGTGATGAGTGAGTGATTTACTCTTTTATATATATAGATATATAAGTCAATATATATTACACAGTCAATATATACATCCAATATTAAAGTTTTCAAATCATCTTGTAGTCAAATCTCTTACAGATTGTAAACCTTCGGCTTCGGCCGAAGATTGTGGTGATAACCGATTAATTGGATTCGGCTTCGGCTTCGGCCAAAAATCGACCTTTGGTCGGACATTAAGTATAATGTATGTTGTATGTGCAGAAAACATACGTGTTCTGTAGCACCTAAACTAGAGAGGGTTTCTCCCACGTATGAAGCTGTGGAATGAATGGCCTGTCGAGGTTTTCCCAGGAGACAACCGCACAAGACAAAAATTTGTGTGCATGAATATGTCTGTACTTACAAAAAAAATATGTATTTACAAAAAAAATGTATTTAAGTATAATATGTATCAATTATCTAGTACCCATAGTACACGCTTTGCTTAGTTTGGGATTATATAGCCATGTGTGTTGTCCAGTAATATTTATTTATTTATCTCTACACGCAGAGATGTAGCGTCTCTTTGCGTTCTATACAAATTATATCACGGGGAGTGCTCGGATGAGCTGTTTGATTTGATACCTGCCGCTGAATTCCACTATCGTATCGTACAATTCCCCATAAATTAAAATTCCATCCATATCATCTTGATAATTGGCGATCTGCGTACGTTTCCTAAGACATTTTGTACCATGAACGATGAAAATGTAAAATCAACTTCCCTCAGCAGTATTTCCGAACATCTACGACATGGGAGCCTTCAAGAATAGAGTCTTTAATTCCCTTAAAAGGCAGGCAACGGATCGGCGACCCCTTGGTGTTGCTGATCCCCATGGGCGGTGGTAATGATTACTTTCCACCAGGTGACCCACATGCACGTTTGCGCCCCTCTTATAAAAAAAAACATGACTCCCACCTTTTCCATCACTTCTATCTTGGTCTTCACCTACCCCTCTTTCCTTCTATCTGAGCTTCTATTATGTGTTTTATATGTATATCAATTTATTTTGTTTTGTCCATACAGCTGTAGAATTTGCTGGGATCCAGTGTCAAATTCACTACGGAGACTTTCAAGAAGAGAAACATAAGACTGGGCTTATAGAAAAGTGAGTTTATAGAATTTAATTTAACAGTTAAAACATACCGGAGAAGTTATTCACAATAATTTTAACAAAAAAAAAAAAACCGACCAAACATACTCTACATTTATGTACTTATGTAGATACAGGCTGATGATGATGATGATAATGAAAAAAATATTGTACCAATCTGGAAGGTGTGCCTTATTTCGGCACTGCCCAGGTCTCAGATCTTGATTTTAACTAGACAAAAAATTAGTCGTTAATTTGTCGAAATTTGTCGCCCAAAGCAAAAAATTTGTCGGGGTCCCGTTAAAGAGTTATAAGGTTTTTTTTTGTGGCAGTGCCGAAATAAGCTTATTTCGGCACTGCCCACTCGGGATCTATTAAACTACAAAACATAGCGAACATATGATTTTCCCCAGAATTAGTCGTCAATTTGTCGAATTCAGACACCAAGTATCAGAATTAGTCGACCTCCCGTTAAAAAGTTATAAGTATTTCTTTGTGGCAGTGCCGAAATAAGCCTTATTTCGGCACTGCCCAAAAAAACTACACCACCTAGCGAAAATCTGATTTCACCCAGATGTTGCCTTGAATTTGTCGAAATTTGTCGGATATAAAACACAACTGGTCGATGCGTAATTAAAAAGTTACACGCATTTTCATAATTCTCATAGTAAATATAGTCCGAGATCTTGCATCAAAATTATATCATGCACAAAATGCAACAGTAAACGTTTCATTTCCTTCCTTTTTCAGAGTCTGGCAAAGTTTGTCAATGCATGCAACTGTTTTCTGATCTACGAATGCTTTAGGTGTTCTTTAGCACTACATTAGTTGCTTTTTACGATAGCCATATGTGAATGGGGTGGTGTTATTCTACTCTGCCTACGTTAGGCTCTCTGACTACAACGCGAATTATTAAAATGCGTGTAACTTTTTAATTACGCGTCGACCAGTTGTGTTTTATATCCGACAAATTTCGACAAATTCAAGGCAACATCTGGGTGAAATCAGATTTTCGCTAGGTGGTGTAGTTTTTTTGGGCAGTGCCGAAATAAGGCTTATTTCGGCACTGCCACAAAGAAATACTTATAACTTTTTAACGGGAGGTCGACTAATTCTGATACTTGGTGTCTGAATTCGACAAATTGACGACTAATTCTGGGGAAAATCATATGTTCGCTATGTTTTGTAGTTTAATAGATCCCGAGTGGGCAGTGCCGAAATAAGCTTATTTCGGCACTGCCACAAAAAAAACCTTATAACTCTTTAACGGGACCCCGACAAATTTTTTGCTTTGGGGGACAAATTTCGACAAATTAACGACTAATTTTTTATCTAGTTAAAATCAAGATCTGAGACCTGGGCAGTGCCGAAATAAGGCACACATCTGGAAGTAGGTATAACTGTTTCAAATAAAAAAAAGTTTTTTTCAAATCGGTTTATAACTGACGGAGTAATGAAATAACAAACCTAACAGTGGGTAGATACAGGCTGATGATGATGATGATGATGATAATGAAAAAAATATGGAACCAATCTGGAAGTACACTCTTTCATATAAAAAAGTTTCTTTCAAATCGGTTTATAAATGACGTAATTAAGTAACAAACATTAAAAAAAATATAGCTGAATTGACGACCTCTTCCTTTTTTGGAGTCGGTTAAAAATTCGACGGAAAACCAAAATTGTCGACATTCAGGCAGGACCCTTAAAGGCACTAGAAGGGCCAGTATAAACTGGCAAGCGTTTCATACGTACGTACAACGTACGTACGTTTTTGTACTCGTGTATTTGTAATTTCTTTTGCATACCACATACGTAACGTACCATTGCGTCTGTATGAGTAGCCGAAATCCAATCACAGTAGTCAATATGACGTCGGGCGTGTGTGCGTAAGCTATTGCATGTGTAGTACAGGACGAGGACCCACCAGACATTCTCACCACTGTGTCTTGTGTAGCCAGGATTAACAGCGGCGACCACCAGCAGCGGCAGCCCGGGATTGCAAAGGACTTCACTGTTCATTGCCTGTACAGTGAAGTCCATTGCAGTCCCGGGCTGCCTTGGAACTCACAACGAATTTAATCAGTAGAAATTAGTAGGAGTAAGAAGCTTTTGGAATTTGACTTCCCCTCTTAGCAATGTGAGAGACAGCAATATGGCAAACAAGGAATTAAAAGACTAAAGAAATGGCTAGTCAAGTGAAGCTCAACTGCCGTGCACCACGGATTTAATTATCTAACAATATTGATGACTTAAAACATTCATTTGTTACCTAAGACATCGATTCCAATAATATTAATTCTAAAATCGTCTGAACGTTCTGGTAATTCTCTACATGTGTAGTAGTAAAAATACTAGTTAGGTCTAGAATGCAGACATCGGTTTCGTAGGACAATAACAATTATTGCCTTTCCAACCGCTATTAAGTATTCTGTGGTCGACATAGTTCTCAAAATTTGCAAGTAGAAGTGGCAGTGGGCCGGCCACATCATTTTTTATGCTATGTCGGATGACAAACAAGCATACGGACCGCCTGATGGGAAGACAACACGCACGTGAAGCGTTTAAAAGCTTACAAATCGCAATATGAAAATGCAGATGTATGTAGCACCTTCCCTCCTGGTGCACTCGCTTGCTGGAACACAACAACCCTCAAGCGAATAGTTATATGTTAGACAAGAGTGCAAAGTTGCTTTTTAACCGCGTGCTTAATTTTGATGACCGAGCAAGCGAAGGATTCTAAAATTGAAAAATTGGAAACCTGAGCGAGGTCATCATCAGCATCATCAGCGAGGGAATCATAAGAGCACGAGGTGAAAAATCTTTACACTCGAGTACAACATGTAACGTTTCATCCCACCTCAGAGAGGAAATCACCACCCATAATCCATCTTTTCAAGATCAAATTTCAAGTTTCAAGACCAATTTTCAAGATCCAAGTCCTCTTTTTTATCACAGACCACCGTTAGGTGGTCATAAAAAGATGGGCCAGATACATACAGCACACGTTTACTTGCAGTTGTATGTAAAAAAAACTTGTATACGTAGGTCACACTAAAAGTTTTGCGTAACTTAGAAAAACAACATGTTATAACCATAGTATTATGTTTATTGCTTTTCAAAATACTCTCCTTTACATTTTAAACATTTTTTCATGCGATCGAACCATTTTTTTAAACAGGAGGACCACAGATCTGAAGGCATGTTTTCTACGTGCTGATTGAACGCTATCACTGCCTTTTCGGAGTTGGTAAAAGTGAAACCTCTCATCAAATCTTTGATTTTGGGGAAAATACAGAAACCACAAGGTGCTAGGTCGGGGCTATGTGCAGAATGGGTGACCAGTTGTACTTTTTCGGAAGCTAAAAATGACTTTGTTTTGTTGGCCGTGTGTGAAGAAGCGTTGTCATGATGTAGGAGAACGCGGCTTTTTGGTCGTCTTTCGCGAACTTTTTCTAACACCCTGGGTAAACTAATGGTAGAATATCACTCAGCATTAACACTCTTTTGATCTTCAAGTGAAATTGGGCAGATGGGACCCGTAGCTGAGAAAAAAATCGCGATCATTTTTGTACCAACGTTTCTCGCCTGCCTCACTTTTGTTGGCCTGTTCTCATTTCCAAACACCCATTCACAAGATTGCTGTTTTTTTTCGGGTTCAAAACAATAAATCCACGTTTCGTCTCCTGTGACAATGTCATAAACAGCATTAGAATGTCCGTGGACGTACTTCAGTAGCATCTGTGAGCACCATTCCACGCGAGCCCGCTTCTGCTCCGCTGTCAGTTCATGAGGGATCCAACGACAACAAAGTTTCCGAACTTTTAATTCTTCGTGTAATTTTTTCTGAATTTGGCTCATACCAATCCCCAATAGTCCTTGAATTGTCTCATAGGTAATCTGCGGGTTTGCTTCAATTAGCCGCTTAACAGTAGCCACATTATTTTCGTTGACGGCAGTTGAAGGCCGCCCTTCACGAAATTCGTCATGTAAAGAAACCCGACCTCTCTCAAATTCAGCAAACCATCGCCTCACGGTGCTTAAACAAGGTGCTTCTCTCCCAAAAGCATTTTGAAGACGAGCGGCACAGTCTTGCGGAGAGAGAGAACTTTTAAAATCATAAAAAATCATCGTTCTAAAATCTTTTCGACTTAATTCCATTTTCGTTGCGTACGTACAACTTTGATTAGTGATAAAAAACAATTGACAAATGATTTCCCGCCAATTTTTTTTTTATTACTAAGAAGGTTCCAAGTCGTTTCAAAAAATATAACATTCCAAATTAAAATAGTTCCGATTAGCTAGAAGTGCAAAACTTTTAGTGTGCCCCATGTATATACATTTTTTTGTATTGCCTCCGCATGGCAGCAAATTTAAAGACGTCACGGTCACGTCAAAAATATTTTCTTACAAAGAAAGAACGTGTTATCTTCCAGTCTAAGAGAATACTTGCCGGAGCAGTATGCCACTTCGTGGGGCATCGAGAAGAAGATCCTCAAGGAGCACAGGAAGCACCAAGGGATCAGTCCCATCGACGCCAAGTATCTCTACACGAAGACTGCTAGAGACCTGCCCACATATGGTGTCACCTTCTTTTTAGTCAAGGTATCATTTCTTCTGTGCTTCAGTGGGCAGCTTAAACCGTCGATCCCAGCTTTTTTTATACTACGACGGATGACAGACAAGCATACGGCCCGCCTGATGGGAAGCGGTTTCCGTAACCGTATTAACGCTCGCAACATAATATATCACTCGCGCGCCGCCACCCCTGCTGCCAACGCAGCATCTCTTTCTTTTCTGGTGATCTCACTCACTCGCAGGAACACAACAACCCTCAAGGGAATTGTTATTTGGCTGCGGTATTCTGTGAGGTGGAGGTACATTCCCCAGTCAGCTTACAATTACGCTCCCTACCTCTGTTTTCGCCAGAGCTTCGTTTGTCAGTCAGCAGGGTGCACCACGTGCAGGTGAAGTTGGCTTTTGTTCAAAGATGTTAATAAACCACTTACACCCCTAGTTTCTAGCAACTATGGCCGAACCTATTTCAATGAAATATACAGGATGAACACTTCTATTGCCACCTGGAGGGAAAGAACTCTTAATACTGTACATAGAATTAATAAAAGATACTATAATATAATTTTACTCAAAGATTTGTTAGTGTTTGTTAGAGGAGTGAATTCATGCATAAAATTGACGCTAACGATCAATGCCATAAAAGTACATAATGGTTCCCTGGTGTGGCAAGTGAATTTTCTAAAATCTATGAATACAGTTTTCTTTCTTTACCAAAATAAAGGAATGTTTTCATTGAATAAAATTTTTTTTTTCGGTATTATAGTAAAATAATAAATATTGTCAGACAAATTACACAGCGCCATCTAGCCCCAAAGTAAGCGAAGCTTGTGTTATGGGTACTGGACAACTGATAAACATACGTAAATACATTTTTTTTTGTAAATACATACTTATGATACATAGAAAACACCCAGACTAAGACAAACAGACATGTTCATGCACACAAATGTTTGTCCTGTGTGGTATTAAAAGTACTTTCCCTCCAGGGGCCATACCGCCGGGGCTGAAGCCGATTACCATCGAATATTTTTATTCGAAAAATAAATAAATAAATATTTTTGGACAATTTACACAGCGCCATCTAGTCCCAAATTAAGCGCAAAGCTTGTGTTATGGGTACTTGACAACTGATAAATGTACTTAAATACATTTTTTTTTGTAAATACATACTTATAATAAGTACATAGAAAACACCCAGACCAAGACAAACCGACATGTTCATGCACACAAATGTTTGTGTGGAAAAATGAGGGGAAAATATAATTAAAGCGAGGACGTCCTTTTGTTAAACCGTTTATTTTTTATTTGAATCTAATGACTACTGACATTTATCGTAGACAATTTTCAACAGTTTGTTTTGTGCGGGAATCGAACCCGCGACCTCGGAGTCAAAGTGGTCATTGCTAACCATTCGACCACCGAGCTCGCCAATAGGTCTTAAGTTATTGACAAACAAGACAAAAAGGCCCCCTGGATGCTTTAGAAGTTTCCACCCTGTATATCATGGCGTTAGATTCGTGGTCATAACACAATGTGTACTACCAAGCTGCGGAATGAACTGCCTGTTGAGGTTTTCCCAGGAGACTACAGCATGGGGTTCTTCAAAAAGGGCGTAAATGGGTTTTTACAGGGTCGGCAACGCGCATGTGATGCCTCTGGTGTTGCAGGCGTCCATAGGCTGCGGTAACTGCTTTCCATCAGGCGGACCGTATGCTTGTTCAACACCTTAGTAGTAATATATATATATATATATATATAAGGTCCTAACCTTTTAATTGACAATACTATATGGTTGGTATCTATAGCTTGTATACATCGTATTGTGAATGAAATTTTGCATAAATAAAAATGTTTTTAAAATGATATTATTTTTCTGTATACCAAGAAAAAATATTCTAACTTGCTCCCTTACGCATTTACCATCACGCGTAAGAATGAAATTGTAATAATGACTAGTTAGGTACGACGATACGTATACGACCAAGTACTGCCACATATGACAGCTACGGTGACGCGTGCGAGCGTTGAACTCTGTTTTTCCCTCTCTTTTTAACTTTTTTATACCACGTCGCGTGGCAGACAAGTATACAGTCCGCCTGATGTGAAGTTGTTATCTTAGAGTGGGTCCAGTGCTGCAGCACCGGTGACACGTCGACCCTCATGGATCTTTTGTGTTCTCCCTAATCCTTTAGTCACTCTCCCCTGCTTGTCTGGAGACATGTTCCATGTGAAGTAGTTACCGTAGTCGTATTAACGGTCGCGACGGTAACAACGCTCGCGCGCCCCCGCCAACCCCGCTACCAACGCAGCAACTCCTTTCATTTTTGTGACCTCACTCACTCACTGGAACACAAGACCCTCAATGGAATTGTAAATTAGCTGCGATGTTCTGTGATGTAGAGGTATTCCCCACTCAGGCAACTTACAAATACGTTTTACCCTACCTCTCTTTCGCCAGAGTCTCTTTCGCTAGTCGGCAGGATGCACCACGTGCAGGCTTTGGATCTAAAGATCGCGGTAAGCCAAACATACCCCTTTACTTTTTTATAGGGCCGCAAGACTCATTGTTGCAAAAGATTCAAAAGAAACATTCAATAACATTAAAATCATAATAACAACTTTGTCAAAAAATTAGTTAGGTACCTAAAATTTCATCTAAACTCAATCGTGCCGTATTTAAATAAAAGAAGTCATCGCCCATATACGAGTTGACGGCATAGGTATGTAGCTAGCTTTCTAACTTCCGTACATACCCCAATAAGTAAAGTAGAGGGCCAGCCGTAACGGCCGATAAATAAATAAATAATAAATAAATAAATATTGTCAGACAAACTACACAGCGCCATCTAGCCCCAAAGTAAGCGAAGCTTGTGTTATGGGTACTAGACAACTGATAAACATACGTAAATACATTTTTTTTTTGTAAATACATACTTATGATACATAGAAAACACCCTGACTAAGACAAACAGACATGTTCATGCACACAAATGTTTGTCCTATGTGGGAATCGAACCCACGAGCGTTGGTGTCGAAGCCGCGTTATTGACCACTACGCCACCGAGCTCGTCAAATCTGTTGATTTCTCGGAAGTCGATGTCTGTTGATTTCTCGGAAGCACAAGGTCATCGCCCTCACAGCTGTCTTTCATAAGCGAACGGCCATTAGTATCATTATTATCAATGCACTACCAATTACCTACTAGGGTTAAAGCTGATCTTTAGTGCACGTGGTGCAGCCAGCTGATAAACAGACGCGGTTTTGGCAAGATGTAGGGTATATCGAGACCAACGGTACAGTATTTATTTTTTCTTTCGATCTAATGAGGTCTCAATTCAATAGCGTAGATTGAAATGTCGAGAACTCGCAATCGCAGCTGATATGTAGATACGTCAGAGGTACTTGCCATCGGATGCTGACTAAAAAAGTCCAATATTTCCTCCTCAAGACAGCAGGATATCGAGTCCTACCAGCGTCCACCGCAGGTTGGTCGAACCGTCCATGTTCTCGGAAGGGTAAACAGCTGTGAGAATCTTGTTCCTGCTGACACGTGTTCCGAGCCTTCGCTCTAGTAGATTCTACGCTTGCAGAACAATCTCCCCACTATCACTTCACTATCACGGTACGCAATTACCATTGCCAGGTATTCCTGGTTGGTGTAACGTCGGTTTGGCATGGCAAATTTGAACAAATCACACTAAAACTAAAACGTACGAGCAAGAGCACTACGTTGTCGGGCGGTAGCGGCGCCGGCCGGTAATGCAGAAAACACGCGTGCGCTCACAAACTCAGTTTAGCGGCGACTGATTGTCTTTCGCCGTTCGCGCAGCGCGCAAGTATGAATGGTAGGTAGACTGCACATGCGCACTTGATACTACCAACATTTGCACTGGTATGAACTCGTGAACAAGGACGGTTTTATGTAAAGATAAAAAAGAACATTTTAAACATGTTTTAATGATAAATAAATTTTGTTATACAAACACTTTTCTTCACTAAAGCGTTCAGTATATGGTATTTATTTGATTAAAATGATAATTTATTTTTTCTTAAAATAAAAAAATAATAATTGCTAGCCGTGAAATTCCATTAGTAATGTGATGTATTTAAGCAATACGCATCCTCAATTCAGTATTGTCAACTAATAAGTTAGGACCTTATATACGAGGGGAGGCCAATAAGTTCGCGGAATGGAGGGGTTGATGGGGATAAATTTACCCGTCCAGGTAGGCACTAGTTAAGCACCTCATTAAGAGTATATATACCAAGTTTGAACCTAATCGTGTCATTAACTTTTGAGTTATCGACCTGCAAACAACTAAATCGGGAAGAAGTCAGCCAGTATGGAGAAAATTGAACACCGTGCCGTTATTAAGTTTCTTACCAAGCAAGGAAAATCCGCTCAGACGATTTTTCAAGAGCTGTTAGCGGTTTACGCGGACTCTGCCCCTGATAAAACCATGGTTTACAAGTGGCATGGTCTTTTCAAACAAGGAAGGGAGTCCATTGAAGACGACCCCCGCTCCGGACGGCCAATTGAGGCCACCACACCGGAAATCGTCGAAAAAGTAGAAAAACTTGTATTGGAAGATGCCCGACTGAAGAAGAAGCAACTTGCAGCAATGGTTGGAGTATCCGAATCAAGTATTTTAAATATCCTACATCATCATCTTGGGATGACTAAAGTCAGTGCAAGATGGGTTCCGAGAATGCTCACGCCACTTCAAAAACGCGAGCGTGTCGAGTGCTCTCACCAGTTTCTGGAGCTCTGTGGAGAGAGAAAGGAAGAAGTTATGGCCCGGATTGTTACTGGAGATGAAACCTGGGTTCACCACTATGAACCTGAGTCGAAGCAAGAGTCGATGCAGTGGCATAAAAAAGGCACACCTCCTCCAAAGAAGTTCAAAGTGTCACAATCGGCCGGAAAGATCATGGCGACTATCTTTTGGGATACAGAAGGTATTTTACTGATCGATTATAAAGAACGTGGTGCGACTATAACGGGACAGTACTACGCTTCTTTACTGGAAAGATTGAAAGAAGCCATTAAGAAAAAAAGAAGAGGAAAACTGTCAAAAGGTGTGCTCCTTTTGCACGACAATGCACCCGTCCACACGTGCCATGTTGCGACGGCTGCCATTCACCGATGCGGCTTTGAACAATTAAACCACCCACCATACAGTCCAGACTTGGCCCCCAGTGACTATTATTTATTTCCAAAAATGAAGAAAGAGCTGCGTGGAAAGAAATTTGACGACGATGATGAAGTCAAGTCGGCAATTTCGGCCTATTTTGACACCAAAGACAAATCATTTTTTTTCGATGGTATAAACAAGCTATTTGAGAGATCCGAAAAATGTATTAGGGTTAAAGGAGAATATATTGAAAAGGAAAAATAATTTGGTGTTTAATTTCAACCTCCTTCTCTCTCATTCCGCGAACTTATTGACCTCCCCTCGTATATAAAAACGTGACACGAATGAGTCTTATCAAATATATTGTCCAATGAACGCTATATAATTGAAATCGGCGGGTTTTTGGTGGGAAAATGGGCATCTAGAACGTTTTTTGATCCTTGATTTGAATTTTTCCTTTGAATGGGACAGGAGCAACAGAAAAAAAAGAAGAAACTGATTCCCCGTCTACTGGGCATCAACGCGAACTCTATCCTGCGGCTGGACGAGGTTACCAAGGAGATTTTACAAGTATGGCCGCTGACTCAAGTGAAGTCCTACCAAGTCGGCAAGTCGGAGACTTTTACCCTTGATTTTGGGGACTATAGGTATGTTATTATTTCTTTTTTTTTATACAACGTCGGGTGGCAGACAAGCATACGGCCCACCTGATGTGCAGTGATTGCCGTAGCCGTATTAACGCTCACAACATGAAATATCGCTGGCGCGCTGCCACCCCCGCTGCTAACACAGCAACTCTTTTTGGTGACCTCACTTACTCACAGGAACACAACTACCCTCAAGCGAATTGTTATTTGGCTGCGGTATTCTGTGAGGTGGAGGTACTTCCCCTGTCGGGAAGCTTAAAAAATACGCTATGCCGTACCTCTCTTTTCGCCAGAGCCTCGTCTGTCAGTCAGCAGAGTGCACCACGTGCAGGTGAACTTGGTTCAAAGATGTTGATGAACCACTTACACCCCATAATAATTATTACATATATCATCAATGATAGAACACCACTTGTGCTCCAAGCTTCCAACTTATACCATCTCTACATGAAATAGTTCCCTGAATGTGGCAGATCTGGGGTGGAAATGTCTCATCATCTTGGAGGGCTCTTGGAGGTTGTTTTTGAGAGTTGATTACCGAAAAATTTCAGTGACAAGGAGTACTGCGTGAAGACCAACGATGCTGTGCGGATCAGGGACATCCTGCAAGGATACATTGACATCATTGGGAAGAGAATGGCAGCGGCGTATAACTCGAACCAGAGAGATCACCACACTATCGGAGAAGACGTGGTTATGGCATCCAGGTAATGTTTCTTAAGGATCACTATTTAGGGTTCCTAGTGAAAGGAAAGAAATGTTTCTCCAAGTTATATCAATGTATTCAGTTACCAGGACGTTTTTTTTTTATACTACGACGGGTGGCAGACAAGCATACGTCCCGCCTGATGTGAAGCGGTCACCACAACCATATTAACGCTCGCAACATAAAATGTCGCTCGCGTGCCGCCATCCCCGCTGCCATCGCAACATCTCCTTCCTTTCTGGTGACCTCACTCACTTGCAGGAACACAACAACCCTCAAGGAAATTGTTATTTGGCTGCGGTATTCTGTGAGGTGGAAGTACATTCCCCAGCCGGGTAGCCTACAATTACGCTCCCTACCTCTCTTTTCGCCAGAGCTTCGTTTGTCAGTCAGCAGGGTGTACCGCGTGCAGGTGAAGTTGGCTTTGGTTTAAAGATGTTGATGAACCACTTGCACCCCAAAGTAACACGTGTTGCTTACATAGCAACACGTGTGCCACAGTTTCAAACGATTTTACAGACGTTTTCTTAGCTAGTCCAATACCCATCCCGCAGCTAGGATACGAGTCTCTCCTCAATCGAAGAGGGGTCAGAGCGTATTCCACCACGCTGTTCACTTGCGAGTTTTCGGATGTCAGTGTTTTCAAGTCATCCAAAGGCTACTGACTTGGCATAACCACTGTCATCTAATGAGACTAGCCGGGTCCAATGGCTTAACGTACCCTTCGAAGCTCCGAGGTGTTCCAAAAAAAAATAAACCCGCACATAGACAGGCAATAGTCAATGTTGCTTAACTTGTCTTAACGATTAAATTAACACGCGACTTCATGTTTCAAACGAATTTGAGGATGTTTTGTGAGCAGAGTAGGAGGTAATTGGGAATCCTAGGTCTCCACCGGAGGTGTAGAGGCATCGTATGATGAATTCGTTCAATAAAGTCAATAGTATATTAATACTCAATATCTTTACTGCTTCCATATGTAGTACATAGTTATATAGATGTTATAAAACATCAATATACAGATTAATACATACATAATGAATTCTGTTAGGCATTGTAAAGATTTGATAGTGGATTTTTGAGTTATTTTTAAAATTTGTCGATGATAATTAAATTTATGTTTTATAGGACTATATATTTTTATAGTACTACGTACATGTCAAAAATTTGTTTATTTAAATACATTTAGAAAATAATTAAATTCTTAAAGGATAATAAAAACTGTACAGTCAACTATACCGTTATAGAATTAATTTAAGATGATCTCGAAAGCCAAGACTTAATAATTGTAGGTGAACGGAGAGGGAAGGTTAAAGTACTATAAGGTATGAATATGAGGACAAACAACAGAGATGGAAAGTATGTCTATAAACTCTTTTTTGTATATTATTTTGGATCGAATATGCATTATTTCCTGATTTAATTCTTTACATTTTCTTTTTTTAATTGTAGAGGAAATGTCATGCAACATGTCGCTCACAACCCAACGAAGATTATAGAAGAATCGTTCGTTGGACCTACGAAAATTATATCTTATGAACCAGGTATGCTGAAGGGAAACTTTATTTTATAAATACTTTGTAATATATAATTTTAACAAAAAAAAAAAAAACGACTTCGAACATTACGCTACATTTATGTATATAGATACAGGCTGATGATGATGATGATGAAAAAAATATGGGACCAATCTGGAAGTATACTCTTTCAAATAAAAATAGTTTTTTTTCAAATCGGTTTTAAATTACGGTGTAAATAAGTAACATTAAAAAAAAAACAGCCGAATTGAGAACCTCCTCCTTTTTAGGAGTCGGTAAAAAAGAGAAGCCTACTGTTTAAAACAGTTTAAAATAATCTAAAACTGATATGTTTAGGTCAGGCAGTGTCACATGGTACACAGCTGGTCACCGTTCAACAAATGATGGTCACCAATAAAGGCTCCAAAGAACAATTCGCTGTAGTAAGTAAAATAATTATGTATGTGAAATAAACTCAATAGGAGTATTAAGTTATCACTTGCTGTGAGAGCATCATAAGAGCCGAACAAAGATAAAAGCGTGCTCGTGGTTGCACTGATCCATGCTTTTCTGTTTCTATATCGGGTACTAAACAGCATAAGGCCCGCCTGATGTGAAGCGGTTGCGGTAGCTACTTAATAGCTCGCAACTAGAAATATCGCTTGCGCGCTGACAGCTCTGCTGCCAACACCGAAACTTCTTGCCTCCTGGTGATCTCACTCACTCGCACAAACCCAACAATCTACAAGGAAATTGTTATTTGGCTGGAGTATTTTGTAAGGTAGAGTTATTTCCTCTGTCGGGTAGCTTACAAATTTATACGCCCGTTATGTCCTACCTATCTTTCGCCAGAGGCTCGTTAGTCTGTCAGCAGGGTGCCCCATGTGCAGGGGAGGTTGGATTTGGTTCGAAGATGAGGATAAGTCACATATCTTTTCTTCTGGAGTTTCTGGTGCTTTGAGTGAATGAAAGTAATTGAAGTGAGTAGAAGTCTAAGAAGCTAAAGTTAGCAGTGTAGAATTTATATATTTACGTATCGCAGTTTGATTTTTGAAGTGAAAACTTCTTTAGCGGCGTTGTGTACTTTTTGGGATGGGTAGAAAATGTTAAACTCACGTCAGGACACGTGACCTGATCGAAAATTCGTAAGACGAAGGGAAAGTAGGCCGCCAGCGCGGCGTAGGAGAGGAAGTAATATCTCCCTCTGTTCTACCGCGCGGCGAAAATGTATGCCTGCTCCTGCTATTTATTTTTAATGTTATATAAATTGTCATGTTTGACACGATAGCGCAATAAATAAATATTGTATTTTACCACAAAACTGGTAGTACTTTTATACTGATAAATAATGCACTTCGTTTTCACACGAATTGCTTTATTTTATTCCCTAACCATTCCAAAATATTCAAAAATGCACAACGTCTATGTTCAAGTTTTCACTTCTGCCGGCACTTCCGGAGTGCAACCTGTGTTTTTTATTTTTTTATGAACTTTAACCTGTTTAATTTTATAGACAGGTGAAGTGGCCGTCCGTAAAGATATGTCAATGGAGTTCATCAGAAAACTAAACCGAATGAATTCCAACTCCGTGAAGATTGTATCTGAATTAACGGGTAAGTTGAAGAATAATAATGAAAGAAAACATGTAAACATTGTATTATTATAATATTGTAATTAACTGTAAGTATGATTATTATAATGTTATATGGTCAATGTAATAAATTGGGCATTATTCATACTGCCCGATACTTGGTCAATGTAATAAAACATGTTTTGGTTAGATTTGGGTTGAGTTTTTGAGGTTAGGTTAGGGTTTTCTTGTGTCCTGTCATCGGAAATAGTATATAGTAGGTCAACTGCTACATGATGAATGATGTGGTGCCAAGTAAGCTTAATTATTAATAATTGATAACTTATTAAATTGCCCGGGCATTATCAGTAATGACCAATTTATTATATTGACTATTATTTTTTTGTAGTTTTTAGAATTTGAAAAGGGACCTAATTAATTAGACAAGGCGGGCTTATATACTGCCTCATGAAATGTCTAGATATTTTATCGTATTGTAGTGTCGGCAGGCGGCCGCGGCGGCGGCGCGGCCGCGCGCTCCGTGTGCGCGTGCTTATTCTTTGGCTTCCTGGACTGCACTGGCTCGTCTGGCTCGGGTCGCCATATCGTATTGTAGTGTCGGGGGAGTGATTAATACGACTGAATTCCTCTAGTGTTCGTTTATTACTGCTTAATATTCACTCATACAATACATGTTATACATTTGTCCACCACAATTTAAGTACCAATAATAAATTTCCGAATTTTCAGATCCTAATGAGAGTAGTGTTACAGAAGCCCAAAAAATCGTTGACATCATGAAAGCAGATTTACCTTCAATCATAGCAGGTAGCTATTTAAAATTATAAAAACAAAACATGTTTGATTTGTTTTTCGAAAAAGTTAAATTCAATAATTGCACACGTGAAGAACTAACTATATTTAAACAAATCTAATAAATTATCAGGTGTCAAAGAGACAGCAGAAAAGCAAACTAATGAAGATACCAAAAAGAATCTTCTAGATGAACTGCAGGAACTATGTGATTACATGAACGAGCTGTCAGCATCAATGAAAGGACCAAACTTTGTAAGAAATATTTTAGTTATTCTGTAAGGGGATTAAACACTTAAAAATGTGAAAGGAATTAGTAAAATAATATAAGGGTCAAATTACCAACTTTTTACCACTTTTAATGAACACTTAAAAAAACAAGTACCTATTATTATAATAATATTCATTTTTTATTACCTCATAAAATAAACCCTAAATGACATGAAGTTAAGGTTTGAATTTCCATAAAAAGCTAGCCCGTACTGGTAAGTTAAAGGGAATTTCCCCAATTTTAAATGAGGTTGCCATTTTGGGAAGTAATCCAATGTATTCTTAATTGTAGTTTTTCGCTACGTGTTGTCAGGGTAAACATAAATCTCCAAAAAATTTAGATCAGAAGACAGGAAAAAATCAATTGATATATATCATGATATATATCCGTTGATATATATCGGCAAACCCTGGTTTAAAGCATACTCTACCACGATGCTTAACTGCGGGTTGACGGAGACCACTATTTTCTTAACGACGGTCATCTAATGACAACAACCGGGACCGACGGATTAATGCCCTCCGAGGCACGGAGGAGCTTTGTTAACTTGCGTTTTCGATTAGACTGACACGCGCACAACGCCATCGAGCTCCTCAAGTATTGTTATTATAGTTACTACATTTTTTCGGCATTCGCCGTGTGATTTCCGGCAGACTAGAATAGAATCACTCTGTCTCTTCCCGTGGATGTTGTACAAGGCGACTAAGGGTAATGCATTATAAAACAGCGATCAGGCCTCCCCAATCCGTCGGGCCAGCGTGGGGAGTGTAGGCCAAATCCTCCTGTCTGTGACGGACGAGAGAGGGTCGTGCTCCTGTAGTGAAGACTAAATGACCTGATGATGATGATGATACTTAAGTGGTAAAATGTTAGAAGCGTTCACTACAGCAATGGATGTTGTGCATTGTTTGTTCCAGAATACAGAAAATGCCGAGGAAGCTGCAAAAAAAATTGCTGATCTGTCTACACAGATGTATTTCTCAATGGATCCAGGGACACGGAGGCGCAGCGAATTTTGTCGGGTAAATTCATCAGTTTATTACTCATAATAAATTATTAGCATGCTGTATGAAAATTAATTTTAATTCATTTATTACTCCAGCTATCACTTTCATTAATTTTTCCCTAAACTAAGATATTGCTGGCTTTTATACCTAAGATTATATAATAAGTTACTAATAGGTAGGAACAGCTTTCCGTATTACTCTGTGCAATTGATTGGTATTTTGGCAGTGCAATAGTACTATAATAATGAATACTATAATGTATTATAATTACCTATAATAAATAATATGTAATAAGCAAAAGCGCAACATGGCATGATTCCGTGGAGTTTGCTAGCTGTCTTCTTCCTAGTCGTTTACTCTTGACAGAGTGGTCGTGGTCACTTATTGTCGCTCTCCATGACTGTTGCTGCTCCCGCAATTCTTCTCAATCGGTCTCTGTCGGTGGCTTGATGAGCGCATTCTGTCACCGACGTTTTGGTGACAGATTTTATTAAGTCGGTCTATCTGGTTGGCGATCGACCTCGCGCTCTTTTGCCCTCGACACGTCCCTGCACTACCAATCTTTCCATGGCGTCAAGATTTCTGTTAACGTGTCCAAAGAACTTGAGGATTCGTAGTTGCTAGCTGTACGATTAGGCAAAACGCGACGGAGAATAGAATACACAAAGGAATGCTTTAATAATACACCTGAATAAAGAGTGCTCACCTGCATGTGGTATATCTTGATAATTCATAAATGAGCTGAAGTAGTAAAGTACCTACTTCCAGCATCCAGCTAGGACTGGAGAAGTATGCGCATCTAACAGAATATCACAGTGAAATAATAATACTTTAGCTCAGATCTATTTACTGTGATTCAGTGAGTCATCATCATAAAAGAAAGAGGAGTAGGCAGCGTGCTAGTGAGCTCTGAGATGCATACGTCTTTTGGAAACTGTTACTGCTTCAAATCTGGCAAGCCGTATTTGTTTGCCTACTGATGTGAAATATAATAAAAGACGGTGGAGTTCTGTTATCCTGCAATTTTCCTAAAATGGAAAACCAAGTTATTACCTTGTCACTACATAGTATAAAACAAAGTCGCTTTCTCTGTCCCTATGTCCCTTTGTATGCTTAGTTCTTTAAAACTACGAAACGGATTTTGATGCAGTTTTCTTTAATAGATAGAGAGTTTATTATGGAAGGTTTATATTTATAAAACATACATAATTTAGTAGAGAAACACTGATAATTTTAGAGGTTTCCAATGTGATGTCGTAAATAAACATATTTTTTTGCGCTTACATTGCAAACGCTTGCTGAACCCTACGAGATAGATCAAAATAATGTAGTACAATATTATTCACCTTAAAATGGTCTACAAAAAAGTCCGCGACGGTATATGTCTATCTCTTAGGGATAACCCACAGTAACCGTTTATTATACTCTATTTTTTTACGAGAAATAATGGCTTATTTACGAAGCGATTTTAAGCAATACAGCATTAATCCTCATCTAATTAAGTTCTCTAAAAACATTGTTCATTTAATATAGATCAATGGCCCTTTACAGCATGTAATTTGAACGAATATTTTCGAAGATATTACAGATTCAAAATGCAGGGACATAACGGTGAAGCGGTATTGGACGGGGCGACGCGTGCCTATAACTGTGGAAGCTCTGGACAATGCGCAAAGACCTTCTGTAGGATATTTAGTATCAGCATTGCACCCGTGCGAAGCCGGGGCGGGTCGCTAGTTATAATACAAGATATAACCTAATATAAGATATAACCTTGTTCGTACTATTACGCCGCAGCTACAATTCAATAAAAAATGACATCTCACACGCACGTCCAGATACTATTTAGTAATTTATATCATTGAAATCGATGTGTCAGGTACCAACTCATTGGTTTAGGTCCGTAATAGTGTTTGTTATCTCATATCCGTGGTGCACGGAAGTTCAGATTTACTTGACTAGCCGTCTCTTTAGCTTCTTAATGCCTTATTTGCCATATTGCTGTCTCTCCCAAGCCAAGAGACAGATTCTAAAAGATTCCCACTTCTACTAATTTCTTCTGATTAAATTCGTTATGAGTTCTATGGCAGCCGTAGTTTTGCTATCAACACTGGACTTCATTTTTCATTGCTGTTTTGATGGTGGATGAGTGGTGTTAATATGGATTAACAGCGGCCTGTCCCGATGTAATGAAAACCTTTCAGACATAAATCTATGTTTATTTTTGAATTTATGAAGTTAAATCTTAATATATTGATACAGCGATCTCGCAAGAGTTTCATAAAAGACGAGAAGAAGGATGCCGCAATGCGTCGGGCTTCGTTCATAGCGGCTGCTGCCAGCGCATGCTCTGCTGTTAACGACGCTAAGAATACACTCGGCATGGTGAGGATTACTATATACAGCAATTATAAAACTATATGGATATTAATACCATCACTATATGGCGAAATTTTGGGGTGTAAGTGGTTCATCAACATCTTTGAACCAAAGCCAACTTCACCTGCACGCAGTGCACCCTGCTGACTGACAAACGAAGCTCTGGCGAAAAGAGAGATAGGGAGCGTAATTGTAAGCCACCCGACTGGTGAATGTACCTCCACCTCACAGAATACCGCAGCCAAATAACGGTTCCCCTGAGGGCTGTTGTGTTCCTGCGAGTTAGTGAGGTCACCAGAAAGGAAGGAGATGCTGCGGTGGCAGCGGGGGTGGCGGCGCGCGAGCGATATTTTATGTTGCGAGCGTTAATATGGCTACGGTAACCGCTTCACATCAGGCGGGCCGTATGCTTGTCTGCCACCCGACGTAGTATAACAAAAAAAAAAAAAAAAAAAAAGAGTAAACCAAACTTTTATTCAGATATCTTCAAGCCCTAGAGCCTAATAGTCATCGTCAATCCTTATTAATCCCACTATCCCACTGCTATATTCCCATTAGTCGAAACATACTCCACTATTCAACTCAACTGCGGGAGGCCAGTGTTTTCAAACCGTTTAAAGCCACTGACATAATTTAACGACTGTCATCTAATAAGAACAGCCGGGACTGACTGCTTAACGTGCTTTCCAAATCACGGAGGAGATAAATGAATCAATATATAGACAGGCTGCGGGTTGCTTAACTTTGTTCGTTTTTAAACACTTGCAACGACGCCAGCGAGCTCTATTGCTATAGAGCCAAGTGACTAACTGTTATTGTAATTATTGTTGAACTAAGCAACTGATGTGATATGTAAATTTATAGATTAGTATATCGATAATTTTAACAAAAAAAAAACCGACTCTAAACATTACTCTACGTTTATGTATGTAGATACAGGCCGATGATGATGATGAAAAAAATATGACACCAATCTGGAAGTATTCTCTTTCAAATAAAAAATTTAATGCTTTGCACGAGAATATGTATTTCGATAACGTGTTGCTTCTCATGTTAGAGACTTATGGTTTAGACTTTACTGAAAAAAAAAAATACATAAAATAAAATTTACTAAATACAAAGAGTAAAAGACTCCGAATGATACTTCATATAGTTGGACTGTAGTTGATTCTAAATCTTAAAAAAAAATCTGAAAGACTAACTGCGACAAATTCTTTGTCGAAGTCTTTAAATTCATATCTATAATGAAGTCTTTGCTGTCATTAGTATAAATCTGGACATTTCAATTTGTAGAAATATCAAGGATCAAGACTAAGTGCTGTAGAAGAAGAGCAGTTGGAGAAGACAGCCTTGGACAAGATGGGCAAACTGAATGCTGCTGTGGCCCTGTACTTAATGGCACATTCAGGTAGATTTACTAAGAAAGAAATTACAACTAAAATAATAAGTACCATTTAATGGAAAACAAAAGTAAAACTTTATTTTTAAATTTTGCATATGTAATCTGTCATATACGGGATCGAAATAATTAAATAAATATAAAATTTTGGGGTGTAAGTGGTTCCTCAATATCTATGAACCAAAGCCAACTTCACCTGCACGCGGTGCACCCTGCTGACTGACAAACGAAGCTCTGGCGAAAAGAGAGGTAGGGAGCGTAATTGTAAGCTACCCGACTGGGGAATATACGTATTGTGATATGCAAGTGTTATAATGTAGTAAAATATAGGTTAATACTTATTTAATTGTTTTTTTGCGACAACAATTCATCTAAATAAGAAGTTATTTCATTTGCATCTAAGCCAAATATGTTTGTTTAACGAATGATTCTTCAAAACATAATGAAGGAATTACCTTAAAGATATGTAAACATTTTGCAGATCCTAACAATACAGACTACTCTGCCGGTGTCACATCTATGAATACTATCAACGAGCTTATGCCAGAGATTGCAAAAGGTAAGTTCATTGGAGATCTGAATTATTATTGTCTTGAATTGGTAGCCATAACCAATGAAGAAATTTAGGGTGTAAGTGGTTTATCATCTTTGAACCAAAGCCAACTTCACCTACACCCTGCTGACTGACAAACGAAGCTCTGGCGAAAAGGGAGGTAGGGAGCGTAATTGTAAGCTACCCGTTTGGGGAATGTACCTCCACCTCACTGAATACCGCAGCCAAATAACAATTCCTTTGAGGGTTATTGTGTTCCTGCGAGTGAGTGAGGTCACCAGAAAGGAAGAAGATGCTGCGTTGGTAGCGGGGGTAGCGGCGCGCGAGCGATATTTTATGTTGCGAGCGTTAATATGGCTACGGTAACCGCTTCACATCAGGCGGGGCGAATGCTTGACTGCCGCCCGACGTAGTATAAAAAAAATGTCAGTTTAAATATAGACATAGACGTACACCAATACCAATTGATGTATACATGCAGCTGATGCAGCAAAGAAAGGAAAGGACACGCAGCAAAATATTTTATGTACAACTTTTCGATAATTGTTTTTAATTAGCGTTAACGTCTTGCCGCGATGGTAAGTGGCGCGGGACTGAGTGAATGCCGGGTAATTTTGTTTTCTTCTTGCTGCAATGGAGGCTAGTAGAAAGCATCTGTAAAAACATCTTAGGTTAACTTCTTATCCAGTAGAAATAGATTTGTCTGCCTTTTCTTCACTGGGTCGATTTCATTTTACGCGCGGAGCCGCAAATCATTGCAAATGTCAATGAGATCTAACTATTGGGACGATATTGATATTGGACGACCTCGGTGGTGGAATGGTTAGCAATGGCCACTTTGACTCCGAGGTCGCGGGTTCGATGCCCGCATAAGACAAACACTTGTGTAGGTACATGAATATGTCTGTTTGTCTTGGTCTGGGCGTTTTCTATGTATTATATGAATATATTTATTTACAAAAAAAAAATGTATTTAAGTATTATACCAGTTATCTAGTACCCATAGTAACTACAAGCTTTTCGCTTAATTTGGGACTAGATGGCACTGTATAAACTGTCCTGGAGTATTTGTTATATATTTATTCTTAGACTATAGCTTTGACGAGCTCGGTGGCGTAGCGGTCAATGACGCTGCTTCAATACCAACGCTCGTGGGTTCGATTCCCACATAGGACAAACATTTGTGTGCATGAACCTGTCTGTTTGTCTTAGTCTGGGTGTTTTCTATGTATATCATAAGTATGTATTAAAAAAAAAACGTATTTACGTATGTTTATCAGTTGTCTAGTACCCATAAAACAAGCTTTCGCTTACTTTGGGGCTAGATGGCACTGTATAATTTGTCTGACAATATTTATTTATTTATTTATTTATAGCTGTATGTTTTCTTATACAGATGCGCAGGTTTTAAGCAGTTGCAAGGACGCAACATCGAAGCAAGCGCTATTGGATGATATGATGCGCCTGTTGGAAGCGACGCGGCTTATTTCCTCTTTGACTGGATGCACTGATCACGAGGTTAGACATTAATACTCATTAATCAGGGGCCTTACCACAAGCTCTAAACGCAGGAATGGAACCATCGTAGTTGCGAATTTATGAATGAAATTCATTGATAAATACGCAACCATCATAGTTCCATTCCTGCGTTTAGAGCTTGTAGTAAGGCCCCTGAGGAAATCCAAATTATTATTATATTTTGTTGATTTTGGTGATTGTTGGCTCTTGGTGGAACTTTGTATAAATTTTAATGAAATCACTTGTACTGCTTCACTTAATAAATTTGTTTTACTGACCGGTTTCACCGTACGCCATTATCAGGGTAAACAAATAAGTGTTATCGTTTTCTCAAAACAATACGGTAGATATCGTCCAACCTTTCGGGCTCGGTGGTCGAATGGTTAGCAATGGCCGCTTTAACTCCGAGGTCGCGGGTTCGATTCCCGCATAAGACAAACATTTGTGTGCATAAACATGTCTGTTTGTCTTGGTCTGGGCATTTTCTATGTATTATAAGTATGTATTTACAAAAAAAAAATCTATTTAAGTACATTTATTTTTTGTCTAGTTCACATAACACAAGCTTTGCGCTTAATTTGGGACTAGATGGCGCTGTGTAAATTGTCCAGACATATTTATTTCTTGATAATCTATGTATACTCCCTTTTTATATGACACTACTTCATTAATTTTGCAAGTATGCCGCGTTACGGTAGCATCATTTTGTAGACATAAAACACGATAGTATAATGAGTGATTACTTACAGTAGCAACATTTTGTAGACATAAAACACGATAGTATAATGAGTGATTACTTACAGTAGCAACATTTTGTAGACATAAAACACGATAGTATAATGAGTGATTACTTACAGTAGCAACATTTTGTAGACATAAAACACGATAGTATATTGAGTGATTACATACAGTAGCAACATTTTGTACACTTAAAACACGATAGTATAATGAGTGATTACTTACAGTAGCAACATTTTGTACACTTAAAACACGATAGTATAATGAGTGATTACTTACAGTAGCAACATTTTGTACACTTAAAACACGATAGTATAATGAGTGATTACTTACAGTAGCAACATTTTGTAGACATAAAACACGATAGTATATTGAGTGATTACTTACAGTAGCAACATTTTGTACACTTAAAACACGATAGTATAATGAGTGATTACTTACAGTAGCAACATTTTGTAGACATAAAACACGATAGTATATTGAGTGATTACTTACAGTAGCAACATTTTGTACACTTAAAACACGATAGTATAATGAGTGACTACTTACAGTAGCAACATTTTGTAGACATAAAACACGATAGTATATTGAGTGATTACTTACAGTAGCAACATTTTGTACACTTAAAACACGATAGTATAATGAGTGATTACTTACAGTAGCAACATTTTGTACACTTAAAACACGATAGTATAATGAGTGATTACTTACAGTAGCAACATTTTGTACACATAAAACACGATAGTATAATGAGTGATTACTTACAGTAGCAACATTTTGTAGACATAAAACACGATAGTATATTGAGTGATTACTTACAGTAGCAACATTTTGTACACTTAAAACACGATAGTATAATGAGTGATTACTTACAGTAGCAACATTTTGTAGACATAAAACACGATAGTATATTGAGTGATTACTTACAGTAGCAACATTTTGTACACTTAAAACACGATAGTATAATGAGTGATTACTTACAGTAGCAACATTTTGTACACTTAAAACACGATAGTATAATGAGTGATTACTTACAGTAGCAACATTTTGTAGACATAAAACACGATAGTATATTGAGTGATTACTTACAGTAGCAACATTTTGTACACTTAAAACACGATAGTATAATGAGTGATTACTTACAGTAGCAACATTTTGTACACTTAAAACACGATAGTATAATGAGTGATTACTTACAGTAGCAACATTTTGTACACTTAAAACACGATAGTATAATTACTTACAGTAGCAACATTTTGTACACATAAAACACGATAGTATAATGAGTGATTACTTACAGTAGCAACATTTTGTACACTTAAAACACGATAGTATAATGAGTGATTACTTACAGTAGCAACATTTTGTACACTTAAAACACGATAGTATAATGAGTGATTACTTACAGTAGCAACATTTTGTACACATAAAACACGATAGTATAATGAGTGATTACTTACAGTAGCAACATTTTGTACACTTAAAACACGATAGTATAATGAGTGATTACTTACAGTAGCAACATTTTGTACACATAAAACACGATAGTATAATGAGTGATTACTTACAGTAGCAACATTTTGTACACATAAAACACGATAGTATAATGAGTGATTACTTACAGTAGCAACATTTTGTACACATAAAACACGATAGTATAATGAGTGATTACTTACAGTAGCAACATTTTGTACACATAAAACACGATAGTATAATGAGTGATTACTTACAGTAGCAACATTTTGTACACTTAAAACACGATAGTATAATGAGTGATTACTTACAGTAGCAACATTTTGTACACATAAAACACGATAGTATAATGAGTGATTACTTACAGTAGCAACATTTTGTACACATAAAACACGATAGTATAATGAGTGATTACTTACAGTAGCAACATTTTGTACACATAAAACACGATAGTATAATGAGTGATTACTTACAGTAGCAACATTTTGTACACATAAAACACGATAGTATAATGAATGATTACTTACAGTAGCAACATTTTGTACACATAAAACACGATAGTATAATGAGTGATTACTTACAGTAGCAACATTTTGTACACTTAAAACACGATAGTATATTGAGTGATTACTTACAGTAGCAACATTTTGTACACTTAAAACACGATAGTATAATGAGTGATTACTTACAGTAGCAACATTTTGTAGACATAAAACACGATAGTATAATGAGTGATTACTTACAGTAGCAACATTTTGTACACTTAAAACACGATAGTATAATGAGTGATTACACTTACAGTAGCAACATTTTGTACACTTAAAACACGATAGTATAATGAGTGATTACTTACAGTAGCAACATTTTGTACACTTAAAACACGATAGTATAATGAGTGATTACTTACAGTAGCAACATTTTGTACACATAAAACACGATAGTATAATGAGTGATTACTTACAGTAGCAACATTTTGTACACATAAAACACGATAGTATAATGAGTGATTACTTACAGTAGCAACATTTTGTACACATAAAACACGATAGTATAATGAGTGATTACTTACAGTAGCAACATTTTGTACACTTAAAACACGATAGTATATTGAGTGATTACTTACAGTAGCAACATTTTGTACACATAAAACACGATAGTATAATGAGTGATTACTTACAGTAGCAACATTTTGTACACATAAAACACGATAGTATAATGAGTGATTACTTACAGTAGCAACATTTTGTACACTTAAAACACGATAGTATAATGAGTGATTACTTACAGTAGCAACATTTTGTACACATAAAACACGATAGTGTATTGAGTGATTACTTACAGTAGCAACATTTTGTACACATAAAACACGATAGTATAATGAGTGATTACTTACAGTAGCAACATTTTGTACACTTAAAACACGATAGTATAATGAGTGATTACTTACAGTAGCAACATTTTGTACACATAAAACACGATAGTATAATGAGTGATTACTTACAGTAGCAACATTTTGTACACATAAAACACGATAGTATAATGAGTGATTACTTACAGTAGCAACATTTTGTACACTTAAAACACGATAGTATAATGAGTGATTACTTACAGTAGCAACATTTTGTACACATAAAACACGATAGTATAATGAGTGATTACTTACAGTAGCAACATTTTGTACACATAAAACACGATAGTATAATGAGTGATTACTTACAGTAGCAACATTTTGTACACTTAAAACACGATAGTATAATGAGTGATTACTTACAGTAGCAACATTTTGTACACTTAAAACACGATAGTATAATGAGTGATTACTTACAGTAGCAACATTTTGTACACTTAAAACACGATAGTATAATGAGTGATTACTTACAGTAGCAACATTTTGTACACATAAAACACGATAGTATAATGAGTGATTACTTACAGTAGCAACATTTTGTACACATAAAACACGATAGTATAATGAGTGATTACTTACAGTAGCAACATTTTGTACACTTAAAACACGATAGTATATTGAGTTATTACTTACAGTAGCAACATTTTGTACACATAAAACACGATAGTATAATGAGTGATTACTTACAGTAGCAACATTTTGTACACATAAAACACGATAGTATAATGAGTGATTACTTACAGTAGCAACATTTTGTACACTTAAAACACGATAGTATAATGAGTGATTACTTACAGTAGCAACATTTTGTACACATAAAACACGATAGTGTATTGAGTGATTACTTACAGTAGCAACATTTTGTACACATAAAACACGATAGTATAATGAGTGATTACTTACAGTAGCAACATTTTGTACACTTAAAACACGATAGTATAATGAGTGATTACTTACAGTAGCAACATTTTGTACACATAAAACACGATAGTATAATGAGTGATTATTTACAGTAGCAACATTTTGTACACATAAAACACGATAGTATAATGAGTGATTACTTACAGTAGCAACATTTTGTACACTTAAAACACGATAGTATAATGAGTGATTACTTACAGTAGCAACATTTTGTACACATAAAACACGATAGTATAATGAGTGATTACTTACAGTAGCAACATTTTGTACACATAAAACACGATAGTATAATGAGTGATTACTTACAGTAGCAACATTTTGTACACTTAAAACACGATAGTATAATGAGTGATTACTTACAGTAGCAACATTTTGTACACTTAAAACACGATAGTATAATGAGTGATTACTTACAGTAGCAACATTTTGTACACATAAAACACGATAGTATAATGAGTGATTACTTACAGTAGCAACATTTTGTAGACATAAAACACGATAGTATAATGAGTGATTACTTACAGTAGCAACATTTTGTACACTTAAAACACGATAGTATAATGAGTGATTACTTACAGTAGCAACATTTTGTAGACATAAAACACGATAGTATAATGAGTGATTACTTACAGTAGCAACATTTTGTAGACATAAAACACGATAGTATAATGAGTGATTACTTACAGTAGCAACATTTTGTACACTTAAAACACGATAGTATAATGAGTGATTACTTACAGTAGCAACATTTTGTACACTTAAAACACGATAGTATAATGAGTGATTACTTACAGTAGCAACATTTTGTAGACATAAAACACGATAGTATAATGAGTGATTACTTACAGTAGCAACATTTTGTACACTTAAAACACGATAGTATAATGAGTGATTACTTACAGTAGCAACATTTTGTACACTTAAAACACGATAGTATAATGAGTGATTACTTACAGTAGCAACATTTTGTACACTTAAAACACGATAGTATAATGAGTGATTACTTACAGTAGCAACATTTTGTACACATAAAACACGATAGTATAATGAGTGATTACTTACAGTAGCAACATTTTGTACACTTAAAACACGATAGTATAATGAGTGATTACTTACAGTAGCAACATTTTGTAGACATAAAACACGATAGTATAATGAGTGATTACTTACAGTAGCAACATTTTGTAGACATAAAACACGATAGTATAATGAGTGATTACTTACAGTAGCAACATTTTGTAGACATAAAACACGATAGTATATTGAGTGATTACTTACAGTAGCAACATTTTGTACACTTAAAACACGATAGTATAATGAGTGATTACTTACAGTAGCAACATTTTGTACACTTAAAACACGATAGTATAATGAGTGATTACTTACAGTAGCAACATTTTGTACACTTAAAACACGATAGTATAATGAGTGATTACTTACAGTAGCAACATTTTGTACACTTAAAACACGATAGTATAATGAGTGATTACTTACAGTAGCAACATTTTGTAGACATAAAACACGATAGTATAATGAGTGATTACTTACGCGTGAGTGTGTGTTTATGTGTAACAGGTTATTATTTTTCATCTAACACGCTTGTGTGCCAAATAAGCTTGATATATATGTATATGTTACAGAAAATACAGGAAGTGGCAAGCAATTATGCTGGTGTTTCTGGAAAACTCGTTTTTACATTAAGTCGAGGCGCCAATGATGACAAAGATAATGAGGTAAGATTATTGTCTATTGAATAGTTTTTGTGTACTTACCATTTGGCTGGAAAATAAATGAGATCTTCTTTAATAAGAACGAAGTAAGATAGATTAAAGAAAAAAAAACGGGTTGTACTCCGGGAGTGCCGGCAGAAGTGAAAACTTGAAAATGTTGTCCATTTTTGAATAGTTTGGAATGATTAGGGATTAATTTCACACGAATTGCTTTATTTATCAGTATAAAAGTACTATCATTTATGTGGTAAAATACAATATTCATTTTTTGCGCTCTCCTACACAATCGTGACAATTTATATTACATTAAAAATAAACAGCAGGAACAGGCATACATTTTCTCCGCGTACAAAGAGAGGGGGATATTACTTCCTCTCTTACGCCGCGCCGGTCCGCGCCGGTCCGTCTTACGTATTTTCGATCAGGCCACGTCCATGTCCTGTCCTGACGTGAGTTTAACATTTTTTACCCATCCCAAAAAGTGCACAACGCCTCTAAAGAAGTTTTCACTTCAAAAATAACATGCCAATTATATTTTTTTCTTGTCCAATTATCTTCATTTTTTTTTCAATGAGCATGTGGTAAGTAATCATCATCGCCCATATATATTAGCAATGCAAATAAGATGCGGATTTATTGTCAGACTTAAGGAAACCTAGTCTCTGTTCTTAATCACTCCCTCATAGTATACATTAAGGAGAAGAAGAAGAAAAATAAAACAATTCAATGATCATGTTTTAGATTATAAATCTATCAAAGGACATTGGTGACAAAACATCTTTACTACTAATGAAAGCGAATGAATTGACGTCTCTGGCCCCTACTGACCCTGCTGCCGCT
The DNA here is from genome assembly GCA_937001555.2 of Hypsopygia costalis. Classification (NCBI taxonomy): domain Eukaryota; kingdom Metazoa; phylum Arthropoda; class Insecta; order Lepidoptera; family Pyralidae; genus Hypsopygia; species Hypsopygia costalis. The sequence goes on along the minus strand of OW443351.2, from coordinate 1,548,299 downwards.
GATATTGATGCTGCTGGAGTGGATTGTGCTGATGCTGCTAGGAATTTACTGGCTTGTGCTATGGTAAGCTTAAAAATAAATTATTAATCTCTATCTACTGACGGCTTAGTTCGTCTACTATCGATGGTTATAAGACAAGGAAGAGATAGAATTACATTTTTTAAGTATTTATATAATTTAGCTTTTTTTATTAAACGGTTTTATTTAGCTTGACCTGTTTGTTTGTTTATTTATTTATTTGTTTATATTTTTGGGTCAAATCTAGTAATTGAAATTTGACCCCCTTCCTGTTGACAGATTGATCTGAAATTTGGTACACACGTTTAGTTCTGGTGACAATACAATTAAATAAATTCTGTTTCATTGTAAATCCAAGATGGCCGCCACTACAAAATGGCGGTTCACAAATTTTGTCATGACTACCTCAATATGGGTATCAAATGAAAGGGCTTAACTAGTAGAACACAGTTCACACGAAAAAAAAAATTAAAATCTAAGATGGCCGCCGCTACAAAATGGCGGTTTACAAATTTTGTCACGACTACCTCAATATGGGTGTCAAATGAAAGGGCTTGACTAGTAGAACACAGTTCACATGAAAAAAAATGAAAATCCAAGATGGCCGCCGCTACAAAATGGTGGTTTACACATTTTGTCACGACTACCACTACATGGGTATCAAATGAAAGAGCTTGACTAGTAGAACACAGCTTGTCGCTCGTCGCTGTCATGAATATTATAATAAAATCCAAGATGGCCGTCAACAAAATGGCTGGTTGGCGGTTACATATTTTCTCAATTTTCAATATGGGTATCAAATTAATACAAGACAAATTTAAAAGTAAAAAAAAAATGACAAAAGTCGAATCTAATCTTAATTGAATGAGAAGTACTATGTAATGGAATTATGAACTTAAAAACTTGAAAATAAAAATTATGAAAAAAACATTTTTAATTTAAACGGTTTTATTAAAAGTAATGTACTAAAAGCTAAAAAATAATTCGGTAGGTCCGAGGTTTCAGTCATCACAATCGTTGGGCGTAGCGTAAACTGAGTTGATCGGATAGAAGTGTTTCTATCCAATTAACTCAGTTAGGGCCCAACGATTTTATTATTTTGTCTGATCAATGCCTTAGACTGATGAGGGAGAGGGGTGTGATGACTGAAACCTCGGACCTACCGAATTATTTTTTAGCTTTTAGTACATTACTTTTAATAAAACCGTTTAAATTAAAAATGTTTTTTTCATAATTTTTATTTCATATTTAACATTAAGTACCTATTATTTGTATAACATTTAAGTTTTTGTAATTTTTTATAGGGATAAGTTTATTCTCTATTCTTTTTAGTTTTTTTCAGTTCATAGTTATAATTATTTACTCAGGGAATACATTTGACAGTGTAGCATGGGTTTTATTAAAGAGCCTAATTACAAAGACCAGCTGCAACTAGATAGAATGTACTTGTAATAGCTTTGAAGATTGAACTAACTGCACTTAGAACTTCTTTTGTACTGCTTGTTTGTAAGAATGTAACTACTTTTGTTTGTTTGTAACTTCAGGTGTAGTTCCAACGTACGATTTCTTTGTGCTTAGTACGATGTAAAGTTGTTTTAGAATACCCAATACTCAACTACTTTAAGCTTTTCTATTTTTACTAGCTTTTATTTCGTTTTACCGCGGCGTCTGTAATCAAATCTTGCAATTTAAATTTAGCCCACTTCCCAGTGTCTGTTTAAGCAGAAGTTTGGGACACTGGGTTGGTTCTCGTCATAATATGCGATTATGAATGCAAACAACCCGAGTAATTTGATGAAAAAGTAAAAACTTAGTCGGTCATCTAAGACCAATTAAGTCAAAAGATATATGATGCTCAACTGTACTAATGTATATGGTACACGACACTCAAATTATCTCATGCCGTGTTACCTAAATGAAACAACATCACAACTTCAAGATATAAATAAATATATATTGTCAGACAAATTACACAGCGCCATCTAGCCCCAAAGTAAGCGAAGCTTGTGTTATGGGTACTAGACAACTGATAACCATACGTAAATACATTTTTTTTTTGTAAATACATACTTATGATACATATAAAACACCTAGACTAAGACAAACAGACGTGTTCATGCACACAACAACGCAATATTTTTTAGTGTAAAAGATATGTTAAAGCTGTTTATGTCAAAGACCAACCGGCAAGGGCGGATCCAGCTTTGGCGCCAGGGGGAGGTCACATAGTTGTGGTCAAGTCACACTTAAGTTATAATTTAATTTTGATAATAATAGATACAGGTAAAAAGTAGGTATTTTATTAATGTATATAGGTACTGTACTTAATCTATATTATTATTGTGACAAAAATATATATAAAAACGTTAAGTTTAACAATTTTAATTAGTGGTCCATCTAGGTCCTGGACCCAGCCCAGGGGGTGGTCATGACCCCCATGACCCTCCCTCTGGATCCGCCCTTGCCAACCGGTATTAAGATAAGCCCAGTGAGGCTTGTGAGGTGCAGTTTTCAATAACTGTATATTCATTGTGAAATGGTTAATAAACGAACTGACAGATGGTTTAGAACGTTTAAGTCTGATAAAAGATTTTGTTTTGTGTGTTCTACCAATTGTACAACGGGATGTGTTTGTTTGACATGATGAGTTGTTTGACATGATGCCCATGGCCATTTTCTACAGTCGCACCGCTCGCCATCTACAGGGTATTCATCCTCACACATTGGAGCTTAAGTAGTCGCGTACTGCGCAGTTCCATATAAGTTTTCTTCAAGCTGTGGAATTAACTGCCTGTCGAGCTTTTCTCAGGAGACTACAGCATGGGGTTCTTCAAAAAGGGCTTGATGAGGTTTTTGCAGGGTGGCAAAGCGTGTGTGATGCCCCTGTTGTTACAAGCGTCCATGGGCTTTTTTTATACTACGTTGGGTGGCAGACAAGCATACGGCCCGCCTGATGTGAAGCGGTTACCGTAGCCATATATGCGCTCGCAACATAAAATATCGCTCGCGCGCCGCCACCCCCGCTGCCATCGCAGCATCTCCTTCCTTTCTGGTGACCACACTCTCTCGCAGGAATAAAACAACCCTCAAGGGAATTGTTATATGGCTGCGGTATTCTGTGAGGTGGAGGTACATTTCCCAGCCGGGTAGCTTACAATTACGCTCCCTACCTCTCTTTTCGCCAGAGCTTCGTTTGTAAGTCAGCAGGGTGTACCGCGTGCAGGTGAAGTTGGCTTTGGTGACAAGTTGATGAACTACTTACACCCCCAAAAGGCTACGGTAACTGCTTTCCATCAGGTGGGCCCTATACTTGTTTGCAACGTTAGTGGTATAAAAAAATATTAATAGATGTCGGCTTTATATTAAGTTTATATATTTGACATAAGCACTTATAACAATATACACATAATTATTTGTTTATAGCTAACAGCCCCGTCAATCCACGAGCCCCATTGTCAAAGTGCGCTGACGGCTGCCGCAGAAACCCTCTCATCATCAGCTCAGAAGGTCATCACCGCCAGCAAGCCCATCATCGACGATCCATCACGACATCACCACGGTGATGAGCTCAAGATTCGCGGCTTGGACCTGGCTAAGGCTTTGGATAGATTGAAGAATGCTTATGGTAAAATATACTTACTTACTGCTGTGGGGCAACGACCCAAAGTGGATCATGGCCTCCGACACCAGATAACAGCACGCCTTCCGATCCTGGGTCAGCTCTCGCCAATTACTGACGCCAAGATTCCGTAGGTCCGTCTGCACCTCGTCACTTCTGCGGTTGAGTAACAAACATTCATCCACATATACGATATATAGAATGACTGAGCTATCATCATAATCATCATTATCAGCCAGTATGTATCCACTGCTGGATATAAGGCCTTCCCTAATGCTAATGGAATGAGATTGAGCTATAATGAAAACGTTAAAACAAAAAATGCTCGCAGAATACAGGGATATATGTTTCGGTCAATATAATAAATTGTTTGGCCGGCCAATGTAATAAATTGTCATTATTAAATTTAGGTTACTTGGCACCCACACACACATCACTTCCCCGCCTGTCACTGCCACGAAAAAACTCTAACATAACCATAAACCAAAACATGTTTTATTAATCTGACCATGGATCGGTTAGTATGAATAAATAAGAAATAAATAAATATTCCTCGATTAATTACACACTGCCATTAATTCCCAAATTAATCACAAAGCTTGTACTATGGGTACTAGATAACTGATATTATACTTAAATACATTATTTTGTGAATACGTACGTATAATAGTATAGTATACAAATTTATTTAATTAATTAATTTAGTATAGTAAAAACTTTATTGTACAATAAAAACATAAATAGACAATTACAAAAGTTAAAGAAACCCACAGATTTTATCGTACAATGGCGGACTTATCCCATTAGGGATTTCTTCCAGTCAACCATAGAAAACCTGAAAGGATTTTGAAATTTTAAAAAAATATATGATATATTACATAGAAAACACCCAAGCTGTGTTGTTTTGGGGTGTAAGTGGTTCATCAAGATCTTTGAACCAAAGCCAACTTCACCTGCACGCGGTGCACCCTGCTGACTGACAAACGAAGCTCTGGCGAAAAGAGAGGTAGGGAGCGTAATTGTAAGCTACCTGACTGGGGAATGTACCTCCACCTCACAGAATACCGCAGCCAAATAACAATTCCCCTGAGGGTTGTTGTGTTCCTGCGAGTGAGTGGGGTCACCAGAAGGAAAGGAAGGAGATGCTGCATTGGCAGCGGGGGTGGCGGCGCGCGAGCAATATTTTATGTTGCAAGCGTTAATATGGCTACGATAACCGCTTCACATCAGGCGGGCCGTATGCTTGTCTGCCACCCGAAGTAGTATAAAAAAAAAAAGCTATGACAAACACACATGTTTATGAGCACAAATGTATGTCTTGTGCGGGGATCCTCGGAGTCAATGTAGCCATTGCAAGCCATTCGACCACCAAGCTCGTCTATGACTGATTTAATAATAGACCATAACGTATACATACGAAGCTACGAGAGACAGCTACCTTATAATAATAAATCCTATAATGTTTTAGGTAACACAAGCGAAGAGCACGATCACAAAGGCACAGCAGAACAAGAGAAGCAACGGCTGAAGTTTATAGCTAGTATAGCGAGGACTAACAAGGCTTTGGAGGCGGCTGAGAAGGAACTTAAAAAAGTTGGTATACCGTCCACAATTCACATTCCTACCGCTGTCTTATTTTATACTAGGTCGAGGGGGTGTAATTGGTTCATCAACATCTTTGAACCAAAGCCATCTTCACCTGCACGCGGTGCACCATGCTGACTGACAAACGAAGCTCAGGCGAAAAGAGAGGTAGGGAGCGTAATTTGTAAGCTACCCGACTGGGGAATGTACCTCACAGAATACCGCAGCCAAATAACAATTCCCTTGAGGGTTGTTGTGTTCCTGTGAGTGAGTGAGTTTACCAGAAAGGAAGGAGATGCTGCGACGGCAGCGTGGGTGGCGGCGCGCTAGCGATATTTTATGTTGCGAGCATCAATATAGCTTCGGTAACCGCTTCACATCAGGCGGGCTGTATGCTTGTCTGCCACCCGACGTAGTATAAAAAAAAAGTGGCAGACAAGTATTCGACCCGCCTGATGTAAAACGGTTACCTAGGCCATATTAACGCCTGCTACATGAAATATCCTACAACCCTCAAGGGAATTGTTTTTTGGATGCGGTGTTATGTGAGGTGGAGGTACCTCAATCGAGTAGCTTTCAAATACGCTATACCCTACATCTCCAGGCTATCTACTATCGGCAGGGTGCTCTGCGTCCAGGTGAGCCGGCATTGGCTCTAAAGATCGTTATGAACTACTAAAGGTATGTTCGTAGTCGTACGTAGTCCGGCAAGCAGCCCGGCATGCAGCCCAGCGTGTGTCGGACTCGAGATCGGACGGAGAACTAAGCCAGTCAATCGCACGCTCTGGATTCATGATCACAGGCACGGGCGCAAGCGCGACCTACCTGTTTACATGCTCATGCTTATGCCCGTTGAATGCTAGCATGTAAACGCACTATAACACCCCAAAAATCACTCCTGTGCACAACCATTGGTAGCAGGTCTTACTCCCCTTTTACCTGCAAGCAGACTACTTGGGCACTCTTAAGTCGAGTAGCTCGTGGCGACCGTCGCTCAGTTTTACAAGCATTGGGGTCCTACCACCACTTCCCAATCTCCATGATGGGTACCAGATCTGTAGGCGCGCTGCCTTAAAGATGATAGAGTGATTGAGATAACTGACTACTCTGCCATACAAGAAAATGTATGGCAGAGTAGTCACTTATGTCAGCGAACTGACTGTACAGACAGTTACAAGGATAAGATGGGCCTGCGTAGTCAAGAGCCGTACGTCGCATTGGTAGACTTCGCAGGACCCTTATACAGGAAGTTAAGTGAGCTAGTAATCATATAACTAAGTGTACCTGCTTTCTTCAGGCTTTAACTGAAAACCAGTGTACGGCTGCTTATCGTAGCTTACCACACTGAATTAATGCCTTTTTGCACAACTGAAGCACATACTTGCATTTGTACTGTTTGGAGTGTTAATGTATCAGCTAGGTAGGTACATTATGTTTATGTAGGAGTCATTTTAGTAACATGCAATTAAGTGTACTGTATGTTTTATTGATATATCCTGTTTAGTGGTTGTGTGACATATGTATATTGGTCTCATGTGTATATGTATATTGCTCTCAGGGTCGGCAACGCGCGTGTGATGCCCCTGGTGTTACAGGCGTTCATAGGCTACGGTAGCTGCTTTCCATCAGGCGGGCCGTATGCTTGTTTGCCACTTTAGTGGTATAAAAAATAAATAAATATTGAAATGTATGATAATAATAATAATAAATAATAAATATTATAAGAGAGATAAATAATAAATATTATCAGACAAATTACACAGCGCCATCTAGCCCCAAAGTAAGCGAAGCTTGTGTTATGGGTACTAGACAACTGATAAACATACGTAAATACATATTTTTTTTGTAAATACATACTTATGATACTTAGAAAATACCCAGACTAAGACAAACAGACATGTTCATGCACACAAATGTTTGTCCTATGTGGGAATCGAACCCACGAGCGTTGGTGTCGAAGCCGCGTCATTGACCGCTACGCCACCGAGCTCGTCATGATGTATTGTGTATTGTAGTATGTAAATAAAACGATATCTACCTATCTATATAATATACCTCCTTCAGTTTAGATTTACATTAGTTTGTTCTTTTGAAATCAAGAAGGTTAAAAGTAACAGTAACAGAAGAACAACTTTAGCAACATTTACATTTGTTCAAAATTAATACTTAGACCACTTTTATGGCCAACCGTACTTAGATATTCATATTGTTTCAACAGCCTCCTGTCCCAACAAGAGATGGGCCATCATCAGCTTCTTTTAATGAAGCGGAGTCTGGTCTCGCTTCAAAGATAGCGCAAGTTAACTCTGCTGTGGCAGCACTTACCGCTGCTACATCCAGTAAGTACTTATATTTTTTTTCACAATTAAACAAGTATATGGCTAGCTATCATCGTCGTCGTCAACCCTTATTCATCCCGCTTTTTTTATACTACGTCGGGTAGCAGACAAGCATACGGCCCGCCTGATGTCAAGCGGTTACCGTAGCCATATTAACGCTCGCAACATAAAATATCGCTCGCGAGCCGCCACCCCCCGCTGCCAACGCAGCATCTCCTTCATTTCTGGTGGCCTCACTCAGTCGCAGGAACACAACAACCCTCAAGGGAATTGTTATTTGGCTGCGGTATTCTGTGAAGTGGAGGTACATTCCCCAGTCCGGTAGCTTACAATTACGCTCCCTACCTCTCTTTTCGCCAGAGCTTCGTTTGTCAGTCAGCAGGGTGCACCACGTGCAGGTGAAGTTGGCTCTGGTTCAAAGATGTTGATAAACCACTTACACCCCCAAAACGCGCCTTCTACCAAAAACAATGACTCATTGTCACGTTGCGATGAGCCGAGCGTGCAAGCGAGAGCGCGGAACAAACGATAGAGAGGCACGATCTCGATCACAGGCTAAGTGTTTAGCTTGTGACCCATCTATCTCTCTTCCACTCCATCGTCCGATGTTTTCCTATGACGTTATCACGTAAAATTATAAATAAATAAATATTTCTGGTCAATTTTACACAGCGCCATCTAGTCCCAAATTAAGCACAAAGCTTGTGTTATGGGTACTAGACAACTGATAAATGTACTTAAATATATTTTTTTGTAAATACATACTTATAATACATAGAAAACACCCAGACCAAGACAAACCGACATGTTCATGCACACAAATGTTTGTCTTGTGCGGGAATCGAACCCGCGACCTCGGAGTCAAAGTGGCCATTCATTGCTAACCATTTGACCACCGAGCTCGTCTATCGCCCGTAAACCGACTTTGCAGACAACAATTTTTTTTTTACAGACCGTGAAAAGCCAGATTACGCTACAGCTGAGTTAGCTATCAGTACAATAAATGAACTGATGCCTGGAATTGTCAAAGGTGAGTAGGATTTAAAGTAAAACTTTTTTTTTTATACTACGTCGGGTGGCAGACAAGCATGCGGCCCGCCTGATGTGAAGCGGTTATCGTAGCCATATTAACGCTCGCAACATAAAATATTGTTCACGCGCCGCCACCCCCGCTGCCAACACAGCATCTCCTGCCTTTCTTTCTGGTGACCTCACTCACTCGCAGGAACACAACAACCCTCAAGGGAATTGTTATTTGGCTGCGGTATTCACTGAGGTGTATGTACCTCACATTCGCCAGTCGGGTAGCTTACAATTACGCTCCCTACCTCTCTTTTCGCCAGAGCTTCGTTTGTCATTCAGTAGGGTGCACCACGTACAGGTGAAGTTGGCTTTGGTTCAAATATCTTCATGATCCACTTACACCCCAAAACTTCTTTGTGAACGCTTGACTTGGGGAGTAAGCTGGTGAATGCGTGACGAGAGCGTTACGGAAACGCGAACGGAAGTTGAGAGGGAGATAAGTTAGTACAGCTAAAGAAGTTTATTTGAGTCGTGTGGTCTAAAACACACTCGTTTGTTTTTTTAGGATTAGTATGACTTTTATATTTTTAATTAATTAATTAGGTACGCTTCACCCTTAACGCTCTGTAAATTTATAAAACATAAAATATTTTATAAAGTAACTTAATTAACTATATTACTAAACTGAATATTTACAAATAAAATATTTACAAAGAGGTACAAAAAAAACGAAGAAAAGAAATAAAACAAAAATTATAAGTAAAAAATTTCCCCCAAATCGTTGCCCGTCGGTAGCGTACCAAGAATGCTGGCAGCATTACCTCGCTGAATAGCAATGCTAATCCTCTGAGCAAGGTAATGGCCAGCCCTCTGGTCACCTGAAGCCTCGGCCAACCTCCCGCATATCTCTTTAAAAAGATTGCGGACTGATGGACCCCACGGCCCTAACGTCTCTACCCCAAACGGCTCAAATATGTAAGTTTTAGTGAGTCCAGCATATTTGCGCCGTTTGAGTGACTCTGCTGTAGCCGCAGCCGTGCCGGCCTTAGACTCAGTGACGGGGAGGTGGGAGGGAGCCAGAGTGTCAACGCAAGTGGCATCCCTCACTAAGGCGCGTCCCAACCTCCAGGGCACTAAAGTCATTCCGTCTGGTCTCTTGCCATCATCCCGAGCTAATCCGTTCGGTTCCAGAACGGCAGGGGCGGAGACGCTGACAAGAGCCCGACGAATTATATAGTTAAGGCCGGCATGACGTGCTAAACGCCCAGCACTTCTAGGACAGGAAAGGCCGTGATGCCCGAATTGGTCGACGGCGTAACCACACGGGCAACGATGAGGGACAATGCAAGGAGCCCCGATACGGAGGCATGTAGCCAAACGAAATGAGGTGTGGTCTAGCAAATTACCTACATTGGACGAAGGCAAAGCCTGCAGCCAGAGCCCCGAGTCCCACGCTGATACGGCTAAAAGACGAGCTCGCTCCGCAGAATCTACGGACGTTTGAATGAGATTATCCCACACGATTTTGCAAAGCGGCAAAAATTAATTAATTTCATTAATATAATTAAACGGGTCACTCGCGTGTATTTGCCGAGATACCGACTAGTTTCGATCTCAAACGGAGACCTACATCAGGGCGAGTGTCCAGACGCGTTTTTATGAATTGCCTCCCGGCAAACTCCCGGCAAAAATAACAAAATCACGGGATACAGCAGCTATAAGTCTATCATTTACATCCAAAATTTAATCATACCATTAGATAGATGAAGGATCAAAGAATTTATTACGCTAAGTAAGGATTATGGAACATCGCTTGCGGGGGAGGGGGAAGCGCTTCCATTTTGAGATAATTTTAGTGCATATAACGTATTCACGTACAACACACGGCCTTGTCCATGGCACAGCCTCACCCCATTTTTTTTTAGTTCTTTTTATTATCTGATATTATTAGCAGCTTTTATAAGCTTGCATAATTTTTTTTTTGTTTGTTATTATATGACATCCATTTGGCCGTGTGGTTTCCGGCAGACTAGAATAGAATCACTCCGTCTCTTCCCGTGGATGTCGTACAAGGCGACTAAGGGAAATACATTATAAAACATCGATCAGGCCTCCCCAACCCGTCTGGCCAGCGTGGGGAGTGTAGGCCAAATCCTCCTGTCTGTGACGGACGAGAGAGGGTCGTGCTCCTGTAGTGAAGACTAAAATGACCTGATGATGATGACAACCATAATGATACAATAGATATGTCGAAACCATAACTTAAAAGATTTATTAATTATCATCATCATCATCAGGTTCATTTTAGTCTCCACTACAAGAGCTCGACCCTCTCTCGTCCGTCCTAGACGGAAGGAGGATTTGGCCTACACTCCCCACGCTGGCCAAACGGGTTGGGGAGGCAATAAATAATTATTAATTATATTGTTGTTAATTTATAGATACCAAAACACTGAGTGGGCACAAAGATGCCACGACTCGCGCAGCAATGTTGGCAGATTTGAAAGAGTTATGTGAAGCTACTCGTGCGATTTGCGCTAATGCTGATTCAGGCAAAATCGAGGTAATTTTTTTTATTTTATTTTTTATATAGGGGGGAGGGGGGCAAGCGAACATGTGGATCACCTGAAGGAAAGTACCACCCATACAAATCAGCCCCTTTACCACCATCTCTTATTGCGATTCAATAACTGAATAGAATGCTTATTCATACCAATGAATAAGCGACTCTATTTCAAATGGAATAGAGTCGCTTAGTCATTGGTATGAATAAGCAATCTATTCAATTATTGAATCGCAATAAGAGGTGGTGGTAAGGGGGCTGTAACACCAAGGGGTCGCCGATCCGTTGCCAGCCTTTTAAAGGAAAAATTGACTCCGTTCTTAAAGGCTCCTATATCGTATTTATTTAGGAATACTGCTGAGGGAAGTTGATATCACAATTTCACAGTTCGTGGTAGAAAATGTCTTCAAAAGCATACTGTGGTCTACCACGCGCGAATTATTAAGGTGATATGGATGGAATTTTAATTATATCAAATTATATTAATTATATAAAATAGAATTATATTTAATAATATTATGGTAAGTACCTACCTACCATAGAGAATACATTTATTTGTCGTGGGTTCGATCCCCGCACAAGACAAATATTTGTGTGCATGAACATGTCTGTTTGTCTTGGTCTGGGTGTTTTATATGTATTATGAATATATTTACAAAAAATATGTATTTATGTATAATATCAGTTATCTAGTACCCATAGTACAAGCTTTGCTTAGTTTGGGACTAGATAGCCTTGTGTGATTTGTCCAGGTATATTTATTTATTCATCGCATACCTTATTGTACGATTAGAACGTACTTCGCTTTTCTGCTTTTAATATACGGCTAAGGTAACAAATAAACTTACTTTGTGCCAATGGACGCTTGTGACACCTGATTTACCACAAATTGGTGGAGGTCAGTAATTCCAACAATCAGGGGAGCACTCCAACGACAATAGTTAGGATAGGTAATTGTGTCCGTGTCTAATAGTATGTTATGTTGGACGTCCGATGTCATCGTTTTCATACTGCTTTAAGCGCCACCTGGCGCTTAAGTATACTCATATTCAAAACACGTGTACGCACGCGTAGGGTAGGCGCGAGAAAAAATATTAGACGAGTGGCATACCACCCTCGGTCAGTTATCGCTATGAGCTGATGATCGATTACTGAATTCTCGTTTTCTTTTTGTATTTTTAAGTATTTTGAATGCTTGTTAGATTTTTCTTTGGGTACTTGTATTCATTATCAGGTCATTTTAGTCTCCACTACAGGAGCACGACCCTCTCTCGTCCGTCTCAGACAGATGGAGGATTTGGCCTACACTCCCCACGCTGGCCAGACGGGTTGGGGAGGCCTGATCGATGTTTGCTAATGTATTTCCCGTATTTGCCTTGTACGACATCCACGGGAAGTGACGGAGTGATTCTATTCTAGTCTGCCGGAAACCACACGGCCAGACTACTTACTTTACTAAGTACTTGTATTAACTCGTATCATTAACAATTTTAGGAACTGAACGAGTCGGCAGCGAGGTTTGCAAACACATCAAATAAATTGTACTACGTATTCAGACCACTCACATCTAATGACAGAGAACAAAAGGTAAATAATTATGTTTTCTTTTTATACTACGTCGGGTGGCAGACAAGCATACGGCCCGCCTAATGTGAAGCGGTTACCGTAGCCATATTAACGCTCGCGAAATAAAAAATCGCTCGCGCGCCGCCATTCCCGCTGCCAACGCAGCATCTCCTTCATTTCTGGTGACCTCACTCACTCGCAGGAACACAATAACCCTCAAGGGAGTTGTTATTTGGCTGCGGTATTCTGTGAGGTGGAAGTACATCCCCCAGCTTACAATTACGCTCTCTACCTCTCTTTTCGCCAGAGCTTTGTTTGTATGTCAGCAGGGTGCACCACGTGCAGGTGAAGTTGGCTTTGGTTCAAAGATGTTGATAAACCACTTACACCCCAACTTAATTACTTACCCCCAACTTAATAACTTATTGTCACGTTTCGCCTCAGCTGAGCGTGCAAGCGAGAGCGCGTAACAAGCGATAGAGAGGCACGATCGGCCTTAGCGTTTGGCTTGTGACGCATCTATCTCTCTTGTACTCTACTACTAGTACTAGTAGAAGAGATTATACTCCATCGGCCGATGGAGATAGATAGAATAATGACATTGTCACGTAAAATTATCGTCCGTAAATCGACTTTACAGACATCCATTTTTTTTTATAAAAAGGGTTCACTCACATGTTCGTGTGCGCATTTGAGTCACTTGATGGTAAGCAATCTCCACAGTCCATAGATATGACTCCCACCACACATTTCCATCACTGTGTCTCGTGTATCATCATCATCATCAGGTCATTTTAGTCCCCACTACAGGAGCACGACCCTCTCTCGTCCGTCTCAGACAGATGGAGGATTTGGCCTACACTCCCCACGCTGGCCAGACGGGTTGGGGAGGCCTGATCGATGTTTGGTAATGTATTTCCCTTAGTCGCCTTGTACGACATCCACGGGAAGAGACGGAGTGATTCTATTCTAGTCTGCCGGAAACCACACGGCATATAGCCTCTCTCAGTCTCGTGTATAGCCAGGATTAACAGCGGCGACAACTAAAAAAGGAATGAACAGTGACGTCCACTGCAGTCCGGGAAATAAAACTACGGCTGCGCTGGAACTCACGAAAAACTTTATTAGAAAAAATTGTAAGTGTAGGAAGCTTTTGAAATTTGACTTCCCCTTTTGGCAAGGTAAAAGACAGCAATATGACAATAAAAAGAAACACCTAGACTAGCTGTCAATCTTCTTTGATAAATAAATAAAAATTAAAGTCCTAGCAATATGGAAATAATAAAAACGGTAATGTAAAAAACTAAAAAACCCGACTGAATTTCTGTGTAATTTGGAAATGAAAAACCCCTAAAACAAGAAAACATGTAGCAGTCGGGACCCATTCTAGAAATGGAGTCTTAGTGAATTTAGAGCACATGTAGGGTCCCGACTGCTACATGTTTTCTTGTTTTAGTTAGTCTAGTTTTAGTTTTAGTTGGTTATACTTACATACATACATACACTCACATACATACTCTTGAAAACATAACCCTCCTTCTGTCGCAGTCGGGTAAAAAGTCCTAGACATCAGTAACACCAAAAGGTCGCTGATCTAGTCTATATCTATATTATAATATCTAGAATTTTTTATTGCGTACTGGAGAGTGAGAGTTGGGGTGTACGTGACTCACTACGATCATCTTGGCTCTAAGCCAATGTCTGCACGTGGTGCACCTTGCTGATTGACTAACGAGGCTCTGTCAAAATAAAGGTAGGGTACATCGTATTTGTAAGCTGCTCGATTCTGGAAATTACCTTCACCTTTTAGAATAGGTTGTTGTGTTCCTGCGAGTGAGTGAGGTCACCAGAAAGGAAGTAGTTGCTGCGTTGGCGTTAGCGTGCGAGCGATTATTCATGTTGCGAGCGTCCATATGGCTACGGTAACCGCTTTATATCAGGTGGATCATATGCTTGTCTGCCAGCCGACGTGGTATATAAAAAAAAAAAAATATATGAGTAGAGAGAAATCGCGAAAGTCGACGATAGTCGATATAAAGATGACACTTGCGCTGAAAGGTATAGTATAACTGATTGATGAAATTTTTTTTATGAGATGGGGCAAACGACCATGTTGGTCACCTAATGGAATACAATCACAACCGCCCATGAAGATTAGCAACACTCCATCCGTTGTATGCCTATACTCCTTCCTTTCTGGTGACCTCACTCACTCGCAGGAACACAACAAACCTCTAGGGAATTGTTATTTGGATGTGGTATTCTGTCTGTGTGGTGTCTTTAGAAGTAAGCTGTTATTTGACGAGATCGGTGGTCGAATGGTTAGCAATGGCCACTTTGACTCCGAGTTCGCGGGTTCGATACCCGCACAAGTCAAACATTTGTGTGCATGAACATGTCTGTTTGTCTTGGTCTGGGTGTTTTCTTTCTATTTTAGTATGTATTTACAAAAAAAAAAAAAATGTATTCAAGTACATTTATCAGTTGTCTGGTACCAATAACACAAGCTTTGCGCTTAATTTGGGACTAGGTGGCGCTGTGTAAAATTGACCAGAAATATTTATTTTGGCATTACAAACAGACACTTTAATTTTAAATAAATAAAGATGCAAGTTGTCCTAAAAGAATTCAACATTACTCCCAATGCAGATAATAGACATATCCACGTCAGCTTGTGGCAAGGCATCCCAAATGCTAGCCAACGTGTACCAACTGGCTGAAGAGACGAGGGGTGAGCTGGGAGCTGATCTGGACGGCCGGGGTGCTGCCACCGCAGATGCTGCTAAAGCATTGCTCACGTCTGCACAGGTAAGCAAATATTTTGGGGTGTAAGAGGTTCATCAACATCTTTGAACCAAAGCCAACGTCACCTGCACGCGGTACACCCTGCTGACTGACAAACGAAGCTCTGGCGAAAAGAGAGGTAGGGAGCGTAATGTAAGCTACCCGACTGTGGAATGTACCTCCACCTCACAGAATACCGCAGCCAAATAACAGTTCAGCGATATTTGATGTTGCGAGCGTTAATATGGCTACGGCAACTGCTTCACATCAGGCGGGCCGTATGCTTGTCTGCCACCATATGTAGTATAAATAAAAACCCAAAATTATGTGCATAGTATAATACATGTTTTATTGTGTATGTATGTCATTACAGCTAACAGCAGCCTGCATTGAAGACCCTCGCTGTCAATCGGTACTGATATCCTCTGCAGATGCCTTATCATTATCTGGACATGACTTAGCCAAGCGCTGGTCTCCACTACAGCAGCAGCAGAACTGTGCCCCTCTGGTGAAGAAGCTGAATCAGGAACATGGCGAGTTGCAGCAAGAACTGTCTAAGTTAAAGGAAGCTTGCCAGGATATTGGGAAAGGTCAGTTTTGGAGTAATTCTTCTTGATAGCGGTTAATGCATTTTGTCTACAAGATACGAGGCTTCTACCCTGATAACTACTTCTATGGTTATACGGGCAAATAAATCTACCCCTGTGACAACTGACAAGTCTCTAACAACCTTGAGGGTTGTTGTGTTCCTGCGAGTGAATGAGATTACCTCAATTTGTCTAACGTTAATATGGTTACGGAAACTGCTTCACATCAGGCGGGCGGGATTGGTAGAACACGGGGAAAAAAGATGTCTAAATATCCACACTCAGCGTGTGACGTTTGCGGTGTAAGTGGTTCATCAACAACTTTGAACCAAAGCCAACTTCACATGCACGCGGTGCACCCTGCTAACTGACAAACGAAGCTCTGGCGAAAAGAAAAGTTGTTGTGTTCCTGCGAGTGAGTGAGGTCACCAGAAAGGAAGGAGATGATGAGCGTCTATAGCGCCCACAGAGTGCTTAGTGCCAGTTTTTTGGTCGCGTACGATCATATCCACGTAAACAAACCGACCAAATAGAGAAGAACTGTCATGTTGTGAATTTACCAGACGCGTGTCAGATTTTTTTAATTCTATTTTGTTTGTGTGTATATTTCAGTTCATGAAGATAGCGTTCAACAAAGACTGCGATATATTGTTTCACTGAATGCTGCTAAAGATTCTATGCGTGTTATTGACGAGGAATTAAATAAGGTATATTTTTATTATTTAAAATTTTAAATAAATAAAGAACAGCCGCATCCGTCAGCGCACTTTGGCAATGCGGCTCGTGGATTTATAAGGCTGTTAACTATGAATAAATCGTTTTACCACGCTTAAGTTAATGTAAGTGCTTATGTCAAATATAGAATTTAATTAAATAAATAAAATAAATATTCCTGCAGAAATTAGATGCCCATCTAGTCCCAAATTGAGCAAAGCCTGTTCTATGGGTACTATATAATTGATATTATACTGAAATACATTTTTTTGTAAATACATACATGCCATATAAAGAAAACACCCAGACCAATAATAATAATAATAATCATCGCAATAGTCTCAACGCCTACCGAGACCTGCTCATGGGTATGTCGTTCTATCGACATATCCTGGAGCGGGTCACGGCGGGCGTACAACATTACATCAAACTTCTCAAAGGGGCCTCTACGCGTTGGATCCATATCTCCGCGCACGCCTATCAAATGACCGGGTTTGACCCAGGAATTAAGAGAGATACATAATAATATTTATTTATTTTCTCCACTCAAAGGTCATAAAAATAAGTACTTACAATTTATCGCAAAGTAGTACAGCCTATGTGTTGAGAGACTGGTGCCTGAAGTAGGTTTGGTGAATCTGAGTTACCGGTCACCAGGCCCTCCCTTTACACTGATGTTTGGTTAAGCATCACTAATGAAAATTTACAGAATTATATTCTAAAAGGTACAAGAATTTACGTTGTGACAAATTGATAACGAATTATGATGAGGGTAGGTGAAAAAATAAAATAAAAATAAAATGCGGGTATTACTAACTTATGTAGGCCAGCATGGCAGCGTCAACTGACAAGACATCTAGGTATCTTGTCCGTTGCCGTTGCGATTGGGGCTCTTCTTTTCGCTTACCATCAGGCGAAGTGGAGTCAATATGCTGAGAACATAAAAAAAAATAATAACTTACGAGAAAGAATGAGAGGTATCAGAGCGATTGCAGTGTGAATGGAGCGTGGGGTGAGGTAAGTTAGTTGTGAACAACTTTGAATGTGTGTGTGCTGGGTGAGTTGGGGTAAGTTTATGAGCCATGAGTATTATTATTAGTAAATTTTGTAACGGAATGTAAAGTGTAATGGGTGTGAATTGTGCAAGTTGATGAGTATTTGACGTGCTCGGTGGCTTAGCGGTCAATGACGAGGCTTCGACACCAACGCTCGTGGGTTCGATTCCCACATAGGACAAACATTTGTGTGCATGAACATGTCTTGGTCTGGGTGTTTTCTATGTATCATAAGTATGTATTTACAAAAAAAAAATGTATTTACGTATGTTTATCAGTTGTCTAGTACCCATAACACAAGCTTCACTTACTTTGGGGCTAGATGGCACTGTGTAATTTGTCTGACAATATTTATTATATTATTATTATCCCTATTTGTTGTTGTCAGCCTTTGAGTGGAGTCAAACCAGCGGGCGAAGCAGCAATAGTGCTAGAACTGCAGATGTCTCAGCGAATGGCTCAGCTGAATGCTGCGTTGGCTGCGCTCGCGGCCGCTTCAACAGGTGAGTTGGCTATTGCCATTTTTAATCATTGACATGTCATCTAAATTGGTCAAGATTAGTACTAAGTCACGAATAATGTGTCCAGAGTTAAATTAAAAAGTCCAGTGAAAGTAGTTAAAATTTTTGTCAAGAGATGGCGTTGTTATTTGTTTGTAATTTTATGAATATGGTTTCGATCTTGACATAATAATATATAATAATATTATGTCAAGATCGAAACTAATGCCATATTATGTATATAATAACGATCGCGTATTGGAATTGCGTGTTGGCTTCTCTTAATCAATTACATAATGTATATCTCTTGTATCTTTTTGAGTGCACATATTGTTTTTATAATATTAATAAAATAATAATTTAAAGAATAAATCTGATTTGCTTTACCGCGCTGGAACACAACAACCCTCAAGGGAATTATTTGGCTGCGGTATTCTGTGAGGTGGAGAGACATCCCCAGTCGGGTAGCTTGCTCCCTAATTTTTCGACAGAGCTTCGTTTGTCAGTCAGCAGCGTGCTCCGCGTGCAGGTGAAGTTGGCTTTGGTTCAAAGATGTTGATGAACCACTTACACCCCATGATGATGATGATGATGATGATTAGCTAATATAATGTTATAATGATATGATATTGCTTATCGATTGCATGTTTAGATCGAGACAATTTAAACTACTCTGCAGCAGAAGAAGTTCTAAACACTATCAATAAACTAATGCCGCAAGTTGTAAAAGGTAAGTTAGGTAACTTAAAATAATACTCAAATATATCATAATCAAATATATTATGAACTGAATGATGCATTCACTAATAACTTCATTCATACATAAATAAAATCCATTCATTCATAATAAAGTCAAATATTCGCCGTCATCATACACGGCGAAGATAATCTATGTTTAGAGCAGCCCCCTTACCACCATCTCTTATTGCGATTCAATAATTGAATAGATTGCTTATTCATACCAATGAATAAGCCACTCTATTCAATTTGAAATAGAGCCGCTTATTCATTGGTATGAATAAGCATTCTATTCAGTTATTGAATCGCAATAAGAGTTGGTGGTAAGGGGGCAGGACGCTGCTATATGCGTGTAAGGACATGACATTAGGTCCGCATAAGAATGCACGAAAGTAATCTACCAACAAAACAGTTTGGACTTTATTCTACAGATGAGTGGAAATGTATAACGTACGTATTTGCTAGTGATATTGTAATAATTTGACCATAATTAGATACGAAAGTAATGGCGGATGGCAAGGACGATGAAACTCGTGCAGCCATGATGGAGGACCTTCACGCCCTCATCGAAGCGACAAGAGGAATCTGTAATGACACCGAGTTTAATCCTAAGGTATACAATACAATATACTATAACTACTCTCATACTGAAATTTAGAGATTAAAAAACTACAGTCTTTTGCGCACAAGCCATCAAAATAAATTTAAAAAGTTACTTTTCGATACAGCTCTTTATGGACAACTGTATCGAAAAATAACTTTTTTACCAATTCGATACAGCTTCAGCCCTGGGTTCAGCTATATTAAGCAGGTTGCAATGTAAATGCTTTTTTTTTTTTTTTTTTTTTTTATTGATATTTATTACAGTCTACAGACCCGGGGTCCGTACCTTTTATTAACAATGTTCTGTTTTTTTTTTTTTATCTTATAATATTCTTACAATTAATAAATTGCACGTCGCTGTTGTGCTAATAGTTATATTATTGTCTATTACTACTTAACCTAAATCCTCCTATTGTTTACCTTGCAACCATGACAGCCAGGGCAGACCAGTCCCCTCTGGCAGCACCCGTTCACGAGTTGATGCATGGGGCAGCCATCACCGCATTCAACCATTTTATTGGGAATGCGGCGACCCGCCACACGACACCACCACCAGTTTGAACACTTTAGTGAGCATGACTACCTGGGCTGTCAGGACTGCTCAGTAAAACCTGTATTTATTTTCCTAAGGTCTTCCTCCTTCTCACCCTCTCACCCACTAGATACTTACATTCTTTGTCCCAGCATATTTCGTCTGTCGTTGTCACTGATATTGCATGGGCGACCATCTCGATTCTGTGTCATCTGTTCCGTACGGAACTGAGTAGTCCTATTTTTTGTTTTTTTTTTTCCTATTGCTTTGCCAATTCTTTCACGACGGGTGTATCCCGACTCCAGATCGCCATTTGCAAATCGTAGTCCCGAATTGCTTCCGTGGTTGCAGTTTCCGCACGTTTTATGAAGCTAGCAGTTGCGTCGAATAGCTCGCTGCAGTCTGTGTAATATATACAACTACAGGTATGTCTCGAAACTGCCACCACTGCATGGGGGACGCTACTATGCAGTTGAAGGTTTTTCATCGATGTCCTGATGATTACCACTGACTCGTATGTCAGTCCCTGTGCTTCATGAATGGTCAAAGTACGAGACCCTTCGCCACTGCCGTAACCTTGACCGATCAGCTGCTCTTTCTCGGCCTGAGTATGTACCAGGTACAAGGTGTTGGCTGTGCTTGTGGGTATTAGTGACCCTGTGTACCTCATTAGCTTCAGGGACCGTGTGCGAGTGTTGGACGAGTATATTCCACTGTATACTTGTCTGAGGGCATACGCAACGTCTAGTGGATTCCTTCTGGTGCATAGCATTTCACGGCTGATGTTCGCCGCTGGGCTTGGGCGATGGTATTTAAGCCGGAAAAGGTTGGATCTGTCGATGAATGGCAGTTGATTTATATCGCCAAAGAGCAGGACCTTCTTGGCACCGGTAATTCGCACTGCCATTACTATGGCCCCGAAATGGTTCATCAGCGCTTCGTCGACCATAAGTCTTTCGTAGGTGTCTGTCGCTGGGATCCCATTTGCAAGTACTGAGGCCATTGTACGTGCTTTAGCTCTTGTTTTTGTACCGATGCGTTTAGTTATCTTCTCTTTCAGGTCGCGAGTGGATTCAGTCGTGGTTGCAATGACCAAGTCTTTACCTGGATTATAATTCTCGGAAATCCATTTTGATTTTCCACATCCGGGTACTCCGTTGACCCAAGTTATTTCTGGTACCTCCCAGTATTCGAAGGCTCTGCCGATGCCAGTCTCTGATGATAGAGCTTCCGCTTTTTCTAGGAATCTGTTATCTAGCATTACCTTCGTACACTTGGCGGTGACTACAATTGGGTCTTCCGGAGAAGTCTCAAACACCAGCCTTCCAGTCCGCTCTGTCTCCACCTCGTCTAGAGCCACAAAACCACTTGTCGCGTTATATGCAGCCATGTATGTTCCCGACACCTCTCCCTTTACGGTTTCGGCGGTGTCATTATTATACACAGCTGCACCTGCTTCCACTAGTTTCAAGCTGAGTTGTCCCTCATTACCTTGCAGATAATTCTGCATGATAGATGAGCAAATTTGCAGGTTGACTTTGAATGTAAATGCTTTGTAACATTCCAAAATTTTCTACATAATCTGTGAACATCACTCATACTCGATCTGCAAATGGATTTTATGTAAGAAATAAAGCTGTTAAATTAACTTCATGGTTTTATTTAAAATATTATTATCATATATTTCATGAGATTAGATAAGGTAGTGTATGAAACTGCACATAATTAGGTCTTAAAATACTCGTGTGATGCTATTATCACATTCGCCTTCGGCTCATGCGTTACACTAACACTCGTACTTTAAGAACCCTTCTTATGCAACAGTTTCATAAACTACTATTATTGCACCAAAAGAAAAGAAAAGTAGTAAGAACAGTGAAAAACATTAAGTACTATAGTATAAAGGCGGTCTTATCGTCGAGCGATCTCTTCCAGACAACCTTAGGGTAGAGGACAAATAATAAAAAATTGAGGTATGTTTGTTTGTTTGTAAAAACTCTATTGCAATACAACAACAAGACATAGGTACCTGCAAAAAATATGTAGTACAATTACGGACTTAGCTCATCAGGGATCTTATCTCTGACTGTAAGATTGTGCATATTTACTACTAGCGACCCGCCCCGGCTTCGCACGGGTGCAATGCTGATAATAAATGTACTACAGAAGGTCTTTGCGCTTTGTCCTATCCAGTCCTTCCCCAGTTATAGGCACACGCCGCCGGCTCCGCGGCCGGTACCGCCACAGCCGTTATGTCCCTGCATTTTAAATGTGTAATATCTTCTAAACTATTCATTTAAATTACATGCTGTGAAGGGCCATATTGATCTATATTAAATGCGCAATGTATTTAAGGTACTTAATTGCATAAGGATTAATTCTGTATTGCTTAAAATCGCTTCGTAAATAAGGCATTATTTCTTGTAAAAAGCAAAGGATAAAATAACGGTTATTGTGTGTTACCACTAAGAGATAGACATATACCATCGCGAACTTTTTTGTAGACCATTTTAAGGTGAACAATACTGTACTACATTATTTTGATCTATCTCGTTGGGTTCAGCCAGCGTTTGCAATGAAAGAGCAAAAAAATGTGTTTATTTACGACATCACATTAGAAACCTCTAAATTATCAGTGTTTTTCTACTATTTTATGCATATATTATACATATAAACTTTCCAGTTGAATCACTCTATCTATTAAAAAAAACCGCATAATAATCCGTTGCGTAGTTTCAAAGATTTAAGCATACAAAGGGACATAGGGACAGAGAAAGCGACTTTGTTTTATACTATGTAGTGATGATTACTACAATTCGGAAAGAAGCTTGGATGAACTGAATTGATTTGATACCTGCCGCTGAGTTCTACTATCGTACAACACGTCATAAATTAAAATTCCTAACATATCATCTTGAAAAAATTCTACCGCGAACTGTGAAATTGTGGAATCAACATCCCTCAGCGGTATTCCCAAATTAATACGACATGGGAGTCTTCAAGAACAGAGGATTTATTTCCCTTAAAAGGCTGGCAACAAAAAAGACTTTTTCTTTCTGCCTATCACAGCTAAATACAATTTTCGAACTTTATGTAATACTTACCTATTTGTATTAATAGCTTTGTTACATTTTGTTTTAGACATTCAACGATTTGGCAAACAAATTCGCCGATGCTTCTTCGAAATTAATCTTCGTTGTGAATCCTCGAGCCAAACCTAACACTGCATCTCAGGTATTCTAAAATAAATAGTATCAAAGCTAAACTTTATTTATTTATTAATACACAAAGACTTTTATTCAAATTAACCATTCAAAGAAAACTAAATTAAACTAATACTAATCTAAAAACCTACATATTTTATCTATAAAGAAAAGAAATAGTTACGCGATAAAAAAAAAATAGAAATTTACCTACAAATAAAAAATATTCCCAAGATCGTTGCCTGTCGTCAGTGTCCCCAGAAGACTGGCAGCATTACCTTGCTGGATAGCGATACTAATTCACGAGCTAGGTAATTACCAGCCTTCTGGTGACAGGACGTGTCGCCTAATTTTTGGGAAATGTCTCTAAATATTTTGGGCTGAAGATATATTTAAGCCATATAATTTCAATGCCAAAGAACTGTTTTATTTCTGATCCTCACCAAATCAAATCATTTATTTGTAAAATCAGGTATTTACAATAAGTTTTATAATTAATACATTAGAACAAACCACTGTAAATAGAACACACAAATATTAATAATCAATAGTATTCAATTACAAACAATGTTTCCGACAATGCATGTCAAGTTAGTTTATTAGGGTTCCGTACACAAAGGGTAAAACGGACCCTATTACTGAGACTCCGCTGACCGTCCGTCCGTCCGTCTGTCACCAGGCTGTATCTCATGAACCGGGACAGTTAGACAGTTGAAATTTTCATAGATGATGTATTTCTGTTGCCGCTATAACAACAAATACTAAAAAACAGAATAAAATAAATATTTAAGGGGGCTCCTATACAACAAACACGATTTTTTTTTGCTCGATATTGATAACGGCAACAGGTAGATGCTTGAAATATTCACAGAATATTTAGTTTTAATAATTAAATTTAATTAAATTAAACACATATTTAACGTTGGCTCCCATACAACAATCGTGATTTTTTTGCCGTTTATATAGATAATGGTACGGAACCCTTTGTGCGCGAGTCCTCTCTGACTGAGACTCGCACTTGGCCGGTTTTTAATATTAAATTGTCATAAGTAAAATTTAGTTATTATATTGTTTTTTCATCAAATGCTTTTTAGTACAATAACATTTTGGAAGATCAAAACTTTGAAGTATATTTTTGACTTGATAATGTCTTATAAATCAATGAACGCCGGCTGCACACGCAATAAAGCATGACTCATTGTCACGTTCCGCCTGAGCCGAGCGTGCAAGCGAGAGCGTTCGGCATGTGACGCACCTATCTCTCTTCCGCTCCATCGGCCGATGTTTTCTTATGACGTTATCACGTAAAATTATCGTCCGTAAACAGACTTTTCAGACAACCATTTTTTTTTCTTCCACTAGATTATTGGAATGGCACAGGCTGCTCATAAGAGTGCAAATCAGTTGGTCAATGAAGTAAAAAAAATGGCGTCTGAAGTGGATGCCGCAGCTGCTCACGATCTGGTGCAATGTGGACACAATACGAATCTTGCTGCTGACGCGCTGCTTACTGCTGCTCAGGTAATTCTTGCATAAATAATTTGTTTGCTGGCAAACACGGTACCTAACAAGTTGTCATCATCATGATCATCAGTATCATCATCCTCATCGTCATCATCATCACCATCATCAGCCTGTATCTATCCACTGCTAGACCTAGGCCTAATGCCTTCCACCATATGCGATTTTTCGCTTCCACAACCAGCCGCTTCCGGCTGTTCCATTGAGGTCATCGGTCCATCGAGAACGGAGCGCCCGATGCTTCGTCGCCCCATAAGAGATCTCCAGTCCAGGTCTTTCCCCCTTCATCTGCCATCATTGACTCAACCAAGTTGTAATAAATAACAAATTGTATAAGCCTTAGTTGACAATATACGAATGGATTACAGGTCATAGTGAAACATTTCTTAAACTAAATACGAGTAGTGTGAACTAGTTACTCTGCTATAGCTCTAAGGATCAGCAAGCTAAAGTTTTGGGGTGTAAGTGGTTCATCAACATCTTTGAACCAAAGCCAACTTCACGTGCACGCGGTGCACCCTGCTGACTGACAAACGAAGCTCTGGCGAAAAGAGAGGTAGGGAGCGTAATTGTAAGCTACCCGTCTGGGGAATGTACCTCCACCTCACAGAATACCGCAGCCAAATAACAATTCCCTTGAGGGCTGTTGTGTTCCTGCGAGTGAGTGAGGTCATCCGAAAGGAAGGAGATGCTGCGATTTTATGGTGGATTTTATGTTGCGAGCGTTAATATGGCTACGGTAACCGCTTCACATCAGGTGGGCCGTATGCTTGTCTGCCACCCGACGTAGTATAAAAAAAAGTAGTAAAATGGCAATAGATGGACCGATGATCCGATAAATATCGCAAGGAAACGATGGAGGTAAAAGGCGCAGAACCGATAGTTGTGGAAGTTCCATGATATAAAAGGCAGTCTTATTGTCAGAAGTGGCCGTCTTTTGGTTAAAATGATGATGATAGTATTTTTTTTAAACTACGTCGGGTGGCAGACAAACATACGGCCCGCCTACCAACGCTGCAATTCCTTCTTTTCTAGTGACCTCACTCAGTCGCAGGAACACAACAACCCAACAAGGGAATTGCTATTTGACTGCGGTATTCTTTGAGGTAGAGGTAATTCCGCAGTTTGGCAGCTCACAGATACGTTGTAGTCTGCAGGGTGCACTACGTGTAGGTTACTACGTGAGGTTGGCTTTGGCTCTAAATATCGTGGTGAGCCACTTACACTTCAAATGTAGTGTAGAGATAAAAAGTGAAGCGCAATATTTGAGTTGGTGTGATAAATTTAACTACCAAGCGATAAGGATAGCCCGTCGCTTTTGTATAGTCTTTTTTAGGGGGTCCATCACACATTCCCACCACTGTATCTCCTGTGTAGTCAGGATTAACAGCGGCGACCGCCAAAAAAAGGCAATGAACAGTGAAGTCCATTGCAGTCCCGGGGGTAAAACTACGGCTGCCTTGGAACTCACAACGAATTTAACCAGAAGAAATTAGTAGGCGTAGGATGCTTTTGGAATTTGACTTCTTATCTTATCTTGCATAGTATATTATTATAACAAAAGTATTTGTTATTTATTACACACTATATATTCTTCAACAGTTAACAGCTCCGTGTATCAATACACCTCGCTGCCAGTCAGCTCTCGCGTCATCAGCGGACAGACTCGGAGTTGCTGCTCATGAGTTGTCCAAACGCTGGGCATCACTACAGGATCCGATGCACAAGCTATACATAACGGCCTTGGAGAAGAAACACCAGCATCTGATGCAGGACTTGGATAAATTGATGAGCGTTTGTGGTGATTTTGGCAAAGGTTTGTAATGGATAATTTTAAACTGTTCAACGGAATACTGTTCACATCTCTGGGCTAGTGCGCCCCAGTACTTACTTGCTACATTTGACCATATTCAACGAAGAGCTGTTCGAATCGCCGGTGATCTAATGATGTCTGAACGGCTAGACTCGCTCCCTACACAAAGAGATGTTGCATCTTTTTGTATAGAGAAATATACGACCCGCTTGATGTAAAGTAGTTGCCCAAGTTTAGTCGCCGACAATGCAAGTAGTCAGGCAATTTGATCTACACTACTATGCGTGCTTCCGCCACCAATTAGTCCTGCTGATTTGCCTGTAAATTTGACTTCCGCAAAATAACACCTGAATCAATTAACTATCTAATGCAAGTAGTTTTGGTCGATCGGTGGCAGTCTTGCTTCTAACTCGCAGAAATATAACGAAGGTATTGTTATTTGGCTGAGGTCTTCTGTAAGATGGAGGTTTCTTTTGCCACTTTTGACTTTCCCAGTCGAGCTCGACATGTCTATCTCTTACACCTCAAAATTATAATTTTCATGAGCTATTGGCAGAGATGTTCTAAAGCTCCACGTTGGGCGCCAATTATTAACTCTGTGTGG
Source organism: Hypsopygia costalis (assembly GCA_937001555.2). Taxonomy (NCBI): domain Eukaryota; kingdom Metazoa; phylum Arthropoda; class Insecta; order Lepidoptera; family Pyralidae; genus Hypsopygia; species Hypsopygia costalis. Next base: position 1,520,933 of record OW443351.2, on the reverse strand, counting down.
GGCGCCAAAATGTGCTCACACAAATAAGCACTATTTAAACGTGTGTTGTGTGAACTTGTTTTAGGTAATGTGGGACCAGGTAAAACTAGCAGTTCGCAGAAGAAAGAACAATTCAAACTTCAATTTATTAATACAGCTGCCGATGCGAAGAACGCAGTGATTGCTGCGGAGAAAGAACTCGAGAAGGTTAGGTTACACATAAAACTTATTAAAAATTCTCTACAACTCCAAACCTATGACAAAAGCTTACTATACTAACTAATAATCAAGCCAGAAAAATATATATGTGTTTATTGCCAAGCCGGTTAATCCATCGCAAACTTCTTGGGTTAAATATTTTATCTTGTACACAGCCAATTGTGGGTTTTCCACCAAAAGGTGAAGTAGCAGAGCTGCAAAGACGGCAGCTCTCTCAACGACTTGCCCAACTCAATGCTGCAGTGGCAGCACTCGCTGCGGCTACTACAGGTGAGATTTTTTCAATAGATTTAACAGACTATATAACATAACATAGGGTAGTTACGAAGTTGTTCTAAAAGATCTATATGACCTTGAGTATCCATGAAATCGGTTAAGTTCAAATTGATACAGACTAACAGTTGACAAGTCAACTGGTTAACATTACGGTAGATATATAAGTAGATTGAAAAATCAGGTTGATTGTATTCTTGATACAGCCGTAAATATTACATGGGTATGTCTATGTATTAGACGATATTAGGAATATTGGAAGAATAATACGAATTAGTGTTTCAAATTAAATTAATTCAAATACATTATACATCTTCACGCACGTTTATACACCTTCGAAACATGCATTTTGTGGGGTGTAAGTGGTTCATCAACATCTTTGAACCAAAGCCAACTTCACCTGCACGCGGTGCACCCTGCTGACTGACAAACGAAGCACTGGCGAAAAGTGAGGTAGGGAGCGTAATTGTAAGCTACCCGACTGGGGAATGTACCTCCACCTCACAGAATACCGCAGTCAAATAACGGTTCCCTTAAGGGCTGTTGTGTTCCTGCGAGTGAGTGAGGTCACCAGAAAGGAAGGAGATGCTGCGATGGCAGCGGGGGTGGTGGCGCGCGAGCGATATTTTATGTTGCGAGCGTTAATATGGCTACGGTAACCGCTTCATATCAGGCGGGCCGTATGCTTGTCTGCCAGCCGACGTAGTATAAAAAAAAATGTAGAAATAGATTCATTTGTTGTTTCACTCATTACGACAAGACGTAATGCGTATGTTGTGTCAACCCAAGCTCACGCGCATAACAATATAGTAAATCTCATACTTGCCGACTTCGTTCTCTTGTGCACCTATAGATGCCGTTGGTGGACATGCTCTGTCTCATGTAAGATAATAAGATTATTTATCTTTCATAGATCAAAAGAACCCTGATCACGTAGCAGCAGAAATGGCAATTGCTGCCATCAAAGAATTATTACCTCACGTCGTGAAAAGTAAGTTTAGTATAATTAATGATTTGCTATTAACATAGCCCATTAAAAATCTCTGATGATGTATGAAGTGTAAATAACAATGTAGTACAACATCGGTTTTACTTATTAATTGAAATAATTGCATGTGTTCATGATAACAAACAGCTTTTCGAAAGCAACGAATTCCTTGATTGTCACATTGCAACGTAAATTTTGATGTTAATTACTATAGAGGTAATTAGCAGCCCAGACTCCTTTATAGGTTAGGTCTATAATTAATCACGCCAGAGTATTAAGTATAGTCTTTGATCCATAATTTATTCATACAGATGCAAATGCATTAACTGCGGGTAAAGATGAAGCCTCAAGATCAGCCACCGTAGCAGAACTGCGCTCGCTTTGTAATGCTGCTCGTAAAATTTGTGAAAACGCTGAGAGAAACAATACTACGGTAATTACTATTTTTGACTCCAAATGCTGTGGGTTGCATAAGGTTTTAATGGAAAACCTCTGTCTCGTGTTAGCACTGGAGCACGAGCGGAGGCGGCTTAGGTGGCGATGGAAAAAAAAAAAAAACCTTATTGTAATCCGAACGCAACTCGGTTTATAAGGCCCGTCACGTCTAAACATCTGATTAAATAGGTGCTCTGGTGGCAGAAAGTAAAACTATATTTAACCGTTTTACTTAGTAATTTACATCTATTTATAGATGGTGCTTTAAACAAGTATAACAAGGTAAACTCGAATTAGAATTCGTATCCACCTGAACAGTTTGTCCCAAGTTTATGTTATATATATTTTAGAATGTTAAATCTTTTTTAAATCACATATATTATTATTTATGAGTAATTGTTATCCTGAGATGAGAAGTGCCTGAGAAGCCTTATTCTTTAAATAAAAGTTAGAGTTTTTAAATTCGTTATGAACTTCTAAAACCGAGATCATGTGGCGGGCAGAACATGCATATTTGCCATTGTTTTTAACTGTCGTCTTCGTGTTCCTTTTTTTTATATATATATATATGTGTATACGACTAGGGTGACAAACAAGCGTACGACCTGCCTGATAGTAAGCCGTCTTCGTACACTATGGACGCTTGCGACACCAAATGCATCTAATAAAACTCCTTTATGCATTTCTATCCTTTCTCAATTTATCTTGCATGAATAAGAAATTGTAACATCTAGCTTCATTAAAAAATATTTGTTTTAATACAAGTTCACTCGTCTTGGTATATACTTTTTAGGAACTAGATGTGCCGGCTGCAGAGTTTGCTGCCACGTCGAACAAACTGTTCTACGGGTTCAGTCCTCGCACTTCTGATGATAGAGAACGAAGGGTAAACATTTAAACATGTAATAAAAAATAAGTTGTTAGATAAATTTATCATCATCATCATCATCTCAGCCATTGAAAGTCCACTGCTGGACATAGGCCTCCCCTCTAGATCTCCAATAAGACCGGTTGGAAGCGGCTTGCATGCATGATAAATTTATAAGAAAAAATATTTAACCATATTGACGATGAACCTTTTTTCACATAAAAAATTCCGCCATCGTCAAACTAGTAGCATATAGCGAGCAACTTATAACTTGGACCACATCCCAAATCAGTTAACAAGATTTGACTTACTATCGAGTAATACGGTGAAGTGAGTTCAAAGGCAGTCGTAGTTTTACCCCCAGGAATTCCAGTGAACTTCACTGTTCGTTGCTGTTTTTATAGTCGCCGCTGTTAATCCTGCCTACACAGGAGATACAGTGGTGACTGTTCACAACGTTAATTTTAAATTTACTTTAAACATTTGACCAGATCTTTATTATGTTGATACAGTACAAAATTTCGTTTCCAATAAAAACATCCTTTAAATGCAACTCGATTTAGATTTTTTTTCAAATAAGATAGAGAGTTTTACCATCAAATAAAACTTACCTATTATTTTTTCATCAATATCCGGAATCCATCTTGAGTCAAGCACCTGTCTTTCTTACCGTAAGTCAGCGTTTCCGGTACCCCTCCGATAGCCGAATCCCCTCCACCTCCAGCGAGGCCACTTCGAGCGCACACCAGGTGATGGCTCCTCATTATAGGCTCATGATGCACCAGGTAGCCCTTACCTGGATTCCGGATATTGATGAAAAAATAATAGGTAAGTTTTATTTGATGGTAAAACTCTCTATTATTTGTTTGGTATCAATATCCGGAATCCATCTTGAGTGATGTGTTTGTTATCACCTGGTGCTGGTAAGCTAGAGACGCTATAATGTGTTAGAATAGCAACAATAATCATAATTATTTTTCGTATAAACCAACAACAGTATTTAATTATATTGCAACATAATAAGTACATTATTATTATAAAATCCCTTTAATTAGACAAAGACATTGATTCGTTATTAATATTAACAACGTTATGATTAATCAATTATCTTTAGTAATATGTTTGAAAAGTATGTATCATCTTCCAATAACATGTTGTAAGGATTTTCAATAGAGAAATTCTCTACAAAATTTAATGAAGTTACTGCAGAACGAATAGAACCTGCAGTTGCCTCGATGCCAGCTTCTTTTATGAGATTTCACCCAACCGCCAATTATTGTCTTAGTCGCAGGTTTCACTTCACCCCTGGCTGTTATGAACAATTTGTCGACGATTTTAAGACATTTGTAATAACCGTCTTAACCAGAAAATGACATTTGATCTTTTATCTGGATATTGTCGAAGCCTCTACCCAGACTGCCGTTGACTAAAATTATCTGTTTTCGAACCAAAAACCGGCCATAAAACTATAGTGTCATCATTATCTATTAAACTATGTTCGTCGATACATAACAATTTAAGGTCGCGAACCCTGCGACCTGTGGCCAATAATTATAAAGTAGTGGTGTGTCTCAGAACTTGGTAAATATTAGTTTCGCTAAGGCTATAATACATGGTCATGTACTATATTAGTATTTTTGGATTCCAAATGGGCGGCTTAGCAGCTCTTACGTGAGCAACAGATATAGCTTTTAACATATGACTAATAAAGAAATTTGATGACAAATCTACATTAGTTGTCATGTGAGTAAATGTCGAAATTACAGATTTTTGCACCAGAATAGTCCTGTAGGCAAGTACTAGTCACAATGTAGATTAGGCAAATCGTGCTACCTGGTCAGGGTAGATTATGATTAATAGCATGAGACTCACCCCATTTTCTCCATCTGTTCCATGCCGGCTTGTAAGTGTTGATAGTGGAGCTCCGCCAGCTGGACATCAGAAGCTCTTGTTCCCGATCGGTCCATTCTATCAGAATGTCATGCCACCCAAAATCAACCATACCTCTAAACACAGATCTTGTATCGCCGGCGGCTGCCTGCCTGTATCTAAAAGTACCTGTGCTAAATCTGGAATCAGATATGGGGGTTGGCGAGCCCGATTTTGAACATCTGCTCGCCAAAATACTTTGTTCCATTATGGGAGCAATCAATATTTATTCTCTGGCCTGGTTTAGGCGATTTTGAACTCTGGGAATGACATTCGGTGGTGAAAACAGCCGCGCCAGACCGTAGTGCCACCTGACAAAATGTGTTGTGCCGTATTGCCACTTGGTCGTGTACGTCTATAGTGATGTATCGAGGTACTACATGTGCTGTTTTGGAGGCGTGCCCCACATTTGAAAAAGTTATTGCTGTTGCTGTCCGATGCCACTCGTTGACAAGAAAGAGCATTTCACACTTCGGCATTGAATCTGCCTGGAAAATAAGCCGTCAGATGTACATTCAGTTAGTCTAACAATGCTAAAAGTTGTCGAGTTTGTTTTAGAACTTTCTTGGAACTTGTACCGCCGACTTTGTCAATATACGATACCACTGTCCGATTGTCGGTCTGAAGAAATAACTGTGCATTCTGTAGTTGATGACGTTCATGCTGTATCGCTGCATAAACTGCGAATATTTACTTTTGGTTTGCATGCCAGGACTGCTGTTGCCGTGTCCAAGTCTCTGCAATTTCGGTGTCTCCGAAATGTGCGCCGATGTTGGAAGCGTCTGTGGTCAACAGGTGCGTCAAAGAGCTCATGCATATTGGCCTGGATTCCCCGACACTTTTGACCCACCATTGTATCTCAAAGAGAACAGGAATAGGGATACTCACTTGGCGGTATGGATGGTTTTTTGGCAACTGTCGACTGTAGTGTTGCAGTGTTCGACGAGAACGTGACCTCTTCGCGTCACGAATGTTGCAAAGTTGCGTCTCCCCATTACCGTTTGTTACTGTTTGAGAGAGACTACTTGCCTTTTTCGAGTTGTAGTTGAAGTGCCTTGCGTAGCGTTAAGCACTTCTGCTCGGACAGGGACATTGCGTTGCGTTTTGTGTCCCATGTTATCCCGAGAACTCGACGCATTGTGAAGCGACCTCTTCGTGTCACGACTGTTACAAAGTTGGGTCTCCCCATTAGCGTTTGATACTGTTTGAGAGACCACTTGCCTGTTTCGAGTTGTAGTTGAAGTGCCTTGCGTAGCGTTAAGCACTTCTGCTCGGACAGGGACCTTGCGTTGCGTTTTGTGTCCCATGTTATCCCGAGAAACTCGACGAATTGTGTCGGGGTCAAAACAGACTTGCTGTAATTGACTGTCCCGCCCAGCAGTTGTATTATGTTCAGTGTGAAAGCTATGTCGTCGTCCAGCTGCTGCGCCGACTGACTTGCAAGTAGGAAATCATCCAAATAAATACCTGATGCCGTGGCTTCTTAGAAACTCCGCTACCTAGTTGGTTATGGAGGCGAAAGTCCTGTGAGCTGAAGACAGGTCGTCTGGAGTATTCGACGTTGACTCAGATCGTGATGGTAATTGAGCCTTAGGAATCTGCGATGCTGCTGAAAATACGCACGCAGAAGCAGGCTTGGCTTACTCGTCCAACTTTGCCATTCAGTCCTGATGTTGTAGAAATGCTGGTATATGAAAGTGACTAAAATTGGAATGGTTTTGACAGTACAAACCGATTTAGCTGCTTTAGGTTGAAGATAGGGTTGAAAGTCTCGTCTGACTTCGGCACCAAGAAGAAAGTCGACAGATAACGGGCTCAGCTCTGCTTCCTCCAGTACTCCTGTATCCAGTATGTCCTGTATTTGCATAGTCCTTGAATGAAGTTTTTGGTTCTGTAACACCGTATAACTATGGGATTTGGAAAAAACAAAGGCGGTTTTAAAACAAACGGTATGCGACTTCCACACAGCAGTTGACATATTTCTGTTGGTGCCCGCAGATTGCTCCAAACATTCTGAAATTGCTTTAGACAACCACTAAAAATGCACAAGAATCAATCGCAACGCTTATTTTTAAAAGGGGCGTGTGTTTGTGGTTTTTTACCCTTCTGTTTGTCGCGATTGTTGTTTCGTCTAACCCTCGTGGGGTTTGAAGAGAGAGGTAGGTTGAAAAAACGGCTCATCCGCAGCTTTACTGGTTGAGTTTGCGGATATGATTTCGTTACCTTACTGTAACCAGAATCCTTGGAGAAAACATACATATAACAACTTATCAAATAACATATTCGAAGTTAAAGACTCCTTGTAATGATGGACCAATCGACTAATGCTTGTAATGTGCTTTGTTTTGGGTCACCAAAGCATTAGTTAAAGCGGCAAAGGAACGCTCTAACAAATGTGAACGAGTATTAACCTCCTTTAGCATTGAGGATTCAAATCGCTTCAATTCGTCATTAACGTTCAATTCTACAAACCCGGGTGTAACCAAATATTTCTTTTGAGCATCCAAAAACCTAATAGCATACCAGTCCTCAGATTCAAAACGTTTAATTGCAACGATCCAAATCCGAAGACCGGCATGCTACTAAAAACGGTAAATTTTTACAAATAATAATCATTGTTTGATTTCGCATATACAGGATCTTTAACCGTAGTGCTCATTTTGAACAAAATATAAAGTTGAATGCTTCTATATTTACCCTCCAGTCGCCGTAGGCTGGTATCATTTGAAGCAGAATTTTGATTCGTCAAGCAAGTATGTACTTGCCGTAACGATATTCGTCAAATACAAAAATATTTATTTTAAACAACCAAACTTACAAGCATTATTCCCATAATTTTATAACAATAGAAGATTAATTGAGGCTGTTGCGAGATTAAAAAAATAACATAGCATAGTGGTACCCACACTAGAATGAATCTGTAACGTGCGTGGGTACCTACAAATTAAAGTAAGCCACTTGTTGGGATAAACATTAAAGGTGTGCATAACTCACGGTTTCACTATGCCTCCTTTACTTACGTCCCCCGCTGGGCTCGTTTTTCTGCTCGTCGACGACTCACTTCTTCCAATGCTGGAACTCGATGATGAAGGTCGACTTCGTTTTCGAAAACTAGACTCTTGTCTTGCATTTGTCAGGTTCTCAACACTTTCGTCCTCCATATTTTATCGGAGAGGTAAAGATACGTTAATAAAATTTAAACACTAAAAAATTTAAGTAGTTTTTCGCGTTAGATTGCTAATATTACCGGAGCTGACTTGTGAACGGCGCGAAAAACGACGCTATAATGAGGAGCCATCACCTGGTGTGCGCTCGAAGTGGCCTCGCTGGAGGTGGAGGGGATTCGGCTATCGGAGGGGTACCGGAAACGCTGACTTACGGTAAGAAAGACAGGTGCTTGACTCAAGATGGATTCCGGATATTGATACCAAACAAATAATACAGAATTAAATATTGACGATTTTTTTCAATACAGATAAAAGACATATCCGCATCAGCATGTGGCAAGGCATCTCAAATGTTAGCCAACGTATACCAGTTGGCTGAACAGACGGGTGGAGAGCTGGGAGCTGACCTTGATGAACGTGGATCAGGTGTAGCTGATGCTGCTAAAGCTTTACTCACTTCGGCACAGGTATCATTTGACTTAAAGACAGACGTAAGAACAATTCTTTCCCTAAGTATTAGTATAAAAATGATATTGATTGATAGCGTAACTTTCTGTTAAAAAGATGACACAGGTTACTCATCTCAGTAGATAGTACATGTTTTGCAAAACTGGTATATGTTTATTACACATACTAGTTGCTATTCACAGCCAGATTGGTAGATCACCATAATCCACTACTTATATGTTGTCATTATTGCCTTTAATATACTTTATCCTATTTCTGATGAGGTTTGCCAACGGTTAGAAAGTAAGGTTCAATAAAATCGTTTCGGTTTTTTTATAGCTTACAGCAGCATGCATAGATGAACCTCGCTGCCAGTCTGTGCTGATAGCTTCAGCGGATGGCTTGTCATCATCAGCACATGGCTTATCCGAGCGTTGGTCACCACTGCTGCAGGATCAGAATCATGCTCCGTTAGTGAAACAACTGAATCAAGAACACGACGATTTACAACAGCAACTGGATAAGTTGAGAAAAGCTTGCCAGAATACTGGTTATGGTTTGTGTTGATTACTTGATACATAATTAATTGGAAATTTAATTTACAAGTCATTTAGATAATACAACTGCAGCAGTTGTGACAGATGATCTAAATAATGGGATATTAGCGAGGTAGTTCTGCAGATTTTCTAACGATCTCATAATTTTTCCCATCACACCCGCACTACGCAAATACCAATACGTCCTTCCCGTCAAGACCTACGCAGAAACTTAAACTTTGACCATTGAGCTGGTCCATAAGCGGACAGTCGCACAGCAAGCGATAGTGCATAATGGGAGATGAAGAGGGAGGCATCTAGATGAATCGATGATCTCAAAGAAGCTGCCTGATAGTGGCTGGATATATAAAACAAAATAAGACATATGGTGGAAAGCATTAGAGAAGGCCAATATTCTACTGTGGATCTGTTAGGCTGTCTGTGAGGCTGTTGATTATCACTAGTAACTATATTCACAAGAATAACTAATACCTGTGGCTTCGTTTCACGCTTGCGCGCTGGCACCGCTGCTGCTGACGCAGCATCTTCTTACATCTGATGAGTACTAGCACAAACATAACAACCCCCAAGGGTATTGTTATCTTAGTCTAGATCGACATGCACTACCGATATAGGGTACTCCCTATAATACTCCCTAATATATGGAGGTATCCCTTTAGCCATACTATATAACGTGACATTAGCTAGCAGGCAGAGTGCTCCACGTGCTGGTGACGTTGGTTTAATCACAAAATGATAGTAAGTATCTTACATCCCAAAAATGTAATGTTTGTATGCCATTTTGCAGAGACATTTTTTTTTTCAGATGCCCCACGTTGGGCGCCAATTGTTATCTCAGTATGGGGCGCCAAAATGTAACCACTTAAATTACGCCTACATGTGGCAGTAACATTTAAAATGTATATAAAAATTGTGTGGTGTGTGCTTGTTTTAGTTAATGTGGGGCCAGTTGAAATAGACGACTTACAGAAGAAAGAACAGTGCAAACTTCAATTTATCAATAGCGCTGCCGACGCGAAGAAAGCAGTGGTTGCTGCGGAGAAAGAACTCGATAAGGTTAGACTTATTATGATTTTTCCACAACTCCAAACCTCCCAAAAATGTTTACTATACTAACTAAATATATAATGCATTAGGCAAAAATATATTACACACGTTTGATGTCAAGCAGCTTGATTTACTCTGAACCTTTTGGATTTAACGTTTTTTTTTCGTCTACACAGCCAGTAGTGGGTGCTCCACCGAAAGGTGAAGCTGCAGAGTTGCAAAGACGGCAGCTCTCCCAACGACTTGCCCAACTCAATGCTGCAATAGCAGCACTCGCGGCGGCTACTGCAGGTAATACTTTTTCCATAATAATTGATGTAACAAACTATATAAATATATTGCGCTTTGTAAAAACGAAATTTTCTGTACAATGGCACAAATCATCATGGTAGTTGTAACATCGTTTTCAATAGATCTATACGATTACGACCATACAAGAAATCAGGTAAAATACTTCAATTTCATTTGTAGGTTATTATTCTAACCATCAACATCTACAGATCACCTGAGGATGCCTCGCGTAGAGGCGAAACACGTGTCGTAGAGACAACCACGGTAGTCGGGGCGGCGGCACGATTCTTCTGTTTCAGTTGTTGGAGAGTCATAGAGACGACCGCAGCAGCTGGAGCCGAGACGACCAAAGCAGCCACGGCAGTCACATGCAACTACTAATAGTAGTGGGTGGGTGTCGGCCGGCAATAGTTTGCATGAATTAATTGGTGGCGGAGCCACGTAAAATAGTGAAGATCAAATTGCCTACTCTATTGTAATCAAAATTAGCAAAAAAGGGTTGTTTTGTTAAATTCAAGTGTTATTTTGTAGACCATTCTCTTTGTCGTTAGTAGATGCATGCGACTGCTGTGGTCGTCTCTGCTCTAGCTGCTGCGGTCGTCTCTGCGATTCTCCAACATCTAAAAAAAAAAATAGAAACATGCGCCGCCCCGGCTGCCGCGCGACTTTCACAGACATTTTTCGCCTCTATTCAACTCTATACAGACTAATAGTTGACAAGTCAACTGATTGATATTATGATAAACATAAACATTACGATTACATTTTTTTTTACATTTAGATAAAACACCTGGTTGTTTGTAATAGATACAACCGTAATTTTTTACATGTAATTGAAAAAACAATATGAATTAATGTTTAAAACTGCATTTACCTCAAACTGAATGAATTCAAATATGATCCACACCTTAATCATATTTGTACACTTTACAATCACGCCATGAAACATATTTTGCGTCAACCCAAGCCCTAGACAATGGGGGTGTTTTTATTTTTTTCTGACACCAGATGTCGCTAGGTAGGCGTCGGGTCCAGATTGTCAAACTGTACTGAATTTTTTGACAATGAAACTTAAAGACGACAAGACAACACAAGACGTCAACAAGACATTTGATAAGATGCTATGAATTGACAGACGATTGGACCCTGCGCTACAGTGCTGCCAAAAGACCCTCATATGTCAATATAGCAGATCTCATAATTTTCTCCTTCATTTTCTTATGCAACAACAGATGGCGTTAGAGCATAAGTCTCTTTCTCATATAAGATAGTACTATTATTTTTATTTTATAGATCAAAAGAATCCAGATCACGTAGCAGCAGAAAAGGCAATTGCCACCATCAAAGAATTATTGCCCCAGGTCGTGAAAAGTAAGTTTGGTATAATTAATGATTTTTGTAGCCAAAGCAAAATTTCTGATGAACCATGAGGTGTATGTAAATATTACAATACTACATAATTGCTTGTATTCAAGACAACAAATCGCTTTCCTAATGAAACGAATTCCTTAACTATGACATTGCAATGTATATTTTGAGTCAACATAATTTAGCAACTGAATTACCTCTATAATTAATCATATACGAGTAGGAGTATAAATATAATAGGTATAATTTTTGATTCATAAATTATCCATACAGACGCAAATGCATTAACCGCTGGTAAATCTGAAGCCACAAGATCAGGCACCGAAGCAGACCTACGCTTACTTTGTAAAGCTGCTCGTAAAATTTGTGAAAGTGCTGAGAGAAACAATGCTACGGTAAGTACAATATGGAACATTGTTTTTGACGATTCACCATCATCCCAAACGCTGCGCAATTAAAATAAGATTCGATGATAAACCTCTTTCTCGAAGTTGAGCATATTTAACTTTAATGGTTGTCTAAAGTTTATGTATTTGTTAGCACCTTCGAGAACAGAGTGCTCAAATTTAACTGTTGTAAACATTGCTGACATTGTTTTTGCCTTCATAAATGCCTTCCGATTCTATTTTTATTTTCAATTTATCTTGCACTAGCTGACCCGTGCTCACTTCGTTGGACGGTAAAAAATTTTGCGAAAAGGTATTTTAATTTTTTGGGTTAATTATACAACTTAATAACAAGTCGCGGGCAGGTATTTATGCGCCAAGGGGCGGATTTACTATAGTGGCTTTCAATTAGTAAAATATTTTTTTAAATCGGTTCAGTAAATCCGGAGATTACCCCCTACAACCTCACCAATAAACTTACAAAGTTTACTTCTTTATAAAATTCATATAAATTTATATTTTAAGAACATGTAATGTTTTCATTTATTTTCATGTAATAGTTTCATTTAATATTTGTATCCACAATATAATGGTTTTTAGGAACTAAATGGACCTGCTGCAGAGTTTGCAGCCACATCGAACAAACTGTTCTACGGGTGCAGCCCCCGCACTTCTGGCGATAAGGAACGAAGGGTAAATATTAAAACCTGCAGTTTAAATAAGTTGTTTAGGTGGTATTCGTCCTGAGCAAAGTGTTCTAAATCAGAGAAAGCAAGCATTGCATATTTTTTATATTAGGTATGCTAAATATTTGATTAGTCAACATGTTTACGCAGAACAAAATTCTGTTTTCAATAAAAACGTTCATTAAATGTAACTGGATATAGATGTCTTTTCACACAATAAACAGATCTAAACATTGATTGCTTTTGTCAATACAGATAATAGACATATCTAAGTCGGCATGTGACAAGGCATCTCAAATGCTAGCCAACGTATACCAGTTGGCTGAATTGACGGGTGGAGAGCTGGGAGCTGACCTTGATGACCGCGGATCTGCTGCAGCTGATGCTGCTAAAGCATTGCTTACTTCAGCACAGGTATCATTTAGGTTAAAGACGTTCGCGTTGGAACAAGTTCTAATAAATTGCATAACTGGCTAGTTGAGAAATGTTTCTACTCCCTTAATGAATTTATACAGTTTAACATAAACTAAATGTAATTTGATGTTAAAATTATATATAAATTCGACATATTATGTGAACAAGAAATATCCTTTGACTATGAGAATTACTTAACATGACATTTATAATGAATTTAATTAAATTTGCTATTAATTTTGAAATTTTGCATACCTAAATTGTTGCAAAAGGCAATATGAATAGAAGATCCATAATGGATCTTCTATTCCAATACCAACACCTGTATTGTGTACATATGTTTTTAGCAGAATAAAGCATTTGAATTTGAATAATCACATACCAGTAGCTATATTTACAGCTGGATAGGTAGGTCGCCACAATCAAGTACCTACCGTTACTGCCTTCATAACGAAGACAGTAACGGTAGGTACTGGATTGTGTACTAACTCGCTGCTGTTGTGCTTTGTCAACGGTTAGAAAGTTAGAGTTAGGTAAAATAGTTGTGATGTTTTTATAGCTTACAGCAGCATGCATAGAAGAACCTCGCTGCCAGTCTGTGCTAATAGCTTCAGCGGATGCCTTATCATCATCAGCACATGACTTAGCCAAGCGCTGGTCACCACTGCTGAAGAACCAGAATGACGCTCCGTTGGTGAAAAAACTGAATCAAGAACACAGTGAACTACAACAGGAACTGGATAAGTTGAGACAAGCTTGCCAGGTTGTTGGGAAAGGTTAGTGTTGATAATCAGGGTCGGAATTATTTAAGGGAAGTTAAATGTACAAGTCAATTTATCTAACTTTAGGTGTTTCTGCTAATAGTTAAATTGACACGAACTAGCACTCCTTACAGTTAATAGGTACATACAGTTGCTGTCGCTGTGTCCAACAACCTAAATACCCGGGACAGCAGTGAAAGCAACTTTTCAAATCTTATACTTCAAATAGCGGACTCCCAGATTACAGGTTCATTTCCCGCACGAACAAACATTTATGTACATGTCTGTTTGTTTTGTTCTGGGTGTTTTATTTATATAAGAGGGAGGCAAAAGAGCATGTGGGTGACCTTTCCATCAGAAAGCAATCACAACCAGCATAACACATATGCAACATATTTTGTCTAGTGGTATATTGTTGATGATCACTAATTACTATCTTCACACATGGGGTGTAAGAGGTTCATCAATATCTTTGAACCAAAGCCAACTTCACCTGCACGCGGTGCACCCTGCTGACTGCCAAACGAAACTCTGGCGAAAAGAGAGGTAGGGAGCGTAATTGTAAGCTACCCGACTGGGGAAGTACTTCCACCTCATAGAATACCGCAGCCAAATAACAATTCCCTTGAGGGTTGTTTGTAGGTTGATGAGTGAGGTCACCAGAAAGGAAGGAGATGCTGCGTTGGCAGCGGAGATGGCAGCGGGGATGGCCGCGAGCGAGCGATACTTTATTTTGCGAGCGTTAATATGGCTGCGCTTCACATTGGGCGGGCCGTATGCTTGTCTGCCACCCGAAGTAGTATAAAAAAAAAGAAGACTAATTACAGCTTGTGGGTTCGTTTCACGCAAATAGAAGCACTGCCGCTGTTGACGCAGCAACTCCTTACGTTTGATTAGTGACAAGCAAAAACACAACATACCTCTCGGTATAATACCCCTGGGTATTGGTATTTGGCTGCGTTCCTCAGCAAAGTGGTGATAGATTCCTAGTGTCGAACCCTACCTGTTCGATTCCTCTCTTCAGCCAAAACCTCGTTAGGCAGATGCTTGTGAGGTTGGCTTAGACTCACAAGATGTAACTTCAACTTCATACATCCCAAAGTCATGATTTTTGTGGTCTATTCATAGAGACGTTATAAAGCCCCACGTTGGGCGCCAATCATAAGCTCAGCTTTGGGCGCCAAAATGTACACTTACATTTAGATATACTATTTAAAATTGTTATTATTTTGTGGCGTGAACTTGTTTTAGGTAATGTGGGACCAGTTAAAACAAGCAACTCACAGAAGAAAGAACAGTGCAAGCTTCAATTTATCAATACAGCTGCCGACGCGAAGAAAACAGTGATTGCTGCGGAGAAAGAACTCGATAAGGTTAGAACACATAAAACCCATATTAGTATTACAAATGTGAGAATGTGTTTGTTTGGTTTTCTTTAGCGTTAAAAAGACCCAATGAATTCACATGTTTTTTACAGGGATAGCTTATGATCTGGAGAATGACATAGGCTACTTTTTATCTTGGAAAAGATCTTATTCCTATGTAAAAAAAAAGCTTTTCAAAACCACGCGGGCGAAGTCGCGGGTAATAGCTATATGAAATGTTTTATAATTTCTCTACAACTCCAAACCTCTGAAAAATACTTTTTTTTATATAATCCTTTCTTATCTAAACATAGCACATAACAACATAAGCAAACTAGCCTGTGGGTCACCTGATGGAAAGCAATCACCACCGCCCATGGAGATCAGCAACACCAAGGGGTCGCCGATTCGTTACCAGCCTTTTAAGGGAAATAGATAAACATACTATACAAACTAAAAATGTACTATGATAAGCGGCTTGATTGACTCTGAACCTCTCGTGTTAATTTTTTTCTTATATACAGCCATTTGTGGGTTCTCCGCCGAAAGGTGAAGCAGCAGAATTGCAAAGACGGCAGCTCTCCCAACGACTTGCCCAACTCAATGCTGCGGTGGCAGCACTCGCTGCAGCTACTTCAGGTTAGTTTTTTTATAGATATATCAGCCTAAATAAATACGAGTATATCGCGTTCCACTAAAACTGAAATTCTCGGTACAATAAGCAAATGATCATCACAGTAATAAAGTTATTTAATAAAAATGTATACAGTCTTATATCTCTCTAACAAATCGAAATCAACTGCTTAATATTGTGATAGGTGATGATTTCTCGCCCGACCACATCGCAATAGGAAAATAGGAACTTTTCATTAATGCTCAAATATATCATTTTCAATGCTACCAATCTCGTGAACAAGCTCTCGTGAGCAAGGCCGCAACTGAGTGTTCGGTTTGCGAGTGCACCACGAAAGCTTCAGTCCGCGATGATTGGCGCTGTATTATCAAAATGATCACTCATTGTGATTCATAATGATGACCACGACCACTCTGGCAAGAGTGTACTGACTAGGAAGAAGAATCTCGTTAATTGTGCCTTATAATCTCCTATAATTTATCTACTCTAGAAATTACACTGTAGTACTGGTGGGACGGGGAAACACTGGCCCGACCACAATAGTATCTTTTAAACAACATCGCTGAAATATCGTTATAGTTATTATAACTATAATCATCGCTATTGCATATACAGCTTCAAGATTCAATATTTCAAGATATTTTTTTTTTAGAACTATAATAGTTCCGTATATGCAATAGCGATGTAAACAACCGTGAAAGTTACCAACCGTTTTAAATTATATAAACGGAAACACAGTATTCCGTTTAAATTTACTGGCAACGAAAGAATTATACTTCAATTATTTATCTTTCATAGATCACAAGAACCCTGATCACGTAGCAGCAGAAAATGCAATTGCTACCATCAAAGAATTATTGCCGCAGGTTGTTAAAAGTAAGTATGGTATAATTATAAAAAAAAATAGCTTGTAAGTTTATCTGATTGTAAACACATCATTTATTGAGCAACTTTACAGATTTCAAGCCCTTAATCTAGTTTAAATAGAATATTAAACGCTTTTATTAATTATTTATTCCATGGTCCTAATTAATGTAGCCAAACAAAAAAACCTGAGGATACATGGGGTATATTGTAAGTAAAACTGATATCAAAACAGTTCAATACTTGCTCCGGTATCACCTATAATCATCCCACTGTTGGAATATGGGTCTCTCCTCAATCGAAGGGGTAGACCCTTCGATTGAGAGGAGACCCATACAACCCAACAGTGGGATGATTATAGGTGCTCACCACGCTGCTCACCTGCGGGTTGGCAGAGACCAGTGTTTTCAAGCCGCTCAAAGGCCAGTGACTTTGGCTTAACGACTATTTATCTGGTGACAACAGCCGCGACCGACAGTTTAACATATTTTCCGAAGAATGAGCTCGAGATAATTAAACCTATTCATAGACAGGCTGCGGCCGACGTTGCTTAACTTGCGTGATCGATTAGGCTGACACGCGCAACGACGCCATCCAGCTCCTCAATACTTTCTTGTATTCATGCTAATAAGCTGCTTTCCCAAAAAAAACGGATTTCTTAACTGACACAATAACTTTAATTTTTACTCTGAGCACATATCGACCAAACGACAGCTGAGTAAGAAGAACACGTAGAGTTAACATTTTTGATAGTTCTCTGAAGTATAAGTACCATAATGCAATACAACATCGAAGCCACCCATACTGGAATACTCGGCGGAATAGTACAAAGTGCACCCAGTAAACAAAGTACATTAAGGTTTCTGTTGTAAAGCGGTTTGTTTTCATAGATAGAATCAAGAGAATGGGCTTACTAATTATCTGTACATACGATTTATAAATTAATTATACAGAAATTCTTGATCCATAACTTATACTTCATACAGATGCAAATGCATTAACTGCGGGTAAAGATGAAGCGACAAGATCTTCCACCGTAGCAGAACTGCGCTCGCTTTGTAATGCTGCTCGTAAAATTTGCGAAACCTCTGAGAGAAACAATACTACTGTAAGTATAGTTCGAAAACTTGTATTTAACTCATCATCCCTAAAGCTAAGAAAGGAAGGAGATGCTGTGATGGCAGCGGGGGTGGCGGAATGTAACTCCACCTCACAGAATACCGCAGCCAAATAACAATTCCTTTGAGGGTTGTTGTCTTCTTGCGAGTGAGTCACGAGCGATATTTTATGTAGCGAGCGTTAATATGGCTACGGTAACCGCTTCACATCAGGCGGGCCGTATGCTTATCTGCCACTCGACGTAGTATAAACAAAAAAAAAAAAAATACGCGACAGTGTTTGATGAAAACCTCGTTTCTCAAATTAGTCCCCTCAACTTTTTGTCCTAAGTTCATGTACGTACTTGTTATCAACTTCGAGAACCCAGTTCAAGTAGTGGAGTACAACATGGTCATTTAACATTGTTTTTTAATGATGCACTTGTATTCAATACAAAAACTTATCAATTTATCTTGCATGGTTGAGAAATTTTAATTCTTTAAATTTGTATTAATAACACAAGTTCTCTCATCAATATTCTTTCAGGAACTAGATAAATCGGCTGCGGAGTTTGCTGCCACATCAAACAAACTGATCTACGGATTCAGTCCTCGCACTTCTGATGATAGGGAACAAAAGGTAAACATTTAAGCCTGTGGTATTAAACTATAGTTTATCAAGTGTATTTCTCTGCCTCTAGTAAGAACTATTATAAATTAATATTTTACAATAATTAATTTATAAGGTTTTGGTTCTTATCTAGAAAGATAAGAATTTTAATGCCATAGTACTGTCTATCAAATTTCCAAGATGGGAAGTCAAATTCCAAAGCTTCCTTCTTCCTACATTTTTCTCGAGATCATCCTATGCGAGTCCTAAGACAGCCACAGTTTTACCCCCGGGATTTCAGTTAACATCACTGTTCATTGACATTATTTGAAAAGGATGACTAAACCAAATTCCATTTCAATATGAAAACGCCTTATAATGGAACGAGATTTAAATTTCTTTTCACATAAGATACAGAACTAAACATTGATGACTTTTGTCAATAACGATAATAGAGATATCTACATCAGCATGTTGTAAAGCATCATAAATGCTAGCCAGCATAGCTTCCTACTCCTGCTATTTTTTTTTATTAAATTCTTTACCCCCGGAATTGCAGTTAACTTCACCGTTCAATTCCGTTTCTGGTGGTCACCGCTGTTAATCCTGGCTGTACAGGAGCCACAGTGATGAGAATTTATGCTAGGTCTGGCCAATTCCAATTTCTTAAAAAGGATAACTCACATTTTAATTTTACGATTTGATGCAGAACACAAATTTTATTTCAGTAATATACTAAAACTCCATATAATGTAACTGGATTTAGATTTCTTTTCACATAAGATCCAGAAGTAAACATTGATGATTTTTTTTAATACAGATAATAGACATATCTGCATCAGCATGTGGCAAGGCATCTCAAATGCTAGCCAACGTATACCAGTTGGCTGAACAGACGGGTGGAGAGCTGGGAGCTGACCTCGATGACCGTGGATCTGGTGCTGCTGATGCTGCTAAAGCATTGCTTACTTCAGCACAGGTATCATTTGTTTTAAAGGCAGACGTTGGAACAAGTTCTATAAACAAGGGCACTTTTATATAGTTCAGACTAGGAAATGTTGACAAGGATTCTTATATCCGAAGATGAACATGGCCGTAGCTATTTACAGGTGGATCGGTAGACTTCCATAATTCACTTGTATCCAGCCATTAGTGCCTTTGTCCTACTGTCGTTGTGCTTTGTTAACGGTTAGAAAATTAGAATTAGATCAGCAATGCTAGATTAATTTTTTATCAAAGCAGGATTTTGAACATTCGAAAGTAAAAAAAAGCGAGACATATAAGAAAAGTAGATGCATCTTCAGCAGAGTTTGTTAATAGAAAGTACGAATATGTGCTTTTGGAACGAGCATAAACAATATGCAATAAAAATATCAAAGTCATTTTCAATGCTATAAAATGTGTAAGAAAATTCAAATTCTTAGATTGCTCATACTTCTCCAAAGATCCAAATTCTGTCAGTCTGTCCCTGCATTCCATTTAACTAAATCATAATTTTGTCCACCGTCAAAAGCGGGACATACCTATGGTGTCCCGCGCAGGACATCTAGCAGCGATGCCAAATGTCCTGTCAGAAGCGGGACATCTGGCATCGCTGAGTTAGATATAACAGTTTCATTTTCTTACGGCCAGCTTACGGCAGCATGTATAGAAGAACCTCGTTGCCAGTCTGTGCTGATATCTTCAGCGGATACCTTATCATCATCAGCACATGACTTAGCAAAGCGCTGGTCACCACTGCTGCAGGATCAGAATCACGCTCCATTGGTAAAGCAACTAAATCAAGAACATAATGAGTTACAACAGGAACTGAATAAGTTGAGGAACGCTTGCCAGTTTACTGGGAAAGGTTAGTGTTGATAAATTAGTTCAGAATAATTAATTTAGGGTAGTCAGATTTATCTTTACGTGATTTGGCGACCAGGTAATCGACGCGAACTAACACCTGACTTTAATATATAATTTAATATTTAATAACAGCTAACAACCACAGCCGCTGTGTGTCTGACACAGCGGCTGTAGTCTTCAAACTTAACAGTACTTCAGTAGTCACCAAAGGAAATATATTGAGAGCCTCATCAGATTAGGGCTCTTCTTTTCGCTTATCATCAGGCGAAGCGGAGCCAATATGCTGAGCGAATATAAAAAAAAGTACCCGGGACAGCAGCGAAGGTGGTTTAATACACATTTAGATAGAGACAGCGGAGGCGAACCCTTCGTGCGCGAGTATGACTCGCACTTGGCCGGTTTTTTCACGTACTCGTATGCCACATTTCATCTAAATCTGTTCAGCTGTTTTCCATTAAATGATTAATAATCAATTATACATCCATCCTAATAATTTTCATGTAGGTAACTAATTTTAAAACTCAGTTTACGTACCCATTTTCAGTTCCAGGAGGTGGCGTTGGAGACAGCGTACTAGGTAGAGAAAAGCAAAGACTGAAATATATAGCCTCCTTGGAAACTGCTAAGAATTCTATGAAGGCTATCGATGAGGAGTTCAGTAAGGTAATACTTTTTACGGGTCTAATTTCATAAGTGAGTTACATAATTATAATAGCTACAGAAACTGTTACTTTTACTTCCAAGACTTCTCAGTTGTGATTTATTTTATAGATCACAGCTGGTACACATGTAATGGTTTAGATAGATGCTGGTTACTTTCAAAGTATGGGTGGTAAGTTCTGAATATGAGGCCTGAGTCGATTCCGATCGAATATTTTGATTCCAAAAATATGTCTCTTTTTGTTTAGTTTTTTTATATGAGAGCTACAGCAAGGGGTCACCGATCCATTGCCAACCTATATTCCTTCCTTTTTTTCTTTCTGGTGACCTCACTCACTCGCAGGAACACAACTCAAGGGAATTGTTATTTAGCTGCGGTATTCTGTGAGGAAAGAGAGACAGTGCTCTTTTTGCGCCAGAGCCTCGTTTGTCAGTCAGCTGGGTGCACCACGTACAGGTGACGTTGGCGTTGGTTCAAAGATGTTAATGAACCATTTACACTTCAGGTATATTAAAATAAGTAAATAAAAGAAACAAATATGATTGAAGTCTAAATAAATATGACACGAAGCGGGTTGTGCATATATTTAAAGAAATCAACGTAACTGACAGAATATATTCTAATTTATTCTACTGTTACTAGCCCGTGACTGGTGCCCTTCCGAAGGGTGAAGCAGCAGTTCTGCGGGAGCTGCAGATGTCTCAGAGAATGGCTCAGTTGAATGCTGCGTTGGCTGCGCTCGCGGCCGCTTCAACAGGTGAGTTATTGTTATTTGCATTATCATTTGATATTACTATGTTTTCTCATATAAAAATCTATATGCTTACTTAAACTAAAACAAAATATTTCAATAATTTTTGTGTTGTAACTAGACCGAGATAAGCCAGATTACGCTGCAGCAGAACAAGCTATAAATACTATCAATGAAATAATGCCACAAGTTGTAAAAGGTAAGTTCTTTATAAAGCATCTCACAAAATTACTAAAATGTAAGAACTATAAAAATATAAAATGTAAGAATAATTGGGGTTAAAATATAAGTTATACTCATTTTACCTTCGTGATTGGCATTAATCACATTTTGTTTTCAGCTAGCTGTACATCTTTAGTATCTATTCTAATATACACAAATAATAAAAAGAGGCAAAATTTCTTTATAATCTAATAGAATATACGAACCATCGAATTGATTAAAACCCGTAATTCTTTAATTATTAGAAAGATACAAATATATTTCAGCAATAAAAAAATATTAAGCTGATGCAAGCGAAGCTCAAGTAAGCGAAGAGAAGTAGTTACATTATTCGCAGCTAAAATACCAGAAATATATATAGGCTTGTTGATTTGTGGCACTGTATTTCACTCAGTACAGAAGCTGACAGAAGTACACTATGTAGGCATTAGAAATACACAGTAACTATGTATATTCTGTGCTAAGTTATAACTGCATCATCTAATTAGAACCTATAAGATAATAAGACAGCACGTATTTAGTAATTATAAATACTAAATATTAACAAGTAATCATAGTTTAATCACTACATAGTATAAAACAAAGTCGCTTTCTCTGTCCCTATGTCCCTTTGTATGCTTAAATCTTTGAAACTACGCAACGGATTATGATGCGGTTTTTTTTAATAGATAGAGTGATTCAACTGGAAAGTTTATATGCATAACATAGTAGAAAAACACTGATAATTTAGAGGTTTCTAATGTGATGTCGTAAATAAACACATTTTTTGCTCTTTCATTGCAAACGCTGGCTGAACCCAACGAGATAGATCAAAATAATGTAGTACAGTATTGTTCACCTTAAAATGGTCTACAAAAAAGTTCGCGATGGTATATATCTATCTCTTAGTGGTAACACACAATAACCGTTATTTTATCCTTTGCTTTTTACAAGAAATAATGCCTTATTTACGAAGCGATTTTAAACAATACAGAATTAATCCTTATCCAATTAAAAACCTTAAATACATTGCGCATTTAATATAGATCAATATGGCCCTTCACAGCATGTAATTTAAATGAATAGTTTAGAAGATATTACACATTTAAAATGCAGGGACATAACGGCTGTGGCGGTACCGGCCGCGGAGCCGGCGGCGTGTGCCTATAACTGGGGAAGGACTGGATAGGACAAAGCGCAAAGACCTTCTGTAGTACATTTAGTATCAGCATTGCACCCGTGCGAAGCCGGGGCGGGTCGCTAGTATAATAATATGGTAATAAAGGTGATAGTAATAGTATATATAATTTAACCGAATCTAGACACGAAAGTAATGGCGGAAGGCAAAGACGACAAAACTCGAGCAGCTATGATGGAAGACCTTCGAGCCCTCATTGACGCGACTAGAGGAATCTGCGACGATACTGAAATCCGTCCTGAGGTAAGTTTTACTTTTCCTAAAATTTGTAGTGGAGCACAATGATATTTGTACAGAAATGCACCGACTAAAAGTTTACGAAATTCTACGTCAATGTTCTCTTTTTGTTTTAGAAGTTCAACGATTTGACAACAAAGTTCGCCAATGCCTCTTCTAAATTGATCTACGTTGTGAATCCTCGGGCTAAACCTAATGCTGCATCTCAGGTATTTTAAAATAAGTACTGATGAGACTTGAAGTTACCTAGTATTTTCATCGTCTGTGTACTATAGTTTTATTATTTAGTTATTTCTGTATTTTATTTATTAATTTGTATGCAAGTTCCCTTCTTTCATTTATTAGGCCGCGTTTCCACCTGCAAGATAACTTCCGCGAGAAATGTCCGACAGTCTGTCTGACAGCAACTTGCAAGTGTAAACCCCGTAGCAAGTGCTGTCACGACAGTTTGTCAAGCGCTTCCTGCGAGTACTTGCGAAAGCATGTCTAAACATGTACGCGTCGACTCGCGACAGATCTCGCTGCTTCTCGGTCTAGTTTCGTATATCTCGCAGCAAGTATCGCACGCACGGCTTTTGATTTTCTTTAATTGAGAAGAATGAGTCAACGACAAAGTCATGAATGGCGCGTGAAGAAATTATACAGTTAATAGGATTTTATGAGTGTCATCCTTGTTTGTGGGACAACCGGCATGCGGATTTTATAAACCAAATTAAAAAAAAGCTCTATGCTCAATTCCGTCGCACAAAAATTCTCTACAACTGAGAATGAAATATCCCGAAAACTGCATAATTTAATCAGTCAGTCCATTCTCGAACCCAAATTGATCTTTTTTCTTTTTTAACAACAAAATAGTTAATGCAGCTGCTCTACACGTACGCGTCTTGACGTCATGATCTCAGAGTATAAAATAGAATAGAATCAATTGCGATAGTTCTGATAGCGACACACGTAAGCTTTCGTGTGTAAATACCTGCATGATAAGTTGCGACAGTATGAAGCGCGAGCTTCTCGCACGACAATGATTGCAGGAATTAGTCCAACATGTAAACGATACAGCAAGGAACTTCTGCAAGACTTTCGCGAGTTTGCTTGCAGGTGGAAACGCGGCCTTACTCTATGTTCTAATTGCAAATCACTCTAATGTTCACTTCACGCAATTACTTTATGGTGGACTGGAAGAGATCCCCATGTGGCATAAATCCGCCTTTGTACCGTTTTATTTTTCATGTACTTATTCATTATGTAATTTGAACAATAAAGATAATACAAACAAACAAGGAAAATTGTAGTCTATTGATTCAAAATTACAGGATCATATTATTGTGCAATAGGGTCTTAATAGTTATGCTATATTTAATACTGGTGCTGCATTCTGATTTGGCAACTCTGCAATGAGATGTAGTATCGGAATCGGGCTTTTTTGCGACTTCTAGATGCTGAATCGATGATCACTCAAGCTGTAAATTGTATATCTACCATGACCCTTAGTCTTAAAGAGCTAAGCGCAAATCAGCATGGTGATAAATAAGATTTCAACTTTATAATAAGAACACAAGTAGCAATAGGTATGAATGCAAAAAAATATTAAAGAAATGTATCACTTCTTCAAGAAGGTGAATAAACAACAACTTTATTAACAATTCCAATTTTTCTCCGCTGCCTTTTCTCAAACTTTTGCATGCCTTTAGAATATAATATACTGATTTGAGACAAAACTCCCATCTATATAAACCTCAGTATGTTCAGGTAAATAAATGATAATATTATATTATTCTTATAGGTAATCGGAATGGCACAAGCAGCTCACAAGAGTGCGAATGAATTAGTGAAGAATATAAACAAACTAGCATCAGAGGTGAACGCAGACACTGCTGGCGATCTGGTACAATGTGGACAGAAGACACAAATTGCTGCTAATGCAGTGTTTACTGCTGCACAGGTAATTCTAATTGTATACCAAGATGCAGATGACGCTTACTGAAACTTGCTAAAAGTCAATGATAGACAAAATTGATATACGAGTAGGTTTGACAACAAATGGAGGTAATACGAGTAAAATAAAGTTCATATATCTACATACAGTCTTTAATGTCTTTAATGACCGTGCTATATATATCATTTCTTTCTCCACTCGAGAGTTGTCACACAATAAATGAAGTCTTTATTTGCGATTAATGTAGTACAATAAATAATTTTATTGTATTAATGAGGTGTCTATACATTTAGCCATTATTGGAGAGTAGTATTAGTCAGGTATCAGGTAGAATCTGGTGCTTCCTAACTACCAAATTATCAAATGTCAATACAAAGATAGACCTACTATTAACATTGAAAATGTTCTTTCGTTCGCTCCAGTAGGCCCCCATTTTCGCTGAAAGTGCGACTCGCCTGTGATACCCTGAGGTTTTGAGGGCCACGAGGGCGTATGAGGGCTCAAAAGACGCGGAATTTGAAGGGCTTTATGAAGATGTAAAAATATTTTGGAACCGTCAAAAAATTTTTTGGAAATCGAAAAAAATCGACTTTTTTCGACCGAAAAATCGTGTGTTTTCACAGAAAACTTCCGATAGAGATATTCTCGGCCGAATTTAAAAAATATGAAGTGCCCTAAACCTCAGGGTATCACGGGCGAGTCGCACTTTCAGCGAAAATGGGGGCCTACTAGAGCGAACGAAAAAACATTTTCAATGTTAACATTTTTTTGGTAGATTCATTTTCAATGCCCTTTCAAGTCGTGTAGAGCAAGATCTGTGAATTTTTTTAATTTCTTCCGCTTCGGTTCATCGCCTGCCCCACTTTTGTCCTGGCTATACCGCCGATCGTAGTAATCGTTTTTGGCCATTTCCATGTGGTACTGAAATAAAGCTTATAAGATATGGTTCAAGTATTTCTTTTAACAGCTATCAGCTCCATGCATGAGTGAACCTCGCTGCCAATCGGCCCTCGCGTCATCAGTAAACAATCTCGAAGCATCAGCCCAGGAGTTGTCCAAGCGCTGGGCTAAAATCCAGGATCCAATGCACAGACCGTACATTACAGCATTAGAAATGAAGCACCAACAACTGTTACAGGACTTGCATAATTTGTTGAGCGTTTGTGGTGATTTTGGAAAGAGTGAGTATGAAAAAGAAATACATGTTTATCTGAATTTTAAACATGGAAAATATTCCATATCTTCAATACTTTTGTGAACCATTTTTTTTTATTTGTTATTTAAAGACGTCACAATAATATAACTATAGGTGAACGAATTACTTCGATAGCATAAAAACTTCTCGACATATGATAACCTGAAGATAACAATTTTGGACTATTCCGAAAACGCTCCATACAAAAGGCTACAGTATTATGAAGTCACGATTTAATGCATATATAAAATAATAATATGCATTAAATCAGACATTTGTACGACAGAAATATTGCGTTTATGTAGCTAGTGCCGTAACAAAAGTTATAGTATTTTTTATCGTTTCTACAATGGTACTATTTTTTTTTTTTTAATTTCATACTTTTAAAATGGACTTTCTCATCAT
The DNA here is from genome assembly GCA_937001555.2 of Hypsopygia costalis. NCBI lineage: Eukaryota > Metazoa > Arthropoda > Insecta > Lepidoptera > Pyralidae > Hypsopygia > Hypsopygia costalis. The sequence goes on along the minus strand of OW443351.2, from coordinate 1,494,117 downwards.
ACTTTGCTCGACCATAAAATACTTCGGACATAAGGTATTTCAATTTTAAGATCGCAGATCGTTTTGGTTTTATGTATTTTACGTTACTGATAGTTGACTTTTTATAATTTTAGAACTTTGTTCACATGCCCATTGTTTACTTATAAATGTCCAGCAATTATGATTTAAAATGCGTAGTTACCAATGTATCGCACAGTATGGAGATATCAAACACTAAGGATTTCTGCACTTTGGTACGGTGACGTTAAAGTACATTGCTTATTTTATGGTAATTATACATTTTTAAATACCTATTCCTGGACAAATTTACGCACTGCCATCTAGTCCCAAACTAAGCAAAGCTTGTACTAGATAACTGAATATTATACTTAAATACTTTTTTTTTTGTAAATACATAAATATAATACATAGAAAATATCCAGACCAAGACAAACAGACATGTTCAAGCACACGCATATTTGTCTTGTGCGGGGATCGAACCCGCAACCTCGGAGTCAAAGTGACCATTGCTAACCATTCGACCACCGAGCTCGTCGATACATTGTTTATTATGTTCGACATCCGATAGATCTATCAAAGCTGTTGTCGATGGAAGTAGTTCCAATAGCATTGACCAATAGAACTTGCAAGAGACATTGTATTGTTTTTTTTATACTACGTCGTATGGTAGACAAACATACGGCCCGCCTGATGTGAAACGGTTACCGTAACCATATTAACGTTCGCACATAAAATATCGCTCGCGCGCCGCCATCTCCGCTGCCAACACAGCATCTCCTTCCTTTCTTTCATTCTGGTGACCTCACTCACTCGCAGGAACAGAACAACCTTCAAAGGAATTGTTATTTGGCTGCGGTATTCTATGAAGTGGAAGTACTTCACCAGTCGGGTAGCTTAAAATTACGCTCCCTATCTCTCTTTGCGTCATAGCTTCGTTTGTTAGTCATCAGGGTGCACCGCGTGCAGGTTGGCTTTGATTCAAAGATGTTCATGAACCAATTACACCCCTAAATTATAACACCTATTAATGTAATGTTTCAGAAAATATTGAGATAACTAAAGCAAATGAGCCTCAAACGAAGGAACAGCATAAAGTTAATTTCATCAATACAGCTGTCGAAGCGAAGAAAACCGTGGTTGCTGCTCAAAGAGAACTCGACAAGGTATAGAGCATGAAAATATAATATTTTTAATTTGATTGTACAACTGTATGCTCTTATATTATTTTGTAGTGGATATATCGATCGTAAAGTCATTTTAAATTAATATCTCTGTAAATTACTATAGTATATCTAGTGGCATGGAATGGCATGGCATCAACCCTTACTCATGGCACGGGTCTCTCCTCAACTGAAGGGGGTTAGAGCGTAACAGTAATCAAAACGGCAACGGCACGACGGACGCAGGAGCTCGAGATGATATAAACCCATCCATGGACAGGCTACGGCCGACGTTGCTTAACTTGCGTATTCGATTAGACTGACACGTGTAACGACGCCATCCAACTCCTCATTATACACTTTGAGCGTCTATATTTTTGTGAATATTTTAAATAAATAATAATAAATCAATATTTCTGGACAATTTACACAGCCCCATCTAGTCCCTAATTAAGCGCAAAGTACTCGTACTATGGGTACTAGACAACTGATAAATGTACTTAAATACATTTTTTTGTGAATACTTGTAATAGGTACATATAAAACACTCAGACCAAGACAAATAGACATGTTCATGCACACAAATGTGTGTCTTGCACGGGGATCGAACCCGCGGCCTTGGAGTCAAACTAGCCATTCGACCACCTGGCTCGTCAAATGATCTTATAAATCTATTTCCCACCTGTGAAGTTCCCCTCACAATCTGCGCATTGTAGGTGCTGGATATACCCACTGATGTTAAAAAGGTTTTTATCAATATTCACAGCCGGTCGTAGGCTCTCCCCCGAAAGGTGAAGCAGCTGCACTGCAAAGACAGCAGCTGTTGCAAAGACTTGCGAAACTCAATGCTGCTTTGGCTGCCCTCGCCTCGGCTACTGCAGGTAAGATCTTTTACAATAGTTCAAAATTACCTATCGGTTCAGGTAGAAAAGTTTGGGGTGTAAATAGTTCATCGACATCTTTGAACCAAACCCAACCTCACCTGCACGTGGTGCACACTGCTGACTGACAAACGAGGCTCTGGCGAAAAGGGAGCTAGGGCAAAGCGTATTTTTTAAGCTGCCTGACTGGGGAAGTGTCTCCACCTCACAGAATACCCAGTCAAATAACAATTCCCTTGATGGGTGTTGTGTTCCTGCGAGTAAGTGAGGTCACCAGAAAGAAAGGAGTATAGACTTGCAACGGATCGGCGATCCCTTGGTGTAGCTGATTGCGATTAACGATAGGTTTCCATCAGAATCTTCAATCATCAAGTAATATACCTCAATACGAACACGAACGTAATACACGCCCAAGAACAGTTGTAACTCCAAGTCTAGTACCTAGCTTCTACGTTAGTTTGGCTACCGATGACACAATGATCTCCTACAGCAGGGTTTCCCAACCTTTATTTCGCCGATGGCTGATTTCGGGGAGGCCGAATTAAAAACAATATTTGTATGCCCCTTTTAAATTTTAACAAAAATAAGAAACACATTTTTATTACGGAAGATAGTACCTACAACACGCAATTGTTTTAAGAGTGATACTAGATGGATGCAAGCGGGAAGGTGGGGTGGGGTGTGCCCGCGTACGTCACACGTTGTGTTGTGACTTGTCGAAACTTGTATAGTAGCGATTGAATGGCAATGTGGAACAGTCTTTAGTAAATTTACCTACCTACTTTTTAAATTGATTTTTTTCGGAAATGTTAATGTAGATATTACGACCCCCTGATATTTCTCTACGAATCCCAAGGGCGTGCCCCCTTGGTTGGGAAGTCCTATCCTACAGCTTCGTGACCACCTATAAAACTCTTTCACTGCGGTGTTCGGGATAGTACAGAATAACCGAAAACGCTCCAACCTGTGGTATCCGAACGGTGCAGATAGGCATCGATTCCACTTCCTAAATTATTCAGATATCTTGTACTTGCATTCTTCGTGTTATGAAAAAGAACTGGGATTTCTTGACCAAAATAATCCCTCCATTGCTCTAATAATTTCTACTAAAATCCAAGATTTCAGTCGAAATTGTTAGAGCCATTTGTGACATCGTATATTTGTATATTTTTTTATATGAGGGGGCCGCAAACGAGCATGTGGATTACCTGGTGGAAAACAATCACCGCCGTCCCCGGAGATCAGCAACACCAAGGGGATGCCAGCCTTTTAAGGGATTAAAGATTATGTTTTTGCAGGCTCCCATGGCGTAATTGTTCGGACCGCTGAGGGAAGTTGATTCCACAGTTTCACTACTCGTGGTGAAAATATATCATTGTGTATGCCAGAATTGTTTTATGTTTAATAGTATTAGGATCATATTATTAAAACTTTTCTTCCATAGATCACAAAAATATTGATCACGTTGCAGCAGAAAAGGCTATTGTTACTATCCAAGAGTTAATGCCTTCTGTTTTGAAAAGTAAGTGTCCTGCAAATAAAGTTCTAGTATAGTATTAGTATTTGTTAATTGTTATCTATTGATTATTTATTATATACCAGCGTGGGGAGTGTAGGCCAAATCCTCCGTCCGTCTAGGACGGACGAGAGAGGGTCGTGCTCCTGTAGTGGAGACTACAATGGGCCTGATGATGATGATGATTATTTATTATCTTTTTTCAAGCATACTGCCGGTAACAAGGTTACTAATGATTTTAGCTTTATCTATATATATATCATTATTAATTTTTTACGAGTAGCTATGTTTTATATTATATGTTTGCATTAAAGATTTTGTGACAATATAGTTCTAGTAATTGGTTAGAAATTTCACAGAGAATATATTTTAGAAATAAATATATTGTATCATAATATTTTTTACGTTTGGTGCAATTTACCGTTTTTTCTGGAGTTCCTACTGAACTTTGAAAACGTAAGGAGATATATTCTCTTCGGTCATTGTAGTTTTTGATCCAAACAGATGCAAATGCATTAACTGCGGGTACAGATGAAGCGACGAGAGCAGCTGCCTTGAAAGAGCTTCATGCGCTTTGTGACGCTGCTCGTGATATTTGTGAAAATGCTGAGAAACAAAATACTGGTGTAAGTGTTACTTTTATTCTATATATGAAGCCCTATTTCTCTTAGTCGCGACATCACGCGTGAACGGCTGGACCAATTTTGCTATTTGTTTTTTGTGTTATTTGTTTTGTCAGGAGAACGTTGTGAAAGAAAAAAGTAAGAAATTTGCCTGTAATAGTTAGTAGCAGAATAAGGTGAACAGATTGTTGTGAGCACAGATGTTGCGAAAGCCCCAAAAATTCTTTGAATATAAGTTTGAGTTTCATTGAAGTATGGAGATTTTGATGTGCATGACCAAAGTGTACTCCAGGATGTTGTTTGATCAATTTCAGTCAGCTCTTTCAAATTAGCGATTTTATTTTTTCAGAAACTCAACGACAGTGTATCACAGAAAGCCGTGGGTACGTTGGGTAAACTTTATTATATCTTCAATCCTGACGCAAACAGGGACAAACAAAACGAGGTAAGATCCACTTGATAATGATTATGAACAGACCCACCACCTTCCCATGGCTCCATAGACCTCCTGGTCCTTTGAGCCGAATCGCGGGAGACGCTCACGGCACATTGTATATAGCTTCGCGGTGTCCTGGCACGGCTTCACTCCCTACAAGTTATTTATTCTCTGTGATGGTTATGAACAGAAGACCAAGAAGGGTGACAGACAAGCATATAGCCCGCCAGCCATATTAACGTTCGCAGCATGAAATTGTTATTTGGCTGCGGCATTCTGTGAGGTGGAGGTAACTTCCCTAGTCGGCCAGCTTACAAATACGCTGTACCCTACCTCTCTTTCGCCAAAGCCACTTTCGCTAGACCGCACCACGTGCAGGTGAGGTTGGCTTTGACTCTAAAGATCATCACGATGAGCTGCTTAAATCCCAAAATATTGCAAATTAGGCCACCATTGCTTGTATTTTAAAAATGAGAAAATTCACCTCTCCCGCTTGGTGGGGTTTGAACCAACGACCTCTCGCTTACCGATCGAATGCTTTTCCTACTGAGCTACCAGGAAGGTTTGTGACGGTGGGGAATTTTTGCATTTCATATTTTACTGCTGTGAAGTCGCACAGTGGCGCCATCTACCTATTAAGTATTATACTACTAATCAAAAAGCATAGCAGTCCAGAATTGGAAATGTATATTCGCTATTATCTTCCATGTATATGTATTTCCTCATTCATACACTATGGGATCCTTCAAGCGAAGCGTGAAGAAGCATCTTGTAGGCCAGCATGGCAGCGTCATCTAACAAGACATCAACGTCTCTTGTCCGTTTCCGATGCGATTGGGGCTTCTCTTTTCGCTTACCATCAGGCGAAGCGGAGCCAATATGCTGAACAATATAAAAAATAATAATAATAATGTATATTTGCAGATAGTAGACTTATCAAAATCAGCAACTCGTAAAGCTTCTCAACTGATGTCCGATGTGTACCAGCTGGCTAAGGCTGAGAATATACCGAGTCCTGAACTTGATGCCAAGGTGGCTGCCGTAGGTGAAGCTGCAAAGACCTTGCTTACTGCTGTACAGGTAATTCCTTCACTTATGTCGCACACCTAATGAGAGGTGTGATTCTTCCCGTGGAATTATCAACTCAGGACCTTCCTTCGTCTATATATATAAATTGGGATGGAGACCTTATCCATTCCTCTGCTGGGATACGGGTCTCCTCTCAATCGAAAGGGTTTAGAGCATACTCCATCACCCTGCTCTATTGCGGGTTGGCGGACGCCAGTGTTTTCAAGCCGCTTAAAAAAATACTCGGGATTTCAATTTGTCCCAAAATTTTACCGATTCACTTGATTTAACTAGGTAATATCTCAAAAATTAACTTTCTGGTGTGACATATTTGCAGCATACTGGTCCTTATATACACGAAGCAGAAGGCCAGTCGAAACTAATTTCATCAGCGGACACTTTGTCAGTAGCGGCTAAAGATCTGACAACAGTTATAACTCCGATACTGAAGGACCCTCAATTGGGGCCAAAGATACGAGAGGCACACCAAGAGTTGGAAACGGAGCTAGAAAAAATGAGAAGGGCTTGTCGTGATATTGGAAAAGGTTAGTTAATTTCCATCGAAAGTCAAAGAGTTTTAATCATATTTGGCAAAGAATCCATGGTGAAAACAGATAAACATCAAATTTCGCTAACAGCAGACCCGCTGCTGTTAGCGTAATTTAGGTAGACGGATAGACAGAATATGCTGGATTTTCACAATACAAATAAAGTACTTAATCATGAGGGTGTAATTTTAAAGACTGCTCAAAATGCCGATTGCGTAACTGTTACTGATCACGAAACAAAAAAAAACTATACCTTAAAAATTTACATTTTAGCGTATGCTGTAATGTTGACTGCTGAAAGCGGTAACCACGGAAAGCGCGCAGAGGGCGCATGCGCGATAACCCCACGTATCTCCTACCTGCATGACTTGAATCTTGGAGATAAATAAGAAATCTTTCGATAGCCATACCGCGTTTATGGTTGATTAATTTTTTGGTTTTTTTATTGATTCGTGATTACGACTAACAAGAAAATCGTCTCCTGGAATTTGACCAGCCTTTTAAAATACACCTTGTATACAACGTGTAACTTCAAGTACGCAAAACATAAAAATAGTTTGTTCAGAATCATGAGTAGAATCAATTCCATAATTTTCATCCATTTTTAAAGTAACTGGTTTTGAAAAATATTAATAATTATTTTTAATTGCCGTGTCTATTATAAAATTGCGCTCGACAATCAAGCGAGAAAATGTGAAGTAGGTACATATCACTATTCCCTAATAAGTAGTGATGAATGAATCAAACCGATAAAGAAAGATATATGCCCCGCTTCATAGGTAATTATTGTTATCCTTTTCGACACGTATTCCGCCGCGTCCCAAAAGTCTTAAGCGCCGTGCAGAGAGTGACGCTTACGCGTCATTGACGCGATGCTCGCTCTAAATTCTATTAATATTTGCCTATCGTAGCCATTTTATTACAGTTTGATATCTGTTTTGACAAGAAAGCGCCACAGAGCTCAGAAACTATTAGAATTATTAGGAAAACAAAAGTGTTCATATCTCCGAGAATTTTTTTTTTCGAAATTTTTATTTAGATACCTATATCAATTTATAATATTAAAACTCAGTTGGGTGCTTGAGGTTTTGCGTACTTGGAGTTACACGTTGTATATATATGCAACAAGGCGGCCATGTTGCAGAGTGTAATCTTTTACAGGCAATCTTAGGGCGACGAATTTGTCATTAGGGTTCTTGGTCAAAGAAGTTTTTATGAATATTACGGACTTATTAAAATTCCTCCGATTCAAAATGTTAATCTTGTATTTAAAGAGTTAATAATGTTTACAGACGACGGTATTGTCCACAAATCGGCTTATCATAAAGGCAAAGTATCTTTACCTAATAAGACAGATGATATGAAGCATCATGCACTATTTGTCAAGTCTGTGGATGAGAACGACCGAATATTACAAGCTGCTAAACAAGACATTAGAAAGGTAGGCTATTGTTATCGCTTTATTAATTTCGTTAAGACATTTTAAATTTTAAGAAATAAGACCAACGATGAAAACTGTTTCAGGTATACAATGCAGTGGGAACTTCCAGTCCACCGATGGATAGAGAACGTCTTATGTGTACTCAAAAGAATTTAGAGAACAAATTGGCCCAAGCGAATGCAGCCGCTGCTACACTTCTTGCTTGCAATAGTGAGTACCGTATGATAAATAAATAAGTACTAGACCTCTGTATACAACGTCAGATGCCAAACAAGTATATGGCACTACTGATTTGTAATGGTTACAGTGGCTTATTATACTTGCAGTGCAATTGCTCCCGTATTTCTCACGTCTGTCTGAATTCGAGTTTTGGTACAATTTATGTTGTTAAGTTCGTTTTATGACGATTGTTTGGAAATAATTATTAGCCTCGCTAATGGCAGATCGTTTCGTAAATTCAAATTTATATACATATAGAAATATGGATGAATTTACATACAAAAATACAATAAGAGCTTAGAACTGAATATAACCTCATCAAATAATCAGACTCATCCATTTGCTGGGAGATGATTTACCAAATTTTAGAGATACCATTTTTTTATTGACAAAATGAAGTTTAATAGTAGATGTCATAATAAGGTTGATATTCCATAACATGCATTTTAATTTTCCAGCACCAGATTCAATGGACTTTGTGACTGCATCAAAAACAACAAATACCTTGACTGGTTTAATTCCTGAACTGGCAAAAGGTAACTTTTTGTGTCTAATGAACATTTGAAACTGTCTTAATGGTTCGTGTGATAAATTACTTACATAATTTCCTAGAGGAACAATTACCGTCATAGCTGCAGTATTTTCAAAGTTATTACCCCAATGATGAATAAAGGAAACTGATTAATCTGAACTAATTTATGATTTTTTATCACCTTTATTACCTCTATTATGAGGAGTTCAATGGCATCGTTGCGCGTGTTTTTCTAATATAGAACATGCAAGATAATCAACGTCGACCGTAGCCTGTCTATAGATGGGTTTATTTTTCTCGAGCACCTCCTTGCTTCGGAGGGCACTAACGACAACAGCCGGGACCAATGGCTTACATCGGTCCCGGCTGTTGTCGTTAGATGACAGTCATTAAGTCAGGGCCTGTAGGCGGCTTAAAAACACTGACCTGCACCAACAATCCAGAATGACAATCCAGCAATGATGCCATCGAGCTTCTCGCTGAGTGCACTTATTTATCTTTAATAGTAGTAAAGACTGCATGGAGCCAATGGGTGCAAAGAACACCAAACCGATCATTGTGGAAGGCTGAGCAGTCTAAGTTTAAATGTAGACGCCATTCGCCGGACATTTTCATGATCATCTAATTTCAGGCATAATACAAATTAAAGAAGATTCAAGTCATATTATTTAATCTAGCAATATTTTATACAATATATTTTCAGAAGTTAAAATATTAAGCAATTCACTAGCTGACAAGGACAGAAAAGCATTTTTGGATGATATCCTGGCGATGTTTGACAGTACGAAAAAACTCTGTGATGCTGCTAATAATGACAGAAAGGTATAAAATAGTAAAATTTATGTCCTAATACGTTATTATCTTCATTTCTGTAATATCACAATTTGTTTTTCAGAAACTGAATGAAGTCGCCGTAGACTTTGCCAATAAATCTGCGAAAGTACTATATGCTATTAGTACAGATATAGATCCAAGTAATGAGAAGGAGGTAACATTTTTAATCTTTTTAACACTTGGTCTTGATCAGAATTAGCTGATTGAGAGTAAATGATCTGATGATCTGAATGATCTGAAGAATTAGGCAGCTTCAGCTCATCGTCGAGATGAGCTGAAGCTGCCCAATTCTTAAGATCATCAGAGACTGGTAAACTGTCGAAGTTTGCCAGTCTGCAAGCGCCGATTGATTATACACAAGTGTTATTTATCCAATTTGACGTGATATTTTAAACTAGGTATATTATAGTTTTTCTATTAAACTTATATACATTCTTGTTTATTTTATCAATATTAAAAATTTCTGACGATTGAACATTTTCCCTGTTTCCATGACATTTCCGGAAAATTCCTGTCGTCTGGTAATCCTACATGCAATATTCTATATAATATATACCCACAGCTTTAAGGGAAATAGATGTTTTTTACAGATATAAATTCCAGTTTCTAATTGTCTTCCACACTTGGCAGGTAATCATGCGTGCAAAGGAGATCGGTGACAGTGCATCTCGTATAGCGATGTGCAGTACTCAGTTAGTGAATGAAGTAGATGAGGACAAGGCGAGGGAGCTTTGTACTGTTGGAGGCCGCTGCGCTGACGCCGCTGGTACATTAGTCTACACTACCAAGGTGAATACCTAATATTCTCTCTCTCTGGCTCTGATATAGTAGAGATATAGACCAGTATCTCTCCGACCTCTGCATTTGAACATTCACACACCGCCTGCTATTCGATACTAAAAGCTATCGCTTATGTGATGCATAGATACGACAGTGTAGCGAGTGTCTGTCTGAATTCGTCGATTTTTGATATTTAGATGGATTTATTGTATTGTCCTAATGTCTATTGTGGTTCATGCATTTAGTACCTATCTATTAATCAATAACACTACATTATTATGATTATGACCTAAAAAAATAAGCTATGTTATCAGCCACTTAATTCTTTTCTTCGTAGTTTCAATCGTTCTGTCGTAAATTTACGACTGGTTTCATTCTTTCAATTTTGTCATTTTCCAATTTAAGTGAATTAAATCTTCAAATTTAGGCTTTACAGTCACAATCAATGAATTTTGGTTGGCAAAAAAAATACTCATATGTTTGCAACATTAATTGCTATGAATTTGTACTATGAACTTCGATATAGAATGTCATTGACTATGAAATTAACAACTTGATTAAACATTCCAGCTTGTAGCTCCGTCAATCCAGAACCCAGAATGCCAGGAAACATTGAAAACTGCAACACAAAATCTTTCGTCACAATTAAAGTCGTTTTCAACAACCTGGCAACCGCTGGCAGCAAACCCTAAGCTAACTGGTCACACTCAGCAGCTATCTGCCGAAGCAGCTAAGCTGGACATACTTCTTGAAAAGCTCAGGGGAGATATTGAATCAGGAAAGTTAGTGGTGAAGAAAGTGAAGCTGGTTGTGGAAGATACACCATTGAGGATGTTGGCTCTGGCTATTCTTGACAATGCTAAGGTGAGTTTATATAATAGATAGGAAGATATAGTTTTTATTTGTTTCTTTAGACACATACAAGCTATTGTTAACTTAAAACAAAGTACACTTAAGCACAAAAAAGCACGTCGAATATGTGCTACAGTATAAGCAAAAGGGATGCAAGTCAGTCTATAAAATAGTTCGTGATGAACAGAACACTGGTTTTATATTGCATTCAAATATTAAACATAACACTCAACAGTTAAATAGATCATTTTGAATATTTCAAATTTCGGATGCAAACACAAAGCAATGAATTAGCGCGATGTGAATTCGCGCGAAATGGCGTCTCACTGTAATGAGTTAGACAACCGTTACATTGGTCATCTTCTACTTTTCTTAAGCTATTACCCTCAATCGCAAAATTAGTGTTACATGACTGCTGATATTGATATAATATACATGAAACATACCAAGAATCGCAATATTTCTACGATGCCACAACGAATCGTATTTTTGTGTTTTGACCCTTAAATAGCAAGAAAAGCAAAGATTTTGCGTGCTACTAATTCTCATAATACTTGATTCGCCTTAGTAAAATTTTATAACTTTATAATTCTCCCTAATTTCCATGGTTCACCACGACCAATTGCTGACTATGATTTTTTGTTTGCTAAATAGAAGCAGTCTACCAGTTCCACTGTTTCACCTGAACGTAGACGAGCGTATGAGGAATATGTCAAGGCCCTTGAAGAAGCTATTAACGATATGGATATTGCTAATGCTGTTTGCAAATTGAATCCACACGTAAGTACTAAAATCAACTTTGCGTGATATCTTTTCTTTGTGTATATTGGTTATGCTATCTATAACATTTATAACAACTATAAATTATTTTTCTCTAGGTATAAAGATTTTCGATTATTAATGAACTTTATTAGCTACTCGTACAATTGTCGGATCTTAAATTTAAATTGAAAGAGAACAGCCCCCTTACCACCATCTCTTATAAGCTACTCTATTCCATTGGAATAGAGTCGCTTATTCATTGGTATGAATAAGCATTCTATTCAGTAATTGAATCGCAATAAGAGATGGTGGTAAGGGGGCAGGGCCGCCGAAGCTGAAGTCGATTACCATTGGATTTTTTGAACGAATTGGATCGGATTTTTCCAAAAATTGATCTTAAGTCAGTTTCTTTCACCTAGGCTAAACATAATTACCAACAATTTAAGCAGTAGTGTCTTTTTCGCATTAAAATATCCAATGGTAATGGGCTTTAGCTTCGGCGGTAGGGCCCCTGGCTCCTGACCTAGGTACCTGTAGACCAATGATTTATTAAATTATTTAAAAAATAGATATTGCCTTGGTGCGTAGAAAATGAGACACTAAAATTATGACAATTGTCGTAATTTGATTAACTTAACCTAACCTAACCAAGATCATTTTTCTTCATAGTTCTTTAATGAAATGAAATGAAATATCTTTATTTGCTGTAACTGTAATCAGCGAATATGGCCTTGTTTGTTGGATATCTGTCAAGTAGAGCACATAAGTAAGTAGATAGTGTCTCCAATCTCCCTCTTGCTTAACCAGCCCAAATTGTCATGAGCTCTGTATGTTTAGGTACCATTACATTAAGTGTAAATAGACTATGATGTCTGTCTTTCTGCCAGGACTTAGAGAAGCGGAAAGCATTGGAAGATGCCGTTCAGACTCTTCAAGTAGTCACGCTGCAGATGAGGCCAGCGCTCGCAGATAAACCACAAAATAACATCGTTGATTTGACGGTAATTGTATAAGGATACTATTTGATCTACACTACTTTGTGTGCTTCCGCCACCAACCACGAAAGCACGAAAGTAGGTGGCGGAAGCATGCAAAGTAGTGTAGATAAAATTGCCTGTAAATATAATTGCAAACCTAACTTATTCTAATAAAAGGGGGTAGAAACCGTAGGTCCGTGGCATACCATCAGCACATAAACTGTTTCAACAATTGTCAAAAAGATTGATCGAAGTATCACATGACCAAAGGGCTGGCCAATATCTCGGCCAGAGGATTAGCATTGCCATTCAACGTGGCAATGCTGCCAGCCTTTTGGGCACTTTTCAAGTGGGTAACGATTTGGCGGGGCTTCATTATTTATAGTTATTTATTTCTAAGTTATATTTAGGTAGGTATTTTATTTATAATTATATTTGTATATTATATTTGTATATTAATATTTGTATATTATTAAATGTTTAAAATAAATATTAATAACTTATTCTAATTTGCATATCAAACAATACTTATTGCACATCAAATGCAGGATTTGATGTGCTATCAGATTAATTTGATGTGCAAGTCAGATTTTTTTTTGTGGATCAATTTAATATTTTCCTTCTATTTTTGAATGAATGGAAGAACTCTTCATTTCGTTTATTGACATTAGTAACATATTGACGCCGATTTTCGAGATAACTTTGTAGCCATAGTTGAGCCGTTCCTCGTGAACCATAATTTTCGCATTTACTTAAAAGTATTTCATGAGAGACAAAATAGAACGCCTTGCTTATGTCAAAAAATATAACAGTTATATATACTCCTTTGTCAATGTTTTCTGTAACTTTTTTTTTATTAAATTGAATGCAGCAAGGGTTGTTGATTTTCCTTTACGAAATCCATTCTGCTCTTCTCTTAATATGTAATATTTTTACTAAAATTTTTGATATCCTAGTATGCATTACCTTTTCGACTACTTTCGCTAATATAGGTATTAACACAATGGGCCTATAATTATCCATTTTATCAGTATCTCTTTTTTTGGGTAGGTTTGACTTTAATTACTTTCAAAACTCCAGGAAAAGTGCCTTCTTTAAGCGATAGGTTAGTGAGGTGGCAAAGAATCTAAGATAATCATATAGTTATAAATAAATAATCATATAGTTAACAATAAGGTGTTTTATTATAGGAATTTGTCAAAGATTTATCAAAGGATGCCGAGCAGCTTATCCAAGCTACAAATCATTGTCCTAGCGCCAATCAGGTAATTCTTTTTCATTACTTTTATTAAATAATACACTTTTTGGGGTGTAAGTGGCTCACCACGGTCTTTAGAGCTAAAGTCAACCGTGTTTACACGTGGTGCACAGGCTCTGTCGAAAAGAGTGGAAGCATAATTTGTAAGAGGAAGTATCTCCACCTTACAGAAAACCGAAGTCAAATAACAATTCTCGTGAGGGTTAGTATGTTTTTGCGAGTGAGTGAAGTCACCAGAAAGGAAGGGAAGCGATATTTAATGTTGCAAGCAAGCGTTAATATAGCTCCGGTAACCGCTTCACATCAGGCGGGCTTGTCACCCGATACTGGTCTCCTCTTAATCGAAGGGGTTTAGAGCATACTCTACGCGCTCAAAGTGAATTTGCGAAGACCTGTACTTTCAATCGTCCAAAGGCCATTAACATGGCTCACCACGCTTCGATCGAGAGGAAACCTAGCGGTATGATGAATTTGATAACGAAATAATTTCAGGACTTGAAGAAGTACTGCGACGCCATCCACCAGAATGCTTACCGTGTAATGAACCCTGGTGAGGACTACAGCAGAGGAGATGGGATCACAGTTGATGATATTAATGAATTCGATCGGTTAGGACGGGTAAGGATCTTAATGTCTATACATTGGGGTGTAAGTGGTTTAGCATGATCTTTGAACCAAAGCCAACTTCACCTGCATGCGGTGCACCCCGCTGACTGACAAACGAAGCTCTGGCGAAAAGAGAGATAAGGAGCGTAATTGTAAGCTACCCGACTGGGGAATGTACCTCCACCTCACAGAATACCGCAGCCAAATAACAATTCCCTTGAGGATTGTTGTGTTCCTGCGAGTGAGTGAGGTCACCGGAAAGGAAGGAGATGCTGCGTTGGCAGCGAGGGTGGCGTCGCGCGAGCGATGTTTTATGTTGCGAGCGTTAATATGGCTACGGTAACCGCTTCACATCAGGCGGGCCGTATGTTTGTCTGCCACCCGACGTAGTATAAAAAAAAAAAAAATTACTAAACCGTTTAATTAATTAACATACTATGTTATGTCATGTAAGTTTTAACATAAAGCAGACTAAATACTACATGTTGTTTCAAAGGTAATAAAGAAAATAGAGTCTCTTTAGGCTTTTAATGCCTTATTTGCCCTATTGCTGTATCTCACATTGCTAAGAGGGGAAGTCAAATTATAAAAGATTCTTACTCTAATTTCTTCCGATTAAATTTGTTGTGAGTTCTAAGGCTGCCATAGTTTTACCCCCGGGACTGCAATGGACTTCACTGTTCATTGCCTTTTTTGGTGGTCGCCGATGTTAATCATGGCTACACAGGAGACACAGTAGCGCGAATGTGTGGTGCTCCCCCGTCCCGTATGTCCAGTAGTGGGCAAATACAGACTAATATTCACGATGATGATGAAGCAGCAGTTATATTTGAAGTTTTTGCAGGTCTGCGCAAATGACGTGAAGAAACTATACAAAGAAATCGATAAGATGTCGGATGTGAAAGATAAAAATATGTTGCACGATAAGGTTACGAGTTTAGAGGACAGCTGTAACATGTTGAGGTATGTTCAAGTTATATTTCTGTTTATTTATTTGCAAAAAAGTTTGACGTGAGTAGTGTCTTTAAAATTGCTTTCATATTTCGGCAATTCAAAACAACGAATGAAAACAAAATCGGGGTATACAGTTTAGTGTTGCAGCTACAAATCTATCATCTCCATCCAAAAGTCTGGAGAGATGAAGGATCAAATAATTTATTAAGCTCGGTAAGGACTACGGAACATGGCGTGCTGGGGAGGGGGAAGCGTTGCTTTTTTGAGATAATTTTAGTGCATATGACGTATTCATTTTTGTTGGTGTTTTGGCATCTACACTTTTGTGTGTTGTTTGAATGTTTTGAATGTTTATTTGCCTGAAATGTGGAGTTTTTGGGGTGTAAGTGGTTCATCAACATCTTTGAATCAAAGCCAACTTCAGCTGCGCGCGGTGCACCCTGCTGACTGACAAACGAAGCTCTGGCGAAAAGAGAGGTAGGGAGTGTAACTGTAAGCTACCCGACTGGGGAAAGTACCTCCAGCTCACAAAATACCGCAGCAATAACAATTCCATTGAGGGTTGTTGTGTTACTGCGAGTGAGTGAGGTCATCAGAAAGGAAGGAAGGAGATGCTGCGTTGGCAGCGGGGGTGGCGACACGCGAGCATTATTTTATATTGCGAGCGTTAATATGGCTACGGCAACCGCTTCATATCAGGCCATATGCTTGTTCGTCACCCGACGTAGAAATAAAAAAAAAAGTCTATTTGCCTGAAATCTACGTTGTACTGACGTCCAAAGTAGTATTGACTCCTGGTGTAGTATTGTTGCCCAATATAGTCCTGATGCGACCCGTAGTCGTCTACAACCCTTATTCAACCGAAGGGGTTTAGAGCATACTCCACCACGCTGCTCAACTGCGGGTTGGCAGAGGCCAGTATTTTCAAACCGCCTAAAGGCCACTGGCTTGGCTTAACTACTTTCATCTAATGACAACAGCCGGGACGGACGGCTTAACGTGCCATCCGAAGAACGGAGGAACTCGAGATAAATAATCCCATCCGTGGAAAGGCTATGGTCGACGTTGCTTAACTTGCGTGTTCGATTAGACTGTCACGCGCAACGATGCCATCGAGCTCCTCACCCGACGCC
Organism: Hypsopygia costalis; assembly: GCA_937001555.2. Lineage (NCBI taxonomy): Eukaryota > Metazoa > Arthropoda > Insecta > Lepidoptera > Pyralidae > Hypsopygia > Hypsopygia costalis. The sequence goes on along the minus strand of OW443351.2, from coordinate 1,477,537 downwards.
AATCCAGACCCGTAGTATATGCACCCAATGTGGGACTGGAGCCCAACGTGGAACTGGCGCCCAACATGGAACTAGGACATAACGTAGGTTTGGTGCCCAACGTGGAACTGGCGCACAACGTGGGTTTGTTGCCCAACATGTGTTTGTTGCCCATCGTGGGTTTGGTGCTCAACGTGGGTTTGGTGCCCAACGTGAAACTGGCGCACAACGTGGGTTTGGCGTCCAACGTGGGTTTGTTGCCCAACGTGGGTTTGGTGCTCAACGTGGGTTTGGTACCCAACGTGGAACTGGTGTGCATAGTGGGACTCGTGGCCAAATTGAGACTGGAGCTCATTTATCTTATTATTGAATAGTTGATTATTTTAATTATTTTAGCTTTGCCACACAAAGTGCCAATGCAACAGCCCAAAGCGCCTCTCTAGATGAGACCTTGAATGATCTGACTGATTTAGAGAAGACAATCGATCAGATGTTGGCGGCTGGAGACAAACGAGGAACTTACGTTACTGAGGTTTGTTATTATTATCTTTATTAAAATTTCTTCATTCAATTCATGAGTTTCAGGTGTCTCATAATCAGAAGTTTAGAATGCACTATTCAATACATATTTAAACATATCATCCTTTTATACTTATATTTAGCAAACAAATATTTCCTTACTTTTAAAGTTGCCTAAAGGTTTATAGGCATAAACGAATTTTAAATTTCCAGGAGCTCGAAATGAATTCTTTCAAAGGTACGACGACTCTTACTGTGGACGTGGCTTACTCGTTGAGTTTCTGATAGGATAGGAAAAACATTCAAAGCACCGATCGAAAAGAGCAATACGCATTTTTAAAGAAACCCGAAACAACATGTTTCTAAATTTCAAACTTTGCAATTGTTAATATTGTTACGAGCTAGGGTTCTGGATTTGGATGTAAAACGCCAATGACAACTTGCAAGAATTTATTCACGCAGGGTCTGGTCTGCAAGTATCACAACACGAAGTTCACACTAAGATTCCAAATCGCAGGTCAAATCGAAGTCCAATAGTATCGCTGAGGTCGTAGATTATCGCTTGTCTCGCCGGTAGATTCGCTCGAAGTTCTCTCTTCCGAAGTCCAAACTGAACTGCCTATGCGCCGCGGCGGTCGCTATTTATATTCGCCGGCAAGGGTTCTCGAATATTCTCGTATGTACTTCCCTTCGGTAAGTCATCGTAATGTCTCGAGACACATCTCGAACATTTTCATGTCATAGTGTTATGAACCTTATGGTAGTAGACATACGGGTGATTATTGCTTGCAGCGAAGTATGCAGCGACTATTCTAGAAGGTTCCATTCTAGATCGTTCGAGACAGGACCGCGACAATATATTAACTATGAATGAATAGTGGATGAATAGAATTCGTAAAGAAATATATGTCCAATATTATTATTACCAGGCGACAGCTGAAAATCAGTATTTTTTTGCGGGATGTGCAAAAAAGTTGCACTTAGCTGTGGCCATTTGCTTGCTGCAGCACACACACACATCTTTTATTCTACGTTCTGTTTCCTAGTGTATAAGTTCTCTCCCTGTTATTTTTGAATCTAATTTTTGTATGTGTGTGACTGTAGTTTGTAATAAACGTATCTATCTATCTATCTATTAACGAGCTATTCTTATACATATACATAATAGCTGACTAGACAGACGTTGTCCTGTCTTTTTAACAATTCGAATTAGTTTCCATCTTGTCTCTCATCATGCTCATCTTTTCCTGCAGCCTATCCCATGGTCAGTGCGCACCAACTTAGTATCGTCAGCCAGGAGTAGCGCTACTCATCCACAGCTAGCGGGCTCGCTTGCCGCGTATATCGACGAGCAACGTGCGCGCACGAACCTATCTGATCCCGACGAAAGGAACAAGTAAGTTGAGGCATCAGCCGTGCCTGTAAAGGGGTTAGAAGACTTGCGTCATCTATTATATGGGTTATTAGTACAATTTTTGAGTAGGTATTCTTATACCTACTCAAAAATTGTACTAATAACACCTTTGGCCACAATTTCTGTAACTTCATTTAGTATAAATAAAGAAAGTTTATCATGTTATGTTAACAATATTTGGAATTATTTTTTATTTTATATCACACCGGTAACAAAACAAGCATACGACCCGCGTGATGACGCGGTTATCGTAGAAGTAGGGTAAGCAGTATTACTCTGCAAATGCAACATAGTAGATGTTGCATGTTTGTCATCTACAAGAACATCGTTTGTTTATCGGCGCGGTTCACCAAATACAGGTGTGATAGAGATATGGAGGCATTTAGAAGAAGTTACTATATATTATGGGTTTATATCCATTTTTTTATTACTCGTTGTGTCCTGAAGATTCATCCACCCTATCCGCGCCTAATGGTCGTATTTTGTAAAATTTTATAGCCTTATTTAAGAATAGTGCTTCAACTGTATTTTTTAAATCGTGATAGTTCTAGAGATCAACACTATATATAAGAATTGATTTTGACCTTGTATTACAGGTTGAAGGAACACCTGAAAAAGCTGATACACCTGCTGATGGTTATTACGGTGACAGCAAGTAGACGCGTCGCTACATGGCAGGAGGTCGACGGACCGGAAGTGGCTACCGTTACGGAACAAATCCTCAAGGTTCGATTCTAGATTACTTGTGGACTAGATTCCTTTTATGTATATGTGTATTGTTATTGTCAATAACCTAACTCTAGCCGCTCCTAGATTTTCGGGATACATGAAAATAAATTCCAATTTTATTCCTGTCTTGGACTATTGAAATATAGATATTTTTTTAATTTTAGACAAAAGAAGTATTTAACTGTAGAATGGAACTAAAACAGAAATGAAAAATTTATTCTGTATTTTACTGACATATCTTGATTGACATTGATTGCACGAAACACAAACAACATCTGTTTGACGACCTTGATAACGCCATAAGGCGAAACCGGTCGGTAAAAATAAATCTAATTACGTGGAACAGTACAAGTGAAATTTCCCTCTTAATTTACTTATTATCTTTCACAGGAAATAGATTCTGCATGCGACAGAAATATACCAATAAAAGGAGAAAAGTCAGTCCTGCAGAATATAGACATGAACAAGCTTCTGACATCTTCTGAAGCTGTGAAAATTGAAGGAGAAAGGAAGTAAGTTTTTTTATCGCACTAAGCCGACAAGCAAACACGCGGCCCACCTGATGAGAGACGTGCATCGCAATCTATGGGCACTGGCAATACCAGAGACATTACTTTTTGAAGTGAGGGGCGGGTGGAAAACATGTCTATGAATTGAACTTTTCCATTTTAAAATATGGCAATATGGCAATGCAATATTTTTTTTTTATATCTATTTTAAAAAAAATATTTCCCTTAAAGGGCTGTCAACGGATCGGCGACCCCTTGGTGTTGCTGATCTCCATGGGCGGTGGTGATTGGTTTCCACCAGTTGCCCGTTTGCCCTCCTCTCATATAAAAAAAAACAACTATTTAAATAATAAATCATCATCATCAGCCTGCATCAACCCACTGTTGGATATAGGCCTTCCCCAATGCTTTCCACCATATGCGATCCTCCGCTTTCCGCATCCAACCGCTACCAGCCACCTTTTTGAGATCGTCGGTCCATCTAGAGAGGGGGCGTCCTACGCTTCGTCGTCCTATACGTGGCCTTCACTCTAGGACTTTTCTCCCCCATCTGCCATCGCTGACTCGGCAGATGTGGCCTGCCCACCGCCAGTTCAACTCGCTGACTTTGAGAGCTATGTCGATCATTTTGGTTCTCCGTCGAATGTCTTCGTTCCGGATTCTATCCTTTAGAGAAACTCCAAGCATTGCTCTCTCCATCGCTCGCTGTGCGACTTTTAGTCTGTGAACCAGCCCAACGGACAGCGTCCAAGTCGCTGCACCGTAGGTCATAGCATATTTGAATAATAATTAGTTTACACTTACTTAATGAAATAGATCAATTTGCCAAATCTAGCAAAACTTTAACTCCTCCAAATAAAGCTACAAGTATTTAACTGCTACCGCTAACCGAAGTTTGGCTGAAAGAGATCTCTATTGGAGATAAGCTCACCTTTACCGACCACTTATACCTATCTTATAACCTTTGTATTATAAATTATAAATAAATATATGTGTAAAGATTGTAATAAATAAAAATAATTAATTATTATCCAGACATGTAGAAGACAAGCTCCAGCAGACAGCAACGAAGCTGTCTTCCATGTCGGCCACCATCATCGCCAGTGCACAGAAACCTGACAGCTTGGCGAGGAGTCTTCAGCTTACAGCTGACACCGCAGCCAACTTGGCGGCGTTAGCGAGAGCACTTAAGGATGTAAACGTATGTATCCAGAGAGACAGGTCATCCATGGACGATGGTTTTATTTATCTCGAGCTTCTCCGTGCTTCGGTGGGCATGCTATGCCGTCAGTCCCGGCTGTTGTCATTAGATCAAATTCAAATTCAAATTCAAATCATTTATTTTCTCTCTCTAAAGATCAGTTTTACAACAAGGGCATACATAGATGGTACAATTTTTTAATAGAGAGGGACTGGGGCCTGAACTAAGCCGAGGCCTGTATCTCAGTGCACCAGTTCCCTCCCCACGAAATGTGGATGGCACAAAGTACCAAGAAACAGTATCAAAAAAGCGATAGACAATTACAATACACATTATGGATTAGCTAAAATTTGAAGTGTGTGTAGTGTATGGGTGTGACGCCTTGTATGTGGGTGTGTGTGCATGAGTTTGTGTGGGAGTGTATGCCTGTGTTTGTGTGGGTGTGTGAGCATGTGTTTTTGTGGGTATGTGTGTATGTGTGTGGGTGTGACCGTGCGTGGGACTATGAGTTTATGTGTGTGTATAGCTACTTTACTGGCAACAATAGGTTTTCAGTTTCAATGTAATTTAAACTGTAGGTACGTAGTGATATTTTTTTTACAAACAAATTTAGTACGTGGCAACAAATTTAATATTTTATGTAATTTATTATATAACGATGGAACCAGAAAACAAAAGAACCGATGAGAGAAGGTTGTTGCGAACAAGGTGATTGCGTCTGGATTGGGCTGCTGTAGGGATGTATTCTGTTAAGGAGTGTTGCTTGAGAATAGTATAAAGGATGAACAGTTGACGAATAGACAAAACTTGGTAAAACTCATAGAGGTCATATGTAGGGAAAAGGATAGGCTTATTAGAGCACACCTTGAGGACAGCCCTCTGAGCCCGTTCTAATTTAATAAGTGTAGATTTGGCAGTACCAGCCCAGGAAGTGATGCAATAGGTGAGTACAGACTGGCAGAAAGCAATATATAACATTTTTATTATGTGGGGAGCAGCTATATTACGAAGTTTTTTTAAAAATGAACATGAATTTTCTAATCCTCCCAGCTGTAATGTTTATATGCAGTTGAAAGTTTAACCTATTATCAATAGTCACTCCCAAGTAATTGGAGGAAGAAAGAGTGGGACAGGAGCAAGGTGTATTCGTGTTATTAAGGATGATGATAGACTGGGCGGGTAATACGTTTAGGGGAGTATTGTAAATGGAGAACACTAAGTATTTGGTTTTATGGGGATTGAGCGTCAAAAGATTTTGACGCAGCCAGTTAGAAACGATGTCGAGTCCAGATTGTGCAAGTGAATATGTCTCCTTCCAGGTGTTGGCACAAAATGTCAATGAGGTGTCATCTGCGTAAGAGATTATTTTGCAATTGGCGAGGTTTAGGGAGCAGAGGTCGTTAATGTACACCAGGAAAAGCGAGGGTCCTAAGATGCTTCCCTGGGGAACACCGTACTCTAGTTCTTGAAAGGAGCTCCGTACGCCGTCGACTACCACACATTGACTACGCTGACTTAGGTAGCTTTGGAACAAGGACAGCTGGGTTCCCCGGATACCAATAGACTCCAATTTGCGTAAAAGGATAGGAATCGAAACGGTGTCGAACGCTTTCGCGAGGTCCAAGAAAATCGACAGACATTTGTTCCCCCTATCCAAGGCCTGAACTACATGATCAGTCAGATAATGGACAGCATCAGCTGCTGAACGACGAGGTCTAAAGCCATACTGTCCAGAAGACAGCAATGATTTGTCCTCAAGGTATCGGACTAGTCTTTTGTTTATAACGCGCTCAAGTACCTTGGACAACGCTGGAAGAACAGAGATAGGGCGGTAGTCGTTAGCACAGCCTCGATGCCTAGCCTTGAAAACCGGGTGTACTAATGCCTTTTTAAAGGAGGAAGGAAAGGAACCGGTAGCCATACTAATATTACAGATGTGTGTTATGGGGCCAAGAAGCGCCTTAATGTTACGTTTAAGGAGAAAAGAAGTCAAAGTCAAAGTCAAAATTCTTTATTCTGTGGGCCCTCGCGGGCACTTAGACACGTCTTTTACAATTAGGTATATTTTTCATCTACCAGCATTTCAGAATTACCATTGACGAGAAGAAATGCCGAAAGAAACTCTGTCAATATAGGTCTTTTTTTAAATCGCCATACAATATTATCATAATACAATAAAAAAAAAAATGGTATTCAACCAAAATAAGAGAGAAAAAAAAATTAAAGTAAAATAAAATAAAGTTGATACTGTTGATTGTTGGCACTTGGTGGAACATTATTATCATAATGTTATAATAAAGCACTTGTACTATTCCACTTTCCACGTTATTATATTTAATATTACCGACCGGTTTCGCCGCTAAGGCATTATCAAGGTAAACAGATGGTGTTTGTGTTTCTACAAAACATTTTTTTTTTTTTTTTTTTTGTAGAAACACAAACACCATCTGTTTACCTTGATAATGCCTTAGCGGCGAAACCGGTCGGTAATATTAAATATAATAACGTGGAATAGTACAAGTGCTTTATTATAACATTATAAAATAAAATAGTAAAAAAAATAAAAATATAAAAAATCATAGTATAGAGTGTATATACATATTGTATAAAAGTCTAAATATGTATATCCACAATACTACTTGTAAAGATAAGACGCCTGTGCTTCACATCCTGTGCCGAGAATTTGCCATACATTTTTATCATTAAGGTAATCGTCGGTCCTGTAGTAAGCCTTTTTACATAAGGTTGCCTTAATAAGCTGTTTGAATTTAGTGTCGGGTAAAATCAGGACTGACTCCGGCAACTTATTGTAGTAGCGGATGCAATTTACGACAAACGAATTATTGACCTTCCCTAGTCTATGTTTTGGAATAACCAATTTGTTTTTGTTTAAGTTGACATTAGTTATATCACATACTTTTGTAAAATTCGAAATATTTTTACGGACGTACATAATATTTACATAAATATATTGAGAAGCGACAGTGAGGATGTTTATCTCCTTAAATAACTCACGGAGTGAATCCCTAGAACCCAAATTGTAAATTGATCTAATGGCTCTCTTTTGTAATACAAAAATTTTATCAATGTCAGCTGCTTTACCCCAAAGCAATATGCCATATGACATAATGCTATGGAAATAACTAAAATAAACGAGCCTAGCAGTTGTCTCGTCCGCTATCTGTCTTATTCTCCTAACCGCATAAGCTGCGGAACTGAGTCTGCGAGCTAGTTTCGTTATATGAGGGCCCCATTGCAACTTTGAATCAATGGTAATACCAAGAAAAACAGTATCATTGTCATAAACTAGGGTGTTGTCCTTTATGACTACATCAGCATGGGCTTGTTGGTTGATTGAAGAGGAGATGTTATCCCATCCGATGGCACAGTCGTCCCTTAACGAGTTAATTATTATTTGGACTTCATCGACAGTTGCCTCAAGAAGGACAAATGAGTTTGGGACTCCAGCAGGTGTAGTGAAATTCGTACTATATTGCGATACCGTAGAACACTGACTTAGTGACGAGTTAAAAGAGCATAGATCTTCTGCGTATGACTTCCCTATTGTGGCAAAAAAATTGTTTACATACGTCAATGATTCCTCAGGAGTATTTTTGCATTGAAGAAGATCTTTATTCGAGGAGGGATTGTTATTCAGATTGCTAGCGTCCTTAATGGCACTTTAAAGCTTTTTAGAGTTGTTACCAGCCTTTCTAATAAGATCTGTATCATATTGTTTTTTGAACTTTTTTATCAAAGCGTTACAGAAGTTTCTATATCTGTGGTAAGTGGTGCGAAGAATGTCATTGTCAGGAGTGTTTTTTAATCGACTATGCATTTTGTCTCTATTATGTATGCACCTTAGTAGTCCTGGTGTGATCCAAGGTTTTGATATTTTACTGCGACGAGAGGATAGCACCTGTGAAGAATACGAAGAGATAGCTGTTTGGAGAATATCAATTAACTGGTTTGAGGCAGCTTCAGGGTCTGTAGTAGCATATATTTTAGAAAAATCTGTCATATTTAGTGTTTGTGAAAGTCCATTATGATCAATTTTGTTAATTGTACGAGGGGGGCGCTAAACGTTTTTTTAAATAAAAAGATAGGAGAACTGCGTCGTGGTCAGATACATTTGATGGAATGACAAGGGATTGCGCCAAATGTTGAAACTTCATTATAGTATGATCGAGACAAGAAGAATTACGAGTGGGTAGAGAGTGAGCAGGGAGAAGACCGTGGTGGGCAAGAAAATTTAAATAGTCTTCAGCAGCAAGGTCGAGTTTGTCAGGTGAAATATCAATATTAATGTCTCCCATTATTATTAAGTTCTTGAAGCTATGGAGTGTTTCTAAAGTCGAGTTAAGAGACAAGATAAAGTTTGATGAATTACGATATGCGCAAGGACGATAAACAGCAAGTATGGCGGTATCACGATTAAGTTTGATCAACAGGCAGCTAGCCTCAGAGATGTTTAATTCAGCTATAGAGACTTCAGCAAGAGATTTGTGATAGTATACAACAACTCCATCATTCTGGTTCATGGGGTTAGTAGATGCTGTAAAAGAATAGTCGTGTAATTGTGGAATTATTGGATTATGCTGCAGCCAGCACTCTGTGAGAATTATAATATCAGGTAAAATATTTAGGTTACTTAAGAACACATTGAAACTTGCGAAGTTCGCAGACAGACTCCGAATATTTTGTGTGAGTATAGTAAGAGATTTATTATGTTTTGGGAGATGTCTGCTCGCTTCGCTCGGGTCACAAGCAAGGGAAGTAGAGATCGAAACATTATCTATGTTATTTAATATCAATGAATTATTACAATTGAATTTTGACTTTTATAAGAAGTGGTTCAGTATAAAGTTCAGCTACAGTTAGATGAAGTATGTATCGATCATTATAACATACATAAGTGAAGAGGAACGGTATAATTGATTTAGAGTTTAGGGAGAATCTGTTTGTATAGTTTAGTAGCTGAAAAGGTTTGTTATCTAAAAGAAAATATTGCCACGTTATAAAATTCATAAAACCTGTTGTTTTTTGTATGTCAGAAATCTGAGTGGGAAGTGTAAAAGCAATTGTGTATTATGAATTTATATACTGGAGTGTATGTATGAAAAGCGTAATATTGTGTATGATTGTATCATAAACGTATAATTTTGTGTAGGACTAAGTGAAATAAAATGTGTAGATAAGAATTGAGTATTAGAATGTGAGTATTGATAGCAGACCCGTTACACATAAGAACAATCGGACTTCCTAGTTTTTTGAAGAGAGTTTAGATAACTGTTCCTCAGAAACTACCACAATATACTTGTCATCTGCCTTACGCAGCAGCACCCTTCCATTAGCCGTCCAGCAGTGCATATAATTCTCGGCCTTAGCAAACTCGCGTGCTAGGTAGTAAAGGTGGTAGTATTTCGTTGATATATGTCAGTAGCACAAGAGGGTCTCTGTAATAGGTTTATGTGCTTGGTCCTAATTGATCTCAAGTTACCTTCACCGCGTTATTTAAAAAAAACTGAGGGCGTGTTTTAACAAATAATCAAACTTCCATAATATACATGCATGGTAGAGGTAGTCGTTTAAATTTTTTGAATAATGGTACAGAACTGTCACGAAACCATGCCTTGTCTATTGCCCGTACACATTTTTTTGCAATTTAAAAACCTCTTTCTATGTCTACCGAATTACCCCACAATAAAAGACCATAGCTTAATACAGAGCTGACGTAACCGTGATAAGCGATTAACGCGGCATTAGTCGATACTGATTGTCTTAATTTCTTTAAGGCATATTCAAAACGGCAGAGCTTTAGTTATGTCAATATGTTGTTTCGAATTTAGCTGTTTGTCAATATTACCTAGTCAACTTGTTCTATACGTGCATTATCATGAGCAATATTTAATGGGGTCAATCTTGAGTTACAGGACTGGAAATGTATTAATTTGGTTTTGCTTATATTAACGTTTAAATTATTTAGCTTCATCCATTCAATTACATCATTAAGAGATTTATTGACAGCGTTCTCTAGTAAATTCATGTCGCAAATATCACGTTTAATTATAAGTGTGGTATCATATCTGCAAACAAAATACAATCCTCTGTGGTGGCGTTAGGTAAATCATTCATATATAATTAAAATAGTAACGGACCAAGTACGCTTCCCTGAGGAACACCGGTTTTATTTGTCAAAAATCGTGACCGAAAAAGTCATTAGACTACCGGGCGCGTCGGCAGCAAGAACTATGCTCGATATTTCTCTAAGCAAACGAAGAAATTAAACAGAGAACCAAAGTCTACATAGCTTTCAGAAGGCTATAAGCTGAATTGGCAGTGGGCGGGTGGCATACGATGTTTGTGAATGCCCATTATTTTTTCCGAAATACATTATTTTTTCTATGAGAGGGGGGCGAACGAGCATGTATGTCACCTGATGGAAAGCGATCATCAAGGGGTCGCCGATCCGTTGCCAGCCTGTACTCCTTACTTTCTTTTTTTCTGGTGACCTCACTCAATCGCAGGAACACAAAAACCCTCAAGGAGATTGTTATTTGGCTGCGGTATTCTCTGAGGGGGAGGTACTTCCCAAGTCGGGCAGCTTAAAAAATACACTATTCCCTACCTCTCTTTTCGCCAGAGCCTCATTTGCCAATTAGCAGGGTGCACCACGTGCCGGTGACGTTGGCTTTAGTTCAAAGGTATTATGAACCACTTCCACCTCAATACTGTCTTTTTTCCAGGATCCCATACAAAATGCGAAGATCGAAGAAGTGACAAGAGAAATGACTCTTCAAACGTACAATGTACTCAAGGCATCGGAGCTGGTCAGTCAAGTAAGTCTGACTTTTTGTACTTTTGACAAACTTACATTATAGCCCGGCTAATGTAAAGAAGATACCGTAACGATCTGAATGAGGCTTATGACATAAAAAATATCACTCGCACGCCATTTGTTTTTTTTTAATTCTCGTTGTGTATAAAAAATTCAACATTTTTTTAGGATCCAAATAATCCAGTTTACCGCAGAAGACTTCTAGATGCTTGTCGTTTGTTGAATGACGCTCTCAATAAATTAGTAAGTATATTTTGAATTTTATTCATAGTAGCTTATTTATGTTACCTTTACCCCAGTTTACCCTTTCTTAGGGTCCAAGCTAGGGTTCATGTAAACCTACTAAAAATCTTAAACAAATATTTATTATTTATATTAATAATACATGAGACACCATAGTAAAGCAATTGTGTGTAAAAGACAAACATTTGTGTGCATGAACATGTCTGTTTGTCTTAGTCTGGGTATTTTCTATGTATCATAAATATGTATTTAGAAAAAAAAATATGTATGTAGCTTCGCTTACTTTTGGGGCTAGATGGCGCTGTGTAATTTGTCTGACAATATTTATTTATTTTATTTATTTATTTAAATGGGATATTCACATATTTCTATAGCAGCCACGGCAGTCGCATGCATCTTACTAAATCTTATCTTACTAACGGTAGTAAGGACGGTTTACAGAATAACACCTGAATTATTTAAAAAAATAACCCTTACTATTATTTAAATAAAAAGTGCTCTTACAACTGACCTACCAGGAAGGTTTGTGTTGGTGACGAACTTATGCATTTTATATTTTACTGCGTGAGTCACAGTGTGGCGCCATCTACCTATTAAGTAATTACACTACTAAACAAGGCAAAGCAGTCCATCGTTGCAGATGAAATTCGGCTATTATTTGATAACACCAAACTAATCTTTTTAATTATTATTTAAATAGTTGTTTCGGCCAACTTGCCAGAATCTTATAAATATAAACGTTCCTGGTAGCTCAGTTGGAATCTTATAAATACAAACCTTCTGCTCAGTTGGAAGAGCACTCGACCGGTCATCGAGAGGTCGTGGGTTCAAATCCCACCTAGGCGGGGAGGTGAATTTTTCCATTTTTTTTAATATTTAAATATTTGACGAGCTCGGTGGCGTAGTGGTCAATGACGCGGCTTGGACACCAACGCTTGTGGGTTCGATACCCACATAGAACAAACATTTGTGTGCATGAATATGTCTGTTTGTCTTGGTCTGGGTGTTCTCTATGTATCATAAGTATGTATTTACAAATAAAAAATGTATTTACGTATGTTTATCAGTTGTCTAGTACCCATAACACAAGCTTCGCTTACTTTGAGGCTAGGTGGCGCTGTGTAATTTGTCTGACAATATTTATTTATTTATTTATAATCTACCTACAGATCGCCTGATGTAGCCTCGCGTAGAGGCGAAAAATGTCTGTGAAAGTCGCGCGGCAGCCGGGGCGGCGCATGTTTCTTCTTTTTTAGATGTTGGAGAGTCGCAGAGACGACCACAGCAGTCGCATGCATCTACTAACGATAAAGAGAATGATCTACAAAATAACACCTAAATTGATTAACAAAACAACCCTTTTTTGCCAATTTTGATTACAATAGAGTAGGCAATTTGATCTACACTACTTTACGTGTTTCTGCCACCAATTAGTTCATGCAAATTACTAGCGGCCGGCACCCACCCACTACCATTAGTAGATGCATGTGACTGCTGTGGTTGCGTTGGTCGTCTCTGCTCCAGCTGCTGCGGAATACAATAGAGTACTTGTCCAGGGTCGAGCGACATCTCCAAGCAACAACCTTCAGACCGAATGCAACGAGTTGACCCGCAACATGCAACTGCAACAGACATTGTTGCAAGGCGTGCCACAGCCCACCTCTTCCTTGGCTTACTCTGACTGCGTTGACGCTCTGCACAGTCAGCAAGAAGTTATTCGTAAGTATATTATTATTAACAGCTTGGTGCGAATATAGACCACGCGATTGTTTTTGAAGTAAAACTTCTTTTCGCTGGACTTGGGTTGTAAGCTGGTTAATGCGTGACGAGAGCGTTACGAAAAGTGTGATCGGGCGAGGCGAACGGAAGTTGAGAGGGAGATATAAGTTGAAGTGTAGATATAAAGAGCGAGAGTTATGTTTCGTATATTGCTGTAGGGGCATGAGAGAGAGGTGCGAGCAACATTTTGTTTCATTTTTTCTCTCATAGACAGTTACGAGTTTTACTTCAGTCGTGTGGTCTATTGGACACTCGTTTTTTTTTCATAACAATTCTTAAACCTCGTGGTTTTCTCAGGAGGCCACAGAATGGAGTTTTTCAAGAAATGCGTTAAAAAGTTTTTGCAGGTTCGGCAACGTGAGAGTGATGTCTCTGATATCACAAGCCTTCATAGGCTACAATGATTGCTTGCGAGTCGTCCGCTTGTTTGTTTAATGGTATAAAAAATCTCAAACCATATATAATTCCGGTGCTCAGTGCCGGGTGCCAAGCAAACAAATATTCTGCCTGATCTGATGTGGTTACCTAGTCTGTAGATGCTTGCATTAGAAGGAATATTGCACGCTGGTCTGCGGTTTTGTATGAGGTGGATCTACTTCCCCAGTCTGGCTACTTTTCTTTTGCTAGTGCCTAGTCAGCTAGCGCGTGTAGTGCAGGTGAGGTTGGCTTATGCTCTAAAGATGGTAATGATATGTTATCTATTGACAGCATTAATAAGTCTCCCCAGTGCTGTCGTCAACATAGCAAATGTTGACGACAGCACTGGGGAGACTTATTACACGGGCTGCGTTAATATTCCCCGCTCTCTGGTGGAGGAGAGCCGCGAACAACTTGTGTCAGAGATCGAGAGCACATTGAATAGTGTGCCGATTGGGACCGAAAGAACCTAGTTCAATTCAATCCCACTAAGACACAAGTCTGCGCGTTCACCGCTAAGAAAACCCCTTTTACTGTGGTTCCTCAAATCCAGAACCCTCCCCTTACCATCGCCAAAAATGTTGGGATTCTCGGAGTTGAAATCTCCAGCGACGTCCAGTTTCGTTGTCACCTGGAAGGAAAGGTCAAGCTGGCGTCGAAGAAACTAGGTGTGCTCAACAGGGCGAAGCAGTACTTCAACCGGCGGCAAAGACTTTTGCTTTACAAAGCTCAATTGCGGCCGCATATGGAGTACTGTTGCCATCTATGGGCGGGAGCGCTGATACCAGCTTGCACCTTGTGACTCGATTCAAAGGCGTGCTGTGAGGATTGTTGACAATCCCAAACTGATAGACGGTTTAGAATCTTTAAGTCTGAGAAGAGATTTTAGGTCCCATTGTGTGTTCTACTGATTGTACAATGGGGTGTATTCAGAGGAATTGTTTGACATGATGCCTACGGCCTCTTTCTACAGCCGCACCGCTCGCCATCGACAGGGAATTCATTATCACAAAGTAAATTGTCGCGTATTATGCGGTTCCCGGGAAATTTTCTCCCGCGTACTGTCTAACTGTGGAATGACAGTTCATTCCAAAGTTAGACAGTCTGTCGATGTTTTCTCAGGAGACTACAGCATGGGGTTCTTCAAAAAGAGCGTGAAGAGGTTTTTACAGGGACGGCAAAATGCCCCTGGCGTTACAAGCCTTCATAGGCTACGGTAACTGCTTTCCATCAGGCGGGACGTATGCTGTTTTGCCTCTATTTGGTATAAAAAAAATATATTTTAATTCCTGTTTCATATCAATTTCGTTAGTTTTATTTCGAGCTCCTAAGAGAGGAGAAGTTTTGATCAGTTTCATCTGTATACAGAAAAGTTGAACAACGAGAAGGCCATGTCTCGCGAGGAGTTCAGCAGAACTCTGAGCTACATCACATCAGCTGTTAACAACAGTACGGAGATCGCGGTGCAGTGTGCTTACTTCGTGAGTATCATTCATTTATATTGTTCAGAGAGTTTACTAGCATATGAACTTCCTGTCATGGTTTTCCCAAGAGACGACTGTATGGGGTTATTTTTTTATGAGAGGCAAGCAAACGAGCATGTGGATCATCTGATAGAAAGTAATCACCACCGCCCAAGGAGATCAGCAAAAGCTAGAGGTCGCCGATTCGTTGCCAGCCTGCACTCCTTCCATTATTTTTTCTGGTAACATTTTTGAACCTACGCCAACCTCATCTGCACGTGGTGGGCCCTGCTGACTGACAAACGAGGCTGCGAGCGATATTTCATGTTGCGAGTGTTAATATGGCTACGGGAACCGCTTCAGATCAGGTTGACCGTATGCTTGTCTGAACGAAAAAAACAATGTAATTTATGTTTTACGAAAAATATTTGTTTACGACATCTGACATCCCCTTAACATTATTATTATTATTTAAATTGTTGTCTTGGCCAACTTGGAAGAGCACTCGACCGGTCATCGAGAGGTCGTGCGTTCAAATCCCACCTGGGGGGGGGGGAGGTGAATTTTTTCATTTTTCAAAAAATATCCCCTTAACAGTTGGCGTTATCAGAACGAGACTCGGGTGTGGCTAAAGCTGGTGTCGTAGACGTGCAGCGACTGAAAATTGTTACAGAATCTACACAAAACACATGCTACAGGATCTTGCGGTTCGAACCTGAACAGGTGGGACAGTTTATTAGATTATCATAATATCAACAACATATAGACGCTTTTATTTGATAGTAGCATACTATAATAGTGGCATAAATGAAGAGCTTGGTCGCGTCGTTGCATGTGCCAGTCTAATTCAGTGCAAGCAGACAGTAGAAGAAGGAGACAGTGCTTCAGAGGTGACGTAAGACCGCCGGTCCTGGTTGTTGTTATTATAGATGACAGTGGTCAAACCAAGTCCATGGTCTTTAGATGACTTGAAAACGCTGGGCTCCGCAGCTGAGCAGCGTGGTAGAGTATGCTCTAAACCCCTTCAGTTGAGAGGAGACCCATGTCCTGATGTGAATACTGGATTGACGACCACGATACCACTAAAAAGGCCTATTTTAAAGTTTGATTCATTAAATTCATTTAATTCTATTCAATACCATCTCATCCCGTTCTACCTATCCCATTACGTATCATTTCGTTCCATCCCATTTCGTTCCACTTATTTTAATGTTATTGTATTCCATTGTATTTCGTTTCATTTTATCCCATTTCATTCCATTCCGTTTCATTCCTTTCCATTCCGTCCCGTCCCGTTTAGTTTTAGTTCAGTCCGTTCCAATTCGTTTCATTTCATTCTATGCCATTCCGTGCCATTTCATTCCGTGCCATTACGTCCCATTTAATTCCATTCTCATTACATTTAATCGGCACGTGTTGTAGTCCACCTAATTAAGAAATGATGGTCTGGCTACGAAAGTAGGGCACAATGTTTATTAATTGAGAACGACCCGACTGGGGAAGTACCTTCACATTAATGTCTTATGTAAAGCACATTTAAACGTTTTTTCTTTACTATATTTTTTATATTAATAAAATTACTTGTACTGTTCTACTTAATTCAATTTCCTTTTACCAAACGGTTCCTATAAAATTGTTAAAATTGATCATAGGTCAAAGAAGAAGAAGCTAACCTAATAAAACAAGTAGGTTATATAAAACAAGCATTGTCAGAAGCTGCTGATAAATCCCAACATTTGAAGGAAGAGCTCGCTAGCACAGGAGTTAAAGTTGACAAGGCTTCCAAAGAGCTACAGGCTGTCATCCATGAGAAGATTCCTGATAGGGTAAGTTTATGATTATTGCATCTTTATTGCACATTAAAACACTTTTGTACTTTTAAAGTACAAGACCGGACTTGTCCCTTGACTTGATTAGCTGCAAGTTTACTTAAAAAAAAGTTTATTCAGCCGTTTATTCAGCAAAAAACGCGTACTTCCCGTTGACCTAGAACTATGAAATTTGGCAAGTAACATTATTATACTACCAGTACAAGAATAAATCTCAAAACTATACATTTGTCATTAAATCTTAAAAAATAGGGAGTTAGACTCTAGAACTATTTATAATGATCCAACGTACGGAACCCTCGGTGGGCGCGTCCGAGTCGCACTAGTCCGGGTTTTTTTTTAATTGCCTCACTTTGTAAGCAATTTTAAAGACGTATCCACATCAAAGGAAGTTCTTATGAATCTAAAAGCTTAAGTTGGTCATGTTAGACCAGAAAATGTCGTTAAAGAACCTTCAGTTATAAAAAAATATGTTTCAGGCGAAAATAACATCATCTACACTGAAACTTCTTGATTCGATCAAAACAATCAGTTCACTGACAGAACATCCTTCGTTAGTGCCCAAAGTGTCTGACGTGTCGGAGCAGGCTCAGCAGAGATGTGACGATGTGCTGAAGAACTGCAGGTAAAGTCAAATTACACGTCTAGTTATCAAACTATTATTATTTAAATATGTAGTTGTCTTGGCCAACTTGCCAGATATATTTTTTTTAATGGAAAAATTCACCTCCCCCAAGGTGGGATTTGGACCCACGATTTGTGACTCACGCAGTACAATATATAAGATACAAAAATTCGTCAGCAACACTGCAATTCCTGGTAGCCCAGTTGGAAGAGCATTCGACCGGTCATCGAAAGGTCGTGGGTTCAAATCCCACCTAGGGAGGGCAGGTGAATTTTTCCATTAAAAAAAAAAAAAATAGTTATCAAACTGTTGTACATGCATACTATCGCTGTTTATGATTGTTGTGATATAATGGGGTGTAAGTTGTTCATCAACATCCTTGAACCAAAGCCAACTTCACCGCACGCGGTATACCTTGCTGACTGACAAACGAAGCTCTGGCGAAAAGAGAGGTAGGGAGCGTAATTGTAAGCTACGCGACTGGGGAACGTTCTTCCACCTCACAGAATACCGCAGCCAACTAACAATTTCCTTGAGGGTTTTTGTGTTCCTGCGAGTGAGTGAGGTCACCATAAAAGAAGGAGATGCTGCTATTTTATGTTGCAAGCGTTAATATGGCTACAGTAACTGCTTCACATCAGGCGGGCCGTATGTTAGTCTGCCGTCCGACGAAAAAAAAAAATACCTATATGAGAAAACGAGCATGTGCGTCAGCTGATGGAAAGCAATCACCACCACTGGGCAGTGAGATCAGCAATACAGGGATTGCCGATCCGTTGCCAGTCCGTTGCCTATACTCTTCCCTT
Organism: Hypsopygia costalis; assembly: GCA_937001555.2. Lineage (NCBI taxonomy): Eukaryota > Metazoa > Arthropoda > Insecta > Lepidoptera > Pyralidae > Hypsopygia > Hypsopygia costalis. The sequence goes on along the minus strand of OW443351.2, from coordinate 1,459,186 downwards.
TCTTTCTTTCTGGTAACCTCACTCACTGGCAGGAGCACAAGAACCCTCAAGGGAATTGCTATTTGGCTGTTGTATTCTGTAAGGTGGAGGTACTTCCCCAGTTGAGCAGCTTAAAATGTACACTATGCCGCATCTCTCTTTTCGCCAGAGCCTCATTTGTCAGTCAACAAGGTGCACCACGTGCAGGTGAGCTTGGTTTTGGTTCAAAGATGTTGATGAACTACTTACACCCCAAATCTGTGGTTAATATAATCTTTCTCTCCAGGGACTTGACCAGCAAAACCTTAACGCTGGTCAGGGAAGTGAAGGCCTCTGAGGACCGGGACCCGATGACGTGGGTCATGTTCAACACTAATAGGAACAACGTGCTCAAAGTTTTTGAAACACTCCTCAACAGCGTTAAGTAAATATTTCTTTATATAATCAATAAGTGTTACATAAAAACCTTATACTTCCAGTATCGACATCAATCCATACATATTTTCTTGTTGAAATACGGGTCTCCACTTAATTGATGAGGTGTAGAGGGTACTTCACCGCGTTGCTCAACTACAGGTTGATCGTACCCAGTGTTTTTAAGCCCAAATACTACTGACTTGCTTTAACGGCTGTTAGTCGGCTGCTAATGACAACAGTCAGTACTGAAGGCTTAACGTGCCCTCAAAGCACGGATTTCTATATAAGTAAACCCATCCATGAACAGGATACGGTCGACGTTGCTTAATTTACGTAATTTATTAGACGCGCAAGAAGACCATCATTATCCTCATATCACACTGCTAGCTACAAGGTTACTTAACCATCAAGAAAATTAAGTCATGTATTCGGATCTGAAACGGAAGATGCCCCAGGACATACTTAAATAACCTCCAGTGAAGTAAAGTAGGATGTGACACAGGTCACATAACGAGCATGTCATAAACCCCATCCAACATACTATACTACTCAATGTCCTACATGGTGACAGATTGTGGTAAAGTAAAGCGACAAAAAAAAACATGTATTCGGATGTGTAGCTGGTATTGGTTGTGTAGCTGATCATTGCGAGGTTCTGTTTCAACGTTTTTCTCTATTATTACATAGTCAAGCCCACCTCGTTCATCCTACACATATTTCGTTTGTTTTCTATGTACCTTCTTGGTCGTTAGATCTCACTCCGCTTCACCACCAGATCTCCGATTATTGCAAATAATCAAACTTATTTTAGATTTCTGTTTAGCTTTGCTGATAGAAGCCCTGAAGTTCTACCGACTAAGCAGAAGATGCTTGTTGATAACTAAAACGAAATACCTATTATTGAAATCAAAATATTCGATGGCAATCGGCTTCAGCTTCGGCAGTAGGGCCCCTAAGCTGAGTGAGGCTAGGAAAATGAAGTAATCCTATTGGTCGATTTTTTAATTGGCGCGTTCCTTCTTCTTTAGGCGCGTTGTACCCAAAGCTTTTTGGAGTTGGGAAAAAGACCATTGAACTCGGGACACGTTACCGTAACCGACACCGGTCTGTTTGGTGCGGTGTGAGGTTTTTGCACGCCGCATGCATGTCTGTGCGCCTTTGCTTCGTCAGTCGACCTTTACTTTCCGCGTTAGGTCCACGTTACTCTTATTACTCGTATTAACAGTAATTCTATTCTAAACAATCAGCAGATCAACAGAAGTCCTAAACATATAGTAGTATCAACAGTTAGTCCTAAACAATGCAGGGAGCATTGTACAGGACTACTGTTGATTGTTGGCATCTAGTGGAACATTGCATTGTCTCGTGGTTAATTCATGTTTACATTTACAGAGAGAATGGTAAGCGAGCAGGAATTTTGGAACTATCACAGGCTGAACTTGAAGAGGTATTGATTATTTGTGGTTAATTAATAATTAATTATAGTATTTTGTTTAAAGTGAATGTTAATAATGGTATTTAAATTATTTTCTAGGAGATGGAAGTGAAAAAGAAGAGTTACGTTCAAATTCAGTAAGTAAAAATTTTAAATAATGTAGCGAAAAATTTGCTTTTTTCTCGGTCTCTGACTGAAAAATTGTTAATGCTCTTAAGGCTCTCCACAATCTGAGTGCTTAGTGCGCGGTTTTTGTTCGGGTTCGATCATGTGAACGTAAACAAACCGACCAAATAGAGAAGAACTTTCATGTTGGGAATTTATAAGACGCGTGTTACATATCAAAATTATGTGGCTTACTTGATCACATTTTGAAGTGAGCAACCCGGCTAATTTGTATAAGTAACACAAGTGTGGTAAATTCACAATATGAAACTTTTTCTCAATTCGGTTGTCTTGTTAACGTTAATACGTTCGCATGTGACCAAAGAACTTGCACTAAGCGCTCTGTTAACTTCATCTGCTCGTTGATGATGATAATGAGCTTATGGTGAAAGAGAGGTACGGCATGTCGAGTTCGAAGGAAAGTGGGAACCATCTCACAGAAGACGGCAGAAAAAAAAATATACTTGAGGATTATTGTATACCTGCGAGTCGACTAGGTCTCCAGACGTGGGGAGATGCTACGTTAGCAGCGGTGTGTCATCGCGAGATCAATATTACTTGTATTGTAAGCCTATTGTAAGGTGAAGAAGCTTTCCAGTCGGGCTTGATATGTCCTAGCTCTTACTTGCCAGAGCCTTGTTTGCCGTCGTCAGGGTGTTTAAGTCACTCTCACTAGTAGGTGACGAGTGAGAGTAGACAAAAATAGTGGAGAGGCTTTTACATCCGTTTATAAAAGCAATCATAGCTCAAGTTAATGTACTTAACAACTTCTTAATTATTTCCGTTTTCTATTCAATTTTAGGGTGGACTTAGCTAACAAATGGTTGAAACTTCCTATTTGCAAACCTGAAATAAAAACCTCAGGTGAAACAGCTTGCCAGAAAGTTATTGAAATTGCTGAAAAGGTATGTACTTAATACTTTCTGTGTTTCTGTTAAGTGGAAGAAATTGACTATCCCACTAAATAAAATAATAATAACTTTGATAGCCAGATACATGATTCGGATATATAGGGTATAAGTAAAAATACAGCGATCCTTTAAACAATAAATACAAATATTAATAAAAACTTTCTAATACCAATTCATGAATATAATTGTTGCAAAAAGAAAAAAACGATAAGCAGTAAGACAAACTGGTAAAACACGCTATTTTGTATTTCAGATGGCGAATGACCTGAAGGGAGCTGAAAACGAAGAGATATGTCATCTCATAACTGAAACTAAACAATTACTAACGGAATGTTCTATGAAGTATGATGCTGACAAATCTAGGTGAGTGAAAGAAAATTGTTGTAGTAGAAATGCATAATATTCTTAATGATAACAGGACACAGGTATTATTTATATATATAAAGTCCAGAAGTTGAATTGTAGAAGACTCATTGTCACGCTCAGCAGCCGGGGTTCATCGATTTATAAGACGTTATTACGTCAATAAGGCATGTTTTCTGAAATATCTGACTAAAGTAATTCACAACAGTTTCTCATATTATTCGATATAGTCATGTATTTATTGCTTTTAATCAGACTTTCCTTAACATTTTATTTATTTTTGTACAGACTTCTGATGGAAAGATTGAAAGAATTAAGAAAATGCATAGAGCGTGGTGTAGTTACTATGATCGTTGAAGAATTCATGGAGGGAGAGGAACCATTAGCAGATTTGGAAGTTCTTGTCGACGCTGAAAACGGTATGAATTTGAAAGCAATGTAAATAAGTAAATTCCTTTAGATAAATATTACCAATTTGAAAATCATCGTGACCATTGACTGTATCTAATGTTATTTCAAACATTTATTCGCTATTTCCTATCATTCTTTTGAGATCATCAGTCCGGTTAATAATGAGGACGGTGTAGATCGTTCATAGCCTTACGCTACTTTGGAACTTTTGTATGCAATCTGCCATCACAGACTCGACAGGACTCGACAGATGTAGCCAGCTTTCTGCAACTTTAGCTTGCTGATTATTACAACTATGATACTTGTTCATAGCTGTGGTGTGGAATTTCCTCATTCCAATTATTTTTTTTTATATGAGAGGGTGGCAAACGGGCATGTGGGTCACCTGATGGAAAGCAATCACCACCGCCCACGGAGTTCAGTAACACCAAGGGGCCGCCGATCCGTTGCCAGCCTAATTCTCCTTCCTTTCCTTCTTTCTGGTGACCTCACTCACTCGCAGGAACACAAGAACGCTCAAGGGAATTGTTATTTGGCTGCGGTATTCTATGAGGTGGAGGTACTTCCCCAATCGTGCAGCTTAAAAAATATGCTATGCCCTACCTCTCTTGTTCTGTCTCTTAGAGAATTTCTACGTCTCTTTCTATCACTCGCTGTAAAACTTTTAACCCTAACTGTTTATTTATTTATTTATTCTTAATACATTTATTATTATTAGTTTAGTAATGGCAGCAAGAATGCACTACTAGAAGACTCTGTTCTTAAACATCAAAGTATTTATTTATTTATCTATTATTGTTTGGGCGACTTACAGCGAAATAGGTGTAAATATATAACACTTATGAGTAAAACTATGCTAATTACAAGTCTCCGCCAATAGAATTATGGAGAAAGATAAATAACAAACATAGATAAATATATAAGTTACGGTCATGAATAGATTGCCCAAGTAACCAAGGTGTCATTCGTAAGCGAGCAATAAGTTACATTTACAGTATAAAGATGAAGATGTGCTAAAATGTTCCAATAGGCTTGTATCCTATTTTTTTTTCGATTTGTTATTTAAAGACGACACAATAATATAAATATAGGTGAAATAATTACTTCGATTGCATAAAAACTTCTCGAGATATGATAACTTGAAGATCACAATTTTGGACTATCCCGAAAACGCTCCATTCAAAAGGCCACCACGTTATGACGTCACACCGTGCTATTTTATATGCATTAAATCAGAAATTTGTACGACAGCTATGTTAAATATTGCGTTTATGTAGCATTGTACTTTTTTACAGACGCGTCTAAACGTAAATTCTTATTGGAGAGAAAGATAGCAGAACTGCTAGCACAGTTGGGTAGAGTCACAAAGACTGCAAGATTTGTAGCCGACAGCGGAAGTGGTGGTCAAACCGTCAGCGTAGAGTTGAAGAAATGTACTGACCAGGTCAGAAAATATTCTTAAGCGCCTATTACTCTTTAAGGTACTAAGTCTATGTCTAACTGTGTTTTAGTCGTATCGCTTTTACCTCAATTTTTTAGGATTCCGTACCTCAAAAGGAAAAATGGAACCCTTATAAGATCACTTTGTTGTCCGTCTGTCTGTCTGTCTGTCAAGACACTCCAATTCGAGAATGCGTGAAGGTATCAATCTGAATTTTGAACTGTATATTCAGGTCTGCGGTCCCATGAAGTTGTAAAAAAGTCAAACTGCTAAGTTTACGTAAAAAAAAGATACGGCTGTTTATTCAGCAAAAGACGCATATTTCGACATTCTCTAGGGAATCAAAACTCATAGGGTACTTCCCATTGACCTGGAACTATGAAATTTGGCAAGTAACATCGTTATAGACTACAAGTACAAGAATAAATCTCAAAACTATACATTTGTAATTAAATCTTAAAAAATAAGGGGTTTGATTTCTGAACTATTTAGGAGATGATCCTACGTACGGAACCCTGGGTGGGCGAGTCCGACTCGCACTTGTCCGGTTTTTTACTATTATGTTCTCTTATTCGAATAGACAGTCTATGCGTTAATATTACACTACGATAAAATTATAAACTTAGACAGTTATTTAGATGAATCCTGAAGAAATAAATACATAAAGAGGTTGTCAAGGGGGAACTGCCAGTGCTACGCTACTCGCAGTGATGACGGTCCTCACATTTGGTCACTTCATCTGCGCTGTTCTTTTTTTATTTTATTTTTATTTTTTTATACTACGTCGTGTGGCAGACAAGCATTCGGCCCGCCTGATTTGAAGCGGTTACCGTAGCCATATTAACGCTCGCAACATAAAATATCGCTCGCGCGCCGCCATCCCCGCTGCCAACGCAGCATCTCCTTTGAGATCATCAACATACAGGTTAAAGAGTTTAGGAGACGACAATCCCCCCTGTCTCACTCCACACTCCAACCTGTATGATGCGGAGAAGCTATTAGACCATTTTACCTGATTGGTCTGATTAGTATACCAATATCTAAATATGTTTAATATTTCAGCCGGTATGCCCCTGTCAGCCATCTTTCTCCAAAGCACATCGTATGAAACGAGATCGAAGGCTTTGGAGAGATCTAGAAAACAGGCGTGCAACATAAAATATCGCTCGCGCGCCGCCATCCCCGCTGCCAACGCAGCATCTCCTTCCTTTCTGGTGACCTCACTTAATCGCAGGAACACAACAACCCTCAAGGGAATTGTTATTTGGCTGCGGTATTCTGTGAGGTGGAGGTACATTCCCCAGTCGGGTAGCTTACAATTACGCTCTCTACCTCTCTTTTCGTCAGAGCTTCGTTTGCCAGTCAGCAGGGTGCACCACGTGCAGGTGAAGTTGGCTTTGGTTTAAAGATGTTGGTAAACCACTTACACCCCAGCGTGTTCATCAGGTGAGGAAATATTATGGTGGACCACATTAAAAATGTCCCAATACCTCGTAGCATTATTAACGTTTTAGTTAATGTTGGTCCCATAAGTGAATTAAAATCTTCATTATTATTTCTTTCATTTCAGGCTGAGTTATTAGCTCCAATGCTCGTGAAAGCGGCTCAAGAAAGAGTTACTGCTCCTGATAATGAGGTAGTCATTTTTTTTTTTTTTTTGATAAAAAAGAAATCATTGTATTTGGCAAGTTTGCAGGAAATAAAAAGTTATTAGAAATGACATATTGTATCAAAATATAGAGACTATACATATAATTATGTACATAAATAAATAAATAGATATTCCTGGTTATATTACACACGGCCATCTAGTTCTAAACTAAGCAAAGCTCGATGCTATGGGTTCTAGATAACTGAGGGGAAATTCTCGTAATTAAAATATAGTCAAAATTCAGTTTCGATCCAGTCTCGATCTCATTAATGTCACATTTGGTATTCTCGTAACACAATATATAACTTCAAAATTAAATTTAAGCTTACTTTGCCAACAACAAGAATTGATAACAATTAATTCATGACATCAAGTATCTATATAATTTTAGCAATTCACAATTCAATCTCGATTCGGTCAACTTTCAATCTGCGTTCGTAGAAAAATTACGAGAATTGGCCTTCTGATATTATACTTAAATACATTTTTTTTTGTAAATACATACATACATATAGTATATTATTTGTCTTGTGCGGGGATCGAACCCGCAACATCGGAGTTAAAGTGGCCAGTACTAACCATTCGACCACCGAGCTCGTCTAAATTATATATTGTTGCTTTTGTATTACTCTAGAAACTATTTTTATTTATTTATTTCAGGCTGTTATTGAGAAGTATAAGTCACTGCTGGCCCAGTACGCGGAGTCTCTCTCCAAAGTCCGTGACTTGTGTGACCAGTCCGTGGATCCTATGGACTTTGTACAAACCGCAGGTAATTATACTTTTTACAGGCTTTTATTTAGTTTCTCCGCGGTGTCTGTAATCAAATCTTTCAAGCATTTGACCCACTTCCAAGTGTCCAATCGAGCTGAAATTTGACAAAATTAATTGGCTCCCGTGATATTGCATGAATGAATAAATGAACGAATAGATGAATGAACAAATTAATGAATGATCAAATGAATGAATGATCGCATGAATGAATGAATTGTTATTTCCTTATGATTTCTTTTGTCCAATATGACGGCCGCCTGAAAAGGTCTACATGTAGTATTAAATGAAAGGGCTTGCTGAGCGAAACACATTAATAGTTATTTGTTATGCAAGGCTGCAAAGTTAATTTTTGGCGCGAGTACCTTGTATTGAAACCTGAGCAAGCGAAGGATTCTAGGATTGAGCCACGAGCGAAGCGAGTGGTTCAAATATAGAATCCTGAGCGTAGCGAGGGTTTCAAAGGTACGAGACGCTAAATAACTTTGCTGCCGAGCGCAACACACAACTTTTCACCTCACTAAAGCGAGGAAAATGTTAGGTGCAAGAAAAACAGTTTTAATAAATAATCATCAATGGCTGCAGAGAATATAAACTATTACGAAACCAATGAGGTTCTATATATATGTAATTTATTGTACGAAACCTTTATTGAATAAAAATATTCGAATTTTAAAAACACTTTCCACGCTAGCGGATAAAGTGCGATTTTCCACGCAGATTTCGAATGATAAACAGAGCTTTTACGAGCTAGTGAGGTGAAAAAAATATTTTCACCTCACTAGTTCGTAAAAGCTCTGTTTATCAATCGAAATCTGCGTGGAAAATCGCACTTTATCCGCTAGCGTGGAAAGTGTTTTTAAAATTCGAATATTTTTATTCAATAAAGGTTTCGTACAATAAATTACATATATGTACTCGTAGAACCTCATTGGTTTCGTAATAGTTTATATTCTCTGCAGCCTGTAACTAACCCATACAAGTAATAGCGTTAGTTAACATGAGAACTTTGAAATTTAGATAAAATATCTAAGTTCAGTTTGTGATTGACCTAATTCATCAAATAAAAGTCTATAGGGCGACCTTATGCACAGGTGTGTGATACAGGTGCACGGATTTCGTGGAAATCCGTGGACAAATTTGGACAATCCCAGCCTTCTCATTGGTTGGGGACAATAGCGTCTTTTGGTAGTGAGAGACGCGGAAAAATTTTTGTTGCTAAGCAAAATGGCGGGAAAATTCTGATAAATAAATGATTGTACTAATATCGATTAATTTGATAATATATTAGTATGCAATGATATTGTATACAATATTTAAGGGAATTTAAATATAATAAATGTTGTTTAATATTAATGGCGTTGATAATTAATATGGTGAATTGATTCAAGGAGTGAATTGTCAGAAAAAACACGGATAAAGTTTAAGATTGAAAATCTTATATTTCCTTTATAACGATTAATTTAATTAATGGAAGTTGTAGGGGGATCAATATAGTTAAAAGATAAGATTAATTTGAGGTTTGAAGATAGAAATTATGTGAAATAAAGGTGAAAATGTGAAATTAAAACGATTTAATTATCTTTTCAGAAAGATTCAAATAATTTTAGGAAGAATCAAGTATTTTCGATGTAATTAAGATTAAGTGTGAAACAATTAAGAAGGTAAAAATTAGTTAGATAAATAGATAAAAATAGATTATTCGATTAAACTAGGAGAATTAGATTTTATGGTTAAAAATTAGTTATGTCACATCACTAAACGCAAGGGGGGCGGGGCTTCTAACTATAAAAGGAAAAACGCGAATTTTTTGCGGGATTGCTCGTGTAATTTTCGTCGGTTTAGTATGTACAATTGGCATCCGATTATTTGTTAAAATAAATGCCGATATTTCAAGTTACAACTTTAGAGTTTTATATTATTGTTTGGAAATTAGATTTAAAATTAGTTTTTATCAGATTTATAGTGGAATTTTAGATGTTTTGGATTGTAACTTGAAATCTTAAGAATCGAAGTGATTCGGAGGGACTCGCAACCTAGTTTACCTATGTAGACGAAGGGAGAGGACCTTTTCAACCAGCTCACGCTGGGAAGTGATTGATTGTAGCTCATATCACTAACGTTATTTATTACAACGTTAAATGCTACCTTTCTCAAAGAAGAGTAACCAGCCTGACTTGTCACTGCCGGCGAAAACTTTGGGAATGTCTCCACACATACTTTGTCCTGGGCTGAGTCATCCACCCTTACCAAGTCCAATTTGGGCAGCCCTATCTTACACACGACGTAGGTTAGGTATATAGGATATGTCGGTCCATCCCGTTTAGCAGCTTAGTAAACAAGCCTTGTCAGGGAGGTACTTGTTACACACAACACACCGACGCATTTAAGTGTGAGAGCTCGGGTCTCCAGTCAAAGGTATCACATTAGGGAGATTGTAGGAATCTGATTTAGACATAAGTTAGGTAAGTCCAGTCATCTTCAAAGTTAGGCCGCGTTGAAAACAATAGCGTTAGCATTAATTTTCAAGTTACGAAGGTAGGGTTTAAACATAGCAATTAGGTCAAGCCAATATTAATAGATAGACGGTTTTAAATAGTGAGAAGTGTACTAGGGGTTCAATATGAATTGAGAATGTGTATTTATACATATCTTCTGTGAATATTAGGAATGATATTGGAGTTCCTCTGTGATTTTACTGACATAACTGACTAATTCTGAAAGGAATTATTGTTTAAGAGAATATTTGAGTTAGTTTACAGGTGATTGATATATTAAATTGAATTAGTAAATGGAGTTTAAACAGGCTATGAGGTCATTAAATTATCGAAGGAACTTTCTTTTTCATCAGTATTTTTAATTAAAATCATATCGAAAGATCATGGATGATGTTATAAGTTGGACATACAGGTAACGAAAGTACCTCTGTTGTCACTGATGTGAATAAAAAGCATTAAACAACTATTCTTCAATATGTCATAACTTAAAACAAATTTAGTGTATTTCATTACTTACTAGAATAGAATTATAATTCATAGATGTTTGGGGAAGTTCTAACGAATTTAGTGACATGTAAGAGTTGTGGTGAAAGTGATTTATTTAAGTGTGATTGTGGTGAATTTTGAAAATAAGTGAATCAAAAACCTGTAAGTTGACAAAGTATCTCTAATTAAGTGAGTAGCTTTATATTACATTTTCTGAGAAACCTTAAATGTAACATTTAGGGGGAATATCTTCATAATCAAGTAGTTGGTTTAATACTATTAAAATAAGGGATCAATCAAAGCACTGGATCAATATTCCTAAACCTTGGATGATTCTAATTAAATAAGAAAGAATTAATTTAGTTTGAAAAATAGACTAAAGAGAGCTATTGATTTAATATCTAGAATCAATACAGAAATTAATTTTGCCAGTCAATGAATTTAATTGCCGAAGGAATTTATAAGTTTCCTAAGATTCTTTTGAGAAATTTCTATAAACGTCTCAAGTAAAGAATATAATGTAATAATAATGTAGCTTCAGTAAATGAAAGATTGAGCATATTGATTTAATTTAAGACTAGGTTAAAATCACCAAAGATATCCAGATTAATAAGTAATAGAAAACTGAGAGGTAGAGACGGCCTCTAGTTATTTGTTTCTTGAGAAGTAGGGTGATACTTCTGTACAGTAAACTCTGCTCAATCTAAAAGTGGTCGGAAGGATTTATGAAAACGGTTGAAATCCTACGTGATCTAGCGAGAGATGGGGCTAGTCAATTGCCACTAAAGAAATATTGTTTAAAAGCTTTAACCATGAGAATGTTAATTAGTTCACATAAGTGTCTAATATCATATTGTTTTTACCACTAAAACATAATGTCTAAAGTCTTTCCATTAAGGCAAAATATTTCTTATTAACTTAAGGTTAACATTGGTTTACTATCATAACAAAGTTAATACTGGAAATAATAACTAAAAGAGTCATTATCATTATAAGAGATACTAATTAATATTCAGGTCATTTAGTTAATATAATTTCAACCACATAGTCTTATCTTATAGTGGATGTTAGGTAGTACAACTAATTCAATGAGTATATACAAGTATCAGGGTAATTAGAGTTTAATCAGTCATTATTCTGCGCGTAAAATAATCTGGGGAAATTACGGGACAATGTAGGACACTAGACGCGATCACGTGGCCATTATGTAGTAGTTAAGCTTACCATCAGGTTGATTCATCTTATTCCAACAACAACAACATAAGTTTTGGTTTAAATTTAAGGTGTAAGAGTGTTAATTATAGTGAGATGTATATTAGAATTATGCTATTTGATTAAGTCATATTTAGAGTGATAGACTGATGTATGTAAGTGATACAAAAAGGTGGAGAGAGAGAGAAAATTAGTAGCATAGGAAATGATGATGAGGATGTTAGATGAATAGGAATATGTAAGATGAGAGATAGGTATACACACACAAATTAGGTAGGTCAAAAATATAGAGGAGGCTAGAGATAAAAGAGAGAGAAGAGAGGGGGGGGGGGGGGGAGGTTACAAGCCAGTCCATTGATGATTATTTATTAAAACTGTTTTTCTTGCACCTAACATTTTCCTCGCTTTAGTGAGGTGAAAAGTTGTGTGTTGCGCTCGGCAGCAAAGTTATTTTGCGTCTCGTACCTTTGAAACCCTCGCTACGCTCAGGATTCTATATTTGAACCACTCGCTTCGCTCGTGGCTCAATCCTAGAATCCTTCGCTTGCTCAGGTTTCAATACAAGGTACTCGCGCCAAAAATTAACTTTGCAGCCTTGCATAACAATTAACTATTGTTAGTTCTATTTTTATTACCTATTAATAAAAGTTTGTTTAAACAGAGAATCTTTCTTTGTTATTTATTGTTTCTAATATAAGTTTTTTTTTGGGGTGTCAGTGGTTCATCAACATCTTTGAACTAAAGTTAACTTCACCTGCACGCTGTACACCATGTTGACTGACAAACGAAGCTCTGGCGAAAAGAGAGGTAGCGAGCGTAATTGTAAGCTTCCCGACTGGGGAATGTCCCTCCCCCTCACAGAATACCGCAGCCAAATTTATAACAATTCCTTGAGGATTGTTGTATTCCTGCGAGTGAGTGAGGTCACAAGAAAGGAAACATGCTGCGATGGCAGAGATTTTTTTATAAAAGTACAAAAAATAGAGACTAACGGTTATGTGAGTCACCTGATGGTCAATAATCTTCACCATCCTTGGTAAACGTTATTATTTCAATAGTGTTTTCATACAACACCTAAAAATACCAGGAGAGCCGCCCACAAAAGATATGGGGAAAAGGCTCGGGAGACGAAGATACAATGCCCAAACAAGCATACAACCCTTCTGATGTAAAACTGTTACCATAGCGGCATAGCCATACAGACAATAGCATTACAAGAAGTATTATAAGCTGGCACCCCGCTCCCCTTTGCTAACTCAGCATCTCCACACATCTGGTAACCTTCCGTACTCGCAGGAACACAACATTCCTCAAGGATATTGTTATTTGGTTTCGATCTTCTGTAAGATGAAGGTACTCTCTCGGGCTCGACATGCTATAATGTCTTTCGCCAGAGTGTCTTGGGTTATCGTCAGGGAGCATCACATACCTACCTACAGGTTGGCTTTGGATCTAAAAATAGTGGTGTGTCACTACCAAAACTTTTTCCGAAAATTGATGGAATGTACATTTACAACTCTATTCGTTTTTCATGTAATAGGTGAAACTATGCAAAAGATGAGGGAGGAATCCAGCCACGAGAATGATCCTTACAAATGTGCTTATACTTCTACTGCTATTACCAAGTAAGTTAATTCTATAATTTTGTAAGTAACGCCAGGGGTCAGTATTAACACTTACGAACAGTATGTAGACTTGCAAGTTAAGCAACGTCGGTCTTAACCTATCTATGGATTTGTATCGAGCTTCTCCTCGTTTCAAATTGCTTATTAAACTGTTGATATTGGTTGTTGTCAATATGTTTAAGTCTTTAGGCGACTTGAAAACATTAGCCGCAGCCACTCCGCCGCTGAGTAGTGTGATGGAGTACACTCTAACTCTAAACCTCTTCGATATGATGATTACAGCCTCGTCCTGTACTGCTCGCCATCAGCAGGAAATTCATTCTCGCATATTGGAGCTAAGAATGTCACAAAGTCTGCGGCGGAGAAGTTGTCTTCCACAGACTCTGAGGTTATGGAATGAAGTGCCTGCCGAGGTTTTCCCAAGAGACTACAGCACGGGGTTCTTCAAAAAAGGCTTGAGTGGTACATCTGATATTGCGAGCGCCCATAGGCTTGACTGTTTACTAGGCATAGGTCGTGTACTTGTTTGTTACCTTAGTTGTATAAAAAAAAAAATTCATATCCATCATAAAACTTATAATATGCTCCTATATTATTTATAGGCTTGCCAAACGCGTCATGCACGTCAGCATGTCATCACATAACGTAAAACGCGATCCTGAACTACAGAAGGCTTTGATGGAAGCCCAGAAACGGATGTCAGCTGCTGTACCGGGACCAGACACTCGTCGGAGTAAGCTTCCCGATTGGAAAGTTACTACAGCAGAGGTGATTTTGTCTTTTTTGTATAAGAGGAGGGCAAACGAACACGTGAATTGCTTGAAGAGAAGGAATCCCCACCTCCCATAGAAATCAGCGACACTAGGGGAAATATAGACTCTGTTCTTGAAAGCTCTCATGTTGTTTAGTAAACTTTCAGGAACGGTCAAAAAAAATAAAAAAAAAAGGAAAGATGATATGTTTCTTTTAAAAATAAATAAATGTTTGTAAATAAAGAAATTAGCAGGAGTAGGAATCTTTTAGAATTTGACGTCTCCTCGACGTTTTTCTTTAATGGCAATCATGTCTTCGAATTACACCAATGTATTTTCATTGTTGCATGGCGCCTGTAAGATGCCCTACATGGGATTAATATGGTTCATGCTTTCGTTAGGTAGAAAATATTGTTAAAATATAAACGGTTTTTCATAGATTCTGCGAACAACTGGTGAAGTGGAATCTGTGTTGGGAGGAGAAATAATTTTCCAAAAGCAACCGGAACCTGATCAGCCTATATTTGTAAGTATTTATTCATTTATTTCTAGGAAGGCTTACAGACTTATATAATAGAGAAAGAGAATAAAAATATACATATAAACCAATTGCCGATAAACATAAAGACCTACCTAAATGTAAAATAAATACACGAAATAAAAGTAAAATACTGCTAATATTACAGTTTCAAGCAAAAATTACAAAAAAAAAAAAAATTGCAATCTATTCCAAATGCTGTTCTCTATAATTATGGTAATCCATATTTTCTACACCCAGCAATATCTTGCCGTCATGATGAAGGAATCAGGATATTTAGAAATGATACGGCATTGAAAAGGTTCGGACATCTGAGAGATTGATGATGGCTATGTCAACTAAGAGAAAATGATTTCAAGTAACTTTCAATAAATGAATCAGCTCAATGGTGTATACTTTAAAATGTCAAATTTCTTCTTTTTAAAATTCTTCAACAAATAACTAACACGTCTGGACACCTATACAAAATGAGACGTGTTGATAGCCCAAAGTGCAGAACATGCAAAGAGTATAACGAGACCATGACAGCTGTTGACGTAGGCGAGTTCATATTACGTGACCACTTTTGTCGCTAGGAATATACCTTGTATCCTTGTACTATGTCAACTCTAGTCAGAAAACTACACCACTATGGTATAAGAGGCATCGTCTTGATCTTCTTACTTCTTATCTGAGTGATAGGGTTCAGAAAGTAGATGTTAATGGAAAGCGATCACATGGATCAACTGTAGCGATGGGGGTGCCACAAGGCTCTATTTTGGGCCCTTTCCTGTTTCTCGTGTACATTAATGATCCTCATCTTGTAAAGAATAATCACGAAATAGTATTGTTTGCAGATGACACTTCTTTAATTTTTAAGGTAAATAGACAACAATCAGAAATTGACGATGTAAAAACAATGCTCTTTCAAAAATAGTAAACTGGTTTAGTGCTAATAACCTACTTTTAAATGGTAGTAAAACCAAATATGTTAGATTTTTTACAAAAAATGTGAAACAAGTAAAAACCAGTGTGGTGATGGACAATGAGAGATTAGAATTGGTCAATAAGGTTGTCTTCCTTGGGATAACATTAGACTCTAAATTACAATGGGGCCCACATATAGAAACGTTATCAGGTAGACTCAGCTCAGCAGCTTACGCCGTGAGGAAAATACGTCAACTGACTGATGTTGACACTGCGCGTTTAGTTTATTTTAGCTATTTTCACAGCATTATGTCATATGGTTTATTGCTTTGGGGTAGTGCTGCGGAAGTAGACTCAATTTTTGTGCTCCAGAAGCGAGCTATCCGTGCTATTTATATGATGAGTCCCAGGGAGACACTGAGAAATAAATTTAAAGAGATAAATATTATGACATTACATTCTCAATATATTTATGAAAATCTTATTTACGTTCATAAAAATCAAACTAAATTTAGGAAAAACAGTGATCTCCATCAATTAAATTTAAGAAATAAAAACAAACTCGCTGTGCATATTACTAGGCTCCATAAAATCTCTAACTCGTTCCCAGGTCAATGTATACGCTTCTACAATAAACTTCCAAATGACGCGTTTAAATTATCCATGGGTAAATTTAAAAGATTTATCAAAACTAGACTATGTCAAAAGGCTTACTATTGTATCTCAGATTACATAAATGATAAAAGTATTTGGAAATGAATTGCTCTTGTTATGTTATATTAATGATTGTATTTGTATTTAATGTAACGATATTGGCAATTAAAAGAGTCGGCCTTGAGTTTCTTGCCAGTTCTTCTCAAGAAGCCCCGTCGCCGGAACTGGCACTTAAATTCACTTTCACATTCAAGATAGTGTGATGAAAGTGAATCTAAGCTCTGCGGATTTAGAGTAGTAATGATTTACACATGTTTCTTATGACGTTTCTAAGTGCTTTATAAAGTCCAAGGAATAAAGATATTTTGACTTTGACTTTGACTTTATGTTGTTAGGATGCTAGTTCAGTAGTAAAACAAGTTAAATGGTGCCATCTTTGCTTTCAGGCAGCAGCGGCTGGCCTTCACGCGGCCGTTCGCGACTGGTCCGCAAGGGACAATGAAATCGTGGCTGTTGCCAAACGCATGGCAGTACTAATGGCCAAGCTCTCAGAGTATATGAATACTAGTAAGTTTATATAAATTAGGATTTCTAAAATGAACATGTAATGTATCTATCCTTGTTGCGAACTCTTTTATGTTTCATATGTTTGAAGTGAAAACTTTTTAGCGGCATTGTGCACTTTTTGGGATGGGTAAAAAATTTTAAACTCGCGTCAGGATCACGTGTCCTGATCGAAAATCCGTAAGACAAAGCTGCGAAACTACAAAATTCACCTTTAAGCAAAGACGATACGGTTGAGATTGCTTTGAATCGAAATAGTTTCACCACCACAATTAGTAAGACAAAGCTGCGAGACTACAAAATTCAACTTTAAGCAAAGACTATAAGAATTATATTAGAATGATGAAATATGTACTCTTGAAATACGAATCGCATTCCGAGAGAATCGGAATAACAAAAATTAGCTGCTCATTTTTATGATCTCTTACAACTTTTGCAGATAAGAAGTTAGAGCTTATTGTGACGTCAAAGTCGATCGCCAGTGAATCACACGAGGTAGCCGAGCTGGCTAGGAAGCTGGCTCATGAGTGTACTGACGTTAGAATCAAAACCGTGAGTATTTTACCTACATCATAATTTTCATAAAATAGAGCTGAGCTACCTATGCAATGCGACGCTATGTATACGCTACGTGGCGTTTCCATTAATGTATAGATAGATATCTCAATAAATCTACGTGATAGATATCTCTTTAGGCACTTCTCATTCGCTCAAGAAACCTTCATACAATGTGAAGCAAAGAGATTATGTTATGACTTGTTGAGTTGAGCGATGCCGGCGATACTTTTTTTTTTCTTTGTCAGTGGCGAGACAAGTGTCTTTAGCGACGCTCGCGATCACACTTTCTTTGTGAGACATGTTTATTGCAATGAATGAGATAATGATCGATTAATATTTCATCATTTGCTATTTGCAACTTACTATGTCTATATTCCTTTAGAGTAACGTAAATTTTAATTGCATATTTGAGTATTGCATTTACTATGTAACAACGGGAGTCACTGTGATTTTTTTTATATGCCTGCGATGTTTTTATGCAACAATACACAGTTGCCTAAGGCTGTACAACTATAGATACATTCATGTCGCGTCGGCGACGACAAGTAAAACTTTTTGTTGGTGTTTATAAACACTCTTTAAAAATATAATTCTAAAGCAATGCAAATACAAAAACTTTCGCATTAATTCTTCATCGACCATTTTTCATTCCACTGCTGGAATACGCGTCTCCCCTCAATCTTAAGGATTTATAGCATACTCCACCATGCTCAACTGCGGGTTGGCGGAGGAGCAAAAAGTTTCGCATTGATTATTTTCCCTTAATTTATTGCTTAATTTTTGTCGCAAAGCATAGCTTTACGTCGCTTTCTTTCATTCACCTAGGACAGAGATTAATATTCCACTCGTACCACTTTTTTGCTCTACAGAATCTCTTGAAAACTTGTGAGAAGATTCCAACTATCAGTGGGCAGTTGAAGATGTTGACTACCGTCAAAGCTTCTTCACTGGGACGTCAAGGTATGTTTAAAAATATACTTTATGGATACGCTATTTATACATTACTACATCAACTCATATTCATCCCACTACTGGGATACGGGTCTCCTTTTCAAACGAAGGGGTTTAGAGCGTACTCCACCACGCTACTCAACTGCGTGTTGGCAGAGGCCAGTGTTTTTAAGCTGCTTTGGCTTTACGATAGTCATCTAATGCCAACAGCCGGAACCCCCCTTAAATCCCAAAATCTTACTGTTCTAATATATTTCTAACTTCAAATTCTTTTAGGTTCTCATTTAAGATCTTTTTTTTCTCAGGGTCTCAGGATGATCAAGAAGATATTAGCATGTTGGTAGATAACGCGCAGAATTTGATGTTAAGTGTACGTATCTTTATTTACTTAGTTTAATCACATGATATAAATGTCATTGTCCTGATTTCCAATTCGCTAACTCGATGAAAAATGGTAATTCGAATATCCAGGCTGTTCAGCTGCAAGTTGGCGGAGGCCGTGTTTTCAATCCGCCGAAAGGCCACTGATTTGGCTTAACGTCCTTCAACTAATGACAACAGCCGGAACTGACGGCTTAACGTACCCCCGGATCACGGAACAACTCTAGATAAATCAACCCATCCATAGACAAGCTACAGTTGACGTTCCTTAACTTGCGTGATCGATTAGACAGTCACGAGCAAAGACGCTATCAAAATCGACGTCTGCTAAGTTATCAAAAGGGATTTACTCAAGTTATTTTATTATTTATATCTATAGATTCAAGATGTAGTGAAGGTGGCTGCGGGTGCGTCTGTCAAGATAATGTCGCAGCGAGGGGGACCACGGGTGCGGTGGGTCCGCAGGAACGACTACCGAACATTCCAGTAAAAACATTATTTCTAAGAAAAAACGTGTTATATTTTGCTAATAATATATTTTTATATTGCTTTGTTTTGTGCATTTTAAAATTTTATCTTATAGCCCTTATTTTGAAAAAAGAAATGAGCTATTATCGAGTCAGGCCTACTACATATTCCCACCACTGTGTCTCCTGGGGGGCTAGCCAAATGGCAGTTTGCGAAGTAGAAAAGCGTAGCGGTCGCTAATTTGAACTGTGGAGCTCATATGAAATGTTAGAATTGACAAATGTCACGTTCGTTACGGGACGAATTACACTTGGCTAGGGGGGCTGTGCAGTTAGGACTAACAGCGGCGACCACCAAGAAAGACATGTACAATGAAGGCTACTGCAGTCTCGGGGTAAAACTACTACGCATTGGAACTCACAACGAATTTAATCAGAACGAGAATTAGTAGAAGTAGGAAGCTTTTGGAATTTCACTTCCCCTCTGTGAGATACAGTAATATGGCAAATAAGACATTAAAAACCTAAAGAAATCAGCTCTTGCCATAGAATAAGAAGTGGTAATAAATTTGGTGGAATATGTCTGAGTGAGAGATTTGTTTCAAACATATCTCTCACTCAAACATATGCTAAACAAAATCCTCTATTCCCACCTGTTCTGTTAAGTAGTTCTGTTGGCAGAACTAATCATCAACATCACGCGACTCTCGACTCGTAGCATTACGAGTATGGTGACGAATCGCCATATATTTGGCCCCATTAAATATTTCACATTAAAAAGTTTTGCTCCACCTTTATCATGCTATCTATACATACTGCCGCTCCCACGAGCTGAACTCACATCACCTCCAAGTCGAAATTTTATCAAGCAGACATTCTACTTTTATCGTCGGCGATCGACGATTTAGCTGCTTTTCGGAAGGAAGGAAGAAAGGAAGGAATGTTAACTATACCGTACCCTTCATGCTCATGAGCTTCTTTTTTTTATTTTTATTTTTATCCATATCGGTCGAGGAATTTATTATGATGCAGCGACCGACTCGCTCTACACCGCTCTCATAAAAACGGCAAACGTATCGCTCAACACAGCTCCTGAACGAAACAAACTGCACTCGTTTGAATCACACGTTTGAACCAAGTTACTTTTGGACGCTCGAGCATTATTGTAAACTCCAAAAAGTCGCCAAAATGCGATGTAGTATCGATGCAATCGCAAAAACACTAATAATCGCCGATGCTAAAAGTATTATTATCGGCTATGACCTTATTCATGAGAACTCTTTGTCACAGACGTCATAAGTCATTGTTTTCACGACATTTGTATGGAATGGCCAGGGTGTGCATGGACATACGGACTCCGTATCTCACAGACTAATTGTAATAACAGTTATATGCTTATTTTCAGTAATATTCATAAAGATTTCAGTAAATTTCATAAAGATTCCTTTAAGACGGTGTAATGTATCGTAAGTACAAGATTGGACATTTCACGGTTCGACAAGAAGAAAGTCGAAAAAGAAAGGCTCCCCAATAGACACAATGATCAATTTTGTGCTGTTTGATAATTTGTGTCATTATATTTGAGCCCTCGACACTGACATTGGACTGATGCCTAGGCTTAAAGGTCGCGCTGCGAGCGATGAAGAGGGCTATGCTCGAAGTTTCTCTGAGGGATCGAATACAGAACGAAGAAATTCGACGGAGAACTAAAGTGGTCAACATAGCCTTCGGAGTTTACAAGCTTATGTGACAATGGGCAGGCCACATCTGCCGAGTCAGTGATGGCAGAAAGTATTGGAAAAGGCAGTGTATTTCCACCAGTGGGTAGATACTGGTTGATGATGATGGTGTTTGAGCCATATTCAGTGCTATAATCACCACGCTTGGAAGGCAAAGCGCGGGTTGGTTATTGTAGTGTATTCCGGTAAATCGGTTCCGGTAACTTATGATGAGATTTTAGACAAGGTTTGGTGATATACTTTGGATGGATTGAATAAAACAATACATTTATATAACATATTTTTATTATTCTAAAAATAAGTGATAATTTTGATCAATTCACATCTTCAGATCAATGATATAATGCACTCTGAAGGTGTTGATTGATCAAACATTAATGAAATTACAAAACAGCAACGTATTACAAAAATATGAGATTCAATGGAAACGAATGATTAAATTAGTGACATAGATATAAGCAAGACGCACATAGACCACAACTTATTACTCACAGATGTATTTACATTGTTAGATTCGGTAGAAGATTGCTTAGTGGTAAGACTGCCTTTTGCTACTCTTTAACTTATTATAAGATTATTGTAAGAGACATGTGCGTTTCGCTTTCACCTAAGATTTTTTCATGATTACTTATAACTAAAGGAGTATTTGGTATGCGTTGGCACGATGCAAATCACAGATACGATGTTGGTGTTGAAAATGATTTACTTCCGTCTGCGAGCCTGTAAAGAGGTTATGATTTAATGTTTTATACTCATAAAAATCACGGGTCCGATCTTGTTAATCTCATTAATAGGTTACACTGCTACATTTATTGCAATTTCCTTTAATATACAACATTTAAACAATATAGTCAAGTGCATGCCTTGAATAATTAGAACAAATTATTGCCAAATGATTTAGAAATTGGATAGGCTTTAGATATTGAATGAAGGATAATAACAAAAATTAGCACTTTGTGGGATTAGAATCCCAACTCAAGAATCACAGAGGAATAGAAAATAATTAAACACCTACCACTTCCTTCCTTTCCTTGTTCATGCAGACGGAGCGAGCGCTGAAGGGATCAGCGTACGTGCACACGCATTCCTGGACTAGTTGCTCATGAAGCATTTTTGTGGTGATAGCATTGGCTGCCGTCTGCAAGAACTGCTTCTGTTGTCCAGGGTTCATTGCCACGTAGTTTGTAGCAGATAGAACCAAGCCACCACCCTAGAATAATTTAAAAAAAAATAATGTTTTCATTGCAAAGGAGAATTTATATCATCTAGGACTAAAACTGTTAGTTATCTAATTCCCATCGGGGTTATTGATTCCGAAAACCGGACTTCTTCGTTTGAATTTGTGATAAACACTTTCAGTTTAATCTACTGATTACTCTCTACTGCTGCTCTGCTCTACTGAGCGTCTCTGTCTCTGTCGGCTAAGCTCTTCGTAATCAAAAAATTCAATCATAATCGGTTTCAGCTTAGGCACTAAGATCCTAGTTCATTGGTGATCTATCAGTTGAACTTTTACTATGCTCTCAAGAGGTCGTGTAAATTTCATCATTCGTTTTAGTTACTTTGTTTCTTTTAAAATATGTATAGCAGAGTCCGATATTTGGATGCTGCATATTTGTTTCATCAAAACATAAATTATCAAGTCATTTTTATTATGCCGTTATTATAAGGAGAAATAGTATTCTGTGATTTAAATGTAAGTAAGTGCATACTTGGGCACACCTCTCATATTTTTTTACATACCTGTACGACGTATTCGGCACAAGAGTCTGGTTGCCCAAGGGTAGCCCTTACGTCATCTTTAGGTTTCTTTTCACCGAGCAGCATAACTGATTTTCTCGTGAATCCAACGACTTGCGACGCGTCCTTGCCACCGCTGACCTTAAGATCTGGGGTAAGAGCCACGAAGGTTTCTGCCATTGCGTTCTGTCTGTATAACATTTCGTAGTAGGGTCCAAGAATTGGGAATCCCTGGAAAGAAAATGACGATTGTAATACGCGTAAAGTATAAAATATCCGGTCGATAGAAAAACCAAGTCAACTAAAGTCTTACACTGCAAACTGTTTATTATTTATAAGATATCTGTTAGTTATGTTGTGTATGAATATATATTTGTTCTTTATGTACAATAAAGATACTGTATACAAACAAACAAACAAGAATAATATAAAATAAGACTTTGGTTAATATGCCTTTTCATTTGACAAGGAGAATACCAATAGACCAGTGGAACTACTGGTAGTATAGAAAGCGTTTACTGAATACCATTCACATGTAGGTCAAACAACGAATTTGCTACCAGGTAATAAAATTAGTGCTAATGTTACTCACAAGTTCATAAGGGCACCGTTCACCGATGACGCTGATGATGTGTTTGACTGCTCCAGGCCGGAATGGAGTCTCATCGAAAGCCATGGCATATCCTCCGTTGACGTTAGATAATCCTAATACATTGAATACATTAATATCGTTATAGGAATTGGTGAGACATTTGATGAAAAAATAATTTTATTCTCTTTGAGTAATTGATCAAGTGCAGACACACCACTGTCAAAGTAGGTATATAGTAAAATTTATATAATGAGCATTTTAGTATAATGCCAACAATAAAACTTAATATTAACTAAAAATGTTTTCGTGGATGATTTCTTTCATAGAGTGCGAAGAGAGATTGCAGAAAACTACACAACCGTTAGGTGTGCTACTTCACGGATTATTTCTTTCAAACTGAGACTGGGATACATCGAGACATTTTGGCAGCTGTGAAATGAATCAACATCGAAGCAGGAAATGTTGGTGTTGACTAATTTGACCAATAATACACTTACCGAAAGCGATTCTTAAGTTGTCGAAAACTTGTAGAACTTGTTGTTGGTATTTGTCAGCTGTCTCGCAGCCTGTCACGATGGGTTTGGTTATATGGTAGCGCGTTTCATCATCGAACGCACACTTCGGGTTCTTCAGTTTCACTGTAATGAAAATATTACACTGAATTCCAAAATCAGTGCATAAATGCAGTATTGATGTCGTTCTGTATGTGTGTGAGTAATCCAATGCCAGAGATACCGTAACTTGTCTAAAGCGAACTCCATATTCACGTACGTCCAACCGAGCCAATGAGACTTTAGCACAGCTTTAGCTAAGAGAGTGCTATTGACAACTATCACCACACCGAAAACAAAGAGTGAGGGAGAGTTGTTGTGATTGTCATAACCAAGAACAGCTAACGGTTTAGCTTTAGTAGCAGAGGAACAGTTTCAACGAAAATTTCACTGAATTACTACTGCTATTACTATTTATTGCTACTTTATCATTAACGACAAATAATAAAGTGAAATTATCATTAACGGAACTCACAACTTAATCAGAAGAGAGGAGTGGGAACATCATTAAATAAGCATTATTAAGAACAATTCAACAGTCAGATGTTGATCAAATTTAAATGGCACACACATGGGAATCATCAGTTTTCAAATAAAAAAGAATCATCAAAATCAGTTCATCTAAAAAAACTTCTGAGGTAACACCTAAGAAAATATTGTCCAATCGTGGACCTTCTCTTTTTCTTGAAATAGATTAAAAAATAAACTTACAGTCCGTATCATAGACGATGGGGTATGGATACTTGGGTGTGATTCCGACGAGATACATCTTGATATCTGTGATACGCTTGCTCTTCAGGCTGTCTACCACTTGAGAGACCAGTGGCACCACGAGCTCTTTGTAATACTTCTCCGTACACTGCAATAAGTAAAGTAGTCATTACTTTTGAGGAGTTCATTGGAGTCGCTGCATGTGTTAGACAAAACAGACAAGTTACGCAACATCTACTACAGAATGAGCTATATATTCTAACCCATTCCAACCTGTCATCAAAATGGACGCCGTGTTTAATAAAAAAATGATATAAAAAATTTATAAAAAATCGGGAGTTTAATTATTTATATAAAAATTAAAAATAAACACGATACACTATGAACATCTTTTCTGACTTTAATAGTTCTTTTAACAAGTTTTTACGAGACAGTAAAGCATTATGAACGAGTAATATCAAAGTTATCTAAACGAATACTGGCGCGTGATTGTTCCTTTTTTTACGATTTTTTTCTCTTTTTGATAATATAAAGCGCAGATACAATGTTCATTGAATTGAATTCAAGTCCCCTTTATAAGGATTGATTGAGTGGGAGATAAATGATAAACATCATTTTAATATGAGATACTATTCGTAGGTGAGGTACCCTTGATGCTTTTGGCATTAGAGTACTAGGTATAACTACTGCCTGCGGTTAATGTTTGCAATCAGGCGAAAGAGTTCAACCTTTCTTTGCCACCTTATTGGTACTAAACAAATACTTGTACTTTATTCATACCTTAGTAGTTTCAAAGAAGACCATGATGTCAGCCTGTTTCGTGGGAACCTTCAATGTGAAGGTGTCTCCAATGCTCTTGGGTTGACCAGCGTCGGAACATTTAAGACAGGCTGGCGGTAGTACGGCTGGTAATAGACCAGACAGGGCAAGTGCAGCGTAACCAGCGCCCAGTTGGCAGGCTTCGCGGAGGGCATGTTGAGTGTCGCCGGCGACTGCGTGAATGCAGGCTTGTCTGTCGAAATAAAGAATTTTATTAAAATTAGCTTAATTAATCTATTATCGTACTTAATCTAATAACAAAAAAAGATTAGCGTACACAGATTTTTCTCTGTGTATAAAAAGAAGTTAATTTGAGACCAGCGGTTACTGTGCCTGCATGTTGTAAGTGAGGTGAGGACAATGACCATTATAGTAGCTATAATATACTTTCTCAAGGGTTCAGCCATTATATATATCCAGCAGCTATACTGAATTTCGCCAAAAACGATTTAACTATTTACTCGTAAGAGAAGGATAAACAGAACAACCACTTTCGAGAATTTATTACCATACAGTATGATGGATCAGATGTCTTACCTGAATGGAGCGATATCCAACAGGAGCGACAGCGGTCTGAGTGGTGAAGTTGAACCGAAGACTTGTTCACATGCTGGCGGTAAAGAGCCGTGGAGTTGATGATGAGAGTGTTCCGGTGTCTTGACTTGTTGACAGCTGGTGGCGAGGCGATACGCGTTACCGAATTCAGCTTCGGATGCTGTGATCTATTTGATGAAATACCAAATGGGATTATAGCAATTGAAATATTAATTGGACTGAGATAGAGCAATTTGCAACAAACATTACCTTTCCGTTGGGTAGCCTGAAGTCATCATAAGGCTCGTTGTTACCATCTCCAAGAAGACCACGCAATTTGCCGAGGTAGAAGCCGTTTACTTCGAAGTAGCACACCTACAATCAACGATAGATTATTACAACCATTTTCATTAAAGTTATACCTTAAAAATTCCACACGCAGGGTCGCCAACGCGCGTGTTAAGCCCCTGGTGTTACAGGCGTTCATAGATTACGGTAACTGCTTTCCATCAGGCGGACCGTATGCTTGTTTGCCACTTTAGTGGTATAAAAAAAACACTTATAAAAGATCAGATAGATAGAAGATAAATTCTTGCAACATAAAATGAGAATATGTTATGCATATAATAGTTCAGTGTTAAAGGACTCATAGGAAGATCTACAACTTTAAGACCCAGCAATGAGCCCTTGAGTATAGGACTACTGGGCAGGAAGTATTGGTTCATGTGATGACAATAACAGGAGCACAAACCTCCAATTTGGAAGAGCAGAATGCCATCACGCCGTACTGGGATCCAAGTCCAAGCATTCCGTTGGGCTTCTTGAAAGCGAATATGTCTTTTTCGAGGACTGGGTATCCATGAGCAGCACCGTTTAGAGCAACCTGTGAATAACATGATAATTATGATGACGATATTTATCATTTATTTAATTACTATATTTGTTTTTTTTTTTATGAATGTATCAGCAAGTGCATAATATATTAAAATTGACATGTGAGGTAGGTTTATCTTTATGACCTACCTGTCCATTGTCCTTCAGCTCGATAGTCATGCCACTCTTGTCTTCCAAGACGACGGCTTTAGGGAGACCATTCTGGAGTTGAATCATAAGTGTGAAGTTCCTGTCAACATAGTCGTGAGCAAGAACGTAGCGGCAACTGCCAGGGAACGTCATGTGGCGACCATCGAATGTGAAGATATGCTGACCGTTGACTACAACAGCACGAACTGGAAAAGAAAAAAAACCCTTTGAAATAAAAAGTTTACTGCCGTTAATGTTGATCATTTCATCATCGTCATTTTGAGCTACTCTTAGAAGGGAACCTTGCGTGAATAAACTTTTATCAGAAAGAATCTGAAATGGGACAGAAATATGGAAGCGAATAGATGATCAACAATGATTTCTATCATTGCACTTTAATAATCTGGTTTATATAAAACGGTTAACATTAATATCTTGTTCCCTTAAACTTACGTTTGTTGGGTACTTCGTCAAGTGGGTTCAGACTCCTCAGTCTGTAGGCACGTAATACAGTTAATGGATCTGGCACATCTCCCCGGACAATTTGAGATAGTAAATTGAACGATGCAGAGCCTCCAAAGGATGGTAACGTCATCTGGGCAGGGCCTGATAGGAATGGGAGCTGCAATATAATACGCAGAATTAGAATGTGATAAAACGAACACACTAAAATATAATTTCAATTCATTTGAGTAGCTCGAAGAAGATTTGGGTCATCCCAAATAACTCGAAGAAAGTAATTAAAATTTAATTCGGAATTCATTGCCTTCAGATTCTTCTAGCCATTGATGTTATGTCAATATAAAGATCTAGTAAAGCCGATGGCATAGGGTGCTTGCTATTGTTAGATGTCAGTCTTGGATCGATTTTAATGTGACCTGAAGGCACGGTAGTAATTTTAATGTGGTTAGAATATATCAGTTACTGCAACGCAATAAAGCAGCAGAAACTTATTATTTGATTACTTACGGTGTCAAAGTTGATGAGCGTCGGAACACCAAGATTGTTGAGTTGAGAGCGAACAAGCTGGATCAATGATGTAAAGGCTGCCACAAACTTCTCATAAACCACACGAAGTTCAGCAGAGTCATCTACTTTAGTTTGTCGGAGTTTCTAGAAGATGATGTAGAATTTAAAAAAAATGTAGCTTGCATGTAACTAAGTATATCTTAGCATGTATTATAGTATGTGTTATATCAACAAAATGTGTTATATTGCAAAACCTATAACTTTATTGTTGACAAGTTAACTACTATATCGATTAATTAATTACAGCATAATAATAATTTAACTATTTGAAAGTAATAGCATATTCTATTTCTTAAAATTACTTATTATAAACAACAATTAATAAATACAGCAGTTGCTTCGATTTTTCATAATTACTTACCTTCTCAGTGTATTGGTAGAGAGCATCAGCGAAACTCTTGATTTCGTCAGTAGGCATGATATTGCGGACAGTGTTGTGAATTTCAAGCAGAACTCCCAAAACTTGGTCAGGAACAGCCAGTTCTTGGTACTGTAGCAAAACAGAAATTATTTGAATTCTAAACCTGATAAATTTATTATTTCAAGTTTAATTAAGTAAAATTATAATGAGATATAAGTACCTTCTCCTTCAGCATCTCAATGAATGGAGATTCCTTGATGGTTTCGGTCATCTGAGTAAAGATCTCGCCAGCCTTAACTCTGAATTCCTTCAGTTGTGCTACAAGCAGTCTTGTCAAATCTATGACAGAAGTAGATATCAGATTAATTATACTTATACATAATTTATTAAGTACACAATAACTTAAGAAAATAACATAAATTCAACATTATTATATTTTTTATGAATTATTGAAAATGTTACAGGAAAAGCTGTTTTCTTTTTTTTATAAATCTCTATTGTTTTAATTATGTTAGGTGCATCTATATTTGCGGTAAAAATCTTACCCTTGAAGATTTCAGCTAAAGTGTTGGTCAGTTCTTGTAGTTCAGCCTTGTGTTTTTCAAAGAAATCGGTAACGAGGGCGGCAAAATGTGCTACTACGTCCAGGAGACCTTCGAAGTATTCCTTAACTAAAGCTGCTACTGTAGCGTAGAGTTGTTTCAGTTGAGGTTCAATCTGGGAAAAGGATTATTTTTTATAAACAAATTAATTAAGTACTATATCTAAAAGTATAGGATAGAAGTTGTAAGAGGTAGAGACACCTGGAGATAATTTAAAGAACCCCATATCCGAAGAGGGACCATGACATAATATTCATTTGCATGCGTGTTTGTGTATAAACTTGCAATTATTGTCAGTCAATTATTGTAAGTCAATCTCTCACGTTTTATTAGTTTAAACCCACTAATAGACTTCAGATTGAAGAGAACTAAACTATGAATCGATATGTGCATAGAATTTTTATTGAAACTTTTCCCCAATTTAAAGAGTAATTAACTAAATGGTTGATGAACATTGATTCCTCCTTACCTCCTTCTCGTACATATCTTGTGCTTTCTTGGCAGATCCAGTAATCACCTCCGTAGCCTTGTGGACGATTGGTTCAGTAGCATTCACTACCTCTTCGATGGAGTATGCCATATTAGCGAGGACTTTGTCCCTATGAAGAAAAACTTACATAAATATATTTCTTCCAGGGCTTTAAGGTTTAGATGTTCAAAAATGAATTTTATTTTACAAACAATCTTTAATATATACAAAAAGTTCTAAATAGTGGGACTAACAATGTATCTACCATTCTGCCGGGGAAAGATATTGACGTGGGATTTGCTAAAGTGTGAAAATATATCTATAAATAAATATGTGCTAGAATTAAACAAGGTTAAACTTTGCCAAAACTTACAGTGAGTGAAGAACCTTTGCCAAATCCTTATCCGTATCCAGTTCCTGATAGATCTTGGTGAAGTCGTCCTTGTATGCCTTCTCTAGCTGTTTGATTGTCGGTTCTACTCTCTTCAATATATCCTTCAATTCAGTATTGGCCTTATCTCCGAGCTGCTTAATGCGAGATTCGAGTGTCTTAAGGTCGTTCATGAGTGCATTCTGTGTAAAATTAAATTAAGCGTAAGTATCATTATCGTATCGTAAGTAAATAAAAAACAGGTTGCAATCCGGGTGTGCCGGCAGAAGTGAAAACTTGATCATTAACGTTGTGCATTTTTTGAATAATTTTGAATGGTTAGGGAATAATTTCTCACGAATTGCTTTATTTATCAGTATAAAAGTACTATCATTTATGTGGTAAAATACAATATTCATTTATTGCGCTATCGTACACAAAAATGACAATTTATATTACATTAAAAATAAACAGCAGGAGCAGGCATACATTTTCGCTGCGCGGTAGAAAGAGAGGGAGGGATATTTCTTCCTCTCCTACGCCGCGCCGGTCCGCGCCGCTTCGTCTTACGAATTTCCGATCCAGCCACGTGTCCTGACGCGAGTTTAACATTTTTTTACCCATCCCAAAAAGTGCACAACGCCGCTAAAGAAGTTTTAACTTCAATAAGTGTACACGTATATGTGCAATTTTACATGCACAACGTATGTATTACGTAAATGATTTTTTACATAAAAAGATTCTATTGCTCTTGAGAATTGCACTAACCAAGAAGTACTTGAAGTTGTCTTTCGAGAAGCCATAGTCGCTCTTAACGAGGTTGTCTTGCAAGAAGAGAGCTCCGTGGGCGATGTTCTTCTTCTCACCAGGGAGTACAATATCAGCACTGATGTCAACACGTTTCTCAGGATCAATGTGGCCGATGACTGATAGCTTACGGTCAGCTTCCTCTGAAGATTAAAGGTAAAGATTAGTACCATTTGAAGGAATTACTAAAAATGTTAATTTGATAAGGAATTTTTACTTGTTTGAAGAACTCGACTTTCAAAATTGAAGCAACGTTAATTAAAATACTACATTAGTCACAAACAATGTTGAATGCCCCTTTTAATTTGATCAATACTGAAAGGTGAATTAAATTTGAGATAATAACAACTCAGAATATAATCATAGGTATAGTATTTACATTACATAAAATTTTGAAGATGATAAAACTGAATCTATTTGTAAATGTTAAAATGTAGCGTCTAATGAAAGTTACATCATATTGAAGAAATTACAAAATATTTTGAGAATTAGTTTTATGAAACCAATAATCAGGATTTAAAAAAAAATGGGGTCTGATGTTACATTAGCTGCCGACTGGAAGTTTCTAGAGAAGAAAACCACTAGCAGGCACAATGTCAACAAAATAATCACCACTATAACCTGTTGTGAACTCGTAATAGGTGAAGTCCCGGACGGTTGCGCGGAGCTGCACCGGCTTGCCCTGCAGTAGGCAGAACTTAATTTCGGCTTGCTGGAGTTTCTCTGTCAATTGCGCTGTGGCATCCACGTCCAATACCTTCACTAGTGGAGTATCCATCTATGGAAAGTTATTTCAATTAAATTACCAGAATTTACTAAGGCAGAAGAAATAAAAAAAAACGGATAAATAAAAATAGAAAGCTCTAAGATATACAAGTAGAATTAACAAAAATTAATCTCTCGAAAATTTATGATAGTTAATAATGTAGAAAGTAGAACAATAATAATGTAGAAGAAAATACGATATTTATATAATAGTGTTCTTAGAAATACTTACCACGAATTTGAAGTTGGTCGGGCTGGCTTCCAATAACAACTTAGATTCACGGTCCTGTTGTAAAAAAATATAATATTTAAAAAATATATCTAGCACATAGACTGCGGGGTATTAACTTAAAAAATATATTCAAAAAAAAGCTATCCACCTTCCCATACATTGAGACATGATTGATTGTTATGTTAGGTAAGATAACATCAAAATCAAAAATATACAAAACTTATTGATCAGAAATACAAATACCTTTGTCTACGAATCCAGACAGAACTTATAATCTTACGTTATGTATCAAAAGAATGTCTAACAGTAGATAGAAGAAAAAGGATAGATAAGAAATATAATGGTATATGTAAGGAAATATATGGTATCAAAGCATTGATAACTTACGGCACCAAGGCTTGGATGGCAGACGCTGGCTGATGTTTCAATCTTGAAGGTCTTCTCATTAGGAGTTTGAACCTTTCCACGGATCTTGACGGTTGCTTCCTGATAATTAATAAAGACAATGAATTTCTTGAGTTCATGTTCCTTTTTGGATATTTGATATGCTAGATCGTATAATCGTAAGTTAAACATTTACGACCAATTTTAGTCTATGTATAAAATGAGCATTAAAAAGGTGAAATTAATCTTCATACAGATTGATAAGATCTTAGAGTCTTAAATAGATAGATGGGTAGTATAAAGGATTTGATTTGAGCCCGAAATCTTTACAGCTATGTTCAATATTTACGTGATAAAATTCTTATTCTTACTTTGCCAAGTTTAGGATGACTGAAACCAAACTCAGCGACAGCATCGTGTTCTTGTGCGCTTCCAGTCACATCAACGTGGAATCGCGCAGCGGTCTTGTATTGCGGCTTCCTCTTGTCGGGATGAATAGTTAGTTCACCGACTAGCGGGAACGGTAGGCCTTTGTTAGTGGGATATGATACTTTGCTTTCAAGGGCTAAAGTTCTAGTCGGCAACGCGATGGTTATTCCGGCGGGGAATTCTGGAAGAAAAATGACACAATTAGTTATAGGCATCATTTTGCAAACTAACCATGAGAAAGAAAGATTCTAACAGAAATTTTAGCATAGAATTAAATTCACTTATCTGGCTAAAATAGAAAAAATCTAATTTTCAGATAACAATCTTTCAACTACTTTGACTACAAACGGAGAAAAAATAAGTATACATACTGCCGTATTCAGGCTGGCTGTAGATATGTAGATGGTATTTCTTATCCATCTTGTTGACGTGCAAGTCCAGTGTGTACTGTGGTAGTTTCTTCTCCGCTACCTCATTTGTGATTTGAAGACCGAATTCAGGCGCTACGCCAAGCTTGCGCATGTCGAAGTTCAGATTCACCAAGTGCTGGAGAGTGCCTTGTTCTGAAAGTATGATGTGGTTATTATTTACTATTACAAATGCATCAGTTATAGAAGTGTAGCTAAGACGATTCAATACTTACTTGGCATGTTGACCTTCGAGTTGAGCTCGATGTTGGCGCATTGTTTCTTCTCTTCACAGTATACGTAAGAGTTTTTAAACTCAAGGTTTGTAACACGAGATTCAGCTACGTAGCTTCGGTCACCGAGTACCAGGTTCAGGAAAGTCTATTAGAGGAAAAATATACAAATTATAATAAAGTACAAGTAACAAAGATTACATTTGTATGGAATATAACAGCTTCTATAGAAATTAGGACATAATTATTTGCTAATTCTTGTTTAGTATCAGTACAAGTTTATTTTAGGTCATTTAATACCTCGACTCCTTGTTCGTTGCCTTCAGTTAAAAGAGTTCTGATGTATTTGAATGTTGCAGATTTTTGTTCATCCTTGACTTTAACAGAGCCAGAACCTTCAATGATGGTCTTCTTGTCGTCTTTTTTGCTGATTAGAGACGTGCTGCAAAAGCATTATTTATTTAAAGTAAATATAATAATACAGGTACAAAACATACATGTTACGTTCTTGGAAAATAACTAGCGGTGGCCGATTCATCATTCACTTATGTTGTAAAATAGAAAGTTTATCCAGGGTTTAATTAAAAAAGAAATATTGTGCCAGTATTAGCGCTAACCAATGGGAATCATTTTGTTGTCCACAATAAAAAGTAGCAGAGCGTCTAAAATTTCATCACTATCATTTAAAAAAATCATGTATTAAGTTAAGATTTATTTATACTGCGCACTCATTTATTATGATAATATTCAATTAATTTACCTTCCACTCAAAACATTTTTGTTGTCATTGACAGCGTGGAATTCCAATCGTTTGCCATTTCCAGCATCTTTGCTCGAAATATCGACCTTGTAATTCTTCATGCCAAGTTTCTCTGAGTTGGCCACCATCTTGAAGAAGATGTTATCTTGATGCAAATTGCCTTCAGCATTAGCATCGAGGCTTACTTCACGGACATTCTCAAGCTTTACTTCAATCTTGCCTCCGGTGGAACTGTATTGGCTTCCTTTGAAGTAGATCCTAAGGATGAACAAAAAAATTGTGATGTTGATCCACATTAATTTCTAGGCTTACATATAGTTTTTATTACTCAAGTTAGTAATATATAATAATATTAATTTCGTTCCATTACCTTCCAGGAGCAGCGCCTGCGTCACTATAGGTGATGTCAATGAGAGGATTACTCTGGGAGTATACAACAGTAGACTGTGTCTTGTAGACCTTGCCGTCGGCATCCACGATCACTGAGGTGACGTATGTGTCGGGTGATGGATTCTGTATACATATAAATTAAAGATATATTGAAATGTTAAAAAGTTGTAATTGTTCTCTTTACATGATTACTTTGTAATTGATAAGCAATTTTATTTGTTTTTTTTTGTTTGGTTATAAAACAATACTTAATACAAGGGACTTATAATACTTAAAACATTAGGAACAAGTTTGTACTAGGTATTTTTTAGATAGTCTCAATATCCCACTCAAGTAGCCTAATTTAACGGCCTCAATCCTTACCTTAGTCTTGAATCCAAGTGCCAGTTTCTTCAGTTTTTCAGCTTGTGGTGCATTTGCCACGACGTCTACAGCATATTCTTGGGGACTGCTCTCAGCTTCAAGAACGACGTTGGCGGTTTTACCTTTACCATATTGACTCTTCAGCTCAAGCTGCCCTGTCTTTTTTTCGCCTGTTAATAAAAATGTTATATTTTATCAGTATTGGTTATATAGTCTGACTTTTACGTACGATATCTAATGTAATATTATTGAAATCAAAACATTTTCATTCAATTGATCTTTAAGTATAAAGGTAATAATGGCGATTACAAATAGACTAAGGAGATCTTCTTTTGTTGTTGTCAAAAATTCAGCAAAAATCTGGGCTTCTCAATATATTTACCTTCAAGGTTGGTCTTATACTTGGTTTCTAAAGTGAAGGGATCCACGTGGGGTATCAAAACATGCAGCTTTCCATTGCCCTCATTCAGTCCCAAGGCTCCTTTAGCATCGAGTTTGTAGAGATCCGCATTGATTTGCAGTGATTGGATGATGTTGTACTGTTAAATAAACAAGGTAACATGAGTATAGTAACATAGGTATAAAATATTATATATCGTATATTGTTAGGTATCTATGTAACTAATTGGTTACATACTTAGATACCTAACCTATTTAGATTAGCATATTGCGATAAGTGTCAGGTAGCATAAAGATTATCTCAAACATACAAGTTTGTGAATATCAGTGCAAATGTTGCATGCCGCTGCAAAATTTGTTGAAAATTTGTTCTTTTTACATTGTATTTTTGTAATGTCTAAGCAGCAATAAATTGCAAATAGATAGTATCTCTTTCACCCTCGTGTTTTCCATCGTCGTGGGTAAAACGATTTGAAAATAATTTCATTACATATACAATTGGAACCATCTTCTAATGCAATTTATAACGAAAAGTATATCAATGGTATAAAATCATTGTCTACAGCCAAGTGCTTGTGACTTATTTCGAAAACTAGGTAATGTATTTTAGCCTCCTCTATTGATTACTATAGATAAAATTTATCAGGATTACTGCGATACAGTGAACTTATTAAGACAAGAATGTGTACACTATAGTTCATACTGGGCTAATTTATCAATTTTAAGCGTATGTTAGTTTAAGGTCTAGATGTAATTACTATAAGCACATATAGCCCTTTTTGTAACGTAACGTACTAAATTTAATCGTATATGTCGTTATGTTATTTAGGTGAAAAAAATAAATACCTCTGCAGCTTGCTTGGACTCTAAAAATTGCACATCGTTGACATACTTTATGTCATGCGCCTTCTCGAAAGGCAGGCGGATGTTCACTGTGTAGTAGTCCAAGTACCTGATAGAACAGAAGACCACAAATATCAAATAAATTATACAAACCTGCCATACTTTGAATATAAGAATGTAGAAAGCAATATTGTGTTTCAATACGATGTTTTTTTTTTAACATAACTACATATTTTTTTATTAATAATTTAGATAAACATAATATTCACATGTTAATGTACTCATTATTTGTTAGAAAGAATAGAGTTGGCACTGGCTTTCTCCGTCCGAAAATACACAATTAATACAGAACTCATCTACTTATAGTCTTGCGACTGAATATAGGCATAATATATTTAAAAAAAAATATTAGAATAAAACGTAGAAATAGAAGAAAAAACTTACTTTCTATCTCCTTTGTTTGCCACTAAGTTTACTTGCGTCTTTCCATTCAAATCAAGACCCATATCATCACCATAACTAGCCTTTAGACGATAGTCATCATCTATTTTCAAGTCATCATCGAGGTATGTTCCACTGGCAGTCAGAGAAGCACGTTTGGGGATAAGATTTCCATTGAGTTCAGTCTATAAAATAGAAAAAGGTTTGTTGAAATATATGTTTGATTGCTTCGATAACTATATTTAGTAGAGCTATAGCAATAGATGCAGCTTAGGCTCAGTATTAATAAGGGAAATAAAAATATTCGTCTTTTTATTCTTACCTTAAAGTCATATTTGTATTTGTCTTCGCCTTCTGGAGTGTTTACTAGTGAGAAGGTGTTTGTTAGCTGCTTGCCGTCCTTCAGTTTGAAGTCAACTTGACCTTCATAGTTCACTTTGTTCTTCTCGAAGTTTGAATCTACTACTTTGCCCTTGTAGCTGATTGTGGAAGCTTGTCCACCGCGTTTCGTGGCGTCGGAGAGCACAAACTCAGCGTGACCATTGTATACCTAATTACGAACAAAATTAAACTTTGTTAGAAATAATAGTGGTTTATCGCATTTGAAGATGATAAAAGAAGTCTGCTAATGTTATAAGAAATTTGAATAAACTAAAAGAGCTCCTAATTGATCTCGAATGCATGGAAATATTTGTATGACTGATTAAAGGCTACTGTTAATTTTGAGCCACAACATCAGCTATTCATTACATTATAAAAGTATTGTTGGAATAGGGTATGAGGTATTATAAAATAATTAATTATTTAGTTTTAAACTCTTTTTAAACCTCTTGAATATATATTTTATAGAGTTTATAAAGCAGACTTGTGAACTTACGTCGTCTTTCTCAGCAACATCTCTGTCGACCTTCAAGCTAAGGCAGCGTTCAGTAGGCAGCACCACCTCTACATTGGCGTGCATCTTGCCAGTCGTATCCAAGACACCCTCAGTTCGTACGTTTAATTCAGTATTTTTGCCGTCGTAAACCAGCTTGTTCCTATTACACATTTTAAAAACATTAGTACCTTTTTATTTAGGTCTATTTGTAATGTAAATAAAGTAACATATCTTGAATTTCATGTAAATTATAAATATATAATAGAAAAATAAAATTAAAATATGTTGAAAATTGTAATCGATAAATTTTATTAACGATCAATTAACTGCACACTTCTGGGGGTAATTTCCAATATATCAAATACCTTTGTTTGAAATTAAACTTGTAAAAAAAATAGAACTTGTTTCTCTAGAATTTACTAGTGAACGGATACTCACTTGGTATCAAGATGCTTATCAGTTCTCTTTGTGTTGGTACTGAAGTGGACCTTATCATTGTTGTCCTTCTCGAAGTTGAGGAAAAGGTCAATTTCGGCGTTGTATACTGGGTCCTTTACGACAAATGTCATATCTCCCTTAATCTTGCGTTGTGACTGCAAAAAAAAATTTGAGTTTTGAAGTGGAAAGTTCTTTTGTTACGCTATTTACAAAATTTTGTAGATAGTGAATTATAATGAGTCATCACGTTCAGCTTTGTAACGTTGGTTCGGGTAAAGTAGGCAGAGGGAAGCGTGACGGAGCAAGATATTTTTACTTCAGTAGTGTGGTCAAGCACACACCGTATTTTTAATGCGATATTGTGTCTGCCATTTGAATAAAAGTAAGTATGACGTATTTTTTATTTGTTATTTTCCTTAATTTTAACAAAAGCTGTTTACCTTCTTGAAGTCTATGATAATCATTCCATTGCCTTTCCCATCAGCATCATTCACTTTGAACTGTCCATTTGCAGATACAGCATCTTTTAGAACCAGTTTGAGTTGGCCATTAGGGTTGGCTCCGTAGTTGAACTTTAGAAGATAGTCAACGAATTCGCCTTTAGTGGAGGAGATCTTAGCATGTGATGAATACTGGTTAGCGTTGTGGTTCACTCCAATGTCAAATCTGAAAAATAAATATTACTCATAACACACGTAAAATAACCATTTTCAGTAGAATGGGTAATGTTAATTTAAAATTGAAAACTTACTTGATGTCTTCGCTCTTACCACTGCCAGAGATCTTAAAATGTCCATTTGCTCCTTGAACGATATCATTAGGCTTATTCCTGTGCAGTACAACGCCAGATAGTTCATATTTGCCTACATTTTTAACGTTAATGTAGTTCTCAAAATTGGACTTATCATCAGATAGGCAATCTCTCTTAGAAAAGACTTCCAATCCTTGTTTGTCATAGGATGTAGTCATTTTGAAGCTGTAGTCATCAGGGTGCTTGATCTCCTTCCTCGCCATAATGGTAAGATCGGCCTTTTTGTTCTGATATTTTCCTTCTAATTCCAAATCCAATTTTTTAGGATCCATTTCAGCGTCCACTCTGACTTTAAAACCAATGGGGCAGATTTCAACTGTGAAAGTAAAAATAAATGGTTGAAAAAATACATAAAATGCTGATATAAAAAAAATAACTGTTTCAAAGTGTTTTAAATTTGCGAAACTCACGTTCGTTCTTAGTCAAAATACCGAAGTCCTTCTTATCCCCAGAAGCTGTGTATTGTTTGAATTGCTGGTGCATGGTGACACGATTGACGGGGCTATTGAAATCTGGGCCATATACTAAATCCAGGGAATTGTTGACCTGGAATAAGATATTCTTATTAATAAAAAGGTTAATAATAATATTGAAATATGTCAAGAAGATAATGTCGGACTTCTCAAATATACATTAATAAAGATATTACTTACAACTTCACCGAATAGGAAGTGCCCATCGACCTTAAAGTTGATGTTGTTATTCAAAGTATTCTGGAATTCCAATAGAAGAGTATCAGAGGAAATTGTACCACGAAGCAGCACATTATGTTCACCCTTCTTAGCCTTAAGATCCATGTTGATTCCGTTTCGGAGATTAGTCACTTCACCGTTAAGTTCAACAATTTCATTCGTGTTCTTACTTTTGATCTTAAGTCCGTTAATTTTGTATACTTCTCGTGATGGGTCTGGTCGTTCTCTTATTATCTCTCCACTTATTTCTAATTTTTGTGGACCATTCTCATCTGGTAAATTTAGTTGGTATTCAATAACAGGTTTCAGTACACTGCGTCTATCGTCTCCATGAACCATAAATCCAGCTTTTCCATAGTATTCGCTGGCATCGTGTTTAGCCTTTAGTACGATGGACATATCGTTTGGTTTTTTATACAGGCCAGCCTGGGTGTGAATCACCTTTATTGGAGAGTCGAATTCTAGTTTGGCAGATAATTCAGTGGCACAGTGAACAAATTCACCAGATAGCTGAGTGCGTCGAGTTTGCGAGCCTAGAAAAAAAATTTGATTAGCATACACTAGTACCTGTCGTCAGACCTTATTCATCCTTCTGCTGGGATGTGGGTCTCCTTTCAATTGAAGAAGTTTAGAGCTTCTAAGAGAATTGTACGTATGTATAAATGCTGTAATACGAATAAACTATCTATCTATCTATCTTACTCCACGACGCTGCTCAAATGAGGGTTGGCGAAGGTCAGTGTTTTCAAGCCGCCTAAAGGTCACTGACTTGGCTTAACGACTGTCATTTATAATGACAACAACGGGGAGCGACGGCTTAACTAATAAACGCATCCATGGACAGGCTACGGTCGACGTTGCTTAACTTGCGTGTTCTATTAGAATGACACATGTAACGACGCCACCGAGTTTGTCATTACACTAGAATTAGCTATACAAATAGTACATACATCATTAATTTTAATTAAAAAAAGAAAACAAAAATACCATCAGCCTCAAATAGAAGTGTAAATCCTGATCTGTCAGCGTCATGGTTGTAAACACCCTTGACATGGTATCCTTTCAAGTCACTCTTTTCCAAACGCAGCTTCACAGATGATGGTCCAGTAAGAGGGTAGCGAGCGACGAACTTTGACATGGATGCCTGGGCTTCCTCACCTGTGATTTAAAAAAAAATGTGTTTAAAACAATTGATTGCTTATTGCATAAAAAGAGTGTTAGTTTCGTTAAACTTTTTATTGTCGAAGTAAGTTCTATTTAACTAGCGCCTGAGGTGATTCTAGGCGTAGCTATTTTAACACTTGCAATATGAAATACTGATCGAGCTCCGCCGCCACCGCTGCCAACGCAGCAACTCCTTCGTTTCTGGTAACCTTATTCCCTTGAAGAAACACAACAACCCTTAAGGGAATTGTTATTTGGCTGCGGAATTCTGTGAGGTGGATGTACTCCCCCAGTCGGGCAGCTTACATATTATATAGACTGTATCTTATATCTCTTTTGCTAGAGCCTTTTTCGCTAGTCGGCAGCATGCAGGTGAGATTGGCGTTGGCTCTAAAGATCGTGGTGAGCCAAATACATCCCAATTTAGTTTAATAATTAAAATTTGTGGCTATTAGGAGACTTACCAGAAACAACGAAAGGCACAGACACTTCGCCGCAAAGAGTAAGTCCAATTACACCAGCAAGTTGATCAAAGCAGCCGGCGTATTCACTCTTTTTCGTGTCAATCTTCAATGGAGTAATTTTTTCTTTTTGCCCTTTCTCAGCGGTAAAGAATACAAGATCATTGGATGCGGTCAAAATTTCCTGTTTGTCAATTGGAAGTCCAAATTGAAGATCAAATCCGCGACCACCTTCAATAACTTTAGCGATAACATGTCCTCCAGTAGATGAATGTAGATTTGTGACAACCTTAAGACCAGTTGCTAAAGAGTTAGCATCAACCAGGAATAAGCCAGAAAGTTCAATATCTGTGCTTGGGACAAGCTTGACGTCTAATTTGGCATTTTCAGGGCTGCGCATGATTTGGCGGATATCGATATTTGTGGCGACATCTACGCGAGCTGTGGCGGCTCCAACAAGGTCCAGTTTCAAAGGAAGACCGGTAGACGTTGGGTATGCAAGTTCCAGATCGAGGAATAGCAGATGAGCGCGAACTTCTTGCTGTAATAGGAAATTTAAAGAGTTAATATCGTAGAAGTGATAGGATCCTATTGTTGCACATAATTATTATTTTCATAATTAATATGATACTCATTTAACAAATAAGTAACGTAAATCTTGAAGGAAAATTTAAGTAATATCAATATTAAGTATTTATAAAAGTGGA
The DNA here is from genome assembly GCA_937001555.2 of Hypsopygia costalis. Lineage (NCBI taxonomy): Eukaryota > Metazoa > Arthropoda > Insecta > Lepidoptera > Pyralidae > Hypsopygia > Hypsopygia costalis. Next base: position 1,417,907 of record OW443351.2, on the reverse strand, counting down.
TATTGATAATTTGATTTAAATTCTAATCATTGCAATTTACCTGGAAATGCTTAATCTGGTTCATGCCATTGTTCATGAACTTCATGAACTCATCGAGAATCTTGTTGAAGTTTAAGCCCTTATCGTCACCGAGAGATAGAAATACGGCATCAGTTCCGAACAGCTTCATGTACAGGTCCAGGTCCAGTTCGTTGTTATAAGGAGTAGATTCGGCTTTGAGCTAAAGAACAAAATACAATCAAAATAACTAAATTGTAAATAATTTGCAATAAAGTTTACATTTTTAATACAATATTGGTTTTTCGGATTTTGAGCAGAAGCCCATATTTACCAGTAGGCCAGCATAGGTCTTATAAATTATAATAGTGATACAGATTTCAGTTATGCTTAAGCAACTACTTACGTGCTTATCAAAGTTATCGACTTCGCTCTTGATTGACCGGCGGCCTCTATTCAAACCATCCTCCACCTTCTTCTTGGATTCTTCGTAACGTTGTTTGATGTTGTCATAGATGGATTGAGGATCTTCAGTGCGGAGGAAACTCTTGGGTCCGAGGAAATGTTCTAATACGCGGTCAAGGTTTCCTTGACGACCACCGATCTGAGTATGAAATTGGTTTCGCATTAAAATTATCACTAGATTTTAATAAAATTTTAATAAAGCGACATGGCGCAATTTGGCATGATTTAGAGATAAAGATTATGCACTTACAAATATGCAATATAGACAATACTGTTCTATTTATGTTATTAAGTACTTAGGTACATAGGTAAGGGCAACATCATTGAATAGGTATATGATTTTTTGATGATGTTTTGATGCTATTATTCCTTTAATTTTTGTATACTTAATATGTTTTTCTTGTACGTGTGTAATTTGAAGTACATCTATCTGTCTAGCAAAGGGTCAAAATTAAAAATATATTGAAATTACCTCAAGAACGTTGAAGTTATGACCAAAAAGCTCAGCAGTCATGTTAAGGCTGGCAGACCTTGGCAGGAATGAATCTTGGGAATAGATGACGGTTTCTTCAAAATTACCACCAGCGCCTAAAGCATCAATGTTGTAGGAAAGTTCACGGTAGAACGAATATTTCCTGAAAAGTTAAAATTTTGTTATACATATCAGAGATTTTGGAAATTTCTATTTAATGATGATATATCATATATCATTAGGAAAACTATTAGATTGTACCAATCATCGATTACTTTATAGAACAATGAAATATGATGTAAAAATCAAGGTTGTAGAAATAAGCAAGACAATAAACTTCTATCTCTTAGTCTCAGTAATAACATCAAAAAACTAACCTGTCATCCACGTTGAACTTGTTGGGCGTGCCGATGAGGCCATAGTGTTGACGAGCATGACGGCGGTCGGGGTTGGCAGAAGACCGGATAGCGCGTAGAGATGAAGTGATAAAACGTCCAACTGTGAACAAAGTTTATATTTTCTGGTTAAGTTAATTAAAAAGGATCATTCCATATCGTGTGTATGGCACTGAATTCCTCCTAAACGGCTGGACAGATTTGAATGTTTTTTTTTGTATGCGTTTGTGTGACGCCCTGGATGGTTTATATTTACAAATCAGCCTGGCAGATATATAATATATAATAGATGTAACTAGCGACGGACCGCTAGTTTATTATATAATTCTACTACTTTGATACAGTATTTTAAATAGATAAGATTAGATAATTTGAAAAGGCCAGAGAATGACCCAAAGAAGACTTTACGAATGATCCGATCAGATTACTAGATACAAAACAAAACTGGACTTATTCGAAACTTTTGTGAACATACCTTGGTGCACAGGCTCAGTATCGAGCAGATTCTTAATTTCATTGGCTGATTGTCCACAGGGGCATTCAATGACGGCGAGATAAGCCTTGATCCGGATTTCAGAATCTAAATTACGGTTTTTCATTAAATCGAGGGCGGTTCTCTTCAACTGCAAAAGAAAATATATTGTAAATCAAATAGAATGTTGCATTTGAAGCCGTATCTCGAGTTAGCAGTTTTTCATTGCAACTGAAGAGGATTATGATGAGCAGTTGTATAAAAAAACCATAAAAGGATAAATCTAAATTCCTTACCTTTGAAGTGCAAGGATCAGCATGGAATGCTTCAAGAGCTGCTACTCTGACCCTGGGCTTGACGCTGTTGTCATTGGCACAACGGACCAATTTCTCTACTAAGCTGTCCTCCAAGTGACGGATATTGCGGATACCTTTCAGCACAGCTACCACCTGATAGTAAGAGGTCGTTTAGTTTTAAAGTTGTTTGGTTTGTTTTGCTTGTAAACGCAATGGGCCTATGAAACTCGTATAAGATCAGAATCTATAAATCAATAGTCTAATCTATAAAAAATAAAAGAAAATAAAATTGCAAGTAATGGCAATAATATTGCTTGATAATCTATTAAATTTATTAACAGAATTAGATCCCAGATTCCCAAAGTAATATCGATTCACAGAAATGGTTTCAATTATTATGTTTTTAAAAAGTTCATTCATTTTTAAACAGCATGTGATGGTTTAGGTAATATGATAGTAGTACAAGTTATCGAGAAAAATTCCTAATTTGATATGAAAGATAATGATAATCTCGAGAACTTACCGTGTCTTCATCGACCTTGGTTTTAGGTTTGCAGTTCTGTAGTTTGGCTCCAAATTTCTGACTGAGCGCGACGACACCTTCAGCTTGGTCTACGTGACAATTGTGTTCACGACAATAGGCACCTGCTAAAGCTCCAACACCAAGGTAAAGCTCCTTAGGGATGTGAGGGGTGTCTAATAATCCCTGGAACATGGTGTTTTAATTAATATGTGTATTAAAGGTGCGTATTAATATACTGTATTGCAAATATAGAACTAAGAAGTGCTATATTTAGAAGTGTGAAAAGGTAAGATTATTTTTGCTGATAATTTTTTCCAGCCAATTTTTTAAAGGAACCTATAGATAACTTACAGTTGCCGCCTTGATAGCTTCACTGTTGACATGTCTAGCGTTTCCGAGGGACAGGTAGACTAATTGTTGCTCGATTTGGGACAACTCCTTGCTCTTCAGGATATTAATAGAGACTTCTACGCTGTAACCGGTACCGGCGCGGAGCAGGCCATCCAGGAACACACGCCTGTGAAACAAAAAGAGAAGTTAAAAAAATGTATAGGTACTAAAGATTTTAAACAAACTGGTATGAGTACCGTTATTTTTATTATAAGTATACGTGAATTTGGAATTTGCTCTAAATCCGTTCGATTGAAGAGAGACCAGTATCCCAACAGTGTGATGAATATGGGTTGATGCATAGCGTACGTGAATAAGTGTACATTTTCGAAAAAATATTAATCTTGAATCAGAGAGAGAGAGAGAGAGAAAGCAACTCCGCCTCTAAAGATTAAGTTTTCAGAATAGCTCTAAAGACTTTTGGTTATATTATATCTCGTACACTTACTTTTCCAATTGGTTTCCTTTAACTTGACTGTAGACTTTCATCAAGTCTTCCTTGTTAGTGTTACGTAAAACCTGAAAATGTACAAAAGTTGTATTTCAACACTCCTAAATTAATGAGTTATTTAAAGCTGTTAGATCTCAAAGCTTGGATGTTTTTAGGTAAGTATTGTCATGTTACATACCCTGACAAACTGAGCGAAGAGTCCAGCAGATTTTGAGTTAGCTTCAGTGGTAAGTTGCTTAGCGGTTTCCTTGACCATAGCGACTGCGGCTTGCGCATTGCCATCTTGAGCAGCGCCATGAGGGTTCTCGAAGATGATGGAACGAGGACGAGTGCATGCGCCTAGAGAAATCATATGAGTAAATTTAGTGGTCTTGAAACTGTATGGAAGCCAAAATAACAGTTTAATTAATCAAATTTAGATAGTTATAAAGTTGATAAGTGAAGTAATTTGAAACATCATAGGCTACCCATGATAACTAAAATGTCTTTGTTCTAAATTAATTAAGTAGATATTAAAAAAATGTCATCTCTGTCATTTATAAAAGCCGCTTGTCAGATTTGATTTAAATTGTAGGTACGACACAAACGTATGTCAAAAGGATGCAAGTATCGTAATCAAAAATATAAAAATGTTTGTTTAAAACTGAGTTATTATACCATTTTTATTAGTTTTACATCCTAGTGTCACAGCGAAGACTAATCAGTCTATGATTGTTAATAACGAAACGTAACATATGTCTTTTTGAAACGACAGGGAAAATGTACTCGATGTAGAGAGATGTATGTGACGATGATATTTTTCTCCTCCAAATTTAACCCTCAGGCTGAGAATGACAACTTCCATAAAATGTCTATTGCAAAATAGATAATTTTCGAAAATGAAAAATTCCGAAAATGACATCTCGGTAAGGGGACCCTCAGGCTGAGAACTGGCTTTGAGATACTTTTAGGACGAGTTTGGTATGTTTTGAGATGATTTTGGAATGTTGGATAATTTGGAATTGGTTTTGAGACGGTTTCGTTCTCAGCCTAAGTATTTGTATCGACTATAATTCCTACTATATTTCTATCAGATATTCCTCCGTCTTCAAGTCGGTTGACTCTTGTCATTATCCATCATATCTTTAATAACCATAAATCATACTGTATCCTTTTAATCCACTCCTCTTCCCACCTTGCTTTTGTCAACCAGGAGTTGAGGATCTTTAGAAAAGCTGAAAGCAGATATCAAAGAGATGATGACAAACTTACCAGTTGCAGCACCACTAGCTTTTCCAGTTAGGGTTAGCTTGGTGTAGACCTTAGCCCTCGCGCCATTCTCACCAACAGAGAAAGGCTTGTACAGATACTCTTCTGTGGCTGCAACTTTTTCGGGTACTCCATTGTTAACTTTGGACTCTACGTTCAAGGAAGACTGTAGGACTTGCGAGTTCTTGATTTCCTGATAAAAGGATTAATTTTGTTAGAATATAGGTATATTATTTTAAATTAATTATTATAGTTATAAGAAATAGCAGCAAAAATGTTGCTAGTGCTTTTTATTTTCGTTACAGAATAAGGAACGTATTAAATTTTCTCTTATTTACTACAGTTGATACAGATGTCACTATCAATGTATTGAGGATTTTTTTATATGGTTTCATTGAACATTTATTGAACGGGGAGCTGGTTAGGGTCGTTGTATGTGTCGGTCTAACCGGATACGCAAGTTAAGCAACGACGTCTGTAGTCTACCTATTGATGGGTGTATTTATCTTGAGTTTCTCCGTGCTCCGCAGGACACACTAAGTAGTCGGTACCAGCTTTGTTATTAATTACATGATAATTATGCTTAGTTAGATGCTAGTCCAAGTCAGTGTCATTTGGGCGGCTTGAAAACACGGGCCTCTGCTAGCCCGCAGTTGAGCAGCGAGATGGAGAACGATTCAAAAGGCCTTCGATTGAAACCAAGACGCGTATTCCATCAGTGGGATGAATATGGGTTAATGTGGAGGATAGTAAACTTCGAAACAAATTTGATTCCTAATTAGCATAGGCATCGCCATAGTTTTCAATTTTTTAAGTAAAACTTCTTTACGCCCGCCTGACTTGGGGAGTAAGCGCCACGAGAGCGTTTCAAAAAGTGTGATCGGGCGAGGCGAATGGAAGCTGAGAGCAAGATATAAGTTAGCAGAGCTAAAGAAGTTATGAAATCATAATCATGATACTTACAGCAGTAGGGTTGTAGATAGCGGTAACCAAGTCATTCTTGCCCTGTTCGCGGTGAGCACAGCGGGATAGGTCTCTGTTGCGGTGGACTAGTAAGGAAGCGCCTTCTTGTGACGAGAACGCTTCAGTTGGACATGCCCCGAAGATATCAGTCTGGGAAAAAACATAAAATGTAAACAAAAATAAGTCAACAAAAAGCATTTTTTCCAACAAGCTTTTATAAGTTATTTATAAATAAATTACTAAAAAGTTTAATGAAGCCCTTACTTTCCATATACATACAATACGACTGTAAAAGCAGTAAAGTGGAATATATAAATTGCAATTCTGTGCGCTATATTGGATTATAATACCTCTATAAAGAAGACTCAATGCTAAGAGCATTCTCTACCAGTCAACCTTTGGGATAATCAGATATATATGAATGCGAGTTCCAAGTTAATATAAAAAAACACAATATAAAAATAAATACAATAATATCATGTACAGAAGTTACAAAAGAAAACTAGGACGATGACGATTAGTGTCTGGACAAATTATTCAGCAAATGTGCTTAAACATACTTTTTGAAAATGAACTTACTGGAGGCCTCTTTTATGGATTCAGGTAACGTGGGTAAGTTCGTGTCAATGAACATTGCCAAGTGACTATATTTTGTTTGCAAGATTTGATTATTATACACCGCGGTAACGCATAATGTAAAAATAATTATTAGCAAAAGATTCCTATGAATGCATAATTTATTATTGTACATGACCTTTGACACCTTTTCCTTTCATTTATCGAAATATACATAAGGTAAGATTTCACTCTAAGAGCTATAAGAACGTCAAGCTTTTGTAATGTTCTTTCACCCTACGAAACATATGCTTCAATCAGATTGCAAGTGTCCTGTCTGTTGTGCTGAAGATGAAGGCACTAAGTCACTTAATGGTACTTACTTCAACGGAAGGTTTAGTCTCCGTCTGCAGCAGAGAAATTATAGCCCTCTTGATGTTGAGCGAGCGTCGTGAATCAGTTTCCTCGGTACAGATCTCTGGGCCGACTTTACCATCTTGAATGGTAAACCGGACCGGCTTCTCTATACCCTCTGGGCATGGGTATTTCTGGAAAATGAAAATATAAACATCATCACCTGCCAGTGCTGGATTACAACTCTATATATTAGAAGCGTCAATAGGCAACCAATTCGCATCAGAAGTACGCTTGTCTGCATCAGAGGTGATATAAAGAAACAGTGGTTAACAAAATGACTAAATTGCTCGAACACTCCAACGATGGAATAGAAGCTAAAATTCATAGGTCTTCCTGGACATATTACACAGCGCCATCTAGTCCCAAACTAAGCAAAGCTTGTACTATGGGCACTAGATCACTAATATTATACTTAAATACATTTTTTTTTGTAAATGCATGCATATAATACATAGAAAACATCTGAGTGAGCATGTTCATTCACACTTATATTTGCCTTGAGCGGGGATTGAACCCACGACCCCGGAGTCAAAGTGGGCGTTGCTAGCCATTCGACCACCTGGCTCGTCATATCATAAGCTATGGTAATAAAGTACATCATATATTACCTGACGAATTAGAATTAATTAAAATTATAACATTTTGAGTTTTCAGCAACTAACCTTCCCATCGGGCCCAGAAATGGCCAGATTCTGAACAACCAGCTCATTCACGCAGTTTCCAACGGAAGTCACCGAAGCTTGACCGAGGAGTTTTACGCCGGTTTCCTGCTTGTCTGCTCCGGTGAGGTAGATAGAGACGGTGCCTTCGACTCCATAATTGTACTTGTGTCCATTTAGAAAAGTCTGACCCTGGGGAGCTATATAAAGAAATAAATACAATTATTGGTATAATTAGTCTTTGTTCAGCAACTATAACTGAAGTTTTTAATGAACAAAGTAAAAAGTTATTAAATTAAAAGGCTTATTGAATAAACGTAACACTCTGATATAGTAAATAAGATATTTATTTGTATGATTATTGCAATTAAAAAGTAAATCTTCCTTCTAAGGTTAAAAACAGCATAAAAGAAAGATGATAAACAAACTGCAGCATTAGCCGTAAGAAAGGAATAAACTAGTTGTCAATTAATTAGAAAATACAAGGAAGTAATTAACAATATTATAACTGTACATAATTATTATCACTGGGTACTAATATAACAATAACAAGAAGAATAAACACAAAGAGTCATACTCACATCCTTTACATCCTATCGAACATTTATCTGTAACAAACAAAGTAATTTATGTCAATTAGTTAAGTCAATAATTACATAAAATTAATCACATGATAAACAACAAAATACCACCCGCAGATACCGATAATGACCCTTTATATGTTATTGTCAATATATATTATGATATTATGTCCTGGAATAAGCGTGGAAATGTTTATAAAGATACTGAGGTACTTTATTATGATCGAACATGTGAAAATTGTGCTTAAGAAGGCGCGTTACGCCGTCGGCCCCGTTTGGTGGTTTAGATGACAGTCGTTAAATCAGTCAGTGGCCTTTAGGCTGCCTGAAAACAATGGCCAATCCGTAGTTGGGCGTATGTCCTAAACTCCCTACGATGAGGGGAGACATGTATCCCAGCACTGGGATGAATAAGAGTTAACAACATGACACATATGAAAATTTAAAGAAATCGGCTGGAAGCAACTGGATGCGGAAAGCGGAAGATCGCATTATGTAGGAAAGCATTGGGGAAGGCCTATATACATTGGGTAGATACAGGCTGATAATGATGATGATGATGTAAAATGTAACCTGCACAAATCAATTACTATTTAGATTAAAACTTTCAAGTTCTTTTCTATATTTGATGCAGTGTTATTAAATATTCTTAGATAGTTTGAACATCAATCAATGAAAAAAAAATTCATGTTTATTGTATACAATTCTCTTTTTTGTATACATTTTTATTGCTAAAAATTTCACTAAAATCCAGAAATAAGCTGCAGATTTTAATTGACTTTAAATAAAACAGATTGAAGTTTTTCTTAAATCCTTTTTAACCATTATCTTTTGTCAGATTTTATTTGTTAGTTATATTGTCAATTCCATTAACATCTAGATATATTTACAGATCTAATGAATCATTACTAGAATTTTCCTAGATCAAGACTTCACTACTAATAATGTTATCAGCGAGTTCAAGATCGTCAGTAGAGGGTGAAGGGGTTACAGTAACAAAGTTAGGATCCGGATCTGTGTCGGGTCAAACGTTTCCAACTATCAAGCGGATCTGCCAATTGTATGAATCAGCTATTATGTAATACTAGCTGTTATCCGCGGCTTTGTTCGCGTCGTCATTGTTTTAATATTTTGACGTGAATATATATTTAAAAAAGTTAAATTTTGCAGAAAAGTACATACATTTTTCTTGCTTTTTACACCATGGATATAATTCTCGTGACATTCTCTCTCGTCATCACCATATATGAGAGATACTGTGTTAACAGGAGGGTGCCAGAGGAGGCGTTGGCTATGGTAATAAATTTATATCAGGCAGGCCTTTATGTTAGTCAGGTGACACGGTTTTATAATGATAAAATAATCATCTATTTCATAATATTAAATTTATCCATTTGGACATATTTTTCATTTTTTAAGTTGTTGGACTCGCAAAACTAAAAAAAAATATCGTTATCTGTTGTTCAGTGTTTGTATACATAGATATGTCGAATTGTCGAGTAATATTGACTGACTTTCGAACTGATGGTAGGTTGAATAGGGCCAAGATGAGATCTATAATTCCTTTGAGCAGTGGAATTAAACCATGAGGTGAAACTTGGAAACTTCTTGCCCCCCCCCCCCCCCCCCCAAAAGGCTAAGACAAAAGATGAGTAGATGAAAAGAATGGTAATTCTGATTCTGATAGAGATATGATGGATGATGAAGAAGGTTAAATTACATAAAGAAGAAAGGTATATTCATGATAACATATGATTGTTAGTAGAATATTACATAATCATTGGCATAATATATATAGTCCTAATGATGACGATAGGAATAAAAACGGCCTACTTAAAAGTAAAAAAAGAGGTACTGACGCGTAAATCAACATATCCGTCTTTCTTATATCTTTAACTAAGGACATGCAATCCATCAATATGATACAAATATCAAAGAAAGCGTAGTCATCAATCAATCCCATACAAATTGGATGATCACAATTTCTTTCCCATCTCGTTACCACGTGACCTCCCAGTGGGACAAGCGCAATTACCCAATTTATGTACGGACCCCCCTGGTCCCTTCGACTGGCCGGGTTTGGCGACCTCACAATGTACTGAACTAGAATTTTCGAACAGTTTCAAGTTTACCCTATAGGCTTGACAATCTACGAGTACGTTTATATCTAGACCATTTTTGTGTTATTGTTCTAGCTTTCGCTTGTAATTTTGTTCGTAGGTATCCCATCATTATCATCAACATCAAAAATGACAAGTTTCCACGACAAGACTTTTGTTTTTCTATTGAGAAGATTTACTCGCAATTTTTTTTTAAACTTACTCGGGGTAAATTGCTAGGAATTTTACAGCTGTAACTTATTTTAGCAATAAGTTAGTTATATATTATTAACTATATAATATTTGGAAGCGATTACTTTGTTTTTAAATCTATTATTAGCTCTGGCTGTGATAAAGTATTGGTATGTGTGTTTGGCAAGTGGAAGATTAAACTAGGTCATTATAACAATTTGATCACATTTATTTATTTCGTTTCAGCTAGAATAAAAAAGATACTATATTCATGTGTATTTCTGTGTTTAAATTCATCCAGAACAAACGACATTGATATCATTAGATGATCAGTCAATTATACTGCATCGACACAGATAGACGGACTACATCCTGTATGTACGGATGTGATGGTTAGTGGTCACAAATTAGTCCATCTAGATCCGTTTTCTGATGAATAATCAGCTGCTTTGTCTTAGAAAACTACATTTTGGTTTCGACTGTTTTGTTCAATACTTATAATGGTGGAGATCTAGTGACCAATCTACGGTCCGATAAAATGATAATAATATTCTGTGTTCAAAAATTTACAGAAAATTTGACTTACACCATGTGAAGGTGTATTTAGACTTTCGTAAAATTACTCATGAATCAATTTACTATGTAATTTAAATTGACGCCCAGCTTTTCACTAATTTTATTTCATTGAATCGTGTAATAAGCTTGTCAAATAAAGCAGTAGCAATAGATGTATTACATTAACTAATCGTCTATAAGCAATCAATGTTACTTATGTAAGAAATCTTTTGTAAAAAAAGTAGTCTAATTTTTGAGTTGTGTTAAATTTAATGTTTAAATATACCCTATTATGAAAATCTCTTTATTTTTTTAATTTTTTATTGTGTGAGATCTTTTGCGATAAAACATTCCTTCTCTATTCAATCTTTAGACAATTTTTTTGACCGTCACGTTATTGATTGACACAGATTGTCTTAAAAAAAAAAAAGAATAAGCTTTAGACCACACGACTGAAGTAAAACTATTTTAGCTTAGTAGAGTAGGGATATTAGTAAATATCCCCCGTCTCAACTTCCGTTCGCCTCGCCCGCTCACACTTTTCGTAACGCTCTCGTCACGCATTTACCAGCTTACGAGTATTCCCCAAATCAAAAAGTTTTACTTCAAAAATAATGCTTCTAACTTTTGTCAGGACCTCATTTGCTAATCACAATGGAAAAATATTTGACGGAATTTTACTTTACACTAGTCTGATTGATACTCACACAAATAACAATTGTATTAAGCAAATACAAGCGCTGATACTGCGGGGTCGAAGTTTATGATAGGACATAGAGTTATTGTTATCACGACGTCGAGTTATCAGCGGGTTCATTAACTATTACGTTCATTACTGGTCATTGTCAAGGCGATATAGTTTTGCATCAAGTCTTTAAATTTTATCTTCAAACTTGCTGTGCCCGCGACTTCGTCTGCGCGGAATAGTTATTTATTCAGTATTAATAAAAATAAATAAAATTTCTAAAATAAAAGTAGCCTAAGTTACTCTACATTATATCAGCTATGTGCCAGTGAAAGACCCGTCCTAATCGGTCCAACCGTTTCAGAGATTTGCCGGAACAAACAGACAGACAGACAGACAAAAATTGTAAACAATGTTATTTCAGTATGTACCGTGTATACATTCATGTACATTTTATTTTTATTTATCTCTATAGATATATTAAAACGCGCTCGGTGCTCGAATGGCTAGCAATGGCACTTTGATTAAGAGGTCGCGGTTTCGATCCCAGCACAAGACAAATATTTGTTTGCATGAACATGTCTGTTTGTCTTAGCTGGGTATTTTCTATATATTATATGTGTGTGTTTACAATAACAAAATATATTTAATATATCTTGTATCTCCGCCAACTTGCAGTTGAGCGGCATGGTGGAGTATGCTATAAACCTCTTCAATTGAGGGGAGACCCGTATCTCAGCAGGGGGATGAGTAAGGGTTGACGACGGCCAGCCCCCTTACCACCAACCCTTATTGCGATTCAATAACTGAATAGAATGCTTATTCATACCAATGAAAAAGCGACGTTATGAAATATTATGAAATATCATAGTCGCTTATTCATTTTTTTTTTTTTTATACTACGTCGGGCGGCAGACAAGCGTACGGCCCGCCCGATGTGAAGCGGTTACCGTAGCCATATGAACGCTCGCAACATAAAGCATCGCTCGCGCGCCACCACCCCCGCCGCCAACGCAGCATCTCCTTCCCTTCCGGTGACCCCACTCACTCGCAGGAACACAACAATCCTCAAGGGAATTGTTATTTGGCTGCGGTATTCTGTGAGGTGGAGGTACATTCCCCAGTCGGGTAGCTTACAATTACGCTCCCTACCTCCCTTTTCGCCAGAGCTTCGTTTGTCAGTCAGCAGGGTGCACCGCGTGCAGGTGAAGTCGGCTTTGGTTCAAAGATGTTGATAAACCACTTACACCCCAACATTGGTATGAATAAGCATTCTATTCAGTTATTGAATCGCAATAAGAGTTGGTGGTAACGGGGCAGGTATCTAGTACCTGTAGTACAAGCTTTGCTTAGTTTGGGACTAGATGGCAGTGTCTCATTTGTCCAGGAATATTCATTTTCTGATTTATCTCTCTTCATTTTGATGGTTTTTTTTAATAAAGAGATGGATAGGTGGTTCCATACGTATTCCAGTCTGGATCATAAACTAGTATTACATTACAATAATAAAGAAGCATATGCAAGACGATCTTTTCAGTGAATTTGCAACCGAATACCTAAATGTCTCGTGGCGATACTTAAGTACATTTCATATTATATGTACTCGTATATATGACGATCCCGGTGGTCGAATGGCTGGCAATGGAACCCGCGACCTCGGTTATTGTTTGTAGAATCTATTGTTTGTAGAACATGTCGACGGTCCCTACGTATAAAGCGACATGTCAAAAATGGCAATTTTTTTTTTATTGCATAAATTGCTATAGATTGCCCGTAAAAAACATTTTATTTTTTTATTTTATTGATTGTATATAATTAAAAAACCGGACAAGTGCGAGTCGGACTCGCCCACCGAGGGTTCCGTAGGTACGTAATATCATTATTAATTTGATATTTTTCATTATAAATAAGAAATAATGCGTCGGAAAAAATAAATAAAATATATTTTGCAATGTGTACATCAAGCCCTTTCATATGATACCCCATTTGAACTAGTAGTTTCAATTTGAAATTTCGACACCCTATAAAAAATATAGACCTCCTATTTTTTAAGATCTATTTACAAATGTATAGTTTTGAGATTTATTCCTGTACTTGTAGTCTATAACGATGTTACTTGCCAAATTTCATAGTTCTAGGTCAACGGGAAGTACCCTATAGGTTTTGATTCCCTTGAGTGTGTCTCGAAATATGCGTTTTTTGCTGAATAAACGGCCGTAACTTTTTTCTACGTAAACTTAGCAGTTTGATTATTTTACAACTTCATGGGACCGTAGACCTGAGTATACAGTTCAAATTTCAGCTTGATACCTCCACTCATTCTCGACATAGAAATTCTTGACAGACAGACAGACAGACAGACGGACAACAAAGTGATCTTATAAGGTTCCGTTTTTCCTTTTGAGGTACGGAACCCTAAAAAGTAAGAAATTAACTCATTTGTCCAATAATAATATTCTTTAATATCGTAGTATAAACAGACATGTCTGAAATGACATGTCGCTTTATACGTAGGGACCGTCGATGTCTGTTTTTTTTTGGCCTGGGTGTTTTCTATGTATTACTTGCTGACCCGGCTAACGTTGTTTCGCCATGAAAAATAGATAAGAACCTATTCTCAGACCTACTGAATATACATATATAATTTCATCAAAATCGGTCAAGCCGTTTCGGAGGAGTGTGGTAACTAACATTGTGACACGAGATTTTTATATAATATTAAGATAAGTATGTATTTACAAAAAAAAAAAAAACGTATTTAAGTACATTTATCAGTTGTCTAGTACCCATAGTACAAGCTTTGCGCTTAATTTGGGACTAGATGGCGCTGTGTAAATTGGCCAGAAATGCTTATTTATTTATTTTATTTATATAAAATAACAAGAGATCTTAAATTATACCTACTTTCAAACATGAACCTTGTATAGGACACAGAATATAAAGGCCAATTATCTACTCTATATATATATATCTATATATATATATATATATATATATATATATATATATATATATATATATCCCTATTTCCCTTGGTCACGGCCTCATGGCATCACGCGTGAACGGCTGGGCCGATTTTGCTATTTCTTTTAATGTTGTAAGTATTTGTTATTGTCAAGAGAAGGTTCTTATAAAAAAAATAAATAAGAAAGTTGCTAGGAAAATTAGAAAATTTAAGAAAACTGATTTCATTATGCATGGAAAGATTGCAGGCAAATGCAGCGTGGGAAGAAGGCGAACTCGTGGCTTAAAAACCTACGGGACCGTACCTCCTCCTTATTCAGAACAGCAGCATCAAAAGTCAGAATTGCTGTGATGTTGTCCAACCTCCGATAGGAGAGTAACCGGAAGAAGAAGAAGAAGAAAACTGAACGACAATATTAACTTTTCTATTGTAACTTTATGTCGGTTGACAGAACTGTCGGTCATATGACACGTGCGCGAAACCAATTCGAATGCAATGTTCATTGTTAAAAAGGCAGAACGACGTTTATTGGGTCAGCTAGCCGTGTGGTTTCCGGCAGACTAGAATAGAATCACTCCATCTCTTCCCGTGGATGTCGTACAAGGCGACTAAGGGAAATACATTATCAAACATCGATCAGGCCTCCCCAACCCGTTTGGCCAGCGTGGGGAGTGTAGGCCAAATCCTCCATCTGTCTGGGACAGTCGAGAGAGGGTCGTGCTCCTGCAGTGGAGACTAAAATGACTTGATGATGATGATGATACGTCTTTATACAACATTTTAAACATAAAATACCTACTGGTAATGACAGTGAGTAAGATAACTACAATATCTCAGGTCAAAGTTGTTCCACTATCATTGTTTATTGCAAATTGTCATGATATCGTCAGTTAGCGACAGGAGTGTCTCTCTCACACTTCAACTCGAGTTGAAAAGGAAAATGCCTTCCATATAACCTTTTGAGATAAATTTATTTTTAACGTAAGTTTTTTATGCGGACAAAGAGTTCATTTAAATGAAGAAAGATGTGTCACGTAGTAATTTATATGTTAAGTGAAATAATTATTTTTAATCAGATGTCGAACAGCGAGGCTATAAGTTCAATAGGCTATTTGACAATGTTCAAAAATTGAATAAATAATTTATCAATATAGTAAAATACGCAAAACTATAAAGATCTGCAGATTTTTATTCTAATATCTTCCGTCCAACTTATTTTAGGGTCGATCAATTTGGCGGGTCCATTTTAAAAGTATGAAATTATTAAAAAACTAGCTGTGCCCGCGACTTTGTCCGCTTGGTTGTGGGTGAGAATGTGGATGTGAATATCGATGTGGTCACGGATGTGGATATGTATAAAAATTACAACAACGCTTCTCTGTACACGACATTAGATATATTACCGTCGATGATCAAAGCATATAAATTTCTGGGATCGCTCACGCGCGATAAAGCCGCATAAAGCTGACCGTGCGAAAAACAGCTAACAATTAAATCCACACTCGCAGCTTTCTGCGTTTGTCTTTGAGCTTTGTTAATGGTCATGGCATGGCATAGGTTTACTTGAAATTGGACCCGTTTGAAAGTAAAGCACACAGATTTATTACTAAGTCACTTGATATATTTTTTGCGCCAATTGTGGGCACCCATCCTAGTTGGAACCACGACAGGGGTTGATTAACTTGCGTTAGTGCTACGATCTCTAAGCATCTCTATCATTGTATTATTTACTTTAACGATGATAACATAATACCTTTATAAAGTTTCAGTCAATTCAACCGAAAAGTTTCAGTCAATTCAACGAATTAGTTATTTTGTACCATTTTATATGTGATTTTTTAGATTGATATAACTTTTTTGTTTATAAACCGATTGAAATGAAACAAACACTAAATGTTAAGTTGAGCAAACCTTAACGCACTAGTGAAAACCGCATTCAAATAGGTTAAGCCGTTTCTGAGATTAGCGTGCACAAACGTACGGACAAACGGACAAACAGGCAAACAGACATACAGACAAACAGACAAATATTCTAAAAATCATTGTTTTGGGTTCTATTGCGTTCATAAAGCACAGTAATATATAGTTCATAATGTACAGACAGCGGCCAGTTACGATTTTATTATATGTATTGATATTTATAATATTTCCATTGGAGTAGCAATAAAAAATACTATAACTTTTATTACGATACTAATTACATAAACCTATAATTCAACAAAACTGTCGTACAAATTTCTGATTTGATGCATACAAAATACAAACCTGTGACGTCATAACTCAGTAGCCTTTTGTATGGAGCGTTTTCGGGAAACTACAAAATTGTGATTTTCAAATTAACATATCTAGAGAGATTTTTATGCTATCGAAGTAATTCTTTCACCTATGGTTGAGACGTCCCTACATACCAAATCGAAAAAAATGTTTGTCAAATAGCCTATTCAATTTCAAATTCAGATTCTTGGCAGTTACAAGGTACATAACAATGATTTTGCGATCTCTCTGTTAAATTGTTAAAACCTGTATTAGAGGAGTAAGTAAATATACTGGACATATTACACAGCGCCATCTAGTTTCAAATTAACCAAAGCATGTACTAATGGTACTAGATAACTGATAAAAATACTTAAATAGATTTTTTTTAATACTAACATATGTACCAGAACAAGACTAACAGATATTATGTTCATGTTCATAAATATCTGTCTTGTGCTGGGATCGAACCCACGACCTTAGAGGCAAAGTAGCCATTTCTTGAGACCTATGGGCTCGTCATCTTTTAATATATAAAAAAAAATATAAAAAAATAAGCTATGATACAACTGCTACAGCTTTTTATTTGTATGTTACAATCTATATTGAGAGAATAAAATTGTATTGTAAATTATGACAATTTACAATAATTTAAAAAAAATATGTACCTAGTTGTTTATATAAGTACATCTATAATTATCTTCAAGCGCAAGTAATTTACCCGTACTTAGTAATGAATACATTTTGATATGAGTAAAAGATAGTCACACAACAGGCTCAATGTAAAAAAAAAGAATACAAGTTCCGTTTCAGTACATTTTAGTACCATTTTATGTCAAATACATTTTTACAACTTAGAAATATTTTGTCATAAAAAGTGCACAATTTTGTAAATGAAAATTTAATTGTATTTTATTATCCTATCTCGAAGCATTTTAAGATTAGTTTTTTTATGCTCTCTACTCTAAAGTTGTGAGATATAGAGTCCAATATGGCCGCTTTTTGTATGCACTATTTTAGTCTGTTATTTTTATACCACTAAAGTGGCAAACAAGCATACGGCCCGCCTTATGGAAAGCAGTTACCGTAGCCTATGAACGCCTGTAACACCAGGAGCATCACACGCGCGTTGCCTAAATAGCGTTTAGTCATTATATACTTAATATTTATATTTTTGGTGCAATTTATGGTTATATATCAAATAGTTATAATGTTAGTATTCTGTGAGCATAATAACTACTAAAGAAATTTTGACGAGCTCAGAGGTCGAATGATTAGCAATGGCCACTTTGACTCTGAGGTCGCGGGTTTGATCCACGCACAAGACAAATATTTGTATGCATGAACATGTCTGTTTGTCTTGGTCGAGTGTCTTCTATGTATTATATGTATGTATTTACAAAAAAAATGTGTTTAAGTATTTATCAGTTATCTAGTACCCATAGTACAAGCTTTGCTTAATTTGGGACTAGATGGCAGTGTGTAATTTGTCCAGGAATATTTATTTATATTTATTTTATTCCTGAACCTAACTTGATCTGAACGCGTTAAATTGTTTAACGATGCGGTTGATATTTCCGTAGTTCAAGTTATAAAAGTGATATTATCAAGTCACAACCTGTGCGTTGACACCCTTACTGCTTACGGGGGCACCACTCATACATGACATTAGACAGTCAAACGAAAGACAACTGATTAATTTTTAAATGCTCTAAAAATAAATGCTTTAAAGTTAATGTTTAACACGGCTGCGCGGCTTAAAATCAAGAAATACAGTATTATCGGCCCCGAATACTCATTTGTTCCACTCGGGGTCGAAACACTAGGTCCATGGGGTCCCAGCACCAAAAACTTTATAAGAGAATTAGGAAAAAGATTGGTCGACGTAACCGGTGACCCAAGATCTAGCACATTCCTCGCCCAAAGGATCAGTTTAGCCATCCAGCGAGGTAATGCTGCTAGCATCTTGGGAACGATGCCACATGGGCCAAACTTTTTACATTTATTTTAGTTTTAGGTTAGTTTTATTTTAGTGTTATTTAATTTTAGGTACTTTAGTTTTATAGTTTAATTATATTTATTGTTTAGAGCTTAAGTTTATTTGAATAAAGTTTGGTTTTACCTGATATTTTATTAATGTTAGATTATGACAAGCAAAAACAATCAAAAACATAAACAGAGATTAATAAAAAAATCAATATTCTGTTAGTCTGTTCGCATAACCCAAAATATTTCGATTCACATTGGAACATCGGTATAATCAGATATAATATTCTGTTATTTGTGAATTAATTACTATTATAATTCCATAGTAGTATGTAATGATCTTTACTTCGGAAATTATCCTACAACACGAGTTACAATCGAATTTACTGTTTATTTTATTATTAAATTTGTGAATTCGTAGCTAATCCAAACGCTCACAACATAAAAATTGTAAAATACTAATTAACATTCCTTTGAATATAATCGAATTAATAAAACTAAAAGCAAAAATGTTTAAGGAAAAGTACACGATTAAAAGTTAGAAGTAAAATTAAAATTTTATCTATAAAAAAAGGACAACGTATAAATTACTTCTCAAATTTTTCACTTACAAATTAGCAGATGTAAAAAAGTAAACAAACATAATAGAATTAATAATGAAATCTATATCTAATATATAAAATTCTCGTTTCACAGTTTTCGTTGCCATACTCCTCCGAAACGGCTTGACCGATTTTGATGAAATTTTTTGTGCTTATCCGGTATCTATGAGAATCGGCCAACATCTATTTTTCATCCCCCTAAATGTTAGGGGTAGTCCACCCCTAATTTTTTTTTATTTATATGGCAAAACAACGTTTGCCGGGTCAGCTAGTATTTATATAAAAAATAATGTCTATTTCCCTATGACATCGCATCACGCGTGAACGGATGCAACAATTCCACTAATTCTTTTTTTTTGTTGTATTTGTTACTGTCAAGAGAAGGTTCTTATGAAAGAAAAAAAATTGAAAGTTGCCTAGAAAATTTAAGAAAACTGAACGACCATATTAACTTTTCTAATATAACTTTATGTCGTTTGACAGAACTGTCAGTCATTTGACGTTAAGAACAAACAACGTTGGTCTGGTCATCTAGTTATAAATAAATTTACTATAATTAAAAATGTAGAGCTGGACAAAGAAAAAGACTCACCTGTATACGCTGGTTTCCATAAAACGGAAAGTACTATTATAACACTAAATAAGCTGTAACTAATACTATTTGACCCCATGTTGACGGGGTTCAAAAGTACCACTAGATCAGTCTGTTTTTCTTATGCTAAAAATACTTGACGTGTAGCTCGCACCTCCACCGGCAGGCAAATGCGAACAGGATAGAGCGCCACCCCCTTATATAGACAATTGCGGGACCCCACCCGCCAATCACGACTCGTCAAATTAAGTTCGAGTTATAAAATCTAACATTGTTTGCTGGAAGATAATCGGTAGTGTAACAAACAAAGGTCGGTTTGTAGAATGTAGGGTGATTACATGATTACGGAGTGAAATTAGGGATTGGTTCCTATCTCCTTCGTTCAATTGGTTTGAAGAGTTTAAAGTATTGAATTTTATGTAGGTACGACTCGACTATATGTTGCATGCTTTTATTCATACATTATAGAGTGTAGAATACAAAAAAAAGTGTTCAATATTTTTTATTGTATATTATATTGTTTTAAATAATGTCCTTAACTTGACTTTGGACTTGTGGTTTGTTAGCAGCTTGATTGTCGCTAAAGTGAGGACGTTAGAAGAATGTTTGTTTTGGTGAACAGAACAGTTACAGATCTAAAAGTTAAAATCATTTTATAGTTCATCAGGTGTAACTTTGGTAAATATCCCGCTGGCTGTAGGTCGGTTAGAAAAGTTAGTAGTAGTAGTGGTATATTTCCGTTTTTGATATATGGAACAAATTCTGTTTTCAGCATAATTCAGTAGAACTAATCCAGATCTAATTCTCTGCATCAGTCGTAAGTCTCCCAGGCGTGGGATCCAGCTGTTTGTTGACACATATGTTTAATTGTTTTGATAGAGCAATATTTTATTTCCTTACATATTTAAAACTTTCTTGAACATAATTGTTTGGTACAATAGGGGGACTTTGGTTCCTATCTCCTTCGTTGAAATGGTTTGAAGAGTTTAGTGTATTGAATTTTATGTAGGTACGACTCAACTATATTATGTTGCATGTTTGTATTCATACATTGTAGAGTGTGGAATACAAAAAAGTGTTTAGTATTATCTATTGTATTATATAATTAAGTATTATGTGTATATGTATGTCATGTATACACATAATACTTACTAATAGCGATGGAGAGAGCAATGCTTGGAGTTTCTCTATGGGATCGAATCCGGAACGAAGAAATTCGACGGAGAACCAAAGTGGTCGACATAGCTCTCAGAGTCAGCGAGTTGAAGCGGTGGGCTGGCCACATCTGCCGAGTCAGCGATGGCAGATGGGGGAGGAAACTCCTAGAGTGGAGGCCACGTATAGGACGACGAAGCGTAGGGCGCCCCCTCACTAGATGGACCGACGATCTCAAAAAAGTGGTAGCGGTTGGATGCGGAAAGCGGAGGATCGCATATGGTGGAAAGCATTGGGAAAGGCCTATATCCAACAGTGGGTAGATACAGGCTGATAATGATGATGATGAATAATGTATATCATGTAGTATGTATATTAAATAATGTCCTTAAGAGAAAAAGTCCGCTGACTGGAGGTTTCTTTGCAGCTTGATTGTAGCTGAAGTAAGGACGTTAGAAGAAGTCAGTTATAGTTAGTTAGAAGTGTTTTGTGTGAACAGAACAAATACAGATCTAAAAGTTAAGATCAATTTATGGTATTTGATACTACTAAAGCATACAAGCGTACGGTCCGCCTGATGATAAGCAGTTACAGTAGCCTATGAACGCCTGTAACACCAGGGGCATCTCACGCGCGTTGCCGACCAGTTCATCAGCCTTTCATAAGCCAGAGCTTTGTTAAATATCCCGCTGGTTGGAGGACGGTTAACAAAGTTTATATTTCCGTTTGTTATTATCATATGGAATAAATTCTTTTATTCAGCATAAATCAGTAGAACTAATCCAGATCTGATTGCATCACTCATAAGTCTCCCAGTTTTGTAGGCACATATGTTTAATTGTTTTGATACAGTAATATTTTATTTCTTTCATCATCATCATCAGGTCATTTTAGTCGCCACTACAGGAGCACGACCCTCTCTCGTCCGTCCCTGACAGAAGGCGGATTTGGCCTACACTCCCCACGCTGGCCAGACGGGTTGGGGAGGCCTGATCGATGTTTTACACCGAACACATGTGATGTTTTATAATGTATTTCCCTTAGTCGCCTTGTACGACATCCACGGGAAGAGACGGGGTGATTCTATTCTAGTCTGCCGGAAACCACACGGCCTCTTTATTTCTTTACTTATTTTAAACTTTATTGTTGTTACAATACACAATGGTTTGTTACAATAGGGACTTATCTTACAATGGGTCCAGTGCTGCACCGGTGACACGTCGACCCTCATGGATCTTTTGTGCTCTCCCTAATCCTTTTAGGGGGATTTAATGCTAAATGTATTGTCTACTAGTCTACCTTTGGAAGTGCAATAAATACGTAATTATTTTGGACCAAAAACCATGTTATGTATTTTTTTTTATATACTACATCGGGTGGCAGACAAGCATACAGCCCGCCTGATGTGAAGCGGTCACCGTAGCCATATTAACGCTTGCAACATAAAATATTGCTCGCGCGCCGCCACCCCCGCTGCCAACGTAGCATCTCCTTCCTTTCTTTCTGGTGACCTCACTCACTCGCAGGAACACTACAACCCTCAAAGGAATTGTTATTTGGCTGCGGTATTCTGTGAGGTGGAGGTACATTCCCCAGTCGGGTAGCTTACAATTAAGCTCCCTACCTCTCTTTTTGCCAGAGCTTCGTTTATCAGGCAGCAGGGTGCACCTTGAGGGTTGTTGTGTTCCTGCGAGTGAGTGAGGTCACCAGAAAGAAAGGAAGGAGATGCGTTGGCAGCGGGGGTGGCGGCGCGCGAGCAATATTTTATGTTGCAAGCGTTAATATGGCTACGGTAACCGCTTCACATCAGGCGGGCCGTATGCTTGTCTGCCACGTCTGCCACACGACGTAGTATAAAAAAAAAGAGCCAGGATTAACAGCGGCGACCACCAAAAAAGGCAACGAACAATGAAGTCCACTGCAGTCCCGGGGGTAAAGACTACAGCCGCCTTACAACTCACAATGAATTTAATCAGAAATAATTAGTAGGAGTAATTAAGCTTTTGGAATTTGACATCTCATCTCCTCTTAGCAATGTGAGAGACAGCTATATGGCAAAAAAGGCATTAAAGGCCTAAAGAGAAGGCTAATCAAATGAAGTTCAACTGCCGTGCACCACGGATTTTAAGTAGGTATCTAAAACACTATCGGCGACCTAAATCATATTCCTGTTTTAGGTCCCAAATAGTGTTAAATACTTAAGAGCCTAATGTTACCGTAGCCATATTAACGTTCGCAACATGAAATACTCGCGTGCCGCTACCCCATCCGCCGCCGCATTTGCAATCACGCCATCTTTACTGGTGATCACCCACTCGCAGGAACACAACAACCCTTAAGAGAATTGTTATTTGGCTGCGTTATGCTGAGGTATGCTGCGGTATGATGAGGTGGAGGTAGTACCCCAGTCGGGCAGCTTATACTCGTAAATATGCTGTACACTACCTCATTTACTCCAAAATTTTATATCAAAACTTATTGTAAAATGTCATATAATTAAAATATTGACGAGCTCGGTGGTCGAATGGTTAGCAATGGCCACTTTGACTCCGAGGTCGCGGGTGCGATTCCCGCACAAGATGATAGAAACATTTATGTTCATGAACATGTATGTTTGTCTTGGTCTGAGTGTTTTCTATGTATTGTAAGTATGTATTTACAAAAAAAAAAGTATTTAAGTACATTTATCGGTTGTTTAGTACACATAACACAAGCTTTGCGCTTAATTTGGGACTAGATGGCGCTGTGTAAATTGTCGAGAAATATTTATTATTATTGTTGTATTTTATTATTTATTACTGGCTAATCAAAATTTGAATTTATGTTTCCTTTTACTATGCACTGTTTCTTATGGTGTCTTTGTGTCACTTCTTTAAATAAAGTCAATTCTATCATACGTTATCAGCACGAAACTCTATTTAACTGAGTAAATACTAATAAAACTGAATTTTTTACTTCTTTAAAAATAAAGTCAATTCCATCAATTATTATTATTTATTATTTGTTATACACAAACAGTAGGTTGGGCAATATATTTACTTCAAAGTACCAAGAGGTCTTATAATGAATAAGTACGAGGAATGTTTATAATTCGTCGATAAATATTGTTTATTGAAGTAGGTCGTTGCACCCCGATAGGAGGGGCAAGGCTCTTAATAAATATAAACGTAACACTTGTGTTACGTTTATATTTATATTTATTGTTGGCAATATATTTAATTTTATTAAGAATTAATTTTTACGCTGGTACTGAATACGAATACGCTGGTCTTTATTTGCCTGCCTTTAGTGTTGTCTCTCACATTGCTAAGAGGGGAAGTCAAATTTCAAAAGCTTCTTAATCCTACTAATTTCTACTGATTAAATTTGTTGTGAGTTCAAAGGCAGCAGTAGTGTTACCCCCGGGACTGTAATGAACTTTACTGTTCATTGCTTTTTTTGGCGGTCGCCGCTGTTAATCCTGGCTACACAGGAGACACAGTGGTGGGAATGAGTAAAGGGCCCCGTCCCGTATTTTTAATAATAAATAATAAATATTGTCAGACAAATTACACATCGCCATTTAGCCCCAAAGTAAGCGAAGCTTGTGTTATGGGTACTAGACAACTGATAAACATACGTAAACACATTTTTTTTTGTAAATACATACTTATGATACATAGAAAACCCCCAGAATAAGACAAACAGACATGTTCTTGCACATAAATGTTTGTCTTATGTGGCAATCGAACCCACGAGCGTTGGTGTCGAAGCCGCGTCATTGACCGCTACGCCACCAAGCTCGTCAAAATTTACGCTTGTACTGAATATTTCGAATGCATTTCTTTATATTTTTCCAAACTTTTATAAATAGGCTCCATAGTTAAACTAACTAATGTGACTATGGATAATTAAAAATTATATTAATTATTATATAATATTTAATTATCCATAGTCATACTTGATGTGACTATGGCGGGACTTCTTTTTAGTTTTACCCGGTGTCTGTAATCAAATCTTGCAAACTGAATTTAGCCCAGTATAATTGAGCTGCAATTTAGCATACACGTTTAGTTCTTGTAATAATGCACGATTGCCTAAATGCCACCGGTTTTGATCCAACCTTTGAAGAGCTGGTTTCAAAACAGCATTTTTTAGTTTTTTCTTCATTTCAACAATGATACGGTCTCAACTTAATTGGCTCCCCATTCCTCGACCTCTAGACAACTTCACTTTATTCTTACTTGCGCTGTTTCTCCGCCATCTTCTTTGGAATACTTGCAATTAAGATTCAGCACCTTCCAGTGATACCAGTGATCGTCATGACTGATCAGATAATTCTCTTTTGCTTTCTATTTGCCTACTGCACTGCTTAGATCTGGCTTTATGTATGATTTCTTCACACAGTGGTTCATCAACATCTTTGAACCAAAGCCATAAAGGAAGGAGATGCTGCGTTGGCAGCGGGGGTGGCGGCGCGCGAGCGATATTTTATGTTGCGAGCGTTAATATGGCTACGGTAACCGCTTCACATCACGCGGGTCGTATGCTTGTCTGCCACCTGTCGTAGTATAAAAAAAAAAAAAAAAAAAAAGCCAACTTCACCTGCACGTGGTGCAGCCTGTTGACTGACAAACGAGGCTCTGGCGAAAAGCGAGGTAGGGCATAGCGTATTTTTTTAAGATGCCCGACCAGCACCTCACAGAATACCGCAGCCTAATAACAATTCCCTTGAGGGTTGTTCAATGGGGTGTGTTCAGAGGAGTTATTTGACACGATGTCCACAGCATGGCATTCTTCTACTGTCGCACCGCTCGCTATCGACAGGGAATTCATCCTCACACATTAGAATCGAAGTAGTCACGTACTGTGCGGTTTCAGAGCAATTTTTTTCCACGTTACTATCAAGCTGTGGTATAAACTGCCTGTTGAAATTTTCCCAGGAGACTACAACATCGGGTTCTTCAAAAAGAGCGTAAAGAGGTTTTTACAGAGCCGGCAACGCGCATGTGATGCTTCTGGTTCTACATGCGTCCTTATTGACGCTAAGGCAACTGCTTTTCATCAGTGGGACCGTATGCTTGTATGTAACCTTAGGGATATAAAAAAACTAAAGTCATCAACCAGCGTATCCTCCCACCGTTATCTACGATGCAAAGACTTGGAGATTGACCGTTGGGTCCAAAGGTCGCACAGCGAGCTATCGAGAAATTTATGCTCAAGGATTCTTTAAGAAATCGAATCCGGAACGAGGAAATTCTACGAAAAGTAAACTTGAACATAAATAACAAGTAATGAGATAGTTATTGCCTTTAGAAATGTGTCCCACACACTTATTTATCACGTCTTTCACAATTCATTCTTATCTGGATGAACGGCTATCATCCAATGACAACTCATTGGATGACAGGCGTTAAGCCAAGTCAGTGGCCTTTCATCATCATCAGGTCATTTTAGTTTCCACTACAGGAGCACGACCCTCTCTCTTCCGTCCCAGACAGAAGGAGGATTTGGCCTCCACTCCCCACGCTGGCCAGACGGGTTGGGGAGGCCTGAGCGATGTTTCATAAGTCCTTAGTCGCCTTGTACGACATCCACGGGAAGAGACGGAGTGAACTCTCAAGAAAAAATCGTATTGAGCACCTACACCCTAAAATCTCCTACTTTCTTCTGATTAAATTCGTTGTGAGTTGCAAGGCAAAAGGTAAAGGTTTTTCCAAAAAAAAAGGTAGTTAAGTATAATATCAGTTGGCCGTGTGATTTCCGGCAGACTAGAATAGAATCACTCCGTCTCTACCCGTGGATGTCGTAGAAAGCGATTAAGGGAAATACATTATAAAACATCGATCAGGCATCCCCAACCCGCCTGGCCAGCGTGGGGAGTGTAGGCCAAATCCTCCTTCTGTCTGAGACGGACGAGAGAGGGTCGTGCTCCTGTAGTGGAGACTAAAATGACCTGATGATGAGTTCCAAGGCAACAGTAGTTTTACCACCGGGGCCGTAGTTGACTTGACAAAGTTCATGACCTTTTCGCCGCTGTTAATCCTGGCTAGACAGGAGACATAGTGGTGGGAGTACATGGTGGGCTCCAGTATATTCTCTATCTCTGTCCGGTGTCTCCTGTTCCATCACTACTATTTTCTTACTTCATCCTCGCTAGTTAGATTATTAGTTATCTACATAAACCCATAGCAGTTACTTAAGTAATGACATTTTCTATTTGATCAGTATTCTAAGTATTAGCAATATATTGTTTGCATCTTTTGATAATCAGCATCATTACAACTCTGTGATAACTTATTTAATGATACGTGATTTGTGATTAGATAAACAATATTATATTACCTACTAATATGTTATTTTATTCTAATGAAACAATATGTTATTACCTACTAATATATTACTTTATTCTAATGGGTTTGTCATTGAATAGCATATAGTAATTACATTATTTATTTTTACATTTATTTTTGACGGTAATGAATGGTCAATAATTTGTTCGTCATCATCATCATCATTAGCCTGTATCTACCCACTGCTGTATATAAGCCTTCCCAATGCTTTCCACCGGATACGATCCTCCGCCTTCCGCGTCCAGCCGCTTTCTTAAGATCATCGGACCATCTAAAGGGCGCCAAACACTTCGTCGTCCTACGCGCGGCCTCCACTCTAATACCTTCCTCCCCCATCTGCCATCACTTACTCGGCAGATGTCACCGGCCCATTGTCATTTCAGCTTGCAAACTCTGAAGGCTATGTCGACAACTTTAGTTCTTCGTCGAATTTCTTCGTTCCGTAATCGATCCCGCAGAGAAACCCCGAGCATAGCCCTCTCCATCGCTCGCTGCGCACTAATTGTTCACGTGGCTCTTATTTTCACGAGCTCTTTTGACGAGCTCGGTGGTCGAATGGTTAGCAATGGCCACTTTGACTCCGAGATTGCGGGTTCGATCCCCGCACAAGACAAACATAATTTGTGTGCATGAACATGTCCGTTTTGTCTTGGTCTGGGCATTTTCTATGTATATATTTACAAAAAAAAAATGTATTTAAGTATTATACCGGTTATTTAGTACCCATAGTACAAGCTTTGCGCTTAATTTGGGACTAGGTGGCGCTGTGTAAATTGTCCAAAAATATTTATTATTATATTTATCTCTCTTGGACTCACGGACTTAAACCCGGTGACTTGATAGGCGTGCGCGGGGATATGGATCCAATGCGTAGAGGCCCCTTTGAGAAGTTTGATGTAATGTTGTACTATTTATTATTATTATTATCTTATAGAGAACTAGCTTAACCTACTACTAGTATTAGTAGCTACCGGTGTTAAAAGTAGCCTATGCTACCTATTATATGTGACTTTAATATTATGACGAGCCCGGTGGTCGAATTGCAATGTCCACTATGACCCCGAGTTCGCGAGTTCGATTCCCGCACAAGACAAATATTTGTGTGCCTGAACATGTCTGTTTGTCTTGGTCTGGGTGTTTTCTATGTATTATATGTTTTTTTTTTTTTATATACTACTACGGGTGGCAGACAAGCATACGGCCCGCCGATGTGAAGCGGTTCATCATCATCGTCATTGGCCTACACTCCCCACGCTGGCCAAACGGGTTGGGGAGGATGTGAAGCGGTTACCGTAACCATATTAACGCTCGCAACATAAAATATCGCTCGCGCGCCGCCACCCTTGCTGCCAACGCAGCATCTCCTTCCTTTCTGGTGACCTCACTCACTCGCAGGAACACAACAACCCTCAAGGGCATTGTTATTTGGCTGCGGTATTCTGTGAGGTGGAGGTACTTTTCCCACTCGGGTAGCTTACAAATTACGCTCCCTACCTCTCTTTTCGCCAGAGCTTCGTTTGTCAGTCAGCAGGGTGCACCGCGTGCAGGTGAAGTTGGCTTTGGTTCAAAGATGTTGATGATCCACTTACACCCCATATATGTATGTATTTTGTAATATAACTTCTTATATTAACCTTTTATTTTCAGTCATTATAAAGTAGTATAACTTCTTATTTCTTATTTAAACCTTGTATCTTCAGATATTAATTTCCTTTTCTCTATAAGTTATTATGTTTTTGCTGTTTATTTCTGTAAAAAAGTGTTTAATTACCTAAATTGCATAAAAATGTATAGATTTCCTCTACGCATCTCTCAACATAAAATTGTGATTCTTACCATAGCAATTTATATATCATTATTTCTAATTGATAATTTATAATTTCTTTCGTCATTTTCATTCGCAAAACCTTCCAAATTCCTTTATTTATTGATAAAATTTAATATTTTACACTTTTGATTATGTTGACAGATGACAATTTACGTTTTGTTTATTTTCAAATTCCAATTCATTTATTGTATAGCTAAAGGTAATGTACATATGATCTTAAAATTAATAAAATTAATTTGGCAATATACGATTATTTATTTAAAATTATAACAAGTGTAGATAAGGGAGAACAAGTGATATCTTTGTTCATGGACATGACCACGGCATTTGACCATGTGGACCATAATATTCTGATGGAGATGTTATACAGATATGGAATCAGAGGCAACATTTTCAATTTAATTAAATCTTATTTAATCCTCCTATTAGAGGCAAGTTACTGTCATTAATAGACTTTGCAGTAGAACAAAATTCGAAAAAGCAGTTCTATCAGAATCGAAATTGGTCAAATACGGAATCCCGCAGGGAAGTGTGCTGGGTCCATTGTTGTTTCTCATTTACATTAACGACCTTCCGAAATGCGTTGACCATCCTATGGTGCTTTTTGCAGATGACAGTACGATAATTTATAAACGTAGCGATATTTTGACATATTAGATTTAGATTTATTTATTTATTCTCAAGGAAGAATTTACAAATTCACTTACTATGAGAACATAACACCATTTTACAATAAACTCGTTTAAAGAGCGCACTAAGGACGTATACAATAATCGCGGTAGGTAAATAAAAAGTTTGTTTACATAATGCACGGGCGCAGGCGTAGATCGGCAGTGACCAGAAACAAAGATACAAAGTAACTTCACTAGATTTGCAAGATGTATCACAAGTATATTTTATCACAAAATCTGTATGTATAATTTTTACTACTTTGAATTTATAATCGATCAATATTGCAAATTATTATAATAATTTAAAAGTTAATTAATTAATTATATTTTTATATTAGTTTGTTTTCTTACTTTCCAGTAAGAATAACATACATATTTTTAGTATTATTTAATTTTAATATATGTGATGTAATGATATTATTTTATTATTAATTCTATACATATATTTCAGCAGCAAATCACACACATTCACTTACATACATACATACACATACATACATATACACACATCCACAAATATGCATACACATATATACATACACATGTGTGTACACACAATTACATACATACATGCACATACACGTACATACACATCCATCTATTTAGAACAATGTAGGTTAGTACCGTCTACGTGTTTATGAATTTAACATGCAGAAGCATGCAAAGAATTTCATGTTCATTATTATTTTGACTATAGTGATTATAATCACGTGAGTCCTATATATAAACAAAGTAGATTTGTACCGACGCTGTAATAATAATTTGATAATATTTCGTTTATATGTATACATACCCATATACATACAAATAATAATTTTGTGTCTGTATATTTTGATTTTCTAATTTTATTTTGGTTACCGAAATATATAGTGATTTATTTATTGTATCAATTTGATGAATAATTTTACTTATGAATAAATTCTAACATTTTATATATTAATATTTCTGATTATATAGTTTTTACACAGCTTTTTGAATGTAGTTATTGATTGTGCCTCTTTAATGTCTCTGGGGAGTCGGTTGTACATTTGTGCCCCTTCGTATAAGATGTTCTTTTTACCGAAATTCGTTCTTGGTGCCCTCAAGACTAGATTGTTAGCGCTTCTTAGCTGCATTTTGTGCACACTTTTCTTTTTGGTGAAACTTATTTGGGTATGTATGTTCTTAGATAAAATCTTTCGAATTAATACACATGTACAGTACACATACGTTTTAGATATATTCAATAATCCCGTCTCTTTGTAAACCGTCTCTGTGGGTGTAAAATAATTATAGCGAAAAAGAACCTTGATAAGTTTGTTTTGAGCTATCTGCAGTATGTTTAAATTTGTCTTAACAGCTGAACCCCACACTTCAATCAGATAATCAATGTGAGGCTTCACAAGTGAATTATACACCTGATAGCGAATATTTTGCGGGAGACATCGACCGATACCCCTTAAAGCACCCGTGAGCGAAGATAGTTTAGATTTGATTTTGTCGATGTGTAATTTCCATGTAAGATTGCTGTCAAGTGTAAGTCCAAGATATTTTTCAGTATTCACTTTATTGATTATTTGGTTGTTTATTTTTAACGCTGGGTATTCTGAGATCTTTTTATTTTTTGCTTTAAAAATTACGTAATGCGTTTTTGAAATATTAATAGTTAATAAATTATATTGAAACCATTTGTTTAATAAATCCAGATCATTTTGGGCATCAGAAATTATTGTTTTAATTGAGTGACCGAAATAGAATAAACAGGTGTCGTCGGCATATAGCGTGATGTCTCCTTTTAAGTTAATGTCATGTATGTTATTTATGTAAATTAAGAATAACAGGGGCCCTAATATGGACCCCTGAGGCACTCCGTAAGTAACTATTTTAGGTTCACTTTTACAATTTCCAATATTCACTAATTGTTTGCGCTGTGAGAGATAGGATTCAAACATACGGAGAGCAATGCCAGTGACACCAATGCTTTGTAATTTACGTAGAAGTATTTTGTGACTAACGGTATCAAAAGCTTTCTTTAAATCAACAAATACTCCTAAAGCTATCTGTTTTTGATCAATGTTTAATTTTATTTTTGTAATAAGATCTATTGTTGCCGACAATGTGTTAGATTTAGGTCTGAAACCATATTGTTTGTCAGAAAGAAAGCCTTTTAAATTTAGAAAATTTTCAAGTCGATTAAACAAAACTTTTTCGAAAATTTTTGATATGATTGGTAGAACTGATATGGGTCGATAATTACCGGAGCTAGATTTACTACCTGATTTATGAATGGGAACAACTTTTGCCAATTTTAGGCTTTGAGGGAAGAAACCCAACTCCAAGCATTTATTTATGCATTGCGTTAGGTCGTTAACAATTAAATACTTGATACATTTCACAGCCCTAGTACTTATACCATCTACGCCTGTGGCCGTATTGCACTTTAAATTATCAATGATTTTGCAAATCTCACTGACCGTCGCTCGTGGTAGTTCTGTTAATTTTAGTACATCTGTTGTGGAGACTTGCTTAATATCAGTAAATATATTACTTTTGTGAAATCTATCAGGTATCTCGTTCGCCAATGTTTCACCGATGGTTGAAAAGAAATTGTTGAAGTGTTCACATATTTCTTGTTCGTCTGTGATAATATCCACGCCTGTCCGAATTTCAGCGACTGAGTGGGATTTTGCTTTTTTATTATGACAGAGATTATTGATTAGAGACCAAAGTTTCTTCGGTTTATTATCACAGTCTTTAAAAGCTTTATAGTAGTATTGTGACTTTGTCCTCTGAATAGTTTGTGCTACACTTTTCTTTTCTCTCAAATAATCTTCGTGTATCTTTTTATCTTCTGGTTTTCTTTTGTGTTCAAGCCATAATGTATTTCTTTTATTTATTGCATCGATGATATCTTTTCTTATCCAATCTTGCTTCGGTGGATATGCTCTCTTTGTTTTTACTGTTCTGCTTTTCTTTATAGAAGATTGTATTTTGTTTTCGAATTCCTCGTAACTATTGCTTTCTTCTTTAATTAGGTATGTTTCTTCGACTGTCTTATATAGCTTTTCATAGTTTAAAGTCTCATATTTAACAGCTTTTATAGGTTCTGGTTCATAATATTTAATTTCAAAATACATGTGCTTGTGATCCGACATGTTTGACTCCACAATGGCCAAATGAAATAAATTTTGACTTATATTTGAGCTCACGTGGTCTAGTATTGTACATGTAGTGCTCGTTTCACGAGTGCAGTACTTTGCATCTTCCTTATTTATAATACAATATCCACAATCCTTAACCGTGTTTTTGTAGTTTGTTACAGCTGTGTCTGAACTCAGAAGGTCATAGTTAAAATCACCAAAAACCAAAGCCCTTTTCCTTTTTTCGAGTTGCGTCGAGTAAAATTCGAGAAACTCCCCATTGCTAGTACGACCAGGTTTATATATCGCACCTATATCCAAGGAGAACTTTTTAATATGAATCCAAAGGTAATGGTTATCGTTAAGTGTATGTTCTTCGATTAAGTTATGTTTTATGCTGTCGTGAGCATATATTGACACACCACCACCTTTTGTCTTTTGTCTATAATTAAAGTAATGAGTATATCCTGGCAACTCAAGTTTCTGGGCTTCATCATCGGAGCTTATCCATGTTTCACATAGAACAATAATATGAATTGTATACTGAAAGGACTGAACAATACAGGCCAGTTCATCAAATTTTCCTGGTTTGACGATACTTCGAGCATTGGCATATAGACACTTCAGGGATTTTTTGCTTTTTGTTACATTTGAGTAGTTACTAGTAACTTCATACGAAATTGTATTCCCTGTTTTCTTCTCAACAGTCATATTGCTTGAAGTATCTATTGTAGGGAGTTTTTTGGGGTTGTCTTGACTATTTTAGGAATACCTTTTACGTATTTTATTGCAAGGTTTACTTCTCCTCCTTCAGTGCGCCGTTTAAGTTCATCCTTGAGCACTTTTCGATACGCTTGCTGCTGTACTGTTTGATCGGAGAAAATTTTAACGTTGTCCATCTGATATTTGTGTTTGTTTCGAAGAATATTTTTCGCTGTATCCTCTGTTGCAAAGCACACCTTAAGAGGCCGATTTTTATTCGAGTCATGCTTTCCTAGGCGAAACATTTTGTCCGGTATAACGCAGTCGTCTAGTATTGTTTTTATTATATCAACAACTGCAGTTTTATCGTGTGCTTTTCGTTCATCACTATCTTTTGAGTCGGATTCATATGAAAATGAAATCAATAGCTCGTTGACTAACATCATAAAATGGTTAAATAAAAACAACTTAGTGATTAATCTCGATAAAACTAATTATATCTCATTTGAACAAAGATTACGTAAAAACTTCACTACTCTTACTATTGAGCACCAGGGGAAATTCATAGAAAAAACAAATACTGTTAAATTTCTCGGTCTGCAATTGGACAGTAATATGACTTGGCATACTCATATACAATCTCTTTGCAAAAAGCTAAATAAATTCTCTTATGCTTTGTACATGCTCGGAAAGGTGGTAAACAGGACTGCTGCAATTACACCATATCATGGGTAGGTATGTGGTGTCTGCCTTGAGATACGGCATCATATTTTGGGGAAATGCCCCTGGAAAGGATATTATATTTAAAGCGCAAAAACGATGCATTCGCGCAATTTGCAAACTTTGTAGTTCAGACTCATGCCAACCTTACTTTAAAGAACTAAAATTGTTAACACTTCCAGGGTTGTACATATATGAAGTGGCTGTATTTGTAAAGTGTCATCTAGATCTATTCGAATCTCTTAATTCCAAAAGATATAAAGATAAAATCTGTCACATACCACACAATACTGAAATGTTTTCTCGTTGGGGATGGCTCCTAAGGTCTACAATAAGCTACCTAAAGCCATAAGACAACTTAGTAATATAATAGAATATAAGACGAGTTAAAAAAAAAACTTTATAGATAAAACATATTACACTATCAATGATTTTTTATTGGACAATTTATAAATATATGAATGAATTAATATATGAATGTAATTGACGAGCTCGGTGGCGTAGTGGTCAATGACGCGGCTTCGACACCAACGCTCGTGGGTTCGATTCCCACATAGGACAAACATTTGTGTGCATGAACATGTCTGTTTGTCTTAGCAAGGGTGTTTTCTATGTATCATAAGTATGTATTTACAAAAAAAAAAAATGTATTTACGTATGTTTATCAGTTGTCTAGTACCCATAACACAAGCTTCGCTTACTTTGGGGCTAGATGGCGCTGTGTAGTTTGTCTGACAATATTTATTTATTTATTAATTATGAATAATAATTATTATGTAATAAGTATATTTAATGAATTATTGAATTGCGAGAATTTCAATGCAGATTATTATTACTATTATTTTAAATTTAAGTATATGTGTTAACATTAAAAATATTGTACGCCAAAACGGCAAGTTGTAGCAGCACTATGGAAACTTTCTTTATTTTAAATCGATGTTTCCTTTTAATTATGGATAAACTAACCTCAATCATGCCCCCTTAATCTATTACATCGGCATACATGGATAACCCTAATCGTTATACTAGTCGGTACACGAATGAGCTGCTTGATTTGATACCTGCCGATGAATTCCACTATCGTACAACTCGCCATTAATAAAAATTCCATCCATATCATCTTGATGATTGGCGATCTACTACAGTACGTTTCTTAAGACATTTTGTGCCACTAACAATGAAAATCTGGAATCAACTTCCCTTAGCGGTATTTCAGACCAACTACGACATGGGTGCCTTCAAGAACAGAGTCTTGGGGTGTAAGTGGTTCATCAACATCTTTGAACCAAAGCCAACTTCACGTGCATGCGGTACACCCTGCTGACTGACAAACGAAGCTCTGGCGAAAAGAGAGGAAGGGAGCGTAATTGTAAGCTACCCGACTGGGGAATGTACCTCCACCTCACAGAATACCGCAGCCAAATAACAATTCCCTTGAGAATTGTTGTGTTCCTGAGTGAGTGAGGTCACCAGAAAGGAAGGAGATGTTGCGCTGGCAGTAGGGGTGGCGGTGTGCGCGCGATATTTTATGTTGCGAGCGTTAATATGGCCCGCCTGATGTAAAGCGGTTACATCAGGCGGGCCGTATGCTTGTCTGCCACCCGACGTAGTATAGAAAAAAAGTCTTTATTTCCCTTAAATGGCTGGCAACGGATGAGAGACCCCTGGTGTTGCTGATCTCCATGGGCGGTGGTGATTGCTTTCCACCAGGTGACCGACATGCTCGTTTGCCCCTCTCTCAAATATATTTTTAAAAAAATTCGTGGGCTTGCTGCTTTTAATAATGTTCTAAGTGCCAACAATCAACAGCATCAACAATAAGTCTCAACTTCGTTATTATCTCTGTATCAAGTAATACGCACGTGCACCTATCACAACATCCGCTAGTGCAATACAATGTTGTTCACGTAGGTACCAGTGAAATGTGGGAACTCGTTATCTCCTCTCAGTTACTGATAGCCTAGTAGTAACTGACCGTGGCCTAGCTAAGGGTATAAAGGTTGCTAGTCCAAATCCTGGTCAAGTCATTAATGAAATCACAGTATACGACAATATTATGTTATAATAATCAGATTTATATCTATATATATAAAAGCGAAATACCACTCACTGATTAATCAAGAAATCTCAGAAACTATAACACCTACAAACTTGAAATTTTGCAGGTGGGTTCCTTAAAGGGTGTAGACATCCGCTAAAAACGGATTTTACGAAACTCCACCCGTAAAACTGGGGTTGGTAGTTTGTATGAAACTCGTTCATGTTCAACATTTGGTCCAAGGAGCTAATCTGCGAAAAATTTTCTTCCAGTAATTTCATCAAAACTGGTTGCCGTCTCTGGAGACAGGAGGGCTGACTCTTTCTTCGTTCAAAAAGTCAGCATTGCAGTTCAGCGAAGAAACGCAGCCAGTGTTCTTGCCTCCCTGTCGCATGGGACTGATATTTTTGAGGAATAGATCAGTATTTTTCTTTTTTTCTTTTTATTAGTTTTATTTTAAGTAATTTTAAGATTCGATTATTTTCTTAATGCCGTTCCGTTAAATGAGCTCTGATAGTTGGGACAGTCCGCTGCTGGCACATTGGAACAACTTACATTGTTAGAGCGGTTACAGTGCGCCTGCTGAGTGCTGATGGCTCTTCCAGACCCCCATTCTCCTATCAGCAGTTGTTCGTATTTTAAAAACATAGTATTTTAAGAATAATGCGTGAGGAACCACCGCACATTCCCACCACTGCGTCTCCTGTATAGCCGTATCGTGATCGTTTAGACTGACTCGCGCACCGACAACATTGAGCTCCTCATAGGGATATAATCATCATCATCAGGTGCATTTTAGTCTCCTCTACAGGAGCACGACCCTCTCTCGTCCGTCCTAGACGGAAGGAGGATTTGGCCTACACTCCCCACGCTGGCCAAACGGGTTGGCGAGGGCTGATCGATATTTGATAAAGTATTTCCCTTAGTCGCCTTGTACGACATCCACGGGAAGAAACGGAGTGATTCTATTCTAGTCTGCCGAAAACCACACGGCCATCTGCCGGAAACCAGACGGCCATAGGGATGTAATAGTAATAAATAATAAAATAATACTTGACAAATTACCCAGCGCCACCTGGGAGTCTACCGCGCAACGTGAATACGATTACCATTTGGCTAAAATGACACCGTTCGTCCACTAAACGGATATCGTCGCACCGGTGAAACGATGTCCGCCGGTCTTCAATTCCTTTACCAGTGACACGTGTTCGAGGGATCATTGAATGAATGATATGCTTAGACTTTGACATTTGTAGTTACCGCCGAAAAAACGGATTTCAATGGGTGAAGATCCACCGGTAATGAGAACTGTCAGTTGAAACAGTCTACCTTACTGTGGTCGGTTTGTACTGAAAATTTGTATTTCTACCAACTTTTGCTAGTTATTACTTATTTTTTGATTCTATTTGTGATTTAAACCCTTCTACTATAGTGTGTTAGTGCAATATTGAACGTTTGTGTCTTGTAATCAGTGTTTTACACGAACTATGGCGTTAGCGGCATTATTTGCTGCAGCGGAAGAGGAACGGCTCAAGAAGCTCGAGACATTAGAGCGCAGGATGCTACGTGATAGCAGCCAGCCTATGCTCTTGTCAGAGAGCAGTTATATTGATAATTTAAGGTTATCAAAGTCGCAATTTCTGACTTTGTGCAACGATTTGGCTCCGTTTTTTTCAACGACTCAACGCTCATCAGCAGTGCACCCAGAAATCAAAATAGGTTGATTTATCACGAGAGCTATAAATAAGCCTGATGGTCGATGGAAAGTAATCACTGTAGCCTATAGTAATACAAAACAGCGAGCTTCTATTTTTTTTTATACTACTTCGGGTGGCAGACAAGCATATGGCCCGCCTGATGTGAAGTGGCTACCGTAGCAATATTAACGCTCGCAACATAAAATATCGCTTGCGCGCCGCCACCCCCGCTGCCAACGCAGCATCTCCTTCCTTTCTGGTGACCTCACTCACTCGCAGGAACACAACAACCCTCAAGGAAATTGTTATTTGGCTGCGGTATTCTGTGAGGTGGAGGTACATTCCCCAGTCGGGTAGCTTACAATTACGCTCCCTACCTCTCTTTTCGCCAGAGCTTCGTTTGTCAATCAGCAGGGTGCACCGCGTGCAGGTGAAGTTGGCTTTGGTTCAAAGATGTTGAAGAACAACTTATACCCCAAACTTACTTGTAATACAAGCAATATGGCTCTCAAATTACGACGCCTGCTTCTCACTGATAATCGCCTCGCTGTAGGGAATAATAATGATAATCATATTTTCTACCTAGCGGTAGGGAGGAATAATTATGATATATTTTTTTTATTGATAATAATTGCAATTTACAGACCCGGGGTTTTATTAACAATGTTCTATTTTTATCTTACAATATTGTTACAAATTATAATTATTAGCATTATGATGTATTTTAAATGATTATGATTATTCCTCCCTATTGAAGCAGAAGACGATAACCATTGGACTTTTTATTGCGAACTTCCGGCGGCCTACCGTCGAAGCTGAAAACTATTACCATCGGTAAATTAGTAATAAGGACAATATATTTTGCACGCCAGTTTCTGGTGAAGTGTGTATTGTTCTGTATATTTTAATTTTAACAACTTGTATACCACATTTCACGCAAATAAATTTCATTCATTCATTCATTCATTCATTCATTCATTCATTCATTCATTCATTCATTCATTCATTCATTCATTCATTCATTCATTCATTCATTCATTCATTCAATTTTTCATTCATTCATTCATTCATTCATTCATTCATTCATTCGGATTTTTTGATTGCGAAAATCAAAGTTCAACTTAGATTTATGCTACTTGTGTTTAGCTTAGCTGGTAGAAACGATGGAGCTCTACCCACTAACCAGAAGATGTTTGTCAATAACTTAAACTTAAGATCTATTTTTCGAATCATTATCAAATATTCGATGGTAATCGGATTCAGCTTCTGCGGTAGGATTCAGGCAGGGTTCCCAACCGTCCGGTTTTTGACCGGACTGTTGGGTTTTAGAAGGAATTGTTGGGTCGTCAGGTCGCTAACTTCCGACTGGATGCAATTTGTCCTGTCAGATAAAATTTTGAACGCGACTTTTAAAAATCAAAAATATTAATAGCGAGAGCAAGTACAATTTTAAGAAAGAAATATTTTCATACGTCTATATTTTGTTTTTACCTACCTGTTAAGTTGATATATCTATATTTTTCCTAATAGAAGTCTTGCATTGTCGTTTGTTCTTCTCTTTTGTTGTTGAAGTTAGAAAAGTTGGCAACCCTGACCCCAGGTTATATTGGTAATTGTGTTTAACCCGCCAGTACTTGCGCATAGAGTAGTTCGCTCACAGTAAACTCGAGGGAAGTATTAAAACTCAGCTTCAGTGCGAGCTGGGTGTATATGCACAAATTCTGACAAAATAACGTCAGTTTAAATTTTACTGCGAGGGAAATGCTCATAGCGAAAACCTCATCATACCTGGTAACAACCATGAAGTTCTAAATACTAACAAAGTCTAAGCTGGCATAGCTAAAAATATTTAATTCAGGTGTTATTTTACAGGCAATTTGATCTACTTTGCGTGCTTCCGCCACCAATTAGTTCATGCAAAAAAAAAACTAATTGGTGGCGGAAGCACGCAAAGTAGATCAAATTGCCTAAAAATATTTGTCATAATTCAAACAAACACCTATTTTTGGGAATGAAAGTATTCGATGGAAATCGGTTTTAGTTTCGGCGGTAGGGGCCCCTGGACTCCAGAGAGTAGGCGCTGGCTATCACATGCCGTATTCCAACGATTATTATTATTTGGGGTATTTGGGGGTGTAAGCGGTTCATCAACATCTTTGAACCAAAGCCAACTTCTCTTGCGCGCGGTGCTCCCTGCTGACTGACAAACGAAGCTCTGGCGAAAAGAGAGGTAGGGAGCGTAATTGAAAGCTACCCGACTGGGGAGTGTACCTCCACCTCACAGAATACTGCAGCCAAATAACAATTTCTATGAGGGTTGTTGTGTTCCTGCGAGTGAGTGAGGTTCCCAGAAAAGAAGGAGATGCTGCGTTGGCAGCGGGGGTGGCGGCGCACGAGCGATATTTTATGTTGCGAGCGTCAATATAGCTACGGTAACCGCTTCACATCAGGCGGGCCGTATGTTTGGCTGCCACCCGCCGTAGTATAAAAAAAGAAGTAGTTTCGGATTTATAGCGGACAAACATAATTTTAACTTAATGCAATATTTAAATACATGAATTGCTCGTTAGTGTACACTAATGATAAAAGTGACGGCTTCCCGTGCCAAGTCGTAGTAACTTGTCATATTTTTAATCTTTTCAATAGATAAAACAGTCAACGGACGACATTGAACCTTCACGAGTTAAATTAACTATTCGTTATCTCAGGTTCATTATACTTACCATCATCTACGTCACTACAATTGGCAACAAACATACAACGAAACTTATGGATATTTAATTAAAAAAAAAAATGTTTTTAAAGTACTCTGTTTTTACAAGACTGCCTAAAAATCTATATTTTTTTTTAATAATCACATCTTTAATGGCTTCATTGACAAAAAACAAGGCAACAATTATTAAATAACAAATATGTACCACAAAACTGGGGATGAATTTTGACAAAACGAAAGTTATGTATTACGACTTTGTCATCCCTAGCTAGGTTAGAAGGCGGCTTCGGCTTAGGTTCGTAGAAAATGCAGCTGTTGAAGTAAATAAATAAATATTTCTGGACAATTTACACAGCGCCATCTAGTCCCAAATTAAGCGCAAAGTTTATGTTATGGCTACTAGACAACTGATAATAGTTATTTGTTATGCAAGGCTGCAAAGTTAATTTTTGGCGCGAGTACCTTGTATTGAAACCTGAGCAAGCGAAGGATTCTAGGATTGAGCCACGAGCGAAGCGAGTGGTTCAAATATAGAATCCTGAGCGTAGCGAGGGTTTCAAAGGTACGAGACGCTAAATAACTTTGCTGCCGAGCGCAACACACAACTTTTCACCTCACTAAAGCGAGGAAAATGTTAGGTGCAAGAAAAACAGTTTTAATAAATAATCATCAATGGACTGGCTGCAGAGAATATAAACTATTACGAAACCAATGAGGTTCTATATATAATAGGTAGGGGAAAAAGTCTTTTCGCATTTTAGTATGTATGAACTTGTAATAAAATCTCTTTGGTTATACCATTTGTGTCTGGCAGGTTTTGATATCTTTAAATAGTTTAAATTTTAAAAAAGATAA
Source organism: Hypsopygia costalis (assembly GCA_937001555.2). Lineage (NCBI taxonomy): Eukaryota > Metazoa > Arthropoda > Insecta > Lepidoptera > Pyralidae > Hypsopygia > Hypsopygia costalis. Next base: position 1,376,264 of record OW443351.2, on the reverse strand, counting down.
TTCCAAATTCAAATTAGGTAAATGTGTGATTTTCATTTGTTTTTTTTACTGTCAAGATGAGTGAATCTAATGAAGAAATTCGATTCATTTTAAAATTTTACTACAAAAAAAGTAAAAATGCAACGCAAGCTGCGAAAAAAATTTGTGACGTTTATGGATCTAGTGCAGTGTCTGTGAGAGTAGCACAAATTTGGTTTAAGCGTTTTCAATCACGAAATTTTGATGTGAAAGATGCACGTCGCTCTGGTCGCCCTGTTACGGATAAAATGGATGCCATTTTTGAAAAAGTGGAGCAAGATCAGCATATCAGTAGTTACGACGTAGCTGAAGAATTAGGAATTGACCACAAAACAGTTTTGGCGCATTTGAAAAAAGCTGGGTACACTAAAAAGCTCGATATTTGGGTGCCTCACGATCTCACTGAAAGAAACTTAATGAACCGTGTACTCATTTGCGATTCTTTACTACGACGTAATGAAAGCGAACTGTTTTTGAAAAAGCTTATAACTGGTGATGAAAAGTGGATCACGTACGACAAGAACGTGCGAAAAAGGTCGTGGTCAAAGGCCGGTCAGGCTTCACAGACTCTGGCAAAACCCGGGTTAACCCGCAATAAGGTGATGCTGTGTGTATGGTGGGATTGGAAGGGCATTATTCATTATGAGCTGTTACTGCCAGGCAGGACTATCGATTCTGAACTCTACTATGAACAACTGATGAGATTAAAGCAAAAAGTTGAGAGAAAGCGGCCGGAATTAATTAACAGAAGGAGTGTGATTTTTCATCATGATAACGCTAGACCTCACACATCTTTAGCCACTCAGCAAAAATTAAGAAAGTTTGACTGGAAGGTGTTAATGCATCCGCCGTATAGTCCTGACCTTGCACCTTATGATTTCCACCTGTTTCGGTCTCTTCAGAATTCTTTAGGCAATGTCAGGTTAACATCACGAGAAGACTGCCAAAACCACTTGTCGTGGTTTTTTGAACAGAAGTCCCAAAATTTCTATAGTAATGGGATCATGTCTCTACCTACAAGATGGCAAAAAGTTATCGAACAAAATGGCACCTACATACTTTAGTTAAATGTAAATAAACTTTAGTAAAAAATGTTTTGAATTTTCATATAAAATACGAAAAGACTTTTTCCCCAACCTAATATGTAATTTATTGTACGAAACCTTTATTGAATAAAAATATTCGAATTTTAAAAACACTTTCCACGCCAGCGGATAAAGTGCGATTTTCCACGCAGATTTCGAATGATAAACAGAGCTTTTACGAGCTAGTGAGGTGAAAAATAAATGTACTTAGATACATTTTTTTTGTAAATACATACTTATAATACATAGAAAACACCCAGACCAAGACAAACAGACATGTTCATGCACACAAATGTTTGTCGTCAAGTGGTAAAAGACTACGTTTTCCTCGGACAGGCCATACAGCTGGGCTGGGATATTCCACTGGACTGGGCAGAGTTCAATCAGAGCGTCCTCTGCGCTATGACCTACAGTGCAGAGATTTGGACGCTGACCGTTGGGCTGGTTCACAGACTAAAGGTCGCACAACGAGCGATTAAGAGGGCAAAGCTTTCTCTAAGGGATCGAATCCGAAACGAAGAAATTCGACGGAGAACCAAGATTGTTGACATAGCTCACAGAGTCACCAAGTTTAAGCGGCAGTGGGCCGGCTACATCTGCCGTGTCAGTGATGGCAGATGGGGGAGGCAAGTCCTGGAGTGGAGGCCGCATATGGGACGACTAACAGTGGGACGTCCCTCTCTAAATGGACCGACGACCTCAAGTAAGCAGTTGGATGCGGAAAGTGGAGGATCGCATATGGTGGAAAGCATTTTGTAGGCCTATATCCAGCAGTGGGTAGATACAGGCTGATAATGATGAATGATGTACGACAAAACATAGGTTTGGTATGCTACAATATGATACAGTTATGCTGATACGTACCGATCTCAAGTAAGCAGATAGATATACATGTTAAACTAGAATAATAGATGGTATGCTATCTTGTTTGCCACCCGACGTGGAATAAAAAAAATGTGACTGATTCACGAAATGCGACTAGTTTACGTTCGTAACTATCAAAAGTTACCAAAGAGGAATAAATAATTATTCTCTCACAACTAGTTACCAAATAGCGAAAACAAATTCTTCTCTTGTAACTGGTTATGAAAGTTTAGTTACCTAAGTGGAAGAAGGGGCTGTAAAGGTAGCTGCTCAATGCTGCTGCTTTTAAATGTTGTTACCCCTATGTCCAACAAAGAAAACTTATTAGATAGATAGATAGAATATGCTTTATTTGCACTATACAAACTACAGATTTTTAATGAGTCAATAGAAAAATAAATAAACATATGATAATTAATAAATTTATTCAGCAAGTATTTTATAAAGTCATACAAAATATTTATAGGAATTGATGTCATTTACAAACATTATCATTACAAATTTCTTTATCATGTTTTTTCTCCAGAGTATTGTAAAGCATTAGCCCGGACGACAAGTGTCTTGAAAATGTCTCTGCCGATAAATATTCACTTTTGGATAAATTCGTCATCTGTGACAGCTGTGTCTTCACAACATACAGTACTTGGGTTAGGCTCAAATTGTACCAAATTTAGGTAGCTTTACGATTACATATAGCGAAGATTCACGAAAAGAGCTTTACTTAGGTAATTTTTTTAGAAAAAGGTGAAGCAATAGCCAGTACTATTTTTGACTAGCTGGATCTCGACAACCAGTAGATCTAGGATAGTTCTGGGGATAAGTTCATATCGAAGCAAATTTAGTTAGCTTGACAACTTCGAACATTAATTTATTATACATATGTTCATGATCGAAGCTTAACAATGATACTAGAAAAACTTTCTTGGGATTATTTTTTTCAACAAATTTGCAAAAATGAGCAAAATTATCACAATATGTTTTGTATCTCAAGGATGCAAATTTGGATATAAACTATCCTGGATCTAACAATATATAAAAAAAATGTAGATATATGTGCGTTTGCGATGTTTGGCTCTTCTTGTGTTCATATCGGTGCAAATACTTATGGATGACATATCATGGTACGACATTCCTAAGCAAGGTTAAAATGATGCTAGATTATAGTAGAAGACAGGGGGGCCTACCGCCGAAGCCGAAGCCGGATCACCATCACCATCGGATTTTATGAATGCGAAAATGCAACTACTGCTTACATTGTTGCTAATTATGTTTAGATCAGCTGGTAGTATCTCTAGAGCTCTACCAACTAAGCCGAAGATGTTTGTCAATAACTTTAACCTAAGACTAGGGTTGCCAACTTTTATTTACAAGAAAAACAGTATATTAAAAGCTGCGTAGCAAAACAAACAGTATAGTAAGGCCCAGTGCATGCGGAGCAGTACAATAAACAGTGCTATGGTCAAATGAAGTTTTTTTCAACAGTATTAAAGCATAGCTTTTATAGTGTAAAAGAGTATTTGGACAACAAAGATATAATATAGGTAGAATGAATTATACTTTGACTATCAAATAATTTTGTAGAATATTGCTGAATTATAATTATAGCAGAGATTATGAAATGGACATTATGTAGTATATATTTTTGAATTGATGATTTAATTGTGACTTTTCCATTATTATAATGTATATTTTTTCTGTTACATATTTGCATACCTGCATCCAATCAGGTTGAATACCTTAACTAAATTAACAATTAAGATCACCTTGTATGAGTATTCTGGCAAATAAAGAATTTGAATTTGAATAGAAAACAGTATAATACTGTTTTTAACAGTATGGTTGGCAACCCTACCTAAGACCTATATTATAAAAATAGTACGAGTTTTTAAAGGAAGTATCAATTGGTCATTAGAGTCAGGGAAGCAATGAGATGGGGGTGGGGAGGTGATGTGTCAAGCTGCCAATAGTACATTGTATGTAGAATTGTGTCTGTGCTACATATTGTGCCGTCCGGTGCCGTCTGTCTGTCCGGCATGTGTTGTGGGGAACTGTCCCATTATACGTGCTGGACGGTCCGATGGTCTTGGATGTGTCGTTGTTTTTTTGTTTTTTTAAAGTATGCCTCGGCCGACGAGGTCCGTGTCGGCACCTGATGGCTGTCGCAGAATACCGGCGCTGTGTGTATAACACAGCATTAACGCCGAGCGATGGCCAATTAACATCATTATGATGTACATGGTGTTCGAAATGTAATAATTGTTATTGTGTATTGCAATCTATTGTGTCATGTTGTGATGTTAATAAACATATTTTCTTTCTTTCTTTCTTTCTATTTTTGGAATCAAAAAACCCGATGGTATCGGCTTCAGCTTCGGCGGTAGGGTGATCTTAGTCGTACATGATAATTTTTTAACATAGGTTCCAATAACGTGGGGTGCCACTTCAACCTATGGTCCTGTCATGTCACGCGTGACATCGTCACTTTCAAATGGTCTCGTGACTTCCAAGTGTCTTGTTCTTCTGTTTCCACCCTGTAAATAAAGAAAGTAAGTCATAAATATAGGCCTACATAAATAATACTATCAGGACGGGACGGGGCGGGGGCCCACCACACATTCCCACTACTGTATCTCCTGTGTTGACAGGATTAACAGCGGTGACTACCAAAAAAGGCAATAATAATAAATAAATATTGTCAGACAAATTACACAGCGCCATCTAGCCCCAAAGTAAGCGAAGCTTGTGTTATGGGTACTAGACAACTGATAAACATATGTATATACATACTTATGATACATAGAAAACACCCAGACCAAGACAAACAGACATGTTCATGCACACAAAAAAAACTATACCCCCTATATATATATAAAAAACTATAGTAGTAGGGGTAAAACTATAGCTGCCATGGAACTATCAACGAATTTAATCACAAGAAATTAGTGGGTGAGCTTTTGGAATTTGATAAATACTTTATTATCTGTGAACCTACCCCAGACCACCCGTCAGTAGCAGAGCTTAAGCCCTAGCTACTTTTTTATACAATGTCAGTTGACAAACAAGCATACTGCCCGCCTGATGTAAAGCGATTACCAAAGCAATAAAAATGCTCGCAACATAAAATATCCGCCGCCACCCATGGTTGCCAACGCATCATCTCATCAACTCATTTCTCACTCACTCGCAGGAACACAACAACCCACAAGGGTATTGTTATTTGGCTGCGGTATTCTTCGAGGTGGTACTTCCCCAGTCGGGCAGCTTAAAATATCATTAATCAGCATTGATTGACAAGCGAAGCTCTGGCGATCTTTTTGCGATCGTTAATAATTATAGATTTTATCTGTTGTTCATTTAATTATCTATCATAATTATGTTCGTATTACAAATACAATGGCGAATAACACAATATTGTTTGTAGGTATGTTACCAATGAGATAATTAGTTCTATGACAATAACAATTATAATTATGTTCTCTAAATGACTTATTCGGATTAAAGATTATACTACTGCAGTTGTCCTATTCTGATTTATAATATTATAATCTTCTAATTATTATATTTCCTTTCACATTTTTTTGCATTTGCGGTGTAAGTCTTTGAACCAAAGACAATATCACCTCAACGTGGTGCAACATGCTGGCTGAAAAACGAGAATACAGCGTATTTGTAAGCTACCCGACTGGCCAAGTACCTCCACCTCACATAATACCGCAGCCAAATAACAATTCGCTTGACGTTTGTTGTGTTCCTGCGAGTGAGCGTGATTACCAGACAGCAAATTTCATGTTGTGAGCGCTTAACATGGCTACGATAGCTGCCCCCTTACCACCATCTCTTATTGCGACTCAATAACTGAATAGATTGCTTATTCATACCAATGAATAAGCGACTCTATTTCAAATGGAATAGAGTCGCTTATTCATTGGTATGAATAAGCAATCTACTCAATTATTGAGTCGCAATAAGAGATGGTGGTAAGGGGGCTGTTTTGCTTCAGGCGGGCCATATGCTTGTCTGCCACCCGACGTAGTATATAAAAATTGCGTCTAAACAGACTATTTTTTCAGTTAATTGATTCAGGTGTTATTTTGCGGAAGTCAAATTTATAGGCAAATTGCCTCTTTTTTTAAATTCCAGTGTAAAGGAGAACTAGTGGATATATGTAATGATACGAAAGCAGATGGCGAACGAATATAATGTATTTAGGTAGAAATATATCACAAGTGGTACACACACGGTTCAAGAGTAAAGACAAAGATAAGTCAACATATTTGGTTTCTATGGTAATAGTTATTCAAATAAAACACTAATTTCAAAAAATGTTAAAAAAATATAAAATATAAAATATAAAAGAGGTCGCAACATCCTCCCCTCTTGTGCAGGAAAGCACAGAAAGTTGGTACCTACTCCGTCATAGGCAGCCTAACCAACTTCCGTAAGGGTCGGCGTAACGTGCCTCCTTTAGTCGCGACATCCACCACTCTTACTACCGAATCCTTTCCAGGGTAGGTTGCCGATACACGTCCTCGTGGCCACACACCTCGGGGAAGATTCTCGTCTACAATAAGAACCAGGTCTCCAATCTTTAAAACATCTGAAGTGGTTGGCTGTCGCGGTTGAAGCGTCGGGAGTATCTCCTTAACCCATCGGTTCCAAAAATGATCTGCTAGTCGTAGTGCCGCTTTCCATTCTGATCTCCGTACTAAATCGGTGTCGTCTAGACTAGTAGGGATCGTTTGGGTTGATGAACTGCCGAGTATAAAATGAAATGGTGTCAATGTCTCTTCATCTAATGGGTCTACTGACACGTGAGTGAGAGGTCTGGCGTTGACAATTGCTTCGGCTTCTAGCAGTAAAGTTACCAGAACTTCATCTTTCGGTGCACGTTCATTTAGTGTGGCTTTCAAAGCGACTTTTATGCTCCGCACTAGTCGCTCCCAACAACCGCCAAAATTGGGGGCAGCCGGAGGAATGAAACTCCAGCGAATGCCTCGGTTTGCTGCATAATTAGGTATATCATTACTATAAAATTGTTTCAGTACTCGATTTGCACCGACAAAAGCGGTTCCATTATCAGAATAAAGTACTTCAGGAGTTCCTCTTCTGGCAATAAACCTCCGTAGACTCATTATAGCGGCGTCAGTTGAAAGACTGTGTACTAATTCTAGATGTACTGCTCTGGACGTCATACAGGTGTAGAGTGCGACGTATCGTTTTTCATGTCGTCGACCAACAGTAACATTTAAAGGTCCAAAATAGTCTAAACCGGTATAAGTGAATGCACGTCGATGATGTGCCAGCCTTGAAACAGGTAAATTTCCGGTACGTGGTATCAATGGTTGCGCCTTTCTTATTTTGCACAACAAACATCCATTGGCTACACTTCGTACAGTGTTGCGCAGTCTTAAAAGCCAGTATCTTTGTCGAAGTTCGTTAATAACTTGCTCATTGTTTGCGTGGCCAGCCTTGTTATGTGCGTCCTGAACCAACAACTTGACAACAGAATGGCGACCGTCCAGAAGAATTGGGTTCTTTACATTGTCTGGTACCTCCTCAACTGCAGATATGCGTCCAGCCAACCGTAGGAGTTTATCCTCTCCCAAAACAGGCGACAGCTTTATAAGACGACTCTTTTTCGAGATCGGTTCTGAACTCAAGATGCACTCAAATTCTTGTCTAAAACTTTCTATTTGTGTGCGTTGTAAAATATGTAGCTCAGCTGTTCTGATCAGGTCTGCAGTCAGCGGTGGAAGGGTGGTGGATGCCGTAGCTCTGGAACGCGCGTTCATACTTCTGCGATGAGAAAAAATATTTTTTAATTTTGAATTTCGAAACTTTGACAAAAATGACCTAAAAATATTCGCAGCTTGGTGAACACGGGCAGTAGCGCGAACTAAACGCAGCCAGCTACTAAAATGCAGTTCAGCAGTAATTGGTGTTGGTAACAGATTTATTTGTGAAAGACACACCAATTCCTTTTTCTTAAATTCTTCGGAGGCTATGGGAGGAGACTCTAGTGGTTCTGTAGGCCAACTCTCTGAAGAACTAATGAGAAAGGAAGGGCCAGTCAACCATCTACTAGATGTTTCTAATTGTATCGGACGACTTCTGGTTGCGTCGTCGGCAACATTAAACTCACTTGGTGTCCATCGCCAATCCGAAGCGTTGGAATTTTCGAGAATTTCTCCAACGCGATGGGCAACAAATGGTTTGAAAGCGCGCGCGTCGTTTCTTAGCCAACCAAGAACAGTCATAGAGTCAGTCCAATAAAAAGTACGTACGGGTTTCTTTCTATGACTGTTTTTTATAGTTAACGCTAATCGTGAAGCAATTAGGGAGGCCTGAAGTTCAAGCCGTGGTATTGATGTCGGCTTCAAAGGTGTGACTCGGGCCTTACTACAAATGAAAACGAGTTCTACCGTACCGTCTTCATAAATAAGACGCCAGTATGCGACACATGCGTAAGCGAGCTCGCTTGCATCTGCAAATATATGTAACTCTCTAAACAGTGGTTCAATGGGTTTCGAACCAATATGACGTGGAACTTTCAATGAACTTATATGTGCAAGTTCTTTGAACCATTCCAGCCATCTATCGGCAAGTGGTTGGGAAAACTCTGTGTCCCAATCAATTTTACTTCTCCATGTTTGTTGGAATAAAATTCTACCTTTTATAACAACAGGAGCCAGGAAACCTAAAGGGTCATAAACTCTCATTAGGTGCGACAAAGCTATTCGTTTCGTCAACGTTGAGGGAGCGGCTTCCTTTAAACCGATTCGGAAACTGAGCAAATCGGTAGTCGGATCCCAAGTTATGCCTAATGCGCTTACTGAGTTAGTGTTACCCAGACTGACGTTACAAGGTTGAATCGCACGAAGGTTGGCTGGTACCAGAGCGAGTGCTTCCGTATTGTTAGAAATCCATGCCCTCATCTCGAAACAAGTAGCTTTGTGCACCTTCACTATGTCTGATGCTAGTTGTGCCATTTCGGACACATTATCAACAGACCCTATAAAATCGTCCATGTAATGATCATGAATTATGGCTTCAGCTGCTTTCGGATAAAAGGACTCATGTTCCAATGCGTTTTTATTTTTTTATAAATAAAGCTGTGAAAGGGCTTGAAGACGCCCCAAAGATAACGCTTGTCTGCCTGTACTCTTTGATTGTGGCTTTACGGTCACCATCTCGCCACAAAAATCTCAGTGCATCCCTGTCCTGTTCCCGGACTCGTATTTGAGAAAACATTTCTTTGATGTCAGCTGTTGCAGCTATGCGACCTTCGCGAAATCTAAATAAGATACCGATAAGAGACTCCAGTAAGTCGGGACCGGAAAGCAACAATGAATTCAGGCTGACCCCTTCATTCTTTGCAGCTGCATCACAAACAACACGAATCTTTCTTTTTTGAGGATGAAAAACACCGAAATGAGGTAAATATAGTCTAATATTAGAATTAATTTTGCTAGACGAATAATATGTTTCGGAAGGACATTCTTCTACGTAACCCTTATCAATCATGTTATTGATAAAGGTTTTATATGCAATTGCAAAATCTGGTTCCTTTTCCATACGGCGCTCTAAAGAAAGCAGACGGGATATAGCTTGAGGATAACTATCAGGTACGTGCATGATACCCTCCCGCCAAGGTAGGCCAACTTCAAACCGGCCTGATGGTAAACGCCTGGCGGTAGTTTCGAGAATGTTGATAGCACGTTTATCCTGCTTGCTGTATGCAGTCTCCTTTATAGAGATGCCTAAACTATCTATTTTGTACTGTTCCTTAATAAGATTCTCTAAATTTTCTTCTAACGAAGTTTCAGAATAAGTGCCGTGATTTACAAAATCAATTAATTTCGTTTTGCTAGAAGCAACACCGTATAAAGTCCAGCCAAGAGCTGTTAGACAGGCTACAGGTTCGTTCCTTCTACCAACACGTACGTCACGGTTAATAGATAAGTGCCAATGTTCGGCTCCTATTAAAACAGTAGGAGTTGCGTCTTCATGCCACAAAACGTCGATCAAGTCTGTTAAATGTGAATACGAAGAAATATTTTCACGATGAACTGTTTGCGGTCGTAAAGACAGCGACTCCATTGCTCTAGCATTTTTTACTAGAAACGTTTCTTGTGTGTTCCTACCTTTAATAAAAAAATTGACATAAGAAACCTTCGTTTTTCGTTCGAGGCCTCCTATGCCATTTACCGTAATTAACTGTTCTGGCCCTGAAGCGCCGATTTGTGCAGCGACACTAGAATCTATTAATGTGGCCGTGCTGCCATCATCGAGGAGCGCATAAACGTTACAATTTCCTTTAGGACCTGAAACAGTGACGGGAATAATCTTTAAATACGCACGAGGACTAAGAGCTAAGACTGTGTTTACTTGTTGAATCCCGGTGGAGGTAGTAGACACAACTACTTTATCTTCCTTTGAGGTCGATTCCAAAATATGTGAAGTCGGGTGCGAATTTTGTTCGTGTATTTCTGTATTATCACTATTTGTTCTATGTGTGTCAAATGTGTTGATAAGGGAGGTAGATGAATTTTTATGTAATAGCTGGTGGTGACGAAAAACACACCCATCGATACCACAAGGGCCCACTTTGCATGTTTTCCACTGATGTGACACGCCTTTTAGACACCGGTAGCACACCTTTGCATCACGTAGCCACTGCCATCTATCGTCAACAGTCAAAGATTTAAAATCATTACATGTTTTAATGCTATGGTTTTCTTTACAAAATACACATTCTTGCTTTTTTGTAAACCCACCCTTATTTGTCGCTTTTGAATTCGCGACATTTATGCTTTCACGCCTAACTGGTTTTTCAGTAGCGTAAAAACGTTGCATATTTTGTGTCATGCTTAACTCGGGTGATAAGCCAAAGCGGGTATGTTGATCAAACTCGCGTTTTAGAAAATCTGATAATATTTCTAACTTAGGACGCTCGGTGGTATCTTGTACTGCAAAATCAGTCCACCTAATTTTCATAGTGGGATTCAATTTCCCTAATACTGCGTGAAATAATTCAGGAGAGTATAAGTACTCTATTTGTTTTAATAATTTTATTGTTGAAATGGAGTTACGTACCCGATTAGAGAGGGTTCCGAGTTCCTTCAGATCGTTTCCCAGCCGTGGAAGATTTTTCAAAGAAGATACTTCCTTAAAAACGATAAGCTCGGGAGTAGGCGCGAAGTTGACTTCGAGTGCGCGCAAGACCTCTTCCGGATCCTCCGCCGACAATAATACCGCAGCGACACATTCGCGTGCGGCACCGCGTATCGCATTATGTAGTCGGTTTAAGTTTTCTAAAGGAGAGAAATTACTTTTAGTAACATCATATATACGTTTGAATTGTAACCATTGTAAAGTGTTACCAGCGAAAGGAAATAGTTCCAATTTCTTCGAACTTGGGGCGCAAGCGAGCGCCTTTGCCGCAGCTGCGGTATCGGCTACAGCTTGTAAAAGAGAAGTGTGGTTATTGAACAACTCCGTAGTAATGAGCGGGGGTGTAACACCAGCCGCCATGGACGTTTTAGTAACATTTTGTGGTTTACTACATTCCACTTGAGCGTTAATAGAGGCTGCAGTTGCCTGTGTGGCCATCGGTGGTTGTACCGAGTGGCCTGGCGATGGAACAGAAGAAAAATGTTGTTCGCATCTTACTGCTGATGTGCCTCCATTAACTTTATTAGAATACCGTGAATGATTTTCTACCCACTTATTCGTCCTATTTGTTCTTACCCTGGTAGAGCTGTGGTGACTCACGCTACCCGTGCGACTGGAACCGGCCTCAGCATCTATGGCAGCGAGTTGGGCTTGTAGTTCGCTCTCTTCGACCTCCTGCTGTAACGCTGCAAGTTTATGGTCGCGCTGACGTTCGCGAGCTGCCAGCTCTTGTTCACGTTCACGTTCACGTAACGCAAGTTCCTGCTGTTGTTCTAAGCGTCGCCTCATTGCCTGTGCCTCCAATGCTGCTTTTTGAGCTCTTACAGTTGAGGAAGAAGACCGAGTCGATTTGGTCTGAGCGGTCCGCTCACTACGAGGTCTATCCACTTCTACAGACGAACAAGGAATAACTTGAGCACTGTCGGCAGGCGCCTGTGCCGAATCTACAATACGACGGCTAGATGCGTGATCGGCTGACATGACTCTACTTTTACTGCGGGTGATCATTAAATGTAAATAAATGAAAGTATCGAACGAAAAGTACAATGAAAATAATCAATAACTTACGTGAAAACGAATACGATGAAATGTCAAAAAATTGAAAAATTAAAATTTTGAATATATTCACAATAAATAAATGCTGGTAATGAAGGGAGAAGGACCAAATGTAAAGGAGAACTAGTGAATATATGTAATGATACGAAAGCAGATGGCGAACGAATATAATGTATTTAGGTAGAAATATATCACAAGTGGTACACACACGGTTCAAGAGTAAAGACAAAGATAAGTCAACATATTTGGTTTCTATGGTAATAGTTATTCAAATAAAACACTAATTTCAAAAAATGTTAAAAAAATATAAAATATAAAAGAGGTCGCAACATCCAGCTTAATCAAGAATTTGGCACACTCGTTTGGTTCCCATGACAATGCACGACTACCTAAATGTCGCCTCTTTATAATTAATAAGGCGGTCGTCACAAAATATCGATTTAGAAAATTCACATAAACCCCTATGATTTTTTTTTTTGACGAGCTCAGTGGCCGAATGGTTAGCAATGGCCATTTTGACTCCGAGGTCGTGGGTTTGATTCCCGTACAAATATAACATTTGTGTGCATGAACATGTTTGTTTGTCTTGGTCTGGGTGTGATCTATGTATTATAAGTATTTATTTACAAAAAAAATGTATTTAATTATATTTATCAGTTGTCTAGTACCCATAACACAAGCTTTACGCTTAATTTGGGACTTGATGGAGCTGTGTAAATTGTCCAGAAATATTTATTTATTTATTTTTATTTCAAGTTCATACGAGTACATATCGTACAAATCGGTTCAAATCAGTTTGATCGTAATTCGAGTTTAGTGATTTTTTTGATTGTACCGAATGACGTATTTGTTAAATAACACCTAAGGGGCCATCCATAAATTATGTCACGAGAGAGGGGGTCGATGAAGTGTGACAAGGGGGTGGGAGGGGTCCTAAATTTCGTGATGTGACATTTCAAAATCTATTATAATCTAAGTGTTAAAACACGAACTTTGAACTATTAACGAAACTCGAAAACATTTGCAACTCTAGATGTAAATTTGCATAATATGACGTCACACTAGGGAGGGGGGAGTCTCACAAATGTGACCAGCTGCGACAAGGAAGGGGGAAGGGGTCTAAAAATCATGAAATTCGTGTGACGTAATTTATGGATGGCCCCTAAGTTTTAATCTAATGTAATTATTGATTCTCCGCTACGTCACCTATAAAGTATTATATTGTTCTATCAGCCATAGAAATAATAATGCTGCATACATTTCAAGCTTTCGATAATAATACCTATTTACCGAATTATAATTTGGTCATTCGTACCCATTTTATTTATAAATATTCCTGAATATTCCTGGACAAATGTACACACGGCCATCTAGTCCCCAAACTAAACAAAGCTTGTACTATGGGTACTAGATAACTGATATAGTACTTAAATACATTTTTTGTAAATACATACATAATAATACACAGAAAACACCCAGACCAAGGCAAACAGACATATTCATAGACACAAATATTTGTCTTGTGCGGGGATTGAACCCGCGACCTTAGAGTCAAAATGGCCATTGCTAACCATTCGACCACCGAGCTCGTCGCTCGTCGTTATGTGACTCAACTTTATCCAAACTTAAATGTGATAATTAAGATTTAATTGTTGAATTTTATTGTTTCTTCTCCTCCCCTCCCCTCGCCTCCCCAACCTGGCCAGCGTGGGGAGTGTAGGCCAAATCCTCCTTCCGTCTAGGACGGACGAGAGAGGATCGTGCTCCTGTAGTGGAGACTAAAATGGACCTGATGATGAAGCGGCAGTGGGCCGGCTACATCTGCCGTATCAGTGATGGCAGATGGGGGAAGAAGGTCCTAGTGTAGAGGCCGCATATGGGAAGATTATGATGAAGATTGTTTCTTCAGTATGCAAACGAAACTATTATATAATACGTGGTCGTCAACACTTAATTATCCCACTGCTGGTATACGGGTCTCCCCTCAATCGAAGGGGTTAAGAGCATGTTCCACCACGCTGCTCAACTGGGGGTTGGCGGATGCCAATGTTTCCAAGCCGCCCTAAGGCCACCGACTTGACTTAGGGGCCATCCATAAATTACGTCACATGAATTTCATGATTTTTTGACCCCTCCACCCGTCCTTGTCACAGCTGGTCACATTTGTGAGACTCCCCCCCTCCCTAGTGTGACGTCACATATTTTGCAAATTTACATTTAGAGTTGCAAATGTTTCTGAGTTTTTCGTTAATAGTTCAAAGTTCGTGTTAACACGTCACGAAATTTAGAACCCCTCCCACCCCTTGTAACACTATGTCACACTTCGTCGACCCCCTCCCTCCCCCTTAACGTGTGACGTAATTTATGGATGGCCCCTTAACGACTGTCAACGACAACAGCCGGCACCGACGGCTTAAAGTGCCCTCGAAGCACGGAGGAGCTCGACATAAATGAACCCATCCATAGACAGGCTACGGTCAAGGTTGCTTAACTTGCGTGATAGATTAGACTGACGCCATCGAGCTTCTCGTGGAACTCGTGGAGCTCATGAAGTGGGTAATTCAACTTTACCCAACCCTCAGTAGGTCAGTATGTCATGATGCCTTTTTAACAGACTCCAAAAAAAGAGGAGGTTCTCTATTCGGCTTCATTTTTTAGGGTTCTGAACCTCAAAAGGAAAAACGGAACCCTTATAAGATCACTTTGTTGTCCGTCTGTCTGTCTGTCTGTCTGTCTGTCTGTCTATCTGTCTGTCAAGAATTTCTATGTCGAGAATGCGTGAAGGTATCAAGCTGAAATTTGAACTGTATACTCAGGTCTATGGTCCCATGAAATTAAAAAAAAAATCAAACTGCTAAGTTTACGTAGAAAAAAGTTACGGCCGTTTATTCAGCAAAAAACGCATATTTCGACACACTCAAGGGAATCAAAACCTATAGGGTACTTCCCGTTGACCTAGAACTATGAAATTTGGCAAGTAACATCGTTATAGACTACAAGTACAGGAATAAGTCTCAAAACTATACATTTGTAAATAGATCTTAAAAAATAGGGGGTCTATATTTTTTATAGGGTGTCGAAATTTCAAATTGAAACTACTAATTCAAATGGGGTATCATATGAAAGGGCTTGATGTACACATTGCAAAATATATTTTATTTATTTTTTTCGACGCATTATTTCTTATTTATAATGAAAAATATCAAATTTAATAATGATACTACGTACCTACGGAACCCTCGGTGGGCGAGTCCAACTCGCACTTGTCCGGTTTTTTTTTTAATGTTTGTTACTTATTTACTCCGTGATTTATAAACCGATTTGAAAATAACTTTTGTTATTTGAAAGAGTATAATACTTCCAGATTGGTCCCATATTTTTTTCATCATCATCAGCCTGTATCTACATACATAAATGTAGAGTAATGTTCCAAACATTTCAAGTCAAGTTCACAAGTCGGTTTTTTTTTCGTTACAATTATCTGCATGCATCGTTTTCGGGTTAAAAATAAGATAATCTGTTTTATGTATAAAATTTAAGCAACAATCTACTGCCCTGCGCTATATAAGTCGCATACATACGAGCACAGGAACTGCACGCGGGCGGAATTGCTTGTCGTTCCCACATTTTATGGGAGATGCGCGCCAGCTTTATACCCCATCGTTTTAATTGTTTCGCTGGATTTATGTGTGTTTGTTCGTACACGAATAAATGTGGAAGAACTTTATGTTTCAAATGGGATGGATTTTGCATTGTTGATTTATTTTGGCATGTAATTGAATAATTATGACGATGACGGTGTGAGTGATGGCTCTGGTGACACAAGCGTACATAGACTGCGATGACTGCTTATCATCAGGTCTTACGATTGTTTGTCAAAAAAATCCCTAGTTGTATAAAAAAAAATATCATGTGCAGTCTCTCGTGTTACAGGCGTCCATGACGAGCTCGGTGGTCGAATGGTTAGCAATGGCCACTTTGACTCCAAGGTCGCGGGTTCGATTCCCGCACAAGACAAACACTTGTGGGCATGAACATGTCTGTTTGTCTTAATCTTTTTCTATGTATTATAAGTATGTATTTACAAAAAAAATGTATTTAAGTACCTACATTTATCAGTTGTCTAGTACCCATAACACAAGCTTTGCGCTTAATTTGGGACTAGATGGCGCTGTGTAAATTATCCAGAAATATCTATATCTATCATATAAGCTAGGCTATCTGCTGCGGGACGTAGGCTTGTTTTCCAACTTAGTGATTTAAAAAGAATGCTTGTTATGCGCGTAGCAAATTGATCACGTAAGTTAGGCAATCTTGATTGTAGCCTATATTACGGATGGGTTTATTTATTACGAACTTTTCAAGTTAAGCTATTGTTATTAGAAGAAATTCGTTAAGCCAAGTCAGTGGCCTTTGGACGGTTTGAAAACACGTACTCAGTAACTTGTAAAGTCTACTTAGCCGTGATTGTTTTCCTTTTAAATTCACTATATGGACTACTTCCATGATTTTTTTCACATTTCTAAATATAACAGTTCCGTTGATAAAGGGTGGGAGGGGGGACACTTACGTCTAACAAAAATTTGCACGTTAAATGTAAATAATTCGCAAACAGATTACGCCTACGCCTATCCGTAGCTGGGGCCCTATCTGAAGCCGATTACGTCGAGATTTTTTAATGCGAAAATGAAACTATTACTTAGATTGTTGCTAAGTGTGTTTAACTCAGCTGGTAAAAGTCCTACCGAGTTTTAGAGAGTTTAGAGAGCCTTAGAGAGCTCTACCGAGTAAGATGACGTTTGTCAATAACTTTATCCTAAGACCAAATTTCGAAATAAAAAAAACCGATGATAATCGGCTTCAGCTTCGCCGCCTGTAGGGCCCCTAATTCTATTCATCATCATCATCATCACCAGGTCATTTTAGTCTCCATTACAGGAGCACGACCCTCTCGTCCGTCCCAGACAGAACTAGGTATAGCCTACGGTAACCGCTTCACATCAGGCGGGCCTTATGGTTGTCTGCCACCCGAAGTAGTATTTAAATAAAAAAAAAAGCTACCCGACTGGGGAATGTACCTCCACCACACAGTATACCGCGGCTAAATAACAATTCCCTTGACGGTTGTTGTGTTCCTGCGAGTGAGTGAGGTCACCAGAAAGGAAGGAGATGTTGCGTTGGCAGCGTAGGTGGCGGCGCGCGAGCGATATTTTATGTTGCGAACGTTATTATGGCTACGGTAGCCGCGTCACATCAGGCGGGCCGTATGCTTGTCTGCCCCCCGACGTAGTATAAAAAAAACCATAATATTTCCAAAATATGTGCAAATCCTTAAAAAAGAACTCGTATTTAAAAACTACACTCTACTACGACGAGCTCGGTGGTCGAATGGTTAGCAATAGCCACTTTGACTCCGAGGTCGCGGGTTCGATTCCCGCGCAAGACAAACATTTGTGTGCATGAATATGTCTGTTTGTCTTGATCTGGGTGTTTCCTATGTATTATAAGCATGTATTTACAAAAAAAAATGTATTTTTAAGTACATTTATCAGTTGTTTAGTACCCATAACACAAGATTTGCGCTTAATTTGGGACTAGATGGCGCTGTGTAATTTGTCCAGAAATATTTATTTATTATTATTATTATTTGACACTTTATAAATTTTCTAGAACTGAAATAAGAGAGTCCATTACCTTTTCTCTAAGAACATCTGGATCTGGAGACCATCGCTCTGGAGATTTCCTTGATGGCACCGGTTGCAGATGTAGACCTGGAGGCTGGAATTAATAAAAAGAACAATAACTAAAAGTTACAAATAAACTCCACCGTAGCCTGCCAATTGATGGGTTTATTTATCTCGAGCTCCTCCGTGATTCGGAGGGCACGTTAAGCCGTCGGTCCCGGCTGTTGTCATTAGAGGCGTTTAGGCGGCTTGAAAGGGTAACTTTAGTTGTCCATGTATGTTTGAATGTACGTAATGGTCTCCGTACCGTCTAAACTATTCATTCGATTTTGATAAATAAGATGTCATTGGATTCGTTATTTTTGCCTGGGTAACATAGGCTACATTTTAACCGACTTCAACAATAGGAGAAGATGATTTTTATTATTTTTATTAGTTTTTTTTTTCTTAGTCGACTTACAGTTTTTCGACGCAAAAACGACGGAGTGTTTTAGGTTTGACGTGTCTGTGTGTCTGTCTGTGTCATCGTAGCTCCTGAACGGATGAACAGTTTTTTTTTTTTATTAGAAATTAATTTACTAGTCCTACGCTGCGCTTGCCGGTACGTGGTCTCCACTCGAGAACCTTTCGACCCCGTCGGTCATCCGTCCTCCTCGTTGGGCTACTTTGAGCTTGTTCATAAGGCCCATAGTGAGGAACCACGTTTCAGTGCCGTAAGTCATCACTGGTAACATAGGACGTCCACCCACAAGGTGGACAGACGACCTCATTAAGACCGTAGGATCGCGCTGGATGCAAGCCGCTTCCTACCGGTCTTATTGGAGATCTAGAGGGGAGGCCTATGTCCAGCAGTGGACTTTCAATGGCTGAGATGAGATGAGATGAGATGAGAGAATTTACTAGTTGGGAGTATTCTTAGCTATTTTTGATGAAAATCGCAATCCAAGAAGGCAGCCGACACAAAATGACGCATTACATATTATTTCACAAAACCTTCAATATATATTTTTTTTATATATTAATTAGCTCAGCATATTGGCTCCGCTTCGCCTGATGGTAAGCGAAAAGAGGAGCCCCAATCGCATCGACAACGGACAAGAGACCTTGATGTCTTGTCAGTTGACGCTGCCATCCTGGCCTACAAGATGCTTCTTCACGCTTCGCACACGGAAATATGGGGTATCAAATGAAAGGGCTTGACTAGTAGAAAACTCATCATCATCATCATCCAAGCGTTAAGTCCCGGTTGCATCCTAAGCTTGCGCTTCGGAGCCCAGGGTCCGCTTTCCTACTTTTTCTCCTCCACTTCGTCCGGTCTTCGGCATCCTTTTGTGTGAGACCGTTGGCATGCATGTCATCCACTACGACATCATTAAAAAAAAAATTCAAAATTCAAAATATCTTTATTCCTTGGACTTTATAAAGCACTTTTTTTTTATTTTTTTTTTATTGATATTTATTACAGTCTACAGACCCGGGGTCCGTACCTTTTATTAACAATGTTCTGTTTTTTTTTTATCTTATAATATTCTTACAATTAATAAATTGCACGTCGCTATTGTGCTAATAGTTATATTATTGTCTATTACTACTTAACCTAAATCCTCCTATTGTTTACCTTGCAACCATGACAGCCAGGGCAGACCAGTCCCCTCTGGCAGCACCCGTTCACGAGTTGATGCATGGGGCAGCCATCACCGCATTCAACCATTTCATTGGGAATGCGGCGACCCGCCACACCACACCACCACCAGTTTCAACACTTTAGTGAACATGACTACCTGGGCTGTCAGGACTGCACAGTAAAACCTGTATTTATTTTCCTAAGGTCTTCCTCCTTCTCTCCCTCTCACCCACTAGATACTTATTATAAAGCACTTAGAAACGTCATAAATTCTTAAGCATTTCTTTGGCCTTCCCCTTCTGCCGGGTCCCGGCGGGGGCGGCATAGCTAGACATTTGTTACCCACAAAGCCTGTCGGTTTTCGTAAAATGTGTTTTCGTAAAACTAGTAGACTATACACTACGATAAATTTCAAATCCAAGATGGCCGCCACACCAAAATGGCGAATTTAATATCTTTTTTTCACAACTCCCTCAATATCTCACACATTGGAGCCTAAGTGGTCGTGTACTGTGCGGTTCCAGAGAAGTTTTCTCCCGTGTACTGTCAAGCTGTGCAATGAACTGCCTGTCGAGGTTTTCTCATGAGACTACAACATGGGGTTCTCCAAAAAGGGCGTGAAGAGGTTTTTACAGGGTCGGCAACGCGCGTGTGATGCCCCTGGTGCTACAAGCGTTCATAGCCTACGGTAACTGCTTTCCTTCAGGCGGACCGTATGCTTGTTAGTTAATTTAGTGCCTCTTTAGTGGTATATAAAAATATGGGTATCGAATGAAAGGGCTTGATCAGACTAGAAGATCGAGGGTTTTTTAAATTTTTAATTTAATTATCTTGTTTTCTCTATGAGTTACAAGACCATGATGTTTAAACTGGGTGGAAGACAAGCATATGGCCCGCCTGATATGGCCCGCGGTTACCGTACAAATATTAACGCTCACAACATAAAATATCGCTCGCGCGCCGCCACCCCCGCTGCCAACGCAGCATCTCCATCCTTTCTGGTGACCTCACTCACTCGCAAGAACACACCAACCCTCAAAGGAATTGTTATTGGGCTGCGGTATTCTGTGAAGTGGAGGTACATTCCCCAGTCGGGTAGCTTACAATTACGCTCCCTACCTCTCTTTTCGCCAAAGCTTCGTTTGTCAGTCGGCAGGGTGCACCACGTGCAGGTGAAGTTGGCTTTGGTTCAAAGATGTTGGTGAACCACTTACACCTCTTTTTTTTTTTTATACTACGTCGGGTGGCAGACAAGCATACGGCCCGCCTGATGTGAAGCGGTTACCGCAGCCATATTAACGCTTGCAACATAAAATATCGCTCGCGCGCCGCCACCCCCGCTGCCAACGCAGCTTCTTCTTCATTTCTGGTGACCTCACTCACTCGCAGGAACACAACAACCCTCAAGGGAATTGTTATTTGGCAGCGGTATTCTGTGAGGTGGAGGTACATTCCCCAGTCGGGTAGCTTACAATTACGCTCCGTACCTCTCTTTTCGCCAGAGCTTCGTTTGTCAGTCGGCAGGGTGCACCACGTGCAGGTGAAGTTGGCTTTGGTTCAAAGATGTTGGTGAACCACTTACACCCCAAAAAAGAATAAAAAACTAAACACAGACTCTAAATGTCAGTCTTTTACGCACAAGCCATCAAAATAAATTAAAAAAAAATCTCCTGCGGCTCATGTGATAAACTCCGAATCGTATTTTA
The DNA here is from genome assembly GCA_937001555.2 of Hypsopygia costalis. NCBI lineage: Eukaryota > Metazoa > Arthropoda > Insecta > Lepidoptera > Pyralidae > Hypsopygia > Hypsopygia costalis. Next base: position 1,355,053 of record OW443351.2, on the reverse strand, counting down.
AGAACCCTTATTATGCAACAGTTTCATTAACTGCTATTGTATATTTTATTATTCTAAATGCATCGCAGTGTAGTCGTAACAAATGCAGTGCAGTTGCACTGTGCTCGGTGCATCAGGAACGTTGTCCTGATAGGCGAGGTCAAACTCTAGCGGTATTGTATATATGTTCATTGACTTCTCTGTTGTTGTAAGGAAATATTTATTGTAAATTAGTAGTTGCTACGCATATGACGAGCTCGGTGGTCGAATGGTTAGCAATGGCCACTTTGACTCTGAGGTAGTGGGTCGATCTCCGCACAAGATAAATATTTGTGTGTATGAACATGTCTGTTTGTCTTGGTCTGGGTGTTTTCTATATATTAAAAGTATGTATTTACAAAAAAAAATGTATTTAAGTACATTTATCAGTTGTCTAGTACCCATAACACAAGCTTTGCGTTTAATTTGAGACTAGATGGCGCTGTGGTAATTGTCCAAAAATATTTATATTTATTAATAAATATGTTATAATAATCTAAACAAATTCTTTTTACCCCCTCTACTATGTAGCTATGATACTCTCGACAGACCAGTCCCCTCTGGCAGCACCCGTTCACGAGTTGATGCATGGGGCAGCCATCGCCGCATTCAACTATTATATCTTCCATAATGTTACAAATGACCTTCATAACAAACAAAAAATACTTGGGAAGTGTCACACAGGCCAGACTAAGATTTTTTATCAAAGCATCTATCATTCATGTCTAAAAGATGGTCTTAAGGTGCCTTCCCACCAGAGATTGGGGTGTAAGCGGTTCATCAACATCTTTGAACCAAAGTTCACTTTTGACGAGCTCGGTGGCGTCGCGGTCAATGACGCGGCTTTGACACCAACGCTCGTGGGTTCGATTCCCACATAGGACAAGCATTTGTGTGCATGAACATGTCTGTTTGTCTTGGTCTGGGTGTTTTCTATGTATCATAAGTATGTATTTACAAAAATAAAATGTATTTACGTATGTTTAACAGTTGTCTAGTACCCATAACACAAGCTTCGCTTACTTTGGGGCTAGATGGCGCTGTGTAATTTGTCTGACAATATATAAAAAAAAAGCCAACCGTACCTGCACATTGTCCACCCTGCTGGCTGACAAACGAGGCTCTGGCGAAAAGAGAGGTAGGGCATAGCGTATTTTTTAAGCTGCCGACTGGGGAAGTACCTCCACCTCACAGAATACCGCAAGCGAACAATTCCCTTGAGGGTTATATTTCAGCGAGTAAGTGACGTCACCAGAAAGAAAGAAATGGATATGAAGGAAGGAATATAAACGAAATCAAGTAAACAAATGCATTTTTTGCATATATTATGTCATCATCATCAGGTCATTTTAGTCTCCACTACATGAGCACGACCCTCTCTCGTCCGTCAGAGACAGAAGGAGGATTTGGCCTACACTCCTCAAGCTGGCCAGACAGGTTTGGGAGGCCTGATCGATGTTTGATAATGTATTTCCCTTAGTCGCCTTATACGACATCCACGGGAAGAGACGGAGTGATTCTATTCTAGTCTGCCGGAAACCACACGGCCAATATATTATGTACTAATACTATATGTGCGTGTCCTATACCACCAAATTGTTACCACATTTAATGCAAATAAATTATATTATATTCTAGTGTATTTACTATTTCAATCCGCCATTTTACTAATTGCACATGGCTGTTGATACTGAATCAAATAAATCTAACACTACTTAATCTCTATATAAAATAACACTAGTTAATTTGTCGAGCTCGGTGGTCGAATGGTTAGCAATGGCCACTTTAACTCCGAGGTCGCGGGTTGAATTCCCGCACATGACAAATATTTGTGTGCATGATCATGTCTGTTTGTCTTGGTCTGGGTGTTTTCTATATATTATATGTATGTATTTACAAAAAAAAAATGTATTTAAGTACCAGTTGTCTAGTACCCATAACACAAGCATTGCGCTTAATTTGGGACTAGATGGCGCTGTGTAAATTGTCCAGAAATATTTATATTTATTAAAAAATATGTTATAATACTCTAAACAAATTCTTTTTACCCCCTCTACTATGTAGCTATGACACTCTCGACAGACCAGACTCCTCTGGCAGCACCCGTTCACGAGTTGATGCATGGGGCCAGCCATCGCCGCATTCAACTATTTTATTGTGAATGTGACTGCTCGCCACACGATACCAACCACTAATTTGAACTTTAGGCAGTTTGCCCGTTTGACAGTCGGCTAGCGGACCTACCACCCAGCTTATTATTTTACTATTTAAAACTTTTTGGCAAGGAGATACCAGTATATAGAGATGTATTTCCAGGATAAAAAGCAGCCCATGTCACTATTTTATACCATTAAAGTGGCAAACGGGCATACATAGATGCCATAGCACAGATAGATAGATAACATTTTTATTTGCACACTCAAACACACAAAATACAGAAACTTAAAATAATTCTAGTAAATAAATAATATAATAAATAAATATTGTCAGACAAATTACACAGCGCCATCTAGCCCCAAAGTAAGCTTGTGTTATGGGTACTAGATAACTTACATACGTAAATACATTTTTTTGTAAGTACATACTTATGATACATAGAAAACACCCAGACCAAGACAAACAGACATGTTCATGCACACAAATGTTTGTCTTATGTGGGAATGGAACCCACGAGCGTTGGTGTCGAAGCCGCGTCATTGACCGCTACGCCACCGAGCTCGTCAAATAGTAATAAAACAGAACTTGGAACACAACCCCAGTCCAAGCTCACAAACACGTACGTGCAAGCTGCACGCGGAGTTTATGTTCATCCAAGTACTTGCACTTACATTACAGTACTTGCACACACACAAACAAGTGAGATTAATGACTGTAACTTTTCTGAAAAAAAATATGTACATTTCACTCACTCTGTTACATGTCTGACATTTTTTGAGAATAGACAATTACCTAGTAGCTTAGCTTTGACCTCGACTACTGTGGCGTATTGCCGCTTAAAGTTTAAATTGACACGTGGATGGCACCCGCGCCGTTTGGTGGATTGATATTTCTTCTAACAGACAAGTCCTGTAGCTAGTATTGTTCCAACACTACACACAAGGCACTTATATAGTTTTCAGACATATGTAAAAAGGTCACGGACCTAGTAAAGTAAATAATTATAATTTAATTGCATATTCTTGCATGTACCGGAGGTGGCGGACGACTGCGTTGCGCGCCCTACAGCGGCGATTTAGCGAACCAAAAATATGGTCTATGGCCGCTAAAAGGAAGTGACTTAATTAACAAGTCAATGGTGAACACATAAGAAAATTATATATTCAACAACTACTATTTAGCTACCACGCACATCTCCGGTGGAAAGAGACCTTAAAGTCTCTGGAGAAATTACATAATTCGTCCTATTTGACCGAACCGACAAAGTCTAGGCAGGTCAAATGTAATATACTGATCTGTCGGTATGATTAGAAATGTACATTCTTTCGTTTTTTCTCATTAAATATTGTTGTTTATCATACAGATTGAGATTGAGCTCAATCTGTAAGATAAACAACAAGAGATTCAGTCAAAATGGTCTTTGCAAACCATTCGACCACCGAGCTCGTCACAGTACAGTCGTACAAGATATAAAATGTCAAATATCAAAACTCTATGGATTTCCCTCCCACCGCGGAGCCCTAAAAATTCAAAAGAGCAACTAACAAATTTTAGTATCATCATTATAACACCGGAAACAGCATCATGTCCCAGTTTCAACAAAGAAATTCATTTATATGCCGCAATAAATATAAGTTATTGTAGTGAGACACTCGGAAACTGCCTTAACTTGGCATCTGGCTAAATTGGAGCCATTCAACTTGGGACTTCTCCTTACCCAATAATACTATTTAGATTTATACTTTATTGCCGGCTTTAAGTTTAATGGACTTTTAAAAACACAGCCAATTTTTTGCAATTACTTTTGATGAGCTTGGGGCGGTTAAGGATAGGAGTAATCCTGATTAATGACTGAAGTATGTTTTTTTTATACTATATCGTGTGGTAGACATATGATCCGCCTGATTTGAAACGGTTACCGTAGCCATAAAACGAAAAATCGTTCATGCGCCGCCGTGACTGACTTAGGGTTGGCGAGAGGTAGAAGTTTTATACTGGAGCATATAGCCCTAACGTCTCTTCTCTGGACGGCTAATGAAGGCAAGTCAGAGCTGAGAGTCCTGCGGGCCTTCTTGGGTCCATTCCGACCCACAAAGACACGCCGAAGACGAAGGCTCTGACCGACTCTCTAGAGATTCGATAGCCGTGATGTCGTTATTTAGCACAGCTCGCCAAAAGCTTCCCTGCGGGCTTATTGTATTAATATTAAAGTCAAGAATGAAAAGTTAACTTACCCAGAATTTTTCTTCACGGAGTTTCATTGACATTTTTACTGCGTTTAAAACATGCTGATGGCAGTATTTTTGAAGCTAGTCACATCCTGTAAAAAACAATCAATGTTAACAATTTACGAAGGCTCCTTTAAGGAAGTCATGAGGACATTCGACTCAAATCTAGTATATAGGAAAAGTGCAATGCTATCTCTCACATTGGTAAAAGGGGAACTCAAATTCCAAAAGCTTACTCCTACTAATTTCTTCTGATTGAATTCGTTGTGAGTTCCAAGGCAGCCGTAGTTTTACCTCGCGGTCCATTATTCTGTGCTTTCTATCAGGCCGGCCATATTCTTTTTATATTTTTCTTTGACGAGCTCGGTGGCGTAGCGGTCAATGATGCGGCTTCGACACCAACGCTCGTGGGTTCGATTCCCACACAGGACAAACATTTGTGTGCATGAACATGTCTGTTTGTCTTGATCTGGGTGTTTTCTTTTCAGTTGTCTAGTACCCATAACACAAGCTTCGCTTACTTTGGGGCTAGATGGCGCTGTGTAATTTGTCCGACAATATTTATTATTATTTATTTATTGTTATTATATAACGGAACGGGGGCCCACCATACATTCCCACCATTGTGTCTCCTGTGTACCCAGGGGCTTGAAAATAATTACCATTGGATTTTTTGAATGCGAAAATGAAACAATTGCTTACATTGTTGGTATTTATGTTTAGCTTTGGGGTGTAAGTGGTTCGTCAACATCTTTGAACCAAAGCCAACTTCACCTGCACGCGGTGCACCCCGCTGACTGACAAACGAAGCTCTGAGGGGCAATTCTCGTAATTAAAATATAGTCAAAATTCAGTTTCGATCCAGTCGCGATCTCACAAATGTCACATTTGGTATTCTCGTAACACAACATGTAACTTCAAAGTTAGATTTAAGCGGGATTATATCGAAATACGAGTGAAAATTAAACAAACTATGAATGTTACTTTGCCAACAACAAGAATTGATAATAATTAATTAATGAAATCAAGTATATAAATTTAGTCAATTCACAATTCAATCTCGATTCGGTCAACTTTCAATCTGCGATCGTAGAAAAATTACGAGAATTGGCCTTCTGGTGAAAAGAGAGGTAGGGAGCGTAATTGTAAGCTACCCGACTGAGGAATGTACCTCCACCTCACAGAATACCGCAGCCGAATAACGGTTCCCTTGAGGGCTGTTGTGTTCCTGCCAGTGAGTGAGGTCACCAGAAAGGAAGGAGATGCTGCGATGGCAGTAGGGGTGGCGACGCGCGAGCGATATTTTATGTTGCGAGCGTTAATATAGCTAAGATAACCGTTTCACATCAGGCGGGCCGTATGCTTGCCTGCCACCCGACGTAAACCTCAGCTGATAGAAACCAACTAAGCGGAAGATGTTTGTCAATAACTTTAACCTAAAACTAATTCTTGGAGGATAGATTCATTTGAGGTATTATTAAAATAATTGACATTCTTTATAATCTTTGACCTGAAATTGTATTGATATCTATTCCTTTAATCTTTTCAATATTTATGAATTTATTGTAATCAATGTAAATCAATTTATTAATTTATTGTAATTCTTAATTTAATGACAATTTATGATGACATAATATGATGATGATTATAATATTTTATGAATCCGTTTTAAATGCCTATAAATATGTAACATAATCTTTGTACGCCACCGCAAATGGCAGAACATGGTCTGCACTTTTAATTTGTATGATCTATATATTTCTACCTATGTTCTACAAAGAATAAATGAATTATGAATTATGAATAAAAACCCGGCGGTAAGCGGCTTTATCTTCGATGGTATGGCCCCAGGATTAACAGCGGCGAGCACCAAAAAAGGCAATGAACAGTGAAGTACATTGCGGTCCCGGGGGTAAAACTACGGCTGCCTTGGACAACACAACTAATTTTTTTTTTTTTTTTTAATATTGTCAGACAAATTACACAGCGCCATCCAGCCCCAAAGTAAGCGAAGCTTGTGTTATGGGTACTAGACAACTGATAAACATATGTAAATACATTTTCTTTACTAAATACATACTTATGATACATAGAAAACACCCAGACTAAGACAAACAGACATGTTCATGTACACATTTAAACAGAAGAAATTAGTTGGAGTAAGAAGCCTTTGGAATTTGACTTACATTACCCGTAGTGGTATAAAAAAAGTTGGTATAACTATCTAGGTTCAACAATCCGAGTGCTACGAAGCTTTATCTAAAACCTGACCTCGATATCTAGAACGTCCGTCAAGGTAAAATAGTACACTAGATAAACTGGAATAAACTTTATTATTATACGACTCACTAACGCTGGTTTATATGTGGCGAACCCGATATCGCGTATAAAAGTTGCTGGTAAATAAAGACAAGAATATGAAGACATTTTGATAGTAGGATAGGATTTATGTGGAAAATAAGTAGACCACCTTAATCCCTACCAGTAGGAATATGTCAGTAGGGATATATGGAAAAGGGGGATTATCATAGTCTATAGAAGATTCCTACTCAAGAAACTACTAGGGCTTCTGTTTTATACATTGTTTTATATAAAGCACACGTAGTCACCGTGGTCAAGGGTTTAGAGGGGGTTTAGAGCATTACCGCGCTGCGCATCTGTGGGTTGGCGGAGGCCGGTGTTTTCAAGCCGCCCAAAGGCCACTGACTTAGGTTAACGACTGTCATCTAATAACAGCCGGTACCGACGGCTTAACGTGCGATCCGAAGCAAGGAGCTCGAGATAATATAGCACAGCACGGCAGTTGAGCTTCACTTGACTAGACTTTAGGCTTTTAATGCCTTATTTGCCATATTGCTGTCTCTCACATTGCTAACAGGGGAAGCGAAATACCAAAAGCTTACTACTCCTACTAATTTCTTCTGATTAAATTTGTTGTGAGTTCCAAGGCAGCCGTAGTTTTACTCCCGGGACTGCAATGGACTTCATTGTTCATTGCCTTTTTTGGTGGTCGCCGCTGTTAATCCTGGCTACACAGGAGACACAGTGGTGGGAATGTGTGGTGGGCCCCCGTCCCTCCGCTTTCCATGATGGCGTTTCGTTGGTTGGAACCAACCGCTACCAGCTACTTTTTTGAGGTCTTCGGTCCATCTAGAGAGGGGGTGCTCTACGGTGCGTTGTCGCCCCATGCGAGGTCTCGACTCTACTATGACTTTCATCCCCATCTGCTATTATCTGTCTTAGCATAGCGACCATTATTTATTGCCAACTACCAGGATATCAAGAATAAACCCAGAAATAAATAGGCTACAGTCGACGTTGCTTAACTTGCGAAAACGAGTTGCCATCGAGCGTTCAGATTTTAGAGTTATTTTATGTACATTATATAATCTGAATCGAGTTAATTAGATAATACCTTTCGTAAAAGTAGTATTTCAAAAATACTTACATTTTTATTGATGCGATGTTACATCAGATGTAATCTGAAAAAAACTTGCACAACAGTTTATAAAAAGTTTACTAAAATAATATAAAAATAATATTTATATCCCTTATTTGCGTCAAGAATGGCGTAACTAAAAAATCTCAAATTTATAGAAGTCTTCTTTAGTTTTTTTTCTCAAAACCGTCATATCATTAAGTATTAAACCAGGTATAAGTCATTATGAATAAGATGTAAAACTATTTATTGCATTTCCTTTAGCTCGGAATTCAATAGACGAAAAGAATCAAGTTTTACTATAATGTAAGGTAAATAAGGTAGGTAAGGTATAGTAAGATTCTGTATATCATATAGATAATAATCCTATGGTTCTGTAGTATAATCATCCTGATTTTTTTTCACTATTTGACAAAGTTGCTGTAGTAAAAGTTGTTGATTTTACTTAACTTGCATCAAAAGAGAATGCAATAAATTATATGCACATAATTTATATCGCTAAACTACCATGTCATTCTTATCAAATGTGTTGCGAAAGTGGCACCACTTTGAATAAAAAGTCATATCTCAGCATTTAGGATGAATATCAAAATATCCTAAGCTCAGTTTGTTACCATAACAAACAGAACGACGCAGTTTAGCTGTTTTTAGCACTTGTATCCCATTGTCATATCGCTTTAATTTGGAAGTAGGTATCACATTTTTGTAGATTTTGAGTTACGACACTCTTTTCGCAAATGAGCGTATGAAAAGTATGTTTTATATTTCACTAAAAGTATTACGAGAATGGGTCATTTTAAGTGTATACATTAAGTATTTAAAAATTAATAAATTTATTATGAATGTAGCCTTATAAGAATTAGAATTACTAGAGTACACCAAAATAAACCCGACAAATTTTCGAAGCGACTTAATTACGCGAAATAAACAGCCAGTCCTTCCAGCCACTATTTGAGATGTATGCACAATTTGTATGGAACGACTGACTTTTTTTATGTCTTGATTTGACAACAATCTTCACAGGAAAAAAATTTTCGTTTTGACGTTGCTCCTAAAGTATGTCGATTTCATTTTGTTAATAATAGCAGTAGTTATAACGTCAAGTTATACATTGGTTTGATAAAATTATAAGCTATAGAACTATTGTCAATGATTTTACAAATACTATAGATATGTCATATTATAAACTGCATCAGAAAACAGTGCCTGTTGCTGAGATATGAGATCTCGGCGCTCCAATATACATACTATCTCTTTCCCCCGCTGCTGAGTACTTAATCGGCGCAGTGGCGTCTTTTTTCTTGCAAAAATATGAAATCAACCTAAAATACACGTTAACATGAAATATCATTGTGTAATTTAGTGTGATATGTGATCCCTTTAGCTTTATTTACTTTATTAACATAACATGTGCATTTTCGAAATATAGAAGATCGCATTTTTACATAGTTAAATTAAATGTCACAAACGTCAGTTTCGTCAGTTAGCTTGTGCAAACTAATTGCGAGGTAAGACAGTTGGCCTACTTTTCGAGTGTACATTTTACCTACTTGTGGCATATTTATATTATTTATAACAGTATTGTTAACTACACAGTACAATGATTAAAAATGCTTAGTTACAGGACCTTAAAAATATATAAACAAAACAACAAATTAATGAAAATTAAAACAAAATATCACATAAAAGATGCTCAATGAATTATCAGCCAATAATTCAAGAGTATCAAATTAAATTATAACAAATAATAATTAATATTTAAGGTGCTACCCACGTGCCTATTGGCGTGTTTCTACTTAAAGTATCTAACTTAATTAATTTAAAACAATTTATTAAATTAAAGCAAATTAATAAAAGAATAGAAATCAAAGAATTACACGGTTAATTATTATTGTAATCTGTTATCTAAGTTAAAATTAAAATAGTGAACACTTGCTTGGTACTGCGTCGCAACCTATTGTTTTTTAATTGTATCTATCCATAAAGATTGTCTGGAGGATATTGCTCTATCGATAAGACCGCCTTATTCAAGATTTCTAGGTGTACGTGGTCCATCAACATCTTCGAACTAAAATCAACTTCACCGGCACGTAGTGCACCCTGTTGATTGATAAACGAGACTCTGGTGAAAAAAGAGGTAGCTACCCGACAGGGGAAGTACCTCCACCTGCTCGTTTGCTCCCGTCTCATATAAAACAAAAGTAGGTACTTATATTTTTTGTAAATATATATGATCTATATAAATATGAATAAACTCGTTACTTTTAATAGTTAAATTATAACATTTACTTTGACTTGATATTGGTTCATATTTACCTTATTCAGCTTCTTATTCACTAGCTACAAAATATGTGAACAGAGGGGCAATTCTCGTAATTAAAATGTAGTCAAAATTCAGTTCCGATCCAGTCTCGATCTCACAAATGTCACATTTGGTATTCTTGTATCACAAAGAAACTTCAAAGTCTAATTTAAGTGGAATTATATCGAGATATGCCCGCAAATTACACGAACTAAGAATGTTATTCTGCTAACAAATAGAATTCAACTATTATTAATCAAGTATTTAATTGTTCGTTTTTGACGAGCTTGGTGGACGAGCAATGGCCACTTTGACTCCGAGTTTGCGGATTCGATCCCCACACAAGACAAATATTTCTGTGCATGAAACATGTCTGAACGTCTCGGTCTGGGTGTTTTTTATGTATTATGTATGTATTTACAATAAAAAAATCTGTTGTCTGTAAAGTCGGTTTACTGACGATAGTTGAACGTGACAACGTCATAAGAAAATACTGATGGAATGTTTGCATTTTTCAAAAGAAAATTTTAATGGAACGCCTCAGAGCGAGGTAACGCCGCATACGTCATGTTTTTTCGTGCGTGCAGCCGGCTCCATCGAATTATAAGACGTTGTCACGTCAAAAATGCATTTAAGTGCAACATCAGTTATTTAGTACAAGCTTTGCTTAGTTTGGGACTGGATGGCCGTGTGTAATTTGTGCAGGAATATTTATTTATATTCAGTCAATTCACAATTCAATCTCGATTCGGTCAACTTTGGTTTTGCGATCGTAAAATAATTACGAGAATCGGACATCTGAGCGCCTAAAGAAGTTCTCCCATCAAAAACATTTCTCTACGCCATCGAAAGCAAGTATAGTGTATGTAAATATACCATAATGATTATACCTCCTTGCCAAATCTAGATGAAACCCAGACAAAACGTTAGACATGAATATATTAAATCTAGACCAGACATAACCCAGACTCACATATCAAATATCGTCGAAATTGAGAGCTGGTATTGAAATTTTATCCTTTGATATTATATTCTTTTGATATCAATTATTGTTTTTTTTCGCATTTGCCTAGGCATTAGTTAATAGTATAGACATTCATAATGTTATAATAAAGCACTTGTACTATTCCACGTTATTATATTTAATATTACCGACCGGTTTCGCCGCTAAGGCATTATCAAGGTAAACACATGGTATGTGGTCACAAACACCATCTGTTTACCTTGACAATGCCTTAGCGGCGAAACCGGTCGGTAGTAATAAATATAATAACGTGGAACAGTACGAGTGCTTTATTATAACATTATGATAATAATGTTCCACCAAGTGCCAACAATCAACAGTATCAACTTTTTTAGTATAGACATTATTGAATTTGTCTTTCTGTTACTTTTTTATATTTTTTTTATATATGAGAGGGGGACAAACGAGCATGTGGGTCACCTGATGATAAGCCACCACCACCGGTCATGGAGATCAGCAACATCAAGCAATCATCATGCTGAACTTCATGAAAATGTGAGCAAGTAAGCCATATAATTTTGATATTCACCACGCGTTTTATAAATTCACAACATAAATATTCTTCTCTATTTGGTCGGTTTCTTTACGTTGACAAGGTCGAACGCAAATAAAGAAACTCGCACTAAGCACTCATGTATAGTGCGCCCAACTTATCTGTTCAGTAACTGGTGGCGCTAGTGGCGAAGAAACTGTAAATTAGAACTGTCACTTAGTAATAATTGATTTAGTTCTTATTTTGTCCAAATGAATAGATAAGTTGGGCGCACTATACCTATTCTTTTTGGGGTGTAAGTGGTTCATCAACATCTTTGAACCAAAGCCAACTTCACCTGCACGCGGTGTACCCTGCTGACTGACAAACGAAGCTCTGGCGAAAAGAGAGGTAGGGAGCGTAACTGTAAGCTACCCGACTGGGAATGTACCTCCACCTCACAGAATACCGCAGCCAAATAACAACTTCCTTGAGGGTTGTTGTGTTCCTGCGAGTGACTGAGGTCACCAGAATAGAAGGAGATGCTGCGTTGGCAGCGGGGGTGGCGGCGAGCGATATTTTATGTTGCGAACGTTAATATGGCTACGGTAAACGCTTGACATCAGACGGGCCGTATGCTTGTCTGCCACCGACGTAGTAAAAAAAAAATCTATCTATAGTTAGTAGTTGCCAAGAGTACATGTAGACAGGACGCAGTCTGAGTTTAAATTGATGAGTATTGCTCTTATAAAGAGGATTTAAATTAAAATATTGCCTATGTACAAACATCGCCCAGTTAGAATTTTATTATATGTACCTACCTAAGATGCACTTTCCAAACTAAATATACACTTAACTACAAACCAATGCATAACTTAAACCGACTTAAACTATAGCCTCATAAAATCCATAACCTTAATAAAAAGTATTATTATTTCAATGTATTTCTAACTTCGTTTTGTATGGGATTTACCTGTACAACACCTTTATAGACCATTTGAATTTAAATAAAGTAAAGTCAATTCCATACAAAATTAAGTTAGGGAATCCATGCTGCAAAATTGCGCCACACAAGAAAAAAAAAAATATTGTTTGCTAAATACACAACTAATCAACAAACTTAATTGCATCATTATAAAATAAGCCCTATTGTTCTTTTTATAACTTTGAAAATTACTGGAACCTCGAAACCTATTGAAACTGTTGAAACGGCATTTACAGAAACCGGCAATTAACTACATGGTAGTTGTAGAAAGAAAATTTACCCGAACTGACCTATAAATAAGTTAATAATAACTTTTGTTTTACTAAACTAAGATATTAAAAACTACGCAGTTTAACAAACAATAGTGTAATAGCGGTTTTCTTTCGTTGTGTAATAAGCAAATAGTTATTTTTTAAACTCAAGTGGCTTTAAGCTTGCAGCATGGACGGCCTTAAGTTATCTCGTTTAAAAAGTTCTGTGGCTTTAAGCTTGCAGCAGGGACGGCTTTAAGTTATCTCGTTTAAAGATTCTCAAGTTCTAATCAAGTTTAAAATGTCGAGTCTGGTCAAGTATTGAAAGTCGGACTTGTACTTAGATGCAGTACACTAACAGTGCCAATATTAGGCCATTGTTCAAATCAATTATGAAGTGAGGATCTGGCGAATTGAAGCGAACTTCTCCAGGTCAAATATTTTCCGATTTTTTTTTTCTCTCGTATAATTTTATGGAGCTACCTACATTTACATCATATGGAATTATAAACCTAAATCCTACCGCCCTACCGCCGAAGCTGAACCATTACCATCGGATTTTTTTAATGCGAAAATGATATTACAACCCCCCTAGCCAAGGGTAATTCGTAGCGTAACGAACGCTAGATAGATTACGTGACATTTGTCAAAATCGAACATTATAGTATGAGAATTGACAAATGTCACGTGATCTATCTAACGTTCGTTACGCTACGAATTACACTTGGCTAGGGGGGCTGGTTAGATTGTTGCTAATTATCTTTAGTATGAAGACACCCTAGAGCTCTACCAACAAAGCTGAAGATATTTGTCAATAAATTTAACCTGAGGCCAATTTTTGGAATAAAAAAAACCGATGCTGATCGGCTTCAGCTTCGGCGGTAACACCTCTATTCTCTCCTTTCAGAGTGGAAACGATGATGATGATAGATTTAAGATATTGAAAAATCGAATACTGGTTTCATTTAAATAAAATGGAAAAGTCTATTTGTCTGTCCCGGGTAATCTTCGAAAGAGCCGATGAACAAAAGTCCGGTTTCAATGCGTCGGTTATAAAGCTATGTATAAGATACCTTTTCTATAAATAAAATTGCAGACCACACGGATGAACAAAAGCATTTTCAATCAGGAATAAAGTTATCCCGTACCAAAATGGGATTTCTCAATCAATATTTTGCTTTCTTGTAAACAAGTCCGACTTTTACATCAGCTCAAATAGTTATTCAAATAGTCCAATAAAGTCGTCTCTGGTACAGTCATAGTCCAAGTCTAACCTCTATGTGCTATCGCTATGATTTCCCTCATGGCGTGTTCGTCGTGGTGCTCCTCCCGGGGAGCAGGGTCGGCGGCCCGCGCCAGTATTTGCCGGACCACGTCGTGGGGCGGCGCGCCCTGGGGCGTCGGCCGCGATGTGAGCCCCAGCTGTACGACAATATACAAGGTTATGAACATCTCATAATGAGGATTGATGCATTAATATAATGACAAGAATCTGTATAGTGCATGATTATAATATTGTTTGTTTCAAGTTAATAATTATTGTACGCCTAAGTGGTGGAACACATAATGGAGCGGTATAATCTTGTAACATCTGTAAAACCTGTAGTTTACAATAAAGATATTCAGCGAAATTCATTGAGCTTATGAAATCGTTCTGTCTGTCCGTTGCCATGAAACTCAAAATTTAGAAATTCTGACTTCGGATTCGTGTAGAGCATCAAAAAGTAGTAATGTAAAGTGACCTTGGTTTTACGATATCAATTGGGGATTCCGAAAAAAAAAAAATTCGCTATGGTGGCGCATGCTGCGCGTCAGATGTTTTGTATTATGTATTAAAAATGGAGTTAAAGGTTTAAATTATTTGTGGCTATTAAATACAAATACACATCAGAGGAGCAATTCTCGTAATTAAAGTGTAGTTAAAATTCATTTCTGATCCAGTCTCGATCACATAAATGTCACATTCGGTATTCTCGTAATAGATAAGGAACCTTCAAAAATTAATGAAAGTGTGAATATATCGAAATTTGACCGGATATTGAATAAAATAAGAATAATATTCTGCTCGCAATAACAATTTATTTTTATTAATGAATTCAAATATAAAATTTCCATTCAATTAAAAAATTCATTCTCGATTCGCTCAACTTTCATTATGCAATCGTAAAATAATTACGAGAATTGGCATAGTGTAGTGATCCGAAAAAGGACGAAATGTGCAAAGTTACTGCGAGCCTCTCAATGCAGTCTACCATCCCGTCTCCCATCAGGTGCACGGCGGTGGTTCCCTCGTCGTTCACTTTACATAGTACATGGTATTCCATATACTATGTAAAGTGAACGACGAGCTATAGGACACCAACTCCCATATACTCCCGCAGTACGCTTACAGTAAGTAAAGAGGAGGTCATCACGCAACCAGCAGGAGACGAGTATCATTAGGGTATTCCCTAATGATACTCGTATCCTGCTGGTTGCGTGATGACCTCCTATCATTAGGGTATTCCCTAATGATACTCGTCTCCTGCTGGTTGCGTGATGACCTCCTCTTTACTTACTGTAAGCGTACTGCGGGAGTATATGGGAGTTGGTGTCCTAAACTTAATCTTCTGGATGCGTAACGGTGGGTTGCTCGTCTCTTACCTTGGCTCATAGATAGTCTGTAGGCGTGTGCGAGGTGGCCATGCCTCTTTACTCATTTTGACGAGTATATCGGTTGTAGTGAAGTGTCTAATATCTAATATGTATTTATAGGTATAGCATTTAAAAGTATGTATAAGATCGTCAATGTATGTAACCGGAACGACTAATAAAGCAAATGTAAACCTAATCAGTCGTTTGCATAATCTCCCGCTCACCAATTTCATTACATGGCGACCCTTGCCACTTAGGCGGTCTGACGGTGTTCGGTTGAGCGACGCGCGTGTGTATTGTGCATAATTTAATAAAAGGACTGTTCGTCAAAAATGAATTATAAAAAAAAATACCGTTATAACGTTAAAAAAAACGCCGAGCTCATCATATGCAGTATTGTTGCAAAGTGTAATCTGGTCATTTTGGCTACCGAATCCGGAGGCTCGTATTTGAGTGTCATCATGAGGAGCCTCACCGCCACGAACCAAGCGAGAAATGGTTTTGGAGAAATCTAACAAATAATTTAGTGCAAAAAGTGTAAAAGAAAAACCAGTGCTAAATGAGTGCTAGTGTTAATTAAGCGAAAAGAAAACAATGTATGGTGAGAACTGAAAAAGTAATTAAAAGTATGCGTCTTCTAGTGTTAATATATTTTTTTAAATATAATATTTTTCTCGAGTGTATGTTGTTTAAAAAAAATGGATTAACATTAGTTCATTAGATTATACTAAGATCACACCTAAGTCTACTGGAAGGTATTATAATGAAACCTTCAATATGCCCACTTTCAATTTTAGAACCATAGTCTTGTTGTTATCGGTAAATTGTGATGGAATCGACAATATGCCTGATTGCATAATAATATAATGATGCATAATAATATTAAATTACAAAATATGTAGTTTAATAATGTTAATATTATATGGGAAAGATAAATTTAGAATTTCAATATTTCGGCCATGAGTTATATTTGTAATAATTATGAAGCTCAAATTAGAGACATGTGAACTCAAAAAAAAAGTCGAAGATATGTATAACAATATTACTAATACGAGTATATAAAACATAATTAATTGTTTTAGTTAGTTTTTTTTTATTCAATAATATTTTTATAATCATAATCACATTTTCTTTGCCAGATATTATTATTATATTAACTTGTGTCTATGAGAGGTCAGTGGATTGTACGAGTTGTCAAATATAGTGTTGTTATAGATTCCTATATCTCTCGGTATTGAAATAAGAAACGCTGATACAGTGGAACGTTCCAGTGCGAGTACATTACGTGCGGAATGCATCGCTATAAAAGGAATTGGGAACAAAGTAAACAAATTAATATGAATTTGTTAGCCTTGATTATACCTATATTATAAAATTGTTTCATTATGAATTATGCGCTAATGTTTTTTTTTTTCCTTTTGCAAGCATTAGTTTCAAAAAGTATTCAAAACTTCGAGTTATATAATATTACAAACAACCATATTTATGTTCAATGCTTGTACTTACACATATAATGACAGCTTTGAGCATTATTTTAGCGTGAATTTTCGAAAGATGCGAAGAAGAAGATGTTGGAAATATTTGAAAATTGAAAAACTATGTAGATGTGAAAGCCATGAACGAAATGATTATGTCTGTATTAATTTGTGTACAAAGAAAACGAATGGATAAAAGGATTGTACAGGATATTAGTGATAACCTGAGATTGTCATGGTTGCTACAAACAATTGGACTGATCACCCAAGAGTTGTAGGATCCTATAAAAATCCAAGGTTTGGATTGAATTAGAGTATTATGAATAGCAATGACTTGTATAGAATAAAAGGTGACAGATATGTCAAGAATACATAAATTAATTCTCTTAAATCATTAATTATGTAACTTTTTTTCCGATCATGACTTATTATCCTAAAGCTAGTCTTCTGGTGCGTAGCGGTGATTCCCTCGTCACTTACTTTATGTAGTATTTGTAACCTTATACCCTGAAGATGCCCGTCTCTTAGCAAGCCTGTGGTGCTTCTTTCTTCATACTGTTTAGGCGAGTCTGTGTCCTGGAAACGTTGGTTTTCTGGTGGACGCGTGGCGGTACGCATCCACCAACATTTCCAGGACTTGGTATTTGTGACTTGATGCACTCGAGGCGCTCGTCTTCTGGCGAGTGCGCTGCGTTTGTTCCTTCGATAGTTACGTCCTCCTGTAACTTGATAACCTGGAGTAGCTCATCTCCCCGGTCGCTCACCTTGGCTAGTATTTGTGACTTGATGCGCTCGAGGCGCTCGTCTTCTGGCGAGTGCGCTGCGCTTATTCCTTCGACTCTTACGTTGTCTTGTAACTTCATACCCTGGAGTAGCTCATCTCCCCGGTCGCTCACCTTGGCTAGTATTTGTGACTTGATGCGCTCGAGGCGCTCGTCTTCTGGCGAGTGCGCTGCGCTTATTCCTTCGACTCTTACGTTGTCTTGTAACTTCATACCCTGGAGTAGCTCATCTCCCCGGTCGCTCACCTTGGCTAGTATTTGTGACTTGATGCGCTCGAGGCGCTCGTCTCCTGGCGGGTGCGCGGCGGTCGCTCGGCGCGGCGCGAGCGCGAGCGCCGCACACACGAGCAGGCAGGCGCAGGCGCGCATGGGCGCCGCGCGCCTAGCCGACACGCGCGCTCAGCCGGCGCCATCGAAGCCGCGCCAACGCGACATCTCCGCGCCTGCAAATAAACACACGCAATTAATCACTGTCTGACTGAACGTAGACAGTCCTTTTGCATGACCAAAACATTTTATGACCTCCGAACCGAAGGGTCGTTGAAGTAAAGAAGGGGCTGGTTTAATGGTTCAACTAGCTGTCGCACTTGAGATTTTTTTAAAACGAGACAATTCAGCCTATTCCGATCTCTAAACTAGAATACGGCCCGCCGGATATAAAGCGGCTACCGTAGCTGTAAACGCTTAACATAATGAGAAAAGAGGGAAATAAAACCAGGACCGGGAATGTCCGTTGACGCCTGGAGATACGTTTCCATCGGCCATAAGGCCCCAAACGTAACCGCTGGTGTCGACGCGCCGGATGCAGCCATACTAATTCAACACGTTGGTCGTCAAATGAAAAATCGGATATTACAATTCAGACCAGCCCCCTTACCACCATCTCTTATTGCGATTCAATAATTGAGTAGATTGCTTATTCATGCCAATGAATAAGCGACTCTATTCCATTTGAAATAGAGTCGCTTATTCATTGGTATGAATAAGCAATCTATTCAGTTATTGAGTCGCAATATGAGATGGTGGTAAGGGGGCAGAGGGCTCCTTTCTTGCTGAACCATTAGAGCCACGAGAGTCACTCGTGAGCGGCGTAACTTCCAATGGCCACTTTGACTCAGAGGTCGCGGGTTCGATGCCCGCACAAGACAAATATTAGTGTGCACGAACATGTCTATTTGTCGTGGCCTGGGTGTTTCCTATGTATTATATGTATGTATTTACAAAAAAAATGTATTTAAGTATAATATCAGTTATCTAGTACCCATAGTACAAGCTTTGCTTAGTTTGGGACTAGAGAGACGTGTGGATTAAAGAAATATTCCTGGACAAATCTGTCCATGAATATTTCTTTAATCGCCATTTTGTGGTGGCGGCTAAGTTGAGTTGAAACGTAATTCTACTAGTCAAGCTCTTTCATTTGACACTCATATTGAAGGAAAAAATATGTAATCCGCCATTTTGTGGCGTCGGCCAACTTGGACCGATTTTCATGAAACATAGCTAAGAACCCTCCCAATTAATTCACCTTTCAAATAAGGAAATTAAAATCGGTACATCCGTTCGGGAGCTACGCTGTCACAGCCAGACACACACACACAGAGAGAGAGAGAGAAAGAGAGAGAGACATGAAGAACTTATAACTTTGACGAGCTCGGTGGCGTAGTGGCCAATGACGTGGCTTCGACACCAACGCTCGTGGGTTCGATTCCCGCACAAGACAAACATTTGTGTGCATGAACATGTCTGTTTGTCTTGGTCTGGGTGTTTTCTATGTATCATAAGTATATATTTACAAAAAAAAATGTATTTACGTATGGTTATCAGTTGTCTAGAACCCATAACACAAGCTTCGCTTACTTTGGGGCTAGATGGCGTTGTGTAATTTGTCTGACAATATTTATTTATTTATTATAACTAAGAACACTCTCGACTAATTCACCTTTCAAATAAGGAAATCAAAATCGGTACATCCGTTCGGGAGCTACGATGTCACAGCCAGACACACACACACACACACACACACACAGAGAGAGAGAGAGAGAGAGAGAGATGTAGAACTTATAACACCCCGTCGTTTTTGCGTCGGGGGTTAAAAATAAGCTCTAGAGTGAGCGCAATGCACCTCAAACACATATAATGTTTTAAATACCCAAATATTGTTTTAAAAACAATTATTCGACATTAAACGGCGTTAAAGCCATTTTATTAATAGTAAACAAGTGGAAACGCTACTTTGTGCAATAAGGCAACTTTGTAAAACATTTTATGGCAAGCACTTTACAATCTTTTAGTAGGAAATTTGTTTGGTTTCGTGGAAGAAAGCGATCTGCTTTCTAGATATAAATATAGTAGGTTCGAACCTATAAATCTCATGCTTTATTGCAAATGGGGAATTTGGTAATATTAAATACAGTACGTAAATTTTGTAAGTAAATTTGTATGTATTTAGTTATATATTTATTTTTTATCCCATAACTTTTGCTTTGGTTTTTAGATAAATTCGATAGGTTTTTAGATTAGTTTAATGTACTTTATTTATGTGTTAAAATTAAATATTAAACAAAATAAATACAAAATAAACGGTTCACGTAAGTAAATTTAAAAAAAAATACAGTAGTTACATAATAAAAATTTAAGCTGTCCAATCATAATATCTTTATTCCTTGTACTTTATAAAGCACTTAAAGCACTAATTCTAACACAGAATATTCAATTTGTTAAAATCTGAATAGGTAAGAAAAATATGTATGAGTAGTTATCACCATGGCCACTAGATGGCGCTGTACTGTATCCGAATCGTACAACAAATAAATTCATTGCTGTTTTATGGATGTTGGCGAGAATATCCGTTTGCGCTTCTAAAGCCATCGTGGCTAAAAGTAGTTAGGCAGGCAGTTTTTACTCAGT
The DNA here is from genome assembly GCA_937001555.2 of Hypsopygia costalis. Taxonomy (NCBI): domain Eukaryota; kingdom Metazoa; phylum Arthropoda; class Insecta; order Lepidoptera; family Pyralidae; genus Hypsopygia; species Hypsopygia costalis. Next base: position 1,334,379 of record OW443351.2, on the reverse strand, counting down.
TGCAGCCTGATTCGCCCTTCTTCGCACTTGAAAGGTCAGTCTGGTAGCAACCAGGCTGATGAGGTGGCCAAGAGGATTTTCCGCCTCCCTCCAGAACAGCTGGGGGAAGCCGCCGCGCGCGTCGGGCGTCAAAAAAAAAGTTAACCCATTAGAAGTCACTGTACTCATTCGAGTACAGCCATATCCTTAAGTGTTATTTACAAAATCTTAAAGTTTAAGTGGGTTACTTTGTTTATTTTACTTCGTCATAATACTGTTCAAGTATATTTATAGATATTAAGCGGGTAGTGTTACTTTTTTTTAATAAATGTGTCAGTTGAAGTTTTGACACCGAAACACTGTGGAGGTAAGTATATGATTTTAGATTTTTTTTAAATAATTACTGCTTATAATTTGTTTTATTTATTTCATTGTTGTAAATTAGAAGTCAGAGTAAATAAATAAAGAAAAATATAATTGTTTTTGTATAACTAAAATAAAACTAGGATCTCATAAATGTTACTGTACTCGGTTGAGTACAGTGACAACATACGTAAGTAAAATGAATGATTTTTTTTTCAGATTCCTTGCAATGGATAAACAGCGATTTACAGCTCAAATGAGCTACAAGGGGCTTGAATAAGCTATTGAAGCTATTTTACAGCATAGCGATGATGATGAATGTGACTTGACTATCATACCACCTGATCCAAGTGCATTGACCGATGAAGAGGAAGGTGTCGATGAGGATATGGCGTCAAGTTTCATACCCTAAGACGTCCCTGGTACTCTTGAGGTGTTTATGAATCGTCAGGATAGTAGTAGCGAAAATAGTTCGTATGACGACAGTGATAATGAACCGCTGGCGGCAAAAAGAAGACGAAAAGATACTAACCGCCAATCCACTTCAGATTCGAACCCAATTTGGCGGAATGTGCCCCATGATACTCGTCTACTACGCAGAGTACTTCCGAAGTGTCTGACAGGATGAATACTATTTGTCAAGAAATGCAGGGCCTCAACCCTTTACAAATATTTGAAAAATTGTTTGATTATGATATTATTGATATGATTATATCTAATAGCATACTATACGCTAATCAATACAATAGATATGAGTTTCAACTGGATTCCTCGGATTTGAAAAAGTTTTTAGGGGTTTTGATATTATCTGGGTATCATAAGCTACCTCGAGAACCAATGTACTGATCTGTAGATGAAGATGTAAGTATAGAATTGGTCAGCACGGCTTTGCTGAGGCATAGGTTTCGAGATATAAAAATAAACCTTCATCTTTTAGACAACGACTTAGCAGCAACGTCGAACTATTCAACCGCTAGGAACTGTCAAGCGATGGTGTCCAATAAAGAAGGAGAAGAGAGACGTAGCGATACCACGTTTATTCCAAACGTACAATAAAAATATGGGAGGTGTGGATGAATTCGACCAGTCAGTCTCATTATATCGAAGTGCTGTTCATGGTAAAAAGTGGTGGTGGGTGTTATTTACCTACTTGTTAGACATGACTGTTGCTAACTCCTGGCGTTTACATGTAATGTAATGACAATGAGTAATGACTATGTATCAACTCATGTTCCGCCGTCATACGACAAGGCGAACCAAGAAAATCGCGCCAAGCTGCATCAATAGTGGAAGGTCTGCCTCAAGATGGAGTTGGACATTATCCAGTAAAATTTGAAAAACAGCTGCGGTGTGTCATTTGTCATTCTAGAGTACGCTGGCAATGTAAGAAGTGCCTAAAGACACTTTGCGTCGAAAAAGCTTGTTTCGAAAATTTTCATACTTAGGTGGTCAGTGTACTCAATTAAGTACACCCCTGTAATTTCATGATAAATACTATTTTTAATTTTTTTTGTGTATTTCGTGTTCTTTTTATTCATAATTGAAAATGAAAATAGAGATAATTTTAATAAAACGTTGTTTGTTGTCATTTGACCTCTAATGGGTTAATAGCAAATGTATAAGTGTTCGGAGAATATAAATATAAACATAAATATTGTCAGATAAATTACACAGCGCCATCCAGCCCCAAAGTAAGCGAAGCTTGTGTTATGGGTACTAGACAACTGATAAACATACGTAAATACATTTTTTTTTGTAAATACATACTTATGGTACATAGAAAACACCCAGACTAAGACAAACAGACATGTTCATGCACACAAATGTTTGTCCTATGTGGGAATCGAACCCACGAGCGTTGGTGTCAAAGCCACGTCATTGACCGCTACGCCACCGAGCTCGTCATAGGATAGGATAGGAGAAGTTTGGCTTTTAGCTTTCTGCTCCTAGCTAGTATACCTTTAGACAAAGCTTACGCATGATTATTATTTATTTATTAAAATATATGTAATTGAATTGAATAAATGAAAATAACTCGGCTTTTATTATATATTTTTCAAAACAGACATCAACCCTCAAATGAATTGTTATTTGGCTGCGATATTCTGTAAGGTACTTCCTCAGTCGAGCAGCTTACAAATACGCTATAACCTGCCTCTCTTTCGCCAGAGCTACATTAGTAAATTAGCAGGGTGTACCAAGTGCAGGCGAGGTTCGTGACAACTCTATAGACCGTGATGAATCACTTAGACTTCTGTCATTATTTACTTTAAATTGTTCTAAATATAACTGCCTCGAGAACTGTCGGTCTCTTGTATTCTGTGGTTGACTGGAAGAGATCCCTGATAGGATAAGTCCGCCATTGTACTAGTGTTAATATTACGTATTAGTGTATGTATTATTGTTATAGTGCAATAAATATTTACAAACAAACAATACTTTTAAAATTAAAACACTCCGTTCAATAACTCTCAATAAAGAGGCTTATTTCGAAGGGATGAAACCCTAACAGCTATTCGAATGAAAAATAGACGTACTTAAGGGTAACTCCCAGAACTGGGTCATAGCTATCAATTGATCCATTAGAGTAATTGAGAAACTAAGAATTTTATAGACCGGTCTTAAAGATATGGGGTTTAAACCGCGGTGGTTTTATTTGGTGTTTACGCGTCACTTTTCAGTAAATATACTTCAAAATATTATTGGTTTGCTTCGAATGTTAATAGGTACGTCTTAAACGAAAATATTTTAAAAGGTGTTTATGAAGCACGTTGTAACTGCAATCCAGCAATCTAGCTGGATCCAGCACATGTTTGGACTTAATCTTGGATCCGACATCTAACGATGGATCCAGCGATGCGGATCCTCAGTTAGCGAGACGGAGTCCCACCACTATGTCTCCTGTGTAGTGTAACCAGGATTAACAGCGGCGACGACCAAGCCAATGAACATTGAAGTCTACTACAGCCCCGGGGGGGTTGCATAGCATAACGCAACGGTGCTAACCGTCCCGTTAAAAACCATGCCGTGGTAGATGAACCTTGATCTGTGCCAGCCACCCCGTTAAACTACAGCTACCTTGGAACTCACAACAAATTTAATCAGAAGATAAATTTACCATTTTGACAATTAACACATTAACAAAAGACTTTAGACTTAAACTTGGACTACTTACTTACATAATTTAAGACCTACATATGTTTTATTTATTTATTTATTCAATAATTGCATTACATGTGTTATTGATTACATAGGTACTGATTACATAATATTACACAGCACATCCATACACATGTACCTGTTCAGGCATAGCAATATGGATAAGAGGGAGGCAGACATTTATAGCGTTTTATATTCGAGGTATTCCTTGATAGTATAATAAGTTTTCTCAAGAAGTAGCTCTTTTATTAATTTTACGTATTTACTAAACACAGTTTCATTTTAATGTACTCATTGCAAATAAATGATGATTATGATTATGATAAGAAATTAGTAGGACTAGGAAGCTTTTGGAATTTGACTTCCCCGCTAGGCAATGTGATGTGGATCTTCAATTAACTGAAAACAAGTTATTAACTTTGTTTTCACACTAAAACGCCTGAAAATTATACGTCGACGCTTTGTTCCGCAGGCTTTATAGTTACTACAAACTGAATCTCTCTCTGAATGGCCGTGTGGTTTCCGGCAGACTAGAATAGAATCACTCCGTCTCTTCCCGTGGGACATCGCATGGATGTCGTACAAGGCGACTAAGGGAAATACATTATAAAACAACGATCAGGCCTCCCCAACCCGTCTGGCCAGCGTGGGGAGTGTAGGCCAAATCCTCCTTCTGTCTGAGACAGACGAGAGATGGTCGTGCTCCTGTAGTGGAGACTAAAATGACCTGAAGGCCAATTCTCGTAATTTTTCTACGAACGCAGAGTGAAATTTGACCAAATCGAGATTGAATTGTGAATTGACTAAAATTATATACTTGATTTAATTAATTCATTATTATCAATTTTTGTTGTTGGCAAAGTAACATTTTTAGTTTGTTTAATTTTTACTCATATTTCGATATAATCAAGCTAAAATTTAATTTTGAAGTTACATTATTGTGTTACGAGAATACCAAATGTGACATTTGTGAGATCGAGACTGGATCGAAGCTGAATTTTGACTATATTTTAATTAAGAGAATTGCCCCTCTGATGATGCTGACAAACTGAATCAAAAACGTTATCATTTTATCGACCTTACATGTGCTCTCCTCTACATCGAACCGCCTACTTTTTGGTTTGTGGTTGTTGTATTGATTGTACAAAAGAAATAACATTACATGACAATAAAATATACAATGGCGGAGTTATCCCTAATGGGATCTCTTCCAATCAACCATTCTTGAAGGTAAACATAATTTGGCAGAAACATAGGTACAATATGATTACTTTGGTGATTGTATAATAATAAATTGGCCGTGTGGTTTCCGGCAGACTAGAATAGAATCACTCCGTTTCTTCCCATGGATGTCGTACAAGGCGACTAGGGGAAGTGCATTATCAAATATCGATCAGGCCTCCCCAACCGGTTTGGCCAGCGTGGGGAGTGTAGGCCAAATCCTCCTTTCGTCTAGGACGGACGAATGAGAGTCGTACTCCTGTAGTGGAGACGAAAATGGACCTGATGATGATGATAATAATAAATATAAGAAAGAAATGGCATGCGTCCGTCCCTCTTCTGTAATCGCCCGGTATTTAGTTCACCCAGATCTCATCTCCATAGCCCATTTGTTTTCCATCACACTTTGTAATAACACACTCAAGACTTGCCGAGACCTGCTCATGGGTATATCGTTCCATTGATATATCCTGGAACGGGTCACGATGGGCGTACAACATTATTTTATTTTATGTTATTCGAAAGACATGAAACTCAAAATTTAGAAATTCTGACTTCGGATTCGTGTACCTAGAGCATCAAAAAGTAGTAATGTAAAGTGACCTTGGTTTTCGGATATCAATTCGGGATTTCGAAAAATAAAAAAAATAAACAATTTCTGAAATTTCTGAAAAAATACAATTAAAAAATTGAAATTTTTTAATTGTATTTTTTTTTTATGTTAAATTGTAAATACATACGTTATAATACATAGAAAACACTCAGATCAAGCAAACAGACATGTTCATGCACACAAATTTCTCTTGTGCGGGGATCGAACCCGTAACCTAGGAGTTAAAATTGCCATTGCTATCCATTCAACCACTGAGCTTGTCAATAATACTCGTACGTAGGAAAATAAAGTTAAAATAGTAAATAATGCACTTTGAAACAGTTTCTGCGGAAAACGATAATAGTTATTTGTTATGCAAGGCTGCAAAGTCAATTTTTGGCGCGAGTACCTTGTATTGAAACCTGAGCAAGCGAAGGATTCTAGGATTGAGCCACGAGCGAAGCGAGTGGTTCAAATATAGAATCCTGAGCGTAGCGAGGGTTTCAAAGGTACGAGACGCTAAATAACTTTGCTGCTGAGCGCAACACACAACTTTTCACCTCACTAAAGCGAGGAAAATGTTAGGTGCAAGAAAAACAGTTTTAATAAATAATCATCAATGGACTGGCTGCAGAGAATATAAACTATTACGAAACCAATGAGGTTCTATATATATGTAATTTATTGAACGAAACCTTTATTGAATAAAAATATTCGAATTTTAAAAACACTTTCCACGCTAGCGGATAAAGTGCGATTTTCCACGCAGATTTCTAATGATAAACAGAGCTTTTACGAGCTAGTGAGGTGAAAAGTATTTTTTCATACCAGCTGCGATCAAAGCCATGAACGAAAAGAGTTTAAATATTCTGTTTTCAATCCAAAAATAGGCATAGTTATAAGGTGGGAAATAGTAGGTCGATAGCAGTGTATTAAGTCATCGCATAGCAGACAGAAGTCAACGCCTTTTCTAAACTTAGATCGGTAACAAACAAGCATACGAACGGCCTCATGTGAACCGTTGACTGGAAGTTGTTTAACAAATTTCGAGCACTATGATGACAATATTCCCTTGCTCTTTTCCATCTCTTAGAACTTACCACCAACTCTTATTGCGACTCAATAGCAGAATAGAATGCTTATTCATGCCAATGAATAAACGACTCTATTTCAAATTGAATAGAGTCGCTTATTCATTGGTATGAATAAGCATTCTGTTCAGTTAGTGAATCGCAATAAGAGTTGGTGGTAAGGGGCCTGTACGGTGATATGCAACTGCTCAATTCAGCCTCAGCAGTTTACGTTATGTGCGACATTTATACAATATTTTAACTTAGTTCGTAATTCGACAAGCAACGCGTCGTAAGTGCCCCAAATCAATCACATTAATTGTTATCAATCATTATCACATATCATACTCAACATCAACATTTCCATAACTCTAAGTAGTCTAAGTTGATACAATATAGACATGATCCCATAAGTCTTGCAGATTATCATTTATTTTCTATCATAACAATTATTAGCATTGATATCATTCAAAGGTCATATACATGCATCAATAGACTTTACAGAACCAGAACAAATAAGTAATATGAAATTATGGAGAGAAGAAATGCTAGAACTTGGAGTGAAGGTAAGAGGTAGAAGGTACTACAAAGCTGGTTTAAGGTAACAGTTTTCCACCAGGCGGATCAAATGCTTCTTTGCCACTTTAGTGGTATAAATAAAAAGACAAAATGAACGTGAGCGAAGCCACCGTTTTTTTATATGATGAGATGAAACTAATATGTGGGTCATCTGATTGAAGCAATCACCACCACCACCCATGGAAATCAGCTACACCAAGAGGTAGCCGATTTGTAGCCAGCCTTTTAAGAGACATAAAGAACGGTATGGAAAGCTATTTATTTATATTTTTGTTAGTATTTTTTTTATATACTACGTCGGGTGGCAGACAAGCATACGGCCCGCCTGATGTGAAGCGGTTGCCGTAGCCATATTAACGCTCGCAACATAAAACATCGCTCGCGCGCCGTTAATCCCGCTGCCAACGCAGCATTTCCTTCCTTTCTGGTGACCTCACTTACTCGCAGGAACACAGCAACCCTCAAGGGAATTGTTATTTGGCTGCGGTATTCTGTGAGGTGGAGGTACACTCCCCAGTCGGGTAGCTTACAATTACGTCCCTTACCTCTCTTTTCGCCAGAGCTTCGTTTGTCAGTCAGCAGGGCGCACCGCGTGCAGGTGAAGTTGGCTTTGGTTTGAAGATGTTGATGAACCACTTACACCCCAAAAGTTAGTAGTTTATTCTTTGATTATCATGAGATTAAAAAAACTTGATACGTTCGAAGGTTCCTTAATAACGTAAAGGAGTACTAAGAAGGATTATATAAAGGTAAAAGTATTATTAGTAGTATTCGTTTTTGCTATTTCCCTTTAGTTTCTATATATAACTATATTTAGTTTTTATTTTGATTGTATATTTTTAATTATTAGTAAGTAGTATACTCCCTTCATAAAGTAAATACCTAGCAGAATAGAGGAACAAACTTATGCTGTCAAATGAAACTGAAATAAAGCTATTGCTTTCATTTTACCGAGTTATTCAATCAATCGCTATTATACGATCAATTCGATTTCCACGGTCCCCTAAAAACTTTATTACTTACATAACTAGTTAAACAGTACTTATTGATGTCTGTCTCGCCGAAATGATTCGCATTACAACGAAATAGGTCATATGTGGATCGTAAACCCAAAAGTATAATGGCCGCATATTACGTTATATCCCATACGCCTACCAGTATTTTTATGAAGCTTGATTTACGGTTAGCATTCAGCAGTGAAGGCCATTTCAAATCTAACCTTAGCTAACTACCTTTAAAAGAGGTAGGGCATAGCGTATTTTGTAAGCTGCTCGACTGGGGAAGTACCTCCACCTCATTGAATACCGCAGCCAAATAACAATTCTCTCGAGGATTGTTGTGTTCCTGCGAGTGAGTGAGGTCACAAGAAGGAAGCAGCGGGGGTGGCGGCGCGCAAGCGATATTTCATGTTGTGAACATTAATATGGCTACGGTAACCGCTTCACATCAAGCGGGCCGTGTGTTTGTCTGCCACTCGAAGTAGTATAAAAAAACTACGCTGAACTAGTGGTCGAAATACGACCATAATCCATTATTAAGGTTCTATTGTCAAAGACTATTATATACTTCTATTTTCAATTACAAATCAATTACAGTAAGACTTAAGACAAATAATATTAAAGACAAACAATATTAATCAGAAGGCCAATTCTCGTAATTTTTCTACGATCGCAGATTGAAAGTTCACCGAATCGAGATTGAATTGTGAATTGACTAAAATTATATACCTACTTGATTTCATTAATTAATTATTATCAATTCTTGTTGTTGGCAAAGTAACATTCTTAGTTTGTTTAATTTTCACTCATATTTCGATATAATCCCGCTTAAATTTAATTTTGAAGTTACATATTATGTTACGAGAATACCAAATGTGACATTTGTGAGATCGAGACTGGATCGAAACTGAATTTTGACTATATTTTAATTACGAGAATTGCCCCTCTGTTCTCAATGCGACCACAGACTTTAACAACAAACAAAAGAGTACATATGTGTGTGTGTCAAATACATGTGTGTGAATGATCTTTTATTGCTTTAGTGTATTTTTATGCATAATTAAAAAAAATAGCACTATGCACACCTTCTCTATATAAACTATAAGTGTTCGGAATTTCATACCCTTCCATCTGCGCAATTCGCAATCGTAAAAAGGGGTACAAAGTTTTTGCTTCACGTACTAATATGTAAATAGATAACCTTTATGTAGGTCTTTTTTAATCTATTAGACTCTTAGCATGCGACACGCACAGTAATACCTAGTTATGTATTAATTGAAGATGTTAACATTACCGTTAACCTAGCACACCCTACACGATATGATAATTTACTAAATGAACTTGGCTTTGAGTGTGGGTTAAATCAATTCACACGAATAGAAAGATATAGGGGTATAAGCACAAAATCATGTCTATATCACGTATTTATTCGAAACTCCAGCCAACACAGTGTTTACACCGGCTTGGTCAAGGTCGCTCTCGCCGACTATTGCATAATAGGATGCATTTTGACGAGCGCAAGGTACACAGATAGCGATCAGCTGGGCTTACGTATTGATAATGATAAGTTGCGAATAGAACTCGATCAATTGGATTTATTAAAAGCACTGCAATTCACTAAACCTAACGATATTGTCGAATATTTACAACAACAATTTACTGGATATAAAAATGTACCTCTGCATATAAAAATGTACGTAGACGCATAATTTCAAAAGTAAGACAAAAATAATAAAGGGCTACTCAACAATTAGAAGAGATGTGTATAAAAAGCGCATTGATGCTTTTGCGTTTGCGCATTGATGCTTTTGAGATGTGGTGTTGGAGACAAATGCTTCATATACCCTGGACAGCTCACAGGACCAACGCATCAATACTCGAAGAAATTAAAATCCACACGAGACTCTCCACCACATGTCTTCGCAGGGTTTTCGAGTATTTTGGCCACATTGCTAGGAAAAGCGAATCAACCTTGAAAAACTATTGATAACCGGCAAGGTTGAGGGAAAACGACCTAGAGGGCGGAGTCCGATGCGTTGGTCTGATCAAATTCGATCTGCACTCGACACCACCATCTGCGAGGCCATCCATACTGCAACAGACAGACACAAATGGCGTAATATTGTCCGTACGAGGATCATGAGAGGTCACGACCCTCAACAATGAGGAACACGACTCGAGGAGGAGGAGGTGTAGAAAAAGAGATGAACTATATGGCATATGTTTAAAAGATGCAAATAGCCCTTAAAAGAAGTTACTATATAATAAACTAGCTGTTACCCGCGGCTTCGCCCGCGTGGTCAGGAAAATTATTTTATTCGAAGGAAAAATAAAGAGGGCAAACATTTATGTGGTGAACAATTATTTTCTCTTGAGTGTGGGCGTTCCATCCATACAAATATTATAAGTGTTTAAAGTAAGTAAATTGGTTTGTTTGTTATTTCTTCACGCCTTAACTATGCAGCCAATCATCATAAAAATTTGTACATACTGACTTTTTACCCCACGAAGTAAAAAAATATACAACAAAAGAAAAATATACACAAATCAATGGCAGCTCCCCTGGACCACGCGGGCGAAGCCGCAGGTAACAGCTAGTTTTATATATAAAATTAATCTATACTATCTAATTCTATACTAATATTATAAAGCTGAAGAGTGTGTTTGGTTGAACGCGCTAATCTCAGGAACCACTCATTCCTTTTGAGGGCTTACTTTGCGTGCGTTGCGTAAACGGTTGAAGTTACGCAAAAATCATGTATGATGGAATTGTTCCTCTATAAAAGTTCTAAAAAAAAGTCCGCGATAGCATATGTCTATCTTTTAAGATTGACTCACTATAACGTTTTTTTATGGTAATCAATAGGAGAAAGTAGGTAAAAAAAGGTTATAGTCAGTTAATCTTAAAAGATAGACATATGCTGTCGCGGACTTTTTTTTAGAACTTTTAAAGACGAACAATTCCGTCATACATGATTTTTGCGTAACTTCAACCGTTTACGCAGCGCACGCGACATAAGCCCTCAGAAGAAATATTTTTTCCTATTTTTCACCGGTGCTCCGCTCCTATTGGTCGTAGCGTGATGTTATATAGCCTATAGCCTTCCTTGAAATATAGGCTACCTAACACAAAAAGAATTTTTCAATTCGAACCAGTAGTTCCTGAGATTAGCGCGTTCAAACAAACAAACTCTTTAGCTTTATAATATTAGTATAGATATACTAGCGACCCTCCCCGGCTTCGCACGGGTGCAATGCTGATAATAACCGCTGAATTGCCCGTGTCGACCTACGGTCGACAAGTGACGTCACGACCTTGAAACGCTTGAATTGCCCGTGTCGACCTACGGTCGACATTTGCAGTTTGACGTTCAGTTTTGGGCAGATTGAACAATACTCATCTGTCATACATTCAGGCCCATTTGTTTATGTTTTTTTCGTTTCTCCGCCATATTAGCTATCGGATTAAGGCCAAAGAATCATAAACTCAATGGAAAAAAAAATAAAAAAAGGGGTTTAAGAGACTCGCCTTAACGGCGCCAGATGTTCGGGCCGGTGTCAAGTGCTATAAAAACTTATTTTGTTTAGGTAAGTGTAGGTTTTTGTTTATTAACATCGGGTTTTATCTCCCTAGCGTATTTTTAAATAAAAAACTATACGTTATCGCCTTAGTTCATAAGGTATTTTTTCGAATACAAGTAGGGCTATGAAACACCACTTGAGAATGTTTAGACCATCGTAATTCTACACTATAGTCGAGTGTTGAACAACAAAAGACGGCATTGTATAGTGCTGTTCTTAGTAAACGTAAAAAACACCACTTGTAGGCACTCAATAACAAAGTTGCGTCTCAATGACCGTTTTTATGGGGCCCCGACCACCCGCGGCGCCGGGCAAGTAGGAACAAAAAACAAATGGGCATAGTTCCGCCGCGTTTTTGCGCGGGGGGAGTGCGGGGGGCTCAACGTGGGGGGCAAAAGAGCGGCTAAATGTACTACAGAAGGTCTTTGCGCTTTGTCCTATCCAGTCCTTCCCCAGTTATAGGCACACGCCGCCGGCTCCGCGGCCGGTACCGCCACAGCCGTTATGTCCCTGCATTTTAAATGTGTAATATCTTCTAAACTATTCATTTTAATTACATGCTGTGAAGGGCCATATTGATCTATATTAAATGCGCAATGTATTTAAGGTACTTAATTGAATAAGGATTAATTCTGTATTGCTTAAAATCGCTTCGTAAATAAGGCATTATTTATTGAAAAAGCAAAGGATAAAATAACGGTTATTGTGTGTTACCACTAAGAGATAGACATATACCATCGCGAACTTTTTTGTAGACCATTTTAAGGTGAACAATACTGTACTACATTATTTTGATCTATCTCGTTGGGTTCAGCCAGCGTTTGCAATGAAAGAGCAAAAAAATGTGTTTATTTACGACATCACATTAGAAACCTCTAAATTATCAGTGTTTTTCTACTATGTTATGCATATATTATACATATAAACTTTCCAGTTGAATCACTCTATCTATTAAAAAAAACCGCATCATAATCCGTTGCGTAGTTTCAAAGATTTAAGCATACAAAGGGACATAGGGACAGAGAAAGCGACTTTGTTTTATACTATGTAGTGATATAGGAATAAAAGAAATACATATGGAAAATTCTTAAAAAATAGGCACATAAATACTGACATTTGTTGCAATTTTAAAAGTAGGTACGAAGAAAATTTGATCGAGTATTAAAAATTTAACAGGCGAAATAATTGAGCTAAAAAAAACTTAGACCCCATTTTGCAAAAAAAAAACCTTTTAACCTTGACCCTAAAACCTTAGCGATCAATAATTTTGCTCTTTAATTTGAAAAAAATGTTCAAAATATTGATAATTCTTAAAAAATACCTGCGATAAATAACTTAGATGTAACAAATTATGAATGTACACCGGATCAATCAATGAATTTGACGCAGGCGTGTGTAGATGCAGTATTAATAATTATAAAGTCGCTTAATGACAACAAAAGCCCGGGATCCGATGAGATACGCATCAGTGATGTGATGTCAAATATTTAGCCAACAGACTTGTACCAGTCACTCACCTCTTGTGTCACTTTGACAGATCTAGGTATATATCAGTACTTATTAAAAATTGGTATATTAAGGCCTATTTATAAAAAAGGAGCAAATACATTATCATAATAACTATCAACCTATTACTATATCATCTTGTATTGACAAAATAATGGATCGATATTTAGGCAAAGAGATTAGTAGTTACTCACAATTTAACCACATAATTAATTGTAATCAATATGGTAAAAAAATAAAAGTACAACCGGTACTAAGCCAAGCTTTTAGAGGCTTGTACGATGCGGTTTTTAATAACCGTGAATACATTGTGAATTGTTAAATAAATAAATAAAAATAAAATTAGCTTGCATATACATGCTGGATAAAGACCGTATCTCACCAACGCGTAGAAAGACAAAAATATTCAAAGGTATTTGGCTGCGGTTTTCTGTGAAGTGGTGTTGCAATTTTCCAGTCGGGATTGCCGAAAGAGTAGATTTGAGAGAGGTAAGGCATTACCTCTCTCAAATCTACTCTTTCGGCATTCGGTATCAACCACGCTGCTCATCTGCGGGTTGGCGGAAGTCAGTGTTTTAATGTCGCCCAAAGGCCACTGACTTTGCTTAACGACTGTCATCTAATGACAACCGCTGAGACGGTTTAACTTGTCATCCTAAGCACGGAGGAGCTCGAGATAAATAAATCCATCCATCGACAGGTTTCGGCCGACGTTGCTTAACTTGCGTGATCGATTAGATTGACACGCGTAACAACGCCATCGAACTCATCAAATCTACTTGCATTTTGAAAATGACCTGTGAAGAAACTGTTATCAAGATTATGGCAATAATATAATATAATGATTAAAAGTTAGATTGTAAATTCCATAATAAACGTCAATTAATATAATTATTTAATATAGTGTCTCAGCAGAATCATTTCCAGACAGACCCTTCCTTTGTTGGTCTGCAATTCATCAAATTTATACGCAGTAGGTATAAAAAAGGCATTGAAAGGACTGTTTCATGCAATTTATTTAAGAATCGAATGCAATTTATAACACAAGACATTTCGATACTACCAAGCAGATGCATCGGCATACGCAGTTTATGCTTGTGTCTAAGATTTACAGTTGTACAGTCCTCGAAATTTAGGAACGTGTTTACATTTTTACGAGCATTCGTAATGTTTATATTAAAGGAACAGTGAGGACATTTGTTTCTTTAAAAAGTTGTTGCAGTCATTTCTTGAATCCATGTTAGAAATAGAGGGGATGACTATTTTAGAAAAGGAAAAGGGTATGGTTGTGTCATGATATAGTTGCGTAGGGAATTTACGCCAAATCCTCCTTCTGTCTGAGACGGACGAGAGAAGCTCGTGCTCCTGTAGTGAAGACTAAAATGACCTAATGATGATGATGATGGTTGTGTCATGGAAACGTCCGTGTGTAGTACGCGAATACGTTACATGCACTATATTTATTCTAAAATGGCAGCGCTTCCCCTCCCCTCACACGATGTTCTATGTTCCTTACTTAGCGTAATAAATTCTTTGATCCTTCATCTATCCAGTGGTGTGATTGAACTTTGGATGGAGATGATAGATTTGTAGCTGCAACACCAAATTGGATCCCCTGTTTTTGCTATCATTCGTTTTTTTGAATTGCATAGGGAGGCAATTAAAAGAAATTGATTTGCCTGTATTAAAACCAAATCTGCATAGCTTACTCAGTAGCTAAGATCTCACGCTTTGACAGTAGGTAAAATATATACATTTTTAGAACCTTGTCAATATTTACACACCAATGAGCTTCTTTATGATATCATCAGATAATATCACCACGTCTGCCAAGAGTTTCTGTATACTCATGAATTACAGCATTTATATGTTATAATAAAAAGGGCCCAATATAGACCCCTGGGGCATTCCAAACTTTACATCTAGATAATATCTTTGTTTTGGACAACACAATATCTGAAAAAGTTAGCCATAGGTCAGACTGAATAAAATTTTGGGTCTTATATTTAATTTTTAATCAATCAAATCGAATGTTTGTTAATGTTATCTGTAATGTATAGTAGTTGGTAGACAATCAAACGTGTTAGAGAGATCTCAGAAAACGCAGATGGTATTTTCCATCCCTAGCATTAACGATATGGTTATTGCAAAGTGGACTGGTGGACTACTTAGAGGAGGCTTTTATGCAGAAGGGGTCTATACGTTCTATTAATTGAATAACCTACATGCATGTAAGAATTTTTTTATCAATTTAGTCAATAATAATTTTATATTTTTTCGTTTTATATAGATTCTTATTTATTCAGTATTTATATAATTTTGTATCGATTACCTACATATGAAATTGAATAAAGCTTTATTATTATTATATCTCTTAGATCACGGTCTTGAACTCGGTCATTTAATAAGCGTGTGCAGGAATATGGATCCAACGCGTAGAGGCCCATTAGAGAAGCTTAACGTAATGTTGTACACTCGCCGTGACCGTTATTATTATTATTATATTGCAAAGTGATTAGAGAAAATACCAGGATTTTTGTTGGATATTTTGGAGAGTATTGTCAGAATAATAACACAGCAGTAAATATATTGTATGATAGGTAACAGTGCATTGCATCGTGGCATTCAGAAAAAAATAATCGATAAATGCATATTTTTACATTGACAGTGTAAATGTTGAGCCATTTCTTACTTTTTCAAATAAAAGTGGGAATTTTAAAGTTCAACTTTTAATACATAACTCCTAAACCAGAATTAGAGTGAAATATCATGAAACTGTTTTATTACCTTAGTTTTGCCCGGAGTGGTCTTGCTCCATTTTGTACGTTAGGCGAAAGTTTAGGGTTTAGAGCAACTTTTTATTGGGAAAAATTCTAACCTGACTCAAATTAGAACCTTTCTACAGTTAGATTGGTAAGGAATAAAACGGCGCAAGAGAAAATGTTCATTAAGCTCAGTTTAAATACGCTCAGAATAAATAAATATTCCTGGACAAATGCCACACTGCCATCTAGTCCTAGACTAAGTAAAGCTTGTGCTATGGGTACTAGATAACTGATATTATACTTAAATACATTTTTTTTTGTAAATACATATAGAAAACACCCAGACCAAGACAAACAGACATGTTCATGCACACAAATTGTTGCCTTGTACGGGGATCGAACCCGGGACCATTGCTAGCCATTCGACCGCCGGGCTCGTCAACGTCACTTAGATAAAACAAAAACTATTCTTTTTATATTTTTTTTATATGAGAGGGGGGCAAATGAGCATGTGGGTCACCTGATGGAAAGCAATGACCACAGCCCACGGAGAACAGCAACACCAAGGGGTCGCCGATCCATTGCCCGCCTGTACTCCATTCTTTCTTCTTTCTCAACTCAATTTAATTGACATAATTCATCAGTGTGTCACGACGTATACGAGTTGCTTCAAGCATTTTATGGGTGTAATTGGACACAGTACAAGCCCATTTAGGTTCCAATTTATGAGGATGAACTCCCTACGTATGGCGAGCCGATTTTCTACAGGTGAATTAAGTCTATTGGAAGGAATTAAAAATTATCCTTTACACTAAAGAAGAAATTCTAAATAATACGGAATTGGAATATAAGCTATGTTCTGGTACCTTCACATCATAAGTTGGGACTACAGTTTTACTTCCCACCATGGTATAAAGAAACTGTTTTTCTACGTGACTACAATATGGGGCTAATAGAAATAGAAATATATTTGTTGAAACAATTATAACAACATACACTCAAAACACACACACTAACATATACATGCACACACAAAAACACATAAATGCACAGAAAAGGCACGCGCGCGCACAATTTTAATAATATTGTAAACCTACTAAAATATTATTTTAGTATGGTAAATAGTTATATATATCACATTTTAGTTAGTACTAATTTAATGTCTATATCTTTTCGAGACACAGTTTAAGATCATGCTATGTTAATGAGTTACGAAAGAGCGAGACCTCTTGGCACAAGTATTTGTATACTTAATAGGCTGGTCTCAATGATTTATGTGAAACTGACTTAAAATCCTGTGAATAAAAAATATTTTGATTTATTTTTCATTTTCATTTATTTCAACATCACTTATCAAAGTAAAGGTACAGAAATACAACATTACATATAATAGAAGATGTGATGTTGAAATTTTGGCCCATCCGCAGGTATGATTACTGGGATCGCAGCTATCTCAGCCCTGTTTTTCAGTGCATGCTAAGGGTTTTTAAAGAAAGGCGTAAAGTGGCTTTTACCGCGTCGGTAATGCGTGATGCTTCTGGTGTCGCAAAAGTCCATACGCAGCGATGACTTGCCTTCAGGTACATAGGTCGTATTTCCCACCCTAGTGATATAATAAAACCCTGGTAACATTCAAGTGCGATAAAGAGATTTATCTTTAAATGGAAGGTAAAACGAATAAGACATATCATTTGAAAGTTTGTCGAGTAAGGGGAAGCAGGGTATCACCCTTTATTGTATGGTTCAATTTATAGACTTAGCGGGAATCGAATTGATTTTTTAGCAGCAACTAACATTATTTTCTCGATTTTATTTACCATTACCGAGATGCTTATTTTCTTATACTACGTCGGGTAGTAAACAAGCATACGGTCTGCCTAATGTGAAGCGGGGACCGTAGCCATATAAGCGCTAGAACACATAATATCGCTCGCGCGCTGCAAGTAATTCCTTCCTATTATTATTATATGTCGCATGTTACTTACTACTTCGACCATAAATACTAGAATAATAATGATCGAAGCCCATCTGTAATATCAATTAGGAATAAGTTATGGCAAGTTTTTTTTATACTAAGTCGGGTGGCAGACAAGCATACGGCCGGTGGAGGGGAAGCAGTTACAATATATTAACGGACGCAACATGAATTATAGCTAGCATGACGTCATTTTGTCCTATTTGATGACCTCACTCACTAGCAGGAATGCAACAACACTCAAGGGAATTGTTATTTGGTTGCCGTATTCTGTGAGGTGGAGGTACTTCTCCAGTCGAGCAGCTTACAAATACGCTACCCTACCTCTCTTAGCTTACAAATACGCTATCTTTGACGATCTCGGTGATCGAATGGTTAGCAATGGCCACTTTGACTCCGAGGTCGCGGGTTCGATCCCCGCTCAAGACAAACATTTGTGTGCATGAACATGTCTGTTTGTCATGGTCTGGGCGTTTTCTATGTATATATTTACAAAAAAAAAAGTATTATACCAGTTATTTAGTACCCATAGTACAAGCTTTTCGCTTAATTAGATGGCGCTGTGTAAATTGTCTAGGAACATTTATTTATTTATTTATTATCTTACCTCTCTTAAATATTTTAAGCTGTCAGATGTATAGCAAAACTCTATAGTCTCTCTTCACGCTTATGATTTGGGCCGCATTCCCCATGCTTTTTATCGTACGTTCCTGCAACTTTCACCTCCCGCTCCGAGGGTTCAGGTAAAAGTTCACTAATATTTGTTTAGTGGTTTTTATGAAAAAGCGCTTTCAGTTTCTTTCGAGTCCATTAATAAATGTCTTGGGTTTCTTAATTTATAAACAACCTGTGGATGTGTTTATCTTAGTAAAGCTTTAAGAAAACATTTAGGAATATACGCTTGAATAGTAATTTAATATATATAAAATTCTCGTATCACAATGTAGCATACCTACTCCTCCGAAACGGCTTGTCCTGAAATACGTGTTTATCTATTTTTTATGGCAAAACAACGGTTGCCGGGTTAGCTAGTGTAGGTATAAAATCGCTAATCTTGTCAAAGAATCCCTTTTTATTTATTTATTGACTACAATAAACCTTTAATAAACTGGTACAATAGACGGAATTGCATTCTCTACCTTGGTAGAGTACACAATACTACTAATAATAATACTGGTAGAGCACAAAATTAATTCTTCTGACAAATTCATTTCTAATAAGAAATTCTTTCTAATATTAAATTTTCTAAGAAGAGTTAATTTCTAGTAAGAAATTAATTCGTTAGAAGAATAAATTTGTGTATCGAAGAAAAAGGAACCTATTTCGAACAACAAATTAGTTGAGCATTTTTTTGTAAATAATTAAAATAGTTTAACATTTCATTGTTTCCTTTCATTTAATTTATCAAGTTTGTTAGAGAGATTTTATCCTTACGATCGATGCAATAAATGTACAAGGTGCAAATTTTAGAGATTTTAGTCAGTCCGATTTTCGAAAATCTTTGAATGCAGTTTTTTTCCTTGTTCAAAATAAAAAAATGATTTTTTTTTTATAAAATTTTCTATCTACAGTATTAAGAGTACTTTCCATTCAGGTGGCATTAGAAGTTTCCACTCTATTATGTGTTCTATCGCATCACTACATAGTATAAAACAAAGTAGCTTTCTCTGTCCCTATGTCCCTTTGTATGCTTAAATCTTTGAAACTACGCAACGGATTATGATGCGGTTTTTTTTAATAAATAGAGAGATTCAACTGGAAAGTTTATATGTATAATATATGCATAACATAGTAGAAAAACACTGATAATTTAGAGGTTTCTAATGTGATGTCGTAAATAAACACATTTTTTTGCTCTTTCATTGCAAACGCTGGCTGAACCCAACGAGATAGATCAAAATAATGTAGTACAGTATTGTTCACCTTAAAATGGTCTACAAAAAAGTTCGCGATGGTATATGTCTATCTCTTAGTGGTAACACACAATAACCGTTATTTTATCCTTTGCTTTTTACAAGAAATAATGCCTTATTTACGAAGCGATTTTAAGCAATACAGAATTAATCCTTATCCAATGAAGTACCTTAAATACATTGCGCATTTAATATAGATCAATATGGCCCTTCACAGCATGTAATTTAAATGAATAGTTTAGAAGATATTACACATTTAAAATGCAGGGACATAACGGCTGAGGCGGTACCGGCCGCGGAGCCGGCGGCGTGTGCCTATAACTGGGGAAGGACTGGATAGGACAAAGCGCAAAGACCTTCTGTAGTACATTTAGTATCAGCATTGCACCCGTGCGAAGCCGGGGCGGGTCGCTAGTTATACAATATAATGGGGTGTGTTCAGATGAGTTATTTGACTTGGTGTCCACGGCCTCCTTTTACAGTCACACTGCTCCCCATCGACAGGGAATTCATCCTCACACATTAGAACCGAAGTGGTCACGTACTGTGTGAGTGATTCCAGAGAAGCTTTCTTCCACGCACTAACAAGCTGTGGAATGAACTGCCTGTTGAGGTCTTCTCAGGAGACTACAGCATGGGGATTTTTCAAAAAGGGCGTGAAGAGATTTTTACAGGATCGGTAACGCGCATGTGATGCCTGTGGTCAGGCGTCCATAGGCTTCGGTAACCACCTCCCATCAGGCGGACCGTACTTGTTTGTCACTTTAGTGGTATAAAAAATATAAAAAAAGAAAAAACTATTGATTCATTTTTAACAGCTTTAAATTCATTTTATTTTTGAAATTAGTAAAAATAATAAATATAAAAAATTTGTAAAAACAAAAAATAAGGACGAATACCCAT
Organism: Hypsopygia costalis; assembly: GCA_937001555.2. NCBI lineage: Eukaryota > Metazoa > Arthropoda > Insecta > Lepidoptera > Pyralidae > Hypsopygia > Hypsopygia costalis. The sequence goes on along the minus strand of OW443351.2, from coordinate 1,313,774 downwards.
ACACACAGTTTATCAGTTGACATGGCACGGCTCTATACCATGGACGACTTGCACCCTACGTACTAAGCCACTACCCTGTGATATAGGGATGTTTGTCGTTTATACTTTCCGTCTGAACCATTGTTTTCCGCCGAGACATTGACCTTTGTTCAGAGGATAAAAACACCACGAAGGAGCTTCAAAATATCTGTGGTATATTATATAGAAGTTGCTTACACGTGTTACGTTACTTCAGTACTATAATTTGAAACCACTCAGTCGTAAGGGGGTTTGATTCCTTCATAAAGACGCGATTGGGTCCACCCTACCCGTCTTCTAATTTCCAATAAAGTTATATATATTATATATTAGCTTTCACCCGCGGCTTCGCCCGCGTTTGTTGTTCGACGTCATAACATCTTATAAAAAAATCGATGAATGCCGGCTGCACGCAGGCAAAAGCATGACTCATTGTCATGTTCCGCCTGAGCCGAGTATGCAAGCAAGAGTTTGTTATATATATTATTTGACGAGCTCAGTGGTCGAATGGTTAGCAATGGCCACTTTGACTCCGAAGTCGCGGGTTCGATTCCCGCACAAGACAAACATTTGTGTGCATGAACATGTCTGTTTGTCTTGTTCTGGGTGTTTTCTATGTATTATAAGTATGTATTTACAAAAAAAAAAATGTCTTTAAGTACATTTATCAGTTATGGGTACTAGACGTACCCATAACACAAGCTTTGCGCTTAATTTAAGACTAGATGGCGCTGTGTGAATTGTCCAGTGATATTTATTCATTTATTTATATATATGAGAGGGGGGGGGGGGGGGGCAAACGACCACATGGATGACCTGATGGAAAGCCATCACCACCACCCATGGATGGTTCAGCAACACGAATGAGTTGCAGATCCGTTGCCAGCCTATACTCTTTCATTTCGGAATTGTTAATAAAAAACCAGACAAGTGCGAGTCGGACTCGCCCACCGAGGGTTCCGTAGGTACGTAGTATCATTATTAAATTTGATATTTTTCATAATAAATAAGAAATAATGCGTCGAAAAAAATAAATAAAATATATTTTGCAATGTGTACATCAAGCCCTTTCTTATGATACCCCATTTGAACTAGTAGTTTCAATTTGAAATTTCGACACCCTATAAAAAATTTAGCCCCCCTATTTTTTAAGATTTATTTACAAATGTATAGTTTTGAGATTTATTCCTGTACTTGTAGTCTATAACGATGTTACTTGCCAAATTTCATAGTTCCAGGTCAACGGGAAGTACCCTATAGGTTTTGATTCCCTTGAATGTGTCGAAATATGCGTTTTTTGCTGAATAAACGGCCGTAACTTTTTTCTACGTAAACTTAGCAGTTTGTTTTTTTTTTAACTTCATGGGACCGTAGACCTGAGTATACGGTTTAAATTTCAGCTTGATACCTCCACGCATTCTCGACATAGAAATTCTTGACAGACAGACAGACAGACAGACGGACAACAAAGTGATCTTATAAGGGTTCCGTTTTTCCTTTTGAGGTTCGGAACCCTAAAAAGTATCCTATGTCCTCCTTATGACAACACTTCGACCACTCCATACAAATGTTGGGTAGGTAACTACTACATAAACGATGACGTCTGTGCAAAGAGTGAATAAGTGTGTGTTCGTGCGTCGCCATTCCAACTGTTCCAGATTCGTCTCAGAGGGGAGGCGAGGTCTACTTGAGAAAGCGGCAGGAAGCGGCCGTACAATTGTACGGCTAAGTAATTACTTAGTACAATTACTTATACTATACTAATAGAATATGTGTACAGAGTTTCATAATGATCGGTTGAGTAGTTATGTCGAGAAAGTATAACAAACATACTCACGTTACTTAAAGGTCACTGACTGGGCTTAACGACTGTCATCTAACGACAACAAGTGGGGAGTGGGGTGTAAGTGGTTTATCAACATCCTTGAACCAAAGCCAACTTTACCTGCACGCGCTACACCCTGCTGACTGACAAACGAAGCTCTGGCGAAAAGATAAGTAGGCGTAATTGTAAGCAACCCGACTGGGGAATGTACCGCCACCTCACAGAATACCGCAGCCAAATAGCAATACCCTTCAGGGTTGTTGTGTTCCTGCGAGTGAGTGAGGTCACCAGAAAAGAAGGAGATGCTGCGTTGGCGGCGCGCGAGCGATATTTTATGTTGCGAGCGTTAATATGGCTACGGTAACCGCTTCACATCAGGCGGGCCTTATGCTTGTCTGCCAACCGACGTAGTATAAAAAAAAAATGATAAAAGTATTTGGAAATGAATTGCTCTTGTTATGTTATGTTAATGATTGTATTTGTATACATTGTAACGATATTGGCAATTTAAAGAGTCTTTGAGGCCTTGAGTTTCTTGCCAGTTCTTCTCAAGAAGCCCCGTCGCCGGAACTGGCACTTAAATTCACTTCCACATTCAACATAGTGTGATGAAAGTGAATCTAAGCTCTGCGGATTTAGAGTAGTAATGATTTATATTTAATTTGTATGATGTTTCTAAGTGCTTTATAAAGTCCAAGGAATAACGATATTTTGATTTGATTTGATTTGATTTACCAGCTTGATCGAAGTTGTACTCTAAGAGTTAAATTTTATGAACTTGTCACGGAACCCTAAAAACGATATTTAAGAAAAATAAAATTTACTTCTCACAAAATTAACCTCGCGAACGACAAACAATCTTACTCCCCTGGTCATTAATCATATTTTTTTTTGTTCTGTTATTTTCTTATGCTATGTACCGCTGAAATTCTAGGGCCATTGAGGAACTAGATGGCGGAATTGCCAATCTAAAGTATAATTGGGGTGTAAGTGGTTCATCAACATCTTTGAACCAAAGCCAACCTCACCTGCACGCGGTGCACCCTGCTGACTGACAAACGAAGCTCTGGCGAAAAGAGAGGTAGGAAGCGTAAGCCACCAGACTGGGAATGTACCTCCACTTCACAGAATACCGCAGCCAAGTAACAATTCCCTTGAGGGTTGTTCTGTTCCTGCGAGTAAGTGAGGTCACAAGAAAGAAAAGAAGAAGTATATGCTGGCAACAGATCAGCAACCCCTTGGTATTGCTGGTCTCTGGGGATGGTGGTGATTGCTTTTTTGTGACCCACTTGCTTGTTTATCCCCTCACATATAAAAAAAATATATATTAAAACTCACGTGAGACATTGTAGCATATTGAATAATTAAATTAAACGGGTATTTGTCGGGAAGCTATCTAGCTTCGATTTCAAACGGAGACCTTAAACAGGGCGAGTATCCGAAAAATATACATGAGTGACCCGTTTAAAATAATTAATTAAGATAAGTTGACATATACAAAACTTACCTTTTTAATTACTGTTTAAAACTTTATTCACACTTCATAAAAAAGTAGATATTATTTTGCAACTAAATAGTTAAAATATAACTTAACATTAATTGTAACTTTGAGTTAGTAAGTACGTGTTAACTTGAACGTTTAATGAACCGCTCTATATCACGAGAAGCCCGTTACTGAACGTTCCCGTTTCAGGAAGGTTCTATTTATCCAAATCCCACGCAAATATCATAGGTAGGACCTTAAATTTGTATAGACCCAAGCATATTCTTGTAACATGGATATAAAGCCTTCATGGATATGACAAGATATGCCTGCAAATGACAGATGATGCCTCTAGTGTCACATGCGTCCAACGCTGCGCTGACGGACAACGAGCATCTGACTCACGTGATGGTAAGCAATCAGCACGGCCAAGAACAGTAACACGAGAAGTCACTGATCCGTTAACAGCCTTTTTAGGGAAATATAGGCTTTTTTCTTAAAGACTCCTAACCGTTGAAGGAAGGTGATTCCACAATTTCGCCATACGCGGCGGAAAATGATTTAAAAATTGTACTGTGGTAGACGGCCAATCATCAAGGTGGCGTTAGTAGGCAAATCAGGTATTTCAAAAGGGCAAGAATAATCAATTTCATTTAAAATTTAAACTAGACTAAAGACACTGTGGTGGTGAAGGTATGACTTTTTTAACGTTCACTTTATGAAACATACACTGAATGAACATTTTGTGACAAAAAAAAAACGAATGTGCTTTAGACCACACGACTAAAAGTAAAACTTCTTCAGCTCTACTAACTTATATCTTCCTTTCAACTTCCGTTCGCCGTTTCCGTAACGATCTCGTCATGCTTTCACCAGTTTACTCCCCGAGTTAAGTGTGCGTAAAGAAGTTTTACTTCAAAAATAATTTAATTTATCTCCACACCTCCATAGTCACCGTACACCTTACAGCTTATTCCATAATAAAACAATACTATTACCACTATACAGCGACTATTAAAAAACCGGCCAAGTGCGAGTCGGACTCGCGCACGTAGGGTTCCGTACCTTTATCTATAAAAACGGCAAAAAAATCACGTTTGTTGTATGGGAGCCCCCCTTAAATATTTGTTTTATTTTAATTTAATTATTTATTTTTAAAGTGAATATATAAATAAAGATTATGTGAGTATTTCAAGAGTCTCTACCTATTAACATTATGAATTGCGAGCAAAAACGAGCAAATAAATCACGTTTGTTGTATGGGAGCCCCTTTAAATATTTATTTTATTCAGTTTTTTAGTATTTGTTGATATATCGGCAATAGAAATACATCATCTGTGTAAATTTCAACTGTCTAAATATCACGGTTCATGAGATACAGCCTGTTGACAGACGGACGGACGGACGGACGGACAGCGGAGCCTTAGTAATAAGGTTCCTTTTTACCCTTTGGGTACGGAACCCTAATTAGTAATAGAGTTCCTTTTTACCCTTCGGGTACGGAACCCTAAAAGCGCTCAATCTATAATTAGCTCACCCCATGCCACATCCAGTAAGAACAGTTCTTTGTCCCAGTAACGCCCAAGGCGTTAGAGCGTGGGAGGAAGTTATTTGGGATCATTCATATCCTCGTGTTAATAACCGATACCATGATTAAGTGTGTATCATGATATATTTTGATATGATTTATGATATTACAGCGGTTTCAGGCAGCTTTTTCAGGCGGCAACACCAGAGTAGTGGAGTGCGCTTTAAAACTCTTTCAATTGAAAGAAATGCAGTAGTCCAGTCTATTTCAATTCCTATTCATCGCACTGCTGAGACACGGGTCTCCCCTCAATCCGATTTGATTTAGAGCGTACCAGATGATGCTGCATTACTGTAAATTGGCAGAGGCTCGTGTTTTCAACTCGCGCAAAAACCACTGACTTGACGATTATCATCTAATTAAAACTGTCTTAACTTAATGTTGACCTTTTTTATGTGAGAGGGAGGCAAACGAGCGTGCACCTGATGGAAAACAATCACCACCACCCATGGAGATCAGCAACGCCAAGGGGTCGCCGTTCCGTTGCCAGCATGTACTCCTTATTTTTTTTCTTTCTGGTGACTTCACTCATTCGCAGGAACACAACAATCCTCAAGGGAATTGTTATTTGGCTGCGGTATTCTGTGAGGTGCCAACCAAAGCCAACTTCACCTGCACGCGGTACACCCTGCTGACTGACAAACGAAGCTCTGGCGAAAAGAGAGGTAGGGAGCGTAATTGTAAGCTGCCCGACTGGGGAATGTACCTCCACCTCACAGAATACCGCAGCCAAATAACGGTTCCCTTGAGGGCTGTTGTGTTCCTGCGAGTGAGTGAGGTTACGGAAAGGAAGGAGATGCTGCGATGGCAGCGGGGGTGGCAGCGCGCGAGCGTTATTTTATGTTGCGAGCGTTAATATGGCTACGGTAACCGCTTCGCATCCGGCGGGCCGTATGCTTGTCTGCCACCCGACGTAGTATAAAAAAAAATAACATCGCGCTTGTTTTTAAGAGAGAGTATTAAGGAACATGCCTTTCTGTATAAATTATTTAAATTGACGAGCTCGGTGGTCCTATGGTTCGCAATGGCCACTTTGACTCCAAGGTTACAGGTTCGATACCCGCGTTTTGGTCTGGATGTTTCCTATGTATTATATGTATGTATTTACAAAAAAAAAATATTTAAGTATATTACCAGTTATCTAGTACCCATAGTACTAGCTTTGCTTAGTTTGGGACTAGATAACCGTGTAATTTGTCCAGGAATATTTATTTATTTATTATTTATTCAAATTTAATTATAATAATTCTTTAGCTTATAGAAAGCAACATGATAATTGAGTATGTGGGGACACAGTACATGCCTAAATGTAATGTCAGCACTTTTGCATTGCAGCGACAAGCGAATGGAAATTTCTCCAGTCGCTCTGTCGCGCACCAACTAAACACACGTAGCCTTAAGTTATTAGTGTACGCAATTCGGAACTAATAAAGTGAAAATAACTTCTACTAGATCTCGTGATTTAATCTCCCGACCAGTTCAAAACCGAACTTGGCCTATCACATCTACATTTACATTGGTTACTACGCAAATTCTACATTGGTGACCCCCCGACACGTAACAACAACAAGTAACATAGGTAACACTTTATTGGACCCGCGCAAAGTCGGGGCGAGTCGCTAGTAATTATAAAAATCATTGTGTGCATGCACATGTTTGTCTTGGTCTGAGTGTTTTCTATGTATGAGAATGCAAGGAGATGCTGCGTTGGCAGCGGAGGTGGCGGCGCGCGAACGATATTTTATGTCGCGAGCGTTAATATGGCTACAGTAACCGCTTCACATCAGGTGGGCCGTACGCTTGTCTGCCACCCGACATAGTAAAAAAAAAAAAAAAAAAAAAATGTATGATAAGTGTGTATTTATAAAAAAAAATATATTTCAGTACATTTATCAGTTCTCTAGTACCCATTGTACAAGCTTTGGGCTTAATTTGGGACTAGATGGCGTTGTGTAAATTGTCCAGAAATATTAATTAATTTATTTATTACGAATACAAAATCTATTAAAAACATTTTAAATATAGTAATCTGTCACAGCAAATTTTATTTATTGTCTTCTATAGTCCAATCTCAGCGCATTTGGAAAATTGACAATTATCTTCTAATAAGGTTTTAATAACTCACAAAGCAACACTAAACTGCGGGTAATAAAAATGCAATCTGCGAATCATCAAAATAAAGGAAAAATCCAGTGACCTACATAATGGCAGCCGACTTCAGCTGACCCAAAAACTCTTTGGCAACGCGCTACGTCATGACCGAAGTGTGACTTATGGTTTTTTTATTAGAGGTCAAAATACATGTGGATGACCCACATGATAACTAATGACAAGTATGTCACCACAATCATCAACATCTGATGATGCCTATATCAATCCACTGCTGGATATAAGCCTTCTCCAATGCTTTCCACTAAATACGATCCCCGCCTTCCGCATCCAGCCGCTTTCTTAAGATCATCGAACCATCTCGAACAGTTGTTCTTAACCTTTTGTTGATGGCGGACCATGTAACCAAATTTTTATAACATCACGGATCACCAAAAACTTGAGGGGTAATGAGCGGATTGAGGGAAGAGAACACGGAAACTGTTGTATCAGTTGAAATTTTCAGTCATGAACATGTACCCTGATGAAGTTAGGTGCTCATGGACCATTTGAGGTGCCCTCAGGGACCACTAATGGTCCGCGGACCATAGGTTAAGAATCACTGATCTAGAAGGAGGGCGTCCAACGCTTCGTCGTCCACCAAGTCGTACTATACCAAGCAAGCTGAAATGGCAACGAGCCGGTCACATCTGCCGAGTAACTGATGGCAGATGAGGGAGGAAGCCTCATCTGCCATCACTTACTCAGCAGATGTGACAGGCTCGTTCCCATTTCAGCTTGCAAACTTTGAAATAAAAAACATTAAAATGTACAGAACCATTCAGAAGCACTTTTAAAATTATTGGCTACATACAGCCTATACATCCTTTGCCTTTTGGCCAATGTATTCAAATTCTCAGTGTAATTTCCTGTTCTATATTTGAAACAATTGTTTTTTTTATCAGTCAGAAAAAATAAACGAAAGAGCGAATACGAAAATACATGAATTCCTTCTCAATCCTCGGCAAAAATCTTATTTGTAAATGGATTCATATTGTAAAGCAGGTTTGCTTTACAATATGAATCCATTTGCATGGTTACCTCAGCGTAGGCGTAGGATCCGGTAGGCTTCAAACACCTACAAAAGGATTACTTAAGGCATCCATTTTCCTGAATATCCAGAAATATCGTAAAGGTCCAAAGTCGAAATTCCCATTAGTGTCAGGCAGGTACGTGTCAGGTATACATGATAATCCAGGTATAAATGAAATACGCCCACGTCGAATAACAGGAAGGTTGTCATAGTATATGTAGAGAACGGTATACCAATTTCATATAAACCGCATTTGACGCACTTACATAGACTTGCGCTGTTACGCGGTTCTAAAGTACGCCACTGACGATGCGTTCGAACGTATTAAAGGCCAAAATCAGCCTGTGAGGGCTGATTCTGGCCGCGCGCTGTCCAATGTTATTTTCAAAACAAATATATAGGATAAAATACACAACAGATAATATTTTAAATCGTACAGTAGTGAAATTTGTAACCTAAGAATTATCATATTTTATAGAGCTATATAATATATGCATGTATAAAGACTCTATCGGAAGAAATGTAACGTTACAACTTGATGGTCGGCTTGTAGTGATCTCTTATAGAAGTATAGTTTCTTAACTATACTATTCTATAAGATATAAGATAAAATAAGAGAATGAGTAAAGGATCTTACAACCCCCTTTGCTCATGTTCTTAAAACTCTGTTAATTTAATTGTGTATGAACTATTTGTCTATTTATCATCATCATCAGGCACGTTTTGAGGCTATTTTTAGAAATATGTAGGTTAATATCTATTAATATATTGTATGTAATAATTGATTAATTGAATTTGTTTGAGACACGTGCGTGTATTGTACTTTTTGCCTGCCGACACAGGGAGGATAATGTGTTTATATTAATATTTTTAGAGATTATTCGTTAGGGCGGGTGCACACTAGCGTTTGTCCAGCGTATGCGTTCGATGAACGTATGAGTGGCGTCTCTGCTGAGACACAATAAGTACGCTGCGTTAACACGCAAGTTAAGCAACGTCGACCGTAGCATGTCCATGGATGGGTTGATGGGTTTATTTACTCGAGCCCTCCATGCTTCAGAGGGCACATTAAGCCGTTGGTCCCGGCTGTTGTCATTAGTAAACATATGCAATATACAACAAATAAACACGAGTCACATGTAGGAGCTATTTTGCCGAGAAGTATCGAATGGAATAGTGATTATCAAAGTCTGTGTGTCTCAACGTCGTTGTGTAACATCGTCGTCAACCCTTATTAATCCCACTGATGGGATACAGGTCTCCCCTCAATCGAAGAAGTTTAGAGCGTACTCCACCACCCACTATGCCGCTTAACTGTGGGTTGGTGGAGGCCAGTATTTTCAAGCCGCGTAAAGGCGACTTGCCTTATAGACTGTCATCAAACGGTAACAGCTGGAACTGCCCCCTTACCACCAACTCATAGTGCGATTCCATAATTGAATAGAATGCTTGTTCATACCAATGAATAAGCGACTCTATTTCAAATTGAATAGAGTCGCTTATTCAATGGTATGAATAAGCATTCTATTCAGTTATTGAATCGCAATAAGAATTGGTGGTAAGGGAGCTGATGGCTTAACGTGCCCTCTGAAGCACGGAAAAGCCCGAGATAATTAACCCATCCATAGAGAGGCAATGGTTGGCGTAGCGTAACTTGCGTATACGTCTAGACTGGAAACATAGTATATATGACGAGCTCGGTGGTCGAATGGTTAGCCATGGCCACAAGACAAACAGACATGTTCATGCATACAAATGTTTGTCTTGTGCGGGAATCGAACCCGCGACCTCGGAGTCAAAGTGGCCATTGCTAACCATTCGACCACCTAGCTCGTCAATAATAATAATTAGAGCTAAGTTTAAATATATTACTAGCTGAGCCGGCAAACGTTATTTTACCATATACATTATAATTAAATAAAAAAAAAAATACAATAAAATAGAAAATATATATTTTGGGGTGATGATAAGGCTGACCCCTTATCATTAGGGGTATGAAAAATAGATTTTGACCGATTCTCAGACCTACCCGATATACACACAAAATTCCATAAAAATCGGTCCAGCCGTTTCACGAAATTTTTTTATAATAGAGAGATATTTTATCGCCTTGGGTATTGAGAATATACGTGACAGCCAAAGTATTAACTTATTTTCTTTATTAGTAAATCCCCTATACTTCATGGCGACCCTTCCAGGATTGGTCAATCCCTATACTTCACTAGTGGACATAAGGCTTTACTTGCAGCGATATAGTAATGTCCGCATGTCCTGACAAAGTTGCGTCGTTAGTTTGACCCACTTAAATCTTCAAGTTGAGACATGAATTATTGGAGTTTGACCAAACCCGCTTCTATAATCTAATTCAAAAGTTTTTATGCCACGGAACACATAAATGTAATGCATATAGTATGGAAATGAGTAACGCGTGATTTTTATACTACTCCGGGTGTCAAATAAGCATACGGCCCGCCTGTATAGCGGCTACTTTATTTATTTAAACTGACCTTAGAAGAGAGGTTCAAAAGGCGCACTTTATGCTATTGCATTATTTACAAGTCAACCTTTGGGGAAAGCAGATAAAAGACGAATATTGTTTACAAAATAAACATCATTTTTAGGGTTCCGTACCCAAAGGGTAAAAAGTAACCCTATTACTAAGGCTCCGCTGTCCGTCCGTCCGTCCGTCTGTCACGAGGCTGTATCTCATGAACCGTGATAGCTAGACAGTTGAAATTTTCACAGTGATGTATTTCTGTTGCCGCTACAACAAAAAATACTAAAAAACAGAATAAAAAAATATTTAAGGGGGCCCATACAACAAACGTGATTTTTGCTCTCAATTGATAACGGCAATAGGTAGACGTTTGAAATATTCACATAATATTTCGTTACAAATCACTTTAAAAATAAATAAAAATAAAACCAATATTTAAGGGGGGCTCCCATACAACAAACGTGATTTTTTTTGCCGTTTTTATAGATAATGGTACGGAACCCTTCGTGCGCGAGTCCGACTCGCACTTTGCCAGTTTTTATTACATATAAAACATACCTACCAAACTTAACCTAATCCGTTCCAGTCGCCCATTTAGTATTTTTACGAGACGAAGTCAAAATGAAAGGTATGATTTTAGTTAGAATCAGAATTATGTGTTCACTGGATATGGGTGAAGTTATATGTTAAATAAATTTTATGGCATAGTGGCCTTACATATCTTATCGATTGCTGGGCGTGTGAATATTATACTTATTATTTTACAATTTTGCTACATCTATATCTTAATAATTACGGAATTTTAGGAATCAATTAATCGAAATTATAACAATATGTCAAAGTGGCGGTTCAAAATAATATAGTAATCAAAAATATTATCAATAGGTCTTGTCTTCGGGTGACCAAAGGGCTGGCCAATATCTAGTGCAAAATATTTCCATCGCCATACAGCGTGGAAATGCGGCCAGCTTTTTGTCCACAATCCCCGAAAATTGTTGGGACAGTTAATAATGATATTTTTTTTCTATGTATTTTGGATGGAGCGCCTTCGGTCTAGTCCCACCGATGATCTCCAAAAAAGTGGCTGGATGCAGAAATTAGAGAATCGCAATCGAGAATGCATTGCAGAAGGACTCTTCCAGCAGTAGGTAGATACTATAATAATGATAACAGTTATAACCGCATATCACATAACGTTGTTACATCAGGCGGGCCGTGTGATTGTCTGTCACCCGACTTAGTACAAAAAAAATCCTACGTGTGTCCTAAAAAATTCAAGAGCGAAGTACGCTCGTCGTCTGCGTTGAAGATATCAATTACAATTGACTTTCAGTTTTAATGTATGTTTGTTCGTCCATTCCGCGGTAATTGTCAAGTTTCGCGGACTTTGATTGAACGGTGTTGTATTTAACTGTAGACGCAGAACGGCACTCAGACGTAATAAGAACTGGTATGAACCAAGATGAAACAAAATAATGAAACCGACTGCCAATTTCATAATAGAAGTGTATTACGTGTTGTTGCAACCTATCTATCACAATATTCTAATTAAACAATAACTTTTAAGGCGGGGTGGTACCAGTGGTACTGCAAAATCCACAATTTAGAATTCATCTTTGAAGTAATAAACAGAGATTTTAAATCTAGGAAAATTATATTGATATTGTTGAGGATATATACTAGGGAATATATCCGATGGAAACATGATTTGATGAAATCATTTTATCTTCTATTTTCGGTTTTATTCTTAAAATAATTCGATATTATAAGTCATATACTAAAAAAAAGGTCATAAATAACTGGAGGTATTATACCCGATAGATTTTTTTTATTATATCTTTAAAATTGTTCATTTCAGCTCGCCAGAGTCGCCAGTGTCTCGAGGAATTGTCATATTGTTTCTAGGGCTGGCTCACCTCGCCTTAAGAAATAAAATAAAATAAATAGATATAGATCTTTTCACATGTTTACCTCAGTCTAAAAAGGACAACGACACTATGCTTACAGCTAATGCTCCCCTGGCACCAACCTTTTTAAGCATACTATATGGGTACTATTAAGTAGAGTAGCTCGCGGCGACTGACGCTCGGTTTCCTAAGCATCGGGGGCTCCCCATTACCCCCCAATCTCCATGATGGGTACCGGAGCTGTAAGGCGCGCTTCCCCAGGCCACCTACCCCAGACCTACCATTACTCCCCAATCTCCATGATGGGTACCGGAGCTGTAAGGCATGCTTCCTCAGACCGCCTACCCCAGGTCTACGGTAGGGTGACCGTGCCCACGAAAAGCCAGCCTTGGGAAAAGCCGAACGCGCTAAATTAAAAATAAAAACGCTCCGAGTCATGCAATCCAAGTCCAAATCATGGGCTACCAATAGTTAATATCAAAAAAAGATTTACCAGTATTTCAGAACCTGGTCCAGACTCTCTAAAACTGTAGAAACTACTACTAACTTGAAAGCAAAGCACTTCAGGCTTCAGCCCACTTCTAAACAGGATGTACCGTTGAGAGCCTAATTTATAGTAAGTACACCATTATTTTCCCTACAAAAAGGGCTATTCATAAACATAACAAAGTTGTTACAAGTGTAATGCTTGGAACTTTCACGTTAGCATCCAAGTTTGTAAGAACAAAGAGCTATAGAGAGGTCATTAGGTAAAAAATACCCAAAGCTATGTAAAAAACCTATGTATATGAATAAAAGAAATCGTATGTGAATAAAAGACAGTTAAAAAAAGTGTAAGCCGACATTTTTTATATATGAGACGGTGGAAAACGAGCATGTGGGTCACCTGATGGAAACCAATCCCCACCGTTTATGGGGTCGCTCTTTCCTTTCTTTCTGGTGACCTCACTCACTCGCAGGAACACAACAACTCTCAAGGGAATTGTTATTTGGCTGCGGTACTTTGTGAAATAAATATACTTCCCTAGTCGGGCAGCCTAAAAAATACGCTATGCAATACCTATTTTTCAACATTGGCTTCTTTTCAAAATCAATTAATTAATTAATAGGCTACGTTACCAGTAGCGGTATTAAAAAGTCAGCATGATTATTTGCCACTCGAGTGACATAGAAAAGTAAAGATAAAGTAACCATAGATATTATATTTTAAACAAATTAACAGAATCTGTTATTTTGACACCCCTACAATCCAACTAACAAATTGTTATTAAGCGATTCCAATGCTCAGAGAATTTAACAGCTATAGCTGTGAACACAGAGTTCAATTTCCGTCGTTATTGAAGTATAAGTTATGTAGGGGGACGGTTTCAGCTGTAAATTGGCTGTAATTAACAAATTTGTGGCTGAAAGTGGCAATTACAGTTATTATTGGTTCAGGTGTTTGTTCGTTGGGAATCGTTTTGAGGTTTGGTTGTAATGGAAATTAGGGCAAGGGACTGTTTTCAGGATTTTGTACCTGAAACGAAATCTTTATAAAAATATAGATAATAATTTGACGAGCCCGGGGGTCGAACGGCAATGACCACTTTGACACCGAGGTTGCGGGTTTGATCCTCGCACAAGACAAATATTTGTATGTATGAACATGTCTGTCTCGGTCTGGGCGTTTTCTATGTATTATTTGCATGTATTTACATAAAAAAATATCATAAAATGATAAGTTTTTATGGGTGGATATGCCTGAAAATAAAGATATATTATTATATTATATGTATTTAAGTACATTTGTCGGTTGTCTAGTACTCACAGAAGAAGTTTTGCGCTTAGTTTGGGACTAGATGGCGCTGTGTAAATTGTCTAGAAATATTTATTATAATGCCAATTTTTAACCTTAGACACGTACAATAGATTGTTAATTTAGTAATAATAACAAACTTCTCAAAGTGGCCTCTACGCGTTGAATCTATAACCCCCCCGCATACCTACCAAATGACCGGGTTTGACCCGTGATAAAAATGAGATATAAGTATAATCGCCCGCAGCGCCGCTGCTAGGCGACTGTTGGTGAGTAACGACTCCACGGGTACCTAATCCCAAGAGAGTCGGTCAGGGCCTTCGTCTCCGGCGTGTCTTCTTCGTTCGGAGTGGAACTCAAGATGGCCCGTAAGACTTTCAGCTCCAGCTTCATTGGCCGTCCAGAGAGGAGTTGTTAGAGCATATAGCTCCAACAACTCCACTCTAGACGGCCAGCCCTGGAGCCATGCACTCCAGGGGTGGAAGTATTCCAGGACATAATGCCGCTAATAACTACAGAGAATGCGCAGCACACATCTCGAGTTAGATATTTTTTTACCCCAGCAAAAGAAAGGGCTGTGATTTTAGAATATGTTTGTATGTAATAGATAGATATGAATAGTTTCATCATCAGAATCGAATGAATAGTTTAGGCGGTACAGACAACATACTATGTTACTGTATACTGTAAAATGTAATGGGTCTCACAGACACAACCCGCATGAGGTTGGGTCTGTGAGACCCGTTACATTTTATTTCGCTTCTGGTTCAGTTAATATGCGTGCGACATTGCCGTTCTTCTCAATAGCTGGAGATGTTGAGTATGCTATTATTATGTATATCTATGCGTCGCAATTAACATATTAATCGTGCGACAGCCGCGTTACACGTGCACAAAATTGAATGAGGTATGTGAGAGCTAGTTAGTGTAACAATTTCGCGTCATTTTGTATAGATATTACTTTAATTAATATCCGTGTTTTTATTTATTTTTTTGTGTTGTTTAGAATTAAAGTTGCTAATATAAAGTAATATGTTTTTTATTTGTATCTTTTGTACGTGTACTTAGTAAAAAATGGATCGAGAAGAGACATTAAAATTCATAGTTAATAATAACATTTAAGTAGAAGGCAAAGATTTTGTTGACATTTGTCGTTCTTTTTTAAAGCTCTAATAAATATGATCAAAACGTAATAGAATATGATATTTGTGTTTCATTTATTTACAAAAATACCTAAAAACGAAACTCCATTATATGTTAACTTTATTATTTAAAAAGTATTGGAATAATTTGACTTCTAATGAACGGGACCCCCCCCCCCCCCCCCATGACCTCGGGTTAAACATTTTAGCCATTTTAGCGTGGCAATGCTGCTAGCCTTCTGGCCACTTTATCCTTTGACGGCGATGCGGAAGAATTTTTTGACATTTACTCGTAGATCACTACATTTTATTACTTTTAATTAGTTTTTGTTATTTCCGTTTTGTTTGTATATATATTTAGTTTTACTTTAATTGTATATTTTTAATTATTAGTAAATAGTTTATTTAGAATATTGTGTAAAATTTATTAATTACGAAATGTATATACAGATAAAAAATTAATAGTAAGTGCATTAAACTTGTAAATCAAAACGAACATTCATCAATTATTTGGCCGACTTGTTGAGGCCTTCTCTCTAAATATAAAATGAGTATCGATTTGCTCGTCAACACTTATATAGCTTTGCTCGTGTAGTAACACGCTTTGCAATTACATTATATTTTTATGTGTGTAAGAAACTAGGTTTCTAGATGGTTCGATGACCTCAAAATAGCTGTTGGAAGTGACTGGATGCGGTATGTGGAAGATCGCATTTGGTGGAACGCAATGAGGAAGGGCGCTTCGTTGTTCGGTGGCGTCATTGCATGTCTAATCCAACACGTAAGTTAAGCAATGTCGACTGTAGCCTGTCCATGGATGGGTTTATTTAACATGTTACCTTTGAACAGCTATAACAATTGTTTGTTCTGTTTAAATAAAAAAAATAAGAAATTTGCGTTGAAAATTTAAAAATATTAAGAAAAGTGACGACCATAACGTTTCTAATGTATCGTGTTAGCGTTTGACAAAACTGTCAGTCGTTTGACAGCTGGCGCGATTGACGCGCTGCAAATATCGTTCAAAACAGCGCCATCTAGGTGCAGATGACATAATGAATTTCGTGACCAAGGTTAATTCTTTTGTTTTTAGGGTTCCGCACCCAAAGGGTAAAACGGACCCTATTACTGAGACTCTGCTGTCTCTTCTGTGTTTCGGAAGGGATGTTAAGCCGTCGGTACCAGTTGTCAGTATAGATTCTGATGACGTTAAGCCAAGTCAGTGGCCTTTAGGCGGCTTGAAAACATTGACCTCCGCCAATCCGCAGCTGAACAGCATGGTGGAGCATGCTCTAAACCACGCTTATGGGGTGTAAGTGGTTAATCAACATCTTTGAAACAAAGCCAACCTCACCTGCACGTGGTGCACCCTGCTGATTGACAAACGAGGCTCTGGTGAAAAGAGAGGTAGGGCATAGCGATTTTTTTAAGCTGCCCGACTGGGCAAGTGGGATCCCATATCCCAGCAGTGGGATCAAGAAGTGTTGACGACGACATACCTAGTTTAAAAAAAAAAAAAATTGGTTGCCTGTAAAGTCGGTATACGGGCGAAAGTTTTACGTGACAACGACTTTGAGTGGTAAAATGTTTTCGAGTGGAAGGGACGCATGCCTTTCACTTTTTATGTCTGTCTCTCTCGCTCTTAGAAGGGACGCGTGCCTTTCACTCGCTCTCATTGTAAGCGCATAACGTGAGCCAGTTTCTTGAAGTGTCACCCGGCTAACCAATTTATAAGACGTTGTCACGTCAACATAAGTTGTTCGTGGCTAATATATATAATTGGGGTGTAAGTGGTTCATCAAAGTCTTTGAACCAAAGCCAACTTCACCTGCACGCGTGCACCCTGACTGACAAACGAAGCACTGGCGAAAAGAGAGGTAGGGAGCGTCATTGTAAGCTACCCGACTGGGGAATGTACCTCCACCTCATAGAGTACCGCAGCCAAATAACAATCTCCTTAAGGGTTGTTGTGTTCCTGCGAATGAGTGAGGTCACCAAAAAGGAAGGAGATGCTGCGTTGGCAGCGGAGGTGATGGTCCGCGAGCGATATTTTACGTTGCGAGCGTTAATATGGCTTGGGTAACCGCTTCACATCAGGCGGGCCGTGCTTGTCTTCCACCCGACGTAGTATAAAAAAAAAAACTTCTAATCTTACATTCTTATATAAATATTTCTAAATTTATACTTAAATAACCAAAGTAATGATTAAACTGAAACCCAACAAGCTGTTTTCATTAATTTCGCTTATTTCCGTAAAGCGAAGGTCGAGGTCAAGGTCGCAGTCTGAAACGTACCGCCACCTCGTAAACACTTCCTATACACACCTACACGATTTATACAATTACGGCAGCCGATAAATAGAACCTTATGATTATATAAATGTATATTTTATACTCTGTTGTATAATCACACATTAATTATACTTAGTTTAGGATATGCAGTGGTTCCCAACCTTTTTTTTGGTTTACCACATTTTTTGTTGCGTGTAGGGTCCTCAACTGACATATAAATCAATTATTCTATAACTTGAGATTTGAGTATTTTGTATAATAGTGCTCAATCTACTTAGTTTAGGCTATGCAGTGGTTCCCAACCTTTTTATTGGTTTACGAGATTTTTTGTTGCGTGTAGGGTCCTCAACTGACATATAAATCCATTATTCTATAATTTGAGATTTGAGTATTTTGTATAATAGTGCTCAATCTCGTTCATTATACGTTTGTAACATGGACCATAATTTACCTCTCACGGACCACTGGTGGTCCGCGGACCACAGGTTGGGAACCCCTGATTTAACGTAACATCAAGTAAATACATTGCTAACCTAACTATTTTGCTCATCAAAAAATACTTATTGCACATTAAATACAGGATTTGACGTGCGATCAGATTAATTTCATTTTCAAATCAGGTTATTTTAGTGAATCAATTTAATATTTTCCCTTAGTTTAGTACTCGTATGTTTACTTTAGTGCGGAAATTCAACCAAAGAACCAAAGTTACAGGCAATTTGATCTACACTACTTTGCGTGCTTCCGCTACCAATTAGATCATGCAAATAATTGCCGGCCAGCACCCACCCACTACCAATATATATTGCATGCGACTGCCGTGGCTGCTTTGGTTGTCTCTTGTGCTTGGACCATGGCAGTCGGGGCAGCGGCAGTCGCATGTTTCTTCTGTTTCAGATGTTGGAGATTCGCTGAGACGACCGCAGCAGCTGGAGCAGAGACGACCAAAGCAGCCACGGCAATCGCATGCAACTACTATCGGTAGTGGGCGGGTGCCGGCCGGCAGTTATTTGCATGAACTAATTGGTGGCGGAAGCACGCAAAGTAATGTAGATCAAATTGCCTGTAAATTTGACTTCCGCAAAATAACACCTGAATCAATTAACTTTACTCGTACAACCAAAGTTGTCGATATAGCCGTCGGAATTTGCAAGCTGAAGTGGCCACAGGCCGGTCATATCTACCGATTAAGTGATGGCAGATGGGGGAGGAAGGTATTAGAGAGGATATTCTTTAATCAGGACATGAATATTTCATTACAAGATAAGCGGGGGGTGACACGCATGTAGTGTCTCTGATATCACATAAGTCTATAGCTTACCATAACTGCTTACCTATCAGACAGCCAATATACGTATTTCCCACATTAATAGTACAATAAAACCGGCCAAGTGCGAGTCGGGCTCGCGCACGAAGGGTTCCGTACCATTATCTATAAAACGACAAAAAAATCACGTTTGTTGTATGGTATACCCCCTTTAATATTTGTTTTATTTTTATTTAATTATTTATTTTTAAGTGAATATATAACTAAATATTATGTGAGTATGTCAAACGTCTATCTATTGCCGTTATCAATTGCGAGCAAAAACGAGCAAAACGGGGAGCCCCCTTGAATATTTATTTTATTCTGTTTTTTAGTATTTGTTGTTATAGCGGCAACAAAAATACATCATCTGTGAAAATTTCAACTGTCTAACTATCACGGTTCATAAGATACAGCCTGGTGACAGACGGACGGACGGACTGACAGCGGAGCCTTATGTAATAGGGTTCCTTTTTACCCTTTGGGTACGGAACCCAAACAACACAACCCAAGAAAAATAATCCTACCAAAGTTAAAAGTCAAAGTTACCAAAGTCAAAAGGGTATTCCCCTCCAGGAATACCCTTTTGCAATTTTTATTTTGTTATAATTTTTGTCATTGATTGCACGGTGTAAAAATGTTTAGTAGAAACACAAACACCATCTGCTTACCTTGATAATGCCTTAGCGACGAAACCGGTGGGCAAAAATAAATGTAATTACGTGGAACAGTACAAGTGCTTTATTATAACATTATAATAATCCTACTGTTATTATAATTTGTAAAAATCGTGGGAATTCACAAGTACTGAATTATGAGAACGACATTCGTAGCAAAGTTTCGTAGCACTTTCGTAGCCCCACCGTAGCAACGTAGTTAACAAAGTTGAGCTTTTTTCGGTTACGAAACTGGCACAAATTAACTTACTGCACGTTGCAAAATGAAATTGTACATCCTACAGTTTAGTTTATTGGAGCCAGAGGAAAAATACGGTTACAGAAGCGGAAGCAGAAATTAATATGATAACGTTTATGCCGGTCTTATGGGAAAAATAAAGAACAAATTTATTATTGTACTAAGACCGAAATTTCCGGTTCAGGGTATAAGGAGCTCACCATGACCTTTATAGCCAAAGCTAATCTCACTTGCACGTGGTGCACCCTGCCGATAACCAAAGGAGAGGTAGAGCCTGGCGACCCCGACTGGGGAGACTCTTTCATGGGGTTTGTGGCTCATCAAAATCTTTGAGCAAAGACTGCTTACCATGAGGCGGGTCGTGTGCTTGTTTGCTACCCCAATCTAAAAAGCAGTTTTTGCGTGATAACATACAAAACTACAAACATCGAATTATTAAGATTACTGAGAACGTTAAACGCTCCATATCAAACTTGCCATATGTTTCAGTGCCACCCGATATACGAGGGCCCACCACATATTCCCACCACTGTATCTCACGTGTAGCCAGGATTAACAGGGACGACCACCAAAAAAGACAATGAACAATGAAGTCCATTGCAGTCCCGGAGGTAAAACTTCGACTGCCTTAGAACTCAAAACGAACTTAATCAGAGGAAATTCGTAGGAGTACAAAGCTTTTGGAATGTGACTTATCCTCTTAGCAATGTGAGAGATAGCAATATGGCATATAAGGCATTAGAAGTCTAAAGAGATAGCCATCTCTTCAGTCAAGTGAAGCTCAACTGCCGTGCACCACGGATTTTAAGTATGTTTTGGGGATATATAACCTAATATATTTAATTTAAAAAAAAATGTGGTGTAAGTGGTTTATCAACGTCATTGAAACATAGCCAATTTCACCTACATGCGGTGCACCCTGCTGACTGACAAACGAAGCTCTGTCGAAAAGAGAAATAGGAAGCATAATTGTAAGCTACCCGACTGGGGAATGTACCTCCACCGCACAGAATACCGCAGCCAAATAACAATTCCCTTGAGGGTTGTAGTGTTCCTGCGAGTGAGTGAGGTCACAAGAAAGGAAAGAGATACTACGTTGGCAGCGGGGATGGCGACGCGCGAGCGATATTTAATATTGCGAGCGTTAATATGGCTACGGTAACCGCTTCACATCAGGCGTGCCGTATGCTTGTCTACCACCCGACATAGTATAAAAAAAAATTCCTATAACAAAAATTCCTTATAATAAGGAAGTAAAGATACACTATATCAAAAGTCACCACATTTCCACACATCACGAGTATTGGCTATAAAAACTATGTACAATACATTCATCATATTGTGTAGTGGTACACCCAAACACAGGACGGCCTAGTTCTGTTAAGACGTCTGCCCCCTCCCTGATCCCCCCGAAAGGGGGTAGTCCCCTCGCCTAGACCAACTGGCGCCCATCAAGGCTGTCTCGTGTCGAAAGGTTAAGGACTGCCGAACACTTTACATCATTAGATTTGATCTAACTCAGTCCATCCCAGTACTTTATAACCCTTCTGGGCGGTAATTTAATATTCTTTGAGGGTTTCCTTGTTTGAACAAGAAAGAAACTCGGTAAAAACTTACTTACTTACGTACGTGTAAGTATATACAGGGTGAAAGAAGTAAATTCCAGAATCAAGACGTTATTAATGAGATTCTTAACTAGAAATTCTAACCTACTTCCTACTCAGCTACTGCCTACTACTACTTATATTTTTTTAAACAACGTCGGGTAGCAGGCAGGCATATGGCCCGCCTGATGTGACCTGAAGAAACCGTAGCCATATTAATGCTCGCGACATGAAAAATATAGCCCGCGCGCCGCCATCCCCGCTGCCGTCGCAGGAACTCTTTCAGTGACCTCACGCACTCGCAGAAACACAATAACCCTTAAGCGAGTTGTAATTTGCACAGCCAAATAAATATCCTTTGCTCAATCCTTCGTGATACCTCACTCACTCACTCCTCTGCCGTTATGTGTTCCACAACAACTCTCAAGAGAATTGTTATTTGGCTACGGTATTCTGTGATGTAGAGGTACTTCCCCAGCTTACAAATACGCTGTACTCTACGTCTCTTTTGGCAGAGCCAAAAGTCTAGTCGGCAAGATGAACCACGTGCAGGTATTGTTGGTTTTTAAAGAACGCGGTAAGCTACTTACACGGCAAAAATAGTATTATAAATTATTAATCACCCGCTATTTCGTTTGCATTCACTTCAGGAAATGAACATTTATAGTCATTAAATCAATAACTTCGCTTTTACGGAATGGAACAAGAATAACATGCGCTAGATTTTAGGGTAGACCACGATTTTTATTTAAAAAGTAACATAAATTTTCATTGAATAGTTTTTGCGTGATGGACGCCCAAACATATAGGCAGACAAAAATTCTAAAAGAAAAAAGTTTCCGAGAAGTTATTAAAAATCCTTTCTTAGTGTACCCCTAGACGTTATAAGGAACCTACGTGCTAAATTTGGAATCTCTAGATCCAGCGGTTTGGGCTGTGCGTTGATATATAAGTAAGTCAGTCAGTCAGTTTCTTCTTTTATATATTTAGATACTAGCTGACCCGGCAAACGTTGTTTTGCCATATACATTAATCGTTTAGGGGTATAAAAAATAGATGTTGGCCGATTCTCAGACCTACCCGATATGCACACAAAATTTCATCAAAATCGGTCAAGCCGTTTCGGAGGAGTATGGCAACGAAAACTGTGACACGAGAATTTTATATATTAGATTTCTATGTATTCATGATAAAAACATTACACTTCTTTTAAGGGCCGTCAGGGCAGTAAAAAAGTTTTAACTGCCGAAGTAGGAAGAATTCGCAATTGAATTAGTAACGCATTATATATTCGCATTATGCTCTACCTGGACTATTTTAAATGGCATTTCAAAAGCGGCTCAGCATTTTGCAATATTAAACCAAATGAAAGTATCGTCATCAAAATCATCTATCAAAAGGCAATTTGATCTACGCTACTTTGCGTGCTTCTGCCACCAATTAGTTCATACAAACTACTACCGGCCGGCACCCACACACTACCGTTAGTAGTACGGCAGTCGCATGCAACTTCTAATAGTAGTGGGTGGGTGCCACCGGCAGTAGTTTGCAAGAACTAATTGGTGGTCCACCGCTTCATATCAGGCGGGTCATATCTGCTACCGGACGTAGTAATAAAAAAATGGAATACAAATTACTCCAGATTCGCACTTTGCTTTTTCAAATCCCATTCCAAACGAAAACATCAGTTTGGATAAATTTTAAGTTTTTCTCATCTGAACTTTTTATCTTTCTTTTTACTGCCTCCCTGAAACTTTCAAAATCCGGAGGATGATGAGCGCCGGCAATTTAGCCAGTTCTGAAATATCCCGCAAAATATCTATTCGTATAATTCTTATACTATGTTGCTATGAATTCATGTTTATTTGTATGTTACATAGGCCACTATTCCTGCCACTTTGACTCCGACGTCGCGTGTTCGATC
The DNA here is from genome assembly GCA_937001555.2 of Hypsopygia costalis. NCBI lineage: Eukaryota > Metazoa > Arthropoda > Insecta > Lepidoptera > Pyralidae > Hypsopygia > Hypsopygia costalis. The sequence goes on along the minus strand of OW443351.2, from coordinate 1,290,301 downwards.
CCCGCACAAGACTAATTAATATTTGCGTGCATGAACATGTCTGTTTGTCTTGCTCTAAGTGTTTTCTATCTATTTACAAAGAAAAAATATTTAAGTATAATATCAGTTATCTAGTACCCATAGTACAAACTGCTTAGTTTGGGACGGTTACTATTTAACGTAACATCAAATAAATACATTGCAAACCTAACCTAACCTATTTTGCACATCAAAAATTAATTATCGCACATCAATTTGGGGTGTAAGTGGCTCATTAACATCTTTGAACCAAAGCCAACTTCACCTGCACGCGGTGCAACCTGCTGACTGACAAACGAAGCTCTGGCGAAAAGAGAGGTAGGGAGCGTAATTGTAAGCTACCCGACCTGGGTATGTACCTCCACCTCACAGAATACCGCAGCCAAATAACAAATCCCTTGAGGGTTGTTGTGTTCCTGCGAGTGTGTGAGGTCACCAGAAAGGAAGGAGATGCTGCGTTGGCAGCGGGGGTGGCAACGCGCGATAAATATTTTATGTTGCGAGCTTTAATATGGCTACGGTAACCGCTTCACATCAGGCGGGCCGTATGCTTGTCTGCCACCCGACGTAGTATAAAAAAAAATCTAATGCAGGATTCACCTGCACGCGGTGCAACCTGCTGACTGACAAACTAAACTCTGGCGAAAAGAGAGGTAGGGAGCGTAATTGTAGGCTACCCGACTGGCGAATGTACCTCCACCTCATAGAATACCGCAGCCAAATAACAATTCCTTGAGGGTTGTTGTGTTCCTGCGAGTGAGTGAGGTCACTAGAAAGGAAGGAAGGAGATGCTGCTAGGCAGCGGGGGTGGCGGCGCGCGATAAATATTTTATGTTGCGAGCGTTAATATGGCTACGGTAACCGCTTCACATCACTCGGGCCGTATGCTTGTCTGCCACCCGACGTAGTATAAAAAAAAAATCTATGCAGGATTTGATGTGAGATCAGATTAATTTGTCGTGTCTTGGTCTGGGTATTTTCTATGTATTATACGAGTATGTATGTATTTACAAAAAAAAAATGTTTATAAATATAATATCAGTTATCTAGTACGCATAGTACAAGCTTTGCTTAGTTTGGGACTAGATGGCAGTGTGTAATTTGTCCAGGAATAATTATTTAGGAATAATGAATGAAGAAATGAACGAATGTGAATGATACATGATGAATGGGAGAATGAATGGATGAACTATATTTATTATATTAATAAATTGTATAGAGGAGCACGGTGGCGTTGTTAAGCAACGTCGACCGTAGCTTGTCTATAGTTGGGTTTATTTATCTCGAACTCCTCCTTGCTTCGGAGGGCAAGTTAAGCCGTCGGTGCCGGCTATTGTCATTAGTTGACAGTCGTTAAGCCAAGCCAGTGGCCTTTAGGCAGCTTCAAAACACTGGCCTTCGCAAATCCGCAGTTGAGCAGCGTGGTGGAGTATGCTCTAAATCCATTCGATTGAGGGAGACCCATATTCCAACAGTGGGATAATAGGGAATATACATAAACGCATTGGCGCGCAGTGTCCGGCGCGAGAGACAAAGGGTGGACGTGTCTGGACATTCGCCCTGAAGAAGGTCTCCTTTTGAGATCGAAACTAGTCGGCTTTCCCGACAAAAAGACGTGAGTGACCCGTTTAATTTATCTAATTAATTTAATATACATAAAATTTTAATTGGCCTCAAATATTTTTTTCTAGATTGTTTATTGAGTGCTTTTTACATTATACTTAAAAGGTTTTTTTTTGTTACTTATTACTTAAACCCAGAAAAAAATTAATAAAAAGTGAAAATTATGCTACGAAAATTCAAGCTTACAAAACGTGTCACCATTGGTCGAAATGAAATGTGACGTCATTGGTCATGTCAACAATCATGCATGTCATTTGATTTACCGGCGTCCAGAATAAAGTCATAATAACTTATCACTTTGAACTCTAAAAGAATCTAGACTGAACTGAAAAAGTGTACACCAATAACCTCCAGTTTTACGGAAACCTATCTAATGATAACCTGTAAAATCCATGACATTTTATATATCAACGGGATATACGAAAATGACGGCAATTAATATTAGATACAAAACGCTTACTCAATACCTACGCTAGTGTACTTGCAGTACGCTAAGAATGGGGAAGAATGTTAACACACAGGTAGGCATTTTATCTACAACTTTTCAATAATAATTTTTGATAAGCGCTAACTTCTTGCCGCGACGGTACATGATGCAAGACTCAGTCAATGCCTTGCAATTACCTTGTATTCTTTATGCCTTTTTTATTTTATCATTGTTACCCTGTGAGCACTTAGACTACATATTTTGATTAATAATAATAATATACTTATTTTTTGTAATCATTTTTATTTACTAGCATTTTGGTATTGACCATTGGCGAAGAAGAAATGCTTGGAAGAAACTTACCAATATGCATCTTTTTTTAAATCCATAACCCCCCAGTAAAATAGGTAGATGTCAAAAATAACCCTCTGAACACGTGGTCCGACTGCTTTGTCCGACTAATCGGACCACGTGAACTTTTTTTTCCTAATCCGACAATTTAAATTTTGATATCATTTATTAATCCTTTTTAGGGTTCCGTACCGCAAAAGGAAAAACGGAACCCTGTATACGATCGCTTTGTTGTCCGTCTGTCTGTCTGTCTGTCTGTCTGTCTGCCAAGACCCTCTAAGTCGAGAATGCGTGGAGGTATCAAGCTGAAATTTGAACTGTATAGTCAGGTCTACGGTCCCACGAAATTATAAAAAAATCAAATCGCTAAGTTTACGTAAAAAATGATACGGCCATTCAGCAAAAAACGCATATTTCGACACATTCTCAAGGGAATCAAAACTCATAGGCTACTTCCCGTTGGCCAAGAACTATGGAATTTGGCAAGTAACATTGTTATAGACTACAAGTACAAGAATAAATCTCAAAACTATATACTAGTAATTAAATCTTAAAAAATAGGGGTTTTTTTATAGTCGAAAATTCGAATTGAAGTTACTAGTTCAAATTGGGTGTCATATGAAAGGGATTGATGTACACATTGCAAAATATATTTTATTTATTTTTTCCGACGCATTATTTCTTATTTATAATGAAACATATCAAATTTATAATGATCCTACGTACGGAACCCTCGGTGGGCGAGTCCGACTCGCACTTGTCCGGTTTTTTTTTTCTCACAATATCAGTTTCTTTGACATGATTCATAATAAATTGACATACTACAATAAATAATTATATTGACAACAAAATGAATTGGAAAATTTAATTTATATTTCATTTTTATTCCTTTTTTTGATATTGCTATTTTATTTGACACTAGCGGCCCGTCCCGGCTTCGCACGGGTGGCAAAATATTGCAAATTTTCTTACGGATCCCTAATTTTTTCGAAATTAAAATATAGCCTATGTTACTCCCTGATAATGTAGCTTTCTATTGGTGAAAGAATTTTTGAAATCGGTCCAGTACTTTCGGAGCCTATTCGTTACAAACAAACAAACAAACAAATCTTACCTCTTTATAATATTAGTTTAGATAATACTGATTATATTGAATTGATACTATTTTATTATAATTTTGATAATATTTTTTGACATGTTAAATAATTAATTCTTACTTACTATTAATAATGTTTTATATGGATACTCAAATCTGAAATAAAAGAATATTTAATTTAATTTAAATAATCACATAATTCAACATTTAGATAATCAGATTATAATTTAATGGATACAGGTAGAACGTATCTATAGGTGAAAAATCAATGTGTACAATGGGGTAAGTAAAAAAATCATCCCCTTTTACATGCAAAGAAGGCACCTAGAATATATTCGAATGTACGAATATGCTTTTAGTTTTCGTTTCATAAGTTTATAAACGTTATTAATTTGTTTAACTGTGCCAAATTTCAGTTTTTCAGTACGATTAGTGTCCGAATTAAGTAGTCGACATAAATGAACAGAAATGGCGAAATAAGGATTCTTTATTTTACCACGGAACTCTACAAACATGGTTGGCTTTCTCAGTCTTTATTTAGAAGATTTTTATTGTATGCAAGGTTGCATGTGTTGCATGGATGATTAGGGAACGAACTATACAAATTCTCATTTAATTTATGGTTTTGGAAGATTTTTGAAGTGAAAACTTCTTTAGTGGCGTTGTGCAGTTTTTGAGATGGGTAAAAAATGTTAAACTCGCGTCAAGATCACGTGTCCTGACCGAAAATTAGTAAGATAAAGTTGCGAAACTACAAAATCCAGCTTTAAGCAAAGACGATACGATTGAGATTGCTTTGAATAGTTTATGTTTGTGTACGATAGCGCAATAAATGAATATTGTATTTTACCACATAAGTGATTTCGCAATTCGTGCGATATTATTTCCTAACCATTCCAAAATATTCAATAATGCACAACGTTAATGTTAAGTTAAGTTTTCACTTCTACCGGCACTCCCGGAATGCAACCCGTTGTTTTTTTTTTATGACGAGCCCGGTGGTCGAATGGTTAGCAATGGCTACTTTGACTCCCAGGTTGCGGGTTCCATCCCCACACAAGACCAATATTTGCGTGCAAGAATATATCCGTTCCATGCATGTCTGTTTGTCTTGGTCTGGGTGTTTTCTATTTAGTATATTTATATGTATAAAAAATATATTTAAATATAATATAATACAGTTATCTTGTACTCATAGTACAAGCTTTGCTTAGTTTGGTACTAGATGGCCGTGTGTAATTTGTTCAGGAATATTATTTATTTTATTATAGCTCTTTCCATTGCACGCTATGTAATTTTATGTCAGCGTTCATATGAGATTTCCTAAGACAATTTATACCAAAACCTTGATTTTCTTGAATCATTGAAAACTGATTTCATTGAAAACTGCGAAATCAACTTCCCTCAGCAGACTTTCAGAACAATTACGACATGGAAGATTTAAAGAACAGTCTTTATTTCCCTTAAAAGGCTGGCAAAGACTCGGCGACCCCTTGGTGTAGCTGATCATCAGGTGACCCACATGCTCATTTGCCCCCTCTCATATAAACAAAAAAATAGGATCTAGAAACTATACTAGAACGTCTTAGTCTTTATCTATACTAATATTATAAAGCTGAAGAGTTTGTTTGTTTGTTTGTTTGAACGCGCTAATCTCAGGAACTACTAGTTCGAATTGAAAAAATATTTTAGTGTTAGATAGCTTATATTTTAAGGAAGGTTATAGGCTATATAACATCACGCTACGACCAATAGGAGCGGAGCACCAATAAAAAATGTGGAAAAAATATTCCTTTTGAGGGCTTACGTTACGTGCGCTGCGTAAACGGTTAAAGTTACGCAAAAATCATGTATGATGGAATTGTTCCTCTTGAAAAGTTCTAAAAAAAAGTCCGCGACAGCATATGTCTATCTTTTAAGATAGAGTCACTGTAATCATTTTTTATGGTAATCAATAGGATAAAGTTGGTAAAAAAGACTTTGCTAGTATATTATACTCGTATAAAGACGAAGTATTTGTTTGTTTGTAAATACTTTATAGTACTATACGCGCGTTGTAACACTCGTTAATACACACAGTAATGTACCAATATGGTCGACGGGAAGAGATCCCATCAGGGATCTCTTCCAGTCGACCATAGAAAACAACAAATAGGAAACCAAAAGTTTAGCCAGGCAGATGAAATTAAGCATAAGCAAAGGTAAATAAATATGTATATACTACATATATACACACATATCATTTACATATGCATTATATTCCTGCATACATATATCTAGAGTTTGATTATTTCAACGCGCAAAGCTCTGGAATTTCCAGTCACATTTCAATGATAGCTCATTTTCGACGTGAAAACGTCTTTAAAATCGCTGCCATAAGGAGGCAATTCAAATAAACAAACAAAATTGGAGGTTATACTTTGGTGTTGCAGCTACATATCTATCATTTTCATCCAAAATTCAATTACACCACTGAACAGATGAAGGATCAAAGAATTTATTACGCTAAGCAAGGACTATGGAACATCGCGTGCGGGGGAGGTGGAAGCGCTGCCATTTTGAGATAATTTTAGCGCATATTACGTACAACACACCGCCGTGTCTATAACCTCTCAGCTGTCTAGACCGCACTTAAGTACTTAGCGCATATGTCATTTTTTATACGTTACCCTCAAAATGGCCTCTCGCGATATTGCAGCGATCCATTAAAAAACATTGGACGCGCAGCATGCGCCACCATAGCGGTTTTTTTTTTCGAAATCCCGAATTGATATCGGAAAACCAAGGTCACTTTACTACTTTTTGATGCTCTACACGAATCCGAAGTTAGTATTTCGAAATTTTGAGTTTCATGCAACACAGAACGACTTTTTTTTCGAAATCCCGAATTTATATCGAAAAATTAAGGTCACTTTACATTACTAATTTTTGATATTCTACATGAATCCGAAGTCAGTCATTTAAGAAGTCTAAATTTTGAGTTTCATGGCAACGGACAGACAGAACGACCGGACGATTTCATAAGCTCAATGAATTTCGGTGAAAAGATAACAAAAAAAAAATGTATGAAAGATATTTATAAAACAATATCTCCAAACGTTTGGTCGACTCTTCCCGTGACCAGAGGGCTGGCCTATTTCTCGCTCAGCGAATAAGCATTGCCATCCAGCGTGGCAATGCTGCTAGCCTTCAGCCCCCTTACCACCAACTCATAATGCGATTCAATAACTGAATAGAATGCTTAGTCATACCAATGAATAAGCGACTCTATGAAATTTGAAATAGAGTCGCTTATTCATTGGTATGAAAAAGCAATCCATTCAGTTATTGAATCGCAATAAGAGTTGGTGGTAAGGGGGCTGGCCGCTTTACCTTTTGACGGCGATGCGGAAGAATATTTTAACGCTGTTTATTTTAGGTACTAAGTATATTTTATTACTTTTAATTAGTTTTTGTCATTTCCGTTTTGTTTTATATATTGTATATATTGTCATACAAATTACACAGCGCCATCTAGCCCCAAAGTAAGCGAAGCTTGTGTTATGGGTACTAGACAACTGATAAACATACATAAATACATTTTTTTTTGTAAATACATACATAAGATACATAGAAATCACCCAGACAAACAGACATGTTCATGCACACAAATGTTTGTCCTATGTGGGAATCGAACCCACGAGCGTTAGTGTCGAAGCCGCGTCATTGACCGCTACGCCACTGAGCTCGTCAAAATGTTTGTATATATAGTTTGCTTTATAAAACTATATTGTTGAAATTTGTATGGTATGTATATGCTAACAGAATAAATATAGTTTTGCACACTTTTACCTTGTAATATATGTTAATTCTAAGGTGAAAGTAGTATGAGTTATCGCAGCCACACCCCACTTATTAACAGAGGTATTTAACATACAATAGGGTGGCGAAATCTCGGACTACATCTAGTTTATTACATAAGCTCTATCACTACTCATTTTATATTTATCAAATCGTCAGATTATCTCGAAAAAATGGTAGCAAAGCGCAGAGGCATGATCGTACATATTTTTTTTTTATATTTTACGATGTCTTCCGGCGTTTACGACAGATTTTACGATTTATTTTATATAATACCGTAGTTTATTACGATTGGGGCAATGATATGGTTTTATTAAATCTCCGAGAAGATAAATACAGAAACATATTGCTGTATAATACAAATAAATATGAAATTGCAAGACTGTTTTGAGGTTCATAAGTCCTAAAGAATACATAACATGTAAAATAAATACCAATTATAGAAAAGTAAAGTTGGCCATGTGGTTTCCGGCAGACTAGAATAGAATCACTCCGTCTCTTCCCGTGGATGTCGTACAAGGCGACTATGGGAAATTACCAAATAGGCAAACATCGATCAGGCCTCCCCAACCCGTCTGGCCAGCGTGGGGGGGCAGTGTAGGCCAAATTCTCCTTCTGTCTGGGACGGACGAGAGTCTTGCTCCTGTAGTGGAGACTAAAATGACCTGATGATGAATGAATGAAAGAAAAGTAAAAATTGAATGAATGAATGAAATTATTGAATGATAATAAATTCTCTTTCAATATACTTACATAGTTTAAAGAATTTAAAAAGAATTTATTTAAATATATAATTTAAATAAATTCTTTTAAAATTATATAATGTCTATGTAGAATAACAATTAGTTACGAATATGACCGAGTGAGGAACTGGATGGCGTCGTTGCGCGTCATTCATTCTAATCGAACACGCAAGTTAAGCAACCTCGACCGTAGCCTGTCCATGGATGGGTTATTATTATTTATTTCGATTTCCTGCGTGCTTCGAAGGGCACGTTAAGTTACTGACATAGTTATAAGAATTAGATGTTACTAACATCTCTATGGATATTTTTACGTCCGAAATATAAGAAGAACCGTGCTTATTTGGTACCATGGTTAGGGTTGCCACCGATACTTAATTAACCCATATTAAAATAATTTCAAGAAATTGTATTTAATACTTTATAGTAATAATAAATTAAGTGTGGTACTTTATTTCACAAGTTAAATTATTTTCTAGGTATCATATTATAGGCCACCAACCAAGTTGAACATAAACAACAAACGCAAATCACTTGAAGTAATGTAGTTTAAATTTTATTATGTTATAAAGACTATTTAAGAAAAATAAAATAAATTAGCTCGTATGTAATTAGCTTGTAATTAAATGGTTTATATTCAAGAACTAACAAGATTTTTGTAATTTACTACTAATGAATGATATTTAATGAGGTCGTCTGTCCACCTTGTGGGTGGACGACCTACGCTGCGCTTGCCGGTACGTGGTCTCCACTCGAGAACTTTTCGACCCCATCGGAATAAGACCGTAGGATCGCGCTGGATGCAAGCCGCTTCCAACCGGTCTTATTGGAAATCTAGAGGGGAGGCTTATGTCCAGCAGTCGACTTTCAATGGCTGAGATGATGATGATGATGATGATGAAATGATATTTTATTTTCATGCCATGTACATTTTTTTGTACCTTAAAGAAACAAAATATATCATCATCATCTTCATCAGGTCATTTTAGTCTCCACTATAGGAGCACGACCCTCTACACTCCCCACGCTGGCCAGACGGGTTGGGGAGGCCTGATCGTTGTTTTATAATGTATTTTCCTTAGTCGCCTTGTACGACATCCACGGGAAAAGACGGAGTGATTCTATTCTAGTCTGCCGGAAACCACACGGCCAAAATATATATTACTTTTTTATTGCACATAACATAAACAAATTACATAACATAGTAATATCGGACGTTTTTATTTTTTTATGCTACGTCGGGTTGCAGACAAGCATACGGCCCGCCTGATGTGAAGCGGTTACCGTAGCCATATTAACGCTTGCAACATAAAATATTGCTCGCGCGCCGCCACCCCCGCTGCCAACGCAGCATCTCCTTCCTTTCTTAAAGATGTTGATGAACCACTTACATCCCTAAACGTACGTATACAAAGATGAGCTTATCTCTACAAGAGATCTCTTCCAGGTAACTTACAGACAGTAACAGTAAAAGTTATTGGGCGGGAGACTTTACAAACTAGTGCAACTAATATTAAATGGATACTTAAAACAAACATAACTTGGGGTGTAAGGGTACATCAACATCTTTGAACCAAAGCCAACTTCACCTGCACAAGGTGCACCCTGCTGACTGACAAACGAAGCTCTGGCGAAAAGAGAGGTAGGGAGCGTAATTGTAAGCTAGCCGACTGGGGAATGTACTTCCACCTCACAGAACACCGCAGCCAAATAACAATTCCATTGAGGGTTGTTGTGTTCCTGCGAGTGAGTGAGGTCACCAGAAAGGAAGGAGATACTGAGTTGGCAGCGGGTTATGCTAGCACCCGGCGATCATCGATTTATGTGACGTTATCATGTCAAAAAAGGGTGGCAACCCTGACCGTGGTATAAAAAAGGATAATTTTATTAAGTGGTCCGTCAGACCCAACACCGCTTACAAAGGGTTAAGGTTGGATTCAACTGTTAATGGATATTTTTATGTGCCTGTGGCCTTCCAGTGACGCATGACTGCGGATGCTTTAAACCGCACAGATTATAAATGTGACCTATATAAAATTATACTTGCAATAAATGTCGGGCGGAATATGAAGTAGTACGCAAGTTCTAGTACGCCGTCGCGTGTGATACATGATCTAAATGTTATGGAATAAGAAATGCCATTTTGAAACAACCAAATCCATACTAATATTATAAATGCGAAAGCGTGTCTGTCTGTTTGTCACCTTTTGACAACTCTTCATCATCTTTTTCATTTTGATATTTGGAGGCTACAGCTTTTTAAGACAGAGCTTCGTTTGTCAGTCAGCAGGGCGCACCGCGTGCAGGTGAAGTTGGCTTTGGTTTAAAGATGTTGATAAACCACTTACACCCCAAATACAACGAACAGTAATAAAACGAGCAGTAAAATAAACACACGTACAATGCACACATATAAAAATCAAGTTATTACAAACAAAGTGAACAAACAATTTAGATTTTCGAATTTTTTAATATTTGGCAATCCGTGTATTAGATTTGAGATAAAAGTATACGCTATGATTTAAAGTATTTCAAGATATTACTGAAATAATGCAAAAACTTAACGTTGCCTCAAAAAAGTTTTCACAAACGATTTACCGGAATCGTATCGGTATTATCTTTCAGATCGCATGAACTTTCAAAGAAAGCTCATAATTCACACCAGCTCTTAGCTTTGCATAACATTGGACTCGAGATTTCGTATTTAGATTCTGAAAATCCCCTCCATTGAACAAACTTTGCAATTTCTTTAGAATTTTCCCGAATATAGATTCTTGGAGATTTCTGAATAGAGAATATAAATACGTGTATTCAGAAAATGTGAATAGATACAATCATTGTAAAATTTTACCTATTCTAATCTTCTAATATTAAATGTAGGTAGCATTTTTTTTTACATAAAATACAATCCACGAACCCTGAGGACTGTATCTTTTGTTAACCTCTTTTTATATACGATTTTTTTGATATAGACAAGCTCGGTGGTGTAATGGTTAACATTAGCTACTTTGACTCTGAGTTCGCGAGTTCGATGCCCGCATAAGACAAATTTTGTGTGCATGAACATGTCTGTTTGTCTTCGTCTGGGTGTTTTTTATGTATATGTCATCATCATCGTCATCATCCGCCTGTATCTACCCACTGCTGGATATAAGCCTTCCCCAATGCTTTCCACCAGATACGCTCCTCCACCTTCCGCATCCAGCCGCTTTCTTAAGGTCATCGGACCATCTAGAAGGAGGCCGTCCAACACTTCGTCGTCCTACGCGCGGCCTCCACTCTAATACCTTCCTCCCCCCTCTGCCATCACTTACTCGGAAGATGTGACCGGCCCATTGCCACTTCAGCTTGCAAACTTTGAAGGCTAAATCGACAACTTCTCTGTCTTCTCTCTTCTCTTTGGTTCTCCGTCGAATATCTTCGTTCCGGATTCGATCCTTCAGAGAAACCCCGAGCATAGCCCTCTCCATAGCTCGCTGCGCGACCTTTAACATGCGGACCAATCCGATGGGCAGTGTCCAAGTCTCTGCACCATATGTCATTGCAGAGAGGACGCACTGGTTGAAGACCTTAGTCTTCAAGAATTGGGGTATCTGCGGCGAAGTAATTCCAAAAACTGCCCAGCCCAGTCGAATGACTCTTTCGATCTCTTTGTTGAAGTTACCCCGGCCAAGCTGTTTGAAATGTCCGAGGTAGACATAGTCTTTAACCACTTCAATAGCAGCTTTCTCTACGATAACCGGGCTAGGGATGACAAAATCGTTGTACATGACTTTCGTCTTATCGAAATTCATCCCCAGCCCCGCAGTTCGAGATGCAGCATTGAGATCGACCAACATACAACCGAGATCCTCCAGCGATTCAGCCATTATAACCACGTCGTCGGTGGTGTGAACCGAAGTTGTGAGATGTACTCGCATTTCACATTGACGCCCCGTTTTTTCCAGTCCAGCGTCTAATTACGCCTTCCAGAGCAGCAGTAAATAGTTTCTGAGAAATGACATCTCCTTGACGTACTCCCCGCTATAGCTGGATAGACTTAGACTGCTGGTCCTGGACGCGGACTGTAATTATCGCAGCATTATATAGCCATCTCAGTACCTCGATATAGCGGTGGTCGTCTTGGCCTTCTGCTGCTGCTGTAAGGATTCCAGAACAGACCAAGTTTCAATGGAGTCGAAGGCTTCTCGTAATCCACAAAAGCCACACAGAACGGCAAATTGTACTCTGTGGTTTTCTGCACAATTTGTCGCAATGTATATATGTGGTCCACGGTACTGTAGCCTTTACGAAACCCAGCCTGTTCCGGTGGCTGGTAGTCATCAAGCCTTCGAGCGAGACGATTCGTGATAACCCTTGAAAACAGCTTATACACGTGCGTCAGGAGTGAGATCGGTCTATAATTCTCCAATAAGTTATTGTCACCTTTTTTGAAGAACAAGACGACCAAACTCTTCTCGACAGAGCCTCGTTTGTCAGTCACCTCAACAAGCCTCAAGGGATTTGTTATTTGGCTGCGGTATTCTGTGAGGTGGAGGTACATTCCCCATTCGGGTAGATTATAATGACGCTACCTACCTCTCTTTTCGCCAGAGCGTTTGTCAGTCAGCAGGGTGCACCACGTGCAGGTGAAGTTGGCTTTGGTTCAAAGACGTTTGCGAACCACTTACACCCCAAAACCTTACTCTTTTCTTATGCATGTAACGAATATATTTATAACCAAAAAATCTCATAGCAAATCCTATAAGATCGTCACTATTTCATATGAAAATGTCGCCATAACAGCCGGTGAATCAAATACGATGCACGTAAGCCGAACGTTTTCGTCCATGAATCAGAATAATGATGAGCCGGGGACGTTATGACCCATATCAATATACGGGATGGTTGGCTACCAATATGTATCGATACGTTATTGAATGTGAGTTGCGATAGACGATTTTGTTCTAGTAGGTATATCGGCAGTTGATCGAATAATTCTGATTTAGGTTTGTTTATCAATATTTAATAATAAAGTATTATAATCTTATGATATCGATTTAAAATAATCAAGGTTTCTATAGTGATTGTTACAACAAAGTGTGTCACTATTAGTTGTGAACGAAATATAATTGCTTATAAGAGCTTGTGGGTTCGATCCCCGCACAAGACAAATATTTGTATGCAAGAACATGTCTGTTTGTCTTGGTCTGAGTATTTTCTATGTATTATATGTATGTTTAAAAAAATGTATTTACTTAAGTATAATATCTGTTATTTAGTACCCATAGTACTAGCTTAGTTTGTACTATGGGTACTAAATAACTGACACTTAGTTTGGGGCTAGATGGCCATATGTAATTTGTCCAGGAATATTAAATTTATTTCTTTATTTATTTTATTTATCTCTCTTAAATCACGGGTCAAGCCCGGTCATTTGATAGGCATGCGCGGAGATATGGATCCAACGCGTAGAGGCCCCTTTGAGAAGTTTGATGTAATGTTGTACGCCCGCCGTGACCCGCTCCCGGATATGTCAATGGAACGACATACCCATGAGCAGGTCTCGGCAGGCGTTGAGACTATTGCGAAGTGTGATGGAAAATAAATGGGCTATGGAGATGAGATCTGGGTGAACTTAATACCGGGCTATTACAGAAGAGTGACGGACACCTGCCATAACTGCTTTTATTGCTAGTTATTTGCGGCAGGCGGTGGCTTGCCACTCACTAGATGGGCCCTCGAAATGCCAGGAAAACGGCCGGGGGCAACACCGGTGTGAGTGACTCAGGGGTGTCGAGAGGTGTGCTGCGCTTTCTCCGAAGTTACTCGCGGCGTGATGCCCTTTAACACTTCCACCCCTGTAGCATATAGCTCTAGCGGCTCCTCTCTGGACGGCCAATGAAGGCAAGCCAGAGCTGAGAGTCCTGCGGGCCTTCTTGTGTTTACACTCCGACCGATGAAGACACGTCGGAGACGAAGGCCCTGACCGACTCTCTGGAGACTCGGGTCCGTGGTGTCGCTACTCACACAACAGCTCGCCACACAAGCTGCCCTGCGGACTTATTTTATTATTATTATTATCAGCTAAACTGCGTTTGTACATTATCTTATAACTGGATCTAATTTACATCAAATTCAAATGAATTCAAATTATTATTTTTTATATTTATTTGTGCTTGTATGTGATGTGATGTCGCAACTGGTCCTGGCTGAAAATCAGTGCCGAGGCTGCTACAGATTTCGGTCTTTATGCTGAGTTGGGACCATGTTGCGACATTGCACAGTACTTTAATATTCTTTTCATTTATATTATCTGTGTTTGTCACAAGTCTAACAAGACTTGTTTATACAAACAGTGATGTGTAATGAACAAATAAATGTTTTAGTTTGTTTCTATAATATATTAACATATATTATATAACATATAACCCACCCTCCACATTCTTGAACGTAAATTGTGAAAGAAATAAACATTTTTTCATTTTCTTTTCATATATATCTTGTATATAAGAATTTGTTGCCACGAAAATGGCAAAAAGTGAATTTGGCCAAAATAGTAGTTAGTCACTTTTCCACCTACGCAGACGATATAAAGTGAAGCTAGATTTTCGCAAACTAAAAATCCTATGGGAATCGACTTCAGGCCCCCGGGACCGGCTCGAGATAATAAAACTATCCATGGACAGGCTACGGCCGATGTTGCTTAACTTGCGTGTTCGTTTAGACTTTGCGTGACACGCGCAACGGCGTCATCGAACTCTTTAACATAAGATAGTCTACAGATGGTTAATACAAGGGTTATTACGATACCTCCAATGAACAATACGCCAACTCAAAACATGCACATCCAGATACACACCGCTAATATGAGTTATACATTTACTTAGCGGTTTGTATTTGTCGATTTTGTTGTGTCTGTGTATATTTTATAAATATAATTCAGGTAGCATAATGTTATTGAAATAATGAATCGGTTTAGATAAAAAAAAGAAAACTATCGAAATTTTAGTTGGCGTAGTGTTCCTTGGAGGCATCGATTTGTACGCTGGCGCCGCCATTGTTGACAATATTTTAACCGCAAAGACAACAAGCGAAAGACAATATCCCATCGAACATCACTACTCATTCTAAATCGGTCAAAGTGCAATGTTTCAAGTTTGTGTAAAATAAAAAGCATTAGCTAGCACGCCACATATATGGAACACTTATATACGCGAGATCGTGCCAACGGGGGGGCGGGGCGCCTCATACTCGCGCCTTACGCACACAGCGGCGACACGCAACACACTCACAAAAATTGATAGGGTTGTACAAAATAATTGAGACTTAAATCTAACTAATGTTTTAAATATGAAAGTATTTATGTGTTCAACTTTCGTTTACACCGTTGAAAAGATTTTGTAGAAGTTTGGAACCAAAATAGCATGAACTTTCGAAAAACGATGAGCTCGGTGGTCGAATGGTTAATGAGCACTTTGACTCCGAGGTCGCAGGTTCGATCCCTACTTAAGACAAGCATTTTTGCGTATATGTCTGTTTATCTTAGCCTGGATCTTTACTATGTATTATATTATGTATATATATTCCCAAAAAAATGTATTTAAGTATAATATCAGTTATCATGGCCGTGTGGTTTTCGGCAGATTAGAATAGAATCACTCCGTCTCTTCGCATGGATGTCGTACAAGGCGACTAAGGGAAATAATACATTATAAAACATCGATCAGGCCTCCCCAACACGTCTTTCCAGCGTGAGGAGTGTAGGCCAAATCCTCCTTCTGTCAGGGACGGACGAGAGAGGGTCGTGCTCCTGTAGTGGAGACTAACTACTTAACACCTCCCAGTGGAGGTGTTAATGCATCCGCCGTATAGTCCTGACCTTGCACCTTCTGATTTCCACCTGTTTCAGTCTCTTAAGAATTCTTTAGGCAATGTCAGGTTAACATCACGAGTAGACTGCCAAAACCACTTGTCGCGGTTTTTTGAACAGAAGTCCCAAAAATTCTATAGTAATGGGATCATATCTCTACCTACAAGATGGCAAAAAGTTATCGAACAAAATGGCACCTACATACTTTAGTTACATGTAAATAAACTTTATTAAAAAATGTTATATATGTATGCATTACATCGAATAAACCAGTGCGCTAACAGCAGCCGACCGTTTCACTTGTCGACCCCTTTCCGCATACTTAACAGTGGCGACGAGGTACCCGAAACAAAAAATATCACGCGTTAAAAATGTCCGGTGCACAATTTGATGTTTTAAATACGTTCGACCACAATTTACAAACATGGAAGACGTATAAAAGCAGAATAACACAATATTTCGTAGCAAATGATATAACGGTGCTATCGGATCCTAAGGGGAACAGGAGGAAGGCGATTCTTCTGAGCGCACTCAACGAAGGCACGTATCAACTCGTAACGGATTTAGCGCTGCCTAAGGATCTGGAAGAAGTACCATACGAAGGCATCTTGACACTCCTGGATGGCCATTTCACTCCCAAGCGGGTCGGGTTCGGAGAACGTCATAATTTCTACACCGCCTCACAGCAACCTGGTGAATCTCACACGCAATGGGCGGCAAGATTGCGCGGTCTGACGGCGCACTGTAATTTTCAGAATTTAGAAGAGACGCTTCGTGACAAGTTTATAATGGGTATGCGGCCAGGTCTAGAGAAGGAGAAAATTTACTCGCAAGATCTGACCGACCTTACGTTGTCGAGAGCCGTGGAGCTAGCTGAAAACCTGTGCTGCGCCCGCGCAGCGGCCGCGGCCAGCTCGAGCGGCGTCGGCGTCGCGGGTCTCCGCACAGCGCCCGATAACCAACTTTATAAGATTATGAAGAATGGCAAGGGTAGAAGTGTGGAAAAAGTGAAGTGTAGTGTGTGTGGTTATACAAACCACAAGTCGTCGGAATGTAGATTCGCGAATATGGTGTGTAGAAAGTGTCACGTAAAAGGACACTTACGTAAAATGTGCACAAAAGTGAATTACGTAGGTATGGATGGCAGTGACAAGAGCGAGGACGGTGATGACGGTAAGCTTTATCATATTATTCGTTCGAGTAAAGGAGAACCTATGATGGAGACTGTTCTTATTGACAGTTTACCTTTTAAATTTGAAATTGACAGTGGTTCGGCGGTAACGGTAATTTCGGAGGATTATTATAAAACTAATTTCAAAGCGGTGCCATTATCAAGGGCGCGTAAACATTTATTATCTTATAACGGGAGAAATATTGTATGTGTAGGTGTTATCCGTGTGGCGGTGGCCTATGCGGGACAAACACACGAGTTAGACGTGTACGTTATCCGCGAGGGGGGACCACCATTATTGGGCAGAGATTTTATTTCTCAATTTAAATTACAGTTAATGCCTGTAAATTACTGTCATGAAACTGAATTTTCTATAAAAAAATTAGAGCAACAGTATCCCGAATTATTTTCAGATAAACTGGGTGCCTTTAATAAATACAAAATCAAACTATTATTAAAAGAGGACGCTAAACCGGTTTTCTTTAAGGCACGGCCCATAGCATTCGCGTTACGTGACAAAGTTGAGAAAGAAATCGACAGACTCACTAGTTTGGGTATACTTGAACCGATAGAACATTCGGAATATGCATCCCCGGTAGTACCCGTGTTAAAACGAAACGGGTCAGTTAGGTTGTGTGCTGATTACTCTGTAAGCATTAATAAACAATTATACATTGAACAATATCCACTTCCTACCATTAACGATTTATTTTCAAAGCTTCATGGGGGTCAGCAATTCACAAAACTAGATTTGTCAATGGCTTACAATCAATTTATTTTAGACGAACAGTCGCAACGCTTAACTTGTATAAATACTCACCGTGGCCTATATTTATACAAACGCTTACCATTTGGTGTGTCAAGCGCCCCAGCTTGCTTTCAAAGAGCTATCGAAGGTGTATTGGCGGGATTGGATGGTGTTCTTTGTTTACTAGATGATATATTAGTGACAGGAAAAAATAGGATAGAACGTATGGAAAGGTTACATGCCGTATTAAAGCGCTTACAAGAAGCAGGATTGACGTTACAACGGGAAAAATGTGATTTCTTTAGAGATGAAGTTAGCTATCTAGGTTACACCATTACACGGGACGGTCTGAAAAAATCACCTGAAAAAGTTAAAGCGATGGTGGAGGCACCGACTCCTAAAAATGTCAACCAACTACAGTCTTTTTTAGGGTTAGTTAACTATTACAGGAATTTTGTACCAAACGCGTCAAGTATACTTAGTCCCTTGTATGATTTATTAATAAAGGGTTGTAAATGGAATTGGACAGCCAATCACGACGCAGCTTTTGAAAAAATGAAAATAATTCTTAGCTCAGACCAAGTACTCAGCCACTTCAACCCACAAGCAGCCAGGTTGATACTAACTGTAGACGCGGGCCCGGGGGGGCTGGGTGCGGTCCTGTCGCAGGTCGATTCCGACGGTGTCGAAAGACCAATATCATTCGCCTCTCGTACGCTAAATGACGCAGAGAAGCGGTATGCACAAATTCAAAAAGAGGCTACTGCTATTATCTATGGTGTGCGTCGATTCCATCAATATTTATATGGCAGGTCCGAGCCTTTCATTCTCCGAACAGACCATAAACCGTTAATTTCCATTTTTGGACCATATAAAGGAATACCAGAAGTATCGGCAAATAGACTACAGCGGTACGCCTTATTTCTCAGTAGTTATAATTATAAAATTGAATATATTCGCAGCGGCGATAACAGTGCGGACTATTTTTCCCGTGCGAGTCTGCCTGCCGCCCCTGCCGCATGCCCCGCGCCGCCGCTGGGATCGTCCCGCGGTCGGTGCGCGTGCACTGAACAGTGCGACGCGACCGAGATGACATGCGACCGGGCGGCCTATGTTTGTTTCGTTACCGATGGTAGTATGCCGGTGACGTTGAATACACTGCGCGAACATACTGTGAACGACGTCACGCTAACTCGAGTAGCGAATTTTATCCAAAAGGGTTGGCCGCCTAAAATTAGCGACATACGATTACGACCGTATTATCTTTGTAGATCGCAGCTATCTGTTGAAAATGGCTGTATAATGAGAGGACATAAGGTCGTTATCCCCGAGAGTTTACAGCAAACTATATTAAAGGAATTACACACATCGCACTTAGGTATTGTTAAGACTAAATCTGAGGCGCGATCGAGATGTTGGTTTCCAGGTATAGATGGAGCGTTGGAAAACATGATATCTTCTTGCGATGTGTGTATTCAGATGCGCCCCTCACCGGCCCGCGCCCCACTCTCAAGCTGGGAGTACCCTTCTTCTTCATTTCAAAGAATACATTTAGATTTTTTAGGGCCAGTTAGGGGTTCTGTATATTTGGTGATAGTGGATGCATATTCCAAATGGGTAGAAGTATACATGATGAGTTCTATGTCGTCTACCATGGTGATAGAAAAATTATGCGATTTTATGGCAAGATTCGGAATACCGAAAACAATAGCGAGTGATAATGGCACAGCTTTCTGTTCTCACGAATTCGAAAACTTTTGTATGAGTAATGGAATTTCACACATTACCTCGCCGGTCTACCACCCGGCCAGCAACGGGCAGGCGGAGAGCATGATAAAAATTGTAAAAAAGGGCATTAAGTCCTGCATTCTGTCGAACAGTACTGCAAAAGATACAAAAATAAAACTACTTAAATATCTGATGGACTACCGCAATTCCGTTCATACTACTACAGGGCTCTCACCGGCTCAAATTTTATTTGGTCGCAAATTAAGATCAAGATTGGATCTAATTAATCCTAAGCCGTCATCGCTCTCGGCACAGAGTCCATCCATACCTAATGTACGTAAAGATAAACAGTGTATGCAAATTGAAAGCCAAAAGGAGAAAAATATACATTTTAACAAAAATGATTTAGTATTATATAAAAAGTTTTTTAATAAATCTAGTTTTACATGGTGTAAAGGAGTAATTGTAAAAAGATTAGGGAAAGTTTTATACATAGTTAAAGATTGTGCTAACTCAGAGTACAATAAAAGGCATAGAAATCAATTAATTCTGTATAAAGGGTCGCATAATAACGAAGTTTGGGCAGATATAGACTTACCTGAGTCACTCATATCGCCGCCGCCACCAGCATCGTCACCGTCGCCTCTGCCGCCGACGTTGCCGTCATCAGAACTGCTGACACCACCACGACCGCTTCAGGATACGTTACCAGAAGTGGTACCGTTACCTGTCACTTCACTTGGAGGCGATGAGGATGAGGCATCGTGCTTCGTGACACGTCGTGGGGCCGCCAGAGGGAGGAGAGAAGAGTTATACCAACCATATTTATCTCCACGATCAGAGGGGAATGTGTCAACAGACCAACATGCTACGACCTGTGACGCAGATAACCGATCATCTGGTGATGAATTTCAGGAAGCGAGTGCCCAGGAATAATGATGAATATGCCAAGACGGCCTACATCTAAAGTAAAATAGTCAATCGACCCTATGCCATTAAAATCTTATTAAAATTAGTCTTAGTTAAGTAGGTTACTAGAGGGAGGAGATGTTATATATGTATGCATTACATCGAATAAACCAGTGCGCTAACAGCAGCCGACCGTTTCACTTGTCGACCCCTTTCCGCATACTTAACAAAAAATGTTTTGAATTTTCATATAAAATACGAAAAGACTTTTTCCCCAACCTAATATATTTATCAGTATCGTAAAATTCACAAAACTGGAACGATCTGTGATCTTTCATTTTAATAACTTACGTCCGACTTGTTTTATGGTTGATCAAAGTTTGGTGGAAAAGTTAAAGGGATGAAAGTAAGTAATAAAAATAAAATTACCATTGGAGAAAATAAATAAACACGAAAGCTTTTGTTACGGCACTAGCTACATAAATGCAATATTTAACATAGCTGTTATCCAATTTTCGGATTTAATACATGAGGAGCGCAACGACGCAACGGTATCGTTGCGCGTGACATTCTAATTGATCACGCAAGTTAAGCAACGTCTATTGTAGCCTGTCCATAGATGAGTTTATTTATCTCGAGCTCCTCCGTGCTGCTGAAGGCACGTTAAGCCGTCGGTCCCGGCTGCAGTCGTTAAGCCAAGCCAGTTATTGCGGCTTGAAAACATTGGCCTCCACTAACCCGCAGTTGAGCAGCGTGGTGGAGTACGCTCTAAACCCCATCGATTGAAGGGAAGCCTGTAACCTAGCAGTGGGATGAACAAGGGTTACGACGACACTCTCAGAGCTGATACGAATCTAATGACACCTCAGGTCAATATGTTGATTTTTAACGTGACAACGTCTTATAATTCGATGGAGCCGGCTGCACGCACGAAAAAACATGACGTATGCGGCGTTACCTCGCTCTGAGGCGTTACATTAAAATTTTCTTTTGAAAAATGCAAACATTCCATCAGTATTTTCTTATGACGTTGTCACGTTCAACTATCGTCAGTAAACCGACTTTACAGACAACAGATTTTTTTTTTGTATGAGAGGGAGGGCAAACTAGCCTATGGGTCACCTGATGGAAAGCTATCACCACCGCCCATGGAGAATAGCAACACCTTTCTTTTTGGTGACCTCACTCACTCGCAGGAACACAGTAGGATCAATAAGGGTCGACGAGGACAATTTAAAAAAGTGATTGACGTAAGGTCATTTTAACAAAAATATTCCATAACTTTTAGAGCTACCTACCTCGAAATCAATAACAAATTGTTAAAATAATGACAGTATCGGCCTTTAAAGTTTGGACTGTGGTTAAAATTTTACTCTGTGGGGCTCGAATACTCCATCTATATATATATATAAAAATCAATGCCACTTTTCTTTGTAATTTTATAACTCAAGAACGGGCTCACCTATCCAAACCAAATAGTTTATTCGGACTATTTAGTAGATGGTTTTGGTGAAGTTTGTACAAAATCGGTGGAGCGGTTCTTCATTTATCACATTTTTTGTAACAATTGAATTCAATAAATGGCGGATCATTTTGATCAAATTGAAACTTTTTTCATTGTGCTGTCAAATTGAAACTTTTTTCAGTGTTGACAGTACAGACATGTTGTTATGTCATTCATGCGGTCATTTCATTTTGGACGTGCTTCGACTTTATGTTGCCTGTTCAAGAGGTACCCCCAGCCGTTTGTTTATTCATGCTTAAAATGAAAAAACAAAAAATTTGTTTATCCAAATGTTTAATTTTTAAAATAGCTAGCAATTAATAAAATATTTTTTTTGAATGGATTAAGTTTTAAAATAGCTAGCAATTAATAAAATATTTTTTTTGTATGAATAAATGAATTTGGTGTTCCAATTATTATTTTTATTATTTCACTTTATACGTAGCGAAGCACGTACCGGGCCGCTAGTTATTTATAATTATAGGACCTAATCTATAATCTTTACGTATGATGTAATTAAGGGCCACATTTTTGGGGTGTAAGTGGTTCATCAACATCTTTGAACCTAAACCAACTTCACGTGCACGCGGTGCACCCTGCTGACTGACAAACGAAGCTCTGGCGAAAAGAGAGGTAGGGAGCGTAATTGTAAGCTACCTCACAGAATACCGCAGCCAAATAACAATTCTCTTGAGGGTTGTCGTGTTCCTGCGATGTTGTGAGTGAGGTCACCAGAAAGGAAGGAGATACTGCATTGGCAGCGGGAGTGGCGGCGCGCGAGAGATATTTCATGTTGCAAGCCTTAATATGGCTAAGGTAACCGCTTCACATTGGGCGGGCCGTATGCTTGTCTGCCACCCGACATAGTATAAAAACAAAAAATAAAAAAACACTCGCCTATGTCTATGTACCTACTAGATGTCCTGATTTCAGAAATGTCAGAACTTTGAAATGCACTTACATCTGTGTTCACATTCTAGTGCATTTCATTTTTGGTCTCATTTTGTCCTGTCGAATTGCCAATTTTTACAATTCTAAATCTTCTTTTTGATAATTTTAAACCAGGCTGGATTCTAGCCCACGGGGCCGAAATCGAGATTGAGTGGTAGTAGATAGTGAGCTAGTAGATTCGCTGAGTGTATGTTTTCCATTGATTTCAATGGAAAATGTATTTGGTGGTCATTTCTCAAGGACATGATCGACTTTTTTTTTTATACTACGTCGGGTGGCAGACAAGCATACGGCCCACCTGATGTGAATTGGTTACCTTAGCCATATTAAGGCTTGCAACATGAAATATCGCTCGCGCGCCGCCACTCCCGCTGCCAACGCAGTATCTCCTTCCTTTCTGGTGACCTCACTCACTCACTCGCAGGAACACGACAACCCTCAAGGGAATTGTTATTTGGCTGCGGTATTCTGTGAGGTGGACGTACATTCCCCAGTCGGGTAGCTTACAATTACGCTCCCTACCTCTCTTTTCGCCAGAGCTTCGTTTGTCAGTCAGCAGGGTGCACCGCGTGCAGCTGAAGTTGGCTTTGGTTCAAAGATGTTGATGTACCACTTACACCCCAAATCGATCTCAATTTTGTCGACACAAACCTCAAGCATGTCGAGGTCTTTAATTGTGACAAGTTTCATCAAATTTGGTTCAGTAGTTTTGGAGCATATTCATTTCCAAAAGTGACTTTTCGACGTATATACATTCCGCTCGCTTCACTTAATTAATTTAACTTGCATTAGCTAAGTGATAACAACAGGTAATAACAGTGTAATGAAAATAATAGATAATTCATAAAACACTGTGTCGCACTTTTTAGGGTTCCGTACTCAATGGGTAAGACGGACTCCGCTGACCGTCCGTCCGTCCGTCTGTCACCAGAGGGGCAATTCTCGTAATTAAAATGTAGTCAAAATTCAGTTTCGATCCAGTCTCGATCTCACAAATGTCACATTTGGTATTCTCGTAACACAATAAGTAACTTCAAAATTAAAATTAAGCAGGATTATATCGAAATATGAGTGAAAATTAAACAAACTAAGAATGTTACTTTGCCAACAACAAGAATTGATAATAATTAATTAATGAAATCAAGTATATAATTTTAATCCATTCACAATTGAATCTCGATTCGCTCAACATTCAATCTGCGTTCGTAGAAAAATTACAAGAATTGGCATTCTGGCTGTATCTCATGAACCGTGATAGTTAGACAGTTGAAATTTTCACAGATGATGTATTTCTGTTGCCGCTATAACAACAAATACCAAAACACAGAATAAAATAAATATTTAAGGGGGCTCCCATATCACAAACGTGATTTTAAGGTTTCCGTACCCAAAGGGTAAAAAGGAACCCTATTACTAAGGCTCCGCTGCCCGTCCGTCCGTCTGTCACCAGGCTGTATCTCATCAACCGCGATAGTTAGACAGTTGAAATTTTCACATATGATGTATTTCTGTTGTCGTTATAACAACAAATACCAAAAACCAGAATAAAATAAATATTTAAGGAGCTCCCATACAACAAACGTGATTTTATTTGCTCGTTTTTGCTCGATATTGATAACGGCAACAGGTAGACGCTTGAAAAATTTACAGAATATTTAGTTCTATATTCACTTTAAAAATAAATATTTAAATTAAAATAGAACAAATATTTAAGGGGGCTCTCATACAACAGACATGTTTTTTTGCCGCTTTTATAGATATGTACGGAACCCTTCGTGCGCGAGTCCGACTCGCACTTCATTCACATCACTGGATAGATGATGGATCATAGAATTTATTAAAGTATAGTAAGGACAATTGAACATCGCGTGCGGGAGATTGGGAAGTACTGCCATTTTGAGATAATTTTAGTGCATATGATATACGTAATCACGTACAACACACGGCCGTGTCTATGCCACAGCCACAGCCCATTTTTTTATATGTTTTTAAATCTACTATTCCTGGACATAGCATTGTTCATAAACTTGCCAATTATTATACTCGATTAGACACACTCTATTACATATATACAAATGGATTCTTACTTTGAAGGACGATTTTACCTCTTGATTTAGGCGCTAGTAATGTAGCTATTACGAATAAGACAATGTTGTCGTCGTTTAATTTATTGAATTTCGAAATTATTTCATCATTTAGACCATGTAACCTATACAAATCTATCAATTGGTTTAATTTAGGGGGGAAAAAGAGGTAATGAAATTGTATATCTGGAATGGCAGCTTCTGCATCTACAGTATTAATGAAGGATATGACTCTATGTGGTCGCAGCGTTGAAAAAGGGCCATCTCTGTTTAAAATAAATTGAGAGTATACTGGTTTTGTCTATAAAATCAAATGACTGGATTAAGGGAGGCAATCCTATAAATGGGGTAAATCGGATATTTAAGGGGTCGACCTAAAGGTAGGGTGCCAAGAGACACTGCAGCGACGCCGGGCCGGCTGCAGTTTGCCAGAACTGCATAAGTTATTACGCAGTTGGATAATAATGGTTTAACCAATTGCGGTGAAAAGGAGGGCTATGTTTTTGTTACCACACGATTGGCATAGAAAGATAGACACTTTATTTAATTACTTGTTTGCAAAATCACATATACTAGTTCCTACCCTGCGGCTTCGCCTACATATAAATAGGCTATGCCTACATATAAATATACTACGTATAGATGATGACGGGCCCGGTGGTCGAATGGAGTAATGTCCACTTTGACTCCGGGGTCGCGGGTTCGATCCCCGCACATGACAAATATTTGTGTGCATGCACATGACTGTTCGTCTTGGTCTGGGTGTTTTCTATGTATTATAATGTATGTATATGTTATGGTCAGTGTGATAAATTAGTTATTAGTCATACTGACTAATACTTGGTCAAAGTGATAAATCATGTTTTGGTTATATTTAGATAGATATAGATATTTCTGGACAATTTACACAGCGCCATCTAGTCCCAAATTAAGCGCAACGCTTGCGTTATGGGTACTAGACAACTGATAAATGTACTTAAATACATTTTTCTTTGTAAATACATACTTATAATACATAGGTAACACCCAGAGCAAGACAAACAGACATGTTCATGGACACAAATGTTTGTTTTGTGCAGGAATCGAATCCGCGACCTCGGACTCAAAGTGGCCATTGCTAACCATTTGAGTTGATTTTTGGTTAAGTTAGGGTTTTCTTGTGTCCTATTATCGGAAATAGAAGCTCCTCAAGTCAACCTAGATGATGAATGATGTGGTGCCAAGTATGCTTAATTATTAATAATTGACAATTTTATAATTTGGCCAGCCATTATATATAATGACTAATTTATCACATTGGCTGTAACATATACACAAAAAATGTCATCATCATCATCAGGTCATTTTAGTCTCCACTACAGGAGCACGACCCTCTCTCGTCCGTCCCAGACAGATGGAGGATTTGGCCTACACTCCCCGCGCTGGCCAAACGGGTTGGGGAGGCCTGATCGATGTTTGCTAATGTATTTCTATTATTATTTTAACATGTCTGTTTATCTTGGTCTGGGTGTTTTCTATGTATCATAAGTATGTATTTAAAAATATATATATATATTTACGTTTGTTTATCAGTTGTCTATTACCCATAAAGCTTCGCTTACTTTGGGGCTAGATGTCGCTGTGTAATTTGTCTGACAATATTTATTTATTTAAAAGCTAACCTCATCTGCACATGGTGCACCTTGCTGATTGACAAATGAGGCTCTAGCGAAAAGAGAGGTAGAGCATAGCGTATGTTTTAGGCTAGTCAACAGAAAGAAAGAAATGAAGGAATATAAGCTGGCAACGGATCGACGACCCCTTGGTGTCGCTTTTCTCAATGGGCGGTGGTGATTGCTTTCCATCAGGTGACCCATATGCTCGTTTACCCACCTCTCAAATAAAGAAAAAGGTTAAATAGATTTTCAATTTCTTAATTTGTCTGATTCCTATT
This sequence comes from Hypsopygia costalis, assembly GCA_937001555.2. Taxonomy (NCBI): domain Eukaryota; kingdom Metazoa; phylum Arthropoda; class Insecta; order Lepidoptera; family Pyralidae; genus Hypsopygia; species Hypsopygia costalis. The sequence goes on along the minus strand of OW443351.2, from coordinate 1,263,323 downwards.
AACAACAAACTGTTGTAAAAATATCCGACATAATCTTAACTTCGCCACAAGTAGCTAACTCGCCATAAATAAAGTAAAGAAACATCACGACGTCCATTTTGGCGGATTTCAGCAAAAAATAAAATAAACAAAGCCCATAAACAATTTCATTAAGCCAACCCAGAGACTAGAATTACGTTTCATAAACTTTGTCGATGGTTTCGTGGAAAAAAAGAAGGAATGTCACCTTGAGGACGCTGACTTTGTAAGCTTTGGTTGTGGATTAAAGTTGTTTAGGTATTTAGAAATGGGAGAAATTAGTTTCTTATGTGTATTTATTGGTGATTTGTATTATAATATACTTACTTTTTTTTATGTTAGTGGGTGGCAAACGAGCATGTGGGTCACCTGGTGGAAAGCAATCACCACCGCCCATGGAGACCAGCGACACCAAGGGATCGCCGATCCGTTGCCAGCCTTATAAGGCAAATGAAAACTCTGTTCTTGAAGGCACCCATGTCGTAGTTGTTCGGAAATACCGCTGAGGGAAGTTGATTCCACAGTTTCACTGTTCGTGGTATGAAATGTCTTAGGAAACGTACTGTAGTAGATCGCCAATTATCGAGATGATAAGGATGGTATTTTAAATTATGGCGAGTTGGAATTCAGCGGCAGGTATCAAATCAAACAGCTCATCGGAGCACTCCCCGTGATATAATTTGTATAGAACGCAAAGATACGCTACATCTCTGCGTGTAGAGAGAGAGTCGACGATTCGAGCTGCTCTTCGTTGTATGCGGTCAAATGGAGCAAGCAAGTACTGGGGCGCACCGGCCCAGATATACGAACAGTACTCTATGTGAGGTCGAACCTGGGCTTTGAAGGCGGTGCCGGGGTGCAAAATACCGCCTGGCTTTACTAATCACACCAATCTTCAGCCAAGTTTAGCCTTGCCAAGCCAGTTTGGCCTTGCATTCCAAGTGACCACGAAACTGACATATAATATAATAATTTTTTTTTTTTATACTACGACGGCGTAGTTTAAAAAAAAAAAACAATTATTATTCTCTTGCATAACTAATACAAAACAATTTGATGTTACACAGATGAATACTAAGGTGAGCTTATCTCTACGAGAGACCTCTTTCAACCAAACTTAATGGTTGTCCTCGAAACAATACATTATTGACAGACTCCAAAAAAGGAGGAGGTTCTCAAAAGACCCTCTTTTGGCAGCACTGTAGCGTAGTGTCCAATCATTTGTCAATTCATAGCATCTTGTCAAATGTCTTGTTGACGTCTTGTGTTGTCTTGTCGTCTTAAAGTTTCACTGTCAAAAAATTCAGTACATTTTGACAATCTGGACCCGACGCCTACCTAGCGACATCTAATGTCAGAAAAAATATCAAACATCCCCATTCGGCTGTATTTTTTTTTTCAATGTTTGTTACTTAATTACTCCGGGAGTTATTAAACCGATTTGAAAAAAACTTTTTTTTATTTGAAAGAGTATACTTCCAGATTGGTCCCACATTTTTTTACATCATCATCATCAGCCTATATCTACCCACTGTTCGATTTGTTATTTAATTACTCCGTCATTTATATTTATCTGGTTTGAAAAAAAACTTTTTTATTTGAAAGATATTGTAAGGGTGGTTTCCCTTACGTTACTAGTTACTTGTTTGCTTGATGTGGAGTGCAGAAAGGAAAGTCACCAATAGTTGTAGTTAGTATAATTTCTTAGTTATGGTGATTATAACTCAGATACTGGCAATTCCTTTCTCTCGTGTATTGGTTCGATGTTATGATTGCACTCACCGATATTAGTGACAATATTTACTTTTATAGTAATCAAATATGACGCGTGCGCGCGGAGTCGCCGCATCAGCAAAATATAACATTTACATGTGTGGTGTAAACCGTACATTTTGGGAACACCAGAAAAGAGATAAAAAGTTAAAATGAAAATGCTCAACACAAAGAGATAAGGAAATGCCATTACAAAATAAATTTAAATCATTCGAAGTTAAACGCGAGGTTCTTAATTCCACCGGTGACGTTCTGACGTGACGTCTCTGCTGGCGGGACCTCAATGTGGATGCTCCGTTGCTGGGGCTCGTCCGGTCGCTGTATTACTTGAAGTTCGATATCTTCAGAGTGTCGACGAGCTGGTGCGCTTGGTCGGTTTCTTGCACAGTAGTGACAGCGCTTCCTCCCAACCAGCACCAGCACAGTAAAAATGATTGCTATCAGTAGAGTATAGCAAATGGCGTATTGATGTACGTCATGAGTAGATAGAGTTGGTAATCTGGCTTCTTGTTTCTTTTGATGGGCGATATCCTCTTCAATCTTCGCAAAGTCGGAGTTTGTTGTCTGTAGCAATCGTGGGACATCGTGGTAAGTTGTCAAGTTAACTATCTTGTTGATAGACTTGTTGAAAGCTGGGACCGAAAAATCATAATCCATCTTCATGCGGCTGTTATAGTGGCGATGAGAGTGGATCGTCAGTCCCTTAGATTGCACCACGCATCCTTGCGGCATTGTGATTATCCCGGATGACGTTATAGTATAAGAGGTAACGTCATTACCACATATAATACGTAGTGGACAAGTTTCACAACATATGATCAGCCAGCTGTTCTGTGTATGTAATTCAATCCACGAGTCGTAGCACGCTCGGCGCTCGACTTCACAAGGCTGAATGTTTTGATGCGACAGCAGTTTCGCTTCGCAAGGTGCCTTGTTGTTGTGTAAATCGAATATAGGTGGATTCAATTTGCAGGTAAACTTGTTCGATTTCTGTAGTGAGCAATGTTTGAAGTCATCATCACTCATCAACATGTAGATGTTCTTTTCAAAGTTAACAGCTATGTACTTCGAAGTCACTCGTATATAAACCGCTTCTGAGTCTCCTTTTATGGGCAGTGCAGTAGGTTTATAGAGTGTGAAGTCCTCGTTCGATATGAGTGGAATGTTCATTTCGAAAAGAAAGTAGTTTTCAGTTACTCGTGCTTTGACATGTATCTGCTTGTAAATGTCTTGGATTTCTTCCTTATAGTTATCTGCCGGTAAAGATAATGTTTTCGAGATGATTCCAGATATCTCATTGAGTTGCTGAATGAGATGAGCAGGCGTTATCAAATGAACGTCGACATGTCCTTGATAGACGTTAGTCAGTGTGTCAAAGAGCATCTCTTGAAAAGTTTTCAGGCTGTTCATCAGGAGATACAAAGTTAGTGAAGCTGAGTTGATGTAAGTTGTAGCTGACAGGACTTGTATTTCTGTCTCTAGTGCACCAATATTCTGGTTATTTTGATTCACGAATTGATCGATCATAGTGAATTGGCGCTGAATGTTATCTTCACTTTTCTTTAGAATCTTATTCTCAAGTTCCACAATAGTTGTTTGGTTTTTGATAAGTTCCAATAGATAGTTGTCATTGTTTCGAAGAGATTCAATATCTTCTTCGTATTTGTCAGCAAATCGTTGGTCTAAAATGCCAAATAAGCTATTAGCGAGGTATCCCACTCCGTCCACTAATCCTCGTTTCTTTCGGCTTGCAGTTAGATGTTTGTGTGGGTTTATTAAAATGTCGTTACAATGTTGTAAAAGATCCATCTTGTGACTTAATTGTTCCATTGTAGTGTTGCATTGTAGTAAGTTGGAGTTATGACACAAGTTTTTCAAGTTATTGAAATAGTCGTTGATACGGCGAGTTCCTTCCCAATAAGTTGATAAGTTGTAATACATAATAAGCGTCCACTCATTATGCACCGTATGCAGTTTGCCCACCGTGTCATAATAAATAGGTCGGCTGTTTTCTAAGACCGTAACCCGAGCTCCAGACGACCCGGCGTCGAGGGAGCCATATGATGGCGATAACAATGTAAACATTGTCAGCATTGTTATTAATAGATTGGAAATAATAAGTTTATTTCCTTTCCGTTTTTTCTGTTCTGAGTTCTTTTTTTGTTTATTTTCAGTTTCCGGTTCTGATTCACTTTCAGAGCTCAATGGGAGAGGCGACAGTTTGACGATAGGACGTGTGATGACTCCAGTCTGAGTTTTGATGGTAGTCACGCGAACATATCCGTCGGATCCGGGATGTGTCTCCAGGACGCGACCCATAGCCCATTTTCCTGGCGGCAAGTTATTGTCTTTAACCAGTACAATGTCACCAATCCGAATGTTTTTGGTAGGCTGGTTCCATTTGCTCCGTGTTTGTAGCTGAGATAGATAGTCAAAGGACCAGGTTTTCCAATATCGTTGGAACATTTGTTCAACCATCTGCCATCGGCGACGTATATCGATGTTGTCGTCAGTGTAGTTTGAGAGTGGCAGGGTCATTATCGAGCTGCCGGTGAGGAAGTGTCCGGGAGTCAAACAGTAACTCCAACTTACTACAATGTTGTAAAAGATCCATCTTGTGACTTAATTGTTCCATTGTAGTGTTGCATTGTAGTAAGTTGGAGTTATGACACAAGTTTTTCAAGTTATTGAAATAGTCGTTGATACGGCGAGTTCCTTCCCAATAAGTTGATAAGTTGTAATACATAATAAGCGTCCACTCATTATGCACCGTATGCAGTTTGCCCACCGTGTCATAATAAATAGGTCGGCTGTTTTCTAAGACCGTAACCCGAGCTCCAGACGACCCGGCGTCGAGGGAGCCATATGATGGCGATAACAATGTAAACATTGTCAGCATTGTTATTAATAGATTGGAAATAATAAGTTTATTTCCTTTCCGTTTTTTCTGTTCTGAGTTCTTTTTTTGTTTATTTTCAGTTTCCGGTTCTGATTCACTTTCAGAGCTCAATGGGAGAGGCGACAGTTTGACGATAGGACGTGTGATGACTCCAGTCTGAGTTTTGATGGTAGTCACGCGAACATATCCGTCGGATCCGGGATGTGTCTCCAGGACGCGACCCATAGCCCATTTTCCTGGCGGCAAGTTATTGTCTTTAACCAGTACAATGTCACCAATCCGAATGTTTTTGGTAGGCTGGTTCCATTTGCTCCGTGTTTGTAGCTGAGATAGATAGTCAAAGGACCAGGTTTTCCAATATCGTTGGAACATTTGTTCAACCATCTGCCATCGGCGACGTATATCGATGTTGTCGTCAGTGTAGTTTGAGAGTAGCAGGGTCATTATCGAGCTGCCGGTGAGGAAGTGTCCGGGAGTCAAACAGTTATAAAACTCCTCTGGGTCTTCGGTCAACGGGCTCGAAGTGTAAGATAACTTCCATCCATAGTTTTAATTTGTAGTTGAATTGTTGTAAGTAATATCTCCGTATTGCAGTTAGCTAAGTGATTCGAAGTTGGAAGCCGTGAAGATGTTGAAGGATGTTGCTCCATATAATTTGGTTTATTCGAAAATTGTTTTTTCCAGTTGGGATTGTGCAATAGCGTGTGGTGTTTCAAATTACATTCTCTGCACGTTTTCTGCGACTTGCATACTTCGTTATGTCGAAATAGACAGTTTTTGCATAGTTTCAGTTTTGCAATTGTGTTACTGCGTTGAGCTATGTCCATGTTAATGAAATTGGGACAATGCATCAGCACATGATTTCCAGATTGGCCCCATATTTTTTCATCATCATCATCATCTGTATCTACATACACAAATGTAGAGTAATGTTTGGAATCGTTTTTTTTTTAATTAAAATTATTGGAAGGATAGGCAACGTAAAAATGCGAAATATCGAATAAATAAAACTAAACACATGACAATAAATCTATCTAAATATGAAAACATCAATAAAGATATTTGTAAGTTTTAGATAAGTCTACAATTTCCAACCCTAAAGACGCTTATCTTGAAAAAAAATCGCCATAAATATCAATATGAAAAAGCAATTTAGTCTGTTAACTACAAATACATAGTATAAATCATAATTGCTAGCAAATTACACGCGTCATTATAATTTGTCGGTCTGTCGAAACCGAGGGGAGTAACCCCATTCAAACGCAGGAATATGGCAAAATTTCTTAACTCGTTATTTTAATTTATTACTCATTGAGGAATTTTGGTCTATGTTGCCACATTTTAACAACTATGTTTGCGATTTATTTACTGTAATTCAGTGATAAATGGTTTTAAAAAAAAATTCTACACATGTGAAAGGAGACTTATAGGCATGTAGTTATCGAGCTATCAAATATCTCCTTTTAGCAGTGATGATGGCATTGTTCTATCAATTCTATACATATCAGTCCAGTGTGAATTTGTGAACAGGATGGCAAAGCATTCCAAAAGCTGATTGGTCTCAATTTCAGCATCTCTAGCAGGATGTTGTCTTCGCCTGATGATTTTGTGTTTTTCATTTTTAGGGTTCCGTACCCAAAGGGTAAAAAGGAACCCTATTACTAAGGCTCCGCTGTCCGTCCGTCCGTCCGTCTGTCACCAGGCTGTATCTCATGAACCGTGATAGTTAGAGAGTTGAAAATTTCACAGATGATGTATTTCTGTTGCCGCTATAACAACAAATACTAAAAAACAGAATAAAATAAATATTAAAGGGGGCTCCCATACAACAAACGTGATTTTTTTAGCTCGGCAATAGGCAGACGCTTGAAATACTCACATAATATTTCGTTTTATATTCACTTTAAAAATAAATAATTAAATAAAAATAAAACAAATATTAAAGGGGGGCTCCCATACAACAAACATGTTTTTTTGCCGTTTTTATAGATAATGGTACGGAACCCTTCGTGCGCGAGTCCGACTTGCACTTGGCCGGTTTTTTATTCTTTTTTTTTTAATACTACCTCTGGTGGCAGACCAGCATACGACCCGCCTGATGTGAAGCGGTTACCGTAACCATATTAACGCAACATAAAATATTGCTCGCGCGCCGCCACCCCCGCTGCCAACTCAGCATCTCCTTCCTTTCTTTTTCATTTGTTGTAATGCCAGTGGATATCGTCGGCTAGCACATCAGTGATCTCATCTGAGTCAACGTTTCCGGTTGGCGGTCGGATGCCTTGCGTCTGAGCTTTCAGTGAGTTGCACACACTGCTTTCATAAAGACGCCGATAGTAGGATCTTGCAACATCAAATAACTGTACCATGTTGGACACTACTTCATTGTTGTCATTAAAAAGTTGGAAATATAAATATAATATTAAAATATAAATATTATTGACGAGCTCGGTGGTCGAATGATTAGCAATGGCCACTTTGACTCCGAGGTCGTGGGTTCGATTCCCGCACAAGACAAACATTTATGTGCATGAACATGTCTGTTTGTCTTGGTCTGGGTGTTTTCTATGTATTATAAGTATGTATTTACAAAAAAAATGTATTTAAGTACATTAATTATCAGTTGTCTAGTACCCATAACACAAGCTTTGCGCTTAATTTGGGACTAGATGGCGCTGTGTAAATAGTCCAAAAATATTTATTTATTTATTATTAAGCTATTGCATAGCTTCTATCGCGGGCCTTGAGCGCGGGGACCGAATCCAGAAATTCCGTAACGAAAAAACCTCACGCTCCCCACTCCGACGGGCAAGGAGGTGTGGCTTGAAGGCCGTGCATCGTCTAACGTCGTTTCAGTTCGGCAGTCTTCGACACGGCGTTGTGTGCGTGCGATTAGACGTATTGTACGACTCTACGAAACTCGTTTTATTTATTTAATAATAGAAAAAATTGTTTTCTTATCGGTCAAAAAGTGTAACTTGAATTAATATCAAAGAAAAAGCAATACTGCATGAATAAAATAAATAAATAAAATTATAATTGCATAAGTTGATACAAAATGCTATGCAATAGCTTTACCGCGGCAGTCCCCGAGTGCCAAACGTCTTTTTTTTATTTATTTATTTATAAATAAATTGAAATAAAATAAGACGCTTTAATGAAGACTTTGTGCCTCATTATGTGCCTCAAGTTCTGATTTCAATCATCTTTATTAACCACAAGTTTTTATGTATTCTCTGGAAAACAGTTTCATCTTTGATTCAATCTTCTTAATCATTCTTCTATATACAAACATTTCGAAGCTTCTAAACCTTTCTGTATGATTTGGATAAAGCTAGAAGCTCCTAATTACTCCGTAAAGAAGTATCGAAAATACGTAGCATCTCAATAATGGACATCTTTTAGAGATGTCCATTATTGATGTATATATATATAGAAGAAATATAGGAACCCATTTGCCCAGAGAGTCATTGTAAATGTTAAAATAGTCATGGTGAACATAACTTACCAGGCCAATATTACGTAGCAAGGTAACGTATTACATATTCATAAGAACGATGTTCCTCTCAATGAGTTTATATCGTCTAGACTGTATTATAGGCACTATTTTGTTTCACTACTATGCTGACCATCCGTTTAGTACTTTAAAGTTTTAGTAAACTAAACATTTAAATTGATACAATGACAGTCTGAATACTGCTGACGATGCTATCTGACAGAGTGCCCTTTCTCTTTATTAGTTGCGGTAATAAATTCAAAGTCATTTTTTATTTATATTGCATTTAAAAAAGTCGTTGTTTTATTAAATATAAGCCCTAAATCTATTGCCAATCTTCGCATCCGCTGGATAGAATATTTTTTAAAGAATATACAGAACTATTCACCTTCTTTATATCTTTACGCTACGTGACGTTATAGACCAAATCAATATACTAAAAATAAAGATGGACCCAGGATAGAGCCCTGGGCACAAAATTTTTTACATTCGTGCATTTGAATTTAACAACATCTATGTTAATAGATTGAGAAGCTCGATGGCGTCGTTGCGTGTGTCAGTCTAATCGATCACGCAAGTTAAGCAACGTCGACCGTAGCCTGTCCATGGATGGGTTTATTTATCTAGAGTTATCTAGATGCTTCAGAAGGCGCGTTAAGCCATCGGTCCTAGCTGGTGTCATTATCCAAGACTCTGAAGACTCGGAAGACAGTCATTGATCCAAGTCAGTGACCATTAGGAGGCTTGAAAACATTGACCTCCGCCAACCCGCACTGGAGCAGCATGGTGGAGTATGCCCTAAACCCTTTCGATTGAGGGGAGATCCGTATCCCAGATGATGTCAATATATCGACTATATTTATATCAAAACCACATATTTAACCCTTCACGTGCCACGGTCCCATGGTGGGTACAACGTTTGTATAGCGCTGATAGCGCTAAAACTCTCGTCTTACGAAAGGTTAATTAATACATTATCTTGATATCGTTGTGTTTGCAGTAGTGATGTTTTCAGTTCGTAAAGAAAATCTTTCAATTATGCGTTTTATATTTCCGACAACAATGCTAGCCTTCGAGAGATTTCTACTTGAGTTTGTGCTAATATTCTTGGACTAACAGTTCGCGGCATCTATGAGTCCACGTTATCCACGTCTGTCATGTTGTTCGACTTCATGCTTTTTAACTATGGAATCATCGTCACCATCAGGTCTATTTTAGTCTCCACTACAGGAGCACGACCCTCTCTCGTCCGTCCTAGACGGAAGGAGGATTTGGCCTACACTCCCTACGCTGGCCAAACGGGTTGGGGAGGCCTGATCGATATTTGATAATGTATTTCCCTAAGTCACCTTGTACGACATCCACGGGAAGAAACGGAGTGATTCTAATCTAGTATGCCGGAAACCTTCTTCGGCTTTCACTTTCATTAGAGCCTGGTTTCCTAATTCCCTCATGGTTAAAAGTTAAAACAGCGATGTAAGGTGATAACTAACAAAAGATAAGAAATTAGTTTAAACCAATAAGATTCAAATCTTATTGGCTTAAACTAGACGAAAACTATTTTTACATCGGCTGTAGTTTTATTTACTGAAGGAGTAAATTAGTTTTAGTTTAGTAAATTAGTATTTCTAGCCGTGTGGTGTCCGGCAGACTAGAATAGAATCACTCCGTTTCTTCCCGTGGATGTCGTACAAGGCGACTAAGGGAAATACATTATAAAACATCGATCAGGCCTCCCCAACCCGTCTGGCCAGCGTGGGGAGTGTAGGCCAAATCTTCCTTCCGTCTAGGACGGACGAGACAGGGTCGTGCTCCTGTAGTGGAGACTAAAATGGACCTGATGAGATGATGATGAAATTAGTATTGAGGTAAAAATATTGAAAAGGTTATGTTAGTGATTTAGTATTTCTATCAGAAGTCTTGTATGTATGAGTCAATATTTGCTTATTGAACCCTATTATTCGGGGTCTGTGCATTTTCTTCTATTTCTTGTTATCAGCCATTACGTCTACAGTTACCCGTTTTTTACCCATGTTACCTTTCACACAATCTATTCACCTTTTTACCCGACTGCGACAGAAGGAGGGTTATGTTTTTCGAGAGTATGTATGTATGTATGTATAATCGTTTGGCATGCTCTGCAGTCTGAAGGGCTGGATGGATTTTAGCTTGAGAGGTGTCGTTAGATTTGTATTTGCTGTGACAGTGACACTGGGTACGTCAAAATGAAAAAAAAAAACAAAATGGCGGATTTTTGGCGCCAGTCTGCACAGCTCGATGGATTTTAGCTTGAGGGGTGTCATTAGATATGTATTAACTGTGAGAGTGACATTGCATATATCAAAATGAATAAAACTAAAAAACATAAAATAAAAACGGTAATTTCAAAAACTATAAAACCCGACTGCTCTAAATTCACTAAGCCTCCATTTCTAGAATGGGTCCCGACTGCTACATGTTTTCTTGTTTTAGGAGGTTTTTTATTTCCAAATTACACAGAAAAGCAGTCGGGTTTTTTTAGTTTTTAAATTACCGTCTTTATTTTCGGTATTCCTCTCTCATTATTCACATTCAAATTCGTTTTTATTACATGCCCAAATCACCTAAAGTGATGTTGTCTTATTATTTCCATCCCAAGGTCCGTCATTGCAAGACCAAAGCCCAATAATATTGGACATAATAATTTGCAAATTAAATAATTCCATTTAACTTGATAAATTCGAATAATTTCCAAGAGAGAGATAATATCTTATCGAGATGCCCTATTTAGTTAAAATATGGCGACCCACTGTTTTCGTCTTCCGTTCGTAAAGTATAAGGGAGGATCATTTTCCTCGTCCGAGGCTTTCATTCAAGAGTCGTTAGCCGTACGTAGAACGATTTCTATAAAGTCTCGCTCGTCAGTCACAGTTCATTCAGTAATAATGGTATGTAACTTATTCATCAGCATCACATAAAAAAGCCGGCCAAGTGCGAGAAGGGTTCCGTACCATTATCTATAAAAACGGCAAAAAAAACATGTCTGTTATATGGGAGCCCCCCTTAAATATTCGTTTTATTTTAATTTAATTATTTATTTTTAAAGTAAATATAGAACTAAATGTTCTGTAAATATTTCAAGCGTCTACCTGTTGCCGTTATCAATATCGAGCAAAAACGAGCAAAAGAAATCACGTTTGTTCCATGGAAGTTTAAGTATTTATTTTATTCTGTTGTTAAAATTTCAACTGTCTAACTATCATGATTTATGAAATACAGCCGTGAAAGGCGTACGGACGGACAGTGGAGTCTCAGTAAAAGGGTCTTTTTTACCCTTTGGGTACGGAACCCTAAAAAAATCAAACAATCTATCAATGCAAACGCGAGAAAAATTTAATTATTTTTTTTGTAAAACTATCAGAGACTAAATCTCGACAAACTGAACTGGTGAACATACCTGTTTTTCCTGGTGTTGCATGCATGCTTAGAGTGCGATAACTGCTTCCTTTTTTAAGGTGATTGTATGCTTCATTGCCACTAAGTAGTATATATAAAAACTATCTTTTTATTCCCCATCAGGTATTATCTTACGAGTCCAGCGGTCTAAAGTATATCAATGACTGCTTTGACTCCGAGGTCGCGGGTTCGATCCCCGCACAAGACAAACATTTGTGTGCATGAACATGTCTGTTTGTCTTGGTCTGGGTGTTTTATATGTATTATAAGTATGTATTTACAAAAAAAAATGTATTTAAGTACATTTATCAGTTGTCTAGTACCCATAGTACAAGCTTTGCGCTTAATTTGGAACTAGATGGCGGTGTGTAAATTATCCAGAAATATTCATCTATATATATAAAAATCAATGCCACTTTTCGTTGTAATTTTATAACTCAAGAACGGGCTCACCTATCCAAACCAAATGTTTAGGCTTTGTTCGGACTATTTAGTAGATGGTTTATGTGAAGTTTGCACAAAATCGGTAGAGCGGTTCTTCATTTATCACATTTTTTGTAACAAATGAATTCAATAAATGGCGGATCATTTTGTTAATGGGGATTTTGCTGTCAAATTGAATTTTTTTTCAGATGGGGATTGTGCTGTCAAATTGAAACTATTTTCAGTGTTGACAATACAAGCATGTTGTTATGTCATTCATGCGGTTATTTCATTTTGGACGTGCTTCAACTTTATGTTCGTTTGTTTATTCATGCTCAAAATGGAAAAACAAAAAATATTGTTTATCCAAAAGTTTTGGATTAAATTTTAAAATAGCTAGCAATTAATAAAATATTTTTTTGTTTGAATAAATGAAATTGACGTTCAAATTTTTTTTTTTTTTTTAGTATTTCACTTTATACGTAGCGAAGCACGTACCGGGCCGCTAGTAATTATATATATTCTTTATTGCACATTAGAAAAAAAAACCGTACAAGTGCGAGTCGGACTCGCCCACCGAGGGTTTCGTACGTAGGATTATAAATAGTTCAGGAATTTAACCCCCTATTTTTTAAGATTTAATTACAAATATATAGTTTTGAGATTTATTCTTATACTTGTAGTCTATAACGATGTTACTTGCCAAATTTTATAGTTCTAGGTGAACGGGAAGTACCCTATAGGTTTTGATTCCTTTGAGATTGTGTCGAAATATGCGTTTTTTGCTGAATAAACGACCATAACTTTTTTTATGTAAACTTAGCAGTTTGATTTTTGTACAACTTCATGGGACCGTAGACCAGAGTATACAGTTCAAATTTCAGCTTGATACTTTCACGCATTCTCGAGATAAAGGGTCTTGCTTGACAGACAGACAGACGGACAACAAAGTGATCTTATAAGGGTTCCGTTTTTCCTTTTGAGGTACGGAATCCTAAAAAGGTTACAAGAGTTTACGTAAGTGGTATGCAAAGGCGATTATATTTAATAATTATTATAATATAATTATTAACATGTTAAGGCCTATAAACGCTTGCAATAGAGGAAAGTATTTGTCATGTGCTGACACCCCCTCGCTGCATCTCACCCCCTCTGATGACCGCATATGATCTACCGCAAATCAACCCACCTACTGCGGAGTCCGAGTTGCACGGGTTTTGAAGTCCCCAGAGCCCCGCCCGGGTAAAGAGCACATTAGCTCGAGATCGGTACGCGCTTCTTGCGGAGCGCATGATTCCAGTGACTGACTTTTTCTTATATATGAAAGGGGGGCAAACGAGCATGTGGGTCACCTGATGAAAAGCAATCACCATCATCAGCCCATGGAGATCAGCAACACCAAGGGGTCGTCGATCCGTTAGCCAGCCTATACTTCTTCCTTTCTTTTTTTTTTTTTTTTTTTTTATACTACGTCGGGTAGCAGACAAGCATACGGCCCGCCTGATGTGAAGCGGTTACCGTAACCGTATTAACGCTCGCAACATAATATATCACTTGCGCTCCGCCACCCCCACTGCCAACACAGCATCTCTTTTCTGGTGACCTCACTCACTCGCAGGAACACAACAACCCTCAAGGGAATTGTTATTTGGCTGCGGTATTCTGTGAGGTGGAGGTACATTCCCCAGTCAGGTAGCTTACAATTACGCTCCCTACCTCTCTTTTCGCCAGAGCTTCGTTTGTCAGTCAGCAGGGTGCACCACGTGCAGGTGAAGTTGGCTTTGGTTCAAAGATGTTGATAAATCACTTACACCCCAAATTTCTTTCTTTTTGGTGACCTCACTTACTCACAGGAACACAACAACCCTTAAGGAAATTGTTATTTTAAATAATGATAAATACTATGTAATAATGACTGTCAGGCAATCGCAAGAAAACAAAAATCCTCATCGACATTTGACTGCGATCTTCTATAAGATAGAGGTACTTCCCAACCCGATTCGACATGCCAGGCAGCAATGGCGAGTGGGTAATAGGGAGCAAATTGCACCCCAAAATTAATAAAAATTCTGCTTCGTACGATCAGCAATCGAAAAGTTTGTATCGACGTACGTGAAATTCATTTTCAATAAAGCTTCAATATAGTTTCCGCTTCCGGATATTGGTACATCGTGATAAGAACTTTTATGACGTCAAGTTGAGTAGCAGGCGTGGGGCGTGGGCGGAAGTTGTGAAGATTTCTTAGCTGACTTTCTTTTTACGAAAGTAATTAAAAACCTGATTTCGTTATTCAATTACATTAATAAGCAATTTTTACTTGACTTTATTAGGTATAATAAAAGCGGCCAACACATACTGTACGTTTGAACATCGTCCCCGTGGGAATATTTCCCGGGATAAAAAACAAGTTTTGTGTTACTTCGATCATCGAGGACATTTTGTTTGATGCATTGTGGACGGTTTTGGGATATTTTAGGAATATTTGGTACTTAGCATTAGGTTGCATTGATTCATGAATGTATTATATTTTAAATCCGTAGACATTTTCAACTAATGTGTATGTAATCAAGTATCATTCTGCCATCGTAAAATAATTTCAAGAAATGCCATACATGATACGTTTAAGGTATGTCAATAGAGGATCAACAATACGACCTGTCTAAAGTAAACCGTCATCCTAGTCTACGGATGCATTAAATAAATAAATAAATACTCCTAGAAAAATTACACACTGCCATCTAGTCACTAACTAAGCAAAGCTTGTACTGTGTTGATAACTGATACAATACTTAAATACATGTTTTTTTGTAAATACATAGAAAACATACAGATCAAGACAAACAGACATGTTCAATATTTATATATGTATACATATTTTGTCTTGTGCGGGGATCGAAACCGCGACCTCGGACTCAAAGTGACCATTGCTAACAATTGACCACAGAGCTCGTAAAAAAAAGTGCATTGCCGATCCTGTAAATATCTTCTCACGCCTGAAGAACTTCAAACTGTACACTCTTGGGAAACCTTGATTTTATAATTACTATATGTGATATAGGTATCACATATAGTAATGCGATCATTAAAAATGTCTCTCAAGATACATTCGTCTTGGAACCTCAAGAGCTGACTCGACAAAATGTCGCTACTTAGTTGCTATTGCCGAAGTGACTCAGTACTGCAATGTTCACTCTTTTGTTGCGAACTTAGATTGAATACAAGATTTATGGAGGTACTACGGTCATTAGATATGCTGTTATACATATATAGATGACTAAAAATACCCGCGACATGTCGACAGACTAGAAACACAAACACCATCTGCTTAACTTGATAATGCCTTAGCAGCGAAACCGGTTGGTAAAAGTAAAAAAATATATAAACCGACTTTAGTTGGCGAGCGCAGCTTATTAGTGGAATACCCCTGGAGACACTGCTGCCCGTCTTCCAGGAGTAAAGTTATTGCGTCACACAAGATTCCTTAGTCGCCTTGTACGACATCCAGCGCAGAGCAATGGAGTGGCGCAATTTTATTTTGCCGGTAGCCACACGGCAAATTTAAGGGTTTCCCTCGATTTTTGTGCGATCGCATCATCAGACTCTGACTTGGTGAATATGGGACCACCTCGCAATCATACCCTTTCAAATAAAAAACAGAATTTGCCCATACCAGCTCATAAAATTTAAGGGTTTCCCTTGATTTCCCTGGGATCCCATCATCAGATCCTGACTTGGTGAATATGGGACCACGTTGCAATCATACCCTTTCAAATAAAAAAAGAATTTTGAAAAACGGTTCACAATTCGCGAAGATATTCAATAACATACATACAAAAAAAAACATTCCAATTGAGAACCTCCTTTTTTGAAGTCGGTTAAAAATAAATGTAATTACGTGGAACAGTACAAGTGGTTTATAATAACATTATGATAATAATGTTTTACCAAGTGCCAACAATCAACAGTATCGACGGTTATTTAAATCTACTTCAAGAACAGCGTTATCGGCCCCGAATACTCATTTGTTCCATTCCGGGTCGAAACTCTTGGTCCATGGGGTCCCAGCACAAAAAGGTTTTCTATAAGAATTAGGAAAACTGGTGACCCAAGAACTGGCATATTCCTCGCCCAAAGGATTAGGTTAGCCATCCAGCTAGGTAATGCTGCTTGCAACTTGGAAACGATGCCGCATGGGCCAAACTTTTTATTAATTAGTTTTAGTTAATTTAGTTTCATAGTGGTATTTTATGTATTTTTATGGGGTGTAAGTGGTTAATAGGGGTGTAAGTAGTTAATCAACATCTTTGAACCAAAGCCAACTTCACCTGCACGCGGTGCACCCTGCTGACTGACAAACGAAGCTCTGGCGAAAAGACAGGTAGGGAGCGTAATTGTAAGCTACCCGACCTGGGTAGCCGCAGCCAAATAACAACTCCCTTTGGGTTTGTTGTATTCCTACGAGTGAGTGAGGTCACCAGAAAGGAAGGAGATGCTGCGCTGGCAGCGGGGGTGACGGCGCGCGAGCGATATTTTACGTTGCGAGCATTAATATGGCTACGGTAACCGCTTCACATCAGGCGGGCCGTATGCTTGTCTGTCACCCGATGTAGTATAAAAAAAAAAGTAAAAAAAACATATTTACTTACTTCAAGAAAGGTTCTCTGTTTGATATCTAATAGATCTATTATTGACATTTCATATAAATTAAATTTTGTAATTGATTCACTTGACTATGAAGAAAAATACTTGCCATTTAATAAGCCGTCATATCGGAAACCAAATTCAGTTTTTCACAAAAATAAACAGTGTTTGAATCATTCATCTATTAAGACAAATAAGTCTATAAACAATAATTGTCTTCGACCTAACAATATAACCTATACAAACCAGCATACTTGAGTTTTTTCCAGTCATAAACCGTTTCAATCATCAAAAAACTTTAAATTTACCACAACGCGTATCTAGTAAATCTCCTGACCATCAAACCACAGTCACGCCCATCACTAGCCCATCTAATACAGAATGTAACGCGAAGAAACAGCTTTTTCGATACTCTTGACCCCTCTAATTCAATAATTATATTTCACCAGAATATTGCTGGAATACTAAGTAAACTTGACATGTTTCAAGCAGCCCTTGACGAATTAGAGAAAAATAAATATAGTGTAGATATTATTTGTTTAAGTGAAACCTTCCTTAAAGAAGGTCATCAAAAAAATTTTACAATAAAAGGCTATAATCTTGTAGCTCATTTCTCAAGACTAAATCAACGTCGGGGGGGAGTTTGTATTCTATGCACATATAGCTTTAAACAACTCCCTATTTTAACTGAATTCGTTACCGAATGGACATTTGAATGTTGCGGCGTTGAGATCGTAGAAATTAAATGTATAATAATATGTATTTACAGAGTGCCTAACTCAAATGCTGATGTCTTTCTGGACAAGCTAGAAATATTACTAGCCAAATTACGATATAAACGAAATACAAAAATTATCATAGCAAGAGATTTCAATATTGATATCTTAAAGGAAAATCATATACAAAATAAATACATTAGGCTAATTCAAAACTACGGGTTGACAGTACATATTAATAAGCCTACCCGGAGAAATGCATGCTTAGACCAAATAAATAGTAATATTACGGATGCCCTCGGGGAAACTCATTATTTAGGGCTATCTGATCATGAAGCTTGTCAAATACTTCGCATTCCAGTTCTAAATAAAAATAAACTTAAAACAGTAGCATACGCATACAGAAGAGATTTTAGTCAGGAAAATATTAGCAAATTTTCCGAATGTATATCGCGTCTCTCTTGGGCTGAGGTATTTGAAGCAGTTGACGTCAATACAGCTTTCAAAATATTTCACGAGACGTTGATTCTCTTCTTTAAACTATGTTTTCCAATACGCAGAATAAAAATCTTAAATAAATCAAAAACCTGCTCATGGCTTACAACTGGACTAAAAAAATCATGCGTGACAAAAAGGAAACTACGTTTCAAATATTACATGAATCATGATAAAGAGTCAAAGATAAAATATCGGAAATACTCCTCGCTTTTGAAGCAATGTATTAATAACGCACATAAATTAAAGAATGAAGCATCTCTCAAAAAATCCAAAAACATTAGTAAAGCCACATGGAATTTAATTAAAGAATATGAACAATCCCACACTGACAACAACAAATATATAAATGAAATGACATATCATAATGAATTAGTAACACGATCCCACTAAGATAAGTAATAATTTTAATGACTATTTTATCAATTTGACCAAAACTGCATTTCCTAGTGCGACATTTAATAATAATGACATTCCCTCAATAGACAAGAGTATCTTTCTAGAACCTTGCACAAATGACGAAATATGTATTATAATAAAATCGCTTAACAACACAGAATCAGTAGGATATGATGAACTTCCTACCAAAATATTAAAATATTGCGCCAAGACTTTATCTCCTGTGCTCTGTTACTTAGTAAATATGTCGTTCACTGAGGGTGAGTTTCCTGAACTCATGCAAAAGACTGTAATAAAGCCTGTCTATAAAAAAGGTGAAAAAAATGAAATGAGCAATTACAGGCCTATCGCTTTAATACCTACTCTAGCTAAAGTATTTGAGAAGGCGATGCACAAAAGGCTAACATCTTTTTTAGAGAAATTCAACATTTTAAAAAACGAACAAAATGGCTTTCGAAAGGGCAAGTCTACTACTCTTGCTGCATTTAATTTGATAAAAAAAGTCACAGAAAATATTGACAAGAATTTAGACTATTTTTCGATATGACCAAAGCTTTCGATTTTGTTTCTCATGAAATTTTATTACATAAATGTGACAAATATGGATTAAGAGGTGTAGCAAATAAATGGTTAAGTAGCTATCTAAAAAATCGACATCAATATGTAGAAATTCTTAACATTAATGATATGAAAGAAGAAATTACTTTTAAATCTGAATTAGCACTGAATAAAGTAGGTGTCCCACAAGGTACAATTTTAGGGCCATTATTGTTTATTATTTATATTAACGATTTGCCCAATGTGACTAATCATCAATGTATACTGTTTGCTGATGATATCTCAATTGTTATATCAGAACGTGTTGACATAAATTTTAATAATGACATAAATCTGACCGTAAATAATATAATAAATTGGCTTGACATCAATAATCTACATATTAATATAGATAAAACGAAGTATCTTAGATTTTACAATAGAAGACCTCAGAAATCGAAACTGACAATAAATTCATGTAATAAACCAATTGTAGAATCACCCGAGGTAAATTTTTTAGGCATTTCAATTGACAACCGGTGCTCTTGGAAGCAACATGTAAAAAAAGTATGCACTAAATTAAATAGGTTTGCATATGCACTATGGCGACTGACAAAGCAGGTCAACCAAAAAACAGCCTTAATCGCATATCATGGGTACATTGCAGCGAATCTGAGATATGGTTTAGTCTTGTGGGGAAATTCAGCAGACATAAATGCTGTTTTTATTTCTCAAAAACAGTGTGTTCGTGCAATCTGTGATGTGCCGCCAATGACATCATGCAAACCCCTTTTCCGGAAACTTAAAATATTGACTGTGCCTTCAATGTACATTCTAGAGTGCTGTATATTTGTAAAGTCACACATGCACTTATTTACTCGTAGAGATCAAAATGCAGCAAAAGCTAAAAGACATCCGGGTAGACTAATGTTTCCTACAATACGGACAACATACTTTCATTCTAATTGTCATATTAACTGCATCAAAATTTATAATAAATTACCCACATCCTTAACTGACCTTCACTTAAAACTATTAAAAATAAAATTATCAGCATGGCTTAATGACAAGTGTTTTTACTCATTAAATGAATATTTAAATTATAAAATTGACATAAAATGACTATTATATTATTACTGTTCTATAGAAATTAGTTAAAAATGTTGTTTTAATTTGTAACACGTGCATATTATGTAAATTTTGCATGCCATTATTGGCTGAATGTCAAGGCTCTAAGCATATATGACCATTCAACTGTATTCAACCACATTCATAGCAAATAAATAATTCATTCATTCATTCATTGACTGGCATGTAAAAAATATTTAAGTTTGTCATTGTAAAGTAATATTATATATATACGACATGTAAAAAGTATTTAAGTATAATATCAGTTATCTAGAATCCACTATCGATTCTATTAATTTATACAATATACTTATACAAGCTTTGCTTAATTTGGCACTATAAGGCAGTATGTAATTTGTACAGGAATTTATTTATTATTTATGTATAAGTATCACGATTTTTTGTATCATTTTACGAAAAAATTGTCACGAATATAATTATGTTCAACAAGAATATACTTTATAATAAAATTTTATTCGTTGTTAATAAAAAGAATATTTAATAATATTCTTGTTGTATTTTACTCATTATCAAGCCCGTTCATTTGATACCCATATCGCAAAGGTAATGTGAAAATGACAAGTTGCCATTTTTTTGGCGGTCGCCATTTTTTATTTTTTTATTTATTGATTTACCAACATTTCTATACGTTATTTCATAGATTAACAATAGTATGTTTACATATTAGCCAAATGTAACAAATACTTATAATAATAATAAATAAATATTGTCAGACAAATTACACAGCGCCATCTAGCCCCAAAGTAAGCGAAGCTTGTGTTATGGGTACTAGACAACTGATAAACATACGTAAATACATTTTTTTTTGTAAATATACTTATGATACATAGAAAACACCCAGACCAAGACAAACAGACATGTTCATGCACACAAATGTTTGTCCTGTGTGGGAATCGAACCCACGAGCGTTGGTGTCGAAGCCGCGTCATTGACCGCTACGCCACCGAGCTCGTCAAATAATATAGATAATCTGATACACATTATTGCTCGGTAGATAATATTATTCATATTATACGAGCGAATTACAATGAATTAAATTAGTTTACAGATTAAATTGAATTAAATCAAAAAATTGAAATTATTAAAATTATTAAATCCTAATGAACATAAATCTTTACTACGTAATAAATACCAATTGCATAAAATTAAATAAATTAATGAAATGAAATTTATTCAAATTAAATTAAATAAAACAAAATTAAACCAATCCACGATAATATATAAATTTAAGTTCAATAAACATATAAAATCCAGCTTGTGCCGGCTATTCAATTAAGTGGTCATTTATGACTTTGAAGAGCCTGTTGGGGGAGTCAAAGTGAATAACCAAGATGGCACTATATTCATTTACCAGCTTACACATTCTTGATATTGGGGAATTTGAACCAAATACTGTTTTACTTAATGGAGGAATAAGTGGGGTAATTTTGCTACGAGGATAACGAATTGGAACGCGAAAATTATAGTAATTGAGCATATTGGGATATAAATGACAATAGTAGAGGTCTTTTGTCGTCACACTAGCCTAGTCTGATTGCATGTTTTTATTGACGAGCTCGGTGGCGGCGTAGCGGTCAATGACGCGGCTTCGACACCAACGCTCGTGGGTTCGATTCCCACATAAGACAAACATTTGTGTGTATAAACATGTCTGTTTGTCTTAGTCTGGGTGTTTTCTATGTATCATAAGTATGTTTACAAAATCAAAATGTATTTACGTATGTTTATCAGTTGTCTAGTACCCATAAGACAAGCTTCGCTTACTTTGGCTAGATGGCGCTGTGTAATTTGTCTGACAATATTTATATTTATTTTATTTATCTTTATTCTAAGCTCAATCGACCAATATAATTTTCCCCAGTATTGTTAAATTGTAGTATTTTTATGGCATACTATAACCTTATATCTTTAATCTTTATGGCAGGTACATTATAGTTTTTCTCGCGTATCTTCAAACCTGAGCCTCTTTTTACACGAATATATATGAAATGGAAGTTCAGCTTATATTGGTCGTACTTAGTTATAAAAAAAATTTTTATTATAACATCTTCGGCTCCCATTATGGTATAGATATAAATACATACACCAATTTTAACGTTTTCTATGAGAGGGGAGCAAGCGAGCATGTGGGTCACCTGACGGTAAGCAGTCCTTCCATGGGCTTCCGTGGGGTCGCCCATACGTTGCTAGCCTTTTAAGGAAGAATTTACTCTGTTCTTGAAGGCTCCCATGTCGTATTTATTTGGGAATACTGCTGAGGGAAGTTGATTCTACAATTTCACAGTTCGTGGTAGAAAATGTCTGAAAAAGCGTACTGTGGTAGATCGTTTAACTTTATGAGTTTGCTGTGACATACATATGTATGGCAGAAGTGTTCTTGTACAGTTCAATTTTTTTATGTTCAAATATTAAGAAGAATGCTAACACTTGAAAGCGGTTGATGAGCGGAATACATTAAGTATTTTTATTTTCAACTAATATTAGATTTTTCCTCACCTAGTTGTTTTGAAATGTTTTAATAAGATTTATTTTACTTTTCATATAGTCCTCTGTTCTACCGATCAATATTTCCCTTGCGGTGGTGATTGCTTTCCATCAGGTGACCCCACATGCTCGCTTGCCCCCCTCTCATGTAAAAAAAAGTCCACATCTGTATTATTTTGCTTGACTGACGCCGGCTGATTAATCAATTATCTATGCAATCATTAGTCGGCCAGTCAGCCTATCTCTATCACCAACCATATGATTCCGTGCCTGTATTCGTACACCGTTGCGCCGGAACACACAATAATAAAATAAACACAATAAGAATGTTGTAAAAGGTTGTAACATGTTATGCTGGCCGTCGTAACTTCCGCCCGTTAACGCGAGGGGACCGAATCGATCAAACGAGCGATTTATTTGAATAAAAGTAAGAAAACAGAATTATTTGGATGAGAGGTTTTCTTACGCGGATTCTTGGGCTATGGGAGTAACTCCCTGCTGTAGTTTTCATCCATCCAACTTGAAGAAATGAATAAAGGAGATTATTTTAACACCCTACTAAATATTATATTATCTATAATAAGATTATCAGTTTTAATACAAACAAACATACATAATTTTAACAAAAAAGAAATCGACACCAAACATTACTCTACATTTATTTATGTAAATACAGGCTGATGATGATGATGATGATGAAAAAAATATGGGACACTGCCACCCGACGTAGTATAAAAAAAAAAGATGCGACCGGCCACTTCAGCCAGCTGACTACATGAGCTGCCCCCTTACCACCATCTCTTGTTGCGATTCAATAACTGAATAGATTGCTTATTCATACCAATGAATAAGCGACTCTATTTCAAATGGAATAGAGTCGCTTATTCATTGGTATGTATAAGCAATCTATTCAATTGTTGAATCGCAATAAGAGATGGTTGTAAGGGGGCTGTATTGACAAGTTTATTTCTCCGTCGAACTTCTTCGTGTCGGATTCGGTCACTTAGAGAAATGCCGAGCATAGCTCTCTCCATCGATCGCTGTGCGACGTTCAATTTATGGACTGGCCTAACAGTCAGACTGACAGGCGCAACGACGCCACTTAGTTCCTCTATAGGCGAACATCACGGCAGTAAAAATCGGCTACAAAGCGCTTACTCAATACCTACCAAAGAAAGGAAAGTAACTTGAACGCATAAGAAGGTATTTTATTTGCAAATTTTGAATAGTTTTTTTTATTTATGCTAACAACTTGCTGCGACAATAAATGGCACGTGACTGTGTGAATGCCAGGCAATTACCTCCCTTTCTTCTTGCCACTATAGAGGCAAGTGAAACGTATCTTAGCACCCACACAAAAGTTTGTATTGTGTGGAAATTAAACCCGCGACCCTCGGTACTATTGCTTCTCACTCTACCTTCAGGCCCATCTTACTAAATCCTCTACAATGGCAAGGAAAAACTTTATAAAAAATATACTAAACGGATAAATCCAAGCCGGAAGTAATTTGCATCAAGGAAATAAGGGTGGAAGAATGTCAACGCAGCCCTTAACTTGTTAGAGGATTAGAGGAATGTATTAGGGTTGATTAAATAGTGGCTTCAGGATTTATGTTGTGTAATCCTGAACTAGTGTTTACAGTTTAGTTATACCAAAGAAAACGAATAGGTTTTTTTTTTATTATTTTAATGTTCAGAAACTATTATGCTTATAAGGCGTGTAAGAGGCGTACAAGAACGGAGGTTCATCAGGGGGATAGATAGAATATGTTTTGGGGTGTAAGTGGTTCATCAACATCTTTGAACCAAAGCCAACTTCACCTGCACGCGGTGCACCCTACAGACTGACAAACGAAACTCTGGCGAAAAGAGAGGTAGGGAGCGTAATTGTAAGCTACCCAACTGGGGAATGTACCTCCACCTCACAGAATACCGCAGCCAAATAACAATTCCCTTGAGGGTTGTTGTGTTCCTGCGAGTGAGTGAGGTCACCAAAAAGGAAGGAGATGCTGCGTTGGCAGCGAGCGTTAATATGGCTTCCGTAACCGCTTCACATCAGGCGGACCATATGCTTGTCTGCCACCCAAGTAGTATAAAAAAAAAGTTTTGTTTGCATAATACAAATTTAAAGAACAGTGAATCAATAAATTATTACAGACAGTTGACTTGTACATGCAAGCATGAGTGGATAAACTAATAAATGAGTTATTAACACTACACCACGAAAGCTTTCACTACGAGAAATAACTCCCTTTAGTCCCTTCTGTCTGTCTGCCTGGTACGTCAGCACAGCACTATGGTGATTTATCCAGTGGTATGGTTTAATATTTAAAGACCCACCATACCACCAGAGGTACGGCCAGGAGTACGGTGGGTCTGAAGTAAAACAAGGCGACCTTATTGCTGAGAGCATTCTTTTCAAGGCAACCTTAGTGTAACCTTAGGGTAACCGTAGGGTAATCGTAGGGTAACGTAGGGTAACCGTAGGGTAACGTAGGGTAACCGTAGGGTAACCCTAGGAAGTAGGTATGGATAATCTATATTCAATTGATTCTAAACATAAGATGAGTATTCAAATATATTACATACATATGAGCCATACAAAATTTTACACTAAAAAATTGAGGGCACGATCTGTTATTTTATTTCTATTGTAGTATGTTTATTGGCCTTGTGGTTGCCGGCAAACTAGAATAGAATCATTCCGTTTCTTCCCGCGGATGTCGTACAAGGCGACTAAGGGATATACAATATCAAATATCGATCAAGCCTCCCCAACCCGTTTGGCCAGCGTGGGGAGTATAGGCCAAATCCTCCTTCCGTCTAGGACGGACGAGAGAGGGTCGTGCTCCTGTAGTGGAGACTAAAATGGACCTGATGATGGTGATGTTTATTATATTTCTACTATATTCTATTATAGTTAAGTGAGCAATTTTGTAGTGTTCAAATAAAGTTTATATCTATCTTTCATAACAAAGTCCAGGGCTTTATTGCTATATTTGGCTTTTCTAGCTATATGGTCAATGTGCTTCTCAAAGTTAATTTATTAATGTCTATAACTTTTTTATTTCTATATACATATATAATAATATTCATTGTAAGATTAGTTTATTTTTAGTTACTTTAGTTTGTACTTTGTTCTAAATATAGAAATATAATATGAAATTAAATAATAACAAAAAAAAAATATTCATTTAAAATCATGTACCTACTACTCCTTAATCACAATATCGCGAGACCTCATTATACCCAATTTAAAATACCCAATCGGTCGTTGACAACTAAAGTATAGATTAATTTTTCATTTCCCATTCGTACGTGACTAATTTAGTCATTATAAATTACTAAATATTTAATGAATAGATACTCCCACATCGCTTGACTCACGTGTTTAACCTACATAGTCATCGAGTCACACAAATCCATCAATTGACTATTTGAGTCACTGTTAAGCTAAAAATGATAATGTCAAAAGAGTATAACGACCTTAGTGGTGTCAATACAAGGATCTACAAATGATTTTTAATCAACGTACAAAACCCTCAAAGAATCTAGAAATCTTTTTAATGACTATACAATTTTGACTCGTCATTTTTCATATGTGAACTTTCTTCGTCATTTCCCTTTGACTCGTCAAATTTTCATTAAACTTTTGTTGCTTCTATAGATACTTTTATAGTCGAATTTGTACATTATACATTTATATACAATATTCCATTCTATATTCAAATTGGAATGAACTAGAACACTTCACATTTGTGAGTCAAAATCAGTGCAACCCACATTCTTCATGATACAAATAAATTCGTTGTCATGTTGGCAGCCCTTAGTACTATAATAATAAGAGTGAATCAAAAGGACTTATTTCTTCAGCCCGTGAAGACCAGTTACTAGGTACTAGTTCAAAGACCCTATTTATACGAACAAAAGACGTACTGTATTTCTTTCATGATACAATACAATACACTTTATTGCAGCAATACAAAATTTTACAAAAAAGAGTACATGTACAGAATTGGACTACAAAGGGAATTTATTGTGGATTTAAGATGAAAAAAAAGCAAAAAAGGTAGGTAGCGTAGTGTAACTAAAGTAAATTAACTATTTACAAAAAAATCAGTTAACAAGACGTTTGCCGCGAACTAACATCTCGCGATTTTCATTTGTAGGTCAATTTCGTTACACAACCTTAAAAACTGCTAAACCAATTATAGTACTGATCATGTCAATTGTATGTATATAAACTAGTTATCCACGTAGTTTCCTCGAAATCTGATGAACTGTCTGCGAGTTTTGGGATGTAAATGGTTCATCAACATCTTTAAACCAAAACCTAACCCGCTAAAAAGGTGCACGCTGCACTTCAGACCCACCGTAGCCCTGGCCGTACCTCTAGTGGTACGGTGGGTCTTTAAGTATTAAACCATACCACTAGCTAATAGTGTTGTAAGTATCACTATTTTAAGCCATTTCAAATAATAAAAGTTTGATATAATAGAATTTTAGTCCCTTCTGTCTGTTTGCATGGTACGTCAGCACAGCACTACGGTTAATATTTAAAGACTCACCATACCACCAGAGGTACGGCCAGGGCTACGGTGGGTCTGAAGTGCTCTGCTGACTATCAAACAAGACCCTGGCGAAAAGCGAGGTAGAGCATAGCATATTTATTAAGCTGCCCGATTAGGGGAAGTACCTTCACCTCACAGAATACCGCAGCCAAATAGCAATCCCCTTAAGGGTTGTTGTATTCCTGCGAGTGAGGTCACGAGAAAGAAAGAAAGGAAGGAAGGAGTATAGGCTGGTAACGTAACGACGACCCCCTGGTGTTGCTGATCTCCATGTCCCCTCCCCCCATTATATATAAACAAAACGTTTCATCTAAATCTGATAAACTGTATGTGAGTAATAATTGTAATGTTAACACGAATATTTCAAAACTTATTGCCCATAAAACGTAATACTTGTATTTGTATTTCTCCCATACCTACAATATTTCATCAAACCCGAGGCTCTAGTTCAGCCACAGTATAAGTAAATAGTACTACAGTATGGCCACTCCCTGCCCCTCTCTGGTATCGACTTCACCTCCCCTGTGAGACGAATTTGGAACATTTTGTATGGCGCCGCACGCACACACGTTCATTTTCGCTCTGTACAGACGTCATTGTTTATGTAATAGTGAGCGACGCGACATTTGTATGGAGTGACCGGGGTGTGGTTCAGCAGATAAGACTACACAAACACGCATATAAATATACAAATAATGTTTTTCATTCCAACTAGATTTATTAACCCCGCTCGATCAATTAATTATTTATCCACTTGTAGCATTGAGGTGCATGGCATGAATGTAAACGAATGAGTCAGATAATGAGGGCAGTCAGTTCAGTCACGCAAGGAAGCACAGTGTCAATCAGAGTCTAATTACAGTATATACGTATTTTATTTAATCTGTTACAATCAATGTAATAAATTTGTCATTATTTACAATGGCTGGCAAATGTAATTAGTTGTCAATTATTAATAATTAAGCTTACTTGTACCTCACCACATCATTTGGCACAACATCATTCACCATAGATGATGTCACTACTAACCTAACCTAACCTAACCTAACGTAGAGGTTCACGGAGCTCCAATTTCCGATGACAGGACACAAGAAAACCCTAACCTAAAATTTATATATAATAGGTTATTTTCCAATGTTAAAAAATCGTTTTAATTATTTAAAAATATCGTAAAATACACAAAACTATAAAGATCTGCAGACTTTCATTCTAATATCTTCAGTCAGACTTTTTTTAGCGTCGATCAAAGTTTGGCGGGAAAATCCATTTTAAAAGTATGAAATTATTAAAAAATAATATTTCCATTGGAGAAGCAATAAAAAATGCTATAACTTTTATTATAATACTAATCACATAAACGTAATATTTAACATAGCTGTCGTACAAATTTCTGATTTGATGCATACAAAATACAAACCTGTGACGTCATAATTCGGTAGTCTTTTGTATGGAGCGTTTTGGGGCAGTCTAAAAATTGTGATTTTCAAATTACCATATCTCGAGAGATTTTTGTGCTATCGAAGTAATTCTTTCACCTATGTTTATATTATGGAGACGTCCCTACATATCAAACAGAAAAAAATGTTAGTCAAGTAGCCTATTATTCAATTACAAATTTATTACATTGACCATTACATATCCACTAATATTTCCGTAAAAGACTACATTTCTATTCCTAGGACAAATTACACACCGCTATCTAGTTCCAAACTAAGCACAGCCTGTACTATGGGTACTAGAGTACTAGATAACTGATATAATACATAAATACATTTTTTTTGTAAATACGTACATATAAAACATAGAAATCATCCATACATGACAATCGAAAGCAATTTTAGGTTTAGTATTTTTTGTTTCTCATACATCTTAATAAAATTTAAAAAAATAGCTTTATAATATTAGTATATACGAGTATATATACTAATATTATAAAGCTGAAGAGTTTGTTTGTTTGAACGTGCTAATCTCAGGAACTACTGGTTCGAATTGAAAAATGCTTTTAGTGTTACAATTGTGTTGTTTTAACATTTATTGCGCTATCGTACACAAACTTGTCATGTACGATAGCGCAATAAATGAATATTGTATTTTACCACATAAATGATAGTACTTTTATACTGATAAAGAATGCAATTCGTGCAAAATTGTTCCCTAACCATTCCAAAATATTCAAAAATGCACAACGTTAATGTTCAAGTTTTCACTTCTGCTGGCACTCCCGTAGTGCAACCCGTTTTTTTTAAAGACACCTATCTCCCTCTGACTACAAATTCTTTTTTCAATTCTTTATTTCCGTTGCACAATGTTACGAAGTTCACGTCACAGACCTTGGTGCTTACATCATTAGGAGACGAAGAAGTTTTATTACTTGTGGAGATATAGAATTTATAGCCATCTTTTATTATTATGCCATTATAATGTATGTTATCTACTGAATAATAACATTTTTGTTGTTTTCTGTTACAAATGTTTTGACATTCGTTTTATTTATCAAAACCTGCAGCTTATTCCGTTTGTCCACCCTAAGACAGCCACACTAAGGTGGATACTCGGAAATGCGTGTCCATCCAGACTTTGATGAGACCGGAGTTCGAATGGCTAACAATGGCTACTTTAACCCTGTCGTTGTGGGTTCGATCTCCGCACAAGGCAAACATTTGTGTGCATGAACATGTCTGTTTGTCTTGGATTGTTTTCTATGTATTACTAGCGGCTCGATACGTGCTTCGCTACGTATAACGTGAAATACTAAAAAAAAATTAATTGGAACATCAAATTTATTTATTCAAACAATAAAATATTTTATTTACTGCTAGCTATTTTAAAACTTAATCCAAAACATTTGGATAAACATTTTTTTTTTTTTCATTTTGAGCATTAATAAACAAACGGCTCGGGGTACCGACTCTGGAACAGGCAACATAAAGTCGAAGCACGTCCAAAATGAAATGACCGCAGGAATGATATAACAACATGCTTGTACTGTCAACACTGAAAAAAGTTTCAATTTGACAGCAAAATCCCCATTAATAAAATGATCCGCCATTTATTAAATTCATTTGTTACAAAAAATGTGATAAAGAATATTACACAATACGTTTTGTTTGTTTGTTATAATTTATTGTACATCAAAAATAAATAAATACATAAATATTTTTGAATAATTTACACAGCGCCATCTAGTCCCAAATTAAGCGCAAAGCTTGTGTTATGGGTACTAGACAACTGATAAATGTACTTAAATACATTTTTTTTATAAATAGGTACATACTTATAATACATAGAAAACACCCAGACCAAGACAAACAGACATGTTCAGGCACACAAATGTTTGTCTTGTGCGGGAATCGAACCCGCGACCTTGGAGTCAAAGTGGCCATTGCTGACCATTCGACCACCGAGCTCGTCGAAATAAAACAACAAATAAAATGCAAAACAAAGCAGTGCAAAGGCGGACTTATCTTTTAGAGGGACCTCTTCCAGTCAACCTTAGAAGTAATCGCTGATTGATGGTGAAATAATAGAAAGGATAACAATTATTACATAGTTTAATTACGAATAATTTACGAAAGGGTCATAATGTAAATTTTACAAATAGGACATTTGTTTCTTAATGACATAAGACAATTTAATTGTATTTAGTAGGGAAATTATAATTAAACGACATTTGTTAATATTTCCAAGCCTCCATATAAGCCGTGTGGCCGTGTGGTTTCCGGCAGACTAGAATAGAATCACTCCGTTTCTTCCCGTGGGTGTCGTACAAGGCGACTAAGGGAAATACATTATCAAATATCGATCAGGCCTCCCTAACCGTTTGGCCAGCGTGGGGAGTGTAGACCAAATCCTCCTTCCGTCTAGGACGGACGAGAGAGGGTCGTGCTCCTGTAGTGGATACTATTTTTTTTTTTTTTTTTTTTTTTTTTTATACCACTAGTGTGGCAAATAAGCATACGGCCCGCCTGATGGAAAGCAGTTACCGTAGCCTATGAACGCCTGTAACACCAGAGGCATCACACGCGCGTTGCCGACCCTGTAAAAACCTCTTCACGCCCTTTTTGAAGAACCCCATGCTGTAGTCCCCTGAGAAAACCTCGACAGGCAGTTCATTCCACAGCTTGACAGTACGCGGGAGAAAACTTCTCTGGAACCGCACGGTACGTGACCACTTAGGCTCCAATGTGTGAGGATGAATTCCCTGTCGATGGCGAGCGGTGCGACTGTAGAAGGAGGCCGTTGGCATCATATCAAACAACTCCTCTGAACACACCCCATTGTACAGACGGTAGAATACACAAAGGGACGCAAAATCTCTTCTCAGACTTAAAGGTTCTAAACCGTCTGTTAGTTTGGGATCGTCGACAATCCTCACAGCGCGCCTTTGAATCGAGTCACAAGGTGCAAGCTGGTATCTAGGCGCTCCCGCCCATAGATGGCAACAGTACTCCATATGCGGCCGTACTTGAGCTTTGTAAAGCATAAGTCTCTGCCGCGGAGTGAAGTACTGCTTCGCCCTGTTGAGCACACCTAGTTTCTTCGACGCCAGCTTGACCTTCCCCTCCAGGTGACAACGAAACTGGACGTCGCTGGAGATTTCAACTCCAAGAATCCCAATGTTTTTGGCGATGGTAAGGGGTGTGTTTAGGAATTGAGGAGCCACAGCAAAAGGGGTTTTCTTAGCGGTGAACGCGCAGACTTGTGTCTTAGTGGGATTGAAATGAACCAGGTTCTTTCGCCCCCAATCGGACACACTATCCAGTGTGCTCTCGATCTTCGACACAAGCTGTTCGCGGCTCTCCTCCACCAGAGAGCGGGGAATATTAGCGCGGCCCGTATAATAAGCATCCCCGGTGCTGTCGTCAGCATAGCAATGAATGCTGTCAATGGACAACATATCATTGATATGCAGCAAAAACAGCGTCGGGGACAACACCGAGCCTTGCGGGACGCCAGCATTAATGTCCATGCTGTCGGAGCAACTGCCATCCACAACGGCTCTAATGCTTCTGCAGGACAAGAAACTAGCGACCCATTCGCATAAACCCTCTGGTAGACCGTATGCAGGCAACTTCGAAAGAAGACCACGGTGCCAGACCCGATCGAACGCCTTCGCCATATCAAGACTGACAGCTAATGCCTCACCTTGACTCTCCACGGCTGAAGCCCAGCGATGTGTAAGATACACTAGAAGATCACCAGTCGAGCGACCATGGCGAAAGCCGTATTGATGGTCGCTGATTAAGTCGTGCTCTTCTAGGTATTTCAGGAGCCGGATGTTAATGACGCGCTCCCTTACCTTGGAGAGAAGGGAGGTAACAGCGATAGGCCTGTAATTCGATGGGTCTGATCTGTCACCCTTTTTGGGCACAGGGTGCACGTTCGCAGTCTTCCACGACGACGGTACCTGCCCGGTGGAATAAGAGAGCGCAAAAAGGCGCGTAAGAACAGGACACAACTCAGGAGCACACAGCTTTAACACCACTGCCGGAATGCCATCTGGCCCACTCGACTTATGAACGTCGAGGGATAGCAATGCCCGCCGAACATCTCGTTGAGTAAATGAGATTTCCGGCATGGAATTACCACACCGCGGGATGGAAGGCGGTGCGGCGTCCCCGTCGTTCAAAGTCGAGTTTGAGGCAAAGAGATTCCCCAATAGATCGGCTTTCTCTTTAGCACTGTGGGCCAGACTACCATCTGGTTTTCGGAGTGGTGGAAAGGACGACTGACAAAAGTTGCCCTCGGCAGCCTTGGCAAGCGACCAAAAAGCACGGCTCCCAGATGGGTGCTTAGCTAGGCGCTCACCAATCCTGCCGATGAACTCAAACTTTGCCCTGGCAATTACTCTCTTACTGAACCTCGAGGCAGCATTGAACTCCCGTTTCAAGTCGGAAACACCAGGATCTCCATTAATACGAGCCGTGGTCCAAGCCTCATATGCAGTTTGCTTGCGAAGTTTAGCTTCTCTGCAAGACCGATTAAACCACGGCCGCTTCTTAGCACCTGAAGTAGCCACCCGCCGGTTTGGAATAAATAATTCCATCCCGGCCAAAATCGTCTCAGCTACAGCAGATGCACAGGTGTCTATATTTTCCGACCCGAAACAGAGCCGCCTCCACGGGTACGATGCGTAAAATTCACGCAGTCCATCCCAGTCTGCTGACTTATAGTGCCACATACGACGCCATCCGGTATACCGGGGTGGGTCAGGGCTTGCGCATGGCACTTGGGTCCGGATGAGGCAGTGGTCCGACGAGCCAAGAGGCGCATCCACCGAGACTGTATACCCATCCGGATGTGTGGTCAGCAGAAGGTCCAGTAGAGAGCTAGTATGGTCCTCTATATCTGGTATTCTCGTTGGAGAATGCACCAGCTGTGAGAGACCATAGGCCAGAGCAAAATCATGAACAGACCTCCCCGCGAAGTCAGTGGACCGAGAGCTGAGCCACTCGGCATGGTGGGCATTGAAGTCTCCCAAAATCACTAACTCCGCGGAGGGGTACCTCTCAATGACTTTGTCAGTCGCCAATTGCAGGTGCTCGATCAACCGAGTTGTGTCTGCATCACCGCTATGAGACCTGTAAAGGCACGCGTAGATACGGGTGCGGCCGCCCTGATCCACGCGTACCCACAACACTGACAGGTCCCTGTCTTCAAGGCCGTGAAGACGTCGACAGCAAATATCATCCCGGACGTACATACATACCCCGGCTCGACGTACAAAAGAATGTTCAAGTTTGTACCCGGGGTATAATAAGTAAGAAGTATCGGCCGGGCAAGATATTTGCGTCTCCGTTAAAAAAAGGAGGGTCGGCTTTGCAGTTTCGAGGTGCTGGTGAACTGCATTTATGTTTGTGTGAAGTCCTCTGACATTACAAAAGTCCACGTCGAATGTGGATGAGGACGCCGCTGAAGAAACCTTCTTTTTTTTGTTCCTGGCCATTAAAAGGGGGTAAGAGGATTATGAGAGAAGTTGTTTCACTGACGGCGCGAGGGACAAGAAAAGCGCGGTGTCTACCCCCGCAGCACAGTGCAGGTAGTGCGGTTTGCTAGCGCGGCGGGCGGAAGGGCCCCCGGTCCCCCCCTGCTGCAGCAGCCGGGTCCACTCCGGTCTCCTCCTCCGGCACGACTACTACAACAGGGACTTTACACAGGCTGGCGGTTCAGCCTCCCGGGGCGGAGATTAGGTGATCCCCGGGTTCGGGAACCCTACTAACCTGCGGGCGGCCAGCGGACAGCCGTTTCACCGGGTCTCCCTGACCGCCGCGCCAACACGCCGCGCCTACACCGCTAGCGGCGGTTCGACAGCCGCTGGTCCCTCTGCCGTCAGCATAACAACTCCTCTAAAATAGCCCTGGTGACCTAGCTAACTCGCAGGAACACGGCATAGCCATTATGGCTGCGGTTTTTTGCCAGGTGGAGGTACTTCCCCAGTCGGATGCTGGCCAAGCCTGGAGCGAAAGACCACACTATGCCCCTCCCCCATCTGACAAGTAAAAGAGAAGCACAGTGTGATCTTTCACTGCGTCCTACCTCTCTTCAATAAAACTAAAATGGACCTGATGATGATGATGATATAAGCAGGTTGAATACACTCACTAAGTGTCTAAAAAGTTTATGAACATATGTATGTACTGTATTTACTCAACTAAAGAATTACAATTAGAATTCCTCGTAACATCATTTATATTTTGATATGTAAGTATCTATATATATAAAACAAGGTTGTTTTTTTTTTTAATTTTTTGATTAAACAATAAGGAAATATTTTTTTTTATGAAATCTTCAGTTTTTATGGATACGGGTCTTCCCTCAACCGAAGGGGTTTAGAGTATACTCTACCACGCTGCCCAACTGCGGGTTAGCGGAGGCCATTGTTTTCGAGCCGCCTTAAGGTCACTAACTTGGCTTAAGGACTGTCATCTAATGATAACAACCGGGACCGACGGCTTAACGTGTCTTACGAAGCACGGAGGAGCTCGAGGTAATATAAACCCATCCGTGTACAGGCTACGGTCGACGTTGCTTAACTTGCGTGTTCAATTAGACTGACACGCGCAATGACGCCATCTCTATTATTTTCTATTATTCATTGTATTAATTCCATAAAATCATAAATTTAGTTCAGCTAATATGTACCTACCACGACATTCATTGATTGTTAGGCGGTACGAATTTCGCCGGGACAGCTAGTATATTAATAAATCTCAAAATAAGCAATAAATTTGCAGTCAACATAACGCTTTATTTTACTTTGAAGAGGATTTGAAAATTAAGTTACAGTTGGAGAGAAATAATATAATACGTAAGCATGACCACAAATATACCAAACTATATTCTAAGATTTTACCTAAAAGCAATCCCAAAGAAGGGGTGTCGAGTTTTATTCCACCACAGTGAGCTCCACCGAATTTATGGAAGATTCTGTACTAGCAAACTTAGTTTCTAGAATGTTCGTGCCACTTCTAACTCGAGGACAGCCGTGACTAACAAGTTACTGAGCTCCGATACTTGATTGGCATTATTATATTAAATTGAGGCTTCCAAGCTTACTCAAAACCTTGAAATATGCTCGTAAAAGCCGTTTGGTAATTTATTGTTATATAATTTTTATTGCACCCCTAGTCAAGATAGATATCTTGACATATATAAAAATATATTATTATTTATATAGTTGATTCGGCCAACATGCCATAATATTATAAACATTTTATAATATGTACTTTAATAAGTTATATATAAATGATAATAATTTAAAAAGTTTGGTGTTATCAAAAATAGCTGAATTTCATCTGCAACGATAATAAGGTAGATGGCGCCACACTGTGACTCACGCAGTAAAATATAAAATGCGAAAAATTCGTCACGAACAAAACCTTCCTGGTAGCTCAGTTGGTAGAGCACTCGACCGGTCATCGAGAGGTAGTTGGTTCAAATCCCAACTAGGCGGAGGAGGTGAATTTTTCCATTAAAAAAAAATATAATATATAAAAATGGTTCTTCCTAAATGGCAATTACATACCATACTGTACTCCATCGGGTGTTAGTCAGGGCAGTACGTTGGGGCCTAGCTTATTCCTGATTATGGTGAATGATCTGCCAGGTGTCATTACTACCGCGGAGTGCTTAATGTTTGCTGATGACGTCAAAATATTCCTAGGTGTTAGCAGACTCGAAGATAACTTGGCACTTCAGCGTGACGTCGATGCTGTAGGAAAATGGAGCCGACTGAATAACATGCCCTTAAATATCTCCAAGTGTAAAATATTGACATTCACTCGTTCAAAGTCTCCGGCTGAGTATGTTTATACTCTTCTTGGCGCTCCACTCGAAAGAGTTAATGAACAGCGAGACCTAGGAATTACAATGACTCCTATGCTAGATTTCCATAAACACATTAAGGATATATGTAGCAACGCGAGTAAGACCTTAGGTTTTCTAATGAGAATCACACCTCAGTTCAGGTCGGTTGGAACTGCATTTTTACTGTACAATGCATATGTACGTAGTAGGTTAGAATTTGGAGCTATTGTGTGGGATCCCTTTGAAAAGAAATATGTTCAACTAATTGAAAAAATTCAAAAAAAAATTGCTAGAAACATATATAAAAAACTGTACGGATACTATCCATTCATGTATCCCTCACTATTTGTATCGGGTATGATTGGTATGGAAACTCTTGAATTTAGACGTACTGTGCAGTTGATAGTACATTACTGTTCACTTCTGAAAAACAAAGTCGACAACCCGCATGCTTTAGAACGTATTTCTTTAGTAGTGCCTAATAGAATTTGTGGTGAAGTTCCGTTGCGTCGCCGTCCGCGTCTATTCAAGGGCCCAGCGCCAGTACGGACGCAGCAAGGCAGTCGGGCGCCTACAGAACGGGCAATAACTTTATTAAATAACATGCATACATGTTATTTGGATGCCGACGTATTTGTTGACAATGTCTCATTGTTTCTAAAATTACTTCGATTAAATAAGTAAAGGAAAGAACAATCTAAATTTGTACGAAAGTTTGACACTGACATATATATTGCATGCATTTTTAATACATTTCGTGAGTATACTTTATAAGAATATAAAATATAATGAAATTTAATATAAACATAATATAATGGATAAATATATTTTAATTTGTATTGGTATTAATTAATTTTATTATATATTGTTATTATTTCGTTTATCTTTGTTTTATAATATGATTATTATTTTAAATTACTTTCAAATTATAAAATTTTGTAATCTACCACATAAATGTTTTGGTTGCATATACTGTAAATTTATGTGTGTGAATAAATAAATAAATAAATAAATAAATAAATAAATTAAAGTATATAATCATTTTCCCAAGTCCTTATCCAATATCTCTGGATAGATAGATGTAATTAAATTATTTTTTCATTCGCATTCGTTAGGCGAATAATAATTAATAGGTAGATATTTTTTTATTGATAATAATTACGACCCGATAATAACTACGAACGATTACAGACCCTGGGGTCCGAACCTTTTATTAACAACCTTCTACTTTTCTGTCACAATTTTCTTAATTATTGCACGTCGCTATTATGTTAATAATCATACTTAGGTAGGTACTTATAAATGTAAAATAATTTCAAAAAACAACAACGAACTTGGTTGTCGAATGGTTAGGAATGGCCACTTTGACTCCGAGATTGCGGGTTCGATCCTCGCGCAAGACCAATATTTGTGTGCATAAACATGTCTGTTTGTCTTGGTCTGGGTGTTTTTTTATGTATTATATGTATGTATTTACAAAAAAGTATATATCTGTTACCTAGTACCCATAGTACAAGCTTTGCTTAGTTTGCGACTGGATGGGCGTGTGTAATTTGTCCGGGAATATGTATTTATTTATTACTGAAATTACTTCATTACCTTTTTGATTTCTGCTATTCTAATTCTATGCATGTCTATGATAAAATTGGATACAGCTATCATTGAGGAGCTCGATGGCTTCGTTGCACGTATCAGACTAATCGATGTAAGTTAAGCGTCATCGACCGCAGTCTATCCATGGATGGGTTTATTTATCTTGAGCTCCTACGTGCTTACGAACGAGCGAGGAGGGCACGTTAAGCCGTCGGCCCCAGCTGTTGTCATTAGATGACAGTCGTTAAGCCAAGTCAGTGGCCTTTAGGTGGCTTGAAAACACTGGCCTCCGCCAACTCGCAGTTGAGCAGCGTGGTGAAATATGCTCTAAACCACTTGGATTGAGGGAAGACCCGTATTCTAGCTGTGGGTTGTCTACAACAAATCACTGAGATATAAACTGACATGAAGGTTCAAGTTATCAGGCTGAAAAATTACTCATACAGCACTAATGCAGAGTTAAGGCAGGAAATTTTCAGAGTCGTGAATTCCTAATAGAAACAAAACTTATACGAACTTTAAAATTTACATAGATATTATATAAAATAGACATCTAAAATTCATAAAAGTAATTTCCTCTTCAGAGTTTCAATTTCAATGCCAATGATATCAGCATTGACGGACTTCGACGAAATCATACGTGACAACTGTAACTGTGAAGTCTGACAGACTTTATAACTGTCTGCGGGCATAGGAGGTCATCCTGGCATCCGGGGGAGAAGGGAGGGAGCCACCCGTCGCACGCAAATGATACGCGAGCGACGCGCGCCGCATCGATCCGCCATGTGCCCGGCACCGGCCCGCAACCCCGCCACCACCCGCGCCCCTCCAACCCCTAGTGGCAACCCCCAGACAAACACCCGCACGCATAGACGCAAAGACGCACACCGCGGCATCTAATGTGTTCTGCCAAATGAGCCGTTTCGAATATTAAGTCGTCTATGTTCAGAAAACTGATAGTCATTGAAATGAGAAATTATTGGGTACGGACCACTCATTAATCCAATACAGTACGAATCATTTGTAATTGTCACATTTGACTGACATTTTATAACTCTTTATACACCGATTAAGTATCGATTTATCACAAAATCCATACTGATCTATTAAATTATTTTCATTAACTCCATAAGAACACTGTTATAAAAGTTCAATATAAAAATCTAATGTCAATAAGTTTCAAAATTCATTTTAAATTAACATATCGATTTGATAAAATACATTCGCTAAGTCCAAAATGCGTTAAAGTTTACAAACATAAAACAACAATTAAACTCGATGCAAATATGATTAATAACAACAGGCTGAACAGATGCCCATTAGCGGCAGCGTGCGTTTCAACCCCTCACGGGGGAGGTTAATTGAGCCCCGAGCCACGTGGCACCAATTATTTACCTTGAGGTGAACCACGTGGGCCGCGACCCTTATAACAATCCAGCGCCTTCAAAACTCCCGCTTAATATTAAAAGTTATAAAAATAAAAACTATAATGACACTCTCGTACATTCTATAAGGCTGCACAGCAGATACAAATATATACCAAAATGGTGTATAAAACTATTGGCGAAGCGTTGCGGAGGAGCTAACTAAAAATGAAGAAGTAAGATGGTGAATTTACAGACATTCCGGTTTAATGTTTCTACTTCTGACTGCTCCACCGAAATACAACTCTACAGCTTAAGCATAAAGTCCAAATTGTCTCGCAAGAAACTGCTACCACATAAATATGTATACGTAGTTACTGTGGTTTTAGGTAACTCAACGTTATGCGTTCCGTACTTACTGCTAGGACTCGACAATCTTGTCTATTTACTAAGCCATCTATGGTTAGAACGTCTAAATTGACAAATACAGTGATGATTGCGAATGCTTTGAGATATCGCATGCGGTCAATACAGATGTCATAAAATTTTACGAGACAACACAATTTAATGACGGCACTAAACATGCGTATAATTGTCTACTAGCTAAACTAAGATAACAAACACTACGGAAGCATTGCCTGGTTGTAAATATACGCAAAAATGTAGCATTTGAGCGTTCCAGTGACGACACCCCAATATCTAGGGCACGTGATCTGCAGACACACGCGACCGCAAGATCTTAACTCACATTAGGCACAAACGGGATACAGTCCAAAAGAGTCTTATCCTAAGCTTGAGTGAAACTGAAATCACAGTCAGCAGTAACTGGCGGGTAATATTTTACTGTACTTTCGCGAATTCGGTTTCCGCGGAGTCCTCATTTGGTTAGTTCTAACGCTGCATTACACGTGCGTCACACGCGGAGGCCACGACTCGACTGAGGCGCCGGGCGACCTCCCCCCTCACAGTCCGCCCGCCCCCTAGCTGCATCCTTCAAACGTACCCTGATAATCGGGAGAAAATACTATATACAGTTGCAATTGACTTGGTGCGCCGCGTACACTTTTTGAACATGACTCAGTGGGTAATTGTATTTGCCGTCATTACCCCGTTTCTTGAACTCTCCGCAGGCCATTTCGTTCCAATGCATGTGGAAAATTTCCGCTAAAATACTTTTTTTTATCGAAGGCGTGACAGAGATGTCTCGTAATTTAGAGAAGTAACTATGAATATAGATGTTTCATTACGTATTGTGATCACGTTTTCTTGTTAAAATATGATCGTTTGAGACGAGACGAAAAATAATTGTATTTTGTTTGTCCCATGTCAGTCGTCAGACTAACTTGTTAAAGAGCCCATAATTTAAATAAAACATCCTCTGGAATTCGTGTCGTTCAGTAAAAAGAATATTTTTGTGATAAATTTTGATTTTATTCACAATTTAGCTGAAAATTGCGACATAGCATAAAAGGACGCGTGTTCTGAATTGTAATAAACTATGTAAGCTGGATAAATCAACTTTTATGTTAATTTCCATTTTTTAGGTACAACTTTAAGGTTCAGAAAATGGTACAATGGTCTGTAACTGAGTGAATTATGAAATATCAAATGTGTGAGTAACGGAAGCTATACAACCGGTAAATCTCCAGATCCAAATTGTCATATTCCATGGAGATAGTTGCGGTACTGGTTTAAAGATTATGGACTATTATTTTCATTGCTCATTTTGCATAACAAATGACTAATAATTACATACTACTAAAAAATTTTCTGTGACGAATTGAAGCTCATGTCTGAAATAGTTAGTATACATTTTGATAATTTAGTTGAACTTGAATAAATATTTGCATGTTTTATTTATTATTATTGACAACTCGTAATAAAAAAGACTTCCATTATCACTAAATAGTTTCTACCGGTACACCTCACTAGGTGTACCGGTAAAAACTATATCATAATAGGGATAGTGATCCATATTATGATATGTATAACTCTCTATAGTACTTGACTTCTACAATTTAGCTGGTTACACTGGTACTAGATTTTCAATGTTGACAAAAATGAACTCTGTTTTTTAGGGTTCCGAACCTCAAAAGGAAAAACGGAACCCTTATAAGATCACTTTGTTGTCCGTCTGTCTGTCTGTCTGTCTGTCTGTCTGTCTGTCTGTCTGTCTGTCTGTCTGTCTGTCTGTCTGTCTGTCTGTCAAGAATTTCTATGTCGAGAATGCGTGGAGGTATCAAGCTGAAATTTGAACTGTATACTCAGGTCTACGGTCCCATGAAGTTAAAAAAAAATCAAACTGCTAAGTTTACGTAGAAAAAAGTTACGGCCGTTTATTCAGCAAAAAACGCATATTTCGACACACTCAAAGGAATCAAAACCTATAGGGTACTTCCCGTTGACCTAGAACTATGAAATTTGGCAAGTAACATCGTTATAGACTACAAGTACAGGAATAAATCTCAAAACTATACATTTGTAAATAGATCTTAAAAAATAGGGGGTCTATATTTTTTATAGGGTGTCGAAATTTCAAATTGAAACTACTAGTTCAAATGGGGTATCATATGATATGCTTGATTTACACATTGCAAAATATATTTTATTTATTTTTTTCGACGCATTATTTCTTATTTATAATGAAAAATATCAAATTTAATAATGATACTACGTACCTACGGAACCCTCGGTGGGCGAGTCCGACTCGCACTTGTCCGGTTTTTTATACTATTTCGGGGGCACACGCATACCTGATGCGAAGCGGTCACCGCAGGCTAGGACGCTAGCAACATCAAGGGTATCACTCGCGTGTTGCCGACGCTATAAAAACCTATTTACTATCTCTTTTGAAGATCGCTATACTATCAGTTAATAAACTATTTTATTAAATTAATATTTATTATTTTATTGTTATTAAATTGCTACTGAAGTAACAACAGGATATGAGTGGCCATATGACGAGCTCGGTGGTCGAATGGTTAGCAATGGCCACTTTGACTCCGAGGTCGCGGGTTCGAATCCTGCACAAGACAAACATTTCTGTGCATGAACATATCTGTTTGTCTTGGTGGTATTTTCTATGCATTATAAGTATGTATTTACAAAAAAAATGTATTTAAGTACATTTATCAGTTGTCTAGTACCCATAACACAAGCTTTGCGCTTAATTTGGGACTAGATGGCGCTGTGTCAATTGTCCAGAAATATTTAATTTTCTTATTTATTTTATTAATTAATAAACTATTTTATTAAATTAGTATTTATTATTTTATTGTTATTAAATTGCTACTGAAGTAACAATAGGATATGGGTGGCCATATTTGAAGCAAAGTGAACCTCACTTAACGGTGCAACCTGCTGACTGACAAACGAGGCTCTGTAAAAGACAGCTACGGTGGCTCAGCGTATTTACAAGCTGCTCAATTGGGATTCTACCTCACAGAATAATGCAGACATATAAAAATTCCCTTGAAGGTTGTTGTTTTGAAGGAGTTGCTGCTTTGGCAGTTGGCTGGCTACGTTAACCGCCTCACATCAGGCGGGCTCTTCACGCGCAGTTGTACAAAAAATAGGAGTGGTGTTGGTCACCACTATTACTAAAGCCTGCACGTGTTGCACCCTGCCGACAAGTAAGCTTATCCCTGCCGAAAGAGAGGCCATGTCAAGACTGAAATATCGGCAAATTGCTTGTTTCGGCCCGAATTCTTGTTTGCCACCTTAGTGGTAAAAAAAATATTCTCAACCTTCAGTTAATATGATGGACGTTGCCAACACAAGTACCAAAACTAATACTAATAATAAAATAATAAATTTACTAATAAATAATTTGATAATAATAAATCCGTCCCTCTTCTGTAATAACCCGGTATTAAGTTCATCCAGATCTCATCTCCATAGCCCATTTATTTTCCATCACACTTTGCAATAATCTCAACGTCTGCCGAGACCTGCTCATGGATAAGTTGTT
The DNA here is from genome assembly GCA_937001555.2 of Hypsopygia costalis. Classification (NCBI taxonomy): domain Eukaryota; kingdom Metazoa; phylum Arthropoda; class Insecta; order Lepidoptera; family Pyralidae; genus Hypsopygia; species Hypsopygia costalis. The sequence continues at coordinate 1,220,054 of OW443351.2, read as the reverse complement.
CCATTGACATATCCTGGAGCGGGTCACAGCGGGCGTACAACATCATATCAAACTTCTCAAAGGGGCCTCTACGCGTTGGATCCATATCCCCGCGCATGCCTATCAAATGACCGGGCTTGGCCCGTGAATTACGAGAGATAAAATAATAATAATCTTTAATAATCAATCAAATTATATTTATATTGTAAATACACATTTTTATATATAAAAAATAAAAGTAAATAAATAATTGGAATAATAATAAATTTTTATAATAACAATATAGACAAAGATGTAATAAATTAAATAATGAGAATAATATTATTAGATATCACCACCGGAACAATAATAATTGTTTATTTCAGACCGTAGTCCATGATGTTAATAACAATAACTATTAGAGGGCGATTATAAGTCAAGCCGTTACTTATGTGTGAGAGAGTATTGTTTATAAGAACAGAACTATATTTTACAGCATATTCCGATTTATGTCAAGCGCGTTTTGCTTGGACCTGGTTCAAGTATTTCAATTCTTCAAGATCTGATATAGAATTTCGTTAAAACATTTTACAACGTTTCTTTACGAACTCTACAAAATGTTGTCTCTTTAATAATATTAAATTATATTGATGCTGGTGAAGCTGGTTGATGTTAGCACTTTATGGAACTTTGTAAAACCTACAGTTACAGCAAAACTCAATTAGATTTTATTTTTTACTAGTAATCATTTTTTAGGGTTCCGAACCTCAAAAGGAAAAACGGAACCCTTATAAGATCACTTTGTTGTCCGTCTGTCTGTCTGTCTGTCTGTCTGTCTGTCTGTCAAGAATTTCTATGTCGAGAATGCGTGGAGGTATCAAGCTGAAATTTGAACTGTATACTCAGGTCTACGGTACCATGAAGTTAAAAAAAAATCAAACTGCTAAGTTTACGTAGAAAAAAGTTACGGCCGTTTATTCAGCAAAAAACGCATATTTCGACACACTCAAGGGAATCAAAACCTATAGGGTACTTCCCATTGACCTAGAACTATGAAATTTGGCAAGTAACATCGTTATAGACTACAAGTACAGGAATAAATCTCAAAACTATACATTTGTAAATAGATCTTAAAAAATAGGGGGTCTATATTTTTTATAAGGTGTCGAAATTTCAAATTGAAACTACTAGTTCAAATGGGGTATCATATGAAAGGGCTTGATGTACTCATTGCAAAATATATTTTATTTATTTTTTTCGACGCATTATTTCTTATTTATAATGAAAAATATCAAATTTAATAATGATACTACGTACATACGGAACCCTCGGTGGGCGAGTCCGACTCGCACTTGTCCGGTTTTTTTTATACTACGTCGGGTGGCAGACAAGCACACGGCCCGTCTGATGTGAAACGGTTACCGTAGCCATATTAAGAGCCCTATTACATTTGCACGCTGACGAGCTCTCGCGCAGTACTAAACCCGCGAAGGCCGCTGGTGCATCGTTTTTTGTAGTAATTTTGAAGTTATATTTATCGTTTTTATTGAAATAAGATAATAAATTCATGTTACAAAGTTTATTCATCATGAAGTAACAATTATTCTCGAATAAATTTTGCTCAATAATATTATCGTTTATTCGAGAAATTAACAGTTTACTTAAAGCTAATTTCGAAGTTTTTTTGGTTAAAAGAATGTTTTTTTTCTATATTAAATCAATGATATTTCAAAATTCCGAGGCCGCCATGTACTATACGACTATATAACAAATAACATTCAATTTTTTTTATTTCATTTGTTTGGAACAGTAGTACAATCCAGGAGCTCAAAATAGTGAAAGCGCGCATTTTATGAAAATCTTTCTCTGCAATTTTGGGTTTATTTAAAAAGTCAAGCAAAATTTACAAAAAGCGAGGCTGCTACGTACTATGCCAATAGCTATTCTGTATTATTCAATAAGTCAACATTGTTAAAGTATTTTTGTTTCCGAGATCAAGAACGCCAAAAGTGGCCATATTACGCAAAAATCACAGTCAAAATGTAATATGGCTCTTAAAGCTCGCAACATAAAGTATCGCTCGTGCGCCGCCACCCCCGGTGCCAATGAAGCATCTCCTTCCTTCCTGGTGACCTCACTCACTCGCAGGAACACACCCTCAAGGGAATTGTTATTTGGCTGCGGTATTCTGTGAGGTGGAGGTACATTCCCCAGTCGGGTAGCTTATAATTACGCTCCCTACATCTCTTTTCGCCAGAGCTTCGTTTGTCAGTCAGCAGGGTGCACCGCGTGCAGGTGAAGTTGGCTTTGTTTCAAAGATGTTGATGAGCCACTTACACCCCAAAATATCATAATCGATAGTCGAATTTTTACGATAATTAATTAAAATTATGACTTTAACAATAAACAACATGGTATTATGTGTGTGTGTCACATGGTAGTGTGTATAATGTTTCTTTTTTTTAATGGATTTAATGTATTTATTATGCATAATTGGCCGTGTGGTTTCCGGCAGACTAGAATAGAATCACTCCGTCTCTTCCCGTGGATGTCGTACAAGGCGACTAAGGGAGATACATTAGCAAATATCGATCAGGCCTCCCCGACCCATTTGGCCAGCGTGGGGAGTGTAGGCCAAATCCTCCTTCCGTCTAGGACGGACGAGAGAGGGTCGTACTCCTGTAGTGGAGACTAAAATGACCTGATGATGATAATGATGATGATGAATATGCATAATTAAAAAAAAAAATGTATTCTGCAAACCTTCTCTATATAAACTATAAATGTGCGAAATTTCATACTCCTCTGTCCGCTCATTTTTTGTAAAAAGGGGTATCAAACTTCACGTATTAATATTATATAGATTGCGAACGGTACAACAATGAAAGTAGCTAATTAAGCTAATTAATGCTTATAATTAGTACTTAAAATTAAAAAACGTTAATAAAACACTTCGTAACTTAAATGAATCCACTTAAATAGCCACAGATTCTATGATTAAAATAGTTTAAAGTCTACGTCGTAGCACAGCGCTACGAATCGCGTAGCGCTCGCTACGCAGTTAATTTACGCAATATTTTTATGGGAGGGAACAATATAAATCTGTGTTTTGTAGTTGCGTTTATTGCCAAAAACACGAGTTATTGCACACTTTATGAAAAAAAATCTATATTTCAGTTAAAACGATGTCATGGGAGTCAGTTTCGAGACATAATACTGAAGATACGATCTCTTCCGTGTCACGGTCTCTGAACGCATAAGTTTATATTTATAATATCATCTTTAATTTCCTAAAGTCATTAGAGCCGAAAAGGCGTGGTAATTTGACTAGAGCCTCCACCGTAGCCTCCACCACCACTGGCAATTCAAACTTCAGGCATAATGGACTTTTTGAGATTTATTAATACTCCTACAGAGTAAAAACAAAGTTACTTTCCACGTCCTTGGACGAGCCCAGTGGTAGAATAGCTAGCAATGGCCACTTTGACTCCGAAGTCATGGGTTCTATTCCCGTACAAGACAAATATTTGTGTACATGAACATGTCTGTTTGTCTTGGGTCTGGGTGTTTTCTATGCATTATAGGTATGTTTTTATAAAAAAAAAAAGTATAATGTCAATTATCTAGTACCCATAGTACAAGTTTTGCTTAGTTTGAGACTAGATGGTCATGTGTAATTTGTCCAAGAATATTCTTTATTTTTTTATTTTTATGTGAGAGGGGGCAAACGAGCATGTGGGTCACCTGGTGGAAAGCAATCACCACCGCCCATGGAGACCAGCGACACCAAGGGGTCGACGATCCGTTGCCAGCCTTTTAAGGAAAATTAAAACTCTGTTCTTGAAGGCACCCATGTCGTAATTGTTCGGAAATACCGCTGTGGGAAGTTGATTCCACAGTTTGACTGTTCGTGGTATAAAATGTGTTAGGAAACGTGTTAAGGATCGCCAATTATCAATATGATATGGATGGAATTTTAATTTATGGCGAGTTGTAATATTTATAAAGATGGCTCACCGACAATTATGCGGTCATAAAAGCTGAATCGCGGCCACTTTGACACTTGCGGGCACACTTTCAAAGGCACTTAGGCCTCTACCGTACGGCGGGCAATACAGATTTCAGGCAAAATAGAATTTTTGAGTTTTATTTATACAGCATATCATCATCATCAGGTCCATTTTAGTCTCCACTACACCACACCCGACTTCGTTCCGGATTCGATCCCTTAGCGAAACTTTAAGAGAGTTATCTTTTATTATACTCGTACTACTATTACACTATCTTTGTTTACATTGCACTATATTCACTAGATAGTAGTTCAGTCTTTGCTTAGTTTAGCAAGTAGATACCGCTGAATAATTTTTAAAAAAGGAAGAAAAAATATTATCAGGCCTAATTTGAAGAATTTCAAAGTAGGCGCCATCAAATCGTTAAATACCACAGAGCTCTACACGTTATTGTGATTTTTATATACTATGTCCCTAAATCAGTGACCGGTGACATATAACTATAAGGACAAGTTAGAGGATAAATCAGACAGGCGTCGAAAGTAAGTTCGTTTTATATTCTGTATAACTGGCCGCGTGGTTTCCGGCAGACTAGAATAGAATCGCTCCGTCTCTTCCCGTGGATGTCGTACACGGCGACTAAGGCAAATGCATTATAAAACATCGATCAGACCTCCCCAACCCGTTTGGCCAGCGTGGAGAGTGTTGGCCAAATCCTCCTTCTGTCTGGGACGGAAGAGAGAGGGTCGTGCTCCTGTAGTGGAGACTAAAATGACCTGATGATGATGAATATACATAGTACATAGAAAACACTCAGACGAAGACAAAAATAATTGCTCATGCACACAAATGTTTATCTTGTGGGAAGATCAAAGTAAATCAAGGTAGTTAGCGATCGCTGGCCATTCGACCACCGAGATGGTAGTAGCCGATATGTTTTGGTTCATTGATTTACGTTGAAAGATTACATTTTTTTGCTATTTATTTAATTAGCTTGTCAACAGTTAAATAAATAAATATAAATATTTGTGGACAATTTTACACAGCGCCATCTAGTCCCAAATTAAGCACAAAGCTTGTGTTATGGGTACTAGACAACTGATAAATGTACTTAAATACATTTTTTTGTGTAAATACATACTTATAATACATAGAAAACACCCAAACCAAGACAAACAGACATATTCAAGCACACAAATGTTTGTGTTGTGCGGGAATCGAAACGTCGACCTCGGAGTCAAAGTGGCCATTGCTAACCATTCGACCACCGAGCTCGTCCAATTATTTGCATTATATATCAGCTTATACATGTTCTTTTTTACATTATGAGTTACTAACAGGCTAGCACCATTTGCAGCTGTAAAAAGCGGTAAACGTAGACTATAGACATTATTTTTATACTACTTCGGGTGACGGACAAGCATACGGCCCGCCTGATGTGAAGCGGTTACCGTAACCGTATTAACGCTCGCAACATAATATATCACTTGCCCTCCGCCACCCCCGCTGCCAACGCAGCATCTCCTTCTTTTCTTTAATTATTATTTAAATAGTTGATTTCGCCCAACTTTTTTTTTTTATACTACGTCGGGTGGCAGACAAGCATACGGCCCGCCTGATGTGAAGCGGTTACCGTAGCCATATTAACGCTCGCAACATAAAATATCGCTCGCGCGCCGCCACCCCCGCTGCCATCGCAGCATCTCCTTCTTTTCTGGTGACCTCACTTACTCGCAGGAACATAACAACCCTCAAGGGAATTGTTATTTGGCTGCGGTATTCTGTGAGGTGGAGGTACATTCCCAAGTCGGATAGCTTACAATTACGCTCCCTGCCTCTCTTTTCGCCAGAGCTTCGTTTGTCAGTCAGCAGGGTGCACCACGTGCAGGTGAAGTTGGCTTTGGTTCAAAGATGTTGATAAACCACTTACACCCCTATATCCAGCAGTGGGGAGATACAGGCTGATAATGATGATGATTTCTTTGTGGATGCCTACGTCATAATAGTTACGTGTATGTAACCGGATTAGTCCAGAGATTCGACCTGTACGTTGATAAATCAGTCAGTAACGGTTATTTTTATAGATACACACACATTAGAGTTGATTTTGGGGTGTAAGTGGTTCATCAACACCTTTGAACCAAAGCCACTGCTGACTGACAAACGAAGCTCTGGCGAAAAGAGAGGTAGGGAGCGTAATTGTAAGCTACCCGCTTGGGGAATGTACCTCCACCTCACAGAATATCGCAGCCAAATAACAATTCTCTTAAGGGTTGTTGTGTTCCTGCGAGTGAGTGAGGTCACCAGAAAGAAAGGAAGGACATGCTGCGTTGTCAGCCGGGGTGGCGGCGCGAGCAATATTTTATGTTGCAAGCGTTAATATAGCTACAGTAACCGCTTCACATCAGGCGGGCCGTATGCTTGTCTGCCACCAGACGTAGTATAAAAAAAAACAAAAAAAAAATTCAGTCACTAGTGGGATACGCGGCTCAGGTCAATCTCACTGCGGCTCTAATTACTGTTGACGGTTCAACTGCAGGTAGATTATGTGTTTGAGCTAAAGCCAATGCCACTTGAATATGATGCACCCTGGTGATTAACCAACGAGGCTCTGCCAAAACAGAGGTAGGGCACAGGGTAACTATGAGCAGACAAATTGGAGAAAGTCGCACTGAAGATCGCAGCCAAATTAACAATTCACTTGAGTGTTGTTGTGTTCCTGCGAGTGAGTGAAGTCACCAGAAAGGAAGGAGTATATATAGGCTGGCAACGGATCAGCGATCCCTTGGTGTTGCTGATCTCCATGGGCGGCGATGATTGCTTTCCATCAGGTGACCCACATGCTCGTTTGGCCCTCTCTCATATAAAGAAGTGGTAACCAATGCACAGATCAAACCACTGGCCGAATAAACAGCAGCAGCGGTGAAGCCCATCATTTGCTAGTTTCCAGTAAGCGCTGCTTAACTTCTGTTTTTTACAGGAAACAGTATAAAATGTACTGGGCTGGTTTAGAGCAGTCGCAATCGGCGCGCCGTCTGAACGGAGGGACTGTAAGCTTTACAGTAATAAAGCTACAAGTACAGTCACGAACGAAAGTATTTTGTAAGACATTTTTATGCTAGTATACTGCATAATATAATATCCTACATATTCCTTGTCATTAAGCCGGGTTGTAGCAATAAAAAAAAAACATGTGCAAAACTTGTTTAGGCGCGCTTTTTTTGTAGTTAGTGAATATGACTTAGCAGTCACGCTCGGGTATTGTAATTCTCCTTCGAGTAAAGTCGGCAGATAAAGTTTTCATTTGTCTTAGTTTTATAGTTGTATCTGAGTATAAAACAGTTATCTTCAGCTATAAAACTGTGTCTGGTTGAATAGCATTGTTCAATGAAACAGCTAGCCGTTCAATTGAATGGCTATTTAAACCGTTGGCTTCTACACATACATGAATCTGTGGTTTTCTGATTATCGAAAGTCTTTATAATTTCAATATGAGTCACATTAAAATTTAAAGCGCTGAAAGAGGAAATTGTGTTCAAGAACACACTGTTTTTAGTATGTTTATGACGCGATATTAACTATCAAATCCTTGCTCCAATTTTGATGTAATTTGGTAGGTATGTAGGACTAGGAAGCATTACAATTTACGAAGTTCATTGAGCAACAAAATCTGTTTAGTTATTTAAATTATTACATCACTATTTATTAACTATAAGAGTGCAATTCTTATTTTACTACCCAGCTACTAAGTCAAACATAAAGCCTTAAAAACTCTACAAAAATATTTTCTAAAACATTTTTGTTAGCATCAGTATCGACCATTGGGCATTGCGCTAGGACAAAACGAAATATGTCGCGCGCCTCCCTTGAAGTGAATTATTATGGAATGCGACAATATGTAATTGCATATTCATGGTACGCCATTTCGTTTTCTTGAATAGAGAGTTGTTTTGAGATCGAACTATGATACTCTAACTGAAATCTTCAGTGTCCATGTCACTGAAATATTCAGTGGATATGAAACTAGCATCAGTGCTCTGTATAAACCAACTAGCGGCTTGCCATAGCTTTGCCCAATACAGTGTGTGCCGGGATAAAGTGTAATCCTGAAGGAAAGTGAAAATAGATAAAAAAATATCGTCATTAAATATTATAAAAAAAAATATACGTTTTTTTTTCATGAATTAAGATATTATTTTTCATTAAGGACTATGTATTATATTAAAAAATTCAGTGAAAATAAAAACATTTTTATGACTAACAGCACAGTTTAGGTAATGACAGTAACTTTTTTGTTGGTTGGAGAATACGATATCAAATATGATATCGTATTCTCATTGCTTACTAACTGACACGATTTTTTTTTTATATCAACGAAATCGACCGATTACTTTGAAAGAAATTGATATTTCATATAGAGTCCTTAGTTGAAAAAAAAAACAGAAAACATATATTCTTATTTTTTTAAATATTTTTTTGTCGATATTTTTTTATCTATCTTCACCCCCTTTCAGGGTTATATTTTATCACGGGACACACTGTATATGTTTTCCCCCATTTCCTTCAGCTCCTATCACTCTTTTCGCAGTAGGAAAGAGTAGTAGAAGCTGAAAGACTTCAGACTTTGTAGTGAGTGAGTCATGAGAGATTGTGAGCACCGGGGCATGAAATGAAGCACTATTGTGCTGTTATTGAGGAGCAGAAACACTAAAAATAATATATCCTTGTGCTCTTACCAGTGGGAGAGCATAGTAGGAGCTGGAGGAAAAGTCTGTTCATATACGTGCAAACTGAAAGTTTCTGGATGTAACCACTTACGATTTTTTTTTACATATGAGAAGAGGGCAAACAAGTATGTTGGTCACCCGATGGAAAGCAATCACCACCGCCCATGAGATCAGCAACACCGATAGGTCTCCGATCCGTTGCCAGCCTATACTCCTTCCTTTCTTTCTGTTGATCTCACTCTTTGAGTGTGTTCCGCAGGGACACAAGAACACTATTACGGTATTCTGTGAGGTGGAGGTGTTTTCTATGTATTATACGTATGTATTTACAAAAAAAAGAATCAGTTGTCTAGTACCCATAACACAAGCTTTGCGCTTAATTTGGGATTAGATGGCGCTGTGTAAATTGCCCAGAAATATTTATTTATTATTTATTAATACATTATGTTTGACAGGATCTTTCATTAAACAAACATTTTTGGTTTACTTAGATGCAGCTGAAATTTCTTATTTATTTCTTAATGAGATGAATTGTCATATTCTTATATATTTGTTATATTATCGCAAAATAACAATTACGAATTATATTAATGTGTATAAAAAGGACATAAAAATAATTTATAAATTCATACACTTATTATACAGAAAACAGACCAACCAAGACAAATAGATATGTTGATTGCATAGGACGAGCTCGGTGGCGTAGCGGTCAATGACGCGGCTTCGACAACGCTCGTGGGTTCGATTCCCACACAGGACAAATATTTGAGTGCATGAACATGTCTGTTTGTCTTGGTCTGGGTGTTTTCTATGTATCATAAGTATGTAGTATATTTTGAGGTGTAAGTGGTTCATCAACATCTTTGAACCAAAGTCAACTTCACCTGCACGCGGTGCACCCTGCTGACTGACAAACGAAGCTCTGGCGAAAAGAGAGGTAGGGGGCGTAATTGTAAGCTACCCGACTGGGGAATGTACCTCCACCTCACAGAATACCGCAGCCAAATAACAATTCCCTTGAGGGTTGTTGTGTTCTTGCGAATGAGTGAGGTCACCAGAAAGGAAGGAGATGCTGCGTTGGCAGCGGGGGTGGCGCCGCGCGAGCGATATTTTATGTTGCGAGCGTTAATATATCTACGGTAACCGCTTCACATCAGGCGGGCCGTATGCTAATCTGCCACCCGACGTAGTATAAAAAAAAAAAAGTTTGTCTTGTGCGAAAATCGAACCCTCGACCTTTGAGTCAAAGTAACCATTGCTAGCCAATAGACTACCAAACTCGTTGTAAATTAAACATTAGACTTTGACTTTTACTGGAAATTAATCTATTATAGAATAGATAGATAGAATATGCTTTATTTACACAATAAATTACAGAGAATACAAATAACAGTTTTCTTATCACAACTTTTATGTGCAACAAGGCGGCCTTATTGCTGAAAGCAATCTTTTCAAGGCAACCTTTAGGTAACTGATTAGGGGATGAAGTAGGTAGGGTTCGCATAAAAAAGAAAAATGTACTTAACTAAATTATAATTATACTATTATTTGAAAGGGACAGATGTTATTTGTGATAAATTAACGCCCATGGAGGAAATATGACGGAAAAACCGACCAACTGCGAGTCGGACTCGCGCACAAAGGTTTCCGTACCATTATCTATAAAAAAAATCATGTCTGTTGAATGGGAGCCCCCCTTAAATATATGTTTTATTTTAATTTAATTATTTATTTTTAAAATGATTATATGTATGTCTAGATATTCTGTGTCAAGCGTCTACCTGTTGCCGTTATCAATATCGAGCAAAAACGAGCAAAAAAATCACGTTTGTTGTATAGGAGCTCTTTTAATTATATTTTTTTTGTATTTGTTATTATAGCAGCAACAAAAATACATCATCTGTAAAAATTTCAACTGTCTAACTATCACGGTTCATTCACGTTCAGTTGGCAAGGAAGGGATCAAGCAAAAACTTTTTGGGACCTGTACCCTTTGTAGGTCTCTCATATGGGACAGTAATTGGGGCTATAAATGGCAGGGCAAAGTCTAGGCATCAGGCTGAATGGAAGGAAATGAGTGGAATGCTACACTCCAAGGAAACCATTGGCGAAGGTACAATGAATTTGTACAGACATGTACATAAATGTGACAGAAAACGGATGTGTCTCATGCTTGGGACACTAACGGGCCATTATGCCTGTCAAGGACACCTATACAAAATGAGACGTGTTGATAGCCCAGAGTGCAGAATATGCAAAGGGTCTAACGAGTCCATGAAACACTTGATGTGTCAATGTGACGCCCTAGCCGGCAAACGAATGGAAATTCTAGCAAAGGCATACCCGGACATGGAGGACTACAGACTCTTCCCAATAAGCGGCATACTGAAGTACATGGAACATGTCTCCAGACAGGCAGGGGAGAGTGACTAAAAGCATTAGGGTGAGCACAAAAGATCCATGAGGCTCGACGTGTCACCGGTGCTCCAGCACTGGATCCACTCTAAGATAAGATAAGATCACTGTTCATGAGATACAGCCGGGTGACGGACGTTTTACCCTTTGTTTTCGAAAATATATTTCGTAATAGTAGAGTTTTGTAGTTTTAAGTTGTAATATTGTAAAAATAAACTGTTCTATTATGTTGGCATTTAACTGATTTACCTATTTCTGAAAATTCACAACCTGGCGATTGTTAAAAAGTTGTTGGAACTTTTTTCAAAGAGCGTTTAGTAACAACTAGATTAAAAAACCTATTAACTAGTTGGTCCAAGCGTGCTAAGACGGGGGCCTATCACACATTCCCACCACTGTGTCTCCTGTGTAGCCAGGATTAACAGCGGTGATCACCAAAAAGGCAATGACCAATGAAGTCGATTGCAGTCCCGGTGTAAAACTCCGGCTAATAAGCTTCCAGACCGGTTGAGGACTTTAAATATAAAATTGTTTAAAATTCATCTCAAAAAACTGTTGACAGAGAAATGTTATTACACTGTAAATGACTTTATTGAAGATAAATCTCTAAAATTAATTCTTATCTTTAATTAGTTATTTAACTTAATTTCAAATCGATCTAATTTCTCTTCCATTTACAGATGTTATTGATTATTTTCTATTATTATTATTATTTTGTGTTCATTTCTGTTTTATATTTTATTTTAAATTTGATATGTTACTTAATTTCGTCAACATAGTAGAGTTATATTTGCTCTTTCTTTTACATATGTTTGTACGCCGCAAACATGATGAACTAAATTTTACTATTTCAAAAACACTTTGCATGCAAACGTATGTAGGTAAGTTACACATGTTTTGTGCAAATAAACAAATTCTTTATCGTATCTTGGATCACTTGTATATTGGAATCAATCAGAAAATCGTATATTGGAGTAGGAAGCTTTTGGAATTTGACTTCCACTCGTAGCTATTTGAGAGACAGCAATATGGTAAATAAGGCATTAAAAGTCTAAAGAGATGGCTAGTCAAGTGAAGTTCAACAGTCGTGCACCACGCATTTTAAATATCTAATACTATTGGGGACCTAAAACAGCGTTCAAGGGTACTCTTATTTCTAACTAACGTGGTTCAGTAACATACACTTTTATCACCCCTACTTATTTCACCTGTCTAATCAACTGCAAACCATCATCCTTCGAGATGACACTGACAAGTTGACGAGTCCCCGCGACCTTGAGCCTCTCCCCGCGACCCTCCCCCGCCCCTGCGCTCTCCAGAAATCGGGTGAATAATATTTTAACCTTACATTAAGTGGTAAGATTTCCTCCAAGACCCGCGCCGTCGCGTCTCGTCCGCTTCCATAAAAAAACATCGTAAGTACCTCTCGAGAGGAATCTATTTTGATGGTTAAGTCGAGGGGATACAGTGTAGTTTGTGGTGGCGAGGACGGTCTTAACTGGGGTGTGTATTGGACTCGCGAGCGTCCTCTAAGAACATGGAGACAATACGATTATAGCTCGGTTGTATATGGAAAGGTTTCACATCAATTTGTATTTTACTATGGTAGATAAGCATACAGCCGGCCTTTTTTATACTATGTCGGGTGGCAGATAAGCAGACGACTCGCCTGATATGAAGCTTATTATTATGTATTTTTTTTTATTAAATCATATTACCTTGCTCACTTTACATTGCTATTCAGCGAGGTAATGCTGCCAGCATTCTTGGTACGCTACCGACGGGCAACGATTTGGGGGAAATTTTTTACTTATAATTTTTGTTTTGTTTCTTTGCTTCTTTTTTTTGTATCTCTTTGTAAATATTAGGTTTAGTAATATTATAGATCATAGCATAGTTTATATTAATAAATGTATGTAATCCTATGTAATAAAATGTAGATATATTGTAAACATGTTGGTCAGCAACAACTCACATTAAAAGTATGAAAAACAGTATCTAACGTGTTAGCAGGAACAAGGTTCCAACTAGCTGTGGTCAAGGTCACAAAGTAAGCTCCTTCTACTTCTTAAGTTACTTCTCCTTCAACAATATTACATTTCGAAGCAAGCTGTTGATGGATAAGGCTACTCGATTATGTCTGTACTCGCCATTAGCAAATGAGAACTACCGGAAATAACATATACAAACGATTCCCCAGGTAGACGACACGCCTGAAAGATGTGAAATGTACCATCTTTCATAATATATTTCCGGAAGTTATTCGTCTTTATAACTATGTCCATAATTCTACAGACAATGCTGTCGGTTTCCTTAAAGAGGACTGCGTAATGTATCTAGAACATGGAATCTACAGGATCTACGTAGGGATCATGTAGAGCTTGGTAAACCATTCATACATCTCTTTGCCTTGCAGTACAGTCTAACTCGCTTACGCCAGTTTGCTTTTGCCCAAGCTCAAGGGGTTAATCCACGATCATCATGAGTCGTATGCCTGTGCATTATCAACATGTAGAAAATATTCCCTGAGGCTACATATCTCCCGATTATATAGCGCCTTAACATTTGAAATGCGACAACCACCACATTTTCGAAAGATGTACAACCTGACTACTGATGAATGTGAATGACGCATACGGTACATATTTCTTATATATCTTTATTTAAAAAAAAAAACTTTACTCAAAATATACGAAGTCTCTGATCTATGTATGCCGAAATAATATAAAAAAACCGACACGAACCAACCATTGTAAGCACGCACTCTATTGCCTCCTGATAAAGTGTATATTGGTCGGCAATAAAGTACATTTTTCCCGCGACATAAGAAAAAAAAAAATTCTCTCAACGAATTCCCGACTATTTCACGTCGGCCCCTGTAATTCCTAGGAATTTGATATAGACAAATGTTCTGTTAAACATATAAACAAAAACAATCAACAAAAAAAATATTTGTTTTTAAAACAACCTTTTATTTGTTCTTTAATAAAAAAAGGATTGAAAAGACTTTCCTGTCTTTCAATTATCAAGCTTTTTCATTTGATACTTATATCCTAGGGGTTAAACTGAAAATTATAAAGCACATACGCCGCGGTAAAACTAAATAAAAGCATGAAAGGGAAAGATATTGATATTCAATATTTATATCGTCGCCATAAGTAAAAACATCGTATGTTTATTTTTCTTATCGTTTCGTCTCGTCTCGTCTCGTCTTGTCTCGTTTTGTTTCTTTTCCGTTTATTTTATTTTGCTTCATTTTTATTTTATTTCATTTTATTACATTACGGCGAAGATTTATTTTTAACTAGCTGTTACCCGCGGCTTCGCCCGCGTAGTCCAGGGGTGCAGAATCTAAAGATTGTCTGAAAATTTCGGAGTCTATACGGAGCATACATACATACTTTCTCTTCTATAGGTATAGATAATATAGGTTTTTTGAAAAATGGAAAAATTCACCTGCTGTTCATATATAAAATTCACCTGCGGGGGCGGGGGCAGGTGAATTTTTCCATTTTTCAAAAAATATTTATCTGGCAAGTTGGCCAAGACAACTATTTAAATAAAAATAATATAGGTTTTATCACCCAGCATGTGGAGCAGCAGCTGCTGGATATAAGACTTCCCTAATGCCTTCCACCATATGCGATCCTGCCCTTTCCAGCAGACACCAAGACCAAGACAAAAAAGAACCCTTGAACAAATTTTTCAAAGAAATTTTGAACAAATTTTGAACAGATTTTGAACCCTTGAACAAATTTTTCAAAGAAATTTTGAACAAATTTTGAACAGATTTTGAACCCTTGAACAAATTTTTCAAAGAAATTTTTGTTTGCCATTCGACCTATTACGACATAGTTATTGAGGTGTATGAGGTTCATCAACATCTTTGAACCAAAGCCAACCTCACCTGCACCTGGTGCACCCAGGTGACTGATAAACGAAGTTCTGGTGAAAAGAGAGGCTGCAAATAACAATTCCTTGAGAGTTGTTGTATTCTTGCGAGTGAGTGAGGTCAGGAGAAAGAAAGAAAGGGAGGTCGCAAATAAATACGACATGGGAGCTTTCAAGAACAGAATCAATATTTCTCTCGGATCAGCGACCCCTTGGAGTTGCTGATCTCCATGAACGGTGGTGATCGCTTTCCTTCAGGTGACCTATATTCTCGTTTGCCCCCTTTCATATATAAAAAAATATATAGCTTAATCATCGTCTTAATGTATTTTAACTGGTTGGAGACAGCATAAAAATACCAAAAAAATCTCTTCACATCTAAAAACTTTACATATACTCCAAATCCTCCCAAATATTATTATGTATAATACAATAATTTAGGCTATCCGCTATGCGTCTCCCTCTACCCTTAGCAAACCATATCTTTTATCCCTCTCCAAACCCGTCTACAAGCGGAATTTTTTTTCGATTTTTCACATTTTCTCTACACTACTGATTGATAGAGGGGTTGTATGGGGTTGGGTTGATTTTGAGTGCAACTGTGGCGGAATAGAGGGCGTGGAGGGGCATTTTCTTATTTGTTCTCTAGTCTTAATTCTTGGATGTAGGCGCGTAATAAATTATTTGGCCATTGGTCTAGTCTCTTACGTAATGGCCGAAGGGTCTATTTATGCGGGTTGGATTAATGTGCACATTGCTGACGCAGAGTAAATACAGTTTCAGTAACGTTTTTTATGTGCTAAATAAGTATACGTCCTGCCTGATGATTGCCGAATGCAACGCGATACACGTCGCCGATTGAACGTGTAGTTAAATTAGTTTAGAATATTATTTTATATGTTTGTTAGTTTTAAGGTATTATTTATCTATGGATTTATAATAAATAATTAAATAAATAAATATTTCTAGACAATTTACACAGCGCCATCTAGTCCCAAATTAAGCGCAAAGCTTGTACTATGTTTACTAGACAACTGATATATGTACTTAAATATATTTTTTTTTTGTAAATACATACTTATAATACATAGAAAATACCCAAACCAAGACAAACAGACATGTTCATGCACACAAATGTTTGTCATGTGCGGGGATCGAACCCGCGACCTCGGAGTCAAAGTAGCCAGTGCTAACCATTCGACCACCGAGCTCGTCAATGTTTATTATTTAATTGTAAACATGTTGATCTGAAATAAATGATTTTTATTTTTTTATTAAGCTATTGCATAGCTTCTATCGCGGGCCTTGAGCGCGGGGACCGAATCCAGAAATTCCGTAACGAAAAAACCTCACGCTCCCCACTCCGACGGGCAAGGAGGTGTGGCTTGAAGGCCGTGCATCGTCTAACGTCGTTTCAGTTCGGCAGTCTTCGACACGGCGTTGTGTGCGTGCGATTAGACGTATTGTACGACTCTACGAAACTCGTTTTATTTATTTAATAATAGAAAAATTTGTTTTCTTATCGGTCACCACGCTCAAAAAGTGTAACTTGAATTAATATCAAAGAAAAAGCAATACTGCATGAATAAAATAAATAAATAAAATTATAATTGCATAAGTTGATACAAAATGCTATGCAATAGCTTTACCGCGGCAGTCCCCGAGTGCCACACGTCTTTTTTTATTTTTATTTTTGGTACTTGAGTGCGTACTCTTTTACGAGTATATGAGTATCCATCGCTCTGGAAACAGAATCTTCTTACGTAAGATTTTAGTATGTAAGTGGTTCGTTATCATCTTTGAGTCAAGCCAAGCTCGTCTTGCATGCGATTCACCCTGCTGACTGACAAATTAAGTTCTGGCAATATAGAGTTAGGGCCCACGTTTTTATAATCTGCCAGACTTGGTAAGTTTTCCCACCGCACAGAATAGGCTTGTATCCCATTTTTTTTTTCGATTTGTTATTTAAAGACGTTACAATAATATAAATATAGGTGAAATAATTACTTCGATAGCATAAAAACTTCTCGAGATATGGTAACTTGAAGATCACAATTTTGGACTATCCCGAAAACGCTCCATACAAAAGGCCACCATGATATGACGTCACACCATGCTATTTTACATGCATTAAATCAGAAATCTCACTTGCAGAAACCCAACAATCCTCAAGTGGACCGCTCAGCACTCGTTACAGTCAGCCAGTTAGTCAGTCCGCGCCGACTAACTAACTGGCTCCGTCCCTCGTGTGCTTTGTGATCGCGGTGACTGCAGGCGCGGGCATCGACGATCAGACGCGGTCTATACTACTTTGCGGTCAAAAAGACCGCTCCGCCGTGTGTTTCGCGCCTTATGGTGCACGTGGTATTGCACAGACACGAGAGCCTGAATACCTGGCAGTACACTAGGCCCCGTGCTACCAGGCCTGGTCAGAGGAACAGCGAGTAGTGGTGCATGTGGTATTGCACGGGCCCGGCCAGCCGCGGCAGAGACTAGAGCCTGAATACCTGGTAGTACATAAGGCGCAGTGCTACCAGGCGGGCAGCGCAAGCGAGCAGCTTACGTCTCTGAGCAGTAGTGCACGTGGTATTGAAGAGCCCGACCAGCGGCGCATGGAGAGGCGGCAGCCTACAACCATCGGTTCTGCGAGATACATTGTAGAATTTACAGCTGTGTCCGTTTGTGCTGTGTAACGTATTAGAACTAAAGTAGTGGATAATATTAAAAATACCTCAGTTGCTTTAGGCCCATGCGGGCACTTATGTTGTAATTGGAATGTGCACTCTTGTTTGTTCGTATATTTAGTATTTTCTTTTTATTTAGTATCATCATCTCATATGATAACTGCACGGTGTAAGTAGCATAAGTGCTAATTATTTTTCTTTACCGTATATTACTTTTGACATTGAAAATGTTGACATTTTCTTTCAAAATGTCTATCCTTTTCGGCCAATAAGCTATTTTCGCTATATCTCCGAGGATAATTGAGATTTCGCCATGGAACAAGTATCCCCGGGTTCAGAATTTAATTGTAGTTCCGATGGAATTTTGAAAATTGGCTGGATAGTTTTTGAGAAATTTTGAAAATTGTAAAAGATTTACAATTTTTAGTAAATAATTAATAAAAAAAATACTATTACATATTACATCGAAAAAATGAGGAAAACACATCTTTGAAGATAGATTGCGCGTCGATTGAGATCTCTCCCAGTGAAAATGGTTAATAATTGTTTCCTGTAGGTGTGCCTTTGCGAGCGTGAAAAAAAATATTTTTGACATTGAAAAAAAAAAATCTTTTCGCAAGATTTGTTTTATTCTTAAATTCATTTTCAATGCCTCCGAAGATTGCGGGAACTGCAGGGTCTGTGTATTTTTTTTTGTTATTGTATCCTTACGAACATTAAATGGTAATTAACCTATCCTGATAAGCATGGCTGATGTTAAGATAAGTGTAAACAATATTGTATGCAATATCTGGAACATAACTTGTTTGTGTAACGCTCCACATATGATATTAATGTGACCTACTGTGTTGGGTTCACAATAACACATATTATTCATTGTTACTTTTAAATATGTCGAGATTGTGAACCTGTTTGTGGTCCAAGGTAATAAATAAAAATAAAATAACGACTTTAGTTCTAATACGTTAAAATAGCTGAATACTGAAAATGGGGTGTAAGTACGATCTCGTCTCACTATAATCTTTAGAGCCAAAGTCAACCTCACCTGCACCCTGCGTCTTTGTAAGCTGCCCGTCTAGGATAGTACCTCCACCTCACTAAATCCCGCAGCCAAATAACAATTTCCAGGGTTGCCGTGTCCCTGCGAATGAGTGAGGACACCAGCCCCCTTATCACCATCACTTATTGCGATTCAATAACTGAATAGATTGCTTATTCATACCAATAAATAAGCGACTCTATTCCATTTGAAATAGATAGAATAGCTTATTCATTGGTATGAATAAGCAATCTATTCAATTATTGAATCGCAATAAGAGATGGTGGTAAGGGGGCAGAAAGGAAGGAGTTGCTGATCCGCTTTAGTATAAAAATATAATATTTTTTATTAATTTTCCAATGGTAACATATATATATATTTAACTGGACTTTCCCAGCAAACTTTGATCGACCATAAAATAAGTCGGACGTCAGTTATTAAATTTTACGGATCGCAGATCGTTCTAGTTTTGTGTATTTTATGATACTGATAATTATTAATACTTAAAAAATTTACATGTAGCCTATTGACAAATTATCCCCAATATTTCCATAAACAAATATAAAATAAATAAATATTCCTGGACAAATTAAACACGGCTATCTAGTCCCAAACTAAGCAAAGCTTGTACTATGGATACTAGGTAACTGATATTACACTTAAATACATTTTTTTTGTAAATACATACATTTATTATATAGAAAACACCCAGACCAAGACAAACAGACATGTTCATGCACACAAATATTTGTCTTGTGCGGTGATTGAACCCGCGACCACTGAGCTCGTCATTAACAATTAGACAATTACATTTAAATATAATATTAAGAAAAACAATTAGAAATTCGTCATTTAAAGTTGTATAGTCTTCAATACATCGGTCCAAGTCCACATCTTCCTGATACTTGGCGCGTGTTCCGTCCGTTGGCCCCAGACTGGTCTAATGGGGTCATGTGCCTTATTTAGGTCAAGGCATGCTCCTTGTGGAATATCTATTTTAGTGCTAGATTGTAGGGTAGATAGATTTTATAGAAATTAAGTTTAATCAACATCCTTTTGTGCTCTCTCCATGTGCTAAATACATACAATTTGGGGTGTAAGTGGTTCATCAACATCTTTGAACCAAAGCTAACTTCACCGGCACGCGGTGCGCCATGCTGACTGACAAACGAAGCTCTGGCGAAAAGAGAGCTGCTGCGTTGGCAGCGGGAGTGGCGGCGCGCGAGCGATATTTTATGTTGCGAGCGTTAATATGGCTACGGTAACCGCTTCACATCAGGCGGGCCGTATGCAGGTCTGCCACCCGACGTAGTATAATTATAAAAAAAAACAGCCGCGGCTTAGTTTAGGATTTAGTTTATTACTCCAGATCTCTCACAAATTGCATTTATTTTATATTCTTTTGTAACAAAGTACTGATATCTTTCTGTAATTTGTGGAAATGAATAATCGTTTTTTGATTTAATTTTTACAAGATTTTGGGATGAATTTATTATCTTACATCTTTAAACCCGAATCCAGACTCATCTGCACGACGAGACAATAATTCAATAATTATTGTCTCGTCGTGCTGATTATAATCAAACGAAGCTCTAGCAAAAGAGTCATAGAGCAAGTGACCGTGGAAGTTCTTCCACATTATAGACAGCACCAAATGATAATAGGCGAGACGACAATGATAAAAAATTATAAAAAATACTTATCAGTGTCATAAAATATACAAAACTAGAACGATCTGCGATGTTGAAATTTTAATAACTTATATACGACTTGTTCTATGATCGATCAAAGTGTAGTGGGAAAGTCCAATTTAAAAGAATGAAATTATAAAAAAAAATATTATCTTTTGAAAAACAATAAAAAATACTATAACTTTTGTTATGGCACTAGCTACATAAACGCAGTATTTCACATAGCTGTCGTACAAATTTTTGTTTTAACGTATACAAAATACATAAGTGTGACGTCATAATTCAGTAGTCTTTTGTATGGAGCGTTTTCGGGAAAGTCCAAAATTGTGATTTACAAGTTATCATATCTCGAGAAGTTTTTATGCTATCGAAGTAATTCTTTCACCTATAGTTATATTATTGTGACGACCTTACATAACAAATCGAAAGAAAAAAATGTCGTCTAGCCTGTTTCTAGTGGCCTAGAAGGCTGTAGTAACTAAGGTTACTAAGAAGGAAGGACGTGTTGTCATACTTGTCATTGTAAAGTGAATCATTGTACCTACTTTAATAGTGTTCAAACCTGGTGAAAATAGTTTCAATAACTGTATACTAGAGGTGTGTTTGTTACTGTCGCAAATAAGTTCGGACTCTTCTAGAAAGGAAGAACTCTCTGTAGACTGCGATGAGTATTTTAAATCAGGCTAGCTGCAAATTTGTTTGCCAGCCGGCGTGGTATAAAAATACTGTTTTTGCTTTATTTTGCCCTTGTAGCGGCCAAAGTTGTGGCAATTTGAATATAAAATCATAACTTGGCATTTAGGATGACTATCGGAGAGTCCTATGTACAATTTGTTATCAAGCCAATTAAGTATTTTTACGTCACTATACCAGCACTCAAAATGTTTCGATTTAGTAGCGAAAAGTGCTGAAGACGGCCGTTTGTGGTAAGTTGCTATGATACGATTTTTTATTCAAAGTTGCACGACTTTCGCAGTTACATGGGCTTTAATTGGCTATATTTCTTCAGAACTTCTCTTTCGTTACAACCAAGTTTGCTTATTAACAGGATGCATCACGTGCAGAAAAGATTGTCTTTATCTGTAAAGATGATAAGCCACTTACACTTTATAACCATTTCAGCATTCTTCGTTGATAACCATTAAAATATTACAAATGATTTATGAAAATCTTTTTTTGGCTGCAAATTCCTCATGCATAGTACGATAAGCACAAGCTGGTAGGGCGAGCAGAACAACTCAAGTACATAACTCAGGACGGTTACCCTTATAAATTAAAATTATTATTTTTGACAATTTACATTGCTCCCGACTTCGCCCTAATAATTTTTCAGACTGGGTTGAGATTTTATTGGGATGTAGGAAAGGAAATTGATGTGGTATTGATATGTATGTGAGCGCACGGCGCCCGGACTTTATGTACATCTACCTACTTGTATATGAGATGATTATTTTGTTAGACCAGTAATAAACCAGCTCCAGTTAAGTGCAGTCGTTTCATTTGACCTACGTACATATATAACATTGGCGACGAGGATCGGCACCTACAATGGTTTCGGTAACCACGGCCACAGAGAAAAATATGTCGACGATTATAGGAAATCTTACCGTGTTCGACCATCGGACAAGTGAATGGCAGATATTCGTAAGTCGTATAAAGCAGAAAATTCTGTAAAAAATTGTAAGAAAATGATTACATCCATATTGAAAAATAATGCATGTATACATAACGTAGATGATAAGTTACAAGAATACTTGTTTGTGTACCGCAACACTGTACATTGTAAAACCGGAATGACGCCGGCAAAGTTGATGATGGGTCGGGATCTGCGCGGTAGACTTGACTTATTGATACCGCCGGCGCGGATAGGACCGAACGGCGGTCACGTACCGAGACATGAGCTCAATAAAGATACGGATCCAACACCGGTTCGATCATTTGCTGTAGGGCAGACCGTATGGGTCCGCTGCTATGTAAATCGTAAACCATTTTGGGAAAAGGGCATAATCACAAAAATAATAGGGAGCCGTATGTACAAGGTATAGTTAGAAAAACAAAATATGGAATGTACGCGCCATATTGATCAGCTGTCGCGGTACACAGATAAAGACTCACATAATCGGATCAAAAAAACCGGTTATGAAGTCACGGAAGTTGCTACTCCACGTTCTCCTCCACTTAGATCAAACATAGACGGTAATCACGATACAGGATTGCCGCGATCACCGCGGACATGTACACATCGCATCTGTGTTAATTATTTATAAATCAGTTATTTCCCTTAAAATTAGATAAAAACTTCCTAGTAATAATTAAATCATCATATAACTACATAATATAAATAAGTAAAGTAATTAAAAGTGTATTGCAAGTATTAATAAAAGCAAAACACGTATATGTGTCGACATAAAACAAATAAACCCAGTGTAACATAATAGATGTGTGGTGAACATAAAGAAAATTAAAGATAAACAATAATAAAAAATCTAAAGTCAAAAGTGATAAAAAATACAGAAAAGTGCTCAATAGTTAAACTTAAAGTACAGTGTTCATACAAAATATATGTGGGTGCCGTGTGTTTACAATGTTTACATAGACCTTCAAACTAAAAAAAATAATAAATCAACAACGGTCATAGTGAGTAATCTTTTTGCACATCCCTTCCAAAGAGACTGAGAATTTTACCACATATTGTAAGTGAACCGTGGCGGAGCAGGCAAGAGCGCTTCTTTTGTACTGCTATTGATCTCAGGAGACCCGAGTTCGAATCCCAGCCTGGACATCAACTTTTTAAGTTAACACCACAAATTTCTAACTCTAAAAAAATATATTTAGAGACTAAAATCATAACACCGGCCGCGCCACCATTAGAAATATTGACTGACTGAAACCAAATTGCCCAATAATACTTCAAAAATCCGCAAGATGGCAAGCTGCACGAAATGCAATAAGAAAATCACAAATAAACAATTTCTATCTTGTATACTATGTGACAGACACTACCATGTTGGTTGTTCGAATATATTAATCGAACAATTTTATTTAATGACGCAAAGCAAAAAGTAAGATTATAAATGTCAAATATGCCTTTCTAAACTGGACCATTCAAATGTAATCAGCGTAACACCACATTTACCAACATACAAAACTCCAGAAAATGTTACGGTACGTAATAACCAGAAAATAAATATTCCAACAGATAATTCTTTCGAAATGTTGTCAGAGGAAGATATCGACAACTCTACACATACATCAACACAGGAATTAAATAGAAGTTTCCCAGAATTACGGATAAATGATAAAGAAAAACTAAGGGAAATTAATGAAAAGGTCTTTGAATTGCAAGAAAAATTGTTGATAGCCGAGAATGAAATAGAGAATTTATCATCAGAAAATCACATGTTAATGAAAAAACTTAAAGAATACGAATTAAAAATCAATCAATTAACGCATATTTGTACCACTACTACCAAGAAAAAACCAACCAATCCTAAAAGAAAAATAAGTCTTAATGTCGAATTAAATTCTACCCTATTGACAACAACGCCTTCAACAATACAAGGAATAAAACCTGGAAGACAATTATTTCAAAGCAACCAAAATGTGGAAGACACCATCGGAGAAAGTCCTAAGAGTACTCCTGAAACACCAAAAGATGGCGTTCGAAACAAAAAACAGATAATAATGAGTGGAAGTAGAAATAATTCCGACAAAGCGAAAATAGTGATCTTAGGAGATGAACAAATACAGGGTCTTTCGAAGAAAATTTTACGTACTAGAAGTAACCACTGGAACGATAACTATCAAGTGACGGCAACTATTAAACCACACGCAACAAGCATTGACGTCTTAAGCAGCTGCGACAATTTAGTAAAAGAATTAAGAAAGGACGACATTGTGATTATTGCTGTAGGTAAAAATGACAGGGATCCATATGTACTATTTTCTGAATTATGTAATGCACTTTATAAACTAAGGAATCATAGGGTGTATTTAATAAATGTATTATCAAATCCATATTTAAATAAAACACGTCTCAATTACAATATAAAATTATTGATTAAAAATTATACAAAATGTGAATTCATAGAGACACCAAACATTGACTATACATATTACCACTATGAAAGGTTAAACCAATTATCATTCAAAATCAACATACAAATAGACTACATAGAATACAAAAAACAATTTATTGACTCATATGACGCAATAAGAAACAATATTAAGATGACCAAATCGACTAAACAAACTCTGACAACGTCTAATTTATCATTACTGCAAGGCCCAAAAAAAGGAACCATCCCATTTTTCTTTGCACAGATGAAAGAAAAAGTAAATAATGAAGTACAAAATAATTTATTTCGTGACAAATGACGGCAAATTGACATCAGTTACTATATTCCACCAAAACATTGCTGGTATATTGAAAAAACAAGACGAGTTCGAAATAGCCTTAGCAGAACTAGCTAAAGAGGGTGAAATACATGTTATTTGTCTAACTGAAACATTTATAAAAAAAGGCCGTGAATCTAATGTAAACTTACGTGGATATCAGTTAACCACTCACTATTCCCGTTCAAATGAATCAAGGGGGGGATCGTGTATTTTAATTAAAAAATACCTAGATTTCAAAGTTTTAGATGTAGGAACCCCAATCCCATCTAATTTTGAAAATTGTGCAATAGAGATAATAAATTACAACCTTGTCATAATTTGCATCTATAGAAGTCCTATAACTAAGCCTGATACTTTCTTAAACGAACTTGAACTCCTCACAGATAAATTAACTAAACGTCGGTTTGCAAAAAAACGAATCATAATATGTGGGGATTGGAATATTGATATGTTACAGTCTAATAAATACTCGAAAGAGTTGAATTCAATACTGTCAAATAACAATTTAAAAAATCATATAACAACGCCAACTAGAGGCAAATCATGCTTAGATCTTATCGTGAGCAATATTGATACGGTGAAAACGAAATTACACTATTTGGCGCTATCAGACCACGAAACTGGGCAAAGTTTACAAGTAAAATTGCGAGAAATAAAAGAAACCTCGACACAAAGTCAGGTATGGTTTGAGAGCAAAAGGGACTACAGCGATGACAATATACGTAAGTTTTGTGAGTGCATCGCGAGCTTATCCTTTCATAACGTTTATTCAGAGACTGACACCGATAAATCGTTTAATAATTTTCATGATGAATTAACATTATTTTACAACTTATGTTTTCCCATAATTAAAATAAAAAAAGTCAGAAAAGCTATGAAAAACAGGTGGCTGACCAAAAACCTTAAAAACTGTTGCATTAAGAAAAGACAACTATATAGAAAATACCAATTATCGACATCCAATAAACAATCTGACAAAATCAAATATGATAGATATGCTAAAATTTTAAAAAAATGTATATATAAAGCGCAAAATATTAACAATACCCGCTATATAGCCAGGTTCAAAAACACATGTAAAGCAACTTGGCAGGTTATAAAGGGAGAAACACAAAATACAAAAAAGGATGAAATTCAATCAATAAAATATAATAATATTTTATACACTCAGCCTAAAGATATTGCAGAAATATTCAACAAATACTTTATAGAATTGACAAATAATAATGTTAATGATACACCAAGCACAACTAGTACAAAGATACCTAATAATGAAAATACTATGTTTTTAACCCCAGTATCAGAAATCGATGTATACAAGGCAATAAAATCACTGAATAATACTACATCGGTTGGCTATGATTGTATAAATACAACGATACTAAAAAAATGTGCAGCATTCTTGTCAAAACCACTTAGCCATATAATTAATTTATCATTCACCGACGGCAAGTTTCCAAAAAGGCTTAGGTACTCAATTGTGAAACCGTTATATAAAAAAGGATTAACCACGGATTTGAATAATTATAGACCAATTACAATAATCCCTATATTATCTAAAAGCTTGGAGAGTATCATGCGCGATAAGCTACTTAATTTTATTTCACAATCTGACATATTAAAAAAAGAACAGTTTGGTTTTGTAAGGTTCTACTACCTTAGCTTGTTTTTCGCTTATAAAATTCGTAACGGAAAATCTAAACGACAAAGTACCAGTAGTGTCTATTTTGCTAGATATGACCAAGGCATTTGACTTTGTATGCCATAAAAATTTACTGGACAAACTGTACAGATATGGAATACGGGGACAAGCTCAGGAGTGGTTGAAAAGTTATTTACAAGATAGAGCCCAATGCGTTGAAATTGTAAGAACTGACAAAAATAATAGGAAAACTTACAGATCTGTTTATAAGCAAAATAATTATGGTGTACCTCAAGGGGGAGTTTTAAGTCCATTACTTTTCATTCTGTACATTAACGATCTCCCTGACATAATAAATAATCAATGTATACTATTTGCAGATGACACGACTTTACTGTTTAAAATTAATTTGATTAACGATTATACTAGGAACATATATGAGACATTAGAACATGTTATACAATGGTTAGAGCAAAATAATTTAAAAATTAACATTTCAAAAACAAAACTAATTCAATTTCAGACATATAATAGTACACCACTAGCCTTGAACATTAAATATGGAAATACTAGAATAGAAATCGTAGATAACGCAACGTTCCTGGGTATTGAAATAGACAAATACTGCAGATGGGATAAGCATATAGACAAAATAACATCTAAATTAGATAAATTTGTCTATGCCGTTAAACATTTACGGCAAACCTCATCTGTGGAAACTGCATTAACAGCGTACCACGGTTATGTTTCCTCGGTCTTACGCTATGGTATAGTACTATGGGGAAACTCCGTGTTGGTTAATAATGTCTTTAAAGTGCAAAAGAAATTTGTAAGAATATTGTGTAATGCCGACTTTAGAGACAGTTGCAAACCTTTTTTCCAACAACTAAAAATACTTCCCCTCCCCTGCCTGTATATCTATGAAATGTGTGTCTTTGTAGCTAAACATTCATTTCTTTATAGAAAAAAATCAAAACATAGAGGGCAGTAGGACTAGACACAAAAATAAACTTTGTGTACCATCACAAAAACTGTCTGTATATCAAAGAAATGCATACTGTATGTCTATTCAAATTTATAATCATTTGCCTGAACGTTTTTATTTACTAAATTTGAGACAATTTAAAAAATCACTGTTTTCTTTATTATTGGCCAAATGTTATTACACGGTGAACGAATTTATTCACGACAAACTAATTTGAAATTGTAATTATTTATGACGAAAAATAGACATATATATTTTCTTCTTTGACTTTTTATGTTTTCTAGTGTTTGTGTATTTTTATTTATTGTTTGACATGTAATTGTAATTTGAACTTATAAATTTAAATATCGACATATAGAGCGGGCGCTGTATGGAGTTGAGTGTGCAAAATATGAGGACCGCATTCTATAAACAGTTTTGAATTCAGAAAAGCTTGTAGAATATGATTCTGAATGTTGCCAGGAAGTTTCTTGGTCCAATTTTTTTTTATACCCAATTCCCTTGGATATCGAGTAAATGGACTGAACAAATGCTTTACAACAATTTTAATCATTGTTTTATTGAAAAATTTCATTTGTTTCTTATGATTAAAGATACTTATAGCAACTAAGTGGAAAAAAAAAAACAAAAAAATAATTGTTGGAAAAAAAAATTAGGTACATAAAAGGATATTTTATGTAATAATTTTTTTTATAAAAAGAAATGATTACAAAAATCTTATCGATCGACCTATACGATCCTCTTTTGAAAAAAAAAAAAAAGAATACCTACTGCTCTGCCGTGTTTCTGGACATACAAACAGCCTTTGATAAGGTGTGGCACAAAGGCCTCCTGTGCAAGACAAGGACATCTCTACCCCATAGCTATTACCTACTTGTAGAGTCCTGTCTCGCAAATCGAATATTTCAGATGAGAGAGGAAGGAGAACTGACTGAACGGACTTCCACAATATAATAGTAGGAGTTCCACATGGATCAGTGCCGACTTCCCAGAAACACTGATGTAGAAAATAAATCAAAGATCAAATGTAAATGCCAATCACTTTTATAATAAGGAAAACAAAGGAGTAATTTATAAAATGCACTTGAATGTACAATAACGCATAAGCAAAAGGAAGTTGAGTATTCAAAATGTGAGGACCGGCAATACACTTTCCATTTCTAGGAGAATGTGTATCTACATTTTGCATAATTTGCATGTTTTGTTAGTATTATTATTATTATTTCTTTATAATACTTTTTTATTTTTACCCGCGGCGGAACGGAGACGGTACATGCGTTTGGGGTGCTAAGGATGTTTGTGCAAATCAATGTTGCCATTTATCTCCAAAACTACGAGTCCGATTTAGATTCGGTTTTCAGTGATGGGTTCGGGTTTGATTGGTGCATGTTCTTCGATTAGTGTTACGGTGACAACTCACCAGGGGGCGCTGCAGTAAGCATTTGTTTGTAAAACCAATGTTGCCATTTATCTCCAAAACTACGAGTCCGATTTAGATGCGGTTTTCAGTGACGGGTTTGGTTTTGATTGGTGCATGTTCTTAGATAGGTATTACAGTGACATCTCACTAGGGGGCGCTGCAGTAAACGTTTGTTTGTGAAACCAATGTTGGCAAATGCCAATAAATATCTCCAAAACTACGACTCCGATTTTGATGCGGTTTTCAGTGATGAGTTCGAGTTTGATTGGTGCATGTTCTTAAATAGGTATTACGGTGACAACTCACCAGAGGGCGTTGCAGTAATCATTTGTTTGTGCAACCAATGTTGCCATTTATCTCCAAAACTACGAGTCCGATTTTGATGCGGTTTTCAGTGATGGGTCCGAGTTTGATTGGTGCATATTCTTAGATAGGTGTTACAGTGACAACTCACCAGAGGGCGCTGCAGTAAACATTTGTTTGTGCAAAACCAAAACTACTAGGCTGATTCTGATGCGGTTTTCAATTGTAATACCTACGCTTGCTCTCTAAAAAGTTTGAAATAAAAACAAAATTAAAAATTTTGAAAAAACACACGACGGTTAAAACGTAGTTGAAAAAGGATAAAATAATTTTGAAACCCGACTTAAAGAATTTATGCTATGAACTTAATAAAAAATCCAAGAAAATCCGTCGGGGGCTGCCATCTCTATTTTAAATTTCAACATAAATATAAATAAGTATACAAGTTATTATAAAACTGCCAAATAACGCATATACCGTCTCCGTTCCGTCGAGGGTAAAAAAACAAACTGTACAAATATAAATTAAAAGTTTTGATTACTTATGTAAAAATTTTCTTTTATGTTTTTTTTTTCAGCAATATTTCTTTAATTTTTTTTTTGTTTTTTTATTTCCACGTAGTAGCTATA
Organism: Hypsopygia costalis; assembly: GCA_937001555.2. NCBI lineage: Eukaryota > Metazoa > Arthropoda > Insecta > Lepidoptera > Pyralidae > Hypsopygia > Hypsopygia costalis. The sequence goes on along the minus strand of OW443351.2, from coordinate 1,190,262 downwards.
AGTATCTTTAATAATAAGAAACAATTGGATATTTTCAATAAAACAATGATTAAAATTGTTGTAAAGCATTTGTTCAGTCCATTTACTCGATATCCAAGGGAATGGGGTATAAAAAAAAATTGGACCAAGAAACTTCCTGGCAACATTCAGAATCATATTCTACAAGCTTTTCTGAATTCAAAACTGTTTATAGAATGCGGTCCTCATATTTTGCACACTCAACTACCTGTGGCGCCTGCACTAATAGTATAATGACATTATTTCACTGACCTCTTGATTATATTTTTGATTATTATATTATATTGAACTGCCATTCTGACATTTGTTATATTTTCAGTTATTTGATTTTAAAATTCTTTATTATTTATTGAGATATAAATATGTGTAACAAAATTGTAAAATAAACCATAATATTCACACGCCGAACAATCGGCAAGATATGTAAGGCCACTATGCTATGAAAATGTATAACATGTAATTTCACCCATATCCAGTGAATAAACAATTCTGATTCTGATTCTGATTCAGGTCCAAGTAGTAACGAGATAGAGGAATTTTATGATGTGGAGGAGAACATGGAAGAGCAGGAGAGGGGAGAAGTGCGATTAAGCGACCGGGCGGGGTCCGCCTCCGATCAGGCGGGTTGCGAGGTAGCGCCAGTAAGTAATAACGACAAACCGCCTGATGCGCCAGCATTGAGCAGCGAGTTACCCGCGGCTTCATCGCTCACATCCACACCTCATAAAAATATTATTTGAGGCCAAGAGCCAATAAAAAGAATTAGGATAATTTGTAAATTATATATTTTTGTTATCAGGTTCCCTAATTAAGACGAGAGGAAATGATATGTATGTGAGCGCACGGCGCCCGGACTTTATGTACATCTACCTACTTGTATAGGAGATGATTATTTTGTTAGACCAGTAATAAACCAGCTCCAGTTAAGTGCAGTCGTTTCATTTGACCTACGTACATATATAACAGGTATACCATTTCTTGTTACAACTATACAGAATACCCAACGAAAGGCGCGATTCTGACCGCAGGACAGAGGATGCGACACGTATGATACAGAAAGAGATGACTATAAGTCATACACAAACAACATACATCTATCCAAAATGCATTCTTTCGGCGGCCATACTGTAGCACAGTTTGTACAATTAATGTAAAGAGTTTCTGACTATTTTTTTAGATAGTTACGATATTTTTATTGGATTGTAAAGTACGATTAAGTTTACAATAAAATATCTGCCAAACGAGCCCTACGGTTCTGATGAGAGGCTGTGACGTCCAGACCTGCTATCAATAAGACACCAATTATAGGCAATATTCTAATGCTCATATGCGCAGACGTGTGCTTGCCACGCCGGTGCTCAACTGCATTACTTGTATTGAGAACGACATACAGGCCATTACTTGTTTCATTAACTTTCCATGACTGTTATAAACTCGTAGTTATCTTGGCCAACTTGGAAAAATTCACCTGGCCCCTCTAGGTGGGATTTGAACCCACGACCTCTCGATGACCGGTCGAGTGCTCTTCCAACTGAGCTACCAGGAAGGTTTGTGTTGCTGACGAATTTTTGCATCTTATATTCTACTGCGTGAGTCACAGTGTCGCGTCATCAACCTATTAAGTAATTACAATACTAAACACTCGACCGGTCATCGAGAGGTCGTGGGTTCAAATCCCACTTAGGGGGGCCAGGTGAATTTTTCCATTTTTCAAAAAATATTTATCTGTCAAGTTGGCCAAGACAACTACTTAAATAATAATAATTTAATTAGTTTGGTGTTATCAAAAAATAGCAGAATTTCATCTACAACGATGGACTGCTATGCCTTGTTTACCCACGACATCATCGAGAGGTCGTGGGTTCAAATCCCACCTAGGGGGGCAGGTAAGTTTTACCATTTTTCAAAAAAAAAATTCCATGACTGCTTCACAGACATGTGACGCATTGGATCTCGGATTTTTATTTGTTTTTTGTTTTATAAACCTGAGATTTCTCATACAAAAAAAATATATATACGGCGCTAAATCGCATGATTTTGGCTCTTGAGCTTAAATCCGACATCCAACGCGTCATCATTGAGTTAAAGAAATATGTCTGTGAAAAAATCAAGGAAATCATACCACAATCAAAGCCCACTAAAACCAGTTACAGTCTGATGAAAATCGCCGCGGAGGCCATATCATGGATAAGCCATATTCACCCTTACACGTCAAATACGAAAATATACCACATCCTTTCCACTGCTTCGTTTCTTACCTCGTTGACATTTGGACAGTGTCCAATGAATACACAACTAGCACACCACACTGATAACTCACTGAGTCTTAACTGTAACTACGAATGAAAGGATACGATCCAGAAAAAAACTATCGAGGAGTGGAATGAACTGCCTGTGGAGGTTCTTCCAGTATCAATAGACGTAATTCGCCTGGAGAAAATCACCTGGGTGCATTAAGGCTCCTTCGTCAAATTATACTTACATACAAATGCAGATTTTTTTTATACTACGTTGGGTGGCAGATAAGTATACAGCCCGCCTGATGTGAAGCGGTTACCGTAGCCATATTAACGCTCGCAACATAAATAGCGCGCCGCCACCCCCGCTACCAAGGCAGCATCACCTTCCTCTCTGGTGACCTCACTCACTCGCAGGAACACAACAACCCTCAAGGGCATTGTTATTTGGCAGCGGTATTCTGTGAGGTGGAGGTACTTTCCCAGTCGGGTAGCTTACAATTACGCTCCCTACCTCTCTTTTCGCCAGAGCTTCGTTTGTCAGTCAGCAGGGTGCACCGCGTGCAGGTGAAGTTGGTTATGGTTCAAAGATGTTGATGAACCCCTTACACCCCAAAATGATATATGTTTTATGAAAATAATAACGGGAATTAATGCGATCGTGCATAATGGTTTCATACCTTTATACCTGCCGTGGTCACAGGCTGACGTCAGCCTGACGAAAGGGCCTCAAGGGAATTAATTCTCTGCGATATTCTGTAAGGTGGAGGTACTGCCCTAGTCAGGCAGCTTAAAAAATACGCTATGCCCTACCTCTCTTTTCGCTAGAGCCCCGTTTGTCAGTCAGCAGGTTGCACCACGTGCAGGTGAGGCAGAGTTTGGCTTTGGTTCAAAGATGTTGAGAAACGACTTACAGCCCCAAATACTGACCCCATGTAATTGTTTCCAGGTCTGGCGGGTATCAAAATAGACATAGTGAGGTTTCTACAGAGCCTGCGTGCCATCAGGCAGGCCGTATGCACCTTAGTTGAACGAAAAAAATCTCTTAGTACTGTATAAATGTGAAAGTTGCCATGTTGCAATGTTGAGGATATAGATAGTGTCCTTGCGCTTGTTAGCCTAATAGATCACGCCAGTTAAGCAACGGTGACGGTAGCCTGCCTGTGGATGGGTTTATTTGTCTCAAGGTACCGCATAGTCTGTGCTGACAATCCCGGTTGTGTCCAGTCGTGAAGCCAAGTCTGTGGCCTTTAGGCGGCTTGAAAACACTTACTTAAGCCAAACCGCAGCTGAGCAGCGTATTACAGTAGGCCCTAGACTACCTTACGATTGAGGGAAGACCTGCTCCCAGCAGTGGGGTGAATTTGGGTTGCTACAGAGAATATTTTCGAGTATAGATGTTCGTTATTCTTTCACTGGTAAACGGCTGATCGAATTAGGATTTCTTTTTACGTCGTCGGGTCTACACGCATCATATTGTCCGGCTGACATGAAGCGGTTACTGTAGCATATAGACGCTCGGAATATAAAGTAAGTTTTCATTTCATTGCTCGTCCGTTACCACCCCTGTCGTCATCGTAGCAAGTCCTTCCTTCTCCTATTAATTTCTTCTGATAAAATTTATTGTCAGTAGTAGACATGGCAGCAGTAGTGACTGACAGTAACACTTCATTGGACAGTGCTCGCCGCTGTTAATCATGGCAACACAGGAGTGCAATAGTAGTTATGTGTGGTGAACCTGTCCCGTAGTCTTTTGTTCGTAGTAACCTTACTCAATTCCACCTTCACCCTAGAGGTATCCTCCCTATCTATCTATAATCACTAACGTGGCAGATGTGGCAGCCTAATGCCATCTCAGATTGCTAACGCTGTGAGTTATGATGATAAATTTGTTTGTCTGTCGAATTTCATCACTCCGGATTCTATTTCGATTCCTTACAGAAGCCACGATAATTGACTCTTGTGGATCAGCCTGACGGGTTCTAGTATCAATGTAGGTCATAATAAGTAGAAAAAGTCATAGTAGGCCCTGGATTGAAGGCTTTCGTCTTCAAGCATTGGAGTATTTTATTTGCAGTGAAGATGTACCAAAGCTTCCCAATAGGTTAATGGCGTTTTAGGGTGTAAGCTATTCATCATCTTTGAGCCAAAGCCCTCCATCAACTGCATGTGGTGAACCCCTCTTACATGAAGCTCAAGCGAGGAAGAGGTAGGGCACAGCATATTTATAAACTGACCGCAGCCAAGTCAAAAAATCTTTGAGGGTTGTTGTATTGCCGCGAGGGAGTGCAGTCGCTAGAAAAGGAGTTGCTGCGATAGAAGCGGGAGTGGCGACGCGTGAATGTTATTTAATATTGCGTGCGTTTATAGGTAACCTAGCTTCACATCTGAGGCGAGCCACAGTTGTTTGTCACTCGATGTAATTAAAAAAAATGGTTGCTTGTAAAATCGGTTTACGGACGATAATTTTACGTGATAACGTCATAATAAAACATCGGCCGATGGAGTGGAATAGAGATAGATGCATCAGAAGCCTGACCTCTAGCTCCTTCCGCGCTCTCGCTTGCATGCTCATTGGGGTGTAAGTGGTTCATCAAGATCTTTGAATCAAAGCCAACTTCACCTGCACGTGGTGCACCCTGCTGACTGACACACGAAGCTCTGGCTAAAAGAGAGGTAGGGAGCGTAATTGTAAGCTACCTGACTGGTGAATGTACCTCCACCTCACAGAAAACCGCAGCCAAATAACAATTCCCTTGAGGGTTGTTGTGTTCCTGCGAGTGAGTGAGGTCACCAGAATGAAAGGAAGGAGATGCTGCGTTGGCAGCGGGGGTGGCGGCGCGCGTGCAATATTTTATGTTGCAAGCGTTAATATGGCTACGATAACCGCTTCACATCAGGCGGGCCGTATGCTTGTCTGCCTCCCGACGTAGTATAAAAAAAAAAAAATGCTCGGCTCAGGGGGAACGTGACAATGAGTCATGCTTTTTCGTGCGTGCAGCCGGCGTTCATAGATTCATAAGACGTTATCACGTCAAAATAGGTCAAACTGTGTAGTGGAATAAATGAAAACATCCAAATCCATTAATTAATTAATTTATACGTGACTTAACAATAATTATTCGTTATTGCTTCATTATTTATTGTACTTCTATTACAGTGAGTTTACAGTATCCGGTGATATGGACTAGAAGTGGCTCGCTACAACACTGTTGTAAATAATAAATTATATAATCATTATTTTAAATTTAATTTAAATAAGTTATTAATAACAATTATAATATATATATATATAATTGGATTATAATAGAATGATAATTGAATTATTATTACAAAAACAATGTATTGTAATATTCTAATAACAATTACAGTTGAATTATTATATTATTATCATAAAAAAGCAGCACTCTGAAATTGAAATGAATATTGATTATTGTTTTTTTTTATACCACTAAAGTGGCAAACAAGCATACGGCCCGCCTGATGGAAAGCAGTTACCGTAGCCTATGAACGCCTGTAACACCAGGGGCATCACATATTGTTCGTCAGAATAAAATTTACTGATATCTTTATTCAATATTTAGTAAATCCTGAATTAATGTAAGTAAGAATTTAAAAAAAATCTAAACTATTCCATTATTTACGTACCAATAATTCAAATTTGTTTGTTTGTTTGTGCGAATATATAATCATAAATTATAATTTTAACAGTGTGTTTGTAGCAAATCAAAATGCCAAAATACAATATAATTTAAGCGGATGTATCCGTGCTACGACATTAGTCTACAGCTGTGACTGACGTTTTAAAATATACCTTAAATATTATACCTTAAGAATGATTATCCTAATACACACATAAGTCAACAAGGAGAATATAGAATTAATAATTATTTTTATTAGCATTAAATATCTATTATTCCAATAACAATATCACATACGATAATAACTAGACAATAATAATTATTATGAATTATTTTAATATAACAATCAACAGTTACATACATTCGATGATACAATGGTATTACATAAAATATATACTTATTATTAATTCGTATTATTATTAATAATATGTGCGTAATGATTTAATATGATCACGACAATGCGTATTCAAAGGACAGAGCAGTACTAACGGAAAAATAATTATTTCTTGTATATTATAATAATAATGCTTTATTTAAATTATTAAACAGATAAATAGGAACACAATTTAATAAAATTGCATGTATTTTTCTGGACTATACGTGTAATTATATTATTATTGCATTATTTTTACACATATAACTTGTAAGTGATCTAAAAACCGGTTAATATTTTCGATACCTATAGAAATACCGAACGGATTTTTTTTCCGTTAGGATTGCTCTGTTCGTAACATGTATTATATATTATTATACTTAATAAATTAGTTGATATAATTAAATCATTATTAAAGATTTGGTTTCGATCATTACATTTTCTATTAATATATTAACGACAATAAAATTATTTCTATAATATTGTATTTAGCAAAGGTATTTTAAGAATCACATTCTAAAACACAGAATATTAGTCGAGAATATATGTATTCTTGCTACAATTAGAATGAAATAGCTTCGTGTTTTACATTTCATATAATATATAATTTATTCGTATATAATTAATTTTAGATTCTATTTATATGAGTAGATGGAGTAAGATTGACCAACTTTCTGATATTCTATTATTGTCATGTACATTTCTGTCTTTATTTATATGTAATACGTTGTCATTTTGTTATATATTTATAACAATCATTAATTTAAAAACTTTGCCACCACGTGATTTCCATATACGATCAAGAACCTACCTATCTCAAATATTTAGAGATCTTATAGCTTTTTTAAAAACAATAAATTTTCATGTTTTATATTCCTTTCTCCATGAAATGTACTAGTAAATTATCATGTATTAATAACGATTTTTTTATACTACTTCGGATGGCAGACAGCATACGACCCGCCTCATGTAAAGCGATTACCGTAGCCATATTAACGCTCGCAACATGAAATATCGCTTGCGCACCGCTACCCCCTCTGCCAACGCAACAACTCATTCTTGTGACCTCACTCATACACAGGAACATAACAATCCTCAAGGGAATTGTTATTTGGCTGCAGTATTCTGTGAGGTGGCGGTACATTCCCAGTCGGCTTAAGCTTATAAATAAGCTTGCAAGCTGCACCCTACCTGACATTAAAAAATCTTGACATTTTATAAAACTCCATCTATACATACAAATAAATCAAAAACAATTTACGTCATATCATTTATGTCTACTGGTCGATTACAAAAGCATTATGACGCGTAGCGATCTAAGGAGATACCTTAAAAGTAGTCAACAATAAAATATTGCTATGAAACATTACTATAACCATTCAACAAATTATATTTGCGTCAATGTTCTCTCTAAAAGGGTAAAACTATAACAAAAAGGTTGTACTACAAACTTGTAAAGGTATATCAAAAGTTTCGACTGTTTTTAAAGTGATATTTTCATTTTGAATTTTCGACGAGACTTGGCAAATTATAAAATATAAATTCAAAATTAACGGCAACTGCAGACCGCACCTGCAGACTAACCGCAGCTACAGACCGCATGCGATACTGCTGGTCAGTAATGAATCTGTATGAAATTCATTCCAAGTGATAGTAATGCAACTTCAGACTACAGAGTTTCATATAGACTAGTAGTTTCATATAGATAGAGAGTATTCTCTGTATTTTATGCTAGCAGTGTCGCTTATGGTCTGCAATTGCGGTTCGCGGTTACCGCCACTTTCGGTATTTTGGAATAGTACCTTACGTCATCCACACATGAGACACACTGTGATATCTCCTGTTGTATAAATTATGAAGTTAATAAGAAATACGATCTATGTTTACTCTACACAAATGTATCTCTGTAATACTGAGATGAATTTGTTGAGATGAATAATATGGGATGGCGCGAATTCTGATGAGTGTAGTAAAATTGTGAATGTATGATGACGCTACTAAATTTCACCATCACCATATAGATATAGATATTTCTAGACAAGCTTGTGTTATGGGTACTAGACAACTGAAAAATGTACTTAAATACATTTTTTTTGTAAATACATACTTATAATACATAGAAAACACCCAGACCAAGACAAACAGACATGTTCATGCACACAAATGTTTATCTTGTGCGGGAATCGAAACCCGCGACCTCGGAATCAGAGTGGCCATTGCTAACCATTCGACCACCGAGCCCGTCAAAAGAGTTAATGATAAAAGAAAATCAAAAAGTTAATGGTTAGAGGCTTCGGACATGGGATGAGGAGTTTTCTTTCGCTTTTAACTATTTGATGCAAAATTCCTACAATGTTTTTCAACCATTTCAGTCATTTTGTATGACTACGAATTTGTTTATAGACACTGGACGAAACAAAAAATGTATTTGGTGATGATGAATACACCCAATACAAAAAATTGTATTTGGTGTATTCATCAAAGTCAAAGATATATGGACGTAATAGAGTGAATGTGGATATCACTAGTAATAGATATTATATAGATAACAATTAACCGAGGTAATAAAAAATAAATACATCAATAAATAGGCCACAGTCACCATTGCTTGCTAGGGTGATCAATTATACTGGCTCGCACGACCACGCCGCCATCGAGCTAATTTTTTTGGTCATGTTCTTCAGTTTCGTCATTATATATTTAATAATAATTTTAATTAAAAAGGCTAGTTTTAATTAAAGACGTTTCGAATACACCACTTTAAAATACAATCGAAAAATACAATTCGAAAATTCAAAATTAACAAAACTTAATGTGCGTTAATGCATCGTACTTTTGGGATGATAAACATTTCGCAATATTTACATTACATTAAATTTCAAAATTATTCTGAAAATTTTTTGCTTATTATTTTCAGTCGAGATTATAAATTAATGTCTTTTAAGCAAGGTAAGGGAGATCAAAATTTATTATTTTATTATATTAAAAGTGTCTATTTTATCGAGACAATAGCAAAACAAATATTTATTTAAGCAAAGTTTTGCCATAAATGTGAGTGCTGATACGTAATATTAATTATGTATGTTTTCCCATATATTATTATTTGTTGTTTTCTGCGCTCAATCTTTCAAATTAGTGTGTACTATGGCTTTTTGATATTATCGAAAATAATTAAACTTTTTCGGAAATTATTCAAACATTTTCGGAAATTAGATAATTTGAATGATAATCTCAGATTAATGATTGCTCTCATTCGAATCATTAATCTAAATGATATAATCATAGTATTAGAATTATCTTCATAGTTAACATTTTATTTATTTTAAACAAAAAATAATGTTATTTATGAAGTATTTTCTGATTGAATGCTCATTTATCTTTTTATCCATTTTATTATTTTCTAACACTCAATATCTCGCTTGTCGTTAACGACAAACGTTTGTTTAAACAAAGAATGTAACTTGGACGTGTTCGCCTTATCCATCGAGGATAACAATTCTACTCAAAATAAATTCTCTTCAAACAACGCAATTGTATTGTCTTCGTCCCTGTACATAATCTGATTAATAAAATGGACACACCTTTTGTATATAACCCTGGAAATATTATGTTTTGTATTTACTATGCGATAATGTCGGTCTGTAATAATAAATAACAAGAATTAAAAATATTGCAATAGCATTTTTTATTTTATTATGGATTCTACACAATAACTGCAAGATTGTGTAGAACAAAAATCCCCAAACTTTTTTGTCCTGTCCCCTTGCATAATATTTTCTAATTTCCGTAGACCCTTTGCCTTATATTTTTATATAAATTTATATGTATTTCATAGACTCTTTGGTGATTGAGTCTTGGGGGACAAAATTGCTTTGGAAGTGAACGGTTTAGAGCATAACAGTTATAATTCACTTAATACAGTTACTCTGAATTAGCTGCACGTTCAAGTCCCATTTAAATATAGCTATGCCATCTATACTAATGACCGTATCAAATAGCAAAAGATTTTTTTGAAATATTCATTCTGTATTCATAAACTCACAAAGTTCGCCCTCGTTCTTGATCATTAAATGAAAAATATAATTTATCATTGAAGTACCTATATTTATTATCTTTGTCATCAAATCCGATAGCAATTCAATTCACAAGAGAAAAATCATTGCACAAAAAAATTTGTCGCTACGCGATGTGCATACCATGATCCACCCTTCTTCTTCCCATTGCCGAGATATGGGTCTTCTATCAATCGAAGGAGTTTACAGCATACTCCACCACGCTGCTTAACTGCGGGTTGGCGGAGGCCAGAATTCTCAAGCCGCATAAAGGCCACTTAAGGCGGCTTGACCGCCTAAAAGACGTAGCTTAATGACTGTCATCCAATGAGAACAGCCAGGACCGACATAGTTACGATAGGTTGCTTAACTTGCGCATTCGATGAGACTGACACGCGCAACGCCGCCATCGAGCTTCTCTATCTATGTATCGATGTACATAATATCGCATAGTAAATATAATACTTTATATTCCCCATAACTGCAGAAAGTGTCATCTGAATTTTGAAGACAGTAAAAGTAAAACAAACTAGTTTCATCAGAAAAGGACAACTTGGTTGATTATATTCAACAAGCATGTGATTGTATATGATCTATTTCAATAAGTATAACTGTAACAGATATAGCGCGATCTAGTAACAAACATATATATATATATATATATATATATAATGCTCAGAATCACAATATCTAAGCACGACACTACTAAGACGTGACGTTACATTAAATATAGATATAGTAATACTTAGAGATACACTAAAGCTAAATTAGATTAATATTGTCTAAATTACATCATTTAATTTCACAAACCTAACTCCATCTAGCGAGAGATTATATACAAGACAAGTTTACAAAAAATAAATGACTATAGCATTGATTTATATCCGATATGTCAGGCAGTAAAGTTTCTAGGCCACATAACATTCGTAGATGCAATCTTCCATATAAAAATGTACACCGTGAAATAGATAAAAGTGATAAAATTTGAAGCAAATATCTGTGATAATTTGACGTAGTGGGAGATGTCTTAGAATAGAATAAGAAAACATTGGAATACTGAAATTTATACGTTGTCATCATATTAAAAGGTCATTAAGTCAATAGCTATATACCTGTTCTAAATCGCATCAAATAATTTCGCTAATCATTGACTCATTTGCCAAAAATACGTAGAAAATTTGGCAAAATGTTTACAATGTAGGTATGTAATGTATATATGTACATTTTTACATGAAAGACGCTATAAGCAGCGACACGACGTGACAGAGATAGAATACTTAAGTAGATCCTATAATTATAGCTATTATCCTAGACTGTTAGCTAGGATGTAAAATTTCCTTGTACTCGAAATGTGAGTAGGATGCAACATGGAACACATTTTACATTTAAATTGTATGAAATAACATCCGACCATGTTGATATGGATGTTGAAACATTGACAATAGCTCATGAAGAAGATATAAACAGAACCAATTGAGACGCCGTCAAAACATTAACAAAAAAATTGAGCACTGAAGCATTGCGAGTTACATTTAGTTATTATACTTAAGATCTAACAATAAATAGTTGTAAAAATCCAAGACGACAAATTGACAGCATTTTCAGTAACACTAGTCGTATATGATGTAATATAGTAATTGAGACAAAGCCTTAAATCTAGAGACAGACTATAGACGCTCATACCCGTGAGCAAGCTACAATAGTGATACGCCCGACTCAGACTCAAGCTTCCTTCGACTTACTAAAGACACTCAGAAAAAGTCAATCACAATAATCCCCTTAGCTGTAATAACGCATCAATTGCTGCCTTCAGCGCATGCTCCTACACACCACAGGCGAGCCTAACAGGTAGTGATAGAATACGATATCAAAAATGATTAATATTCACTTAGAATACATTTACGTATAAGAGATTTGTGATTCTTCCATACAACTACAGAGATGCGATAGTTACTTTTGTGATGTGGGAATCTCCTTTGGTCCTATTTGTTATTACAAACGCCTTTATTGATTCCTCTAAAAGTCTGTGAAAAGAATCTACAAACTATAAGAGACTAAGAAATAAAACTAAATCTACTATATTGAATATCCCATATCACATTCTTGACGATTTACTTGTAATTATCGTTTTAAAATCTCTAACGGTTAATTGATAAAACTTATATATTAAATTTTATTTAGTTCATTTCTATTACTAGACAGCGGATTTTGGAACAATAATATTATTTTGACGTCACAAGTGATTATAACATTCGAAGAAATTTAGGACATTTTCGTAATCTTTAACATCATCCTTCATTTATTGTAAATCTGAGAACAGAAACGAAATAATAGTATTTTCCACGATAACATTAATGAGTACAGAAATGTAAACTTCAAAAGCACTTTCCAGTCATCGCTTTCAAACGTTCAAATCATCCAAAAACATGATCCAAATTTCGAAGTTTACGTTTCTCTAACACATTTTGGACCCCAGATTTATAAATGACAAACAACAACGTGTAAAACTAAAGTTTCTTTAAAAAATAGGTTTCTCTGTTCTAGTCCTTAGGGCATCAAAAACAATCTTACACTAAGGGTAAATGAAAGTCCTTTTAAAGGATAACAAGCGATATCAACAAATCTGTCTTTTACAAGAGGTAACAAACGTTTCTAAATCTAGCAACTTAGCCATTTTGTGCTTAATTCGTTGTGCTTAGTATGCACATTAGTAGAATAACTAACAACGATATTCATACAGTTGTACCAAATAATTCTGTTCCATAAATAACTAAAAAAAGAAGCCACAATTTAAGCCATAATTCCATTTTCTATTTATACTATAATTCTTTTCCACAATCAAACAATATTAGATGCATAAATGTACCTTTTGACACAGAACCTTTTGATACTCTCATGCATTTATTATAATGATAGCACTCTAATCCACGGTTCCTTATAAATATTTTGTTGAAGCTAAACATACCTTAGTTACTTATAAATAAAATCCTTCAGATATTCCTAGACAAAATCTTCGAAAACACACCTGAATAGACACGATACCTATCCTTGAACACTTACATCACTTGACCATCTACGATTTAAAGTACATTGACTAGTCATAGACCAGGAAGATTTTATGGAGAAGTGACGTGTGATGATGAAGTGATTGGAAGACTGAGCAAAATGAATGGAACATAACTCTTGAAAATCACCAGACATAGGAGCATCAGTTACAGAACTTGATAAAGAATTTGATGATGTAGATAAACTCTTTGGTAATGTTATATTTAGGACAGAAATTTTTGTTCAAAGAGTAAATAATAGAAATAATGTAGGATTTTCAGAGTTAATTGATCATTATATAGATCTGGCTGTTGTTCAGATTTAGTAAATAAACGCGGGGTGTAGAGGAGGCGGCGGCACGCGTGGTTGTTTGTCGAGTGGGGCACAGCAGGCAGGCTCGCAGCATGGTGTACTGTACGGAGCTGGCACCAGGGCGTATTGAGTTGGATGGCCGTAGATTGCTGGGGTTGCTGAAAATATAAACAAACACGAGGTTACAAACTACTTGCGTTGTTTTTTTCCTGCTGTTAAAAAAAATATAGAACGTACTAACCTGAGGGGCAATTCTCATAATTAAAATGTAGTCAAAATTAAGTGACCAGTCTCGATCTCACAAATGTCACATTTGGTATTCTCGTAACACAATATGTAACTTCAAAGTGTAATTCAAGCAAGATTATATCGAAATATGACCGAAAAATAAACAAACTAAGAATGTTACAGTGTTATTGATAATAAGTGTAAGTGGTTCATCAATATCTTTGAACCAAAGTCAACTTCACCTGCACGTGGTGCACCCTGCTGACTGACAAACGGAGCTCTGGCGAAAAGAGAGGTAGGGAGCGTAATTGTAAGCTACCCGACTGGGGAATATACCTCCACCTCACAGAATACCGCAGCAAAACAACAATTCCCTTGAGGGTTGTTGTGTTCCTGCGAGTGAGTGAGGTCACCAGACATGAAGGAGATGCTGTGTTGGCAGCGGGGGTGGCGGCGCGCGAGCGATATTTTATGTTGCGAGCGTTAATATGGCTACGGTAACCGCTTCACATCAGGCGGGCCGTATGCTTGTCTGCCACCCGACGTAGAATTAAAAAATAATATCAAGCATATATTTTTTGTCAATTCACAATTCAATTTCGATTCTTTTTTAGGGTTCCGTACCTCAAAAGGAAAAACGGAACCCTTATAAGATCACTTTGTTGTCCGTCTGCCTGTCTGTCTGTCTGTCTGTCTGTCTGTCTGTCTGTCTGTCTGTCTGTCTGTCTGTCTGTCTGTCTGTCTGTCTGTCTGTCTGTCTGTCTGTCTGTCTGTCTGTCTGTCAAGAATTTCTATGTCGAGAATGCGTGGAGGTATCAAGCTGAAATTTAGACTGTATACTCAGGTCTGCGGTCCCATGAAGTTGTAAAAAAATCAAACTGCTCAGTTTACGTAAAAAAGAGTTACGGCTGTTTATTCAGCAAAAAACGCATATTTCGACTTTCTCAAGGGAATCAAAACCTACAGGGTACTTCCCGTTGATCTAGAACTATGAAATTTGGCAAGTAACATCGTTATAGACTACAAGTACAGGAATAAATCTCACAACTATACATTTGTAACTAAATCTTAAAAAATAGGGGGTCTATATTTTTTATAGGATGTCGAAATTTCAAATTGAAGCTACTAGTTCAAATGGGGTATCATATGAAAGGGCTTGATGTGCACATTGCAAAATATATTTTTTTTTTTTTTCCGATGCATTATTTTTTATTTATAATGAAAAATATCAAATTTATAATGATCCTACGTACGGAACCCTCGGTGGGCGAGTCCGACTCGCACTTAGCCGGTTTTTTTTATACTACGTCGGGTAGCAGACAAGCCACGGCCCACCTGATGTGAAACGGTCACCGTAGCTATATTAACGCTCCCAACATGAAATATCGCTCGCGCGCTGCCACCCACGCTTCTAACGCCACAACTTCTTTCTTTCTGGTAACTACACTCACTCGCATGAACACAACAACCCTCAAGGTTGGATTCGGTCAACGTTCATTCTTGCGATTGTAAAATAATTACGAGAGTTGGTTTTCTGATTAAAAATCAAAATGCTACCTATTAAAATATATAACGAAGATATACCTATATTATTTAATGCAATAATTAATGAGTAACTACGTTTTTTGTGCCTGATAACCTACATTACATTCTGCATTTAACTTGTGATATGACTTTATATTCTTGACCTGGAGATAAATATCATCAGTTACCAACCCCAAAATCTATAGTAATACAGCTTCTATTTTTTATACTACTAAGATGACAAACAAGCATACGTCCCGCCTCATGAAAAACCATTACCGGACCTTATGAACGCCTATAACACCAGAGGCATAATACTCGCGTTGCCGACTCCGTAAAAACCTCTTTACGCTTTTTTTGAGAAAACGTCGACAGGTAGTTCATTCCACAGTTAGATGGTAATTTATATAGCATCTTGAATAATAAGAGAACTTCATCAATTGGCTTTCAGCATCAACCCATAATCATCCCACTGTTGGGATACGGGTCTCCCCTCAATCGAAGGGGTTTTAGAGCGTACACCACCACGCTGCTCAACTGCGGGTTAGCGGAGGTCAGTGTTTTGAAGCCGCCCAAAAGCCACTGACTTGGCTTAACGACCGACATCTTTTGGCAACAGCCGAGACCGACGGCTTTACGTGCCCTGCGAAGCACGGAGGAGCGCGAGATAAATAAACCCATCCATGGACAGGCTACGGCGGACATTGCTTAACTTGGGTGATCGATTAGACTGACACGCGCACCGACACCATCGAGCTTCTCATTCCTTCTCGTTCCCCGTTCGTTTATGGTACTAATGATTTTTTAACATATAAGTGGGACTTACTATCAAACGGCAGTGGGTACACAGCGTATGGCGGTGGTGGTATCTCACAAGGTGCACACGCTGGGAGGGGAGCCAGCGGTGGAGCACACAGCAGCTGGTAGCAAAGTGGGGCTGGAAGTGGGGCTGCCTCCGTGCTCAGTACTGGCAGCTGGCTCATCTGGAATGAAAAATAAATACTAAATAAGTTTATTTATTAACAAATGCTACAAACATTATTTATTATGTAAATAATAATTAGTTGTTGAGTTGAGTGAACATTGGCAGGGGAGTGGCGGTGCACCGATGTTATATCATGTTGCAAGCCGCTATATACAGTAACCGCTTTTCATCAGGCGGGCCATATGCTTATTCACAATCCGACGTAGTATATAAAAAAAAATCTCTAAATTTAATGATCATTAGGATTTGATCATTAAATTTAGAGATTTTTTTAAGGGACCGAGGTCGAAAAACCCTTTTCAAATACAGAAAGAATTTCTAAAATAGGTTAATCTATTTATTAACACCGGCGTGGAACTATTACTTACAAAAAAAATAGGGGGAAGAGGGTGGAGTATAAGAATAAAACTCATGAAATTATTAATAATCATTGAAATAAAACCCCACCCCGGTCACTCCATACAAATGTCGAGTCGTTCACTATTACATAAACAATGACGTCTGTACAGAGCGACAATGAGCGTGTGTGCGTGCGGCGCCATTCAAATTGTTCCAGATTCGTCTCAGAGGGGAGGTGAGGTCGACATGAGAGAGCAGCAACGAGTAGTACTATACGTAGTGCTATTACTTATAACTGTGATAAAACGATGTATTTTAAATAAACATGTGCAGTAGATTATTTTTTTCGGCCATTCTCAGATTAGGTAGTTTTTTTGTGCCTGGGTTTGTATAAATAAATAAATATTTCTGGTCAATTTACACAGCGCCATCTAGTCCCAAATTAAGCGCAAAGCTTTGTTGTGTGGTTATGGGTACTAGACAACTGATAAATATACTTAAAATACATTTTTCTTGTAAATAAATTATTTAAAAAAAAAAAAATTAAAAAAAAAAAAAAAAAAATTAAAAAAAAAAAAAAAAAAAAAAAAAAAACATACTAATAATATATAAAAACCACCCAGACCGTGACAAACAGATATGTTCATGTACACAAATGTTTGTCTTGTGCGGGAATCGAACCCGCGACCTCAGAGTCAAAGTGGCCATTGCTAACCCTTCGACCACCGAGCTCGTCAAACTATTACTTTATACTGTGATAAAATAAATATGTGCATTAGATTAATTTATCTGCCATTCTCAGATTAGCTAGTTTTTTATGACCAGCCCCCTTACCAATATCTCTTATTGCGATTCAATAACTGAATATAATGCTTATTCATACCAATGAATAAGCGACTCTATTTCAAAAGGAATAGAGTCGCTTATTCATTCGTATTAATAAGCAATCTATTCAATTATTGAATCGCAATAAGAGATGGTGGAAAGGTGCCGGGTTTGTATAATATTGTCAAATCAAAAGCAGTGCAAATGTTTTTATACGTTAGTTGGTATCCGTATCTAGTAGTAAACAAAAACATAGGCCTCAATTATGTAATTATTTGGTTAAATTAAATTCACAAACCTCGGTTCTCTAATAACCGTGACATGTCCGCACACCAACTTTTTGTTAAAACTTGCCTGTATTTTTTTATGACATACGGATATAATTTGGTTCGTTCAACTGGTAGTCCGCGGACCACCAGTGGTCCGTTAGAGGTAAATAATGGTCCGTGATACAAACTTATAATGTAAGAGATTGAGCGCTATTATACAAAATACTCAAATCTCGAGTTATAGAATAATGGATTTATATGACTGTTGGGGGGGGGCCTACACGCAATAAAACCTCGTAGTGGACCACTGCGAACAAAAAAAGGTTGGGAACCACTGTATTAAAGAGTAACGTATATCAAACGTAATGTGTATCAAATGTTGGCAACATCGGTTTCAAATGTAAAAGTCATTGATTTGACTCCGATGGGTGTCGGCTGCTTCCGTCAGGAGGAGTGGTGGGGCCGAACGCCACGCGATGGCGGGACGACGCGGCAACCGACACTCTTTGCTGAAGCTTCGAGCAGAAAGGATCGCAGCGTACTTTTTCTTTGCGCAGCCTATGGCTGAATGTTTACATAATTTAATTTATGGTTTAGTCGTTAATAATTTATAATGTGAGTTCTATTGCTGTTTCGCGATTTCTAATTAAATAAGTATTGATTCAATAAGGAGGTATTTTCTTACCAAAGCCTAACGGTTTTTAGCGACATTTCTTAGTCTATCCTATCATCAGAAGTGGAGTATTTTTTTTTACCTGCCCAAACCTAAAATAAAACCATGGGCAATAAAAGTAAGCATAAAAATAAGCGGAGACAAAGAAAAAAGCGCGCTCGATCAACTAGCAGTTCATCTACAAGCAGCAGCGGTTTGAGGACGCCGCCGGCACCCCAGGCTCGGAAAAAGAGTAAGGTATCACATAACGGTACTGAAAATGTAAGTGCAACCAATAGTATTACATTATACAATATGATACCTGATTTTGACCCTTTAAGCGATAATATTGTGTCGTGGCTAAATATAATTGAATCGTATGCATCAACGTTTGCATGGTCAGATAGTGTGATTCGTTATCAGGCTCTAAATAAGCTCAAAGGTTCTGCTAAAGTATGGTATGAGTCCTTATTGCGTAGCGATCATTCGTGGACAACTTGGGTCTGGAAAGATTGGAAAGATAAAATTTCCAATACATTTACCGTAACTAGGAATATGTATGATCTATTAAAAGAAATCATTGATAGAAGACCTGTCGAGAATCAATCCCTGTACGATTTTTTCTTTGAACAGAAAGCTAAAATTGATAATTTGCGTCTAAATTTTACAGAACATGACATTATGTCGATAATTTTAGGGAATATTGGTGACAGCAACATAACTGCATCTGTAGAAGCTTGTAATTTTAAATCTTGCGATAGCTTAGCAGGGTTTTTGCATAGTAGAATTTATAAATCAAAAACCGTTAAACAAAATTCAAGTAGTGCTAGTACTAGAGATAGCAGTATAAAAATAGTACCTCAAATTCATAGTTCAACCTCTCAGTCGCCAATAACAACTAGTATTCCTTCAAGTGACAGCCAAAATAGTACTGTTCAAACACAGGGTCGTAAACCGATAGTATGCTATAACTGTGGTGGTAATCATAAACGAGTTCAGTGTTCAGTTAAATGTGAATATTGTGGCAAAAGAAGTCATTCGGAATCCTCTTGTTTTAATAAAAAAAATGCGAAACTTGAAAGTAAAGATAAACAAGAAACTAAATTTGTAACAAATACAAATTCGAGAGATAAATTTTGCAAAAAAGTGTACATAAACGGGTTAGACTATGATGCTTTTATAGACACTGGTAGTAGCTGTTCAATTATATCGCACAACCTAGCAAAAGAAATGAAAGTTCAAACAATTCCGTTATATTACAGGGGACTTCCCTGTAATATTGCAAGGTTTTTCTACAGATAGCCGAAAAGTAGTGAAAGAAATGATTCGTGTAAACATTAAGCTAGACTCAGTAGATTTAAAAGACGTTGAGTTGTATATACTAGAGGAACTATCGGGAAATGATATTCTATTAGGGCGTAATGTGACTGAACGGTCTGATCTGATGTATGTACGTATAGGTGACACCCTTACGTTTCAATATACTGATATTTTTTGCAAAAATGTAAACGAGTCTGTTTACCAATTTGATTCAGATTCCCACCAAGAGGAGTTACAGACCCTGTTCACTAAGTATCATCATTGCATAGCTTCTAGTATTAATCAACTAGGGAAAATTAATGGGCACGAAATGGCTATAAACTTAAATGATAACAAACCAGTTCAGTTCAGACCATATAGAACATCCAACTCTGATAGACAGATAGTCAGGGATATGGTCAACGAGCTCTTAGAGAATGGTATAATTAGAGAAAGTAACTCTGAGTATGCTAGTCCAGCTTTGCTTGTAAATAAAAAGAACGGAGAAAAGAGACTATGTATCGATTACCGTGCTTTAAATAAAGTCACAGTAAAAGATAAGTATCCCATGCCTCGCATCGAGGATTTAATTGATAGGCTTCGGGGTTGTAAGTTTTTCACGAGTCTAGATTTAAAAAGCGGATACTACCAAATTAAAATGTCATCAGAGTCAATTCATAAAACTGCATTCATCACGGAAGATGGCCATTATGAATTCCTTAGACTCCCATTCGGTCTTGTTAATGCACCGTCCTGCTTCCAACAAATAATGAATAAAGTCATAGGAAACCTACGGTTCGGTAAAATTATCCTGTATCTAGATGACATTTTGATAATTAGTGAGACAGCTGAAGAAAATTTAGAACTACTTGAAAATTTACTGCAAATATTTAAAGAAAATGGTTTGACATTGAATCTAAAAAAATGTCATTTTCTTAAGACAGACATAGAATTTCTAGGGTATCGAATAAACCGCGAAGGTTTGAAACCTTGCGATAATAAAATAAAAGCCGTAAAAGATTTTCCAGTCCCGAGGACTGTTCATCAACTACGTCAATTTCTCGGGCTTATTAGTTATTTCCGTAAGTTCATTAAGAACTGCGCTGTGCTCGGTAGCCCTTTGACTAAGCTACTAAAGAAAGATAGCACATGGGACTGGGGCCCAAAACAACAAGATGCCTATTTGACTCTAAAGGAGTCTCTAACATCTGAAAGTGTGTTAGCTATATTTGATCCTGACAGGGAATCTGTTCTTTACACGGACGCATGCAGAGACGGAATAGCCGGTATTTTAATGCAAGTTACTCCAGACGGTGAGAAACCTATTCATTATTATAGTCGTCAAACTACAGAGGATGAAAAAAAGTATCATTCTTTTGAGCTCGAACTCTTAGCTATTGTACAATCGTTAGAAAAATATAGGCACTACTTGTTAGGATCAAATTTTCGTGTAGTAACCGATTGTAATGCAGTGCGTTATGCCCTAACAAAAAAAGATATAATACCAAGGATTGCCAGATGGGTTCTATCTACTCAGGAATTTGCATTTGATATTGTACATAGAGAAGGCTCTCGGATGCAACATGTAGATGCCCTGAGTAGAAATCCACTACACTCGGGAGAAAAATCTGAGGCCGAAATAATTATGTCAATTACAGAGGCAGACTGGTTACTGTCAGTACAGTTACAAGATGCTTCTTTAGTAAAGATTAGAGAAATTTTGCAAACCGGTAAAGCACATAAAAATAAAGATTTATTTAGTACCTATGAACTTCTAGGCAACAAAGTATACAGACGAACGCGCAGGGGTCGCCGTTGGGTAGTGCCAAAACAATGTATTTGGCAGATCATAAAATGCAACCACGACGACCTCGGCATTTTTCTGTAGATAAAACGGTCGAAAGAATCTCTAGTCGGTATTGGTTTTCCCGTATGCGTAATACAGTCAAAAAGTACATAAAAAACTGCTTGAATTGTGTTTATTACAAAGTCAAAGGTGGCCCAAAAGAAGGCGAATTATATCCGATTCCAAAACATGCACAGCCTTTTCACACATTACATTTGGACCACCTTGGTCCTTTCGTTGAAACACGAACTGGCAATAAGTTCTTGTTGGTAGCGGTTGATGCGTTTACTAAATTCGTATTTATTGCACCAGTAGGTAACACTGACTCTAATAATATCATTCACGAACTCGACCGTATATTTAAGGTCTTTGGTAATCCTCGTAGATTGATTACAGACTCAGGTTCAGGTTTTACTTCAAAAATATTTAAGGAATATTGCTTACAAAAAAATATTCGTTTACACACCATAGCCACAGGCATGCCCCGTTCAAACGGGCAGGTTGAACGATTTAATAAGACTATTCTAGATGCTATGAAAACTATGAGCGCGGATTTAAACGAAGACTGTTGGGATATGTGCATTATCCTCTTACAACAGGCAATAAATAGTACTTATCATAAAACGATCAAAGCCGTCCCTAGTGAGGTTTTCCTCGGATACAGACTGCGCACTAATAGCGATAGTTTAGGGCCTGAGCTTGAGTATGATGACGAACATACTATAGACGTGACCGAGTTACGCAAATGTGTGCACAATAATATAATGGTCGACGCTAACTGCCAGAAAGAAAGATTTGATAGCCACCGCATCAAAGCGAGAAAATATAAGATCGGTGACCTGGTTCTCATTAAAATCCAGTGTCAAACAAACGATGGCCGAAGCAAAAAATTACTCCCTACATTTAAAGGGCCATTTCAAATAACAAAGTGACAAGACAGATACCAAGTCCAAGATCTGAGAGGAAGCGAGAGGAGTAACAGAGCCTATAATGGGGTTGCCGCTGCCGAAAATATTAAACCATGGATTAAAATAGACGGTTGGACCATTGATGAATAAATACATATACAATGCATTATTTTTCTTCTTTTTAAGCGTGTTGGCAAGGTAAACCTACACATAATAGCTGTTTTAGTTATTTACTTTTGTTCAAATTTAATGGCATTATAATATGTAGTAGTACTTACTAGAGACTCTAGATATTGAAATAATTAATATTAATTTGCAGCACATTATTTAAATAGAATATTAAAAGTTACTGAATGTGATTACTGGATTGCTCAGCAAGATCGAGGCAGTTATTTTCCCGATTAAAAGCAGTGAGCTGACACAGTCAATGCCTAAGCCTAAAGGATTGAACTGTAACAGGCACTGCTGGGTAATAGTTCGAATCACGGGAGTTGCCTAAGCTTAAAGGCAATTATCCCGAGTTGAGTTGTTCAGTAACAAGCATGAAGTAACAGTACATCCAAGGCATCCTAAGCCTAAAGGTACCTTGGAAGTAAATGTGAAATAATGCTCAATGAACATTACAAGTAATGATCATGATGGACCGAACTAAACTATTTTTTGTTATGCACGTTTCAGTTGGCTGTGTTTGCGCCTTATTTTCGTGACGTGCCTGAGGACATGCACGATGCAGGAGGGCCGTGTTGGCAACATCGGTTTCAAATGTAAAAGTCATTGATTTGACTCCGATGGGTGTCGGCTGCTTCCGTCAGGAGGAGTGGTGGGGCCGAACGCCACGCGATGGCGGGACGACGCGGCAACCGACACTCTTTGCTGAAGCTTCGAGCAGAAAGGATCGCAGCGTACTTTTTCTTTGCGCAGCCTATGGCTGAATGTTTACATAATTTAATTTATGGTTTAGTCGTTAATAATTTATAATGTGAGTTCTATTGCTGTTTCGCGATTTCTAATTAAATAAGTATTGATTCAATAAGGAGGTATTTTCTTACCAAAGCCTAACGGTTTTTAGCGACATTTCTTAGTCTATCCTATCACAAATAACAAAATATCTACTCAATAGAACCAGTCTGTAAATAGTTATCACTAAGTAACCGCATGTCCGACCTCGATTTATAATTACCGTAACGTATTCTGTTCGTGGATGTACAACCCTAAATAACAGTATTTGGAACATCACTACTATACGCATCGCGAGCCCTGCCCCCTTACCACCAACTCATATTGCGATTCAATAACTTTGAAATAGAGTCACTTATTCATTGGTATGAATAAGCAACCTATTCAGTTATTAAATCGCAATAAGAGTTGGTGGTAAGGGATTATGACTGAGTAATATCTGAAATGATAACATCGTGATTTTTTTATATATTTGAATGCAATAACCTACAATGAAGGGCTAAAGTCCTAAACACACCAGTCAAACCAAGTCAAAGAATCAATCAGAAATCTTCGCGGAGTACAAAGATTTTTTTTAGCTAACTTTATGCTGCACATACATCTGCTACTCTTTAAAACCTGAGGTACTCCAGTTACTGTATAGGAACGGCTTATTCAGGTATGCGGGAGGATGTCATCATCCTGAAACTATTCACCGCTGCACTAAAAAATGCATTTAAGACGCTGGATTTGAAGACACGGTGCCTCAATGTGAATGGCAAGTACATCTTACGTCTACGGTTTGCCAATGACAATCCCGCTTGAAGCCAGCTCGGCGTCATGTAACGGGTAATTAACTAGAGAATGTCAGTTGAATGCTAAACAATCTATTTTTCTTTCAAATGTATTATTTGCCCAAACGCTGCTCAACTTACTCACTATCTAATATATAAAATTCTCAAGTCACGGGGTTTGTAATTTAATTCCTCCGAAATGCCTCGACCGATTTTCGTGAAATTTTGTGAGCATATCGGTTAGGTCTGCGAATCGGACAACATCTTTTTTTTTAGACAATTTTTTTTGTTTTTTTTATGATACAGCATATAAAAATACATACAACCCCAATTTTCACCCCTCTACGATCAACCCCTAAATTTAGTTTAACTATAGTTTTTAAGTAGCCGCCATTGTAATAGTGATTAATATTACGTATACGTGATTTACAAACAAAGTTGCACATATAATTATATATATATATATATATATATATGTTTATTCATTTATTGTATTCCTAAATAATAAATAAATAAATCAGTATAGAGTTCGTCATCCCGCAAGTAACAAACTAACCAAGCGCGCCCGGCGGCACGGGCGGCACAGCCCGGGCGGGTCAAGGCCGCCGAGCTGGCTTCAAGCGGGATTGTTCTGAAGGCCGGCAGTCCAACCCGGGCTGGCCAACGCAGCAGCTTCAATGTACACATTTCAATAATTTCTTTATAATGCGATTGATCCTAGGATCAACTACTAGCTACACACGTTATTTTTTAGTTTTTTTATAGCTCTATGTTGTACTTATACTCTGTACTAATTACCAAACCCATGTCAATGTTCCCCATCAAGCATTCTATGGTTGACTGGAAGAAATCCCTGCATGGGATAAGTCCGGAATTGTATACGACATTTCTTTTGTAATATCAGTCTTCAGTATATATACATGTAGGTATCATCATAATCATCATCAGGTCATTTCAGTCTCCACTACAGGAGCACGACCCTCTCTTGTCCGTCACAGACAGGAGGATTTGGCCTACACTGTAGATATGTTTAGTATAATAAAGTTTACAAACAAACGTTATGTTTGGAAGAATCTATCCTTAAACAAACATTTTTGGCTTATTTATTATTATAAGAAAAGGAAATTGCATAGTATTATATTTATTAAAATAAAAACAAAACATTATTATGATATAAATTTGCACTATAAACTAAATTAACTAAAAATAAACTAATCTTAAAATGAAAATATATAGAAAGAAAAAAAGAAATATATAACTAAACGGCGTCAAAGAATTCCTCCGCACCATTTTCTACAGGCATCGTGCCCTGGAGGCTGGCGGCATTGCCACGCTGAATGGCAATGCTTACACGTTGTGCCAAATAGAGGCCGGCCTTCTGGTCACGGGAGGTATCGACCAAGCGCTTTGCTATATCTCTAAATAGAAGCCTTGCACTGCGTAAACGGTTGAAGTTACTCAAAAATCAAGTATGATGGTTGCTGTATTTTTGCTCTATAAAAGTTATAAAAAAAAGTCCGCGAATCTTTTATGATTCTCACTATAACATCACTCACTATAACCTTTTTTATGGTAATCAAATTTGTTTGCAGTTAATGCATTATTTGCGAAGGAGTAATCCAAATAAGTTTGTTATTAATCACAAGTATTTAATTATGAACAAAATTGTCCTTGACATCACTCGATTTCAATCAACATCTTAGTAGATATCATAATGTTAAAATAACTATGTACTTGATTTCTTATGTTCTTACCACGATAACTCATGTTCACGCGAAGTCGCGGGCAACAGCTAGTATAATATAATTATACTCATATTCAAAAAGGGTTAGTATAATTTTATACCTGTTTTCTGACGGCCTGCGCCACTCGTAGACGCCCCAGTGGTGAAAACATGACTCCCCCGCTCTGGAACAGAAATGTTATTGATATTAGGCTTTGATTTCCATATCCTTTGATTTGTATGTACCTCCACCTCACAGAATACCGCAGCCAAATAACAATTCCCTTGAGGGTTGTTGTGTTCCTGCGAGTGAGTGAGGTCACCAGAAAGGAAGGAGATACTGCGATGGCAGCGGGGGTACTAAAACGTAAACGGACGTAATAAAAATAAACTAATTATTAAAAAAAATAGATCTTGTTGTCCCCTATACTAAATTACTTTTAACAAAAAATTTGTATTTTCTCTTTTTTTATATAAAGGAAGAAAGAAAAATATTTTATTTGTAACATATTCATCGTATTGACGAGCCCGCTGGTCGAATGGCTTGCAATGACCATTTTGACTCCGTGGTCTCGGTTTCGATCCTAGCACATGACAAACATTTGTGTGCATGAACATGTCTCGAGTGAAACAGGTGTGTTCTATGTATTATATGTAATCATCATCATCAGCCTGTATCTACCCACTGCTGGATATAAGCCTTCCCCAATGCTTTCCACCAGATACGATCCTCCGCCTTCCGCATCCAACCGCTCCCAGCCGCTTTCTTAAAGTCATCGGACCATCTAGTAGGAGGGCGTCCAACACTTCGTCGTCCTATGCGCGGCCTCCACTCTAATACGTTCCTCCCCCATCTGCCATCACTTACTCGGCAGATGTGACAGGCCCATTGCCATTTCAGCATGCAAACTCTGAACGCTATATCGACAACAGACCCGAAAAAAAAAACTTTACAGTAATTATTAGTCTTTTCCATTGTTTGCTCGTCGCACCAAAAAATCGGGGGTTCTTTACTCATGTGGTCAGGGGTCGCAGTTGCTGTGGTTCCAGCAAGTCATCAGAATACGAGCGCTGCGGCAATACTCAATTATCCTGAGCTGGGATCATAATATTGGTGGCATATGAAGAAGTACTGATGAAGGAAGATTCCACCACCGCGCTCGTCAAAGTATAGTATTTAAGGATATTGTATAACAATATAACGTCAAAGTTTTGTTACCATTCCACTACGGGACTCACCAAATTGATGACCCTTTAATAATAATAATAATAAGTCTAAGTCCGCAGGGCAGCTTTGTGGCGAGCTGTTGTGTGAGTAGCGACACCACGGACCCGAGTCTCCAGAGACTCGGTCAGGGCCTTCGTCTCCGACGTGTCTTCATCGGTCGGAGTGTCAACACAAGAAGGCCCGCAGGACTCTCAGCTCTGGCTTGCCTTCATTGGCCGTCCAGAGAGGAGCCGCTAGAGCTATATGCTCCAGGTGTGGAAGTGTTAAAGGGCATCACGCCGCGAGTAACTTCGGAGAAAGCGCAGCACACCTCTCGACATCCCTGAGTCACTCACACCGGTGTTGCCTCCGGCCGATTCCCTGGCATTTCGGGGGCCCATCTAGTGAGTGGCAAGCCACCGCCTGCCGCAAATAACTAGCAATAAAAGCAGTTATGGCAGGCGTCCGTCCCTCTTCTGTAATAGCCCGGTATTAAGTTCATCCAGATCTCATCTCCATAGCCCAATTTTTTTCCATCACACTCTGAAATAATCTCAACACCTGCCGAGACCTGCTCATGGGTATATCGTTCCATTGATATATCCTGGAGCGGGTCACGGCGGGCGTACAACATTACATCAAACTTCTCAAAGGGGCCTCTACGTGTTGGATCTATATCCCCGCGTATGCCTATCAAATGACCGGGCTTGACCCGTGAATTAAGAGAGATACATAATAATAATTAATAATAGTCGGTCAGGGCCTTCGTCTCCGACGTGTCTTCATCGGTCGGGGTGTAAACACAAGAAGGCCCGCTGGACTCTCAGCTCTGGCTTGCCTTCATTGGCCGTCCAGAGAGGAGCCGCTAGAGCTATATGCTCCAGGGGTTGAAGTGTTAAAGGGCATTACGCCGCGAGTAACTTCGGAGAAAGCGCAGCACACCTCGACACCCCTGAGTCACTTACACCGGTGTTGCCCCCGGCCGATTCCCTGGCATTTCGGGGGCCCATCTAGTGAGTGGCAAGCCATCGCCTGCCGCAAATAACTAGCAATAAAAGCAGTTATGGCAGGCGTCCGTCCCTCTTCTGTAATAGCCCGGTATTAAGTTCACCCAGATCTCATCTCCATAGCCCAATTTTTTTCCACCACACTCTGAAATAATCTCAACACCTGCCGAGACCTGCTCACGGGTATATCGTTCCATTGATATATCCTGGAGCGGGTCACGGCGGGCGTACAACATTACATCAAACTTCTCTAAGGGGCCTCTACGTGTTGGATCTATATCCCCGCGTATGCCTATCAAATGACCGGGCTTGACCCGTGAATTAAGAGAGATATATAATAATAATTAATAATATTATTAATGTCCGCAGGGCAGCTTGTGCGGCGAGCTGTTGTGTGAGTAGCGACACCACGGACCCGAGTCTCCAGAGAGTCGGTCAGGGCCTTCGTCTCCGACGTGCCTTCATCGGTCGGAGTGTAAACACAAGAAGGCCCGCAGGACTCTCAGCTCTGGCTTGCCTTCATTGGCCGTCCAGAGAGGAGCCGCTAGAGCTATATGCTCCAGGGGTGGAAGTGTTAAAGGGCATCACGCCGCGAGTAACTTCGGAGAAAGCGCAGCACACCTCTCGACACCCCTGAGTCACTCACACCGGTGTTGCCTCCGGCCAATTTCCTGGCATTTCGGAGGCCCATCTAGTGAGTGGCAAGCCACCGCCTGCCGCAAATAACTAGCAATAAAAGCAGTTATGGCAGGCGTCCGTCCCTCTTCTGTAATAGTCCGGTATTAAGTTCACCCAGATCTCATCTCCATAGCCCATTTATTTTCCATCACACTTCGCAATAATTTCAACGCCTCCCGAGACCTGCTCATGGGTATATCGTTCCATTGATATATCCTGGAGCGGGTCACGACGGGCGTACAACATTACATCAAACTTCTCAACGGGGCCTCTACGTGTTGGATCTATATCCCCGCGTATGCCTATCAAATGACCGGGCTTGACCCGTGAATTAAGAGAGATAATAATAATAATAATCGTTTATTTCAGACAATTGATAAGTAAACAAAACAAGTCCATATTATAAATGCCATAAACTAAAAATATATATTTATATAATTGTTCATTTTGTTGACATTGTCTATAATTAGACGCGCTTAGTCGGCAGCGTATTCCGCGCGGTGTCCAGAAGGCCAATTCTCGTAATTTTTCTACGAACGCAGATTGAAAGTTGACCGAATCGAGATTGAATTGTGAATTGACTAAAATTATATACTTGATTTAATTAATTAATTATTATCAATTCTTGTTGTTGGCAAAGTAACATTCTTAGTTTGTTTAATTTTCACTCATATTTCGATATAATCCCGCTTAAACTTAATTTTGAAGTTACATATTGTGTTACGAGACATTTGTGAGATCGAGACTGGATCGAAACTGAATTTTGACTATATTTTAATTACGAGAATTGCCCCTCTGAACTTGATTTTAACAAAATAATAAATACTTAGGACTCGATGACGTGAGGAGCTAGATGGCGTCGTTGCGCTCGTCAGTCTAATCGAATACGCAAGTTAAGCAACGTTCACCGTAGCCATGAATACTTTTTTTTATATCTCGGGATTTAGTTATCACGTGTTTTAGAGTATTTTGGGGTGTAAGTGGTTCATCAACATCTTTGAACCAAAGCCAACTTCACCTGCACGCGGTGCACCCTGCTGACTGACAAACGAAGCTCTGGCGAAAAGAGAGGTAGGGAGCGTAATTGTAAGCTACCCGACTGGGGAATGTACCTCCACTTCACAGAATACTGCAGCCAAATAACGGTTTCCTTGAGGGCTGTTGTGTTCCTGCGAGTGAGTGAGGTCACCAGAAAGGAAGGAGATGCTGCGATGGCAGCGGGGGTGGCGGCGCGCGAGCGATATTTTATGTTGCGAGCGTTAATATGGCTACGGTAACCGCTTCACATCAGGCGGGCCGTATGCTTGTCTGCCACCCGACGTGAGTTCCTCCGTGCTTTAGAAGGCACGTTAAACCGTCGGTCCGGCTGTTGTCTCTAGATGACAGTCGCTAACCCAAGTCAGTGGCCTTTTGACGGCTTCAAAACACTGGCCTCCGCCAACCCGCATTAGAGCAGAGTGGTGGAGTATGCTCTAAATCCATTCGATTGAGGGGAGAACCTGTCACTGGGATGAATAAGGGTTGTCGACGAAGAAATACTAAAAGCAAACCGCTGTGCTACACGCTTTCGCTTATGTTTTGAGCCCACGATTATTTACCTGGTCAGGTACAACCCCTGTTCAATATGACAATGTCCTAAGTGCTTTTCCCTGTATGTGATTTGCAACTTTGCCTCACTTTGCGCTTTGACCGTATATTATTGATAGAATTTCATACTGCAGCTTGAAATGGAATGAAATTGTAATGAAATATTTGGTTTTCAGACGTTTTATTATTTATACCACGCCGTGTATGAAATAATAATAACGAGTATGAAATAAATATGAATGCCTCTCAGGAGAATACATGTTTATGCCGTTTGGAGTCGAGACAGGCTCATCTGCGAAAAATTTTCTTTCAGTAATTTCATCAAGACTGGTTGCAGTCTCTGGAGACAGGAGGGCTGGCTCTTTCTTCGCTCAATAACGGAACATTGCAATTCAGCGAGGAAACGCAGCCAGTGTTCTTGCCTCCCTGCCCAAACACCCAGTACATGACAAACAGACATGATCATGCACACAAATATTTGTCTTGTGCGGGAATCGAATCCGCGACTTCGGAGTCAAAGTGGCCATTGTCAGTCATTCGACCACCGGGCTCGACAATACAATGAATATAATTTGCGCACTGGGAGCCCTGCAAAACGGCTGCCTTTGATCTCACTCACTCGCAAGAACACAAGGCTCACGGATACTGTTATTTGGTTGAAGCGGCCTTCTGTGAGAAGATACTTCCCAGTCGGATTACACAAACCATATCTCTCTTTCGTTAGTGCCTCATTTGCTCATCACTTGCAGGTGAGGATGGCCTAGGCTCTGAAGAGGTCTAATCATCATCATCGACGAGCTCGGTGGTCGAATGGTTAGGAATGGCCACTTTGACTCGGAGGTCGTGGGTTCGATTCCCACACAAGACACATTTGTGTGCATGAACATGTCTGTTTGTCTTGGTCTGGGTGTTTTCTATGTATTATAAGTATGTATTTACAAAAAAATGTATTTAAGTACATTTATCAGTTGTCTAGTACCAATAACACAAGCTTTGCGCTTAATTTGGGACTAGATGGCGCTGTGTAAATTGTTCAGAAATATGTATTTATTTATTTATTTTATTTATTATCATCATCATACGGTGAACGAATGGAGATGATGGGGTTTCAGTCAGTATGGCTGCCACTTCCCAATGGCAACAGACTTGATGCAACCACGCCACCCATCGGGACGGCGTGGTTAAGAATGTATTTACAAAAAATATGTAAGTATATTATCAGTTATTACCCAAAGTACAAGCTTTGTTTAGTTTGGGACTAGATGGCCGTGTGTAATTTGTCCTGGAATATTTATTATTTATAATGCTTTCCACCAAATGCGATTTTCAACAAATAACATCAAGATCAACCATGTTCTCTGGGAATGTGATCTTTGGCGGCGGGAGCGGGATGACATGTTGAATTCATTACAAGTCGCATCCGGGGTAGTATACTATTCTGATTTACCAAGCGGTCAGAAGATCTTGCAATTCATGTTAGTGCAATGGATGTGTTAGGTAACAACTCAATGTTTTAGGTCCCCAATAGTGTTAGATACTTAAAATACGTGGTGCACGGCAGTTGAGCTTCACTTGACTAGTCATCTCTATAGGCTTTTAATGCCTTATTTGCCATATTTCTGTGTTTTTTTTTTTTATACTACGTCGGGTGGCAGACAAGCATACGGCCCGCCTGATGTGAAGTGGTTACCGTAGCCATATTAACGCTCGCAACATAAAATATTGCTTGCGCGCCACCACCCCCGCTGCCAACGCAGCATCTCCTTCATTTCTGGTGACCTCACTCACTCGTAGGAACACAACAAACCTCAAGGAAATTGTTATTTGGCTGCGGTATTCTGTGCGGTGGAGGTACATTCCCCAGTCGGGTAGCTTACAATTACGCTCCCTACTTCTCTTTTCGCCAGAGCTTCGTTTCTTAGTCAGCAGGGTGCACCGCGTGCAGGTGAAGTTGGCTTTGGTTCAAAGATGTTGATGAACCACTTACACCCCAAAATTTATTGTCTCTCACTAAGAGGGAAAGTCAAATTCCGAAAGCTTCCTACTCCTACTAATTTAATCCTTCTGATTAAATTCGTTGAGTTCCAAGGCAGCCATAGTTGTGCTCCCGGGACTGTAATGGACTTCACTGTTCCTAACCGTAACCTACACAGGAGACACAGTGATGGGAATGTATGAAGGGCCCCCGTCCCAATAAAAAAAAAAATACATCAAGAGACATCATTGCAAAAAACCGGACAAGTGCGAGTCGGACTCGCCCACCGAGGGTTCCGTGTCATTATTAAATTTGATATGTTTTATTATAAATAAGAAATAATGCGTCGAAAACAATAAATAAAATATATTTTGCAATGTGTACATCAAGCCCTTTCATATGATACCCCATTTGAACTACTAGTTTCAATTGGAAATTTCGACACCCTATATAAAAATATAGACCCCCTATTTTTTAAGATCTATTTACAAATGTATAGTTTTGAGATTTATTCCTGTACTTGTAGTCTACAACGATGTTACTTGCCAAATTTCATAGTTCTAGGTCAACGGGAAGTACCCTATAGGTTTTGATTCCCTTGAGAATGCGAAATATGCGTTTTTTGCTGAATAAACGGCCGTAACTTTTTTTTTACGTAAACTTAGCAGTTTGATTTTTTTACAACTTCATGGGACCGTAGACCTGAGTATACAGTTCAAATTTCAGCTTGATACCTCCACGCATTCTTGACATAGAAATTCTTGACAGACAGACAGACAGACAGACAGACAGACAGACAGACAGACAGACAGACAGACAGACAGACAACAAAGTGATCTTATAAGGGTTCCGTTTTTCCTTTTGAAGTACGGAACCCTAAAAACATGCTTTTTCCGATCTAAGATTAAAAGTTTTATTGGTTCGTTCAAATATCACGAGAATAGACTGCCTCGCGTCTTACAAACGAAATCTCAGCTGGCTTCTATTGTTAGAGCTAAGATAGGCAGCCAGGTAAGCTGGATTTGATACCTAATTGTGGTCTCCTTGATGGCTTTATGTAGTTATCAAACGCAGTATTTAGATTTCAGATTTTTCTCGGCGATTCTTCTTTGCCGATGTTCGTTTCTGCCATGTTTATCTATTCTTTCATCATCATCATCATCAGGTCATTTTAGTCTCCACTACAGGAGCACGACCCTCTCTCGTCCGTCCCTGACAGAAGGAGGATTTGGCCTACACTCCCCACGCTGGCCAGACGGGTTGGGGAGGCCTGATCGATGTTTTATAATGTATTTCTCTTAGTCGCTTTGTACGACATCCACGGGAAGAGACGGAGTTATTCTATTCTAGTCTGCCGGAAACCACACGGTCAATTCTTTATTGCATATATATTAATACAGTGTATATGTGTGTACATATAAATTATACCCTTTGTGTGTTCTACCGATTGTACAGCATGGGGTTCTTCAAGAAGGGCGAAAAGAGATTTTTACAGGGTCGGCAACGCTCGTGTGATGTCCCTGATGTTACAGGCGTTCATAATCTACGGTAACTGCTTTCCATCAGGCGAGCCGTATGTTTGTTTACAACTTTATTTGCATAAAAAAACCGGACAAGTGCGAGTCGGATTCGCCAACCGAGGGTTCCGTACGTAGGATCATTTGAAATAGTTCAGGAATCTAACCCCCTATTTTTTTTGTTAGTTTTGAGATTTATTCATGTAGGTACTTGTAGCACAGATTACATATTAGTTACTACGTAGCTTGTAGTCTATAACGATGTACTTGCCAAATTTCATTGTTCTAGGTCAACGGGAAGTACCCTATGAGTTTTGATTCCTTTGACAATGTGTCGAAATATGCGTTTTTTGCTGAATAAAGGGCCGTATCTTTTTTTTACGTAAACTTAGCAGTTTGATTTTTTTACTACTTCATGGGACCATAGTATACAGTACCTACAGAGTACAGTAGTGGTATATAGTTCAATTTTCAGCTTGATACCTCCACGTGTTCTCGACCTACAGGGTCAGACAGACAGATTGACAGACAGACAGAAAGACGGACAACAAAGTGATCTTATAAGGGTTCCGTTTTTCCTTTTGAGGTACGGAACCCTAAAAAGTGTGGTGTGGGAACGAAGATAAGCAGGAGAAGTTGGATCTTTAAGGATCTTGTAGAGAAAGTAAATAATATGAACATTACGTCGAAAGCGAATAGGAAACCATTACATAATAGGAGAAGTAGCGGAAAATCAATATTTTGCTCACTGAGCAATCTATGGTCCTTTTGTGTTGATACCACACAACATGCATAATAAATATTAATAAATAAATATTTCTGGACAATTTACACAGCGCCATCTAGTCCCAAATTAAGCGCAAAGCTTGTGTTATGGGTGCTAGACAACTGTAAATGTACTTAAATACATTTTTTTTTTGTAATTACATACTTATAATACATATAAAACACCCAGACCAAGACAAACAGACATGTTCATGCACACAAATGTTTGTCTTGTGCATGAATCGAACCCGCGACCTCGGAGTCAAAGTGGCCATTGCTAACCATTCGATCACCGAGCTCATCAAAACATGCATCATCATCATGATCGTCATCATCATCACCCTGTATTTACCCACTGCCATCAGTGGGTAAATACAGGCTGTATATAGTATCATATCCATATATAGGCATTTCCCAATGCTTTTCACCATATGCGATCCTCCGCTTTATTTGACACATATGCAGTGAGAAGGCCAATTCTCGTAATTTTTTTACGAACTCAGATTGAAAGTGGACCGAATCGAGATTGAATTGTGAATTGACTAAAATTATATACTTGATTTCAGTAATTAATTATTATCAATTCTTGTTGTTGGCAAAGTAACATTCTTAGTTTGTTTAATTTCCACTCATATTTCGATATAATCACACTTAAATCTAATTTTGAAGTTACATATTCTGTTACGAGAATACCAAATGTGACATTTGTGAGATCGAGACTGGATCGAAACGGAATTTTGACTATTTTTTAAATACGGGAATTGCCCCTCTGTTGTTAATATACGTATGTGTAACACAATTTTGCGCCTACTTTTTAATTAATTTGTATATGCTCTAAACCCTTTCTATTGAGGGGAAGCCTGTATCCCAGCAGTGGGATGAATAAGGATTGACTACGACGACGTGTGTTAATTACAAACAAATAGTCTATTTCATTTAAAAAAAAAATTTTTGAAAATACTCGCCTTGTCTAATTGAATATTATATTCATGTGATATTTAATGATTTTTTTAAATGAAGACTTTCGTGTTCATATCTCCTTAAATACACAAAGGTCAACACTACATACTTTCCAAGAAAACTTGATTAAGTGTTAATAAGATTCTTGTAAGTTGCAGTAGTCTGCGTAAGTAGTTACTTAGACTTTTCAAAGTGATTAATACTTGTATTTGTTTCATAGTTAAGTAGCTTATAATAAACTTCAAAGATGAAGTCTACCTCTGGTATAACTTGGTACTGCCAAGCCGTTTAGAAAAACATAAGAGGGTCTATCGCGTAACACTATTGCTTTCATTATTGTTATAGCCTTCAATTTTTACAAGCTTTTATTTAGCGAGTGAGTGGCTTCTAGCATAAGACAAAAGGGCCGCCACGGTGGTCGCCCATGGAGTTCGCAATTTTAGCGCAGCAGGCTTTCCCAAGCCGGCTGCGCAGCTCGGGTACTTCAGGATGGGGGCCCACCACACATTCCCATCACTGTATCTCCTGTGTATCCAAGATTAACAGCGACGACCGCCAAAAAAAGGCAAAGAACAGTGAATTCCATTGCAGTCCCGGGGGTAAAACTACGGCTGCCTTGGAACTCACGACGAATTTAATCAGAAGAAATTAATAGGAGTAGAAAGCTTTTGGAATTTAACTTCCCCTCTTAGCAATGTGAAAGACAGCAAAATGGCAAATAAGCCATTAAAAGCCTAAAGAGATGGCTAGACAAGTGAAGCTCAACTGCCGTGCACCATGGATTTTAAGTATCTAACACTATTGGGGACCTTCTTACTCCAACTAATTTCTTCTGATTAATTCGTTGTGAGTTCTAAGGCAGCCGTAGTTTTACCCCGGGACTGCAATGGACTTCATTGTTCATTGCCTTTTTGGCGGTCGCCGCTGTTAATTCTGGCTACACAGTTGATACAATCGTGGGAATGTGTGGTGGGCCCCCTTATTTTGTTCATTATCGCTTGCAAAAAAATCCATGAAAACGCGAGCAAAGTCTAAAGTTACAGTTAGTTAACCCTAAGATTAGGACGTGTGGCAAAAAGCATCAATATAATGAATACAGTATGAGCAGAAAGTGGGTAAGACATTAGTCGCCTGTGCCGACTGATAGCAGCCTTAATTCTAAGTTATTAGCACCAGAAGCTTAATTACTTAACTCTGCTTAATGTTTTATGCTACTGGTATTTTATGGCCGTTCATATAGGACAAAGGAATTAGAACTAGCTTTGCTTGTAGCTATGTCCGCGGGAACGTAACGACATATACATAAAAATGATACATATATATTTGACGACGATGCTTACTTGATGACGAGCTCGGTGGTTGAATGGTTAGCAATGGGTTCGATCCCCGCACATGATAAATATTTGTGTGCATGAATGTCTGTTTGTCTTGGTGTGTTTTCGATGTATTATGTGTATGTATTTTTTTTTTTAAATGTATTTAAATATTATACCAGTTATCTAGTACCCATACCACAAGCTTTGCTTAGTTTAGGACTAGATGGCCGTTTGTAATTTGTCCAGGAATATTTAATATATTGTATTTATTTCTTTTTGATATGATAACGTCTTACAAATCGACGAACGAATCGATGAAAAAGCATGACTCATTGTCACGTTCCGCCTGAGCCGAGCGTGCTAGCGATAGCGCGGAACAAGCGATAGAGAGTCACGATCGGCCTAA
Source organism: Hypsopygia costalis (assembly GCA_937001555.2). Lineage (NCBI taxonomy): Eukaryota > Metazoa > Arthropoda > Insecta > Lepidoptera > Pyralidae > Hypsopygia > Hypsopygia costalis. Next base: position 1,152,838 of record OW443351.2, on the reverse strand, counting down.
GCGATCGACTTGTGACGCATCTATCTCTCTTCCACTCCATCGGCCAATGTTTTTTTTTTTATATTAGCTCAGCATATTGGCTCCACTTCGCCTGATGGTAAGCGAAAAGAAGAGCCCCAATCGCAATGGCAACGGACAAGAGACCTTGATGTCTTGTCCGTTGACGCTGCCATGCTGCCCTACAAGATGCTTCTTCACGCTTCGCTTGAAGGATCCCATATTGTATGATTGAGGAAATACATATGCCGGCAACGCGTTCCACTTTTTAATAGTGCGACATAGATAGGAGTTGCCAAACTTTTTAGTACGCGACGGAATGATACCAACGGTGAATTTGTGGTATCGCAAGCCAGTACGTGTTGTTCGGTGACGGAAAGGGGAGGAAGGGATAAGGGAAAACCGTTCTTCAGAGCACTCTCCGTGGTATAGACGGTAAAATACGCTTCTTATGACGTTAACACGTAAAGTTGTCGTCCGTAAACCGAAGTTATAGACAACCATTTTTTTATGAGGGGGATGCAAACAAGCATGTACGTCACCTGATGGAAAGCAATCACCACCGACCATGGCGATCAGCGACACCAAGGGGCCGCCGATCCATTCCCAGCCTATACTCCTCCCTTTCATAAGAAGGAGTTCCTGCATTGGCAGCGGGGCAGGCGGCGCACGAGCGATGTTTCATGTTACAAGCGTTAATATGGCTACGGTGACAGCTTAACATCAGGCGGGCTGTTTTGTCTGCTATGCAACGTAGTATAAAAAAGAAGTTTGCCTTAATTATGATTATTATGCTACCCATCGTCAATCTTTCCCACTGATAAAATACCGGTCTCTCCTTCATCAAAAGGGGTTTAGAGCATATTCCATCACGCTGCGGGTTGGCGGAGACCAGCCCCCTTACCACCGTCTCTTATTGCGATTCAATAACTGAATAGAATGCTTATTCATACCAACGAATAAGCGACTCTATTTCAAATGGAATAGACTCGCTTATTCATTGGTATGAATAAGCAATCGATTCAATTATTGAATCGCAATATGAGATGGTGGTAAGGGGGCTGCGCTTTGAAGCCGCGTACTAAAGACCACTAACTTGGCTAAACGATTGTCTTCTAATGACAGCAGCCGGGACTGACGGTTTAACGTGGAGGAGATCGAGGTAAATAATCCTATCTATAGGCAAGCTACGGTCAACGTTGCTTAACTTGAGTGTTGAATTAGACTGACACGCGCAATGACGCCATCGAGTAATTTAATGTAGAAAACATTAAATTATGAAAGTTTTGTAGGTATTGTTTTGGGGTGTAGCTGTGTAGTGGTTAACCGTCATCTTTGAGCCAAAGCCAACCTCACACGTGAATCCAGCTGTCTGACTAACGAGGCTCTGACGAAAGAGAAGTAAAGCGACCGTAATTGTAAGCTTCCTAAATGAAAAAGTACCTCCACCTCGCAGAAAATTACAGCCAAATAACAATAATTCTCTTGAGGGTTGTTGTGCTCCTGCGAGTGAGTGTAAACCAGGAAAGGAGTTGCAGCATTGGCATCGGGTGTGTCGGCACGCGAGCGATATTTCATATTGAGAGCGTTTATATAGCTACGGAAAACCGCTTTACATCAGACGGACCGTATGCTTGTTTGCCACAAGACGTATATAATGGTACGTAAAGATCGGCCTTAGCATAAAAAGTATGTTTCAAAGACGATTTTGATATGAATACGTGTTTAAAATTGCTTCAATAGGAAATCAAGTGCGAGTCGGACTCGCCCACCGAGAGTTCCGTACATAAATAAATAAATAAATATTGTCACACAAATTACACAGCGCCATCTAGCCCCAAAGTAAGCGAAGCTTGTGTTATGGGTACTAGACAACTAATAAACATACGTAAATACATTTTTTTTTGTAAATACATACTTATTATACATAGAAAACACCCAAACTAAGACAAACAGACATGTTCATGTACATAAATGTTTGTCCTATGTGGGAATCGAACCCACGAGCATTGGTGTCGAAGCCACGTCATTGACCGCTACGCCACCGAGCTCGTCGTACATAGGATCATTATAAATAGTTCAGGAATCTAATCGCGCAGTTATTTTCCGAGCTTTTGCTTAAAGTCAGGAACAGACCCCTATTTTATAAGATTTAATTACAAAAGTATAGTTTATAGATTTATTATTGTACTTGTAGTCTATAACGATGTTACTTGCCAAATTTCATAGTTTTAAGTCAACGCGAAGTACTCTATGAGTTTTGATTCCCTTGAAGATGTGTCGAAATATGCGTTTTTTTGCTGAATCGCCGTATCTTTTTTTTTACGTAAACTTAGCAGTTTGTTTATTTTACAACTTCATGGGACTGTAGACCTGAGTATACAGTTCAAATTTCAGCTTGATACCTCCACGCATTCTCGACATAGAGGGTTTTGACAGACAAACAGACAGACGGACAACAAAGTGATCTAATAAGGGTTCCGTTTTTCGTTTTGAAATACGGAACCCTAACAACGACATAAAAACGTACTTTTCAAAGTCCATCGATTTTGACGTGACGTCTTTTAAATTGCTTCAATTCAAAAAAAAGATTGATCAATAACAAAATCCGGGGATATAGTTTGGTGTTGCAGCTACAAATCTATCACCTCCATCCAAAATTCAATCTCACCACTGGATAGATGAAGGAATAAATAATTTACTACGCGAAGTAAGGACTGTTGAACATCGCGTGCGGGGGAGAGGGAAGCGCTGCCATTTTGAGATAATTTTAGTGCATATAACGTATTCACGTACAACACACGGCCGTGTCCATTACACGGCCACACCCCATTTTTTATACCACTAAAGTAGCAAACAAGCATATGGTTCGCCTGATGGAAAGCAGTTACCGTAGACGTTACCTTATAAAGCTACACCCCATTTTTTTAAAGACTCGAGTTTTATGAAGCTTTATTAAGTCCATTCACTCGCAAGGAGTAATATCGACGTGGATTTATGGGTGCTTGTGATTAATGTGGCCAGGAAATGACGCACCCTCCACATAATAACTGCTGATTCGGTACAATATGGACTGCGCACAGTAGATGAAGAGCAGTATTTCAACTCGGACGTAAGTATTTTTAACCGACTCCAAAAAAGGAGGAGGTTCTCAATTCGGCTATTTTTTTTTAATTGTTACTTAATTACTCCGTTATTTATAAACAGATTAAAAAAAAACTTTTTTAATTTGAAAGAGTATAATTCCAGATTGGTCTCATATTTTTTTCATCATCATCATCATCACCAGCCTGTATCTACATACACAAGTGTAGAGTAATGTATGGAGTCGGTTTTTTTTGTTAAAATTATTTTAAGAAAAATGTACCGACTTTAAGCTCGATCCCCTGCAAGTGTTGTTTCGAAACATTTTGGACAAACAAAGAGGCCTTATGGTCCAATCTCACATGCACATAATGCAATTATAAGTTGCCAGAATAGGGAAGTACTTAGATCTCATTAAATAAAATAGAGTGCAGTACGATGCGCGCTTGGAAACGGACGCGCCGCGCTACATTGCACAGTTTCGAATTTCAATAATTCGCGAGTCGCGCGGCGTTCAGCCGCTGCCCGATAAATATGGCTACGGGTTCCGAAAAACTCATAGCCAACGAGCTATTGGCGTTCGTGCAGCACGCCATCGATACAATGGACGAAGTCAGCATCTTGCAAATCTGCAAGTCCACCTTCAGTGAAGAAGAGATTTGCAGTGGTAAGAGGCTGCTGTTCCAGGAGCTCGGCCAGACCGAGCAGATGCCGTTCCGTAGGAGGGACGGAACCGAGAAGAGTTTGCAGGATATCATCACTGTTGAATATATAATTTTCTTATGTGTTCACCATTGATTTGTTAATTAAGTCACTTCCTTTTAGCGGCCATAGACCATATTTTTTGGTTCGCAAAATCGCCGCTGTAGGGCGCGCAACGCAGTCGTCCGCCACCTCCGGTACATGCAAGAATATGTGCATGCAATAAAATTATAATTATTTACTTTCCTCGGTCCGTGACCTTTTTACATATGTCTGAAAACTATATAAGTGCCTTGTGTGTAGTGTTGGAACAATACTAGCTACAGGACTTGTCTGTTAGAAGAAATATCAATCCACCAACCGGCGCGGGTGCCATCCACGTGTCAAGGTAAGTGGCTTTAGTTATCAAAGCGGGTGACACAGGAAATTTTACTTATTCAACCTCTTGACATCGCTCGTCCTTTAACTAAATTGTTTCGACGTAATTTAACCTACAGCAATACAGTCCACATTTAAAACTTTAAGCGGCAATACGCCACAATCACTCTTCTCAAGAAGACCGATGCGGACGACGTGCCAGCCTTCGTGGCGAAACAGCTGCACAAATTACCATCAGTCACCATGGAACACGTCGACGCTGCCAGTATGCTGAAGGACATTAGGGTCCTGAAAGCTACCCTGGCCGAATTTAGGTGTAGGTTTGAGGCCTCGGAATCTACCATCAGTGAGCTGCGTGCGGAATTATTGTTATTAAAGAGACGTGATTCCGTAAGTAGGTCACCCGAGGCCGATAACGTCAACACACGTCGCGGAGCTCAGAATGCTAGCGTTAGCAGTTTTCCTTCGCCAACTGTTGCGGCGTGTGATGCACCGCGTCCCACCGTCGCCGCTGCCGCCCGCTCCCCCGATACGAAGATGACGTCAACTCCCCGCACTTACGCCATCGCCGCCCGTGCCGCTTCGCAAACTCAGCGGCCAACTAGTAAGGGGAAAAAACAAAGCCTGCGTGAGCCTGCTCGCAGGGCTGAGCCACTGTGTCCTCAACAGGACAGGAAGCAGTGCGACGAAGAGGGCTTCACCAAGGTGGAGAAAAATAAGAAGAAGAAGCCCGCCAGCCGCAACCTTTGCGGTACCGCCCAGACCGGACCATGCCACCTGCGTGTAGAAACACCATCGACGCAGCTGTATGTGTCCCGATTGCACTGGACTACAAAGGTGGAAGATCTTGTGGAATACGTGCGCGGGAAGACAAAGTTCACCCTTAGGGTTGAGCGGTTGGAGTCTCGCCATAAGGTGAATTTTAATTCATTTGTGGTGAGAGTTCCAACCCACCAGCTATCAACCTTTTTAAGGGAGGAATTTTGGCCGGAGGGCGTCGTATTTCGCAAGTTCCGAGGTCGGTTGTCGAACGCAATGCGATACACGTCGCCGACTGATCATCTAAATAAATTAGTTTAGTATATTATTTTATATGTATGTTAGTTTTAAGGTATTTATCTATGGACTTATGTTTATTATTACTAATTGTAAACAGGTCTGAAATAAATGATTTTATTATTATTATTTATTATTAAATACCGCAGTTATATAACAATTCCCTTGAGGGTTGTTGTATTTCTGCGACTGAGTGAGATCATCAAAAGGAAGGAGTTGCTGCATTGGGACCGGGAGTGGCAACGCGCCAGCGATATTTTATCTTGCAAACGTTGATATGGCTACGGTTACTGCCATACCAACAGGCAGACATGAGGAGGGCTAATGCCTGTTTTATTAATAAAACCAAAGTCACCGACGCTTTAACTTTTGTGCTAAAGAGCAAATGGAAGTGGGCAGGCCACGTCGCCAGGTACGAAGATAACCGATGGACTCGGAAATCAATAGAATGGTCCGGCCCGCCAGGAAGAAGAACGAGAGGTCGCCCGCATGCTAGGTGGGCAGATGAACTAGCGGAATTAGCAGGTAAAGACTGGCTAAACACAGCCAAGGACCGCAACAAGTGGTTTACCTTGGAGGAGGCTTTTACCCGAAGGGGGTCCATATAGAAATAAGTTACTAATTGAACTGCAAAATTATTAAATTTATTTAAATTAACAATAAAAATTTTAATATTATGAAATCAAAAAAATATTACAAGTAAATTATATAATATAATAGTTACTGTATATTTACATGGACGAATAAAGCTTTATTATTATGTATCTCTTTTTAATCACGGGTCAAGCCCGGTCATTTGATAGGCATGCGCGGGGATATGGATCCAACGCGTAGAGGCCCCTTTGAGAAGTTTGATGTAATGTTGTACGCCCGCCGTGACCCGCTCCAGGATATGTCAATGGCACGACATACCCATGAGCAGGTCTCGGCAGGCGTTGAGACTATTGCGAAGTGTGATGGAAAATAAATGGGCTATGGAGATGAGATCTGGGTGAACTTAATACCGGGCTATTACAGAAGAGGGACGGACGCCTGCCATAACTGCTTTTATTGCTAGTTATTTGCGGCAGGCGGTGGCTTGCCACTCACTAGATGGGCCCCCGAAATGCCAGGAAATCGGCCGGGAGCAAACACCGGTGTGAGTGACTCAGGGATGTCGAGAGGTGTGCTGCGCTTTCTCCGAAGTTACTCGCGGCGTGATGCCCTTTAACAGTTCCACCCCTGGAGCATATAGCTCTAGCGGCTCCTCTCTGGACGGCCAATGAAGGCAAGCCAGAGCTGAGAGTCCTGCGGGCCTTCTTGTGTTTACACTCCGACCGATGAAGACACGTCGGAGACGAAGGCCCTGACCGACTCTCTGGAGACTCGGGTCCGTGGTGTCGCTACTCACACAACAGCTCGCCACACAAGCTGCCCTGCGGACTTATTATTATTATTATTATTATTATTATGTATCTCTCTTAACTCACGGGTCAGGCCCGGTCATTTGATAGGCATGCGCGGGGATATGGATCCAACGCGTAGAGGCCCCTTTGAGAAGTTTGATGTAATGTTGTACGCCCGCCGTGACCCGCTCCAGGATATGTCCATTGAACGACATACCCATGAGCAGGTCTTGGCAGGCGTTGAGACTATTGCGAAGTGTGATGGAAAATAAATGGGCTATAGAGATGAGATCTGGGTGAACATAATTCTGGGCTATTACAGAAGAGGGACGGACGCCTGCCATAACTGCTTTTATTGCTAGTTATTTGCGGCAGGCGGTGGCTTGCCACTCACTAGATGGGCCCCCGAAATGCCAGGAAAACGGCCGGGGGCAACACCGGTGTGAGTGACTCAGGGATGTCGAGAGGTGTGCTGCGCTTTCTCCGAAGTTACTCGCGGCGTGATGCCCTTTAACACTTCCACCCCTGGAGCATATAGCTCTAGCGGCTCCTCTCTGGACGGCCAATGAAGGCAAGCCAGAGCTGAGAGTCCTGCGGGCCTTCTTGTGTTTACACTCCGACCGATGAAGACACGTCGGATACGAAGGCCCTGACCGACTCTCTGGAGACTCGGGTCCGTGGTGTCGCTACTCACACAACAGCTCGCCACACAAGCTGCCCTGCGGACTTATTATTATTATTATTATGTATCTCTTTCGGTCACGGGTCAAGCCCGGTCATTTGATAGGCATGCGCGGGGATATGGATCCAACGCGTAGAGGCCCCTTTGAGAAGTTTGATGTAATGTTGTACGCCCGCCGTGACCCGCTCCAGGATATGTCAATGGAACGACATACCCATGAGCAGGTCTCGGCAGGCGTTGAGACTATTGCGAAGTGTGATGGAAAATAAATGGACTATGGAGATGAGGTCTGGGTGAACTTAATACCGGGCTATTACAGAAGAGGGACGGATTATTATTATTATTATTAATGCCTGTTGGCCACCCGACGTAGTATAAAAAAAATTGGTACCTAATAACTATGTGAATGACAACGTATTTTTTTAATTTGGAAAATAATAAATTGAACGACAAAGAATACACTGGAGTGCTAGGTTAGGTTTGATATGTTTTATATCATCCTTCGTCGCCAGGTTAACGGGACGGTAGCCCACCACACATTCCCACCACTGCATCTTCTGTGTAGCCAGGATTAACAGCGGCGAACCCAGGATTAACAGTAAATAAAAAATACAAAAAAATCATTAATTCGGATAACTACATCATTAATTCATAGTAACATTTTGAAAATTATTGAGAATTCAATTATTGAGAAACAATGAAGTCCACTGCAGTCCCGTGGGTACAGTACGGCTGCCTTGTAACTCACAACGAATTTAATCAGAAGAAATTAGTAGGAGTAGGAAGCTTTTGAAATTTAACTTCCACACTTGGCAATGTGAGAGACAGCAATATGGCAAATAAGGCATTAAACGCTCAAACAGATGGCTCCAAGTTAATAGTCGCCCACTTTTAGCTAACCTAATCCAATATCCTGTATATGTGGTCCTTGTGAAAATATTCGTGTCATGTGAAATTGTTTCAGTAATTAATTTCCCTCCTACGCGACGGGTTCAAACGGCCGTAATCATTTTTCAGGTATTTCCTGACGATAATATATTATTGGTCTTTACCTATGAAATTGCCGTTTTGTATAAAAAAAATTAAACAATTTTTTTTCATGTATTTTTTATTTGTGTTAATCGAAGTAATCACCCACACAATCAATGCATTTTTGCCAACGCAGTGGCAGTTTATTGATGCCCTTCTTAAAGAAATCAGCTGGACGGGAGACAACAAATTCTTCAAAGACATTTTGTACTGCCTCTCGGGTATTGATTTTTTTCCCGCCAAGAAGTTATCCTAATTCTGGAAAAAGTAGTAGTCTGTAGGCGCAAGGTCTGGCGAGTATAGCGGATGACGGAGAGCTTCCAACCCCAGTTCTTGCAACTTGGAGACCGTCTGCTGTGCAGTATGAGGTCGTGCGTTGTCGCGTCGTGCGGTCGAATAGTTAGCAATGGCCACTTTGACTCCGAGGTCGCGGGTTCGATTCCCGCACAAGACAAACATCTGTGTGCATGAACATGTCTGTTTGTCTTGGTCTGGGTGTTTTCTATGTATTATAAGTATGTATTTACAAAAAATGTATTTAAGTACATTTATCAGTTGTCTAGTACCCATAACACAAGCTTTGTGCTTAATTTGGGACTAGAAGGCGCTGTGTACATTGTCCAGAAATATTTATTTGGTTATTTTTAAAAGCAAAAAGTTTTATTTCTTTCCTTTTACTTTAAAAAAATACAGTTTAAAGTCAGTTATTATTTATTTTTTATAGGAGAGGGGGGCAAGCAAGCATTTGGGTCATCCGATGGAAAGCAATCGTCACTGACCAAGGAGATCAGCAACCACAATGGGTCGCCGATCCGTTGCCTGCACTCCATCCTTTCTTTCTGGTAACCTCACTCACTCGCAGAAACACAACAACCCTTTGGAGAATTGTTATTTGGCTGCGGTATTCTGTGAGCTGGAGGTACCCAGTCCCAGTCGGGCAGCTTAAAAAATACGCTAGGTGCTACCTCTCTTTTCGCCAGAGCCTCGTTTGTCAGTCAGTAGGTTGCACCACGTGCAGGTGAGGTTGCCTTTGGTTCAAAGATGTTGATGAACTTAAACCCCAAATAAAAGTCCATCCGCAGTCCGCAGACAGGACACGATGGACGTTGCTTGACTTGCGTGATTAAGCTGGCACGCGCACCGACGCCATCAAGCACCGCGCTTCATTAAACTAGGTAGATCTTGCCGATATGTCAGTAAAATAATGAATTTTCGCTTTTACTCTTGCGTGTTTGAAATCAAGATGGCGGGCGTGTGCTGGGCGTAAATTATTTACATTTTTCATCAGCGTTTGTGTTGGTTTATATGAATATAGTCACAGAAAGGTATATGTGCCTAGTTGAATGCAAAGATTTTCAAATTCGACGCTATACCCGATTTTTGTTCAAATGCATTGAAATCAATCGTAAAACGGAATGCATTATACTGTCTTACCCACTCGTAGATACTTGTTCAATATGCTTCGGACTATTGGCTATCGACCGGCATCCTTTTAAGTTTACAAAGTATATTTTTACTACGTAACTTTAACCGTTTACGCAGCGTACGTAACGGAAACTCTCAAACAGAATAACTTTCCCCCGTTTTTGCAACATTTCTCATTGTCGCTCCGCTCCCATTAGTTGTACCATAATGTTATATAACCTAAAGCCTTCCTCGATAAATGGGCTATCAACCACTAAAATATTATTTTAAATCGAACCCGTAGTTTCTGAGACTATTGCGTTCAACCAAACAAACTCTTCAGCTTTCTAATATTAGTATAGATTTCGTATTAAAACTTTTAAATTGTTGAGCATCGTTTTCACTTAGTGTTTTGAACTTAATCCTGGGTTGAAGTAATCCTGGCTACACAGGAGACACAGTGGTGTAAACGAGCAGTCGTTCGCGCGTGAATCAGAACAAATGTTCGCTCAAAGTCAAAGTCAAAATTCTTTATTCTGTGGGCCCTCGCGGGCACTTAGACACGTCTTTTACAATTAGGTATATTTTTTTATCTATCAGCATTTCGGAATGACCATTGACGAGAAGAAATGCCGAAAGAAACTCTGTCAATATAGGTCTTTTTTTTTTAAATAGCCATACAATATTATCATATTACAATAAAAAGAAAAATGGTATTCGACCAAAATAAGAGAAAAAAAAAAATTTAAGTAAAATAAAATAGTAAAAAAATAAAAAATAAAGCTCGTCGCTCAAGCACGCTTGATTGGTGTTCTTGGTAGTTCGGACACTAAAGAGAGACATAAAAAGATGTTCAGGGTTCAGGTTCAGATACTGCCGAAGCTGAAGCTGATTACCATCGAATTTTTTGATTGCGTAAATCAAACTTCAATTTATATTTAGGCTACTTGTGTTTAGTTTTGTTGGTAGAAACAATGGAGGTCCACCGACTAAGCTGAGGGGGTTTGCCAATAACTTAAACGTAAGACCTATTTTTCGAATCGAAATATTCGGTGGTAATCGGATTTAGCTTCGGCGGTAGGGCCCCTGCCCCCTTACCACCAACTCTTATTGCGATTCAATAACTGAATAGATTGCTTATTCATAACAATGAATAAGCGACTTTATTTCAACTTGAATAGAGTCGCTTATTCATTGGTATGAATAAGCAATCTATTCAGTTATTGAATCGCAATAAGAGTTGGTGGTAAGGGGGCTGAGCTCTTTGGTCAAGTGGGTTGCAGGGTTGAAGTGACTCTTTCATCTTTTAAAAATTTTAAGTAATTATACGATCATTTTTAGGGTTCCGAACCTCAAAAGGAAAAAACGGAACCCTTATAAGATCACTTTGTTGTCCGTCTGTCTGTCTGCCTGTCTGTCTGTCTGTCTGTCTGTCTGTCTGTCTGTCAAGAATTTCTATGTCGAGAATGCGTGGAGGTATCAAGCTGAAATTTGAACTGTATACTCAGGTCTACGGTCCCATGAAGTTAAAAAAAAATCAAACTGCTAAGTTTACGTAGAAAAAAGTTACGGCCGTTTATTCAGCAAAAAACGCATATTTCGACACACTCAAGGGAATCAAAACCTATAGGGTACTTCCCGTTGACCTAGAACTATGAAATTTGGCAAGTAACATCGTTATAGACTACAAGTACAGGAATAAATCTCAAAACTATACATTTGTAAATAGATCTTAAAAAATAGGGGGTCTATATTTTTATAGGGTGTCGAAATTTCAAATTGAAACTACTAATTCAAATGGGGTATCATATGAAAGGGCTTGATGTACACATTGCAAAATATATTTAATTTTTTTTTTCGACGCATTATTTCTTATTTATAATGAAAAATATCAAATTTAATAATGATACTACGTACCTACGGAACCCTCGGTGGGCGAGTCCGACTCGCACTTGTCCGGTTTTTTGACATGAATACGTCTTTAAAAACAATTCAAAAAACGATGATAATCTCGTAATAATAAATAATCGGAGGATACGTTTGGTGTTGCAGCTAGTCTATCATCTCCGTCCAAAATTCAATCACACCACTGGATAGATGAAGGATCAAAGAATTTATTACGCTAAGTAAGGACTATGGAACATCGTGTGAGGTGAAGCGCTGTCATTTTGAGATAATTTTAGTGCATATGACTTATTTACGTAGAACACACAGGCAAGCAAGCATTTGGGTCATCTGATGGAAAGGGGGTCGCCGATCCGTTGCCAGCGTACACTCCTTCCATTCTTTCTGGTATCCTCACTCACTCGCAGAAACACAACAACCCTTTGAAGAATTATTATTTGGCTGCGGTATTCTGTGAGGTGGAGGTCCCAGTCGGGTAGCTTAAAAAATATGCTAGGTAATCTCTCTTTTCGCCAGAGCCTCGTTTGTCAGTCAACAGGTTGCACCACGTGTAGGTGAGGTTGGCTTTGGTTCAAAGATGTTGATAAACCACTTACACCCCAAAAAAAAATATTATAAGTCGGTGTCAGACTTTAATAATATTATTTGAAACTTGTCCTGAAACCGAATAAAAAAAATGTTCGTATATTTACTTCACGTTTTTAAAACGCTGAAAATTTTACTTCTTCCGTTTTAATTATTATTAAAAAATACAGTTTTAAAGTCAGTTATGCTTTTATGTTGCGAGCGTAACCTACTTCACATCAGGCGGGCCGTATGCTTATCTGCCAAACCGACGTAGTATAAAAGCAACATACAGTAGTACAGAAGAAAACATTCTAAGAACAACAGCCATCAATGCCAAGCGTGTCGCAGTGTACGCCCCATTCAACTAAAATATTCAGTGTGATAAAGATATCGGCAAGACCCGTCAAAAGAACGTCATTGGAGAATTGTTGAGTGAGTGAGGATGTAAAGCTGAATTGATCTCGGATTGTGGGAACAAGTGCCCTAGAAACGAAATGTCGGGATGGAGTCGGTCGGGTATTTGGGTATTTTTAACGCTCTGAGAGCTGGGGAAGACTGAATAATTTATGTTGCAATTGACATTGACAGTCGGAGCTTTTTTTGGTATTGTTTCGTATGATTTGTTTTATATACAACTAAGATGGAAAACAAACATATGGCCCGCCTGATAATAAGCAGTCATCGCAGCTTATGGACACTCCCTACACCAGAGGCATCACTCACTGTAAAAACCTCTTCACGACTTTCTTGAAGAACCCCATGCTGTAGTCTCTTGGGAAAACTTAGGGGTGTAAGTCGTTTATCAACATCTTTGAACCAAAGCTAACTTCACCTGCTCGTGGTGCACCCTGCTGACTGACAAACGAAGCTCTGGCGAAAAGGGAGAGCTCTGGAGAGAGGTAGGGAGCGTAATTGTAAGCTACCCGTCTGGGGAATGTACCTCCACCTCACAGAATACCGCAGCCAAATAACAATTCCCTTGAGGGTTGTTGTGTTCCTGCGAGTGAGTGAGGTCACCAGAATAGAAGGAGATGCTGCGTTGGCAGCGGGGGTGGCGGCGCGCAAGTGATATATTATGTTGCGAGCGTTAATACGGTTACGGTAACCGCTTCACATCAGGCGGGCCGTATGCTTGTCTGCCACCCGAAATAATATAAAAAAAAAAAGAACAACTGCTGAAGCTGAAACCGATTACCATTGGATTTTTTGAATGCGAAAATCAAACTTCAACCACAGTATAAGTAATAGTACTAACGTACTTCAACTTAGATTTATGCTGCTTGTGTTTAGCCTAGCTGGTAGAAACGATGGAGCTCTACCGACTAAGCGGAATGTGTTTGTCAATAACTTAAACGTAATACCTATTTTTCGAATCAAGATATTCGGTGGTAATAAGACCTAGATAGATGGCCTCCCCAACTCGCCTGGCCAGCGTGGGGAGTGATTTTTTTTTTTTTTAAACTACGTCGGGTGGCAGACAAGCATACGGCCCGCCTGATGTGAAGCGGTTACCGTAGCCATATTAACGCCTGCAACATAAAATATTGCTCGCGCGCCGCCATCCCCGCTGCCAACGCAGCATCTCCTTCCTTTCTTTCTGGTGACCTCACTCACTCGCAGGAACACAACAACCCTCAAGAGAATTGTTATTTGGCTGCGGTATTCTGTGAGGTGGAGGTACATTCCCCAGTCGGGTAGCTTACAATTACGCTCCCTACCTCTCTTTTCGCCAGAGCTTCGTTTGTCAGTCAGCAGGGTGCACCACGTGCAGGTGAAGTTGGCTTTGGTTCAAAGATCTTGATGAACCACTTACACCCCAAAACACAAATGTAGGACAAATTTTCCTTCTGTCTAGGACGGACGAGAGAGGGTCGCGCTCTTGTAGTGGAGACTAAAATGGATGATGAAGATGGACTTTTATAAAACAAGTGGCCGCTACAAAATATCGATGGCGTGGCATTTATTAATATTATGTGCGGAAATCGTCGAGCGTCGGCTGAATTGGCGTCAAATATATTGTTATGCTCTAATACACTTGTATTACGTAGTACTTAGCATACTGAATAGTATGTGCGATTGGGGGCGAAAGAACCTGGTTCAGTTCAATCCCACTAAGACACAAGTCTGCGCGTTCACCGTTAAGAAAACCCCTTTTGCTTTGGCTTCTCAATTGCCGAACACACCGTACGCGTAAAATTATCAATTTTATTCTGTAACTTGTCTTGAGAATGCAATGAAGTATTTTTAGGTCACTTAGTTTATAGATACTGGCGAACGTCATAAGTGCAGGCAACGCGTGAGTGATGAGTACTTCCCATCAGGCGGGTCGTAAGCTTGTTTTGTCACCTTATGGTATAAAAAGAAACGGCCTTTGATTTTAAATAAAACAGTTAATTGATTCAGGTGTTATTTTGCGGAAGTCAAAATTGGATTTAATCTGCATCAAATTGCCTATAAATAAACACTCATGTAAGTATACATATTAAATATGTCCTTAAATTAATTTCGAAGGATTGATTAGGGATAGAAAATACGCAATACCCCACCTCTCTCATTTCATAATATAAATATAGTTTTTCAAATTATTTTATTAGAGTAAGTCTATTTAATATAAATATAATGCTTTCCTTTCATTATTTTTTAAGTAAGGCAGTAGATTTCTGCTATGGCCTCTTGACTATACGGCTACTTATGGAAAAGTCTCGAGCAGTGGAAGGGTGGAAGTCGTCCAATATTCAAGTGTTCGAAGTATCATACCTACAAGCACTCTCATAAGACAAAGGACAGTAGAAAGAAATTCAAAGCAGGCTTATTACAAAACTAGTTTTAGTCCGCGGATTTCCTCGAACAAGAATTTTACAAAGATTTAATATCTTTGGACCATGGATAAGTTGTATTTTTTATATATACGACTGAAGATGAACGCACATCTATGCGAGCTAAATACTTAGTGCTAATTTTTGTTCGCGTTCGATCATATCAACGTAAACAAACCGACCAAATAGAGAAGAACTTTCATGTTGTGAATTTATAAGACGCGTGTTACATATCAAAACTATGTTGCTTACTTGCTCACATTTCGAAGTGAGCAACCCGGCTAATTTGGATATGTAACACGCGTCTGGTAAATTCACAATACGAAACTTTTTTTCAATTTGGTCAGCTTATAAACGTTAATACGTTCGAATGTGAGCAAAACAATCCTACCAAGCACTCAGAGTGCTGAGTGCGAGGTTTTTATTCACGTTCGATCATATCAACGTAAACAAATCGACCAAATAGAGAATTACTCTCATGTTGTGAATTTACCAGACGCGTGTTACAAATCCAATATAGCCGGGTTGCTCACTTCGAAATGTGAGCGGGTAAGCTATATAATTTTGATATGTAACACGCGTCATAAATAAATTCACAACATGAGAGTACTTCTCTATGTGGTCGGTTTGTTTACGTTGAACGTGAATAAAAAACTCGCACTCAGCACTCAGAACGCGTCGAACGAATCGAAGTCAATGAGGCCTCGCACACCTATCCGCGGCGAAAGAACCGACCGAGCCGAACGAACCGACCGCTCATAAAGAATTGTTTCCATTTCCTTTGCACCTGTCGCAATGTAATTAATTATGTGTATTGTGATGGACTGCCACTCTGTAATTTAGATTTTTGATAGCTTCTTATACAAATTCCCTACATTTTACACTTTTATTTTCCCCTAAGGATCGAAGTATAATATAAGAATCAGCATAAATAATTTTAGAAAACTCCTCTTCATCCAATAATTGGAAATTATTTAATTCTTTGCGTTTGGTTAAAGTGCAACATACACTCTACAACAAAAATAAATACAAAATAATTAGCAATCATGGAGGTGCCATCGCCTCGGAAAATATTTCTAGTGTTGCAAGCAATTATATGTTATAATAGTAATCGCTATAAATACCGTATGATTATTTGGTATCAGCTTATAGTGTTATATTAAAATGTGTCAGTTTTGGTAGATTATGGTTAGATTAGATGATTTCCTTTGACAAATACCTACCACAGTATAAGTAATAGTACTACGTACAAATACTCAAAATAATTTCGTACATAAAAAAAATCAATGGACATGGAAGAAGTCCCTAAATTCAGGGGAAAATACTCTAAAGTGGTAATACTGTCAGAAGCCGTCCACAAATCCCAAAATCTCAAATCACAAATCCCAGAAATCCTAGAAAAAATTTGATGACGTCATCAGATTCAGCAGATTCGGACGATTCGGCTCGGATTGGTATCCGAGCTGTGGTAATCATAAGATTTCATATAAATAATTCTAAAATTCGGTTCGTTGCCATCACAAAACACGTAATTACAGTGTGACAGGTGTTAAGGAAATGGAAATTCTTTCGGCGCGGTCGGATCGTTTGGCTTGGTCGGTTCGATTGACTCGGTCGGTTCTTTTGGCGCGGATAGGTGTACGAGGCCTCATGGACTTCGATTTGTTCGGCGCATTCGTGTCGGATAGATGTGCGTTCACCTTAAAGTGGCTGTACACCCGTATGTATTAAAATCGGACTCACGCTAGTGCTATTTCTATATACTCTGTGCTCACATAGCGAGGGCTCCGGATTTTCGTTAACTCTGAGGAAAAATAATCACTAAAGGAAAACATGAAAAACGAATATCGGCAAACCATACTATAACTAGCAACCCGCTCTGGCTTCTAACGTGAGGGATTTTCCTTGTTATTGCTACATTTATAATTGATACTCCGCTCCTATTGATTGTAGCGTGATGTTATTATAGTTATAACTTTCCTCGATAAACGGGCTATTCACACAAAAAGACCCTATATCTTTTCTATACAATAAAGAGGTTTTTACAGGGTCGACAACTTGTGAGTAATGCCTCTGGTGTCGCAAGCGACCATAGGCTGCGATGACTGTTTTCTATCAGGCGGTTGTTTCATCCTATCGTCATGTCATGTGTTGTTTCATCAAGCGGTCAGGCGGTGTGCTTATTTGCCACCCTAGTGATACAAAAAAAGAACTAGTAGTACTTGAGATGCGGCCGAGTAAACAAAATTCTTCAGCTATCTAACAGTTTTGTTCTTCTAACCTACTCAACGGATTTGGATGCAGTTTTCCATATCATTGTGAGGGAACTCCTCACAATGATATGGAAAACTGCATCCAAATGTTTGTATTTATCTAAGATAGAGTTATAGACTTATCATGGGAGACGCCATCATGATGCCCACGGCCTCCTTCTACAGTCGCACCGCTCGCCATTGACAGGGAATTCATCCTCACACATTAGAACTGAAGTGTTCACTTACTGACCTGTTCCAGAGAAGTTTTCTACTGTGTACTATCAAGGTGTGGAATGAAGTGCCTGTCAAGGTTTTCCCAGGAGTCTACAGCAAGGGGTTCTACAAAAAGTGAATTGAAAGGCGTGAAAAGTCTTTTAGAGGGCCGGCAGCGCGCGTGTGATGACCCTGGTGTTGCAGGTCCATAGGCTGCGGTAACAGCTTTCCATCAGACGGGCCGT
Organism: Hypsopygia costalis; assembly: GCA_937001555.2. Taxonomy (NCBI): domain Eukaryota; kingdom Metazoa; phylum Arthropoda; class Insecta; order Lepidoptera; family Pyralidae; genus Hypsopygia; species Hypsopygia costalis. Next base: position 1,135,120 of record OW443351.2, on the reverse strand, counting down.
AGGTATGCTAGTTTTTACCACCTTAGTAGTATAAAAAAGCAAAACCGGTCACAGCTAGTGACCGGTATTTTTTCGTAACTCTCTTTCTTGTTATTATTCTTCTTTAGTTACTCTTTTCTACTTTTTTACGGTTTAAAAAATACGAAAAATACGAATTTTTGTGCTGTTAATTCAGAAAAAAATAAATGTTAATTTTTTTCGTAATATTGATTAAAAAATAATGTAATTGTAATTTGTAAGCGTTTTCGTAAATAATTACTTATGTGATGAATATTATCTTAATTTTTCTATCACCCATTTTTTATGAGAGGGGGGCAAACGAGAATGTGGGTCACCTGATGGATAGTAATCATCATCGCTCATGGAGATCAGCTGTTGCTAAGGGGTCGCCGATCCGTTGCCAGCCTATATTATACTGTTTCCTTTCTTTCTGGTGAAGTGAGTCACACTTGCAGAAACACAAGAACCCATTGGGGAATTGTTATTTGGCTGCGGTATTCTGTGAGTTGGAGGTACTTCCTCAGTGGGACAGCTAAAAATACGCTATGCCCTACCTCTCTTTTCGTCAGAGCCTCGTGTGTCACTCAGCAAGGTGCGCCACGTGCAGGTTGGCTTTGGTTAAAAGATGTTGATCAACCACTTACACCCCAAAAACCATACTTCCCTATTTATATTAAAAACGTGTTTGTATATGTGTTTGTTTGACCTTCTTTCACGTCGAAAACAACCAATGGAATGACATCATTTTTTACGGGCAAAATTAATGTCTGAAGAGTGACCTAGGCTACTTTATATCCTAGAAAAACAATTTATTCCCACGGAAAAAAGAGATTTATTAAAACTATTCGCCTAGTGGTCGAAATCCGACCATAATTAACTTAAATTATGACTTTAACAAATAAACAACAGAGTATACATGCGTGTGTGTGTCAAATACATAGTAGTGTGTGTAATGTTGTTTTTATTGATTTATTATGCTTAATTAAAAATATATATTAGCATTCTGCACTCCTCCTCTATATAAATTAAAAGTGTGCAATACTTCATACTCCTCTGTCCGTGCAATTTTGAGTAAAAATGGGTACAAAGTTTTTGCTTCACGTGTTAATATAATATTATAGATAATGATCACCCGGGCGAAGCAGCTGAGTAACAGTTAGTTTAGAAATATTTATATATATACCTACATTTTTGAAATTGCTGTTATTACAAATACCTACAAAAAGAGACGTGTTAACCCGACCGTAGAAGCCTTTGTACGCTACAAGACATACATAGATTTCCACATATTGACCCACAAAATATCGCAATAGCGACACATCTCGTACGAAATCACTCGATTTATCAAACTGGCGGTTGCATACCGTCTTATCAGATAAGAATTTTGATAACAGTGTAGAATAAGTTCAATGCCAAAAATAAAATTCAACATACCTGTTTTACGATCAATCTCGCCACTCTAGGGCTGGCAAATGTCACGAACCCGTAGCATTTCGAGACCCCAGCCCTATCGTAAATCACCCTCGCAGCTGTCACAGTGGCAAAACCAGAGAAAAACTTCCACAAGTCTTCATCAGTCGTTGTTAACGAGAAACCTCCTACGAAAATCCTGTTATGTATTACAGTTCCGAATTTAGGGGCATCCGTCGGAGGCAAGGCATCGTCTCCGTCCTCCTCAGGGCTGTTCAACAAAGCTTTCAACTTCTCGTGAGGGTCCGCATTCTTTCTACTATTTGCCGTGCTCTCTTCGACCATGTGGGCACAGCTCGCTGATTCACTTCTTATATACCTTTTCACACTCGTCTCCATATTTTATTTTAGTCTTAAAACATGCTCCCTTGTTTACTAAACTAAAAATTCTAGCATTAACTAAAACGGACACTATCGTTTCACGCGGCGAACTGTACTGTATGTAACGTGTATCGATCGCCTTACTCCTTAGGCAGGGTATAGGTAGGTCTGAAGGCTGCGCTGTCGTGTCGCACGCACCGGACACGAGAACCAACGGTGTGAAAAATAAACGCAGTTTAAATTATAGTGTATGCTTAGAGAATTTAATTATACGCACTAAAAATAGTGTTTGAGCTATTGTCGCCGCTATTTTTAATGTTCGAGGGAACTGGGTCGGCAGTTGACACTTATCGGTCGGGTTTGTTAGTGGTTCTTATCTATGTTTAGTACGATGGTTAAATGTAGATGGCGCTATGGTGATTACAGTAATTATTTTGTGAAAGAAAATCCCCCATATTTTCTTTAGTTAGAGATTAAACTAAAAACTTTAATTAGTTTATTTTCTGCTATAATTTGCGATATTCTGAAAAATATTGTTAAATAAACATAAATTATTTAAGCAATACCTAATAAAATAATATTTTTTTAGTAAAAAATGATTTTATTTGGAATTTGTGATAACATTTTAGTATCGGATAAAGATAGATTATCTTTTAGCGATAGATTTAACTTTTAAACGCTTACAACTTACATTATGCAAAAATTAAACGTTTTGACATTTCAATGTTGCCATATAAATATAATATTTTTATATACTGTTACTGTATAAATGAGGAGCTCGATGGCGGCGCTACGCGTGTCAGTCTTACTCTAATCGGACACACAAGTTAGGCAACTTCTAGTAATTTGTATATGGATGGGTTTATTTATATCGAGGTCCTCCGTGCTTCGAAGGGCACGTTAAACCGTCGGTCTCGCTGTTGTCATCAATAACAGTGTCGTTAAGCCAAGTCAGTGGCCTTTAGGTGGCTTGAAAACACTGGCCTCCGCAAACCTGCAGTTGACCAGCTTGGTGGAGTATACTCTACCTTCGACCGCGGAGAGGCCCGTATCTCAGCAATGACATGAACGAAGTTGACGACTGTACAAATATGTAATAATATATGTATTATGATATGGACAAATCACCACTTGCAATGTAGAAACTACAGTTCTGTTCTGCACAGACTATGACTGTAGACTCTCCTGTATCGCACTTAAATCGATGACTGTCTGTCTTAGCCGCTCTTTTGCCCCCCACGTTGAGCCCCCCGCGCCCCCCCCCCCCCCCCCGCGCAAAAACGCGGCGGAACTATGCCCATTTGTTTTTTGTTCCTACCTGCCCGGCGCCGCGGGTGGTCGGGGCCCCATAAAAACGGTCATTGAGACGCAACTTTGTTATTGAGTGCCTACAAGTGGTGTTTTTTACGTTTACTAAGAACAGCACTATACAATGCCGTCTTTTGTTGTTCAACACTCGACTATAGTGTAGAATTACGATGGTCTAAACATTCTCAAGTGGTGTTTCATAGCCCTACTTGTATTCAAAAAAATACCTTATGAACTAAGGCGATAACGTATAGTTTTTAGGGTTCCGAACCTCAAAAGGAAAAACGGAACCCTTATAAGATCACTTTGTTGTCCGTCTGTCTGTCTGTCTGTCTGTCTGTCTGTCTGTCTGTCTGTCTGTCAAGAATTTCTATTTCGAGAATGCGTGGAGGTATCAAGCTGAAATTTGAACTGTATACACAGGTCTACGGTCCCATGAAGTTAAAAAAAAATCAAACTGCTAAGTTTACATAGAAAAAAGTTACGGCCGTTTATTCAGCAAAAAACGCATATTTCGACACACTCAAGGGAATCAAAACCTATAGGGTACTTCCCGTTGACCTAGAACTATGAAATTTGGCAAGTAACATCGTTATATACTACAAGTACAGGAATAAATCTCAAATCTATACATTTGTAAATAGATCTTAAAAAATAGGGGGTCTATATTTTTTATAGGGTGTCGAAATTTCAAATTGAAACTACTAGTTCAAATGGGGTATCATATGAAAGGGCTTGATGTACACATTGCAAAATATATTTTATTTATTTTTTTCGACGCATTATTTCTTATTTATAATGAAAAATATCAAATTTAATAATGATACTACGTACCTACGGAACCCTCGGTGGGCGAGTCCGACTCGCACTTGTCCGGTTTTTTATTTAAAAATACGCTAGGGAGATAAAACCCGATGTTAATGAACAAAAACCTACACTTACCTAAACAAAATAAGTTTTTATAGCACTTGACACCGGCCCGAACATCTGGCGCCGTTAAGGCGAGTCTCTTAAACCCCTTTTTTTATTTTTTTTTCCATTGAATTTATGATTCTTTGGCCTTAATCCGATAGCTAATATGGCGGAGAAACGAAAAAAACATAAACAAATGGGCCTGAATGTATGACAGATGAGTATTGTTCAATCTGCCCAAAACTGAACGCCAAACTGCAAATGTCGACCGTAGGTCGACACGGGCAATTCAAGCGTTTCAAGGTCGTGACGTCACTTGTCGACCGTAGGTCGACACGAGCAATTCAGCGGTTAGGATCATAATATTGTATTAATATTAATTTTAGTTATTAACACGAAAAGTAATTAAGTAGGTAAGTACCTTAAAAAATGCATAAAACAGCCTATTTGCTCAGAAGCTTGGTTTACTAACCAGCAAGGTAAATTAAAAATTTTAACAAATAACAGATTATGAGATCACTTACGCACTTTGTTGGGAAAGTGGTTGTTTACAATACAATACCATAGTTTCGATATTTCATGATTTTGTTTTCTTTTGTTCACAGTTTATTTTTATTTAACGTGTAAAGAGAGATCCCTGTAAGTTCAGAACATATTCTCCGGACTAGGCAGTACCTAACTTTGTGATATATTATGTAGTTGTTATATAATGTTGGATTTTAATGAAAATAGGTTTTTACCTAATCATTTTGTTTTAATATTATACCACACACTTTTAGTACAAGACAAGGGAATGCGATGCGAATGACGTATCGACCACAGAGACACGTCTATAGAAAAAAGTAAAAATTGACAGTTCGCAGTTTCAACAATGCTTACTAGATGGCGCCACTTACACCATTTTGGAAGATTAAGATTATAGAATTTAGCTAGTAATTACAACACGCCTCCTTAATTTTATAATCTTAATCAATTACATGAACAATACGTGAAACTAATCTTAGCTTAAACTAATCTTTATCTAATCCTAACTCCATCTTTATATATTAAATTAATCTTAACTGTAATCTGTTTTCTAAAAATTTTGTTTTGTCTAGGCTTTTAGTTAACATGTCTGCTAAGTTAAATTTTGTATCAATTTTTACAATATCAATTATCCTCTTTTCATAGTTTTCGTTTATATAATGATACTGCACTTCAATGTGCTTTGAGTTTTTAGTAAAATTACCATATTTAGCTATTGCAATTGCACCTGAATTATCTTCATACAATTTTATTGGTTCATAGAACTTTACATCCAATGATTCACTCAACAAGTTTTTAATAAAAAGTACTTCAGTTACTGCCTCAGACATAGCAATATATTCTGCAAAAGTGGAACATTTGGTTACTGTATTTTGTTTGTGTGTTTTCCAAAAAATTAAGTTTCCAAATAATCTAATTATAAAACCTGATGTAGATTTCCTATCCACATTATCTCCTGCATAGTCAGAATCAACCATACAATCCAATATTTCACTGTCTACATTATCATAGTATGTTAACTTTAAATCCTTAGTCTTATACAGATATTTTAAAACTCTCATTGCATATTTGTAATGTGTTCGGTCATAACAACTTTGATATCTACTTAAATAGTTAAAACTATACGCTACATCTGGCCTTGTGCCTGTACTAATATACAATAGTTCGCCTATTATATTTTTGTATTTTATACTTTCATCTACTTCTCTAGCTTGTTCTAATTTTAAATTTGTTTCCATTGGAGTATCATATAACCTAGTATTTTCCAGATCATATTTTGCAGCCAAAGATTCAATATATTTTGTTTGATTTAAAGTCATTATATTTTTATCATCGTTATAATCAATATCTATGCCAATATAACTTTTAATTTTTCCCAAGTCTTTTATTGCAAATCTTTTCATTAAACTAGCTTTTACCTCTTCTATTTTATTTTTATCTTTACAACATATTAGCAGATCATCAACAAATATTAATATATATATTGGATCTTTGCTTGCTCTACTTACATATAAACAGTAATCATAGTTACTTCTAACAAAATTCAACTTTTTAATAAATTTATCAAAACAATCATACCATACTCTAGGGCTTTCTTTGAGACCATAGAGAGCCTTTTGCAATTTGTAAACTTTATTGTCTCCAGTTTCATAACCTTCGGGTTGATTTATATAAACTTCAGACTTTACATAACCATTTAAAAAAGCTGTCTCAACATCCATTTGTTCAATAAATAAATGATTTTTACAACTGTATGACAATAAAATTTTCAATGTTTGCATTTTTCCTACAGGTGAATAAACATTTTCTATATATTCTTTTTGTTGAAATCCTTTTACCACCAATCTAGCTTTATAAACATTATTGCTTTTCTTTTTAAAAACCCACTTCACATCAATAACGCTTTTATTTTTTGGCCTTTCAACAGTTTGCCAAGTATTGTTTTTATTTAAGCTATTTATTTCTGAGTCCATTGCCATTTGCCACTGTTTATAATCATAAGAGTTCATCGCCTCTTCAAATGTATTTGGTGCATTTGCATCAACATAGTTTACATAAATATAGTGTGAAGCTGGATTACCATATCTAGAAATTGGAGTTCTTTTTCTTTTGGAAGTACCTTCTTCGTACCTGTCCCTATTATCAGTATTATCAGTTAAGTTATTGTTGTGTTCGTTCATAGAATTATTATTTAAATTTGTCTCATCTACATCTACATAATTATCATCACTTTCACAATCGTTTTTCAAAATTTCATTTGACACATTTGGCGTTTCCAAATCTTTATCCTTTTGATCATCCAATTCATTATACATTTGATCATCAAGTTTCTCTAAACAAATTAACTTAGTACTTTCTTCAACTACCTGTACATGCCTAGCACTGATTATTCTGTTATTTAAGAGAACTCTATAACTATTTTCATTATAACCCACTAAAATACCTTGCTGGGCTTTATCGTCCCATTTACTTTTTCTTAAAACCTCAGGAACCCTGACAAAGACTCTACTTCCATAAATTTTTAAATGTTCTACATTTGGTTTAATTCCAAAAAATATCTCATAAGGAGTTTTGTTTTCCACTGTATTCGCAATCGTTCGGTTTTTTAAATATGCTGCCGTTTTTATTGCTTCAGGCCAATACCTTCTATGAATTTTAGCTTAAAATTCAAAAAAAAAAAAAATTCAAAATTCAAAATATCTTTATTCCTTGGACTTTATAAAGCACTTAGAAACGTCATACAAATTAAATATAAGAATATGTATAAATCATCACTACTCTAAATCCGCAGAGCTTAGATTCACTTTCATCACACTATCTTGAATGTGAAAGTGAATTTAAGTGCCAGTTCCGGCGACGGGGCTTCTTGAGAAGAACTGGCAAGAAACTCAAGGCCGACTCTTTTAATTGCCAATATCGTTACATTAAATACAAATACAATCATTAACATAACATAACAAGAGCAATTCATTTCCAAATACTTTTATCATTTATGTAATCCGAGATACAATAGTAAGCCTTTTGACATAGTCTAGTTTTGATATATTTCTTAAATTTACCCATGGATAATTTAAACGCGTCGTTTGGAAGTTTATTGTAGAAGCGTATACATTGACCTGGGAACGAGTTAGAGATTTTATGGAGCCTAGTAATATGCATAGCGAGTTTGTTTTTATTTCTTAAATTTAATTGATGGAGATCACTGTTTTTCCTAAATTTGGTTTGATTTTTATGAACGTAAATAAGATTTTCATAAATATATTGAGAATGTAATGTCATAATATTTATCTCTTTAAATTTATTTCTCAGTGTCTCCCTGGGACTCATCATATAAATAGCACGGATAGCTCGCTTCTGGAGCACAAAAATTGAGTCTACATCCGCGGCACTACCCCAAAGCAATAAACCATATGACATAATGCTGTGAAAATAGCTAAAATAAACTAAACGCGCAGTGTCAACATCAGTTAGTTGACGTATTTTCCTTACGGCGTAAGCTGCTGAGCTGAGTCTAGCTGATAACGTTTCTATATGTGGGCCCCATTGTAATTTAGAGTCTAATGTTATACCAAGGAAAACAACCTTATTGACCAATTCCAATCTCTCATTGTCCATCACCACACTGGTTTTCACTTGTTTAACATTTTTTGTAAAAAATCTAACATATTTGGTTTTATTACCATTTAAAAGCAGGTTATTAGCACTAAACCAGTTTACTATTTTTGAAAGAGCATTGTTTACATCGTCAATTTCTGATTGTTGTCTATTTACCTTAAAAACTAAAGAAGTGTCATCTGCAAACAATACTATTTCATGATTATTCTTTACAAGATAAGGTAGATCATTAATATACACGAGAAACAGGAAAGGGCCCAAAATAGAGCCTTGTGGCACCCCCATCGCTACAGCTGATCCATGTGATCGTTTTCCATTAACATCTACTTTCTGAACCCTATCACCCAGATAAGAAGTAAGAAGATCAAGAGCGATGCCTCTTATACCATAGTGGTGTAATTTTCTGACTAGAGTTTCATGCTGCACACAATCAAAAGCCTTAGATAAGTCACAAAACACCCCATAGGCGTCCCGTGACTCCTCCCAAGCCTCATATATACATTCTAGTAGTTTTACCCCAGCATCACATGTTGACCGTCCACGAGTGAAACCGAATTGTTTAGTGTGCAGCAGATTATTTTCGTTAAAGTATTTAAGTAACTGTGCGAGAATTAGTTTTTCAAAAATTTTACTAAATGTAGGTAGTATTGATATTGGTCTGAAGTTTGTGGGGTCTAATGTACTACCTGATTTAAACAAAGGAATAATTTTGCTCAATTTCATCAAGTCAGGAAACACACCACAATCAATACATCTATTAAATATCACAATTAAAGCGGGAGCAACAATGTCAAATAAAGATTTTATAATATGTACAGAAATGCCCCATAGAGCTTCTCGCATTAAACACCTACCTATATCCATAGCAGATCTATTATATCTTTCCGCTACTCCATTTAATTCATGGACGTAGGGTGGACATGGTAATAACTCTATACCCTTTTGTCTAATAAAATTATAAATTTCCTTATTTAAATATTCTTTGCCATTATCACACTGTAACTTCTTGACTCTTTTATTAAATTTATTTTCTACTAAATTTACAAACTCTATAAAACAGCTTGCAGTTTCAGCTTTACTTTTTATACAAAAAATTCTTGTACACTTACTATAATCATCTATAAATGTCAAAAAATATTTTTCCCCACCAAAACCAGTTGTGTTATGTGGACCATTCAAATCGGTATGAATTAATTCTAAAATTTCAGTAGACTTTGATCTATTGTTTGCAAAAGGTACGTTAGCCATTTTACTTTGAATACAGTTTGAACATTTCATCTCAGTGCTTTCAATCTTATCTGGCAAACCATCAACTAATTTATTATTTATTAACTTATTTAAATATTGAAAATTTACATGACCAAGTGCCCGATGCCATTTTTCTTTATGAGTTAACTTTATTGAATGTGCATACACTTCATTTTTACAGCTGTTCGATACAAAACTTTTTAAAAGATACAAGTTGTTTATTTTGTCGGCAACACCTATTAATTCTCTAGACTGATTATAAATTTTTGCATGTTCATAACCTCTATGTACTCCACGCTGACCGCGATTGGATTGATATTTTCCTTGGTAGCTTTGTTGTCCTTTATTATTTCTCTGATTGTTCCAGCAGTCCTTCTGGAGATGGCCAATCTTTCCACAGATAAAACATTGTGCTTTAGTTTTAGTTGCAAATGTACTCACATTATTTTTCTTCTGAGAATCACTAGTAGACATATTTTTCTCTTTTATTTTGGACTGTACATAATCAACTGTTCGTTGTCCTGCTGGAATTACATCAAGAAAGTCTCCTATATAACTATAGCTCGGTGGAAGAGCTCTGAGCAGATATCTCAACTTCTCGGGTTCATCGATTTTTCCTCCAGCAACTTTAAACTCATTTATGGTTTTCTCAAAATCAACAAAAAAATCTTCTACTGTATTATAATTGTTTAATTTAATATCTTCAATTTTTCCTCGACATATTATTTGCATAGCTGTAGACTGTGTTAAATACATTTTATCAAACCTTTTTAGCATTTCATATGCTGTTTTACATTCGCTAATATATTCCAGTTGTTTATCCGATATTGTACTCATTATTATAGCCCTTGCTTTTAAATCCTTCTTTTTCCATTCCACATCTCCTTTGTCCTTGTTAACAATGGCCGCCTCGTTGCATTCTTTGTATTCCAATAATGTTAGCAATCTTAATTTCCAGCTTGAATAACTTGCACCGTCGAAAATAGGTATCATAATGTCTTCAATCTTTGCTTGTGTAGCCATTATGATGTTAATATCGCTTTAAATCGTAAAAGCATATATTTTCGTGTTCTTTTTGTAGCACATGTAAGATAACCTCAATATCGTATTTTCTGTTCACTTTCGAGTTTTAAAAACGCACTGATTAAACTTCGCAGATTGATTATCTTATCAACTACGCTCTGCTACCATGTTATATAATGTTGGATTTTAATGAAAATAGGTTTTTACTTAATCATTTTGTTTTAATATTATACCACACACTTTTAGTACAAGACAAGGGAATGCGATGCGAATGACGTATCGACCACAGAGACACGTCTATAGAAAAAAGTAAAAATTGACAGTTCGCAGTTTCAACAATGCTTACTAGATGGCGCCACTTACACCATTTTGGAAGATTAAGATTTTAGAATTTAGCTAGTAATTACAACAGTAGTACTATTTTGAGAAAAACAAATGACACGTCTCATGCTTCCCGTAATTACTAGAGACCATTCAAAACACCCTTAGACCTACAAAAAAGAAGAATATATAGAGTAAGAAATATAAATTTTTTCCACTCACACGTCCACGGGAACCACTCGATACAAACAGAAAAAGTAGCGCCAAACGTCCAGGAACACATAGGACCCAGCGTCGCGCGTCGCGCAGGAAGCCCGGCTTCAAAAATTTATTTTTCCAACTTCTCATTATCCAGAGCCTTGAAACTTTTATTAAAAATAAGATGGATATAGTCTACTACACGTCAAAAATTTAAAAAGTGACACTGGCAGTACAAAATTTTTCTAAAATCAAAAGTTTTGTTTATTATTGTCAAGTTTTTTGCGCCATTACTGTTGGCGGTTGGCTCGGGTATTTTAATTATTTATTGTGATTAAAGTGTTTATTTCTACGGTTATTATATATCAAAAGAATCCTTGTGATGTGTACTTCGTGTGTGTGTTTAGATAAATGAGTTTCGAAACACTCATGTTTATTTATGAACACGAAAAGTGGGCGCGCGCGGAACACGTAACAATGGCGGTGTTGTGTTTGTTTGTTTACAATAATTAATATGCTATTTTAGTGTTTTAAAAGCAAGATAAGAGAATAATAGTGTATTGTGAACATATAAAAAATAGTTTTTAACAGAAATATAGTGGGATGTGTAAATAATGACATTTTATGTCAGCGCGGCCGCCGGGTTTCGTCGTGATTTTTGTATGGAGACGAATCCGTGACTGGTGAGTAGTACTGATACTATTTATTTTATTTCTCCACGCTGGGTTTACACAGCGTGGAGAAAGATATTAATATGTCATTTTAAAGCTGAAATAGTGTAGTTTATTTCAATATAAGTCTGATTGCTTCGAAATGAAAAGTTTATTGACAAAAACTTGTTCGAAAAAAAATTTTCGAGCAAAATGTTGATATACTTGACTTTTACTTTGTTTATTTTTTACTTTAGCTTCCATTATAGCAATTTGTGACAATGTAGTCTCATTCTGTATATTATAAGCTATCCATAGGTATTTTTTATTTCAATATAGCTGTAGTATTACGCCAGTTATAACGATTTTCGTCTGCGTCCGCGGCCGCTCGTCCATATTTTGGGCACAAAAAAATCGCCTTGGACGTATGATCCTACATTTTGGGGGGGGGGGGGGGGCGACGTTTGAATGGATAAGTTGAACATGCGTGTCAGAGCTAGTGCAGTACTCCTTGTATTATTTTTTTATATTACGTCGGGTGGCAGGCAAGCATACGGCGCACATGATGTAAAGCAGTTACCGTAGCCGTATTAACGTCCGCAACATAAAATGTCGCTCCTTCCTTTCTGGTGACCTCACACACTCGGAGGAACACAACAAGTCTCAACGGAATTGTTATTTGGCTGAGGTATTCTTTGAGGTGGAGGTACTTGGCCAATCGGGCAACTTACAAATACGCTATACTCTACCTTGTCTTTCACTAGTCGGCAGGGTGCACCACGTGCAGATGAGGTTGGCTTTGGCTCTGTAGATCGAGGTGAGCCAGTTACTATTGCCTATGGGCTACGATAACCACTTCACATTAGACAAGGCAGTGGTGTCAGGTGATTATTATTTGGCATGGGCATTTTACTCAAATCGTGACATAAAATGAAAAGAATTAAGCAGAACGTTACTTTGAAAATGTTAGTACTGGTAACACTGTAGTCAGCTGCTGTCTGTCAGCTGTCAAGTCAAATGTCACTGTCATTAGATTGATATTCGCTGAAGCTGCAATCGGAATAAAATTTGTTTTGTTTTTATTTCCTTTCAGCATGAGCATTTCTATCCTTGTGTGAAGTGCGAATTTCACTCGGGAACTGTATTTCAACAACTAAACTATGCAAGGACGATTCAATAACCTCATAAGAAATCTTTCCAAAGTGCGTTTTACGGTGTACTCTAGTGTTTCCTTGAACAATTTGCTAACTGATTTCTAATTGGATTATTTTTCCTGCATTTTTACGCTGACTGGGTGAGTATTTCATAATTAAACTGACTCTAATAGCTATTAATCAGTTGGATAATGTATATAGGTACCATTACAATACATAGAATTCTTAAAGAAGTTTACAATTGTACCCTCGATTATGTTTATTTTCTTTTGCAAAGGTGGCATAAAAAGTGACTGCATAGGCCGATTGTCGCAATATTGTAGTTGTACTTAAAATAGACTAAACGAAACAGGTTTTTGAGTAGTTTACACAGCTACTCAAACTGTGGTTAGATATTTGTACTATCAAATGTTAGCATAGTATTATCAATTTATCAATATTTACTTCTAATTATTCATTTGTTTTTATTTGATATGCGCTTGTTACTTTTTCAATTTAATTCACTTGTTTCTTTATTTTGTATTACTCAATAATATCAACATAAATATATTTAATGTTTCTAATTTATAATGAAAACTAAATTAAACTAAAACTAATGTACAAACTTGTATATTTTCTCTATAAAGAAAAGAAAAAGTTATGCGATAAATAAAAATAAACAGAAATTTACCTACAAATGAAAAATATTTCCAAGATCCGTTTTGTTTACTTTGTGAACATAGAGTATGTAAAGATGTGACGAGTGTTATAATATCAGGGCACTAGGCTTTGCCAAGTTATGCTTAGGCTTATGTTTTTATCAAACTCCAAGAAGTAGAAAGGAAGGGGTTGCTGCGTTGGCAGCGTAAATCGTCCCCTATTCAAAAAGATTGAAAAATACTGATTTAGCGGAATCAGTGTATTCATTGAGCTGCTAAAACATTAAACCCACGAATGAAAGGCTGGAAGAGATCTCTTACAGAGATAAGCCCGCCTTTATACTGTATAATTTATTTGTCTACTTTTATTTGTATTGTTTTGTATCGTTTTGTGGTATAATAAAGAGATTACAATGTTGTATGAGATTCATGTATCTAAGTGACAACTTTGGCAGTGCCAAAGTACAAGGAATGTATTGAACATCATACAAATGAACTGGCAATCAGTCTCATAAAACCAAGAGTGGTACCCTCAAGATTACAAAGGAAGTCACCTTTTGACCTACTAAGCTGAAAACATACACCACGTACCAAAATCTACTGAGGTGGCCAAGACACTGAACTTGGACTACAAGAGTTCTTTAAATTTAACTTATAATGACCGATTGCTTAATGTCCTAAGTGCGACAGATTGCAACAATATTCAGGAAAAAAAAAAAAAAAAAAAAGTGGCAACTATGTAGGTATATAATGAAGCAGCACAGTCATATAATATATTGCAATATCTCGATCAAGTACTTGATATATTATCTGATTATTTTTTAAAAATACCTATATTGGCAAGTTATTTTCGTGGTTCCTTGGTTAATTACGAAATGCTAGTAGATAAAAAAATATGACAAAAAATGGGGTGCGGTTAAGCTCCTTAATTCTTACTGGATTACAAGATGCAAATGGTAGACAAGCATAATTCTGCCTGATGCAAAGCATTTACCTTATTTTAGACAAACTTGCAACATAAAGACGCACCCGCGCGCCGCTACTCTCGTTGCTATCGTACCAGCTCTTTACTTACTGATAACGTCACACACTCGCAGGAACCACACCCCGGCCACTCCATACAAATATCGCGACGTTTACTACTACATAAACAATGACGTCTGTGCAGAGCGTAAATGTGCGAATGTGCGTATGGCGCCATACAAACGGTTCCAGATTTGTCTCAGAGGGGAGGTGAGGTTGACATGAAAGAGCGGCAGGGAGTGGCGATACTGTACGTAGTACTATTACTTATACCGTGCAGGAACACAACAACCTAGAAATTGTTAGAATTCTAAGGATTATAATTTGGCTGCAGTATTCTGTGAGGTGGCAGTGCATGCTCTACTTCTTTTACCAGTCACTAGGGTGCGCCACGTGCAGCTGAAGTTGTGTTAATTTCTTTTAAATTATACATTGTTTAAAGTTGAAATGAAACAACCATTTTCCATTGTCAATCAGAGGGTATTTTTGAAGTACGAGTAAAAACTTCTTTAGCTGTGTTGTGCACTTCTTGGGATGGGTAGAAAATGTTAAACTCGGATCAGGACACATAGCCTGATCGAAAATTCGTAAGACGGAGCGTCGTGGACCGGCGCCTGTGTGCCGAAAATGTATGCCTGCCCCTGCTGTTTATTTTTAATGTAATATAAATTGTCATGTTTGTGTACGATAGCGCAATAAATGAATATTGTATTTTAGCACATAAATGATAGTACTTTTATACTAATAAATAAATCAATTCGTGCGAAATAATTCCCTAACCATTCCAAAATATTCAAAAAAGCACAACGTTAATGTTCAAGTTTTCACTTCTGCCTGCACTCCCGGGGTGCAATGCTTTTTTTTAAATATAAACACATATTGATCTATGGCAAATGTATTTGATGATCATTTCTGAAGAACATGATCGATCTCAATTTTTTTTCGACACAAACCTCAAGCATGTTCATCTTCATCAAAATCGGTTAAGTGGCTTTGGAGCCTATTCATTTCCAAGAGCGACTTTTCGGCGAGTATAAGCGTTACGCTCGCTCCGCTCACTCCACTCCTGAATGAATCCCTTTTTAAACAACTTCAAAAAAGGAGGAGGTTCTCAATTCGACTGAATATTTTTTTGTATGTATGTTATTCGATATTGTTGCGAATTGTGAACCGATTTTCATAATTCTTTTTTTATTTGAAAGGGTATGATTGCAAGGTGGTCCCATATTCACCAAGTCAGGATCTGATGATGGGATACCAGGGAAATCAAGGGAAACCCTTAAATTTTATAAGCATGTATGGTCAAATTCATTTTTTTTATTTGAAAGGGTAATTGTGAGGTGGTTCCATATTCACCAAGTCAGGGTCTGATGATGGGATCCCAGAAAAATCGAGGGAAGCCATTAAATTTGCCCTATGGTAGCCGGCAGAATAAAATTGTGCCACTCCATTGTTCTGCGCTGGATGTCGTACAAGGCGACTAAGGAATCTTGTGTCACGCGATAACTTTTCTCCCGGAAGACGGGCAGCAGCGTCTGCCGGGGTATTCCACCAATAAGCTGCGCTCGCCAACTGAAGCCGGTTTATTTTTTTTTTTAAATCAACTTTTTTATACTACTAAAGTGACAAACAAGCATACGGCCCGCCTGATAGAAAGCAGTCACCGTAGCCTATGAACGCCAGGCGCATTACACGCGCGTTGCCGACATTGTAAAAACCTCTTCACGCCCTTTTTGAAGAACCCCATGCTGTAGTCTCGACAGGCACTTCATTTATTTCCTTTGGTCACATCGTCACGTGTGAACGGCTGGATCGATTTAATTATTTCTTTTTATGTTGCATTTGTTACTGCCAGGGGAAGGTTCTTATCGAAAGAAAAAAATAAAGTAAAATTAGAAAATTTTGAAAACTGAACGACCATATTAACTTTTCTAATGTAACTTTATGTCGTTTGACAGAACTGTTAGTCGTTTGACAGATTATGCGAAACCAATTCGAATTCAATATTCATTGTTAAGAAGTCAGGACAACTTCTGTCGGGTCAGTTAATACCTACTAATATTATAAATGTGAATGTTTGTTTGTTACGCTTTCACGTCGAAACTACTCAACCGATCATCATGAAACTTTACGTAGGTACACATATTCTCAAAGGAAGGACATAGTTTTCATTTAAAAAAAAGTAAACGCGGGCGAAGTCGCGGATGGAAGCTAGTTATAATATACAAGTTGCCTTTGGCTTTAAAGATGCTTCGTCTAAAGATCTGGATCGCCGCAGTGGAATTTGATGCATTTGATGTCAATAATCAGAAATGAGGAGATCCGTAGAAGAACCAAGGTGACCGACATAGCCCAGCGGATTAGCAAGCTGAAGTGGCAGTGGGCAGGGCACATAGCACGGAGGACGGATGACCGATGGGGTCGAAAGGTTCTCGAGTGGAGACCACGTACCGGCAAGCGCAGCGTAGGACGTCCACCCACAAGGTGGACAGACGACCTCATTAAGACCGTAGGATCGCGCTGGATGCAAGCAGCTTCTAACCGGTCTTATTGGAGATCTAGAGGGGAGGCCTATGTCCAGCAGTGGACTTTCAATGGCTGAGATGATGATGATGATGTCAATAAAAAAATAAATTAATTTTGGGACGTTTGAATCTCACCAAACTCCGACCTGGCCCTTTTAGCCATTTTTGAGCATTTGATGTCCCGAGCGGTTATATGGCTACGGTCCGGTTATCAGGCTGGCTGGATACTTGTTTCCCACTCGACGTAGTATAAATAAATAAATATTGTTATGCCCCAAAGTAAGCGAAGCTTGTGTTATGGGTACTAGACAACTGATAAACATACGTAATACTTACATTTTTTTTTGTAAATACATACTTATGATACATAGAAAACACCCAGACTAAGACAAACAGACATGTTCTTGCACACAAATGTTTGTCCTATGTGGGAATCGAACCCTCGAGAGTTGGTATCGAAGCCGTGTCATTGACCGCTACGCCACCGAGCTCGTCAAAATATATCGTGTGTATAAAAAAATAGTTTGAATATCAAAACATGTTTATGTCCGCTTGTGCAAAAGGTACAGTCCTTGATAACCTTAGTTATGAATATTGTTCCCATTAGGAACAAAATTATGAGGGATTCCCTGTTGATAACTAAAGGAGATAGGCATTGTAATGTAACTTGAAATTATAATTGAATTGTACTGTGCCCTCAAAGTTGATTCAGTGTTTTTCCACAATACTGAACAATATGCTATTTCTAGGGTATAATTGGCTCTCTACGATTTACACACATACTTTTTATTATTATTATTATTTCCAACGGGGCCGCCGGCTATCGGGCGGGTGATCAGCCTTACCTGAGGCCATTTCACCCATTTCCCCTGGTCCTCTTTTGGGAAGGGTGTGGGTTTATCCGGCAATCACGGCGTTCCGTCGAACCTGCCTGTTTCCTTGCAAGATCTTACGATCCGTTCTACATTCAGGTCTTCCAGGTCTTCTGTGTCTAGTGTGTCCAACCCCATGGTCTCCCATCTTATCAGTGAGTACATGGGGCACTCGGCAAGCAGGTGGAAGCTTGTTTCGTCGTCATCCATGCACACCGAGCATTTGGGGTCGGTTCCACATACTTACTCTGCTTTTAACGTGCTAAATCCATCGGCCCCTCTAGATCTAAGGGAACGGTTCCGGTTTCATGAATGCGATTCTCGTCTGCGTTGTTCGGGGACTCGGATATTGGACTCAAAACACCAATGCGATATACAAATTCATTCACAGTAAGGTGGACAAAAATGTGGAATTCATTGCTTGTTGATGGCTCCTACGTTATTTTCCTTCAAATCAGGATTAAAAAGATTCTTTACAGATAAGACTTTACCTAATATTTTCATTGACTGTGTGCTCTAGTTTTATAATTTAGTTATTTGTGTATTTTATTTAAGTAAGTATAATATTTTTTTGCAAATTCTCTTCTTTCAAAGTTACAAAAACAAATGTTGCTTAACTTGCATGTTTTATAGAAAGTCATGCAAACAACAGCAGCGACGAAAAAAATTCAACGACACCAGCGCCGTCGCGTGAAAGATTCTCATACGAAATCTTCTATTAACTTCTGTTGTCCTAGTACATCTTCTAATATATAAAATTCTCGTGTCACAGTTTTCGTTGCCATACTCCTCCGAAACGGCTTGACCGATTTTGATGAAATTTTTTGTGCTTATCCGGTATCTATGAGAATCGGCCAACATCTATTTTTCATCCCCCTAAATGTTAGGGGTAGTCCATCCCTAATTTTTTTTTATTTATATGGCAAAACAACGTTTGCCGGGTCAGCTAGTAGTATATAAAGTTACTTTAATATGAAAAAAAAAACGGACAAGTGCGAGTCGGACTCGCCCACCGAGGGTTCCGTACGTAGTATCATTATTAAATTTGCTATTTTCATTATAAATAAGAAATAATGCGTCGAAATAAATAAATAAAATATATTTTGCAATGTGTACATCAAGCCCTTTCCTAAGATACCCCATTTGAACTAGTAGTTTCAATTAGAAATTTCGACACCCTATACAAATTAAAGACCACCTATTTTTTAAGATCTATTTACAAATGTATAGTTTTGAGATTTATTCCTGTACTTGTAGTCTATAACGATGTTACTTGCCAAATTTCATAGTTCTAGGTCAACGGGAAGTACCCTATAGGTTTTGATTCCCTTGAGAATGTGTCGAAATATGCGTTTTTTGCTGAATAAACGGCCGTAACTTTTTTTTACGTAAACTTAGCAGTTTGATTTTTTACTACTTCATGGGACCGTAGACCTGAGTATACAGTTCAAATTTCAGCTTGATACCTCCACGCATTCTCGACATAGAAATTCTTGACAGACAGACAGACAGACAGGCAGACAGAGAGACAGACAGACGGACAACAAAGTGATCTTATAAGGGTTCCGTTTTTCCTTTTGAGGTACGGAACCCTAAAAAAGAGAAATTCCACTCTACAGATGCATGGGAAAAAGGGAAAATACTTAAATTTTCAAGTCGAGCTCGGTGGCGTAGCGGTCAATGACGCGGCTTCGACACCAACGCTCGTGGGTTCGAATCCCACATAGGACAAACATTTGTGTGCAAGAACACGTCTGTTTGTCTTAGTCTGGGTGTTTTCTATGTATCATAAGTATGTATTTACAAAAAAAAAAATGTATTTACGTATGTTTATCAGTTGTCTAGTACCCATAACACAAGCTTCGCTTACTTTGGGGCTTGATGGCGCTGTGTAATTTGTCTGACAATATTTTTTTGTTTATATTTTTTTTATTATTTTTAAATGGTCTTAATGCCACAGCAATAATGTAGAATATCGGGATTCTCGCGAATAGATTTCTTTTTTTTGGCATTGGTCACGTAGGACACTTCAATAGATGCCGACTGTTTGTTGTCTTTGCGCCGAGCCGCTTCGCGTTGGCGTCAAGATCGCGTACGCAAGACGCGGTGTATGTTTGGATGTTCAGATTTTTTTTACTCGCTCACATCAAATAAATGCACCTTCTGTGTTACTGACATCATCACTGCGACAAATTAGAGATATGGTTCGTTGGTTTACGTATGTTTATCAGTTGTCTAGTACCCATAACACAAGCTTCGCTTACTTTGGGGCTAGATGGCGCTGTGTAATTTGTCTGACAATATTTTTTTGTTTATATTTTTTTTATTATTTTTAAATGGTCTTAATGCCACAGCAATAATGTAGAATATCGGGATTCTCGCGAATAGATTTCTTTTTGAGATTTTACCCTATTGTCAAAAAAGCTCTCGTAGATACTGACAGCGCTATATTGTTCCTGTAAAATTTACTTCTAAATTTACGTCTATCATCTCTATCTAAGTATAATATCAGTTATCTAGTACCCGTAGTACAAGCTTTGCTTAGTTTGGGATTAAGCAGCCGTGTGTAATTTATCCAGGAATATTTATTTATTTATTTATTACGAAAAGTATTTTTAGTCGTATGATAGTGTCAGGCACGTATTGCCCCACAAAACAATCAATCCATCCAATAATAATACGTTCCGAGGTCTAGAGTGATAACCCTCAGGACATGCACCTTGGCGACGTCGACAAACAAGAGGAATGCGTCATTCGAAGTGGAAAACCGTTATAAAAGGAATAATGAAACTTAAGGAGACAAAGACAAACGAGTTGCTGAAATGGCAGGCAGGCGCGTGGGTGCATTTTCAGGTTTAACAACGCCGTTTCCTGAAAATACGCAAGTTAAACAACGCCGACCGTAGCCTGTCCGTGGATGGATTTATCTCCTCGGTGCTTCGGAAGGCATGTCAAGACGTCGGTCCCGGCTTTAGGCGGCTTGAAAACACTGGCCTCCATCAACCCGCAATTAAGTGGGGCGGGGTGGGTCTACGTTTAGCAGTGAAAGAATACGGGGTACTAAGCCTGATATTATACTTAAATACTTATTTTTTTGTAAATACATACAAATAATACATAGAAAACTATTAGAACAAGAGAAACACATGTTCCTGCATACAAATAAATAAATAAATATTGTCAGACAAACTACACAGCGCCATCTAGCCCCAAAGTAAGCGAAGCTTGTGTTATGGGTACTAGACAACTGATAAACATACGTAAATACATTTTTTTTTTTGTAAATACATACTTATGATACATAGAAAACACCCTGACTAAGACAAACAGACATGTTCATGCACACAAATGTTTGTCCTATGTGGGAATCGAACCCACGAGCGTTGGTGTCGAAGCCGCGTCATTGACCACTACGCCACCGAGCTCGTCGTAAAATATTTATCTTGCGTAGCGATCGAACCCACGACCCCGGAGTCAAAGTGGCCATTGCTAACCATTCGACCACCGGGCTCGTCTTCATTGATACGAACAATGCGTTGCATAAACGTTTAGTTTTAAAACAAACAGTTACATGTAAACAACATCATAATGCAGTTAGTTTAGTATCTAACTGAAGCGTTAACCTTTCACCGGTTCGCGCCTAGAGATAACAAACAGACTGGAGCACATTTATCTACTACCAGATGGTTCTTGTTGGTCGGGTGGGACTCGATGTTTACCTATAGCTGCGTTCTACCTGCCTTCATTGTGGCAATAAGCAAACATTAGAACCGAAGGTCACGTGTATTGGGGTGTAAGTGGTTCATCATCATCTTTGAACCAAAGCCAACTTCATCTGCACGCGGTGCATCCTGCTGACTGACAAACGAAGCTCTGGCGAAAAGAGAGGTAGGGAGCGTAATTGTAAGTTACCCGGCTGGGAATGTACCTACACCTCACAGAACACCGCAGCCAAATAACAACTCCCTTGAGGGTTGTTGTGTTCCTGCGAGTGAGTGAGGTCACCAGAAAGGAAGGAGATGCTGCGTTGGCGGCGGGGGTGGCGGCGCGCGAGCGATTTTTTATGTTGCGAGCGTTAATATATATGGTTACGGTAACTGCTTCACATCAAGCGGGGCGTATGCTTGTCTGCCACCCGACGAAGTATAAAAAAAAATATTTATAATATTCTGGCAAGTTGGTCGTAATAAGCTATTTAAATTATAATAGCTAAGTGGCTTGTTTGTCACCTTAGTGATAGGTATAAAAAAATGCGAGCATTCCGGTTCCGATATGAATTTGCTGCCGATGTGCCGATGGCTTATTTATTTACGTTCAGTGTGACCTCATCCTTAATTACACATTAATTTATTCATAAGATAACGAGGTAGGTATACGATTATAGCATTGTAAAAATACATCATTACCTATATACTATCTATATTACTGTTAGAATAATAGTAGCGACATAAAACATTTATTACAAATAGGTGGCAACACTGTGTCTACTTTTGTTGCTTTTGTCTATGTTAGTGTGTACTTTAGAGTCTATGGGTTGAACGGTTGAACTAACTCTCTGTAGTCTATGGTCACTTCGGTTGGTTACAATAAAACAGCTATTAATTTTTACACATTAAACAGCTATTAAATTATGTACCTCCACCTCACAGAATACTGCAGCCAAATAATAATTCCGTTGAGGGTTGTTGTGTTCCTGCGAGTGAGTGAGGTCACCAGAAAGGAAGGAGATGCTTCGTTGGCAGCGGGGGTGGCGGCGCGCGAGCGATATTTCATGTCGCGAGTGTTAATGTGGTTACGTTAACCGCTTCACATCAGGCGACCCGTATGCTTGTCTGCCACCCGACGTAGTAAAAAAAAAATACAGTTTCTTTTATTTAATAACTATAATTACTATATTATGGTAGAGTTGCCAACCGTCCTGTTTTCCCAGGACATCTCCTGGTTTTTGAAGTGGATCTTGGATAGCTTTTATACCTGAATTTCATTAATCTTATTTCAAATCAAATCAAAATATCTTTATTCCTTGGACTTTATATAGCACTCAGAAACGTCATACAAATTAAATATAAGAACATGTATCTAAATCATTAGGTACTACCACAGTATAAGTAATAGTACTACGTCCAGTATGGCCACTCCCTGCCGCTCTCTCGTGTTGACCTCACCTCCCCTCTGAGACAAATCTGGAACAGTTTGTATGGCGCCGCACGCACACGCGCTCATTCGCACTCTTCACAGACATCATTCTTTATGTAGTAGTAAACGACGCGACATTTGTATGGAGTGGCCGGGGTGTGGTACTACTCTAAATCCGCAGAGCTTAGATTCATATTTTTGCGATGGTGAAGGGTGTGTCTTGGAACTGTGGAGCGCGCAGACTTGTGTCTTAGAGGGATTAAATCGCACTAAATTCTGTCGCCCCCAGTCGGACACTCTTCTTAGTGTGCTCTCGATTTCGGACACAAGTTGTTCGCGGCTCTCCTCCACCAAGGAACGAGGGATATTTGCCCGGTTATACATAGATGTAAGTTTGCTGTGCCCTACCACGGTTCATGTTTGGAACTAACTGAAAATATACTGTAAAAACCGATGTACTTACAACATGAAATGCAAATAAAGAACTTGAAACTTGAAAATTGTCATCTCTATTTTATTATTTCTCAATATTGCACAATGCATTAATAGATTCTCGAATAGGATTGAAAATGACGTCATTCTCAGTAAAATCGTATAGGTTAATAGCTATAAACACGTATGTATGTAAGTGAGTCAATCGTATCAATGATTATAAAAATAAACAGAAGTGGCACGAGGTACAAAAGTCAAGATCAGTTTTCACCAGCTTCGAATCTCTTTGCAGAGACGCCAACTTGTCTGTAAAGTGGCAAAATTTTGAAATATTATTGACGTAATAACGTTTCATCCCCGCCCTACCTCAAACAGCACCAAATAGACCGGTGCCGGTTACGGTAACAGTGCCGCGAGTTTAAGGTATTTTTGGTAACAGGTATTTTTGGGTACACCCCAAAAATACCATTGAACTGTTTCTGCACCGTAGCTCATTGGGGTGTAAGTGGTTCATCAACATCTTTAAACCAAAGCCAACTTCACCTGCACGCGGTTCACCCTGCTGACTGACAAACGAAGCTCTGGCGAAAAGAGAGGTAGGGAGCGTAATTGTAAGCTACCCGACTGGGGAATGTACCTCCACCTCACAGAATACCGCTGCCAAATAACAATTCTTTTGAGGGTTGTTGTGTTCCTGCGAGTGAGTGAGGTCACCAGAAAGGAAGGAGATGCTGCGTTGGCAGCGGGGGATGGCGGCGCTCGGCCGATATTTTATATTGCGAGCGTTAATATGGCTACGGTAACCGCTTCACATCAGGCGGGCCGTATGCTTGTCTGCCACCCGTCGTAGTATAAAAAAAAAATGTTTTTTTACAATCTCAAAAAATGCCCAACGCGCCTAAAGAAGATTTCTCTTCAAAAGAAAGACGTTCAAAAGAATGACGACGCACCCCCACTCACGAGTGCATTGGTCACGTAGGACACTTCAATAGATAGATGCCGACTGTTTGTTGTCTTTGCGCCGAGCCGCTTCGCGTTGGCGTCAAGATCGCGTACGCAAGACGCGGTGTATGTTTGGATGTTCAGATTTTTGTTACTCGCTTACACGTTGAGAGCCCAGAGTGCAGAACATGCAAGGAGTCTTACGAGACCATGAAACACTTAATGTGTCAATGTGACGCCCTAGCGGGCAAACGAATGGAAATCCTAGGAAAGGCATACGCGGACCTGGAGGACTACAGGCTATTCCCTATAAGCGGCATACTGAAGTACATGGAACATGTCTCCAGACAGGCGGGGGAGAGTGACTAAAGGATTAGGGAGAACACAAAAGATTCATGAGGGTCGACGTGTCACCGGTGCTGCAGCACTGGTGGGTCCAGTGCTGCAGCACCGGTGACACGTCGACCTAAGTCTAAGATAAAATACTCGCTTACATCAAATAAATGCACCTTCTGTATTGCTGACGTCTCCAGACAGGCGGGGGAGAGTGACTAAAGGATTAGGGAGAACACAAAAGATCCATGAGGGTCGACGTGTCACCGGTGCTGCAGCACTGGACCCACTCTAAGATAAAATACTCGCTTACATCAAATAAATGCACCTTCTGTATTTCTGACGTCATCACTGTGACAAATTAGCGACATGGTTCGTTAGTTCTTCGATAAATGTCCGGTACTTCCCTGTAAATTTTGTATGTTGTAGTTTAGTTTTAACTATGTGAGACTTATTATGTACCAAGGTAGATACTTCCGCCCGCCATCTTAGCATCGCATTAATGTCGGTTATCGCGGTATTAAGCTATCCCTAAACTAAGTTTTTTTATACTATGTCGGGATAAGCATACGGCCCGCCTGATGTGAAGCAGTTACCGTAGCCATATTAACGCTCGCAACATAAAATATCGTGCGCCGCTACCCCCGCTGTCAACGTAGCATCTCCTTCAACAACAATCAATAAAAAAAACACAAGGATTGTTGTGTTTTTTTTGGTGTGGAATTGTTATTTGGCTGCGATATTCTGTGAGCTGGAGGTACGAGTATATTCCCCACTCGGGTAGCTTACAATTAAGCTTCGTTTGTCAGTCAGCAGGGTGTACCGCGTGAAGTTGGTTTTGGTTCAAAGATGTTGATGAACCACTTACACCCACCCACAATTTAAAACCAATTCCGATTTTCGGAATAAAAAAATAACGTTCTAAATCGGCTTCAGCTGCTGCTAAGGTTTTATCACTATAAATAATAATAATAAATATTGTCAGACAAATTACACAGCGCCATCTAGCCCCAAAGTAAGCGAAGCTTGTGTTATGGGTACTAGACAACTGATACATACGTAAATAGATTTTTTTTTGTAAATACATAGGTACCTATGATACATAGAAAACACCCAGACTAAGACAAACAGACATGTTCATGCACACAAATGTTTGTCCTATGTGGGAATCGAACCCACGAACGTTGGTGTCGAAGCCGCGTCATTGACCGCTTTGCCACCGAGCTCGTCACTAATAATTTATCACTAAGTCAATCTCACACACTTTATGGTAGAGATAAGATGCCATAACATTAAAAATGACGTTTTAAGAGAATAAATGTGCAAAGTATACTTCTTCTTAGTCGGTACACTCTTGCCAGAATGGTCATCATTGTGAATCACGATGAGTGATCATTTTGGTATTAAAGCGCTATTCATCGCGGACTGCAGTTTTCCCAGTGCATTCGCAAACTTAGTTGCGGCCTTGATTTGGTCCGTCCATCTCATGGGTGATCTACCACTTGATTTGGTGCCTTCAATTTTTCCCTAGACTAAGAGACGCTCTATAGTATAACGGTAGCTAGTATTACATAAATTGGCGTAATAACTTGATACCGTGTTTCATCATCATCAGGGCCATTTTAGTCTCCACTACAGGAGCACGACCCTCTCTCGTCCGTCCTAGACGGAAGGAGGATTTGGCCTACATTCCCCACGCTGGCCAGACGGGTTGGGGAGGCTTGATCGATGTTTTATAATGTATTTCCCTTAGTCGCCTTGTACGACATCCACGTGAAGAGACGGAGTGATTCTATTCTAGTCTGCCGGAAACCACACGGCCAACGGTTACCGTGTTTGCTGGTAACTAAATGATTTGTATTTGTATAGAAGCGAGGTCACCACCGCCTGCCGCTTTCATCGCATTCCGTTGTACTTTACAGAATAAATTCGATTTGAAATTTTTGTAGTAATTGTGTAACCAATAAACTTAAATACGATCTGTAGCTAGGGGAATTCTCGAGAATACGTGAGGATTCCCCGGAAGACGCGCGACCTTTTTTGGCTCGTGTTTAAGTTTAGAAGTTATACAATTGACATAAAGTTCAATAAGCTATGAACAATTTCGTTGCTAAAAGTCGCTTCCATTCCATTCCGCGGCGGTGGAAAATGAGTCATCCCATGTCAGTGTTGCTAGATGTCCCGATGATGTCCCGATATTGGATGAATGTCCCGCTCGGGACCCCCGATTTTAGTGCATATTTCACGTACAACATACGGCCGGTCGTGTCCATGACACAGCCAGACTCAATTTTTTTTTTATTGTCCCGCTTTTTCCAAACGTGTCCCGTTTTTTTTTACTTTCAGTAGTTTTAAATTCCGCTTTAATCTAAAATTAATCTGTCAACGCTGTTCCATGTCTACTATATATTTGGTCTGTGGAAGGGTTTGGGAATTCCCGACAAGTTCAAAGTCCCGGGACACGAGACAGCCTACAGTCAAAGTCCCGGGAATTCCCGGGACTTCGAGACTTTTTGTTTTTTTTATTGGGGCTTTCGTAAATTTGTAATTAAGTTATTTTTTTGTTTAAAATTGTACCTATTAAAAAAAGCCAATTCTTTGTAAAAAAATCAACATTTATTATACAGAAAATTAAATGTTTACTTAAAATTATAGTTATTAAACGAATTCCGTTAAAAGTGAGCTGTTTGAGTAGTTGGGCATCAATAGTTGTTTACTAGCTTAAAACTTATAAACGAAATTAATATTTACAATTTTATTCTTATTGATGATGTTCATTTATTTGTAAGAATTGAAAATATATTTTGAGTATTATTTATGGGAGTAAATAAGTAATATAAAATAAGTAATTAATATTTTGGGGCTATCCTCTATATTTGAGGTTATTAATTAGACAAATGTAAATGCTGAATTGAATATGTTTATTATATTTTTATCATAAAGTAAATGTTTAATATGAGATAGTATATAAAAGATTTATGATATTTACAGAGTCAAAAATGCAATTAAGATTGATGTGCCAGTGGACCAAACAGTTGACAAGGGGAAATGGCTAAATATCTTAAACACACCCAATGAAAGTTCAAATGTATTGCAGAGTCAAAAAGTCAATTACCCTAACATTCCTTTTTTTTCTCTTTTTCCAAAAAATAAATCGGTTTTAATTAATATTTTAATTTTTGATACGGGTAGCGGGTACTTTAGTATGGTTGTTTACAAAAAAACAGTACGAAAAAGATGGCTGATGCTAACGCATGCGCATAAAAAAGTTTTGTGATGAAAAGGCCTATTAGTTAACCTGTAGTTACTTAGCAGACCACGTAGTTATTCAATAAACTTACAGATGGCGCTATGCTCCTTCAATTATTTGAGAATAAAAATGAATTTCGATAATCTTGTCTCGTCTCGAGTCTCGAGTCCCGGGACTCGAGACAACTAAAATTACGAAAAGTCCCGGGACTTCGAGACCCGAGACGTCCCGGGACCCAAACCCTAGTCTGTGGTTTCCTCAGTCTGATGACTTACAATCATACTATGAATACAATCATTGTATTGTTATTTGACTGGGCTCTAGGAAGTGCAGGAACTCCCCTGCCGGGCTAGTCGATATGCTCTTTTTCGCCACTATAAATTGTTACTTATGGAGCGGTGTGTGCATTGGGTGTTGTAGTCGGTGATTGACACCAAACACATCCTAATCACAGACTACAAATTTCCAATACAGACACTTCTGCATACGATTGTTGTTTGCTGTAAACAAAGAACGCGTCGTGTTTGTCAAATAGAAACACAAACAAACACAGACAAACATTCATTTACCCGCTGGTGTTCTTTGGCCATTGTTTGCCAAGCGTATGAAGCTAGCTTTAGGCGCCCAAGGAATGGGCTCCTCCAGCTATAGTTTGTTTTTTTATACATATAAGAGGAGCGCAAATGAGCATGTAGGTCACCTAATGGAAAGCAATGACCACCGTCTATGGAGATTAGCAACACCGAGGTGTCGTCGATCCGTTGCCAGCCAATACTCCTTCCTTTCTTTCTTGTGACCTCACTCACTCGCAGCAACACAAACAATAACCCTCAAAGGAATTGTTATTTGGCTGCGGTATTCTGTGAGGTAGAGGTACTTTCCCAGTCTAAAAAACTGCTATACCCTACCTCTCTTTTCGCCAGAGCCTCGTATGTCAGTCAGCAGGGTGTGCCTAGTCTAGTATTTAGTTATATACAAAAGAGTAGTGTTGTATCGTTGTGGCAGGTCGCCGCATGCCGGGCGGCGATGGCGGGCGGCGGCGCGGGCGTGGCGGCCGCGGCGTGGTCGCGGCGCGCGGCGGCGCGGGCGCGGGCCCTGCGCGCGCTCGCCAGGGACACGCGGCGCGCGCTGCTCGACGTGGCGGACATACTCGACGTCGGTTTGTATCGTTTGTACGGGCCGCTCGGCAGGGACACGCGGCGCGCGCTGCTCGACGTGGCGGACATACTCGACGTCGGTTTGTATCGTTTGTACGGGCCGCTCGGCAGGGACACGCGGCGCGCGCTGCTCGACGTGGCGGACATACTCGACGTCGGTTTGTATCGTTTGTACGGGCCGCTCGGCAGGGACACGCGGCGCGCGCTGCTCGACGTGGCGGACATACTCGACGTCGGTTTGTATCGTTTGTACGGGCCGCTCGGCAGGGACACGCGGCGCGCGCTGCTCGACGTGGCGGACATACTCGACGTCGGTTTGTATCGTTTGTACGGGCCGCTCGGCAGGGACACGCGGCGCGCGCTGCTCGACGTGGCGGACATACTCGACGTCGGTTTGTATCGTTTGTACGGGCCGCTCGGCAGGGACACGCGGCGCGCGCTGCTCGACGTGGCGGACATACTCGACGTCGGTTTGTATCGTTTGTACGGGCCGCTCGGCAGGGACACGCGGCGCGCGCTGCTCGACGTGGCGGACATACTCGACGTCGGTTTGTATCGTTTGTACGGGCCGCTCGGCAGGGACACGCGGCGCGCGCTGCTCGACGTGGCGGACATACTCGACGTCGGTTTGTATCGTTTTTGTAGGACACTTTTGGAGTGTAAGTCGCTCACCACCATTTTATTTAGGTATATTTTTATTCTTATATGTCGAGTGACAGACAAGCATACGGTCTTGCATGTCAGGCGAAGGCCGAGGTTGAAATGAAAAATCGCTTGCGTGTCGCCACCTCTCCCTTTTCTGATGACGTCACTCACTCGCAGGAACACAACAAGCTGCAAGGGAATTGTTATTTGACTGTGGTATTTTTAAAAGGTAGATGTATTTTGCCAGTCGGTTAGCTTACTAACACGCTGTACCCTGTCTCTCTTTTTCTTAAGTGCTTCTTTCGCTAGTTAACAACGGGTAGCACGTGCAGGTAAGATTGGCTTTGACTATAAAGGTCGTGGTTAACCTCCGGTACCCTAGGGCGCCCTACCATTTTAAGAAAGAGGCTCTGGCAAAGGAGCGATAGGGCACGGTGTTTTTGTAAGCCGACCCACTGGGAAAGTGAAAGGCACAACGTGTAAAACTGAGGCAGTAATTTTACAGACTACGTCACTCTCTTTAAATAATTGTTTCTCCCCAGAGCCCGAGGTGTCGTCGTCGGTGGAGGCGGTGGGCGCGCTGCTGGCCCGCCCGCCCGCGCTCGTCGTGCTGGGGACGAGTCCGGCCGCGCGCGCGCGCCTGCTGCACGCGCTGCTGGGGAGGGAGCTGCTGCCGGCCGCGGCGCCGCGCGGGTGCAAATGGGTATGTACTGGGGACCAGCGCGCCTGCTGCACGCGCTGCTGGGGAGGGAGCTGCTGCCGGCCGCGGCGCCGCGCGGGTGCAAATGGGTATGTACTGGGGACCAGCGCGCCTGCTGCACGCGCTGCTGGGGAGGGAGCTGCTGCCGGCCGCGGCGCCGCGCGGGTGCAAATGGGTATGTACTGGGGACCAGCGCGCCTGCTGCACGCGCTGCTGGGGAGGGAGCTGCTGCCGGCCGCGGCGCCGCGCGGGTGCAAATGGGTATGTACTGGGGACCAGCGCGCCTGCTGCACGCGCTGCTGGGGAGGGAGCTGCTGCCGGCCGCGGCGCCGCGCGGGTGCAAATGGGTATGTACTGGGGACCAGCGCGCCTGCTGCACGCGCTGCTGGGGAGGGAGCTGCTGCCGGCCGCGGCGCCGCGCGGGTGCAAATGGGTATGTACTGGGGACCAGCGCGCCTGCTGCACGCGCTGCTGGGGAGGGAGCTGCTGCCGGCCGCGGCGCCGCGCGGGTGCAAATGGGTATGTACTGGGGACCAGCGCGCCTGCTGCACGCGCTGCTGGGGAGGGAGCTGCTGCCGGCGGGGGGGCTACGCGGGGGCAGATGGGTACGTGCTCACACTTTACACCCGAGACTGACGAACCTTAAAGGAAAAACCGCGGCAAGCGAAACGTTAAAGCGTCTGTAAGGACCATTAAAGTTGTGATTGACAGTGCACGCTCGGATCCATTGCCCCTGAACGGCTACGTATTGCCCCCCACATTGTTTCTTCTGCATGTCGATGACAGCTGAATGCTGCATGTATGCGGCATCCGATGACAGTACCGTGGATGCAAGATACAGTGGTGTATGTAATGTTTCTCGGGATTGCGTCGATGAGTACCGAACAAAGCTTGGGTCTGAGATTGAGACTTCTCTTGGTCACATCTCTGATTGCTGTAGACTGAACTTAGGCCAACTGTAACCCTCAAAAACACAAGTCTGTACGTTTACTGCAAAAAGTCACCAGTTGTCGTATCTCCCTGATTGGAAGGTACTCCCCTTACTATTAGCTCCAGCATTGGTATCTTCAGTGTTAACATGTCGAGTGATGTTCAGTTTCGTGGTCACTTGGAGTCCAAGGCCAATTTGGCCTCTAGGAAAATTGGCATCATCTGTAAAGCCAGAAGGTATTTTACACTACAGCATCGCCTTCAACTATATACAGCCCAAGTTAGGCCACATATGGAGTACTGTTCACATCTCTGGGCTTGTGCGCCCCAGTACTTACTTGCTCCATTTGACCGCATACAACGAAGAGCTGCTCGAATCGTCAGTGACCCAATGATATCTGATCGGCTGGAATCTCTACTCGCAGAGATGTTGCATCTCTTTGCGTTCTATATAAATTATACCACGGGGAGTGCTTGGATGACCTAATTGATACCTGCCGCTGAGTTCCACTATCGTACAACTCGCCATGAATTAAAATTCCATCCTCATCATCTCGATATTTGGCAATCTACTACAGTCCGCATTTTAAGACATTTTCTACCACGAACTGTGAAGTTGTGGAATCAACTTCCCTCAGCGGTATTCCCAAATAAATACGACATGGGGGCCTTCAAGAACAGAGTCAATATTTCCCTTAAAAGGCTGGCAACGGATCGACGACCCCTTGGTGTTGTTGATTTCTATGGGCGGTGGTCATTGCTTTCCATCAGGTGACCCACATGCTCGCTTGCCCCCCTCTCATATAAAAAAAGGTAATACTGCCGACCGGAAGTGTCTGGAAGTATTAATTACTGATTTTTAACGATATTGTGTGACATGTATCTAAAAATCAGCTATCAGAATTTAGATGAGGTGAGTAATGTTTTTACGTACCTCGATTCCTGATACCTGGAGAATGGCCGTCTGGCCAAGGTAACAGGTGATCATACGATCATAGTACAACCTAACACTACCAATTATGCACATTTTGTTCATCAGAAAATAAATGACGTCTTATGGCTCAGAGAACCTAAATTATATAGTTTTTTGTTCCAGCTCCGCATCCAGTACGGCAGCAGTACTCAAGTTCACCTCACACTTGGTAATTCGGAGTTCGAGCTCGTCGAAGAACTGGAGTGCAACAAGCGAGCTTGGGATACGCTGCCTTTGGAGGTAACTAATTTATAAAATAAATATTTTTGGTCAATTTACACAGAGCCATCTAGTCTCAAATTAAACGCAAAGCTTTTACTATGGGTACTAGAAAATTGATAAATTTACTTAAACACATTTTTTTTTTGTAAATACATACTTATCTATATATTATTATATAAAATTCAAAGTCCTGACTGACTGACTGACTGACTTATATATCAACGCACAGTCCAAACCGCTGGGTCTCGAGATTCAAAATTTGGCACGTAGGTTCCTTATGATATCTAGGGGTGCACTAAGAAAGGATTCAAAATTCATCCCCTAAGGAGGTGAAACGGGGGTTCAAAGTTTGTATGGGGAAACAAGATTAGATGAACTATTTTATCCGAAACTGCACCGAGTACTTCTATAGATAAACTAGTAAGCACGTGTTTCAGGACTTTTCAAAATTCAACCCCTAAAGGGGTGAAAAATTCTGAAAATCGTCATGGATATTGTTTTTATGGTTTATCGAGTCGCTGATTACGAAAACAACAACTATTTTATAATCCAGCATTGCCAACGTGACATAAAATTGTTGGGATTATTGGTAGAGTTGCAGCAGTGGAAAAAGCAAGTTAGGAAGAATTAACAGTAAAAACATCCTTCAGGTAGACAGCCATATATATTGTGTAAGTGACATTCCAAAAATAAAACTTACTACAATACAAACCAGCCTATATGACCATGAAGGTGATATATTTCAACACACCTCCTTCAGCTACATGGTCTCATTAACAATGATACCTAATTGTTCCGCACACACAAACCTAAATTAGAAGTCATAGATTCGTGCCTTACACGGGACAAAGGCTTGGTGAGTATATCTGCCAACATTTTATCAGTCGACAAATGTTCCAAACTTATAGCTTTATTCTCACGCAGCACATCTCTTATAAAGAAATGACGGATATCAATGTGCTTACTTTTCGCGTGATAAACACCGTTATCCTCAGTTAAGCAAATAGCACTTAAGTTATCAGCATGCATTCTTACCTTGGAAAAATTGTTTAGACCTAATTCGTTCAACAAACTATGTAAGTACATAGCCTCCTTCATAGCTTCCGCCAAACTCACGAATTCGGCCTCACAGGTCGACGTTGCTACAATGCGCTGCTTATGTGAAGCCCATGAGATACCTGCACCTCCTAAAATGAAAACGTATCCACTAAACGAACGTCTATCATACGTGCAACTACCCCAATCCGCATCCGCATACCCATGAATGCATAAACCAGTCGGTTTGAATACCAAACTATAACCTATCGTACCTTTCAAATAACGAAGAATTCTTTTCGCTGCTTTCCAATGACATTCTTGCGGATTCTCCACGAATTGCGCAAGTTTCGCTGTTGAATTTGCAATATCAGGCCTCGTCGCAACACTTAAATACATGAGTGAACCTATTAGTTCTCTGTAGGGAAATGCTTTCCCCTCCTCGGTTTTCTTCGTGCTCGACACTGGCCTCCCAATCTCCATAGGAGTCTTAACAGGATTGCAGTTCTCCATTTTGAATTTCTTCAATATATCTTTGATATATTTCTCCTGCGACAAATAGTATTTGTCCCCGTTTCGCTTTATATCAATCCCTAAACAAAGGTTCGCTCGACCAAAATCTTTAAGTTCGAACCTTTTTGCTAGTTCATGCTTGAAGGTATCAATAACCAACCTCTTTTGACTTGCAACCAAAATATCATCAACGTAAACTACTACGAATAGGTCTGATCCGTCTTTATTTCGCTTGTGGTATAAACACGGCTCATTTATAGACGGTTTCAAGCCCATTTCTTGTAACTTCGTATCAAGTTTTATGTTCCATTGACGTCCGGCCTGTTTTAATCCATACAAAGATTTCTTTAAGAGACATGTATTTCCACCTTCTCTCAAATCTTCAAGCATCTTCATTGCTCTTTTACCAGTGAGGCTCTTAACTCCATCACATTTCACAAGTTTTTCCAAACTCTCTTTCAGCAATTCTGGGATTTTCATATAAATATCTTCATTCAGATCACCATTTAAATATGCCGTATTAACATCTAATTGATCAATGTCCATGTTCATTTCGACAGCTAATGCGACCAACAAACGTACGGTTGATATTCTCGCAACCGGCGCGTATGTCCTGTCATAATCAAGGCCTGATCGTTGACTATATCCCTTCGCGACAAGTCTTGCTTTCTTTTTCTCAGTTTTATCGACATTAAGCTTCGTCGTTAACACATATCGACATCCTACGACATTACGATCAATTGGTTTCTTTACTATTTTCCACGTGTCGTTCTTCACTAGGCTCCGAATTTCCGATAAAATCGCTTCTTCCCATTTACTCTTTTCGTCACTAGACAAAGCATCTTTCAACGAGATTTCAATAGTTCCTGCAAAATCATCCGTGTCAAAGAATTCATCTTCGCCCCTCGATGATTCACTCTCCCTATTTTCTTGAACTTCGACCATATTATAGATTTTTCGAGGTCGACCTACGTGGCCTCTTTCAATCCTTGGTCTACCAGGACCTCTTTTCAGAAAAGTTACTCTTTCACCTTCAGCACTTTCTGTGCTGACTGTACTTGGTTCCTCATTCGATGGTTCTGGTACGTTCTGCATTTCGATGAAATTTCTCGGTGTGCACGGTTCCTCTTGTGACGTACTTGGCGTACTCGTAGTCGGCGTAATCGGTACTTGACGAGATGTACTTGGCGTACTTTCCTCATCTGACGTACGTGTCGTACATGTCGTACTCGGCGTACTCGGTACTCGACTTGTTGACACAATAGTTTGACTACTTACACTTTGATGAATCGGTTTATTTGACTGATTTTCCAATGGAATTTCTATTTCAACACTCTTTCTCACAACATTCTTCTCACATTGTGAATCAAGAAGCGATTGACTCGAGACATTACTTTTACTTTCAAAGAACTTTCCTTCTTGAAATCTTACGTCCCTGGACACGATGAACTTTCTCCACTCAGGAATCCACAGCTTGTAACCGACAGCTTCTTCTGGATACCCTACAAAATAACCAACAATAGAACGTGATGCAAATTTATCTTTACCTGGCTCCTTAACTAAGACATGAACTTTTGTACCGAATGTTCTCAAGTAACTTACGTTCACAGGCTTATTGAACCATTTTTCATACGGAGTTTTGCCGTTTAAACTGTATGTTGGACACCTATTACGAATATAACACGCAGTTGCAATCGCTTCTGCCCAAAAACTCGGTGGCAATCCAACCGATATTAACATACATCTCGCCATTTCTACAAGCGTTCTATTTTTCCGTTCGGCTACTCCATTACTCTGCGGAGTATAAGGGGTCGTGTATCTTCTTCTAATCCCATTTGCGTGTAAAAACTCATCAAAAAATTTATTTTTGTATTCCGTACCATTATCACTTTGAAATGTTTTGATTTTTACACCAGTAAAATTTTCGACGTGACATTTGAAAATTTTAAATTTTGACAATACGTCACTTTTATTTTTCAACATAAATACTTCACACCAACGAGTATGGTCGTCGATAAAAGTCACGAAGTATTTATTACCTCCGTTCGATTGAACTCTCATTGGGCCTACCACATCAGAATAGATGATTCCCAATTTTTTACTACAGGCCTCCCTGGACTTCACAAAAGGCAATGCAACCATCTTACCCTTAGCGCACACGTCACAATCCTGCAAGTTACTATTCACCTTCGATAGGTTAATACCCGATTTCTGCAGTACTTTCATAAGATCCCTAGCATTCAAATGACCCATACGCTCGTGCCATTCATACAAATTCACACCATTCCCTGATACTGCAGATGCCGAGGCATCCAGTTCCCTCAAGTAATATAAATCCCCTCGCCTATCAGCAGTTAGCTTGACCTCACCGTCTTTGACAGCGTAAGCTATATCGCGCTTAAATACAACATCGCAGCCTCGTTCAGTGAGTTTGGCGATCGAAATTAGACTATTACGTAAATCAGGAACTAACAACGTATCTCGAAACTCAATTTTACGCATACCGTCATTATTACATGCTAATATCTTAACTGTACCCTTACCTTGCACGGATGATAAAGATTCTGTGGCTAATTTTAATATTTGATTTGATGGCAGTACCTCACCAAACCTTGTTTCGTCATTGCACATATGAGAAGTGCAGCCGCTATCAAAGAGCCACTCGTGTCGGCGTTTGATATCAACAGCACGGCATTCATCTGAAACTTCGATAGAGGTTAAAGTTTCAACACACTTTTCACTTGAACATGACTCAACTAATCTGGTTTCCGAAGTACTTTCTTTCTTTTTACATTCCGATGCCTTATGTCCCAACTTGTGACATTTAAAACATTTATATTTAAATCTCTTCTGTCCAGTCTTTTGTCCATTCTTAGTTTTTACGTACTTGTTTACATACATAGCGCCTTCTATGTTTTCAGCTTTGGTGTTTCCTCTCGAATTATATTCTTCGACTATCTTCACCCGCAATTGTTCAGGCGTCGGAAGCTCGTCCCTTGACTCTATCGCACATCTAAAGTTTTCATAACTAGCTGGCAAGCTATATAAAAGCATTATTGCTAATAAATCGTCATGAATCTTTATGCCCATCTCATCAAGTTTGTCGACGGCTTCGAAAAAAGAGTCGAGATGTTCGCTCACTTTATCACCTTCGCTCATTTTTTGAAGCATGAGCCTCTTCATCAAGGTTGCCTTCTTGGCAGGGCCTCGTGATGCGAACAATCTCTCTAACTTCAGCCATAGCTCTCTCGCAGTAGTCACCTTCTTAACATGACGTACTACACTCGGATCCATCGCCAGAATAATTTCGGACTTTGCTTTCCTATCGGCAGTCTCCCAAATTAATTTATTGGCTTCATCCGACGGCTTCGACCGTTCACCGGTTACATATTCCCAGTAGTCACTCTTTACTAGTAACGCTTCTACCTGTATCTTCCAAGAATCATAATTTTCGCCTTGTAAAGGCTCCACTCGTACATTCATTTCGTACCTTTTTGTGTAAAATTATTTATTCACTTTTTCCAATACTTCGGGGCCTTCGCCCCTGGGCCCATAACCTTTGTTGGGATTATTGGTAGAGTTGCAGCAGTGGAAAAAGCAAGTTAGGAAGAATTAACAGTAAAAACATCCTTCAGGTAGACAGCCATATATATTGTGTAAGTGACATTCCAAAAATAAAACTTACTACAATACAAACCAGCCTATATGACCATGAAGGTGATATATTTCAACAAAAATCACTGGGGGGTGCGATGGGTTTGTAATGTCATAATATTAATATGGTTTTCTGGGACGTCAATTACGAAAATGGCATCGATTAGAAAATATAACATAGTGAACATGAAATTACTGAGATTTGAAAGGATTTTATCTATATATATATTAATATATAAAATTTAAAGTCCTGACTGACTGACTGACTGACTGATATATCAACGCACAGCCCAAATCGCTGGGTCTAGATATTCCAAATTTGACACGTAGGTTCCTTATGACATCTAGGGGTAAAGAAGTTCAGTAAGAAAGAGTTTTTCAAAATTCATTCCCTAAGGGGCTGAAACTGGGGTCCCCAAAGTTTGTATATGGAAACAAGGTGAGTTGGACTATTTTATCCCAAACTTTATACGAGTACTTCTGTAGATAAATGAGTAAATACGTGTTTCAGGATTTTTCAATATTCAACCCCTAAAGGGATAAAATAGGGTGAAAAAGTCTGAAAATCGTCATGGAACTTGTTTTTATGGTTTATCGGGTCGCTAATTACGAAAACAACAACGATTTTAAAATTTAACGTGGCCAACGTGACCATCATCCCTCACTGTGGTGCGATGGGGTTGAAATGTCTAAAATGGGGTGAAAAAGTCTGAAAACCGTCATAGGTACTGTTTTTGTGGATTATCGGGACGCTGATTACGATAAAAACAACTATTTTATAATCACACGTAGCCGACGTGACTTATTATTTATTTATTTATAATTTCAGGACCTGCTCCGTCAGGACCAAACAGATCTGGCAACGATGCTGGAAATAGAGCTGAACAACACATTCCTGATGGAAGGACACCGTATCATCGTCCCCCCAGACCTGGAAGCAGATCCAGGCCAAACCAACTACGAGACGTTAAAAAAAACACACTCTGAACTCTATTCCAAACGTGAATTAATCCTGAAAAACTATAATCCAGTGTATCTCTATGCCATAGACAAGATTGGTAGAAACGTGTTCAGTGAAAATATAGTCTCTGGTTCGATGGTGACCTCTCGGAGTGAGGAGGACTTTTGGAGTTCGTTCAATTTGTATTGTATGACTCGAGTGAATGATTGTGATAAGAGTGAGGTTAAAAGTGAAGTGTTTAAGGAGAGTGGGGAGCCGGCTGTGTTTACTGCTGAGGTAAGTGTATTTTTACCCGACTGCTGAAGGAGGGTTATGTTTTTCGAGCGTATGTATATATGTATGTATGTATGTCTTATTATTTGGCACGCTCTACAGCTTAAACCGTTTGACAGATTTCAACATAAGAGGTGTCGTTAGATTCGTCTTAATCACGCGAGTGACATAGGCTATATCAAATATAAAAAACATCAATACGGCGGCTGTGAGCCGTAAAATTGTCGTTGGAGTAAAATTTTTTTTCTTCTAAATATATCGATATGGGTATCAAAATAAAGGTCTCGATGACCTGATTTCAAATATATATTTGATATATTAGTTATTGCGCGTGATTCATAACTGTTGTAGGTGCAGTCGGGTTTTTTTATTTTTTTTATTAACTTAACTTGTTTGTTACCTTGCTTTCCATACACAATAAAGTACTTGCTTACTTAAAGTTAAGTTTGCATCTGGGGTGTAAGTGGCTCATCAGGTGTATGTTACTCACAACAATCTTTCGAGATTGGTGTGGTATGTCCACCTAACAGAATAGCGCAGCCAAATAACAATTCCTTTGAGGGTTGTTGTGCTACAAGCTGTGCTTTTAGTCATAAAAAAAGTTTTTTTTTCTTCTGAATTTTTCAATATACATAGTTTTTAGTGAAAAATAATTATATTATTAAAAA
Source organism: Hypsopygia costalis (assembly GCA_937001555.2). Classification (NCBI taxonomy): domain Eukaryota; kingdom Metazoa; phylum Arthropoda; class Insecta; order Lepidoptera; family Pyralidae; genus Hypsopygia; species Hypsopygia costalis. The sequence goes on along the minus strand of OW443351.2, from coordinate 1,095,493 downwards.
ATTATATTCATAAAAAAAAATTGAAATCATATATTTTTTTTTTTAATATTTTATTTTCGACTTTTTTTATCTATTTTCACCCCCTTTCAGGGTCACACCTTATCCCGGAACACACTGTATATTAGGGATATGTGTGAAAATAAATTTCTCAGCTCCAAAATCTCTATCTTCCAGAACTGCCTAGACCTTCACCAGATAAAAGAGCTGAACCCGCACAGCCAACTCCTGTTCGTTCTCTTCTCGGATAGCGTGGACATGGCAGACCAGCACAGAAGAGACGTGAGCGGCAGCGAGGCCACGGAGTCCACTGAGGATGCGTACTGTGCTGAGGAGTTGCCGGAGTCAGATCAGGGGTTGCAGGGGGTACGGTTAGTATATCATTTTTATACCGGCTAGTGTGGAAAACGAGTATACGGTCCTCTTGATTTGAAGCAGTTACTATGCATCTCCTCGGGAATTCATGGGTCATTATTTGGAGAAACACGGAATATAGTGGCACTTTAGAATAAAGTAACCTACACCTGCACATGATGTACCCTGTCGACTAGCAAGCGATAAACCGGCAACAGAAGTAACATGGATTAAGTTCTAACAGCCCATGCTTCTTAGGGCACGTTAAGCCATAGGTCTCAGCTGCTGCTTTTGGGCGGCTTGAAAACACTGATCTTTTTTTTTATACTACGTCGGGTGGCAGACAAGCATACGGCCCGCCTGATGTGAAGCGGTTGCCGTAGCCATATTAACGCTCGCAACATAAAATATCGCTCGCGCGCTGCCACCCTCGCTGCCAACGCAGCATCTCCTTCCTTTCTGGTGACCTCACTCGCTCGCAGGAGCACAACAACCCTCAAGGGAATTGTTATTTGGCTGCGGTATTCTGTAAGGTGGAGGTACGTTCTCCAGTCGGGTAGCTTACAATTACGCTCCCTACCTCTCTTTTCGCCAGAGCTTCGTTTGTCAGTCAGCAGGGTACACCGCGTGCAGGTGAAGTTGGCTTTGGCTCAAAGGTGTTGATGAACCACTTACACCCCAATATGGCGTCACACGCACACGCGCTCATTCTTAGACATCACTGCTTACATTCTATATTAGTAAAATCACCTGTACTGTTCTACTTAATTATATTTATTTTACCGACCGGTTTCGCCTTAAGAAATTATCAAGGTCTTTTATCTTACCGAGCGGTTTTGCCTACCTAACAAACAGGTGTTATCGTTTTCTCAAAAAATATTTAATGTGTTAAGAAAACCATAACACATCTTTGTGTACCTTCATGACGTAAGGCGAAACCGGTCGGTAAAATAAATGTGATTAAGTGGAACAATATAAGTGATTTTACTAATATAAATGTCCCTAGTAGATGAATCGACGACCTCAGAAAAATGCCTGATAGCGGTTGGATGCGGAAACCGGGAGATATGGTTGAAAGTTGTTGTTGTTGTTGTTGTAAAGTTTTAATAAAACAAATTACATAAACTAGATGATAAAAGAGTTACATTATTATTATTTAAATAGTTGTCTTGGCCAACTTGCCAGAATATTATAAATATTTTGAAAAATGGAAAAATTCACCTGCCCCTCCTAGGTGGGATCTGAACTACTTTAGTAGTGTAATTACTTAATAGGTTGATGACGCCACACTGTGACTCATACAGTAGAAATATAAGATGCAAAAATTCGTCAGCAACACAAACCTTTCTGGTAGCTCAGATGGAAGAGCACTCGACCGGTCATCGAGAGGTTGTGGGTTCAAATCCCACCTAGGGGGGGCAGGTGAATTTGTCCATTTTTTCAAAATATTTATAAAAGAGTTACATGTACAATGGCGGATTTATCACATAAGGGATCTCTTCAGTCAACCATTCAATGAAAAGTTAAAAACATATAATATTTTGGTGAAAACTTAGCTACAATCTGAATATACAAAGTATTGGGAAAGGCCTAAATATATCCAGCAGTGGGTCATACACGGGGTCATGCATATAACAGGTCAATAATGATGATGATGATGATGGAATGTCTACAAAGTTCCACCAAGTGCCGGAATGCGCCTCTAAACTCCTCGATTGAGGAAAAGGCCTGTATGATGTATATGGGTTAATATCAAAAACACGTTTACTTAAACCAACTACCATCTCATTACAATATAGAATTTGTATGTTTTTTCACAGACATATATTAGAATCTCCACCTCTCAATAAGTCCTCTATGGCCAGTAGAAGATTGCACGAGGAACAAATAGGATTTATGAACGAACTGCTGGACCAGTGGGAACTTATGGGTGAGTTAAGCACTATTTGTAGATCAGGAAAGAAAACTATATTACGTACCTATATCAGCGATCAATCGGTTATCAATGGATTAATTGAATTAGATAAAAGTAATTACACCTAAATTATAACTAATTACACATTCTAAATATATAGTAAAAGAAAATTAATCCAATAAACCGCTGCCCGTAGGCAAAGTTCCCAATATGCTGGCCCCGTTGCCTCGTTCCATCGCAACACTAATTCTTTGGGCAAAGTAAAGGCCAGCATTTTGGTTGTTTCGAGATGTCACGAAATGTTTCGACCAGATTAATATATTTAAATTGCAATTTTCAGGGAATCCACCGCCAAAACACTACGTAAAAAGCCAGTGGTTAATAATAGACGATGCGGAAATAATGCGTTCAGCGGCGCACAAGTCTCTCTCGCCGACTCTCGCGAGCGCCGCCGGCCGCAGGGAGTCTCCCGCCAAGTCTCGCGAGCGAGAGCGGGACAGGCCGCTCACGACCAGGACGGCACTGCTCAGTCACAGCGTTAAATTCTCCACGGAATGTCTTCATAGTTATTTGCTCGAGTATAGTACTAAGTTGAGTGAGGTGAGTAATTTCATTTATTCTTGACTAGCTTCTGCCTCCATTCGAGCTGTAATAAAGATACGAGGCGTAATTTTAAAGTAGAATAGGTAGATGTCAAAAATAATCCGGTTGACAATTAAAATTTTGCAATCATTTATTAATTTCTTATTTTTCACTCTATCAGTTTCTTTGACATGACTTATAATAAATTAACATACCACAATAAAATATTATATTGACATAACAAAAGTCACTTAAATGTATAGCACAATTTAATTTATATTTCATTTTATTTGACATGTTACTTATTGAATTGACACTATTACATACACTAATGACAATGTTTTATATGGATATTCAAATCTGAAATAAATGAATATTTAATTTAAAGACTGGTCAAGTCGATAGAGGCGGTTGTGTAACTGTTACTGATCACAAAACAATGAGAAAAGCTAAAAAAAATATCAATCATAAACGCAGTATGGCTATCGAAAGATTTCTTGTTTATCTAACGCTTTATTATCAACACTTTTGTTTCCTTGCAAATCTAAACTGAGTAGTAATGTGTAATTGTGTTTGTCACAGAATGCTCACACTGGACCCTTTGTACTTTATTCAATATCTATTAGCGTAAATCTGAGCTATTTATTTAATTGTAACAGCTCTAGCTGCAAAAAAAAAAAAAAAAAGAACAACTGATTTTGATATTTTTAAGGTATATTTTTTTATTATTTCGTGATCAGCAACAGTTACAAAATCGTCTCTATCAATTTGACCAGTCTTTAAAATTACAATGTGCATCAGGGATGTAACGGAGCTTCGATTTCGATTCCGATACGTCGGAACTTCCGATTGCTTTTGCATCCTCGGTTCCGACTTCGGTTCCGATAAATTTTAAACCGAAGTCAGAAGTCATATCGGAGGTCGGCGGCCGGCGCGGCGGGCGAGGGTGGGTAGACGGGCCGGGCAGCGCGAAGCCGCGGCGGAGTCGCGATCTATCGATTTTAGCAATTGTTTCATTGTTACACTGTTAAAGTATTGATAATAAAGATAACACTAAGTTAGTGTCACTAACGAATAATGATGTGTAATTATTTCATTGAAAATGATATCTACACATATCTCTGACTGACTTCATATTTTATTCCGATTCCGGTTCCGATTCCGGTTTCGACACCGATAAACCAAATTCAAAAATTCTGATTCCGGTTCCGGTTCCGATATAACCACATCCGTTACATCCCTGATGTGCATATAGTCATATACGTCAATCCAGAACATGAATTGATATGGAAAATTTAATGCAAATCCATAATCGTTAAAAAGTGCAACGCCTTGCCGATTTGTAATATAAATAAAAATATTGTATGTCTGCGAGTGAACTTATGTACGTTGTAGGTGCACGTGAAGCTGCTGCAACAGTTCATACTGGCGTCGTTCGACCTCGCGAGGGAACTACAGGTGGTTCCCAAGAAGATACAGTACGTGGCCTCGAGGGAACAGCTCTTGTACGAGGTACCTACATTTCATCCCACTGACTTGACGACTGTCATCTAATGGCAACAGCCGGGACCGGCGGCTTAACGTGGGCACGTCACGTCCGAAGCACGGAGGAGTTCGAATTATATAACCCATCCATGGACAGGCTGTGGTCGACTTTGCTTAACTTGCGTGTTCGATTAGACTGACACGCGCAACGACGCCATCGAACTCCGCATTTAACGAAACGAATTAAAGAATTGAATTGACATTGTTTTTTTAATACATAGATAACATTGATTCGAAATTAATTTAATTTTAATGAAATATTTTTTTTGGCCGTGTGGTTTCCGGCAGACTAGAAAAGAATCACTCCGTCTCTTGCCGTGGATGTCGTACAAGGCGACTAAGGGAAATACATTATCAAACATCGATCAGGCCTCCCCAACCCGTCTGGCCAGCGTGGGGAGTGTAGGCCAAATCCTCCTTCTGTCTGGGACAGACGAGAGAGGGTCGTGCTCCTGTAGTGGAGACTAAAATGGACCTGATGATGAATGAAATTATTCATATATTTAACATGTGCCTGAACTAGTATTATTCCTGTATTTCAGGCGTAAGAGTTCTTATATAATTTACCTTAAATATATTAGGGCTGCAGATAAGGCAGCAGTGTAAGGTGGAGACTGAAGACAAGCAAAACTTAGTTGTATTTATTTTTTTTCAGACAAGCATACGGCCCGCCTGATGCGAAGCGATTACCGTAACCATATTAATGCTCGCAACATAAAATATCGCTCGCGCGCCGCCACCCCCACTGCCATCGCAGCATCTCCTTCCTTTCTGGTGACCTCACTCACTCGCAGGAACACAACAGCCCTCAAGGGAATTGTTATTTGGCTGCGGTATTATGTGAGGTGGAGGTACATTGCCCAGTCGGGTAGCTTACAATTACGCTCCCTACCTCTCTTTTCGCCAGAGCTTCGTTTGTCAGTCAGCAGGGTGCACCGCGTGCAGGTGAAGTTGGCTTTGGTTCAAAGATGTTGATGAACCACTTACACCCCAAAATTGTATGATATAATTTTATAAACGTAAGACAGTGAGTAGCAAAAGCACTTCATTGACATTCTTTTTATTTAAAAGAAGTGCCGTTCTAGTTTGTTTCACAAACTAATACATAGGTTGCAATGACCAAAGAGGTTTCTTCTTTAATAAAATAACCACATTAATATTTTAAACTTGTAAAGATTGTATAAGTAAAATATTGTTAAAGGCTCTTATAAACTCTCTGATGAACTTACATCTATGACGCTAATATATTATATACACAGTGTAAGGGGAGCTTTCACTAAAACTTCAGAGGATTGATGTACTACATAAACACAAACGGATACCAATAGTCATTTGTTAATTGAATGTAGTTTTGGAAATTTCAATTTTTTTAACCCCGCAATGTAAAGCGTGTAAAACTCGGGGTCTAAGACCGCGCCGTCTCGCCGTGTAGCGCCCCGTGCTCCGCGCCGCCGCCAGCGCACCTACCTCTGTCGCGCCTCGACGACTCGACGTGTTTATACCACGCACGTAACACAAGGGTATTTGGCGTACTTGGCGTACCTACACTTGTTTTATATCTTAGTCGCAATAAAAAATACTCATACGTATGTATAAGTCAGTGTAGTGCATTGAGCAAAACTTTCGACGTGAGTTGGAGCGTGAAATAATCGTTCTATTGTAAACGTACCTATGTAAAACTATGGCAGCGATTCAGACGCACCGCAGCATGAGCTGTTTGCTATCCAAATGGTATAAAAATAACTCACCTAAATCCTTTGCGACCTTATGAGATGTGGTTCAAATTGCGCACCATGCATTTGTACGCAAATTTGAGCCCGTCGTCGTTACTCGTCATGTAAACGAGGCATCAGCGTTGGGTCTTCGACGCAGTCTGCTCTTAATTTTGAAAACACGCGCACAATCCTACGTTGCATTTCGTCGGCACTGGCACACTCCCATTCAAACACCCTCTCTTTTACATACCCCCACAAAAAAAAGTCTATAGGGGTCAAGTCCGGAGAACGAGGTGTCCAGGCGCGTGGCCCCAGCCTTCCTATCCAGTGGTCACCAAAAAGCTCAGTGAGCCGCTTGCGTACAGAACGCACAACATGAGGAGGTGCACCGTCGTGTTGGAACCATGCCCGACGATACTCGGCAAGAGGCTACTCGTCAAGCATGTCGTTGAGTTCATTATTTATGAAGTCTAAATAACTCGGTCCATTAAGCCGCTGTGGCAAAAACACTGGCCCAAATATCCGCCCATTAAATATGCCAGCCCAGACGTTGACAGACGATCCGGCTTGGTGTCCAGTTTGTTGAAACACGTGTGGGTTCACCGCTGACCATACATGAGTATTCCTCCTATTCCACAATTCGGAAACCTCTCTCGGTAAATCCTTAACGCACGATTAGCATTTCCGCGAGCTTCTCCCAAGCACATTATACTCCCGGGCACTGTATGACGTAAAAAACACAAACAAGAACAAATACTTAACAATAAAGACTGAAAACTAATAACAAGAACATAAAACAAAAAATAACAACGTAATTTCAGGTTACCAATCGGTACTTATTCACAATCGCGGCGCGCGTATGCTCAAAAGCAACGACACAACGTAGTCAGGCACTAACTAAAGACTGAACTGCGCCCGCGGCAACGGTGTGGTGACTGCGGTGAAGCGGTGAGGCGGGGAGGTGAGGCAGCGCGGTCGCAGTTCTTATGCCACGTCCGCACGCTTGCCAAACCTCAACAAGCCGTAGCAAATTCAAACGTGTGGATAAAGTGCTTGCTTTGGTTTGTGTTGGCTTGCAAGCACTTATAGACGATCCGATCGAGTGGTCCGATACTTTTTGTCACAAATCAAAGGGAATTTGCCGCAAGCGCTTGCGACGCGTCTACACGTTTGCGCGCACTCTGTCTCATTTGTGTACTGGTGCCAAGCAGACATACGCTCTTGTGAAAAAAAATGATTGACTGGTCAAATGAAGACGTCTAGAACGTCCTATAATTCCTATATCTTGTTTTTATAATAAAAATAACTTAAGCAAAATGTTATGGCCGATACAAGCTCTAATCCATGACGTCCATCATGACGTCTCTTCAGAACACACTAACTCACTTGCAAGCGTGTGGATGGCGATGTTTGATTTCCAAAATCAAGCCAAACGTTTGTAGAGATTTGGAATTTGCGGCAAGTGCCAAGCGTGTGGATGGCGATGTTTGATTTCCAAAATCAAGCCAAACGTTTGTAGAGATTTGGAATTTGCGGCAAGTGCCAAGCGTGTGGACGCGGCATTACGTATTCGTTTTCGACAAAGTTCACTTCATTTTGAATGAAATTGCGCCATCTACCGACAAACTGTCGAATTAGAACCAATCCCATACTAATTGAAGTTAAAGTCGAAATCGACTATGTTAAAAAAGTCGCACTAAGCCTCTGAGCGGCGCGGCGGCGTCGTACTTTGAGTTTCGGTCGACCTTTGTTGAGTTTGGTCGACTCGCGCCGACCGACGGCATTTTTCAAAGGTGTCGGTTAACGACTATTGTTCTGTGACTGTAATACCTACTCCTGACTGACTTAAGACTGTTCTAACTTTAAACCTAGGGCTGTTGTGTATTTTCTTTGACGCGCCGTGAAGCCACGACGGCGGCAGTTTTATTGAGTATGTATGATGTACCTACCATTGATCGCATATCGAGTAGTATGTACCTATCTAGGTAGTACAGTGGTCTTAAATGAGATGGCAAGACCTATCTACCTACTTCGAATAAACGTTAAGTTATTTTACGAATGAAATGTATTATTAAACAGTCGATCGTATATCAAAGTAGTATACTCGTATACCATCGATGCGATAGCGTTAGTGTGGGGTTTTTTTATACCATTACAGTGGAAACAAGCGTACGGCCCGCCTGATGGAAGCAGTCACCCCAGGCAACCTAAAGACACTTGCAACGTGGGTTGCTGGATGCGGGCGGGTTGGCAACCGAGCGTACCGGTGGTACCGGGCGGGAACAGACGCGATTATGGGCGCGAAGCGGGGCGACGTGTGCCGCGCAGCCACACAGCAATCATACGACCCGCCTGATGGACAGCCACTAACTACCATTAAGGTGGCAACAAGCATACAGCCCGGTGGGTGGTTACAGGTAGGTTACAGGGTTACAGGTGGGTTAGCCCGCTTGATGGCAGTTCCGCAGGCAGTTCGGGGTGTAAGTGGTTCATCAATATCTTTGAACCAAAGCTAACTTCACCTGCACGCGGTGCGCCCTGCTGACTGACAAACGAAGCTCTGGCGAAAAGAGGTAGGGGCGTAATTGTAAGCTACCCGACTGGGGAATGTACCTCCACCTCACAGAATACCGCAGCCAAATAACAATTCCCTTGAGGGTTGTTGTGTTCCTGCGAGTAAGTAAGGTCACCAGAAAAGAAGTTTGCGTTGGCAGCGGGAGTGGCGGCGCGTGAGCGATATTTTATGTTGCGAGCGTTAATATGGCTACGGTAACCGCTTCACATCAGGCGGGCCGTATGCTTGTCTGCCAACCGACGTAGTATAAAAAAAAAGAAAAGGCAGCCTAGACCTAGACACTTGAAACACGTGGCGCGTGGGTGCGGACGGGGAACAGACGCGATCGCGGAGCGGGGCGGGGGGTGGCACGCAGCCTTGGCAGCTATCATACGGCCCGCCTGATGGACAGCCACTAACTACCACTAAGGTGGCAACGAGCATCAGCCCGCCTAATGGTAGTTACCGCAGACAGCCTAAGGACACTTGCAACACGTTGCGCGTGGGTGCGGGGAGCGTGCCGGGCGGGGAGCAGACGCGATAGGGGCGCGGAGCGGGGCGGGGGGTGGCGCACAGCGACACGGCGATCCTACCGGCCGGCGCCGCGGCGGGCCGTCATGAGGGCAGCCCCCCAGCGTCAGCTGATTTTATGGTTCGCGATACATTGTGGTTTTATTAAAAATGAATGAATAAATGTCCATGCTTTAAAATTATCATTTTATTTTACTTTCCGAACTTAATAGTGCACGAAAAAAGAAAATAATAATAATAAAAATGAACGTTTATTTTGCTCTTTTTATTACGAAAATGTATCGGGTAAACCCGTCTCTATCACCTGTTTTAAGGTTCAGGAAACATGTCCTTACACCCAGTATAATACTAACTTTCAATTCACTAAGGCCTCTTGTACACGCTAAGAAAAGTCGCCGGGCCTATGCAAGACTTCATGTCGTTTCTGCACACGAACTGTGTACACTGCTTCCGCGCTGACCAAGAAAAAAATCTTGTCTGCGCTAGACATGACGCGCGACGTTTTGCTGCGGTGCGGTGGTTTTCGTGCCTAGATCCGACAAAATTCTTGTTGTGTACATGATGAATTGGTCCTATCTGCAGTAGACACGGTGAAATTTCTTAGCGTGTACAAGAGGCCTAATAAATTGCTTGAGGGCTATGTATTAAAAAATAATAATTTCAAAATGTACGTTTCTGTCATTTCATATATATGTACAAGTATTGTATATGCTTGTAAAAAGAAAATTATCATAATTAATATATTTTTCCACAGACTATTAACAATAAATTCTGCGAAGGGGACAAGAAACAGGAACTGGTACAGATAATGCAAGAAGTGCTGCAAGAGATGCGTTCAGAAGTGCAGAATATGGATTGGAGCGTGGACGGTGAGATTAACAACAAATTATTGAATGAATCAACAATCAGACTGTAAGTTTTAACCATTTTGTGTGTGAACGTATGTATGTGTGGATATGTAGCCGCTACATCAAACTGTATCCCCTGATTTTGTTATCACTCGTTTTTACGGTTCCGTACCTCAAAAGGAAAAACGGAACCCTTATAATTATAAGATCACTTTGTTGTCGGTCTGTCTGTCAAGACACTCTATGTCGAGAATGCGTGGACGCATCAAGCTGAAATTTGAACTGTCTACTCAGGTCTACGGTCTCATGAAGTTGTAAAAAGTCAAACTGCTAAGTTTACGTAAAAAAATTACGGCCGTTTATTCAGCAAACAACGCATATTTCGACACATTTTCAAGGGAATCATCCCGTTGCCCTATTAAATGTGGCAAGTAACATCGTTATGCACTACAAGTACAGGAATAAATCTCAAAACTATGCATTTGTAATTAAATCTTAAAAAATAGGGTAAATAGGGGGTCGAAATTTCAAATTGAAGCTACTAGTTCAAATGAAAGGGCTTGATTTGCACATTCCAAAATATATTTTATCTAATCTCATACTGAAATTTACACATTAAAAAACTAAACAGTATCATAATGACAGTCTTTACGCACAAGCTATCAAAATAAATTTAAAGAGTTATTTTTCGATACAGCTCTTCTATGGACAACTGTATCGTAAAATAACTTTTTTACGATTTCGATACAGCTTCAGCCCTGGATACAGGTATTTTAAACAGATTGCAATGCAAATACATTGCAACTATGCAAAACCTTTCTACATAATCTGTGGACGCGGCGCCGCGCGGCGCGTCGCGCATGCGCACTACGCATGCTCGATCTGCAAATGGATTTATAGGTAAGAATTATAGCTGTTAAATTAACTTCATGGTTGTATTTAAAATATTATTATCATATATTTCATGAGATTAGATAAAGTAGTGTATGAAACTGCACATAATTAGGTATTAAAATACTCGTGTGGTCTAAGGCGAATGTTATAAACTCACACTCGTATTTTAATAACGCTTATTATGCAACAGTTTCATAAACTACTATTATTTATTTTTTCCGACTCATTATTTCTTATTTATAAGGAAAAATATCAAATTTATAATGCTCCTACGTACGGAACCCACGGTGGGCGAATCCGACTTGCACTTGTCCGGTTTTTTATTTGTTATTGCCCTCCAATGTTTTCGGGGACGCTCTATTGGAATAATGTAAGCTATGTCACTTTCACAACTGAGATTAATTGTATGAACTCAGATAAGATTCGTCAAGCGATTTAGGCTGTAGAGCGTACCAAAGAAATATACATACATTAAATAATAAATAATTATTCCTAGACAAATTACACACTACGATCTAGTAGCAGTACCAAACTAAGCAAAGCTTGATCTATGGGTACTAGATAACTGATATAATATTTAAATACATTTTTTTAAGCTATTGCATAGCTTCTATCGCGGGCCTTGAGTGCGGGGACCGAATCCAGAAATTCCGTAACGAAAAAACCTCACGCTCCCCACTCCGACGGGCAAGGAGGTGTGGCTTGAAGGCCGTGCATCGTCTAACGTCGTTTCAGTTCGGCAGTCTTCGACACGGCGTTGTGTGCGTGCGATTAGACGTATTGTACGACTCTACGAAACTCGTTTTATTTATTTAATAATGGAAAAATTTGTTTTCTTATCGGTCACCACGCTCAAAAAGTGTAACTTGAATTAATATCAAAGAAAAAGCAATACTGCATGAATAAAATAAATAAATAAAATTATAATTGCATAAGTTGATACAAAATGCTATGCAATAGCTTTACCGCGGCAGTCCCCGAGTGCCACACGTCTTTTTTTTGTAAATATAATACAATGAAAACGCCCAGACCAAGACAAACAGACATGTTCATGCACACAAATATATATATTGTGCGGGATTCGAACCTGTGATCTCGGAGTTAAAGTGGTCATTGTTAACCTTTTGACCACCGAGGACGTTAAAACATTGAACATAACCCTTGCTTGTTCGTAAGTCAGGTAATATAAAAAAAATGAGTGCGGTAGACCACACGACTGAAGTAAAACTTCTTTAGCTCTACTAACTTATAACTCGCTCTCAACTTCCGTTCGCCGTTTCCGTAACGCTCTCGTGACGGATTCACCTGCCTACTCCGAAAGTTAGTGTTCCCGGGGCCTATAGGCTTTTAGCCTAGCCTATTAATTTTTAGGAGGCTTTACGGGCTAAAAGCCTATAGGCCCCGGGAACACTACCGAAAGCGTGCGTAAAGAAGTTTTACTTCAAAAATACAAATTAGATTTCTGTGGGTGAGTATAAACATGTGATTTACTGTTTATTTGGTGTCATGGAGTGAGGTTGTGTTTATTATAAAATTTTGATTGATCGAATAAAAGTTTATCATCTATGTCGAGTTCCAAGAACCTCCAATTTCCTAAAACGTTCTATAGTCACATAGAGCTCTCGGGTTGTGGAATGATTTTTCTATCAAGGTCACTCGCAGGAACACAGCAACCCTCAAAGGAATTGTTATTTGGGTGCTGTATTCTATGAGGTGGAGGTACATTCCCCCGTCGGGTAGCTTACAATTACGCTCCCTACCTCTCTTTTCGCCAGAGCTTCGTTTGTCAGTCAGCAGGGTGCACCGCGTGCAGGTGAAGTTGGCTTTGGTTCAAAGATGTTGATGAACCACTTACACCCCAAAAGGTTTTCCAAGGAGACTACAAGAAAGGTGTAAAGGGTTTTTTCAGGTTCGGCAGCGCGTGATTGTAACTCGTATCTGCCACGACCGTCTATAGGTGGCGATGACCGCTTGTCCTCAGGCAGGTCGTACGTTCGTTTGTTACCCCAGTCATTACAAATAACCAAAACAAAAAGTGTTCTTCCAGATCTCCCGTGTCACCAAGACCGGCGGTTCACGATCTCGAACTCCATCTTCTACTCGTCCCAGGGCAGCCCGGACGGCTCCGTCCGGGTGTCCGGGCAGCCGGCCGCCCCGGACGCTCCGTCCGCAGTGTCCGCGGTGTCCGGCGTGTCCGCGCCGGCCGGACGCGGCGAGGCGTCGGACGGCGAGGAGGCGCTGTCCTACGACAGCTACAACCTCGACGACTACGACATCATACACGACCACGAACACAGCTTCGCTGCCTCCGAGAGTTACACTCAAGTTCCGGTGAGAAACTTACACTTTTTCTTAAAGTTCAATAATGGCTCGTACAGCAAGGACCGTAAGGTACAAATTACATCACGAGTGAACATAAATAGTGAACCACGAGTGATGTAATTCGAGCTTACCCTCGAATATTGTATAATAACTACTGTATTTGCAAAAAATAAAAAGGACAAGAATTGCACATAGCATGTTTCTTGAATTGTAAAGATTCTTTTTTATTCACAGGAGTCAATATTTTGCCTACTTCACTGTCTAAACTACAATATTACTTAAATTTCATAAATTTAATTTAATGCAAATCGTGCGTTTTGAAATAACAACAATTATGTATTAATTTTTGTTTTGAGCGTTAAAACAACTTATAAACTAGCGCCATCTATCTACTATTTTCTATGTAGAAAACAGTTCCTTTTTCTTCTCCTTGATCGATAGATGGCGCTGTTTAGTTATTTTATCATTCTGCATAGTGATTCATCAAATTAATAAGTAAAAATCAAGTAGGTAATGGATTTTAATACATTTTTATGTACCTATTTTTCAAATACTTATTGGATTTTCATACAACTTTACGTCTCGGAAACTTTTTTTTTTCTATCGTTAGGGTAGAAATTGGACATTGCAAAGCATAAGTACCTATGTACGTATTAGTACATTAGAAAAAAATAGTTTTACAATTTATTAGAATAAAATTAATGATACTCGTAAGAAAAAACAATACGACACTTTTATTGGAAACGTATATGCAAGAAGAATTGTAATATGAGGCGGGGTGTATAGTGTTGGATTTAAAATCGACTCTGGAAATCAATCGATTGTTAGTTAGGGCATAATCATTGGCATAATCCTCTCCCCCCGGATGTCTGGTGGTTCAGACGTGTTTTACGTTGTGTGTGACTGTTAATAAATAATTAAATATAAATAAATAAAATTGTAAATTCATATAAATAGTGTTGGTTGTACTAGGCGCCCAGTTCCTTACAAGAGGCCTCCAACCAGTGTTTGAACGAGACATCACGTGAGTGACCGTGACAGATTTACTTATCTCCGCAACACTTCTGCAGAAATACCGCCCTCTGCTACCGTCGCGTCGGTGACGCTGCGCCCCACCTGTTGTCGGCGTAAACGCACGAGTGGTGTGTTTCTTTCTACCGCGCTATCTCCCTCACGTCGCAGGCATTATAATAAGTGGTTCGCCGTCGGAATAAATAGGCCTACGTGAATTTATTTAGTGCCGCAAAATGATGACCCATACTCCTAAAAGGTCTCAATATGGTTCTGTTCCTAATTTGAGCACTAGTAAAGACTGTGAAAGCCAGTCGGAAACGGAATTAAACATAATCCATCGTAATAACAAGAGACGTCGTTGTGAATGCGGCGGTGTATCTGATATCTCAATTGAATCGAAGCTCGATACTTTCATAAATTCTCTGACGGCCTGGAGGCACGAAACGGACGCCAAACTATCTACTATTCATACATCTATGCAAGATATTATGAAACAAAACTCTGCTATTATGGCTACCAATTCGGAGATCGAAAAATCGATTGTATTTCTCTCTGATAAGTATGACGATCTTACACGGGAATTGAACAATTATCAGGTGAAAACTAAGGCCTGTGAAGAGCGAATATCTAGTTTTGATTCGAAGATAGAAGAATTCGATCGACGCTCTCGTTCTAGTACTCTAGAAATACGGAATATTCCAATTTTAAACGCGTCTATAGATGATTTAGTCAACGTTACTTCACTCGTTTTCAAGGAGCTCTCGGTTGAGACATCTCCATCTAATATCTATGACATTCGCCGAGTCCCGTCAAAGGCCGACAACAAAACAATTGTTGTTACTTTAAACTCCGTTATTTTGAAGAATAAGGCACTGAAAGCCTTCAGAGACTATAACAAACGCAATTATACGAACAAACTCAACACTGGAATACTAGGGTTGCCTAGTGGCAGTCTACAACAGCCGATATATGTCGCGGAGCATCTGACGCCGCAAGCTCGTCACCTTTAATTATAATTCTCGGCCTTAGCAAACTCGCGTGCTACCTAGCACGCGAGTTTGCTAAGGCCGAGAATTATATGCACTGCTGGACGGCTAATGGAAGGGTGCTGCTGCGTAAGGCGGATAATGACAAGTATATTGTGGTAGTTTCTGAGGAACAGTTATCTAAACTCTCTTCAAAAAACTAGGAAGTCCGATTGTTCTTATGTGTAACGGGTCTGCTATCAATACTCACATTCTAATACTCAATTCTTATCTACACATTTTATTTCGCTTAGTCATACACAAAATTATACGTTAAAGATACAATCATACACAATTTTACGCTTTTCATACATACACTCCAGTATATATATTCATAATACACAATGTAATTGCTTTTACACTTCCCACTCTATTGATGATTTCTAACATACAAAAAACAACAGGTTTTAGTAATTTTATAACGTGTCAATATTTTATTTTAAATAACAAACCTTTTCAGCTACCAAACTATACAAACAGATTCTCCCTAAACTCTAAATCAATTATACCGTTACTCTTCACTTATGTATGTTATAATGATCGATACATACTTTATCTAACTGTAACTGAACTTTATACTGAACCACTTCTTATAAAAGTCAAAATTCAATTGTAATAATTCATTAATATTAAATAACATAGACAATGTGTCGATCTCCACTTCTCTTGCTTGTGACCCGCGCGAAGCGAGCAGACATCTCCCCAAACATAACAAAACTCTTACTATACTCACACAAAATATTCGGAGTCTGTCTGCGAACTTCACAAGTTTCAATGTGTTCCTAAGTAACCTAAATATTTTACCTGATATTATAATTCTCACAGAGTGCTGGCTGCAGCATAATCCAATAATTCCACAATTACACGACTATTCTTTTACAACATCTACTAACCCCACGAACCAGAATGATGGAGTTGTTGTATACTATCACAAATCTCTTGCTGAAGTCTCTGTATCTGAATTAAACATCTCTGAGGCTAGCTGCCTGTTGATCAAACTTAATCGTGATACCGCCATACTTGCTGTTTATCGTCCTTGCGCTTATCGTAATTCATCAAACTTTATATTGTCTCTTAACTCAACTTTAGAAACACTCCATAGCTTCAAGAACTTAATAATAATGGGAGACATTAATATTGATATTTCTCCTGACAAACTCGACCTTGCTGCTGAAGACTATTTAAACATTCTTGCCCACCACGGTCTTCTCCCTGCTCACTCTCTACCCACTCGTAATTCTTCTTGTCTCGATCATACTATAATGAAGTCTCAACATTCGGCGCAATCCCTTGTCATTCCATCAAATGTATCTGACCATGACGCGGTTCTCCTATCTTTGGATTTAAAAAAACGTTTAGCCCCCCCTCGTACAATTAACAAAATTGATCATAATGGACTTTCACAAACACTAAATATGACAGATTTTTCTAAAATATATGCTACTACAGACCCTGAAGCTGCCTCAAATCAGTTAATTGATATTCTCCAAACAGCTATCTCTTCGTATTCTTCACAGGTGCTATCCTCTCGTCGCTGTAAAATATCAAAACCTTGGATCACTCCAGGACTACTAAGGTGCATACAAAATAGAGACAAAATGCATAGTAGATTAAAAAACACTCCCGACAATGACATTCTTCGCACCACTTACCACAGATACAGAAACTTCTGTAACGCTTTGATAAAAAAGGTCAAAAAGCAATATGATACAGATCTTATTAAAAGGGCTGGTAACAACTCTAAAAAGCTTTGGAGTGCCATTAAGGACGTTAGCAATCTGAATAACAACCCCTCCTCGAATAAAGATCTTCTTCAATGCAAAAATACTCCTGAGGAATCATTGACGTATGTAAACAATTTTTTTGCAACAATAGGGAAGTCATACGCAGAAGATCTATGCTCTCTTAACTCGTCATTAAGTCAGTCTTCTACGGTATCGCAATATAGTACGAATTTCACTACACCTGCTGGAGTCCCAAACTCATTTGTCCTTCTTGAGGCAACTGTCGATGAAGTCCAAATAATAATTAACTCGTTAAGGGACGACTGTGCCATCGGATGGGATAACATCTCCTCTTTCCTCCTTAAACGTAACATTAAGGCACTTCTTGGCCCCATAACACACATCTGTAATATTAGTATGGCTACCGGTTGCTTTCCTTCCTCCTTTAAAAAGGCATTAGTACACCCGGTTTTCAAGGCTGGGCATCGAGGCTGTGCTAACGACTACCGCCCTATCTCTGTTCTTCCAGCGTTGTCCAAGGTACTTGAGCGCCTTATAAACAAAAGACTAGTCCGATACCTTGAGGATAAATCATTGTTGTCTTCTGGACAGTATGGCTTTAGACCTCGTCGTTCAGCAGCTGATGCTGTCCATGATCTGACTGATCATGTAGTTCAGGCCTTGGATAGGGGGAACAAATGCCTGTCGATTTTCTTGGACCTCGCGAAGGCGTTCGACACCGTTTCGATTCCTATCCTTCTACGCAAATTGGAGTCTATTGGTATCCGTGGAACTCAGCTGTCCTTGTTCCAAAGCTACCTAAGTCAGCGTAGTCAATGTGTGGTAGTCGATGGCGTACGGAGCTCCTTTCAAGAACTAGAGTACGGTGTTCCCCAGGGAAGCATCTTAGGACCCTCGCTTTTTCTGGTGTACATTAACGACCTCTGCTCCCTAAAACTCGCCAATTGCAAAATAGTCTCTTACGCTGATGACACCTCATTGACATTTTGTGCCAACACCTGGAAGGAGACATATTCTCTTGCACAGTCTGGACTCGACATTGTTTCTAACTGGCTGCGTCAAAATCTTTTGACGCTCAATCCCCATAAAACCAAATACTTAGTGTTCTCCATTTACAATACTCCCCTAAACGTATTACCCGCCCAGTCTATCAGTAGTGGTAAATTGGGGTTTCTATATACACTCCGAGTGTATTGTACACTCGGAGTGTATATAGAAACCCCAATTTACCTTAGTTTTCGATCTATTCAAATCAGTTTTCAGACAGATCAAACTAATTTTTAATCAATTCAAATCAGTGTCAATGTATCACTCTAATTTCCTATTTATTCGAATCAGTATTCAATCTGTTATCGATCTATTTAAATCAGTTTTCTATGTATTCAAATCAGTTTTCCCATCAATTCAAAGCAGTTTTCAGACCGTTCAAACCAGTTTTCAATCGATTCTAATCAGTTTCAATGTATCGCTCTAGTTTCATATTCATTTGAATCAGTATTCAACACTTAAATTTAATTAATATGATTAACACCTGCTGTTCATTATAGGTCATGTGTTAATCATTGTGCCATTCTAGTGGACATGATTACTTAATGTAATATAATATTTTTTCTAAAACTTTTCAATTATATACCTCAGTTAATTTTAAAATAGAGTCTATAGATTATTTGACTGACCAATCAAGTCATATTAAAAAGCACCTTTCTATCATTCGGTATCTTCAATCAAGTCGACCAGATTTTTATCTATTCGAATAACTCGAGCGCATAGCTTCAACCCATTATAATATATTTTAGACTGTATAAAATTCTTTTTAATACATGGTATTAAAATAGCACTGTACTGCTCATAGTTTAAAATTTTAACAATATGAAGCCCACACAGTCTTTTTTCAGTGATCATTATCTCTACTCGATCGTTTATATTCAAACACATGATAATTACGTTTTATGACAATTAATCAACTATCATAGACAGCTATTTTTAAACTGAATTAAATTTATTAATATTACATGATGGGACATTGTCGGTTATATAAAAAAATAAAATGAATTTATAAGTTTTATACGTTGTATTTATTTTCTTGACACCACTTATATAAACACATTACATTTTTTAGAGCACACACATTGTTATGATATATACAACTTTGAACATTGGCTGAATATGTTTTATGCAGAGTTTCTAAATTAGGACAATTCTTATCTTCTAAGTTATCTTATATATAAAAATGAATTGCTTTTTGTTAGTCTCGCTAAAACTCGAGAACGGCCAGGCCGATTTAGCTGATTTTGGTTTTGAAATGTTTGTCTTAGCCCAGGGAAGGTTTAAACGGTGAGAAATTTTGGAAAAAAATCAAGAAAGATAGTGAAAACAACAATTTTAATTTCCCATACAAAGTGTTCCTACTATAGTCGAATGTCATAACAGCAAAGATGGCGAACCTACCTATCAATAGTGTCATTGTCACAAAGAATCGACGTCTTATTTGTTGGTTGTCAAATATGACTTTCTCAGAAGTGACATAGGAATGACACAATACTAATAGACATCAAGAAAGGAGTTGAAATATGTAGTGATTGTTTACGGTAAATCATGCTTTGTACAGTACTTAAGAATAAATAATAGAAATGTATTTTATCATTTAGTCATAAATTTATTTGGCGAGAACTTTCTTTACTGAAGTCTAAAGGGCTGCCAGGTTTTTATATCGACATCATCCGAGACATGTACCGAAATTCAAAATCCATAGTTTAGACCTCTGTCGGAGAGGAGAGACAAAATTCCCATTAACGTCGGTGTCCTCCAGCGATCAATCTTAGTCTGTTTTTGTTCATATTAGGCATATTCTTATATATTTGAGACATTTGTGGTTTCTTATATATTAGACGAATTGTCAAGTAGTATCATGGATCCACATGGACCAGGGGGCTTACCGCCGAAGCTGCAGCCGATTACCATCGAATATTTTGATTCCAAAAATAGGTCTTACGTTTAAGTTATTGACAAGCATATTCAGCTTAGTCTGTAGAGCTCCAGAGTTACTGTCAGTTAAGCTAAACACAAGTATCATACTTCTAAGTTGAAGTTTGATTTTCGTGATCAGAAACACCGGTGGGGATCGTCTTCAGCTTAGCCGGTAGGTGTCCATGTATGCTGATATAATTGCTCTGGCGGATGCGGACAGAGGGCAGTTGGTGCGATGAGTGAATTAATGGAAGAGGTCACTTGAGAACTATGGGCTGAATCCGGATACGGGAAAGATCGAGTACTTGGGCTGCAAAACAACAGATCCCCGAACGACCGTGCACATAAGGATATGGTCGAATGCACGGACAGTTTAAGTACTTGGGTTCTGTTCTTCGATCATCGGATAGCATCGACTGCGAGATTTCAGTAGCTTGGACTAAGTGGCTTGAGGTAACCAGTGTCATCTGTGACTAGGGATTGCAATTCACGATGCTTTAATTAATCTGCGGGATCCCGCACATTCAAAGGGCGTAAGGGTAAATTTTTATTTAGTTCCAAAATCCAAAAAAGTACGATGAAGAAACCAAAAATACAGATCGTACATATACATTCTTCATGTCAAGAATAGTTGCAATACTTACGCCAAGAAATAAATAAAATTATAGAAAAAGTCGTAGTTCAAGACGATGAAATATATGCAGATGACGTCTTGGAAAATACATCTATAGCTAGAACATCTGCTACTGATACAAATTCTACTCTAACGCTAAAAGAAGAATGAGACAAAAGCTTCTACAAGAAAAAAAATATTTAAGAAAAAACCAGACATTGTTGTCTGGCTTTTTCATTCATTTGACATTCGTGGTATTAGACGAATTGTCAAGTAGTATCATGTATCCACATGAACCAGCTCTGTGCGGTGGGTCGACGGGTGTTCATGTATGCTGATATAATTGCACTGGCGAATGCAGATAGAGTGCAGTTGATGCGATGAGTGAATTAATGGAAGAGGTCACTTGAGAACTATGGCCTGAATCCGAATACGGGAAAGATTTGGGCTGCAAAACAACAGATCCCACGACCGTGCACTTAAGGATATGATCGAATGCACGGACGGTTTAAGTACTTGGGATCTGTTCTTCGATCATCGGATAGAATCGACTGCGAGATTTCAGTAGCTTGGACTAAGTGGCTTGAGGTAACCAATGACATCTGTAACTCCGAAATTCCGTCAAGTTGAAAGGACAAGTATATAAATCCAAGATTAGACCATTTTATAATATAGTATAAAATGGTCAATACTTGAGCGACACCTACAGGTGTTGTCTTTCATGGAGTTGAATATGCTGCGGAGTATGCTCAAGGTTTCGTAAAAGGACCGGGTCAGGAATTCTCGGACATGGCAAGCCAACTGTAAGAGCGTCATTTAAGCTGGTATTGTCAAATTTTATGGAAAGCGACAAGTGAGGAAACAAATGTCTTGCAATGGCACATTCCTCCAGGTTCGGGCACACAGGGTAGGCTCTTCTTAAAGAGACACAGATCTTAGATCGTATATATTTATTGAGTAGATAGATGTAGGTGAAACAAAGTTCACCGGGTCATCTAGTATATATTATAGTTTTCGACTATTTCACTTAACCACATTACTTTTTCCGCACCTTTAGTAAAAATACGTTTATCTTTTAAATAATTTTGTATTAGTAACTTAAAATTATGAAAATGAACAAATCCTTCATTCCACAGTATTCCTCTATTTCTTTCTATCCACGCCACTTGAGAGCGTTCTTTTTTTGTTAAATCATAAAAAGGATATGGTGGTTTTATCAATAATACCATACAATGTGATTTATTTAGGATCGCAATTTCTTTTGGTATAAATTTGTTTTGTTCATTTTTGAAGCCTTGGACATCCACTATGACATTCATGATATTTTTCTTACAATGTTACTTAAAGGCTTATACTCGAAAAGACGATCGTTTATGATTAAACAGTAAGCAGCTGTGTTTTCCGGTATATCTTCAGAACATTCGATTTCTAGTCGCACGTCCACTGCTCCAGTTTTTATAGAATCATTTTGTCTTGAACAATTTATAACAAACAGAGGAGCTTTTTCTTTGAATGCATACAAATCGAGCAAGGGATCCACAGCAGAGTTGTAGTATGACTGACGAAAGTTAGCATACATTTCGTATAATATACTATACTTCCCTTCATCAAATTTCAAATTAAGTGAGTCATACGGAAAGTATTGAGAATTTAAAAACAATTTGACATTAGTCACTTTACAGTGATCGAAGACAGAGGAACTTTTGGTTACATTGGCTTTTCTGTTTGTTTGCAGACCAAATATAACAAACCTTGGTTTTTCTACCTGAGATGTGGTCTTAATAGACCATGAATGTTTGGTTGTTCTAGGTAATAGCGGATATTCATATAAATCCCAATTTCTGAATGCCAGTTGGATGGAGCGATCTTTTTCTAAATGCTTAAGTAATAATAATTTATTCCGATCCGAAACTCTTATATGTGGAACACGCCACTGAACCTTTTGTATATCTATAGAAATGCAATCGGATTTTTCCGTAATAGCACAATTTAAAATAGAACTGCTTCTATGTAAAATTAATTCATGTCTACAATTAATAATTATTTTATCATAATCTTCAGCAAACCCCAGTATTTTATTTAATGGAAGAACAATACTGAAATGCCCATCTTTTTGCTTGATTCCATCTATATTCCATCCCCAAACTGCTGCAACTTTACTTTCACCATTACTCATTGAGATATAAGACTTTATCGTAGTTGTGATTCCTGCATTTTTAATGCGATCAATTTCAACTCCATTTAGCTCATATCTTATATCTTGAAATAAAAATGATATCGGGTTGTTAATAAAACTCACATCCTTTTTAATTACCTTTCCTGCTGAATCCTTACCGCTTACATTTACATAACCTTCAATATAAATTGAGCTAGCTGACGGTAGCACATACACATCTTGCTGGTGAATTGGTATTCTGATTTCGTCATTATCTTTAAAGCTGTTATTATAGGGATTATAACTATGTATCTCATAACTTTCAATTGAATTGTCATACTGTGGTAAATCAGTGATTTGAAGCATATTTTATATTTTATATCCAAGAGCACGAAGAAACTTTTTATTATTTATAGTGATTTTTCTTATACTCAAGTGCCGTGGTCGTCTATCTTCTTTCGCTATAGATGACGAAGTGTTAGATTTTGTCTTTCGAACAGGTATTTTATTGAAATTTATCATTATAATTTAATATTTATTAAGGTCACACTTATTCTTAGATCTTAAAACAATAAATATAACATTAGATTTCAATTACTATTTTTGTTTGTTTTTGTTATCACAATGTATAGTACCGGACTGACTGAAACAAATGAGTGAAGCACATTTATATTTCCATTTTATAGTTTTTCCAAAATGAGTTAAGGAAGTTTAAACACAAATGCCCACAATTGTATAAATGATTTCTTTGAAAATTATCATAGTTGTATCTAATATTTGGTCCTAGATATTTTACAAATTCTTTTGGTGGCTTTAAATTCCCGTAACTGTCGAAGTATTCAATGTAGTCATATTTTTTTCCGTAAGCTACCCAGTGAGTGCCAGAGTTCTTGGAACTATCTAGATTAATAACACCACATTCCATTTGTAATGGTTTTTCTGGCAACTCATCTCTCATAAACACACCTCGAAAAAAGGGAATATCTTTCGAGTACTTCATTATGTCGATGTTTGTTAACGCTCTTCTGGGTAGCTGACTATTTAGTTTTTTTGTTTTGTTACATAAATTCCTAGGCCATTTTTGTAAGGTTTCAGATGTAATCCTTTTCCGACACAGATTGATTCCTTTCGCTTCTCATAGCTCTTTGGTTTTAAAAGTAGTTGTTTTGCTGATTTGTACGCGTTGATAGCTTTTTTTATTCCGATGACACCATCAGATAATCCACCGGCGACGGACAGTCCAGCAAATATAGGAATTAAAGGAAGAAATCCACCTGTTTTAGGTACGGGTATTACTCTAGGTAATTTAATAGGCAAGTCAGATGCCAACTCCTGGGCTGTTGCGTAAGCTAATTCCATCAACATTTTCTTACATTTAGGTTTTAGATTGCTGATGTGTTTTTTTGTGTGTGAAACAATATTCTTGAAAGTTTTCTTCAAACCAGTACCTACAGTCGCCGCATTCGTTTTTTTCTTTAAATTGGACAGCATGTCTTTTTCACTTTTATTTTGTTTAAGATTATGTCGAGTCGTCATCTTAATGATACCAGAAGTCTTACTCACATAAAGAACAAAACATAAATGAATCAAAATAGTCATACAAATCCTATTTAAACATATACATAGTAGTTTATAAGATATTTGACTTATCTATCCAGCTATTCTCACTTGGTGGAAGCCCTAGCCATTTAACATAAACGCTTTTTCCTTTCTTCTTTATAACTTTTTCGACTAAGTACACATCAGGATGTTTAGTTTTTTGAATTTCTTGAGCATAAAATGCACCCAAAATCGGTCTGCAATGAGCATCTTCTAATAAATATGTAGTAGGGTTAGTGTGCTGCACTTTAGTAATCTTAAATATTTCTGTAGACCAGTTAGGAGTAAATCCCTTTTCGAAGCAACCTTTGTGTTTACTGATTCTTACAAAGTCTCCAAGTCCAAACCTTTTGCATTTTAGTAGTTTCTTATATTTATAAATGTTATTATATCTTTGTAATACATCTTTTTTATTATCGTTGTTGATTAATGCAGGCTTTTCTCCCACAGTTCTATGAAAAGTATGATTATAGTCATGAATTTTCTTTTCAAGTGTGCCATCAATCCACTTGTAATTTCCTTTCAAGCTGAATTCTTTGTACAATTTAGATTTTAATGTTCTTATTAGTCTTTCTACTATTGAAGCTTTTTTGGTAGAATATGTGGAATAGTGATTGATGTTGTATTTCTTAGTAATACTTTTAAATTTATCGTTGTAAAATTCTGTTCCTAAATCTGTTTGCAGGTTTTTGGGCGATCGCCCTTTTTTTAATAAATTACGAAATGCTTCACAGACTAGTTCTTTATTTTTCTGTTTCAATGGAATTACCCAAGCATATTTCGAGAAGCAATCAATAACTACTAGTATATATTTAAACCCAGCATTTATTTTTGACGTTGCTTGCATATCAATTAAATCTGCTTGCCAAAGATCATCTATATCTTTAAGGATTACATGTCTTCTAGGAAAGTTGACTCGAGCATTTTTATGAATTTCATTAACGACGTCGGCTTTGCTCATAATGCTTCCTTAATTTTTCAGCAATTTCATTAACTTCGATTGCTTTTTCAATTTTTTTTATTCGGTCCTCCAAAGATACAATTAGCTTATTAGAATGAACAATTTTACTTACACAGTCAGTTAAATATTTTTCAATATACCTATGGCTATCACTATATTCACGTTTGAATATTTTATGATTTTTCAAAATGTTGTTAAACTGTTCATGAATTTTCAAAACACTGTCAAATTGTTTTTTAATGTTATTCATTTTTAGTCAACATGTACATGCCATGTGTTTTTTATTACTAACTACAGATATTCATTTACAAGGGCTTTTATTCTTTTATAATATCGGCTTCCTTTAACTCTTCAATAATTGATACTATTTCATTATCATGACTAGTATTACCAGCAGCCTTTGAGGCAATGAGTAATTTAAGTCTTTCTATCAATTCGTTGGGATCATCCCAATATATGTAATCAGTATTCTTCTTATATTGCTTTAATTTAGATAGGGAACCACCAATTTTATTAAAATGTTGTTGCGCAAATAAAGGTTTAATTATCTGACAATATTTTTGTCCCTTATCACCCTTTATCTGTCCGTCAGGCATATAATCACGTTTATGTGCATTTGTGATATCAAGCATATTTTTATATATCATTTTGTCTTCATCAGTGACTAGCTCAAGATTGGGTTTAGTACGAATTAAGAGTTCCTTCAAACCTGGAGTTAATTCGTATTTCATATTATTAACTGTCATCACATATGGCTTTTTGTTGCCTGATACATCCATTTTAAGAGATAAATGTACTGCTGTGTTTCCCATCATAAGTTTCTTATTTTCGCTACGTATCCCAAATGGCACATTAATATCATCATAGATATCCATCATATCTTCCTTTTTAAGAGAAATTAGTGTATCATTATTTTTAAAAGGACTTTTATTATCTTCAGTGTAATCATAATATTCTGAGCCATCATTAGAGTCTGCTTTGATTAAATTTTTAAAGTCTTCATAAGAAGAATCAAATCCTTCGACGA
Organism: Hypsopygia costalis; assembly: GCA_937001555.2. Classification (NCBI taxonomy): domain Eukaryota; kingdom Metazoa; phylum Arthropoda; class Insecta; order Lepidoptera; family Pyralidae; genus Hypsopygia; species Hypsopygia costalis. The sequence goes on along the minus strand of OW443351.2, from coordinate 1,069,130 downwards.
TGTTGCTCGCATTTATGCTTTCAGTAAGATTTACGTTAAGGCCATCTTTTTCGTTTACTTTAATCAGTGTCTGCAAAGGTTCAATAATTGGTTTAAATACTTTTTTAAATTTGAGATTAGCAGCATCTTCTTCATTCTGTAGCATCTTCATTTTAGTCTTTATATTTTCTGCCGATTTTATCAATTGTTCTTTTATATCTACCTCCATTAAAAGTATTTATACCAGTCAGTGTTATTTTTGGATACCTGATTGTTTCTGAGAGTTTTTCGAAAAAATGCGATAATTTATACTTTTTCTAAAAATAAACGAACGTATCAAATCCTTGCCTATACCTTCCTTCATTTAATGCACAATCTTTATTAATTAATAGGAAATGATGATGATTTTGCCATATAGTACTACAAAGGTATTTAAATTGTAACCAATTCATGTCTGTAGTCACATGCTCATTGTATATATGTTTTAAATTAGTGTCATCTTGCTTAAAGATGATAAGGAGATTAGCATTGTCTCGTAATAGTTGTTTAGGTATTTTTGAATAAGTTTGGGACAAATAAAAACAATCTATCTGTCTATGTCTACCCATAGAAAAGTAATTTCGGATGTTTGTTTGATTTTCGCATACAACGTCATCGAAAATGATAACTGAATTAGGTAAAGCATCATTAGGATGAAGTACTTCCTTATTATCGTTATAAATAAAGAGTTTAGCTCCTGGAACTTTATTTATAACTTGTTTTAAAAAGCAATATTTAGGTTGAAAAGCTGTCTTTGTGTATAAATAAATATGATTAAATTTCAGACCATTTTCATGTAGTAATAAATTGATCATGACATTTGTTTTGCCACAATTCGAAGGACCACATATTATGCAGCGAATTGTGTTTGGTATTAGACTACTATGTTTAATTAATTGGTTTTGATTTTTTACTTTTATATCAGTAATTTCCAACGTTTGAAGTTGCTTGACGAATTTCATTGTGAACTATGAGTTCATTCAATATTTCCAACCTTTTTATACTAGACATGGACATTATGTTGTACATGTATGTTGAGGAAAATCTAATTACAATGTTAGTACTCATTTTTATTTGGTCGCTTACATTAAATAGTAGTTCAATACAAAATAAATTAAAATAAATAATACATTCAGTTCAAGGTATAATTTAGATGACGATTAAATAAACATAAAGTCTTTGTATATAATATACTTATTTATTCAAACATTTTATCATCATATCATAATTACGATGAATGCAAAAGTAGACATGCAAAGGTTGTTGGAATAATACAAAATAAAATTTCTTAAAATACAATAAAATTAACATTAAAATATCAAACTGCAGTGCCCCCATGGCAGTGTTCTTATTTGATCATTCAAAGTTTGTCGTTTGTCATCATTTCGATTCATTACCACTTTTGTAATTTCCTGGGAGTATAAAATGTGTCGAATTGATTTAATCATATTCATTTTGCATTTTAGTTCCTTATTTTTGTGCAATGCAGCTTTATAGTTAGAAAGAGAAAGTCGCTTTGTGACAGACTTTGATACACCTTTAGCTTTATTAATTTTAACATTTGTACTTCTTATACAATAAAGCTTTGCTCTCAGACCAATAAATTCATTTATAACATCACCACCAAGCTCGTCTTTGAATAAACCGGGTATTCTAGCATTAACAAGGGGCAAATCATAAATATTTTCAGTGGGATAGTTACTGGTATCAAAATAATCAAGATGATTTTTCATATCCTTGTAGAAATCATCAGTTTTGATTAAATAGAGAAGGCTATCTGTGTCAGTATAACATAAATTTGCATTATTTTTATATTTATTTTTTATGAAATTATAGTGAAATTGATATAGGTGTGTTTTAGCATATTCCAACACGGTAAAGCCAATAAATATAGGTCGATCTAAAACCACCCTTTCTGGTTTTAATTGAATAGCTGCAAAATCGTTAGAAAATATTGCAACACTTTTAAAATTTGGTTTTGCTATTAGCTTTTCAGCTCCCAACTGTTTGTTGGTTTTATTGTTATTATCGGACCAACTAGTAACTAGTTTGACATCTATTTGTTTACGTTTATTTTGAATAGTCTTACCGAAAATAGCATTATTTAGTAATTTAAAAAAATCCTTTTGAAAGGTCGAAGTTGAACTCTGACGTAATTGAGTATTTAAATCTATATATTTTTTTAAAAAATTTTGCTGTCGAAAACGAATTATACGATGAATTTTTTGCAGTACCAACCCTTGTTTGATGCATTCTTTTAAATGAATATAATGAATGACGTAGTTGTATTTGTCGTATAAATTAGCTATTAACTTAGGTGTTTTTCCTCCTATTGGTATAAATTTTTCTGATGCAAAAGGCAGATCACTATGCCAATCATGTAAGTGATCAGGATAACTCATATCGACTTCTAAAATGTAACCATAATCATCTGACTCATTTACATTTGAAATGTCAAATTGATCTATTTCAAGTTTTGACAAGAATTTAAATTCGGATACTGGAAATTTATTCATCATTGCATAACCATATAAATTATTACAATCAAGATAAACTAGGAAAGTTGAATCTTTAGAATCATCATAATGCGGAAGGTATTTGTTGTTTGCTTCAGCATGTCGTAAAGAGCACTGAGCTAAGCCACCACGTATACCTTTTTCTAATAATTGATACATTTCTAGATCTTGAATTAATTCTAATTTAATACCAGTGTACAGCAACATAGCATCCCAGCTTAAACCAGGAGAGCTTACATAATATGCAGGATCCAGTCGATAATATTCTATACTAGTCTTCCGAAACTTTTCAAATATGTCGCACAGCAATAATACATCACATTTAAGATACAGGTCTGTATACTCTCCGAGAGAAGAAATGCTGAATACTTCCCACATTGTTTGTGCGCGAACATATTCATCATCAGTAATATGTTCTTGTTTCAAACTATTGTAAAAATATTTTTTTGACGGAAGACAGCTTTCATCATATTTAGACCATGAGTCCATGTAATCATAAGGATAAATACCCTTATTTTTGATTAAATCAAATTGAGCTTTGTTTTTGAATATTGCAGACAAATGAACAAAATCCTCATCAGAAAGATTTTTACTCAAATTGTCTAAACTAGCACTGAGGAACTGGAAAGAATCGATAAATTTTATTTGCATAGATTTATGATTTGAGTTATTACTGTCTTCTTTTGGTATAAACTTTGTTATGCTAATGTATTTTTCCTTTGTTTTAGGTATTATCTTTATATCACCTTTATATCTAGATAATTCTTTAATGAAAAGATGAGAATCATAACCTGACAAATTATGTATTATTATCGGTACAAATGAACATACACGATAAATTAAATTACACTGAAAATGTGCTGGGCCTCTAAATTTTGAGGTTATTTTATCGTGATCAGCCACCTTATCGTCGAAAAGCGGCATTCTACAGATATGACATACGGTAGCGTTTTGATATTCATTCTTTTCTTTGACCGTCATTGAGGACATTGGTTTTTTATCATCTAAAATTTCATAAATTATTTTTATGTCTCGAATTAAACTTTCAATAAAATATTTAACACAGTTAGGGCCTCTATACGTCCTGCATCTGTTCAATGAGGGATCATGTGAACAGCATATGTAATAAGCAAAACAAGACGGTTCATGTTTTTTGAAAATTCGTGTATTTCTATCATGATTGGATTCAGACTGATTAAATAGTAGACTTTCAAAGTCAGCATAAATAACGAAATTAATTTTTTGTTGTCTCTCATAATGCTCAAATTGTAAAACTTTGTTATTAGGGAGCACAGTCAAAATTTTAGAACAAGCGTGAGCGTTGTATTTATTTTGACTAACGAAAAATTGTAGACAAGCTTCACATAAATAAATTTTTCCTTTATGTCTGGTCAACTGTCGTCGTACAAGACGTATTAAATCTTTTATTAAACAATAATGTTGCTTTTGTCCTTTTTCGAAATATAATAAATTTACATGGTTTTTCTTTCGATTATTTGACATATATAAAGGTCCTGTTACATTATTTTTATTATCAAGACCATAAATATTGACACTAATACCGGTATTATTCTGTTCGAATATTTTAATGTCATTTGGTGTAGGAGGGAAATTCATGCCCTTTGTGTTAAGTACAGTTGAAAAAAAGGGATAGGAACAGATGCGATTATTATTTGTCTTACACGGATACAAAGCAGCAACCACACTCCACAGAAAACAATAGTTATCGTTATTCTTAATATTAATACAACTTTTAGTTTTTTTTATAGCAGATGGTAAGTCGATAAAAGAACCACCTCTCATTGGGCTATACTTATTAATATTTATTTCTAAATGACTCACAGATTCAAATGACCAGCCTGATTCACAATGCTCAAATTCAGTCAGTTTTTTATTAAATTTATTGATCACATTTGAATATAAATCGGATAAATCAGTATTTTTCAAAACAATGCTGTACTTAGTGTTAAACGACTTCAACTGTTTTATTTGCTCAATAGATTTTGGTAAAACAAAGAAAGCGAATAATTCAAAATTTACTTTGATACAACTGTGTTTCAACAAAGATAATCTTAATATTTTAATAATGTCTTTTTCATGCTCATGTAAGAATACTTCAGGAGTTGGATAAGTGATTTCCTTACATGTATTCATTCTATATGTTCTAATTCTATTTTTAAAAGCAGTACAAATTATATCGATGTTCTTAAATTGTGATTTTATTAAACAATTCGACTTATGAATATTTGTTCGTTTATGATATTTATAATTTGCTGCAAGTAATTCAATATTACATTTATCACATTTCAAAATCTTATTATCAATGAAATCATTACGCAATTCATTATTTAACTCATTATTCATTGCATTATAGTCATTCAATTCATTATTCAATAATTCATTATCAGATTCACTGTATATTTGTTCTGCTTGTAGTTCTACTGAAAAAAAAAACAAACAGTTTTAAATCAGTAATATTTTTTATTTTTTTCTATAAAAATTATAACAGTTATATTATTTATATTTTATGCCTATTTTACTAACATTTTAATCTGTTACAATTTAGTAATAATTGCTATAAAATGTTGCAGGGCAGTTCCTGTATTCTTTGCGTGTGGCGGCAATGAAGTTTGCTAAATGCTGCCATGCTTCCGTACTCTCGTTTGTTCGGTTTTTAACGCAAACAATCGCCTGGCGCCATCGATTCATGGGTTGTACCCTCTCGATTTCCTCACATTTATAAACTCTTAGATCTATAAAATGTGTACCAGGTTTTTGATCAAACACCTGGCGAGAATGCCCGTTAGCCAGCCTTCTTGTTAGATATGATGTAATAGATGGTTTTTTACCCGCCGGTGGTGAAGAAAGCTGCTGATCATCATCGCTCTCACTCCCGAAAAGGTCTTGCGCCGTGGACTTCTTCAAAGCAACGGGCTTGAAGACAGACTTCTTCACAGCAGAGGATGCGATCGAAGAATGGTGAACAGGAGTTGTGCTTGATGTACTAGGTTCCGGAGATTGCTTCCTTCCAGGTTTCTTGATGTTAGCTCGCCGTATTATTCCCTCATCATCAGATGATGCAGCATGTGCACGTTTTTTCGATGTCGATAATTGTTTTCTATAATCTTTTTTTTCAGATACTCGTCGATGATGACCCTCATCTTCAGATAATAAAGATGCTCGACTAGTTTTCGGAATCGATGTCTGTTTTCTCTTTTTTTCAGGGAATTCATCATTAGAAGAAGATTTGGAACGTGCCCGAACCGGACTTGCTCTTGATGTCTTCAACATCGCTGCCTGTTTTCTTCTTTTTTCACTGCCTCGTTGCTGGTGACCCTCCTCATCGGATGGAAACAATGCTTCAGCATTCATTTGACTGTGGGACCTATAACAAATACAGACAAATATTTAATATATTTTTGTCATATCAACATAACAATAAAATCAACATCAACCTATAGTGCTAATCAATCATCTAAGGCTTTTCAATAATATGCGATACCGTTAACGTAAATGTTGACGACCAAATCAGTATCAGTTCAGCGAAAGCTGCCCGAGAGGATTTAAACCCATCAAAAGACAGTCTATAGTCAACATTGCTTGACTTATGTATTCGACTGCCACGTGTAATGAAGTCATCAAATGTCAGAGTACTTTAGTCTTAATTGTTACGACATAATGTTGCATTTTATTTTATTGACTAAGACGAGGATTTATTAACCAGTCATGAGTATATTCCCAATATAATGAAAAGAACATCATGGTAACTGCTTATCATCAGGCTGATAGTTCGATTTTATCTTACGTATATGAATAATTAAAATAAGATAACATAGTGGCAACGCACGCGTAATGTTACAGGCTGTTACAGGTGTGCATAGGCTATAGTAACCACTTGCCATCAGGCGGGCAGTATGCTTGTTTCCACTTTAGCGGTATAAAGAAAACTTGATAAAGAAAGCTTAATTATGAATATATTGTTGAATTTGGAGAAAAAAGTTTTAAAATCAACCCAGATACTGGCTAGGATTGGTGTTGCTTAACTTGCATGATCTAATTTAGACTACTCATAGTAACATCTTGAGATCCTCATATCTATCTAATAAATGATCAAAATAATAATGAGAATACTTACATTTTAGAAATGGTGGCGAAGAGGTTCTCTGTTGTTGCAGCGGTGGTTCGGGAAAACACAGTGATACTCCAGCTTGTCCCAGCTCATTTAAATATCACAAAGTCCACGTAATTTTATATGTGTGTGTGTGTAGAAATGAATAGTAGTAGTACATATGAACAAATAATCAGCATTTTAACCATATAAGATGACTGAAGCATCGATCAAATATCTCATAGAGCTAATAAGTGAATGTAGGTCTAAGTTTAGACGCTCATTATATGCAGTCTATCAGTTAGTGATCTATGGTTGAACAATACGATACTATAAACACAGACAAATCATATTACATTCGGCTCCTGATCCATATTTGGGAAGTTCTCGTGATGCAAAACTAGTTATTGCTCATGGCTTGCCTTCGATAAATTATTAATTAACCGCATTGAAAAAAGATAGGTGGTATGTTTATAATTTTACTCAATCGTGAAGTGAATAAGTTCGGTATGTGTTTGTTGACTGCATTGCTACTTTTTTGTTAATGCTAAAATAAAAAAACATGTATTTATTCACATATAAACTTCACATATAAATTCACATGGTTTCACTCGGCAATGACTAATCCTTGTCTGGGGCGGACGAGAGAGTCGTGCTCCTGTAGTGGAGTCTAAAATGACCTGATGATGATGATGATGATGATGATGATGATCTTAACATATTATTTAATACTTTGCTCAACTGTGTCGAAAAAAGACGAGTTGTGTATTTACTGAATACGAACATTACTATATTTGTAGGTAAGAGAAAAATAGTAAGACTATGCTGCATTTTTTCATCATCAGCGAAAAAATATTTGCAATGATTTCGAACTTTATCGACACTCATAAAATTATATAAATTTCATGGGATACCGATAAATAGCACACTTTATTTTATTTCCTCACCTCAACACCTCCTCGAGTACTGCAGAACAAGCGTCTCTATAATGTCGGTAAGTAAAAATATATGTTATTGTTTTATCTTTTACTTACTTTAGTATGTATCATTCGTTTTTCATATATGATTTGATGTCTTATATAATAAAATAAACATTTTTGTTTTCAGGATTCTCAAGACTATTTTAGTTTCCCACCGCGGGGGCTAAACAATGGTGCGCCAAGTTCCATGGGATACTCACGCGCAGATGGTGATAATTTATCGAATTATACATTTATGAAGCGAAATTCAAAAGGATCTAAAATAATTCGAATAGAAATATATGACTCAAAAGACTTCACGGATCTGCAGGATAGCATTTGCAAGTGTCGTGCAGAATTATGTATGCAGCATGTCGTCAAAAACATTTTGATGGATGAGATATATAATAAAACTAAAGACATCATTTCAAAAATTCAAGATAACTTGCAAAATGCTCTTTAGTTCTTATTATTTCACTTCGAAATGTTATTATAAGAAAAGAATAAGCTTTTAATATAAATCAGTAATGTACCTATGCATATTGTTATAAGTATCATAAATGAAAAATAAAATTAATACATAATTTAATTATGTGTATGTAATGTGCTTACCATAAATAAAGTTAAAATATCAATATGTTGTTTTATTTTGTTCCTGTAATTACGACTAAATATAATTTATTATTGCATCATTAGATTATTGAATTACTTATCTCCAAACTGCGCTTGTTATCTATTGGAATGTGTGCGCTATCCATAAATGGAGCGCTTCATTATATGCAAGCATCAGTCAGACATCGCAAGAGCGTACATATTTTTACTAAATAAGAAGAACTTTTATTTATTATTCGCTCCTTATAAATAATCTAGATCTAACTAATTGATTTAGATAGTTGAACCAATTGATTATATAAAACTGATTTGATTTGATTGAAAACTCATTTGGATTGATTGAAAACTGATTTGAATAGATCGAAAACTAAGGTAAATTGGGGTTTCTATATACACTCCGAGTGTATCATACACTCGGAGTGTATATAGAAACCCCAATTTACCACTACTTCTATCATTGCCCACAATCATCCTAATAACACGAATACACATTGCTCCTGTCCCACTCTTTCTTCCTCCAATAATTGTAAGTATTTGGGAGTCACTATTGATAATAGGTTAAACTTTCAACTGCATATAAACATTACAGCTGGGAGGATTAGAAAATTCATGTTCATTTTTAAAAAACTTCGTCATATAGCTGCTCCCCACATAATAAAAATGTTATATATTGCTTTCTGCCAGTCTGTACTCACCTATTGCATCACTTCCTGGGCTGGCATTGCCAAATCTACACTTATTAAATTAGAACGGGCTCAGAGGGCTGTCCTCAAGGTGTGCTCTAATAAGCCTATACTTTTCCCTACATATGACCTCTATGAGTTTTGCCAAGTTTTGTCTATTCGTCAACTGTTCATCCTTTATACTATTCTCAAGCAACACTCCTTAACCGAATACACTACAGCAGCCCAATCCAGACGCAATCACCTTGTTACTCCCATATCTTGCTATAAAACAACCTTCTCTCATCGGTTCTTTTGTTTTCTGGGTCCATCGTTATACAATAAATTACATAAAATATTAAATTTGTTGCCACACACTAAATTTGTTTGTAAAAAAATTACCACTACATACCTACAGAGTTTAAATTACACTGAAACTGAAAACCTATTGTTGCCAGTAAAGTAGCTATACACACACATAAACTCATACTCCCACGCATGGTCATAACCACACACATACATACATACCCACACAAACACAGGCACACACACCCACACCAACTCCTGCACTCACACCCACACAAACTCATGCACACACACCCACATACAAACACACTATTACCACGTCATACCCATACACTACACATACTTTAAATTTTTGTATTGTAATTGTCTATCGTTTTTTTGTTACTGTTTCTTGATACTTTGTGCCATCCACATTTCGCGGGGAGGGAACTGGTGCACTGAGATACAGGCCTCGGCTTAGTTCAGGCGCCAGTCCCTCTCTATTAAAAAAATTGTACCATCTATTTATGCCCTTGTTATAAAACTGTTTTATAGAGAGAGAAAATAAACGATTTGAATTTGAATTTGATTTGAATCGAGCGTGTTGGTTGACAACACTCGTTTCGCCGGTGCGCGCCGTCAGGGGGCGCGCGCACGGCAGTCTCACATAGTCGCTATTGGTCGCTGGTAGGCCGCTGCATAGACTCCCCGTTCTGGAAAGCGGTTGTTGTGTTGTGTTGCTTCGGGATAGGCCTCGCAGCACATACGGTAGTCTCGCGACCTGGAGTTCGCGTAGCAGTCGATAGTGGTCGCCCGTAGTTCGCTGGATGGACTCGCGGGGCTGACAAAAATATAACCTAAGCAACGTGGCGTGCGCGGGGCGCTTCTGGAACGCCGGGGTTTTGTTGCTGTGCTTAGCTTCCGGATAAGCTACAGCACATACGTGAATCCGCGACCTGGAGTTCGTGGAACACTTCTGGAACCGCGCGGGACCGCGGATCGACGCCGGGACGCGTCGAAAGTTTGGACAGTGTTAACAATGAGTGATTGATCGCTGGGCGACCTCTGGATCACTGAACTGTGCACGTATCCATTATTATTATTATATATATATTCCTGTCCTTGAACCCTTATTCCTGTCTGCGTGAACCCGTCTGGATTACGGTGAACCAGCCTCGGGAATCGGGTAAGTTTAGTATGTAAGTTAGATTATAGTTATTAGGGTTGAGTTGGCAATTACTCAACATATAGTCTACGTTGTTTCCAGCCGCCGTCACTGTCCACGGGCCACATCCGCGTGGAGAACGAGTTCTCCGTGTCCTCGACCAGCTCGTCCTGCCGCCGCGCGGGGACCGTCTCCGTCAAGGAGGCCTCGCTCGACGTGCAGCAGACAGGTACACTTACACACATACCTGCCGCAGACAGGTACACTTACACACATACCTGCCGCAGACAGGTACACTTACACACATACCTGCCGCAGACAGGTACACTTACACACATACCTGCCGCAGACAGGTACACTTACACACATACCTGCCGCAGACAGGTACACTTACACACATACCTGCCGCAGACAGGTACACTCACACACATACCTGCCGCAGACAGGTACACTTACACACATACTGCTGGCTCGAGACTAACTCGAGACCTTCAACACCCGAGAGGCAATTCTCATAACGAAATGTAGTTAAAATTCAGTATCGATCTCACAAATTTCACATTTGGTATTCTCGTATCGAAATACGAAACCTCAAAGTTTAAATGTGAGTATTTATGAAATATGACAGACAATTAAACGAATAATAGTAACGTTACGAACGTTACTATTATAAGATTTGATATTAATAATTTAATTAAATCGAGTAGGTTTACAATTTTCAGCCAATTCGTAGTTCAATCTCGATTCGGTAACTTTAATTATGTGATCGTAAAATAATTATGACAATTGGCTTTCTAGACACACCAGTCAGATCTAACATGTCTTTCAATAACACCTGAATCAATTAAGTAACTTTCAATAGACATCAGCAATGATGTTTGAAATTGTCCGCGATAGGTAAATAAATAAATAATAAATATTGTCACACAAATTACACAGCGCCATCTAGCCCCAAAGTAAGCGAAGCTTGTGTTATGGGTACTAGACAACTAATAAACATACGTAAATACATTTTTTTTTGTAAATACATACTTATTATACATAGAAAACACCCAAACTAAGACAAACAGGCATGTTCATGCACATAAATGTTTGTCCTATGTGGGAATCGAACCCACGAGCATTGGTGTCGAAGCCACGTCATTGACCGCCACGCCACCGAGCTCGTCAAATGGTGCATGAGCGTTCCTCTGGCTCGCACCGCGGCTGTGATCGGTAATATTCGCCGTTGGAGTCGAGTCTGGTCGAATCAGGGGCTCTACGATTACCATCGATATTTTGATTCGAAAAATAGGTCTTACGTTTCAGTTATTAATACATCTGCAAATTATGTCAAATGTATCTTGTTGTGTTGTAGTGTGCTTTATAATAAATGTTCTATCTATCTAATATCAATGTTTGTATGTAATCCAAACGTTCACCAATAGATGGCGCTGTACGATATTGCAAAAAGTATCATCACGCTATATTTTTGATTTTATGAATAGTATATAAGCGTCGAATTAGTATTGTAAATTAGGGTTCTCTGAATCGTTCCAATAAACCGTTCTGTGGAAAAGATTGAAGGATTTTATTTCGGATATCCCAGTACCATATCGAAGGCCAGTTGACAGCATAGGTGTATTAATACAATTATTAATACGTCTTCAGGTTAGTGGGTAGAGCTCCACGGTTGCTATCAGCTAAGCTAAACACAAGTACCATAAATCTAAATTGATGTTTGATTATTGCTAACAAAAAATCAGCTTAGGCGGTAGTTTTTTTATACTACTTCAGGTGGCAAACAAGCATTCGGCCCACCTGATTTGAAGCGGCTACCGTAACCGTATTAACGCTCGCAACATAATAATTATATCACTTTCGCGCCACCACCCCCGCTGTCAATGCAGCATCTCCTTCTTTTCTGGTGACCTCACTCACTCGCAGGAACACAACAACCCTCAAGGGAATTGTTATTTGGCTGCGGTATTCTATGATGTGGAGGTACATTCCCCAGTCGGGTTGTTTACAAATACGCTCCCTACCTCTCTTTTCGCCAGAGCTTCGTTTATCAGTCAGCAGGGTGCATCACGTGCAGGTGAAGTTTGCTTTGGTTAAATAAATAAATAACCATTTATTTCGGACGTAAGACATCCATAGAAGGGTTAGTAACATCGAAAATCTTATAACTAGGTTAGTAACAATGTGTAGTGAATTGAGACATTTTAGGCAACGTACAAGTGAATTACAATGCAAAATATGATTGCACTGTAATTCACTTGACTCTGCCAGTGACGACTGCTACCCAGTGAGCCTGGATGGGACAGTCAAACCGTCCAGCGATCATTTTCAAGATGCTGTTACTGCTGCCACGAACTCTATGTAGTAGTGATGCTACTTTTTTACGCACTATAGCGTGAAATCCGTCTACGCGCGCCTCGGCGAACATCCCCGATGCACTACATCGTCGCGGCAGCTGCAGCAGCATTCTGAAAGCATTATTATATTGAACACTCAAGACGTTGTAGGTTCGTTTCGTATACCGCACCCACAAGCTGCTCGAGTAAAAAGACTGACAGTAAGCTTTAAAGAGAGATATTTTAACCCGTTTTGTACATCGAGCAAACCTGCGAGCTAGCATATTACTCCTTACCGCCAACGCCCTGCGTTCTCGTTCAATATCGAGATCGTCTTTCAGATCACCAGTCACTATATGCCCGAGATACTTAAATCTATCTACTATTGGTAGAGCACAGCCATCAAGCAAAAAAAAGCCTAAGCACAGTTAAAAGATGTTGATAAACTTACACCCCAAAACGTAGGCCCCCAGTCCGGGTCGCTACGTATCGGGTCGAGTCGGGCCGACATCATTCGTTCATTATTCTGTGCGTCGGGACTTTGCGTGGTCTCCGGAACGCATGCATCTTTAATTTGTTTAGTTTCTGATGGTACGTGCATGCAATCACGGTGCGTGCTGTAGTATGCAGAGCACAATGGCTAATTTGTATGTTTTACCGTAACTTCAGGCCTCTTGTACACGCTAAGAAATTTCACCGTGTCTACTGCAAATAGGACCAATTCATCATGAACACAACAAGAATTTTGTCGGATCTAGGCACGAAAACCACCGCACCGCAGCAAAACGTCGCGCGTCATGTCTAGCGCAGACAAGATTTTTTCTTGGTCAGCGCGGAAGCAGAGTACACAGTTCGTGTTTAGAAACGACACGAATTCTTGCATAGGCTTGGCGACTTTTCTTAGCGTGTACAAGAGGCCTAATGGTTTACTGTTGTTTACATGTTGATTGGTATGCGACAACCCAGTAGTATAAATGGCATTGAGACATTAGAATAAAGACTGTACATATACAACGACAAGCGTGTACTGGTGCTCCATGGAGCACCTCAACCAGCAACCCTCCCGTCACGTTAACACAGTGCGTTATCGCGATAAATACGCTGCAAGCTGCCTATGAACGATTGCTCCCGATATGACCGTCAGGCGAACTGTGTGTTTATCCACTTGAGTGTATGAATAGATCAATAAAGACAAAAAGCAGTGAGAAATGTACGACATTTTTTTTTCATTACAGTATTGTCGAGGTTAAGTCGCAAGATCAGTCTAAAGCTAGTCAAATTCGTGGACTGTCTCAGAGAAACGTACTTCGGAACTTTGGAGAGGTAAGAAAAAATATAATTTCAAAGGTATAAAAAATCGGCCAAGTGGCCGCATGTCGGACTTCGACTTTACCGAGTAGATACTTGAGAGCAGTTTTTGTATCGAGCTAACTCGGCCATACATATTAATTTGGGGTGTAAGTGGTTCATTAACATCTTTGAACCTAAGACAACTTCACCTGCACGCGGTATACCCTGCTGATTGACAAACGAAGCCCTGTCGAAAAGAGAGGTAGGCAGCGTAATTGTAAGCTACTCGACTGGGGAATGTACCTCCACCTCACAGAATACCGCAGCCAAATAACAATTCCTTTGAGGGTTGTGTGTTCCTGCGAGTGAGTGAGGTCACCAGAAAGGAAAGATACTACTACGTTGGTGGCAGGGGTGGCGGCGAGCGATATTTTATGTTGCGAGCGTGGACACGGTAACCGCTCGACGTCAGGCGGGCCGTATGCTTGTCTGCCACCCGAGGCATGTACCGTGCTGTGGCCGGCAGGTGCCTGGAGTCCCTGGAGCAGGGCTGCCGGCGCGAGCTGGGCGGGCGGCCGGCCAGCGAGGCCATGCGTGCTCTGGTGGGCGTGGCGCGCACGGTGGACCTGGCTCCCTGCGCCTCCTTCTCGCTGCTGCGCGCGCTGCTCGACAACCTGAGGAGGCTCTTCCACAGGTGACATACCCACGGCCGGCGAGGACCTTCCGGTCGTCACGAACGACATGATTTGTTCAAACCGGTACCGATTACAAGGAACGGTCGCTGAGGAGCCATTTTGAGCACTCTACCTATTGACGACCTCGACGAGACATCCCTCCACCTCCCTCCCTCTGAACTTTACAGAGCAAAACATCTAAAATAATAATTGTAATAAATAATAATACTAACTATAATTATTATACATATTTTGACGAGCTCGGTGGTCGAATGGTTAGCAATGGCCACTTTGATTCCGAGGTCGCGGGTTCGATTCCCGCACAAGACAAACATTTGTGTGCATGAACATGTCTGTTTGTCTTGGTCTGGGTATTTTCTATGTATTATAAAAGTATGTATTTACAACAAAAAATGTATTTAAGTACATTTATCAGTTGTCTATTACCCATAACACAAGCTTTGTGCTTAATTTGGGACTAGATGGCGCTGTGTAAAATTGTCCAGAAATATTTATTTATAATATTTATTTATATGTGTACCACCAATGTAACTTTTATAGATTGATCACTTAAATTAGTATAAACTATGTATATCTGTGTACAGGTTCCGCGTATCGAGCGATGAAGCTGAGTGGTCATGCTGTGTACTGTCGCCATCGTGGCGACGACACGTGGCCTTACACACGGTGCACTCGCTGACACCGCACAGACTGGCCAGGGTCATCTCCACACAGGTACTACTGACATTATGTCTCACACGAGGCCTTACACACGGTGCACTCGCTGACACCGCACAGACTGGCCAGGGTCTTCTCCACACAGGTACTAAATATGCACCCACTACTTAAAAATACGTATATTGTCGATCTTAAGGTTGTTTTCATTGGTGTAAATACATAAAAAGGTAGGATCCTCAATAATCACCTACTTTTTATATGTATATCATATAAAAATATGTATATCTTATAAAAAAGTAGGTGATTATTGAGGATCCTATAACACTTTCTTTGCATATTTGGTACTGTTTAATTTTGAGATCAATTCAAGGAACAAAACATTTTTTTTATTAATAACTGTTACAAAGAGGGGAAGTCAAATTCCAATAGCTTCTTATTCCTACTAATTTTGTTCTGATTAAATTCGTTGTGAGTTGCCTTTTTTGGCGGTTGTCGCTGTTAATCCTGGCTATACAGGAGATACAGTGGTGGGAATGTGTGGTGGGCACTCGTCCCGTAATAATATTACAAGTCATCAGTTCAGAGCCCGACTTTTGTATAATTTCTTCATCCTTTTCCCCAATTTTAAGCAAAGGCCAAAAATGTCCACAGGAATCTTTTCATTCCTCAATTGCTTATAATAACTGAACAGAAACTGATAGTGCAATTTTTACTGATGTTATTATGCGACTTTTGATAATTAGATAGAGGCAATATATACTTTTAACTAACGCTGCCACAATACAGTTACGGAAGTGTTGCAGGATCATCATCATCAGGTCCATTTTAATCTCCACTACAGGAGCACGACCCTCTCTCGTCCGTCCTAGACGGAAGGAGGATTTGGCCTACACTCCCCACGCTGGCCAAACGGGTTGGGGAAACGGGTTGCAGGATCCCCAATAATTAATTATTAAAATGCGTGGAAATCCAATATTTATAACAGCGTAATATTATTAACTAAAATAAAACCTAAGAAAAAATAAGACTAGCCCGGTGCTTGAAAGGCTAGCAATGGCTACTTTGACTACAAGATCGCGGGTTCGATCCCCGCACAACATATTTATGCACACAAACATTTGTGTGCATAAATATGTCTGTTTGTCTTGTTCTGGGTGTTTTCTATGTATTACATGTATGTATTTACAAAAAAAAATGTATTTCAGTACATTTGATGTTTAATACACATGCTACAAGCTTTGCGCTTCATTTGGGACTAGATGTCGCTGTGTAAATTGTCTAGAAATATTTATTAATTATTTATTATTGAACCTTAAACTCTAAACTGAATACAAAGTGTTATATTCTATTTCAGATATTAGATAAACTAACAGTAGCCCACGAGAAGTATCAATCGGCACTGACGTCACTACAGACTGCATTGGAAAGTCGACTGCATCACACAGAAATCATCAAGTTAGCTATAAGGAAGAAGTAAGTACAGTAGCGACAACCGTTTTAATAGCGGTTTTTTGGCCAACGTAACTATTTTGAGAATCTGTTGTTAATAAATAATTTAAAGGTAGAGGTTATTTTTTTTTTTTTGTTTATGTTATTTTTTGTTGTTCGTATAATTTTTTGTTTCCAATTTTATTATTATGTGCATTTTTGAAGATATCTATCGCATCGTGTAAAATGTTTACAAGGCTTTGAATCCGTATCCCGTGCCTCCCCAAGGTGCATGGCTTGCACCTGTTACGGTCTAGCATGGTCGTAGTTATTATTTTATATTATTCATCCCACTGCACGGATACGGGTATCCCTTCAATAGAAGGGGTTTAGAGCATACTTCACCACGCTGCTCAACTGCGAGTTGGCGGAGGTCTAGCATGGTTCATGCTTTATTGGTTTTCTTCTCAGTCGGACACTTTTGGCAGAGTGGTCGTGGTCATGGCCAGGTCATTAAGAATGGTGGCTCTTGTTATATTTCTTCATTTGGTTCTGTTGGAGGCATTGCGGGAGCATACGGACATGGAGGATTTTGTCAGAGACTTAATTAAATCTCCCCATCTGGTTGGAGAGCGGCCACGGGCTCTCTTGCCTTCCACCTTGCCTTGAACTAGAAGACGCTCTATAGAGTTTTCACTTCGGGTAATATGCCCGAAGAACTTCTTATTGGTTTAGTTAGCCATACGAAATTATCCTCCGCCAACCCGCAGTGCCTCTGCTAACTCGGAGTTGAGCAGCATGGTGGAATACGCTCTAAACCCCTCAAATGAGAGGAGACCTGTATCCCAGCTTTTGTATGCATGTGGACTGATGTCGTCGCGTCGTCATGCGAAATTAATAAACAAAACTGCTACTGAGAACGATTAATATTAGAAACCGTTAATGGTATTCAAAAGCTGCTATTGTTTCATTGCAATAAAAAGCCGTTACTACTAACGCTAAAGTACGATATTTCATGACATAAAGTAACCAGGTGAAAATGAAGAAGGAAGTGTCAATATGACCCTCCTCATTAATTTGTTTAGGTGCTATGAATCGCTATAGTCTTTTTTATCAGCTGAAGTGATTATGTTTATAACAACCGTTTTCCAGATATGCTCCGTCGTTCGCCCGACTTTGTTTGGAGAGTACGTCCATGTGCGACCTGCTCATTCATGGGACTCCTGAACTTGGTCGGGAAATAGGTATGTGAAACTTATTTGTCTCTACTTAAATTGGATTAAAAAAAGGCTTCCATCATATTTCTAAATTTGTTTTTATGTTTTATGTATTTCTATGTATGAGTATATATATATGTATATTTATTAAATGTGGCATTTTGCAATATACCGTTGCAAAATGCTCTATTTACAGAATGGTATTTCGTGAAATGTGCTTTTCTGACAATTATTTTTCGAAGAATTTAGTAGTACGTATGTATTCGCAGAAGTCCCAGAATGTTTATTTATGCTTCTTTTCGTATTGGCACCCATGGTCCTAAAACTTATTAAAAAAAAGTTGTATTGTCAGTCAGAATTCATATGACAGAAGTGAAAACATCATCTCTCGCTCACTCCTCGTCGTCTTTACTCAAATGAACGTTACAGAGCCGAACGTGACGGGTCTGTTTCATTCAGTAATCACTAAATTAAGTGCACAGCGAAATAAGTTTTCACTTCAAAAATCGTAGAAAGAAATGTTTGTTTGTAGGCATTGTTTGTTCTTGCATAATTTTTTAGTATAAATATGAACAATACAAGAATTAAAGTAAGCGTACGTGTAGAACATGCAATATCCGCATGAAAGGTAGCGGGAGATTCAGGTAGCGTAGTAGGCCCTGGCGCGACGTGACGACGCAAGTAGCGAAGCTAGGAGAGCCATATTCCGACTACTACGGGGGCCCACCACACATTCCCACCACTGTATCTCCTGTGTAGCCAGGATTAACAGCGGCGACCGCCAAAAATATTCCGACTACTGTGAACGTAGTCCCTGACTGTATTTATTTTGTCGTTTTTGCAATATAGTAATAAAGTAATCAACTGTACCCAGGTCGCGGGCAGTACGGCGTAGTATACGCGGTGCGAGGCAGCTGGGCCGGCCACAGCCCGGCGGCCGTGAAGTCGGTGCTGCCGGGAGACGAGAGGCACTACCACGAGCTGGCCATGGAGTTCTTCTACACCAGGTACACTACTACCGCGGCTACGGCCGGCCACAGCCCGGCGGCCGTGAAGTCGGTGCTGCCGGGAGACGAGAGGCACTACCACGAGCTGGCCATGGAGTTCTTCTACACCAGGTACACTACTACCGCGGCTACGGCCGGCCACAGCCCGGCGGCCGTGAAGTCGGTGCTGCCGGGAGACGAGAGGCACTACCACGAGCTGGCCATGGAGTTCTTCTACACCAGGTACACTACTACCGCGGCTACGGCCGGCCACAGCCCGGCGGCCGTGAAGTCGGTGCTGCCGGGAGACGAGAGGCACTACCACGAGCTGGCCATGGAGTTCTTCTACACCAGGTACACTACTACCGCGGCTACGGCCGGCCACAGCCCGGCGGCCGTGAAGTCGGTGCTGCCGGGAGACGAGAGGCACTACCACGAGCTGGCCATGGAGTTCTTCTACACCAGGTACACTACTACCGCGGCTACGGCCGGCCACAGCCCGGCGGCCGTGAAGTCGGTGCTGCCGGGAGACGAGAGGCACTACCACGAGCTGGCCATGGAGTTCTTCTACACCAGGTACACTACTACCGCGGCTACGGCCGGCCACAGCCCGGCGGCCGTGAAGTCGGTGCTGCCGGGAGACGAGAGGCACTACCACGAGCTGGCCATGGAGTTCTTCTACACCAGGTACACTACTACCGCGGCTACGGCCGGCCACAGCCCGGCGGCCGTGAAGTCGGTGCTGCCGGGAGACGAGAGGCACTACCACGAGCTGGCCATGGAGTTCTTCTACACCAGGTACACTACTACCGTGGCTACGGCTGGTCGGCCACAGTCGAGGCGGAGACATGGCGCCGGTTATATCTGCCTTTGTTAAGTCGTAATTCACGAGTTACATATATGTGAAACGAATAGATTGAGTTATCTATAATATAAAAAAATGAATCGCTGAATGTGTTGCAGCGCAAATCTCACTTTAGAACAGTTGGACCGAATTCGCTAATTCTTTTTTAGAATATTTCTTGAAGTACGAGGATGGTTGTGGTACCGATAGGTGTCACGTGTTATTATTATAATACCTAGTTTTGTAATGATGTATGTCTATCTGTCGTTTATACCGTAGTGTTGTCGTATTAGTGATATTAGCGGTGGCCAGTAGTGTGACGTGTGCGCGTGTCCCCCAGGAGCATCCCGGCGCACCCCCGCATCGTCCGGCTGCTGGGCTCGGTGGTGCAGCGCGGGGGCCCGGGCGGCGCGCCGGCCGCCGTGCTGCTGGTCTCCGAGCGGAGGACCAGGGACCTGCACGCGGCCGTGCGGGCCGGGCTGACCTTCGCGGCCAGGATGAGGATCGCCTGCGACATCGTCGAAGGTACACCGCCTGCTCCTCATGTTCACGTCGATACCTCTTTAAAACTCCTTCCATAGGGAGGCAGTTCAAAAAACTAATTAATAACTATTGCTGGACAAATTACACCCTGCCATCTAAAGTCCTCGCCACGAGAAGGTAGAAAATTTGTAAACAAACCGACTTGTACTAAGTTATACCGAACACGAACAACGCAAACGATTTGAAAAACAACGTATTAAATTAGTATTATGACTGTTGGATTTAAAATCGACTCTGAAAATCAATCGATTGTTAGTTAAAGGCATAATCGACCGTGTTGATTGGTAACACTAGTTTTCGCCGGTGCGCGCCGTCAGGGGGCGCGCGCGCGGCAGTCTCACATAGTCGCTAATGGTCACTGGTAGGTAGGGATTGCAATCCGGCATCATTTTCAGTCCGGCCGGATCCGACCCGATTCCCATCGATCCGTCCGGATCCGACCGGATCCGGCCGGATTGATCAAATCAGAATGATTTTCGCTATTCAATTCAAAATTAACTGTTAGTAAGTGAATCAAGTGTCATATACATACTTTATATAGGTAGTGTATAAAAAATATATAAAATCAATTTTATTTCTAATCTGATGATAAGATTAGACAACGAGCAAACAATTAAAATCTAGTAGTATAGGTAACCAGTAAAATTTTAACGATGTAACGACTAACGAATAGCTCAGTCTTCCTAGATTTCACTTTCACAGATAGATCCATTATTTTAGTAAGTAACTTTATAAAATCTAATATAATTAACCTTACGTAATTTACTGAGATGAGTTCACAATAATCATTAAAGTATTTGAGAATGCTAACAAACAAGTCTTATATTTATGACATACACCATCATGATTTGATGAATCTGTCTAAAGAATGGCACAATTATCACAATATTGAGTTTGTTTTATAATTACAACTCTTTAGTTTAATCAGCTTACGATAAATAATTATTTTAAGTAGAATTTTAAGTAATAATTGTCTTAATATTCATTATAGGTATATTATACGAAAATCATTTTTTTTTAAAAAAAGGATCGTAGAAAATAAATAGTGTTAATTGTGACACCACGCGCAATGCATTTAAAGTACTACTCATGCAGAGATCTATTATTTTGCCAAAAATTGCTAGCACCGGATCCGTAGTACGGATCCGGTATATTAGTACCGGATCCGGTAACCGTTTAATAATGCCGGATCCGCCGGATTACCGGATCCGGTTTTCCGGATTGCAATCCCTACTGGTAGGCCGCTGCATAGACTCCCGTTCTGGAAAGCGGTTGTTGTGTTGTGTTGCTTCGGCATAGGCCTCGCAGCACATACGGTAGTCTCGCGACCTGGAGTTCGCGTAGCAGTCGATAGTGGTCGCCCGTAGTTCGCTGGATGGACTCGCGGGGCTGACAAAAATATAACCTAATCAACGTGGCGTACGCGGGGCGCTTCTGGAACGCCGAGGTTCTGTTGCTGTGCTTAGCTTCCGGATAAGCTACAGCACATACGAGAATTCGCGACCTGGAGTTCGTGTTCTAACTTCTGGAACCGCGCTGGACCGCGGATCGACCGCCGGGACGCGTCGAAAATTTGGACAGTGTTAACAATGGGTGATTGATCGCTGGGCGACCTCTGGATCACTGAACTGTGCACGTATTCCTACTATTATTATATATATGTTCCTGTCCTTAAACCCTTATTCCTGTCTGCGTGAACCCGTCTAGATTACGGTGAGCCAGCGTCCGGAATCGGGTAAGTTTAGTATGTAAGTTAGATTGTAGTTATTGTGCTTGAGTAGGCAATTACTAAACAATGACACATCGAACATTTTGAATTGGGTGGGTTATACGACACTGCTAGGAAACGCTGTCGTTTAATATTATGGTACCAAAAACGCCGTCTACGCATAGACTGTCAACATTTGGTCCGTCCGCCATCTTGAATGACACATTCTTGTCTTGACTCTTGGTTGGAGTAGAGGTTTGAGGTTATTTAGTTATTATTTTGTGGATGTTACGTTCTTAGTTTCGTTAAGTCTAATTTGTGTTATTGTTGAATATTTGAAAGTTCTATTGTTGAGTTTTAATTGTTTTATTGTTTGTATAAGTTTTTAAGAAATTAGTATCTAATTGTCATTACGATACTAATTAAATTTGATTAAGAAATTACTCGATGAAGGAATTCAGCAGATTACAGCCCATAAATTAGAGTTGAGTAGTTCCTGAGTGAGTAGTTCAATTGTACCAGTTCTGTTCACCATACAAGCCGGTTCTTGTCACTCACTTTTTCTTGTCCCATATAGTTCACTGCGTCATTTAGTTCAATCGAGTGACAAAGAGTAAAAAGAACGGAAATACATAAAGCGTACGAGCTAAAACGAGAGAGATACAACGGTAATGCCAAAATTGCTAGCGATAGAGAGCGAAAAGTACGGAACATTATGAAACTGTTCGAGATAAAACGAGACACATAGTTTGATGCGTGGTTGACTGACCGAATTAGAACTCGAAGGCTAAGGACATAAGAACCAAGAGCTGTTAGCGAAAATATGCTATAGTAGTAAAGATACAAGGCTATTATTATATAAGGATATTATTTTAACCACTAAATAATTTCTTTTTACTCAAGGTTGACAGTCCTAATCCTGTGAAAAGTTTTAAGGAAAATCAATATTTGTAAGGGAATTTGTAAAATATTTAATTAGTTATACTTATTTAATACAAAAATACCTCCCTCCATGTGAAATAGTGAGTCAAAAGAACTACAGAAGTAATTGAACTAAATGAACTAGATGAGTGATATAGTTCATTTGCGTCAAAAGAACTGCATCACTCTTTTCAGTTCAGTGAACTGTTTTGCGCAAGTCTACCAAAAATGGCAAAATAGTGTTGAGCTTGAGTGATGTCCTCAAGGTAGAAAATGATTTTTTTCTGAAATTGATAAATTGATGGATAATGCCATTGACAATTTTTTTTTAACGTGACAGAAGATTCCATTGAAACTGAAGATGAAGATTCTGAGAACAGCTTTAGTTCTTAGACCAGGTTCCATACTCTGGAAGTCTAAGATCTATGTTCCGTAGTGGAGGTCCTTCTGGTAAATTATTAAGTAAATTAAAAAAAGTAATATATGTTTATAATGTTAATAAAAAGTAGTAAGTAAATTATTTTGAACTTCAGGAAAAATGTTTAGGATCCCTGATCTTTGTTTACAAAATTTCTACCTTCTCCTGGCGTGGACTTTAGTCCCAAAAGTGAGTAAAGCTTTTACTACTAGGTGACTGATATTATACTTATATACATTTTTTTCTTATAGATACGAGTACATACATATAATACATAGAAAACACGAACCAGCAACCTCAGAGTCGGAGTGGCCAATGTTGCTAAACATTCGCATGAAAACAGCAAACGCGCCATCAACAAGAGTTTGAAAACAACAAACAGCATTTAGCGTATAAATCTAAACAAAACGAGATTTTAGACAAATTTATTTTATTATTATTTAAATAGTTGTCTTGGCCAACTTGCCAGATAAATATATTTTCGTGGGTTCAAATCCCACCTAGGGGGGGCAGGTGAATTTTTCCATTTTTCAAAATATAATAGGTAGGGGAAAAAGTCTTTTCGCATTTTAGTATGTATGAACTTGTAATAAAATCTCTTTGGTTATACCATTTGTATCTGGCAGGTTTTGATATCTTTAAAAAGTTTAAATTTTAAAAAAGATAATTCCAAATTCAAATTAGGTAAATGTGTGATTTTCATTTGTTTTTTTTACTGTCAAGATGAGTGAATCTAATGAAGAAATTCGATTCATTTTAAAATTTTACTACAAAAAAAGTAAAAATGCAACGCAAGCTGCGAAAAAAATTTGTGACGTTTATGGATCTAGTGCAGTGTCTGTGAGAGTAGCACAAATTTGGTTTAAGCGTTTTCAATCAGGAAATTTTGATGTGAAAGATGCACGTCGCTCTGGTCGCCCTGTTACGGATAAAATGGATGCCATTTTTGAAAAAGTGGAGCAAGATCAGCATATCAGTAGTTACGACGTAGCTGAAGAATTAGGAATTGACCACAAAACAGTTTTGGCGCATTTGAAAAAAGCTGGGTACACTAAAAAGCTCGATATTTGGGTGCCTCATGATCTCACTGAAAGAAACTTAATGAACCGTGTACTCATTTGCGATTCTTTACTACGACGTAATGAAAGCGAACCGTTTTTGAAAAAGCTTATAACTGGTGATGAAAAGTGGATCACGTACGACAAGAACGTGCGAAAAAGGTCGTGGTCAAAGGCCGGTCAGGCTTCACAGACTCTGGCAAAACCCGGGTAAACCCGCAATAAGGTGATGCTGTGTGTATGGTGGGATTGGAAGGGCATTATTCATTATGAGCTGTTACCGCCAGGCAGGACTATCGATTCTGAACTCTACTGTGAACAACTGATGAGATTAAAGCAAAAAGTTGAGAGAAAGCGGCCGGAATTAATTAACAGAAGGAGTGTGATTTTTCATCATGATAACGCTAGACCTCACACATCTTTAGCCACTCAGCAAAAATTAAGAGAGTTTGACTGGAAGGTGTTAATGCATCCGCCGTATAGTCCTGACCTTGCACCTTCTGATTTCCATCTGTTTCGGTCTCTTCAGAATTCTTTAGGCAATGTCAGGTTAACATCACGAGAAGACTGCCAAAACCACTTGTCGTGGTTTTTTGAACAGAAGTCCCAAAATTTCTATAGTAATGGGATCATGTCTCTACCTACAAGATGGCAAAAAGTTGTCGAACAAAATGGCACCTACATACTTTAGTTAAATGTAAATAAACTTTAGTAAAAAATGTTTTGAATTTTCATATAAAATACGAAAAGACTTTTTCCCCAACCTAATACTAATTTATTTTGTTACTTAGTTAGTTCTAAATGGCGGCCTCTCACTCACCTTTTCTTACCCAGAAAGGTGAATAATCTTTTCTTACCCAGAAAGGTGAATAATTAAAATCCTTTGGATTTTTTTATTGACGGTGTCTAAAAGACTCAGTGTACGCGAAGCCAATCTCGACAGTTGAATTAGAGCGAGAGGCCGTCATTTTGAACTTTTTTTGTAATTATAAAATAAATTTATCTAAAATCTAATATTGTTTTGTTTAAATCGAAAAAATCCGATTTTTATAATAAATATCTTGAGAAAAACTAATCGCAGGTGGCAATTTTTATTAAGGATAAATTTTGACATTCTCAGAGATCATGGTTACATGGTTATTCATTGTTTTTGGAACACTCTGTATATTATCTAATGACAACGGCCAAGATCGATAGCTTAATTTTATTACATAACTTTTCGGCTCCGGAATCAATGTTCTTTGGAGTCCGTTCTCGTATTATACCTGGTTTCTGGGATACGCTGAAGAATATACTCCGGAATCTTTTCGTTCCTCCTTTACTCGTCGTCCAACAGTGATACCGATGTAGACAGGTTACGGTCGATGTAGCGTGACAATGTGTCCTCTCGCAGGCATCCGCTACCTGCACTCGCTGGGGCTGGTGCACCGCGACATCAAGATGAAGAACGTGCTGCTGGACGGCCACGACCGCGCGGCCTTGTCGGACCTGGGCTTCTGCGCGCTGGAGGCGCTGATCTCGGGCTCCGTGGTGGGCACGCCCGTGCACATGGCGCCCGAGCTGCTGGCCGGCGAGTACGACGCCAGCGTCGACGTCTACGCCTTCGGGATACTCTTCTGGTCGGTGCTCAGCTCTCACTCCAACATGTCACGAGGCCTTCTGCTCACTCTCTAATGTCCGCGTGGAACGATCTCCAGCTCGACAGTACTGGGCCTACCGACTTATGGATGTACGCCTTCCCGAATGCTTGCTACCGAATGGTCTTATATTTCTATAGATATGGCATACTAACACTAAATTGCGCCAGAAAACGGTTCCTGCCGCTGCATGGATAACTAGCTATAATTAGTTACATAGACTATCCATCCTTATCATATCAGCGATTTAATAATATACTTGCTATCTCTTTTCCTCACCGAGCGCAAAATGGCCCCAGCTTTTAAAAATATGAAATTAACTAAAGCAAGAGGTAAATCGAATATTATTGTATACTTTCCTGTGATATGTAATATTTTGGACTTTAATTACTTTATCAACATAAATTATGCATTTTCGAAATACAAAAGACGTTTTACTATTTTCAATCAATTATCACAAATGTCACATTCGGTTTGCTTGTGCTTGTACTAACTGCAAAATGAGACAATTGGCTTACTTTTTAAGTGTTCATTTTTAACTCTTAGTGGCATATCTATAGAAATATAACATCATTGTTTCCACAAAAGGATTTTTCCGACGACCTTTCCGAGGATCGTATTCAGAAAGGTCCTCGGATCCAGCCTCTTTTAGCTGCTTTCTTGAAGTCAACAAAGCAGACAATCTAGACCGAGGGCACTAGCGCTTATCTTGGTTTAAAATCTTCTTTTTTTATTATTATGTATAGGTGTATTCTTAAAGACGGGTCAATTATCATGAATCAATAAAAAAACCCAAAACAATAATCAACCACAAACGCGGTATGGCTATCGAAAGATTTCTTGTTTATCTCCGAGATTCAAATTTACTATATTGGTAGAAGACACCTGCTAACGGGCATGCGCCCTCTGCGTGCTTTCCGTTATGACGGTTTCAGCGGTTACAACAATACAGTATATACTAAAATGACAGATACTACAAAAACTAAACTGATTTTGATGTTTCTTAAGGTATAGTTTTTTTTTATTGTTTGGTGATCAGTAACAGTTACACAATCGCCTCTATCAATTTGATCAGTCTTTAAAATTACACCCTGTATATCGACCGTAGTCAATTTAGTACTATTGACGTGATAACGGCATATAAATCGATGAACGCCGGCTGCGCGCACGAAAAAGCATGACTCATTGTCACGTTCCGCCTGAGCCGAGCGTGCAAGCGAGAGCGCGAAACATAGAGAGGCACGATCGACCTATGTTTCTTATGACGTTATCACGTAAAATTATCGAGGAAAATTCCAGTCAACATTTAAAAAAAAAAACTTATACCTAAATCAGTTTCGAATCAATAATATGTTATCCGCGATATATATTATAGCGATAGAGAGGCACGATCGGCCTAAGCGTGTTCGGCTTGTGACGCATCTATCCCTCTTCCACTCCATCAGCCGATGTTTTCTTATGACGTTATCACGTAAAATTATCCGTCGTAAACCGACTTTACAGACAGCCAATTTTTTTAAATATGAATTAGACATAAAATAATTTAAATTTTAAATGTACTATTAAAGGTACATGTGCGCCGGCAACATTAAGCTGCCGACTGCTTTCGAAGTATTTCAAAATAAGGAGCAGCTGTGGAGCAAAGTCAAACGAGGTGAGACCATTTTATTTAATTTTGTCTACAAAGCACGTACTCGAACATATCTGGGGCCCCCGCCAAGACGAGCCAAGCGGAGCGCAAGGGCACTACCTACCTTTTCTCGAAACGTTTCGTCGTTTTTTTGAATTCTCATAACTTTGGTTTGGATGATGCTAAATAGTTAAAAAATTCAAGATGTAATGACACCAGTACAATCATTAAACATACAAAGTTTGAATGTCGTAGCTATTATACGTTAGATTTTATTGATGTCTAAAAACTCCCGATTTCGTCACTGATTCATTCACTCACTCACTGATCATCAAAATTCTTAAGGTACTTCCTGAAGTTCTAGAATGCTGAATTTTGCTACCGTTACGAAGATTTCATAGGCATTCGTTCATCGTGTGTGAAATAAAACGGCCACGCATCACGTTTTGACTATAATGTAGAGTATGTGAAGTTAGGCCTGGTAAAGTAAGGGCGTATAGATCAAGAATCTTGGCTCTACATGAGATCTGACCACTTTTTCATAGATTTTGATTAAGGTGTAGTGTAGAGCTTGTAGGTCTACGGCGTGTAGTCTTTAGAGCTTTAGGCTTTATACGAGATCTGATAACTTTTTCACAGGGTAAGCTATGTAAATTTTAGACTCGTCTTGGTAACATTTTTACATGAAAATGGTTTTGGTGGGATTTCTAATGCTACTAAAGTGGAAACAAGCATACCACCCGCCTGATAGGAAGCAGTTATTTATAATATTCTGGGAATATATGTGCAGGGCTCCGTCCCGAGCGCCTGCCGCACTTCTCTGACGAGTGCTGGGCCGTCATGGAGGCCTGCTGGGCCTCCGAGCCGGCGCGGCGCGCGCTGCTGGGGGACGTGCAGCCCGCCATAGAGGAGATACTGCGGCGGGCGCTGCGGGAAGATGAGCAGCTTGAACCGGCTGCCCCGCCGCACGCGGACGGCGACCTCTCCGACGACGACAGCTTGTACATGACCGGCATCGAGAAGAAGGCCTTATAGAAATTACCAGCGCCCGCTGCAGGTTTAAAGTCCGTTTTCCTATTGGGAGATCTGCAACCGGAGCTGGGACCCGAAAGCGCTTCCAGATAACGACCTTATCGCTATCGACTTAAGAACTACGGTCGGTCACGAGACGTTAGCTGTGACCGCCGGGTATTGATCAAAATGAATTATACAAATACCGACCTTCCACTGTATATTTAAGGTCGTTTTTCCTATACGGAGCTCCTATTGGAGTATATACAGCTGAAACTGAAGAACGCTTGCTTATAATAAATTGAAACTTATCGCTGTCGGCTTAAAGTTTACAATGCGTCTTAACGACCATAGTTTTATACGACCGATATTAATAAGAATGGGTTATAGAAATATCGATCTTATGGTTTTATGTCTAAAGTTGTATTTCGTATAACAGTGAGACTGATATTATTAAGAATGGATTACTATGGAGTGATTGGTAAATTACTAAACAATACATAGAACAGTTATTTGTACCCCTAAATATTACCGTGTTATGTTTTTATATAAAAAAAATCAAAATTATTTGAATATTTGTGTATAGGAAATGGGATTTGTTTCAGTGCGAATTGAAACTAGAAAAATTCTTTTAACGCCATTATTGGGCTGCAGATGACGACTCTAAAGCTTCCTTGACCGCGCACTCAAATAGTTTAATAGCGAATTTAAACTTTATTTCCTAGAGTAAAACGTTCAAATTACTCGCAATCTGAACGCGCGGTAAAGTCGGCCAATCAACGCCCGTTCATTCCGTACCATCTTTCCGCAGTTTTACATTACATTTAAATTTAATCCTTGTTGCTAAATTATTAAAGTTTATATTTCAATATATTATTACCGTAACGCACCTCTAATCTAACATTATAGAAAAGTTTGACCACCCAGATGTCACACAGGTGAACAAAGTAGACCTACATTTTCTAACCTAACGTACCCCTATCAAAATTTTTATTTTTTTTTGTCACCCGGCTGAACAGTTAGGTGAAGTATTTTTCGGATAATCGATTTTGACCGATTTTCGCAGTTAAAACTGATTTTGTCTAGTTATAAGCTTTAACTGCAACATACAAGAACGTACTTAATGCAAGCAAATCTTCATGAACTCCTTGCCGAGGTTTTATCAGAAGACCAAAGCATAGGGTTGTACTACAAAAAAGGTGTGAAGGGGTTTTACAGTGTCGCCAACATGTAAAGTCCAATATCTGCTCATATATGCTGCAGGTCGTAATTATATGTATATATTGACAGCCTCTCCTAAACCTCTTAAAAATAATAGCATACCATATTAAAAAAAAGAGGTTCAGCGTAAAGTGAATTTTCTAAAATTCAGTGCTACGCGCACATTCGTCCGCGAAAATTCACTTTACGCTGAACCTCTTTTTTTTTTAATATGGTAGCTAAAAATAAATCAGTTATCTACAAATGAAAGTCCCTTCAATATCAGAGTATCCATAGATTATCTGGTACCAATAGTTTAGTTTAGTTTCATTGGGCCGTTTCCGCACGTAGCCACTTGTTCGGGCCATTATGTGTGTCTTTATATGTGATCTCATTACAACCAGCCAGCCCGCTACATCTAAAAACCTAGCAGCGTTCTCAAATAGATTGTTTGTCCGGGACCAACAGACATACCAATTTTTAATAAACTGTGTTTAAAGTGAAAACTTCTGTTGCGCGTTGGGAAGTCATACCAAATTTTTTTATACTTTTTTTTTATTTTTTTTATACCACGACGGGTGGCAAACAAGCATACAGCCCATTTAATGTGAAGTTGTTACCGTCGCCTATAGACGCTTGCGACAATGAGTGTCGCTCGCGCGTTGCCACCCCCGCTGCTAGCGCAGCAACTTCTGCTTCTGTGTTTAAAGTGAAAACTTCGGTTGGGAATTTTTTAAAATGTGGAGAAACCATTGAACTCGCGACACTGTTACCGTAACCGGCACCGGTCTATTTGGTGCGTATATAGCGCGGGGCGGGCGCTATTGGTTCGTCAGTCGACCTTTGCTCTCCGCGTTGGGTCCACGTTCCTGAAATACAGGTACGAGAGTTAGAAACAGCCCCCTTACCACCTATTCATACCAATGAATAAGCGACTCTATGCAATTTGAAATAGAGTCTTAACTGAATAGAACGCTTATTCATTGGCATGAATAAGCATTCTATTCAGTTATTGAATCGCAATAAGAGTTAGTGGTAAGGGGGCTGGGAAGCTTTCAGTAGTGCAAAATATTTCTTGACGATTCAAAAAATACACACGTCATTGTTCAAGTTCAAGTTTTCACTTCTGTCGGCACTCCCCGAGTGTCACTTTAATTTTTTTATTATTCAAGTACCGTGTATGTTATTTTGACATTACATACAGACATTTAAATTTTATTTATTTGTATAAATATCTCGATACAATCGGATTTAAAACAGGTCACAAATTTGTAATGTTATAATTAGAGCTATAAGATGTCGGCGCACTTTCTAAAATTTTTTATGAATTGAACGCTATTTTTATCTACTCACGATATGGGGCCATTCAAGTATTACGTAAGCGCTTGGGGGGGGGGGGGGGGTCTTTGCTATGCTTATTTTTGATGACATGGTGGGTGGGTGGGGGGGGGGGGGGGGTCAATATCGTGATTACGTCAGCAGTTATTATTTACTTTTTTACACAAATGGCAACCCACAAGATTTGTGGGTAGACAATTTAATTGTCTTTGCTTGAAAACAAAACACACATGTCGGGGATTCCCACAAATAATGAATACGTTATAGGTACTCGCTTAGAAGCGAGTGGGGGAATTACCGCGCGCTACTCACTGTCACTTGTCTAAATATACACTTGGGTTATAAAATGTCACGTCACGAAATTTAGGACCCCTCCCACCCCTTGTCACAATATCACACTTCGTCAACCCCCTCCCTCCCCCTTAACGTGTGACGTAATTTATTGATGGCCCCTTATGCATTTAATGCTATCACTAGAA
Source organism: Hypsopygia costalis (assembly GCA_937001555.2). Taxonomy (NCBI): domain Eukaryota; kingdom Metazoa; phylum Arthropoda; class Insecta; order Lepidoptera; family Pyralidae; genus Hypsopygia; species Hypsopygia costalis. The sequence continues at coordinate 1,037,409 of OW443351.2, read as the reverse complement.
ATTTGACAAGTCTGCCCCGACAACTTGTAGCTTACTTATGATAAACATAATGTTTTTTTGTAAAAACATACTAAAGTGATATTTGGCATAGTAACTTAATGAAAAGTGTTAAAAAATTGTTTCTTAATTTTTAATAGTTGTTTATTTATATTTATGATGGTAGTACTGATGGTAAATTAGTGTCACTGGTACCACTGGTCAATGGTACTACTAATTATTTTGTACTTCATTACATGCAGTGTGTCTGGGATGGAAGTAGCGATATTTTTTTTTAAGAGAGGTAGAACATAAGGTAATTTTAAGATGCCCGTCTGGAGAAGTACTTCCACCTCAATGAATACCGCAGCCAAATAACAATTTCTTTGGAGGCGGTTCCTGTGAGTGAAGTCACCAGGTTGGAAGGAGATGCTGCATCGCATGAATGATATTTTATGTTGCGAGCGGTAACCGCTTCCCATCAGGCGGGCCGTATGCTTGTGTCGTGTTTTTTTTGCCATAGATAAAATAGGTGGTCCCATTCGAAGGGGGTACAGGTTTGCCTACCCGAGGGGATGTTTGTCGTTGAGATTCGATCCTAATAATTTAGGACCATGTAGTATATAAAGGAGGTAATCCTCCTTCCATCCCAGATACACTGTATATACAAAAATAAAGATAATAATATGAAATATTATGTTCACGCCAATATGTCTAACCATTCAAGTTAAAAAAAAACGTGATAAGGGTTCTAATCAATGAAATACGAGTATTAACAACTTTTATTATGGCACTAGCTACGAAGCCTACATTAGTCACTTTTATGTATTTTTTTATTACGATATTGATGTAGCTCACATAGTAAAAGTTGTTCATAATATTATATAAATAACCCCAAAATCTAAACGAGTATAACATAGAAATGAAATGTAAATAAAATTATGTACATATATATAAATAATTGTATTTTTATACCTAAAAACAAACTTGCGATAATACCTACGAATTATTAAGGAAATAAAGAAAAAATAATAATTAATCGGTTCTTATACTGTCTAATCGAGCTTTTAAATACCTAAATCGTATCTCAAACAATTGGTTCTCATCAATATAAACAACTTTGGCTATGAAATTTACTTCAAAATAGAAAAATAACGTTTATTGTCGATCATTTTCTTTTTGTTACTCAAATTCGAAGTTGGTCCCATTGTAAAAGTTGTCTATATAGATGATTTACACCCTGTACAGTGAACGATCCTGTGTTTCAGGAGTGATAGTACCACCCATCATTATAAACAACTTTTACTACTGTAGTTTCGAAAACTTCAAAAATAAAACGATTCTTCCCATTCGAGCATTTTGTACGGGAAGCTAATTTTGTTTTTCTATCGAGCTCGGTGGTCGAATGGCTAGCAATGGCTACTTTGACTCCGAGGTCGCGGGTTCGATTCCCGCACAAGACGAACATTCGTGTGCATGAACACGTCTATTTGTCTTGGTCTGGGTGTTTTCTACGTATTCTAAGTATATACTTACCAAAAAAAATGTATTTAATACATTATCAATTGTCTATTTCCCATAGACAATTGATAATGTATTAAAGCTTTGCGCTTAATTTGAAACTAGATAGCGCTGTGTAAATTGTCCAGAATTTTTTTTTCTAACCTTACTTGGTCCTATAGTAAAACTTGTATGTAATGATGAGTATTATACCGTTAAATAATATTGCCAATGAATTAAATTCCCTTCAGTATGTAAGTCACCTTTCATAATTTTATGGTATATTTTTTTGTATTAGAAGAACAACACATTGAAATTGCAGAAGCAATAGAATAGTTTGAATTTCAAAGCATTTTCATTTTTATCTACAATTACGAAGGCAGTATCTTGTTTGACAGAGATACTATTTTTTTATATGAAAGGCAGTCAAACGAGCACGTGGGTCACTTGAATCAAAGCAATCACCACCGCCCATGGAGACCAGCAATACCAAGGGAAGGTTGCCAGCCTATACTCCTTCATAATGTTAGGCATTATCAAGGTAAAGAGATGGTATATGAGAAAAACTCATATAAGTATCATCTGTTTACCTTGATAATGCTTTAGCGGCGAAACCGGTCGGTGAAATTAAATATAATTAAGTGGAACAGTACAAGTGTTTTATTATAACATTATTATAATAATGTTCCACCAAGTGCCAACAATCAACAGTATCAACTATACTCCTTCGTTTCTTTCTGGTGACCTCACTCACTCCCAGGAACGCAACAACCCATGGGAATTGTTATTTGGCTGAGGTATTCAGTGTGGTGGAGGTACTTCCCCAGTCATGCAGCTTCTGCCGTTTTAGTGTGTTTTGACCATAAATAACTTTTTTTTTTCACTAAAACATAGTTTCTAGGACAGTGAATAGGACAATAAGGTTTTATATATTATCTGTGATTTAAAAAAATCTGTTTTCTATCTGATTAGTGTGTAAGTGTTGATTTTTTTATAAATACAGAATTTGTAAACGTACGAGAAAGGGCGTATTTTTGGAGTTGCCAAAAGAGGTCTAAGAATGTCGTAGATTTTATGTAGCGTTGTCATTCAGTGTGGCACAATGTTGTGCTTAATTTGGAAAAACCGGCACGCGAGGTGAAACGAACATCGTATCGATTTATCTCATTTCTTTACATGATTGTTTTTTATACTACGTCGGGTGGCAGAACAGCATAATACCCGCCTGATTTGAAACGGTTACTGTAGCCATGTTAACGCTTGCAATATTAAATACCACGCGCGTCGCCAACCCCACTGCCAACGCAGCAACTTCTTCATTTCTGATGACCTCTCACACTTTGGAACACAACAATTGTTTTTGATTTGTTATTAGGTTGTGGTATTCTGTTCTATTTTTTTTTTCATGAATTTTTATTTTACACTAAGGACTATATGACATATCGATTTCTATCAAAGTAATCGGCCGATTTCGTTGAAATAAAAAAATAATCGTGTCTGTTAAGTAAGCAATGAGAATACCAAATAACCAGTAAAATATTGACTGTCATTACCTAAACTGTGATTTTAGTCATTGTTTCTTTTTTCACAGATTTTTTCAATATACTTACGTAGATTTGTTAGAAAAAAAAATTGATAACGTTATGTTATATATTTTTTTTATATTTTTTTTGTCGATAATTTTTGATCTATTTTCACCCGCTTTCAAGGTTATACTTTATCCCGGAACACTGTATATGTAGATTACTGTTTTATTACAGATCCATGAATGCCCTTCATTCCGTTCAGAAATTCTGTAAGATTAGACGTGAAACTATCAAAATTTTAGCAGTATTTATTATTATAAGCTTTAAAACGTCTGTGTTTTAGGGGTCCGTTGTGGACGGCGCTTCTGTATCTATGTTTATGTTAACTGTGAACCACTTTGTTTTAATTTTTAATTAAACGTATTACATTATTTGTGTGTTTCATTTTATGTGAGATATGTCACTACATTACAGTATTAGAACACATTGGCGTTTTCACGTGAATACGTCTAAAATTACTTCCACAGGGAGGCAATTCAGAAAGACGAATGTCAACAAAACCGGGGGATACAGTTTGGTGTTGCAGCTACAAATCTATCATCTCTATCCAAAATTCAATCACACCACTGGATAGATGAAGGATCAAAGAATTTATTACGCTAAGTTAGGACTATGGAACATCGCGTACGGGGGAGGGGGAAGAGCTGCCATTTTGAGATAATTTTAGTGCATATAACGTATTTACATACAACACACGGCCGTGTCCATGACCCATTTCTTTTATACAACGCCATGCCAAACAAGCATACGGCCCACCTGATGTAAAGCAAGTTACAGTAGCTTTATAGACACTTGCAATATAAGAAATATTGCTGGCATGCTGGCATCCTTGTTACTAAGGCATCATCTCCTCACATCTGGTAACCTCACTCACTCGCAGGAACACAACAACCCTCAAGGGATTTTTTATTTGACTGCAGTTGTGCTAGACATGCCATACCGCTCTTTCACCAAAGCCTCTCGCTAGTCTACAGGGTACAGTTGTCTTCGGCTTTGGCTTTAAAAAATGCTGGTGAGCATCCTACACCCCAGCTTACATACAAAAAAATATCAACCGTATCAAAGGACATGAATGTACATTTTTGTTTTATTATGTGGAAGTGGACCATTGCATGATTTATAGTAACTTTTATTAAGTTGGTTTTAGGAGTGTACCTACGTGGCTCACCACGATCTTTAGAGCCAAAGCACGTGGTGCACACTGCCGACTGCCGACTAGCAAAAGAGGCTCTGGCAACTGATATCTACATGCACACAAATATTTCTCTTGTGAGGGGATCGAACCCGTGACCTCGGAGTATTGTTATTGGTAATCATTCGACCACCGGGCTCGACATTTTATATTACATTTTACACACTATTAGCAAGAATGTTTCACGCTGAGATCATTTTGACTTTGGCTCTACTGGTGCATCGCTGTAGTGTCTGTTTTTTATTTAGATTTCTGCGTGACGACCCTTCTGATAAATATTACTAGGTGTCAACTGGACTCCAGATGATGATCACAACAAGATAAAAGTTAATTAAAAAAATCAAAAACCGACTGCACCTACAACAGGTTTATTAATCACGCGCAACAATAATATAATTCCATACAAGCAAAGCCGCAGGCAAAAACTAATATATAAACTATATATTTGAAATCAGGTCATCGAGACCTTTCTTTTGATACCCATATCGATATATTTAGAAGAAGAAGAAAAATTACTGCAACGACAATTTTGCGGCTCACAGCCGCCATATTGATTTTTTTTATACTTGATGTAGCCTATGTCACTCTCACAGCAAATACGAATCTAACGACACCTCTCAAGCTAAAATCCATCCAGCCGTTCAGGCTGCAGGGCGTGCCAAACAATTATACATACATGCTCTCGAAAAACATAACCCTCCTTCTGTCGCAGTCGGGTAAAAAGCGGAGCGAGCGACGCTCCAAATCTAGAGCGTCGCTTGCTCGGCTTTTTGTGCTCACAGGCGAGGGTTAACAGCGGCGACCACCGAAAAAGATAATGAAGTCCATTGCAGTAACGGTGGTAAGACTACGGCTGCCTTGGAACTCGCAACGAATTTAATCAGAAGAATCTGATTAGTAGGAGTAAGAAGCTTTGGGAATGGGATTTGACTATTATTCAATAGAATGTCTGTAATTTTCGGAACTTCGGAGTCTGGTAAATATCTGATGCGTTTTCCGATACGTCTGCTATTTACAAAGCAACTTCAGGCAGGTAAAGCATCGGCTATTTACGAATACGCGTCCTGGCGGTCATAACAATCGTTGAACCACTAAGGCTTTTGAGCGCATTGAAAACTGGGCTTCTAAAACATGCAGTAAACCAGCGTGGTGAAGTAGGTGCGCTAGTTCCCACATGCTCCAACCAATATGCTCCCTAAAGTTATGAGAGGTCATACTAATCCGCTTGAGTGCTTAGATGATTTACTGGCCGACTTGTCTGGCTTGTTTTCGCCATGATCGCGCAAAGATATGGCATTCCAGTCATATCACAAGGGGGCATTAGCTATAGGCATAGGCCCTTGTTCGAGATTCGTCGGTTTCGGTTGATACGTGACAGCAGCATGCAGTATTCCATAGTGTACGTAGTACTATCACTTGTACTGTGGTTTCAGGCAACAATCAGTGGCCCTACTGCCGAAAATCAAACTTAAGCTTAAATTGTGTTTTAGCTTAGCTTAGCTAGTAGAAACCACAGAGATCTACGGACTAAGCTGAAGATAATAAATAAATAAATATTGTCAGACAAATTACACAGCGCCATCTAGCCCCAAAGTAAGCGAAGCTTGTGTTATGTGTACTAGACATCTGATAAACATACGTAAATACATTTTTTTTTTGTAAATACATACTTATGATACATAGAAAACACCCAGACCAAGACAAACAGACATGTTCATGCACACAAATGTTTGTCCTATGTGGAAATCGAACTCACGAGCGTTGGTGTCGAAGCCGCGTCATTGACCGCTACGCCACCGAGCTCGTCAAAAGATGTTTGTCATTAACTTAAACCTAAGATCTATTTTCGCGATCAAAAAATCCGATTGTAATCGGCTTCAGCTTCGGCGGTAGGGCCCCCTGAAGCCAATGCGATAGTCCATGCCACCAGTCATCATCATCAGGTCATTATAGTCTCCACTACAGGAGCACGACCCTCTCTCGTCCGTCCCAGACAGAAGGAGGATTTGGCCTACCCTCCCCACGCTGGCCACACGGGCTGGGGAGACCTGATCGATGTTTGATCGATAATGTATTTCCCTTAGTCGCCTTGTACGACATCCACGGGAAGAGACGGAGTGATTCTATTCTAGTCTGTCAGGATATTGGATTAGGTTAGCTAAAAGTGGGCGACTCTTAACTTGGAGCCATCTCTTTGAGCTTTTAATGCCTTATTTGCCATATTGCTGTCTCTCACATTGCCAAGACTGGAAGTTAAATTTCAAAAGCTTCATACTCCTACTAATTTCTTCTGATTAAATTCATTGTGAGTTACAAGGCAGCCGTAGTGTAACCACGGGACAAAGTCATTGAATTCCTCGTCCAATATTATTCAGTCATGAAATTACAGACTAGATATCATTATTAATAAATAAGAAATTTAAGTTACAATACTCTCTGTAAGTTATCTTCAGTTTAGTGCTTACGGTACTGTAAGCATTTAGTTCCTGTTTATGAGCTTGTGTTAAGCCAGGGTCAGACCGGGGGCGCTACCGCCGAAACTGAAGCCGATTACTATCGAATATTTTTTTCGTAAAATAGGTCATACGTTTTAGCTATAGACAATCGCTTTCAGCTTAGTTGGTAGAGCTCCGGAGTTTCTATCAACTAAGCTAACATGTACGAGTACCATAAATACTTATAAGCCTAAGTCTGATATTCGCAATCAAAAAATATTTTTTTTTTTTTTTCAGCGCCATCTAGCCCCAAAGTAAGCGAAGCTTGTGTTATGGGTACTAGACAACTGATAAACATACGTAAATACATTTTTTTTTGTAAATACATACTTATGATACATAGAAAACACCCAGACCAAGACAAACAGACATGTTCATGCACACAAATGTTTGTCCTGTGTGGGAATCGAACCCACGAGCGTTGGTGTCGAAGCCGCGTCATTGACCATTACGCCACCGAGCTAATCAAAAAATCAATCAATTAATCATCAAATCAAAAAATGGTGGAAACGTTTGGCCCATGGGGTCCGAGCGCAAAAATTTTATTTAGGGACATCTCCAAACGGTTAGTCGACTCTTCCCGCGACCAGAGGGCTGGCCTATTTCTCGCTCAGCGAATAAGCATTGTATGGCGTGATATCACCATAGCCTTAAGTCGAGATGGCACCCTACTCTTAACATCCATCCAGCGTGGCAATGCTGCTAGCCTTCTGGCCACGTTACCCTTTGATGGCGATGCGGAAGAATTTTTTGATGCTATTTAGATATTATATTTTATTAATTTTAATTAGTATTTCCGTTTTTTTTTATATATAGTTAGTCATATTTAGTATTTATTTTAATTGTATATCTTTAAATAAAAGTTAATATGCTGGAAAAAAAAAAGGAATTGGCTTCAGACGTGATAATGCTTCTGTTTTGTAGAGCATGTATCCGTAGATGTAATTGAAGGGAGCTAGCGTAATGCTTAGATACGCCGAAAAGTCATTCTTGGAAATGAGTAGGCTCCAAAACCACTGAACCAATTTTGATGAAACTTGTCACAATTAAAGACCTCGACATGCTTGAAGTTTGTGTGGAAAAAAAATTGAGATCGATCATGTACTTGGTGAATGATTTATCAAATACATTTTCCATAAAAATCCATGAAAAACATACACTCAGCGAATCTACTCGCTCCACTCGACCCCGATTTCGGCCCCGTGGGCTAGAAACCGGCCTAGTTATAAATAAATATTTCTGCACAATTTATACAGCGCCATCTAGTCTTATGGGTAGACAACTGATAAATGTACTTATATACATTTTATTTTTGTAAATACATACTTATAATACATAGAAAATACCCAGACCAAGACAAACAGACATGTTCATGCACACAAATGATTGTCTTGTGCGGGAATCGAACCTGCGACCTCGGAATCAAAGTGGCCATTGCTAACCATTCGACCACCGAGCTCGTCAAACATGTTTAGTGACTCATACGGGTACAAATAATGTGATGTGAGGGAATCTTGAAAGTCGCTAATTAACATAATATTCTGCTTCAGATCTATTAAGTAGTAATATCGGAAATCCGTAGGAAACATTTTCGGCATTTTCTTAAGCCGCTTGCTTATGCGATGTCTAGTCGACTTCGGCAAGAAATGAAATTCTGTATCGATTTATGTGGTGAGTAAAAATACCAATTTAATTGATACTTGAGGTTCATCATCTGTCGTATGTTGCCTGTATCTGGCTATTGCTGGACAAAGGCCTTTCATTAATAAACCTGGACAAAGGCCTTTAATTAATATCATCTGTCGCATGTTGCCTGTATCTGGCTATTGCTGGACAAAGGCCTATCATTAATGCTTTCCATTACATGCGATCCTTTACCTTTCGTATCCAGCCACCTCCGGATGCTTTTTCGAATTCATCGGTTTAACTAGTGAGACGACTAGTGTGTGTGTTTGTGTGTGTGTGCGTGTGTGTATGTGTGCATGTGTGCGTGTTTGTGTGGCAAGCTGTCGAACGGATAAACCGATTTTGATTTTGTTTTTATTTGAAGGGTGAATTAGTCGAGAGTGTTCTTAGCTATGTTTGATGAAAATCGGTCCAAGATGGCCGCCGGCACATTAAGGATTAAGGTTGGGTGTTTTTCAAATTTTGAATTCAATTGTTTTGTTAATATTGGGGTATCTGCATAGATACCTAAGTAATAGGAGTTAAAATTGGACAGCAAGTGGTAAATTTGCTGCGTTCTTTAATGTACCTGCTATGTATTAAGGAAACGTCATTTCCAGTGAAGCCCCGCCTTTACAATAACAGGCGAGCCATCCCGTACTTAACAAAATTATAGACGCCGTAAACATAATTTCCTGAAACTATCGCGTTAAAATGAATATTATGCAAATTCGGTCGTTAATGGCACACTACGTCTTTACTGCTAGTGTTTAAGGCCCAAAATCGCTTGATATTCGCACAAATAAACACATTTCGGGTAGCCCTGGCGGCGAGTGCAAAAACGTTTATGTCCTCAACCCTTTGTGGGGGGGGGGGGGAGGGGTTGATGCCTATGTAATGTATAAGTAAATGCTTCGTTCGTCAACCCTTACTCATTCCACTGCTGGTATACGGGTCTCCCTCCAATTGAAGGGGTTTAGAGCATACTCCACTACTCCACCACACTGCTCAACTGCGGGTTGGCAGAGGTCATTGTTTTCAAGCCGCCCAATAGCTTTACTTAACGACGAAGTATAATACTACCTACTTATAACTTTACTACCTGATAGCCTCAGAAGAATCGCTAAAGAATTTAATTTAAAAAAAAAAGTTCATGCGTACGTCTTGGACAATTTGCCAAAACTATGAATCATCCTCATATTATGTATATAATTTTATATATATTATATATTTTGTTATTTATGTAATGTGTATGTATGTATATTTTCTGTTGTACTATATAATATCGTTGTTAATTTATTTTTGTATGCCGCAAGAGCAGATATACATCTGCTCTTCCCGAAGGTTGTCTGGTAGAGAATGCTATTAGCATTAAGACCGCCTATGTACCCTTAAATTGTGGTAAATAAAGTTTAAATAAATAAATAAGTATCATCTAATTTACTGTGCAGCCCTGGCTGACAGCCCAGGTAGTCATGCTCACTAAAGTGTTCAAACTGGTGGTGGTGTCGTGTGGCGGGTCGCAGCATTCCCAATAAAATGGTCGAATGCGGCGATGGCTGCCCCATGCATCAACTCGTGAACGGGTGCTGCCAGAGGGGACTGGTCTGCCCTGGCTGTCATGGTTGCAAGGTAAGTATCATCTAATAACAACAGACTTAAAATAAAAGTTCACGAAATTAGTTATTTTCTTATTTCATCATCATCATCATTATCAGCCCGTAGCTACCCACTGCTGGACATAGGCCTTTAGATGATGATAATGCTTCAAGCTCCTGTACTGTTTCTGACATTTCTGAACAGCTAATTGTGCTTCTTCAATTTCGTCTAAGTACTTTCACCTACTTAGGTTGGAACAGTTTTCACTGACTCGCTTCGGAAAAACGCGTTTTGTCTAGTAAAAACTATAGTTTTAACTATTATTACTTTTGAGCATTAGTTAATTCTAAACGAAGGCATTTAAAACTAGTTCTAACTAGGGAAAACGCGTTCTATCTAAATACTGGTTTTAACTGTAACATATACAACAATACAGAAGATTCCTGTCAAATCATTATTACATTACCTAAGTTGTGCATTTCGAGAGCAAAATAAGAGTGACACAATGCACGCAACACTGTAGATCTGCAGCCTACGCCGACGGGCGTGAAATATCGCCGGCGACATCATGGCGAATCGATGGCTGACAGATAGTCGCACTGAGTAATGACCGGATAATAGTCGGCATGATGTATTGTTCCATTTTTTAGTTCAATCAATCTTTGAATTCAGAGATTTTAACGTGATTTTGTTACGTCCATAATGGCTTCACCATCATCATGGCGTGCCCGGTGGTCGAATGGCTAGCAATGGCTACTTTCACGCCGAGGTCGCGGGTTCGATCCCTTACAAGACAAACATTGGTGTACATGAACATGTCTGTTTGTCTTATATGTATGAACTCACAAAAGAATTGTATTTAAGTATATTTATTAAATATTTACCATAGTACAACATTTATCATATTTCCGATAGTACAAGCTTTGCTTATTTTGGGACTAATGGCAGAATGTGATGACTGCTTACCATCGGGCAGGTCGTATGCTTGTTTGTCATCTCAATTGTATAAAAAAAATTGGTCGTCTGTAAAGTCGGTTTACGGACGATAATTTTACGTGATAACATCATAAGAAAACATCGGCCGATGGAGTGGAAGAGAGATAAATGCGTCACAAGCCTAATGATTATGCCGATCGTGTCTCTCTATCGCTTGTTCCGCGCTCTCGTTTGCACGCTCGGCTCAGGCAGAACGTGACAATGAGACATGCTTTTTCGTGCGTACAGCCAGCGTTCTTCGATTTATAAGACGTTATCACATTTTTTTTTATACTACGTCGGGCGGCAGACAAGCATACGGCCCGCTTGATGTGAAACGGTTACCGTAGCCACATTAACGCTCACAACATAAAATATCGCTCACGCGTGCCACCCCCGCTGCCAACGCAGCATCTCCTATCTTTCTGGTGACCTCACTCACTCGCAGGAACACAACAACCCTCAAGGGAATTGTTATTTGGCTGCGGTATTCTGTGAGGTGGAGGTACATTCCCCAGTCGGGTAGCTTACAATTACGCTCCCTACCTCTCTTTTCGCCAGAGCTTCGTTTGTCAGTTAGCAGGGTGCACCGCGTGCAGGTGAAGTTGGCTTTGGTTCAAAGATGGTGATGAATCACTTACACCCCAAATACACATCAAAAGTCCAAGCACAAAAGAACAGCTTCAATGGTTCGCTAACTAAGCAGTTAGAAATTGAGAATTCATGAACTGGATAAGTAATTGGTTTAACACAACCATATTGATATTAAACATGATTATTCAAATAACGTGTCATAACCAAATTGTCGTTATGAATCAAAAACAATGTCGTCCACCTCACACCACTCGCACCCCAATCAAGCGTCCTAACGACCGTAACTACACAATGTGCAAACTCCATATTTGCACAAACATTTGATGATACTGCCGGCACAGTTCAAAGAATAACAGTAGTGCACAAGGGCGTCGCCAAGGGGGGGTAGGGAGGGGCAGCTGCCCCCCCCCCCCTAGAGATTCTATTTATTTATAAGTTTTATTTATTGTACAGTCAAGAACTCGTAAAGCTTTACACGTTAGACTCTGTTTTTTTTTTTTTTTTTTTTTTTTATACTACATGGCAGATGGCATGTAGTATAATTGGATGGATGGCAGAAAAGCATACGGCCCGCCTGATGTGAAGCAGTTACCGTAGCCATATTAACGCTCGCAACATAAAATATCGCTCGCGCGCCGCCACCACCGCTGCCAACGCAGCATCTCCTTTTCTGGTGACCTCACTCACTCGCAGGAACGCAACAACCCTAAAGGGAATTGCTATTTGGCTTCGGTATTCTGTGAGGTGGAGGTACATTCCCCAGTCGGGTAGCTTACAATTACGCTCCCTACCTCTCTTTTCGCCAGAGCTTCGTTTGTCAGTCAGCAGGGTGTACCGCGTGCAGGTGAAGTTGGCTTTGGTTCAAGGATGTTGATGAACCACTTACACCCCAAAATTCTGTACCGTTATTATTACAATCGTTGTAGATGTAAGACTCGTACTACAAGCGAAAAGCTGCATGAGCTCTTGACTTTACCTACAATTCATACTTTTCCATATCAACTTGCCCCCCCCCCCCCTCCCTGGGCCATTGGCTGGCGACGACCTTGAAGTGCAACTTATGACGATATCCGCACGAGTACAGAATACCTAAGTCGAAGTGTAACACAACAACCTTCAAGAGAATTGTTATTTGGCTGCCGTATTCTGTGAGTTGCTTCCCAAGTCGGGCAGCTTACAAATACGCTGTTACCTACCTTTCTTTCGCCATAGTCTTTATCGCTAGACGGCAGGGTGCACCATGTGCAGGTAAGGTAGGCTTTGGCTCTAAAGAGCATGGTGCGTCGCTTACACCCTAAACATAATTTTGAGGGTAGCATAAAACAGCCACATCTGCCTAGTCAGTGATGGCACATGGGGGAGGAAAGTCCTAGAGTCTCGTATAGGGGTGACGAGGCGTTAGTCGCTCCTCTCTAGATGGACCGATGACCTTTAGGGTACAGCCGGAAGCGGCTACAAGCGACAAGCAGAGGACCGCATATGGTGGAAAGCATTAGGGAAGCAGGCAATTTGATCTACACTATTTTACGTGTTTCCGCCACCAATTAGTTCATGCAAATTACTGCCGGCCGGCATCCACCTACTGCCGTTAGTAGATGCACGTGACTGCCGTGACTGCTTTGGTGATTTCGACGAATCTCCAACATCTGAAACAGAAGAAACGTGCGACTGGTACCGCCCCGACTGCCGTGGTCATATTTACGAGACGTGTTTCGCCTCTCGCATGGTGACGCGAGGAATTCTCAGGCGATCTGTAGATGTTAATGGTTAGAACAACAATGTACCTACATGAATGAAATGATGCCGTTGGTAGATGCATGCGACTTTCGTGGCAGTTTTGGTCATCTTTGCTCCAGCTGCTGCATTAAGCAAGGATTGTATTTAGCAGTAGATAGATGCAGGCTGATGATGATGGTAAAACGGTTGTGTTGCCGTTATGCCGCTACTGTTGTTAATCCATATACTATGTCTCATTTCTGATTACGCAGTAGCGCAAATAACCAAATATTTGGTTTCACGTATGCTGTAATTGATGAAGCGTTTGTGCTAATTGCGTTTGCTCGCGACGTCTCCTAGTTTGGGGGACTCGGGCATATTTGTCTTTCGCGACGTGTACGCGATGCTGTGCTTGCCTGGTATTATCTCTGTGTGTTTCCGGAAAACTGGAATAAGTAGGATGATATTATAAATAATTTTAAAGCTTTTTTTTTTTTTTTGAATTACTTATTAAATATAAAGACAATCAAACGTAAGAGCATGTGCCATTCGAAGAAACTGGCTATACAGTCTGACAGACAGATACGCGAATTATACATGCTAGCATGCGACCTTGTCAAGAATGAAGAAGGTAATATTAAAGTATGGACTTATAATATGTTTTAAAACCCGCGGGCCTACCGCCTAAGTAGAATGGTAGAAGCCGATTCCCATCGGGGTTTTCGATTGCGAATCAATCAGCTTAAATTTATGGTACCTGTGTTCAGCAGCTGGTTGAAACCCTAGAGTTCTACAGACTGAACTGAATATGTTTGTTAATAACTAAAACGCAAGACCTATTTTCCGAATCAAAATATTCGACGGTAATCGGTTTCAGCTTCGGCGGTAGGGGTGGTTGGCGTGGCAAACATGAGATTTTGATGTGAAGACGTCTTTAAAATTGCTTCCTTAAGGAGGCAATTCAAAAAAACACGAGAACCAAACGAATGTGCCAAATGTGGTCAGGTTTAACTTGCAAGATTTGATTACAGACGCTGCAGAGAATCTAAATAAAAGCTTGGAAAAATACTTTCTTTTTCACTTAGTAGTGTTAAAAAATTTTCTTTGTAAAGCTAAATAAAGGTTCTTGTGTGATGTAATAATACAAAACGGGAGTTGGGCAAATGAATCTTCAAAATATTGACACGAACTCCTCCTCGACGTCATATCACTTTGTTCTTTTTATTTGGCATAGAATAAACGTATGGTTGCAGAGCGGTCAGTTTTATATTTTCGCCCGTTTGTCTCGGAGATGAAATAAATTGATTATCGAGACCCAGGGAACTGCAAAACCCACGTTGGCGACCTACAGCGCATTATTTTTCGCCAATATAGTCAAATTCTCAGTTATTTTTTTATTCTATTTTGAATTGTCTTTTTGATCAGTCAGAAAAATAAACGAAAGAGTGAACACGGAAAATACCTGGATTCCATGCTCCAAGGATTTCCATGATATTCCCTGGATGCCATGGTCATCAAGCGGTTTCTTCAAAAAGAGTATTGGTAAAGGACGAAGTTTCTGCTATTGCACGCTTCTATAAGCTGCGATAATTACATTACACGACAAACTAGATTTTGCAGACCAGCGAAAACAAGAGTTAATATTATACGAGGTTAAAGTAATAAAAAAAAAAAAAACCGGACAAGTGCGAGTCGGACTCGCCCACCGAGGGTTCCGTAGGTACGTAGTATCATTATTAAATTTGATATTTTTCATTATAAATAAGAAATAATGCGTCGAAAAAATAAATAAAGTATATTTTGCAATGTGTACATCAAGCCCTTTCATATGATACCCCATTTGAACTAGTAGTTTCAATTTGAAATTTCGACACCCTATAAAAAATATAGAACCCCTATTTTTTAAGATCTATTTACAAATGTACAGTTTTGAGATTTATTCCTGTACTTGTAGTCTATAACGATGTCACTTGCCAAATTTCATAGTTCTAGGTCAACGGGAAGTACCCTATAGGTTTTGATTCCCTTGAGTGTGTCGAAATATGCGTTTTTTGCTGAATAAACGGCCGTAACTTTTTTCTACGTAAGCTTAGCAGTTTAATTTTTTTACAACTTCATGGGACCGTAGACCTGAATATACGGATCAAATTTCAGCTTGATACCTCCACGCATTGTCGACATAGAAATTCTTGACAGAGAGACAGAGAGACAGACAGACGGACAACAAAGTGATCTTATAAGGGTTCCGTTTTTCCTTTTGAGGTACGGAACCCTAAAAAAGAATGTAACAAAGGAAACATTAACCTCGGGTCATACAAACCGCACACTACACACAGTCATATCCTCGTGAGTAGAAGCCGTGAATTCTGTGACAAAATGTTGATGATCGCATGACGTCAAAGAAATTAATAATTCTTTTGTTAATTAAATTAAATTTAGTTTTAAATTATTATATATTATTATTATTATATATTTTCGGCGCGATTTCTTGTAGGCAAGACAAGTGTATAGGTGCTTTTAATGACGGGTGTTTAAGTAGCCTACACTCTATGTATATCATAGACCAAGAATTTTGCGTTAAATGTAAATATTTATTTATTTATAATCGAACATGCAAGTTAAGCAACATCAACCGTAGCCTGACTATTGATGAGTTTATTTATCTTGAGCTCCTCCATACAAGAGGGCATTCATTAAGCCCTTAAGCCGTCGGTCCCGGCTGTTGTCATTAGATGATAGTCGCTAAGTCATGTCCTAGGCGGCCCGAGCGTTTGGGCGGCTTGAAAACATTGGCCTCCGCCAACCCGCAGTTAAGCAGCGTCGAGGAGTATATTATTGCAGAACATTGTTGGAGCTACCACGCATTCTTGTTAATAAGGATTTTAGTTATACCACTAAGGTGACAAACAAGCATACGGTCCGCCTGATGGAAAGCAGTTACCGTAATCTATGGACGCCTGTAACACCAGAAACATCACATGCGCGTTGCCGACTTTACACGTACGACCGTAAAAACGTCTTCACGCCCTTTTTGAAGAACCCCATTTTGTAGTCTCCTGAGAAAACCTCAACAGGCAGGTCATTCCACAGCTTGATAGTACGGATCTAATATGTGAGGATGAATTCCCTGTCGATGGCGAGCGGTGCGACAGTAGAAGGAGGCCATGGAAATTATGTCAAATAACTTCTCTGAACACACCCTATTGTACAATCGGTAGAACACACAAAGGGACGGAAAATTTCTGACTCAAAGGTTCTAAACCGTCCATCAATTTGTCGTTCGTCAACAATCACACTCACAGCGCGCCTGGGAATCGCGTCACAAGGTGCTAGCTGGTATTTAGGTGCTCCCATAGATGACAGCAGTACTCCATATGCGGCCGCACAAGCAGCATAAAGCAGGAGCCTTTGAAAAGCATGCTGTCATGAAGAAAAGGATGCTGTCTTTTTCTCCTTATCGTGGCATAAAATTCATCTGTTCGTGCAAGCGTGAACATGCCAGATGCGCTACAGAACGTGGCAGCTCCATCAATACTCTGAAACCATTATTATACTGTATGCGCAGGGAGTTGTAGGCTGTCATCGTCTTCAACTTCGTTCATTGCCTAGCATCGGCGAGTCAAGGTCTTCAACACGCCGCTTTTCGGTTTACAAATCGCGTGTTTACAAAAAAAATAATACACGTGTTTTAGCAGTTCGTTATGAAAGTATTTTTTAAAAATAAAGTTAACAGCAGTTTTTCACACAACAGATTTAATTTAAATTATGACTATGACAAAACTAAGATAACAATCGACAAGAGTTTCTACAAAAGTACTCGAAATGAAAATATGCCCTGATGTTGACGCTTCGACGACCAGCCAAGGAATGAGGACGAGGGTCGGCGTCGCGATTCCAAACGCCGGGATCGCACTCCAGACAACGAACTGCTAAAATCAGAAGTGGGATAGAATTCATCGCCATTTAACCGCCCTATCTTTGACAGCTACAGGTTTTTCATAGATGTCGAACCGTAGTCAAGCTCACCATGAGGACTAGGGTCGGCGTCGTGATTCCAAACGCCGGCACTCGAGACAACGAACTGCTAAAACGTGATATAAGGTGTACACTACACCCCCACGTATTCCAGCAGTGGGGTGAATAATGGTTAACGACGACGACGTAAATAAAGCAAAATCTAAATGTGTTTGTGTTTCTTGGATTGATGGTTGTAGGTAAATAACTCCATATCGCGTCTGCAAATCTTTTATCTTTGGAAAACAAAGTCGCGCCCTAACGAGGGTCCGTCGAGTTAGAGCAAGGGTTATTTGGACAGACTTTACTGATTTCACGGGAAATAAGTTCGTTTTCTCATCGCCTTCGCTTTTGTTTTCTGACGTTTTTATTGAAGGCGAGTTGTTGATTGAATACAACGACAGGATTTAATATAATATGCAATCAAAGGTAACAATAAATCCGTAACAATAAATCTGACTGGGGAATGTACCTCCACCTCACAGAATACCACAGCCAAATAAATAAAAAAAAATATTTGAGGACTGTTGTGTTCCTGCGAGTGAGTGAGGTCACCATAAAGGAAGCTGCGTTGGCAGCTAGGGTGGCGGCGCACGAGCGTTATTTTATGTAGAGAGTTATTTAATTTAATATGGCTACGGTAACCGCTTCAATTTTGGAGGATCAAAGTTGTGGATATAGCCTTCAAAGTTTGCAAGCTGAAGTGGCAATGGGCCGGTCACATCTGCGAGCGATGGAGAGAGCATGCTCCGAATTCTTCTAAAGGATCGAATCCGAAACGAAGAAATTGGATAGAGAACCAAATTGTAATTAAGCTAAAGTAACAACACCAACGACTCTCTTAAAGCGGCTCGAAGCGGCTGGATGAAGAAAGAAGAAGAAGCGGAGGAAAGCATAATTATAGGCTGATGATGATAATGAAATAATTAATTTGGAAATCTATCAAGTTGTAATAAATAACTATAGTAAAAGAGCGTCACAACAATAATTGACATGCAAAATTATAAAGAGAAAATTATGTTTTTAAACTAAATTACAAAATGTCATAATATCAATATTTTTTTTTGTTGTAAATTTCTTTATTCAAATAAACAATACATACAATTCAACTATAAAACTAAAGTACCTAAAATAATACTAAAATAAAACTAGCCTAAAACTAAAACAAATGTAAAGAGTTTGGCCCATGTGGCATCGTTCCCAAGATATCAATAGTAATTCAAATAATTGTAATGCCAACAATAATTACATTATCAAGGTATTTAGATGGTTTTCTCTTTTCTATAAAAACATTCAGGTAAGATAAGATAAGATATTTTTTATTGTTCAAAACTGTGTAATACAGGATGTAAGGTACTGCACAACCAATGACAACTGCTCTTTTCTTTTATACTACGTCGGGTGGCAGACAAGCATACGGCCCGCCTGAAGTGAAGCTTTTACAAGCAGCATCTCCTTCCATTCTTTCTTTCTTTCTGGTGACGTCACTCACTCGCAGGAAGACAACAACCCTCAATAAAATATTTATTTGGCTGCGGTATTCTGTGAGGTGGAGGTAGGTACTTCCCCGTCGGGTAGCTTATAATTATGCTTCCTACCTCTCTTTTCGCCAGAGCTTCTTGACAATGGCAACATTGCCTCCGAGGTTGCGGGTTTGATACTCTCACAAGACAAACATTTGTGTAAACATGAACATGTCTATTCGTCTAGGTCGAGGTGTTTTCTATGTATGAATTTACAAAAAAAAAGTATTTACGTAAATCATAATTATCAGGTATCTAGTACCCATAGTAGGGGAGACCGAGGGGATTTGAAACAAAGGTGATTTGAAACAGTACCGATTTCTCCAAACTTAAACCGTTAGCGAGTTGGTATGTCGCCTTTGAACCACTTCGCTCCGTGTCAGTTCACGTCGGTGGCGTAAGTCGAGCGGTTGTGGAGTTCTGCGTGCCATGTGACAAAAATCGTGAAAAGTAATTTTTTAACGCTTTTTTACGATGCCTATATTTCGATACGGTATTCGGTAATTCGTATTTTGGTTTAAGTTACATATGTTTCAAAAGCTCATTATCTAAAGATTTCTTATATATATGTATTTGGTATAATTGATTTCAGTGTATTTGTTTCTTGATTGTGGATTAAATAAAAATTGGGAGGTTTTTTCTTACTGAGGAGAATTGAAACAGCCTGTTTCAACTCTCCTCATTTTCATTTTTATATGAAACAGCAGTTAATAAATAAGGGGCACAAAAAATTTTTTTTTTGGTTAATTTAATTTGTCCATTTTGTTTCAGTTTATTTAATTAATTTTACGAATAGGACGTTATGGTATTTTTTAGCTACTTTAGGATATGATTACGTGTATTAGATCTGTAGTTACCTATTTAACTGATATATCAGTACAAAATATTTATAAAAAGTTTGTTTCGTATTGAAAAGTGTTATTATAATGAAGACCCTTAAATTAAATGATTATTTTTATTTTACAACCCTTAATACTTCTCAAAAATCATATGTTTCAACTCTCCTCGACCCCTGTTTCATCATACCTTGGTATGAGGGGAGTGGAAACAAGTTGACTTGTTACGGTGAAGTCGAATTTTCACCACAATATTTAACGCTCACAATTTTTTTGTTGGTTATTCGCAAGTGTAAAGAATGACCTATCGATTGGTACTAATATCATACGATTTCTGTGTATAGTATTTGGTTTATGAAATAAAAAGTCAAAATTGTTTCAACTCCCCTCGGTCTCCCCTACAAACTTTGCTTAGTTTGGTACTAGATGGCGCTCTGTAATATGTCCAGGAATATTCACACAGACTAACAATTCAATTAAGAGTTGTGTTCCTGCGAGTGATCATCAGAAAGAAAGGAGTTGCTGCGTTGGCAGCGAGGGTGGCGGCGCGCGTGCGATGTTTCATGTTCCAAACTAAGCAAGCAATATAGCTACGGTAACCGCTTCACATCAGGCGGGCCGTCATTCTTGTCTGTCACCCTATGTGGTATAAAAAAATACAAAATTTACTGTACAGCAAAATCTATACTAATAGTAGGTAGCTCAGTTGGAAGAGCACTCGACCGGTCATCGAGAGGTCGTGGGTTCAAATCCCACCTAGGGGGGGGCAGGTGAATTTTTCCATTTTTCAAAAAATATTTATCTGGCAAGTTGGCCAAGACAACTATTTAAATAATAATAATTTAATTAGTTTGGTGTTATCATAAAATAGCTGAATTTCATCTGTAACGATGGACTGCTATTTAGTAGTGTAAGTACTTAATAGGTTGATGACGTCACACTGTGACTCACGCAGTAGAAATATAAGATGCAAAAATTCGTCAGCAACACAAACCTTCCTGGTAGCTCAGTTGGAAGAGCAGTTATATGATCGACCCCCCCACCCCCCACCCACCCCCTTCCCGATTGGTATGCTAGGTCCACCCTTTTCAAGCAAGCGATTCGTACGCTTTTTTCTTCCCAACTTCGTTTAAAAAAATTACCTCAGAACACATGATTATGACCTTTTGCAGTTCCCAGGTAACGAGGCCGACGACCTGTGACATTTAACAGAAAATATTACCCACCATTTGCAAATAATTTCGGATACAAAGCCTCCCAAACCCTAGCGTTTGTGACAGGAAGCCGCACGACCGTTGTTCAACCATCGTTACGATATGTAAGCCGTACTGGCACAGGGTTGTCCCCTGGTAAACATTTCTTTCTCCTTTAGGAGTAAGCGTAAATGTTTTTTTACTCATCAATCTCCACTTCAAATACTTGATAAAGAACGGTAATGCAATGGATTTGTATAAGTTATTACGGAAAGTAGTCAGGTTTATCGAAAATAAATGTGCTGGGAACAATCTTTTACAATTATATTTACAGAACTTTACAGAATTTACTACAATGTACGTATTCACAGAACAAATGCCTGCATAATTACAAAGTCCCGCCTTTTATAGGAAAATCAAACAATGGCGGCTGCTTTATTCAATAATTAGTATTCAATAATACAGTAATTACATTATTTAAACCTTGCAAGTATTCAAATATTTATCATAAATATAACGAAGAATATTTATGATAATTACTTAAATACTTTCAATACTAAAACGAAGTAATGACTACCTATATCTTCAGGAAAACTAATTCATCTGACTATTATAAGTATCCGGTATCGAGCCGAGCCGGTATTGCCAATGGTTGATAACAGAGTCTTTGTTTTCACTACTCTCTTGGACCTCTAAGCTGTCCAATAAAACAACTTATAAAGACACGGATTGTCTATGTGTCTTATCGTTGATATCTCGTCGATCTACCTGAACGTTAGCTTGATATTTTAGTGAAATTTACTAGCAATAAATACAACCCACTCGCATCATTCATTAACTCTGGATAGGGCCTTAAAAAAATGTCCTTCAGTAAATATTTTTTGAAAAATGGAAAAATTCACCTGCCCCCCCTAGGTGGGATTTGAACCCACGACCTCTCGATGACCGGTCGAGTGCTCTTCCAACTGAGTGGTGTTCAACTCTTCCAACCGGTCGTGGGTTCAAATCCCACCTAGCGGGGCCAGGTGTTTTTTGCCATTTTCAAAAAATATTAATCTGGCAAGTTGGCCAAGACAACTAATTAAATAATAATAATGTCCTTCAGTAGATGACAGTCTTTAAGCCAAGTCAGTGGCCTGTGGGCGGCTTGAAAACATGTCTGTTTGTCTTGTTTTGTATGTATTATATGTATGTATGTACAAAAAAATCTATTTAAGTATAATATCTATTTAAGTAATTTCGGGTGTAAGTGGTTCATCAAGATCTTCGAACCAAAGCCAACTTCACACGAACAAACGACAAACGAAGCTCTGGCGAAAAGAGAGGTAGGGAGCGTAATTGTAAGCTACCCGACTGGGGAATGTACCTCCACCTCACAGAATACCGCAGCCAAATAATAATTCCCTTGAGTGTTGTTGTCTTCCTACGAGTGAGTGAGGTCACCAGAAAAAAAGGAAGGAGATACTGCGTTGGCAGCGTGGGTGGCGGCGCGCGAGCAATATTTTATGTTGCAAGCGTTAGTATGGCTACGATAACCGCTTCACATCAGGCGGGCCGTATGCTTGTCTGCCATCCGAAGTAGTATAAAAAAAAATAAAAAAAATATCATATCTAGTACGCATAGTACTAACTTTGCTTAGCTTGGGACTAGATGGCCGTGTGTAAATTTGTCCAGGAATATTTGTATTTATATTTATTGAAAATAAACACTTGAGGGTACAGGCAAATAACAAGGAATATAATTTTTTTAATTTTTCTCTATTTTCTATTGTAATTAAATCTTTATCTCTAAATAAATAAATATTGTCAGACAAATTACACAGCGCCATCTAGCCCCAAAGTAAGCGAAACTTGTGATATGGGTACTAGACAACTGATAAACATACGTAAATACATCTTATATTTCTATACTGTGTGAGTCACAGTGTGACGTCATCAACCTATTAAGTAATTACACTACTAAAGTAGGCATAGCAGTCCATCGTTGCGTTGATGGACTGCTATGCCTACTTTAGTAGTGTAATTACTTAATAGGTTGATGACGTCACACTGTGACTCACACAGTATAGAAATATAAGATGCAAAAATTCGTCAGCAATACGTAAATACATTTTTTTTTTTTGTAAATACATACCTACTTATGATACATAGAAGACACCCAGACCAAGACAAACAGACATATTCATGCACACAAATGTTTGTCCTATGTGGGAATCGAACCCACGAGCGTTGGTGTCGAAGCCGCGTCATTGACCGCTACGCCACCGAGCTCGTCATATCTCTGCTAGTTTAATTTCCAATCACTAACTTTTTTTAAAAGTAAACAGATGGCGACAAAAAGGCAAAGTAAAAGTTACTACATACGCTGTAAATACATCAAAAAAAAAAAATTCAAAATTCAAAATATCTTTATTCCTTGGACTTTATAAAGCACTTAGAAACGTCATACAAATTAAATATAAGAATATGTATAAATCATCACTACTCTAAATCCGCAGAGCTTAGATTCACTTTCATCAAACTATCTTGAATGTGAAAGTGAATTTAAGTGCCAGTTCCGGCGACGGGGCTTCTTGAGAAGAACTGGCAAGAAATCATCTCTATGTAAATTGTAATAATTCAGAACTTTCAACTGTGTTTTTCTCAAAATCAAATTTCAAAAATTCATTTGGACATTATCTGTTATTTGCATGTACCCTTCACTTATTGACAGCCCTAGCGGGTAGGATCGTACTCGGCAATTAATTTCCTTTGATGTCGCCGCCGTGGCCCGTGATTGGCCGCTGGTGTCACGTGGTTGTTCACATATACTTGACGATTAGGGTCAAGCGGATGCACACGGTGCTTCTTGCTATGGAACGTAAAGTATGCGTGTTGTGTTCCTGCGAGTGAGTTACTGCGTTGGAAGCTGGGGTGGCAACGCGTGAGTGATATCTTATGTCGCGAGTGGAGCGATTATATGGCTAAGCTAAACACTTCTCATCAGGCGGGACGTATGCTTGTATTCCCTCCACTCCGACGTAAATTCGTACTTACTTAATTTCATTGCTAGGTTTGCTTTTTTAATATTTTTTACATGTCATTAACAAGATTGACAATGCATTTTCAGTCATTCGTCACGAACTGAGAGACTCCCGCTGCCAACACAGTAACTCTTTCCTATTTATTTATACTTTTTTTTGCAAATTACATATGGGCATACCCCAGACACTCCATACAAATGTCGCGTCGTTTACTACAACAAACAATGATGCAGACGTCTGTGCAGAGCGCGAATGAGCGTGGGTGCGAGTGGCCATACTGTACGTAGTACTATTACTTATACTGTGATATGGGTATGTGAAGCATATGGATATAAAAGGTAAAATTATTGCTAAGAGCATTCTCTATCAATGAGAGTTTGGCAATAAAATTCAAGAGAGGTAGGGAGCGTAATTGTAAGCTACCCGACTGGGGAATGTACCTCCACCTCACAGAATACCGCAGCCAAATAACAATTCCCTTGAGGGTTGTTGTGTTCCTGCGAGTGAGTGAGGTCACCAGAAAGGAATGAGATGCTGCATTGGCAGCGGGGGTGGCGGCGCGCGAGCGATACTTTATGTTGCGAGCGTTAAGAGCCATATTACATTTTGACTGTGATTTTTGCGTAAAATGGCCAATTTTGGCGTTCTTGATCTCGGAAACAAAAATACATTAACAATGTTGACTTATTGAATAGTACAGAACAGTTATTGGTATAGTACATAGCGGCCTCGCTTTTTATAAATTTTGCTTAACTTTTTAAATAAACCCAAAATTGCAGAGAAAGATTTTCCTAAAATGCGCGCATTCACTATTTTGAGCTCCTGGATTATACTGCTGTTCCAAACAAATGAAATAAAAGAATAGAATGTTATTTGTTATATAGTCGTATAGCACATAGCGGCCTCGGAATTTTGAAATATCATTGATTTAATATAGAAAAAAAAAACATTCTTTTAACCAAAAAAACTTCGAAAATTGCTTTAAGTAAACTGTTAATTTCTCGAATAAACGATAATATTATTGAGCAAAATTTATACGAGAATAATTGTTACTTCATGATGAATAAACTTTGTAGCATCAATTTATTATCTTATTTCAATAAAAACGATAAATATAACTTCAAAATTACTACAAAAAACGATGCACCGGCGGCCTTCGCGGGTTTAGTACTGCGCGAGAGCTCGTCAGCGTGCAAATGTAATAGGGCTCTTAATATGGCTACGGTAACCGGGCAGTACGGTATCAGGCGGGTCTTGTGATATTATGCCACCCGAAGTAGTATAAAAAAAAACAGATATTAACAAGTAATGCAGTATTCAAAGAAAAAAAAATAAGATAAATAATATTTAAAATATAAATGTATTTTTAACCCTTTATTTCCAAAGTTCGATTACATATTTAGTGACGTGTATACATACGTCTTTAAAATTGCTTCGGGTTCTTTAAAAGTCTTCAAAATCGGGGAAGAAAGTTTGGTGTTGCAGCTACAAATCTATCATCTCTATCGGGCGGTGGAGGGGGAAGAGCTGCCATTTTGAGATCATTTTAGTGCATAAAACGTATTTACGTATAACACACGGCCGGATCCATAACACTGCCACATCCCATTTTTTATTTTATTAATTTTCTACAGACACATGCAAATTTAAGTCAAATTTCAAAGCTTCCTACTCCTACTAATTTTTCCTGATGAAATTCGTCGTGAGTTCCAAAGCAGCTGTAGTTTTACCCCCGGGACTGCAGTGGACCTCATTGTTCATTGGCCTTTTGGTGGTCGCCGTTGTTAATTCTGGCTACACAGGAGTCACGGCTTTATGCCTGTCGTATCAGACCCATGACCAGATCAGGATCTAACTCTGAAGCAGATAGAATTGTCGCAAAATAATGAAACGCAGACATTTTTTAATTGTACCTACATCCAATTTTATTTTATGTAAATTAGAGAAAGCTTACTCACTCTAGTACATTTTTTTTTTACATAATTTCAACTCAAATAACCCTTACAATTTGTAGAGCAAACAATGTACTCGGCTGTCCCTTAAACTTGCACATTTGCGACAGACATTAACTCAATATTTTACTTTTTTTAAAACTTTAACTTCATAAGAATATTTGAATGTTGATTAATATTATAATAGGAAAACCTATCATTGGCATTACGATCTAATAATACATAAATATTTAACCATAATTTGTAAGCTGTTGGTTTTCTAAATAAATAAATAAAAATAAAAAAAATCTTAGATTGGCCCACGAAAATTATTAGCAATCACCTTAACATAAGAAAAAAAGAAGAGAAGGAATAGGAAAGAAGAGAAGAAGGCTGGCAACGGATCGGTGACCTCTTGGTGTTGCTGATCTCCATGGGCGATGGTGATTGTTTTCCATCAGGTGACCCACATGCTCGTTTGCACCCCTCTCAGATAAAAAAAAACATAGTTTGCTCAAAGTACAAGCGGCTTGGGAAAGATCTGCGGCCCAGTGCTTCGTAAAGATCTGCTGCACGGCATCGCAATTGTGAAGGCCGCTTTTGCATGCATTGTGTTGTTTCATTAAAATGAGTCATCTAAGCAATCAACTGCCCTTTTACAATCAATCAAGCGTGTCACTTACAGCCGTTGCCTGTAGTGTTGTCTTTTAATGCCTTATTTACCAAATTGCTGTCTCTCACCTCGCTAAGCCGTGGCCGTGTGGTTTCCGGCAGACTAGAATAGAATCACTCCGTGTCTTCCCGTGGATGTCGTACAAGGCGACTAAGGGACGTTTTAGAACATCGATCAGGCCTCCCCAACCCGTCTGGCGTCAGCGTGGGGAGTGTAGGCCAAATCTTACTTCTGTCTGGGACGGACGAGAGGGTTGTGCTCCTGTAATGGAGACTAAAGTGACCTGATGATGATGATGACCTCGCTAAGAGAGGAAGTCAAATTCCAAAAGCTTCTTACTTCTATTAATTTCTTCTCATTAAATTCGTTGTGAGTTCCTAGACAGCCGTACTGCAATGGACTTGCCATTTTAGATGGTTGCCTCTATTAATCCTGGCTACACAGGCGACACAGCAGTATGAATGTAAAAAAGTGGCAAAAATGGCTGCAATATTGCTTTTAGTCGCAACGACAAAACGGTTCTCTTTATTCTGCGTCGCAAGTGTGCGCGTTTCACGTACCATAGTTGGTCTAATTACAGAGAATGGTCCAAACTCAAATTCAAATAACAAAGTTTGCGGTCGTGAGCATGATGTTATTATCTAAAACCAAACAATGTTTTTGGGTAAGCGATTCCAGTAATCTGAACTGATATGAATTTGTATTTAAATGTAATTAGTAATATCTTTGTTTGAGTAAATAACATTTTATTTAATGGCATTTTTATAGATACTAGTGATCGCCCAGTGCTCGAAATTCGACGATAATTAATTTTAATTATGACTTTAACAATAAACAAAAGAGTATGCACTCACACGTGTGTCAAATACGTGGTAGTGTGTGTAATGTTTTTTTTTATTGATTAAATGTATTTTTATACATAATTAAAAAACAAAATAGCAATCTGCACTCCCTCTCTACATAAACTTTATGTGTACGAAATTTCATACTCTTCAATTTTTTGTAAAAAGGGGTACAAACAATGCTTCACGTATATAGTTATTGAAATATGTGAAACTTTTCTCTATAAGTGTGCGAACTTTAATACTGTTAGCTATCATTAAATTTAAAAGCATAATTTATAATTATTTAGTATGTATTTATGCGTATGATTGCCACAGTCATGATTTCACATTGTATAAAATATTTTATTTGACTCCAAGCTTGTATGTAATTCGTTGCGCCAGTATTTCGACCAATCACGATGAAGCACGCCACTCTTCAAGAGCGATGGAAGTAGAGAGGCAGTCAACTTCATTCCAAGCGAAGCAGCATCAGGCATTCGATATTGAGCGCTCGTACAGTACACACGTGTGTGAAATAAACGATTTCAACTGTCAGTATTACATTAAAGCTACTCCTAGGAATTAAATGAATACCAAGCAACTTCAAGAGTTTCATTACTTTGAACAACAGACAACAATACCTACGCCTTCATTTCCGTAAAAAAGGATAAAAAGCTTCACATATACCTACGAGTATAGTTATTGAATGTGGGAAACTTCAAAATCCTAGAGAATTATAATTTGGCTGCGGACTTCTGCAAAGTGGGTAATGCTTTCCTAGTTGGCTGCTTTAAATTTGATAGGTATTGCTATGTCCGTTTCTTATATCACTCAGGATGCCAAACAGCCATACGGCCCACCTAATGTAAAGCGATTACAGTAACCTATATATGGGGTGTAAGTGATTCATCAACATCTTTGAACCAAAGCCAACTTCACCTGCACGCGGTACACCCTGCTGACTGACAAACGAAGCTCTGGCGAAAAGAGAGGTAGGGAGCGTAATTGTAAGCTACCCGAGTAGGGAATGTACCTCCATCTCACAGAATACCGCAGACAACTAACAATTCCCTTGAGGGTTGTTGTGTGCCTGCGAGAGAGTGAGGTAACCAGAAAGGTAGGAGATGCTGCAGTGGCGGCGCGCAAGCGTCGTTTTATGTTGCGAGCGTTAATATGGCTACGGTAACCGCTTCACATCAGGCGGCCCGTATGCTTGTCTGCCAACCGACGTAGTTTACAATACATAATAGTTAGTATATACATGCAACAGCTTTACATTCTATAACAAACGCCTCGATGATTTATCTCACGTTTCACGAGGTCGTAAACATAATATTTGACGGGCGAAACTCCCTTATAATTGTGGCAGACTATCGCCTCACACAATTACAGAGCTCAAACATTGGCTGTTAGCTTTAACACTGTACAGAATATTAGTTCAAATATTAGATACGCTCTATAATCGTTACGTATAAGCGGGAAGACGAAAATGTTTGGGGCGTAAGTGGTTCATCAACATCTTTGAACCAAAGCCAACTTCAGCTGCACGCGGTGCACCCTGCTGACTGACAAACGAAGCTCTGGCGAAAAGAGAGGTAGGGAGCGTAATTGTAAGCTACCCGACTGGGGAATGCACTTCCACCTTACAGAATACCGCAGCCAAATAACAATTCCTTTGAGGGTTGTTGTTCCTGCGAGTGAGTGAGGTTACCAGAAAGGAAGGAGATGCTGCGTTGGCAGCGGGGGTTGCGGTCCGCGAGCAATATTTTATGTTACGAGCGTTAATATGGCTGCGGTAACTGCTTCACATCAGGCCGGCTGTATGCTTGTCTGCCACCCGACGTAGTATAAAAAAAAAAATGTTATAAATAAATACTTGTACCTCTAATAAATTTCTGTCAACGTACTCAACGAGCTCGATGGCGTCGTTGCGTGTGCCGGCGTAATTGATCACGCAAGTTAAGCAACGTCAACCGCAACCTGTCCATGGATGGGTTTATTTATCTCAAGCTTCTCCATCGGTCCCGGCATTAGATGACAGTCGTTAAGCCAAGTCAGTGCCTTGAAAGACAGCCTTCAGGCGCCTTGAAAACACTGGCATTCGCCAACCCGCAGTTGAGCAGCGTGGTGGAGTATGTTCTAAATCTCTTTGATTGAGAGGAGACCAGCCCAATTTTGACATAATAAGACGTAATTAATTTATACATATACTGATTTGACGAGCTCGGTGGTCGAATGGTTAGCACTTTGACTCCGAGGTCGTGGGTTCGATTCCCGCACAAGACAAACATTTGTGTGCATGAACATGTCTGTTTGTCATGCTCTGGGTTTTTCTATGTATGTATTTACGAAAAAAAAAATGTATTTAAGTACATTTATCAGTTGTCTAGTACCCACACAAAACACACAAGCTTTGCGCTTAATTTGGGACTAGATGGCGCTGTGTAAATTGTCCAGAAATATTTATTTATTATTATTTATTTATTTATTACTAATGAAAATGTTTTATATGGATACTCAAAACTGAAATAAATGAATATTTAATTTAATTTGAAATTTACGCCGTACAAATGCAACCAACTTGGACACCTCATCACCAACATTTTTGAAGTTAGTAAAAAGAATAAACAATAATGGGCAACTCGTGAGTTCTAAACTAAAAAGTTCTATATGCAATAGCTATTCAAAAGAATTAACTTAAATGAGGTGCTTTTGTCTTTTAAGACAATAGCGAAGATCAGGCGGAGGCAATTCTTGGTACCATCGTTCCTCGACAGGGGAAATCATCTTTTGTTTCATCTCTCTTTAATATAATAATAGTAGTTTATGAAACTGTTGCTTAATAAGGGTTCTTAAAATACGAGTGTGAGTTTATAACACGAGCCGAAGGCGAATGTTATAATAGACCACATGAGTATTTTAATACCTAATTATGTGCAGTTTCATACACTACTTTAACTAATCTCATGAAATATAATGCGACGCGCCGCGCGGCGCCGCGTTCACAGATTATGTAGAAAAATTTTGCAAAGTTGCAATGTATTTGCATTGCAACCTGTTTAAAATACCTGTATCCAGGGCTGAAGCAGTATCGAAATGGAAAAAAAGTTATTTTTCGATACAGTTGTCCCTAAGACAACTGTTATTTTGATAGCTTGTGCGTAAAAGACTGACATTAAGATTCTGTGTTTAGTTTTTTAATCTCTAAAATTTGAGTAGGAGAGTAGATAAAATATTTTAAAAACGACGGCGAGCAGGTTGTCGAATGGCTACTTTGACGCCAAGGTCGCAGGTTCGACAAACATTTGTGTGCATTGACATGTCTGTTTGTCTTGGTCTGGGTGTTTTCTATGTATTATAAGTATATACTTACAAAAACAAAATGTATTAAAGTACATTTATCAGGAAATTTGATCTACACTACTTTGCGTGCTTCCGCCACCAATTAGTTCATGCAAACTACTGCTGGCCGGCACCCACCCACTACCGTAAGTAGTTGCATGTGACTGCCGTGGCTGCTTTGGTCGTCTCTGCTCCAGCTGCTGTGGTCGTCTCTGCGACACGTGTTTCGCCTCTACGCGAGGCATCATTAGGCGATCTGTAGATGTTGATGGTTAGAACAACAACCTACAAATGACAAGTCCATCGCATTGCCGGCCTTTATATTGTTTTGGAAGTGGAGGGGGTAATGGAAAATATATTAAGGATAGGAGAATTACTAACGTCAAGTTGTTTATTCATTAAAGGATTTTTTGATTTTTTGTGTTTTATTATTTCTAATTGTTCCTTAATATTAAGTTTTAGTCCTTTGTCTGTCATGTGCAGTATTTTGTATGAATTATTGGGAGATAAATTGTGTCCTTCATACATAAGATGTTCAGTGACTTTTCTGGACGGTTGTTTTTATAAGCTGATATATGTTCGTTAAATCTAGTTTGAAAACAACCGTCCAGAAAAATCACACACAAAAGGTTGAAGGAAAGAGGAATCCTAGCTTCCTCTTTCCTTCCACCTTGCCTGTGATTATACTATTATGTACTCGTAATTTATTCTGAAATATTGTTTCTCCATATATATTATATATCCGCCTGTATCTAACCACTGCTGGACATAGGTCTTCCCTAATGCCCTCCACTATATGCGATTCTCCACTTTCCGCATACATCCGCTTCCGGCCATTCGCCTGAGGTCATCGGTCAATATAGAGTAGGGCGTCCAACGTTTCGTCGCCCCATACGAGGTCTCCACTTTAGGATTTTCCTCAGCCATCTGCCATCCATCACTGACTCGGTAGATGAGACCCACTGCCTCTCCAACTTGCTGACTCTGATAGCTATGTCGACGACTTTAGATCTCCATATTATCGTATAGACAGAATTCCAGAATGTTCCTATTGTGCTTCAATTGTAAACTGTAACGTCCACAAGAACCCTCTGAGTACCTAATTATTTCATGAGTCGTTAAAACAGGAAAGACTTTCAAAGTAAATACATTCATTGTGTATAACGATAACCAAGTTAAAGTTGAGGAAATATTCCTTGTTGGGACTTTTTGTTATTCTACGGCGGGCGCAGATTCAGAATATGATAGATAGATGTGAGTAGGAGGATCACAACCAAAAGCATATTTAGAGCTTATGCACAATTAATCTCATCTGCATGTGGTATCTAGCTGATTAACAAACGAGGTTCTAGCTATTGAGAAGTAGCACATGCCGAGCCTGACAGAACAAGTTACTTTACCTCAATAAAAGACTGCTGCCAAATAAAAATGCCATTGAGAATTGTTGTATCCTGTGAGTGAGGTCGCCACACACGAAAGGATGCAGCGTTTGCAGCGGAGTTGCCAGGTGCGATTATTATATCGGATGCGTCTATGAGTTACGGGCTGCATTAGTTCAGGCGGATCGTATACGGCCTTACAGTACGGAACCTTCATTAAAATTCCCAACCAGACACCGTGACTGTAGTGAGTAAAGAACCCAACAATAAATGAAGAAGAAAGCGGGTAGACGGTTATATTTACACTATACAGACTACCATCTACGCGCTGTCTTCAGTCGTCCCGTGATCATGGCGTCTGCAACGTTGTCAAAATGTCGGGAATATATAAAAAAATATCGCGGTAATAAGTCTGGTACATACAATAGTGATACCATGTAAGAAGATTCCGTTAAGACATTACTTTTTAGGGTTCCGTATCCAAAGGGTAAAAAGGAACCCTATTACTAAGGCTCCGCTGTCCGTCCGTCCGTCCGTCTGTCACCAGGCTGTATCTCAAAAACGGTGATAGTTAGACAGTTGAAATTTTCACAGATGATGTATTTCTGTTGTCGCTATAACAAGAAATATTAAAAAATAGAATAAATTACATATTTAAGGGGGCTCCCATACAACAAACGTGATCTTTTTGCTCGTTTTTGCTCGCAATTGCTAACGGCAATAGGTAGACGCTTGAAATACTCACATTATATTTAGTTATATATTCCCTTTAAAAAGAAATAATTTAATAAAAATAAAACAAATATTTAAGGGGGGCTCCCATACAACAGACGTAATTTATTTGCCGTTTTTATAGATAATGGCACGGAACTCTTCGTGCGCGAGTCCGACTCGCACTTGGCCGGTTTTTTTATTCAAGCATTTGTAGGTTACGGTAACCAATTAACATCAGAAGGGTCGTATGCTTGTCTGGAATCTGGAATAACAGCTAGCTTGATCATTGAGCGAATTGAGCTTGATATAATCATAAGCTAAATAATGACACTACATTTATGTTTTTAAAACTAATAATTTTGTAATTATTATGGTAAGACGATATAGATCGTTTGGTTACGGTCCAATTATCTGACTTGGTATGTTTCGATGCGATTTAAAATATGTTACACGTTGAAACGTGCACCACATGCAGGTGAGGTCGAAACCTCACCTGCATGTGGTGCACCCCGCTGACTGATAAACGAGGCTCTGGCAAAAAGAGAGGTAAAACTTAACGTATTTTTTAAGCTGTCCGACTGGGGAAGTACCTTCACTTCAAAGAATATCGTGGTTGAGGCGGGAACGATTCCCTTGAGGATTGTTGTGTTTCTGCGAGTGAGTGAGGTCTCCATGAAGAAATGAAGGAGTATAGGCTAGTAATGGATTGGTGAACCTTGGTGTTGCTGATCTCCATGGGCGGCGATGATTGCTTGCCATCGTGTGACATACGTGCTCGGGTATCCCCCTCTCATATATATAAATATATACATAACAAAATCATCTAAGAGCTTACGTATCTTGCGGTATCTATAGCTCTCAAAGTCTGCGTCACCCTCAGATTGTTCGGAAAAGTATGAATAATAAATCAATTAAAGTACGCGGTTGAGGCTGGAGGGAATTTTTGTAACATTAACAAATTATCAAGTCAAGGCCTACTCTCTTTTCATGGAAAAAGTTGTGTAAAAACAAAAAGTTCTAAACGTTATGCTCGACATTTTTCAGTGTAACTCCTAAACTAGATTTATTTTTATACAAGTAGGGTGACAAACAAGCATACGCATGCGACACCAGAGGCATTATCACGCATTGCTGGCCCTGTATAAACCCCTTTAAACCTTGAAGACCCCCATAGTGTAGTGTCTTGGGAAAAGTTTGGCAGGGAATTTATTCCACAACTTGAGATTTGAGGTAGAAAACTTTTCTGCTTCTCTCTTCTTCTCTTCTCTCTCTCTCTTGTTGGTAGAATGATAGTTGATAGACTCTTCTCTTCTTGGTAGAAAACGTATAGTGCGTGTCCAGAGTCCCGACGGACGACGGTGATCAAATGCTGCTCTTCTAGGTATCTCAGGAGCTGCATGTAGATTTGGCCTGTAGTGGTTCATCAACATTTTTGAACCAAAGCCAACTTAACCTGCATGCGGTGCACCCTGCTGACTGACAAACGAAACTCTGGCGAGAGGTATGAAACGTAATGGTAAGCTACCCGACTAGGGAATGAACTTCACCTCACAAAAAACCGCAGCCAAATACAACTCCCTTGAGGGTTGTTGTGTTCTTGCGAGTGAGTGAGTAACCAGAAAGTAAGGAGATGCTGCGTTGGTAGCGGGGGTGGCGGCGCGCGAGCGATATTTTATGTTACGAGCGTTAATATGGCTACGGTAACCGCTATATACACATCAGGCAGGCTGTGTGCTTGTATGCCACCCGACGTAGTATAAAAAAAAATAACTTAGAGAGAAGGGAGTATAGTTCGACAGATCAGATCTATCACGTTTTTTGGATACAACCTAGTAATAATATCATCATCATCATCATCAGGTCCATTTTAGTCTCCACTACAGAAGCACAACCCTCTCTCGTCCATCCTAGACGGATGGAGGATTTGGCCTACACTCCCCACGCTGGCCAAACGGGTTGAGGAGGCCTGATCGGTATTTGATAATGTATTTCCCTTAGTCGCCTTGCACGACGTCCACGGGAAGAAACGGAGTGATTCTATTCTAGTCTGCCGGAAATCACATGGCCGAAGTAATAATATGATTAATGTTAATTGAGTTAATAATATGATTATTGATACCATTTGATAAAGCTAGTTTCTCAATATTTTGTTTAGTTTAGGAATAATCGGGAGAGACCACTTCTCGTTTACTGTATACCGGATCACATTAGCCGGCGGTTCGACGAATTGGCTGCGACATAATACATATACGATTTTATTCAATTAAGAGATCTTTGAGCCAACGCCAATCTCACCTGAATAATAACTCACCAGCTAATAAACTAACGAGGAATTGACTAAAGAGAGGTAGGGCTTAGCGTAAATATAAATAAATAAATAGTTATAAGCTACCCAATTTTGAAAGTAAATTACCTATAAGTGATTTTCATTATAGCTCGAAACTTCTCGTGTTCCACCCTTGCATGGATTGTGGACCCCAAAAGGAGTCCGGACAGACAATCGCAGCCAAATAACAATTCCCATGAGAGTTCATCTGAGAGTGAGAGAGGTCATCAGGAAAGAAGAAGTTACTGGGTTTGCAGCCGGGGTTAATAGAGCGCGAGCGATATTTCGTGTTGCGAGCGTGACCGCTCCACATCGGACGGGCTGTACGCTTATGTCACCTGGCGTAGTATAAAATAAATGAATAAATTAAATCAACTTTTGGGGTGTAAGTGGTTTATCAACATCTTTGAACCAAAGCCAACTTCACCTGCACGTGGTGCACCCTGCTGACTGACAAACGAAGCTCTGGCGAAAAGAGAGGTAGGGAGCGTAATTGTACCTCCACCTCACAGAATACCGCAGCCAAATAACAATTCCCTTGAGGGTTGTTGTGTTCCTGCGAGTGAGTGAGGTCACCAGAAAAGAAGGAGATGCTGGTGTTGGCAGCGGGAGTGGCGGCGCGCAAGTGATATATTATGTTGCGAGCGTTAATACGGTTACGGTAACCGCTTCACATTAGGCGGGCCGTATGCTTGTCTGCCACCCGACGTAGTAAAAAAAAAAAAAAAAACTCACTCAAAAAGTTTTTCAATGAGTTTGTCACTTGAAACCTATGGTAAGGCTCGAGAAACACTCAACTTAGGGCCATTCCGGGGGCTCGAGTGACATAAAAAAGGCTTTTTGTAAATAAACGAAGGGATTTACTCGTGGAAAATTGAAAAATGTAGCTTTATCTCACAATAATTACGGTTTTTGAGTGCTTTTGTTTTGGAAAAATAATTGTTTCAGTTGGCCGAGGTGTACTTAATTAATTCTCTTTTTCCAAATAATTTATAGAAGGCTTCACTTTTAAATTTAAAGTAACTCGCATTGCGTTGATTTTATTCGTCCAAATAATAGTTGGTCTTTATAAATTTTACATCCGGCTCCAAGTTCAGGACTGAAAACCTATGGTATCTTCGAGAATAGGCTATTTGACCAATATTTTTCTCGGTTTGATTTGTAGGGACGTCTCAATAATATAACCATAGGTGAAAGAATTACGAAAAGAATTAAAAAGAATTACAGATCTTTATAGTTTTGTGTATGTTACGATATTGTTAAATAATTTATACAATTTTTGAACATTCTCAAATAGCCTATTGAAAATTTAAAGACAGAGGTGATGATTTCATTCCACGAACATTTGTAGCAAAAAAAAATATATATATAAATTATTGTAAAGAATGGTAATTTGTAAACAGTGGTAGGCCGATGCAACTATTGCTATCTAAATAACGATAGGCGCTTCAATAACGTACCATTTCGAGGAGTTCGGATTCGTATCTTGTCTCTCTCTGTCTTGTCTGGTTTAGAACGTACTCTACCACGCTGCTGAACTGCGGATTGGCGGAAGGCAACATTTTAAAGCCTCCCTAATGCCTCTGACCTAACTAAAAGACTAATCTAATCACAACTGCTGGGACCGACACGGTTTATCATGCCCCCTGAACCACGGAGGAGCTTGAGAATTTTTTTAATACCACTAGAGTGGCAAACAAGTATACGATTCGCCTGATGGAAAACAGTGATCGTAGCCCATGAACGCTTGCGACATCAAAGACATCACTCACATGTTGTAAAAATTTCTTCACGCCGTTTTTGAAGAATCCCAATGCTGTAGTCTCCTAAGAAAATCTTGACAGGCAGTTCATTCCACAGCTTGATAGTACGCGGGAGAAAAGTTTTCTGGAACCGCACAGTACGCGACCACATAGGCTCCAATGTGTGAGGATGAATTTGACGGGCGGTGCGACTGAAGAAGGCGGACGTGGGCATCATGCCTTTCTACACGTTTACGTTATTTTACTATGTTTGTGTGAATACGTTACAAGAACATAGGCCGATCGTGCCTCTCCATCGCTTGTACCGCGCTCTCGCTTGCACGTTCGGTTCTGGCGGAACGTGACAATGAGTCATGCTTTTCCGTGCGTGCAGCGATTTATAAGACGTGATAAATGATTTAATCCACTTATTATTCTGTTTTCATTTCAACAACATTACGTATACCATTATTATTCTCCAAGTATATTATATTAAAACAAGACTGCTGTAGTAAAGTTTTATGTCCTTTTTATTTCAGCATGTAATAGTGCATGAATATGAAATAGGCTTTATCATGAATCATCTCTACATCTATAATAACTTAATAAAGTTACCAGACGGTTTTGAATAACATTTTTGGATTTGATGTCGTAATTCTTGCGGAATCTGAAATAACACGTAATTAATGATGTCTATACGCGGCTAGGCGACTGTGACAGCGAATAGTCGCGGTCATAGTCGCCTAGTCCGCGTATAGACGCGACCGTCGTCGGTCGCAGCGATCGACCATTTTTTATAGTAATTTACATATTACAATATGACGAGCTCGGTGGTCGAATGGTTGGCAATGGCCACTTTGACTCCGAGGTAGCGGGTTCGATTCCCGCACAAGACAAACATTTGTGTGCATGAACATGTCTGTTTGTCTTGGTCTGGGTTTTTTATATTATAAGTATGTATTTAAAAAAAATATATTTAAGTACATTTAGTTGTCTAGTACCCATAACACAAGCTTTGCGCTTAATTTGGGACTAGATGGCGCTGTGTAAATTGTCCAACAACAAATATATAGAAATATAAAAAAATGTTCGGTCATAATTCACTATAATCACACTTTAAATCGCTATAATGTAATGTATAAATTATTGCAGGTGTTGAATACAACAAATAAGAGATGGTGGTAAGGGGGCTCCCTTACCACCATCTCTTATTGCGATTCAATAACTGAATAGAATGCTTATTCATACCAAGGAATAAGCGACTGTATTTCAAATGGAATAGAGTCGCTTATTCATTGGTATGAATAAGCAATCTATTCAATTATTGAATCGCAATAAGAGATGGTGGTAAGGGGGCAGGTGTCGAGCTCGATGGCGTCGTAGCGCGTGTCAGTCTATTCACGCACACGCAAGTTAAGCAACATTGACCGTAGACTGTCCATGGATGGGTTTATTTATTTCGAGGTGCTCCGTTAAACCGTGTTCGAATTAAGCCGTCGGTCCCGGCTGCTATCACTAGATGACAGTCGTTAAGCTCAGTCAGTGGCCTTTAAGCGGCTTGATAGTCCATAGTTGAGTAGCGTGGTGGAGTATGCTCTAAACCCCTTCGATTGAGAGGATTCCGCATACCAGTGGTATGAATATGGGTTGAAACGGTACATATTAGGTTGGGGAAAAAGTCTTTTCGTATTTTATATGAAAATTCAAAACATTTTTTACTAAAGTTTATTTACATTTAACTAAAGTATGTAGGTGCCATTTTGTTCGATAACTTTTTGCCATCTTGTAGCTAAAGACATGATCCCATTACTATAGAAATTTTGGGACTTCTGTTCAAAAAACCACGACAAGTGGTTTTGACAGTCTTCTCGTGATGTTAACCTGACATTGCCTAAAGAATTCTGAAGAGACCGAAACAGGTGGAAATCAGAAGGTGCAAGGTCAGGACTATACGGCGGATGCATTAACACCTTCCAGTCAAACTCTCTTAATTTTTGCTGAGTGGCTAAAGATGTGTGAGGTCTAGCGTTATCATGATGAAAAATCACACTCCTTCTGTTAATTAATTCCGGCCGCTTTCTCTCAACTTTTTGCTTTAATCTCATCAGTTGTTCACAGTAGAGTTCAGAATCGATAGTCCTGCCTGGCGGTAACAGCTCATAATGAATAATGCCCTTCCAATCCCACCATACACACAGCATCACCTTATTGCGGGTTAACCCGGGTTTTGCCAGAGTCTGTGAAGCCTGACCGGCCTTTGACCACGACCTTTTTCGCACGTTCTTGTCGTACGTGATCCACTTTTCATCACCAGTTATAAGCTTTTTCAAAAACGGTTCGCTTTCATTACGTCGTAGTAAAGAATCGCAAATGAGTACACGGTTCATTAAGTTTCTTTCAGTGAGATCGTGAGGCACCCAAATATCGAGCTTTTTAGTGTACCCAGCTTTTTTCAAATGCGCCAAAACTGTTTTGTGGTCAATTCCTAATTCTTCAGCTACATCGTAACTACTGATATGCTGATCTTGCTCCACTTTTTCAAAAATGGCATCCATTTTATCCGTAACAGGGCGACCAGAGCGACGTGCATCTTTCACATCAAAATTTCCTGATTGAAAACGCTTAAACCAAATTTGTGCTACTCTCACAGACACTGCACTAGATCCATAAACGTCACAAATTTTTTTCGCAGCTTGCGTTGCATTTTTACTTTTTTTGTAGTAAAATTTTAAAATGAATCGAATTTCTTCATCAGATTCACTCATCTTGACAGTAAAAAAAACAAATGAAAATCACACATTTACCTAATTTGAATTTGGAATTATCTTTTTTAAAATTTAAACTTTTTAAAGATATCAAAACCTGCCAGATACAAATGGTATAACCAAAGAGATTTTATTACAAGTTCATACATACTAAAATGCGAAAAGACTTTTTCCCCTACCTATTATTCAAAACCGCAAATTACTTGATCAGCTGGTCGAGTGACCAGCTTGTTGCACGATCCTCGGCTCAGATGGAACGTGACAATGTGTGACAAATGATATTTTGTGAATAGTGATTATTCACAAAATATCAAACACGATTGTGTTTTAAAGCTGTGGTCCCTCATGCAAAATTATAACAATTTTTATGCTAAAATAACAATTTGTTTAAACCGAGTCGGCGGAGGGGTGAACTCCAAATTAGCATGTAGTTTTTGGTTGTTTTGTCAAAGTGCGGTGCGCGTTTTATAGAGGGTTTCGACAGAATGGAGCTTATCTGAACATAAGTGAGATAGCAACCAGTCCTTAGGCGTCGGTTTTATTGATGGCGGAATGAAGAGTCTGTGTACAAAATTTTCAATAAATTTAATTATGTATTTTAATTATATATAACGTATAGCTGTAGTTAATTTTTAATACGCATAAGTGGCGTTACTTTTCGCTCTGCGATGACGTGGTAAATTAATACGTCTTGAATACGGTCCCACGTATCTACGTGGGAAACTAAGAGATGTATTCAATTTGAGGATCCCGCATTATATTTTTGAAGTTGACATATCTTTAGCGGCGTTGTGCACATTTTGGGATGAGTAAAAATGTTAAACTCGCATCAGGACACGTGGCCTGATCGAAAATTCGTAAGTAGGAGGGAGCGTAGACCGCCGGCGCGGCGTAGGAGAGGAAGTGATATAACCCTCTCTTTCGACCGCGCGGCGAAAATGTATGCCTGCTCCTGCTGTTTATTTTTAAAACAATATAAATTGTCATGTTTCTGTACGACAGCGCAATAAATGAATATTGTATTTTACCACATAAATGATAGTACTTTTATACTGATAAATAAAGCAATTCGTGCGAAATTATTCCCTAACCATTCCAAAAAATTCAAAAGTGCACATCGTTCATGTTCAAGTTTTCACTTCTACCAGCACTCCCGAAGTGCAACCCGTTGTTTTTTTTAATACTAAGTCGGGTGACAACTATGCATAAGGCCCGCCTGATATGAAGTAGTTACCGCAGCCATTATTAACGCCCGAACCATAAAATATCACTCGAGTGCCGCATCCTCGCTTCCAACGCAGCACCTTTTTAGTAACCTCACTCACTCGCAGAAACACAACAACCCTCAAAGGAAATGTTATTTGACTGCGGTATTCTGTGTGGTGGAGGTACTTCCCCAGTCGGGCAAAACACGCTGTAGCCTACTTCGCCAGAGCCTTTTCAGCTAACCGCAGGGTGCAACACGTGTAGATGACGTTGGCTTTGACTTTAAAGATTTACTGACTTTAAATACTTCTTTGTCTCCCCAACCCGTCTGGCCAGCGTGGGGAGTGTAGGCCGAATCCTGCTTCTGTCTGGGACGGACGAGAGAGGATCGTGATTCTGTAGTGGAGACTAAAATGACCTGATGATGATAAAAGACTTCTTTGTCGCTACTAGTTGTCAGTTAAGCGTCAGCCTACAAAAGCGATTTAGTACTTTATGTGGAGGGTTGAAGGAAATTGATTTTCAGTGGTTGGGCGGAATATTTTTATGGTACAGCATTGTTTATTGCGCCGAGCTCCGGGACTGTTTCAGTCACTCCATTCTGGGTGAAGTAATAAGTAATAATTTGGGGTGTAAGTGGTTCATCAACATCTTTGAACCAAAGCCAACCTCACCTGCACGTGGTGCATCATGCTGACTGACAAACGAGGCTCTGGCGAAAGGAGAGGTAGACCATAGCAAATTTTTTAAGCTGCCCGACTGGGGAGGTACCTCCATCTCACAGGATTATGCAGCCAGGTAACAATTTCTTTTGAGAGTTGTTGTATTCCTGCGAGTGAGTGAGGTCACCAGAAAGAAAGAAAGGACGGAGAATAGGCTGGCAACGGATCGGCGATCCCTTGGTGTTGCTGATCTTCATGGGCTGTGGTGATTGTTTTCCATCAGGTGACTCACATGCTCGTTTTCCTCTTCTTATGTAAAAAATAATAATAATACTTATAACCATTAACTTTTGTACATATAATCGAACCCTTACTTACTTGGCCGGCTTGGTTTCCGGCAGACTAGAATAGAATCACTGCGTGGATGTCGTACAAGGCGACTAAGGGAAATATATTACAAAACATCGATTAGGCTTCCCCGACCCGTCTGGCCAGCGTGGGGAGTGTAGGCCAAATCCTCCTTCAGTCAGGGACGGACGAGAGAGGGTCGTGCTCCTGTAGTGGAGACTAAAAAAACAAATGACCTAAAGATGATTCTGTAAGGCGGAGTTAGTTCCCCAGTCAGGCAGTTTGTAATTAAACTTTTTAGTTTTTTTTTTTGAGTTAATAACTCTGCTTCTTAATTATTATTTTTTGTACAATCTTGTTTTAATAAGTTTTTTTTTAATAAGACACGTAAATATTTCTAGCACATAGTCAGTATATTTCAGGAGTGTTTCAGTTTCAATCACTGCTTTATGTGCGTGAAGCGGCCGTGGAGATGCGATTGGTTCCGTCGGGTGGGCGCTGTAATGATGTTCATTATTTAGTTGTGAACCGCCACACGATGTATTTTGTGTGTTTTGTAAGAATATAAAAACAAAATGGCCGTCAGTGAGATTGTTTTCTGTGCTTTTATGCTTGTGGGTGCAAGTGCAACACTAAATGGTAGGTAATTTTATCATCAAAAGACAGGTAGGGCAGAGAGGTACCTCCACATATACACACACTCACAGAATTTTTCTTCACTCGGTCCCTCATTGCTGAGGATCGTGGTCATAGGAACCTCGCGAACGGACAATCTGTCTCCATCGATTGCTGTCCGAAGTGGCCCTGACTGCCTGATAGAATTTAGAATAGGAGGCGGCCCCCTTCACCTGGTCAGACCATCTTGTTGGTGAACGGCCACGTGCTCTCTTGCCTTCGTACTCACAGAATACCACAGCCAAATAACAATTCACTTGAGGGTTTTTGTGTTCCTGTAAGTGAGTCAGGTCACCAGAAAGAAAGGAAAGAGGATAGGCTGCCAACGGATCGGCGACCCCTTGGTGTTGCTGATCTCCATGGGCGGTGGTGATTGCTTTCCATCAGGTGACCCACATGCTCGTTTGCTTCACACTCATATAAAAAAACCATTGATATATCCTCAGCAGTGGGGGTTGTAACTTGCTTTATTCTCACTGGTTAAATATAGAAATATAAATAATAATTAAACTCCTATTTTCATTTATCATTATATTAATACGTGAAGCAACTTTTTACCCCTTTTTACAAAAATTGCGCGGACGGAGGAGTATTAAATTTCGCACACTTATCTATATATATAAAAATCAATGCCTATTTTCGTTGTAATTTTATAACTCAAGAACGGGCTCACCTATCCAAACCAAATGTTTAGGCTTTGTTCGGACTATTTAGTAGATGGTTTATGTGAAGTTTGCACAAAATCGGTAGAGCGGTTCTTGATTTATCACATTTTTTGTAACAAATGAATTCAATAATGGCGGATCATTTTGTTAATGGGAATTTTGCTGTCAAATTGAAACTTTTTTCAGTGTTGACAGTACAAGCATGTTGTTATGTCATTCATGCGGTCATTTCATTTTGCACGTGCTTCGATTTTATGTTGCCTGTTCCAGAGCCGTTTGTTTATTCATGCTCAAAATGAAAAAACAAAAAATATTGTTTATCCAAATGTTTTGCATTAAGTTTTAAATAGCTAGCAATTAATAACATAGTTTTTTGTTTGACTAAATGAATTTGATGTTCCAATTTTTTTTATTATTATTTCACTTTATACGTAGCGAAGCACGTACCGGGCCGCTAGTAGTATATATAGAGAAAGAGTATAATTCTACACTCTTTCTCTAAATAAACTATAAGTGCGCGCTAATATTTTTTTTTAAATATGCATAAAAAATACATTAAATCAATAAAAAAAAAAAATTACACGCACAACCATGTATTTGTATTTGTCACACACACGCACATCTTTATGGTCGAATGTCGACCAATGGGCGACCATTAGTAAACTTAATTTGGTGTAAATCATTGAATTTAATTTTTCCAATAATTCTCACTAGATGGTATTTATTTAACGTGTGGATTTCTGAAAACGTGACAATTCTGCTTTTTGGCGATATATTATTGAAGACTTCTGGGATAAAACAATTATAATACGTTCTTATGAACGAATGTTCTTATGTATGAATGTTCTTATGAAATTTCAGCTTTGCAGTCAGCGTATTAGTGATCTTTGGCTTTTGATTGTTCGAT
The DNA here is from genome assembly GCA_937001555.2 of Hypsopygia costalis. Classification (NCBI taxonomy): domain Eukaryota; kingdom Metazoa; phylum Arthropoda; class Insecta; order Lepidoptera; family Pyralidae; genus Hypsopygia; species Hypsopygia costalis. Next base: position 993,363 of record OW443351.2, on the reverse strand, counting down.
TAATAATTTATTCTCGTAAATATAATATTGATGTGTAATTATTACACATCAATATTATATTTCAATAACTAAGCAGTAGTTTTATTTTCGCATTCAAAAATTCCGATGGTTTTCGGCTTCAGCGTCGGCTTCGCCCCAGTTCGGGATCGCCAACCGATTTAAGGTTGGCGATCCCGAACTGGATCTTTTGAATAAAATCTCGAAATTATTTAAACACAAATTGACTAGGGATTGGTTTAATGTGACCCCCAAAAACTAACAAACTCGGCAAAGTTAATTAATATAGGTATTATGTAATTCAAAGTAACAAGCATATATTTCAACTTGTATGCGAAAACATGTTGTGTTATTTGTTATTTATATAGTTTTTCTACCATATTATTAACACTGTAATGTTTTCCAAATAAAATAAAAAGAATTAAGTTATTACAAACAAAATAAAATGTGGAAGTGACCAAATCAATCTAACAATGCGCTAATGCGATTCGACCACGGAACCTTCGCCGCGTCGATTCTTTATCAATATAGCTATTATAATAATTAAATTAGACACAGCGTAGTTTTAAATGTTAATTAAATATAAATAGTAAATAGTATAGGCTGGCAACGGATCGGCGACCTCTTGGTGTAACTGATCTCCATGGGTGGTGGTGATTGCTTTCAGGTGACCCATTTTTAACTTTTGGAATTGCAAGTATGGAGTCGTTTCGGTGGAATTTTTTTGAAGGAATTTAAGTGTGTTAGGTTAGTTATGGCAGTAAGAATGATGTCAGCTAAATATTTGCTGAAATGCAGGACTACCTACGCAGTAGATTGTAGTGTTTATATGAAAAGTGAACCAAAGCTGAAAATCTTGAGGAATCTTATTTTATTTTTGTTGTCAAATTGAAGGACTATTTTTGTCACTACGAGTATGATGGAGTCATGCAAAATGGATTAAACATTTTTTTTTGTAATCTTTTAATTAGCGACTCGACTTGGCATGTGTGTGATTTTCCTACCTTGGCTCCTATTAGTCGTAGCGTAATTGTCGACTACATTTTTGCAAAATAATTAATTTGCATACATTCGCTGAACCTTTTGTACAAAGAGTTAGACCAGTCCTTTCTTTAACGACCTCTTCAATGGCTTCATGGAACGCATTCACCGTCGATTCAGGGCTCGTAAAACGTGTGCCTCTAATTTGTCTTTAATATTTGGAAACAAAAAGAAATCGTAACCCCGCCGCCACACTATGCTCCTCGCGCTGCTCATCGCCTTGCTCCTCGCGCTGCCGCGATGTTTCCCTCACTGCCCACACACTGCTCTACTCGCGCAATTATTCGCGACGCTCCGCACTTGGACATTCGCCTTTGCTATACAATGGACGTTGAAGCCGTGGCAGCGTCCGCGATATGCATTTTTATTATAGCGAAACGAAGCTTTTTTTTATGGACTAACGGTCTAAAAGATGCCATCAAACATTTCTTTTTTGCTACCAGCTCTTATAGGGAAATTTTCATGAGAGACATGATTTAAAAAAAAATATTTAAAAAATATGACGCGTGTTACGCGCCCGAGCGCTCGATGCGGAATGCGTCCGACGCGATTATGTGGCCGAACACTCGCGTTCACATTGCCGGTCCTTTGATTCGCGCCCAAAAAACCGACAAAACAGGGAATGATGGGCAAGGCGAGGAGCAAGACGAGCGGCATGACGAGTAACGTGGCCACACTACGTTCCTGCCTACTTCCCTCGCTACTTCCCTCGCCACTCGACGAGTGTATGGCAGGGCTATTATAGCCCTGCCATACACTCGTCGATCGACCCATCATTCCCTGTTTTGTCGGTTTTTTGGGCGCGAGTCAAAGGTCCGGCAATGTTAGCGCGAGTGGCCGGCTACACAATCGCCTCAGACGCATTCCGCATCGAGCGCTCGGGCGCGTAACACGCGTCATATTTTTTAAATCATTTTTTAAAATCATGTCTGTCATGAACATTTCCCTATAAGAGCTGGTAGCAAAAAAGAAATGATTGATGGCATCTTTTAGACCGTTAGTCCATAAAAAAAAGCTTCGTTTCGCTATAATAAAAATGCATATCGCGGACGCTGCCACAGCTTCAACGTCCATTGTATAGCAAAGGCGAATGTCCAAGTGCGGAGCGTCGCGAATAATTGCGCGAGTAGAGCAGTGTGTGGGCAGTGAGGGAAACATCGCGGCAGCGCGAGGAGCAAGGCGATGAGCAGCGCGAGGAGCATAGTGTGGCGGCGGGGTTAGATGCGATGTTCGGGCAGTAAGTTAGATGCGTCATGAGTTCCACCTTCAAATATACTTCCGTTACCTTAGCGGAATGTGGGGATCTGCCATCGTGGTGAAGAAGGACATTGCTTCGAAGACAGCAGAATATTTTGTTTCTATACTAACTCCTAACAATTTGACCAGTCTGTGAGACGAATTTGCAAAAATCTTATTTGACACATTTTTTTTTATATTTTTTTACGTTTTTACCAAATTTACAATTTCTCGAACTTATTTTTATTTAGTTTCACCACGGTGTCTGTAATTAAATCTTACAATTTCAATTTGACCCACTTCCCAACGCCCGATTGACCTGGAATTTGACATTGTTTATTCCCGATGACAATGCACGTTAACGAAATGCTGCTATTTTTAAACTAATATGGCGGCTGCGACAAAATGGCGATATATAATTTACTCTTTAACCCGTATATTATTAGTATCAAATAAAAGAGCTTGGGTAGCAAAACTCAGCAAGTAAATTTTTAGATCTTTTATTAATAACAATTAATAATTTTGTAGGTGTAAGTAGTTCGTCCATCTCAGAACTAAAACCAACCTCACCTGCACGAGGTACACACTGCTAACTGACAAACGAGCCTATGGGGAAAAGAGAGGTAGTGCAGAGAGTATTTTTTAAGCTGCCCGACTAGGGAAGTACCTCCGCCTCACTGCATACCGCAATCCCTTTGAGGGTTGTTGTGTTTCTGCAAGTGAGTGAGGTCACCAGAAAGAAAGATAGAAAGGAATATAGGTTGACAATAGATCGGCGACCCCTTGGTGTTGCTGTCTCCTCTCTCGGCGGGGTCTCCATGGACTATCTGGGATATCGATAATCTCCACTCTCGCCCCGCCCGGGTGGCGATGGCTTTCCATAAAGTGCTCTTTTGCCCACTCTCGTATAAAAAAAAATTCACTTGAACCCCTATATAAGAGTATCAAATGATGGGCTTGGGGTGCAAAACACAGCAACAAAATTTTCAGTTCTTTTTAGGGTTCCGTACCTCAAGGAAAAACGGAACCCATATAAGATCACTTTGTTGTCCGTCTGTCTGTCTGTCAAGACCCTCTAAGTCGAGAATGCGTAGAGATATCAAGCTGAAATTTGAACTGTATACTCAGGTCTACGGTCCCATGAAGTTGTAAAAAAATCAAAATGCTAAGGTAAAAAAAACATACGGCTGTTTATTCCGCAAAAAACGCATATTTCGACACATTTCAAGGGAATCAAAACCCATAGGGTAATGTACTTCCCGTTGACCTAGCACTTGAAATTTTTCAAGTAACATCGTTATAGACTACAAGTACAAGAATAAATCTCAAAACTATACATTTGTAATATTTTTTTTTTAAATAGGGGGTTAGATTCCTGAACTATTTATCCTACGTACGGAACCCTCGGTGGGCACGTCCGACTCGCACTTGTCCGGTTTTTTTTTAATAACAATTACTAAAAAAATTACTTGTATTAACTGTACTTTAAAATTTCGAATGGTTTTCTGCTTTCCCAGACACAATGTACTTTGGAAATCAAGAGTACGCAGGACTCCTAACGCCGGAGTGCGTGGCGAGCTACTACCGGACGTACGTGACGAGGTGGGTGCCGCCCCGGCACTACAAGTACTTCCACGAGGTCTCGTCTCCGGAACAGCTGAACAAAGCAGACGAAGCCAACGCGACTGCCCCGCAGGTAATTTTTTTTAATTATATGTATAACTGACTTGCGCCGTGAGAATTTTATTACTTTTTTAACTGACTCCAAAAAAGGAGGAGGTTCTCAATTCGGCTGTATTTTTTTATGTTTGTTACTTAATTACTCCGTGATTTATAAACTTCCAGATTGGTCATATATTTTTCATCATCATCATCATCAGCATGTATCTACTCACTGTTAGGTTTGTTATTTCATTACTCCGTCATTTATAGACCGATTTGAAAAAAACTTTTTTTATTTGAAAGAGTATACCTACTTCCAGATTGGTCCTATATTTTTTTCATCATCATCAGCCTGTATCTACATACATAAATGTAGAGTAATGTTTGGAGTTGGTTTTTTTTTTAATTAAAATTATGAATACTGACAAACGAGGCTCTGACGAAAAGAAGGCATTTTTTGAGCTGCCCGACTGGTGAAGTACCTCCACCTCACAGAATACCGCAGCCAAATAACAATTCTCTTGAAGGTTCTTGTGTTCCTGCGAGTGAGTGAGGTCACTAGAAAGAAGGAAAGGTTCCTTCCTTCTTTCTGGTGACCTCACTGGGTGTATAGGTGTATATAGTGTATATATAATGGGTGTATAGACTGGCAAGCGATTGACGACCCCTTAGTGTTGCTGGCATCCATGGGCGGATGGTTATTGCTTTCTATCAGGTGACTCGCATGATCGTTTGCCACTCTCTCACATTAAAAAATGCGGTACCGTCATGTCGCGACAGTAAGTGGTGGAGTTATAAAAAAACAGTCACGTAAGTGAAAATAAAAGGTTATTTATACCACATCATCCTGTTTTTAAACTCGAAATGTACTCCAGGGAAGGTCACAGACGAATGACTTACGCTACATAATATTTCGGGTGTGATAGTGCCTTTGCTGCAGAAAGTGCGTAATTTGGGACTTTTTTTATGTGAGAGGGGGGCAAACGAGCATGAGGGTCACCTGGTGGAAAGCAATCACCACCGCCCATGGAGATCAGCGACACCAAGCGGTCGCCGATCCGTTGCTAGCCTTTTAAGGGAAATAAAGGTTTGAAGTTTGGGGTGTAATTGTTCATCAACATCATTGAACCAAAGTCAACCTCACCTGCACGTGGTGCACCCTGCTGACTGACTGAAGAGGCTCCGGCGAAAAGAGAGGTAGGGCTTAGCGTATTTTTTAAGCTGCCCGACTGGAGAAGTACCTCCACCTCACAGAATACCACAGTCAAATAATAATTCCCTTGAGGGTTGTTGTGTTCCTGCGAGTGAGTGAGGTCACCAGAAACGAAGGAGTTGCTGGTTGGTAGCGGGGGTGGCGGCGCGCTAGCGATACTCTATGTTGCGAGCGTTAATATGGCTACGGTAACCGCTTCAAGAGGTAGAAATAATATCATTAATATTATTATTTACTTTTCTTTTTATATTATTTAACTCACCTATTTTACTTAAAATATCGTTAATGTATTTGTTTATGAAATGTCTAGAATAGTTGTCAATGTTATTGAGTTTTTTGATTTTGTTGTATAATTTTTTATGTTGTTTCTTTTTTGTTGTTTTGTTTTTATTGTGCTTGTATGTCCGTGATGTTGCAATTGGTCCTAACTGAAAATCAGTGCCGAGTCTGTTGCAGATTTCGGTTTTATGCTGAGTTGGGACCATTTTGCGACATTGCACAGTACTTTAATTTTCTTCTTTTTAATATATTATCTGTTTGTTGATTTGTTTATACCGTGCTGTGTAATGAGCAAATAAATGTTTTTCTTTCTTTCTTTCTTTCTCTTTCTTCACATTCGGCGGGCCGTATGCTTGTCTGCCATCCAACGTAGTATAAAAAAAAAAGAAAGACTGTTCTTGAAGGCACCTATGTCGTAGTTGTTCCGAAATATCGCTGAGGGAAGTTGATTCCACAGTTTCACCGTTGGTTGTACAGTACAAAATGTCTTAGGAAACGTACTGTAGTAGATCGCCAATTATCTAGATGATATGGATGGAATTTTAATCTACTATCTTTTGACGAGCTCGTTGGTCGAATGGTTAGCAATGGCCACTTTGACTCCGAGGTCGCGGGTTCGTTCCCGCACATGACAAACATTTGTCTGCATGGACATTGTCTGTTTGTCTTGCTCTGGGTATTTTCTATGTACGAGTATTAAAAATGTATTTAAGTACATTTATCAGTTGTCTAGTATCCATAGTACAAGCTTTACGCTTAATTTGGGACTAGATGGCGCTGTGTAAAATTGTGAAAAAAATAAAAAATCTACATTACTATTATTATTATATACAGGAGTAACATAACGGGAATGTTACACCATTCCCGTTATGTTACTCCTGTATATAATAATAATAGTAATGTAGATTTTGCAGTTTTTTTATACAAGTACGGTAACAAACAAGATACGACCTGCCTGATGATAAGCAGTTATCGTAGCTTGCGATACAAGAAGTATCATTCACGCGTTGCCGGCTCTGTAAAGCTCTTCACGCCTTGATTGCAGCACTAGACAGTACGGAGAATAAAAATTCTCTAGAATTGCACGGTCCGCAACCATATTGGCTCCAATGTGTGAGGATGAATTCCCTGCCGATGGCGAGCGGTGCGAATGTAGAATGAGGCTGTAGGCATCGTATCAAACAACTCTTCCGAACACAACCTATTGTACAATTGGTAGAACATACGAAGGGAGGCAAAGTCTCTTGATTTTTTTTTTATCTGAAACGGAATTTAGAATGTTATACAAGAGACTATTTTAGACAAGAGTGGTTGATTGACTAGCAATTACTACTTTGACTCCGAGGTCACGTATTCGATCCCCGCCCAAGACAAACTGTGTTCATGAACATGTCTGTTTGTCTTGGTTTGGGTGTTTTCTATGTATTATAAGTAGGTATGTATTTACAACAAAAAATGTATTTAAGTACATTTATCAGTTGTACTCATAGACATAGTATAAGATTTGCGCTTAATTTGGAACTAGATGGCACTGTGTAAATTTTTAGAAATATTTATTAATTTTTTTGTATCTACTTTTCATCACCGGTCAAGCCTTTGAGAAGTTTGATGTGATGTTGTATTTATTTATTATTTATTATAATATTGTTATATTTTGTCAGGTCCGATGGCGAATTGTCGGTGGCAAACAAGTGTCCATATCTGACATACCATATCAAGTCATGTACGGAAAGCACTGCGGAGGGAGCCTCATTGCTCCCGAGTGGGTGCTCACCGCTGCCCACTGCAAGTATGTATCTACAAATTCGAGAATGACTGTTGAAGTACCTATCTCACAGAATACCGCAGCCAAATAGCAATTCCCTTGAGGGTTGTTGTGTTTATGCGAGTGCTAGTGATATTTTATGTTGCCAGCGTTAATATGGCTACGGTAACCGCATCAGGTAGGCTGTATGTTTGTCTGCCACCCGACGTAGTATAAAAAAAATTCAACCAAGGGTGTCATGCTTCAGCTCATCATCTGATATGTTTACAGATCCTCTGAAACACACGTATACGCTGGATCAACTAGCCGCAGTGAGACCGTTCCTTACAGAATCTGTGCCCACTTCATGCATCCTCTGTGGGGTTCATTAGATAAGACCCATTTCCATGATTTCGATTACCAATTGATTTTGCTGGAGAAACCTGTCCCTATTAACAATATGGCCAGGCCCATTGCTATTGGAAGCCTGGTGGATATACAACCAGGAACCATTGTGTCTGTGAGCGGATGGGGCCATAGCGCATATAAAGTGAGTACCATAATAATCTTTTTTTTTATGGGACGGGGGCCCACCACACATTCCCACCACTGTGTCTCCTATGTAGCCAGGATTAACAGCGACGACCGCCAAAAAAGGCAATGAACAATGAAGGCCATTGCAATCCCGGGGGTAAAACTACGGCTGCCTTGGAACTCACAACGAATTTAATTAGAAGAAATTAGTAGGAGTAGGAAGCTTTTGGAATTTGACTTCCCCTCTTAGCAATGTGAGAGACAGCAATATGGTAAATAAAGCATTAAAAGCCTAAAGAGATGGCTAGTCAAGTGAAGCTCAACTGCCGTGCACCACGGATTTTAAGTTTCTGACACTATTGGGGACCTAAAACATTGAGTTGTTACCTAACACATCGATTCCAATAATATGAATTGCAAAATCGTCTGAACGCTTGGTAATTCTCCCTTGTTGCTACCAAATCTGAATAGTATACTACCCCGGATGCAACTTGCAATGAATTCAACATGTGATCCCGCTCCCGCCGCCAAAGATCACACTCCCAGAGCACATGGTGTGCGCTGTTTGATCGAATACATAATTTGCAGTAGAACATTCGCATAAGGGCGACGGCACAAATTTAAACGAAAAGAGTTAGCCTTAAAATTGCCATGTCCATTTAAAAACTGCAATTGCAAAAATTGAAATTGTAAGCTACCCGACTGGAGAATGTACCTCCACCTCACGGAATACTGCAGCCAAATAACAATTCCTTTTAGGGTTGTTGTGTTCCTGCCAGTGAGTGAGGTCACCAGAAAGGAAGGAGTTGCTGAGTTGCAGCGGCGGTGGCATGCGCTAGCGATATGTCATGCTCATCACTGCATCTCGCAACAGCGAGCGTTAATATCGCTACGATAACCGCTTCAGATCAGGTGGGCCATATGCTCGTCTGTCACCCGACGTAGTATAAAAAAAAATAGAGTTTATTAGGATCACTTCTAGCGTTGAGCACACAGCCCAAGTAACACAGTGTAGCCGTATAATGGCCGACTTATGGTTTTAATGTATCGTTTTAGCATTAAAACCCAAGTTCTATATTAGTTTTATATACGTTTATAATGCTAATATAATGCTAATTTGGGCACAAATTAAACAGCTTTAGGTTCTTAATTGGTTTTTTATTCGCATGACAGAAGCATTATACCAACATTACTATGGTCAAAAAAAGTTGTAACCGCATTACAGAAGCATTATACTAGCACTATTACTGTTATTGAAGTTGCTAATCGCATTACAGAAGCATTAAACTAGCATTACAATTTAAGCAAAAGAATTATTGCAGTCTTTCAAGTGTTCACATATAGAACTCAAATATGTCCTATATTTTTGAAAATACATCCTTAATGCCGCGGTACAAATGCTTTAATAGAATAAACGTTGTAATTTAATTATCGTCTAGCGATATGACTGATGGTGACGAAATTGAATAAGTTTGTTGTTTGACATTATATTCTGGGTAACTTTTTTACTCTTGTTCTATTACTTGCCTTCAAATATTACTGCGAAATGTAGTTTACTGTCAATGTCTATATAGGTTTCATTGAAAATTTTCACGCGCCTTCAGTTTATAGAGCCTTTGTTAAAAATGTTATAAAAAGATATGGGTGTAATAAAAAAAACAATTGCATATTTTTGTGTAGAACGAAATTTTTGCGTGATTAACTTAATAGTTATGAATTAACTTGAGCTATCACTTTATTATAGGTCTATTAGTTTCTTACATAAGTCGAAATAATAATATTTTTTTGGTTATGGAATATTTACAAAATGGTGTCGTTCTAAACAGCTTGGTGAACCATAAAAAGGGCTTATTAATACCATCAGCTGTATAAATACTCACATGTACATATTTATTAAGCTAGAGGCCAGAGAGAAGACTTTTGATAAATCACCGTAGTGTCATCGTCTGCAAAGTGGTTTTATATGTATTCACTTATATACCAGTAGACTTCATGTGAACTGATTTAGTTCCGTTACAAAATGTAATTTTAGTGATCCTTGAACGACAAAACCCATTTTCTTTTATTTAACCAGATTTTTGTACAGCTTAAGTCTGTTCGCCAAGAGTTGATAAAAAGGTCTTCTAAACGGATTAATTACTACTAAGTGGTTGTATGTACAGCTTTAAGCATTACTATAACTCACATGTATTCTATTAAAGAACTCCTAGGTGTACAACAGAACTCAATTGATCTTTCAAAATGCAAGCACTACAATGATATAAGTTTACGCTGTTCAGCAGCTCTAGGCTTTTACTTACCATTTAAAAATGCTATCATAAAACCAAAGGTACTGAAAACAGCTAAAAGCTGTACAGCAGAATTTTAGCATTATAATGGTTCAGGTTTATGCTATTAAGCAGCAATAGGCATTTACTTACTACCTAAAAATGCAATTATATAACCAAAAGTACTGAAAACAGCTAAAAGCTGTATAGCAGACTTACGGTGCATTATAATGGTTCAATTTTATGCTATTAAGCAGCGTTAGGCATTTAAAAATGCTATTGTAGATCCAAAGGCAATAAAATTAGCTAAAAGCTGTACATCGGCATTGCGGTATGCTGCACTAAAACTGAAGGCATTATAAAATCATTTTGTGATACCTTTAGCCAACCGCTATACAATCTAAAGTATTATAATGGCTTTCATATGCTTATATAGAGCGTCGGGCTGTTTGATGAACCTTTATAAGAGCTTATATAGACCTTAAGTTCTACATAAGTTCACGACTGGTTAGTTCAAATGCCAATTGTGTTACTTGGGAGGTACACTGCGCAGAGCGTGCGCCGCTATGCAGCTCACTTGGCGGCCGGAAGCGCCCTCGATCTTGTTGCGTCATGGCGCAATTTTGAGTTTGAGCGCAACTCAGTGAGCTGGCGTAGTAAGTTGCGCTAGCGGTACTGAGTTGGCGCACAAAATTTTACTGAATTACCCATGTCTAAAATGTTAGAAAGATTACGTGTCAGAATGTTTAAAATTCATCACCATATCATTGGTAACTATGACGTCGGGGAGTTGAACTTTTTCCTGAATTCTTCTTCCTTGTCGCTTCACTCTTGCCAGAGTGCTCGTGGTTATCATGATGAGGCAGTAGACAGGACTCGCCTCACGACGTCTCGCCACCTCTGCCTGCTGGTCGTCAATCGGGTACATTCGTGCACCGGGGCGCCCACCGCCGCCTTCACCTGATCGGTCCAACGCATGGGGGATCTGCCCCGTGGTCTTGCGCCTTTCCTGAATTATAAATTGCACAAAATTGCTCTGAAACGATAAAATTAAACCATGTGTAGGGTATATTTTTGGTCAAGAACATTAGTTACAAAAATATTTAATCACTGATATGATTTGACATGAGCACGTAGTCAAATTTGTACATTCAAACACAAGCACGAATTAACTTAAATACAATGTGAAATTTTGTCTTTGTGTCAATGCTACATTTTGCCCATTTATTTTGTACATTTTGACACTTACACAATCGAATCCTTTAGAATTTTTTTTTTATATGTGAGGGTGGCAGGCGAGCACGAGGGAAAGCAATCACCACCGCCCATGGAGAGCAGCAACACCAAGGGATACACGATACGTTGCCAGCCTATTACTCCTTTCTTTCTTTCTAGCGACCTCACTCACTCGCAAGAAGACGACAACCCTCCAGGGAATTGTTATTTGGCTGCGGTATTCTGTGATGTGGAGGTATTTCCCCAGTCGCGCAGCTTAAAAAATATGCTATGCTCTACTTCTCTTTTCGACAGAGCCTCATTTAGTCAGCAGGGTGCACCACGTGCAGGTGCGGTTGGCTTTGGTTGGTTCACAGATTTTGATGAACCACTTACACTCCAAACAAACATTCAGTCATATGAAGTCGAGGCAGGCGATTATTCCCACCAGCATTTCAACCAAAACCTAACTTATATATATAAGTTAACCTAAAGAATACCATCTTTTTAACAGCGAAATAGAATGGAGGATACCGTACGTCGAGTCTATGTACCCATTATGCCAAGCGACATATGCAGAGCAGAACCGAACGCCAACTACCACGGTATCACTACAAGGATGTTCTGTGCAGGATTAGAGGGTGGAAAGAAGGATTCTTGTCAGGTAATCAAAGCAGATCATCTTTCCTTCTAAATTGGACACTCTTTTCAGAGTGGCTGAGGTCATGTAAGATCGCTCTTTGTTGTGGTCTTTCTTGGTCACTCGGCAAGCGTATTATGATATCAGGGTCTTTATGACAGATTTGATTAAATCCAGCCATCTGGATGAAGATCGAAAGATATTGTATCAGTTATTGAGCAGCATCAATAAATGGTTCAGATACAACAGTAAATTCTCAGACATTATAAAATATATAACCTGAAAAAAGCGTAGGCTGGAAATGTTGCATGAAAAATGGTTCATATAGGTAACTTCCGGAATAGCGACTATGGAGGTAAATTGTCTACAAGAGGAGACACATCGCTCATTCCCTGCAATATGGTCACAACTTATGTTTATGTCGTCTTTGCACTTACATTACTTTTATGATTATTCAGTTAAACAATAATCAAGAATACCAATGATTTTAGAATAAAATAATAATTAGATACTTCTTTAATGTTATGTGTTTTAAGAAGAATCAAAAAGTTGATTCAGCATATTAAAATTAATACCAAAATGACGTTCCAAAAATGCTTGTTGACTTTAATCATGGCCTTATTCCACCAAATGAGCGACATATGCGTTGGTAGGATGATATTCAGCAGTTGGTAGTAATCCAGCCCCCTTACCACCATCTCTTATTCATTGGTATGAATAAGCATTCTATTCAGTTATTGAATCGCAATAAGATATGGTGGTTTTTTTTTTTTTTTTTTTTTTTTTTTTTTTTTTTTTTTTTTTTTTTTATACAACTAAAGTGGCAAACAAGCATACGGCCCGCCTGATGGAAAGCAGTTACCGTAGCCTATGAACGCCTGTAACACCAGGGGCATCACACGCGCGTTGCCGACCCTGTAAAAACCTCTTCACGCCCTTTTTGAAGAACCCCATGCTGTAGTCTCCTGAGAAAACCTCGACAGGCAGTTCATTCCACAGTTTGACAGTACGCGGGAGAAAACTTCTCTGGAACCGCACAGTACGCGACCACTTAGGCTCCAATGTGTGAGGGTGAATTCCCTGTCGATGGCGAGCGGTGCGACTGTAGAAAGAGGCCGTGGGCATCATGTCAAACAACTCCTCTGAACACACCCCATTATACAATCGGTAGAACACACAAAGAGACGCGAAATCTCTTCTCAGACTTAAAGGTTCTAAACAGTCTGTCAGTTTGGAATCATCAACAATCCTCACAGCACGCCTTTGAATCGAGTCACAAGGTGCAAGCTGGTATCTAGGCGCTCCCGCCCATAAATGGCAACAGTACTCCATATGCGGCCGTACTTGCGCTTTATAAAGCAGAAGTCGTTGCCGCGGGTTGAAGCACTGCTTCGCCCTGTTGAGCACACCTAGTTTCTTCGACGCCAGCTTGACCTTCTCCTCCAGGTGACATCGAAACTGGACGTCGCCGGAGATTTCAATTCCGAGAATCCCAATATTTTTGGCGATGGTAAGGGGTGTGTTCTGGAATTGGGGAGCCACAGCAAAAGGGGTTTTCTTAAGGGTAAGGGGGGTGATCGCCCAAGGCCGTAAGAGCCTATACAAAATAGTCAAATGGGATGCTTTTTCATCTGGGTTCTTTCATTGCAGACTTAGAAAGTGCTTCATATCAGGATATATACATTTAACCATTTTTAGGGTGACTCTGGCGGTCCAGCAGTTGTGAGGGGTAAACTAGTAGGGCTGGTGTCGTTTGGAGTTGGGTGCGCGATGAAGAAGCAGCCGGGAGTCTACAGTAACATACCGAAGGTCAGGTCTTGGATTAGATGGGTTACTGCCTTGCCGCTGTAACCCTTGTTAATTTTTGCTTAATAAAAATACTTATTTGACTTTAATTGGTGTTTCATCTTCTTTTCCGCCTAGTATACCTGAATCTGCCGAGCTGGCAAATTAAGGAGGAATACACCCCAAATAATAATGAATATTATATAATTTGGGGTGTAAGGGTTCAACATCTTGAAACCAAAGCCAACCTCATATGCACGTGGTGCAGTCTGCTGACTGACATACGAGGCTCTGACGAAGAGAAAAGTACAGCACCGTAGCCATATTAACGCTCACAACATTAAAAATATCGCTCGCGCGCCGCCACCCCCGCTGCCAACGCAGCATCTCCTTCCTTTCTGGTGACCTCACTCACTCGCAGCACCACCCTCAAGGGAATTGTTATTTGGCTGCGGTATTCTGTGAGGTGGAGGTACTTTCCCCAGTCGGGTAGCTTACAATTACGCTCCCTACCTCTCTTTTCGCCAGAGCTTCGTTTGTCAGTCAGCTGGGTGCACCGCGTGCAGGTGAAGTTGGCTTTGGTTCAAAGATGTTGATGAACCACTTAAATATTTTTAAGTTACCCTACTGGGGAACTACTTCCACCTCGCAGAATACCGCAGCCAAGTAACAATTCCCTTGAAGATTCCATTGAAGTTTGTTGTGTTCCTGCAAGTGAGTGAGGTCACCAAAAAGGAAGAAAGGAAGGAATGCTGGCAACAGATCAGCGACCTCTTGGTGTTGCTGATTTCTATGGGCGGTGGTCATTGCTTTCCATCAGGTGACCCGCATGCTATTTTGTCCCCTCTCATAAAAAAAAATGCTTGTCTGTAAATTCGGTTTACGGACGATAATTTTACGTGATGCCGTCATAAGAAAACATCGGCCGATGGAGTGGAAGAGAGATAGATGCGTCACAAGGTGAACGCTTAGGCTGATCGTGCCTCTTTATCGCTTCTTCACTCTCTTTTGCCCGCTAGGCTCGGGTGGAACGTGACAATGAGTCATGCTTTCTAATGCGTGCAGCCGGCGTTAATCGATTTATAAAACGTTATCACCTCAAAAAAAGAAATAGCGCGTTAAAACAAACTCTCCAGCTTTATTACATTGGTATAGATTGCCCTATCTTTCTTCCTATCACCCCACTATATCATAGACACATTGTCAAATCACAACGAATTTCCGACATAAATAAAAACCAAGCAAGACATCACGTGTCCGCCCAGCCCCAACCCCGTGTAAATAAATCATACCAATGTCCTCACGCATACGAGAGCAGTTGGCGTTCGTTTCGCGCAGCGAAGCGCTCGGAAAACACTCGCGATCGCCCGCCTTGAATGCAGATGGAGATGGCGAGTGGAAACATACTGGGTTATATTGCGGTCGGGGCCGCTGCTGTTGTGATACAAACGACAATAGTATTTAGTGGAATATAAAAGACTTTTTGGGTGTAAGTGGTTCATCTTTGGACCAATGCCAAACTCACCTGCACGTGGTGCTGCTGCCTGACAAACAAGGCTCGCCTCTGGCGAAAAGAAAGGTAGGGCATAGCGTATTCTTTAAGCTGTCCGGAAATACCTCCAAAGTCAAAGTCAAAGTCAAAATTCTTTAATCTGTGGGCCCTCGCGGGCACTTAGACACGTCTTTTACAATTAGGTATATTTTTTATCTACCAGCATTTCGGAATGACCATTGACGAGAAGAAATGCCGAAAGAAACTCTGTTAATATAGGTCTTTTTTAAAATAGCCATACAATATTATCATTATATATAATACAATATTATCATAATATCCACCTCACAGAATACCGCAGCGAAAAAAGAATTCCATATAGGGTTGCCGTGTTCCTGCGAATGAGTGAAGTCGCCAGAAAGGAGTATAGGCTGGCAACGGATCGGCGACCCCTTGGTGTTGCTGATCTCCATGGACGGTGGTGACAGTAACCCACATACTCATGCGCCCCTTCTCGTATAAAACAAAAAAAACCATAGTTACTGCTTTCAAGGTTGGTTCATAACGACGGAACTCGTTAAAGATTAAAAACATAGATACCAAATGTTGTATACGCACTATAAAGTACATAAGAATAATAAGTCTATACATTTAATTAAAAGCTTGTTTTCAATAAAATATTTTGACAATTAATTTACTTATTTTTCTGTTCACGTCATTTCAATAAAAGTTTGTGTTAAATTAACGTGTCAGTCTTTTCTATTCTGGCTTAATATTTAAATTAACAACAATAACAATTTATGTACCTCTAAAGTATGATAATAATACTAAAAACAAACTTACAATAAAAAAGTTTCTGTTAAATTTATTTATTATACCACTATATTTCCTTGGTACAAGTCACTTAAGGATTGAGACCACAATTTAACCCCGTATCTCTCGCCCACTGCCCGCACAAGGACGCACGGAGGCCTGAATATGTGAATGGTTGATGTGTAATACGAAAAATCAACTTTTGATCGGTGCCCGACCAGCTTACTGAATACAATTTGCTTTTGAATTGCCAAATATTTAGTAGACGCCATGACTGGAACTGGCAATGAGGCGGGAGGTTTTTTGTAACTTGAAGACGGTTGTCAAATGTACTATTTGTTGAACTATCTGTATATTGTGTTGTGAACAGAACTAGTAGTCTAAGAGCCTGTGACTTTTAGATCTTCGTTATATTATAAAAGCTGAAAGTTGATATGTGCATCCCTCTAACGCAATTAATTATGATCAGCGTTTACGGAGTTTAGATTATCGTGGCTTTGGCATATAACAAGTAACAAGAGTGTAAAAAATTCTTCCGCAAAAACTCTGACTTTTTGCCAATTTGAATTTTATTTTCTTCGGGTTAATATTGTTTATAATCAAGTGTGTAATCAAGATGTGGGAGTCACAGGCTTTTACTCTATAGGTAGAGTGAGTGTAACATAGCTCCGCCTCCTGACTCCTGCCTGACTGGGGAAGTACCTCCACTTCACAGAATACCGCAGCCAAATAAACAATTCCCTTGAGTTGTATTAAAATTGTATTTCTGCGAGTGAGTGAAATCACCAGGACTGAAGGAGTTCCTGTGTTGGTAGCGGGTGTGGTAGCACGCGAGCCATATTTCATGTTACGAGCTTTAATATGACTACGGTAATCGCGTTACATCAGGCGGGCCGTATGCTTGTCGGCCTCCCGACGCCGTAGTATAAAAAATATTATATTTGTATAAATATATACTTTACTTAATAACTTATTAATAACATTTTCCCTTCTGAAACTAAGAGCCGTAAATTTAAACCAATTGAGGGGATGGTAAAAGTGAATTAAAAAAAACATTTAAATAGCACTCTCGGAATAAGAGGATATTAACGAAAGCACTCGGGACTGGGTGATCGTTATTATGATGGGAACTTTTTAATTTAGTCGGTGTGGCGCACTCTAGGGAAATATCGCGAGGAACAATACCGCCGCTTCGATGCCGATACGGACCAGGAGATTAAATTAAAATAGATACGTTTCATCAATGCTTTTCCATCATATGGAATACTCCGTTTCAAGCAGCTCTTTCGAGGTCATCGGTCAATTATCGTTGGATATCTAAAATCCGTCCGTGGTGCACGGCAGTTGAGCTTTACTTAACTAGCCTTCTCTTTAGGCTTTTAATGCCTTATTTGCCATATTGCTGGCGCTCACATTGCCAAGACGGGAAGTAAAATTCCAAAAGCTTTCTGCTCCAACTAATTTCTTATAATTAAATTTGTTGTGACTATGATCGACTTCATTATTCATTGCCTTTTTGGCCAATTCGGTCGCCGCTGATAATCCTAGCTATACAGAAGATACAGGAGATACAGTGGGAATTCCGATTCTCAGGATACAGGTCAGACCTAGTTTGAGAATCGGGGCTCATTTTTACAAGATAAAAAATTCAGTGTAATGATTAGACTGTAATGTAACATTGTTGTATTAGTGAAATAAAGATTATTATTATTATTAGTTTTTAGGATGTAAGTGGCTCATCACGATCTAGAGCCGGAGCCAACTTCACCTGCACGTGGTGCCCCTGCGGACTAACGAAAAAGTTTCGAGCAAAAGAGAGGTAAGGTACAGCGTATTTGCAAGCTACCCGACTGGAAAATTACCTCCACCTCACAGAATACCTCAGCAAAATTATAATAACAATTCCATTGAGGGTTGTTGTGTTGTATAAAAAATATAACAATGGTGGGAATGTGTGGTTAGACCCTGTCCCGTTAAATAAAGGGTGATTGGTTCATCTAGATAAAAAAAAAATTTAATGTACCTCCACCTTACAGAATACCGCAGCCAAATAACAATTCCCTTGAGGGTTGTTGTGTTCCTGCGAGTGAGTGAGGTCACCAGAAAGGAAGGAGATACTGCGTTGGCAGCTGGGGTGGCGGCGCGCGAGCGATATTTTATGTTGCGAGCGTTAATATGGCTACGGCAACCGCTTCACATCAGGCGGGCCGTATGCTTGTCTGCCATCCGACGTAGTATAAAAAAAAAAAAAAAAAAAAAACAACTGGTTGCACTCCGGGAGTGCAGGAGAAGTGAAAACTTGAACATTAATGTTGTGCATTTTTGAATATTTTGGAATGGTTAGTAAATAATTTCGCACGAATTGCTTTATTTATCAGTATAAAAGTAATATCATTTATGTGGTAAAATACAATATTCATTGATTGCGCTATCGTACACAAACATGACAATATATATTACATTAAAAGTTTAACACTTAAGAACTATTACAAATATTTTACATTAAAACGTTTATCTGCACAAAAGTAGTTTTCACTTCAAAAAGATATTTTGTATCTTACTGAAACGACATAAGAATGATAATAGAATGATGAAATAAAACCTGTTAGGGAATAGTAAACCCACGCAAAACTTTGTAGCACCTAGACATCTAGCGTTGAATGGCGAAATTATTTCGATAAATATACGATACGATTCACTAAATAAACTCCTTTATATCCAAAGCAATCTCAATCGTATCGTCTTTACTTAAAGTTGAATTTTGTAGTCTCGCAGCCTTGCCTTACGAATTTTCGATCAGGTCACGTATCCTAACTCGAGTTTAACATTTTTTACCCATCCCAAAAAGTGCACAACGCCGCTAAGAAGTTTTCACTTCAATATCATGGTAGAAAGTATTAAAAGGCCTGTAATCAGTAGTTAACACAGGCTGATAATGATGATGTTTGATTAATGATATTCTATATATATAAACCTAGCATAACATACAATATAATAAACACAGTATAAGTTATTGTATGTATTTACCAGCCCGTCCTACCGATCTCTTGAACCGACGACATTACATCTCTTCTGAGTGGAGTTTGATGCAGAATATTCACTTATAATGAAAGCATTTTATTCAGTATATAATAGTATTTTATTTTATCTAATACTTATTTTTCATTCCCATAATTCTCTGCTTCGAAAATTGTGACTACATTAATACATAATAATTATTTAATGAAATCAAGTATATAATAAAAATACAATATTCTGTGAAATATACAATTAAAATAAATACTAAATATGACTAGCTATATAAGCAAACAAAAAAAACGGATATAACACAAACTAATTAAAATTAATAAAATATAATATCTAAATAGCATCAAAAAATTGTTCCGCACATTAATAGATTGAAACACGTATTTACGTGCTGAAGCCAAACCAGCATTATATTGATATACCAAGGTTAGATTTATTGACACACTAACGTATCTGGTTAGACTGAAGATTGTGAAGTCATTGGACATTTTCCAATCTTTCGAACTGCAAGTTTTATATTAGATGGACGTGTCTATAATATTGTTTTGATGTTTAATGGAAAAGTAATATCTGAATGTGATGTATTACTTTTTTTAATATATATGTTTATGTGCAAGTATTTTTATACTACGTCGGGTAGTAAACAAGCGTACGCCTGCCTGATGAGCGGTTGCTGTAGCCATATTACCGCTCGTAACATGTATTGATATTCCTTTGTAGTTGTATAATTAGAACACCCTTTCAAATAATTAATTTATATTTCAAAATGTTTGACTTTTATTATTATTTAAATAGTTGTCATGGCCAGATAAATATTTTTTGAAAAATGGAAAAATTCACCTGCCCCCCCCCTAGGTGGGATTTGAACCCACGACCTCTCGATGACCGGTCGAGTGCTCTTCCAATGTTTGACTTTGTCACTCTATAATCTGGGGAAGTACCTCCACCTCACAGAATACCGCAGCCAAATAACAACTCCCTTGAGGGTTGGTGTGTTCCTGAAGAAGAAAGGAAGGAGTATAAGCTGTCGACGGATCGGCAACCCCTTGGTGTTGCTGATCTCGATGAGTGGTGGTGATTGCTTTTCATCAGGTGACCCAAAAGCTCGTTTGTCCCCCTCTCATTAAAAAAATAAAAATAATATTGCTTTGTTTGTAACAACACAATATAACTTTAATTCTCATTTCCACTTTTCCTGGTTTATTCAATACTAGTTTTCGTCCGCGGCTTCGCTCGCGTGACATTCGGGGCAAATACGTGTTTACTCATTAATCAATAGAAGTACTCGTGTAAAATTTAGGATAAAATAGTCCAACTAATCAATACAATACCCATGACGATTTTCAGACTTATTCGCCCCATTTTACCCCTTTAGGGGCTGTACTCATGTAAAGTTTCGAATAAAATAGTCCAACTAATCTTGTTTCCCCATACAAATTTTGGACCCCAGTTTAGTGAAGAATGAATTTTGAAAAATCCTTTCTTAATGCACCCCCAGACATCATAAGGAACCTACGTGGCAAATTTGGAATCTCTAGACCCAGCGGTTTGGGTTGTGTGTTGATATATATATGAGTCAGTCAGTCAGTTTCTTCTTTTATAGTATACTAGCTTTCACCCGCGGCTTCGCCCGCGTTTACTTTTTTTAGTATCCTATGTCGTTCCTAATACCTAAAAGAATATGTGTACAAAGTTTCATGATGATGAATACATCCAACCACCTTCATGTAGTACTTTTAATTGTACTAAATACGGATGCAAGAACTTTAACGATAACACTACACCTCGCTCCCGCCGCGCGCCCCGCGATCGCATAAGCACTGATTGACGTCAAATACAAATTTAAAATCCTATTAGCATAACACAACTCTTAAACCATCAACTTAAAAAGGATAAATCAAACTTTAAAAAAATAACACCGACGTCAAAAATCTCAGAAGGTAGTTAGTAGTTATTGGGTATCATTTAAGCTATTGCCAATTTAATTAGTTTTGTCTTTCTTAACTAATAGGGTTTGCCCGCAAAATAATAGATTTGTCACCAAAATGTAGTCACCAAACAATATAAAATCGATTCCACAATAAATCACCTAAAATCATGGAGATGTAGGGTCTAAATAAATGTTTTTGTATGTATTATTTTGTCAATTATTAATAATTAAGCTTACTTGGCACCACATAATTCATCATCTAGGTTGACGGAACTCCGCTTCGCGGAGCTCCTATTTCCGAATCAACTCAAATCTAACCAAAACATGATTTATTACATTGACCAAGTATTGGTAAGACTCGTCAGTGAATATGACGCCAATTTGACTTTGCCCCTATTAGCCATTTTTTCATTAAATTATGGAGCTGATCTATTTATTTGATGACAGATCTATTATTTTGATGATCAAACGAATTAAATGATACTAATAGTTTGTCAAGCTGATGATTTATATTTAGAGACAGTTTTGATTAAAATGATGACTAATATATTTCTTGGGGTAGATATTATTATTAGGGTACTGCAGATTAGTGACACATCTAAACTTAGGTGACAGAAAATATTGTTCCCGTATTTTGTAGTTAGTTTCATTTTTTTTTAAGTTTATTTCTTTTTAGTGAATATTTTTTTAAACTATTTATTATAATAATGGGTAAGTAGTAGTGACATGGTGCCTTCTATACGAAAATACATTAATTTATTTAATTAAGAAGCACTCAACACTATTGCCTGACTGTTCCTTAACAGCTCAGCAGTGTCACACGATGACTTCCAAATGCAAATTATGTAACCTAATGTCATCAAGAAACTCGTCAGTTACTGTATCTATGTCCATGCCTATAAATTTCAACCCTTTCTCACGAATTCCCAGAGAGTCCATCATCAGATCCTGATTTGATTAATATGGGACCACTTGAATAGTGTGCCCTTTCAAACTAATAAGAATGATTAAAATTGCTGTTCAATTAACGGAGAAATCATTGAAACTATATTTAAAAAATAATACCGTCCAACATAGAACCGCCCTACAGGTACAATAAATAACAATAACAGGTAATTTCTGGGTTAAAAACTATCATGGGTATGTCCTTTCCCAGGACTTAAGGTATCTCTCAACCAAATTTCATCTAAATCGGTCCAGCGACTTAAGCGTGAAGAGGTAACAGACATTCTGTCGCATTTATAATATTAGTTTGGATTGGCGTTCCAAAAACCCTTAAAAACGACACATGTATTGATATATAGACCTTTCAACCCTATCGCACCCTAACAGAGGTTAATGGTCTTGTTAGCCACGTTGAATTTTAAAATCGTTGTTGTTTTCCTAATCAGCGACCCGATAAACCATGAAAGCAATTCCCATGACGATTTTCAGACTTTTTGACCCCATTTTACCCTTTTAGGGGTTGATATTTTCAAATCGATGCCATTTTTGTAATTGACGTCCTAGAAAACCATAGAATCAACACCCATATTGATATTATGACATTTTAACCCCACCGCACCCCCACACGGGTGATTTTATGTCATGTCGGCTATGTTGGATTATAAAATAGTTGTTGTTTTCGTAATCAGCGACCCGATAAACCATAAAAACCATACCCATGACGATTTTCAGACTTTTTCACCCCGTTTTACCGCTTTAGGGGTTAAATTTTGAAAAATCCTGAAACATATGTTTACTCATTTATCTATAGAAGTACTCGGGTAAATATTCGGATAAAATAGTCCAACTAATCTTGTTTCCCCATACAAACTTTGGACCCCCGTTTCACCCCCTTCGGGGATGAATTTTGACTAATCCTTTCTTAGTGCACCCCTAGACATCATAAGGAACCTACGTGCCAAATTTGGAATCTCTAGACCCAGCAGTTTGGCCTGTGCGTTGATATATATCAGTCAGTCACTCAGTTTCCTCTTTTATATATTTCAACTCCATCGCATCTCCACAGGGGTGATTTTATGTCACGTCGGCTATGTTAGATCATAAAATAGTTGTTGTTTTCGTAATCAGCAACCCGATAAAGCATAAAAACAATACCCATGACGATTTTCAGACCATTTCGCCCCATTTTACCCTTTTAGGGGATGGATTTTTTAAAATCCTGAAACACGTGTTTACTCATTTATCCATAGAAGTACTCATGTAAAGTTACGGATAAAATAGTCCAACTAATCTTCTTTCCCCATACAAACTTTGTACCCCCGTTTCACCCCGTTAGGGTTTGAATTTTGAAAAAATCTTTCTTAGTGCACCCCTAGACATCATAAAGAACTTACTTGCCAAATTTGGAATCTCTAGACCCAGTGGTTTGGGCTGTGCGTTGATATATATATCAGTCAGACATTCAGTTTCTTCTTTTATATATTTCAACCCCATCGGACCCCCCTCAGGGGTGATTTATGACACGTCGGCTATGTTGGATTATAAAATAGTTGTTGTTTTCGTAATCAGCGACCCGATAAACCATGAAAACAATACCCATGACTATTTTCAGACTTTTTCGCCCCATTTTAGCCCTTTAGGGGTTGAATTTTGAAAAATCCTGAAACACGTGTTTAGTCATTTCTCTATAGAAGTACTCATGTAAAGTTTCGGATAAAATAGTCCAACTAATCTTGTTTCCCCATACAAACTTTGGACCCCCGTTTCACCCCCTTAGGGGATGAATTTTGAAAAATCCTTTCTTAGTGCACCCTTAGATATCATAAGGAACCTGCGTGCAAAATTTGGAATCTCTAGACCCAGCGGTTTGGGCTGTGCGTTGATATATATATCAGTCAGTCAGTCAGTCAGTCAGTCAGTTTCTTCTTTTATATATTTAGACTAGCAAAGTACCCGTGCTTCGCTACGGGAACACTCCTGATTTGCGTCTATTTTTGTTAAGATTCCAGATAACATTACAGATTACAGATAACCGTTCCATGCAAGTGGTAGGAGATGGAGCGGAACAGGCCAGCTCCATCACCTTCCACAGCTATGTATGGGGCATCACCACACCTTTCAAGTATAATTTTAGTCAATCTTGACGTCATTGTTTGAAAAATACCGAAATTCTGATATTAGTTAAATACCCCATAAAGTTGGTACTTAGAATAGGTTTTTCAATTAGTTTTTGACACCAGATGTAGCTTCATTTGAAGGACGAAGTTTTTGTTACGCCCTACGCGCGCAATGTATAACCTCCGGGGTTAACTACGTGGATGAGGTCAGCGATGAACCGTCATGGATAACCCCATGGTTTGAAATAATCTCTCGTATATACCCTTTCCAATAAATATAAAGAAACCATAGCGCGCTGTACAAATGCTAGGTATAGCGCCGTCTAGTGATGAGTTAATTAAAATATAAATATAATTTTAGACAATTCTTGGCTGGGCGCTGGTCAAAAGCTAATACCATAAATCATCCCCTTTTTTATGAACGATTCCACCAAGTCTCAAAATTGTAGGTGAATCGATTTCCAAAAACAGGGTTTTTTTTAACCCCTATTTTCAACCTCTTAGGGGTGGAATTTCGGAAAATCCCGTCTTAGTGTGCGCCTACATTATATAGGTGTGTTCACATATCCAAAGTTTCAGGTTTCTAGCTTCAGTGGATTGGGCTGTGCGTTGATTAGTAAGTTAGTCAGTCAGTGTGGACAAAGCCTTTTATTATCCAGCTTTTGCCCGCGGCTTCGCTCGCGTGAAATTCGGGCATTTTAGATTATCCAAGTCAAGTCTAACACGCAATGAAACTACCTTCATTTAGCACCTTAAATTCTACTAAATACGGATGCAAGAACTTTCCAGATAACTACTTCACCAGTCCCGCTCTCGCCGCGCCGCCCGCGATCGTATAAGCACTGATTGACGCCAAATACAAATTTAAAAACCTATTAGGATAACACTTAAGTCAACACACAAGTCTTATTCCATCAGCTTAAAAAGGTTAAATCAAAGTTTAAAAAAATTACATGATGAAGGATGATCACGTTAGCCACGTTGAATTTGTTGGTTTCGTAATCAGCGACCCTATAAACCATATAAACACTACCCATTACTATTTTCATACATTTTCACCCCATTAGGGGTTGAATTTTGAAAAATGAAACACGTGTTTACTTATTTATCTATAGAAGTACTCGTGTAAAGTGTAGGATAAAATAGTCCAACTAATCTCGTTTCCCTACACAAACTTTGAACCTCTGTTTCACCCTCTTAGGGGTAAAATTTGAAAAATCCTTTTAAGTAATTTCGTGTCCACTATGTTATATTTTCAAATCGATGCCATTTTCGTAATTGACGTCCCAGAAAACCATAGAATCAACACCCATATTGATATTATGACATTTCAACCCCTACGCACCCCCATAGGGGTGATTTTATGTCACGTCGGCTATGTTGAATTATAAAATAGTTGTTGTTTTCGTAATCAGCGACCCGATAAACCATAAAAACAATACCCATGACGATTTTCAGACTTTTTTTACTCCATTTTACCCCTTTAGGGATTAAATTTTAAAAAATCCTGAAACACGTCTTTACTCATTTATCTATAGAAGTACTCGTGTAAAGTTTCGAATAAAATAGTCCAACTAATCTTGTTTCCCAATACAAACTTTGGACCCCCGTTTCACCCCCTTAGGGGATGAATTTTGAAAAATCCTTTCTTAGTGCACCCCTAGACGTCATAAGGAACCTACTTGCCAAATTTGGAAACTCTAGACCCAGCGGTTTGGGCTGTGCGTTGATTAGTGAGTCAGTGAGGACAAAGCCTTTTATTAATATAGATTTAGATTATAAATGTTACATTTTTATTGTTATATTACGTTATTATAAATGGATGCCAAAAAAAAACAATACCTATCCTTGTAATTAAAGTAAAATGATTCGAAAAGTTATACATGTAACTAACCTAACCACAAAAAAATACCTGCCAATACATATCTACTACATTACATATGTACAGTGCGTACAAATTGCTGGTGCCTTGAAAATTCGCAAAACAGACACAATCATCAACGAAGTCGCTCATCGTACATTCAGCGATGAGCGACTTCGTATACATACATATTAAAATATTTATCCAAATGGTGTAGTGTAAAAGACAAAGTTTATCTAATTTAAATACCAATAGCGTTAAAAGTATTTATTTTGATATGGATCAGTTTTTTATCACCAAATGTGCATGAGAAATAAAATCTCGCAGATGACAGATTTTTTTTCACACTTATCGGTATATTTTGGAAAATTAACACAATATGTTCATAAATTATATCCTATATGTTATTCTAATGTATAAGCTATATTATTGTAAAGTTTCATTAAAATCCATTCAGTAGTTTTTGCGTGAAAGAGTAACAAACATATAATATTAGTAGGATAAGTAAAAGTTTCACCCGCGCAATCCCGTTGTTCCCGTCTCCGGTGTGATTTCCGGGATAAAAACTATCCTATATGTTATTATAGATTATATTTTACCCGTGTACCAAATTTCATCACAATCCCTTCAATAGTCAGTGATTTACACGTTCAGTCCCATTATCCCCATTCCTGTGGGAATCCCAAGATAAAAAGTGCCTTATGTATAATTCCAGATTATATTCTACTCGTGTACCAAATTTCATCACAATCCCTTCAGTAGTCAGTGATTTACACGTTCAGTCCTATTATTCCCATTCCTGTATAAATTCCAAGATAAAAAGTACCCTATGTATTATTCCAGATTATATTCTACCCATGTAATAAATTTCATCACAATCCCTTCAGTACTAAGTGATTTACACGTTCAGTCCTATTATTCCCGTTCCCATAGGAATGTCGAGATAAAAAGTACCCTATGTGTTATTCCAGATTATATTCTACCCGTGTACCAAATTTCATCACAATCCCTTCAGTATTCAGTGATTTACACGTTCAGTCCTATTATTCCCATTCCTGTAGGAATTCCAAGATAAAAAGTACCTTATGTATTTATTCCAGATTATATTCTACCCGTGTACCAAATTTCATCACAATCCCTTCAGTATTCAGTGATTTACACGTTCAGTCCCATTGTCCCCATTCCTGTGGGAATTCCAAGATAAAAACCTTCCTATGTGTTATTACAGATTATATTCTACCCGTGTACCAAATTTCATCACAATCCCTTCAGTACTTAGTGATTTACACGTTCAGTACCATTATTCCCGTTCCCGTGGGAATGTCGAGATAAAAAGTACCCTATGTGTTATTCCAGATTATATTCTACCCGTGTACCAAATTTCATCACAATCCCTTCAGTAGTTTTTGCGTGAAAGAGTAACAAACATCCATCCACACATACTTACAAACTTTCGCATTTATAATATTAGTAGGAAGTAGGATGGAACTAGTACCTGAAATATCACTCTCACGCCGCCATTTCCGCTGCCAAACCAACTACTTCTAGTAACCTCATTCACTCCAAGAAAGATCAGTTTACCCTCTTAGTAGTATAAAAACTGCGCTGTGTTCATGTTGGGCAAACTAGTATAAAAATAAATTAACAGGTTTGCAGTCCAATGAGGCACATGTGCCTCATGGGTGACTTTACAGGGTCCGTCCATGAGGAATATGTGCTTCATGCCCAGTTATCGATATAATCAATTTCAATCACTGTGACACATACAGTATCAAATAGTTGAAGAAAATGATGAAACTTAATACGAAACTTCATGAGCGTTAGGTGTCATTATGACTATGGGGACGTATACAAAGAAGATCGCAACTTGCTTCGGGACTGTGAACCAGTTAAAAAGTATGCCAGAACCGAACCTACGATCTCTAATATCAAAGTTATCGCCACTAAGCCACCAGGTCGTTATTTATTAATAAGAGCAAGCAATTAACTGGGAAATCTGTTTATCCCTCGGCCATTCGCGGAGAGTTTAAACATAAAAATCGCGGTACAGTCGCCCTCGCCGAGCTATTTACTTGATTTATATACGCTTTGTTAAAAAGTACACTCGTTAAGCAAGTTTTGTGCATAAACCTGGTCCTGTGTTGTACAGTAGGGCGAAGGTGAATGGTAACATAAACAAGAATAAATCAAAGAGACTTTTTAAACATATTTGTTAATAATAAATAACTAATTTTTAAGATGTAAGTGCCACGATCTTTAGAGCCAAAACCAACCTCGCCTGCATGCTGCCAACTAGCGAAAGAGGTACTGGTAAAAGAGAGGTAGGTCACAGTGTATTTGGAAGCTGCCCAACTGGAGAAGTACCTCCATCTCACAGAATACAGCAGCGTTTGGCTTTCTGTGAGGTGGAGGTATTCCCTTGACGGTTGAGGAATGAGGTCACCAGAAAGAATGCAGTTGCTGCGCTGACAGCGCGAGTGGTGGCGCACGAGCGATATTTCATGTTGAGTGAAGTCACCAGAAAGAAAGGAAGGAAGGAGTATAGGCTGGCAACAGATCGGCGCCCTCTTGGTGTTGCTGATCTGCATACTTTCCATCAGGTGATCCACATGCTCGTTTGCCCCCCCCCCCCTCCATATAAAAAAATCTTAGCTTTGTAGATAAGATAGATATTTTTTTTTATACTACGGCGGTTACCATAATCATATTAACGCTATAATAGCAATATAAAGTATTGCTCGCGCGCCGCCACCCTGTGTAAAAGACCTAGTTACGCTACTGACTAAAGGTGTGACCGCTTAGTTTTATTTTTATACTACGTCGGGTGGCAGAAAAGTCACGGCCCACCTGATGTGAAGCAATTACAGAACGCTCGCAACATGAAATATCGCTGGCGCGCTGCCCCCCGCTGCCAACGCAGCATCTCCTTCCTTCCTGGTGACCTCACTCACTCGCAGGAACACAACAACCCTCAAGGGAATTGTTATTTGGCTGCGGTATTCTGTGAGGTGGACGTACATTCGGTTCCCAGTCGGGTAGCTTACAATTACGCTCCTTACCTCTCTTTTCGCCAGAGCTCCGTTTGTCAGTCAGCAGGGTGCACCACGTGCAGGTGAAGTTGGCTTTGGTTCAAAGATGTTGATAACGCGACCCTTGTAAAATTTGCATTTTACAAGGGTCGTAAAATAATTACCATGCTAGCGAAGCCGCGGACAATAGCTTATATTCGTAAAGCCATTATATACTGCCCAGTGTCCCGTCTAGATAAAGCTCTCATTAAATGCAAGTTACGAAGTTAGAAAGTATGATGTTGGCAATTGTTCATAGAGTAGCGAGTTTGCGAGTGAGTGCCGGGCAAGTTCGCCCGTCCCGTCCGTCGCGGGGGGGATTAAAAACTAATTTCTTGAAAGTGTAGTTAACTATGTGCTTATTGCGAGATGAGAAAGTAGTGGATTATATTTTTAGTTTTTACTACCTTTTTAGGGTTCCGTACCTCAAAAGGAAAAACGGAACCCTTATAAGATCACTTTGTTGTCTGTCTGTCTGTTTGTCAAGACCCTCTAACTCGAGAATGCGTGGAGGTATCAAGCTGAAATTTGAAGTATATACTCAGGTTTGCGGTCCTATGGAGTTGTAAAAAAATCAAACTGCTAAGTTTACGTAAAAGAAAGACACGGCTGTTTAGTCAGCAAAAAACGCATATTTCGACACATTCTCTAGGGAATCAAAACTTATAGGGTACTTCCCGTTGACCTAGAACTATGAAATTTGGCAAGTAACATAGTTATAGACTACAAGTACAGGAATAAATCTCAAAACTATATATTTGTCATTAAATCTTAAAAAATAGGGGGTTAGATTCCTGAACTATTTTTAATGATCCTACGTACGGAACCCTCAGTTGGCGAGTGCGACTCGCACTTGTCCGGTTTTTTATACTAGGTACGTCGGGTGGAAGACAAGCATACGACCCGCCTGATGAAAAGCCATCAACGTATATATAAACGTAGCGTAAAAGATGCCTGCTATATATATTTTCGCGTGTTCCACCCCGGTGCTATCGCAGTAATTGCTTCCTTCTTGGTAACCTCATTCACTCGTACTCGTGGGAACACAACAACGTAGTCACACCGCTCTCCATAGGCAGAGAATTCATTTTCACACGTTGGAACCGAAATGGGCGCGTACTGTACGGTCCCAGAGAAGATTTTAACCTCGAGCTATCAGGTTGTGGAATGAAATTCTTGCAATAGTTTTTCCAGAAGACTACAGTATGGGGTGATAATAACGCCGGGAATTCGCGATCATGCATGTAAGGTTACATACTTACCTTTCTTATTGTCTGACCTTTTGATCACTTCAGTCATTCAGTCAGCATGTGACCACGGCTGGTGCAACCTGGGGCCCTATCGCCGCTGCTGAAGCCGAACCCTATTGGATTTTTTGATTGTGTTAGGATTTGTTAGTTTCGGTATCATTTTGTAATGTTTAATTTAAGTTAGTTAAATATAAATAAATATTGTCAGACAAATTACACTGCGCCATCTAGCCCCAAAGTAAGCGAAGCTTGTGTTATGGGTACTAGACAACTGATAAACATACGTAAATACATTTTTTTTCTCTAAATACATACTTCTGGTACATAGACGACACCCAGACCAAGACATACAGACATGTTCATGCACACAAATGTTTGTCCTGTCTGGGAATCGAACCCACAAGCGTTGGTGTCGAAGCCACGTCATTGACCGCTACGCCACCGAGTTGCACTGACAACACATTCTTTCAAGCTATTGATTACGCTGGTCTGTGATTGGCTAAACGATATTTGGTCATTTCCGATTGGTAGGTATACTACCAATCAGAATACTTGATTTTTACCGTGGAAATTTGACGAAAAGTAGGAACGTAAGCGGCCTTTTGAACATTCTCCGTTGGACTGTGGAACTGGAAGGTTATAATAGAAATTAAAAGTAATACATCTTTCTTCGGTGTTTTTTTAGACTCCACGTATAGCTGTGACGGAGGTATGGTAACGATATTACAAGCAAGGTTCAAGGATTTTCCCTACAATTGCAAATATAAATTTGACGAACTCGGTGGCGTAGCGGTCAATGACGCGGCTTCGACACCAACGCTCGTGGGTTCGAATCCCACACAGGACAAACATTTGTGTGCATGAACATGTCTGTTTGTCTTGGTCTGGGTGTTTTCTATGTATCAGAAGTATGTATCTACAAAAAAATTAATGTATTTACGTATGTTTATCAGTTGTCTAGTACCCATAACATAAGCTCCGCTCACTTTGGGGCTAGATGGCGCTGTGTAATTTGTCTGACAATATTTATTTATTTATATTTATAAAACTTCAGCTTAGATTGATGATAATTGTGTTTAGCGTAGCGCGTAGAAACCCCGGTGCTCTACCGACTGAGTTGAAGATATTTTCCAATACTATAATATATATACTATAATAATATTCGATGGTAATCGGGTTCAGCTTCGGCGGGAGGGGCCCTGCCCCCCTAGCCAATTGTAAATTCGTAGCGTAACGAACGTTAGATAGATCACATGACATTTGTCAAAATCGAACATTTTAGTATGAGAATTGACAAATGTCACTTGATCTATCTAACGTTCGTTACGCTACGAATTACACTTGGCTAGGGGGGCTGGTTGCACCGGCCGTGGTCGCAGGCTGACTGTCTCAGCGGTACGTAACAACTTCAGGCAATAATAAATAAAGGCATGTAAAAAGACCTTACATGCACGATCTTGTTAGTTCTCGTGGTTATTATCATTTTAATCATACAACTCGAAAGTTTAAAAGTTATTACAGTATGGAGTGTTTCAAGAAACGTTTTAAGGGGATTTTGCAGGGTCGGCAACGCGTGAGGCATCTGGTGTCACAAGCGTCCATAGACTGCGATGACTGATTTGCCAACCAAAAAGTAAATTTAAATAAATAAATAAATATTGTAAGACAAATTACACAGCGCAATCTAGCCCCAAAGTAAGCGAAGCTTGTGTTATGGGTACTAGACAACTGATAAACATACGTAAATACATTTTTTTTTTGTAAATATATGCATATGATACATAGAAAACACCCAGACCAAGACAAACAGACATGTTCATGCACACAAAATAATGTTTGTCCTGTGTGGGAATCGAACCCACGAGCGTTGGTATCGCAGCCGCGTCATTGACCGCTACGCCACCGAGCTCGTCGTCGTCGTCGAGGTATACGTAAAAAACCTCTAGGCCTCTAGGAAAAAACAAACGCGCGTCTTAACAGTAATCAGGTAGCATAGCAGTTAAAGGAGTTGGTTTTCAAGTTGTTTGACAAGCTCGGTGGTCGAATGGTTACTTTGACTCAGAGGGCGCGGGTTCAATCCCCGCATAATACAAACATTTGTGTGCATGAGCATGTCTGTTTGTCTTGGTCTGGGTGCTTCATAAATGTATTAAATTTATGTTTTTACAAAAAAAAATATGGTTTACGATATATTTCTCAAAAACAGAATACAGTATTCAGTAACATTGAGAAACACTAGAATATATAAAAATTTTATCGCATGGATCGAGAAACGGAGCGCGCGGTGGTAAAAAAATGTAATTTAAGTATTATATCAGTTATCTAGTACTCATAGTACAAGCTTTGCTTAGGTTTGGGACTAGATGGCCGTGGGTATTTGGTGCCGAATATTTAATATTATTTATTTATACCTTAGTAGTTAATATTAATATCTTGACTAACTAAGTTGGAAGTTAGGGCTATGTTTATGACATTCATGATCCAAGAAATTAATACTTAATCCCAAGTAATCCTGAAGCGAGCATCGCGAGAGTTAACTTTGCTTCTCTCGACGAACTACTTACTAAGTTTCAGAATTTCAGTGTTGAAACATACCTGTTGTTATTTTGTTGAATATTTGTTATTTTTATAAGTTTCTTAACTTATTACCTTAGATTTTCTTCGGACACAGATAAGTTTGGCGGTAAATAGATAAATAAATAATGAAAAATAAATATTTTTGGACAATTTACACAGCGCCATCTAGTCCCAAATTTGTACTGTGTAATTTTTAGGGTTCCGTACCTCAAAAGGAAAAACGAAACCCTTATAAGATCACTTTGTTGTCCGTCTGTCTGTCTGTCTGTTAAGACCCTTTATCTCGAGAATGCGTGGAGGTATCAAGCTGAAATTTGAACTGTATTCTTAGGTCTACGGTCCTATGAAGTTGTAAAAAAATAAAACTGCTAAGTTTACGTAAAAAAAAGTTACGGTCGTTTATTCAGCAAAAACGCATATTTCGACACATTCTCAAGGGAATCAAAACCTATAGGGTACTTCCCGTTTACTTAGAACTATGAAATTTGGCAAGTAAAATCGTTATAGACTACAAGTACAAGAATAAATATCAAAACTATACATTTATAATTAAATCTTAAAAAATAGGGGGTCTATATTTTTTATAGGAGGTCGAAATTTCAAATTGAAGCTACTAGTCCAAAAGGGGTTGGTACTCCATTTGAACTAGTAGCTTCAATTTGAAATTGCTTGATATGATATGAAAGGGCAATAGGCAATATGAAAGGGCTTGATGTGCACATTGCAAAATATATTTTATTTATTTTTTCCGATAAATTATTTCTTATTTATAATGAAAAATATGAAATTTATAATAATCTTACGTACGGAACCCTCAGTGGGCGAGTCCGACTCGCACTTGGAAGATTTTTTTACTTCAGTTTTAAAGATGTATTCACGTGAAATTGTTCAGAATGTCACACTAACGCCCTCTCAAAAGGTTATGAGAACAATTAATTTTAAAATGAGTGATGAACCCTGGCCCCGCCAGAGGGTCAGCCATCACAGTCACCTGGGAGTGACAGAGGGCAGAGGACGGTCGTTGCATTCATAAAACAATAAAGAACGATTGTGTAATGTTTAGGGCAATGAAGTTAGCGTAACAAATAAATAAATAAATATTTCTGGACAATTTACACAGCGCCATCTAGTCCCAAATTAAACGTAAAACTTGTGTTATGGGTAATAGACAACTCATAAATGTACATAAATACATATTTATAATAGATAGAAAACATCCAGACCAAGACAACAAGATATGTTCATGCACACAAATATTTGTCTTATGCAGGAATTGAACCCGCGACCTCGGAGTCAAAGTGGCCATTTGTCCGTAAAGTCAGTTTACAGACGATTAATTAAATGTGATAATGTAATAATTTAATCATTAATGTAGAATTTAATGATCGAAGAAGAGAGCATGTTGTAGTAAGTGTGAGTCCTATACGCGGCCTCCACTCTAGAACTTTCCTCTCCCATTTGCAATCGGCTTTACGACTGTCATCTAATGACTACAGGCGAGACCAACTTATTGTGTCGAAGAGCACGAAGAAGCTCGTGAAAAATAAACCCGCCCATTGACAGACTATGGTCGACATTGCTTAACTTGTATGATTAAACAGAAATGTTCAGCGATGCCGTCGACGTCTTCAACTTTTGTAACAGATATATACGAGAAACAAACATTATTGTAAATTATAAATATTTTTGAAAATGAAAAATTTTCATAATATTCTGGCAAAGTGGCCGAAAAAACTATTTAAATAATAATAACTTATTGTAAATTGGTCACTAACCACTAAATCACTAATACCATTATATAACCGTAACAAACAAACAATAAAAAATAAATATAAATATAAATACAAATACAAATGTACTTACAAATAAAAAATATCCCCAAGATCGTTGTCTTTCGGCAGTGTCCCCAGAACACTGGCAGCATTACCTCGCTGGATAGCTATACCTACTTATTCTCTGAGCAAGGTAATGGCCAGCCTTCTGGTTATAGGACGCGTTTTGAGAAATATCTCTAAATAGTTTGTGGGCTGACGGGCCCCACGGCCCCAAGGTCTCTAACCCAAACGGCTCAAATATGTAACTGTTGCTTAAATTACTACATTTGCGGCGTTTGAGGCATTCTGCAGAAGCCGCTGCGGCACCGGTCTTAGACCCTGTTGCCGTGAGGTGAGACGGGGCCAGGGTATCGACGCATGTAACGTCCCACGCCAAGGCGCGTCCCAGCCTCCAGGGCAACAGAGTCATTCCATCAGGTCTTGCCATCGTCTCGAACCAAACCATTAGGTTTAAAAATGGCTGGAAAGCAGACGCTGACAAGAGCCCGTCGAATTATGTGATTAAGGCGGGCGTGACGAGACATACGTCCGGCGCTTCTTCTGCATGAGAGCCCGTGATGCCCCAGCTGGTCGACGACGGTACCACAAGGACAACGATGGGGGATATTACAGGGTGCCTCTATACGAAGGCAGGTGGCTAAAGGGAAAGTTAGTAGAGCTAAAGAAGTATTACTTCAATCGTGTGGTCTAAAGCACACTCGTCTGTTTTTGTAAATACAAACATATA
Source organism: Hypsopygia costalis (assembly GCA_937001555.2). Lineage (NCBI taxonomy): Eukaryota > Metazoa > Arthropoda > Insecta > Lepidoptera > Pyralidae > Hypsopygia > Hypsopygia costalis. Next base: position 958,108 of record OW443351.2, on the reverse strand, counting down.
ATACATAGAAAACACCCAGACCAATACAAACACACGTGTTCATGCACACAAATGTTTGTCATGTGCTAGAATCGAACCCGCAACCTCGGAGTTAAAGTGGCCATTGCTAACCATTCGACCACCGGGCTCGTCAAAACCAAGTTTAAATTTAACTCCTAAAACCTCTCCAATTCTAAGGCCACACACTTTACACCATTAATAAAATCCATGCGTGACGTCGGAGTGCGAGTGACGCGTCACCTGACGTCCACGTCATTTGCCACGTTACTCGTAGACTACGTTGCTGGGTGATGTCACAATAATACAGTAAAGACTGGTGCCTTATTAAGGGTTGGGGTGTAAGTGGTTCATCAACATCTTTGAACTAAAGCCAACTTCACCTGCACGCGGTGCACCCTGCTGACTGATAAACAAAGCTCTGGCGAAAAGAAAGATAGAGAGCGTAATTGTAAGCTACCCGACTGGGGAATGTACCTCCACCTTACAGAATACCGCAGCCAAATAGCAATTCTCTTGAGGGTTGTTGTGTCCTGCGAGTAGTGAGGTCACCAGAAAGGAAGGAGATGCTGCATTGGTAGCGGGGGCGGCGGCGCGCGAGCGATATTTTTATGAAGCGAGCGTTAATATGGCTACGGTTACCGCTTCACATCAGGCAGGTTTTATGCTAGTCTGCCACCCGACGTAGTATAAAATAAAAGAGCGCCACACGTGGGCTCCAATAATGGTCCAAACGTTACTCGCTCAATGTGTGGAACGGGGATCTTGTAAATAGCATTGGCCCTAACTTCGATAAAAAATTTTTTTGACACAAACCACAAGTATATCGACGTTTTTAATTGTGACATCATCATCATCAGGTCCATTTTAGTCTCCACTACAGAAGCACGACCCTCTCTCGTCCGTCCTAGACGGAAGGAGGATTTGACCTACACTCCCCACGCTGGCCAAACGGGTTGGGGAGGCTTGATCGATATTTGATAATGTATTTCCCTTAGTCGCCTTGTACGATATCCACGGGAAGAAACGGAGTGATTCTATTCCAGTCTGCCGGAAACCCCACGGCCCGTCTTAATTGTGACAAGTTTCATCAAGATAGGTTCAGTGGCGTTTTGGGTGTAAGTGGTTCATCAACACCATTGAACCAAAGCCAACTTCACCTGCACGCGGTGCACCCTGCTGACTGACAAACGAAGCTCTGGCGAAAAGAGAGGTAGGGAGCGTAATTGTAAGCTACCCGACTGGGGAATGTACCTCCACCTTACAGAATACCGCAGCCAAATAACAATTCCCTTGAGGGTTGTTGTGTTCCTGCGAGTGAGTGAGGTCACCAGAAAGGAAGGAGATGCTGCGTTGGCAGCGGGGGTGGTGGCGCGCGAGCGATATTTAATGTTGCGAGCGTTAACATGGCTACGGCAACCGCTTCACATCAGGCGGGCCATATGCTTGTCTGCCACCCGACGTAGTATAAAAAAAAAAAAAAAAAAAAACGTGGCTTTGGAGCTTAATAATTTCCAATAGTTTTTTTTATACTGCATCGGGTGGCAGACAAGCATACGGCCCGCCTGATGTGAAGCGGTTATCGTAGTAGCCATATTACCGCTCGCAACATAAAATGTCGCTCGCGCTCCGCAATCCCCGCTGCCAACGCAGCATCTCCTTCCTTTCTGGTGACCTCACCCGCAGGAACACAACAACCCTCAAGCAAATTGTTATTTGGCTGCAGTATTCTGTGAGGTGGAGGTACATACCCCAGTCGGGTAGCTTACAATTACGCTCTCTAGCTTTTTCGCCAGAGCTTCGTTTGTCAGTCAGCAGGGTGCACCGCGTACAGGTGAAATTGGCTTTGGTTCAAAGATGTTGATACACCACTTACACCCCAAAACTAAAGATAAAATCAAAGAATTGAATGATTGAAATTTACAAGATGACAATACATCCAAAAACATTTTTTTTTGCCTCGTTAACATAAGTACAATGTGTATAAAATGCTTATTTTTTACGAAACAAATATTTAATGTACAGAAACAGCTCGCTTATGATTTTATTGTGGTTATAGATAAACATAGCTTCTTCTCAAACATTTGTTTTACTTTTCATTTGAATTTCAGACCAAAGATCGAAAACTCTCAACAAAATTATAAAACATTAAAATTTAATGATTGCTTTAAAAGTATTCATTTAAATTTATTTGAGAGCAGCAATACCAAATTGAATTAGAATGCTTTAATAAGCCTTTGATCTCGAGTGGATCTACGCGAATAAAATACAATAAAATGTATTATTTATTATTATATTTAAATAGTTGTCTTGGGCAACTTGCCAAAATATTTTTGGAAAATGGAAAAATTCACCTGCCCACCTAGGTAGGATTTGAACCCACGACCTCTCGATGACCGGTCGAGTGCTCTTCCAACTGAGCTACCAGGAAGGTTTGTGTTACTGACGAATTTTTGCATTTTTGATGACGCCACACTGTGACTCACGCAGTACAATATGAGAAGGTAAGGGACAGGTGAATTTTTCCATTTTTCAAAAATATGTGTTATTTATTGTTTTTTACAAGCTTTTATTTAGCTTCACCTGCCACGATGTTTGCAGTGATAGTAGGGCCCCGTTGCTTGGCTCGCCGAGCGTCGGTTCGCCACGAGCTACTCGACTTGAGCACGTAAGTAGCCTGCATGCAGGTGAAAGCGGAGTAAGACCTGCTACTGCTCCGCTTGCGTGCTCGGTTGGTTTACTGAGCGCAAGAGCGGAGCAGGTAAAGGTCCTCTCGTCTGGTTGGTTTACTGGACGAGAGACTCGCATCCCCGTGATATAACCGGAAGGTTGGCACACGCGGCGCATTATTTATTTTTTCTTGTGCAGGGTGATAATTTGAAAGGAAGCTGAAAAGGTATCTTATTTTTTTTACAAAACTGGGTATCAAACAAGTGTACGGCTCGTCAAATGTAATATAATGTTCGGTTTATAAAGGGAACGTAATCGAAGTACTCAACTCCCTGAAAATTGTAAATATACTCTTTGCAATTTATTCTGTTTTTAAAATAGTCTTTAAAAAATGTATTTAAGTATAATAAATAAATAAATATTGTCAGACAAATTACACAGTGCCATCTAGCCCCAAAGTAAGCGAAGCTTGTGTTACCTACTAGACAATTGATAAACATACGTAAGTACATTATTTTTTGTAAATACATACTTATGATACATAGAAAACACCCAGACCAAGACAAACAGACCTGTTCATGCACACAAATGTTTGTCCTGTGTGGGAATCGAACCCACGAGCGAGTTGGTGTCGAAGCCGCGTCATTGACTGCTACGCCACCGAGCTGGTCAAATAATATTATACTTATATGCATTTTTTTGAAGCAAAGCTTGTACGCTTTGCAAAGCAGTGTGCTTTTTTGAAGCAACCTTTTACGCTTTGCTTAGTCTGGGACTAGATACTGCCAGTATGTAATTCATCCATGAAAATTTATTTATTCAGTCAATCCTTTGCGGCCTCTTAGACTAACATGACGACTACGAAGAAGAAGGAATATGTGGAGATAAGATCTGAATTATATACTTTGTAACGTTACAAGTAAAATACACTTGCACAATTGAAAGTTTATTTACAATGAAAAGTTACACCAGTGAATAAAAAAAATCGGTTGTCTGTAAAGTCGGTTTACTGACGATAGTTGAACGTGACAACGTCATAAGAAAATACTGATGGAATGTTTGCATTTTTCAAAAGAAAATTTTAATGGAACACCTCAGAGCGAGGTAACGCCGTATGAGTCATGTTTTTTCGTGCGTGCAGCCGGCTCCATCGAATTATAAGACGTTGTCACGTCAAAAAACGTAATAATATAGAAGACGTGGTCGTGTAGTCCAAAATAAGGACCGGATGAAGTTGGTCCAGAGGGTAAGGCCTCGGCGGTGAAGGTCTGCTGGCTCACTGAAGTAGCGGTTCAGATGCGATCCCACGGTAGAGCGTAAAGGTAGTGTTAGAAGTAACACAGAAAAAAAGTATATTTATCAAATATTTACCACAGTACAACTTTTATTATAGTTCCGATAGTGCATGCTTTGCTTATTTTGGGATTAATGACAGAATGTGATGACTGCTTACCATCGGGCAGGTCGGATGCTTGTTTGTCATCTTAGTTGTATAAAAAAATTGGTTGTCTGTAAAGACTGTTTACGCACGATAATTTTACATGATAACATCAGAAAACATTGGCCGATGGAGTTGAAGAGAAATAGATGCGTCACGAACGCTTAGGCCGATCGTGCCTCTCTATCGCTTGTTCCGTGCTCTCGCTTGCACGCTCGGTTCAGGCGGAACGTGACAATGAGTGATGCTTTTTCGTGCGTGCAGCCGGCGTTCATCGATTTATAATACGTTATCACGTCAATAAGTTTTTGACGTTTTTATTTATACTACATCGGGTGCCAGACAAGCATACGGCCCGCCTGATATAAAGCGGTTACCGTAGCCATATTAGCGCTCGCAACATAAAATATCGCTCGCGCGCCGCCACCCCCGCTGCCAACGCAGCATCTCCTTCCTATCTGGTGACCTCACACGCAGAAACACAACAACCCTCAAGGGAATTGTTATTTGACTGGTATCCTGTGAGGTGGAGGTACATTCCCCAGTCGGGTAGCTTACAATTACGCTCCCTACCTCTCTTTTCGCCAGAGCTTCGTTTGTCAGTCAGCAAGGTGCACCGCGTACAGGTGAAGTTGGCTTTGGTTCAAAGATGTTGATGGACCCCTTACACCCCAACGGACCTGGAGGACTACAGACTCTTCCCAATAAGCGGCATACTGAAGTACATGGAACATGTCTCCAGACAGTCAGGGGAGAGTGACTAAAGGATTAGGGAGAGCACAAAAGATCCATGACGGTCGACGTGTCACCGGTGCTCCAGCACTGGACCCACTCTAAGATAAGATAAGATAAGATACACCCCAACGCCCTATTTCACAAACCAAAGAACACTATTATTAGACTTATAAACCATTCAAATGGAAGAGATTGAAAATTCATGACCGAATTCAGCGAATCCGCGAAACCTTGATTGAATCCTCCAGGGAGAATCCATAATTAATTCAAGAATCGCTTGATGTAATAATACGTAGGTATTTAACTAACTTTTGCGTTTGGATATAATTGTGAAGGATGTATTTAAGAATTCATTTCATCTTTGACGAGCTCGGTGGCGTAGCGGTCAATGACGCGGCTTCGACACCAACGCTTGTGGGTTCGATTCCCACATAGGACAAACATTTGTGTGCATGAACATGTCTGTTAGTCTTGGTCTGAGTGTTTTGTATGTATTATAAGTATGTATTTACAAAAAAGAAAAATGTATTTACGTATGTTTATCAGTTGTCTAGTACCCATAACACAAGCTTCGCTTACTTTGGGGCTAGATGGCGCTGTGTAATTCGTCTGACAATATTTATTAATTTATTTATTATTTATCTTTTGACTTTCGTTTGTGACATCGTTTGGTTGTCGAATGGTTAGCAATGGCCACTTTGACTCCGAGGTCGCGGGTTCGATTCCCGCACTCGACAAACATTTGTGTGCATGAACATGTCTGTTTGTCTTGGCATGGGTGTTTTCTATGTATCATAAGTATGTATTTACAAAAAATAATGTACTTACGTATGTTTATCAGTTGTCTAGTAGGTAACACAAGCTTCGCTTACTTTGTATCTATGTATCTTAAATATGTATTTACAAATAAAAGTATTTAAGTACATTTATCAGCTGTCTAGTACCCATAACACAAGCTTTGCACTTAATTTGGGACTAGATGGCGCTGTGTAAATTGTGAATATATATGTAAGTGGAGTCGAGTGTTGAGGAGGTCGATGACGTCGTTTCGCGTGTCAATGGCAGCCTGTCCATGGATGGGTTTATATATCTCAAGCTCGTCCGTGCTCCGGAGGGCATGTTAAACCGTCAGTCCAGGCTGTTCTGCATCAAAAACCGGCACTGTCTTCAACCAACCCGCAATTGAGAGACGTGGTGGAGTATGCTCTAAACTTGTTCGATTGAGGGGCGACCCGTATCCCAGTAGCAGGATGAATAAGGGTTGTCGACGACGATGTAAGTGTGTTCGGGATTTTCTCTAGAACTACTAATTTTACTTAAAAGGGCTGAAAATGTAGCGGGTATTTTACGCATCTTTGGACGTAAATAAATATAATTACGAATATGAAAACTTCCAAATAATTAAGCAGCAGGCATAGTTTCTGTACTCGAAAGTTGGAGTAACTAACTTTCCTCCTAAACGACTATTTAATGGTTGAATGAATGAATAATTTATTTGTTATATAATAGTTTGTAATTATGATTACTTTAATTGTTATAATTTTAATTTGTATTGTGTGTAAATAAAGCATACTTCTATCTATCTACGTACGTTTTTTGAAAAGGGACCTCTTAAAAACTATGCAGTATGTAGACCTACCCCCTTACCACCATCTCTTAATGCGATTTGAAAACTGAATACAATGCTTATTCATACCAATTAATAAGCGACTCTATTCCATTTGAAATAGATTCTCTTATTCATTGGTATGAATAAGCATCTCTCTTATTCAAGGGGGCAGTGTTCCGCAAGTATGTGCCGTGGCACACTGGTACCGTGGGTATTAGATGGTGTCTACACAGACGGACGGAAGAAAAATATTTACACAAATAAAAACTGTTTTTTAGTGTTCCGTACCCAAAGGGTAAAAGGAACCTTTTACTAAGACTCCGCTGTCCGTCCGTCCGTCTGTCACCAGGCTGTATCTCATGAACCGTGACTGTTAGACAGTTGAAATTTTCACAGATGATGTATTTCTGTTGCCGCTATAACAACAAATACTAAAAAACAGAATAAAATAAATATTTAAGGGGCTCCCATTAAATAAACGTGATTTTTTGCTCGTTTTTGATTGCAATTGATAACGGCAATAGGTAGGCATTTGGATATGTATTCACTTTATAAATAAATAATTAAATAAAAATAAAACTAATATTTAAGAGGGGCTCCCATACAACAAACGTGATTTTTTGCCGTTTTTATAGATAAAACTCGCACTTGGCCGGTTTTTCATTTATGGTGTACTTCCAAAAATTTTCGTTTTGCTAGATGTACCCTAAACACAAAAAGTTTGCGGAAGACTGATCTAGACTACTCTATATCAATGACATACCCTACATACATTAGTCGCTCGTTTCCAATCACGAAACAAAAAATGTAAACAGCAATGTCCTAATGCATGCCCGCGGCGACGCTGGGTTCACACGACGGGATCAAATCCGGGATTTCTCCATTTCCAGCTCAATGGGTTTATCATTACGAGAAGCGTTTTTTTTTTTGCTTTTATTTCGATATTGGAATTATTGGATTTTTCGTTTCTAAAATGCCACTCGGGCTTTAGAACGCATACTTTTTATTTTATATATTAGCTCAGCATATTGGCTCCACTTCGCCTGATGGTTAGCGAAAAGAAGAGCCCCAATCGCAACGGCAACGGACAAGAGTTTGTGGTACCGCAAGCCTGTACGTGTTGTTCGGTGACGGAAAGGGGAGGAAGGGAGAAGGGAAAACAGTTCTTCAGAGCACTCTCCGTGGTATAGGCGATAAAATACGCTTAGTGAGCCAATATCTCCCGGAGCTGAAGAGGTTCAAGATTCTTGGTGACCTCTTCGTCACCAATTATGCGGACCGCTCGTCGCTGCAACCTGTCGAGAGCCTCGAGGAGATACTGGGCGGAACCATCCCAGAGATGCGAGCAGTACTTCAAGCAGGCTCGAACTTGAGTCTTATATACAAAAGACAAAGCTGGTCCGGCGCGAAGAACCGCCGCACTCTGTTCAGGATCCCGAGTTTCTTTGAGGCTGTTGAGATGAGGCTCTCAATATAGGCCTAGCATGTTCAAGCTCTCTCGCAAATTGAAATACATACTCTACCTTTCAGCGAATTTATTCAACTGCCACTGCTGCCATGACTTCCGTGGTCGTCGCGATAAACCTGTAATGTAGTACAACCATATATATATTAGCAATCACAAAGACAAAGTAGAACTTAGAAGAAACTGCTACTGCTACAAGCTATCTACTACTATGTGCTGAAGTCTATAGAAGGGCACATATAATACAACGAGCTCGAACGTGGCTACTCTGACTACTAAGGGGGATATCTTCATATTGAACTCACCCAGAGTTCTTGCAAGAACAACATCCTCAGGTATATTTTAGTTTTACTGCGGCCGCCTGTGAGGTACAGATACTTCCAAAGTCAATCTAGATGCACCCTATTTCTCTTCTGCTAGCGATTCGTTTATTACTCGATGTGGGTGCACCTCGTTTAGATAAGGTTGATTTTGCCTCAAACAACAGTACACTAGTTACACTCCATCTAGACTACTTATGAAATTGCGTACTAAATTGTAATATATTATAATCAGTCTATTTCGGTGCTTCATCTCAGCAATTACTAAATATGAGAGGCCGTATGAAGATGTTGGCCCATTGCCAGATATAGAACCCCCTCTTACGAAGACCCTACTATGAGATTGTGCATAATTTAATACTCGAACTTGACACTCGAAGGCAACTCGAAAGTTGATACTGTTGACTGTTGGCTCTTGGTGAAAAATTATTCATCATCAGGCCATTTTAGTCTCCACTACAGGCGCACGACCCTCTCTCGTCTGTACCGGACGGAAGGAGGATTTGGCCTACACTCAGCACGCTGGCCAGTCGGGTTGGGGAGGCCTGATCGATGTTTTATAATGTTATTATTCCCTTAGTCGCCTTGTACGACATCCACGGGAAGAGACGGAGTGATTCTATTCTAGTCTACCGGAAACCACACGGCCAAACAATATTAAAATTCTAACATTAATAAACATTAATAAAATTCTGTAATAAGAAACATTATTAAAATTAAGTTATAAGCGACAACTTATCTGTAGACCGTGATCATGGAACAAATACTAGTTAACCTAGCAAGACTAGATAAGGAATATGATTCTTCAGACATACGATTTTAGAATTTTGTTATTCCAATTATCTTCCGATATTTAGAATCAAATAAAGTTCAATCTGACATTAGCTCCGCATAAAAACGCACAAAAGGGAACTATCAACAATCCAGATTGGCCTTTCTACGTTCTACGTTACTAACACTTAAAATTTAATATTATTTTTACCGAAGGCGTTATCAATGTAAAAAAAACAAACGCCATCTGTTTACCTTGATAATGCCATAAGGCGAAACCGGTCGGTAAAAATAAATTTAATTGCTTTTAACAGTACAAGTGCTTTATTAATAACAGCAACTCGAAAGTTTTTCGATCGTTTGTGCTATGATTTCTGTTCAGGGTGTAAGTGGTTCATGAACATCTTTGAAGGAGATGCTGCGTTGACAGTAGGGGTGGCGGCGCGCGAGCGATATTTAATGTTGCGAGCGTTAATATGGCTACGGTAACCGCTTTACATCAGGCGGGCCGTATGCTTGTATGCCACCCGACATAGTATAAAAAAAATGTGACCCACATGCTCGTTTGACCGCAAAAAAAATACTGGGAAAACGTTGTCATTTTCCCATATTTCTCATTTTGTACTTCGTGTCGTCACTGTTGTGACAATGATGTTAATTCAATCGTATTTCGATGGTAGGGGTAGTTCTGGGTGGCGGCATGTGGGGGTTGTATTTGTCTAATTCCGCGACAGCAGCGGTCGTATCTCACCGCACTAGCATTTGGACAGACAAGCATTTTATGTTGTTAAGTTACCTTACTATCAATTAGGAAATACTAAATGTTAAGGCGGAGTCAACGATATTGGCGGACGGGGCTTAATATAGAATTGCTAAATCAGGTTTTATTGGATTCGTAATTTATATTAGGACATAGGACATAGCGCGCATAGGACGACGAAGTGTTGGGCGCCCTCCTTCTAGATGGTCCGACGACCTTAAGAATGCGGCTGGGAGCGGCTGGATGCGGAAGGCGGAGGATCGTATCTGGTGGAAGGCATTGGGGAAGGCTTATACCCAGCAGTGGGTAGATACAGGCTGATGATGATGATGAATTTATATTAATATTATATAAGTAGGAGTAATCATCATCATAATCAGGTCATTTTAGTCTCCACTACAGGAGCACGACCCTCTCTCGTCCGTCCCAGACAGAAGGAGAATTTGGCCTACACTCCCCACGCTGGCCAGACGGATTAGGGAGGCCTGGTCGAGGATTGATAATGTATTTCCCTTAGTCGCCTTGTACGACATCCACAGGAAGAGACATAGAAGTTTATTTTATTAGATTTAGAGTTGAGGATTATTATATTTTAAGGGATTTAGAGCATACTCCACAACGCTGCTTAACTGCGGGTTGGCGGAGACCAGTGCTTTCTAGCCGCCTGAAGGTCACTTGAAACTTGAATACTTGGTTCACGAAGCGTGAAGAAGCATCTTGTAGGCCAGCATGGCAGCGTCAACTGACAAGACATCAAGGTCTCTTGTCCGTTGCCGATGCGATTGGGTCTCCTCTTTTCGTTTACCATCAGGCGAAGCGGAGTCAATATGCTGAGCTAATATAAAAAATAAACTGGCCTTAACGACTGTCATCTAATGGCAACAGCCAGGACTGATGGCTTGACGTTCCCATCCATAGACAAGCTATGGTCGACGTTGCTTAACTTGAGCGTTCGATTAGACACGCGTAACGACGGTATCGAGGCCCAACCCCCTTACCACCATCTCTTATTACGATCCAATAACTGAATAGATTGCTTATTCATGCCAATGAATAAGCGACTCTATTACAAACGTAATAGAGTCGCTTATTCATTGGCATGAATAAGCAATCTATTCAGTTATTGGATCGTTACAAACGTAATAGAGTCGCTTATTCATTGGCATGAATAAGCAATCTATTCAGTTATTGGATCGTAATAAGAGATGGTGGTAAGGGGGCTGTTTGGTACTTAGTAGATTTTAAATTTTCTTTCACCAGAAGAATGTCACATTGTCAATAAGTTATCATCACCGAAGACATACCAATATCTCTTTGAGTATCCGAGTGATATAGACTATATTTTGTGTTAAATTGCACAACGAAGTCGTGGCCGGTCGCTATTTATTGAATAAAATACTTGGGGCGTAAGAGACTTATCATCATCTTTGAACCTTACATCCACGTGGTATACCCTGCTGACTGGTAAGCGAGGCCCTGGAAAAAAGAGGTAGAGCATGTCAAACCCGACTGGGGAAGCTTCACTTCACAGAAGATCACGGCCAAATAAATAACAATTTCTAAACGTTTTTGTGTAAGTAGATAGTTTTAGGGTTCCATCCCCGAAGGGTCAAAAGAACCCTATTACTAAGGCTCCGCTGTCCGTCCGTCCATCCGTCCGTCCGTCTGTTACCAGGCTGTATCTCATAAACCATGATAGTTACACAGTTAAAGTTTTCACAGATGATGTATTTCTATTGCCGCTATAACAGCAAATACTAAAAAACAGAATAAAATAAATATTTAAGGGGGCTCCCATACAACAAACGTCATTTTTTTTTGCTCGTTTTTGCTCGCAATTGATAACGGTAATAGGTAGACGCTTGAAATACTCACATAATATTTAGTTATATATTCAGTTTAAAAATAAATAATTAAATTAAAATATAACAAATATTTAAGGGCCCCCTTAAATATTTGTTATATTTTTCCCATACAACAAACGTGATTTTTTTTTGCCATTTTAGATAATGGTACGGAACCCTACGTGCGCGAGTCCGACTCGCACTTGGCCGGTTTTTTATCAGAAAGGACGCGACTATAGATATAGACTGTGGTCATCAGGCAGACCGTATATTATGCTTCTTTGCCTTAGACATGAAACTTGGCAAAGGTAAAATCTGGTTTGGAATAATAAATGCTACTGTTCTAAAGATAGGAGGGATGAGAAACCATTGCAGAAGCCTGGAACTGATATAAAAACCATTAACCCGCACCCTTCCTTCTAAAAATCCAACTCCAAGTGCCTTATTTATTTACAATGAAGAGAATCTTAACCGATTTCAAACAGAAGGCCAAGATAGTGTCGTCGACGGCTGCCGGAGGGTCTAAATAATTCATGAGGGTGCCTGATTAGCTGCGGCTAGACTGAACGATGCGAGGCCGAGGCAAATATTTGCCTTGGAAGGAGTTTGTTCTCTTTTCGGCAAGTATTTGTTTAAGCTAAACAAAATATTACGACGTTGATAAGATTTGGGATGTTAGTAGTTCATCAACATCTTCGAACCAAAGCCAACCTCACCTGCACGTGGTGCACCCTGCTGACTGACAAACGAGGCTCTGGAGATAAGAGAGGTAGGGCATAACGTATTTTTTAAGCTGCCCGACTGGGTAAGTACCTCCACCTCACAGAATACCGCAGCCAAAAAACAATTCCTTTGAGGGTTGTTGTGTTCCTGCGAGTGAGTGAGGTTACCAGAAAGGAAGGAGATGCTGCGTTGGCAGCGGGGGTGGCGGCGCGCGAGCGATATTTTATGTTGCTAGCGTAAATATGGCTACGGTAACCGCTTCACATCAGGCGGGCCGTATGCTTGTCTGCCACCCGACGTAGTATAAAAATAAAAAAGGGGTTGTCATCGTTTCAATGTTGAATTTGTATATAATAACTTTGTTCCAAATAAATCTAGTTACAGGGGTGGACCGTAGCGCTGCGCTACTCGCAGTGATTGCGGCCCTCACATTTAGTTTTCACTTGTGCTTTCCATCATCTAAGGTGATTATGAACGAACAAATAAAAAAATAAAAAAAGCCGGACAAGTGCGAGTCGGACTCGCCCACCCAGGGTTCCGTACGTAGGATCATTATAAATAGTTCAGAAATCCGACCCCCTATTTTTAAAGATTCAATTACAAATGTATGGTTTTGAGATTTATTCCTGAACTTGTAGTCTATAACGATGTTGCTTGCCAAATTTCATAGTTCTAGGTCAACGGGAAGTATCCTATGAGTTTTGATTCCCTTGAGAATGTGTCGAAATATGCATTTTTTGCTGAATAAACGGCCATATCTTTTTTTACGTAAACTTAGCAGTTTGATTTCATGGGACCGTAGACCTGAGTATACAGTTCAAATTTCAGCTTGATACCTCCACGCATTCTCGAGTTAGAGGGTCTTGACAGATAGACAGGCAGACAGACGGACAACAAAGTGATCTTATAAGGGTTCCGTTTATTAGCTCCTCACGGTTGAAATAATTGATAACTCTGTTTAACTGCACAACACTTGTATTACGAATAAAATAACCGGTGTCCGTTACACCGTTTTAATGCTTCGATAAGATTCTAACAAATACGATGACAATTTGGTATTATCATTTCAGCTGCTTGTCTCAGAATAATGTCTTATATTTCGATATTTAACACGTTTTTCCTTTTGAGGTACGGAACCCTAAAAATGCCGGGACCACTTTGGAAAAAAGCGTTTATGCAATTGTATAATTATCCAGACAATGTCAACGTGTAATATCCTACTCTAGTCAAAGCAGTCTCGCGAGGCAGATAGGCTAGTCAGTACGACGTTATCGAAAGGGTGACGTCTTAATATGTGGGTACCTGCGGCAGGCCGAGTTAAAGTGGTATGGTTTTGCTTTGCTATTGAAGAAGTAATGATGTTATTTGGGTATTGTGGAAAGGTTTATTTTAATTAATTAAATTGATTTGAAAATAATTTTACCATCATCAGCATGTATCTACTGCGTATAGACGTTTCTTAAAACTTTTCTCCAAAGGTGATTCTCCGCGTTTAACATCCAGCCAATTATCCCTTTTTTTATAGAAGGGGAGGTGTCTAACGTTAATGTTATTTCGACAACCTTGGTTCTCCCATGACGGAGCTATTTTAATAAGACATACGGCCGCATATGGAGTACTGTTGCCAGCTATGGGCGGGAGCGCCTAGATACCAGCTTGCACCTTGTGACTCGATTCAAAGGCGTGCTGTGAGGATTGTTGACGATCCCAAACTGACAGACGGTTTAGATCCTTTAAGTCTGAGAAGTGATTTTCGTCCCTTTGTGTGTTCTACCGTTTGTACAATGGGGTGTGTTCAGAGGAGTTGTTTAACATGATGCCCACGGCCTCCTTCTACATTTGCACCGCTCGCCATCGACAGGGAATTCATCCTCACACTTTAGAACCGAAGTGGTCACGTACTGTGCGGTTCCAGAGAAGTTTTCTTCCACGTACTATCAATCTGTGGAATGAATTGCCTGTTGAGGTTTTCCCAGGAGACTACAGCATGGGGTTCTTCAAAAAGGGCGTTAAGAGGTTTTTACAGGGTCGGCAACGCTCATGTGATGCCTCTGGTGTTACAGGCGTCCATAGGCTGCGGTAACTGCTTTCCATCAGGCGGACCGTATGCTTGTTAGCCACCTTAGTGGTATATAAAAAAAAACATTTTTATACCTTACTAGCTATCACCCGCGGCTTCGCCCGCGTGGTCCAGGCGAGCTGCCATTTGTGTATATTTTTTTCTTGCTTGCTGCTGTATTCGGTGAGATGGAGGTACTTTCCCAGTCGGCCAATTTACAAATACGCTGTACCCTACCACTCTTTCGCCTATTTCGTTACACGGCAGGGTGCACCACGTGCAGCTGAGCCTGGCTTTGGCTCTGAAAAACATTTGTTTGCTTGGTTGTTCAAAAAAATCATCACTAAGGTATATGCATGTCAAATTTCAAGCATCTAACTTATGCAGTTTAGATTTTTTCATACATTTTTTTCCCGCTAACTGTCGTTCCCATGGGAATTTTTCAAAATACAGCCTTAACTAAAATTTATATTTACTAAGGTATGCATGCATGCTAGATTGAAAACATCTATCTTATGTGATTTAGATTTTTACATACAAAAGTTTTTTCCCGCTAACTCCCGTTCCCGTGGGAATTTTGCAATATCCTGTTGCAACTAAGCTTTAAGTTTACTAAGGTACCTGCATGCCAAATTTCAAGCGTCTAACTTAAGCGGTTTAGATTTTTCATACAAAAGGATTTTCCCGCTAATTCCCGTTCCCGTGGGAATTTCGGGAATTCCTTTCTTAGTGCACCTCTACGGTACCTAAGCTACGTCCCTTCCAAATTTCAAGTGCCTACGTTTAGCCGTTTAGGCTGTGCGTTGATATGTCAGTCAGTCAGTTTCTCCTTTTATATATATTATATAAATTTGTCATATCGATATTTGACACATGCTAAGGCGGGAAGCCAAACTAAATCTTACTATAGTTTTCATTGTAAGTCAAGCCAAAAGCTTCCTACTAATTTCTTCTATTTAAATTCGTTGTGAGTTCCAAGGCAGCCGTAGTTTTACCCCCGGGATTGCAGTGGACTTCATTGTTCATTGCCTTTTTTGGTAGTCGCTGCTATTAGTCCTGAACTGCACAGGAGACACAGTCGTGGGAATGTATGATGGACCCCCGTCTCGGTATTATACATTTACCCCCGGGAAAGCAATGCACTTTTGTTCATTGTTTTTTCACTGTTAATCCTGTGTCGTCGGTCTGGCTTTGTAAATAAGTTCGCAGAATTGTTACTTTTCTTTCGAAATGTTCTACGTTTTTTAACGAGCTCGGTGGTAGAATGGTTAGCAATGGCCACTTTGACTCCGAGGTCGCGGGTTCGATTCCCGCATAAGACAAATATTTGTGTGCTTGAACATGTCTGTTTGTCTTGGTCTGGGTGTTTTCTATGTATATGTATTTACCAAAACTGTATTTTATTATAATATCAGTTACCTAGTACCCATAGTACAAACTTTGCGCTTAACCCGCCGTCATTGTTGCCGGGTATCTAATACCTGAAGGATTTTAAATCCGTTATAACTTTAAAACAAAATGCTCATTTTAACATTCATTCACAATAGCTGCAGTCGTTGACTTCTTTCAGCATATTAACTACTCGTTTTAGTGACACTACAGCTACGACGGAGTATACACTTCTGTAAAGCGTGCGCGGGTAAGTTATACCCGGCAACAACGGCCACGAAATATTTATTCTTACAGTGTTCTTGTTGTTTTTTTTTAATGTTTATCGATAAATTGCATATCGTTTTTCACAGATTACGTACGACATCTAACGAAAACGACAAAGACGATTCCAAGCCTTTGAACATGCTAACTTCAATGATGATGAGCAAGAAGCAATTGTGTCAACCAGTAACCAGCAGTTTTATATTGGTAAAGACAATTCTAGCAAATGGTCTTTGCAAACATCCCGGACCACATAACATATACGATATGTAAAGGCTGTCCTTCTGCCAAAGATAAAAAACTAGACATAACTATAATAAATGTAATTAGCCTATTTGTATGCAACACATTATTACATTATGCGAAATATGCGTTTCTCTCGATAGCGTATAACTTTGAAAATAAGTAATATATATGCTTTGTTTTATATAAATACATAATTTTATGTGTTAACCCATTAAAAAAAATATGTCTGGTGCCTAAATGGTTATTTTTAGGGTTCCGTACCTCAAAAGGAAAAACGGAACCCTTATAAGATCACTTTGTTGATCACTCTGTCTGTCTGTCTGTCAAGAATTTCTATGTCGAGAATGCGTGGAGGTATCAAGCTGAAATTTGAACTGTATACTCAGGTCTACGGTCCCATGAAGTTGTAAAAAAATCAAACTGCTAACTTTACGTAGTAAAAAGTTACGGCCGTTTATTCAGCAAAAAACGCATATTTCGACACACTCAAGGGAATCAAAACCTATAGGGTACTTCCCGTTGACCTAGAACTATGAAATTTGGCAAGTAACATCGTTATAGACTACAAGTACAGGAATAAATCTCAAAACTATACATTTGTAAATAGATCTTAAAAAATTGGGGGGTCTATATTTTTTATAGGGTGTCGAAATTTCAAATTGAAATTACTAGTTCAAATGGGGTATCATATGAAAGGGCTTGATGTACACATTGCAAAATATATTTTATTAATTTTTATCGACGCATTATTTCTTATTTATAATGAAAAATATCTAATTTAATAATGATACTACGTACCTACGGAACCCTCGGTGGGCGAGTCCGACTCGCACTTGTCCGGTTTTTATTTATTTATTTGATGATATTTTTTAAGCGATGTTCTAAAAAATTGATCTCAGGGGGGAAAGTTTTGTTTTTTTATGTTTGATGGTAATATGTTTATTTTATAATAATAAATGTATATTTTTTACAAGCAATGTATATAATTATACCTATTTCTCCCATATGTAGAGCTAGTATTGACATAAGCTTGATTTAGTGTACAATAATGTACATGGGTAAAGTATTGTGGCTAGTAAACAGAACTTAGCCGTTGTGGCCGGGTGCCACAACGGCTAAGTTCTGTTTAGTAGCCACAATGACGCCGGGTTAATTTGGGACTAGATGGCGCTGTGTAAATTGTCCAGAAATATTTATTTATTTATACCTTTCAAAGCCAATGCTTTACTGATCAATGAAACTCAGAGCTCTGAACTGGTGCCCTACCGCCAAGCTGAAACCGATTAGCATAGAATAATTTGATTCGAAAAATAGGTCTTACGTTTAAATAGTTGACATACATCTTCAGCTTAGTCGATAGACCTCCAGGATTACTATCAGCTAAGACAAACACAAGTAGCTTAAATCTAAGTAAAAACTTGATTTTCGCAATCGAAACATCCGATGGTAATCGGCTACAACTTCGGCGGTAGGTCCCAGGTTGAGTCGATTTTTGAACTTGAACACAACAGCTCTTGCATCTTATATTTCTACTGTGTGAGTCACAGTGTGACGTCACCAACCTATTAAGTAATTACACTACTAAAGTAGGCATAGCAGTCCATCGTTGCAGATGAAATTCTGCTATTTTTTGATAACACCAAACTAATTAAATTATTATTATGTAAATAGTTGTCATGGCCAACTTGCCATATATATATATATTTTTTTTTAAATGGAAAAATTCACCTGCCCCCCCTAGGTGGGACAACAGCTCTTGCCTAGAATACTGATGTTATCTTTATTTATGGTTCCAACAAGTACATATTGCCTTCGATTTGTTGAATTATACCACACCCCGGCCACTCCATACAAATGTCGCGTCGTTTACTACTACATACATGTGTGCGTATGGCGTCATACAAACGGTTCCAGATTTGTCTCAGAGGGGAGGTGAGGTTGACATGAAAGAGCGGCAGGGAGTGGCCATACTGTACGTAATACTATTACTTATACTGTGATTATACTGTTATTGGTATCATAGAACATCCAGACGTCACAAGTAATCTTAAGGATAAGGCAAAAATCCCTCCGGATCAGTAGTACCATTGACTAGTACCATTGATGGTACAAGTGACACAACTTTGTATCTCTAGTACCATCCATGGTACTAGTGACACTAACCAATAGTTTAAACCTTAACGGTGTTCTAGTCAATGCAGGATGTCAATATAATTCGGCTCGAGTGACAGCACTGCATGCAGTGCTATTACATATATTGTGACTAAACACTAAACACCAATCTCATTCTAATGAAGTCAACTCGTGACATCACTCATTGCTAACTTGCACTTAACTCATTTTGCGCCCAACTCCACGGTTCTGACTCTATAAGCAGTTTAGTAACGGTCAGCCCACATTAGCGGTGCGACGTCTGCCTGTCATCTGTGCGCGCCCTTACTTAGGGATGCCACACGTACGTTACTTTAAGTTAGTAGGATTTTAGTGATTCAAATTCAAGTGATTTATTTTGCTAATATAGGTACAAAATATTGGTGTTGGTGTGAAGAAAAGAACCATTATGTTCTGCCTTTTGCAACAATTTAGGCATGCAAAATGTAAAAAATAAATAATAAATATTTCTGGACAATCTACACAGCACCATCTATTAATTGAGCGCAAAGCTACGGGTACTAGACAACTGATAAATATACTTATTTTTCTTTTTTGTAAATGTGCTTTCACTTATACTATAAAACATATAATACATAGAAAACACCCAGACCAAGACAAACAGACATGTTCATGCACACAATTGTTTACCTTGTGCGGAGACAGAACTCGCGACCTCGGAGTCAAAGTAGCTATTGCTAGCCATTCGACCACCGGGCCCGTCAAAATATTAGTAATAGCAAATTTAATTAAATTTATTATAAATGTCATGTTAACTAATTCGATTGATCTGGAATGCTGTGCAATTATTATAATATGTCCTACACCAACAATTTTTTTCCGATCATAATGCTTTCACTTATTTCTGTTTACTTCATTACTGATATAAATAAACAAATAATTCTGGACAAATTACACACGGCCATCTAGTCCCAAACTAAGCAAAGCTTGTATTATGGGTACTAGGTAATTGTTATTTATACTTATTTTTTTTTGTTTATACATACATTCATATAGAACACCCACACGAAGACAAATAGACATGTTCATGCACACAAATATTTGTCTTATGCGGGAATCGAACTCGCGACTTTGCAAACTAAAACGCATGCAAACCAAGTTGTTGAATATCATCAAATGCAACAAATTCGTTCGTACGTGCGTTCAGAGCTGAACCACAGACTGAACATTATTAAGTTACGCATAACTTGGAAGTTAAAATATAAACTTAAATCTTCAAGACAGACTGTTATTTACAAAGTAATAGGCAAAAGTACTTAAAGGGTGCTTAAATGAGGTAAAATAATAATTAAGACATAATTAGTACTTAAATAAGTTAAGCCATTTTAAAATAACGTTTCTGTCAAAGTAAGTCTCAGTCTTATCTTCATTATTGGGGATTACAAAGTTATATTAAGTTATGGAGCACAAAGGCGATC
This sequence comes from Hypsopygia costalis, assembly GCA_937001555.2. Classification (NCBI taxonomy): domain Eukaryota; kingdom Metazoa; phylum Arthropoda; class Insecta; order Lepidoptera; family Pyralidae; genus Hypsopygia; species Hypsopygia costalis. Next base: position 938,228 of record OW443351.2, on the reverse strand, counting down.
TGTTAGTGGTGGCGACGTTATTTCAAGGTACCTAAGGTAGGTAAGGTAAGGTAGATAGAGATTAAAAGCTTGACGAAATATAAGTCGCGAAGCTCCGAAATAAAACCGGCAAAATACGGCTTAGATATCTTTTATTGGTCTTTACAGTTCTGCAGTTCGAGCGGGAATGATGTTACTCGTGCCCGCCAGAATTATGGCGGCTTTTCGCATCACTCCCACCCTTACAAGACATTCACTAAAAGTAGTCCAATGCAATACATTTCAACCATTATAAACTTATTATTCAGATATACTATATTTAGATAAATATCTGTATAATTATGGTTTATTTAAACAATATCAAATAACCTCCGTTGATACGCTATGAATTCTCAACTACAAAATGTATTTATTAAGAGTCATGATTTGTATGTCAATTGAATTACCATTAAATTTATCAACAAAAGTACGTTTTACCGAAATAACAGTTTATAAATCATGTAAAATTTACACAAAGGTTAAATTTAAGGTAGGATTTTAATATAATTTTCCAACAATGAACTACTCTAACTTACAACATCTAACATTCGGCCATCCTGACAATAAAAGTTTGTCCCCAAACTTGTCAATTACATGTTAATCCACTTTAATCAAAGACTGCACCGTGGACTTCACTTATCATTGAGCCATCCACGACTTTCAGTCACATCGTTCTAATCACATCATGCCACATCTGCAGTGGAACCCTCATCACAAAGTCAAAAGCTCAATCGCTGCAGGACTTCGTGACCGTGTCAACCTTCCAGATGTATAAATGAAATCACATCTGCAGTGGACCCCTCACCGCCAAGTCAAGAACTCTACAGGCCACCGGACTTCACGATCGTGTCCACCTTCCAGATGTATAAGTGAAATCAGATCTGCAGTGGACCCCTCACCGCCAAGTCAAGAACTCTACAGGCCACAGGACTTCACGATCGTGTCCACCTTCCAGATACACAACTCTGACTGCATCGCGAACTTCACTACCATCGGAGCCACCCGCGCCTTCTAGTCAATGATAGCATTGTAAATAATATATGTATAATTAACATGATTATTATTTGTAGCGGAAAATAAATATTGCATGTAAAAACTATAATGTACTGTTCCTTCTTTATGTAAATATAAATGTGTACATACAGACACATACACACCAATACACACACATATACACAATATTCTATCAAAATGTAATCATTAATATAGCAAACATAACGAGTAATATTTTAACGTATACTGCATATAAGTGCGTGATGCATCACGAATTAAAGTAAATATTTCTACGTACTGCATATAAGTGCGTGATGCATCACGAATGTACAAAAAGTAAACAATTCTAAACAAAGCTTATCTACCTGATTAATTAACACAAAAATACATTATTTGATCTACTTTATCTAATAAAATACTAGTACGTACATTAACATACTATACAATCAATCTCATGCTAAGCCAGCTTCCTCGTCAGACGTCTCACTATCTCTACTAGAAATTGTTATCCATGGCTGAATGCGATCCACCGACCAAACGTTAGCATACTTCGTTCTAGAAACATGTGAGCCTGGAATGCTAGAAACTTCATAACGGTCATTTCCCAATACTTTGCTGATTCTGAATGGGCCAGTGTATTTAGGCAATAATTTCCGACTTTTTCCATCATTGGAGGGCAAAGGTTTTAAAATTTTAACTAAGTCGCCCACATTATACAGTTTTGGATTTTTCCTATTTTCGTTAAACCTAGATTTCTGTTTTTCTTGGTCCTTTACAATGTGCTCGCAGATCTCAGACCTTATGACATTAGGTTCTTTGTCATTTTGTCTGGTATCTGCGACAATCTCGCCTAACATTCCTTCCCCATGATTTAATGGGCGTTTAGCAAACAACGCCTCGGCTGGCGTTTTGCCTATTCCTTTGTTAAGGGTGTTATTAAGTCCCCATTGTATCTTTCCCAGTTCCTGATCCCATTTGTTTTCTCCCGAATGATCGGAGTAGACCCTAAGACTGTCTAATATGGTGCGGTTGTAGCGTTCAACCTGTCCATTAGCTCTTGGGGCGGATACTGCATTTAATATATGCTGAATTTCGAACTCAATACAGTAATGCTTAAAGTCCCCGGAAGTAAAACATGACCCACGATCAGTAATTAAGCGCGAAGGACACCCAAAAGTATAAAATACTTCTTTAAGAACTCTAATAGTGATTTGAGCCTTTGTGTTACGTACAGCCCTGATAATACAGAATTTCGTAAATCTATCCACAATCACAAGGAGGTACTGGTTTCCATGAGAACTTTTCACAAATGGACCCAAGTGGTCAGTGTGTACTGTATGGAAGGGGACCTCTATTTTGGGTATACTATGGAGAAATCCCTCTTTGGGACCCGCAGGTTCTTTCGCAAATGCACAATGTAAACATGACTTGACATATTTAGCAACAAACTTTTTCATCTTTGGGAACCAAAAATCTCTTTTTATCTTTTCCAAAGTTTTTTCTGCTGAAAAATGACCGATTTCGTCATGATTACGTTGGCAAATTTGCCATCTGGCACTTTTGGGCACGACCCATTTCAATTGTTCACCTACTTTTCGATACAATCGATTATTTTTTAGCAGAAAATTCTGTTTTATATCTATTATTTCTTTATAATTAGGGTCCTCTAACGCGGATCGAATATGCTGAATCTTAGGATCAGTCAGTTGTATACTGAGTAACCAATCATCTTGTGTAATATTCATAACACGAGAAAAGTGTTCAAGTTTGTCACTGTCGTCATTACTAGGAAGAGGATTTCTGCTAAGGGCATCTACATGTTGCATTGTATTCCCCGGTCTATATTCAATTGAACAATCATATTCTTGCAGTGCTATCCACCAGCGTGCGACTCTGGGGATTAGATCTCTTTTTGAAAAGGTTGATCGCAAAGCATTACAATCTGTTACAATAATAAAAGGTTTTCCTAATAAGTAAACCCTGAACCGATTTAAAGAGGCAACAACAGCAAGAGTCTCCAATTCGTATGCATGTAATTTTTCCTCATCTATCGTAGTCTTGCGACTAAAAAATGCAACCGGTCTTAATTTTGATGACTCCGATTCTTTTTGTCAAAGAATGCCACCAAATCCGCTCTTCGAAGCATCACAATGTAATTCGGTTATATTCTGCGGATTATATAGAGCCAAAATGGGACGCTGTGTTAGCATATCTCTTAGGGTTCGGAACGAATCTTGCTGTAGCTGTCCCCAATTCCACGGAACATTTTGACGCGTTAGGTCTGTTAACGGTCTAGCTGTCACTGCAAAATTCTTTATAAATTTTCTGAAATAGCTAGCAAGTCCTACAAATTGTCGGATCTCGTGAACGTTCTTCGGTTCGGGAAAGGATTTTACTGCCTCTATTTTATTGTTGCCTGGCCTGATCCCTTCAGCAGAAATTTCAAAACCAAGATAATCTATCACAGTATCAAAGAAACGACATTTCTTTATATTCAAAGTTAAACCTGCCTCTTTTAATAAAACAAATGTTTGTTCTAATTTATACAGACATTCTTCAAAACTTACTCCCGAGATTAACAAGTCATCCATATAAGCAATGGCAGCAGTTCTATGTGGTCTACCGAGCATTTTATTAACAGCTCGTTGAAATACAGCAGGACAATTTGCTAGACCAAATGGGGCTCTTTTAAATTGAAATAATCCATCCGGTGTTATGAATGCCGTTAAATGTTTGCAAGAATCTTTAACTGGGATTTGATAATACCCACTCGACATATCGAGGCTGATAAAGAAATTATTTCCGCTGAGAAGATCAAGTTGATCGTCGATACGAGGCAACGGATAGACATCTTTAACCGTTTTTCTATTGAGGGCTCTATAGTCCACACATAATCGGTAACCTCCAGTCTTTTTGGAGACTAATAAAATTGGACTCGCGTACGCCGAATCTGACTCTTCGATTATATCGTTATCTTGTAATTCTTTAATCATACCGCGTACAATTTCTTTTTCAGCAAGACTTAGCCGATAGGGGCGATATACAACTGGCAAGTCATCAGTTAATTTTATGTCTAACTCGGCAATGTTCGTACGACCTATTTCGGACAAATTTTGGGCAAAACAATCCCTATATTTATCTATTAATTTATATACTTTGTCTTTTTCTTCTACAGTCAAATTTTGATTAATATTTATTTCATTTCTGTTAATTGGTTCCAACAAGGACGTTTTATAACAATTTAAGGTTTCTTGTGTTGAGACATCCATATTAGATTCATCAAGACAAGCTGAGGAAGCTCTAACAATCAAGGAATCTTTTAGGAAATAAATAGGCTGATTCAAATAAATATTAATTATCAAAATTTTACATTTACCTTCTTTAATTGTGTAAAGTCCTTCCTGAATGTAATATCCTTTACCTTGTATGTACCGATAGCTACCTTTTATGTAAATATCACTGTTAACATAATCGTTACTATAACAGTGTAATAAACCTGATCCCTTAATTTCAGAGTCAGATAAGACATACAGCTTTGTTTTATTATTACTTAGATCATCTGTGCAAATTTTTTGTAGTTCAGAAGAAATATCACGAGAAAAAATATTTAAAGAATTTTCTATTTTAGTGATTACTACATCAGGTAATTCTGTAAAATTTTGACCAACTAAAAGGGGTATATGTAAGTGATTATTATCAATAACATAAGCTACAATTTCAGATTCTACAGAATCAATACGTAAATTGAATGTTGTTTTACCTAACAATGGTATACTGATATTCGCGACGCCATGAATTGATGGCAGGCAATCGATATTTATTACTAAGCCTAATTTAGTAACTGTTTCTTGGCTAATGAGCGTACAATCGCTTCCCAGATCAACAAAGCATTCAATTTCGTGCTGGTTATTAATAAAAGCTTGTTTATAGTATTTGAGGTTATTAGAGCTAACACTATCGATATAAAGTACTCTTTTTTCATTACTTTTAGAGGTATCATTCTTTTTTCTGCAATTATTACTTGAATGACCAAACCGTTTACATTCTTCACATCTTATTATTGGTTTAAGACACTGTTGAAATCTATGTCCCGGTTCCCTGCAATTAAAGCATACGGTAGAAGACGAATTTTGATTGTTCTGAAAACCGATTGTACGACTTTGAACTGCCCTACTCTCGATATTAAGCAGCCTATTCCTATTCCAACTAGAAGTTCTCAAAATGTCCTTTTGTTCTTTACAAACATCCTTTAGAAATTTAAGCAAATCTTCTGGTTCAGTAAAACGCGCAGACGATGAGCCCGCACGAATGGTACGATCATCAATCCCATGAATAATACAGTCGATAGCTCGTTTACCCGAAATATCACATGCATTTAACAACATAACTTTATCATAATAATACTCATCTAAATTTTCTCCTAACTTAAGCCGGCGCTCAAGCATTTCTAGTAAAAGAACCCCGTAATTTGTTTCTGTCGGAAAAGCTTTCCTTAAAAGTACTTGCCATTCCTCCCAAGTGTGCAAAATAGACGTTTGCCCTTGATACCAACGTTTCGCATTACCAACAAGTTTAGGTAGTGCATGATGCATAATTTGCATTTCATCCCAACGATATATTTTTGCACACTCGTTAACCTTTGCCAACCATAAATCGATACGATGATTTTTTATTGCTGGATCAAATTCAGGTATCATATTAATGTTAGAATTAATACCTGACGGTAAACTAGGCTTAGCAAGTGATTGTAACAATTGTGAAAATTCATTAAAATTTACTATAAAATTAGAATTACCGTTGTATTCACTGGACGGCCCAGGTCGTGGCGATGACTCTAGCTGTGGCAACGGCTCCGGCAGCGGCAGCGGACCCGCATTGACAGCTGTGGCGGACGTCCTTGCAGGCACGTCCGCTGGGGTCCTCTGAGCTGATGCAGTCACATCTCGTCCGGTCGCAGATTTTCTTGCCTGTACAGCACATAAAGATCTTCTACTGCTAACAGTACTGTCACGTCCGGTCGCCGAAATAGTTCGTATTTCCGGTGTATAACCTCTTGAATCTTGTCGTCTTCCAGCACGGCGCTGTTTAGAAGATATAGATGGTTTTTCCCTCTGGCTATAGTTCTGCCGACTATGCGCACTCGAATCACTATCCGAGACATATTCCGACGATTGATCAGATGTTTCTTCTTGTTTTCGCCTTTTCTTGTGATGGTGGCGTGAGCGTTTTGATCGCTTCCGACCCATAATATATTTTGTCGGTTCCAACTTCTGATAAAAGCTTGACGAAATATAAGTAGCGAAGCTCCGAAATAAAACCGGCAAAATACGGCTTAGATATCTTTTATTGGTCTTTACAGTTCTGCAGTTCGAGCGGGAATGATGTTACTCGTGCCCGCCAGAATTATGGCGGCTTTTCGCATCACTCCCACCCTTACAAGACATTCACTAAAAGTAGTCAAATGCAATACATTTCAACCATTATAAACTTATTATTCAGATATACTATATTTAGATAAATATCTGTATAATTATGGTTTATTTAAACAATATCAAATAACCTCCGTTGATACGCTATGAATTCTCAACTACAAAATGTGTTTATTAAGAGTCATGATTTGTATGTCAATTGAATTACCATTAAATTTATCAACAAAAGTACGTTTTACCGAAATAACAGTTTATAAATCATGTAAAATTTACACAAAGGTTAAATTTAAGGTAGGATTTTAATATAATTTTCCAACAATGAACTACTCTAACTTACAACATCTAACAAGATACCCTATACTTTATTTTGACGAGCTCGGTGGTCGAATGGTTAACATGGTTAGCCACCTCCGCTGCCAACGCAGCAACTCCTTCCTTTCCAAAGATGTTGATGAATCACTTACACCCCATTAATAATGTAATTTATACCTGGTTTAACGACGATTTGGCTTCAAATTCCAATAAAACTAAATGTGTCAAGTTTGTTTTACCAAATGTCACTGAAACTCAACTCCAGTTATGACGGAGACAGGGTAAATACAACTTCTTTTCTAGGCATTTAGTTTAATAGTGGAATGCAGCGGCAAGCACATATTAAAGCTCTATCAAGCAAACTCAGCTTTCCTGCATATGCCGTAAAAAAAATTAGGCAACTTACTGATAGTTGTAACTGCCCCTCCCCCTTCCCCTTCCCCCTCTAACCTGACCTGCTAACTAACTAGACTTGGTAACGTTCCGCTTGCGTGCGCGTTGGTTTACCGAGCGCAAGAGCGGAGCGGGTAAAGGTCTTCTCATCTGGTTGGTTTACTGGACGGGAGACTCGCAATCCTGTGATATAACCGGAAGACACATATGGGCGCACAGCAGTAAGGTAAATAAATATTTCTGGACAATTTACACAGCGCCAACTAGTCCCAAATTAAGCGCAAAGCTTGTGTTATGGGTACTAAACAACTGATAAGTGTACTTAAATACATTTTTTACTAGTAAATACATACATATAACACATAGAAAACGCCTAGGCCAAGACAATTAGACATGTTCATGCACACAAATGTTTGCCTTGTGCGGGGATCGAACCCGCGAGCTCGTTGTCAAAGTTACCATTGTTATCCATTCGACCACCGCGCTCCTCAATTACTACTTTGTTATAAATTGCCCACGCAAACCCGTATTGTACAACCCTATTTACTACCCGCTCGAATGATATAAAGCGACGCGCACATTACGACATGTCGCTGTCAACATGTCGCAGCGACAGCGGTGCTACGATGACAAGTAGTGCAATACGTAGCCTTTCATGTGACAGTTATTCGTTGAAACACTGTCATTGCTACATATTTACTTTATTGTGAAACTGAATTATTGAGTTCGCAAATTTTTCGGGGTGATTCTTTGATTTTCCTGTCTTTTTTAGTTGACAATTGTATAAATGTCTAATATAACAATTCGAACACAATTGTTAAACTGTTACTGAATCTATACTAATATTATAGAGCTGAAGAATTTGTTTGCTTAAACCCGCTAATCTCAGGAACTACTCATTCGAATTGATAATTATTTTAGTGTTAGAAAGCTTATTTTTTGAGGAAGGCTATATAACATCATGCTACTACCAATAGGAGCGGAGCGCCAATGAAAAATAATTCCTTTTGAGAGCTTCCGTTGCGTGCGCTGCGTAAACAGTTCAAGTTTTGCTACAATTATATACGACGGAATTATTCATCTTAAAAAGTTCTAAAAAAAAAGTCCGTGATAGCACATGTCTATCTTTTAAGATTGGCTCACTATAACCTTATAAATGGTAAACTTGCGCTTCAGTCTCAATGCTCTGTCACACGCAGAGGAAGCAGCGCGAGTCAGTTAGTAAATAATAAAATTATTGATTGATTTCAAATGGTTTCAGCATGTATAGTGCTGTAGCCTGTATAATACCCGCATTGCCACTGCAGCAACTTCTTCCTTCCTGCTGTCTCTACTCATTTATGCTTAGCCCGCACTCATCGCGATAACGCGAATATTCGGGTTATCCCGATGTATGTAGGCAAGTATTCGCTAATAATTCGACACTTCGGCTTCGGGCGAAGCTTCGGGCACATCGCTCCGCTGTCGGTACGCACATCAAAGGTTTTTATCGCGATGAACTGCACTTGCGCGGCCACACTTCAGTCGGCCCGCACCCATCCTTCCTAGCGGATGTGTTAGATGTAACTACAGTGTATAATATTTTTCAGTTAGAGTAACTACATATATTTTTTTTCTCCTTTTTTTTGCTTTTGATTTGTTTTTTAGATGACACAAATGTAAAAATTATTATTTGCTGCCATAAAATAGATGCGTAGTAACCGCGGCGTCCATATTGTTTTACTGCGTTTGTACATCGCGATAAACTTTACATCGCGCAATACGCGCATTATGTGGCCGCGAAGATTCGCCGTAGACCGAAGACGAAGTTTATCGTCCGAATGTTATCGCGATGAGTGCGGCCTAAGCATTATAAGAACACAAATATTATTTAACTAATCTTTTGCATGAAAATTCTATACGAAAAACATTTGCACTAATTTTTACTGCAGTTTTATGCGACTCCTTGGTGCAACACGATAGCGGTGAAGTAAACTTTGAATATAAATATTTGTCAAATTTTAAGCTCAGGATGTACAGGAAAGAGAGGAGTAAACAGACTCGCCAGATGATCCGATGAAAGGAATAGAAATCCAGCGGCCCAACTGTGGTCTTTGGTGTGCTGAAAAAGAAGAAGAAGAAGATAATCTATGTCCATGCCAAATGTCATTTAATTTGAACCCGCCGTTTGGCTATAAGAAGATAACAAACAGACTGACAACAAAGAGACACATTTTCGGCTTTATAATATTAACTAGCGGCCCGCCCTGGCTTCGCACGGGTATTTAACAAAAAATTCAAAAATTCTCTCTGACTTGCAACACGATTTTCAGTTTCTGATGAAGATTCTCCATGACGACGTATTTTTGATGCCCTCACTTGGGAACTATTTCTAGAAAGTTCTTTTGGGCATTTTAAAACGTTAAAAAAAAATCTAATTGTTCAAATAAAAAAAAGGAATAATGGGGAAAATTATAGCAATGTTTACATGAAAAATTAATTGTTGTACAGGAATTACCTATACAAAATGTAATTCAAATATTATACTAACTACTAAGTCACTAAGCTGTTTGGATAGATAATATAAATAATTATTATATACCTACTTACTGAATAAAATATAAATAAATGGGTTTAGTTCAGAAAAGACCTTTAAAAAAATCAATGCAAATATTTATTATCAGGTAGCACCTACTTATTAAAAAAAATATAAATAAATGTGTTTAGATAGTTCTGAAAAGAACTTTTAAAATTACGTACTAAGCGAATTCAAAATATTTCCAAACGAAAATTATTCGATTCCTCGCACGACCGCTGCGTAAGGAGCCGACTGAGCGACTAAGCCGCGCGGCACTTTATTTCTTAACATTGACTCCCCCTCCCGTACCCCAGTGACGCCCCTACATCGCATTTAGTTTATAGCTAACCGAGCGAGGTTTTTTTTCTAACAAATACGTTTTTAAACACGTGATATCTTTCGCATTCGAAAGATATCACGTGTTTAAAAACGTATTGTCAGAATTGAATAATTCAAAAAGTTATATAAAGGTATTGAAGTAGTCGTGAATATGAAGTAATTTATTTTGATAAGGATTAATACCAAGATACAAATAAAGATACTTTTTTAGCGGCGACATAAAAGTAGGAAGCGCCGCGCGCCGCGGCGCCGGGCGCCGCGGCTTCCTACTTTTAAGTGCGGCGGCATTTCAATTAAATTTATAAAATAAAAAAGGACACTTATTGTGACATAAACTATATTAGTCAGACATATGCCGTCGCAAGACTTTTTGTAGGTAATGATGTGTTCGACAAAGTCTTAGTATATTATTTTGTTCTATCATCAATAGTTTTCGCAGCGCACGCGGTGTAAGGAATTTTTTAGGTATTTTATTTACATTATTGGACTTTTAGTAAGTATCCCTAATCTTTTCTAGCAATAAATATAGCCTATGTTCCTCAAGGTGAATGTAGCTTTCGAATGGTGAAACAATTTTTGAAATCAGCACAGTACTTTTTGAGATTTATCATTACAAACATACACACAAAAATACAAATCTTTCCTCTTTACAATAGTAGTGTTTGTGATATAACTATAATAGTTAGACATGTGCCGTCGCGAGATTTTTTGTAGATAATGATGTGTTCGGCAAAGTCGTAGTACATTATTTTGTTCTATCATCAATAATTTTCGCAGCGCACGCTGTGTAAGGAATTTTTTAGGTATTTTTTTTACATTATTGGAGTTTTAGTAAGGATCCCTAATCTTTTCTAGCAATAAATATAGCCTATGTTACTCAGAGTGAATGTAGCTTTCCAATGATGAAAGAATTTTTGAAATCGGTACAATAGTTTTTGAGCTTACTCATTACAAACATACACACAAAAATACAAATATTTCCTCTATATAATAGTAGTGTAGATGCAGATATGGATCGTCTCCATGCGAAGCCAGAACGTGTCACTAGTTATCTATATTTCGCCGACATATCGTTAGATTTTACGAGTGAACTGAACCACAAGTAGTGGAAACAATAACGTTTTATTTTATCACTATCTCAACTGCATTGTTTCAGAGATTGCGAATGATAGGTAACTGCCGTCACAATAGACTGAGAAGCAGTAGTTCGATTTCGTACTAGCGACCAAATCGACGCACGCACCACCAAGCGTCATTTAAACGAACGCTCGGCTAACCTGACTTCGCTGCGCGAAACTACGCAGTGTCACGCCGCGTGTCGCACAGGCTGGTCGCTGGATGAGCAGCGTTGGCCGCTAAGCTATTCGCTTCAGGCCTAGGGTTGCCAACTTTTTTTACAAGAAATAAAATATATTTAGGTCTAGAGACGAATCTTTAACAGTATTTTAGAAAAATAAACAGTATTTTAATTTATTTAATGTTTTAAATACATATTTTAAGAGTTAGCACAACTTAATAATATACAGCCTTTTTTAGGGTTCCGTACCCAAAGGGTAAAAAGGAACCCTATTACTAAGGCTCCGCTGTCCGTCCGTTCGTCCGTCCGTCCGTCCGTCTGTCACCAGGCTGTATCTCATAAACCGTGATAGTTAGACAGTTGAAATTTTCACAGATGATGTATTTCTGTTGCCGCTATAACAACAAATACTAAAAAATAGAATAAATTAAACATTTAAGGGGGCTCCCATACAACAAACGTGATTTTTTTTGCTCGTTTTTGCTCACAATTGATAATGGCAATAGGTAGACGTTTGAAATACTCACAGAATATTGAGTTGTATATTTACTTTAAAAATAAATATAAGATAAATATTTAAGGGGGCTCCCATACAACAAACGTGATTTTTTGCCGTTTTTATAGATAATGGTACGGAACCCTTCGTGCGCGAGTCCGACTCGCACTTGGCTGGTTTTTAAAAAAATTCTTATGGCTCATCACAATTATAACTAAAATTAAAATCAATTTGTAGCTCATTTTTTATGAAATTAATAGTTAGGTTGGTATATACAATTAATAAAAATGTGTGAACTTTAAGTCTAACCCTAGTGTTAAGCATTTTGATGCTGGAAACAGTATTTCGTATACTTTATTTTTGTTCAACAGTAAAAAGTGTCACGTAGTCGAAAACAGTATAATAATGTTTTTAACAGTATAGTTGGCAACCCTACACTGGTCCCTTTTCGATTCAGTAGTGACGAGAATATAGCGCTCGGAACGAACTATAATATTTAATAATAGTTAAGGCTGCCTAAATTCACCGCTGATAAAACTAACATTGTATTTTTTTTATTAAATCATTACTTCATACGAATGAGATTTTTTTTTAAGTAAACTTTAACAACAATTGATTTCTAACTTGCCGTAATAAGTAAGACGCAATTTTTTTTCTGTTACTAACTTGTAATTAATAAATAATAATTAACTTTATACATGTTTTATACCTAAACCTAAAACTACACACATACAATAAAAATTTACACATAATAATATGTGTAATATGTGTAAAGCAGATATTATATGCTTTAGTATTTGTAAATGCCAACCTTAGCGCTCTATCCAGCAGTAGGTATAGGTACATTTAAAAAAATACGACGGAGTCAAACTACTGCTTCTTAGTCTATTGTGCTGCTATTGTTCAAGGTGCCAACATTATCGTACATGTGTCATCCATACAATCCAATACTATTGAAATTGTACTTTCTTAAGCCGGGTCTCCTGTGAGTGATTTTAATGTTGTGTTTTTAATATTATAATAATAATAATTTAAAGCTCGTGAAAATATCAGTATTAAAATTAGAATGTATGTACAAATTGAGGAGCTCGATGGGGTCATTGCGCGTGTGAGTCTAATCGAACACGTAAGTTAAGCAACGTCGATCGTAGCCTATCCATGGATGGGTTTATATTATCTCGAGCTCTCTTAATGTGCCCTCCGAAGCAAGGCGTCGGTCCCGGGTGTTGTCATTAGTTGACAGACGTTCAGCTCTTTAGGCAGCTTCAAAACACTGCCTACGCCAACCCGCAGTTGAGCAGTGTGGTGGAGTATGTTCTAAACCCCTTCAATTGTGGGGAGACTCTTATCCCAGCAGTGGGATGTGTAATGGCTAGATTTTGAGGTTGCTTTTATAGATAATGTAACATCGATCGATATTGTACCACATTTATAGCAAATAAAGTTCATTCATTCATTTACTGAAACATTGACGAGCTCGGTGGCGTAGCGGTCAATGACGCGGCTTCGACACCAATGCTCGTGGGTTCGATTCCCTCACAGGACAAACATTTGTGTGCATGAACATGTCTCTTTGTCTTGGTCTGGGTGTTTTCTATGTAACCTAAGTATGTATTTACAAAAAAAAATGTATTTACGTATGTTTATCAGTTGCCTAGTACCCATAACACAAGCTTCCCTTACTTTGGGGCTAGATGGCGCTGTGTTATTTGTCTGACAATATTTATTTATTTATTCTACTAAAAACCGGCCAAGTACGAGTCGGACTCGCGCACGTAGGGTTTCGCACCATTATCTATATAAATGGCAAAAAAATCACTTTTGTTGTATGGGAGCCCCCCTTAAATATTTGTTTCATTTTAATTTAATTATTTATTTTTAAAGTGAATATATAACTAAATATTCTGTGAATATTTCAAGCGTCTATCTGTTGCCGTTATCCATATCGAGCAAAAAAATAGCGTTAGTTGTATGAAAGCCCCCTTAAATATTTATTTTATTCTGTTTTTTACTATTTGTTGTTATAACGGCAACAGAAATACATCATCTGTGAAAATTTCAACTATCTAACTATCACGGTTCTTGAGGTACAGCCTGGTGACAGACGGACGGACAGCGGAGCCTTAGTAATAGGGTCCGTTTTACCCTTTGGGTACGGAACCCTAAAAATACGAAACACGACACTTACAGAAGAATGGCGGTCGATATAATTTGTCGTTAGAGCCATGTTGGCTAGTTCTCAGTGGTATTGTGTCGGTGAGTCACTACACCCCAAAATTCGTATTATCATCATCAGGTTATTTTAGTCTCCACTACAGGAGCACGACCCTCTCTCGTCCGTCCCAGACAGAAGGAGGATTTGGCCTACACTCCCCACGCTGGCCAGACGGGTTGGGGAGGCCAGATCGATGTTTTATAATGTATTTCTCTTAGTCGCCTTGTACGACATCCACGGGAAGAGACGGAGTGATTCTATTCAAGTCTGCCGGAAACCACACGGCAAAATTCGTATACTCTTATAGTATACAAGAGTCATACAAATTTTGGGGTATAGTGACTTACTGACTTTTGAAATTCCTTTTTTATTATTTATATTTGATTTTTTAATTTTCTCTATGTTTTTCTATGTACATATTTATACTGTTACATAAGTAAATTTGTCAATAATGTATGTAACTTAAGTGTCGCTTTCTACTCATTCATTTGCAACTTTTTTAACTTTAATTTCCAATTTCACCCCGAGGTCACGGCTTCATGACAAACATTTGTGTGCATAGACGTCTCTGTTTGACTTGGTCTGTGTGTTTTCTATTCATTATATGTATATATTTACAAAAAAAATGCATATATGTACATTTATCAGTTATATAATACCCATAATACAAACTTGGCTTAGGCTTTGGGACTAGATGGCGCTGTGTAATTTGTCCAGTAATTATTTATTTATTACCTCGTAAAGCAGTTCTCTCGAATAATTATCAATTTCAATGACTAAAGATTCCATTCTGTATTCGAATAGATTTAAATACCTACTCAATACGAGTATAAAGAAATAACTCCAGTTTATGAAAGAGCAAATTTCTTTCAGCGATATAAAACGACAAAAAAACATCGTGCAAAAACTTATGTTCCTCGCGGACATATTTTCTAGTAAATAAATGATGAGGAGAGCCGGCAGAGTGCAGAACAAAGAAAACACCGTAGTTAGGCATGTCCAATATTGCGGATTTATGGACAATTTCATTAGGAGAACTCCAGTTGTCGCTGCAATCACACCGTGCTGTAATAGTTATTGAGTGGCGCCTACGAGTATATACGCAGAAAAGTCACTTTTTGGAAATGAATAGGCTCCAAACCACTCAACCGACTTTGATAAAACTTGTCACAATTAAAGACCCCGACATGCTTGAGGTTTGTATCGAAAAAATAATTGAGATGGATCATGTCTTTGTGGAATGATCATCAACTGCCTGACTGGGAAAGTACCCCCACCTAATAGCAGAAATAAGAATACCACAGCTAAATAACAATTCCCTTGAGGGTTGTTGTCGTCCTGTGAGTGAGTGAGGTCATCAGATAAGAACGAATTGCTGCATTGGCAGCGGGGTGGCGGGGCGCGAGCGATCTTCATGTTGCGAGTGCAATATTATTATGGCTGCGGTAACCGCATCATGCTTGTCTGGCATCCTACGTACTATACGGAGTATGAAATTAAAAAAATGGCTTCTTAATAATGTCATATACTCTCTTAATTGATTAATAATGTCTTACATATCTCTATACTTTGAAAGAATAATTCGACACGACAAATATCTTTTGTGAGACGTGGTCACAGGCTGACTCAGCATCAGCTCAGTCAGCCTGTTCAGTCAACCACTATAAATCATTTTTTATTCAAATTTCCGTACTTCCATAGAACGGAACAGAGCAGAGCAGAACAGAAAATAATAGAACAGTATTTTTTAAACTGAGCCGAGGCTGAGTCAGTCTGTAATCTCGCGTCAGTCAGCCTGTGACCACGATCGGTGCAACCAGGACGAAACGTCAGACAATAACAGATATTTTTTATTCAATTTCCGTACTTCCATAAAACAGAACAGGAAAGAACAGAAAAGAATAGAATAGTCATTTTTAAACTGAGCTGAGGCTGAGTCAGTCTGTAACCACGTCATTCAGCCTATGACCACAGCCGGCGCAACCTGGTCGAAACGGCAGGCAATAATAAAGATATGTAAATAGTCTTAAGCATGTTCGCGTTAATTCCCGTCATTGTTGTCATAAAACATGCAACGCAAAAGTTTAAAAGTTACTATTCTATTCTTTTCTGTGCTGCTCTGTTCTGTTCTCTGGAAGTACGAATATTTGAATAAAAAAAAATATCGATTGTGATTGTGTACGGTGTGAGAGGCAGCCAGTTAACCCGTAGCAGGCGTCTGCTGCATTATGCATGACGGTATATTTTTACTGGTCCTAGTTTCTACGGACTTAATATTACAATCACTTAGCGAACATTTCAATAAGACTATTTTTTTTTTAGTTTATTATCCGATAATAACAGGCTGTGTTGTATTCATGATTGACTTCAACCACAGATTCAAATTCAAATACATTCATGACGTTCATACAACATTTCTTAACCTTTTAAACGCTTTACTTAATATCACTTGGCGTGCCCCCAGCGCCAGGCACAGTAAAACGATAAATAAATACCTACAACTAATAGAGATGTTCAGTATATATATCGATATTGGAAATGCATCTCTTTCGAACGCTTACAGTTTAATTTAAATATCTTAACATATGGAAAGCGTTACTTTGTAATTTAATAATTTTATTTATAACACAGTAGAACCTCTATAAGTCGAACCTCGATAAGTCGAAAACCTCTAAATCTCGAAGAAATGTTCAGAGGCCCGATTCTCGTAATGAAATTCCCAACGGCACCGGAACGACTTGGTCTCGTCCCTCTTTGGTTTATCTATTTTACAACGTGCCAGAGAGGGAGCGGGCGAAGTCGTTACGATGCCGTTGAGAATTTTATTACGAGAATTGGGCCTCTGTTCCCTTCCCTTCAAACACCAAAACCTCCATTACTCGAAATCTCAACCCTCTATTAGTCGAAATAATCACTGAGAATTTTGGGGTGTAAGTGGTTTATCAACATCTTTGAACCAAAGCCAACTTCACCTGCACGTGGTGCACCCTGCTGACTGACAAACGAAGCTCTGGCGAAAAGAGAGGTAGGGAGCGTAATTGTAAGCTACCCGACTGGGGAATGTACCTCCACCTCACAGAATACCGCAGCCAAATAACAATTCCGTTGAGGGTTGTTGTGTTCCTGTGAGTGAGTGAGGTCACCGGAAAAGAAGGAGATGCTGCGTTGGCAGCGGGGGTGGCGGCGCGCAAGTGATATATTATGTTGCGAGCGTTAATACGGTTACGGTAACTGCTTCACATCAGGCGGGCCGTATGCTTGTCTGCCACACGACGTATTATAAAAAAAAAAAAAAAAAAGATGTGAGTCCCTCCAAGCCATTTTGGTACCTATTTTCTCTCCATAACTCGAAAAATTACTTGTATTAGTAAGTATTTTGGTAAAACAATGAAACAAAAGCGTATAAAGAAAATTGTATCGATGACACTTATGAAACACGTATAATGCAGCACAACACTAATGGAAAATTCCAGAAGGCGGCACTCTTTTATGACGTCAGAAGCGAGCGTGTTTCTCCGCTCGTGGCTACAGGAATACTTATAACATTCGTTCAAAAACATGCAGACTAGGGATGGGAATTGTCAATTCAGTTTTGTTCATTCACTGACAGTTTTGGGCTTTATTCATTTAAAACAAAATAAAATAAACTCATTTATTTCTACAGTAACAATTACTTTATTTGTTTTATAATAAATAAGTCAGTATAAACAGAAATAGTTTGATTTATGTGGATTTTTGTATCTGTCAATCATTGTTTATGCCCCATCCCTACTAACGGAATTTTCCGGCCGTGGCGCTAGACATCAATACACTTTTCTAAAAATACTATCAGTAATTTATTTAACTTTAGACATTAATTTTAAGTCCTATAATAAAGAAACTTAAGTGTAATCAATTGTAAATAATAACTTCATTATCTATTTATCAAGTAATGAACACTATTTTTATATAATACAGAGCTATTAAACAAAAAGGCAGATTTACTGAGTAGTGGTATTTGAGCCTAAAAATCCGTCCTTGTCGAAATGGGCACGAAAATATTTGGCGGATTAATCCGCTCGTGGCGGTTAAAGGGTTAAAAATAAATCTTTGATATCCGCCAGCCAGCAACAGATTTACATGACCAAATTCCCTCTGCAGGGAAAACTTGAAAACTGCTTCAGAGAGTTATAACACTATC
The DNA here is from genome assembly GCA_937001555.2 of Hypsopygia costalis. NCBI lineage: Eukaryota > Metazoa > Arthropoda > Insecta > Lepidoptera > Pyralidae > Hypsopygia > Hypsopygia costalis. The sequence continues at coordinate 919,999 of OW443351.2, read as the reverse complement.
ATTAAACCTTGTAAATGTCAGCTGCGGTTCCGTGGATGGGAACATGAGAAGTTGTCACGTACTGTGCGGTTCCACCAGAAGTCTTCTTCTACGTACTATCAAGCTGTGGAATGAGCTCGTACTATCAAGCTGTGGAATGAGCTGCCTGTTAACAGTAACGGTTTTCCCAGGAGACTACAGCATGGGGTTATTCAAAAAGGGCGTGAAGAGGTTTTTACAGGGTCGACAGCGTGCATGTGATGCCTCTGGTGTTACAGGTGTCCATAGGCTATGGCAACTGCTTTCCATCAGGCGGACCGTGTGCTTGTTCGTCACCTTAGTGGTATAAAAAAAATAACAATCATCTAGTTCCCATGCAAGCTTTGCTTAGTTTGGGACTAGATGTCGCAGTGTAATTTGTCCAGGGATGTTAATTTATTTATTTATCTATAAGAAATAAGTTCATTAGCATCTAAGTGAAAAATGTTTATTTATTGAAAGATCCTTCCAAACATAATGCCAGCTATTATTAATTTAAATAGTTATCTTGCCCAACTTGCCAGAATTGCTTGACTTGCCAGAAATTATTTATAAAATAATTTGAAAAATGGAAAAATTCACCTCCCCCCCCCACTAGGTAGTTCCATTTTTCAAAATATTTATAATAATGCAAGCTGCTAAGATCAATCACCTTAAACAAAATACCACCATGTCGGTAAATTATTGCACCATGCAATGAGATAAGTACATTTAAGACAGCGATCGTTGATTTGCATTGTGAAGACGAAGCACTCGTCTTAATGCTGACAGCGCGATTTCCGAGCAGACAGCCAGCACACACTTCGTACAAGTAGTATAGACTATATATATAATAGACTACATATTCGATCTATTGAATAAGAATATTACACTCGAATTTTAAAGAAAAAGACACATGGCAAGTTTTTTGTGCATTTCTTTTTCGCCAATAATCAATACCGAATTGGTAGTAGATAGAAAAAAAAATAACAATATTATTTATAAAAAGTGTAAGATGTTCAATGCAAATAACGTGATCTCAAAAAGACTCACCTCACCTCACTTTATTTCATTTAATTTTTTTGTCAAATATGCGTAATACAAATAGATAATAATATATAAGGACAAACCGACATGTTTCGCCATAAGGGCATAGAAGTATCAATAGAAACAGCACCCGGTTGTCGTCAAAATTACCAAAATAATATGAGTAATAATAACGTCAAATCTCTTCAAAAACCTTAAAAGTCTTAAAGAATGTACTCTGGTAGATTACCAATTTTCAAGATAATATGGAGAGAATTATGATTTAGGGTATATTTTACGATAGTAGAACCACAGTATAAGTAATAGTACTACGTAGTAGAACTCAACGGTAGGTATCAAATCAAACAGCTATCAAATCTAAAGTGCCTTTGTAATTTAGTCTATATATTAAGTTGTCTATGGGCCTAAGGGTGGAATACTCACGTCATCTCCAGGGATCACTCGGCGAATCTAATCAGTCAGTCTTGAGTACTAAATATATTTGAGATAAATTGGCTGCGGTGTCAAATGTAGAGTTAACGGAGAATGTCGAACTGATATTTTATCATGCGTTCAATTACAGATAAGACTAGTAATTTATTATAACAAGCAACTAAAATCTGGCCTGTCTATAAATAAAATGTTATAGGTAAGCAAAATATGAATAAGTCATCTGTACCACATAGTAAGAAAAAAGACGGAGAGATCTTGAGGTCTTTCCATGTATTCTTTTTTCAGATTTTAGCAAAATACATTAAAATTTTAACAGACAAGCTACAATATATTTTATTTACATTTATTATATTCCTGGCTGACTAAATATTCCTGATTTACAAATTACACACTGCCATCTAGTTTCAAATTAAGCAAAGCTTGTACTATGGGTACTAGAGAATCGATAAATATACTAAAATGTAATTTTTGTAAACACCCGTGCATATATAATACAATACATAGAAAACATCCAGATCAACACAAACAGGCCCGACCCGAGGCCTAGGAGAAGAGAAGATATGGGGTGTAAGTAGTTCATCTACATCTTTGAACCTAAGCCAACTTCACCTGCACGCGGTACATCCTGCTGACTGACAAACAAGGCTCTGGCGAAAAGAGAGGTAGGGCATAGCGTATTTTTAAGCTGCCCGATTGGTGAGTGAGTGAGGTCACTCGCAGGACCAAGAATATTTATTTATTAGTTAATGTCACTAAAAAGAATAATGATTTAAAAATAAAAACCGACTTCAGTTGGCGAGTGCAGCTTATTGGTGGAATACCCCGGGAGTCGCTGCTGCCCGTCTTCGGGGAGAAAGGTTAATGCGTTTTACAAGATTCCTTAGTCGCCTTGTCCAGCGCAGAGCAATAGAGTGGCGCAATTCTATTCTGCCGGCAACCACAGGGCAAATTTAAGGGTTTCCCTCGATTTTTCTGGGATCCCATCATCAGACCCTGACTTGGTGAATATGGAACCACCTCGCAATCATACCCTTTCAAAAAGAGAATTTGACCATACGTGCTTATAAAATTCAAGGGTTTCCCTTGATTTCTCTAGGATCCCATCATCAGATCCTGACTTGGTGAATATGGGACCATCTTGCAAGCATACCCTTTCAAATAAAAAAAGAATTTTGAAAATCGGTTCACAATTCGCGAAGATATTGAATAACATACATACAAAAAAAAAATTCAGTCGAATTGATAACATCCTCCTTTTTTGAAGGCAAAGTCAAAGTCAAAGTCAGGTTAAAATACAGAGCTAAGGCTTTGCTCGAAGTGGTAGACAGATAGGTAAACTATTCATTATCCACACACATACAAAATAGGTACAGTGGAAGCGATACCAACTGAAAGTCTTTATTTATGCAAGAAGCTACTTTTTCTCTACAGGATACTTCCTTTTCAGTATCCGAAAGCCTTAATTACCACAAACACACCCTTATTAATATTTCACAACCCCTACAGAGACAGAGGTTTATAACATTTTCATTGAATGACATCATGTGAAATTAACTATAAGGGGTTGGTCCTGGGAGACCGTGGGGGTTGTGAGGGGCGCGAGGGGGTGCGAGGGGGACGTCATCTAAATAACGAGCCTTCGGCGGCCATATGGGACCGGGCTGGACATCGCATATTGTAAATCGTAGGTATTTTGTGATATGAACTGTATTGTTGCGGACTCATTGTTGCTTTTGAGTTTTGTTTGCTTATGAAGCCATTTTTAACCGACTCCAAAAACAGGAGGAGGTTCTCAATTCGGCTGTATTTTTTTTTTAAATTTTTGTTACTTAATTACTCCGTGATTTATAAACCGATTTGAATAAAACTTTTTTTATTTGAAAGAGTATACTTCCAGATTGGTCCCATATATTTTTCATCATCATCATCATCAGCCTGTATCTATCCACTGTTAGGTTTGTTATTTCATTACTCCGTCATTTATAAACCGATTTGAAAAAAAAAAAATTTTTTTTATTTGAAAGGGTATCCCATATTTTTTTCATCATCATCATCATGATCAGCCCCAACATACATAAATGTAGAGTAATGTTTGGAGTCGTATCTATTAATTTAGGGGTCACTATGATCTTTAGAACCAAAGTTAACCTTACTTGCACGTAGTGCGCACTGCCGTAGGGTACCTACATTATATATACGTCTTTGTAAGCTACTCGACTAGGGAAGTATCTCCACCTCACAGAATCGGCATCAACCCATAATCATGCCACTATTGGAATACGGGTCTCCCCTCAATCGAAGGGGTTTAGAACGTACTCCACCACGCTGCCCAACTGCGGGTTGGCGCACATATTTGTGTGCATGAACATTGTCTGTTTTTTTTGCTCTGGCTGTTTTCTGTGTTTAATATACACATTATATATGAGGGGCTTGATGGCGTCCTTGTACGTGTCAGCCTAATTGAATACGTAAGTTAAGCAACGTCAGCAATAGCCTGTCCGTGGTCTATAGGCGGCTTGAAAACACTGACCTCCGCCAACCCATAGTTGAGCAGCGTGGTGGAGTACGGTCTAAACCCATTCGATTGAGGGGAAACCCGTATCCCAGAAGTATACATATATATGCATTTATAAAAAAATAAAATGTATTTATGAATATTATTATCATTTATCTTGTACCATAGTACAAGCTTTGCGTCAACTTATCCTTTGAACAATTCATTCCTATGCCCTACCTCTGTTGTGGGCAGGTGAGGTTGGCTTTGGTTCATAGATGATGATGAACCACTTACACCCTAGACTGTACTTGTGGTGATAAAAACGTTACTTTACGACATGTTTACATATTTTTTTTTTCTTTTTTTATACTACGTCGGGTGGCAGACAAGCATACGGCCCGCCTGATGTGAAGCGGTTGCCGTAGCCATATTAACGCTCGCAACATAAAATATCGCTCGCGCGCCGCCACCCCCGCTGCCAACGCAGCATCTCCTTCCTTTCTGGTGACCTCACTCACTCGCAGGAACACAACAACCCACAAGGGAATTGTTATTTGGCTGCGGTATTCTGTGAGGTGGAGGTACATTCCCCAGTCGGGTAGCTTACAATTACGCTCCCTACCTCTCTTTTCGCCAGAGCTTCGTTTGTCAGTCAGCAGGGTGCACCGCGTGCAGGTGAAGTTGGCTTTGGTTCAAAGGTGTTGATGAACCACTTACACCCCTACATAATCGAATGAAGGAGCTCATTCCTCAACTTAATAGTCGTCATCATCATCATCAGGTCATTTTAGTCTCCACTATAGGAGCACGACCCTTTCGAGTCCGTCTCATTAGACAGAAGGAGGATTGGCCTACACTCCTCACGCTGGCTAGACAGGTTGGGGAGGCCTGGTTGATGTTTGATAATTTATGTCCCTTAGTCGCCTTGTACGACATCCACGGGAAGAGACGGAGTGATTATAATCTAGTCTGCCGGAAACCACACGGCCGACTTACACAACTAAATAGTGCAGGGGAGAAAACCTACTCGTATCTGGGAGCACACAATACGCGACCATTTCTGTGCTGATGTCTAAGGAATTGAAGGCTTCTTTGCCATAAGGATTGTAATTGTGACACGCCCTAAACCAGTCTTCCTTTTGTTTATGCTACGTCGGGTGGCAGACAAGCAAATGGCTCGCCTGATGTGAAGCGGTTTCCGTAATAATATTAACATGAAACATCGCTAGCGCGCCGCCAAACCTGCTGCCAACGCAGCAACTCCATTCTGTTGACCTCACTCACTCGCAGGAATACAATAGCCCTTAAGGGATTGTTATTTGACTGCGGTAATCTGAAGGTACAAAGGCAGCTTACAAATATGCTGTGACCTACCTCACCTGCACGTGGTGTACCCTGCCGACGCACCAAGTGCAGGTGAAGTTGGCTTTGACTCTAAAATTCGCGGTAGCCACTTACACCACAAGAAATCTTCCTAAGAAGTTAAAAATAATCCTTTTAAATCACATCTCTCCCCACACACTTTTTGAACACAACAAAAATACGGTCTCCCTTATTCCGCCATAATGCGGCACAAAATTTCTAAATTCACAAAAACTACCCTCTAGCAGAGATATTCCTTTATCCCAAAAAAAAAACTTTTAAAAGCCCGACCAACGCGGTCGTTTTACAAAACAGCCCATCAAAAATTCACGCACATTTCTTTGTTGTAGTGTGGGACATCAATTATTCCCGGGACACGCGGCCCTGCGAGACCCCGGGACAGCTTGTTAGGGCGGGCGTACACCGACGACTTTTATATTAATTAATTATATGGTATTTGTATTTTCATATCATTGTTGGGACAAGGGTCTCCTTTAAATCGAAGGGATCTAGAGCATACTTCATCAAAGCTGGTCAACTGCAAGTTGGTGGAGGCTAGTGTTCTCAAGTCGTCCAAAGGTCAACCAAAATCTTTAAACCTAGTCCACTGACTAGGCTTAAAGATTTTGGTTGACCTTTGGTTTGGATTAAAGCAAACCCCGGCCACTCCATACAAAAATGGCGCTTTTGCATGTAGTAACCAAATGACGTCTGTACACGTGTCTATGTTTGAGTGACGTTCTCTAGGGCTGACATTATTCAATTATTAGTCGGACATGTAAGGGGGTGTAAGTGGTTCATCAACATCTTTGAACCATAGTCAATCTTACCTGCACGGGATACACCCTGCTGACTGACAGACGAGGCTCTGACGAAAAGAGAGGTAGGACATTTTATTTTGTAAGCAGCCCGACTGACGAAGTACCACCACCTCACAGAATACCGCAGTCAAATAACTATTTCCTTGAGGATTGTTGTGTTCCTGCGAGTGAGTGAGGTCACCAGAGAGGATAGAGTTACTGCGTTGGCAGCGGGGGTGGCAGCGCGCGAGCGATATTTAATGTTGCGAGCGTTAATATGGTTACGGTAACCGCTTCACATCAGGTGGGCGTAGTGAAGAAAAAAAAAACATAGTAAATACACTACTCTGACTTCAGCCAATATTTACAAAACGCCTTGTTTAATTGCCATTGCTACCTTACCCAAAATTTTATATTTTCTAATCACCACTAAATCGATTGTTCGCCTTCCGAAAACCGGTTCATTGTAATGGTCAAACCATTTCATTCTCACTAATTGTAGCTTTTTACTATTCATATATATGCGTAATGATTTGATTCATTTTCATATTCGCATGGAACAAACGTAATTTAAAACTAATACCACACATGACATCACGCGCAATAAACATTGAAATGTAAATAAGAAAATTGTAAATATTAACAATAAACCACCATAACTCAAGTGACAGCAATGTCATATCCGCGTCTGCGCACTCACTTGCTCTTTGAGACATAAACCTGCTATAACGCTATCCTTTTCTCATCTCGTATTAATTGTATCTTGTATCCTACTTTGACAGACATGAATTAGTTATGATGAAACTATGGCTAACGCATGCTTTTTAGGTAATTTATAAAAAAAATCAGTACTTTATTTCAAAAAGGGATCGAATTGATTTCTTTTTTTGATTTCCATGTGTTGAAACATCCGTCCACTGCACAAGTCACTCCCATCTTTATTTTGCTGAATGGAAAATAAACCACGAGCGACGTCAATTCGCACGTTGTGGCATTCCTTGCGAACGGTTCCAAATCGGTTCCATAGGGGAGGTGAGGTCGACTAGTGAGAGCGGCAGAGAGTGTCCATACTGTACGTTAGTACTATTACTTATACTGTGATTAAAGACTAATAATATAACAGAAAACTCTTATAAATGCCGGGTCCGATGGATTGACGTGTCCTCTGAATAAAGGAAAAAGCATGGAAATATAATTATTTATTTATTTTTTTAAAAACAGTCTTATTGATTTTATGATTAAATATATGGGTAATAAAAGACTTTTCGGGTAATATGTATATAGTAGGCTTACTAAACTGAAGGATTTACAACCATCCATCAGTAACATCAGACAGAAGGAGGATTTATTTGTAGTGGAGACTAAAATGACCTGATGATGATCAGTAACATAACTTATTAGCAAAAATATGTCCAAATTGTAGGCTACAGGTCCTGACTAGTTCAGTCGCTGATACAAACATTGGTTTATCTCAGCAACCCAATTTGATTTCTGTTGTATTTAGATGTTCTTTTAATATGTCGTCAAAAGAACGCACAGTTCTGCCTGAATTTAGTAAATAGAATCACACCCAGCCGTTGCATCATTCAGGCGTTATTAATCTTGTGAAAAGTACTTCAGGCCTCTTTTGACGAACTTAATTTATCTTCAATAAACTTTGCTCAGTGAGCAAATATATACATAATAATAAGCATGCAGGCCAAATTGTGGCGAGCTGTGGTGAGTAACGACTAACGACACCACGGGTACCGAGTCTCTAGTGAGTCGATCAGGGCCTTCGTCTCCGGCGTCGTATTTCTTCGTCAGTCGGAACCCCAACCTCAAGAAGCCCCTCAGCTCTAGATTGTCTCCATTACCGTCCAGAGAAGAATCGTTAGAGCTATGTGCTTCTGGGGTGGAAGTGTTAAAGGGCATAACGCGCGAGTAACTCCGGAGAAAGCGGAGCACATCTCTCGACACCTCTGAGCCACTCGCACCGGTATTGCCTCCAGCCGTTTTCCTGGTATTTCTGGGGCCCATTCAGTGAGTGACGAAACACCGCTTGCTGCTAGCTTTCGGTTAGATAAAGAAATAAATTTACTCCCCAAAGTAACCTTTTGTGGAAAATATACATAGATATCTGATACACTATAAAAAAAAGTCAGTATGCGCAGCAGCAAGTAAGAAATGCGTAGTTCACGCTGTCTACAGCGTTCTATGGGTAGCGTGGACTGAACATTGAAACATCTTTTGAAAACTGCTTAAATTTAAATCTGGGATGAATGTGGATTGATACAGGTGTAAGAGGTTTGATTTTTTTTTATACTACGTCGGGTGGCAGACAAGCATAAGGCCCGCCTGATGTGAAGCGGCTACCGTAGCCATATTAACTCTCGCAACACAAAATATCGCTCGCGCGCCGTCACCCCCGCAGTCATCGCAGCATCTCCTTCCTTTCTATGCCATTTGATGACAGACAAGCATATGGCCCGCCTGGTGTGAAGCGGTTACGGTAGCAATATTAACGCTAGCAACATGAAATATCGTTCGCCATCCCCGCTGCCAACGCAGCAACTCCTTCCATTCTGGTGTCATCACTTACTTGCAGGAACACAACAACTCTCAAGGGAATTGTTATTTGGCATTCTGTAATATTTGGTTTTCATATGTTTGTGAAAGATCCAGCTGCGACTAGTCGCTCGTGTATAAGTCGATTATCACGTGATTGTGTGACTGATAGTCGCGACACTGTTTTTTGTAAGCGGCAAACCACCACGGGTCCATTTCGTACTTTTTACACTTGTATAAATTATGTTAAGGAGTTGAACCGACGATCTCAAAAAAATTGCTTGTCTGTAAAGTCGGTTTACGGACGATAATTTTACGTAATACCGTCATAAGAAAACATCGGCCGATGGAGTGGAAGAGAGATAGATGCGTCACTTATCTGCGCTCTGGCTTGCATGTTCATCTCAGGCGGAACGTGACAATATTTTTTTTTTGTTTATACAACGTCGGATGGCAGACAAGCATACGCCACGCCTGATGTGAAGCGGTTACCGTAGCCATATTAACGCTCGTAACATTAAAAATATAGCTCGCGCGTCGCCACCCCCGCTGCCAACGCAGTATCTCCTTCCTTTCTGGTGATTTTACTCACTCGCAGGAACACAACAACCCTCAAGGGAATTGTTATTTGGCTGCGGTATTCTGTGAGGTGGAGGTACATTTCCCATTCCGGTAGCTTACAATTACGCTCCCTACCTCTCTTTTCGTCAGAGCTTCGTTTGTCAGTCAGCAGGGTGCACCACGCGCAAGTTGGCTTTGGTTCAAAGATGTTGATGAACCACTTACACTCCTAAATGGAATGGATGCGGAAAGCGGAGGATCGCATATTGTGGAAAGCATTGGGGAAGGTCTATTCAACAGTGAGTAGATACAGGTTGATGATGATAATGATGCGATCGAGACCTTTCGGCCATGTCCTATGGTATAAGTATTTTATTGTCATGGGTTGTTTGTGATTTATGATGGAAGGATTTGAATTTGGGAAGTTTACTCACTGGACACTGATTATTGGGCACCAGCCCAATGATCAGCCCCCTTACCACCATCTCTTATTGCGATTCAATAACTGGATAGAATGTTTAATCATACCAATGAATAAGCGACTCTATTTCAAATGGAATAGAGTCGCTTATTCATTGGTATAAATAAGCATTCTGACCAGTTATTGAAACGCAATAAGAGATGGTGGTAAGGAGGCAGTGTCCAGTTAGTACCACAGGCTAAAGGTCACACAGCGAGCAATGGAGAGGGCTATGCTCGGGGTTACTTTACTTTGAGCTAACGAATCCGGATTCGATCTAAAACTAAAGTTAGTAACATAGGCTTCACAGTTTGCAAGCTGAAGTGGCAATGGGCCGGACACATCTGCCGAGTAAGTGATGGCAGTTGGGGGAAGAATGTATTAGAGTGGAGGCCGCGCGTAGGACGATGAAGCGTTAGACGCCCTCCTTCTAGACGGTCTGTTGACCATAAGAAAGCGGTTGGAGGTGGCTAGATGCGGAAGGCGGATGATCGTATTTGGTGAAAAACATTGGGGTAGGCTTATATCCAGCTGTGGGTAGATACAGGCTGATGATGAAGTTTACTAGGGGTGTAAGTGGTTTATCAACGTCTTTGAACCAAAGCCAACTTCACCTGCACGTGGTGCACCCTGATGACTGACAAAAGCTCTGGCGAAAAGAGAGGTAGGGAGCGTAATTGTAAGCTACCCGACTGGGGAATGTACCTCCACCTCACAGAATACCGCAGCCAAATAACAAATCCCTTGAGGGTTGTTGTGTTCCTGCGAGTGAGTGAGGTCACCAGAAAAGAAGGAGATGCTGGGTTGGCAGCGGAGGTGGCGGCGCGCAAGTGATATATTATGTATGTTGCGAGCGTTAACACGGTTACGGTAACCGCTTCACATCAGGCGGGTCGTATGCTTGTCTGCCACCCGACGTAGTATAAAAAAAAAGAAAATAAATAAAAATACTATTTCCGCCTTTACACTTGCAAGTTTTACTCATGTAAGTAACTTACGTAATTAACTTACGATAAATTTGCAAATGCAAAATCTCTTTGTAATACAGCCTCTTGTAAATTCTTACTACTTGCGTAAGTTGGATAATTACAAGTCAAAACGTGTTCTAGTTTACCCGTCCCGCAACTTGTCGAAGCAAATTGATAAGTTGAGAACTTACAACAAAATTTTAACTTAAAATTAATTTGCAGAAACATTGGCAAAACAAACAAAAACCTGGTCACCTTTACTTATAAAATTTAATTGCGGAATAAAACTTGACACTAAAAATCGGAGAGAAACCCTTTTCAACACGCTTTTATTACCTTCACTTGTAACTAACTATGTAAGAAAATCTTGGAATCTTAATTTGACCCACTTCCCGGTCTCCGATTAGGATGAAATTATCATAGCTGTTTTTGGATTTCTTAGAAAAATCTTGTAATTAACTTTGACCACGATTAGGTTTCAAGGTCTGATGATGAAGCCGAAAGATAGTCACTGGCATTCCATGATGGAATATCGTATCATAGTCGTGTTTGCACTTGTGAGAAAGGCCACGTAATGGACTTTGTACACGATCAGGTTTCAAGGTTAACAAACCTATCGGAACAATACAACCTCACCTGCACGTGGTGCACCAGAAAGAAAGCAAGGAAGGAGTATAGGCTGGCAATGGATCGGCGACCTCTTGGGCGCTTTCATAGCACATCAAACTAAAAAGTTAAAAATAATTATAGTTTAAAAAAACTAAAAAAACACGCTTTTAAAGCACATCAAACTAAAAAGTGAAAAATAATTCTTAATACAAGCTGAAAATAATAATGAGTAAAAAATACTAGCATTATTGTGAAAAAAGCGTTGGGCGCTTTGTGTCCATTTTAGGTGGTAAGGAGGTGAGCAACTTAAAATAACAATAAATAGACAAACAAAATATTGTGATTGTAATAAAAGCGTGGGGTGCTTAAAAAGAAAAGTAAAATATGGCACAAAGCGCCCCACGCTTTTGAACTGGTCAGCTGAACAAGTGGGAACAGAGGGCTTTTTTCACAATAATGCTAGTATTTTTTACTCATTATTATTTCCAGCTTGTATTAAGAATTATTTATTTTTTAATAAATCGTCGGGTGGCGGACGATAATACTGTCTGCCTGATATGAAGGCGTTACCATAGACGGCATAGACATATTAGCGTTTGCAATATGAAATATCTCAACTATATTAGTAAGTAAATATCAAAGAAATATTTCGAGTAATATGGATATAATATCACCACCAAGCTTATGATTTTTCTATATTTATTTAAGGGGTGTAAGTGGTTTATCTAACATCTTTGAACCACAGCCAACATCACCTGCACGCGGTGCACCTTGCTGACTGACAAACGAAGCTCTGGCGAAAAGAGAGATAGGGAGCGTAATTGTAAACTACCCGACTGGGGAATGTACATCCATCTCACAGAATACCGCAGTCAAATAACAATTCCCTTGAGGGGTCTAGTGTTCCTGCGAGTGAGTGAGGTCACCAGAAAGGAAGGAGATGCTGCGTTGGCAGCGGGTTGGTGGCGCACGAGCGATATTTTATGTTGCGAGCGTTAATATGGCTACGGTAACCGCTTCACATCAGGCTTCCCGTATGCTTGTCTGCCACCCGACGTATATAAAAAAAATCTTCTTGGATTCGAAGTTCTAGAAATGCACACTTGAGAACCTTCTCATTTAGAAGTCGGTTTAAAACTAAGTCAGCAATTTGTAAAATATACAGGCGGCAGTATTAGCTCGAAGTAGCACGAACAGCTCGAACGGCAGCTGTGACTAGCGCGGAATTTTACTTTTCTCGTAAAATTTTATGTTCCTCTGTATAGACGAAATTTATTCGGCGATGCAAAAAGTTGCATATTTTGAATTATTCATTAATTCCTCTGTACTTCCACAGTATAAGTTATAGTACCTACTACGTACAGTACGGCCACTCCCTGCCGCTCTCACAAGGCGACCTCACCTCCCTTCTGTATCGAATGTGGAACCGATCGCAAGGGCCGCTTGATCACTCATTTGCTGTACGACACATATTTCTGGGGCGTTAACACTTTGCTACTATCTCACTCACTCACAGGAATTCAACAATCCTCATAGGATACTTATAAGTAGGTACATATTCTCAATATCTTATTCAACACTTGTGCTTCGTCTCATCTTAGGAAAATAATACAGTTCAGAGAAATTCTGAAGAAAGAACACCTGCGTCGCTGCTGAAGTCTTCTACTGGACATACTCCAACACTGCAGCAATACTTTCAATATTATACTATATATACGAGTATATTATTATATATCGTATATTATATATATATGTATATACTATATAATAATAATATATAATAGTGCAACTAATCTTGTTTCCTCATACAAACTTTGGATCCCCGTTTCACTACCTTAGGGGATCAATTTTGAAAAATCCTTTTTTAGACGTCATAACCGTATCTACGTACCAAATTTAAAATCTCTAGACCCAGTGGTTTGGGCTGTGAGTTGATATATTTATCAGTCAGTCAGTTAGTTTCTTCTTTTATATATTTAGATATAGATAAAATCCTTTCAACACTTAGTAATTCCGTGTCCACTATATTATATTTTCAAATCGATGCCATTTTAGTAATTGACGTCCCAGAAAACTATAGAATCAACACCCATATTGATATTATGACATTTCAACCCCATCGCACCCCTATAGGGATGTTTTTTTTATGTCACGTCGACTATGTTGGATTATAAATTGTTGTTGTTTCATAATCAGCGACCCGATAGACCATAAAAACAATACCCATGATGATTTTCAGATTTTTTGGCCCCATTTTACCCTTTAAGGGATTGAATTTTGAAAAATCCTGAAACACGTGTTTACTCATTTATCAATAGAAGTACTCATGTAAAGTTTCGGATAAAATAGTCCAACTAATCTTGTTGCCCGTGCCCCCATACAAACTTTGGACCCCCGTTTCACCCCCTAAGCGGATGACTTTTGAAAAATTCTTTCTTAGTGCACTCTTAAACGTCTTAAGGAACCTGCTTGCCAAATTTGGAATCTCAAGACCCAGCGGTTTGGGCTGTGCGTTGATATATGTCAGTCAGTTTCTTCTTTTATAGATTTAGATTTTTTTATACAATTTTTTTTTAATTTTTGCTGTTTATTTATTCACACAATTTATAATTTGTAAAACCAAGAAAATAAACAAAATCAATAATGTACACCTAACTGCATCCATTTCGTGAGGTGACGACCTGGTGATTCGAAATACAGGTCTCGATCTACATCAGACACAAGCTTCTCACTTGTACCACAGTACAAATTGTACTAAGATAATTAAATTTTAATATACCCACCCACTTTATTTTTGTAACTTCTAGGACGAAATAAACATTATTATATTATAGACGAGAGTCTCTTCATACTCCTTCAAATCTTGTCTTTTAAATTATAATAAGGGTGAGAACTGAGCTTACTTATACTAAGTAACATAATATAAATATATAGTCAATTGCAGGTTTTTATTCTAACCGTTCATCTGGTCTGATCTGATCAAATCTACAGGCGATTTGTAGATGTTGATCATCTACAGATCGCCTGAGGATGCCGCGCGCAGAGGCGAAACACGTGTCGCAGAGACGACCACGGCAGTCGGGGCGGCAGCAGTCACACGTTTCTTCTGTTTCCGATGTTGGAGATTCGCGGAGACGACCGCAGCAGCTGAAGCAGGGACGACCAAAGCCGACACGGCATTCGCATGCATCTACTAACGGTAGTGGGTGAGTGCCGGTCGGCAGTAGCTTGTGAACTAATTGGAGGCGGAATCACGCAAAGTATTGTAGATCAAATTGTCTTTATATTTATATATATTGTATTTATGTTTTATGCATATATATTGAATGAATAATTAAGTAAGTTTATTAATGATTTTACAAATAGTTCAATATAATTGTTGTACTCGAGATCCGTAAAAAATGTGATGTAACGTACTAGGAGAACTATAAGCTCGTGTCGCTCCTACTCATTTATGAAAAAGTATCAGCGAGTTTATGACAGATTCCCTTGTTCCCGCAAATCACTGTTCCTATGTTATAGAACGGTAGGTTGGGGCTCCAGTTGTAGCGATTGACGTTTATTTGTAATTATAATTGAAATATACCTAGTACCCTAACTACTGTATGTATATACACAATAGTTGCGTATACATTTGAAACTATTTATTTATTACTAGCTTTCGCCCGCGGCTTCGCTCGCGTGAAATTTGGGGTAATACATGTTTACTCATTTATCTATAGAAGTACTCGTGTAAAGTTTAGGATAAAATAGTCCAACTAATCTCGTTGTCCCATACAAACTTTTGACCTCCGTTTCACCCTCTTAGAGGTAAAATTTGAAAAATCATTTGAAGTAATTTCGTGTCCACTGGGTTATATTTTCAAATCGATGCTATTTTCGTAATTGACGTCCCAGGCAACCATAGAATCAACACCCATATTGATATTATGACCCTTATTATATTTCAACCCCATCGCATCTTCACAGGGGTGATTTTATGTCACGTCGGCTATGTTGGATTATAAAATATTTGTTCTTTTTCGTAATTAGCGACCCGATAAACTATAAAAACAATACCCGTGACGATTTTCAGACTTTTTCACCCCATTTTAGACATGTCGATCCCATCGTACCCCAAAAGGGGATGATGGTTACGTTAGCCACGTTGAATTTTAAAATCGTTGTTGTTTTCGTAATCAGCGACCCGATAAACCATAAAAACTATACCCATGTCAATTTTCAGACTTTTTGGCCCCATTTTACCCTTTTTGGGGTTGTATTTTGGAAAAATACTTAAACACGTGTTTACTCATTTATCTATAGAAATACTCGTGTAAATTTTAAGGTAAAATAGTCCAACTAATCTCGATTCCCCATACAAACTTTGGACCTCCGTTTCACCCTCTTAGGAATAAAATTAATAAAAAAAACCTTTTAAGTAATTTCGTGTACACTATGTTTTTGAAATCGATGCCATTTTCAGAATTGACGTCCCAGAAAACCATGGCATCAACACCCATATTCATATTATGACATTTCAACCCCATTGCACCCCATAGGGGTGATTTTCGGTCAATCTGGCATCGAAGAAGCTAGGTGTGCTCAACAGAGCGAAGCAGTACTTCAACTCGCGGCAAAGGCTTCAGCTTTACAAAGCTCAAATACGGCCGCATATGGAGTACTGTTGTCATCTATGGGCGGGAGCGCCTGGATACCAGCTTGCACCTTGTGACTCAATCCAAAGACGCGCTGTGAGGATTGTTAACGAATCCAAATTGACGGACGGTTTAGAACTTTTGAGTCTGAGAAGAGATTTTGCTTCCCTTTGCGTGTTCTACCGATTGAACAATGGGGTGTGTTCAGAGGAGTTGTTTGACATGATGCCCACGGCCTCCTTCTACAGTCGCACCGTTCGCCATCGACAGGGAATTCATCCTCACACATTGGAACCGAAGTGGTCACGTACTGTGCGATTCCAGCGGAGTTTTCTTCCACGTACTACTAAGCTGTGGAATGAACTGCCTGTTGAGGTTTTCCCAGGAGACTACAGCATGGGGTTCTTCAAAAAGGGCGTAAAGAGGTTTTTACAGGGTCGGCAACGCGCACGTGATGCCTCTGGTGTTACGGGCGTCCATAGGCTACGGTAACTGCTTTCCATCAGGCGGGCCGTATGCTTGTTTGCCACCTTAGTGGTATAAAAAAAAAAAAAAAAACGTCGGCTACGTTTGATTATAATTTAGTTGTTTTTTCGTAACCAGTGACCCAATAAACCATAAAAATAACACCCATGACGATATTCAGACTTTTTCATCACATTTTAGAAATTTCAACCCCATCGCACCCCAGGGATGATTCTTGACAATCATCCCCTATTGGGGTAGTTACCCACCATTAATTTTAAAATCGTTGTTGTTTTCGTAATCAGCGACCCGATAAACTATTTAAAACAATACCCATGACGATTTTATGACTTTTTCACCCCACTTTACCCCTTTAGGGGTTGAATATTGAAAAATCCTGAAACACGTATTTACTCATTTATCTATAGAAGTACTTTTGTAAAGTTTCGGATAAAATAGTCCAACTAATCTTGTCTCCCCATACAAACTTGGAACCCCAGTTTCATACCCTTAGGGGATGAATTTTGAAAAATCATTTCTTAGTGTACCCCTAGACGTCATAAGGAACCTACGTGCCAAATTTGGAATCTCTAGACCCAGCGGTTTGGGCTGTGCGTTGCTATATCAGTCAGTCAGTCAGTACTTTGAATTTTATGTATATAGATAGATTCTTTAGATTGATAGAACTTTTTTATTTATGAACCGATTGAAATGAAACAAATACTAAATGTTATGTAGAGCAAACCGTAACGCATTAGTGAAAACTGCGTTCAAATAGGTTAAGACGTTTCTAAGATTAGCATGCACAAACGTACAGACAAACAGACAAAAATTCTAAAAATCATTGTTTTGGGTTCTATTGTGTTCATAAAGCCCTCTGTAATAGATTTTCTTATATATCTTCCATTTCTGCACACAGAGTTCTTACTAAGCCAATTGATATATTTTTTGTGCCAATTGTGGTCACCCATCCTAGTTGGAACCACGACAGGGGTTGCTTAACTTGCGTTAGCGCTACGACCTCTAAGCATCTCTCTCATTGTATTATTTACTTTAACGATGATAACATACTACCTTCATAAAGTTTCAGTTAATTCAACTGAAAAGTTTCAGTCAATTCAATTGATTGGTTATTTTGTACCATTTTATATGCGATTCTTTAGATTGATATAACTTTTTTATTTATGAACCGATTGAAATGAAACAAACCTAAATGTTAAGTTGAGCAAACCTTAACGCATTAGTGAAAACCGTATTCAAATAGGTTAAGCCGTTTCTGAGATTAGCGTGCACAAACGTACGGACAAACAGACAAACAGACAAACCGACAAACAGACAAAAATTCTAAAAATCATTGTTTTGGGTTCTATTGCGTTTATAAAGCCCCCCTATATTAGTTTTTTTTATATATCTTCAATGTACAGACAGCGGCCAGTTACGATTTTATTATATGTATTGATATTGATATTGATATAATCTAAGGAAACCAATTCGAATAAAATATACAATTAAAATAAATACTAAATATGACTAACTATATATACAAACAAAAAAAGAAACGGAAATAACAAAAACTAATTAAAATTAATAAAATATAATATCTAAATAGCATCAAAAAATTCTTCCGCATCGCCATCAAAGGGTAACGTGGCCAGAAGGCTAGCAGCATTGCCACGCTTGATGGCAATGCTTATTCGCTGAGCGAGAAATAGGCCAGCCCTCTGGTCGCGGGAAGAGTCGACTAACCGTTTGGAGATTATATTTGAAACTTGATATACATGTAATAGTTTTTAAAGTGTAAATTTCTTTATATGCGTTATGCATATATTTTGTGAAGTAGACAATAAATGCTGGTATATTACAGATTAAAATTCAATTATTGACGGCTCTACGTTATAAAATATATACGTAATGGAAAACTATACTACTGGTAAAAAAGAAAAGATTAAGTAGTACTAAATTTACTATTGATAAGAGGAAAGGTATATGGCAACGAATCGGCGACCTCTTGGTGTTGCTGATCTCCATGTGCGGTTGTGATTGCTTTTCATCAGGTGACCCGCATGCTCGTTTCCCGCTCTTATAAAAAATAATGGTATCTTGATGAACTCAACTAAATCATAATAAAAATTTATCTTCCACATTGGAAAATAAAAATCCATTCTTTTCAAAGTCAGTTCCTGAGAATAAATCATTTCCATTCATATATTCATTTATGATTCATGTATGTATCGACGGTTAAAAGGTACTAGGGCATAAGCGACATTTTGATCGAAAATGAGTTATGAATGCCATCCTACTTAAAATTTTCCGTTCTTTCTAATGCGCTTACTCCCATGGCTCTACGATGACTTTTTTGTCGTTTATGCCAAAGCAAAAAACGGCGTTTTCGAAGTATGCATCGGAGTAACCAACGAAATTCTAGGCCTTTTTTGCCCTTAAGGTGCTTGTACCCCTGTAAAAATGGTTTCAGTTTTGGTTGATAGTCGGTAATGCGTTTTTACTTTTAACTTGCATGGACAATCCGGGCGCTTACGGCTCTTTACTATTAGCCCCTGTTTTGAAACCTGGAATTAATGCTCCTTTACCTTTCTCATTAAAATTAATAGGCGTCGGTTATACCTTACTTCTGTTTTTTTGTTTACAATACAGTTGTCGCTTATTCGCAATTACTAAAGTTCATTTGTTATTGAACTGTCGGTTATGCCTTACTACTATTTACAAATTAAGAATATGCTTGTCGCTTATACGTAATTACTAAAGTCTTAAGTTCATATTGAACTGTCGATTATATCTTACTACCAATTACAATACTTCAATACTATTGTCGCTTAATATTCTACTTCTATTTGCTATTTTCATACAACTCCGTCGCTTACGATATTTTGTATTACTTGTTTGTACTCAAGCGGCTATTCAGCAAGTCGCTTGTACCTTAAATCCTCTTCTCTCGTCTCTTTCGCTCAGTTGTTCTTACCACTTATATGCTGATGATCTACAAATATATGTGCAGACAACGACAGAGAATGTGAACAACACTGCAATTGCAAAATTAAATGATAACCCATGAAATGTCAGCTCTTGGTCTAGAGATTTTGGTATACCTGTAAATCCAACTAAATGCCAGGCTATTTTGCTTGGTAGCTCTAGGCATGTTGCCACGATTGATTTCAGCTCTGTGTCGCCTGTTATGTTTGAATATACTGTTATTTCGTTCAATAATACTACCAAAAACCTAGGTCTTTATATAGATTCCACTCTTGGTTGGACCTCGCAAATGGCTGAGGTGAGTCGTGCTGTCATATCGGCATTGAGTTTCCTTAATCGGTTTAGGAATTTTCTTTCTTTACCTTTATTATAGTAAAACCTAGGTCTAAATGTAGTGTAATGTATTTCCAGATCTAAATGTAGATCTCCTCAAATAATTGGACCGACTTATCAACAACGCTATCCGTTTCATTTACTGTTTTCGCAAATTTGTTCATATCTCTTCATATCGGTCTCAACTTAAATGGCTTCCTGTTCATTAACGGAGGCAACAGAGCTGATTACTCTGCATACTTAACACTATTCTAACAAGTCCTCTCTCTCCGGAATACTTGAAATGCAAATTTGAATTTGTGACTCTCACAGCCTTCCACTTCGGTCTGACAACACTCGTCAGCTTTACATTCCCCTTTACCATTCTGGCTTCAAGTCTGATTCCTTCACACTGCAAGCTTCGCGTCTGTCGTACGAGCTACCTGAATGACTTAGAAGGATCGCAAATAATTTCAATTTTAAAAAGAAAATCCACGCTTATCTTTTGGACGGTTTAACGAAGAACTGAATCATCATCTTCCTATATTATCTATCTATGTATCTGTCTGTATGTATATTTATGATAGTGATATATTCTTATGTATGTTTATTTTATTTGAATGAGTAATATCGTTTATTCTATTTCGTTCTGTTGAATAGTCATTACGTTATATCTATTTCGTAGACACTGTTCTATTTTTTTTATCTGCTTTAGAACCGCATTCGTGTATTTCTGCTATTCCAAAAGGTTTACTGGTAGAGAATGCTTTTAGCGTTAAGTCCGCCTTTTGTACCCTTATGTAATTTTGTGCTCAATAAATTTTAAATTAAAATAAAATCAGTCGGCTGAAACCTTTCGGTCGGTAAACACATATTTCAGTAATATTCTCCTATCATTTATCCTAAGGTTGTCTGGAAGAGATTGCTTGTTAGCAATAAGGCCGCCCATTGTTCGTTAGATTAAGTTTGAAATAAGTTAATGTAAATATTTTTTGAAAAATTCACCTGCCCCCCTAGGTGGGATTTGAACGCATAATTTAATTAGTTTGGTGTTATCAAAAAATAGCTGAATTTCATCTGCAACCATGGACTGCTATGCCTACTTTAGTATTGTAATTACTTAATAGGTTGATGACGCCACACTGTGACTCACACAGTAGAAATATAAGATGTATTAAAGTATTTAAATAATAATAAGTTACTGTAACTCAATTTTTAATATGCAATAAAGAATTTTGTATTTCGATAGATAATGAGTTTATATAATACAGTATAGTGATATGTAACCCTTTAAATGTACCCAGTTACTTAACTCTTGTTTTAAAAGAGAATCGTGTTGGTTGTCATTCTTTTATTTTTAAGACCTGACATTTAATCCACGTTACTATTTATTTATTTATTTACTAGCTGTTAACAGCGGCTTCGCCCGTGTGGTCATTATTTTAATGAAACTTTTTTCCTATGGGAATACCATGGATAAGAAATAGTCTACGCCACTCTCCAGACAGAAAACTATACCCTCATTCAAAAATCATGTCGGTATTTAGGTTCATTTCGACGTAAGAGAAGGACAAATGATTACAAAGTTTATTTTTTCCCATAGGATTAAGATGTTTTCCGGGAAAAAAAGTAGCTCATCTCACTCTCCAGACCGTAAACTATCCCCTGTTAAAAAATCATGTCGGTTTTTAGGCTCCTTTCGACGTAAAAGAAGGACAAATTATTACACAGTTTATTTTTTCCCATGGGATTAAGATATTTTTTATAGGAAGATGATGATTTTTTATATAATACAGTATAGTGATATGTAACCCTTTAAATGTACCCAGTTACTTAACTCTTGTTTTAAAAGAGAATCGTGTTGGTTGTCATTCTTTTATTTTTAAGACCTGACATTTAATCCACGTTACTATTTATTTATTTATTTACTAGCTGTTAACAGCGGCTTCGCCCGTGTGGTCATTATTTTAATGAAACTTTTTTCCTATGGGAATACCATGGATAAGAAATAGTCTACGCCACTCTCCAGACAGAAAACTATACCCTCATTCAAAAATCATGTCGGTATTTAGGTTCATTTCGACGTAAGAGAAGGACAAATGATTACAAAGTTTATTTTTTCCCATAGGATTAAGATGTTTTCCGGGAAAAAAAGTAGCTCATCTCACTCTCCAGACCGTAAACTATCCCCTGTTAAAAAATCATGTCGGTTTTTAGGCTCCTTTCGACGTAAAAGAAGGACAAATTATTACACAGTTTATTTTTTCCCATGGGATTAAGATATTTTTTCCAGGATAAAAAGTAGCTTATGTCACTCTGCAAACCGTAAACTATCCACATTAAAAAATCTTGTCGGTACCTAGGTTCCTTTCTACGTAAAAGAAGGACAAATGATTACAAAGTTTATTTTTTTCCATGGGATTAAGATGTTTTTCCGGGATAAAAATTCACCTATATCACTCTCCAGACCGTAAACTATCCCCGTTCAAAAAATCATGTCGGTACTTAGGTTTCTTTCGACGTAAATGAAGGACAAATGATTACAAAGTTTATTTTTTACCATGGGATTAAGGTGCTTTTCCGGGATAAAAAGTAGCCTATGTCACTCTCCAGACCGTAAACTATCCCCATTAAAAAAAACATGTCCGAACTTAGGTTCCTTTTGACGTGAAAGAAGGACAAATGATTATAAACTTTATTTCTTCCCGTGGGAATAAGATGTTGTTCCGGGATAGAGAGTATGTAATTCTATGTTACTCTCCAGAACTTAAACTACCTCCAAAAAAAATCATGTCAACCCGTTTGTTACTTTCGACGTTAAAGAAGGACAAACAACAAGCAAACAAACAAACACACTTTCACATCAATATTAGTATGGATTTTCAGAAAACTTACAGCTAGCTTAAGTGTATTTTAACATTACAGTGGTATTGATGGCCAATTAATAGGTTTCACTTAAAGCACTCGAAAAAAAAATCAACGGTAGTACATTACAAAATAAACATTACAAAATGATTCTGAAATCATAGCAAAAACATTTTAGTTAATGATCTCTTCAAATGAGCTCATATTATAGAGATCCACGTCTGCTTATATTGTTGGATTTTCTCGATTTCCTTAAGGTATATAAATCTTGATAATGTGAAAGTACTACATTACCTTTATTTAATTCATCTATCAGTGTCGTTAATGTCTAATAACCTCACAATATTATTGCTAAGCTCTTGATCTTATGCTTTATTAACTTTTGGCGCAATTATGTGAATATTCACTTGTCCTCCTCTACCCAATTAAGTTATGATATAGTCATGTTGTTTATGCCCTATTACTTTTTGGTACGAGGATATCAAATGTAGTTAAGTCTTCTATACTCTTGGTATTTTTACATGTTTAAGTAACTTATGCTGAATTACCTCACGACGAAAATAAAATCAATTGATCTAAGCGACATAAAACCGCATAAAACAACGTATAATTAAACTAATAAAAGTGCCAATTTATGCCTGCATATATTTATTCTACAGCTGTTTTGGTTTTAGCAATAAAAGATAATAAACAAAGAAGTTATGTTCATTTTTCTGCAATTTCAAACTTTGAACTGCTCTCCTGAACAATTTGGTTTTGGTCGCTTATACCCTATAACCTTTTAACCGTCGGTATGTATTTTGCGTAAAAATATAACGTGTCGAGTAAGTCGAGTTATTGTTTAATATATAGGGCAATTAAATATATCGTGATATAATTTTGTAGGTTTTTTTTTTACTACCAACTTAACTGCTATTAAGCCACTTTTACATAACAGTATCAACAAAGCTAATATTGATGTTTCTAGCAGCTCATGTCGGCCTAGCCAGATTCAAATTATCACTTTCTCCGACGAAACTTTAGTTCCATTTTATGTGATTTCACATAAAAGGTCATAATATGTAGTACCAAATAGCAGTAAGCCCTAGAACATTTAATAGAGGTTAGAAATGCAATCCTTGTTCTTTACCTCCGAAACCGATGTCTGCATAATTGACCCCCATTATTTTTACTACACACAAACATGCAACGACAAAAATAACTACTGTGATTGGCCCGTGGCTACTTATATAGACAATCGTTGTAATGAAATCCTCCAGCGACTAAGCGGCACGTTCGCAAGCACGGGCAAACATACGAACATCCGTGATACTTATTAAATGTTTGCTGCGTTTATATTATTGCTTTACAAAATGCAAATCAGGCCGTGTGTAGAATATTGTTCATGCAAGGCGTGCAAGTTTGGATTATTGACGATCCTAAGTTGGAGCATCACTGTTGAAACTCCTCGGAGAAATCGCTGCACTGGGTCACTTTATATGCTATATCACATCGGCAGAGTTTAAGTAGCGGAACTACTGTCCATCTCAGCGTGCGCATTCAAACACATATACTCGCAACCTCACACCAATTGCTTATACTGTGCTCACGCTAAAGATTCAGCCAATCTTTTCTGTGCTGACCCACTGACCGGTGGAATAGACTGCCCGAAGATGTATTTCCTATCCCACATGTGTATATTGGGATCCTTCTAGGCCAGTATAGTAGACGCGACGAGATGATATGAAACGCGTGATTTCGTCAGAGCTTTTTGTCAACTTCAGGGTCCTGCGGCCCACAAGCCAATAAGTATTTTTCATACCCTTAAATGATTAATGTATATGACAAAACAACGTTTGCCGGCTCAGCTAGTTATAATATAGAAATAACAATTTTCGATGTATCCCCGCTGTAACTCGAACCCCGCCTTCATCTCGCGTTACTCGGCGACGAGATTCAGCGCTGTCATACCGTATTCATGGGATTTAGAGATATTGCGAGGAGCGCCTCGTGTCTATTGTGTTTTGCTGGTCACATCGCCTAATTTTGGGGGAAATTGGTTATGAAATTTAGACACGTCATATTATATTAAATATTTAAAAAGTTTGAAAAACTCGACAATCTCGTTTGTGAGTCTATAGCGCATCTCTCCACAGACTTCAAAAACTTATAGATTATAGAAAAGAATATGCAAAACAAGCAAATTACACTATTAATATCAAGGAGAAAAGTTGGAGTATAAGTAGCCCACCACGGTCTTTAGAGCCGAAGTCAATCTAACTTGCACGTGGGCACCCTGCCGCCTAGCGAAGCGAGGCTCTTGTAAAAGAGAGGTACTATGTGTTTGTAAGCTGCCCGACTGAGGAAGTACCTCCACTTCACAGAATACTGCAAGTAATTAAGAATTCCCTTGAGGGTTGTTGTGTTCTTGCGAGTGAGAGAGGTCACCATAAAGGAAGGAGTTTGGCTTTAAAAATCGTGGCAAGCCACTTACACCCCAAAACATATAACACAGAATGCGTACATTTTTCTATTCCTTTCCCTCCCGTCCCAGTACTTTGTTTCTGTCAAAGTGGTCCAGTTTTTGCGGTCATTAACACACACAGCCTTCACAGCAAACTTCCACACATTATACAGTTTCTTATATACCTTAGACAACCCTAGGTTATACATTAACACTAGAAGTGCCGAAACTCGTGACCTCCCTCGATCCGCCGCCGCCGTGGCATTTTAGTCCCATCATGTTTTTCACAACGTTCATTAGTATAATGTATGAAATTATAAATTAAAACAATATGTAATTTACTTTATTTACTTTTGTTTTTATTAAATAGAAATCATTAAATTTAATAAGTACAATAAATTATAAAAAGTCAATATGTTTCACGATCTTGGGTAGACAAAATAAAAAGTTAGAAACGATTAAACTTGCGCGTGGGACAAAATTGGAACGCTGGCGCTTCTAGTGTTAACCTATTTACAAGCTTTTATTTAGTTTCACAGCGGTATCTGTAATAAATTCTTGTAAGATTTTTTTTATACTACTACGGGTGACAGACAATCATACGGCCCGCCTGATGTGAAGCTGTTACCGCAGCCATATTACCACTCGCAATATCTCTATAATAACTCGAAATATCTATACTAATATTATAAAGCTGAAGAGTTTGTTTGTTTGGTTGAACTCGCTAATCTCAGGAACTACTATTTCGAATTGAAAAATTATTTTAGTGTTAGATAGCCCATTTTTCGAGGAAGACTATAGGCTAAATAACATCACGCTACACTGAAAAATGTTGCAAAAATGGGGAAAAAATAGTCCTTTTGAGAGCTTCCGTTCCGTGCGCTGCGTAAACGGTTCAAGTTACGCAATTATACGACGGAATCATTCATCTTAAAAAGTTCTAAAAAAAAGCACATGTCTATCATTTAAGATTGGCTCACTATAACCTTTCAAATGGTAACGTTACGCTTCACTCTCAACGCTCTGTCACACGCAGACGAAGTTGCGCGAGTCAGCTAGTGGTATAATAACCGTGTACATTAGTAATTGTGCAGCCAACCTGTAACTCCACTCTGTCTCCACTTTAGGGTTATGTGGTAAAACAGCGTCCTTATTTTATCTCTCCCACTTATACCATTAGCATAACCCTCAGGCACTCGAAATAGACCACTCAGCACGGCCGCCGGGGTGACATGCACCCCACATACATTATCTACGCATCGGAGGGCATTTCCATATGGGCATAATTCAAATAGGGCAGATGACAGCTGGTTGTAAAATGTGATTTTTGTTGGATTTTTTATGTCCCCGAAGTGAAATTATGAGGTCTCAAAATTTGTATGAAAGCCTTAGAAGTGTTGTATGTATTCGCACGCCCTTATTCATCGCACTGCTGGGATATGGACCTCCCCTCAATCGAAGGGGTTTAGAGCGTACTCCATCACGCTGCTCAACTGCGGGTTGGCGGAGGCCAGTATTTTCAAGCCGCCTCAAATCCACTGACTTGGCTTAACGACTATCATTTAATGACCAGAGCCGGGACCGACGGCTTAACCTACATGTGGTGCATCCTGCTGACCGACTGCCGAGGCTCTGGCGAAAGAGCCTTCCTCTATTTCGAGCGCAATAGGCTATTTGACTAACATTTTTTTCGGTTTGATATGTAGGGACGTCTCCATAATATAACCATAGGTGAAAGAATTACTTCGATAGCACAAAAATCTCTCGAGATATGGTAATTTGAAAATCACAATTTTTAGACTGCCCCAAAACGCTCCATACAAAAGACTACCGAATTATGACGTCACAGGTTTGTATTTTGTATGCATCAAATCAGAAATTTGTACGACAGCTATGTTAAATATTACGTTTATGTGATTAGTATCATAATAAAAGTTATAGCATTTTTTATTGCTTCTCCAATGGAAATATTATTTTTTAATAATTTCATACTTTTAAAATGGACTTTCCCGCCAAACTTTGATCGACGCTAAAAAAAGTCTGACTGAAGATATTAGAATGAAAGTTTGCAGACCTTTATAGTTTTGTGTATTTTACGATATTGTTAAATAATATATACAATTTTTAAACATTGGAAAATAGCCTATTGTAAGTCAATCGACTGGGGAAGTACCACCACACAGATGACCGCAGCCAAATAACAATTCCCTTGAGGGTTGTTGTGTTTCTGCGAGTGTCTATAGTATATAGTAATATACTTGCTCTGTGATCCTACTCCTCGTCTTCTTACTTTTTTATACTAAAGTCGGATGGCTATCAAGCATACGGCCCACCTAAAGTGAAGCGATTCCCGTATGCATTTCAACGCTCGCAACATGAAATATCGCACGCGCGTTGCCACCCCCGCTACAAACACAACAACCCTCAATGGAATTGTTATTTGGCTGCGGTATTCTGTGAGGTGGAGGTCCTTTCCTAATCGGGCAGCTTAAAAAACACGCTATGCTATAACCTCTCTTTTCGTCAGAGCCTTGTCAGGCACCAGCACCACGTGCAGGTGAGGTTGACTTTTTCCAAAGATGTTGATGAACTACTTATACCCCAAAAATGCGTGGTGTGCCTTGTAAACACACTCATTTATTTTACTTTCAACTTATTGTATCTCGGACATTTCAATCCAGTCTCCATATTGAATATGGAGTCGATGTAGAAAAATAAAATCTAGTTTTAACATATAGGAAATAGCAACATCGCGACAAATGAACTGCATCCGTAAAATGATACGCATCGCATCGCAAACGTTCGGGCGTGCATCGACGATCGCTCGCGGGTTGAATCTAATTTCGTATCGGCGTATCTGGATATAAAAGCGGAAAAATTGTGTAGACTTTAAATTTGGGTAGAAATGGCGACTAGGTTTTAAAAATGTGAATTAAAATATTTATTAAAATTACATACTAAGAAAAATATTTCAGTCTGTTTCATCACTAGACTCATATAGCCATTTATAGGTAGGTAGGCACCAAGGTCATAGACCTTGGTGCCGCTTAAGCTGATGGCGATACCAAGCGAATATTTTGATTCACAAAAATAGATGTTAGGTTTGAGTTATTAGCAAATATTTTTAGCTTTGTCATTAGAGCTTTCTGGTTCTACCAGGTAAGCTACAACCATTTGCCACTAATCCAGCCTTTTGTTTGATTTAGCAATCAAAAAACCCGGAATCGGCTTCGGCGTCGGCGGTAGGACCTCTGATCATTGAGATCAATATAATTAATCTGACTACCTGCTGTACGTTGATGAGGTGTTGGGTGTCCTGGAAACTTCTAACGATGCTGCAGAATCTAATTATTATCTAATTAAGCTTATTCATTATCATGGAATCAATTTTGAATTAATCAGACCCGTGGAAACTTTTCTTAAAAGAGGTCGATGAAAAGGAGATGATCTTTACACAGCTAGGCAGGTTTTCTTGGATCATTTTTTCTCAGACAAATTACACAGCGCCATCTAGCCCCAAAGTAAGCGAAGCTTGTGTTATGGGTACTAGACAACTGATAAACACACGTAAATACATTTTTTTAGGGTTCCGAACCTCAAAAGGAAAAACGGAACCCTTATAAGATCACTTTGTTGTCCGTCTGTCTGTCTGTCTGTCTGTCAAGAATTTCTATGTCGAGAATGCGTGGAGGTATCAAGCTGAAATTTGAACTGTATACTCAGGTCTACGGTCCCATGAAGTTAAAAAAAAATCAAACTGCAAAGTTTACGTAGAAAAAAGTTACGGCCGTTTATTCAGCAAAAAACGCATATTTCGACACACTCAAGGGAATCAAAACCTATAGGGTACTTCCCGTTGACCTAGAACTATGAAATTTGGCAAGTAACATCGTTATAGACTACAAGTACAGGAATAAATCTCAAAACTATACATTTGTAAATAGATCTTAAAAAATAGGGGGTCTATATTTTTATAGGGTGTCGAAATTTCAAATTGAAACTACTAGTTCAAATGGGGTATCATATGAAAGGGCTTGATGTACACATTGCGAAATATATTTTATTAATTTTTTTCGACGCATTATTTCTTATTTATAATGAAAAATATCAAATTTAATAATGATACTACGTAGCTACGGAACCCTCGGTGGGCGAGTCCGACTCGCACTTGTCCGGTTTTTTTTGTAAATATATACTTATGATACATAGAAAACACCCAGAATAAGACAAACAGACATGTTCATGCACACAAATGTTTGTCCTATGTGGGAATCGAACCCACGAGCGTTGGTGTCGAAGGCGCGTCATTGACCGCTACGCCACCGAGCTCGTCACCATGACTAAGAACCATCTCAATCACATTAGAAACGAAAGAAAGGAAGGACTATAAGGCTGGGAACGGATCGGCGACCCCTTGGTGTTGCTGATCTACATGGGCAGCGGTGATTGCTTTCCATCTAGTGATCCACATGCTCATTCCCCCCCCCCCCCTCTCATATAAAAAAAAGAAAAAAACTCAACATTGATTTCGGCCCCATGGGTTAGAATCCGTCCTAGTATTTGCACTTGACATAAAATTCACATGTTAAAAAATGTCATAGAAAAATTTCATAATCTATGCCCTTTCATGTCTTTTACAACGAGCTCGACACAGCAAATATGTGTACCCGCATATTTATGCTCTTTTTGCTTCGTTCATTATGTGTTTTACATAATAAATAAATAAATAAATATTGTAAGACAAATTACACATCGCCATCTAGCCCCAAAGTAAGCGAAGCTTGTGTTATGGGTACTAAACAACTGATAAACATACGTAAATACATTTTTTTTTTGTAAATACATACTTATGATACATAGAAAACGCCCAGACTAAGACAAACAGACATGTTCATGCACACAAATGTTTGTCCTATGTGGGAATCGAACCCACGAGCGTTGGTGTCGAAGGCGCGTCATTGACCGCTACGCCACCGAGCTCAACATATATTAACAGTGTCCGACCGGAAATTGCTTTTCGTAGCTAGCGCATAACGTTTGCTTAACTTGGATACTGAATTTCAGGATACTAACAACTTGACATTAAACAATTTTAGTAAAACTTTTAGTTGACGAGCTTGGTGGTCGAATGGTTAGCAATGGCCACTTTGACTCCGAGGTCGCAGGTTCGATTCCCGCACAAGACAAACATTTGTGTGCATGAACATGTCTGTTTGTCTTGGTCTGGGTGTTTTCTATGTATTATAAGTAAGTATGTACCTATTTACAAAAAATATGAATTTAAGTAAATTTATCAGTTGTTCAGTACACATAACACAAGCTTTACGCTTAATTTGGGACTAGATGGCGCTGTGTAAATTGTCCAGAAATATAAAAAAAAAGAAATATATATAAACAAAGGGCTTACTACAGAATTGACGAATACCTAAGTGACAACGATGTATGGAATGAATCAGTACAGACGTGTCATCATCATCATCATCATCAGCCTGTATCTACCCACTGCTGGATATAAGCCTTCCCTAATGCCTTCCACCAGATACGATCCTCCGCCTTCCGCATCCAGCCGCTCCCAGCCGCTTTCTTAAGGTCGTCGGACCATCTAGAAGGAGGGCGCCCAACACTTCGTCGTCCTATGCGCGGCCTCCACTCTAATACCTTCCTCCCCCATCTGCCATCACTTACTCGGCAGATGTGACCGGCCCATGGCCACTTCAGCTTACAAACTCTGAAGGCTATGTCGACAACTTTGGTTCTCCGTCGAATTTCTTTGTTCCGGATTCGATCCCGCAGAGAAACCCCGAGCATAGCCCTCTCCATCGCTCGCTGCGCGACCTTTAGCCTGTGGACCAGTCCGATGGTCAGTGTCCAAGTCTCTGCACCATATGTCATTGCAGGGAGGACGCACTGGTTGCAGACTTTTGTCTTCAAGCACTGGGGTATCTGCGCGGCGAAGATGTGACGAAGCTTTCCAAAAGCTGCCCAGCCCAGTCAAATGCGTCTATCGATCTCTTTGTTGAAATTACCCCGGCCAAGCTGTATAGAATGACCGAGGTAGACATAGTCATTAACCACTTCAATAGCTGCATTCTCTACGATAACCGGGCTAGGGATGACAAAATCGTTGTACATGACTTTCGTCTTGTCGAAATTCATCCCCAGCCCCACACGTCGAGATGCAGCATTGAGATCGACCAACATACGACCGAGATCCTCCAGCGATTCAGCCATTATGACCACGTCGTCGGCGAACCGAAGGTGTGAGATGTACTCGCCATTCACATTGATGCCCCGTTTTTTCCAGTCCAGCGTCTTAAATACGTCTTCCAGAGCAGCGGTGAATAGTTTTGGGGAAATGACATCTCCTTGACGTACTCCCCGCTGCAGCTGGATAGGCTTAGACTGCTGGTCCTGGACGCGGACAGTCATTGTTGCAGAGCTATATAGCCATCTCAGCACCTCGATATAGCGGTGGTCGACTTGGCATCGCTGTAAGGATTCCAGAACAGACCAAGTGTCGATGGAGTCGAAGGCTTTCTCGTAGTCCACAAAAGCTACACAGAACGGCAAATTGCACTCTGTGGTTTTCTGTACAATCTGCCGCAATGTATATATGTGGTCCACGGTACTGTAGCCTTTACGAAACGCAGTCTGTTCCGGTGGCTGGTAGTCATCAAGCCTTCGAGCGAGACGATTCGTGATAACCCTTGAAAACAGCTTATACACGTGGGTCAGGAGTGAGATCGGTCTATAATTCTTCAATAAGGTTTTGTCACCTTTCTTGAAGAATAAGACGACCAAACTCCTGGTCCACGCGACTGGTGCGGTCCCTTTGTGAATGACGGAATCAAACAGACGTTGTAGTTCCTTTAGAACCGGAATTCCTCCAGCTTTCAACAGTTCTGTTGTGATTCCGTCCTCACCGGGAGCCTTACCATTTTTCAGCTGTTCAAGGGCTATCCTAATCTCACCCATGCTGATGTCTGGAATGTCTTCGGTTTCGTGTCGGGTTAGCGGGGCTCGGCGATCACTTACACGAGCAGCTGATGTAGGGACAGGTGCATGTGCAGCATAGAGTTTGCCATAGAATCTCTCCACCTCAGCGAAGATCTCTGACTTAGAAGACACGACTCGGCCATCCTCTAGCTTGAGCTTCGACAGATAAGCCCTTTCAGAAGGCCGAGAAAAGACTTTCAGCCCTTTGTTGCGCGCTATCACATCCTCAATACGTGACGTGTAATAAATAACAATATTTAATTCAAATCTATATATATAAAAGAAAGTCGTGTTTGTTACAACACTTATAACTCGAGAACGGCTGGACCGATTGCCATGGTTTTTGATTTGTTGGATTTGTCTCCGTCCAGAATAGCAGAATAACTATTAAAAACATCGAAAATTTACGAAAAAAATAAAATAAAAGAAAAATCATTTTTCCATACAAAATGTTCGTGGATGTCGGACCTGTCAAACGTGACGTTAACGTGCGTACGTCAAATGTATGCGTGCGTTCAGAAATGTGGGTATAGGATAATAAGTATTAAAACATTGTCAAAATTGTCGAAAAATTAAATTTGAAAACGGATTGGGATATTTATTGATTTTCAATTAAATGTCAAATCGATTGGTCTAACTTTTACGTCGCGAAAGTTGTCCGTTGTTGTTTTGAAAATTGTTTATGAATGAATGCTTGAAAATGAATATTAATTGGTTGTCAAGTGTCAAGGTACTTTATTTTGTGACATAGTAAAATACTGAACTTAATATTTACCCACTGCTGGGTAATATTAAATACGGGTCTTCCTTCAACTGAATATGTTTCGAGCATACTCCACCACGCTGCTCAACTGCGAGTAATTTCAAGGACGCCAGTAATTTCAAGCCGCCTAAAGGCCACTTGGCTTAACGACTGCCATCTAATGATAACAACCAGGACCGACGGCTTAACGTGCCTTCCGAAGCACGGAGGAGCTCGAGATAATCTGATGACAACAACCGGGACCGACGGCTTACGTGTCTTCCGAAGCACAGAGGAACTCGAGATAATCTAATGATAACAACCGGGACCGACGTCTTACGTGCCTTCCGAAGCACGGAGAAGCTCGAGATAATCTAATGATAACAACCGGGACCGACGGATTAACGTGCCCTCCGAAGCACGGAGGACCTCGAGTTAATCTAATGATTACAACCGGGACCGACGGATTAACGTACCTTCCGAAGCACGGAGGAGCTCGAGATAATATAAACTCATCCATGGAGAGGCTACGGTTGACGTTGCTTAACTTGCGTGTACAATCAGACTGACACGCGCAATGACGCCATGGTGCTTCTCTATTATTTTCTATTATTCATTATACCTATATTAATTTCAAGACATCATAAATTCGACATTCATTGACAATTAGGCGGTACGAAGTTCGCCGGGCCAGCTAGTAAATGATAATTTAACTATACAAATGATGTAGTAGTTAATAATTAATCTGAAGTAGTAGCGTGAGTAAGGGATGTCGTCGCCGACAACCCTTATTCTCTACTTTCAAACGGAGTCCTTCATCAGGGCGAGTGTCCAGATGCGTCCACCCTGTTTCGATGACGACGAACACTGCGTGCTAATGCTCTTGCCGCTCGACTCGAAATAATGGAGGGAATAGGGATTGGTGCGTTGATTAGAACTAGTCGACGTTCCCGAAACCCCACTGCTGGGATACGGGTCTCTCATCAATTGAAGGGATTTAGACCATATCCCACCACGCTGTTCAACTACGGGTTGGTGGAAGTTTTTAAGCCGCCTAAATACCACTGGCCGGTTTTAATGACTGCCATCTAATTACAACAATCAGGACCGACAGCTTAACGTGCCCTCCGAAGCACTCCGAAGAATAAATAAACCCATCCATCGACTGACTGCGATCGACGTTGCTTAACTTGCGTGTTTGATTACACTGACATGCGCAACGATCTCCTCATGTCTAGACTCATACTTATGTAAAGGAGATATTGCCTAACATAACCAACACTTGTACATAAATTTTGATATAGTTGCACACAGGGTTGGACAAACTCATCTCTAAGGCAGTTTTGGCAGCGAAAGCCATTTTCAAGGATATAGGTCACCGGAATCCATTTTCTGAGACATGATTAAGAAGTATGGCTGCATCAGTTAGGAGAAATAGATTGTTCTGATTTATGGACTAACCCTTGCCATGCGTAATATGGTCTGTTAGACCTATCATTTAATATTTACCATAACACTGTTCACAGATATATCAAAGAAAAATATTCTACGCAATGTCCCTCCCCGCCGCCCCGCCCGGCCCCGATGCAACATCAAGGTCTTAGCAGTGAGCTGACTATATACGCTAAACAATCTACTACAGTACGCTTTTTAAGAGATTTTCTACCACTGTGAAGTTGTGGAATCTTCTTCCCTCAGCAGTATTCCCACGACATGGGAGTCTTGAAGAACAGAGCCAATATTTCCCTTAAAAGGCTGGCAACGGATCGGCGACCCATTGGTGTTGCTGATTTCTATGGGCGACGGTGATTGCTTTCAACAGGTGACCCACACGCTCGCTTGCCCCCTCTCATTAAAAAAACCTCGGACGCGCAGCATGCGCCACAATAGCGATATTTTTTTTTTTCGAAATCCCAAATTGATATCAGAAAACCAAGGTCACTTTACATCACTACTTTTTGATGCTCTACACGAATCCGAATTCAGAATTTCGAAATTTTGAGTTTCGTGGCAACGGACGGACAGACAGAACGACTTTTTTTCGGAAAACCAAGGTCACTTTACAGTACTACTTTTTGATGCTCTACACGAATCCGAATTCAGAATTTCGAAATTTTGAGTTTCATGGCAACGGACGGACAGACAGAACGACTTTTTTTCGGAAAACCAAGGTCACTTTACAGTACTACATTTTGATGCTATACACGAATCCGAAGTCAGAATTCGAAATTTTGAGTTTCATGGCAACGAACGGACAGACAGAATGACTTTTTTTTCGAAATCCCGAAATGATATCGAAAAACCAAGGTCACTTTACATTACTACTTCTTGATGGTCTACTCTACACTCATCCGAAGTCAGAATTTCTAAATTTTGAGTTTCATGGCAACGGACAGACAGAACGATCGGACGATTTCATAAGCTCAATGAATTTCGCTGAAAATATACCAAATTTGTGACAGAATAATAGTCTATTCCAGCTGAGATTATTAAATAGTATCTTTTTGTCGTCAATTTAGTATTGGTATTTTGATTTGTAAGTTTTAGATTTGTTTGTGACTTACGTTATTAATTTGATCCAGTTTCCAGTGACACCGCTCCGAACAGAAACAACAGGGCAACTTCCAAGTTGGTATGCCCAACTTGGTATAACTTAATAAGCAAGCGAGGGATATTGGAGCGTCTTTGTGTCATAGAATCTTTAACTTGAGAGCATGGAGTTAAGTTTAATTATTTTGATGCAATATTTAAGTTTGCACTAAGAGTCCATACGAGCGAACTATTATTATCTGTAAAGATATGTAAGTATTGCTTTTTTGTACTACGTCGGGTGGCAAACAACGATACCCATCGCTTCCTTCATTTGTAGTTAATGGAGTAGCCGACGTGTGCGTCGGCTACTCCATTAACTATTACATAAGCAATGACGTCTGTGCACAGCGTGAATGAGTGTGTGTACTGTGGGACTCTATACAAATTGTTACAGATTCATCTCTTAGGGTAGTTGAGATGGATACGCGATAGTGACGTCAGCAGAAAGGAAGTAGTCGCTACGTTGGCAGCAGGGGTGGCGGCGCGCGAGCGATATTTCATGTGGCGAGCGGTAATATGGCTACGGTAATTGCGCTTTACATCAAGCGGGTCGTATGCTTACGTAGTATAAAAAAAGGTGCAGCCAAAAGTGGCTTTACAGAAGAAAGCAAGAAAAGATTTGGCGTGTAAGTGGTTCATCAACATCTTTGAACCAAAGCCAACTTCACCTGCACGCGGTGCACCCTGGTGACTGACAAACGAAGCTTTGGCGAAAAGAGAAGTAGGAAGCGTAATTGTAAACTACCCGACTGGGGAATGTACCTCACAGAATACCGCAGCCAAATAACAATTCCCTTGAGGGTTGCTGTGTTCCTGCGAGTGAGTGAGGTCACCAGAAACGCCGGCACCCCCGCTGCGTTTGCAGCGGGGTGGCGGCGCGCGAGCGATATTTTTATGTTGCGAGCGTTAATATGGCTACGGTAACCGCTTCACATCAGGCGGGCCGTATGCTTGTCTACCACCCGTCGTAGTATAAAAAAAAGCAGTTAAAAAATTACTATGTTTCTAACAAAAAGTAAGCTCACTAACTCTTGAGGAGTTATCTCGCAAATTATACTATTACAGGTGGCAATTTGATCTACACTACTTTGCTTCTGCCACCAATTAGTTCATGCAAACTACTGCCGGCCGGCACCCACCCACTACCGTTAGTAGTTGCATGCGACTGCCGTGGCTGCTTTGGTCGTCTCTGCTCCGGCTGCTGCGGTCGTCCCTGCAACTCTACAACATCTAGTGTAGATCAGTAAAATTGACTTTCGCAAAATAACAACTAAATCAATTAACTGGTGTCTATTACCTCCCATCAGGCGGGCTCGATGATGGTTTACTACCTCAGTGATGTAAAATCTATGCCGCTTCTAAATAAATATTACGTCTACGCGATATCGGCCTCGCAAAGCAGTCGGCATTAGCATATATGCCTTGCCATACGAAGTGAATGTATGTTTGTATTATTATGTCTGCAATTGTCAACTACACTGGAAGTTGATAAAAGTACGAAATCAAAAGATAAACATAAAATAATAAACAAAAAATAGACGAGCGAGATGGTCGAATGGCTAGCAATACTTAGAGTCCGAGGTTGCGGGTTCGATCCTCGCAGGACAAACATTTGTGTGCATGAACATGTCTGTTTGTCTTGGTCTGGGTGTTTTCTATGTATTATTGTATATATTTACGAAAAAAAATGTATTTAAGTGCATTTATCAGTTGTCTAGTACCCATAACACAAGCTTTGCGCTTAATTTGGGTCTAGATGGCGCTGTGTAAATTGTCAAGAAATATCATTATCAGCCTGTATCTACCTACTGTTGGATATAGGCCTTTCCCAATGCTTTCCACCATATGCGATCCTCCGCTTTCCGCATCCAACCGCTACCAGCCACCTTTTTGAGATCGTCGGTCCATCTAGAGAGGGGGCGCCCTATGATTCGTCGTCCCATACGTGGCCTCCACTCTAGGACTTTCCTCCCCCATCTGCCATCGCTGACTCGGCAGATGTGGCCAGCCCACCGCCACTTCAACTCGCTGACTCTGAGAGCTATGTCGACCACTTTGGTTCTCCGTCGAATTTCTTCGTTCCGGATTCGATCCCTTAGAGAAACATATTTATCCAGAAATATATTTATTATTCATTTATTTATTAACAATAGTGAAAAATAATAGTCACACTTCTATACTCGTGGGGTTCGGCTGTGTCACGGACACGATCGTGTGTTGTACATAAATACGTTATATGCAATAAAATTATCTCAAAATGGCAGCGCTTTCCCCTCCCCCGAACGCAATGTTCCATAGTCCTTACTTAGCGTAATAAATTCTATGCTCCTTCATCTACCCAGTGGTGTGATTGAATTTTGGATGGAGATCATAGATTTGAAACTACAACGCCAAACTGTATCCCCCGATTTTGGTATAGTTAGATTTTTAGCTAATTTAAGGCAGCGCTTCCCGCTCCCCCGAACGCAATTTTTTTTTTTTTATACTAAGTCGGATGGCAGA
This sequence comes from Hypsopygia costalis, assembly GCA_937001555.2. NCBI lineage: Eukaryota > Metazoa > Arthropoda > Insecta > Lepidoptera > Pyralidae > Hypsopygia > Hypsopygia costalis. The sequence continues at coordinate 882,177 of OW443351.2, read as the reverse complement.
CAAGCATACGGCCCGCCTGATGTGAAGCGGTTGCCGTAGCCATATTAACGCTCGCAACATAAAATATCGCTCGCGCGCCGCCACCCTCACTGCCAACGCAGCATCTCCTTCCTTTCTGGTGACCTCACTCACTCGCAGGAACACAACAACCCTCAAGGGAATTGTTATTTGGCTGCGGTATTCTGTGAGGTGGAGGTACCTTCCCCAGTCGGGTAGCTTACAATTACGCTCCCTACCTCTCTTTTCGCCAGAGCTTCGTTTGTCAGTCAGCAGGGTGCACCACGTGCAGGTGAAGTTGGCTTTGGTTCAAAGATCTTGATGAACCACTTACACCCCAAAATGTTCCATAATCCTTACTTAGCGTAATAATTTGCGTGCACGTGTTCCATCCTGCCGGCTTTCTATCGAGACTATGTCGAGGGTATGGATCGCATATGGTGGAAAGCATTGGGAAAGGCCTATATCCTGCAGTTGGTAGATACAGGCTGATGATGATGATGATGAGTATATCAAAGACTAGCGACGCTATTAAATAAAATCCTAATCCCTGAGGATCCTTCGAGACCGATGCCTAATCCGATATAATCTCCGGCTTCTATTTCCATCTGTTATTTTTATAAAGTCGAATAGAAGAAAAACATTTTTATCCTTTCGACTAGTAAATCTTTTAACAGCATAATAGTACTGAAAATACATTTTTAGTTTTATAATACGCGAGAACCTGTGGGTACAAAGGACGGGATTTTCATGAATTCCATTCTTAATAGGATATATTAAGAATGGAGTCTCAGTCTTTACGGTGTGAAATTAAATGAAACGAAATGAAATTATTTATTCTGTCAATGAACCCTTGTGAGCATTTTTATTAAAAATATTTTTATTTTTGACATTATTTTTATCTATTAGCATTTTGGTATTGACTATTGGCGAAGAAGAAATGCTTGAAAGATGATATCTAGATATCCTCGCGCCGTCTCATCTTCCCGAGACACACATTAGGGCTGGCACGGCGGCTGAATCTGAAGAATCCCTCAAAAGGCGTAAATATAGCAATCTTGACAGCCGATATATTTGAGCCGTTTGAGGTAGAAACGTTTGGGGCGTAACAAATACCAACAATAAATAAGTATTGTTCATTATCATCATCATCAGGTCATTTTAGTCTCCACAACAGGAGCACGACCCTCTCTCGTCCGTCTCAGACAGAAGGAGGATTTGGCCTACACTCCCCACGCTGGCCAGACGGGTTGGGGAAGTATTGCTCGCGTGCTGGTATCTCCAAAGCTAACACAGCACCGTCTCACATCTGGCACATCTGGTGACCTCACTCACTCGCAGCAACGACAATCCTCAGTTAAGGGTATTATTATTTGGCTGCGGCCCTCTGTGAGGAGGAGGTATTTTCCCAGTCGGGAGCAACGTGCCCTAGCTCTTTTTTCGTCAGAGCCTCTTTTGTTAATTAGCAGAATGTTACCACGTGCAAACGAGGTTGACTTTGGCCCTTGTTTTGTATTGCATTGCATTGTATTTGCGGTGCGTTGTATTGTGTTGTGTTGTTTTGTGTTGTTTTGTGTTGTTTTGTATTGTGTTGTGTTGTGCTGTGTTGTGGTGTGCTGTGGTGTGCTATGCTGTGCTGCGCTGTGTTGTGTTGTGTTGTAATGTATGGTACTAAGCCAACTACACCCCATTGCCACATACCCCTTGCTTCTTACATCTTACACATCAATAGCCGAATATATATGATTAAAAAATGTTATTATAGTTATTTCTCTTTACGCCAATCTCTCTCATATTAATTCACAAAGAGGTCCTTTCAGAATGATGCCATTCACGCCATCAATGCACGCGTAAAGAGAAAAATTGTAGCGGCGTTTTGATTTGCGACCAATGTAGAAACACGTTCGAATGTTTTGATTTGCGACCAATGTAGAAACACGTTTGTAAAGGTATGCAGTTGCGCATTTTTCCTTTGATGCATAGAACCATGTTTGCATTGGAAAATAAATGATTTTAATACTTTATTTCAATTTCTTTTGCATCTTTTAGCAATTGATATTTCAATTCCATAAAAATCTTATAAAAGAAACCGTCTTTATTGAAGTGCCGTTTAAGAGATAAACAACGATGTGAATACGCGTCGACTTCAAGGAAAGCGATTCCTCTTATTTTTCAATGAAAATAATAAATAAATATTCTTAGACGAATTACACACTGCCATCTAGTCCCAAACTAAGCAAAGCTTGTACTATGGGTACTAGATAACTGATATTGTACCTAAATACATTTTTTAATACATAATTATTATGCATATAAAACACCCAGAGCAAGACAAACAGATATGTTAATGCACACAAATATTTGTCTTGTGCAGGATCGAACCCGCGACCACGGAGTCAAAGTGGATATGGTTAGCCATTCGACCACCGGGGCGTCAAAAAAAAGATCCTTGTCTTTTTCACTGAACAATACGATTTTTATTTAACTTTAGTATAATCAGGTCAAAATTAAATATACAAATTATAATTTTAAGAAAAAAAAACCGACTCCAAACATTACTCTACATTTATGTATATAAAGGCTGATGATGATGATGATGAAAAAATATGGAACCAATCAGGAAGTATACCTACTCTTTCAAATAAAAAAGTTTTTTTCAAATTGGTCTATAAATGATGGAGTAAATGGGACGGGGGCCCACCACACATTCCCACCACTGTGTCTCCTGTGTAGCCAGGATTAACAGCGGCGACCACCAAAAAAGGCATTGAACAATGAAGTCCATTGCAGTCCCGGGGGTAAAACTACGGCTGTCTTGGAACTCACAACGAATTTAATCAGAAGAAATTAGTAGGAGTAGGAAGCTTTTGGAATTTGACTTCCCCTCTTAGCAATGTGAGAGACAGCAATATGGCAAATAAGGCATTAAAAGCCTAAAGAGATGGCTAGTCAAGTGAAGCTCAACTGCCGTGCACCACGGATTTTAAGTTTCTAACACTATTGGGGACCTAAAACATTGAGTTGTTACCTAACACATCGATTCCAATAATATGAATTGCAAAATCGTCTGAACGCTTGGTAATTCTCCCTTGTTGCTACCAAATCTGAATAGTATAATACCCCGGATGCAACTTGCAATGAATTCAACATGTCATCCCGCTCCCGCCGCCAAAGATCACACTCCCAGAGAACATGGTGTGCTGTTTGATCGAATTCAGAATTAGCAGTAGAACATTCGCATAAGGGCGACGGCACTAATTTAAACGAAAAGAGTTTTGCCTTAAAATTGCCATGTCCAGTTAAAAATTGCGCAATGGGGTGGTCGACTTCTAACCACTTTTTCTTTAATCTATCTCTAACCGATTGAAAGAACAGATACAAGTGGCGTTCTTTGGTAGAAGTTTCCCACCTTTCCTGCCATTCAGACAGCAATGTTTCAAATACTTCATTAATAGGTTTAAACAGTCTAACTAATTTTTCACGATCACGAGTTTTCAAGAAATCAGGGACCATATTTTTAGATGTATAGTACATTGAAGCGCGGCGTTGTACTTCTAAGTCTACTGGTAACACACCTGCTAGCACGGGTAGTGCCTCGGTGCTTACAGTTCTATACGACTTACATAAAAATATCAGAGCAAGGCGCTGGCTTTGAAGCAATTTACGACGTGCTGCACCTATAGTAGCCCTATCTGCCCACGCAGGTGAACCGTACGTAACACATCCTAAGTATGTGGCGGTATAAATAATTTTTAACGTTTTGAAAGTTAATCCCCACGTAGATGTAGAAATTCGTGTTAAGGCATAGAAATTCTTTTTCGCTTTTTCACCTACTTGCTTTATGTGCTCGATATAATTAAAATTTCTATCCAAAAGCAAACCCAAGTAACAAACCGAACTTCTATTAGCAATTGATACTCCATTAAAATGAAATCGCGGTGAAACCTGTAAATTTCCCTTAAGCAAGAGTTGATATGTTTTATGTGGCGCAAAATCGAGACGATTACGATAACCCCAATCTGAAATTAAGCCTAGGCTAGTGTTGGCTAGTTTCTCTATGCTAGATCTTGAATTAGCATTGATTAATAAGAGACCATCGTCAGCGTAACCAGTTAACGAGCACCCTTCCGGTAAGGGTAGGCTAAAAAAATCATCAAAACCGATATTTCAAAGATACGGTCCCAACACTGAACCCTGGGGGCAGCCCTGCGTGAGCACCTTTGAAGCAACATAATGGCCAAGTTTTAATTTAGTTGTACCATTCAAAAAGTACGATCGAATGAGAGAGTAGATATTGCTAGGGCAACCTCTCACCTTAAGTTTCAGCAACAACATTGGCCACCAAGCATTATCAAAGGCACCTGAGATATCTAAGAAAACATACTTGCTCTCCGAGAGCTCAACAACTTTGCGCACTGCGAGCGCAGCATCAACAGTGGACTTGCCAATGGTGAATGGGCAGCAACCGTGGCACAACCAAGCGCTCAAGCAGCTTACCCAACGACGGTAGCAGAGTAATAGGACGGTAGGACTTCGGATCGTCCGGTGGTTTATCACCGCCTTTTGGTATTATTTTTATAACGCCACTTCGCAAAATGCCAGGGAAATGACCTTCTACAATACACCGAGTAAGTATTGTTAGGATAGGTTCAGCGGCTACTTTACAAGCTTCTTTAATCATTCTATTCGTAATCTTATCATCGCCGGAGGCTTTATTTGTAGGCAAAGCTTTAACAATAGACATAAACTCATCCATCGACGGTACAGTTGATATTGGAGTGGAAGGGCACAAATCCGCCGCGATCCTAACCTCACGATGGTAGTCACTGTCACTAGCGGCGCAATCATCAGGAATTAACGCGTGCAGAATGGTCTCAGCAGTCTCTTCTACACCAAGGGTATGTGAATTATTAAATTTTATATTGGATACGTACACCTGATCAATCCGCCTATTTGATTTAAATTCGTGATATAGGGGAGACCACGGGCCCTCACTATTTAATCTTTCTACAATACGTTTTAGTAAATTACCTTTCGATTTTTCAACAGCAGCGCGATAGTGAGATCTAGCAATACGCAAGTCACTTAGAGCGGTTTGATAAATTTCGCCTTCGACGTTACGTTTCTTTAACTTTGAGATTTTACGTCTAGCGGCACGGAAATGCCTACGCAACCTAACAAGGGTATCATTCCACCAGTCGCATCGTCTGTTATTAACTATAGGTTTTCGACCTAATGCAACGTCAGCGCAATATACGAATGTGTCAGACATAATTTCAACACTTTCCGTGACTGTAAGTTCACTACGAGTAAAATCTTTAGCGCGGGAAGCGAAAAGTGAAGCAAAGCTTGCCCAGTCAGCGTTCCTAGTTTTATATTGAAAACCTATTAACTGTTGCGGATGTAAGTTATCAACAACTGGGGAGAACTCACACACAATCAGGCGGTGATCACTACAAGAAGCTTCAGGAAGAACGCGCCAGTTTTGTATTCGGACGTCTGCACTAGAAAGTGTGACGTCAATAAAAGACTCGCCCATTGGGCTACTAAAAGTAGGTGGTGCTTCAGGGGTATTGTGAATATGAAGATGCATTTCAGCAATGAACTCTTCAACAGCAGAGCGTCTGTCGGCATCGGTCGCTCTCAACTTGCCGTGCCATAATGGTGATGATGCATTTACGTCTGCTCCTATAATAACCTTATGACCAGTAAGAGCATGCAATACTCTTCGTAGATGATACAAATGCGAACCCACAGGGTCAGAAAATTGAAAATAACAACTGACTACAAATACTCTTAAATATGGAGATGTTACTTCAGCTACCGCACAGTGAGTGGACATTAGGTGATTTATTGATGTTATAGTAAATCCGCCCCTTGGCGCATATATACCCGCGCGCGACTTGTTATTAAGTTGTATAAATTTACTGTTTAATTGAGATCTTTGATACTGCTCCTGAACTAAAACAAGGTCGAGCTTATAGTCCGCAACGAGCTTATCCAACTCAGATGTTGCAATTTTATCGTTGTGTAGATTTAGTTGTGCAATTACGACGTTATCCATAGGTGGTGTTTAAAATATTAAACTCTAACCGTGCTGCGTATGTGGGGCAAGACTCTGACCCGATCTTGTGGTCAGCAGTCTTTTTTTGACGCCTACATGCTGCGCATGTAGGTTTAAAGTCTGCTTCAGACTTCTTCAGACATTCCCGGGAGTCGTGTGCTTCGGCACAGTGGGCACAGGTGGGGTTATTTGCCGAGCAGTATTTGCTGACATGCCCATACTGCTGACATTTCAAGCAACGCACGACTTCTATATCGTCCACGAATCTACATGTGGCAAAATCTATAAAAATCTTATCTTTTGTCAAAATAAGGTGTTTACGTATTTCCGGGGAGATTTCGACTCCCATCCACTTCCTGCCGTAGGCTGTAGGGCGACGACGTACGATTTTTATGTCTTTTAGATATTCCGAAAATGTAATTTTTAATTCGTCTTTTATATTTTGATTATATAACGCGGCTAAAAATTTAGTGTCGTCCATTGTATCTGGAATGTCTTTTATAATAATACGCGGGCGGCGTCCTTTAGGCTTTTCGAGCTTAAGTCCAGCCGCTTTTATGCTTTCAATTGACTGCAGCTTTTTAATTTGAACGTCATTAGAAACGCGTACTACTACACCGGATTTCGCAGTTTTCTTGACCCCTACAATTTGAAATCCATCATCGGATGGCTTAATTGCTTTCATAAGTGCCTCTTTGGTTGCTTCGGATGTTGTTAATTCCGCGGATCGTTCTTCAGTTGGATAGGCTACGATGCAAGGCACTGGCTCGCGAGTTTGAACCGGCTTAATTTGCTTCGGCAAACGAAGTTTCAATTTATCGGCGTACGACTCGCTAGCCTTAGTTACAGGCGCAACGGGATTATTTTTTTAATCTAATTTTAAGGCTAATAAATCTCGTTCGACAATCGCGAGCTTTTTTTCTGAGATAGCGAGATGTTTTTCCGCCGTGGCTGACTTTATGGCTAGCATAGATATCAATGAGGTAACTCGTTGGGTCATGCCCATTATCGTTGATTTATTTGTAACGCCAATTCGCGAGGTCTGCCCAATTATTATTTCATTAATTTTTGCCAAACATTCAGAGGATTCGCGAACAAATTCTATATAATCAATATTTGGATCAACAATTTCAGCTGAGGTGCTAAGACTTAAGTTGTGTAAATTGTCTATATTCTCTGTGCTTGCTGACCGCTGCAATCGCTTTTCATCGGGTGATAAATGGCTTGGTGATATATCACCAAATGTTCGCTTAGCATTAGTTGCCGGCGGTGAACGCGGCGTCAAATTACTACGGCCAAAAATTGGTGTCGTGCCACCAGGATCATCGGTATTACTTGACATTTTGTTTATGTAACCAGTTAATAGGAATAAAAATAAAATTACCTATCAAAATAATTTATTTTCCCCGATTCAGGGGTAAATTTATAAAGGGACAACACTGAGAGATTAACGTATTTGTTGTACTAATTTATATTAACACCAATAAAAACACTAATAGAATAACAAAATATGAAATTATTACGTACCTTTTACGGGCCAAACCTGTTTTACAACGATTGATGCAGCTGTATTTAAGAAGCACATTTTTTTTTTGTATACCTACTAGTTTGAAAACAATAATCACTGTATCTACTTATTTACAAATAAAACCCTAATAAGATCGAAATTTACAGCGAAAATGATAAATTCAGATCAGATGAACAAAATTCACCGAAATGCCCACACACTTTACGACACAAATTATGATAATTATTTAATTTGCAATATTAAATCGCACAGACAGATTAGTTCGACCGTCTCGCACAGGCGCGGGAGGGGGAAATGATGGAGTAATGAAATAACAAACCTAATAGTGCGTAGATACAGACTGATGATGAAATAACAAACAATAAAAAAAAATATACAGCCGAATTGAGAACCTCCTCCTTTTTTGGAGTCGGTTAAAAACGAAATATATATAATTATAAGCTTAAATGTAAAAACACTTGAAAAAACAATTTATAAAAAAAAAATATGTCTGCAAGGTCGTTCCCAGAAGGTTGGCTGTATTACCTAAGCTATGCGTATTCTTTGTGCAAGGTAATGACCCGCCGATCATAAGACGTCGCGACCAATCTTGTGTAGATTTCTTTTATATGGAGTACTGGGACGGAACCCACGGCCCAAGGGTTTCTACCCCAAACGGGTCAATTAAGTAACTATTCCTTAGGCCCGCATTTTTAGGTATTCAGCAGAAGTCACCATTGCGCCGGCCTTAGACTCCGTGGCCGGGATATGGGTCGGAGTTAGTGTGTCAATACATTTAGCATCCTACAATAAAGCTCGCCACGACGAATTATGTCATAAAGGCCGGTAAGGCGGCCGAGACATACGACCTGCGGTTCACCCTCATGAGACGCCGTGATGCCCGAGTTAATGATTTAGTTCAGTTAATGATGTCACCACACGGGCAGCGATGAGGAACATTACATAATGCCCAAATGAATGAATGAATTAGGAATAAATGAAGAATCATTGAATGAATAATGAAGTCTTCCAAACACAATCAATGTTTAACAAAAACGGTTTCGAAGGTCTTTTCTTGTTTATGTAGGACCTTGTAGGGACTAAGGTAAGGAGCCTGAAGGGGTCTTCGGACTGGACCTTGACGGAGAAAGCATGATTAGCCGTTTTAGGTCTTTGTGGACGTAGAAAGGTCTGCTGTTTGGCACACTGGCGTGTGCCATGATGTTGGGTGGAGTGTCAGCTTATAATCGGTAGAACACAAAGGGAGGCAAAGTCTCTCCTTAAACTTAAGTGTTCAATCCATGTGTAACTTTAGGGCCAAGTTGATAACCTGGTGCCACGGCCCATAAGAGAGATCAGTTAAGTACTCTATATGAGGTCCAACTTGCGACTTATACAATAGAAGTCTTTGCGAGGAACTAAAACACTGCTTTCTTCTGTTGAATACATCGAGTTGAAAGGACACCAACCTGGCCAATAACGTATAAAAACATTAAAATTTAGTATAGGTTAAAGTACAACCAATTGGTAACAAAAGTAAACATCGAATAGTCGTGTAAATATCCGGAACAGTTACAACTTAATAGCTTTTTATCGTAAATGCATTGTGCATTAAAAGCGCCGGAGTGAAAATACCGGTACTTTATCACAGTGTAAGAATTAACAGTAAGTGCACTGCACGTAATCCTATCGTGTTTTAACGGCGTTCATCGATTAAGATCATTTCATAGATTGATAAGATCGATTTCACGTCAAAAATGTCAATCCAGATTATTTCTATATTTTGTATAAGGAAAGTCAATGGCCGTTCAGACGTTCAAAATTACATAAAACTAGCTGTCCCGGCGAACTTCGTACCGCTAAAATTGTCACGTCAACGTCACTCAATTGTTTTGTCTTCCCGGAACATAGTGGAGAGGTTTTACGCTTAGTGGTATATTATTAAAGTTCAAATTGATTTAAGTATTATTACGAATCGTTTGTATGGGAGATAGAAAATTGTTGTTTTTAGACTTTTTCAGGCAATTTTTTAATTTTTTTTTTTTGTAACAACCATCTTTGTTCTTCAAGGAATATTCTAAAAAAAGAATTAGCGAAAACAGTTCAGCTGTTCTCGAGAATTGCACTTAGCAACACATTCAGCGATTCATTTTTATATTATAGAAGATAATCTAGCTGTAATCGCGATTTCGTTCATGTAATTGACTAACCTTCAATTGACATAACTTTTCTTTTTAAAATTCAATATTTTTTTTCTTTATTTATTAAAATGAAATGTAATTAAAAATCAACTTCTCTCAGCGGTATTTCCGAAAAATGACAACATGGGAGCCTTCAAGAACAGAGTCTATATTTCCCTTAAAAGGGTGGCAATGGATTGGTGACCCCTTGGTGTTGCCGATCTCCACGGGCAGTGGTGATTGCTTTCCATCAGGTGAGCCACCTCGTTTCCCCCTCTCTCATCTATACTATAATATTATAAAGCTGAAGAGTTTGTTTGTTTGTTTGTTTGTTTGTTTGTTTGAACGCGCTATTCTCAGGAACTACTGGTTCGAATTGAAAAAATATTTTTGTGTTAGGTAGCCTATATTTCAAGGAAGGCTATAGGCTATATAGCATCACGCTACGACTAATAGGAGCGGAGCACCAGTGAAAAATAGGAAAAAAATATTGCTTTTGAGGGCTTACGTCGCGTGCGCTGCGTAAACGGTTGAAGTTACGCAAAAATCATGTATGGCGGAATTGTTCCTCTTTAAAAGTTCTAAAAAAAAGTCCGCGACAGCATATATCTATCTTTTAAGATTAACTCACTATAACCTTTTTTTACCTACTTTCTCCTATTGATTACCGTGAAAAAACGTTATAGTGTGTCAATCTTAAAAGATAGACATATACTGTCGCGGACTTTTTTTTAGAACTTTTAAAGAGGAATAATTCCGTTATACATGATTTGTGCGTAACTTCAACCGTTTACGCAGCGCACGCGACATAAGCCCTCAAAAGGAATATTTTTTTCCTATTTTTCACCGGTGCTCCGCTCCTATTGGTCGTAGCGTGATGTTATATAGCCTATAGCCTTCCTTGAAATATAGGCTAAGTATCTGACACTAAAATATTTTTTCAAGTGTAGTTCCTGAGATTAGCGCGTTCAACCAAACACACTCTTCAGCTTTATAATATTAGTATAGAATTAGATAGTATAGATTAATTTTATATATAAAAATAGCTGTTACCCGCGGCTTCGCCCGAGTGGTCCAGGGAAGCCTGCTGCCATTGATTTGTGTATATTTTTCTTTTGTTGTATTTTTTTTACTTCGTGGGATAAAAAGTAGTACCAGTATGTACAAATTTTAATGATGATCGGCTGCATAGTTAAGGCATGAAGAAATAACAATCAAACGAATTTACTTTAACACTTATAATATTTGTATATAATATATTAACGCCCACACTGAAGAGAAAATAATTGTTCACCTCATAAATGTTTGCTCTCTTTATTTTTCCTTCGAATAAAATATTTTTCCTGGATAAAAAGTAACTATGTCACTCTCCAGACCGGAAACTATCCCCTATTAAAGCATCACGTCAGTACTTACGTTCCTTTCGACGTGATAGAAGGACAAATGATTACAAAGTTTATTTTTTCCCATGGGATTAAATTGTTTTTCCGGGATAAAAAGTAGCTTATGTCACTCTCTAGATTACCCTATTAAAAATTCATGCCTGTACTTAGGTTTCTTTTGACGTGAAAGAAGGACAAATGAACTTTATTTTTTAATAACGTTAAAGTGTAGTTGTAGTTGTGAGTTAAATAAAGTGTTAAAGTAAATTCGTTTGTTTGTTATTTCTTCATGCCTTAACTATGCAGCCAATCATCATTAAAATTTGTACATACTGGTACTACTTTTTATCCCACGAAGTAAAAAAAAATACAACAAAAGAAAAATATACACAAATCAATGGCAGCAGGCTTCCCTGGACCACGCGGGCGAAGCCGCGGGTAACAGCTAGTATAAAAATAAAATGAAGCTGTTTTGTTGTTTTGTGGAGTATATTAGTAGTAAGTATTTATAATTTTAACTTAATTCTTTTAATAAATCGATGAACGCCGGCTGCACGCACGAAAAAGCATGACTCATTTAGTCACGTTCTGCCTAAGCCGAGCGTGCAAGCGAGAGCGCTGACCAAGCGATAGCAAGGCACGATCGGCTTAAGCGTTCGACCTGTGATGCTTCTATCTCTCTTCCTATCCATCGGTCAATGCGTCCGAGTAGAAGAGAGACTTCTTATAACGTTATCACGTAACATTACCGTCCGAAAAACTAACAGTCAAGTTTACGTTTGGAATATTGGACACATTTACGTAGTTATATAATAATCATCATCATTATCAGTTTGTATCTACCCATCGCATCTACTCATTGGTAGATATAGGATTTCCCCTATGCTTTCCACCATATAAAATCCTATGCTTTCCGCATCAACCCGCTTCCAGCCGCTTTTTATAGGTCCATCTAAAACAAGATACTTAGAAATAGGTATATTATCGACGATACGATCGAGCCGCTGTATAGTCATAGCGTACTGCATACCATCTTAAACTGTGTTCTGTTAAACGCGGATACTTTACGCTGCAGCTGGGTACACCTATATCTATAAATAAGCGAGCAACGAGTATTCACGAGTATATTTATTAGGGTAATGCATCAGAGCGGCTTCAACGCTGGTAATCCATTGCTAATAAATTAATGGACAGCTCTGAAAATAACATATTCATCATGATAAAAGACTAAAGATGCAATGATACGAATATGAATAAGCCGTCGAGTAGACTGCAACGAAGTGGATTTCCGTTTTAATGGAAAAGTTTTTTATACATTTTTTTTAGTTTTAATACGTAGTACTATTACTTATTTTTTTATACTACGTCGGGTGGCAGACAAGCATACGGCCCGCCTGATGTGAAGCGGTTACCGTAGCCATATTAACGCTCGCAACATAAAATATCGCTCGCGCGCCACCACCCCCGCTGCCGATGCAGCATCTCCTTCCTTTCTGGTGACCTCACTCACTCGCAGGAACACAACAACCCTCAAGGGAATTGTTATTTGGATGCGGTATTCTGTGAGGTGGAGGTACATTCCCCAGTCGGGTAGCTTACAATTACACTCCCTACCTCTCTTTTCGCCAGAACTTCGTTTGTCAGTTAGCAGGGTGCACCGCTTGCAGGTGAAGATGGCTTTGGTTCAAAGATGTTGATGAACCACATACGTAATACTTATACTGTGGTTTTAGTTAATTGTTTGTAAGTATCACAGTCTGTTTTAATTAAATGTAGTTGAAGTATCAGATTCTCTCTCTCGCGTCGGTCCCTCATATCTGAGGATCGTGGTCAGCATCAGGGTTGCATCTGGTGCGAATGATATGCTTCCACCGGTTTCTGTCAGCGCGTCTCTTAAAACCATATAAAATTTAGAAGACGACGAGTCTTTCACTTGATCGGCCCATCTTGTTGGTGAACGTACGCGCGATCTCTTGCCTTCGGCTTTCGGTGCAGATTCTAATGAAGTGAAATTTCAAAAATCCTTTCTTAGTACTTGCGAACATCGTAATAACTGCTAGGGGCCTTAACGCCAAGACAACTGATTAATGTACTTAAATATATTTTTTTGTAAATACATACTTATAATACATAAAAAACACCCAGATCAAAACAAATACACGTCATGTTCCCCGTCAGGTTGTAACTAACCCATACAAGTAATAGCGTTAGTTAACATGAGAACTTTGAAATTTAGATAAAATATCTAAGTTCAGTTTGTGATTGACCTAATTCATCAAATAAAAGTCTATAGGGCGACCTTATGCACAGGTGTGCGATGCAGGTGCGCGCGATTCTTGGAAATTCCGTGGACAAATTCGGACATTCCGGGATCTCTGATTGGTTGGGGACCATAGCGTCGTTTGATAGGGAAAAGACACGTAAAAATTTTGTTGCTAAGCAAATTGGCGGTAAAATTCTGATAAATAAATGAGTAATCGATTGTACTAATATCGATTAATTTGATAATATATTAGTATGCAATGATATTGTATACAATATTTAAGGGAATTTAAATATAATAAACGTTGTTTAAAATTAATGGCGTTGATAATTAATTTGGTGAATTGATTCAAGGAGTGAATTGTAAGAAAACACGGATAAAGTTTAAGATTGAAAATCTTATATTTCCTTTATAACGATTAATTTAATTAATGGAAGTTGTAGGGGGATCAATATAGTTACACGATTAGATTAATTTGAGGTTTGAAGATAGAAATTATGTGAAAAAAAGGTGAAAATGTGAAATTAAAACGATTTAATTATCTTTTTAGAAAGATCCAAATAATTTTAGGAAGAATCAAGTATTTTCGATGTACTTAAGAGTAAGTGTGAAACAATTAAGAAGGTAAAAATTTGTTAGATAAATAGATAAAAATAGATTATTCGATTAAACTAGGAGAATTAGATTTTATGGTTAAAAATTAGTTATGTCACATCACTAAACGCAAGGGGGGCGGAGCTAGTAACTATAAAAGGAAAAACGCGAGTTTTAAGCGGGAAAATTCGATGTAAAATATTCGTGATTGAAGAAATAATAATTAGCATATTTTCGTAAATATGTACTATGATACCGGGGCAGTGTTAAAGTTATTTTAGTGTTTTAAAATTAGATTTTCACTTGTTTTAATATTGCTGAGACAGGTTTGAGAGATATTATTTATTTGAGTAATCAAATTGATTTGCGGTTGATAATAGGTAGGGGAAAAAGTCTTTTCGCATTATAGTATGTATGAACTTGTAATAAAATCTCTTTGGTTATACCATTTGTATCTGGCAGGTTTTGATATCTTTAAAAAGTTTAAATTTTAAAAAAGATAATTCAAAATTCAAATTAGGTAAATGTGTGATTTTCATTTGTTTTTTTTACTGTCAAGATGAGTGAATCTAATGAAGAAATTCGATACATTTTAAAATTTTACTACAAAAAAGGTAAAAATTCAACGCAAGCTGCGAAAAAAATTTGTGACGTTTATGGACCTAGTGCAGTGTCTGTGAGAGTAGCACAAATTTGGTTTAAGCGTTTTCAATCCGAAAATTTTGATGTCAAAGATGCACGTCGCTCTGGTCGCCCTGTTACGGATAAAATGGATGCCATTTCTGAAAAAGTGGAGCAAGATCGGCATATCAGTAGTTACGACGTAGCTGAAGAACTAGGAATTGACCACAAAACAGTTTTGGCGCATAAAAAGGTCGTGGTCAAAGGCCGGCCAGGCTTCTCAGACTCTGGCGAAACCCGGGTTAACCCGCAACAAGGTGATGCTGTGTGTATGGTGGGATTGGAAGGGAAGATATTCATTATGAGCTGTTACCGCCAGGCAGGACTATCGATTCTGAACTCTACTGTGAACAACTGATGAGATTAAAGCAAAAAGTTGAGAGAAAGCGGCCGGAATTAATTAATAGAAGGGGTGTGATTTTTCATCATGATAACGCTAGACCTCACACATCTTTAGCCACTCAGCAAAAATTAAGAGAGTTTGACTGGGAGGTGTTAATGCTTCCGCCGTATAGTCCTGACCTTGCACCTTCTGATTTCCACCTGTTTCGGTCTCTTCAGAATTCTTTAGGCAATGTCAGGTTAACATCACGAGTAGACTGCCAAAACCACTTGTCGCGGTTTTTTGAACAGAAGTCCCAAAATTTCTATAGTAATGGGATCATGTCTCTACCTACAAGATGGCAAAAAGTTATCGAACAAAATGGCACCTACATACTTTAGTTAAATGTAAATAAACTTTATTAAAAAATGTTTTGAATTTTCATATAAAATACGAAAAGACTTTTTCCCCAACCTAATAGATGCCTTAATTATACAAAAGGTTTGTGAGATTGTTAGATTGAAAAGTAGAATTGTCCAAATTAAACAATCATATTTAAAATCACTTTGAAATTACAAGGTGAATGTTGAAACTTGACATCAAAAGTAACAATACGTACTTATGGATGATTTCAATGTGAATAAAAAGCATTGTACATCCAATCTTCAAAATGTTAAAGTTTACAACATAACCTGACTCTTACGTTTCCTATAAATAAGGAATGAAATTACTTTTATTAGTCTAATTGGGCTTTTCACTGATTTGTAAGAATCTCATAGTAATTTATCGCGAAAGTGATTAATTTGTGTGAATTAGCAGAGTTAATAAGGTAAGGTCTTCTGTCCGGTAAATTTGAAGATTTTTCGGTGAGTGAACAAAACATCTTTTATTGATTGTATTATGATGCCTTCTCATATGTCAAAATAGTGAACTGTGATACATTACAGGAAATAGATTTCTTGAAATTTCAGCTGAGCAAAGAATGTTGAAATTAGAGTATATTCAAATAGATAAGAATCTATATCTATAGGGTAAAATATAGTAAAGATTATTGCCAAATGATTTGCATGTGTCACTTTTATCAAGACATAGAATTAATTTAGTTTGAAAGATAGACTAAAGATAGTTATTGGTTTCATATCTAGAATCAATATAGAAATTAATTTTGCCAGTTTAATGGATTTAATTGGTGAAAGAATTTATAAGTTTTCTAAATTTCTTTTGAGAAATATCTATAAACGTTCCAAGTAAATAATATAATGTAGTAAATATGTAGAATCAGTAAATAAGTCTGAGCAGTTAGAGATAATTTAAGGTTAGGAACATCTCAAATAGTTATTGAGTTTTGTAGGTAATAAAAGGCAGGCTAAAGGAAGGAACGTCCTTTGGTTTTTGAATTTTATGAGGAAGAGATGCCTCTTAAAGTAGAATCTGCTCAGACTATGGCCAGAGAAGCGTGAACTTGGGTGGCTTCATGATATACGAGCGGGGATATGGGGCTCTATATATTGCCATAATCCTATAAAATGCCTTATGTAATTTAATATCATCATATTGTCAATTGCCACTAAAGAAATAATGTTTAAAAGCTTTAACCTTGAGTATGTTAATTAGTTAACATAAGTGTCTAATATCATATTGTATTTACCACTAAAACATAATGTCTAAAGTCTTTCCATTATGGCAAAGTGTTTCTCATTAACTTAAGTTTAATATTGGTTTACTATCATAACAAAGTTAATACTGGAAATAATAACTAAAAGAGTCATTATCGTTATAAGAGATACTAATTAATATTCAGGTCATTTAGTTAATATAATTTCAACCACATAGTCTTATCTTATAGTGGATTTTAAGTAGTACAAATATCTCAGAAAGTGTATGCAAGAATCAAGGTAAATAGAGTTTAATCAGTCATTATTCTGCGCGTAAAAGTATCTGGGGAAATTACGGGACAATGTAGGACACTAGACGCGATCACGTGGCCATGATGTAGTAGTTAAGCTTACCATCAGTTTGATTCATCTTATTCCAACAACAATATCAATTCTAGGTTAAGTTTAATGAGTAAGAGTGTTAATTATAGTGAGTTGAATATCAGATTTATGTCGTTTAATTAGGTATATGTAGTGTGATAGATTTGACGTACTAATGTAAGCGAAAGAAGATGAAAGGTAGTGAGAAAATAGTAGTAAGGAAATGATGATGATGATGTTAGATGAATAGGAATATATAAGATGAGAGATAGATATATAAGCACACATAGGTAGGTCAACACAAAAAAATATAGAGAGGAGGCTAGAGAGCATAATAGAGAGGGGGAGGTTACAAGGTCCCCGCACAAAACAAAAATTTTTGCGAATGAAAAAATTTTTGTTTTGTTTTTGCGAATGAAAAAATTTTTGCGAATGAAAAAATTTTTGTTTTGTGCGGGGACCGAACCAGTGATCTCGGAGTCAAAGTAGCCAGTGCTAGCCATTCGTCCACCGAGCTCGTCATTATTTTTAAGTGAAAAATCTCAGAAAACTCTTTCGAAGAAAGAACATTGTTTCCCCACGTGCAGATAAGGTTCCCTTTGGCTCTAAAAATGGTGGTGAGTCCTTACACCCCTTTCTCTTCTGTAGTAGTAGACAATTAGTACACAAATACGCCCATAAGCTGTGACAAATCCCCAAGTGGGTCGCTCGGGCTATTATGTAGGGATTATTGCAGGTTTCTCTACACACTGTTTCTCTATTATTATGAATGCAACGTTGTTTTAATGCAATACATAACATATAATAATACAATACAGTACTCTTAATTGCACCAAACAATACTAAAGTTAACAATAATCACTTAAAATATAAAGTAGAAAGGCGGTCTTATCTAAGCTTATCGGCTTAGTGATCCCTTCCAGGTAACCTTTGGGTAGAGTAGAGGAGACCTGAAATAAAGGTGGATGGCGCAGCATGAGCTGATTGGCTGTCACTCTTGTCTACGTCGTATTTTAATTGCGTGTAGTTGCCTCACCATCTACCTTTAGAGCCAAAGCCAACTTCACCTACACGTGGTACACGCTGCTGACTAACGAGGGTCTGGCAAAAGAAAGGTACAGAAGAACGTATTTAAAGTAGCCCGACTGGGTTAGTATTTGGTCGCGGTATTCTGTGAGGTGTACCTCCACCTCACAGAATACCGCGGCCAAATACTAATTCTCCTAATAATTGTTGTGTTCCTGCGAGTGAGTCACCAGAAATTGCTGCGTTGGCATCGTTGATTATATGTTGCAAACGTTAATAACGCAAGCCATATGCTTATTTGCCATCCGACAACATGGTATAAAAAAACCGGCCAAATGCGAGTCGGACTCGCGCGCGAATGAATTTGGAAAACGGCGAAAAAAAAAATAACGTTTGTTGTATGGGAGCCCTTCTTAAATAGTTGTTTAATTTAAATTAATTATTTATTTAAGTTAACTTAATTAAGTCACGTTAGTTGTATGGGAGCAGCCCCTTTATATATTTATTTTATTCTGTTTATTATAGCGGCAACAGAAATACATAATCTGTTGTTCCAGCGGCATATATGAAATTTTATTTGTTGTTTTAGCGGCAACACTAATACCTACATCATCTGTGAAAATTTCAACTGTCTATCTATCACGGTTCATGAGATACAGCCTGGTGACAGACGGACGGACGGACAGCGGAGTCTCAGTAGGTCCGTTTTACCCTTTGGGTACGGAACCCTAAAAAGAAATTTCCTTTATACACTGTATTTAAAATTCTAGTGGTTGTGACTTAGCGCTAGTTTTTGTACTTGTAGCAAGTAATATTAATATCTCAGCTTCTTCATAAACCCTACTTACAAGCTGAGCAGTGAACTAACAAGTTGAGCCATAAACCCTCCCAGCTTCAGCGAGGTGCTGGGTAAGAAATTATAAAGACTGAAGACAACATTATCTTTTATGTTTTCTATATCCCTTTAAAATCTTCTATATATTTTCAGTGAAATTCATTGAGCTTATGAAATCGTCCGGTCGTTCTGTCTGTCCGTTGCCATGAAACTCAAAATTTAGAAATTCTGACTTCGGATTCGTGTATAGCATCAAAAAGTACGAGTAGTAATGTAAAGTGACCTTGGTTTTCCGATATCAATTCGGGATTTCGAAAAAAATAATAATTTCGCTATGGTGGCGCATGCTGCGCGTCTGATGTTAATATGTGTTTTTACTTAGTATATATGTGTATAGTGTGTACTGTATATGTATATGTATATAAGCTTAGAGTGTATATCGTGTTATCTTAGCTTAGAGTCTCTATCTTTCCATTGCTGGATATAAAACTTCCCCAATGCTTTCCACCAGATACGATCCTTAGTCAACCTATTGTTATTGCGTTTTTCTTTGAACTTTTAAATTTATAAGTAAATTTTTAAAGTTGACTTAATCTTAGATACATACAAACGCCTATGTTAGGCAATTTAATTCTCACTACTTTGTGCGCTTCTGCCACTAATACGCAAACAGCACCCAAAGTAGATCATTTCAACAACGTTTTACAGGGCTTGCAACGCGTGAGCGATACTTCTGATGTTGCGAGCGCCCGTAGGCTGCGATGTCTGCTTACCATTAGGCAGGTCGTCCGCTTGTTTATATAAAAAAATCAAATTGCCTATAATTATGACTTTCGTAACACGAATCAATAACCTCTAAAGTCTATGCTATTTTAAGAACATCTTTAAGAAATTTTTAGATTATTATATAAATAAGTTCCTATATTTATATAATGAAATACTTCACATACGGATGTAAGTAGGCGCGCTCGCCTAAAGTCTTTTGCGATACCTGACAAAGGTGACTAAGTTGTAAGTGCTTATACAAGTCTAAGATCCTCTGTACACTTAGATATAAGTACAATAAAGAGTTTTGACTTTGACTTTGAACAGTAATTAGTTGCAGAACAATGATTAGTTGCAGAAGTGCTAGCTGCACAGCAAATGAGTCAGTAACGATAGACAGAAGTTTAATGTGGAGAGAACGTACGCCTTCGCATTGTGGATTCATATAAAGCTATATAACCTCCCATTGCATATTGTATGGAACAGTATCGTAAGATCCAACTCTACCTATACTATATACTATAATATCATAAAGCTAAAGAGTTTGTTTGTTTGAACGCGCTATACTCAGGAACTAATCATTCGAATTGAAAAAATCTTTTAGTGTTAGATAGCCTATTTTTCGAGGAAGGCTATTGGCTATATAACATCACGCTACCACCAATAGGAGCGGAATAGTTCTGTGCATGCGCTGCGTAAACGGTTCAAGTTACGCAACAATTATATACGACGGAATTATTCATCTTAAAAAGTTAAAAAAAAAAGTCCGTGATAGTATTATGTATATCTTTTAAGATTGGCTCACTATAACCTTTCAAATGGTAACCTTACGCTTACTCACAACGCTTTGTCACACGCAGACGAAGTTGCGCGAGTCAGCTAGTATTATATAAAAACCGGCCAAGTGCGAGTTGGACTCGCGCACGAAAGGTTCCGTACCATTACCTATAAAAACGGCAAAAAAATCTATTTGTTTTGTTGTATGGGAACCTTAAATATTTGTTTAATTTTTATTTCATTATTTATTTTTAAAGTGAATATATAATTAAATATTATGTGAGTATTTCAAGCTAGTCTACCTATTGCCGTTATCAATTGCGAGCAAAAACGAGCAAAAAAATCACGTTTGTTGTATGGGAACCCCTTAAATATTTATTTTATTCTGTTTTTAGGGTTCCGAACCTCAAAAGGAAAAACGGAACCCTTATAAGATCACTTTGTTGTCCGTCTGTCTGTCTGTCTGTCTGTCTGTCTGTCAAGAATTTCTATGTCGAGAATGCGTGGAGGTATCAAGCTGAAATTTGAACTGTATACTCAGGTTTACGGTCCCATGAAGTTAAAAAATAATCAAACTGCTAAGTTTACGTAGAAAAAAGTTACGGCCGTTTATTCAGCAAAAAACGCATATTTCGACACACTCAAGGGAATCAAAACCTATAGGGTACTTCCCGTTGACCTAGAACTATGAAATTTGGCAAGTAATATCGTTATAGACAACAAGTACAGGAATAAATCTCAAAACTATACATTTGTAAATAGATCTTAAAAAATAGGGGGTCTATATTTTTTATAGGGTGTCGAAATTTCAAATTGAAACTACTAGTTCAAATGGGGTATCATATGAAAGGGCTTGATGTACACATTGCAAAATATATTTTATTTATTTTTTTCGACGCATTATTTCTTATTTATAATGAAAAATATCAAATTTAATAATGATACTACGTACCTACGGAACCCTCGGTGGGCGAGTCCGACTCGCACTTGTCCGGTTTTTTTTAGTATTTGTTGTTATAGCAGCAAAAGAAATACATCATCTGTGAAAATTTCAACTGTCTAACTATCGCGGTTCATGAGATACAGCCTAGTGACAGACGGACGGACGGACGGACGGACAGCGGAGCCTTAGTAATAGGTTTCCTTTTTACCCTTTGGGTACGGAACCCTAACAAACGTAGTTTAGGTCAAATTGCCTGACAATTTAATACTTTTGATCACACATATCAGAACAAAGTTAAATACAACAGCGTGACCCAATTCAAATAAATCAGAAATACTGAAACAAAAATTGATACCAATAAAGGAATGAAAGCTTAGAATTAATAGATCCAAATTGGCAGAAGGAGGGCAACATTTCTGACGTCAATTATCCCCAATGAAATATTAATTGGCTTGTCTAGACGAGGGGTGGGGCGGTCAGTTTGGTACACACTGTCGGTGCGATTACAGAGCTTTGACAAAACACAAACGTAAACATCAAATCCTAAAAGAAGAAACTGACAACAACCGAGAATTTATACAAACGGTTAGCATTCTTTCGTATCACAAGGCCATTTAAGTACAACACACTATGTATTAGAACGTTTCTTTAAAAAAATTACCTGATATAAGCAAGCGGATTTTAAAAGGTTCAATAAACCACACTACAAAGATATCATTACGCCCATAAATCTATTACAACAGTGTGATATAATGATCATCCATCAGCTTAGTCATAATCTCAATTATAAGATTATGTTTGTATAACTTATACAAATACAAACAACTGTTGTAATAACATGTGTTATTATAACATAATATTGAACATAATATTCAATTCATATAATATCATTTACTATGATTTTAAATATATTGCTGTATTGCGTCGGTGTGTCCGTCCGTGGTGTCACAAACTGGTCCCAGCTGAAAATCTTGCGGCACTTTCGTTTCATCTTTCGTTTCATCTTACTTAAACAGCTAACTTGTAATTTATGTAATAGTGTTGTGTTATGTTGCAATAAATGGTTCTTCATCTTTTTCTTCAATAGACTAAAAATATCTAACATCTACTATGGATATCAAATTATTGGAAATGAACGTTATGACAAATGAAATTGTATTGTTTGCTATAATGTTATATTACCTGTCGAGGTTTTCCAAAGAGATTAAAGCAGAGGTTCTTTAAGAGATGCGTGAAGGGATTTCTACAGGGTCGGCAATGCGTGAGTGATACTTCTGGTATTGCGAGCATCCATAGGCTCCGATGACTGCTTTCCATCACACAGGTCATATACGTATTGTATAAAAAAAATATGCACAAACAAAATGAATTAAAATACTTTCCAAATTACTTGGCCGTGTGTATCATAAAAGAATTTCATTTCAAGACTTGCGAAAAATGAACTTACTTAGCACTTAGGAGCGCGTGTAACTAACAGCTCAACAGCTCGCCGCGACTTGAGAGTTAAGCTCACAAGCTAACCTCCATTTATAGCTGAAAATGCTGAAATATTGACTGAAACTGTGTACATACAAAATGTTTGCGCTGAAAAGCAATTTGTCGAGTTTAATTGAGTTGCCTTTTTATTATTGGAAGAAACGAAATTGAGATCTCTTTTAGAGGATAGCGACAATAAATATAAAGCGAGCGATTACTATTCTGATTTGGTACCAACAAGGAAGAATTATCAAGCTCAGACGAGTTTGCAATTCATATTATTGGAATCGATGTGTTATGTAACAACTCAATGTTTTAGGTGACCAATAGTGTCACTTAAATTCAATGGTGTACGGCAGTTGAGCTTCACTTGACTAGCCATCACTTTAATCGAAGCTTCTCATATTGCTGTGTCTCACATTGCTAAGAGGGGAAGTCAAATTCCAAAAGCTACTTACTTTTACTAATTTATTCTGATTAAATTCGTTGTGAGATCCAAGGCAGCCGTTGTTTCACCCCCGAGACTGCAATGGACTTCACTGTTCGATGCCTTTTTTGGTGGTCGCCGCTGTTAATCCTGGCTACACAGAGCTGATTGATCTTTGGCTGCAGCAGTGTTCTGGTCACCTTGAGTAATTTCAAAAGCTTCCTACTCCTACAATTTTTTTCTGATTAAATTCTTCACTATTCGATGCCTTTTTCAGTGGTTGTCGCTGTTGATCCTGGCTACACAGGAGACACTATGGTGGAAATGTGTGGGCCCCCGTCCCGTTTAAAAGCGTGGGGTTGCTTATCGTACATAGACAGACAACTCACTCGCAGCAACGTAACAATCCTCTAGGTTAATAGGAAATTGTTTGTTTGTAAAACTTTATTGTTAAAAGACATAAGATTACAAGTACAAAATATTTGAAATAATGGTGGACTTCTCCCAGATGGGATATCTGCATGCGGTGCACCCTGCTGACTGACAAACGAGACTCTGGCGAAAAGAGAGGTAGGGAGCGTAATTATAAGCTACCCGACTTGGCAATGTACCTCCACCTCACAGAAAACCGCAGCCAAATAACAGGTCCTCAGATCTAATTGTATCTTAATTCAGGACATACCTACCATATTTTTTTAAACTGCCTGACTGGGGAAGTACCTTACAGAATACCGCAGCCAAATAACAATTCCCTTGAGCGTTGTTGTCATAGTCTTCTGTGGGGTGGTTGTTTTGTTCCAGCGAGTGAGTGAGGTCACCAGAAAGAAAGGAAGGAGTAGCTATGCCAGCCTATGGCAACGGATTGGCGAACCCTTGGTGTTGCTGATCTCCATGGGTAGTGGTGATTGTTTTTCATCAGGTGATCCACATGCTCGTTCCCCCCTGCCCCCCCCCCCCCCTCTCATATAAAAAAATGGTGATCTACTTATTTACTCCTCAGTGTAAACTTTGCAAAAACCTATTCATACCCTTTTCACAAAGCCCAATATTGTAGTCTCATGGGAAAACCTGTACAGGCAGTTAATCTACCATTCCTTTGTTAAGTCGACATTACGTTTACACATAGGAAATTAACAAGTTATTAATTATGAGTCAAAGAGCAAAGTGCAACCAACATAGTGTATAATATTCTGTTATGTTTGAGGGCAATTTTAGCAAATTAGGAACTGTTATAATAAGCTCGTGCGGAAATGAAGGCTTACGGAATGTTCCGATTGTGACTCTGGGGGTTTGCAACCAACCAGTACATATATTACATGCTTGTGTTTTGCAGAATTTTGATGAAACTAGATTTTAGAGTATTTAGGCCATAGGGAATACATAATAAATATCCCTTTAAATATTCTTTGACAAATTACACAGCGTTTTCTAGTACCAAACTAAGCAAATCTTGTACTATGGGTACTAGATAACAGATATATGTATTAATCTTTTTTTCTAAATACATCTAATATATTATTATAGAAAACACCCAAACCATGACAAACAGACATGTTCATGCACACAAATGTTTGTCATGAGGGTTCGAACCCATAACCTCGGAATCAAAGTTGCTATTACTAGCCATTTGAGCACCGGGCTCATTAATAGAAATAGACATGAATTTTAATTGCTTCTTTAGACATATACGTGAGATTGCATACTTAAATAAAAGGATACATTCTCGTACGTTATTAGCATATTCACAAAAATGTTTACATAGCAAGCCATAACATTATAATAAATAGCTATTCCCTTGAAGGTCAGTAGCAGCTGCATTGGCAGTGGGGGTGGCAGATCGTGAGTCGTTAAACAACTCCTCAAAAGGCCTCAAAAGTTTTTTTTTTTTTTTTTTTTTTGGGTGGGTAGTTGAAGCAAGTACACGTTTACTGATCAGCTGTGACTTTATTAATATATAAATAATATAATTCAAGAACTTTTTCCTTACATTTGATGTACAAATCTTTATCTTGCACTAACCTGCGCCGTCAGCTATAACTACCAAGTTTCCAACTCCATTTGGCTACATTTCAACTTCATAATGGAATCTCTCACGCAATTAAGGAAGAATATGGAAGAAATGACAGAACTATTTTCCAATAAAATGTCTACTTTTGAGAACGCACTGAACACCAACCCGTCTCACTCTCAAGATACAGCTGAACTGGCAAGTGAGTTTTACACTTTTAAAGCACTTATTTGGAAAGCCGTGTCACACTTAAAACTCCAATTAGAACTGGTGATACAAAGTCTTGACTGTATAGAAATGCGGTCGCGGTCAACGGCCCTTCTACTGCATGGTGTGGATGAGATGCCACAAGAGGACCCTACTGCGGACTTTATAAAACTTTGCCACACTACTCTAAATCTGCCTGACATTATGTCTTCATCTATTGAGGTTTGCATGCGATTGGGGAAAAATCACACTCCTGAAAAGCCTCGCCCATTACTTATTCGCTTCATCGATAATAAGTCACGCAATCAGGTTTGGGAGGCTAAGAGACATCTTAAAGGTTCCGGTAACACACTCTCTGAGTTTTTGACTTCCGCTCGTCATGCTGTTTTCGTGGAAGCCCGGAAGACACTAGGAGTGAAAAGCTGCTGGTCTAGTGGCGATGGTAAGATTGTGGTCGTCACGGTAAGTGGCTCCCGCCGGAAAATAATCTCCATGACCGAGCTAATTGCGGTAAATGAGGAGTACGCTGCGGCCACGCTAAAATCCAATCCAGCTGCCTCATCTAAGCTGAGAGATGATGGCATCGATGAGCAATCAGTTCGTCCACCGAATAAGGAGATGCGTAGTACCCGGGCTCATTCGAAGTTGTATAAAAAGTAAATTAATTGCAAGCACAAACGATAATAGTGCTTCTCGATTTGTATTGAATGTACCCAACTATTGTTTACATTATCGATACCAAAAGGCGGTCAGTTCACTTTTATTTCTCATCGTTTTAGGGGTATCTGCACTGCTTTTTAACGTAGTTGAGTTTAATAATTTACATTTACTGCTGACCCTCATTTTTCACACTTGTTTTGTTTTGAATGTTTTAATTAAATTGACTTGACATTGATTTAGATTGACACATTCAAATATTGCTATTGACGTTAGCGAGCCAAAGACACTAAAGACAGAAAGTCAAAGAGTAGTTCTATGAGTTGGGTGCGTTCCGTTACTAGTATATTTTTTAAAAAATTTATAAAATTATTTTATTATTATTATTTTTTGTTTCTGTATCGTAAGTGCTTTCATGTGTTTTTTTTTTTTATTTCTCAGTTTTAATTTTAATTTCTTCTTATTTTATCATGTTTTTTTGATAAGTGTGCTCTTAAACATTTTACTATGTAGTTTATAATTTTGTAACAGCTGCCGGCGAGTACTTAAAGGAGATTAGTAGATATTTAGTATTTTAATCATACTATTTATATTTAGATATTTATTTAAATTTATCGATACAATTAGTTTATCGGTTTGCAGTCAATGTCAAATGAAAATTCAGATTCTGAATATTGCTCATGTTCCTCGTCGTCTGATGACCTTCTTAGTGCCGATAGTGATGCATCAGATGTACCTTCTTTGGGTGATAATTTGCAGGGGGTGTTCTCATTGGTATCTAAAAATTTTAATGTGGTTCACATTAATGCACAGAGCATTGCAGCACACTACGCCGATTTATTAGCTACTTTTTCTGTGAATAATAATAATATACAAGCGATCCTTGTCTCTGAGACGTTTTTGAAGCCTTCACTTCCATCGAGTTTGTATCCTTTGCCTGGTTTTCAGTTGCTCCGAAACGATCGTACATACTTGAAAGACGACACAGGCAGAATGGCGGGTTATGGTGGGGTAGCGATCTATCTACGCGGTGATATACCTTGTAAAATAATTTCACTTTCAACTCCTGAATTACAAACACCGGAACATTTATTCTTAGAAGTCACACTACATCATACAAAAATTCTGCTAGGTGTGTATTATAGCCCTTCACTTCACATAAACTATTTTCAATCTCTCGAATCGTTGTTAGTTGAACTTCGTCCTCAATATGACCATGTAATTATTATGGGTGATTTTAATACGTGCTTAGTAAAAAACGATAATCGTTCCAAGAAACTCACTTCCTTAATTCATTCTGTCGATTTGACGATTCTTCCACTCAGTCCCACTCACTTTCCACATAATGGTGTGCCATCCTTACTTGATCTGATGATCACTTCCTCTCCTGATCTGGTCACTACTCATGGCCAATTCAGTGCGCCGTCCTTTTCTGCACATGATCTCGTTTTTGCCTCTTTTGGTCTACGTCCTCCCAAGCGTAAGCACAAATCTCTTTTACGTCGTAATTTCAATGCTATCGATTGGCTTGAACATATTTACAGTCAGTACTCTGCAAATATGTTCAAGAAGGATTTGCAGAGTACTGACTGGAGTGCGGTTTTGTCTGCAAATAATGTTAATGACAAAGTGGAGCGTTTCAACGAGATCCTTCTTGCACTTTTTGACGATCATGCCCCACTTAAGGTAGTTAGAGTAAAACACTACCCCGCTCCCTGGCTAACGCCTGAGATCAAGAGAATTATGTCTAAGAGAGATCGAGCCAAAATAAAACTGCGCCACAATGGGTCTCCCGCGAATCAGGCAAGGTATATAGAGCTGCGTAATATGTGTAGCAAGATATGTAGAGCCGCTCGTCGGAAACATATTGCAACTTCTATAGAAAACTGCTCTCCCAAAAGGCTCTGGAAGTTTCTAAAGGGTTTAGGAGTGGGTAAAGATAAACCTTGCACACCTACTGGTTTAGACACCAATGCGCTTAATCAGCATTTTAGCACTTCCCCAACTACAATTGACCCAATCCTAAAACAAAAAACTCTGGCTGATCTTGCTGACACACCTGTTGCGAAATGTCCTCAATTGGAAATTGATCCTATTACTATCACAGACATACTCAAGATATTAGGCAAAATTAAATCTGGAGCGGTTGGTGAAGACGGCATATCATTGGACATGATAATTCCAATTAAAAGAGAAATTGCGCCCATTTTAGCGGATATTTTGAACTGCTCACTTTCGTCGGGTGTGTTTCCTTCTTTATGGAAGTTAGGGCTCGTCATACCAATTCCTAAAAAGCCTAATCCTTCCCTTTTCTCTCAATTTCGTCCCATCTCCATACTTCCTCTCCTGTCTGAAGTGTTGGAACACTTTATACACCAGCATCTGACGAGTCACTTGCAGAGCTATAGTCTCTTAAGTAAATTTCAATCTGGTTTTCGTAGTGGGCACAGCACTGTCTCTGCTCTAGTCAAGGTCACCGACGACGTGCGCTTTAATATCGAGGATAGAAATATCACTATACTGACCCTTCTAGATTTCACCAGCGCGTTCAACTCAGTCGATTTCGACATTTTACTCGGAGTAATACAAACCTTTAATGTTTCACCAATCTTACTCACGTGGTTTGACTCGTATCTGAGGGGTCGGCGTCAGTTGGTGAAGATTGGCGATAGTCGGTCGGACTGGTGTAATTTGACTGCTGGTGTGCCGCAGGGCGGAGTACTTTCACCTGTTCTATTTTCAATGTTCATAAACGGCTTAACATCATTGTTGTCCTCTTCATTTCACTTATACGCAGACGATCTTCAAATTTATGCGGCTGCACCTTTACCAAGTATTGCTCATGCTATTAGCGCTATCAACGTTGATCTCAATACTATATCACAATGGTCTCAAAGCTTTGGAATTAAAATTAATGCAGCTAAATCCCAAGCGATTATGATCGGCAGTCCATACTTCATATCCAGGTTGGAGTTCATGATAATCCCCAACATTGTGTTCAACGGCTCGGTCATACCTTATTCCACCACTGTAAAAAACCTGGGGATTGTCATGGATCAAACCTTGTCTTGGGCACCTCAGATTGGTGATGTCAGCCGTAAGCTGTTTGCCTCTCTTCACTCACTAAAGCGTCTGCAGAACTTCCTTCCTGTGCCTACTAAGACGATGCTGGCCCGCTCCCTTTTGCTTCCTCTTATAGACTATGCGGATGTGGCTTACCTGGATCCGGCAGAAGGGTTGCTTGATAAACTAGATAGATTACTGAATGTATGCATTAGGTATATATTTGGTCTTCGAAAATATGACCATATCTCTGAGTTTCGCAAGCAACTCGGCTGGCTTCCGGCCAGACTTCGAAGAAACTTCCATATCCTCTCCATGCTTTTCAATGTGCTCTTTAATCCATCTGCTCCGGGTTATTTAAATGAAAGGTTTCAATTTCGTGACATAGATAACCGTTTGCGTCGTTCCGTGGATCCATTGCTGAAAATTCCTCAACATAGTAGCTCAACTTACACCAAATCATTTTCCGTCCAAGCTGCAAAACTGTGGAACTCACTTCCTTTGGACATAAAGATGTCTCCTACTCTTGGCTCCTTCAAATCGGCTCTACGGAGGTCTCTCAATAACGCTTTGTTGGCTGCAAATTGATGATTTATTTTTAAGTTTTATTTATATATACACATATCACAATTGAAACATGTGTTAATGGGTATTCGTATTTAAACTATGTTGTAATTTTTGTCTTGTCCAATATTATCACAGTAATTACTGTACTTTGTGATTACACGCCTTTAATTCTAATTCCTTTTGATACTCTAAGGTTGACTGGAAGAGATCCCTCTCAGGGATAAGTCCGCCTTTGTACTACTTTATTTTGCATTTTATTTTTGTTATTTTATTTTTTATGTACAATAAAGTTATAACAAACAAACAAACAAACAAACAAACAAACAAACTCCTCTGAACAGACCCCATTGTATCTATGTTGCAGTTATGTCTTGTGGGCTGATTGATCTTTGGGTGTGTTCTGCTCACCTTGAGTAATTCCAAAAGCTTCCTACTCGTACCAATTTCTTCTGTTTAAATTCGTTATGAGTTCCAAGGCAGCCGTAATCTTACCCCCGGGACTGCAATGGACTTCACTGTTCATTGCCTTTTTCGGTGGTAGTCGCTGTTAATCCTGGCTACACAGGAGGCACAGACTCCAAAAAAGGAGGTTCTCAATTCGGCTATATATTTTTTTAAATGTTTGTTACTTAATTACTCCGTTATTTATAAACCGACTTGAAAAACATTTTTTATTTGAAAGAGTATCCTTCCAGATTGGTCCCATATTTTTTTCATCATCATCATCATCATCTGCCTGTATCTACATACATAAATGTAGAGTAAAATTTAAAGTTGTTTTTTGTTTGTTAAAATTATTAAAATGGAAAAATTTACCTCTCACATTTAGACGCGACTTGAACCGATGGATCTCTCACGAAATCAACTATTAAAATAGGCTGGACGACAATTTTTTTTTCCGATTTGTTATATAGGGACGTCATTATAATATAACTATTAGGTGAAAGAAAAAGAAAACTTCTCGAGATATTATAACTTGAAAATCTCAATTTTGGACTTTCCAGGAAACGCTCCATACACATGGCTACTGAGTTATGACTATATCTAGATATATATTTTTTGAAAAATGGAAAAATTCACCTGCCCCCCCCTAGGTGGGATTTGTAATTAAGGAGTGTAATTACTTAATAGGTTGATGACGTCACACTGTGACTCACACAGTAGAAATATAAGATGCAAAAATTCGTCAGCAACACAAACCTTCCTGGTAGCTTAGTTGGAAGAGCACTCGACCGGTCATCGAGAGGTCGTGGGTTCAAATCCCACCTAGGGGGGGCAGGTGAATTTTTCCATTTTACAAAAAAAAAAAAAATCTGGCAAGTTGGCCAAGACAACTATTTAAATAATAATAATTTATATCTAGATATTTTGTATACATTAAAAGGGAAGTTTGTACGACAGCTATGTTAAATACTGCGTTTATGTAGCTAGTGCCGTAACAAAAGTTACAGTATTTTTATTGATTTTCCAAAGTTAATATATTTTTAGTAATTTTATCCTATTAAATTGTACCCACCAAACTTTGACCGACCATAAAACAAGTCGGACAGAAGTTATTAAAATTTCAAGAAGATACATATAAATTTTAGATCATTGTCGTCTAGCCCAGTGTTTCCCATTTGCCGGGTCGCGACCCGGTACCGGTCCATCAAAATAAAATACCTGGTCGCAACATTCCCGCATTGTTTTGAAAATAATACCTACTATCGATCGACGCATCGTGAATATTCGTACGATACCAAAATATGTAGTATTTAATAA
Source organism: Hypsopygia costalis (assembly GCA_937001555.2). Taxonomy (NCBI): domain Eukaryota; kingdom Metazoa; phylum Arthropoda; class Insecta; order Lepidoptera; family Pyralidae; genus Hypsopygia; species Hypsopygia costalis. The sequence goes on along the minus strand of OW443351.2, from coordinate 850,699 downwards.
AACATTTTTACCATGAATAAATTTGTATTATTTTACTTAATGGAACCAGCGCCGGTTTTAAAAGTATAAAGTGGGTCACCAAGGGGCAGTGTGAAAATTACCGGGCCATGGCAGAACAATGTTTGGGAAACACTGGTCTAGCCCATTATAACTATATCCTTACTTAGGCCTTAATTACTATTTATAATGTCATATGCAGAGTAACGTCACCTGTTACTTCAAGTTCGCACGTGAGCTTAAACTCAAAGCCTACTTCCAGTCGAAGCTTACATAACAGGAGACGTGGTTTGTTTGACGAGCTCACGCTACTAATTATTGGGGAGACGTGTCGTGCTTGTTAGTCGCGTCTTTGGCACGACATGGAATAATTAGAACTGCTTGGATATTATTATTTATTTACGACTAGTATTACTATGGGTTTGTTCCTGATTGCACCTTTTGTTATGTTATTGTAGGGAGGATATGAAACTTGTGGTTTTCTTGTTTGTCTCCTCTGTGCTTCGGAGGATACGTTAAGCCGCCGATCCCGTCTGTTGGCATTCGATGACAGTCGTTAAGCCAAGTGAGTGGCCTTTAGGCGGTTTGAATAGGTACATTAGCCTCCACCAACTAGCAGTTCAGCAGTATTGCAATTCATATTATTGGAATCGATGTGTTAGGTAACAACTCAATGTTTTAGGTCCATAATAGTGTTAGAAACTTAAGATCCGTGGTGCACGGCAGTTGAGCTTCACTTGACTAGCCATCTCTTTAGGCTTTTAATGCCTTATTTGCCATATTGCTGTCTCTCACATTGCTAAGAGGGGAAGTCAAATTCCAAAAGCTTCCTACTCCTACTAATCTCTTCTGATTAAATTCGTTGTGAGTTCCAAGGCAGCCGTAGTTTTACCCCTGGGACTGCAATGGACTTCATTGTTCATTGCCTTTTTTGGCGAGCGCCGCTGTTAATCCTGGCTACACAGGAGATACAGTGGTGGGAATGTGTGGTGGGCCCAAAAAAATAAGTTCAGCAGTATGCTCTATGCCCCTTCGATTGAGGGGTATCCCCGTATCTCTGCAGTGGGATGAATAAGGATTGATGACGATATAATGATAGAGATAAGAAAATATTTATTGTAGAATACAAAATAATTACAAACAAAAGTGGAGTGTGTCTGTGCAATGGACGCGGCCTGTGTGGTCTACGTAAAAACGTTATATGCACTAAAATTATCTCAAAATGGCAGCGATTCCCCCTCCCCCGCACGCGATGTTCCCTAGTCCTTACTTAGCGTAATAAGTTTTTTGATCCTTCTTCTTTCCAGTGGCGTAATTGAATTGTGGATGGAGATAATAGATATGTAGCTGCAACACCAAACGATATCCCTCCATTTTGTTATCATTCGTTTTTTTGAATTCCCGAAAGCAATTTTTTAAAGCTGTATTTAAGTCAAAAAATAGTAGTTTATGAAACTGTTGCATAATAAGGGTTCTTAAAATACGAGTGTGAGTATATCTCATGAGCCGAAGGCGAATGTGATAATAGGATCACACGAGTATTTTAAGACCTAATTATGTGCAGTTTCATACACTACTTTATCTAATCTCATGAAATAGATGACAATAATATTTTAAAGAAAACCATGAAGTTAATTTCACAGCTTTATTTCTTACTTATAAATCCATTTGCAGATGGAGCGTGCGTGGTGCGCATGCGCGACGCGCCGCGCGGCGCCGCGTTCACAGATTATATAGAAAAAGTTTACAACGTTGCAATGCATTTGCATTGCAACCTATAAATACCTGCATCCAGGGCTGAAGCTGTATCGAAATGGAGAAAAAGTTATTTTTCGATACAGTTGTCCGTAGAAGAGCTGTATCGAAAAGTAACTTTTTAAATTTATTTTGATGTCTTGTACGTAAAAGACTGACATTAAGATTCTGCGTTTAGTATTTTAATCTCTAAATTTCAGTATGAGACTTATTATAACAGGCAAGTTGCTAGTATTCAGTGTGCGCATAGCATTCATCTCGTTATGTGCAGTCAAGTTGCAAGTGTCACCAAGTTCTGACTTGTTACTTAGTTGTGAATATCGCGGAATCTCCGTCGCGTGTGACTGTGCATTAAGCACTAGGAAATTTAACTTAACTTGGGGTTAGAGCTGTATTTCATGTTTGCTTTGTAATTTTGTGAATAATCAGGGTGCATCCGACAACTTTAATTAAAAAAATATGGGGCGTGGCTCTGTCATAGACACGTCTGTCCGTGTGTTGTACGTGAATACGTTATATGAACTAAAATTATCTCAATATGGCAGCGCTTCCCCCTCTCCCGCATGCGATGTTCAATAGTCTAAGGACTATTGAACAACGCATCAAAGAATTTATTGCGCTAAGTAAGCTTAGCGCAATAAATTCCTTCATCTATCCAGTGGTGTGATTGCATTTTGGATGGTGATGATAGATTTTTAGCTGCAACCCCAAACTGTATCCCCCTAATTGATTACCACTCGTTTTTTGAAACAATTTTAAAGACGTATCCACGTGAAAAAACATAATGATGCTATTTCTTTCAGCGTCTTTTCTTTCGACAGGTCGTGGGTTCAAATCCCACCTAGGGAGGGCAGGTGAATTTTTCAATTTTTCAAAAATATTTATGATATTCTGGCAAGTTGTCCAAGACAACTATTTCTTTTCATTGTTCTTTTCATTGTTCTCATTGTTCTTGAACTAACTATTAGATGGCAAATAGATTTCACGTTAATTTACATCTTTTACAGTAAGCACCGCTCGCTTCCGACAAGACTGACAGACGGTTTAGAATCTTTAAGTTTTAGAAGACACTTAGCGTCCTTTTGTTTATTCAACCGATTGTACCTACAATGGGGTGTGTTCAGAGGACTTGTTTGACAATTTTCTCACGGCCTCCTTCTACAGCCGCACCGCTCGCCATCGACAGGGAATTCATCCGCACACTTTAGAGCCGAAGTGGTCACGTACACGTTTTTTGTATCATGCCAATTACCTAACACGCTCATCTGGCAAGCATCCATACGTAAAATGGGTGAGCGGTTACATTGTACAATAGTACAGACCCGCTGAACACCGGGTAATCATAGTTAACACATGTTTATTAGTTTTTCACTTAATTTTTCAATATACACAGAGTTCATAGTGAAAAATAAAATCTAAATTCATAAAAAAACCGGCCAAGTGCGAGTCGGACTCGCGCACGAGGGGTTCCGTACCATTTTCTATAAAAACGGCAAAAAAAACACGTCTGTTGTATGGGAGCCCCCCTTAAATTTTGTCATTTCTTTTGATGTTTACTCTGATTTGATTCTTGCGCTCGAACCCCATGCGAAAAGCGTTTTCACCCCTATCGATTTGACATTTTTAAATTTTCATAACAAATCACAGACAACTTTCGCGACATAAAAGTGACACCAATCGATTTGACGTTTTGATATTTGACAACCAATAAATATCGTAATCCCTTTTTCAACTGACACTTTCATTTGTATGGGAAAATGTTTTTTCTTTTATTTTATTTTTTCGAGAATTTTCCAATGTTTTTAAGAGTTATTCTGCTATTCGGGATTTTTTTCCATCCAACAAATCAAAAACCATGACAATCGGTCCAGCCGTTCTCGAGTTATAAGTGTTGTAACAAACACGACTTTCTTTTATATATATAAGATATGTAACTAAATATTATGTGAGTATTTCAAGCGTCTACTTATTGCCGTTATCAATTGCGAGCAAAAACGAGCAAAAAAAATCACGTTTGTTGTATGGCCCCTTAAATATTTATTTTATTCGGTTTTTTAGTATTTGTTGTTATAGCGGAAACAAAAATACATCATCTGTGAAAATTTGAACTGTGTTAAACAGTTGAAACTTTCACAGATGATGTAGATGATGTTTCACAGAGGTGTATCACGGTTTATGAGATATAGCCTGGTGACAGACGGACGGACGGACGGACAGCGGAGCCTTAATAATAGGGTTTATTACCCGTTGGGTACGGAACCCTAAAAAATAGAAAACATATAAGTATTTTTTTTATATATATTTTTTATCTATTGTCACCTCTTTTCAGGGTTATACATGTGCTTTATCTCAGGACATACTGTAAATTACTTTCAACAGCGCCCAATTACGTATTACGGTAATAAAAATATTTGTGGACTGCATAAAGCTATATAAAAGTGCTAATGGATAATACTTAAAACCCAGAAGAACACGACAAAGTATAAAAGTAAATAGATATAACTTAAAATTAACTTAACGAACTCCAACTCCGGGACAGACAGCCAAGCAATTATTCCTCTACATTAAAAACTTGTGCGCTCCTAACTCAAAGGACAATCTTTGTGTCCATTAACGTTTTCATATCTTTAATGACAAGGTATGTATTCTATTTCAAATTCAAATTCAAATTATTTATTGTTTCCATGGTACATTATGATCTTATATAATAGTTTCTTAAAAAAACAAATGGCACTGCATGGAACCCCGTTGGGGCACTACAATTATTTAAAATTAAATTATGTTAAAACAATGTAAATATAATCATAAATTGTTAGAGAATTTAATTACAATTTCAATTTCCAGGATAATGTCATGTGATCAAAATAATTACAATATCTTAAGTATCAGTATGGTTAAAAGTCAAATTAAAATAATATTAGCAATAATATGAATAATATAATAGTGTCAAGCAATTAAAAAATTATAATAATTAGAGTATGTCAATTAACAGTCAATACAAAAATATTAATATTATAATGCTACTGTTTTCCAAAAAAACTCTTCCAGATTATAAAAGCTGTTTTCGATTAAGAAGTTATTTAATTTCTTCAAAAATGTTTTTTTGTCAGTTTCAACTTTATACTGTGTTGGGATTCTATTATAAATTTTAATCGATATAAGTAGTGGGCTAGTATTATACATTTTTATTCTATTAGGTGGTAGAATAAGTTTATCTTTGCCGCGTGTATTTATGCAAGCGTCTCTATAATCACTTTTTGTTTTAAAGTAACTTGGATTATTCCTTACAAACTTGCAAATTTCCATGATATAAATGCCTGTCAAAGTAAGGATTCTCCGATTTATAAAATGTGGTCTACAGCTTTCGGTTTGCTTATTTACTAAGTACATATCCGATTGAAAGTATCAATGGGGTGTAGTGGCTCACCACGATCTTTAGAGCGAAAGGCGACCTCGTCTGCACTCTAGCAAAAGAAAGGTAGGTCCATATTAGTATGACTGTCGTGTTAGTTGTTCTTGAGGTATAATAAGACTCCAGTTGCTTATGTACAAATGTGTCAAATCGTATGTAGATTTTCTTTTTTATGTGAGAGGGGGGCAAACGAGCATGTGGGTCACCTGGTGGAGAGCAATCACCATCGCCCATGGAGACCAGCGACACCAAGGGGTCGCCGAACCGTTGCCAGCCTTTTAAGGAAAATGAAAACTCTGTTCTTGAAGGCACCCATGTCGTAGTTGTTCGGAAATACCGCTGAGGGAAGTTGATTCCACAGGTACACTGTTCGTGGTATGAAATGGCTTAGGAAACGTATTGTAGTAGATCGCTAATTATCAAAATGATATGGATGGAATTTTAATTTATGGCGAGTTGTACGATAGTGGAATTCAGCGGCAGGTATCAAATCAAACAGCTAATCCGAGCACTCCCCGTGATATATTTTGTATAGAAGATATTATTGCTGTCCTGTCGCACACAGACTGTGACTTGGGCCACACAGGCGGGCTCAGTGTTGACGTGTCTATGCTGCGTGCGTGCCGATGAATGCTTATTTTGTCCAGACATGACCATACTATAACCATATCATCATCATCAGATCATTTTAGTCTCCACTACAGGAGCAGGACCCTCTCTCGTCCGTCCCTGACAGAAGGAGGATTTGGCCTACACTCCCCACGCTGGCCAGACGGGTTGGAGAGGCCTGATCGATGTTTTATAATATATTTTCCTTAGTCGCCTTGTACGACATCCACGGGAAGAGACGGAGTGATTCTATTCTAGTCTGCGCAAACCACACGGCATAAGCATATAAACACTCACAATATGAAATATCTCTCGCGTGTTGCCACTTCTCGCTCTCTGGTGGAGTAGAGTCGCGAACAATTTTTGTTTAGCAGCTCTCCTCTACGAGATGACAATAAATTTTTTCTAATAATATATTCTAATACCTAGAGCACACTGGATAGAGTATCTGCTTTCAGATGGCAGAACTTAGCCGAATTCAACCACACTAAGACTCTAGTCTGTGCGCTCATCCTTAAGAAATTGCTGTGGCTTCTCAATTCCAGAATACACTCCTTATTATCGCCAAGAATATTGGAATTCTCGGAGTACTCAACAGAGTATATAGCAGTACTTTAATTAGCGACAAAGACTTCTGCTTTACAAAGCTTAAGTGCACATGGAGTACTGCTGCCATCTATGGGCGGGAGCACCTAGATGCCAGCTTGCAAATTGTGGCTCTATTCAGACGCGAGCTGTGAGGATTGTTGACGATTTCAGACGGTTTAGAACCTTTGACCCTGAGAAGAGATTTTGCGTCCCTTTGTGTGTTCTATCGATTGTACAATGGGGTGTGTTCAGAGGAGTTGTTTGACATGATGCCCACGGTTTCTTTCCACAGTCGCATCGCTTGCCATCGACAGGAAATTCATCCTTACACGGTAGAGCCGAAGTGGTCACGTACTGTGCGGTTTCAGAGAGGTTTTCTCCTACTAACAAGCTCTGCAATTAACTGCCTGTCGAGGTTTTCCCAGGAGACTACAACATGGGGTTCTTCAGAAACAGCGTCAATAGGTTTTTAGAGGGTTGGCAACGCGCGTGTGCCATCCTGATGCCCATAGGCTGCGGTAAATGCTTACCATCAGGCAGGCGGTATACTTGTTTGCCACCTTAGTCCTATAAAAAAAGTAGTCAATACCACTTCGATGAAAAGAAAATCCATTTTGTGTTCTCATTTAGATATTTCCAAAATATTCGACTTGATTTATTATTCTAATATATCGATGTTCAATTCAGAAAAATATATTATACAGAGTACCTATGCAAACTTTATAAATTATTCACATTTACTGAAGTTTCTGAAAGCATTACATATTTTCATAAAAATATCATAATAATATTATCATAATTATACTTATATACTAGGTGTTACCCGCGTCTTCGCCCGTGTGTTTTTAAACGGTTTTATTTTAAAACGGTTTTATTTAGCTTGTCCTGTTTGTTTGTTTATGTTTTTGGTCATTGAAATTTGACTCCCTTCCTGTTACAGATTGATCTGAAATTTGGTACACACCTTTAATTCTGGTGACAATACAATACAATAAATTGTTTCAATGTAAATCCTAGATTGCCGCCGTTACAAAATGGCGGTTTACAAATTTGCTACGTCATGGTTTTATTTTAAATATTATTATCATCTATTTCATGAGATTAGATAAAGTAGTGTATGAAACTGCACATAATTAGGTCTTAAAATACTCGTGTGACGCTATTATCACATTCGCCTTCGGCTCATGTGTTTTAAACACAAACTCGTATTTTAAGAACCCTTATTATGCAACACTTTCATAAACTACTATTTCGGGATGGAAAAAATATCATGTGTATTTTTGAACAGATTAAAAAATCCCGTTTATTAACTGTATGGTAAACTAAAATTCAATTACAGCGTAGTCACACTAACGACGTGCTGACACCTTGCTAACAAAACAACCTAGTCTTTAACAGAACCCTAAATAGAATCAAGCGTGTTCTGTGTGAGGTTTTTAAGGTTCAGTATGGTTTCATATATTTGTAAGACACGTGAAACTTTCCAAATTGCGAGGAGTTACTTACGGCTCGTAATATTTAGAAAGTTTTTGTAACATTAAAAACTTTAAAAAATAAAATAAAAGTTATTTATTTTCAGAACTTACCGTCCATAGATTATAACGAACTATTACTTACTGTGTGTGAACACTGAAGCGGGGGGCGGATTAGGCGGCGATGGAAGAAAAAAAGGAATGTAGTAAATTATTGGTTTACTGCGATCGCAACACGGTAGAAAAAGGGTTCGTCTCGTCCTCGCAGTCGCTTATATTACGTGCCACCGCTCTGGTGGGAGAAAGTTGAACTAAACTAGACATGACTATAGGGGGCGCTGTATTAAAGTTTATCGTAGCCGACAGAGGGCATGTGGCAACAGTGTGATTATCACTACATAGTATAAAACAAAGTCGCTTTCTCTGTCCCTATGTCCCTTTGTATGCTTAAATCTTTGAAACTACGCAATGGATTATGATGCGGTTTTTTTTAATAGATAGAGTGATTCAACTGGAAAGTTTATATGTATAATATATGCATAACATAGTAGAAAAACACTGATAATTTAGAGGTTTCTAATGTGATGTCGTAAATAAACACATTTTTTTGCTCTTTCATTGCAAACGCTGGCTGAACCCAACGAGATAGATCAAAATAATGTAGTACAGTATTGTTCACCTTAAAATGGTCTACAAAAAAGTTCGCTATGGTATATGTCTATCTCTTAGTGGTAACACACAATAACCGTTATTTTATCCATTGCTTTTTACAAGAAATAATGCCTTATTTACGAAGCGATTTTAAGCAATACAGAATTAATCTTTATCCAATTAAGTACCTTAAATACATTGCGCATTTAATATAGATCAATATGGCCCTTCACAGCATGTAATTTAAATGAATAGTTTAGAAGATATTACACATTTAAAATGCAGGGACATAACGGCTGTGGCGGTACCGGCCGCGGAGCCGGCGGCGTGTGCCTATAACTGGGGAAGGACTGGATAGGACAAAGCGCAAAGACCTTCTGTAGTACATTTAGTATCAGCATTGCACCCGTGCGAAGCCGGGGCGGGTCGCTAGTATTGATATAAACTAATGTAATCTACTGTTTGATTCTACAATTCTATATTTTTAAAATCAAGCAGTGGTAGTGGTAGCCAGAATGGTTGGACGCAGCAGCAGAAAGGTCACTGATGCGCATGCCGAACATGCAACTCAATGAATTTCCGGAAAATAGCTGCATCCAACCTATCCGCTATCATTTCCAGGATTTTGTTCCCGCCTGTTACTCTGCGCACTAATGACGTGGACTTTTTGTGCATGATGGAATACAAAGCATCTGCGAACATGCCTGATGCGATACTAAATCGAGGGAGCTAAGTTAAAAGAGCGTTTATAATCCACGAGCCCGGTGATCAAATGGCCGGTAATGGCTACTTTCACACCAAGGATACAGGTTCGATCTCCGCACAAAACAAACATTTGTGTACATGGGGCTTAAAGTGAACGCACTTTTAGTCGAGCCGAACGAAACAATGATGATGAACCAGACCCCTAAACATTCTTATAATGTTTCCGTTTTTCAATCGGACGCTCGGAACCCTAATAACTTGAACAGGGATTGAGAGCGCCGTACGGACCCCTAATACCAACACGCGACAACTCAAATAAAACAAACTGACCCCGATATCCGGCGAGACTTGAAACTGTGACACATTCACTCGTACAGAACTTTTTTCATTTGCCAACCCTAACAAGACGGACTTATTGGTTTTCATTAGTATATTGTCCTCTCGCTCGCACTAAGGCAAGTTGTTGTGGCGGGAATAGGACAAAGTTTCAGCTATTTTCGTATTGGTTGGGAGTTGTTCCAAAAAGGTAGATTCTTTTTATTAGTTTAAGAGCAATACGTCAAGTTTCAATTACAAACAACAAATATACAATGGCAGCGGGGGTGGCGGCGACGACCATTTGATGGGCCATCATGTCCCATTGTGAAGAGGAGCCAGATAGATCACGTGACATTTGTCAAAATCGAACATTTTAGTATGAGAAATGACAAATGTCACGTGATCTATCTAACGTTGGTTACGCTACGAATTACACTTGGCTAGGGGGGCTGGTCTATGATTGACTAAACGATCACAGGCTAGCATTTGGTCATTTCTGATTGGTAAATAACTCCCAATCAGAATACTTAATTTTTACCGCGAAAATCAGACGAGAAGTTGGAGCGAAAGCGGCCTTTTGAACATTCTTCGTTCCACTGTTGGATTGGAAGGTTATAACAGAAATTAAAAGTAATACATCTCTCTTCAGTATTTTTCTTCACATCTAATACTATTCTGCATCGAAAGTATAGTATTTTTTGTTTTTTAGGGTTCCGTACCTCAAAAGGAAAAACGGAACCCTTATAAGATCACTTTGTTGTCCGTCTGTCTGTCTGTCTGTCTGTCTGTCTGTCTGTCTGTCTGTCAAGAATTTCTATGTCGAGAATGCGTGGAGGTATCAAGCTGAAATTTGAACTGTATACTCAGGTCTATGGTCCCATGAAGTTGTAAAATAATCAAACTGCTAAGTTTACGTAGAAAAAAGTTACGTCCGTTTATTCAGCAAAAAACGCATATTTCGACACACTCAAGGGAATCAAAACCTATAGGGTACTTCCCGTTGACCTAGAACTATGAAATTTGGCAAGTAACATCGTTATAGACTACAAGTACAGGAATAAATCTCAAAACTATACATTTGTAAATAGATCTTAAAAAATAGGGGGTCTATATTTTTTATAGGGTGTCGAAATTTCAAATTGAAACTACTAGTTCAAATGGGGTATCATATGAAAGGGCTTGATGTACACATTGCAAAATATATTTTATTTATTTTTTTCGACGCATTATTTCTTATTTATAATGAAAAATATCAAATTAATGATGATATTACGTACCTACGGAACCCTCGGTGGGCGAGTCCGACTCGCACTTGTCCGGTTTTTTTTTATACTACGTCGGGTGGCAGACAAGCACACGGCCCGCCTGATGTGAAGCGGTTACCGTAGCCATATTAACGCTCGCAACATAAAATATCGCTCGCGCGCCGCCACCCCACTACCATCGCCGCATCTCCTTCCTTTCTGGTGACCTCACTCACTCGCAGGAACACAACAGCCCTCAAGGGAACCGTCACTTGGCTGCGACATTCTGTGAGGTGGAGGTACATTCCCCAGTCGGGTAGCTTACAATTACGCTCCCTACCTCTCTTTTCGCCAGAGCTTCGTTTGTCAGTCAGCAGGGTGCGCCGCGTGCAGGTGAAGTTGGCTTTGGTTCAAAGATGTTGATGACCCACTTACACCCCAAATATATTATGAGTAATGGATGCGTTGATGCTGAGGACAACCATTTTTATCTTTAAAAATATAGTGCAGCGACATAGTTCTATCATAAATTCAGGTCCACGGCATTGCATGGCAGTGCATTTTTCATTTGGCGAATTTTTCACTGTCCCCTTATAAATATGGACTAGCTTTGTCGGCGAGCCCGCTTGTATTTCCGTTGGTTATTACATCATGTTTGCAAATACATTAAGTAATGTAATTTTTCAAGATTTTACTGCATAAATAATTACATTACAATAAATAGAAAGTCTTCAACCAGTGCGTCCTCCCTGCAATGACTTATTCCAGCACTGTGCGCTTTGACTCCGGGGTCGTAAGTTCGATTCCTGCACAAGACAATTATTTGTGTGCATGAACATGTCTTGTCTTGGTCTGGGTTTTTTCTATTTTGACGAGCTCGGTGGTCGAATGGTTAGCAATGGCCACTTTGACTCCGAGGTTGCGGGTTCGATTCCCACACAAGACAAACATTTGTGCATGAACATGTCATTTTGTCTTGGTCTGGGTGTTTTCTATGTATTATATGTAAATATTTACAAAAAAGAAATGTATTTAAGTATAATATCAGTTGTCTAGTACCCATAGTACAAGCTTTGCTTAGTTTGGGACTAGATGGCGGTGTGTATATGTCCAGTAATATTTAGTATCTATGTTGCAATTGTCTGACTGATCTTTGTATGCAGCAGTAAACAAGTGCTTTGCTCATCTTAAGCAATTTTATATACTGAGCTGCGGCACTTTTGTTTCTAGTATTGCATACATACATGCTAATTATGAATATTTGTTTTTATTTAAGCTAGCAATTTCTTGTATACTCGTATATCTGAAGAAACAAATAAATAAATAAATATTCCTGGACAATTTACACAGCGCCATCTAGCCCCAAATTAAGCGAAAAGCTTGTACTATGGGTACTAGATAACTGATATAATACTTAAATACATTTTTTTTTGTAAATATATACATATAATACATAGAAAACGCCCAGACCAAGACAAACAGACATGTTCATGCACACAAATGTTTGTCTTGTGCGGGGATCGAACCCGCGACCTCGGAGTCAAAGTAGCCATTGCTAACCATTCGACCACCGGGCTCGTCATTAAGTCAATAAATGCTATATCTATCTATGGAGCCCATTTATCTATCGAGATCAAAATTCAAAATTCAAAAATTCAAAATATCTTTATTCCTTGGACTTTATAAAGCACTTAGAAACGTCATACAAATTAAATATAAGAATATGTATAAATCATTACTACTCTAAATCCGCAGAGCTTAGATTCACTTTCATCACACTATCTTGAATGTGAAAGTGAATTTAAGTGCCAGTTCCGGCGACGGGGCTTCTTGAGAAGAACTGGCAAGAAACTTAAGGCCGACTCTTTTAATTGCCAATAACGTTACATTAAATACAAATACAATCATTAACATAACATAACAAGAGCAATTCATTTCCAAATACTTTTATCATTTATGTAATCCGAGATACAATAGTAAGCCTTTTGACATAGTCTAGTTTTGATATATTTCTTAAATTTACCCATGGATAATTTAAACGCGTCGTTTGGAAGTTTATTGTAGAAGCGTATACATTGACCTGGGAACGAGTTAGAGATTTTATGGAGCCTAGTAATATGCATAGCGAGTTTGTTTTTATTTCTTAAATTTAATTGATGGAGATCACTGTTTTTCCTAAATTTGGTTTGATTTTTATGAACGTAAATAAGATTTTCATAAATATATTGAGAATGTAATGTCATAATATTTATCTCTTTAAATTTATTTCTCAGTGTCTCCCTGGGACTCATCATATAAATAGCACGGATAGCTGCTATATAGATAGATTCTGGAGCAAAAAAATTGAGTCTACATCCGCGGCATCTCTTGAGGAACCCGGTGGTCGAATGGCTAGCAATGGCCACTTTGACTCCGAGGTTGCGGATTCGATCCCCGCAAAGGACAAATATTTGTATGCATGAACATATCTGTTTGTCATGGTCTGACTATTTTCTAAGTATTGTATGTATGAATCTACAAAAAAAAATGTATTGATATACATTATATCAGACTGCTACATGTTTTCTTGTTTTAGGGGTTTTTCATTTCCAAATTATACAGAAAATCACTCGGGTTTTTTAGTTTTTAGGGTTCCGAAACTCAAAAGGAAAAACGGAACCCTTATAAGATCACTTTGTTGTCCGTCTGTCTGTCTGTCTGTCTGTCTGTCTGTCCGTCTGTCTGTCTGTCTGTCTGTCAAGAATTTCTATGTCGAGAATGCGTGGAGGTATCAAGCTGAAATTTGAACTGTATACTCAGGTCTACGGTCCCATGAAGTTAAAAAAAAATCAAACTGCTAAGTTTACGTAGAAAAAAGTTACAGCCGTTTATTCAGCAAAAAACGCATATTTCGACACACTCAAGGGAATCAAAACCTATAGGGTACTTCCCGTTGACCTAGAACTATGAAATTTGGCAAGTAACATCGTTATAGACTACAAGTACAGGAATAAATCTCAAAACTATACATTTGTAAATAGATCTTAAAAAATAGGGGGTCTATATTTTTATAGGGTGTCGAAATTTCAAATTGAAACTACTAGTTCAAATGGGGTATCATATGAAAGGGCTTGATGTACACATTGCAAAATATATTTTATTTATTTTTTTCGACGCATTATTTCTTATTTATAATGAAAAATATCAAATTTAATAATGATACTACGTACCTACGGAACCCTCGGTGGGCGAGTCCGGCTCGCACTTGTCCGGTTTTTTAAATTACCGTTTTTATTTAAGTCATAGAAGACTTTTAATATTGATATGGTCGCTATAAGATTTTGTTAAGTTAGCTAATTACGTAATAACTTAAGACAGAAGGTCCCTTAAGTAGGGACTGAAAAAATTAACTGAACTTAGTAGGTACTATTAGTACTTAGAAATATTGTCGAGAATATCGAGCACATTAGAGGTATTATAAACATTTATAATACCTTTAATGTGTTCGACATTCTCGACAATATTTCTAAGTAGTAAGTTGTCAGTAAAACACTACAACTCCGCTGTAGTACACCGAGACACGAAGGAGAAAACAAAGAATACCGCTTTGTCCGTGCGGCGAGTTATTAAATTTTCAAGAGCAGAGTAAGTGCTACTGTGCTTACTTACTGTTACTTTATCACTACCACGATACCACAGCATAGTAATACAACCAGTATAGTAATACAATCAGTACTTTAACTTCATACTAGCGCCCAAATCGGCGCACGTACACAGCCAAGCGTCATTTACACGATCGCTGTGTGAGATTTTTTTACCTGAGACCGCCGATTAGGGCGCTAGTATGAAGTTAAAGTACTGGTTGTATTACTATGCTGTGGCGTTACGTTCTGAACGCAAGGAATATACGTACAACGAGAACAAACAAGACGTTTTGACACTAACTTGGTGAGCGCGGCTGCGCTTCTAAATAAATTTTCATAATTTAATGTAGGATGGTAATATTGATTCTTTTTCTTTTTTTAGAGTTCCGTACCCAAAGGGTAAAAAGGAACCCTATTGTTAAGGCTCCGCTGTCCGTCCGTCCGTCCGTCTGTCACCAGGCTGTATCTCATGAACCGTGATAGTTAGACAGTTGAAATTTTCACAGATGATGAAACTTACTTACTTACTGCTACGGCACAACGACCCAAAGCGGATCTTGGCCTCCGACAACAGACGACGCCATGCCTTTCGATCCTGGGACAACTCTCGCCAATTGCTAACTCCAAGGTTCCGCAGGTCCTTCAGCACCTCGTCACTCCAGCGGTACCTCGGACGTCCAATCGCAAAAACCTCGAAATCGAAGACCTAGTGTCCTAGTATTACTTACAGATACGAGTACAGATAAGAGATGGTGGTAAGGGTACCACCATCTCTTATTGCGATTCAATAACTGAATAGAATGCTTATTCATACCAATGAATAAGCGAATGAGATGGTGGTAAGGGGGCAGTTCCATAAATATTGCATGTTAATAAATCGCCACCCTGTATATAAATAAATAAATATTTCTGGTCAAATTACACACTGCCATCTAGTCGCAGACTAAGCAAAGCTTGTACTAAGAGTACTAGCTAACTAATATTATACTTATTTTTTTTTAAATACATACAATACATTTTTGGAGTGTAAGTGGTTCATCAACATCTTTGAACCAAAGCCAACTTCACTTGCACGCGGTGCACCCTGCTGACTGACAAACGAAACTCTGGCGACAAGAGAGGTAGGGAGCGTAATTGTAAGCTACCCGACTGGGGAATGTACCTCCACCTTACAGAATACCGCAGCCAAATAACGGTTCCCTTGAGGACTGTTGTGTTCCTGCGAGTGAGTGAGGTCACCAGAAAGGAAGGAAATGCTGCGATGGCAGCGAGGTGGCGGCGCGCGAGCGATATTTTATGTTGCGAACGTTAATATGGCTAAGGTAACCGCTTCACATCCGGCGGACCGTATGCTTGTCTGCCACACGACAGATAGAAGACAGACAGACAGACAGACGGACAACAAAGTGATCTTATAAGGGTTCTGTTTTTCCTTTTGAAGTACGGAACCCTAAAAAATGGTCACTATCCTTGTAAATATAGGACAATTACACTAGTTAACACTCGCCGCCGCTTTGGCGATGGGACAATGAGATCAATCAATGCGTATAAATGATAATTATTTAGTTAATTAATTTTTTTAAGACATAATGCTATCGCCATTTTTTTTTTACTTATAACACGACAAGCCCCACGTTACCCTCAAATATTGCAGGTGACTAATTCGCCATCCTGTATACAATAGTGAAATTGAATATTGCATTTATGTTTCCTAAATATTCACTACTTTTTATGAAAATTAGAGTTCGAGAGTTATTTAAGAGAGGTAAGCGTATTTTTTAAGCTGCCCAACTGGGGAAGTACCTCCACTTCACAGAATTCCGTAGTTAAATAACAATTCCCTTGAGAGTTGCTGTGTTCCTGCGAGTGAGTGAGGTCACCAGAGACAAAGGTAGGAGTATGGCTGGCAACTGATCGGCGACCCGTTGGTGTTGCTGACCTCCATGGGCAGTGGTAATTGCTTTCCATCAGGTGACCCACATCCTCGTTTGCCCTCCTCTCACAAAATTCTACAGAAACATGTAGAAAATACTATTCGCCCAAACTCGTGAAGATACATCACTAAAGTGTAGTAATATTTTTCGTTCTATTGGTCAGAATATTTTTTCCACTTTTTTTCTTTTGCGCCGTGTGATTGCGTAGCTTTGAGCCAAAGCCTCGTTTGCCAATCAGCGGGTGCACCATGGCATAATCAATACATATAATAAAATCGTAACTGGCCGCTGTCTGTACATTGAAGATATATAAAAAAAACTAATATAGGGGGGCTTTATGAACGCAATAGAACCCAAAACAATGATTTTTAGAATTTTTGTCTGTTTGTCTGTTTGTCGGTTTGTCTGTTTGTCTGTTTGTCCGTACGTTTGTGCACGCTAATCTCAGAAACGGCTTAACCTATTTGAATACGGTTTTCACTAATGCGTTAAGGTTTGCTCAACTTAACATTTAGTGTTTGTTTCATTTCAATCGGTTCATAAATAAAAAAGTTATATCAATCTAAAGAATCCCATATAAAATGGTACAAAATAACCAGTCAATTGAATTGACTGAAACTTTTCAGTTGAATTAACTGAAACTTTATGAAGGTATTATATTATCATCGTTAAAGTAAATAATACAATGAGAGAGATGCTTAGAGGTCGTAGCGCTAACGCAAGTTAAGCAACCCCTGTCGTGGTTCCAACTAGGATGGGTGACCACAATTGGCACAAAAAATATATCAATTGGCTTAGTAATAACTCTGTGTGCAGAAATGGAAGATATATAAGAAAATCTATTTCATCTAAAAATCATTGTTTTCTATTGCGTTCATAAAGCCCCCCGCTTTATGAACGCAATAGAAAACAATGATTTTTAGAATTTTTGTCTGTTTCTCTGTACGTTTGTGCACGCTAATCTTAGAAACGTCTTAACCTATTTGAACGCAGTTTTCACTACTGCGTTACGATTTGCTCTACATAACATTTAGTGTTTGTTTCATTTCAATCGGTTCATAAATAAAAAAGTTCTATCAATCTAAAGAATCTACGTATATACATAAAATTCAAAGTCCTGACTGACTGACTGATATATCAACGCACAGCCCAAACCGCTGGGTCTAGAGATTCCAAATTTGGCACGTTGGTTCCTTATGACGTCTAGGGGTACACTAAGAAATGATTTTTCAAAATTCATCCCCTAAGGGGATGAAACTGAGGTTCAAAGTTTGTATGGGGAGACAAGATTAGTTGGACTATTTTATCCGAAACTTTTCAAAAGTACTTCTATAGATAAATGAGTAAATACGTGTTTCAGGATTTTTCAATATTCAACCCCTAAAGGGGTAAAGTGGGGTGAAAAAGTCTGGGTAAAAATCGTCTTGGGTATTGTTTTTATAGTTTATCGGGTCGCTGATTACGAAAACAACAACGATTTTAAAATTCAACGTGGGTAACTACCTCAATAGTCAAGAATCATCAGGGATGATTCTTGACTTTGAATTGGAAATTTCTAAAATGGGATGAAAAAGTCTGAATATCGTCATGGGTATTATTTTTATGGTTTATTGGATTACGAAAAAACAACTAAATTATAATCAAACGTAGCCGACGTGACATAAAATCACCCCTATGGGGATGCAATGGGGTTGAAATGTCATAATATGAATATGGGTGTTGATGCCATGGTTTTCTGGGACGCCAATTCTGAAAATGGCATCGATTTGAAAATATAACATAGTGTACACGAAATTACTTAAAAGGTTTTTTTATTAATTTTATTCCTAAGAGGGTGAAACGGAGGTCCAAAGTTTGTATGGGGAAACGAGATTAGTTGGACTATTTTACCTTAAAATTTACACGAGTACTTCTATAGATAAATGAGTAAGCACGTGTTTTAGTATTTTTCCAAAATTCAAACCCAAAATGGGTAAAATGGGACCAAAAAGTTTGAAAATTGACATTGGTTTATCGGGTCGCTGATTACGAAAACAACAACGATTTTAAAATTCAACGTGGCTAACGTAACCATCATCCCCTTTTGGGGTACGATGGGGTCGACATGTCTAAAATGGGGTGAAAAAGTCTGAAAATCGTCATGGGTATTGTTTTTATAGTTTATCGGGTCGCTAATTACGAAAAAGAACAAATATTTTATAATCCAACATAGCCGACGTGACATAAAATCACCCCTGTGGAGATGCGATGGGGTTGAAATGTCATAATATCAATATGGGTGTTGATTCTATGGTTGCCTGGGACGTAAATTACGAAAATAGCATCGATTTGAAAATATAACACAGTGGACACGAAATTACTTCAAATGATTTTTCAAATTTTATCTAAGAGGGTGAAACGGAGGTCAAAAGTTTGTATGGGGCAACGAGATTAGTTGGACTATTTTATCCTAAACTTTACACGAGTACTTCTATAGATAAATGAGTAAACATGTATTACCCCAAATTTCACGCGAGCGAAGCCGCGGGCGAAAGCTAGTCTATATATATATATATATAAACTAGCTGCCCGCCCCGGCTTCGCATGGGCAATTTTTAAATCTATTCTCTCCATAAGAACCTTCTAATAAAAATATGAAAATAAAAATTAACAGAATTGGTCGAGCCGTTCTCGAGTTTTGCGCTTAGCAATTGCCTTCCCATTAACACTTGAACTTTATGGTATGATAGTAAAGTTCAAATTGACTTTTAAGTATTATTACGAATCGTTTGTATGGGAGTATAAAAAAGTGTTGTTTTGAGACTTTTTCAGGCATATTTTAAATTTTTTCTCTGCGTAAGAACCATCCTCGTACTTCAAGGAATATTCTAAAAAAAGAATTAGCGAAATCGGTTCAGCTGTTCTCGAGATTTGCGCTTAGCAACACATTCAGCGATTCATTTTTATATTATAGATATCCTTATTTCCCTTGGTCACGGCATTATGTGTGAACGGCTGGACCGATTTGGCTATTTCTTTTTATGTTGTATTTGTTATTGTTAGGAGAGGTTTCTTATGAAGAAAAAAACAAGAAAGTTGCGCGGAAAATTAGAAAAGTTAAGAAAACTAGCACGGCAGTCCCGCTGCAGTCGACCACGGCAGTCGGGGCAGCGGCGGTCGCATGTATCTTCTGTTTCAGATGTTGCAGATTCGCCGAGACGACCACAGCAGCTGGAGCAGAGACGACCAAAGCAGCCACGGCAGTCGCATGCAACTACTAACGGTAGTGGGTGGGTGCCGGCCGGCAGTAATTTGTATGAACTAATTGGTGGTGGAAGCACGCAAAGTAGTGTAGATCAAATTGCCTATGGTAGGCAATTTGATTAACTTTGCTAATATAACTTTATGTCGTTTGACAGAACTGTCAGTCATTTGACAGATTGCGCGAAACCAATTCGAATTCAATATTCATTGTTAAGAAGACAGGACAGCGCATAACGAGTCAGCTAGTAGTAGAGAAACTTATCACGCGGAAGTGAGGTTGGCTTTGACTCTAAAGGCAGTGTCGAGCCACTTACTCCCCAAAATATATTACTCGTAATTTCTCTTCGTGAACACTCTCTGTAACTCACTTGTTTTGCGATGCATTGCACAAGAAATGTGTTCGCCCAACCGACACGCTCGCACGCTCGACGCTTTGTGAAATACTACTGTAGTCTATGTGGCGGACGTAGGTTAGCTTGCATCATCGAACACGCCGCATTTTTTCTTTTAAAAATGATGTTATGTAAATTATATAAGTTGAAAATAATCTGACAACATGAAAAAATACTATTGAATGTTTATGGTTGTTTATTGCTGTTTTTCGTTTTGAGTATGTACCCTAAAACTTGTTGGAATCCATATTAATTTAATAGTACGTTTTTGTTTATGAGATTTTATGATAATAATGGGATCTTTGCTGCACCATGAGTTCTTGTATTTATATCATTATAATTTGTAAATTAAATATTGTCAGACAAATTACACAGCGCCATCTAGCCCCAAAGTAAGCGAAGCTTGTGTTATGGGTACTAGACAACTGATAAACATACGTAAATACATTTTTTTTTGTAAATACATACTTATGATACATAGAAAACACCCAGACTAAGACAAACAGACATGTTCATGCACACAAATGTTTGTCTTATGTGGGAATCGAACCCACGAGCGTTGGTGTCGAAGCCGCGTCATTGACCGCTACGCCATCGAGCTCGTCGTTATTAGTATTAAATTAGTAATGTATTAGTGATAATTATATTAGACAAATGAGATCTAGTTCCAAGCTCAGGCATGTTATATTTTATTTATGTAAACTTTTTGCTTTATGTAAATACCAGCTTTCACCCGCGGCTTCGCCCGCGTTTACTTTTGTTAGTATCCTATGTCCTTCCTAATACCTTAAAGAATATGTGTACAAAGTTTTATGATGATGAATACACCCAACCACCTTCATGTAGTACTTTTAATTGTACTAAATACGGATGCAAGAACTTTAACGATAACTACTACACCTCGCTCCCGCCGCGCGCCCCGCGATTGCATAAGCACTGATTGACGCCAAATACAAATTAAAAATCCTATTAGGATAACACAACTCTTAATCCATCAGCTTAAAAAGGATAAATCAAACTTTAAAAAATGACACCGACGTCAAAAATCTCAGAAGGTAGGTAATAGTTATTGGTATATTCCAAATGCAAATTATACAACCTAATGTCATCAGAAAACTCGTCAATTACTGTATCCATGTCCATGCCTATAAATTTCAACCCTTTCTCACGAATTCCCAGGGAGTCCATCATCAGATCCTGATTTGATTAATATGGGACCACTTGAATAGTTTGCCCTTTCAAACAAATAAGAATGATTAAAATTGCTGTTCAATTAACGGAGAAATCATTGAAACTATATTTAAAAAATACATACCGTCGAACATAGAACCGCCCTACAGGTACAATAAATAATAATAACAGGTAATTTCTGGGATAAAAACTATCATGGGTATGTCCTTTCCCAGGACTCAAGGTCAATTTCATCTAAATCGGTCCAGCGATTTAAGCGTGAAGAGGTAACTGACATTCTGTCGCATATATAATATTAGTATGGATTGGCGTTCCGAAAACCCCTAAAAACGACACATATATACATACACTAACGGAGGATGATGGTCACGTTAGCCACGTTGAATTTTAAAATCGTTGTTGTTTTTGTAATCAGCGACCCGATAAACCATAAATGCAATACCCATGACGATTTTCAGACTTTTTGACCCCATTTTACCCTTTTAGGGGTTGATATTTTCAAATCGATGCAATTTTTGTAATTGACGTCCCAGAAAACCATAGAATCAACACCCATATTGATATTATGACATTTTAACCCCACCGCACCCCCATAGGGGTGATTTTATGTCATGTCGGCAATGTTGGATTATAAAATAGTTGTTGTTTTCGTAATCAGAGACCCGATAAACCATAAAAACAATACCCATGACGATTTTCAGCCTTTTTCACCCCGTTTTACCACTTTAGGGGTTGAATTTTGAAAAATCCTGAAACATAATTATGTATACTCATTTATCTATAGAAGTACTCGTGTAAAGTTTTGGATAAAATAGTCCAACTAATCTTGTTTCCCCATACAAACTTTGGACCCCCGTTTCACCCCCTTCGGGGATGAATTTTGAAAAGTTCTTTCTCAGTGCACCCCTAGACATCATAAGGAACTTAGTGCCAAATTTGGAATCTTTAGACCCAGCAGCAGTTTGGGCTGTGCGTTGATATATATCAGTCAGTCACTCAGTTTCCTCTTTTATATATTTCAACCCCATCGCATCTCCACAGAGGTGATTTTATGTCACGTCGGCTATGTTAGATCATAAAATAGTTGTTGTTTTCGTAATCAGCAACCCGATAAACCATAAAAACAATACCCATGACGATTTTCTCGACTTTTTCGCCCCATTTTACCCCTTTAGGGGATGGATTTTGAAAAATCCTGAAACACGTGATTACTCATTTATCCATAGAAGTACTCATGTAAAGTTTCTGATAAAATAGTCCGACTAATCTTCTTTCCCCATACAAACTTTGTACCCCCATTTCACCCCCTTATGGTTTGAATTTTGAAAAAGATCTTTCTTATTGCACCCCGAGACATCGTAAAGATTTTACTTGCCAAATTTGGAATCTCTAAACCCAGCGGTTTGGGCTGTGCGTTGATATATATATCAGTCAGTCAATCAGTTTCTTCTTTTATATATTTCAACCCCATCGGACCCCCTCAGGGGTGATTTTATGACACGTCGGCTATGTTGGATTATAAAATAGTTGTTGTTTTCATAATCAGCGACCCGATAAACCATAAAAACAATACACATGACGATTTTCAGACTTACTCGCCCCATTTTACCCCTTTAGGGGTTGAATTTTGAAAAATCCTGAAACACGTGTTTAGTTATTTCTTCAAAGAAGTACTCATGTAAAGTTTCGGATAAAATAGTACAACTAATCTTGTTTCCCCATACAAACTTTGGACCCCCGTTTGACCCTCTTAGGGGATGAATTTTGAAAAAACCTTTCTTAGTGCACCCCTAGACGTTATAAGGAACCTACTTGCCAAATTTGGAATCTCTAGACCCAGCGGTTTGGGCTGTGCGTTGATATATAAGTCAGTCAGTCAGTCAGTCAGTCAGTTTCTTCTTTTATATATTTAGATATTTCTATTTAAGTTTTTTCAATAAAGATTTATCACTTTTTTATATCACCCTGCCGAACAACGAAAGAAGCTCTGGTAATATAGACGTACGGTAGGTTACCAGCGTATTTGTAAGCTGCCCGACTGAGGAAGTACCTCCACCTCACAGAATAGAGCAGCCAAATAATAGTTACCTTGAGAATATTTATTAGAAAGTTATGAAAGTTATGCCATATGCTTGTCTGGCACCCTACGTTAAACTAATTTATACGTGTTATACATTCGATGACGTTGGATAACCTACAGCCGCCAAACGGACTACATGCTCGACAACTTGAGAATTTAATAGAGCTGTATATGTACTAGTCAAGTTTCTACTAGATATGTCATTTTAATACCATTGTTGGAACAAATAACGTTACACGTAGCTCTTTTTCATCCAAAGATTGAAAAACTTATAGAGTGAAATTCTATAGAGAAAATTGTCTCTCGGCCATCGTCAGGGAATTCATCCTCACACATTGGAGCCTAAGGGCTCGCGTACTGTGCGGTTTCAGAGCAGTTGTCTCCCGCGTACTGTCAAGCTGTGGAATGAACTGCCTGTCGAGGTTTTCTCGGGAGACTACAGCATGGCGTTCTTCAAAAAGGGCGTGAAAAGGTTTTTACAGGGTCGGCAACGCGTGTGATGCTCCTGGTGTTACTGGCGTTCATATACTGCGGTAACTGCTTGCCATCAGGCGGCATGTATGCTTGTTTGTCACTTTGGTGGCATAAAAAAATTACAATTCCAAACTAACGGACGGTTTAAAAATTTTGAGTCTGAGAAGAGATTTTGCGTCCCTTTGTGTGTTCTAGCGATTGTACAATGGGGTGTGTTCACAGGAGCTATTTTAAATAATGTCCACGGCCTCCTTCTACAGTAGCACCGCTTCTGCCTCTTCTGGCATTAGGGCGGCTTTAAATTGTAGAGGGATGTTATCATCAATATCGTCGTCACCCCTGACTCATCTCACTGCTGGGTTACGGGTCAACCCTAAATTGAAGGGGTTTAGAAAGTACTCCGCCACGCTGCTCAACTGCGGGTTGGTGGAGGCCAGTATTTTGACTTGGCTTAACGCCTGTCATATAATGGCAACAGCCGGGGCCGACAGTTTAACGTGCCCTCAGAACCCCGGAGGAGCTCAAGATAATATACATTGAGCTCCTCCAATCAATAGCGTCCTTAAACAAGATAAATGGAGGATAATAACAAAAAAAATATTACAATTTTGCAGGCGGGTATTTTGTTTCAGTTAATAATACCTTGATAAGGTTATTAGTTCATGTAAGAGAATGTACCCAGTGCTTCGTCTCCTCGTCCGCGGATTCCATTCTACAACTTTCCTCCCCCATTTGCCACCGTATTAAAACAAAATTATCCTTTAAATCCTAACAATTGTTCTCAAATCAGGGATCCACAGACGTTTTAACAAGAGCAAAAACTTGATAAGTCCCACGATCCGGGCTGAGTCCTGGCAAACAATGTATCCTTTGTACCACTAGTGTCTGTCTGCGACTGCGCTCGTCTGAATAATTTACCCGTAACGGTGCAGAACCCGGGCAATCGTTACTACTATCAAGTATACAGATTATAAGGGGCAGTATGCCAACTCGAATAAGAGGCTGATTATTTAAGTTGTCTTCGTCTGGGTATTTTCTATGTGTTATATATATGTATTTACAAAACAAAAATGTATTTATGTATATATGACGAGCTCGGTGGTTATGGTACCAAACATGACCATTAACCTTTGGTTATGGTACCAAACATGACCATTAACCCGGCCCTTGGGGATATAGAGTCATCTTCTCTATCTCCCACTTGGGCAATTCTCGTCCGGCGCGTCCTTGCCGCGGGGGTGGGCACTCTTCACTTCAGTAGGCCGAGGTGAACGAGTGGCCGAGTTCGGATCGAGGACCCAGTACTGCGGGGTATATCGCGGTCCCCTGCCCAGGGTTACGGGTGAAGACCTCAACGGCTGCAACAGCGGAGGTGAAGGACATCAGTACGGTGGAGCAGGCGGAAGGCAAATACCCAGTGGCAAGCTGCCTCACCGTATGTGAGCCCCAGGTTGCATTGGAGTCACATCGTCAGGCAGGATGGTGTGAAAGGGATGGCGGCGGATGAGGTCTCGGCCCAACGGTAGCACCCAAGCTCTCCAAGAGAGTTACTGCCTTGGCGTCAGGCGGCAGCCGGCCGTAAAAAGTATAGCCAGTACCATCTTCTCCTCACAACAATATAAACATGAAACTACAACGAAAAATGGATAAGGGCAAATCTACTAGGGCGTACCCCATAAGCGACGTAAATGCGAACGATGCGATGAATACTAGGGCGTACCCCCCAAGCGACAATAATTTGGACAAGAACAAAAATTCGCATCAAAATCTACATCGTATAAGACTTGCAACCTGGAACTTGGGGTCTCTGACGGGCAGGAGCCAAGAGTTAAGCAAAATTCTACTAAAAAGACGCATCAATATCTGTTGTCTTCAAGAAACTAGATGGAAAGGCTCGAAATCAAAAGACATAGGCAATGACTACCAGGTCATATATCACGGTGTAGACAATAAAAGAAACGGCGTGGCAGTGGTCCTGGATCACAACTTCAAGTCCCGAATAATAAACATTACACGGAAGAGTGACCGCTTAATATCCGTGAAACTCGCGCTAGACAACCAGCAAGTAACCAACATAATATCAGCGTATGCTCCACAAACGGGCTGTACAGACATAGAAAAAGCTGAATTTTGGGAGGATTTCGATGAGGTAATGCAGGACATACCATCTAATGAGTACAAGATCATAGGAGGCGATATGAATGGACATGTCGGAAAAACTAACAGCACCTACAGTAATATACATGGCGGGTTTGGGTTTGGTGTGCTAAACAAGCAAGGAGAGGACATATTGGATTTTGCTGCAAGACATTCACTAGTTATAGTAAACACCAACTTTCAAAAACAGCCTGAGCACCTAATTACTTACAAGAGTGCTGAAAAAACGTCTCAAATAGACTACATAATGTCTGACGTTGCTGTGAAACAAAAGTTCAAAGATTGCAAAGTAATTCCTGGTGAATCTCTTACATCCCAACATCGCATCCTGGTAGCCGTGTATGATCTGCCAAGGGTCTTGAAGGTAATGGTAGATAGAACACCGAAGACAAAGTGGAAACAGCTGGATGGTCCTAAGGGCGAAATATTGCTAGGCAATATTAAGAGCTATCTCGAGGCTGATTTAGATACAGGGTACATACAAGCAGAAATTATGTGGTCCAAGTTTGAAGACTATTGTAGAACGAAAGCTGCAGAAATATTGGGCGTTTCTAAAGGGCCTCTTCGTTCCGGAAAAGATCCCAAATGGTGGAATGACAAAATAAAGCAGGCTTTACTTACCAAGAAAACCCAATTCAAAGCTTGGCAAAGTTCACAAACAGATGATGACAAGGATAAATATAAAAAAGCTAAGAGACAGGCAAAATCTTGCATAGCTGAGGAAAGAGCGAACGCAAATGAAGCTTTTTATGATAGTCAGCTAAAACAGAAAACGAGAGTCAGCTAAAACAGAAAACAATGTACTTAAAATAGCTAAACAAAGACATCAGGGTACAATTGACTTCAGAATGAATAGATATATTAAGAACAAGGAGCAAGTCTTACTTACGGATAATATCCGAATTAGGCGCCGTTGGCAAGAATACTATGAACACTTACTGAATGAAGAATTCCCGCACGAAGATCCCGCCCCACTTGAACCTGTCTGCGGACCATTACCGGAAATAGATCCGCATGAAGTGAAACTTGCATTAGCTAGCATGAAAAACCGAAAAGCTGCAGGGCCAGACGAGATACCAGCCGATCTATGGATACGACTCGGTCCCATGGCAGTTAACTGGCTAACTAAACTGTTTAATACCATTTTAGTCACCACGCAAATCCCAAAATCGTGGCGCCAAAGCTATTTGCTGCCATTTTACAAAAACAAGGGGGATGTAGCCCAATGTGAAAATTATAGAGGCATAAAATTGACCTCACACACTCTAAAAATCTGGGAGCGGATCATAAATAAGCGCCTGTCTTCTATTACAAATGTATCCCAAAATCAGTTTGGCTTTACATCGTCCAGATCAACCACTGATGCTATTCAGGCAGTCAGAATCCTGATGGAAAAACATAGGATAAACAGAACAGATTTACATCTTGCCTTTATCGACCTCGAGAAGGCCTTTGACAGAGTGCCCCGCAAACTCGTGTGGCAGGCCCTTAGAGCGCAAAAAGTACCGGAGAGATATATATCAATAATCCAAGGTATGTACAGCGGCATCAGTACACAAGTCAAAACACCAGCAGGATTAAGTAACGCGTTCGAGGTCAAAGTGGGTGTCCATCAGGGATCTGCTTTAAGCCCTTTTTTATTTAACTTAGTAATGGACTATCTAACAAACCATATTCCAGCACCTTTACCGTGGACCATACTGTATGCCGACGATATAGTACTAGCGGCAAATACTGCAAAAGATCTGCAAGGAATTTTAAATACGTGGACACACTCTTTAGAGAAGTACGGACTTCGAGTGAGCAGAAGTAAGACGGAGTACATGAAATGCCCCTTTGGCGGAAATGCAACGTCTGAAACCATATGCATTGGATCAACACCTATCCCCACTGTGAACAAGTTTATATATCTGGGATCTATGCTCACGCCGGATGCCAATGTGGAGGCCGATGTTGCGCACCGTGTAAATGTAGCGTGGCAGAAATGGCGGTCGCTAACAGGAGCTCTGTGTGATACCCGTATGCCCATAAAAACAAAAGGTAAAGTATACAAGACAGCCGTCAGGCCAGCCCTACTGTACGGTTCCGAATGCTGGACAGTCAAGAAAACGCATGAACAGATGGCACATGTAAACGAGATGAAGATGTTGCGCTGGGCGGGTGGGGTGACCAGGATGGACAGAGTTCGGAATGAATACATACGGGGGAGCTTTAAAGTTGCACCAATCACAGACAAAATGACGGAAAATCGCCTTAGATGGTATGGCCATATCATGAGACGGGACGAGGACCATGTAGTGAAAATCGCATTAAGCTTGCCAGAACAAAAGAGAGGTAGAGGCCGCCCGCCATCGACCTGGTGGTCAAACATCGAAAGAGACCTTAAGAAAGCCCAATTGCCAAAACCGACAACCCAGGACAGATCAACCTGGCGCCGTAGAGTGAGGAGACCCGACCCCAGATAACGGGAACAGGGACGGAAGAAGAAGAAGAAGACGAGCTCGGTGGTGGAATAGTTAGCAATGGCCACTTTGACTACGAGGTCGCGGGTTCGATCCCGCACAAGAAAAACATTTGTGTGCATATGAACATGTCTGTTTGTTTTGGTCTGGGTGTTTTCTATGTATTATAAGTATGTATTTACAAAAAAAAATGTATTTAAGTATATTTATCAGTTGTCTAGTATCCATAACGCAAGCTTTGAGCTTAATTTGGGGCTAGATGGCGCTGTGTAAATTGTCCAGATATATTTATATGTATTTATATATTTTTATTTAATTATGTTATGCACAAAAATGTACACAGGCGGACTTAGACCTATGGAAAATTACCTTAAATTAAAATATTATAAATCTATTGGAAAGGCCTATTGAAGGTCATAACTCTGTTCCATAAATCGTCACTCCATTTCTGTGCAATTTAAGTACTGTTTAATATATTTGATGCGACGAACGTGCAAATTATCTCTGTTAACATCCACGGACGTAACGCTCTTTGATTCAGATTTGGATTATTAATTCAGACCTTCAAAAGAGAAAAGATGAGGCGAATCTACAAGTAACTGGGCAAGTCCTTTGGGTGCAAGTAAATTGTAAGACTTTGTGAGAGGAATTGTTATGGATTCTTTAATAAGATAATTAGAAGGTTTCGTTTGTCTCCAGGGTTCGTCCATTCTCTCAGTTCACATTGTCGCTGGCTGCTGCTTAAGTAATAAGCTACTTGACATTTTTTTTTTACGATTTGTTATGTAAGGATGTCACAATAATATAACTATAGGTGAAATAATTACTTCGATAACATAAAAACTTCTCGAGATATGATAACTTGAAAATCACAACAACACAATGGGGTGTAAGAAGTTCATAAACATCTTCGAACTAAAGGAGATTTCACGTGCACGCGGTGCACCCTGCTGACTGACAAACGAAGCTCTGGCGAAAAGAGAGGTAGGGAGCGTAAATTGTAAGCTACCCGACTGGGGAATGTACCCCCACCTCACAGAATACCGCAGCCAAATAACAATTTCCTTAAGGGTTGTTGTGTTCCTGCGAGTGAGTGAGGTCACCAGAGAGGAAGGAGATGCTTCGTTGGCAGCGGGGGTGGCGGCGCGCGAGTGATATTTTATGTTGCGAGCGTTTATATGGCTACGGTAACCGCTTCACATCAGGCGGGCCGTATGCTTGTCTGTCACCCGTCGTAGTATAAAAAAAATGGAAATTTTTGATTTTTCCAAAAATGCTCCATACAAAAGGTTAGTGGATCATTATCTACTAACCATATAAATTATATGTGTCGTCATTACGTCACATTTCTATATGCATCTATATATTTATATTATTTTTTGAAATTATATAAATATACTAGCGGCCCGGTGCGTGCTTCGTACGTATATAGTGAAATAAAAAAATAATAATAATTAGAACATCAAATTCATTTATTCAAACAAAAAAATGCAAACTTCACATAAACCATCTACCAAATAGTCCGAACAAAGCCTAAACATTTGGTTTGGATAGGTGAGCCCGTTCTTGAGTTATAAAATTACAAAAGTGGCATTGATTTTTATATATATAGATATAATTCCATAAAAATAGGTCTAGTCGATTCGGAAGAGTTTGTAACATACACGACACGAGAATTTTATATAAATAAAATACATAAATATTGTCAGACAAATTACACAGCGCCATCTAGCCCCAAAGTAAGCGAAGCTTGTGTTATGGGTACTAGACAACTGATAAACATACGTAAATACATTTTTTTTTGTATATACATACTTATGATACATAGAAAACCAAGACAAACAGACATGTTCATGCACACAAATGTTTGTTCTGTGTGGGAATCGAACCCACGAGCGTTGGTGTCGAAGCCGCGTCATTGACCGCTACGCCACCGAGCTCGTCAAAATACCCATATATACCCATATCCTCTCCTCCTCGCGTCGTATACCTCATTACTGAGGGTCGTGACTCCCACATAGAAACATCTTCCTTCTAACAATTTTTCTCCAACTATTGCGATCTTTCGCAACGTGGAGGGCACTGTGGAGATTTGAGTCCAGAGATGTGCGGATCTGGTCAGACCATCTCATCGGGCTGCGGCCTCTTGGTCGTTTGCCGTCAACCTTGCCAGTTGCCATAAGTTGTTCGAGGTTATGACCATCCTTTCGAGCGATGTGACCGAAAAATTCAAGTATTCTGCGGAGACAGGTGGTAGATAATCTTGTTTTTATATTTAGCTCTCGCAGAATAGACGCGTTGGTGCGGAAGGCGGTCCAAGGAATATGAAGCATTTTCCTCCAGCACCACATCTCAAAAGCGTCAATTCGGTCACGGTCAGCCTTTCTCAGGGTCCACGTTTCAGTTCCGTAAGCAAATATAGAGAACACAAGCGTGTTAACTAGTTTCACTTTGGTCTTACGCGCAATATCACGGCTACCCCAAACTTTGTGCAGTTGAGCCATTGCACCTTTGGCCATCCCGATACGTCTCCTTATTTCTTTTTCACATGACCCTGTCCTGCTTATATTAGATCCCAAATATACAAAATCGTCGACCATGTCAAGGGTAAGCGCTCCTGTTAGCTCCAGTTTGTTGGTACGGTCTATTACCATTAGCTTTGTTTTGGTGTGGTTTATTTTGAGACCTAATTCCAAGCTAACATTCTCAATTCGGGCAAGGAGATTTGCCATTTCTGTTTCATTTGCAGCTAAAAGTGTAGTGTCATCTGCATAACGGAGATTTGTTATCTTGGTACCACCTATTGTGACACCTCCCTCCCAATCTTCACATGCCCGTCTGATGATATATTCTCCATAGATATTGAAGAGAATAGGGGACAAAATGCAGCCCTGTCTCACGCCCTTACCAAAGCTAAATGGTTTCGACATCGTATTTTCAATCTTAACGACACCTCGATTGTCCAAATAAAGTGTACGAATGAGCTCCACCAAGTGTTGCGGCACTCCCATTTCATCCAGCACTCTCCATAGATCCGACCAAACCACACAGTCAAAGGCCTTGCTGTAATCGATGAAACACAAGATGATGGGTGTGTTGAATTCGTAAGACTTTTCTATCAGCTGACGTATGTTAAATATTTGCTCGCGAGTGCCTTTTCCCTTCACAAAACCGGCCTGTTCTTGAGGAATTTGACAATCCAAAAAATGGCGCAGTCGGTTGTTAATAACGTGCAACATCACTTTACTGGCATGCGATAATAGCGCTAGAGTTCTGTAGTTATCGCATTTAGAGGTGGAGCCCTTTTTATGCAATGGTAGTACAATAGATTTTGTCCAATCAGACGGCCAATCTCCAGTGCGCCAAATGGTATTACAGATTTTGTGAATGGCGTCTATTCCTGCAGATCCCAATGCTTTCAGCAACTCTGCTGTCAATTGGTCAGATCCGGGGGCTTTTTTATTCTTGAGCGCGGTTATAGCAGCTGTGATTTCTGAACGTAAAATGTCAGGTTCCAACGTTAATTCGCACCAGAGAGATCCGTCATGTGGTGGTCGTCCGTCGTGTGGGTCCTTGTATAATTCCTCACAATAGTTTCGCCATCCATTTGTTATTGCGTCTACGTCATGGAGCGTTGTACCATCCTCATATATACCCATATATTACATGATAATAATGTTCCACCAAGTGCCAACAACAGTATCAACTTTATATAGGTTAATTTTACAATGTACGTTACATGTGACACGTGTAATTAATATCACAACACTCTCGGCATATTAATATCAACAGATCTATCTACTGTGCGTTAAGAGGAAATACAGGCTGTGTCTTATGTATTGAAATTATTTTCTCATTTGGTTTTAGTACTACCACAGTATAAGTAATAGTACTACGTACAGTAAGGACTCTCCCTGCCGCTCTCTTGTATCGACCTCACCTCCCATCTGAGGCGAATCTGGAACAGTTTGTATGGCGCCGCTCGCACACACGCTCATTTACGCTCTGCACAGACGCAGTTGTTTATGTAGTAGTTAACGATGCGACATTTATATGTAGTGGCCGGGGTGTGTTACTATATCAAGTATTTAAAAATATATATATTTGAGTAGATATATTTATCAGCTGCCCGACTGAGGAAGTACCTCACAGAATATGGCAGCCAAATAATACTTCTCTTGAGGGTTGATGTGTTCCTGCGAGTGAATGAGGTCACCAGAAAGAAAGAGAGGAAGGAGAATAGGCTGGCAACGGATCGAGACGACCCATTAGTGTTGCTGATTTATATGTGCCGTGCTTTCCATCATGTGATCCACATGCTTGTTTGTCCACTCTCACGAAAATCTTACTCAACTTGAAAAAAACGATATACCCTAGCTATCTTTTCCCCAGAGACTCGTTTGACAGCTAGCAGGGTGCACCCATGCAGGTGATGGTTTTGGTTCATAGATGTTAATGAACCTCTTACGAGACGAGCGGAGAGCATTTTTTTATGATAGTTTACCATAATGATTCCTTAAGCTTCGCTTCGCTTAATGTTAAGCGAGAAGAGGAGCGCAATTCGCATCGGCAATGGACTTGAGTGTTTAGTGTCCTGTCCGTTGAAATTGCTGTGCTGCTCCATATGATGCTTTTTAGGGAATGCAATCTCGTTCTCGCGAGATCTCGCTCGGGGCGGCGGCGGGGCCTGAGGTAGCGGTCGAGGGACGGACGAGGTCTCGCTTAGGTTCGCTTAGACCTCGTCCCCCGACCGCTACCTCAGGTCCCGCCGCCGCCCCGCGCGAGATCTCGCGAGAACGAGATTGCATTTCCTAGTGCTTTTCGAAAGATGCGTAATTGTAATAAGCAAACACTTGTGCCGAAAGTGCGTTCAATTTTTTATTGTTCCGACAAAGGAGTTTCCCAATATTTTAGCAATTATGAGAATTAGATTAGTATTAGTAATATATTATTGAATTATGAGATCTCAAGCTGGCATATTAGGTTCTTTGCCGAAAAGAAGAGGGTGGATTAAGGAAAACAGTTCTTTAGATTAGAATAAGTGGTAAACTACTAAGCTAAGCGACCCAATGTCTCTGCGCAGTTGAAGATAATAGCTTTTTTTATGTGAGAGGGGGCAAACGAGCATGTGGGTCACCTGATGGAAATAAATCACTACCGGTCATGGAGATCAGCAACACTAAGGGGTCGCCAGCCAATATCCTTCTTTTCTTTCTGGTGACCTCACTCACTCGCAGGAACACAATAACCCTTAAGTTGTTACTTGACTGCGGTATTCTGTGAAGTGGAGGTACTTCCCCAGTCGGGCAAGTTAAAAAAATACGCTATACTCTACCTCTCTTTTCGCCAAAACCTCGTTTGTCAGTGGACTACGTGCAGGTGAGGTTGGCTTTGGTCCAAAGATGTCGATAATTACTTACACCCCAAAATCTATCGAAAAATATCAAAAGCTATAGTCTGTACTTTATCAAATGAATGAATGTCCTCTTAACATAGGTTTATTCCACTGTAATCCATCAAATAGACCCGCGGTCCGTACAATAGTGTCGCATGTCGAGATATGACGTTTATCTGCCTCGCAACATTCGCAATTATGCATTCAGCTTTGTGTAGAACTAATTCACTCCCCGTGTAGAGTTTCATAATGCCTTAGTTAGTCGACGACGTGAGTTAGTCGCCGTCTATCAGGCTACAGGCTGTATAATAGCATATAATTCAGCTACTGCATGAATTAGCTACTCACGTTGGTCGAACTATGTGTTTAGTACGTTGTTTATGAGATACGTTCCACCTGTAGCTTTTACGGACTCGACCTGTAGTATAAATATAAATATTCTTGGGCAAATTCACACTGCCATCTAGTCCCAAATTAAGCAAAGCTTGTACTATGGGTGCTAGATAACTGATACTATACTTGTTGTTGTTTGTAAATAAATGTGTATTACACATTTGTTTTTTTTTAAATACATACTTTTTAAAAAAAATACCCACGCCAACAATATTATTTAGGTACATCATAGTGTTTTAGGATATGTCTCTATTAGATAACGGAAACTACAATATTTACCGAACCGAAACATGTGCATTATGGACCCCGTGTCGACGACTGTCCACTCCCGCGCAGGGGGCCGAGCGCCGAGCTAGTATCGCTGCGTCAGCGTCTCGCAACGTTCCTTAGTGTCATTGACGAGCTCGGTGGTCGACTAAATAAATAATAATAAATATTGTCAGACAAATTACACAGCGCCATCTAGCCCCAAAGTAAGTGAAGCTTGTGTTATGGGTACTAGACAACTGATAAACATACGTAAATACATTTTTTTTTGTAAATACATACTTATGATACTTAGAAAACACCCAGACGAAGACAAACAGACATGTTCATGCACACAAATGTTTGTCCTGTGTGGGAATCGAACCCACGAGCGTTGGTGTCGAAGCCGCGTCATTGACCGCTACGCCACCGAGCTCGTCGAATGGTTAGCAATGGCTACTTTGTTGTTGAAAACAACGTTATTGTGGATGTCATGGTACGAAATTTATATTAAGTGGATCAGGTAACGTGTTAACATTCTTTACCCATACCAAAAAGTGCACAACGCCGCTAAAGAAGTTTTCACTTCAAAAAGTATATACAGTCGAAGTGAGAACCTCCTACTTTTTTACAAGTCGGATAAAACTGTTTTCTGTGGACGCGCTATTTAAAAACTGTTTATTAAAGCTAATTTCACGCGGGTGAAACCGCGGGCACAGCTAGTCAACCCATAGTCATCCCACTACTGGAATATGGGTCTTCCTTTCAATCGAAGGGGTTTAGAGTGTACTCCACGTTGTTGAACTCCGGGTTGGCGGAGGTCAGTGTTTTCAAGCCGCCCAAATGCCACTAACTTGGCTTAACGACTGTCATCTTATAACAGCAGCCGGGACTCGGAGAAGCTCGGGATAAACAAACCTATCTATACGTAGATTATGGCCGACGTTGCTTAACTTGCGTGATCACCGGTTGGTTTACTGAGCGCAAAAGCGGAGCAGGTAAAGGTCACTCGTCTGGTTGATTGGACGAGAGACTCGCAACCCGTGATATAACCGGAAGGTTGGCACACGGGGCGCATTGGCCGTTAGGTATACCTAACGGCTAATGCGCCCCGTGTGCCAACTAACTTGGCTTTAACCAACCGAGCACGCAAGCGGAGCAGTAGCAGGTCTTACTCCGCTTTCACCTGCATGCACTTACGCACTCTTAAGTCGAGTAGCTCGTGGCGACCGACGCTCGGAGAACCCAAGCATCGGGGCCCTACTACCACTCCCCAATCTCCATGATGGGTACCGGAGCTGTATGGCACGCTCACTTCCCGGCGCACGAGTACAAGTACAAGCGCGCCGAGTGTTTCTGTACCCACACTGGGGCGCCGGATAGCCGGCTCCCTGATTTCCTTGACAGGTACCGGAGCTGTATAAGGCACGCTCACTTCCCGGCATCCTTCAAAGAAGAAACTATATAAATATATAACTATAGGAATATAGGGTACGTTGCGTGATCGATCAGACTGAAATGCGTAACGACGCTATCTAGCTCCTTATGTATGCGTCCGCTCTTATGTATGCCCTCTTGCAGATCTTGGTGTTGCAGGCCAGTTTGAGCAAGTTAATATTCGAATCTTTGAAGGTGCGGCCGCTGGTGTACGCGCGATACGCCGCCTGTTTGTTACTAACAACTTCAGTGCATTGATGATGACATTGGAGTAAGGAAGTAGTTTGTTTGTTTGTTTGTTTGTTTGTAAAATCTTTATTGCATTAAATATTACATAACACAGATTGTACTGATAAGACTGTAGCGACTACCCGCATTATAAGAAACAAAATATATCAGAGATACAAGAAACGTCATATACAGAAAATGCACTGAAAAGTGCAGTTGCAGTAGCAAATATAAAATAGAACAAGCTAGCCTTGACAAAGGCTAATATTTGTGAACGCAGCTGTTCGATTCGTCGTACGCGAACGCGATGCCGCCGGTCGAGTCGACTAAACGTCTGCTACGTAGAGCGCGGGCATATAAGATGATTTAAGTAACCTCTGTGCGCCAGCGTGCGCCAGACGCACGCTCCCCGCGACCCGTGCCTACCGCGCTGTTAAGGCGGCGGCGCCTGATTGGCTTTCTTTTATTGTAAAATAGTATGGTTTCTAATTAAATAATTTTGTATATATTTAGGTTAAGTTGCAAATAAATTCATTCCAGTTTCTACAGCCAACAAGTATTTTAATTAACTACCTAAACCCGGTAAAAGACATAGTGTACAAGGGCGGATTTATCCCTTTAAAGGATCTCTTCCAGTCAACCTTTGAGTCCCTGAAAGGAAACTGTGAATTGGCGGTGAAGAAAACACAATTATTTAATACAGGTACATAACATAAAAAAGATAGAACATACATCTAAAACGCAAGAATACATAATATAAAATATTATTATCATTTGTACCTACGTGGATATTATGGTATAGGTAATTAAATAGATTATACAGAGGTCAAACATTAAGAATATATTTGAGCTATATTGAGACAGCCGTGGGCGTGGAAAAGAATTTGTTAAGAAGTGTTGAGAAGATGTGTGAACGCCCACGCTAAATTAGTACTAGCGGTCTATAGAAGATGGCGCTTTTCGATACCCCCCTCTCAAGCCTAACTCGTGCACTGTCAACTTCGCTCTGTAAATCTTTTATTAAAATAAATAGTTTGCACTAGTTAAATTGGTCTTCGCTTTATTTCATCAGGTTATGGGCCGTCCCAAGCCTGCCGTGTAAAGTTATTTGTGTAAATTGAACATTAATTACAAAGTTAAAACTAAAAAGTCGCAAGCATAACCTCACTTTCAGTTACCGGCTCGCGCGTGTTTTTACTTTTCAGCTAAGTTTTTGCATATTTAATACTATATTGAAGTACATTATAAATATGGCTGGAAATAATTCATTGATGACGATTGAAAAGTTAACGGGTCGTGAAAATTGGGCAACGTGGAGTTTTGCCGTCAAGGCATACCTTCAACATGAAGATTTGTATAGCCACGTTTTGAAACCACCAAATGTAAGTGACCCTATCTCGGTCAAACAAGACATCAAAACCAAGTCAAAATTAATATTATTAGTTGACCCGATTTTATATGTACACATACAAGAAGCTGAAAATGCAAATCAGGTATGGGATAATTTGGCGAAGGCATTCGAAGACAGTGGGCTAACTCGCAAAGTTGGTTTATTAAGAGAGCTTATTAATACCAATTTGGAAAACAGTTCATCTGTTGAAGACTATGTGAATAAAATAATGACAGCCGCGCACAAATTAAGGAATATAAAGTTTAATGTAGACGATGAGTGGTTGGGCACCTTAATGTTGGCAGGATTGCCAGAAATATACAGGCCCATGATTATGGGACTGGAAAGTTCCGGTATGAAGATTAGTGCCGATCTAGTGAAAAATAAATTGCTACAAGAGGTTAAAAACTCAGACACTACCGCACTTTATACAAACATAAAAAAGAAACAAGAGTTCAAGAGTCATAATAAAGGCCCTAGATGTTTTAATTGCAATAAGTATGGACATCTCAGCAAGTATTGTAGGTATAAGAAGACAAGTTATAGTAAAAACTCCGATAATAAAAATACTGGGTATGTTGCAGCTTTTTCAGCATCCACAGCAAATGACTCCAATTTCTGGCATGTTGATTCAGGCGCATCCATGCATATGACCATGCACCGGGACTGGCTCACTGATATCTCTCCTTCATCTGTACCGTACATAAG
This sequence comes from Hypsopygia costalis, assembly GCA_937001555.2. NCBI lineage: Eukaryota > Metazoa > Arthropoda > Insecta > Lepidoptera > Pyralidae > Hypsopygia > Hypsopygia costalis. Next base: position 812,595 of record OW443351.2, on the reverse strand, counting down.
AATTGCTAACAATAAAGTGTTAAAGGTTGAATGCTGCGGTAATGTATGTATCAATGTATATGCCGAAGATAGCAGCACCGATTCAATACAGGTGAGGAATGTTTTATATGTACCAGATTTAAAAACAAATTTGCTGTCAGTTAGTAAAATAATTAAAAGTGGAAATAAAGTCACATTCAATGACCATGGATGTCAAATCTATAATAAGAGTAATAAGTTGGTTGCAACAGCTGAGTTAATAAATGAGACATATCTATTAAATACTTGTAAAAATCAAGAAATGCATGTCATGCTGGCTAAAGATGATGATGATGATATTTTTCTGTGGCATCAAAGGATGGGTCACTTAAATTACACTACCCTTAATAAATTACCTAACTGCACAGAAGGTGTAAAGCTATCCTCAAGAACAGATAATTCCACTTGTATAACCTGTCTTGAAGGAAAGCAAACGAGAAAGCCGTTCCCCGCTGAAGGCACCCGAGCAACCAGTTTGTTAGAGCTTATCCACAGTGATGTTTGTGGACCGATGAAGCATACTTCTATAGGAGGAGCAAGGTATTTTGTAACCTTCATTGATGATTTTTCTCGACGAGTACATGTATATTTTATTAAAAACAAAAGCGAAGTTTTTGCAAAATTTATGGAATTTAAGAATAGAGTAGAAAATGAATTAGGTACAAAAATAAAAATATTGAGAAGCGATAATGGAACCGAATATATAAATAACAATTTTGAAAGCTACTTAAAAAAACATGGAATTCTGCATCAGACTTCCAATCCATACACTCCTGAGCAGAATGGTCTCAGTGAAAGAATGAACAGGACTTTGATAGAGCGTGCTAAATGTATGATTTTAAATGCACAATTGCAGGATACATTCTGGGGAGAAGCGGTCGCTACTGCTGCATATATTGTGAACCGATCTCCAACCTGCACTTTATCTGATGTAACACCTCATGAAGTCTGGACTGGAAAGAAACCAAATCTGAAACATATGAGAATATTTGGATGTTCTGCAATGGTGCATATTCCTAAGGAAAATAGAACTAAGCTTGATGTAAAGTCACGTAAGCTAATATTTGTTGGCTACAGCGATAGCACCAAAGGCTTCCGATTCATAGATCCTGTAACAAAAAAAGGTATTATAAGTAGAGATGTTGTATTTCTAGAAGCTTCAATTAAGAGAAATAAAATGGATAATGTACCTGAAAAAGAAGAAGAGATTATTAAAAATGAAAATACAAAGAAAAATTGTAATAAAGAAAAGGAAAATAAAATGTATTATGAAATTATTAAAAATGAAAATACAAAGGAAAATTGTAATAAAGAAAAAGAAAATAAAATTATTTATTTACCACTGTGTGATGAATCCGGAGCATCTGTGGAAAGAAACATTGATGATGAAAGCCATGAAAGTGAAACACAGGATGTACCTCAAAATTCTGTATTAGATGATTCTGATCAATTTGAAGATGTTAATGATGAGACGTACGTGCCTGATATGACTATTGATTCTCCACCGATATCTAATATAAATTTGAGACCACGACAAAGGAGCAATCAATCTAATGATGTTCACCGAAGTCAATCATCACTATTATGTCAGAATATTGAGTCGACAACAAACTTTTTAAACAATGATCCACAAAGTCTTCAAGAGGCCCTCAGTAGTGAACATGCTGTTGAGTGGAAGAAAGCCATGAATGAAGAATATCAGTCATTGATAAAAAATAATACTTGGACACTGGTTGATTCACCAGGAAGGAATTCAGTAATTCCTAGCAGATGGGTTTATAAAACCAAGATGGATGGCAATGGATCTGTTACACGTTATAAAGCTAGACTGGTGATCAAAGGTTATAAACAAGTCAAAGGCATAGATTACAATGAAGTATATGCTCCAGTGGTCCGTTATACATCCATACGATACCTGATTGGCCTTGCTGCCAAATATGGACTAAAAATACACCAAATGGATGCAGTCACTGCATTTTTACAAGGTGAAATTGAGGAAGAAATTTACATGTCATTACCACCTGGCTATGAAGAGGTAAATAAAATATGCAGATTGAACAAGTCAATATATGGACTCAAACAAGCCAGTAGACAGTGGAATAAAAAATTAAATATTGCTCTGTTAGAAATTGGAATGACACGTTCAAATATTGATCCATGTGTTTATTATCGTATATTGAATAACAATGATATGCTTTTTATAGCAGTGTATGTAGATGACCTGCTCTGCTTCTTTAATAATGAGGAAACCTCACAAATGATAAAAGGAAAATTAAAAGAAAAATTCTGTATGAAGGATTTAGGAACAGCCGAACATTGCATTGGTATTAGAATTTCACAAAATGAAGATGAAATTTCTATTGATCAATCTATTTACATAAAAATGATACTCACACGATTTGGAATGAACGACTGTAAGCCGATGTGGACACCTGCTGATGCTAATGTTAAACTGAAGAAGGCTGAAAGTCAACAAGAAGTTTTAAAGAACATTCCATATCAAGAAATAGTTGGCTGCTTATTATACTTGTCACAGGGTACTCGACCAGACATCACCTATGTGACAAATTCTTTGAGTAGATACAATAATCAACCTACTAATCAACATTGGGCGGCTCTGAAACGAGTCATGAGGTACCTGAAAGCTACGATGCATACAAAACTGATTTATAAAAGAAATGTTGATGGAAAAATTTCAGGCTATTGTGATTCAGATTGGGCCAATGATTCTGAAGACAGAAGATCTTGCACAGGTTACACATTTTTATTTCAGGGTGCTGCAATAAGCTGGAATTCTAAAAAACAGCAGACCATAGCTCTTTCCACGAGTGAGGCTGAATATATGGCTCTAGCGTCGGCCATTCAGGAGGCTCTTTGGCTGAAACAGTTGGCAGATGAATTTCAACCGGAATTCAAAGGTAACCCTATCATCGTTTACTGTGATAATCAGAGTTCGATTAGTCTTGCAGGTAATGCGGCCTACCATGCGCGCAGTAAGCACATAGATATCCGCTACCACTTTATACGAGAGAAGATTGCTGCCAAGATGATCATGCTTCAATATAAATGCACTGGAGACATGGTTGCAGATATTTTGACTAAAGGACTTCATCGATCGAAACACGAAGCCTTCACCTCATCAATGGGTTTAACTTTAAAGCGTCTGCGTTCAGGAGAGGATGTTGAGAAGATGTGTGAACGCCCACGCTAAATTAGTACTAGCGGTCTATAGAAGATGGCGCTTTTCGATACCCCCCTCTCAAGCCTAACTCGTGCACTGTCAACTTCGCTCTGTAAATCTTTTATTAAAATAAATAGTTTGCACTAGTTAAATTGGTCTTCGCTTTATTTCATCAAGAAGTCTATAGAATGACGTAATGAGAGTAGTATTCCAAGCCGACGCCGATTTCGTCAACAATGGCTGCGGCACTCGTCAGAACCTTCACTGAAACAGCGCTGCCTCCATCGGACGGAAGGAAAGTAGTCGCACATGTCATGCCATTCGAATCTGCTGACGATTAGTGGCAGACATGGCGCTGAATTGCCATGGGTTGAAGTGGAATTGTGTTCGGCACTCAACACACACCCACGCTAGCCAGCCGGATGGGTGGTCAGCAGTAGGTCTAGCATAGAGGGCGCCTGACCGGCGATATCTGGTATTCTAGTAGGTTGGTCTTCCAGTTGGGTCAAGCAGTGCGAGAGAGCGAATGCGTGCATCCTTTCATGGTTAGTCATGAAGAATACCAACTAATACTCATGGTGAGAGTGAAAAACCCCAAGCACACATTTTCTCTTTAACCCTTAATTGGGCGCGTGGGGTGTCACACACCCCAACGCATCTTTCCAGGGTCATATTTTTTTTATATTTGAATTTAGCGCGCTGATATTTTAGGTAGCTTCATAAACACGCGTGACGCTGTCAATTCCGTCGCGAACGGTGCTCAGTCGTGAGCAGTTCGGCTTTGAGAGCGTGTTTGGGGTGTACGACGCCCCAGGTGACTGTTTGTGTTGTCTAAATTATGGGTAAGTAAATAACTGTTAGCTTTGCTTTTTATACTCTAATACATTGCAATGTAACAAGTAATCATGTTTAGTAATGTTGAACAAATCGAGACATAATATTTTGATTTTTTTGAGGGAATATTGTCGTTTTTCTAGTTTATGTAACCTATTATATAAAATATGACAAATAATAGGTTTGTATACAATTTTGTGACATGTTTTGAGGATTTATTGTAGTTTTTCTTGTTTTGGGTTATGTAAAATTCCCGTTCGCTGAATAACATACAAATTGTGCAGTTGTTGGAAGATGAAGGAGGAGAAGAGGCTATTGATAATGTGCTGCAAAAACGACTAAAATGGCATCATGAAAGTCAGGACCAAGAATCTGTCTCCAGTACAGGCCAAACCTAATCTTACAAAAGGGGCTATATAGCCCATCATGGCAATTAGAGCATTGCGTTTTTGGTTTTCATGACCATATGATTCCACTATGCCCAAATTGTATTCTAGAAAATTAATGTTTATAAAAGTTCTTATTATTTTGTTTAAAAGTTTAATAATTATATTAAAAAGAAGTTAATTTCAGTTGATTAATGTGTAAGTTAAATGTTCTAATTAATAAAAGTCATATTTTTCATTTATTTGGTGTTTTATTTTAATTATTTAACTAGGGGTGCTAAACACCCCGCGCGACCGTTTACGCAAGTTTTTAGGCGCGCCCAATTAAGGGTTAATCATGTAATCGTGATATTGAAGAAATAATGTTTCTCCAATCGTCTGTTGAGAAAACAGTTGTACTGATCCACCAGACGGAAAGGCCCCGGAACCCTTCCCCCATTATTACTTTTTTTTTTTCTTTTTTTTTTTTTTATACTACGTCGGGTGGGAGACAAGCATACGGCCCGCCTGATGTGAAGCGGTTACCGTAGCCATATTAACGCTCGCAACATAGAATATCGCTCGCGCGCCGCCACCCCCGCTGCCAATGCAGCATCTCCTTCCTTTCTGGAGACCTCACTCACTCCATTATTATTTCTGTTTCCAATCAATCTGTAATGTTTACTTAGATATTCCAAGACTGGGAGTGATCCCCACGTAGGATATATCTGCATTCGCACCACTATATTTCTTACGTATTTATTAATAAAGTTAATATAAACAGACAAGAAATATCTCTTCGCTTTCAATCTCTAAAATTTTTTGTTGCATTTTCAGAATATGGTTGTTTGCTAACATTTAACCTCTAGACGTAAAGTAAATAACTTATAAGAGCTGGCTTATGCATACAACTTAAGATAATATAGTCAATATTTTTCTATGTCTTTAATATAAGTAGTGCGTGAGAAGCTGAGGCTTTATTATACGCCATTTGTAGAGATCGATCGATAAACACGCTCATCTACATAAAGTTTAAAAAAAAAATGGCTGAAAGCATAGGATTGCTGATGGAATGAAAGGGAAGATCTATATCAAGCGGTGGGTAGATACAGATGACTCTGGAGTCGGTTAATGCCCATGTCACCATCAAAATGACCCTCCTGGCTGTCAATGGGAATCGCTATCGCTCATGACACCTCCGTGTATTAGAGATATAGCAATCGACCATAAAACAATGTTTGATGCTGCCAAAAACCTTTTATATTACGTCTATTGGCATACAAGAATACGGCCCGCCTGATGTGATTTACAGAAGGCATATTAATGCTCCCTTTTTTTTTTTTTTTTTTTTATACTACGTCGGCTGGCAGACAAGCATACAAGCAGACAAGCATACAAGCATACGCCTGATGTGGAGGGGTTACCGTAGCCATATTAACGCTTGCAACATAAAATATTGCTCGCGCGCCGGCACCCCCGCTGCCAACGCAGCATATCCTTCCTTTCTTTCTGGTGACTTCACTCACTCGCAGGAACACAACAACCCTCAAGGGAATTGTTATTTGGCTGCGGTATTCTGTGAGGTGGAGGTACATTCCCCAGTCGGGTAGCTTACAATTACGCTCCATACCTCTCTTTTCGCCAGAGCTTCGTTTGTCAGTCAGCAGGGTGCACCACGTGCAGGTGAAGTTGACTTTGGTTCAAAGATCTTGATGAACCACTTACACCTTCCTTTCAGGTGACTTCCCTCACTTGCAGGAACACAACAACCTCTAACCAATCGTTATTTGATAGCGGTATTCTGTGATGTCGTCCCCACTTTAGTTCCCCAGCCGGTAGGTTACAAAATACGCTATGTCCTGCCTCTCTTTTGCACGAATCTTTTTCCGTAGTCGGCAGGGTTCACCGCGTGCAGGTGATGTTGGTTTTGACTTTAAAGCTTGTTGTGAGCCGTATATACTCCATTGTGGTAAATTTTTAATAAATAAAGAATTAAATGATGTGTCACTATCGAGCGCAAAAATACTTCACTCCTAATATTCTTTTACTAGCCAGAACCAGTACAGTGGAAAGCTGCAATATTCCAAGACTCCGTGGTTGAAGCAGTCTACCCGCCTCAATCCACCAAACAATCGTATTTGCTATCGACGCAGCTCTATGTTTCTTGACTGCGTTTATCTATGTTTCGAGAAAGGAAATATTGTCAAAAAATGAAAATCTATAAAATTACCAATTTTCTAAAACTTCGAAAACTTTCCAGGTAAAACTACCAAACTACCAAATGTACTATTATACGTACAACAGCGACTGAATTCACACTTAATTAGTTCTCATCGCTTCCGCTCTCGCTATATTCTTATATACCTGAATTCAACTTTACTTAAAGTGTTGGAAGGGAAGACAAAGTAGGTCGCAAGTTCCCAACTTAGGGGAATTATTACGCAACTCTGTAAACTTGGATTGTAGGCACCCTAATTGATGTGCACACTAATTTGCTCGCTTGTGCCTTTGGGGTTGAGAACCGCTGGCAGCTAGGATCACAAGTGCAGCTTACGGACTAAATTGTATTGATTGTCATACATACTCGTAAAAAGAATTCTTTAGTGATAATCGATTATATTTGTTTATTTTAATCGAGTTGGAGCTACGAAGCATTTTTTGGGGTTTTTTTTTTTAAGCAGGTGAATGCGTGTCTCTCTCTTCCGTTCGCTGTTTCCGTATCGCTCTCGTTACGGAAACGGCGAACGGAAGAGAGGGAGATATAAGTTAGTAGAGCTAAAGAAGTTTTACTTCAGTCGTGTGGTCTAAATCACACTCGTTTCTTTTTCTGTATGTTTGTATGTATGGCAGTGTGGTGATAACTCTCTAACTGGTGTTCTGATTTTGATGAAATTTTGTAGGTATTAGTTACATGTACACATGTAAAAATACAATTTAACATAATTTTAACAAAAAAAATCCGACTCCAACATTACTCTACATTTACGTATGTAGATACAGGCTGATGATGATGATGAAAAAAATATGAGACCAATCTGGAAAAATATACTCTTTCAAACAAAAATGGTTTTTTTCAAATCGATATATCGATATCGTCTAAAAACGACGGAGTAATTAGTTAAGAAATATTAATAAAAATAAAAAAAATACAGCCGAATTGAAAATCTCCTCCTTTTTTGGTGTTGGTTAAAAATAGGAGGTGCTCGAGATAAATAAACCCATTCAGAGACATTCTACAGTCGACGTTGCTTAACTTGTGTGATCGATTAGACCCGCAACGACGCCATCGTCCTCCTCATTTTGTAGCATGACAACATAATAATATTATTAAAACCCACGTGGGACTTTATAATGAAAGAATGATCTTGTCTTCGGGTGACCAAAGGTCTGGCCAATATGTAGATCCAAATATTTCCATCGCCATACTGCGGCCAGCCTTTTGGCCACAATCCCTCAAAATTGTCGGGTCAATTAATAACGATATTTTGACGTGAAAACGTCTTTATTTGAATACCATTGCTGTCTCTCACAAAGTGGAAGCAAGGAGGATGACGGGCGATCGCTTCCGTCACCCCGGTCACCCTACCGTAGGCCCGGGGTAGGCGATTCTTCTTTGAAGGACTTCGGGAAGTGAGCGCGCCTTATACAGCTCCGGTACCTGTCAAGGAAATCAGGGAGCCGGCTATCAGGCGCCCCAGAAACACTAGGCGCGCTTGTACTTGTACTCGTGCGCCGGGCAGGGAGCGTGCCATACAGCTCCGGTACCCATTATGGAGATTGGGGAGTGGTAGTAGGGCCCCGGTGCTTGGGTTCTCTGAGCGTCGATCGCCACGAGCTACTCGACTTAAGAGTACGTAAGTAGCCTGCATGCAGGTGAAAGTGGAGTAAGACCTGCTACTGCTACGCTTGCGTGCTCGGTTGGTTTACTGAGCGCAAAAGCGGTGCAGGTAAAGGTCCTCTCGTCTGGTTGGTTTACTGGACGAGAGACTCGCAACCCGTGATATAACCGGAAGGTTGGCACACGGGGCGCATTAGCCGTTAGGTTAGGCAGCCGTAGCATAATAAAAATAGAGAAGTAGGAGAACTCAAGCCCCGAGCCGGAGATAATAGCCTAAACACGTAGGGCTGTCGCTTAATAGTTTATTCAACCGTCAAAAATACTTAGTCAATCTCTATTATACAAAATTAAGTAAGGTACAAAATAAAAAATTAAGTAGGGTAAGTGTTAGGGATTGTAACAAAAAGCCGGCCAAGTGCGAGTCGGACTCGGTCACGAAGGGTTCCGTACCAAAAACGACACACAATCACGTTTGTTGTATGGGAGCCCCCATTAAATATTTATTTTATTCTGTTTTTATTATTTGTTGTTATAGCGCCAACAGAAATACATCATTTGTGAAAATTTTAACTGACTAGCTACCACGGTTCATGAGATACCTACAGCCCTTGGTGACGCATGTCTCTTTTTAAAAAACAATATGAGCTACTACAAAAAGAGACATGATGGAATCTCAAAGCCAACTAGATCGCAATACTTAAACAATATAAGCCAACCTACTTGCCATAAGTATCTGTATCAGAAAAACGCATATAACATGAGCATAGTTATATATGTCGTGGGCTGATCGTTTAAGTGGGCCGATCGCGATAAGCCTGGGCAGATCGACATGTGCCGCCATATTTTGATTTGGCTGCCTAATCACCGCCATATCGTTCAAAGCATAACGTTTGACGATTTGGCCGTCCATACTTGGCCAAATCGAGTTTGTAGGGTGTCCATCATACTTACAAGCAAATAAAATCAAGTTTAAGTATTTCACTCGATAAAAAGACGTTTAAAAAGTAAATAAAATCAATTCCGGCGCTTCGCCGGCCGCTGCCGCGGCACGCTCGCTGCGCTCGCTCGGCTCGCGCTCTGTTGGGGTCACAGTTCTAACCTAACCTAACCCACTTTTCTTGCAGTTCTAATCTAGCCTAAATTATTTTATTTATTTATTTATCCATATCGTCCACCAACTCACTATTATCACCCTATATATATGCAATATTTTCAGTGTATTGGCAATATTTTCAGTTTCTTGTGACGCCGCCATTTTTTCTAGACGTAAACAAACACACAGCTGACACAGTCACATGAACGAAGGAGCGCAACAGCGCCAAAGCGTCAGAAAGTGGAACTACATCACGATGCGCCCAGGCATATCCCGATATGCCTAGCCTTATCTCGATGCGGCCAAGTAACTGAATGGGAAAATCGACAAATAGTCTGCTCTCGTCGATCTGCCCAACTTTACATTGAGTACATCATGAAATAATTGGTCAAATCAGAATATGGCGGCACATGTCGATCTGGCCAGGCTTATCGCGATCGGCCCAATTAAACGATCGGACCACGACATATATAATAAACTGCCCAAGGAATTAAAATGTCTTCAAGGCACTGCATTTAAGAGTAATTTGAAGAAATGGCTCCTAGACAAATGTTTTTATAGTGTTAAAGAATTTTTAGACTTTAAACAGCAATCAAGATTATAAGCCTGACATGTATAAATTAACGATGAATCAATAAATTAATTAATTGTATAAATTTTGCTATTGTATGACATAAATATGTATAATAATAATAGTTTTAATAATTGTGATAATTAATTAATGATATTATTATTGATGAATGTATGTTATTTTTTCATAAATTAAAATTTTGCACGTCTGCGCGCAGACTGAATACACGAACTGTATTTTATAGTTTAAGAACTTTTAACTTGTATTCTGGCAAATAAACTCTTTGACTTTGACTTTGACAGACGGACACCGGAGTCTTATTAATAGGGTCCCGTTTTTACCCTTTGGGTGTGGAAATCTAAAAAGAATAAAAATAATTATGTTTGTACATACACCAGGAGTGACTGCAATTTTTTCATTACCTACATTTTAATGCATGCTTACTCAGTGACAAACGAGCAGACAGCCCACCTGATGGTGAGCGGTAACTGTCGCCCATAACATCCACGATTCACGTATTCAAGCTGTTGGCAACAAAAATGCAGAATCGCAGGTGCGTTGTCCTTCAAACCGGAACACAAAACACAACAATGCAAGCATTGTTGCTTGGCGGCAGAAATACTCGTAGATAAGGCAGTGGTCCTCACCCAGGCGGACTCCTACCATTTGATAAAACCTACTTCATGTTATCTGTTTAGTGATTTTTTTTTTTTTTTATATACTTCGTCGGGTGGCAGACCAGCGTACGGCCCGCCTGATGTGAAGCGGTTACCGTAGCCATATTAACGCTCGCAACATAAAATATCGTTCGCGCGCCGCCACCTCCGCTGCCAACGCAGCATCTCCTTGCATTCTGGTGACCTCACTCACTCGCAGGAACACAACAACCCTCAAGGGAATTGTTATTTAGCTGCGGTATTCTGTGAGGTGGAGGTACATTCCCCAGTCGGGTAGCTTACAATTACGCCCCCTACCTCTGTTTTCGCCAGAGCTTCGTTTGTCAGTTAGCAGGGTGCACCGCGTGCAGGAGAAGTTGGCTTTGGTTCAAAGTTGATGATGAACTTCTTACACCCCATTTGAAAAATTACGGTCTAAATAGCAATACGATTAATTAAAACGTAACTTTACTAATCGTAATCATAATATTTATTCAAATAATCTAAATTATTATGAAAATATATTTTTATTAAGTACCTATTATATATTATTTTTTACACTAAACTATTTTTAATACTTTTTAATTTACACACTTATCATGTGATTATTAGGAGTGTCGGTGGCCGAATGGTTAGGGTATCCGACAAATTGTTATTGAGACATCCATGAACACTGCAATGTTTTTTTATGGCTAGTCGACTTTGTAGCCATCTTTAACGAATTTGTAGTTATATACGACGTAGGTATAGACGTAGGGTTCAAATTATTAACGAACGTCAGCGCAGGTGCGAATCTTGCGCGGTTTTGCGTACGGCGCAGCTCCGACCCCGACTGGCGCTCCATATAATCTCCTATAAATGTTGTCAGTGTGTGCGTGCGACGGCCATACGTACGGGCGCGCTCACATACAAACCGCGCTCGGTGCGTTTGTATGAAGTTACCTTACTTCTCTAGTTAGTAGTAGTATACACAGTGGTGGGAATGTGTGACCGGCCCCCGTCCCGTTAAAAGCAAAATATGAATTTGTCTAGAATATTAATTACCTATTACAATTTCTACATCCTAACAACGCAGGGCAATTGCAATGTGGCTGTTATTCAATATACTCGTACAACGGCGATATACGGGCTATATGTTGGAATGGTTAGGTATGACTTGTACGGCTCATGACATACATGCCTGTGGACGGTATGCTACGTGATAAGGTGGTATGTCGGATACCGGCATTCATGTTGATATAATGTTACACACACAACTGTAGTCGTGTATCTATCATGCCTTTTACTACAGAAGATAAAAGAAAAAGTATAAGTTCTTACTTATATTACATTTTTTCTTAAAAATGCTTTTTTTTATACCGCGTTGGGTGTCAGACTAGCATACGGCCCGCTTGATGTGAAGTGGTTATCTTATCTTATCTTAGAGTGGGTCCAGTGCTACAGCACCGGTGAACCATCGACCCTCATGGATCTTTTGTGTTCTCCCTCCTCCTTTAGTCAATCTCCCCTGCCTGTCTGGAGACATGTTCCATGTACTTCAGTATACCGCTTATAGGGCCTGTAGTCCTCCAGGTCCGGGTATGCCTTTCCTAGGATTTTCATTCGTTTGCCCGCTAGGGCGTCACATTGACACATTAAGTGTTTCATGGTCTCGTTAGACTCTTTGCATGTTGTGCATTCTGGGCTCTTGACGTGAAGCGGTTACCATATAAGCGCTCGCAACATAAAATATCGCTCGCGCATCGCCACCCCCGCTGCCAACGCAGCAATTCCTTCCTTCCTGGTGACCTCACTCACTCGCAGGAACACAACAGCCTTCAAGGGAATTGTTATTTGGCTGCGGTATTCTGTGAGGTGGAGGTCCATTCCCCAGTCGGGTAGCTTACAATTACGCTCCCTACCTCTCGCGATCTCGGAGTCCAAGTGGCCATTGCTAGCCAACTGCTACCGCCCCAGTGCTTTAGGACAGCAGTAGTCGCACGGTTCTTCTGTTTCAGATGTTCACGACCGCAGCAGCTGGAGCAGAGACGACCAAAGCAGCCACGGCAGTCGCATGCATCTGCATTAATGGTAGCGGGTGAGTGCCGGCCGGTGTAGTTTGCCTGAACTAATTCGTAGCGCAAACACACAAAGTAGTGAAGATCAAATTGCCTATATACCAATAAAACTAAAGCCGAAAATAAAATCACTTCCCCTAACAAGCTAATGTACGATATAGATTAAGACGAAAATAATATTATTATCCGCCATTTGTAGGAAAAGACGCTTCGTCAGCCAATGATACACGCGTTCCCGAAAATGATAAAATAAATGCAGTACCTAACACAAAGGTTATTTCAAACGATTTGCTAGACGAAAATGAACTTAATGCTATAGAAGATAAAGAAGCAAGAATTGAACGGCAAAGGGGAAATGTGGGGAAAATAAATCTCAGCATTGATTTGAATAACAAAAGCTATAGAAAGGTTTGATTTTGCTTGCAGTTAGCGGAATGATAATAGTTCGATTTTGCTCGAAGAAATCGTTGCTGAATTTAGTTTTTTTTTTTGGGCATTCTTTGCAATTATTATCTCAGTGAGCAGAACCTTTCTACAGCCAGTGTGTAAGAAATATTTTGATAAAAAAGTTTCGCAAAGGCAGTTATTCACTTGACTAGCCATCTCCTTAGGTTTTTAATGCCTTATTTGCCATATTGCTGTCTCTCACATTGCTAAGAGGGGAAGTCAAATTCCAAAAGCTTCTTACTCCTACTAATTTCTTCTGATTAAATTCGTTGTGAGTTCCACGGCAGCCGTAGTCTTATCCCCGGGACTGCAATGGACTTCACTATTCATTGCCTTTTTTGATGGTCGCCGCTGTAAATCCTGGCTACACAGGAGACACAGTGGCAAGAAACATGTGGTGGGGCCACATATGTGGTGGGGCCCCCGTCCCGCTATAAAAAGAAATGTTTCATCTCGTAAGTATTGATTTTCCTATTAAACTATACAGTTAAATATAATATGTCGCAGGCTGTCGCGGTCAATTCGCAGAACTATCGAATTATTTTAACAACTATCTGTTTTAAAAATCGCTTCGGTTTATAATGCCACTGGTTAACGTTTAGGCGGCTTAGGCGGATTGTCTTTAAATAATCTTTTGGTTTTGGGTTAAATTAGGTTTGCTTTGCAATAAATTTGAAATAGGAGCGGAGGATGGATCATGATGTGTACTATCTTTTAAAGCGGCTATATATTATCCTTGCTTAAGAATTTCAATAATAAAAAAAATTAAGTGATATTGATATTGCGATATTGTCAGCCATGACAGACAGACATGCATTAATGAATGCGAATGAAAATAACGAAGTACCTAATTATGTAGATGTGGAAATAAATGCAACAGAGTCAAATTACGACGATTATATTAAACTTTGTACAGACAATATATGGGATTTAAAAAAAACCAGTTTGATTCTATTTTAATTTTCTTTTATACAAACCCAGTCCTGACAATACTGAACACAAAAAAAAACTGACCAATTGCGAGTCGGACTCGCGCACTAAGGGTTCCGTACATAATCTATAAAAACGGCAAAAAAATGATTTTAGTTTGTTGTATGGAAGCCCCCCTTAAATATTTGTTTTTTTTTATTTCATTATTTATTTTTAAAGTGAATATATAAATAAATATTATGAGAGTATTTCAAGCGTCTACCTATTGCCGTTATCAACTGCGAGTAAAAACGAGCAAAAAAATCTCGTTTGTTGTATGGGAGCCCCCTTAAATATTTATTTTATTCTGTTTTTTAGTATTTGTTGTTATAGCGTCAACAGAAATACATCATCTGTGAAAACTTCAGCTGTCTAACTATCACGGTTCATGAGATACAGGATGGTGACAGACGGACGGACGGACGGACGGACAGCAGAGCCTTAGCAATAGAATACCTTTTTACCCTTTGGGTACGGAAACCTAATAAGAATAATTATCCAATTTGGTGCAGTAGTTCGGACGTAATACGCGTACATACATTTCGGAAATTAATTTTTATCTATATAAATATAAATTTTCATAAGAGCAAAATAAATATACAACATCGCTTTGCGCCATTTAACCACTCCACAACCCAAAAAACTACTTAAAAACTTCACAAAATAATCTATCAAGGAAAGTGAACGTACAAAGCCAGTTTGTGTTAGCGCCGAGCCTGTCAGCATATTCTGACACCTGCTCGCAGCTGACGAGGGTCAAGCTGTCCAATTGCCGCTCGCTCGGTATGTATATTAGCCAATAACTGTCCGGGCTGGCAGAGAATGCTTCCTCGCGTTTGTTGAGCACCTACTTAACGATCTAAGTTGAAGATTTGTGTGTTTAAGAAATCAACTTGAATGATTTTTTTCATTTTACCTCGGAGTGTAAGCGGTTTATCAACATCTTTGAACCAAAGCCAACTTCTCTTGCGCGCGGTGCTCCCTGCTGACTGACAAACGAAGCTCTGGCGAAAAGAGAGGTAGGGAGCGTAATTGTAAGCTACCCGACTGGGGAATTTACCTCCACCTCACAGAATACCGCAGCCAAATAACAATTCCCTTGAGGGTTGTCGTGTTCCTGCGAGTGAGTGAGGTCACCAGAAAAGGAGATGCTGCGTTGCCAGCGGAGGTGGCGGCGCGCAAATGATATATTATGTTGCGAGTGTTAATACGGTTACGTAGTATAAAAAAATATTTAAAAAAATATAGTTATATAGATCGATACTGAAAAGAATTTTGGTGACTGTAAAGAAAATTTGACGAGCTCGGTGGTCGAATGGTCAACAATGGCCACTTTTATTCGGAGGTTGCATGTTCGATCCCCGCCTAAGACAAATATTTGTGTGCATGAACATGTTTGTCTTGGTCTGGATGTTTTCTATATCTTATATTTGTATGTATTTACAAAAAAACGTATTTAAGTATAATATCAGTTATCTATGTAGTACCCATAGTACAAGCTTTGCTTAGTTTGGGACTAGATGGCCGTGTGTAATTTGTCCATGAATATTTATTTATTTATTATTATCTCTTTATAATCACGGGTCAAGCCCGGTCATTTGATAGGCGTGCGCGGGGATATGGATCCAACGCGTAGAGGCCCCTTTGAGAAGTTTGATGTGATGTTGTACGCCCGCCGTGACCCGCTCCAGGATATGTCAATGGAACGACATACCCATGAGCAGGTCTCGGCAGGCGTTGAGACTATTGCGAAGTGTGATGGAAAATAAATGGGCTATGGAGATGAGATCTGGGTGAACTTAATACCGGGCTATTACAGAAGAGGGACGGACGCCTGCCATAACTGCTTTTATTGCTAGTTATTTGCGGCAGGCGGTGGCTTGCCACTCACTAGATGGGCCCCCGAAATGCCAGGAAAATGGCCGGGGGCAACACCCCCCGTAAACAATTATTATTATTTATTACACTGCAAGTACAGGGTTTTGATATAGTTCAATAATATTATGACACAAAAAAATAAATATACTTCTGTATAGCTTTTGTATATTTTTCTCCCCAAAAAGATTTCAAACCCCATTCTTAGGTAATTAAGTATTTTTACTCAAACAAACAAACATAATACGTTTTATGTTTAGAGAGTCTGATACTCTAAAAGTGAATTTGCAATTTTTGTCGCGATCAATGAGGACTGACCACAGATTTAGAGTAGCTAGACATGACTTTTTCATTGGCCATAGAAGTAAATTTTTGGATATAGACCTAACGGTATGATAAAATTGTAAAATATAGTTTAAATACACACAATATATAGGTATATATATGCACAGTTCCAAAATAACTTGTGTGATAGGTCTTACTTTTATATATATTGTAACGACGTCACATTTTACATTTTGCAGCGTCAGGCGCCCGCGTTGTGGCCGAGTACTGCACAGGCAGTAGTCTCTGCGCCGTCACAAAGTTAGAACATTTCGTGCACTATTTCACTTGTAATTTGTAACTATTTATCTAGACTCTAATAAACCCTTCTAACTACTTAAGTGTTGAATATCATTTATCACTTCCACGTCATCTCCACAGAGACGACACAGAGACATACTCAACAATTCATACTAATATTATAAATGCGAAAGTAACTCTGTCTGTCTGTCTGTTACCTTTCCTCGTTAAAACTGCTGAACTGATTTTGATGAAATTTGGTATGGAGATAGTTTAAGACCCGAGGAAGGACATAGGATAGTTTTTATCCTGGAAATCCCCCCCAATGGGGATAAAAAATATTTTTTCTACTATAGAGGGCGCCACAAGTCGTGCTATAGCACGACTTGTGGCGTCGTGCTATAGCACGACTTGTGGCGTCATCTGTTGACCGATTGATATACATCTGTTGGCAGATTGATATACATCCTGGAAATCCCCCCCAATGGGGATAAAAAGTATTTTTTCTACTATAGAGGGCGGCCAATAGATGGCGCCACAAGTCGTGCTATAGCACGACTTGTGGCGCCATCTGTTGGCCGATTGATATACATCTGTTGGCAGATTGATATACATCTGTTGGCCGATTGTTTTGTTGTCAAGGGGCGGCCATCAGATGGCGCCACAAGGAAAATAATATAAAATTTATAATCATTTGTCCTTCTTTTACGTCGAAAGCAACCTACGTATGGACATGATTTTTTAAACAGGGATAGTTTACGGTCTGGAGAGTGACGTATGCTACTTTTTATCCCGGTAAAATATCTTAATCCCATGGAAAAAAATAAACTTTGTAATAATTTGTCCTTTTTTTTACTTCGAATGGAACCTCAGTACCGACATGTTTTTTTTTTTAACGGGGATAGTTTATGGTCTGGAGAGAGACATAAGCTAATTTTTATCTTTATATTATCACGGGAAAAATATAGTGTATAATCATTTGTCCTTTTTTGTATTCATTCTTGGCTTGTCCTATGCCCAACTATATGTGGCAAGTTTGAGTGTGTCCAATGCCCAGAATTTGGACACACATATATATATATATGTGTTGAGAGTTGCAATGAGGTCCCGGTTCTTTTTCATTAAATTACCTCTGTTAATGGGACTCTTTGAACCTGGTTAAATGAGATTTGAATTCTAAGACTTTATAATTAAGACTCTGTAGCTCAATTACCTGTATAAGTGAGACAAATTAATCAGGTCTTAACACGTTTTGACATGTTTTTTTTCGACGGAATACATTATGTATGTACATTCATATCTACATTAAATTCATAACACATTTTTCTTAACATTTCCACCTCTAAAAATGGAATAACGGCACATTTTGACCTCTGTAAGCGGGGCCTCTGTAAATGAGACTACTATATATTTTAAACCTGCTTAATTGTATATATATATATATGTATATATAATATATATATATATGTATATATACGCGGACGATATGTTTGATATTATATAGACGATATTTTTGTGTTTCGTTTTCGATCCTTCGGCGTCCAATGGCGGGTGTCCGCGTGTGTATGTGGTGAATATTTTTTTTGTCTTGAGTGTGGGCGTTCCATCCATACTAATAATATTATAAGTGTTAAAGTAAGTAAATTCGTTTGTTTGTTATTTCTTCACGCCTTAACTATGCAGCCGATCATCGTTAAAATTTGTACATATTGGTACTACTTTTTATCCCACGAAGTAAAAAAATACAAGAAAAAAATATACATAAATCAATTGCAGCTCCCCTGGACCAAGCGGACGAAGCCGCGGTAACAGCTATTATAAATATAATCTTACTAATAGTGTCACCGCCCCCTTGTGACTTCACGAGTTTGTAGTTATGACGTCACAGTTCCAAAATAGCTTGTGGGATAGGTCTCACTTCGCTAACTATACATAACTATACGAGTATATATACAAAATATTTTATCACACCGCATCAGCAGAACTTTCAGGTTGTGGAATGAACTACTTACCGAGGTTTTCTCAAGAGACTAGAGTATACGGTTCGTCAATAATGGGGCGAAGAGGTTTTTGCAGGGCCGGTAATGCCTGATTTATACTTCAAGCTTAAGCGTCTATAGTCGACGATTACGCTCAGTCAGGTCGTATGCTTGTTTATTACCTTAGTTATATATAAAAGCGGTACGTTAATTATTTTTCACTTTCAACAGCAAGAACTTTTATCGCTGTTAGTTTGTACATTATATCTACGTCAGAGATACTTTTGGACTTGGCTCGCGCCATTAAGTAACCGTAAGAGCTTACCTTGTTTTCTAATACGTCGGTATAAGAAAACAAGGTATGCTCTTCTTATATATTGTCAAGCCTACGTCACGAGTTATATTGTCAAAATACGATAAAACAAATAAATAATATGTGATGATGTAGCCAAGTTTCAATCACAGTATCCATGGCTTGCGGTATCTATATCGTCGTCAATCCTTATTTATCCCACTGCTTGTGTTACGGGTCTCCCTTCAATCGAAGGGATAGGAAGGTACTCCACTATGCTGCTAAACTGCAGGTTGTCGGAGGCCAGTGTTGTCAAGTCTATAGGCCACTGAGTTAGCTTAATGACTGTCATCTAATGACAGCTGCCAAGACCAACGGCTTAACGTATCGTAAAGGAAATAAATAAACCTATGCATGGACAAGCTGCAGTCAACGTTGCTTATTTTTTTTATATGAGGGGGGCAAACTAACATCTGCGTCACCTGGTGGAAAGTAATCACCACCGCCCATGAAGATCAGCGACACCAAGGGGTCACCGATCCGTTGCCAGCCTTTCATTATATAAATTACGTTACGTTACATTACGTTGCGGGAGCGGGATGACATGTTGAATTTATTGCAAGTTGCATCCGGGGTAGTATACTATTCAGATTTAGTAGCAAGAAGGGAGAATTACCAAGCGTTCAGACAATTTTGCAATTCATATTATTGGAATCGATGTCTTAGATAACAACTCAATGTTTTAGGTCCCCAATAGTGTTAGAAACTTAAAATCCGTGGTGCACGGCAGTTGAGCTTCACTTGACTAGCTATCTCTTTAGGCTTTTAATGCCTTATTTGCCATATTGCTGTCTCTCACATTGCTAAGAGGGGAAGTCTCCTACTAAGTCTAAGTAAGAAGAACTCCTACTAATTTCTTCTGATTAAATTCGTTGTGGGTTCCAAGGCAGCCGTAGTTTTACCCCCGGGACTGCAATGGACTTCATTGTTCATTTCCTTTTTTGGCGGTCGCCGCTGTTAATCCTGGCGACACAGGAGACACAGTGGTGGGAATGTGTGGTGGGTTTTATTATTTTTTATATAAATTATGTGTTTAATTAGATTGGCGCGTGCCAATCTAATTAAACACGTAATTCGCCATCGAGCTCATCTATATAGTCTCACTTAAATATAAGGATCTAGCCTTGGTTTGCCGTATCTAGTCTCCTCTACATCTATGAGTCTGGTCGTTCACGAGCTCAGGGTCGGGATAAAGGACGCCACATGATGCTAAAGTTCACAATTATGGTAATGTTGCGGCTGTTAGCGCGGAGGGAGCGAAGGGTGCGGAATTCAAGGAGTAACATTTCGGATTGATGTATTTTGAAGTGGGTTGCGTGTTTTTATCTGGAAAAAATAGGTGTTCAAGTGTCTAAATAATATATAGAAATTTTCTTTTATGTATATATATTTTCTAGGTATAATAAATCAATATTTCTGGACAATTTACACAGCGTGTAAATTGTCCAGAAATATTGATTTGCGCTTAATTTGGCTGTAAATCAATATTTCTGGACAATTTACACGCTGTGTAAATTGTCCAGAAATATTGATTTACAGCCAAATTAAGCGCAAAGCTTGTACTATTGGTACTAGATAGACAACTGATAAATGTAATTAAATACATTTTTTTTTGTAAATACTTTCATAAAATACATAGGAAACACCCAGTCCAAGTCAAACAGACATGTTTATTCACACAAATACTTGTCTTGTTCGAAAATTGAACCTGCGACCTCGGAGTCAATGCAGCCACTGTTAGGTATTCGACCACCGGGCACAGGCAGTATGTATGTAACTTATGAACGACATAAGTTTATCAGTAGTTTAGGACCCAAAAACAATCGCGTTTTTTTTTAGAAATAGAAACATATTTATTTGACGAGCTCGGTGGTCAAATGGTTAGCAATGGCCACTTTGTCTCCGAGGTCGCGGGTTCGATTCCCGCACAAGACAAACATTTGTGTGCATGAACATGTCTGTTTGTCTTGGTTTGGGTGTTTTCTATGTATTATACGTATGTATTTACAAAAAAAAATGTATTTGAGTACATATATCAGTTGTCTAGTACCCATAACACAAGCATTGCGCTTAATTTGGGACTAGACGGCGGCGCTGTGTAAATTGTCTAGAAATATTTATTATTATTATTATTTCAACTTCCCGCTCATAATGCGAAAGTACAATAAATGAACACAGCATTGACTTTAAGTCTAAGAAGACATTTTGTGTCCCTTTGTGTGTTCTACTAATTGATGGTGGTCGAATGGCAATGGCCACTTTGACTCCGAGGTCATGGGCTCGATTCCCGCACAAGACAAACATTTGTGTGCATCAACATGTCTGTTTCCCCTCCCCTCAATTGAAGAGGTTTAGAGCGTACTCCACCACGCTGCTCAAACGCGAGTTGGCGGAGGTCAGTGTTTTAAGGCTACTGTCTTGGCTTAACGACTGTCTTCTAACGACAACAACCGAACCGACGTCTTAACGTGCCTCCGAAGCACGGAGGAGTCCGAGATAAATAAATTCAGCCATTCATTGAGCTCCTCGACGGTTAGGCCTATTTTTGGTTGCACCATTGCGCCAATTACGTACTCAGAAAGGGAAAAAAATAACAAGTATTAGAGCGCCAAGATGAAAAGGATAGCGTCATAGATGTCCTAGGCGATGGGAACCGTTTACGGACGGAATTAGTACAGCACAGCCCCCTTACCACCAACTCTTATTGCGATTGTTAGTGGTAAAGGGGCAGGTATGCCGTATCTATAGTATTTATAACACCACTGCTTAACATAGAGTAAATAATGACATTTTATTGTATAATTTATATTTAATGATATAATTTTATAGTCAGAAAATAAGCATATAGAATGCATTAAATTACATATTCATATATAAGTTTGCTGTGCCCTACCAGATGTTCGGAACTTAAGACGAGCTCGGTGGCGTAGCGGTCAATGACGCGGCTTCGACACCAACGCCTCAGAATAATATACTCAACGCTCGTGGGTTCGATTCCCACATAGGACAAACATTTGTGTGTATGAACATGTCTGTTTGTCTTGGTCTGGGTGTTTTCTGTGTATCATAAGTATGTATTTACAAAAATAAAATGTATTTACGTATGTTTATCAGTTGTCTAGCTAAGACCATGGGCGATAACAATCTAAGTCACCAACTGTCCAGGGCTCTAAGATCAATCCTCAAATTAATACAAGGGATATCACTTCAAACCACTAAAAATCGCGATAATTTTAACAGAGCTAAACATGAAGTAGACTTCGATAAAAATCCTTTTCAATACTCGAAAAACATTTTCAGGGAACAAAAGGGAAAGCTTCTCTTGACCAACGCGCAAATTTACGATCACTGTAAAAACACATACGAAGTGCCTAAACGCGGGAACTCATACGTAGATCCAAAAATCCAAAGACCTAATGATTCTCTATTTAGTTTTCAAAGTGACCCACCCAATGAAGAGGAAATAAACTACCATATTAAAAAGAAAAGTTCTAAATCTGCTCCAGGCCCCGATGGCATTCCTTACATAGTGTATAAAAAGTGTCCATCAGTTCGTAAACACATTTTAAATATATTTAGTAAGATCTGGTCAAGAAAGCAAGTCCCAGTAGCATTTGGAAAGGCAGTTTTTGTCCTCATCCCTAAAAAAGATGAAGTAACTCATCCAAAAGACACCAGACCGATAGCCCTAACCAATACAATCTCAAAAATCTTTTTTAGTGTATTACAATCAAAAATGACAAAATTCATGATCAGCAATAGGTATTTCAGGCCCAATCACCAGAAAGGCTTCTTGCCTGGAATTTCTGGATGCCTGGAACACAATACATTACTAGCAGAAAGTCTGAAAGATGCCAGAACACATGAGAGGCAAATATCAGTCTGCTGGATAGACCTAGAAAACGCATTTGGTTCCGTGCAGCATGAACTTATGATATTTGCACTAAAATAGTATAACTTTCCCGATTTAATTGTTAACATAATTAACTCTTATTACTCGCATTTAAAATTCGTCATAGCAGTAAACAAGGAATACACAAAGCCACTACAATACAGTGTGGGACTATTCCAAGGGTGCTGCTTATCACCGATAGTATTTAACATAGTTATTAATATTTTAATAGACAAATTGATATCATATGAAAGGAAATGGGGCTACCGTTTTAAAATCAACAACAAGTACACTGAGTCAATCTTAGCCTTTGCTGACGACCTTGCAATACTTACACGTAATCCCAAACAGTGTCAGGAGTTGTTAAATGAAGTCGATGAGTTCTGTACATGGACGGAGGGATTGAGGGCGAAACCAAGTAAATGTTATTGTTTATGTCTGGGTAGACGAAATACCAAATACACTTCTTACGACCCGGAACTCTCCATAAGCGGCCAAAAAGTTGCTACGATTGCAGAAACAGTGCCTTTCAAATTTCTTGGTAGAAAGATAGATTACAAAGGACGCACACCATCATTGGGGGAAGTTGTCGAAAATTTCATTAACGACCTCAATAAGGTAGACCAACAGCCTATCAGCAATATTAAAAAAGCATGGATATACGACAACTATCTCACATCACGACTCACTTGGCCTTTCCTAGTATATGACTTCGGCAAAACCCTCTTGGCAAAGTTAGATGCTAATGTCATAAAGATATTGAAGTCATGGTTCGGACTGGCACATCCGGCTGATCCCTCGACTCTATTTAGGGATCACAATAGTTTTGGGCTGAAATTACAGAAACCTTCTGAACTCTATAAACACCTGAGAGTTACAAAAACGCATGTTTTGCAAAAGTCGCAAGACGAATTAGTTAAATCTCTCCCAAAAGACAAAAATGCCACAGACCTTGAATCTAGACTTCAATTCCACAAACAATTTATGGTAGGTGCACAGGCAAATAGAGCTGGGTTGGGCGCGAGAAAGAAAAGGGAAGACCGAGACATAGTAAAAACCTTTCTACAACAAGACGAAAATGACAGTTACAAAGTGCACGCTATGAATTTAGAAATGCAAAGTGAGTGGTTAACCATAGGCGAGTTTTGCATCCCGTTAGCTCTGAAGTGGCGCACCTTGCTGTATGACTGGTCTCCTGCCTTATTAAAATTCTATCTTAATGCCTTTCAAATGACCCTCCCTGACCAGAGTAACTTAGTTAGGTGGGGAAAAGCCTCTGAAAAATGTTGCTATACTTGTGGAGAGGCGATATGTACAGCAAGGCACCTATTGGTGGGATGCAAGGTGCTCCTTGATAGGGGTCATTACTCACATCGCCATGACAGAGTACTTCAAATCATACGTGAAGCCATAAGCCTTTCAATAGCTAGAGCCCAAAAAGGATTAACGACAAACAAAAGACAAATTAACTTTATAAAAGGAGGCTCAACTTCAAACTCCAAGAACAAGCCTTACTCAATCCTCAGTGCAGCACCTGACTGGACTATTTTAATGGACACGTATGAAAAGCACTATAAAATCCCAGAAGATGTGTGTGTTTCGACATCCAGACCGGACATTTTCCTTTTCTCCAGAGCTACAAAACGTATAGTACTTGTAGAGCTTACCGTACCGTGGGAAACTAACATACCCAAAGACCACGCGATAAAACAAAACAAATATTATGACCTCCTAAACGAATTAACAAAAAGCGGCTATGTAGTTAATCTATACGCTGTAGAAGTAGGAGCGAGAGGTATACCAGCAAATTCTCTCTATAACCTGCTGAAAGACCTTGGCTTGTCCAGAAGTGCAGTAAGTTCTATACTAGAACGAGTATCTAAAGCTGCATTAGCAGGTTCATACCAGATTTGGCAGGGCAGGGAGAGAAACACAAGTAGTGAAGGTGAGTGTTGATGTACGTCGGAAAGGGGCCCCTTAAACCTACACCCGTGTCACAAGTCTCGGGATCTGCTTGGGTTTCTCTCTCTGCCACACGATGGACCCGGCACCCGCACGGTGAATCCATGGAAGCTAAGAAGTTCGTCTCATATGGGTACTAGACAACTGACACAAGCTTCGCTTACTTTGGGGCTAGATGACGATGTGTAATTTGTCTGACAATATTTATTTATTTATTATATATTGTGAGAACCGATGTATATGTTACAGTCAATATAATAGATTGGTCATTATTTATAATGGCTGGCCAAAGTAATAAAAAATTCAATTATTAATAATTAAGCTTACTTTATGGTGCCACCACATCATTCATCATCCAGGTTGATGGAGCTCCGCTTCGCGGGGTATTTCCAGTGACAGGACGCAAGAAAACCCTAACCTAACCAAAAATCAACTCAAATCTAACCAAAACATGATTTATTACATTGACCAAAGTATAGTATCATATAGTATGAATAATAATTAATTTTATACATTGATCATAACATATATACAACATGAAATGTAAATAAAGGTCTTGAGTATCTCTACGTAGGCACAAAATACAGAGTAGGTAGGTATATGAGCCCCATCCCCCATCAAGACTCTCACGGCCACCTTATAAATACGACAATGTAAATTTTCATTCCACGTGCGAGAATAGTTCCGACCTGGTTACAGAGTAAACACGGCACTCATCAACATTCGTACGACACACACTTTACTTCATAATACCTTACTGGAAGCGTCGAAGATGGATTATTTGCAACCTCAAGTTTCGATAGAAAGGAAGGAGTTGCTGTGCTGGCAGCGGGGGTGGCGGTGCGTGAGCGATATTTCATATTGCGAGCATGATATGACTATTGTAACCGCTTCACATCAGGCGGGACGTATGCTTGTTTTCCACCTGGCGTAGTTAGTATATATAGTATATGATAATGAAAAAAATATGGGACCAATCTTTCAAATAAAAAAAAAAGTTTTTACAAATCGGTTTATAAATGACGGAGTAATGAAATAACAAACCTAACAGTGGGTAGATACAGGCTGATGATGATGATGAAAAATGTATGACCAATCTGGAAGTATACTCTTTTAAATAAAAAAATATTTTTTCATATCGGTTTATAAATCACGGTGTAATAAAGTAACAAACATTAACAACTTCCCTGTCCAATGAGTCATATATGACTAACAAGTACGTATTGGAATAAGTTCATGAGTCACAGGTGACTCATTTCTGAATACAATTTAAGGCACATTTTTTAGTATGAACGTGACGTGGTATTTTATTTAATCATATGTGGACGTATAGCAAAAAAACTAATGTTTACGGTAATAAAAGAAAAATTCGCGATTTTTTCATAATTGTCAATTAAAGTGATCAAATGACAACCATAAAAAAATTTTGGTGCCGAAACCAATGGTTTTATACTTGGTAGGCATGGGCTTAACTAAAATATATTTCATATTTTTTTCCTACGTACAGTTTTTGTTCTACCCTCAGATGAGTTTTGCCTGTGTTTGTTCACATATGACTCATCATGAACGTGGTATAGAAAATTTATCACCCTACGTTCATGAGTCACATGTGAACAAAACAAAAACAACCTAAATAAGATTAATTTATTAAAAATAATTTACGAAAATTATATTTTATGGTATTTAGTAATGTTATTTAGCTTAACATAATAAAAAAAATCGGACAAGTGCGAGTCGGACTCGCCCACCGAGGGTTCCGTACGTAGTATCATTATTAAATTTGATATTTTTAATAAGAAATAATGCATCGAAAAAAATAAATAAAATATATTTTGCAATGTATTTAATTTGAACTAGTAGTTTCAATTTGAAATTTCGACACCCTATAAAAAATATAGACCCCCTATTTTTTAAGATCTATTTACAAATGTATAGTTTTGAGATTTATTCCTGTACTTGTAGTCTAAAACGATGTTACTTGCCAAATTTCATAGTTCTAGGTCAACGGGAAGTACCCTATAGGTTTTGATTCCCTTGAGAATGCGAAATATGCGTTTTTTGCTGAATA
The DNA here is from genome assembly GCA_937001555.2 of Hypsopygia costalis. NCBI lineage: Eukaryota > Metazoa > Arthropoda > Insecta > Lepidoptera > Pyralidae > Hypsopygia > Hypsopygia costalis. The sequence continues at coordinate 785,874 of OW443351.2, read as the reverse complement.
AACGGCCGTAACTTTTTGACGTGACAACGTCTTATAAATTGGTTAGCCGGGTGACACTTCAAGAAACGCGCTCACGTTATGCGCTCACAATGAGAGCGAGTGAGAGGCACGCGTCCCTTCCACTCGGGCATGGTTAGCCCGCCTAAGAGCGAGAGAGACAGACATAAAAAGTGAAAGGCATGCGTCCCTTCCACTCGAAAACATTTTACCACTCAAAGTCGTTGTCACGTAAAACTTTCGCCCGTATACCGACTTTACAGGCAACCAATTTTTTTTACGTAAACTTAGCAGTTTGATTTTTTTACAACTTCATGGGACCGTAGAACTGAGTATACAGTTCAAATTTCAGCTTGATACCTCCACGCATTCTCGACATAGAAATTCTTGACAGACAGACAGACAGACAGACGGACAACAAAGTGATCTTATAAGGGTTCCGTTTTTCCTTTTGAGGTACGGAACCCTAAAAACGGTGGACGTGGGGCATTATCAAAATGAGTTGTATGGGGACAGGGAAGTTGTTAAAAGAAATACAGCCGAATTGAGCACCTCCTCCTTTTTAGGAGTTGGTTAAAAAACCCAATAAGGGGGGAGCCGTGTTCCAGCAGTGCAATGAATATGGATTGATGCGGAATATTAGGTGGGCCACTAGCTCTTCTGATTCCGAATACAGTTATATGTACAGTATGTCGTACACAGTGTTTTCAAGCCGCCCAAAGGCCACTGACTTGGCTTAACGACTGTCATTTAATGACAACAGCCGGGACCGACGGCTTAACGTGCCCTCCTAAGTACGGCAATCTAACTTGCAATCAAGATCATTGTTTTTCAATCTGTGGGTCGCGACCTCTAGGGGAGTCGCGAAGCCAGACTCGGTGGGTCGCCAGCAAAAAGGAAACTACAATAAAAACACAATCATGATTAGAAGGATGGGCTTGTTGGTAAACGTTTTTACGTTGTTGTAAAAAACATTTTTATTTTTATTTTTTATAAATAATATAAATAAATGTTTCTGGACAATTTACAAAGCGCCATCTAGTCCCAAATTAAGCGCAAAGCTTGTGTTATGGGTACTAGACAACTGATAAATGTACTTAAATACATTTTTTTTTGATACATAGAAAACACCCAGACCAAAACAAACAGACATGTTCATGCACACAAATGTTTGTCTTGTGCGGGAATCGAACCCACGAACTCGGAGTCAAAGTGGCCATTGCTAACCATTCGACCACCGAGCTCGTCATGTTGTTAATTTTATAAAACATTTACATAGTTTTATAAATTATTTATTTGTCTGTCTATGGCACAAGGGGGTCGCCAGAATTTTTCAACCTGTAAAGGGGTCGCGTAATCAAAAAGTTTGATAAACACTGATCTAGATCATAATCATCAATTTAATATTACACATTGGGTAAAACCAAGCATAAATATTTTTTCAAGGTTCATCTAGGTGTAATAGATCTGCGTGCAGGTTATGAGCTAACCAGCATTATTACTGATTAAGTCCTGCGTGTAATTACGCAGCTAGGACAACAGTGTTCACAGCTGCCAACTGATGTCGTTTGCCAAATTACTCATCACCATTTGTAAGGCTGGTAATTTGCATAAAGTTACCTACTCTGTGACGGCCTTTAGGAGTGCTTTTGCGTGTATATTGGATACTAGCTGTGCCAATGACTTTTGACGAGCTCGGTGGTCGAATGGTTAGTAATGGCCACTTAGACTCCGAGGTCGCGGATTCGATTCCCGCACAAGATAAAACATTTGTGTGCATGAACATTTATGTTTGTCTTGGTCTGGGTGTTTTCTATGTATTATAAGTATGTATATACAAAAAAAGAAATGTATTTAAGTACATGTATCAGTTGTCTCGTGCCCATAACCACAGAATAATTAATAACACAAGCTTTGCGCTTAATTTGGGACTAGATGGCGCTGTGTGAATTGACCAGAAATATTTATTTATTTATTAATGACATTGTACGTGCTTGTCTGGGTATCCTGTGAGAATGTTGAGAAATCACTTTTTTTCATATATACTACGTTGGGTGGCGAACAAGCATTCGGCCCGCCTGATGTGAGGCGGTTACCGTAGCCATATTAACGCTCGCAACATAAAATATCGCTCGCGTGCCGCCACCCCGCTGCCAATGCAGCATCTCCTTCCTTCCTTTCTGGTAACCTCACTCGTAGGAACACAACAACCCACAAGGGAATTGTTATTTGGCTGCGGTATTCTGTAAGACGGAGGTACTGTCCCCAGTCGGGTAGCTTACAATTACGCTCCCTACCTCTCTTTTCGCCAGAGCTTCGTTTGTCAGTCTGCAGGGTGCACCGCGTGCAGGTGAAGTTGGCTTTGGTTCAAAGATGTTGATGAACTACTTACACCCCAATTTTTTTTTAATGAAAATCATTTGATCACCTAAAAAGATTTAATTTTACAGACTGGTCAAATTGATAGAGGCTTGTATAGCTGTTACTGATCACGAACCAAAACATATACCTGAAAAAAAATAGGTTGTCTGTAATGTCGGTTTACGGGGGATAATTTTACGTGATAAAGTCATAAGAAAACATCGGCCGATGGAGTAGAAGAGTGATAGATGCGTCACAAGCCGATCGTGCTTCTCTATCGCTTATTCCGCGCACTCGCTTAGACGCTCGGCTCAGTCGGAACATGACAATGAGTCATGCTTTTTCGTTCGTGCAGCCGACGTTCATCGATTTTGACATTATCACTTTTTTTTATACTACTAAAGTGGCAAACAAGCATACGGCCCGCCTGATGGAAAGCAGTTACCGTAGCCTATGAACGCCTGTAAGACCAGGGGCATCACACGCGCGTTGCGAAAGAGACAGATGCGTCACGAGATGAACGCTTAGGCCGATCGTGCCTCTCTATCGCTTGTAATTTTAAACACCCTATTGACTGACAAACGAGGAACTGGCGAAAAGAGAGGTAGGGCATAGCGTATTATTTTGCGGTCCGACCTGGGATGTACCTCCATCTCACAGAATGCCGCAACCAAATAACAAATCTCTTGAGGGTTGTTGTGTTCCTGAGAGTGAGTGAGGTCACCAGAAAGAAAGAAAGGAGTATAAACTGGCAACAGATCGGCGACCCCTTGGTGTTGCTGATCTCCATGGGCGGTGGTGATTGCTTTCCATCAGGTGACCCATATGCTCGTTTTCCCCCCTCTTTAAAAAAAACCCATCAATCCAATATCGGTGTAACACGAGTCCATAGGCTGCGGTAACTGCTTGCCACCAGGCAGGCTGTATGCTTATTTTTCCAACTTAGTATTATAAAAAAAATGCCAGGATTAGTTGATAGACAACTACCAGTGATAATTATTATTTAAATAGTTGTCTTGGCCAACTTGCCAGAATATTATATTTAAAAAAAATGGAAATATTCACCTCCATTTTAATTAGTTTGGTGTTATCAAAAAATAGGCGAATTTCATCTGCAACGATGGACTGCTATGACTTGTTACTTAATAGGTTGGTGTAATTACTTAATAGGTTGATGACGACATACTGTGACTCACGCAGTAAATATAAGATGCAAAAATTCATCACCAACAATTTATTTACTCTATGCCAACACAAACCTTCATGGTAGCTCAATTGGAAGAGCACTCGACCGGTCATCGAGAGGTCGTGGGTTCAAATCCCACCTAGGGGGGGTAGGTGAATATTTCATTTTTTAGTTTGTATTCACATAGTAGCGAATGCTATGTTGAGATAATTCGCTTCACATGAAGTGGTCCGTATTCATGTACAAAAAAAATTGCTTGTCTGTAAAGTCGGTTCACGGACGATAATTTTACATGATAACGTCATAAGAAAACATCGGCCGATGGAGTAGAAGAGTGATAGATGCGTCACAAGCCGATCGTGCTTCTCTATCGCTTATTCCGCGCACTCGCTTAGACGCTCGGCTCAGTCGGAACATGACAATGAGTCATGCTTTTTCGTTCGTGCAGCCGGCGTTCATCGATTTTGACATTATCACTTTTTTTTATACCACTAAAGTGGCAAACAAGCATACGGCCCGCCTGATGGAAATCAGTTACCGTAGCCTATGAACGCCTGTAAGACCAGGGTCATCACACGCGCGTTGCTGACCCTGTAAAAACCTCCTCACACCCTGCTTGAAGAACCCCATGCTGTAGTCTCCTGAGAAAACCTCGACAGGCTTCATTCCACAGCTTGACAGTACGCGGGAGAAAACTTCTCTGGAACCGCACAGTACGCGACTACTTAGGCTCTAATGTATTACGTCTAAAAGTAAATATAAAATTAGTTATATTACTAGTCGGTAGATTGCACCATGTGCGCAGGTCAGTTTGGCTTCACCTCTAATAAATAAATTAATATATAAATAAGTATTGTCAGACAAATTACACAGCGCCATCTAGCCCCAGAGTAAGCGAAGCTTGTGTTATGGGTACTAGACAACATACACATACATAAACATACGTAAATACATTTTTTTTTGTAAATACATACTAATGATACATAGAAAACACCCAGACCAAGACAAACAGACATGTTCATGCACACAAATGTTTATCCTGTGTGGAAATCGAGCCCACGAGCGTTGGTGCCGCGAAGCCGCGTCATTGACCGCTACGCCACCGAGCTCGTCTAATGGTAGCAAGATACCTCAAAAATTATATCTTACGTACAAAGTACTTGGGGTATAAGTGGTTCATCAAGATCTTTGAACCAAAGCCAACTTCACCTGCACGTGGTGCACCCTGCTGAGTGACAAACGAAGCTCTGGCGAAAAGAGAGGTAGGGAGCGTAATTGTAAGCTACCCGACTGGGGAATGTACCTCCACCTCACAGAATACCGCAGCCAAATAACAATTCCCTTGAGGATTGTTGTGTTCCTGCGAGTGAGTGAGGTCACCAGAGAGAAAGAAAGGAAGGAGATGCTGCGTTGGCAGCGGGGGTGGCGGCGCGCGAGCAATATTTTATGTTGCAAGCGTTAATATGGCTACGGTAACCGCTTCACATCAGGCGGGCCGTATGCTTGTCTGCCACCCGACGTAGTATAAAAAAAAAAAAACAAAGTCCATATTTACGGGGCTAAGACAAAGAGTTCAAGAATCTCTTAAAATGAAATGTGTGAAATGGTACGACATTTTTCTTCCCCCTTGTTGCACAGTCACGCTCGATTGCTTTTCATGTTTGCACATCCGTCACTCGGTCCGTATGTAAATCTCAGTCTCCGCATATTCCGTTTCCACTACTTTTGTTTTATAGTGGCGCTTGTAGCCCGCGCAGGAACCGCTATAATAAAATCGGGAAATTGATAAAAATTCAGCCATGTTTCTTGATGGTACTGGTATTTTTGAACCGGTTTTCGAAATTGGTTTGGTATCCGAATAAAGATGCTCTCGCAGCGGTCACATCTCATTAAAATCTGATCTTGCATCTGCACATAGTGCAGCCTACAGATATGTTAGGGGCCTACAGAACACATGCGCGTTATCGACTTAGTAAAAACCTGTTCGAATACCATTTTTGATATAATCTCGTGAAAAAATCTCAATAAGGAGTTCATTCGACAATTAAATTGGACTTACTAAGTTAAAAATTACTAAACAACGGTGGCTTTTGGGCGGATTGAAAACATTAACCTCCGCTAACCTGCCTAACATAGGTTCAACGTGTAGGTGTACGCTATAAACCCCTTAGATTGAGGGAAGAGCTGAATATACGATGTGGCACTAAAACTAACTTAGCGTTAGCACTTATTGTGCAACAATATATCAGATCTGCCGTGTAAGTGTCAGAAACTCATACACTTGCGTCGATATTTTTGCACACGTACTGCTAGACCTTGCACAGCCGAAATCCGTCACGAAATTCAGAAACTGAAGTTTAGAATCTGTTTTCCGGTGTGTGTATGTGTGTGTGTGCGTGTTTACTACATAGAAAATTATAAAAAGACGAGTATTATGAATTCAGATTCTTAAATTCTTCATTCTCGTCAGTATTTTTTTTCGTCAGATCAGCATCAATCAGCATGTCAGCAGTCAGGTGAATAGAATTTCGTGCGTCCGAAGTCAAGGCTCTTAATTAAGATTAATTTCGTGGCTAATTCTGGCTGTGTGAGGCCGGCCTTAACAGATATAATAATGTCTGAGGTACGCGGCGATATTGCACCAATGTAGTTCACTGCGCCAATGTAATAACTCACTTTTTCAAAATGTGCTAGCGCACAGTGTAATGTCGTCAGACCTAATCTCTATCATTCTTTCACTCAGTCACCGAGTCAACGAACCAACGCAATTCTTGCAACTTGCTTTGCGCTATTTCTGCTATTAGCCTGTGTGAGTATCATGCAGAGGGCGTACACTCGGTACACTACAGCACTACACAGGTCAATAGGTGCGTAAGATGTATTCCATTTTGTTGCGTTCTGGTGCAATTTTGTGTTAAGTCAATGGGCCGGCACAAATAGTTGTGCCAGAGTTACTGAGTTGACGCACAGAATTTAGTGGAGTTACCCATGTCTAGCGGTTTTCATGTTTGGCTGTAAAATCGACGTTATTCAGAGTTCGCAAGTCCATTCTTCAGCAGCACCATAACCAATTGCAAATGAACTCAGAACAAAGAAGTGACGTTGCGCTGAAAATTTATACGTAGATAATGCGATTGTTGGAACTTTGCTGACACTTTTAAAATGAATTCTTAGTTTACAAGTTTTTGTGACGTTAAAAGACTTACGAAAGTCTTTGTGTATTATCTTTTGAAGTCATCTTAGTTGTAACTTATTAAGCATGATGATAAATTATCGGGGGATTTTATTCTAGAACTAGCTAGCACCCGCGACTTTGTACGCGTGTATTCCCACACACACACACAAACACACACACACACACAAACACACACACACACACACACAAACACACACACATACAAACACACACACACACAGACACACATACACAGAAAAACTTCATACATACAACAGTTGTATATATGTCACTTTATTGTATAGCGCAAACACCAGTACATTTCATAATATAAGGGATTTATGTTGATTTTTGTGCACTGAGAGGTGAGAACCTGGTGACCTGTAATACAGGCTTCTTAAAGCCTACATCAGGCACCAGCTTCTCACACAATATTAAACTGTTAAATGGCTATCTTACTTTGTAATACTGTGTGAGATGAGAATAAATAAATTTATTATTATTATTTATTTCCAATATCTCGTGGAAATTTTAGTGGATGCCTACGTCATAATAGCTAGCTATATGCCGGGCTATTTGAAATTACCAAATATGCCTGCCGAGTCAGCGATTACAGATGGGGAGAAAAGTCCTAGAGTGGAGTGGACTACGAAGTGTAGGCCGCCCCCTCTCTAGATGAACCTGCGACCTTGAGGTCAAAAAGTTACTGGTAGCTGTTTGGATGTGGAAAGCGCAGGATTGCACATGGTGGACAGCATTGGGAAAGCAATATTCAGCAGTCGGTAGATACAGGCTAGTTATGATGATGTTGATGATGCCAAATTTCAACTGGATCCCGTCAAGGACTGAACTGTGTGATAGATAGATAGAGATAATTTTTTGACTAGCTTGTGGGCTCACCATCACTTTTAAAGTCTAAGTCAACTTATCTGCACGTGGTCCACCCTGTTGACTTTCTAACGAGGCTATGGCGAGGACAGGTAGGGCATGTGAAGCCCGTTTTAGGAAGTACGTCCACTTCATAGAAAACCGCAGATAAAAGAGTACTATACTCTTGAGGGTTATTGTGTACCAGCGAGTCAGTGCACCAGACGTAAGGAGAGGCTGCATTGGCAGGAATTTATAAAAATCCAACCTTATACTTTGCTTCACTCATGAAGGCATGCCAAACGGTTTGTGTTGAGCATTGAGTGTGTAGGAATTTGTATTTATATTACTCGTGTACATATTTATTTAATGGGTTAAACGGGTGAAACAATTTAAATACCTAGGACATATGGTTACTGAAGACCTGCGTGATGACTTAGACGTGGAAAGGCAGCGCAGGGCGTTGGCGGTCCGGTGTAATATGTTGGCACGCAGGTTTGCTCGGTGTACAGCCGCTGTTAAAGTAACACTATTCCAGGCATATTTTCAAAGTTTCTACACCTGCAGCCTGTGGGTCAGCTGTACGCGTCGGGCCATCGACGCACTGCGTATCCAATATAATAATGCTTTTAGGGTGCTGTTGGGGCTGCCTAGATTCTGGAGTGCATCAGGAATGTTCGCAGATGCCAGGGTAGATTGCTCTCACGCAATCATGCGTAAAAGAATGGCATCCCTGATGCGCAGAGTCCGGCGCAGTGACAACAGCATCCTGAAAGTTATTGCGGACAAGCTGGAGAGTCCGGTGTGGAGGCATTGGATTACGTCACATGTCTCCACACACATAAAATACAGAAAATGAAATATGAAATCTCAAAATGTTACTACCATAGGTTTTAAGTGCAATTGTTTTACTAACACAGTCTATGGACCCTCAGGGTCTGATAATAAAGTATTTTTATTTATTTTATTTAATGCTATACAAGCATTCTATATCTACCAGTCAACCATAGGGTGATGCGGAGTATTAGGATGATGATAAGACATGGCAAGTGCACAGGATAAATAAATGTCGCCCAGTGGTCGAAATTCGACCTTTATTAAAAGTATGTCTTTAATTAAAATTATGACTTTAACAATAAAAACGGTAATTTAAAAAACTATAAACCCGACTGATTTTCTGTGATTGATGAATAACCCCTAAAACAAGAAAACATGTAGCAGTCGGGACATTCACGAAGCCTCCATTTTTAGAATGGGTCCCGACTGCTACATGTTTTCTTGTTTTAGGGGTTTTTCATTTCGAAATCACACAGAAAAGCAGTCGGGTTTTTTAGTTTTTTAAATTACCGTTTTTATTTTATGTTTTTTAGTTTTATTTATTTTGATATATGCAATAAATAAATAAATAAATAAATATTGTCACATTGGTGCATTGGTGTCGAAGCCACGTCATTGACCGCTACGCCACCGAGCTCGTCAAATGTCACTCTCACAGTAAATAGGTACATATCTAATGACACCCCTCAAGCTAAAATCCATCGAGCCGTCCAGACTGCGGCGCGCATTTGCATTTGAACTTCGTGCCAAAAATCCGCCATTTTATTTTATTTTTATGTACCCAGTGTCACTCTCATAGCAAATACGAATCTAACGCCACCTCTCAAGCTAAAATCCATCCGTCCGTTCAGGCTGCAGAGCGTGCCAAACAATTATATACATACATACTCTCGAAAAACATAACCCTCCTTCTGTCGCATTCGGGTAATAAATAAAAGAGCCGTTAAGCGTGTGTGTCTCAAATACATTTTTTTTTAGTGATTTAATGTATTTTTATGTAAAATGTTAAAAAATTATTAGCATTCTGCACTTCTTCTTTATAAAGTGTACGAAATTTCATACTCCACCGTCCGCGAAATTTTCGTAAAAAAAGGTACAAAGTTTTAGCTTGCAGGATATGTTTATTATTGGCTTAGACAACAATCTCGTACAGACAGTTCTTTTTCTTTTATACTACGTCGGGTTGCAGAAAAGTATACGGCCCGCCTGATGTAAAGCGGTTACCGTAGCCATATTAACGCTTGAACATGAAATATGGTTCGCGTACCTACTCGTACTGCTACTTTCGATGTCAACGCAGCCATTCCTTTCAGTCAGAATTCTATAATAAATAAAGTAGATGTACAGTATTCGGAAAAAATGCCCTGCCTTCGCAACTAGTTGCCACGAAAGGACAGAAAAATCCCTCGTTGATAACCTGGTAGCGAAACTGGGATGCCAAAATGATCATCTTAAAGTTGCCAAAATTGAGATTTTAGAATTTATGTCGACAGCAAAAAATTACGAAAAACCTACCACAATATAAGTAATAGTACTACGTACAGTATGGCCACTCCCTGCCGCTCTCTCATGTCGACCTCACCTCCCCTCTGAGACAAATCTGGAACAGTATGGCGTTGCACGCACACACGCTCATGCATTCATGCTCTGCACAGACGTCGTTGTTCATGTAGTAGTTCCGACGCGACATTCGTATGGAGTGGCCGGGATGTAGTACTACTTCCGGTATCAAACAAGTATACGGCCCGCCTGATGTAGCAAACGCTAGTAAATTGAAACATCGTTCGCACGCCACTACCCCCGCTGCCAATGCAGCAACTTCTTCCTTACTGGTGACCTCACTCACTTCACACGAAGGGCTGTCTTCTTGGGAATTCAAGGGAATTGTTATTTGGCTGAGGTGTTCTGTGAGGTGAAGGTGCTTCCAAAGTCCTACCTCTATTTTCGCAGAGCTTTCAGACCCTCGTTTATGAGCCTAACTCTACCGATAGGGTTTAAGTAATTCATAGACTGATCATCATCATCAGGTGATTTTAGTCTCCACTACAGGAGCACGACCCTCTCTCTTCCGTCCCTGACAGAAGGAGGATTTGGCCTACTCTCCCCACGCTGGCCAGACGGGTTGGGGATGCCTGATCGATGTTTCCCTTGGTCGCCTTGTACGACAACCACGGGAAGAGACGGAGTGATTCTATTCTAGTCTGCCGGACACCACATAATACATATATTTGTTTTTAAAAAATAATTTACTCATTTTAATTTTTTATTATCTTTAATATAGTAAATTATTATATTTTTAATTTTAAAATGAAAATAGATAATAAAAATGATAAATTCTCTTTCAAAAATCAGTATAGTATCTATATCAGTCTATGAACTACTTATTATTAGTTATGTTATATAGTCGTTCCAGCCAACTTGCCACAATATCATAAATCTGCTTAGCCTTGTTTAGTAGTGTAATTACTTAATAGATAGATGGCGCCACACTGTGACTAACGCAGTAAAAATATAAAAAAATGCAAAAATCCGTCACCAACACAAACCTTCCTGGTAGCTCAGTTGGAAGAGCACTCGACCGGTCATCGAGAGGTCGTGGGTTCATATCCCACCTAGGCATGGACCTAAATTTTTCCATGTTTAAAAATATTTATAATATGAACTACTTAAACCCCCGGAAAAGTCTCGGTCAAGTTTAGTACTAAAATTCAAATTTATACCGAAACTCGAAACGTACGCGACTGTATTATAAAAGTTTTCTTACTAAAGACATTTTCTGAAGTTTGATAACAAACGTTTTCTTTGTAAAAGCTTTCCTTTTGTTTTCTTAATAAAACATTTTGTATACTTTAATTATGTAGGCATTAGTTGTAATGTCGGGGACAATATAACTTTCAGAGTTCATCAATATCATCATCATATCAGCCCATATTACTCCACTGCTGTAATTACTCCCCCCCACCCCCCCACCCCTTTCCCATAAGCTCCTGCTGAAATATATTAAGATATAAAGATTTTTAAAATAATAAAAAATCTTTATATTTTCATATAAATCAAATATAATCTAACAAAATTAAGACGTTTTAAGCTAATACTGTAAGCAGGTACCAAATAAGCATACAGACCGCCAGATGTAAAGCCATTAGAGCCATAATTGCTTGAAATACAAGATGTATTTCATGCAATTCGAAATCCGAGGCGATTGCACCCCAAATTCTAATTATTTTGTTTTTTTTTTTATGTTGTAGAGTGTATTCTGCACTTTAACCAAACACAAAGAATTAAATAATTTGCAAATATTGGATGAAGAGAAATTTTCAAAATTTTTTTATGCTTATAGTACTTTTTAAACGGGACGGGAACCCACCACACATTCCCACCACTGTGTCTTCTGTGTAGCCAGGATTAACATCGGCGACCGCCAAAAAGGCAATGAACAGTGAAGTCCATTGCAGTCCCGGGGGTAAAACTACGGCTGCCTTTGAACTCACAACGAATTTAATCAGAAGAATAAGTAGGAGTAAGAAGCTTTTGGAATATGCTTATACTTACATAGGTACTTTTTTGCTTAGGCGAAAATTTTACAATTGTTGAAGATATTCATGAGAAGCTAGGAGAAATCCAAATCGGTCCATCACAAAACACGTAACGTTACAGTCGCAGGTATAAAGAAAATTTTAACAATTCCTTCGGCGCGGTCGATTCATTCGGCTCGATCGGTTCTTTCGGCGCGGATAGGTGTGCGAGGCCTCGTTGACTTCGATTCCTTCGCCTCGGACAAATGTGCGGTCATCATAACCAATTTCAATTTAATCTGTCTCTTACTGACTGAAAGAACAGAGGGGCAATTCTCGTAATTAATGTAGTCAAAATTCAATTCCGATCCCGTATCGATCTCACAAATGCCAAATTAGGTATTCTCGTATCACAAAATGAATCTTCAAAGTTTAATTTAAGTGGGAATATATCGAAACATGACTAAAAATCAAACAAACTAAGAATGCCAGTGATATGAATTGATAATAATTAGTTAATGAAATCAAGTACATAATTTTGAATGAATTCACGCTTCAATCTCGATTCGGTCAATTTTTATTTTGCCATCGGAAAATAATTACGAGAATTAGCCTATTCTCGTAATTATTTTCCAATTTCAATTTTATTCTGCCGGCTACCATAGGGCAAATTTAAGGGATTCCCCTGGATTTTTCTGGGATCCCATCATCAGACCCTGACGTGGTGAATATGGAACCACCTCGCAATTACCCTTTCAAATAAAAAAGAATTATGAAAATCGATTCACAATTCACAAAGATATCGAATAACATACATACAAAAAAAATATTCAGTCGAATTGAGAACCTCCTCCTTTTTTGAAGTCTGTTAAAAAAATAAGGCATTGAAGACGGCAGATCTTGGGCTATTTATACTCCGCTACGCTTAAAAATTTATGGTATGATTCCGAACACCAATACAATAGGTTCTAACAACGGAGCAAAGTTCCTGAGTATGACTTACCAGGTTACCTGGTAGGACTATATTAGTAGTGATTGTGTATATCTAAGTAATGGAGGTATTGGTGAGCAAATTATATTTTGAATGGCATGCGTGTATAGCTACGCTATAGTATACGCTAGTTTGCCATCCTACGTAGTATCACACCCCGGACACTCCATACAAATATCGCGACGTTTACTACTACATAAACATTGGCGTCTGTGCAGAGCGCGAATGAGCGTGTGTGCGTGCGGCGCCATACAAACTGTTCCTAGATTTGTCTCAAAGGGGAGGTGAGGTCGACACCAGAGAGCGGCAGGGAGTGGCTGTACATAGTACTATTGCTTATACTGTGGTAGTATCAAAAACATCCCCCTGCCGCAGCTCTAGTCAATAGGGGTACGTGGATGTTTATTGGCTGCGATCTTCTGTAACATAACTTCCCCAATGAGGGTGCGTTTTTAAATATCACAGTCTTCTAACTCTCTTTTGCCAAATCCCTAGGTACTTTATGTATATTAAAATTCGAGGTGTTTTTATTTATGTCGCATAAGTTTTTCATTCGCACATGAAAACCTTTATAAAGACGTCCCTGAGCGTCCTAGATTTCATTTCCGTCGCAACAATGTTGGTTACTACTTAATTTGAAATGTAAAAACGCATTTCAATTTATGACGAGGGCAACGCGGACTGACGTTTCGAGTTGAGACATAAATCTATGTACAGACATACATGTATAGCATATATAAATATAGATCCTTTACTAAGCAATGTGAATTTATTATGTTTCAAATACTAAAAGTAACTCTTCTATTTAAATTTAACGAACATTGTCATACGTAAGTAACTTGACAGTCATACATGCAATTGAGAACTAAAACATATAAAGTTAATTTAAAAAAAAAAATTGAAACCGACTTCAGTTGGTGAGCGCAGCTTATTGGTGGAACACCCCGGCAAACGCTGATGCCCGTCTTCCGGGAGAAAAGTTATTGCGTGACACAAGATTCCTTAGTCGCCTTGTACGACATCCAGCGCTGAGCAATGGAGTGGCGCTATTCTATTCTGCCGGCAACCACAGAGCAAATTTAAGGGTTTCCCTCGATTTTTCTGGGATCCGATCATCAGACCCTGACTTGGTGAATATAGGGCCACATCGCAATTTTCCTTTCAAATAAAAAATTGAATTTGACCATACGTGCTTATAAAATTTAAGGGTTTCCCTTGATTTCCCTAGTATTCCATCATCAGATACTGACTTTGTGAATATGGGACCACCTTGCAATCATACCCTTTCAAATAAAAAAAGAATTATGAAAATCGCTTCACAATTTTTTTTTTTTTTTATACTACGACGGGTGGCAGACAAGCATACGGCCCGCCTGATGTGAAGCGGTTACCGTAGCCATATTAACGCTCGCAACATAAAATATCGCTCGCGCGCCGCCACCCCAGCTGCCAGTGCAGCATCTCCTTCCTTTCTGGTGACCTCACTCACTCGCAGGAACACAACAACCCTCAAGGGAATTGTTATTTGGCTGCGGTATTCTGTGAGGTGGAGGTACATTCCCCAGCCGGGTAGCTTACAATTACGCTCCCTACCTCTCTTTTCGCCAGAGCTTCGTTTGTCAGTCAGCAGGGTGCACCGCGTGCAGGTGAAGTTGGCTTTGGTTCAAAGATGTTGATGAACCACTTACACCCCAAACAATTCGCTAAGATATCGAATAACATACATACAAAAAAATATTCAGTCGAATTGAGAACCTCCTCTTTTTTTGAAGTCGGTTAAAAAAAAGCATAATGCATAAAAATATTTTTTTTGCATAATGTAAAAATACTGTGTATTGCTGGAACAGAGAACATTACTATTGCTAATAACTTCAGCGACGTATCCGTTCGCCAAATCTCATTAAATGTATCCATGTGCACATACGCATATATCCCGGCAATTATGCAATCCATGTCCAAAAACACAAAAACCAGATTTAGCGCTTGATTTGGCCGAACATTTTACCATAAAAACCGGACATCGACCATTGACAAATAACAAATAATTTGTATTTAGCATTTCATTATAACATTCTATTTATATTTTTCAAATTTAGCAATATTATTTTCCAAAAATCCTGTCCTAACAGTTAGACTTACAGCGAACTAACATACCTACTAGGTATGTTAATTCGCTGTAAGTCAAATTTCAGCCTGTGGTTTGAACTATGCTTTGATCGATAGTTCATACAATTACACTGTTTATTTTGAACTAGCTGTTAGGCGCGACTTCTCCTGCGTGGTCCAGTTTTATCCATATCCCACAAACACCTAGGATGTATGGAGTTGAGCTTTCATATTCGCCTTTTTGTGGTCCAGTGAAGCTGCCATTGATTTATGTATATCTATATACACAACCATAGCGCGATTAAGAAATGAGACAGCACCATCTAGTGATATAGTGAAAGAAGGACAGACGATTATAAACTTTATTTTTTCCCGTGGGTATAAGATGTTTTTCCGGGATAAAGAGTGACCTATGTCACTCTCCAGGCATTAAACTATCTCCAACAAAAATCATGTCAATCCGTTTGTTACTTTCGACGTGAAAGAAGGACAAACAAACAAATACACTTTTACATTTATAATATTAAACTCACCTTCCCCCCTAGGTGGGTATATTTATGGATATTTACACACTAAAGTATTAAGTATATGTTCCGAATATATTGACATGACCATATTATGTAGAATCCAGGCAATGTCGCAATTGTCTTGCTGTATTTATGCGGTGTGCTTGGAAATGCGCCTTTTTTGACACGAGTATCTGTGTATTTACCTGAGGCTTACTTCATCTAAGCATTCCCCACCGT
The DNA here is from genome assembly GCA_937001555.2 of Hypsopygia costalis. NCBI lineage: Eukaryota > Metazoa > Arthropoda > Insecta > Lepidoptera > Pyralidae > Hypsopygia > Hypsopygia costalis. Next base: position 770,093 of record OW443351.2, on the reverse strand, counting down.
TTCAGCCCGACGTCACTTGAATCCGAATTATTCCGCTTTGAAGCCGTTTGTCCATGATTCTCGAATTGCGTTTTTACGTCAATACCGCTGATATCTCTTACTTTCTGTTCATTACCGGCAATCTAACCCATGTTTGGTATACTTTCAAACATATCGAGCAATGTATGTAGAATTAATACGTTTGATTCTAATTCATATAAATTTGTATTACAAGTTAGTATTTTCCGATGGGATTTTAAAAGATTTGGGTTATAGTCGAATGCTTGAGGTAAAACAGATAGAAAATTAACGGTATATACGTATTAACATTGGCCGTGTGGTTTCCGGCAGACTAGAATAGAATCACTCCGTTTCTTCCCGTGGATGTCGTGCAAGGCGACTAAGGGAAATACATTATCAAATATCGATCAGGCCTCCCCAACCCGTTTGCCAGCGTGGGGAGTGTAGGCCAAATCCTCCTTCCGTCTAGGACGGACGAGAGAGGGTCGTGCTCCTGTAGTGGAGACTAAAATGGACCTGATGATGACGTATTAACATAGGCGTTTTAACAGACAGAGTAAAGCTAATGATATAACTAGCCGGTGTCTATATATGAACTGGCCGGTCCATTATGACATATTTTTTTAAAAAAATTGGTATAGACCTGATTTAAAGATCCAAAATGTCGAACTGACGTCGCCTTAAATACATAAATAGGAAACACAAAAATTGGGAGTAGTGATAAACAGACAGAAAACCCAACTAATGGTGGTAGATCGTGCCGGAAAACTATCTGATATCCAAAACATCAGGGGCATCGACACTGTGGACAACCTTATCTATTTGGGATCAAATATAAACAATGAAGGAAGCTGGTTCCCAGAGACAAAAAGAAGAATAGCCATGGCTAAAGACGCAATGACCTGACTGGGGAATGTACCTCCACGTCACAGAATATCGCCGCCAAATAACAATTCCCTTCAGGGTTGTTGTGTTCCTGCGAGTGAGTGAGATCACCAGAAAGAAAGAAGATGCTGTATTGGCAGCGGGGGTGGCGGCGCGCGAGGGATACTATATGTTGCGTGTGTTAATATGGCTACGGTAAGCGCTTCACATTAGGCGGGCCGTATGCTTGTCTGCCACCCGACGCAGTATAAAAAAAATGCACATAAACCTTAGTCTTGTGCGGGAATTGAGCCTGCGACCAAAAAGTTAAAGTAAGAGTTAAAGTATCATACTAATCTTGACTTGATTTCTAGAAGATTAGTATAATACGTATATGGTATCCCACACGAGTAAAGCCGGGGAGGATCGCTAGTAAGTGGTTCATCAAGATCTTTGAACCAAGGCCAACTTCACCTGCACGCTATGCACCCTGCTGATTGACAAACGAAGCTCTGGCGAAAAGAGAGGTAGGGAGCGTAATTGTAAGCTACCCGACTGGGGAATGTACCTCCACATCACAGAATACTGCAGCCAAATAACAATTCTATTGAGGGTTGTTGTGTTCCTGCCAGTGAGTGAGGTCACCAGAAAGGAAGGAGATGCTGCGTTGGCAGCGGTGGTGGCGGCGCGCGAGCGATATTTTCTGTTGCGAGCGTTAATATGGCTACGGTAACCGCTTCACATCAGGCGGGCCGTATGCTAGTCTGCCACACGACGTAGTATAAAAAAAATAGTAGAAAATAACAGATTAAATATTAGCAGCTTATATCTACGTCAAAGTTAGCTGCAAATGTAAAAGGCATCGCAGAATTTTAACTACAGCGCGCCGCAAAGCAAAATTAACTAAAAAGTCTTTGTGAAACTTCTACGCCGGTTTAAATAGTAAGAAACCAACATTTTATTTTAGTTCCTATAAAGTTTTGGAGATCGCAATTACGCCACGACGCGGATAAATACACAGACTTTGCTATACAACGTTTTGATATGAATACGTGGGTTAATAAAAGCGGCTATGTAGTTAATTTATACGCTGTAGAAGTAGGAGCGAGAGGTATACCAGCAAAATCTCTCTATAACCTGCTGAAAGACCTTGGCTTGTCCAGAAGTGCAGTAAGTTCTATACGAATATAGAACGAGTATCTAAAGCTGCATTAGCAGGTTCATACCAGATTTGGCTGGGCAGGGAGTGAAACACAAGTAGTGAAGGTGAGTGTTGATGTACGTCGGAAAGGGTCCCCTTTAAACCCGTGTCACGAGTCTCGGGATCTGCTTGGGTTTCTCTCTCTGTCACACGACGGACCCGGCACCCGCACGGTGAAGTGTGCCTTATTTCGGCACTGCCCAGGTCTCAGATCTTGATTTTAACTAGACAAAAAATTAGTCGTTAATTTGTCGAAATTTGTCGCCCAAAGCAAAAAATTTGTCGGTCTCCCGTTAAAGAGTTATAAGGTTTTATTTGTGGCAGTGCCGAAATAAGCTTATTTCGGCACTGCCCACTCGGGATCTATTAAACTACAAAACATAGCGAAGATATGATTTTCTCCAGAATTAGTCGTCAATTTGTCGAATTCAGACACCAACTATCAGAATTAGTCGACGTCCCGTTAAAAAGTTATAAGTACTTCTTTGTGGCAGTGCCGAAATAAGCCTTATTTCGGCACTGCCCAAAAAAACTACACCACCTAGCGAAAATCTGATTTCACCCAGATGTTGCCTTGAATTTGTCGAAATTTGTCGGATATAAAACACAACTGGTCGATGCGTAATTAAAAAGTTACACGCATTTTAATAATTCTCATAATAAGTATAGTCCGAGATCTTGCATCAAAATTATATCATGCACAAAATGCAACAGTAAACGTTTTATTTCCTTCCTTTTTCAGAGTCTGGCAAAGCTTGTCAATGCATGATACTGTTTTCTGATCTACGAATGCTTTAAGTGTTCTTTAGCACTACATTAGTTGCTTTTTACGATAGCCATATGTGAATGGGGTGGTGTTATTCTACTCTGCCTACGTTAGGCTCTCTGACTACAACGTGAATTATTAAAATGCGTGTAACTTTTTAATTACGCATCGACTAGTTGTGTTTTATATCCGACAAATTTCGACAAATTCAAGGCAACATCTGGGTGAAATCAGATTTTCGCTAGGTGGTGTAGTTTTTTTGGGCAGTGCCGAAATAAGGCTTATTTCGGCACTGCCACAAAGAAGTACTTATAACTTTTTAACGGGACGTCGACTAATTCTGATACTTGGTGTCTGAATTCGACAAATTGACGACTAATTCTGGAGAAAATCATATCTTCGCTATGTTTTGTAGTTTAATAGATCCCGAGTGGGCAGTGCCGAAATAAGCTTATTTCGGCACTGCCACAAATAAAACCTTATAACTCTTTAACGGGAGACCGACAAATTTTTTGCTTTGGGCGACAAATTTCGACAAATTAACGACTAATTTTTTGTCTAGTTAAAATCAAGATCTGAGACCTGGGCAGTGCCGAAATAAGGCACACAAGAAGTTCGTCTCTCTTAAATTTTTTACCAGGCGGGGGCAATACAAAAACCTAATGATAACAAAATCGGGGGTTAGGTATAGTTTGGCGTCGTAGTTTCGAATGTATGCTCTACATCCAAAATTCAATCACCACTCGATTGATATTGGATCAAATAATTTATTATGCTAAGTAAGGACCATTCATCATCAACAACAACGCGTGCCGGAGAGGGGGAAGCGCTGCAATTTTGAGATAATTTTACTGCATATAACGTATTCACGCACAACGGCCGTGTCCATGATATTCCCACTTCCCATTATTTATATGCATATAATTATATGATTCGATGACGTACGGAATCTATGACCATAGCACAGACTATTCCAACCATTTGTATGACAGGGCGTGCGGTAGTGGTGGGATAGTTTAGTAAGCTATCAGTGCGACCAGCTGATAGTCCATACTAACTATTTTATGTACTAACAGTAAAGGAGTATAAGTGGCTCACTACTGTCTTTATATCCAAAGCCAACCTCACATGGTGCACCATGCCGACTAACAAAAGAGGCTATGGAGAAAAAGTGGTAAGATACAGCGTTTTTGTAAGCTGCCTGCCTGTTAAAGTACCGCCACGTAAATTTAATACCGCAAATGAAATAACGATTCCCTTGAGGCTTGTTGTATTATATATAGATTTAGTGAGTTGGCAGCGGGGGTGGCGATATTTCACTTTGATATAGTCTGCCATCCTCGTCCTGATCCTGCCATGCTTGTCTGCCATCTATTAGTAGGAAAGCTGATGCAAATACTTCACGCTTGATAAGCTATAGATACTAAATCAGTCTACCGGCTGATGTAGTTCCTTCATCAACCCTTAATCGTCCCACTGCTGGGATACGGGTCTCCCCTCAATCGAAGAGGTTTGGGGCATACTTCACAACGCTGCATAACTGCGGGTTGGCGGATAAATAAATAAATATACTTTCAATTACAGAGCTCCATCTAGTCCCAAATTAAGCGCATAGCTTGTGTTATGGTTACTAGATAACTGATAAATGATAAAATGAAATACATTTTTTTTTGTAAATTTATACAATTTAAAAAATAATACATAGAAAACACCCAGACCAAGACAAACAGACATGTTCATGCACACAAATGTTTGTCTTGTGCGGGAATCGAACCCGCGACCTCGGAGTCAAAGTGGCCATTGCTAACCATTCGACCACCGAGCTCGTCAATGTACTTATGTCAATTTTATGATATAACTACGTTAACGAGAAAATAGTTAAGTCAATTTTATTCGTTGATAGTTTAGTCAATCTGACGCCGCCTCTTAGACTATTACGATACAACGATATCTGAGGTTTTTCACATTAAGCGTCGGAAAGGAATAAATATTCATTACTCGGAACTATCCCATTGTATGTTTCACGGTACCCAAGTGAATATTACCCTGTTATAAACATCGTGCAAAACATAAAATTTTTTTTAGGTTAATACCAGCCCCAGATACCGTCCGATTATATGAATTGAAAAAGGTCGGGTTATACGATTATGCCTTATTTTTGCGATGCCCTTAAGTGCGCAATATTGGGGCTTTAAGGGGTGAACTTTCGATATAATACGGAATTGTGAGGTGCTTTATAACTGGCTGGAATAAGGTTTTGTTTATTTTAGATTTTTTAGGATGATCCCGATGTTTATGATGAGAAGAGCATAGTTTTATAAGTTAGTATGCCACAAAAGTCCGAAAATCCTCAGAATATCTTCTGTGACCGAATTCACCGATCCAAAAAGAGAACAGCCCCCTTACCACCATCTCTTATTGCGATTCAATAACTGAATAGATTGCTTATTCATACTAATGAAAAAGCGACTCTATTCAGTTTGAAATAGAGTCGCTTATTCATTGGTATGAATAAGCATTCCATTCAGTTATTGAATCGCAATAAGAGATGGTGGTAAGGGGGCTGTTTTGTTCCCCACTGCGGTCCGAATCGACCCATTACAAAAAGTTCTTAGGCGATTCGCACCACGGTGTAAATGGACCCATTCAAAAACGCTCGCGGTGTGAAACGACCAAAGACCCGAAAGGTCTCGCACATCTATTGCAATCATTTATAATAATAAAATCCTCGTGTCACAAAACATTGTGTACCTAGTTGTGTACAGTCACTAACGAGTTACCATACTCCTCCGAAACGGCTTGACCGATTTTTACGAAAATGTATATACATATTCGGTAGAATCAGCTACTATCTATTTTTCATACCCCTAAGGGTTGTCCACCACTAACATTTATTTTCTGGAGAAATTTTTATTTTTTTTATTTTTTTATAATAGAAGAAGAAGAAACATTTATGGTATTAAAAATAATACCATATTTGTTTTTTTATTTTTATATAGGTAATATGGTATTAAAAAATACATATAACAATAATATTATTAAAACTCACGTGAGACATTATACTAAATTAATTAGATAAATTAAACGGGTCACTCACGTCTTTTTGTCGGGAAAGCCGACTAGTTTCGATCTCAAAAGGAGACCTTCTTCAGGGCAAATGTCCAGACACGTCCACCCTTTGTCTCTCGCGCCGGACACTGCGCGCCAATGCCCGCGCCGCACGACTGGAAAGGGTGGTGGGGGGTTGGTGCGTTGATTGGTGGAGCGCTGCCTTCGACGACGACGTAGTGGCAGCCGGTGGATCCAATTCTTCTATCTCTCCGGGCGCGCGATCATCTAGTGCGCTTACCATGTGGTGGTAAAAACTGACAGTATCAGCATTGGCGACTGTATCGGGACTCTCTTTAGAATCACACTGGAGAACTGGTTTCCAGGCCGTTGGCAATACCCATCCGGTATCACGGTTGAAATTCGGACGTCGACTAATTTCGATAGCTTCGCGGATTTTACGTGGAACAAAGAACTTTTCCTTTGCAACCACCTTAGCCTTATCGAATCGGATGTAATGAGAGACGCCCGAATCCAGTACGTGTTCCGTGATCGCCGAACCATTTCTGTCCAGGTTTTTTAAGCTCCTAATATGTTCTGAGAGTCTTGTCGCTACATTGCGTCCTGTTTCCCCCACGTAGCTGCTGCCACAGTCACAAGGTATCACGTAAACACCTGGTGTCCCCAGCGGGTCACTATCCTTCGGAGACCATCCATTGTCTCAAGCGTGTCACATGCCGAAATCTGGTTTTGATAAGAAATTTTCGGCGTATCATTTTTGCTATTTTATCTGTGACACCCTTCACAAAAGTTAGAAACATGGGTGCCCTCTCCACCGAGGCTGGTCTGGGTTTTGCGTTTGTGCTCACCCTTACACACTGTCTCCATCGGTAGCCCTACCTATCCGACGGACGTTCCGCGTTGAAGAAATTGAGCGTGTCTTTAGCGTCTAGTGTCTGTGCCACACACTGTGCCATCCGGTGGTGTTATGGAGAATGTCCCCATTATACGTGCTAGATAGCTTGATGACCCTGCAATGTTATATGTTATTGTATATTATTTCAATCGTTGTATTGTATATTATTTCATATTGTAGTCATAAAAGCAACTTTTGTAGTAATAAAAGTAGCTACAAGGAGAGCTGCCGTGCAGCCCCAATGTACCAGGCAGTCAAGCTCAGTAAAATGTCCTAACTGGTGTGGCGGGTCGCCGAAATCACAATAAAGTGGTTGAGTGCGGTGATAGCTATATACTCCATGTGTCTACTCGTGAACAGGTGCTGCCAGAGGGGACTGAAGGCCAATTCACCTAATTTTTCTACGATCGCATATTGAAAGTTGACCGAATCGAGACTGAATTGTGAATTGACTAAAATTATACACTTGATTTCATTAATTCATTATAAGCAATTCTTATTGTTGACAAAGTAACATTCTTAATTTGCTTAATATTCGGTCATATTTCGATATAATCCCACTTTAATCTAACTTTGAAGTTACATAATATGATACGAGAATACCAAATTTGACATTTGTGAGATCGAGACTGGATCGGAACTGAATTTTGACTACATTTTAATTACGAGAATTGCCCTCTGGTCTGCTTGAGGTGTCGGAGTTGCTCAGAGATAGGAGGGAGTCAATTTACTTACTTTAAATCAATAAATTATAATAATGTAGCGACGTGCACGTAATTATAAATAAATGTATATGTATTCTTTAAAAAATCAACTTCCCTCAGCGGTATTTCCGAACAATTACGCTTCAAGAACAGAGTCTTTATTTCCCTCTAAAGGCTGGCAACGAATCGGCGACCCCTTGGTGTTGTAAATCTCCATGGGCGGCGGTGATTGCTTTTCACCAGGTGACCCACATGTTCGTTTGCCCCCCCCCCCCCCCCTGAAATAAATAAATAAAAAACACAAAAGTACAGTCCTCAAAGTCCGTAGATCCGTAGATTGTAATGTTTCTTAATAATAATAAAAGATGTATCAAAGATATTAATTAATTACTTCTATGTATATTTCATTGCTGCAATACAATTTGTAAATGAATTTAAACTTGGATTTAAGATATCCGTACATTTGCTGATTTTGTTACGAATTCTACACATAGCATACTGCACACAGCTAAATAACAAAAAGTATGTAAAAACAATATTATTGTCATGATCGCTAGACATTTCCGTAGACTCGCAGTTTCCCAACAGTTTTTATTTCCCTTTCGCTGAGTCCGTGGGACGTCTGCCTCGGTTTGCGGAGGATCGATTTCCTTGATTGGATACTATTATTTGGGTTCGTTCCAATATCTCCGGATTGATATGTGTGGGGAGTAGGGGGACGGGGGAGGGGGTACGTTTGTTACTTTTGTATAATTATATAAATAAACTAGAGGACCCGACAGACGGTGTCCTGCAGCGCCATCTGTCGGGCTTATTTGTGAATCTAAACCATCCAAACAAACGCATACAAAAAAAATCATTCAAATCTGTCCAGCCGTTTAGGAGGTATTCAGTGACATACACACGTACAGTAGAATTATATATATAAAGGACAAATTACACGCTGCCATCTAGTCCCAAACTTAGCAAACCTTGTACTACGGATACTAGATAACTGATATTATACTTAAATACATTTTTATGTATTTACGTACGTATGATAAACACCCAGACCAAGGCAAACAGACTTATTTAATCTAACCAAAACGCTATATTATTACATTGCCCAAAGGTCTGACAAATTTATTATATTTACCATAATATGCATCTCTTTCTCTTTTTGATAGAGATGGAGGAGATTGAAGGAGGCCTATACCAATATTGTAGAGAGTGGGCAACGATGATGATGATGAATATATACATAAAACACCTAGTCCACGACATTCATGGACACAAAATATGTTAGTCTTATGCGGGGATCGAACCCGCGACTTCGGAGTCAAAGTAGCTGAATTAAACCGGGCTTGATCGAAATCAATCCGACTCTAATATTGTTCAATAGGCTATTTGACCAACGTTTCTTTCGGTTTTATATAAAAGGAAGCCGCAATAATAAAACCACACGTGAAAGAATTACTTTTACAGCACAAAAATCTCTCGAGATATGTTAATTTGAAAATTACAATTTTGGACTTTCCCGAAAACGCTGCATACAACACTGCTACTAGGTTATGACGTCGTTTGTATTATGTATGGATTAAATCAGAAATTTGTACGACAGCTATGTTAAATATTACGTTTATTAATTAGTATCATAATAAAAGTTATAGTATTTTTTATTGCTCCTCCAATGGAAATATTATTTTTTAATAATTTCTTAATTTTAAAATGGACCTTCCCACCAAACTTTGATCAACTATAAAATAGGTCGGACGGAAGATATTATAATAAAATTTTGCAGATCTTTATAGTTCTGTGTATTGCACGATATTGTTATAGTAGTTTATTAAACTGTTGCATAATAAGGGTTCTTAAAATACGAGTGTGAGTTTATAACATGAGCCGAAGGCGAATGTGATAATAGCGTCACACGAGTATTTTAGACCTAATTATGTGCAGTTTCATACACTACTTTATCTAATCTCATGAAATAGATGATAATAATATTTAAAATAAAACCATGAAGTTAATTTAACAGCTTCATTTCTTACACTCGTATTTTAAGTACCCTTATTATGCAACAGTTTCATAAACTAGTATTATACAATTTTTAAACATTGTCAAATAGCCTATTTTTATAGTGGTTTGAGATAATAATTTCAAATGTTATTTGATAGCTCTCGCGATGCAACAGTGTCTGTGCACGGCTGCATCACGAGTGCCGCCGAGGCTGGCGATGCACCGGGCACATGCGCCGCTGTACAGCCTGCACCCGCCCGTTTAGGGTTCTGTCCTTTATTGGAAATGCATTTGTGAACGTTTTTGGTACATAAAATCACTTATACTGTTAAACTTGATCAAAATTATTTTTACCAACCATTTGATGTTGGTTTCTTAACACCGTTTAACATTAAGTTAACCTAACCGTGACCTAAATAGTTCACTTTCGAGTATTCTTTGGTTGACTGGTAGAGATCCCATGAAGGATAAGTCCGCCATTGTATATGATATTCTGTATTTGTAATTTTATGCCTTTGTGCTATAAAGTTTATAAAAACAAACAAACAAACGTTTTCGAGTGTAGTGGCTCACCACGGTCTTTAGAGTCAAAGCCAACCTCACCTGCACGTGGTGCACACTGCTGACTAACGAAAGAGGCTCTGGCATAAGAGAGGTAGGATGCGTATTTGTAAGCTGCTCGATTTGGGAAAGTAGCTCCACCCCTAAGAATACCGCTGCCAATAATTTGGCCGTTAATATGGCTACGATAACTGCTTCACATCAGGCAGACCGTGTGCTTGTCTGCCATCTAACGTAGTATAAAAAAAAACGAGAAGACCACAGAACTAGAGATTCTACCCGGTAAATTCTCAAAGCGGGTAAAAACGGCGTTTTTATCCGGGTAAATACCCGCAAAGATTGTATACGAATTATACTACTTTTATGGTATATAACATAATATACTTTCACGATAAAACTATATCGTTGTACTCATTTTAACATACGTTTTGTGCAGTTTCATCATCATCATCAGGTCATTTTTAGTCTCCACTACAGGAGCACGACCCTCTCTCTTCCCGTCTCAGACAGAAGGAGGATTCGGCCTACACTCCCCACGCTGGCCAGACGGGTTGGGGAGGACCAGACGGGTTGGGGAGGAGGGTTTGTGCAGTTTAGATTAAATTAAATATTTTACTGTTAAGTTGTACACATTGTGTTAATAAGTGTCACCATGTAGGAATGAGGTACGTTGGGAATTGGAAATCGAATTCTGATTTCGATTCTTATTCCGATTCTAGTTTTGATTCCGGTTCCGTTGGCGGATTTGTTTCCGGTTCCAGTCCAGGGGCCCTTCCTCCTAAGCCGAAGATTTCGATCGGATTGTTTTTATTTACTTTTTATTTCTACGCGAATGAAGTTGTTGTGTTTCTGTGAGTAAGTGAGGTTACAGGATAAAAGGGAGTACAACGTGCTGCGTCGGCAGTAGAATGGTTGCGCGCGAGCGAGCGAAGTGTAATGTTGTAAGCGTTTCTATGACTGTAACCTCTTCACATCAGGCGTACTTTAAGCATGTTTCCCACGCATAGTATAAAAATGCTGTATCTATTTTCAAACATGTAACTAAATGACAATACAAGATTTTCCCAATAGACAGTATGGGCTACTTCAAGAGAGGCGTGAAGAGATTCTTACAGCGTCTATAGGCTGGGATGAATGCTTCCATCCAGGCACGTATCCTAATTTGTGGTTTAGTGGTATAAAAAAAAAAAATGTCTATAAAGTCGGTTTACGCACGATAATTTTTACATGATAACGTCATAAGAAAACATAGGCCGGTGGAGTGGAAGAGAGGTAGATGCGTTACAAGCCCAACGCATAGGCCGATAGTGCCTCTCTATCGCTTGTACCGCGCTCTCGCTTGCACGCTCGGCTCAGGCGGAACGTGACAATGAATAATGCTTTTTCGTGCGTGCAGCCGGACAGATGACATTATCACGTCAAAAATTTATTTTCTTTATCTATATATATAAAAATCAATGCCACTTTTCGTTGTAATTTTATAACTCAAGAACGGGCTCACCTATCCAAACCAAATGTTTAGGGTTTATTCGGACTATTTAGTAGATGGTTTAGGTGAAGTTTGCACAAAATCGGTAGAGCGGTTCTTCATTTATCACATTTTTTGTAACAATTGAATTCAATAAATGGCGGATCATTTTGTTAATGGGGATTTTGCAGTCAAATTGAAACTTTTTTCAGATGGGGATTGTGCTGTCAAATTGAAACTTTTTTCAGATTTTTTTTTTAATAAATGTATTTTATGTTCCAATTAATTTTTTTTTGAGTATTTCACTTTATACGTAGCGAAGCACGTAGGGGGCCGCTAGTAGGATATAAATAGAATATTCTGAAGCTCTCGCGATGCAACAGTGTCTCGACACCGTTGCATCACGAGTGCTGGAGAGGTAAGCAATATCCAAATTACAATGCACATGCGCCGAAGCCTTTTTCAGTCATCTGCCATTCAAAATAACACCTTATGTCTTATGCACCAATGTCTAAACCAAAATACGTTAAATTGGTAGCAAGCAATATGCATTTACGTACATTTTCCATTTATAATATTTAAATACCTTATGTCGTTCGTGTCAAAGTCTAAATTGTCATGCAGGTAGTTAAGGTATTTCGATATTATACAATATTATGCTGTAGGACATATTGTAATGTTACAAGTGAAAAACGCATGTGACCTTAACACATTAGTAACAAAACTACAGTACCTACGCTTTTTAAGACATTTTCTACCACGAACTGTGAAGTTGTGGAATCAACTTCGTCCAGCGGTATTCCCAAATAAATACGACATGGGGGCCTTCAAGAACAGAGTCAATATTTCCCTTAAAATGCTGGCAACGGATCGTTGACCCCTTGGTGTTGCTGATTTCTATCGGCTGTGGTGATTGCTTTCCATCAGGTGACCCACATGCTCGCTTGCGCCCCTCACATGTAAAAAAATGGGGTTTAGTGACTTATGAGAGATCGAATCCACGACACGCTGTGTCTAAGTAGCCAGTGCCAACCATGGGGTCCTTCAAATAAAGTAAGATTAAAAATCAGTGAAAAGAACTGGTGATATAATCATTGATGCTGTAAAAAACGCAATTTCAGGCTCACGGACAAACGACTTGAAACCGAAGGAATTCGGATTCAGGAGATGTCTTTTACTAACGGTGGGAATGTTTAGACAGCAGGGAGGCTCAGTTACAGCATACTAACAGGCAGTACACTCACTCCTAATTCATTTGTCTGTTTTTTTTTTTTTATATTAGCTCAGAATATTGGCTCCGCCTCGCCTGATGGTAAGCGAAAAGTGGAGCCCTAATCGCATCGGCAACGGACAAGAGACCTTGATGTCTTGTCAGCTGACGCTGCCATGCTGGCTTACAAGATGCATCTTCACGCTTCTCTTGAAGGATTGTATGAAAGAGGAAATACATATGCCGGCAACGCGTTCCAATTTTTAATGGTGCGACATAGGAGTTGCCAAACTTTTTAGTACACGAAGGAATGTTCCCAACGGTGAACTTGTAATATCGCAAGCCTGCACATGACGTTCTGTGACGGAAAGGGGAGAAAGGGATAATGGAAAACAGTTCTTCAAAGCACTCTCCCTGGTATCAAATATTTAAATCGATCTTTAAGACTGTAAGTCTCTTTCCATTTTTTTTTAACCAAAGCCAACTTCACCTGCGTGTAGTGCATCCTGTTGAGTGACTAGCAAGGCTCTGGTGAAAGGAGGTAGGCCGAGCGGAATTGTGAACTTCCCAGACAAAGTACCTACACCTATCAAAAGACCGCAGCCAAATAACAATTCCTTTGAAGGTTGTTGTGTTCCTGTGAGTGAGTGAGATCGCGAGGAAGGAAGGAGTTGCAGCATTGACAGCGGGGGTGGCGGCGCGCGAGCGATATTTCGTACTGTGTGCGTTTATGTGGCTACGGTAACCGCTTCACATCATGTTTGTTTGCATCCGATGTAGTATAGAAAAATAGATTTTGCTATCGCTTTAGATAGAAAGACCTGTACTGTGGTAAGCTACCATCGCAGCCTAGGGACACTTTCAATACCAGAGGCATTGTCGACTCTGTGACGCTACCATCAAAATAACCGCTTACTTCATCGTAGCCTCTCACAAGAACTCATCAAACCTCTAAAATTCTAGAAACTGGCACATTTACATTTAGCCACGTACACTTAGTTTACTAGCTAATGTATAATTTCGTTAGTTACACTTACGAATTAAATGTAACTTAAAAGTTTCAAAAGTGAGCCTACTGATTTCTTCCACACTATGTGTCAGGTACATTGAGACGAGTGTTGTAAACGTTTTCCTGCTCGAAAAGCCGGCAATCAATGTGGCTCGGGTGCATTTCATTTGGGGGAGAATTAGTTTGGATTGGGTGAATGGGGGAAAACTTTGCTAAAATAACATTTTCTTTTTCAATTCCTTTGAATGTAGAGATTTCGCAAGCGTACATTTTTAAAGTTTTAAATGTTACCTAGTTTTTTTATTTATTCATTTAGTTTATATAGAGAGATGAAAGGATATTTGGTTTAAGCGTATTTATTTTTTAGCGATGTTGGATTATTATAATAATTTGAAATCAAGAGAATATTATAAGATCTCAATATCACCAAAAATATCGCATTTCAATCCTGGATATAGCTAATGAAATCATATTATGTAATTTTTTTTACTATGCACACTGACAATAAATAAATAAATATTCCTGGACTGGAAATTACACTCGGCCATCTAGTCCCAAACTAAGCAAAGCTTGTACTAAGGGTACTAGATAACTGATATTATACTTAAATACATTTTTTTTTTGTAAATACATACATATAATATATAAAAAACACGCAGACCAAGACAAACAGACATGTTCATGCACACAAATATTTGTTTTGAGCTAGGATCGAACTCGTGACCTCGGAGTCAAACCATTGCTTACATTCGACCACAGACCTCTTCAATCAAATTGACACTAACATAGACTCACTTCTCCGATCATCTTACAAACGAAGAAAACAATTTATCTCCCAATAATACAAACAAAATTTTTGTGAGAATCTATCGGAAAGACCTAAAAAAGTGTTCAACAGTGGACGTTCTTTGGCCGAAATTATTATTTTTTAAACGTTGTCGAATGTAGACAAACTTGCAACCCGACTGATATGAAGCGGTTATATAAAGAACCACTCGAGGCCATCCCCTGCTGCTATCGTAACTCCGTCTTTCCTTGTAATCTTCCTCACTTGGAAGAACAAACAATCATCTATACACTGATGTTATATTTCTATACCCATACTAAATAGCATCAGAAAACTGTTCCCGCTGTAACATATCAGTTACGTAGGTTGGGACTGACTATCGCCATTCTTATCATATCAGTGATTTAATATATTTGCTCTTTTCCTCACTGAGCGCAAAATGGAGCCAATTTTCTTCAGTCTTGCTTCAATCTTGCAATATGTTTCATCACGTATTATTGTCTAATTACTTTGGTTTGATATTATGATATTTGGGCTTCAATTACTTTATCAATATAAATAATGTGTTTTCGAAATACAGAAGACGTAATTTTTATCTTTTTCCATGAATCAACAAAACGTCAGACTCGTCGGCTTGCTTGTGAGAACTAATTGCGACGTGAGACAGTTGGCTCACTTTACGAGTGTTCGTTTTTAATTCTTGAATTTGCTAAGACCTTAATATAGTCTGTATTACTTTCTTTTTTATATTCCGTCGGATAGCAGACAGGCACACGGCCCGCCTGATGTGAAGTGGTTTTCGTAGCCATATAAACGCTCGCAACATTAAATATCGCTCTCTCGCTGCCACCCCTACTGCCAACGCAACAACTCTTTCCTTTCTGATAACATCACTCACTTGCAGGAATGAAACTACCGTCAAGGGAATAATTATTTGGCTGCCGTATTCCGTGAGGTGGAGGTACTTCCTCAATCGGGCAGCTTACAAATACGCTGTAACCTACCTCTCTTAAGTTACTGTTCAATGTTGATGAATAGGCTAATAAAGAAGCCGAGTTGACCATTCATATCTAAAATTGTTTTTACCAAACATAATGTTATAAATAAATCGAAAATTCTTCCTATTTACGCGACCGGGTTAGTTCTATGATGTATAGACTCATACAAAAACATCGATTCCCGGAACAAGAGGAAAACACGGTGAAACAGTTCCATTTCCGTCCAATTTACGTAATGCTATGTGGACTCTATAGAGAACTTGCTCTATGTAGAGTAGTCAATTACAGAAGGCCTATCAATATGCCCATATTGTACGTGTGTCTGTACCTTTTGACCATACCCTGCGGTTTAACGAATGCGCTAAAAAAATAGTTCTATATTTGTTCTATCGACATACACTTAAGACGTAATTTGTTCCGTTTCAGTATTTATAAAAATTAACTTCAACTGTAAAGGTTAGCCAGCGATGTACTTTTAAATTATACTCGTTAGGAAAATAAAATCTACCTAGGCGATTAGTTCTATGTCAACTCTAATTATATAATTACTTTTGACTCGTTCAATTCATTGTATTATCACAATAAACAATAGAAACGTAAATGAAAGCTAGCGATGTACTTCGAAGTGAACTTAATTCGCTCGCTTGGTATGGAAGTAGATTTATGTTTCCATGACGATTATGAATTGAGTAGTTTTGGTTATTATTTTTTTATTTAATATTTGTAATATGTGTTGTAATTTACAAATTAAAACTAAATGTTCTTCCTTCTAAGCAAATGTCACGTACCTACGGCACATTAATATGTTAACATTCCGTAATGCTCATTTACATCGCTAGCTTTCATTTGCGTTTCTATTGTTTATTGTAATAATGCAATGAATTGAATGAGTAAAAAGTAAATATCTAATCAGAGTTGACATAGAACTAATCGCCTAGGTAGATTTTATTTTCCTAACGAGTATAATTTATAAGTACATCGCTGGCTAACCATTACAGTTGAAGCTCATTTTTATAAAGACTGAAACGGAACAAATTACGTCTTAAGTGTATGTCGATAGAACAAATATAGAACTAACTTTTTAGCGCATTCGTTAAGCCGCAGGGTATGGTCAATCGCCAGGTACAGACACACCATATTGTACCTAACAATTAAGTGTTTTTACTTCTATTTTCCCTCTCGTTAAATATCGCTTTCGCAAAACGTCACGGATATAGTCTAATGTATTCCGAAATTATACCTAACACATCCTAACACCATTCCTTATATATTTCTTCATCAAATGGGTCACGGTTTCACGCGTGAACAGCTGGACCGATTTAGCATTTTCTTTATATTGCATTTATTATTGTCAGGTGAAGGTTCTTATGAAATAAAAAAATAAGAAAGTTGCGCGAAAATTCAGTAACATTCAAGAAAACTGAACGACCATATTAACTTTTCTAATGTAACTTCATGTCGTTTGACAGAACTGTCAGTCATTTGACAGATTGCGCGAAATCAAATATCAAGAATGTTGTATATGATTTTATGAGAATATGATGTTTTGCGAATATCGTATTTGCGGATGTGGTAGTTTGTCATTTGAGAATATGTTATTTAGCAACGGAGAGATTTGAATTCGAATTTAATATACATTGGTAAGACAAGACAACATCTGTCAGGTCGGCTAGTTATAAAATAAACAACACTGCACAAAGTTTCTCGGTCTAAAAATAAACGATAACAAACTGCATGACATGCATGCAGACCTTCTGCGGCCGTATTATCTATGACAGCTGACTCTACGTAACGCGCTCCCCCTCCGCCAGTTATTACCATAAAGACAGATAAATATCCTCATATAGTAGCAGATTTGTCGATAGCATCAGAGCTAGGAGTTCACACGGTCTCCTGTTTGTCATACTTGATACAATTTATCGGAATTATTTATTTGAACGACATTTTGCGAATGTTATTTTGTGAGAGCGTCGCTGTTATCTTAGAACATTTTGGCAATGTGAAAGACAATGTATTATGTGAAAGGGTATAATAAAAATTGGTTTTCTTGCATTTGGACATTAAAAATTGGAGCTGCCACTTAAGTGGCTCTAATAACCTACTAAGTGTGCGGGCTGATATGTGAGACTGAGGATTCTTTGCTACACTCTACAGAAGATATGAAAAGGGAAAGAAAGAGTACATGCGTATAAAGAGGAAATAAAACTATGTAGAAACTGTAGAAGTTCTCTATAAACCACTGAAAAAGTACTGTAGAAGTGTTTATATATAGAGAGTCTTACACCACTGCAAAATTTCTCACTGTATAATCTGATAGAAGGTGCTATGGTTTGTGAAATAATAAAAGTTATTTTCCCAATTTGTATTAGTTTGTTCCACCCTTATTGTGATATTGATAATTTTAATTAATAAACTTAACCAATATGAGGTGTGTATTTAGCGCGGCTTCCCGGGGACAACTAGCTTGTAGGCCCGCGCGCAGGATCGCTGAGGCAAAAACGCTGATTCGGCACAATGTGTCTCTACAACCATTTTTTTCCCACCATAATAACACATAGGAAGCCGCGGCCTTTGTCATTATATAAGTTCCCGCTTATTTTTAAATAATTTGTAACTTTTAAACCGGAATGTCAGTGAAATTTTTGTTTAAACAAGAATAATATATTTTTATTCATATACAAGAATAATATATTAGAATAATATATCGACGAAGTGTTGGACGCCCTCCTACTAGATGGTCCGATGACCTTAAGAAAGCGGCTGGGAGCGGCTGGATGCGGAAGGCGGAGGATCGTATCTGGTGGAAAGCATTGGGGAAGGCTTTTATCCAGCAGTGGGTAGATACAGGCTGATGATGATGATGATGATGAATATATTTTTACACCGCGACACCGCCTTCAACTATACAAAGCCCAGGTTCGACCTCACATGGAGTACTGTTCGCATCTCTGGGCCGGTGCACCACAGTACTTGCTTGCTCCATTTGACCGCATACAACGAAGAGCAGCTCGAATCGTCGGTGACCCAATGATCTCGGATCGATTGGACTCTCTCTCTACACGCAGAGATGTAGCGTCTCTTTGCGTTCTATACAAATTATATCACGGGGAGTGCTCGGATGAGCTGTTTGATTTGATACCTGCCGCTGATTTCCACTATCGTACAACTCGCCATAGATTAAAATTCCATCCATATCATCTTGATAATTGGCGATCTACTACAGTACGTTTCCTAAGACATTTTATACCACGAACAGTGAAACTGTGGAATCAACTTCCCTCAGCGGTATTTCCGAACAACTACGACATGGGTGCCTTCAAGAACAGAGTTTTCATTTTCCTTAAAAGGCTGGCAACGGATCGGCGACCCCTTGGTGTCGCTGATCTCCATGGGCGGTGGTGATTACTTTCGACCAGGTGGCCCACATGCTCGTTTGCCACCCTCTCACATAAAAATAATAATAATAATAACTCTTGGGAAAACCTCGAAAGTCAATTCATTCCTCAACCTGAGAGTATGGTGAAGAAAACCTCTCTGGAACCACACAGTTGGCGACCGTCTTGGTTCCAATGTGTGAGGATAAATTTCCTGCCGATGGCGAGTGGTACGACAGTAGAAGGAGGCTGTAGTAGGAGGCGGTATCAAATCGATTTTTTTTTTCATAACGCAACCTAGCGTATAATCGGTAGAACACACAAAGTGAGGCAAAGCCTCTCCTTAAACTTAACGGTTCAATACCATGTATAAGATTAGGATCGACGACGATTCTAATGGCTGGTCTGTGAATCGAATCACGATGAGAACTGTACTCTTTTTTTTTTTTTACTACGTCGGGTGGCAGACAAGCATACGGCCCGCCTGATGTGAAGCGGTCACCGTAGCCATATTAACGCTCGCAACATAAAATATCGCTCGCGCGCCGCCACCCCCGCTGCCATCGCAGCATCTCCTTCCTTCCATTCTGGTGACCTCACTCACTCGCAGGAACACAACAGCCCTCAAGGGAACCGTTATTTGGCTGCGGTATTCTGTGAGGTGGAGGTATATTCCCCAGTCGGGTAGCTTACAATTACGCTCCCTAATACCTCTCTTTTCGCCAGAGCTTCGTTTGTCAGTCAGCAGGGTGTACCGCGTGCAGGTGAAGTTTGGTTCAAAGATGTTGATGAACCACTTGCACCCCAAAACTCCGTATGAGGTCGAACTTGCGACTTGTACAATTGAACATTTTTTACTCCATGTGGAAGCGGACCAGGGTACAGGCCAATATTAGTTTTGGACGTAAATAGCTCCCTCTTACCAACATTTTTTGATCATTGGATCAAGCTTCATGTCTTCCTTAACAATCGGATAGTCCCACTTTATATATAAAATAATAAACTTAGCATCCCTCTTCTGCCCAGTATTTAGTCTATACAGATCAACTTCATAGCCCATTATTTTCTAATATACTTTGCAGTAGTTTGAATACCTGCCGAGACTTATAATGGGTATATTGTTCCATTGATAAATCCTGGAGCGGGTCAGGGCAGGTGTACAATAATATAATATATTAAACTTCTCTCAGGGGCTTTTACGCGTTGGATCCGTATCCCCGCGCGCGCCTATCAAATAGTAAGAGAATATAATAATAATAGTTGAGGAGCTCGATGGTGTCGTTGTGGGTATTATCCAATCGCAAGTTAAGCAACGTCGATCGTAGCCTTTCATTGGACGGGTTTATTTATCTCGAGCTCCTCCTGGCTTCGGAGGGCGCGGAATCCAAGTTTCTGTATCGTAGTTTTACTTTACTAACATATATTAAGGTAATTTGTTACTACTATGATTGAAGTCAGCGATGGGATGTTGGAAGAAAGTCCTAGAATGGAGGCCACGTATGTGGCGACGAAGCGTATAGCGCCCCCTTTTCAGATGGACCGACGACCTTAAAACAGTGGTTGGTAGCGGTTGGACACAGAAAGCGGAGGATCGCATATGGTCGAAAGTATTGGGAAAGGCCTATATCCAGTAGATACTGGCTGATGATGATGATGCATATGAATATAAAAGTCTGAAATAAAACGAATTTATTTTTTACTTATTACTATATAATAATTTACATTTCATGATAAATTACTCTGATGACTGATGAGCTCGGTGGTCGAATGGTTAACAATGGCCACTTTGACTCCGAGGTCGCGGGTTCGATTCCCGCACAAGACAAACATTTGTGTGCATGAACATGTCTGTTTGTCTTGGTCTGGGTGTTTTCTATGTATTATAAGTACTAGCTGTTCCGGCGAACTTCGTACCGCCTAACAATCAATGAATGTCGTGATACATATTAGCTGAACTAAATTTATGATTTTATGGAATTAAAACAATGAATAATATAAAATAATAGAGAAGCTCGATGGCGTCATTGCGCGTGTCAGTCTAATTGAACACGCAAGTTAAGCAACGTCGACCGTAGCCTGTACACGGATGGGTTTATATTACCTCGAGCTCCTCCGTGATTCGAAAGACACGTTAAGCCGTCGGTCCCGGTTGTTATCATTAGCTCATCTTGAGCTCCTCCGTGCTTCGGAAGGCACGTTAAGCCGTCGGTCCCGGTTGTTATCATTAGCTCATCTTGAGCTCCTCCGTGCTTCGGAAGGCACGTTAAGCCGTCGGTCCCGGTTGTTATCATTAGCTCATCTTGAGCTCCTCCGTGCTTCGGAAGGCACGTTAAGCCGTCGGTCCCGGTTGTTATCATCAGCTCATCTTGAGCTCCTCCGTGCTTCGGAAGGCACGTTAAGCCGTCGGTCCCGGTTGTTATCATCAGCTCATCTTGAGCTCCTCCGTGCTTCGGAAGGCACGTTAAGCCGTCGGTCCCGGTTGTTATCATTAGCTCATCTTGAGCTCCTCCGTGCTTCGGAAGGCACGTTAAGCCGTCGGTCCCGGTTGTTATCATTAGCTCATCTTGAGCTCCTCCGTGCTTCGGAAGCCACGTTAAGCCGTCGGTCCCGGTTGTTATCATTAGCTCATCTTGAGCTCCTCCGTGCATCGGAAGGCACGTTAAGCCGTCGGTCCCGGTTGTTATCATCAGCTCATCTTGAGCTCCTCCGTGCTTCGGAAGGCACGTTAAGCCGTCGGTCCCGGTTGTTATCATTAGCTCATCTTGAGCTCCTCCGTGCTTCGGAAGGCACGTTAAGCTGTCGGTCCCGGTTGTTATCATTTAATGACAGTCGTTAAGTTAAGTCAGTGGCCTTTAGGCGGTTCGAAAACACTGGCCTCCGCCAACCCGCAGTTGAGCAGCGTGTTGGAGTACGCTCTAAACCCCTTCGGTTGAGGGAAGACCCGTACCCATAAAAAGTGAAGATTTCATAAAAATAAAGATTTCCTTATTGTTAAATTCCTTATTGTTGATTCTCGTTATAATATTTTTAGAAGAGACCGTGCGAGTACTAACTCTTCAAAACACGAAGGTGGTGGTGTGCTCATAGCAATAAAAAAATCATTTCAGGTCATCCGACAGGCATATTGGGATAGTAGTCTAGAAGATATATGGATTACAATTCTGCCGGAAACTCGTAATGCTCCTAAAATTAATATATGTGTTTGCTATCTCCCTCCGAATCTTAGCTGTTTGAGGTTAGATGAATTCTATACTAATTGTCAAAAAGTATTATTAAATCAATGCCAACATGATAGTTGCCTAGTCATAGGAGATTTTAATACCCCAGAATTTTCGTCTATAACTCTCGATACTAATGGCGAGCCATCACATGCCTCACGTAGTAAAAAACTGATACTCTTGCAGGAATTTATTTCACTCTGTCATTTGCATCAGAGTAACAATATCACTAATGCAAATGGTCGTTGCCTAGATTTAGTGCTCTCGTCAGTCGAATCCCTTTCAGTTGGCATCGCTGAACCTCTGAGCTTGAGGGATAAACATCACCCTGCCTTAGAACTCGAATTCCCCTCACTGTCACCTAATGTAAAAAGTTTAAACTCTCTAAAAATCAAACGACTAAATTTCACTAAGAGCAATTATGATGACATAAAATGTGAATTGAGCATGATGGATTGGCATGATCTGTTGTCAAGCACTGATGTAGATGAATGTACTGATATGTTTTATGAAAAGCTTTTTGAGATTATTAAAAAATATACTCCATTTACATCTGTTAAATCTCAAAAGTATCCTATTTGGTACAGTAAACCCTTGATAAAATGTATCGAAGAGAAGAATAAGTATCATAAAATCTTTAAAAAGTTTAATAACCCACGAGATTATGACACATTCTCTCTACTGCGCGCTAGATGTAAAAAAATGTCCGATCAGTGTTATAAGAACTATATTGCCTCAGTTGAGGATTCCCTGGCAGATAATATAAAACCTTTCTGGAAATTTATAAATAATAGGAAGGCACAAGACTCAATGCCACAGACCATGCAATTCGGTGATGTGTCGTCTTCAAATGGTCTTGGCATTTGTGAACTGTTCTCGAGCTATTTTGGCTCGGTTTATGAATCAGATCCTAAAAGTGATGTTTCATCTGTGCATTGGCCTAGCGGTGGACACGGACCAGTTGAGGGTGAAGCTTTGGGTACTCTGTGTCATGTACACATAACTGAGAAAGACATATTATCGAAAATCAAGCAACTTGATATTAATAAAGGAGCAGGACCAGACCAAATACCTCCATTTTTTGTCAAACAATGTGGCAATGAGTTCTATTCCATTAAACATTATATTTAATAAATCACTCATGTGTGGAATCTTTCCCAAACGATGGAAAATAGCTCACATTATTCCTATCTTCAAAAATGGAGACAAGTCCCGTTGCGAAAATTATAGACCGATAAGTATTTTGTCATGTTTTGCGAAACTTTTCGAATCCTTAGTCTACAGTCACTTATACAACCACTTTAAACCCCTGATCGCTGAGAACCAGCATGGCTTCGTTAAGGGTAGATCAACCGTAACTAATCTTTTAGAATACAAAAACTACCTTTGTAAGAGTTTTGCTACTGGAGGTCAGGTTGACTCTATCTACACGGATTTCTCGAAGGCATTCGACAAAGTTAATCATAGATTACTTTGCAATAAACTCGCCTCCTGTGGTATTCACGGCAGTCTCTATCGCTGGTTGACCTCGTATCTCAATAAAAGAAGCCAGTTGGTGACCTTGAGAGGATATGCCTCATCTCCCATGGACGTACCTTCTGGTGTACCTCAAGGGTCACACCTGGGGCCGCTTCTATTCATTGTCTTCATTAACGGGCTCATAGAGCGCTTATCCTGTGAGTGTTTGCTATATGCCGACGACTTGAAAATTTTTAGAACAATTAATTCCCTTAATGATTGCTATGTATTACAGAATGATTTGAGCACTGTTTCGAGTTGGTGTAGGGAAAATTTAATGTTCCTCAACATTGATAAGTGCTATGTTATTTCATTCACCAACAGGCGTCGTGTGACCGTTGTAGATTACACCATTGATGGGCGGGTCCTCACGAGGTCCAATGTTGCTAAGGATCTCGGTATTCTGTTTGACGACAAACTCTCATTCCGATCACATTATCAACACGTAGTGGCAAAAGCAAATCAACTTCTTGGGTTTATTCTTAGATCAACAGGAAGTTTTAAAAACCCTCGTTCTGTTCTTTACTTATTCAATACCCTTGTCAGAAATGTTTTGGAATACGGTAGCCCAATATGGTCTCCGTACTATAAAATTCACTCCAAGGAAATAGAGAGAGTACAGAAAAAGTGTTTACGAATCTTGTGCTACAGACAGCAATTGGGACGCTCCCTTCTTAATTATGAAGCACGACTATCAAAATTTTGTGTCCAATCTCTGGAAACACGGAGAATATATATTGACTTTATTTATTTTTATAAAATTATTCATTCACTGTTGGATGTCCCTAATTTGCTTTCTCAAATAACCTTCAATATTCGGTACAGTGCCCGGAGATCCAATCAAATTGGAATTTTTAGTTTACAAGTATATAAAAATAATACCTCCTTTTACAACCCCCTGGTAAGGATGGCTCGTCAGTGCAATGAGATAAATAAAAGCAACTTAGAATTTGATATTTTTAATCCTAAGCTAGTCTCATATATAAGGATATTAAAGGATATTCTTTATTGCAAATAAATAAATATATATATATATATTGCAGGCCCACGTTTGTAACAGTGATGCAGATGTGGGCTTGAAATATACGTAGTAAGGCATTGATTTATCCTGTGATTGTACTTATAAATTACTCCCATCTCTAACGGTGGAAAGTGGCTATTATTACTTTGTAAAGCTTAACTAACACATTTTTGTTGCTATATCAAATAGTAAGTGTTAATGAACCCTCTTATATAACTTTGTTTGAACACACATGTTCGTGGATTACAACCTAGATTGTAACTTATTAAAGTTTTCGTATGTATAATTTGTAATAGTTGTAGTCTGTTTTGTGTGAATAAATAAATAAATAAATAAATAAAATTTTTATTAAAAAACGTTTTGTTTTATTTTTTTTAGTTTTGAAATAGGTTTTATCATTTTGGTGATTTGTAATTGTCATTTCTTTTGATGTTTACTCTGATTTGATTCTTGCGCTCGAACCCCATGGGAAAAGCGTTTTCACCCCTATCGATTTGACATTTTTAAATTTTCATAACAAATTACAGACAACTTTCGCGACATAAAAGTGACACCAATTGATTTGACGTTTTGATATTTGACAACCAATAAATATCGTAATCCCTTTTTCAACTGACACTTTCATTTGTATGGGAAAATGTTTTTTCATTTATTTTATTTTTCCGAGAATTATCCAATGTTTTTAAGAGTTATTCTGCTATTCGGGACGGAAACAAATCCAACAAATCAAAAACCATGGCAATCGGTCCAGCCGTTCTCGAGTTATAAGTGTTGTAACAAACACGACTTTCTTTTATATATATAGATGTATTTACAAAAAAAAAAAATGTATTTAAGTACATTTATCAGTTGTCTAATGCCCATAACACAAGCTTTGCGCTTAATTTGGGACTAGATGGCGCTGTGTAAATTGTCCAGGAATATCTATCTATCTATTTACTCTCCAAACAATTACTAAACAAAGACTTCAAGTACAGTATAAATTAGTATAAGAATACGATGCAATTACTTCGAAGTTCTGACTATTGCAATAATTATGTGAATAAATAATAGCAGGCTATTTTCTTCAGGTCATCTGGTACACCTGCAGGCCATTACAGAGGTCCAAAGTATTATACAAATCGTTTAGTAGATAATTTATTTCGGTACCAGGGTACTAGCATAAAACTATCTTTGGAAATATTAAGTTATTAACGTGATTTTTTCTACTAGCGGTCGTCCATTGGTCGAAATACGACCAATGGACGATCGTAATGGTCGTACATGGTAATGTGTGAAATGTTTTTATTTTATATATTTGCTTTTAAAAATGCTTAAATCCTAACTGTAAACAGTGCATCCTCCCCGCTATGGCCTATGGTTTTTTTTTATACTACGTCGGGCAGACAAGCACCCGGCCCGCCCGATGTGAAGCGGTTACCGTAGTTATAATAAAACCGTAGTTATATAAACGTTCACAACATAAAATATCGCTCGCACGCCGCCGCCACCCCCGCTGCCATACGCAGCATCTCCTTCCATTCTGGTGACGTCACTCACTCGCAGAAACACAACAATCCTCAAGGGAATTGTTATTTGGCTGCGGTATTCTGTGAGGTGGAGGTACATTCCCCAGAGCTTCGTTTGTCAGTCTGCAGGGTGCATCGCGTGCAGGTGAAGTTGGCTTTGGTTCAAAGATGTTGATGAACCATTACACCCCAATACCTACGGTGTAGAAACTTGACCTATTGATCTATGACCGATGGGCTGGTCCATAAATTGAAAGTCGGACTGCGAGCGATGGAGAGAGCTCTGCTCGGCATTTCTCTACGGAATCCGGAACGAACAGATTCTACGGAGAACCTAAGTTGTCGACATAGATCTCAGAGTTACCAGGCTGATGTGGAAGTATTGGCGATGGCAGATGGAGTAGGAAATTTCTAGAGTGGTGACCTCGTACGGGGCGAATAAGCGTCGTACACCCCTACAGGATCGCATATGGTGGAAGGCATTAGATAAGGCCCATTTCAAGTCCAGTAGTAGCTAGATACCGGCTGATGATTATAGGTAAAATATGGTTTGTTCAATTTTATAACTATTTTATACTATGAGAACTTTGTTACCTATGTACGTACAAGAAATAAATAATTTGATTTGACGAGCTCGCTAGCGTAGCGGTCAATGACGCGGCTTCGACACCAACGCTCGTGGGTTCGATTCCCACATATGTCTGTTTGTCTGGGTGTTTTCTATGTATCACTAGCTTTCACCCGCGGCTTCGCCCGCGTTTATTTTTTTTTAGTATCCTATGTCCTTCCTAGAAAAGAATATGTGTACAAAGTTTCATGATGATGAATACACCAACCACCTTCATGTAGTACTTTTAATTGTACTAAATACGGATGCAAGAACTTTTCCGATAACTAATACACCTCGCTCCCGCCGCACCCCCCGCGATCGCATAAGCACTGATTGACGCCAAATACAAATTTTAAATCCTATTAGGATTACACAAGTCTTAATCCATCAGCTTAAAAAGGATAAATCCAACATAAAAAAATAACACCGACTTCAAAAATCTCAGAAGGTAGGTAGTAGTTTAGTTATTTTTGGCTTTTTCTTGTCAGGATTTTGTAGTTAGTTTATTTTTTTTTAAGTTTCTATCTATTTATTATAATAATGGGTAAGTAGTAGTGACATGGGGCCTTCTAGACGAAAATACATTAAATTATTTAATTAAGAAGTACTCAACTCTATTGCCTAACCGTTCCTCATTAACTCAGCAGTGTCACACGATGACTTCCAAATGCAAATTATGTAACCTAATAACATCAGAAAACCATCCATGCCTATAAATTTCAACCCTTTCTCACGAATTCCCAGGGAGTCCATCATCAGATCCTGATTTGTATAATATGCGACCACTTGAATAGTGTGCCCTTTCAAACAAATAAGAATGATTAAAATTGCTGTTCAATTAACGGAGAAATCATTGAAACTATATTTAAAACTTTTTTCAGACTTTTTCGCCCTATTTTACCGATTTAGGGGTGGAATTTTGAAAAATCCTGAAACATTTGTTTACTCATTTATTCATAGAAGTACTCATGTAAAGTTTTGGATAATATAGTCCAAATAATTTTCTTTCCCCATACAAACTTAGGACCCTCGTTTCACCCGCTTAGGGTTTGAATATTGAAAAAATCTTTCTTAGTGCACCCCTAGACATCATAAAGAAGATAGACTTTAGAGGTTGAATTTTGAAAAATCCTTTCTTAGTGCACCCCTAGACATCATAAGGAACCTACGTGCCAAATTTGGAATCTCTAGACCCAGCCGTTTAGGCTGTGCGTTGATATGTCAGTCAGTCAGTTTCTCCTTTTATATATTTAGTTATGTATGTATTTACAAAAAAAAAAATGTATTTACGTATGTTTATCAGTTGTCTAGTACCCATAACACAAGCTTCGCTTACTTTGGGGCTAGATGGCGCTGTGTAATTTGTCTGATAATATTTATATTTATTTATTATAATTTGATTTGATTTTACATACTACTACTACTTGGCCGTGTGGTTTCCGGCAGACTAGAATAGAATCACTCCGTATCTTCCCGTGGATGTCGTACAAGGCGACTAAGGGAAATACATTATCAAATATCGATCAGGCCTCCCCAACCTGTTTGGCCAGCGTGGGGAGTGTAGGCCAAATCCTCCTTTCATCTAGGACGGACGAGAGAGGGTCGTGCTCCTGTAGTGGAGATTAAAATGGACCTGATGATGATACTACTACTAACAATAATATAACGGTATATATTCATATGATTATTAGTCAATATTGTGGTTTTAATACATTGTTTGTATCAAGGCCCATTTGCCGGCATTGTTCATGCATAATGCATTAACAATCACATATTGAGGTGTGATAATTATAATGTACGCTTCAATAAATTTAACTCTAAATAATGAGGCGTAAATTTAATGAAAGTGTGTAAAACATGAATTTATTTCGAAAGCCAGATTTTCCGGTCATATTTTGACCGGAAAATGGTGGGAGTTTTTTACTTATTTTCGTTGTATTTCTCGCGGGAGTTTTAATTATAAATAAATATTCCTGAACAAATTACACAGCGCTATCTCAAACTAAGCAAAGCTTGTGCTATGGGTACTAAATAACTGATCTAAGTATCCTTAGAAAACACATGTTCATGCACACAAATGTTTGTCATGTGCGGGGATCGAACCCGCGAACTCGGAGTCATGGTGACCATTGCTAACCCCCGACCACCGAGCTCGTAACCTGCTTCACATCAGGCGGGCCGTATGCTTGTCTATAAAAAAAGACGTTCGACGACGCGATATTTATATGGAGTGGACCCTATTGAATATATAAATATTTTGGGTAGAAATAATTTTGCCCCATTGGGGAAAATATGGGTTGAAATAGGTCAAAGTAAAGAAAAGTAGGTTATCCCAAGACAACTGTCCCCGAGATTAAAACTTATTTCTTTATGCGCCGTAAAAAATTCATCCGTCCGTAAGTGGGGACTGTTATGGGCACACTAATGTAATTGGCCAATCTGCGGGTTGCCATATCCAAGCCGCGCCATAAATAATACCGTCTAGGACAGTTCCGACGTAACTCCCCGATATATGGGAGAATCCTTTTTGAGAAAATACTTCGTATTGGTTTGTTTGTGTTTGCGTCGATACACTTTGGTCTGATAAAGTTTCTGGTATTTGCAAATAAATTTATTTTGCTATTAGCCATTCGCCCCGACTTTGCTCAGTGGTGTAAGTTTACCGGAGTAGGAATTACTCTGCTGTATTTATTTATGAAACGTTTTAAATAATAAAAAATATCATTCAAGTGCTGTGAGGAATTTTAACTATCCCAAACTGACAGACGGTTAAGTCTATAGATAGAGTCGTATGAACCTTTAAGTCTAAGAAGAGATTTTGCGACCCTTTGTGTGTTCTACCGATTGGACAATGGAGTGTGTTCAGAGGAGTTATTTGACACTAGCTTATACCCGCGTGGTCCAGGGGAGCTGCAATTGATTTACGTATATTTTTTTCTTGTATTTTTTTTACTTCGTGGGATAAAAAGTAGTACCAATATGTACCAATTTTAACGATGATCGACTGCATAGTTAAGGCGTGAAGAAATAACAAACAAACGAATTTACTTACTTTAACACTTATAATATTATTAGTATGGATGGAACGCCCACACTCAAGACAAAAAAAATTGTTCACCACATACACACGCGGACACGCGCCATCGGACGCCGAAGGATCGAAAACGATACACAAAACATATACGTCTATATATATCAAACATATTATTATCGTCCGCGCATATATATATTCTGGCATTGGACACACAAACGTGCCACATATAGTAGTAGTAGCCTATGCCACTCTCCAGGCCATAAACTATCTCCAAAAAAAAATCATGTCAATCCGTTCGTTACTTTTGACGTGAAAGAAGGACAAACAAACAAACAAACACACTTTCACATTTATAATATTAGTATGAAAGTATGGAAGTATGGATATGGAAGTATGGATATGGAAGTATGGATATGGAAGTATGGATATGGAAGTATGGATATGGAAGTATGGAAGTATGGATGATGCCCACGGCCCTCCTTCTACAGTCGCACCGCTCGCCATCGACAGGTAATTCATCCTCACACATTGGAACAAAAGTGGACAGTTTCTGTGCGATTCCAGAGAAGTTTTTTTCCGCGTACTATCAAGCTGTGGAATGAACTGCTTGTTGAGGTTTTCCCAAGAGACTACAGCATGGGGTTCTTCAAGAAGAGCGTAAAGAGGTTTTTACAGGGCCGGCAACGCGCATGTGATGCCTCTGATGTTACAAGCGTCCATGGGTTACGGTACCATGCGGGCCGTATGCTTGTTTGTCACCTTAGCGGTATAAAAAACGTCATCACTACTTATTATAAAACAAATTCGCTGTCGCTGTCTGTCCGTCCCTATGTATGCTTAAATCTTTAAAACTACTCAATGGATTTTGAAGCGGTTTTTTTTAATAGATAAAGTGATTCAAGAGGAAACTTTACATGTATAATACATACATAATATTGTAGAGAAACACTGATAAATTTAGAGGTTTAGAAAGAGAGGACATTTTTTTGCGGTTACATTGCAAACGCTGGCTAAACCCCACGGGATAAATGAAAATATTGTACTACATTATTGTACACTTTAAAAAGATCAACAAAAAAGTCCGCGATGGTATATGTCTATCACTTAAGGATAACCCACAATAACATTTTTTATCCTTTACATTTTACGGGAAAAAATAGCTCATTTACGAACTGATTTTAAGCAATACAGCAATAATCCTTATCCAATTAAGTACCTTAAATACATTGTCCATTTAATATAGATCAATATGGCCCTTTACAGCATATAATTTAAATTAATATTTTCGAAGATATTATATATTTAAAAGGCAGGGACATACCGGTGCGGCGGTACTGGCCCGGCCGGCGGCGCATGCCTATAAATTGCGCGTCAAAGGCCGCGCTTCGCCCTATCTATCTATCTTCTATCGTATAAATATATAAAAGAGAAAACCGCTGTCTCGCTCACTCATCACGAAATCTCAAAAACTACAAGTGCTAGGAGTCTCAAATTTTGCATGGGGGTTCCTTTTAGGACGTAGGTGCTCACTAAGACTTCTCACGCTCACTAAAAATTCAACCCCTAAGGGGGTGAAACGGGCGTCCGACGGGCGGGCGACGAATTTGTTTGATAGAGTACACTCTTCAGGTGGTTCCATATTAATCAAATTAGAATTAGAGAAAGGGTTGTAATTTATAGGCCTGAACATGGATACAGTAATTGAAGAGTTTTCTGATGTTATTGAGTTACATAATTTGCATTTGGAAGTTATCTAGTGACACTGGTGAGCCGACGAGGAACGGTTAGGAGTTAGGCAATAGTGTTGAGTTTTGTTAGACTTGGCTTGGGTAATTTAAAGTACCCGAATTTTACGCAAGAGAAGGCGCGGGTAACAGCTATCTATAATAATAAAAGGCTTTGTCCTCACTGACTGACTGACTGACTGACTGACTGACTAATCAACGCACAGCCCAAACCGCTAGGTCTAGAGATTCCAAATTTGGCAAGTAGGTTCCTTATGACGTCTAGGGGTGCACTAAGAAAGGATTTTTCAAAATTCATCCCCTAAGGGGATGAAACGGGGGTCCAAAGTTTGTATGGGGAAACAAGATTAGTTGGACTATTTTATCCGAAACTTTCCACGAGTACTTCTAAAGATAAATGAGTAAACACGTGTTTCAGGATTTTTCAAAATTCAACCCCTAAAGGGGTAAAATTGAATAAAAAAGTCTGAAAATCGTCATGGGTATTGTTTTTATGGTTTATCGGGTCGCTGATTACGAAAACAACAACTATTTTATAATCCAACATAGCCGACGTGACATAAAATTACCCCTATGGGGGTGCGAAGGGGTTGAAATGTCATAATATCAATATGGGTGTTGATTCTAAGATTTTCTAGGACGTCAATTACGAAAATTACATCGGTTTGAAAATACAACATAGTGGATACGAAATTACTTAAAAGGATTTTTCAAATTTTACCCCAAAGAGGGTGAAACGGAGGTCCAAAGTTTGTGTAGGGAAACGAGATTAGTTGGACTATTTTATCCTAAACTTTACACGAGTACTTCTTTATATAAATGAGTGAACACGTGTTTCAGGATTTTTCGAAATTCAACCAAAAAAAGGAGTAAAATGGGGTCAAAAAGTCTGAAAATCATCAAGGATTTTTATATTTTATCGGGTCGCTGACTACGAAAACAACAACGATTTTAAAATTCAACGTGGCTAACGTGACCATCATCATGTAATTTTTTTAAACTTTGATTTATCCTTTTTAAGAGGATGGAATAAGACTTGTGTGTTGACTGAAGTGTTATCCTAATAGGTTTTTAAA
Source organism: Hypsopygia costalis (assembly GCA_937001555.2). NCBI lineage: Eukaryota > Metazoa > Arthropoda > Insecta > Lepidoptera > Pyralidae > Hypsopygia > Hypsopygia costalis. Next base: position 737,459 of record OW443351.2, on the reverse strand, counting down.
TTTGTATAGGGCGGAACGGGTGTAGTAGTTATCTGGAAAGTTCTTGCATCCGTATTTAGTAAAATTAAAGGTACTACATGATGGTGGTTGCGTTGCGTGTTAGACTTGATTTGGATAATCTAAAATGCGCGAATTTCCTAAGAGCGAAGCCGCGGGGAAAAGCTAGATAGTAAAGGGCTATAGATAGTAAAGAGTAAAGGGCTTTTGTCCTCACTGACTGACTGACTGACTGACTCACTAATCAACGCACAGCCCAGACCACTGAAGCTAGAAACCTGAAACTTTGGATATGTGTTCCATACAATGTAAGCGCACACTACGACGGGATTTTCCGAAATTTCACCCCTAAGGGGTTGAAAATAGGGGGTTGAAAAAAAAACCATCTTTTGGAAATCGATTCACCTACGATTTTGAGACTTACTGGAATAGTTGTTCATAAAAAAGGGGATGTTTATGGGTCCAGCCAGGAAATGTCTAAAAATGTTATATTTACATTTTAATTAAATCATCACTAGATGGCGCTATACCTAGCATTTGTACAGCTCGCTATGGTTTCGTTATTAACGAAAGGGTATACGAGAGATTATTTCAAACCATGGGGTTATCCTTGACTGTTTATCGCTCAACTCATCCCAGTATTTACCCCCGGAGGTTATCCATCGCGCGCGTAGGGCGCAAAAAACTGCGTTCTTCAAATGAAGTTAGATCTGGTGCCGAAATCTAATTGAAAAACCTATTTTAAGTACCTACTATATGGGGTATATCTACTTGATATAAGAATTTCGGTATTTTTCAAACAATGACGTCAAGATTGACTAAAGTTATATTTGTGGAATGCGTGATGATGCCCCATACCATTATAGCTGTGGAAGGTGATGGAGCTGGCATGTTCCGCTCCATCTCCTTCCACTTGCATGGAACGGAGGTGTATCATCAGGAGGTTCGTGCCACCATTGTTCACGTATTAAACAACTGAAACGATGAGATGTTGAGTGAGGACAGTAAGGGATGCGCTGTTGAGGAATCTCTCTTTATACCCCGCATTCCCATTATTCCATCAGACCACCCGGTTCAATTTAAGAGAATTCAATTTCCCATAAAGATATGCTTCGCTATGATCATTAACAAATCTCAGAGGCAGTCTCTAAAGGTTACTGGGGTTAACTTGAGACAGGACTGCTTATCTCATGATCAGTTGTATGTAGCTTGCTCAGGAGTAAGTTCTTTTGGAAGCCTTGCAATTTTGGCTCCTGGTGCGAATGCCAAAAATATTGTTTACCGGAACGTCTTAACCTAAATGGTGTATGTTTGTAATAGTGGTCAATACGAAACAATATAGGGGGAAAAAATGAAATATCTGGAATGTTAACAAAAATAGACGCACATCAGGAGTGTTCCCGTAGCGAAGCACGGGTACTTTGCTAGTATATATATAATTGAATGTTGCTAAGCGCAAAACTCGAGAACGGCTCGACCAATTCTGCCAATTTTTATTTTAATATTTTCGTTAAGGTATAATAAAGGTTCTTATGGAGAGAAAAGACGTAAATTTTGCAAGGGAAATAAAACACCACTTTCTAACCGTGCGAAGCTGGGGCGGGCAGCAAGTTTAGTTAATAATATGAATGTATTTGTGTAATACAAAGCCTGGGCGGCTCTCTAGTAGATAATAAAGCGTTATTCTCTTTCTCCACCTACACAAATTTTGGTACTTAACTGTTTTTATGCGCGAAAGAAAGTTACATTGAAAATATGTTCGACTAAGCAATAACTTATAATTCAGGGGAAGCCTAGGTCATAAATATAGGACGATAATAGTTAGCCGGTCGTTTAGCTGTCTAACTGCCTAATAAACTTAGTTGGCGCATAAATTTTGATTAATATACCGCCAGTAATAAGATTATTCTTTGTTCTCTGGTTTGACCGCTATTATTATCATCAGCCTGTATCTCTCCGTCCATACTTTCCACCGGATGTGATCCTGCGTCTTCCCAGGGTTCCCTTCGTTCTTATCCAGCCAACCGCTTTTTTGAGGCCACCGGCTTTTCTCAAGTGGCAAAAACTATTATTTATTTTGTGGTACAAATGGCCCATCATCTACTTCCTTTGGCTTGGCATGTGATTCTTCAAAAAGAACGTGAAGAGGTTTTTACATTGTCGGCAATGCGCGTATGATCAGTCCAGCCGTATGCTTGTTTGCCACTACCAAGATTCGTCACAATTGGATCAGCATATCAGTACAAAAAAACCGGCCAAGTGCGAGTCGGACTCGCGCACCAAGGGTTCCGTACCATTATCTATAAAAACGACAAAAAAATCACATAGGTTATATGAGAGCCCCCCTTAAATATTTGTTTTATTTTTATTTCATTTTTTTTAAGTGAATATAAAACTAAACATTATGTGAGTATTTCAAGCGTCTACCTACCTATTGCCGTTATCAATTGCGAGCAAAAACGAGCAAAAAACCGGCCAACTGCGAGTCGGACTCGCGCACTAAGGGTTCCGTACCATTATCTATAAAATCGGCAAAAAAAATCACGTTTGTTGTATGGGAATAAATATTTTAAATATTTGTTTTATTTTTATTTAATTATTTATTTTGAAAGTGAATATAAAACTAAATATTTTGTGAGTGTTTCAAGCGTCTACCTATTGCCGTTATCAATTGCGAGCAAAAAGGTGCATAAAAATCACGTTTGTTGTATGGGAGCCCCCTTAAATATTTATTTTATTCTGTTTTTTAGTATTTGTTGTTATAGCGGCAAAAAAAATACATCATCTGTGAAAATTTTAACTGTCTCACTGTCGCGGTTCATGAGATACAGCCTGGTGACAGACGGACGGACGGACGGACAGCGGCGCCTCAGTAATAGGGTTCCTTTTTACCCTTTGGGTACGGAACCCTAAAAATAACACCCGAATTCATCCCTTTTAAAAAAACTTATAAAATCTTTCTCTACAATGTTTTGTATGAATAACACGACATCGACATTATTCTCGATTTTCTAGATCTCATTTGATATGCTCAATTTGCCAGTGTCTAGACTCTCCTGGGAAATATCTGGCTAACGTCTAGAAAAAAAGATACACCTGCGAGCCTCAGCTTCGCGTAACATTTTTTATGAACACTTATTTAGTTTCACTGCGGTGTCTGTAATCAAATCTTTCAAGATAAATTTCAGGCCGCGCGTGGGACGACGAAGTTTTGGGCGCCCTCCTTCTAGATGGTCCCATGACCGGCTGACGAGCGGCCGGGAGCGGCTGGATGCGGAAGGCGGAGGATCGTATCTGGTGGAAAGCATTGGGGATTGCTTATTTATATAGCATATTATATTTATATAGCAGTGGGCAGATACGGGCTAATGATGTTGATGATGAAATTTCACACACTTCCCTGTGTTCTATTAAACTGAAATTTGGCATACTCGTTTGGTTCTTGTTACTACGCATGTTTAGATAAAGCTGGATCGTTTGGCGGTTAAACTTAGATAGATAAGTGCATATCTATCCAAGCTTAACCACCAAACGAACTGAATTTTAGAATTATTTATTTGAAATCTTATGACATCTCGCACACCTATCCGAGCTGAATCATCCGAATCGGAAGGATTACCAGAAATCCTAGAAAAATTCTGATGATGTCACCAAATTCGGCATTGATGACGTCATTAGACGCAGACGAATCGACCGATGGAGAATTATTCTGACAGTATTACTACCTTAGAGTAATTTACCCGGAATTTAAGGACTTTTTTCATTTCTCGGGATTTTTGTAGGGTAGTCGTCAACTTTATTCGAAGAAACGGGCGGGTTTAGAGCATACTCCTCCAAGCTGCTCAACTAACCACGCTGCCACCTAAAGGCCACTGACTTGACTTAACGTCTGTCTTCTAACAACAACAACCACAGCTTAACGTGCCCTCCGAAGCGCGGAGGAGCTCGAGATACATAAACCCATCCATAGACAGTCTACGGTCGACGTCGCTTAACTTGCGTTATCGGTTAAACTGACAACGACGACATCAAGCTCCTCAATCCAAGTAGATCGACTTGCCTGCTAAAATAACAAAAAGTTTGAACTCGTGATTCCCCGCTGAAACATTTTCCTTTGTTGTCATAGCACGGGTGAGTCACAATTATGGGCGATAAAAATTTACACAGAGCGGCCTGGGCGCCGCCCGCCGCCCGCCCGCCCAACGCTTAACGCCAGATTACAGGACGAGCTTGATATTAAAATATCACTGTTAAATAACGAAACGATTATCACAAAAGCTTTTTAACGGTTACTATTGGCTTAAATAGAAGAGGTAGCGTTTTACTGTACTGCATTTATTTATTACAAAGCGGTTACTCAATATCTACGTATATATGTGACGAGCTCGGTGGCGTAGCGGTCAATGACGCGGCTTCGACACCAACGCTCGTGGGTTCGATTCCCACACAGGACAAACATTTGTGTGCATGAACATGTCTGTTTGTCTTGGTCTGGGTGTTTTCTATGTATCATAAGTATGTATTTAAAAAAAAATGTATTTACGTATGTTTATGAGTTGTCTAGTACCATAACACAAGCTTCGCTTACTTTGGGGCTAGATGGCGCTGTGTAATTTGTCTGACTATATGTATTTATGTACTATATGTATTTATATACGGAACGGGGGTCCACCACACATTCCCACCACTGTGTCTCCTGTGTAGCCAGGATTAACAGCGGCGACTACCTAAAAAAAAGTGAAGTCCATTGTAGTCCCGGGAGCAAAACTACTGCTGCCTTGGAACTCACAACGAATTTATCGGCATCGGCATCAACCCATAATCATCCCACTGTTGGGATATGGGTCTCCCCTCAATCGAAGGGGTTTAGAGCATACTCCACCACGCTGCTCAACTGCGGGTTGGTGGAGGTCAGTGTTTTCAAGCCGCCCTAAGGCCACTGACTTGGCTTAACGACTGCGATCTAATGATAACAGCCGGGACCGACGGCTTAACGTGCCCTCCGAAGCACGGAGGAGCTCGAGATAATAACTCATCCATAGACAGGCTGCGGTCGACGTTGCTTAACTGGCGTGTTCGATTAGACGGACGACGCCACCGAACTCCTACAACGAATTTAATCAGAAGAAATTAGTAGAAGTAAGAAGCTTTTGAAATTTGACTTTCCTCTTTGCAATGTTAGAGACAGCAATATGACAAATATGGCATTAAAAGCCTAAAGAGAAGCTAGTCAAGTGAAGCTCAACTGCCGTGCGCCACGGATTATAAGTATTTGACACTATTGTGGACCTAAAACATTGAGTTGTTACCTAACACATCGATTCCAATAATATGAATTGCAAAATCGTCTGAACGCTTGGTAATTCTCCCTTGTTGCTACCAAATCAGAACAGTATACTACTTTGGAAGCGACATGGAATTCAACATGTAATGCTAAGAGAAATGCATTATAAAACATCGATCAGGCATTTAGGCCTCCCCAACCCGTCTGGCCAGCGTGGGGAGTGGGGGCCAAATCCTCCTTCTGTCTGGGACGGACGAGAGAGGGTCGTGATCCTGTAGTGGAGAGTAAAATGACCTGATGATGATGATGATTATTATTGACATACCTATTGTAATTTATAATGCCAGAGCCAATGGAATAAATCTCCGTAAGAAGAATTTACTAATGGGACATAACGTAAAACTTACAAATAGGACATTTTAATATTATTATGATTTTTAATTAAATTTGTCAATTGGACATTTTAAATGATAATTGTGACTAATAGTAGAAAATTTTATTATTATACGACTTTAATAACATTTGCATGCCTGCCTATAAGCAGGTTGAATACACTCGCTAAGTGATCTGTAACACCTTAAGAACATAATGTACTGTATCCTCGCAAATAAAGAATATGAATTGATTTCATTTGAAAAAGAACGTCATAATGACCACCGGAAGGCATTTTATCTACAACTTTTCAATAATTCTTTTCGATATTTTATCTACAACTTTTCAATAATTCTTTTCGATATTTTATCTACAACTTTTCAATAATTCTTTTCGATAGTGTTAACGTCTTTCCGCTACGGTAAGCGGAGGCAGACTGAGTGAATGTCGGGCAATTACCTGGCTTTCTTATTAATACAATGAAGGTAGGTAGAATGCATCTATAGGTACTGGCACTATGATCTACACAAAATACTCTTTAAATATTCTGTGATAATTTACGAGCCTCCTTGAAAATTGAAATCCAACCTCCTTGAGTGGACCTCCACGTGCTAATCAGATATTGATGCTCCAGCAAAAGAGAGCAGAGCGTATAAATTGGGACGACTGGGAAGTAGCCACCTTACAGAAAACCGCAGCCGAATAACAATTCCAATAAACCTTGGAGAGTTGTTTTCTTGCGAGTGAGTGATGTTACCGGGAAGGAATGCGTTGCTGTGTTGGTAGCGGGGGTGGTAATCACAAGCGATACTTTATATTGCTAGCGTCTATAAGCTACGGTAACCGCTTCGCATCAGGCAAGCCGTATACTTGTCAGCTAACATAATATGAAAGAAGTAGGATAAAAAATTACATTAAATCCGCCTTTACCCGCAGTGTGCGCCACCGTCTATAGTGTCGTAACTCACAGACGTACAAAATCGCAACCGATTATTCACGGCCGTTTTAATGTTCACAATAACGGTGGACTGTGTTTTAGCCAAATTAACAGGTTAAGTAATAACTTGGGGCTGCAATAAGATTGCGAGTGGACCATTTGAAATAATCATGGACATTTTCCGCAAATAAGACAAAATTAAAAAAAAATGTAAACCATCTCCATAGTCGGCATTTTCCATAAAAAGGCACTAAAAGGTAAAAATCCACTCCTCCTATTGCCGAGGTCGGTTAAAATGTAGCCTATGTTACTCGGGCCGTAATAACGAATCGATTAACTCGGTTAAGGTGCAATGGTGACACATACGTAAATATAAACATACATCCAAAGACTGATAAAATTGTAACCCTTCCTTTTATCTTCGCCGTAATCGGTAAAAAAATTAATGCACAAGTACAAATTTCTTAGGTAGTTTATTGATTGAGGTAGTATTTTGCGGAAATTTACAGGCAATGTGATCGTTCGTTCTAAACTACTTTGCGTGCTTCCATCATCAGTTAATACACGTACATGCAAATTACATGCAACTAGTGCGTAGATGTCGGGCGGCAGTAGTTTGCATGGTACTAACCATGATGTCGGCCGGCAGTAGTTTCCATGAACTATCATGGAAACTACTGCCGGCCGACATCATGGTGGCGGAAGCACACAAAGTTGTGTACATCAAATCGGTGGGTTTATTTACCTCGAACTCCGCCTCCGCCAACTCGCAGTTGAGCAGCGTAGTGGAATCAGCTCTAAGTTCCTTACATTGAGCAGAGACGTGCGAGCATGGAGACGAATGAAACCAGCTAAATCTTGAGTCGAACTGGATTATATTTGATTAATATTCTTAATATAAATGGGTACATAGATTAAACATGACATAGAACTAAAAATAGGTACATACTTAATATTACCCTTACATCACCGCACATATTGAAAAAAAAAAATGATTACATTATTTTTTTTTTTTTTTTACATATTATAAAAGCAAATAACAGCAATTCTAAAATCTAGGTACCTACATGATACAATTTGGTACGATTCTTATGGACTATATCCTTTTTACCATTATTATTAACTATTTCTACATTTGGCGGTATCTCCTTTACTACTTTATATGGACCTAAATATATTTTATCTAACTTATTACTAGGCGTATCATTTTTTACTAGAATTAAATCATTTTCCTTATATGTAACAGGGTTAATATTTTTATCGTATACAACTTTTCTATTTATCTTATTTATTAATAAATTATCCCTAGCTTCTTTTTGAGAAAGTTGCAAACGGTATTTCAATTCGTGTGGATAACTGTCGAAATTATAAATAGGATCTACATTTTTCGTAAGATTGCTGGGGAGAGAACATTTCTTACCAAATACCAATTCAAAAGGGGTGAAACCAGTTTCTGTATGCACTCCTGTGTTGTACGCGAAACACCAGAAGGGAATCCACTTACTCCACATATCGGGTTTGTTCTCCGTTTGAATACGTAAAAATGCATTCAAATGTTTGTGAGTAACTTCTAAAGCTCCTATAGATTGATGATGGTGCGCTGTAGAATTTAATTGTTTTATCTTTAATAATTTACATACCTCTTTAAATATCTCCGATAGAAACTCCTTCCCCCTGTCCGTCGCTATAACGTTTGGTATACCGTACCTTAATAAAAAGTTGTTGACGAAAGATTTCGCAACCTCTTCAGATTTTTTAGAAATTAAGGGATAACATTCTACATACTTAGTGAGTTCGCATTGTATAGTTAATGCATAGCAATAATTATGGTAATCTGTCTCTAATGGACCAACAAGATCTAAAAATACTTTTTCGAAAGCCGTATGAGCTGTACTAGTAATAACCATAGGCTCCTTCTTTGGAGTTGAATACTTTTGTCGTTGACAACTGTCACAACGCTTTACAAATTCTCGAACGTCGTTCTCAATACTAGGCCAATAATAATATCTCTTTATATTGTTTGACATCCGCCTCATACCAGCATGGCCACTACTAGGTAAGAGATGAAAGTCATTCAAAATAACTCTTCTATCATCCTTGTCCTCAATTCTTTCTACATTGCTGAGAATACATATTCGCGGGCCTACCCTACTTTTATTGTTCTTTATTTCTGTTAATAACTTCTTTATAAAAATTTCATTATCTTTACTCTTCAATACGTATATTTCTTCTAACTTTAATAAATTACAAAATTTATCTAGCTCTCTCACAAATTCGTCTCGCGCCATTTGTGATTGAGAGTTTAGAAATTTCACGTAAATAGTTCTTTTACTTTCGCAGTAACAAAATATTTTATTTTCTTTAACAATACTTCCCATTTTTCTCAAGTTCTGTAAACTTTTAAAATCAATAAATCTTAATTCAACTGATTCTTTTGGTTTCATATGGGTACTTATGACTTTTGGTTGATCAGGCCTCAAGTATGAAGAATCCATATTTACCTTTGAGTCAGGATTATTTAATCTTTTCGCTTGTGCTCTCGTCATTACATTCACTACTTTTTCATGCATTTCTTTCAAATCATTCAATGTGATTCTAGACATTGCATCTGCAGCTGCATTGTCAGAACCCTTAATGTATTGTACTTCAAAATCATACTCCTCCAACGTGATTCTGAATTTCATTAGCCTACTAGAGGGATCTTTCATATTGAACAGATATACTAGTGGTCTATGGTCGGTAAGTATTTTAAATGGTCGACCATACAAGTACGGCCGAAAATACTTCACGGCCCAAACTATCGCTAGTAGTTCTTTCTCTATTACTGGATAATTCTTTTCACCTTTGTTTAAGCTTCTACTAGCGAAAGCTACTGGTCGTCCATTACCGTTTGATAAAATCGCGCCGATAGCATTGTTTGATGCGTCGGTATTAATAATAAACCGGTTATGCTCTGACAGATCAGGATATGCCAACAAAGTTGCAGTTGTTAAGCAATTCTTTAAAGTTTCAAAAGATTGTTGACATTTACTGCTCCATTTGAATGGTACATCTTTTCTAGTTAATTTATTTAATGGATGTGCAATTTCTGCGAATTTAGGTATGAACTTACGATAATAATTAGTGAAAGCTACAAAACGCTTAACTTCGTCTGTGGTTGTTGGACATGGATAATTTTGTACTGCTGTTACTTTTGCAGGATCAGGCATTATGCCATCACCAGAAATAACATGTCCCAAATATAGAATCTCTTTTCTTAGAAAGTCACACTTTTCTGGGTTTAATTTTAAATTAACAACCTTTAATCTATCAAAAACGTCTTGTAAATTTTTGTTATGCTCTGCTAAATTTCTACCGAAAACTATCAAGTCGTCCAAATAAATTAAACATTTCTCAAAATTTAGACCAGTCATTGCCATGGTTATCATTCTGGAAAACGAGCTTGGACTTGTTTTCAATCCCATTGGCATACGAGTCATTTGATACTGTCCTGAATGGAAAGCTGTAAATTTTCTACTATTTTCATCTAGTTTAACATTATAATATCCTTGATGTAAATCTAAGTGCGTGAAATAAATGCTACCTGTCAAAGATTCTAAAATTTCCGTAATGTCAGGTAATGGAAACTTGTCATTCTCTATACAATTATTTAACTTCCGATAATCGACTACTAGTCTCCATTTTTTGTTTTCAGCAGATGTCGACTTTTTAGGTACTAATAGTATTGGACTAGACCAATTGCTTTTGCTAGGTTCAATTATACCTTCATCTAACATTTTAATAATTTGACGATTAACTTCATCTTTTTGAGAGTATGGGAGTCGGTATTGTTTAGAAAATATAGGACTAGTGTTAGGTTTTAAAGAAATAGTATGAGTGTATATATCAGTAGTATTTAATTTATCACCGGAGAGGTAAAATATATCCGAATATTTCGCACAAATATTTTGAATAGCTTTTTGTTCCTCATTATTTAAATGTGAAAATTTGATTAAGGAAAATAACTTTTTAACTCTATCTGCATTTGTATGTGTTTTTTCAAATGTACAAATGTTGAATTCACTCATTTTTTCAATTTTAATTTCAATTTCGGGTAAAGACAAGTCATTCTCGGTTGTATTTAGTATACGGATAGGTACTAATCCATCTTTAGGTCTACCAGCAGAACCGGCCACAAACACGCCCTCTTTTATTTCTTTTGATAATACGACACAATCTTCATTAATATTTGTATGTATAAAATGTATGGACTCACTTCTAGCAGGAATGTCAAAAGTAATGTTACATGTGTTTACCAAAGGTAAGGAATATATTTTGTTATTAATTACCAAGGTCAAATTATTCTTATGAAAATCTAATTGAGCTTTGTACGTGTTTAAAAAATCACGACCTAAAATTCCATTCCCTTTAATAGGTAAGTTATTAAAAACATAAAACTTCTGACTAATCGTTTCATCATTACAAGTCAAAGGTAAATACAAGTATCCTATCGCCTGGACTTTGCCGCCTAAGCCGTTTATTGTTACACTCTCTTTATGTATTGGAATATTCCATTCACAAGCGTATTTATACGTACATGCTGATATCGATGCTCCAGAATCTACTAGAAAATATTTTTTCTTATTATGGTATGTTGATGAACATAAAGAAATATAACAATTGCTATCGCTAGCTAAAATAATTTTTTCACTTTTATTCACGAAAAAACTGATTCACTGCCGCAGTAGCATCTGAAGTATCAGATTCTGTCGAATTTTCCGAATTATTATTTATCATATTAATATTATGCTCTTTATTTATCCCTTGATTTCCTCTATTTGAAAAATAAAAATTACCTCTGTTCTTCTGACTCTGACTGCCTGTTCTTCCTTGATTATATTGTCCTCTGAAGTTTCGGGCTCCTTGTTGTTGTCCTCTATACGAAGAAAAGTTGCTGCGTCCTCCACGCTGACCTCTATAGTTATTTGAGCGAAAGCTGTTGTTATAGAAATTATTATTGTACGGTCTTCTATACATACCCATTATTTCTCCTGAAGACGTACCTGACAAGACTTCCTCGTCTTGCGCTGCCTGCACTGCATCTTTCAGTGAGCTGTAGTTTCTTGCAGAAATAATCGTACTTAATCTACGATTTCGTAACCCGTCGGCAAATTGTTTAATAGCCATTTTTTCGTTAATTGGTTTTAAGATATTATAGCATTGTTCATTGCCGTCGGCTTGCGTAATCGTCAGATCGACAAATAACTCTGTAATTTCCTTCCCATAATCCACGATCGACATATCATTTTGTCTAATTTTTTGCAATCTATTTTGAATTGCCGTTGCAGCTTTCTTGCACAATAATATACTACGCATATCATCTATTAACTCGCGAACAGTATTATACTTAGTTTTCAACTTTAACTTAGCTTCTTGGGAAAGCCTACTTTTTAATACAAAGTTTATTAAGTTTTGTTGACAAGTATCATTCTTCAACAAAGTACTATAATAATCAATATTGTCAATCAACTGTTTTGTGTTTGACTCCTCATTTGTCATTACAGGTAAAAGATTTAAGGCAGTTCTTAAATCAAACGAATCCATTTTGGTCGAGCTTACAGATTTATCGCTCTCATACAACAATGAAATCTCTTTACGCAAGTCTAAAAATTTTTGACAGTAATTGTCTATCAATATAATATCATCAGTACTATAATATTTATTTTTTTCCTTATTTTTAAAATCAATCAGCCAAGTATCATATTTATTATAAATTGCATTAATTTCTATTAATTTACTCGCTAATATTTTTTCTGATCTTTTAGCACCTAATTTTATTAAATATACTCTAATTTCCTTTAAATCGTTATACAATTCCAAAATATTCATAATTTACTCACCACCATAATGTAGAATACAGTAGAAACATTTTAGTACCTGTAATTCATATTAAAACATTAGTAATTATCTCTTTTCTACTTAAGAATCTATTTATAGATTTCTGCAATAGTTTTAACTAAAAACGTAGTCCAAAGTTCACTCCGCGCATCGTCCGTATATGGTATGTCACTGCATTCTTTGTAGACTCAGTTCATTGTTAGATGACATCACTTTATTGATACTCGATTGGAAAAATGTTTTTACGTCCCCTTATACATACGTATTTCATTTTAATTAATCCACTTGATATATTATTTTATAACTAATTTAAAATGATTAAATTTTATTCGTATTTATTTATTTAATTTCACAGACACACACAAAAATAGCTTCATTATTATTATTATTTTTGACTTCGTTTCGCTATAATTATCATCATCATAAATATTACACCATCATGTCAGCATTGACTGGCTCCGCTTGTCTTGTGTTCCTAATAAGGCTGGCGTATCATCTAAGCCTTATGGTATCCAATTGGCGAGGATTGTACTAATTACGACCAGGATGATGTTGGTGGTCGTGTGCAGCTGTTCTGCGCGAGCGTTGTTGCTGCCAACTCCAGCAGTTTGGGCAATTACCACTTCTTTACTATTGGAGCCTCCCATCTTGATCGATATTCTTAGATTGTAATTTAAAAAAATCCATTATAGAAACTCAAAAATCTATCACAGTACGAACGGAATGCAATGTTATTGAACACTTTTCCTTTCTTGGACGCGTCGCGGCCGCGGTCGCGTTACCGGCTGGGTCGCCATCTAAGGTGCGAGCATGGAGACGAATGAAACCAGCTAAATCTTGAGTCGAACTGGATTATATTTGATTAATATTCTTAATATAAATGGGTACATAGATTAAACATGACATAGAACTAAAAATAGGTACATACTTAATATTACCCTTACACCGTATAAATGTAGCCATAAGACTGCAATGCTAAATAATAAAGTACACTTTAATCAAAAATCATTTAAAATAATACCGAATTGTCTTCTTTTTTGCGGTAAATATCTAGATTATTTTAAATTGTAAAAAAATTGTCCTCTTATAATTCCATTTTAATGTGGAAAGTAAATAGGCCCTGAATAATCGGTCGAAATTTTGTGTCTTCCGTAAGTTACGACGCTTTGGATTACAGCACCCTCTAAATGACAGATTGGGTTTAAGAGCCAATCTGTCACTCAGAATTGCGACAAATTACTTAAGATTTTTTTTTTATTTCGCGATACGGTATTCCAATAATATTATAATAAATAAAATAAAATTATATTTCTGGACAATTTACACAGCGCCATCTAATCCCAAATTAAGCGCAAAGCTGTACTATGGGTACTAGACAATTAATAAATACTTCAATACATTTTTTTTTTTGTAAGTACATACTTATAAAATATAGAAATTATGTGATGCAAGTGTCGATAAATACATGAACAGAAAGTATGAGTTGTTGAACAGCAAGTCAGTTGAGCTTTATTTGTCTAGCCATTTTTTTAAGGCTTTTAATGTGTTATATAATGTCATATAACATGTCTCTCACATTGCCAATATCCAAAGCTTCCTACTCCTACTAATTTCGTCTGATTAAATTCGCTGTGAGTTCCAAGGTAGCCATAGTTTGACTCTCGGGACTACAGTGGACTTACTGTTCATTGTCTTTTTGTCGGTTGCCGCTGTTAATCCTGGCTGCACAGGTCACATATCGGTGGGAATATGTGGCGGACCTGAAATATTATGTGGAAATTTGTGAGGATATATTATGGATGTAGTAAAATAATACTTTTCTAATTATACTGTATCACAATATGACTTTTTCAAATACTATCCCAATGTAGAGATAAAATCATATGCTTGTTTGCAATTTTAATATTCTTTTTAATCTACGTCAGCTAGCAAATAAGCATACGTCCCGTCTGATGTGAAGCTGTTACCACAGCCATATAAACACTCGCAACATAAAATAATGCTGCCACTACTGCTGCAACATCTTTCTTTCTTTTATCCTGGTACCTTCACTCACTCGCAAGAACACAACAACCCTTAGTGGAATTGTTATTCGGCTGTACGACCCATGAAATAGACTTCGTATTCCAAGAAATAAACAAAACTGGAAGCTATTGATATGAGTGAGAACAGAGTATACATAACAATAGTGACGTGGCGATCTGTGATGTCGATATAATGGCGAGATTGATGGGCGGGCCGGCCGATGATATATATCGACCCGACATGTATGTGCACACACTCTTGTTAGTACAAACCGACGATTTTTGTCTTACTCCACTTTGCTACAGGGATCATCCATTTTACAAATTTAATTTATAGAAAACTTTAATTTATAGAAAACTCAGACCAAGACAACCATAGATGTTTATGGCTACAAATGTTTGTAAATGTGCAATGATCGAACCCGTGACTTTAGGAGCCAAAGTAGCTGCTAGCCATTCAATCACCGGCTTCATTATAGGTTCAGTCAATATCATAGACTCGTTTGTCAGTCAGCAGGGTGCACCACGTGCATGTGAGGTCGGCTTTAGTTCAAAGATGTTGATGAACCATTTACACCCCAAACACGCTCTGCGTGAATACAGGATACCGCAGCCAAATAACAACGCTCTTGAAGATTGTTGTGAGTTGATGAAGAAGAATGAGGTCACCAGACATGTGGAGATGCTACATTAACAGCAGGGTGACGCGCGAGCAATATTCCGCGTATCGTGAGTATATTTATTTAATAAGTTTAGCGGCTTTACATTAGGTGGGCGTACGCTCGTTTAGGTTTCGGCATCGTATAAAAAAAGAATTTTGTTCAAGTAGCTCCATACCAATGCCGAAAGCTACGTACTCTTACTAATTTCTTCTGATTAAATGCTTTAGACGCGTTAATGCCTTATAAATCGATGAACGCCGGTTGCACACACGAAAAACCATTTTTCATTGTCACATTCCGCCTGAGCCGAGCGTGCAAGCGAGAGCGCGGCTTGTGACGCTTCTATCTCTCTTCCATTCCAACTGCCGATGTTTTCTTATGACGTTAACACGTAATATTATCGTCCGTAAACCGACATTAGAGATAACCAATTTTTTTTCCAAGGTAGGTTGTTCCGAGTTCGAATTACTCCCGGGACCGCAGTGTACATCACTGTTCATTGCCTTTTTCGACGAGCTCGGTGGTCGAATGGTTAGCAATGGCCAGTTTGACTCCGAGATCGCGGGTTCGATTCCCGCACAAGACAAATATTTGTGTGCATGAATATGTCTGTTTGTCTTGGTCTGGGTATTTTCTATGTATTACATGTATGTATTTACAAAAAAAAATGCATTTAAGTATAATATCAGTTATCTAGTACCCATAGTACAAGCTTTGAGCTTAATTTGGGACTAGATGGCGCTGTGTAAATTGTCCAGAAATATTTATTTATTTATTTATTTTTGGTGGTCGCCTATGCTAATACATAGGGACAGGAGACACAGTGGTGGTAATGTGTGATGAGCTTGTCCCGAAAAAAACGTAGCACCATACGCGACCTTCATTCCAAGAGTTTTCTGCTCCATTTGTCATTGCTAATTCTTAACTCGGTAGATAGACCGGCTCTCTGCCACTTGAGCTTGTTTATTTTGAAAGCTACATCGACAACAGCTGTGGTTTGAATGAATTTTCTTGTTACTCTCATATAAAGTGCTGTAATAGCAGCGAGGGGAGATAACGGGCGATATTCCTTATAAGACTTACAGTGTGTGTACGTATAACTGCTTCACATCAAGCAGACAGTATGCTCGTTTAAAAAAGTCAATAGAAAATAAAACGAAAGTCAAAGTCGACCGTCTGTTCTCCCCAAGACGGTTACATAATCACATTTGCATCTATTTATTAATTCGGCACCGCACCGATCCATCTTCGAGGCCTCCGACGATTTGTTCAGACATCTATCGACTTCGCGATTTGTAGTGCCGTACCCATCATTCATTGTAAGGCTATCGACAAAATATCGGATTATTTTTCAAGCAGTGAAATGAAAGGACATTCTTTACTTTGCTTTGGCCCATAGACACGTATTATTATTTTCTCATCTAAATCAATACTTATTTATTTTTAGGGTTCCGGTTTTAGAAAACTCATGGGATGAATTTGTCCATCCGTGATTTTATGTAAACCGCAAAAAAAAAATACAGTTCCCCTTTTATCTCCGAAGTTTGCAGAGCCAAAGATCTGTAATAAGTAGAGGTGATAGAGGTAAACGTTAATATTACAGGAAATATATAACGGTGTCTTCAGCTACCACAGTTTTGTGTAAAAAAATAAAATTTAAAACCTCAAAAACCAACTTATTCGCGACAAGCGCCCCAAAAGCACCTTATTACTATATCAGTATGCCGTGTGGTTTCCGGCTGACTAGAATAGAATCACTCCGTCTCTTCCCGTAAATGTCATACAAGGCGACTAAGGGAAATACATTATAAAACATCGATCAGGCCTCCCCAACCCGTCTGGCCAGCGTGGGGAGTGTAGGCCAAATCCTCTTTCTGTCTGGGACGAACGAGAGAGGGTCGTGCTCCTGTAGTGGAGACTAAAATGACCTGATGATGATGATGACTATATCAGTAAGGTGATTCTCCAAGCGGAATAACAACCCCGGTTTGCTGGTATATTCGCGTGTCAGCCAAACTATTGTAAGAACACGAGTCAAGCAATGTCGACCATTGTCTGTTATTTCTGGGTTCGTTTTTGTTTTGTAATAATACAGGTCAAGAAACGTCGATCGTAGTCTGATTTCAAATTATTTTTTGGTCTGTTGTTGTTATTGCTGTTATTTTATATTATGTTTTTTTATGTAAACCGCAAAAAAAAATACAGTTCCCCCTTTTGTATCCCAAGTTCGCAGAGCGAAAGATCTGAAATAAGTAGAGGTGATAGAGTTAAACGTTAATATTACAGATTATTATTTTTTAGTCTAGTAACATTTCGGAATTGTAATTTAATAAATGGGAAAGTTTACGTATGTTCGTTATACTTTCACGCGTTCGTTACAATGTGCAGTCACAGTCACAGTCAGTGATTTTATATTTCATTATATTTAGATTTATGAAAAATCGTACCCAATAATTGTCGATCAAAAATCACAACCGTTTCCCATCCCTGTTTATTGCGATCCGATGGCTTGATTACTTCTACATTGTGCCGAATTCAAAGATAGATGGGCGCCTGTATTGTTTCCTTACAGATAGAAATTTGGGTTAGAAAAGGTTTTTACGTCTACCCTTATGAAGCATCCGAAGGTTTTTGTTGCATGACTAATGTAGTAAGATGTCTGGCTTTTTTGACTTTACGATAGAAAGGGGTTGTCTGAGATTTAATATATTAGTTGGTATTTCATTGATATTGTCGTGAAATATAAACACACAAAAAAAAAACCCTTAAAAAATATTTTGGCGAGAAATTGGTTCGACAGGGTTCGCTGATATTCTTCTTGTTTATCTCTGTAATATAAGTTAGCATGTAGATTTTTTATATGTGAAAACATGTTAATAATATGTAGACGTTAATCGTTAATATTGTGTTTAGTTTTTGAGTACTGTTTGTTTTCCGAAGAAAATAAAATAAAATAAATAAATATATGAAGACGCGGGGTGTTGTGGCGAGTTTGTGTTTCTATATAGCCGTCCATTGTTTCGTACAAGTCACGAGAACGCTCTGTGCGACCTCTAGGGTTAGTAAAATATACTACTCTGCGTTCTAGGGCTGGTATATTAGTATAATGCACCACCTTTTAACCACAATTATACAGTTTCAATAATTTCTCCGTCAATTGCTTAGCAATTTTAATAATTCTCTCTTACACTCTTCAAGTGGTCCCATATTAATTAAATCAGGACCTGATGATGGGCTCCTTAGGAAATCGAGAGAAAAGGTTGTTATTTATAGGGATTGACAGTAATTGATAAGTTTTCTGATGTTACATAATTTGCATTTGGAAATCATCATGGGACACTGATGAGCGGAACGAAGAAGAAGATATAAATTGATATACCTCTCCTAGAAGTGCTGGGCGTTTAGCACGTCATGCGGGCCTTAACGATATAATTCGTCGGGGTCTTGTCAGCGTCTCCGCCCCTGCCGTTCTGGAACCGAACGGATTAGCTCGGGATGATGGCAAGAGACCAGACGGAATGACTTTAGTGCTCTGGAGGTTGGGACGCGCCTTAGTGTGGGGCACTTGCGTTGACACTCTGGCTCCCTCCTATCTCCCGGTCACAGAGTATATGGCCGGCACGGCTGCGGCTTCAGCAGAGTCACTCAAACGGCCCAAATATGCTGGACTCACTAACACTTACGTATTTGAGCCGTTTGGGGTAGAGTCGTTAGGGCCGTGGGGTCCATCAGCCCGCAATCTTTTTAAAGAGATATGCGGGAGGTTGGTCGAGGACCAGAAGGCTGGCCATTACCTTGCTCAGAGGATTAGCATTGCTATTCAGCGAGGTAATGCTGCCAGCATTCTTGGTACGCTACCGACGGGCAACGATTTGGGGGAATTTTTTTATTTATAATTTTTGTTTTATTTCTTTTCGTCGTTTTTTTTTGTACCTCTTTGTAAATATTTTATTTGTAAATATTAAGTTTAGTAATATAGTTAATTAATTTTGATAATTTAAATAAAAATATTATTGAAATTAAAAAAGCCTTGATATTGTATGTAGGAATAATTACAATAATTTATTGAAGTTTAAGTGTGCATAGATGGAAAGTATTATACCACCCACATGAAGTTATTTCTGATTTAATCCCGAAGATAATAAAAATAATTTTGTTCTATAAACTTTGAAAATTTTGGAGAGAATTTTTTAACATTATTGTTACCTATTTTCTGCCAAATCCACAATGCGAATTAAACTCCAGACTCGGCGATAATTTTTACCCGTGTTCGGTGTGCATGACACAGAGAAATTTTCAGCTTATATAATTAAGCGAACGGGCTCATAGACTATGTCCTTACAAACGAAGACTCATCGGGAATCGGCTTCAGCGTAGGCGATATAGCCCCAGGTTGCACCGGCCTCACAGGCTGACTGTCTCAGCGGTGTCACTCTGTCTCCGTAGTCCAGGTCGATGAATCTTGCGTTGTTGAAACGAAACCATCGAGGTGTATTTATTCTATGTATGTATGAATACGTTACATACATGATCGCGTTAATTCCCCTCGTTATTATCATTTTACCAACATGCTGCCATTTTAATCCAATATGGCGGTTTATATTATCCACATTAACCTTTATGCAATAAGTATTAAATTACAGGGCTTGACGAGGGAAACACAGTAAGTTTTTTTTTGTTTTATCAACTAAAGCAAAAAAACCTGTCTGTCTATTTCTGTTTCAGTTACTGTTCTGGAGTGCGCTGTAAACGGTCGTAATGCAGCCATACCGAAGTCACTTTTGACGCGAACACGTCTTTAAAATTACCTCCACAGGGAGGCAATTCAAAGAACGAATGATAACAAAATCTTGCAAAAATGGTGTTGCAGCTACAAATCTATTATCTAAATCCAAAATTCAATCACTCCACGTGGATACATGAAGGATCAAAGAATTTAAAACTAATCTAAGTTAGGACAATGGAACATCGCGTGCGTGTGATCCCTCCCACGCACGCGATGTTCCATTGTCCTAACGGTGCCATTTTGAGATAATTTTAGTGCATATAACGTATTCACGTAGAATACCCGGCCGTTTCCTTAACACAGTCAAGTTAAGTGTGTTCATCTTCACCAAAGTTCCTTTTTTGAAGCAGTGATGGTGGACAAAAACGGCCAGCAAAATGTAATCAAGTGGCCTCAAAACATACACAAATTTTATCATGTTACAAAATGTTGCGAAACAAAAAGTTACTTCTTTATAGATGCGCCATTACATCTCCAGCTATCAGATCAATGTGTCACATTGTCCCACGTCCCACATCTCGAGTCCTATCGTGTAATTTCCAGTGTAACTTGTTTAGGAAGCGCCTAACGAGATGCAATATCTGAACGGATATTAAACTGATCCTGCCTTAGAGCTGTTAGAATGGACGCGTCTAACAGCGTCACAATAGAACCCAAAATTTTGTCGAAAATTTTATATGATCGTCAAATGTTCTCAAAGATCAAGAATTTACAAACAAACAAAATTTCTGATTGCGTTAAAAATACAAACTAATAAAAATAGAAAAAAAAAAATACTTTTCAATGTGTATTTTTTATCGGAATATACTGTTTATAAGTACATATGTTGTGACTGAGACGAATATACCTAATTGCTCCTCACAACTTTTATTGAATTGAATCAAAAAGGTCATGCAAAAAACATACATACATTGTATAAATCAATTTCACTGGATAATTGTTGCAAGATTGGTAACTGCAAATCTTTTTATTAATTTGATTTCAATTGAGTCTAATAGGAAACATTGTAAATTAATTATTATTTAAATAGTTGGTTTCGGCCACCTTGCCAGAATATGATAAATATTTTTAAAAATGGAAAAGATCACCTCCCTCGCCTAGGTGTTATTTTAAGAAAACTTTGTAGTTGATAAAGTATTCTCCTATTCTTAATACTGCATGCTCAAAGAATTGCTACGTAATACATTGTAACTATCGAATTGTGTTTGTAACAAACCAGTATTAAAATTTATGCAGGGAAAATTTACAACTAAGCCACAAAATACAAAATTGTCATTATGACAACATGACAAGTTAAATAAATTATTATTATTTATAAATGTCATTACCGATTTTTGGAGATTGGCAACCGCTATAAGGGCACATAAATTATGTCTCCCTATATCTTTCAGTAAGAACTCTATGTGAAATATCGATTTCTTTCAAAGTAATCGGTCAATTTCGTTGAAATAAAAATAATAATCAGTGTCAGTTAATAAGCAATGAGAATACGATACTAAATTACCAGCAATAAAAATTATGAAAAAAACATTTTTAATTTAAACGGTATTATTTAAAGTAATGTAGGTACTAAAAGCTCAAAAATAATTCGGTAGGTCCGAGGTTTCAGTCATCATACCCCTCTCCCTCATCAGTCTAAGGCGTTGATCAGACAAAATAATAAAATCGTTGGGCGTAGCGTAAACTGAGTTGATTGGATAGAAACACGGGCCCAACGATTTTATTATTTTGTCTGATCAATGCCTTGAGACTGATGAGGGAGAGGGGTATGATGACTGAAACCTCGGACCTACCGAATTATTTTTGAGCTTTTAGTACATTACTTTCAATAAAACCGTTTAAATTAAAAATGTTTTTTTCATAATTTTTATTTTCAAGTTTTTTAGTTCATAATTCCATTACATAGTACTTCTCATTCAATTAAGATTAGATTTGCCTTTTGTCATTTTTTTTTTACTTTTAAATTTGTCTTGTATTAATTTGATACCCATATTGAAAATTGAGAAAATATGTAACCGCCAACCAGCCATTTAGTTGACGGCCATCTTGGATTTTATTATAATATTCATGAGAGCGACGAGCGACGAGCTGTGTTCTACTAGTCAAGCTCTTTCATTTGATACCCATGTAGGGGTAGTCGTGACAAAATGAGTAAACCACCATTTTGTAGCGGCGGCCATCTTGGATTTTCATTTTTTTTCACGTGAACTGTGTTCTACTAGTCAAGCCCTTTCATTTGATACCCATATTGAGGTAGTCGTGACAAAATTTGTAAACCGCCATTTTGTAGCGGCGGCCATCTTGGATTTAAATTTTTTTTTCGTGTGAACTGTGTTCTACTAGTTAAGCCCTTTCATTTGATACCCATATTGAGGTAATCGTGACAAAATTTGTATACCGCCATTTTGTAGTGGCGGCCATCTTGGATTTACAATGAAACAGAATTTATTTAATTGTATTGTCACCAGAACTAAAGGTGTGTACCAAATTTCAGATCAATCTGTCAACAGGAAGGGGGTCAAATTTCAATTACTAGATTGGACCCAAAAATATAAAAATAAATAAATAAACAAATAAATAAACAAATAAACAGGTCAAGCTAAATAAAACCGTTTAAAAAAGTGACTGTCATTACCTAAACTATGCTTTTAGTCACAAAAAATATTATTTACTTAGTGAAAAATAAAAATCTTAATTCATGAAAAAATAAAAATAGAAAACATATTTTTATAGGCAATTTGATCTACACTACTTTACGTGCTTCCGCCACCATTAGTTCATGCAAATTACTGCCGTCCGGCACCCACCCACTACCGTTAAGAACGCAAAGTAGTGTAGATCAGATCAAATTGCATATAAATTTGACTTTCGCAAAATAAGACCTGAATCAATTAACTATGTATTTTTATTTTTTTTAATATTTTTGTGTCGATATTTTTTATCTATTTTCACTCCCTTTCAGGGTTTATCCCGGGGCACACATTATGTTGCATCCGGCATACATTTTTTCATAATATTCCCTCATACGATAATCACGTAATAATGGACCCAGGGGGCCTACCGCTGAAACTGAAACCGATTACCGTCGGATTTTTTGATTGCGAAAATCAAAATTCAGCGTAGATTAAGTTAAAGGTAGATAAAGATAAAGCTCTACCAACTAAGCTAAAGATGTTTGTCATTCAATTAAACCTAAGATCTATTTTTGCGATCAACAAGCCGAGTACCATCGGATTTTTTTAATGCGAAATTGACAGTACTGTTTAGATTGTAGGTAATTATATTTAGCAATGCTGGAAGAATCGATAGAGCTCTACTGACTAAGCTGGAGATGTTTGTCAATAACTTAAACCTAAGATCTATTTTTGCGATCAACAATCCGATGGATCGGCTTCAGCTTCGGCGGTAGGACCCAGGACCGTGTATGCCTTTCCGAGGATTTCCATTCTTTTGCCAGGTAAGGCGACACATTGAAATTTTATTTTTATTTGAACTTTGAATTTTTTATTTGAAATTTTAAAAACTGTATAATTTATTTGACTACTATGGCTATGTATAACGGCTGAAATAAATGAATTTGAATTTGAATTGACACATCAAGTGTTTTATGGACTCGTTAGACTCTTTGCATGTTCTGCACTCTGGGCTATCGCAACACATACCAAACACATAAATGATAATATAATAGACTTGAGACTCAGTTAGACCTGCCCCCTTACCACCATCTCTTATTGCGATTCAATAACTGAATAGAATGCTTATTCATACCCATGAAAAAGCGACTCTATTTCAAATTGGATATAGTCGCTTATTCATTGGTATGAATAAGCAATCTATTCAGTTATTGAAACGCAATAAGAGTTGATGGTAAGGGGGCAGGAGCCCGAAGCAAATACTTAACGCGTTTCGGCCGTTTGTAAAAAAATGTTATACCGTTCACCTTCTTAAGTGGCAGTAGAAACGATGGTAGAACCCGTGTCTCAGTTTAAGCTCACCTGCTCCGTCCGTTTGTCGCGGGCATAATGACCGCCATTAGTATGCGTTGCCGGCGGTATATAAAAATTTGTAATCATTCCGAGCAGATGGCACGGGGCATTAAGAAAGGCGACGCTCGTGGATGCTCGTGGCTCTTCGATTTATTACGTTTTGCTGGAGTTGTACTATAAGATTTTCTGCATTTTTAACGTCTATAAAATCGATGAATGCCGGCTGATGGATGGACTAAAATGACCTGATGATGATGATGATGATTGTCCTGGTTCCTAGCGTTTCGAGATGGCAACCCTATCATCAGGAAATCTGAACATGTTGATCGTTAGAACAACAACCTACAATAATTTCGTTAAAACGGCATTTTTTTTTTTACATAATAAAGAGATTAAAAATGATTTAGTTGAAAAATATAACCATAGACATAAAACGATTTATTTTCAAGTTCTTAAAAAGTAAACTGTCTTCAAAATAACTGCATTAGAGATAGCCTTTTGTATTGGATTGAACCTTATTTCCCGCGGGAGCTCCTGTATTGGCACGGCGCTATATTGAGATGTATTTC
This sequence comes from Hypsopygia costalis, assembly GCA_937001555.2. Lineage (NCBI taxonomy): Eukaryota > Metazoa > Arthropoda > Insecta > Lepidoptera > Pyralidae > Hypsopygia > Hypsopygia costalis. The sequence goes on along the minus strand of OW443351.2, from coordinate 712,965 downwards.
TGGACAAATGCGCTGATTTATAAATGAAAATAGATGTAGTTTTTGATATTGCAACTAGTTAATACTAATGTAGACATAATGAAGTTGTAACTAACAGATGTTTGTACATCTTATTACTTTATATTAAGTTGATTGATGCTTGTTGCCTGCTCATACATTATGTTTGGAAGGTTCAGTCATTAAACATTTTTTTTTGTAAATGCATACTTATAATACATAGAAAAAACCCAGACTAAGACAAACAGACATGTTCCTGCATACAAATATTTGTCTTGTGCGGAGATCAAATCCGCGACCTCGGAGTTAAAGTAGCCATTGCTAAACATTCGACCACCGAGCTCGTCACCGAGATGTGGCTTAGATGCAAACAGGGTTTCGAAAACTGTAATAAATGGTTAGCATTTTGGGGTGTAAGTAGTTCATCACCATCTTTGAACCAAAGCCAACTTCACCTGCACACGGTGCACCCTGCTAACTGACAAACGAAGCTCTGGCGAAAAGAGAGGTAGGGAGCGTAATTGTAAGCTCCCCAACTGGGGAATGTACCTCCACCTCACAGAATACCGCAGCCAAATATCAATTCCCCTGAGGGTCGGTGTGTTCCTGCGAGTGAGTGAGGTCGCCAGAAAGAGATGCTGCGTTGGCAGCGGGGGTGGCGGCGCGTGAGCAATATTTTGTTGTGAGCGTTGGTATGGCACCGGTAGCCGCTTGACATCAGGCGGGCCGTATGCTTGTCTGCCGCAAGACGTAGTATAAAAAAAAAAAAAAAATACATTATAAAACGGATACAATATCGGTATATTGTATCAGTGACGAGCTCGGTGGTCGAATGGTTAACGAATCAAAAGGTAACCAAAATATTTCTGTAATAATGATTTTTAAGAAAAAATAAAAACCGACTTCAGCTGGCAAGCGCAGCTTATTGGTGGAATACCCCGGGAGACGCTGCTGCCCGTCTTCCGGGAGAAAAGTTATTGCGTTAAACAAGGGTCCTTTGTACGAAATCCAGCGCAGAGCAATAGAGTGGTGCAATTCTATTCTGCCGGCAACCACAGGGCAAATTTAAGGGATTCCATCGATTTTTCTGGGATCCTCTCACCAGACCCTGACTTGGTAAATATGGGACCACCTTACAATCATACCCATTGAAATAAAAAAAGAATTTTGAAAATCGGTTCACAATTCGCGAAGATATTAAATAACATACATCCAAAAAAAAATTCAGTCGAATTGAGAACCTCCTCCTTTTTTGAAGTCGGTTAATAAAATCAAATTACTACCAAAGAAGAAGAAATAAGAAAATGATTGATGATTTTTCTGAATCTATTCCATCAAATCTAGTATTCATAAACCCCGCGGACTGCACAATATCACTCATTTCATTATTTATAGGTTCCAGTTGTTTGGTTAGAGCGTCAGTTATTGAAGTATTAAGTTGCTCAAGCATGACGCGAAGTTACTCATCAATCACATACTGAACTATCACCGTCACATCATCCTTAGTAGCAACAGTTTTTTTTTTATAGTACGTCGGGTGGCAGACAAGCATACGGCCCGCCTGATGTGAAGCGGTTACCGTAGCCATATTAACGTTCGCAACATAAAATATTGCTCGCGCGCCGCCACCCACGCTGCCATCGCAGCATCTCCTTTCATTTTGGTGACCTCACTCACTCGCAGGAACACAACAGCCCTCAAGGGAACCGTTATTTGACTGCGGTATTCTGTGAGGTGGAGGTACATTCCCCAGTCGGGTAGCATACAATTACGCTCCCTACCTCTCTTTTCGCCAGAGATTCGTTTGTCAGTCAGCAGGGTGCACCGCGTGCAGGTGAAGTTGGCTTTGGTTCAAAGATGTTGATGAACCACTTACACCCCAAAATATCAGATCTATTGTCCATTTCTCAAGCGAGAAAATAGTCCATAGTAAGTCGTGTTCCCGTCGGCGGTGGGACAAATGCCTAATAAGAATTGTCTAGACATCTGAAGTACTTAGGCCCATTTCCACAAGCTTTTAATACAACTCAAGTATATTCGGGGTAATCTATTTAGTTTTACTTCATTTTTGATGCTCTTCACTTTCTTAAGAAGTACTATATTGTTCATCTTAAGTGGTCTATGTGTACAACGTCTTATGTGAATATGCTTACCTCGGACAGTCTATAGCGTGGGGTATAGCGTGGCCAGGGTAATTTCAAGAGATCGATAGACGCATTCGAATGGGTTGGGCAGCTTTTGGAAATCTTTGCCACATCTTCATGGCAGAGATACCTCAAAGATTGAAGACTAAAATCTTCAAACAAATCATCTTGCGTGCAATGACTTATGATGGAGAAACTAGCTCTGTCTGTCGAGCTAGCCCACGGCATAAAGATCGCGCATCGAGCGATGGATATGACTATGCTCGAGGTTTCTTTAAGAGATCGAAAACTTTCCTTTCGCGGCTCGCGATATCACAAGTTTACCGTTGGGATCATTCCTTCGCGTACTAAAAAGTTTGGCAACTCCTGTCTATGTCGCACCATTAAAAAGTGGAACGCGTTGCCGGCATACGTGTTTCCTCATTCATACAACATGGGATCCTTCAAGAGAAGCGTGAAGAAGCATCTTGTAGACCTTCATGGCAGCGTCAACTGACAAGACATCAAGGTCTCCTTCCGTTGCCGATGCGATTGGGGCTCCTCTTTTCGCTTACCATCAGGCGAAGCGGAGCCAATATGCTGAGCTAATATATAAAAAAAAATCGAATCTGGATTTAAAACACTCCACGGCCAAAAAAACTTGAACATTAACGTTGTACATTTTTGAATATTTTGGAATGGTTAGGGAATAATTTCGCACGAGTTGCTTGATTTATCACTACGTACGAGTATAAAAGTACTATCATTTATATGGTAAAATATAATATTCATTTATTGCGCTATCGTACACAAACATGACAATTTATATTACATTAAAAATAAACAGCAGGAGCAGGCATACATTTTCGCCGCGCGGTAGAAAGAGAGGGGGATATTATTTCCTCACATACGTCACGCCGGCTGTCAACGCTCCCTCCGTCAGGCCACGTGTCCTGACGCGAGTTTAACATTTTTTGCACATCCCAAAAAATTCACAAGAATTTCTAAAGTAGTTTTCACTTCAAAAATGTCGGCATAGCCTTCAGAGTTAGCAAGCTGAAGTGTCAGCGGGCCGGCCACATCTGCCGAGTCAGTGATTGCAGATGTGAGAAGAAGATATTAAAATGGAGACTGTGTAAGACGACGAAGCGTTAGACGGGTTTATTTATCTCGAGCTCGTCCATGCTTCGGAAGGCATCCTAAGCCGTCGATCCCGACTGTTGTCATTAGATGAGAGTCGTTAAGCCAAGTCAGTGGCCTTTGGGCGGCTTGAAAACACTGACCTCCGCCAACCCGCAGTTGAGCAGCGTGTTGGAGTAAGCTCTGCGTCCCTTCAATTAAGGGGAGACCCATATCCCAGCAGTGAGATGAATAAGGGTTTTTTTTTACACTACATCGGGTGGCAGACAAGCATAAGCCCGCCTGATGCGAAGCGGTTACCGTAGCCATATTAACGCTCGCAACATGAAATATCGCTCACGCGCCGCCACCCCCGCTGTCAAAGCAACAACTCCTTCTTTTCTGGTGACCTCACTTACTCCTAGAAACACAACAACCCTCAAGGGAATTGTTATTTTGATTGCTTTGCTGAGTCTCAGACTAGTTGGCGCTGTATAATTGGTCCTGGAATATGTACATTTTGTTATTTATAAATCTAAATACCATTAACTTCCATTTAAGGCTTTATTTCTCTATTATACGCAATATTTCCAAGAATCTGCGAAGATTATATGAAAAGAGAAAATAATGCGAAAGTAATCTTTATTTACGTTCAAACACGAACGTTAATGCTTTAGATGATATCTGAGGCGAGGTAAAAAGGTAGGTACGACTAGATAACGGATTTTTACCTGAATCTAATGTTGTCGGTGCGAAAAATCCAAGATTTATGTGTTCAGTGTTTAAGTAAGAAACCGTTTGTTTTTATCGTGAAAACGTTTTAGAGGAAGATCCCAGGGCCGCCAGACGTCACTTATTTTCTGATGAATCAAATGTGCATTTTTTAAAAACTACGTCGGGTGGCAGCATACGGCCCGCCAACGCAGCATCTCCTTCCTTTCTGGTGACCTCACTCACTCGCAGGAACACAACAACCCTCAACAATTTCGCTCCCTACCTCTCTTTTCACTAGAGCTTCGTTTGTCAGTCAGCAAGAGTGCAGGTGAAGTTGGCTTTGGTTCAAAGATGTTGATGAACCACATACACCCCAAACGTACATGATTGAATAGTGTTATGGTGTACTATGGTCGTATTATAATAGATGGTGGTAAGGGGACTGATACCTGCTACCTTGGCCAAGTGGCCAATCTACAGGTATCAGCCCCCTTACCACCATCTCTTATTGCGATTCAATAACTGAATAGATTGCTTATTCATACCAATGAATGAATAATAAGTGACTCTATTACATTTGAAATAGAGTCGCTTATTCATTGGTATGAATAAGCAATCTATTCAGTTATTGAATCTCAATAAGAGATGGTGGTAAGGGGGCAGGTAATCAATGTACGTAAAAACACTACTCACTTAATTTAAATTCTTATAGCTTATTTTTACATATATGTTACACAATATTTTTAAAATCAGTAATCAATACTCCCAGACACTCCGGTTGGCAGTATCCTTGATATCTGGAAAATGGCCGTCTGGCCAAGGTAGCCGGTAGCCATACGATCATAGTATACCCTAACACTACTCAATCATGTACTTTTGGGGTGTATGTGGTTCATCAACATCTTTGAACCAAAGCCGACTTCGCCTGCACCCTGCTGACTGACAAACGAAGCTCTGGTGAAAAGATAGGTAGGGAGCGTAATTGTTGAGGGTTGTTGTGTTCCTGCCAGTAAGTGAGATCACCAGAAAGGAAGGACACCAATGCTGCGTTGACGGGCCGAATGCTGTCTGCCACCCGACGTAGTATAAAAAATGCACATTTAATGCATCAGAAAATAAGTGACGTCTAGCGGCCCTGGGATCTTCCTCTAAAACATTTTCACGATAAAAACAAACGGTTTCTTAACAATAATCAATCATGCACATTTTATTCATTAGAAAATAAGTGACATCTGGCGGATCTGGGATCTTGGTTTATTTTATATCACGTTGATACGGGTGATTGTTGGCACTTGATGAAATGTTTTCAACTTTTTGATATAATAAAATTATTTGTGCTTAATATATATATATATTTTTTATACTACGTCGGGTGGCAGACAAGCATACGGCCCGCCCGATGTGAAGCGGTTACCGTAACCGTATTAACGCACGCAAAATTATATATCACTTGCGCGCCGCCACCCACGCTGCCAAAGCAACATCTCCTTCTTTTCTGGTGACCTCACTCACTCGCAGGAACACAACAACCCTCATGGGAATTGTTATTTGGCTGCGGTATTCTGTGAGGTGGAGGTACATTCCCCATTCGGGTAGCTTACAATTACGCTCCCTACCTCTCTTAAATATTCAATAAGGGTTTTAAATATTCAGCAGGGTGCACCACGTGCAGATGAAATTGGCTTTGGTTCAAAGATGTTGATAAAACACTTACACCCCAATAAAAATGGTTATGTATAAATATTTTAAAATAGAAAAAATCACCTGCCCGCCTAAGTGAGATTTGAATCCACGACCTCTAGATTACCGGTCGAGTCATCTTTCCAACTGAACTACATACTTGGTTGTGATGGTGGCGAGTTTTTGCATATATGTATTTACTGCTGTGACGTCGGAGCGTAGCGCCATCTATCTATTAAGTATTACACTACTAAACAAAGCGACGGAGGAGATGAATTTTTTCATACTTAAAATATTTATATAGCAAGTTGACTGAAATCAACTATTGAAATAATATTTTAATTTCATCATCATAATCATCATCAGGTCAGCCAGAGCTTCGTTTGTCAGTCAGCAGGGTGCACCACGTGCAGGTGAAGTTGGCTTTGGTTCAAAGATGTTGATGAACCCACACAGTTCACGCAAACTAGTGCCGGTCCGAACGGAACACACCCACCACCAGTACACCCATAACCATTAACCCACCACGATTAACTCCATACTATAATCTCCTGGGAATACTTTTATGATTATTATTAAATTTGACGAGCTTGATGGTCGAATGGTTAGCAATGGCCACTTTGACTCCGAGGTCGCGGGTTCGAACCCCGAATATGACAAATATTTGTGTACATGAACATGTCTGTTTGTCTTGGTCTGGGTGTTTTCTATGTATTATATGTATGTATAAAAATAAATAAATATTGTCAGACAAATTACACAGCGCCATCTAGCCCCAAAGTAAGCGAAGCTTGTGTTATGGGTACTAGACGACTGATAAACATACATAGAAAACGCCCAGACCAAGACAAACAGACATGTTCATGCACACAAATGTTTGTCCTGTGTGGGAATCGAACCCACGAGCGTTGGTGTCCAAGCCGCGTCATTGACCGCTACGCCACCGAGCTCGTCATATACAAAAATATATATTTAAGAACTATATCAGTTATCCAGTACCTATAAGTATAAGCTTTGCTTAGTTTGGGACTAGATAGCCGTGTGTAATTTGTCCAGGAATATTTATTTATCTCATTTATGATCATTTCTTTATCCCAAATCGATATAATATCAATGATTTTACATATTTTTATAGGTACTGAATAAATGATGAGTTATATTTTAAGTGAAGCAAGACGCTTTATTACAAAGATCCCCTTCTTGGACACAGGCTGGATCGACGCCAACTCGATCCGTCCCAATTCCGTACTAATGGCCCTTCGCTACGATATTGAGTTTATCCTCCTTTTATGAAATTTAAATGGCCGTCACTTCGACTTTTTTATTGCTGCTTGAGTGATTGTAACCTTGTTGATTGGAATCTCTTGCGATAATACGATTGTTTTTTTCGTTTATTGCTAGATGTTTTTATGTTTCAATTTAATTTGCGGCTTTTGTCTTGTCATTTGCGTCAGTACCATTAGCTAAAGTGAAAAGCTTACGGTTGATGAAAAAAAGGTTTTCTTTTAAATATTCATCATTATGTCATTTTTTTATTCATCAGGTCATTTTAGTCTCCGCTACAGGAGCACGACCCTCTCTCGTCCGTCTCAGACAGAAGTAGGATTTGGCCTACACTCCCCACGCTGGTCAGACGGGTTGGGGAGGCCTGATCGATGTTTTATAATGTATTTCCCTTAGTCACCTTGTACGACATCCACGGGAAGAGACGGAGTGATTCTATTCTAGTCTGCCGGAAACCACACGGCCAATTTTAAATATTAACCAACAGTAATAATTTCTAACATACTATTCGTTTTTAACTTAACCCGAAAAGAAGACTCAATGCAACATCTTGTAGTACAAGGCAAGAAGGAGGGTACGAGATTCTTAAACCAGATGAGCAAACCTAGTTAAATCTTTCACTTAATCTACCATGTTTGACTGATTCCACAATGACTCCAAGAAGACCAAAACACGGAGACACATATCAAGAGCCATCATTCGTGATGACCTGACCGTAACCACGATCACTCTGCCAAGAGTATCTGACCAAGAAGATGAAACCTTCAGGCCGGATACTCTTAAAAATGTCAAATAATGATAAAAATATATATATATATATATATAAAATTGATCCCAACTTTTAAATGAAAAACCAGTTTGCACTCAGGACAAACTAAAGACGTATTGACCGCTACGCCACCGAGACGAGCTCGGTGGCGTAGCGGTCAATGACGCGGCTTCGACACCAACGCTCGTGGTTTCGATTCCCACACAGAACAAACATTTGTGTGCATGAACATGTCTGTTTGTCTTGGTCTGGGTGTTTTTTATGTATCATAAGTATGTATTTACAAAAAAAAATGTATTTACGTATGTTTATCAGTTGTCTAGTACCCATAACACAAGCTTCGCTTACTTTGGGGCTAGATGGCGCTGTGTAATTTGTCTGACTATATATTATTATTTTTTACTAGCTGATCCTTCAGACGTTGTCCTATCTTCTTAACTATGAATATTGATTTCAAATTGGTTTCGCGCACTCTGTAAAATGACTGCCAGACCAAGAGGAATAAGGATTCTTTTTTAGGGTTCCGTATCCAAAGGGTAAAAAGGAACCCTATTACTAAGGCTCCGCTGTCCGTCCGTCCGTCCGTCTGTCAACATGCTGTATCTCATGAACCGTGATAGTTAGACAGTTGAAATTTTCACAGATGATGTATTTCTGTTGCCGCTATAACAACAAATACTAAAAAAACAGAATAAAATAAATATTTAAGGGGGCTCCCATACAACAAACGTGATTTTTTTACTCGTTTTTGCTCACAATTGAAAACTGTAATAAATAGACGCTTGAAATACTCACATAATATTTAGTTATATATTCGTTTTAAAAATATATAATTAAATAAAAATAAAACAAATATTTACATTATTATATAAGGGGAGCTCCCATACAACAAACGTGATTTTTTGCCGTTTTTATAGATAACTAGATGACCCGGTGAACTTTGTTTCACCTACATCTATCTACTTAACAAATATATACGAACTAAGATCTGTCGAGCCTGGAGGATGTGCCATTGCAAGACATTTGTTTCTTAACTTGCCGCTTTCCATAAAATTTGACAATACCAGCTTAAATGACTCTCTTGCAGTTTGCTTGCCATGTCCGAGAATTCCTGACGCGGTCCTTCTACGAATCTCGCGCATACTGCGCAGCATATTCAACTCCCTGAAAGACAACACCTGTACGTGTCGCTCAAGTATTGACGATTTTTTACTAACTTATAAAATGGTCTAATCTTGGATTTATATATTTGTCCTTTCAACTTTACGAAATTTCGGAGTCACAGATGTCACTGGTTACCTCAAGCCACTTAGTCCAAGCTACTGAAATCTCGCAGTCGATTCTATCCGATGATCGAAGAACAGATCCCAAGTACTTAAACCGTCTGTGCATTCGATCATATCCTTAAGTGCACGGTCGTGGAATCTGTTGTTTTGCAGCCCAAGTCTTTCCCGTATTCGGATTCAGCCCATAGTTCTCAAATGACCTCTTCCATTAATTCACTCATCGCATCAACTGCACTCTATCCGCATTCGCCAGTGCAATTATATCAGCGTACATAATCACCCCTCGACCCACCGCACAGAGCTGGTCCATGTGGATACATGATACTACTTGACAATTCGTCTAATACCACGAATGTCAAATGAATGAAAAAGCCAGACAACAATGTCTGGTTTTTTCTTAAATATTTTTTTTCTTGTAGAAGCTTTTTCTCATTCTTCTTTTAGCGTTAGAGTAGGATTTGTATCAGTAGCAGATGTTCTAGCTATAGGTGTATTTTCCAAGACGTCATCTGCATATATTTCATCGTCTTGAACTACGACTTCTTCTATAATTTTATTTATTTCTTGGCGTAAGTAAGAAGAATGATGAACGATCTGTATTTTTGGTTTCTTCATCGTACTTTTTTGGATTTTGGAAATAAATAAAAATTTACTTAGTTTTAGCGCCAAATTCTTTGGGATCCGCGGATCCGCCCTTTGAATGTGCGGGATCCCGCAGATTAATTAAAGCATCGTGATCTCGCTTTGCGGGATTGCAATCCCTAGTCACAGATGACACTGGTTACCTCAAGCCACTTAGTCCAAGCTACTGAAATCTCGCAGTCGATGCTATCCGATGATCGAAGAACAGAACCCAAGTACTTAAACTGTCCGTGCATTCGACCATATCCTTATGTGCACGGTCGTTCGGGGATCTGTTGTTGTGCAGCCCAAGTACTGGATCTTTCCCGTATTCGGATTCAGGCCATAGTTCTCAAGTGACCTCTTCCATTAATTCACTCATCGCACCAACCAACTGCCCTCTATCCGCATCCGCCAGTGCAATTATATCAGCATACATGGACACCTACCGGCTAAGCTGAAGACGATCCCCACCGGTGTTTCTGATCACGAAAATCAAACTTCAACTTAGAAGGATGATACTTGTGTTTAGCTTAACTGACAGTAACTCTGGAGCTCTACGGACTAAGCTGAATATGCTTGTCAATAATTTAAACGTAAGACCTATTTTTGGTATCAAAATATTCGATGGTAATCGGCTTCAGCTTCGGCGGTAAGCCCCCTGGTCCATGTGGATCCATGATACTACTTGACAATTCGTCTAATATATAAGAAACCACAAATGTCTAATATATAAGAATATGCCTAATATGAACAAAAACAGACTAAGACTGATCGCTGGAGGACACCGACGTTAATGGGAATTTTGTCTCTCCTCTCCGACAGAGGTCTAAACTATGGATTTGGAATTTCGGTACATGTCTCGGATGATGTCGATATAACAACCTGGCAGCCCTTTAGACTTCAGTAAAGAAAGTTCTCGCCAAATAAATTTATGACTAAATGATAAAATATGATTATATTAAAATTACAGATTTAGGTACTTCAGAAAATAATGAGGATCCGTTTTATTTTGTAATAGGTATCACCTTGGTTAACATGACAGACCTATATAATGTGATGGAGGTCTTACCATATGCAAAGTTATACAATTCTATGTGAATCCACAATCCTCGTTCTGCGTTCAGCCCCCATTTTCTGGTCTATTCGCATTGCTGACACTGGTTACATTTTTTGCAATCATTTTTGTAATTTACAACCCGAGTGTTTATGAAATTTACAAATTTCTATTATTTATTAAGTACTGTACAAAGCATGATTTACCATAAATAGTCACTACATATTTCAACTCCTTTCTTGATGTCTATTAGTATTGTGTCATTTCTATGTCACTTCTGAGAAAGTCATATTTGACAACCAACAAATATGACGTCGATTCTTTGTGACAATGACACTATTGATAGGTAGGTTCGCCATCTTTGCTGTTATGACATTCGACTATAGTAGGAACACTTTGTATGGGAAATTAAAATTGTTGTTTTCACTATCTTTCTTGAATATTTTCCAAAATTTCTCACCGTTTAAACCTTCCCTGGGCTAAGACAAACATTTCAAAATCAAAATCAGCTAAATCGGCCTGGCCGTTCTCGAGTTTTAGCGAGACTAACAAAAAGCAATTCATTTTTATATATAAGATGGTACGGAACCCTTCGTGCGCGAGTCCGACTCGCACTTGGCCTGTTTTATTATACGTATATAATTATTACAGCTATAATGTCATATCTAATCATACCAAAATTAAAAAAAAAAGTTGTAAATGCATTTAGAATCAATTAGTTTCAGTGGACGATTTAGCTACTCTTATATAGTTTCCTTTTAGCCGTGTAAGGTATTAACTACACTTATTCAGCTCAATTCAGCTTTAGGGCATAGAAAAACATCATTTATACATAATTATATAGCAATGTGCAGGGAGCGGAACAGGGCAGAGCGTGGCGGAACTACTGGAAAAACTAGGTGTTTTTATGATCAAAAGCTGAATATGTATAGTTTATCCCTAAAGCACAGCATAAAGCAATATCGCCACCTCCCTGCCGCTCTCTCGTATCGACCTCTCCTCCCCTCTGAGACAAATCTGGAACAATTTGTATGGCGCCGCACGCACACATGCTCATACACGCTCTGCACAGACGTCATTGTTTATGTAGTACGCGACATTGACGTACGGAGTGGCCGAGGTACGCCTAAAGCTCATGATTTTAACTTTTTTTACATATATGAGAGGGGGGCAAACGAGCATGTGGGTGGGTGGGAGCCTGGTGGAAAGCAATCACCACCGCCCATGGAGATCAGCAACACCAAGGGGTCGCTGATCCGTTGTCAGTAGTGATGTTACGATCTGGAATTTTGTCAAACCGAGTTGAATCGGTTAGACAATTCATGCAAGTCGATTCCAAACCGAATCGACGAAATCGCGATTTGAATCGGTTTGAACCGATTAAAAAGTCGAGTCGTTACTCGACTTTTTAAACCGATTAAAAAGTCGAGTCGTTACTCGACTTTTTAAACCGATTAAAAAGTCGAGTCGTTGCTCGACTTTTTAAACCGATTAAAAAGTCGAGTCGTTACTCGACTTTTTAAACCGATTCAAACCGATTTGAGCATAAACCGAGTTGCGTCGATTAGCACTTTTACTAAACAGATTTGGCCGAGTCGAAAGCGATGTAACGACTCGACTTTTTAAACCGATTTGAGCATAAACCGAGTTGTGTCGATTAGCGTGTCAGCGCGTCTTGCGTCTACTAAACCGATTTGGCTGAGTCGAACTTACTTACGCATCTCGCTCGCGCCGCTCTGCGCGCATTCGCCCGTTTAGCCGTTTGCTCGTTTGGCCGTTTGACCGTTTGCTTGTTTGGCCGTTTGCCCGTTTGGCCGTTTGACCGTTTGGCTGTTTGCTCGTTTGGCCGTTTGCCCGTTTGGCTGTTTGCGCGTTTGCCCGTTTGGCCGTTTGCTCGTTGGCCGTTTGGTCATTTGCCCGTGTGGCCGTTTGCTCGTTTGCTCGTTTGGCCGTTTGCCCATTTGGCTGTTTGCGCATTTGCCCGTTTGGCCGTTTGCCCGTTTGGCCGTTTGCTCGTTTGCCGTTTGGCCGTTTGCTCGTTTGGTCGTTTGCCCGTTTGGCTGTTTGCTCGTTTGGCCGTTTGGCTGTTTGCTAGTTTGCTCATTTGGCCGTTTGCCCGTTTGGCTGTTTGCTCGTTTGCTAAACGGCCAACCGGCCAAACGGTCAAACGGCCAAACGGTCAAACGGCCAAACGAGCAAGCGGGCTAACGGGCAAACGAGCAAACAGCCAAACGGCCAACCGGCCAAACGGTCAAACGGCCAAACGGGCAAACGGGCAAACGAGCAAACAGCCAAACGGCCAAACGGGCAAACGACCAAACGAGCAAACGGCCAAACGGCAAACGAGCAAACGGCCAAACGGGCAAACGGCCAAACGGGCAAACGCGCAAACAGCCAAATGGGCAAACGGCCAAACGAGCAAACGAGCAAACGGCCAAACGGGCAAATGACCAAACGGCCAAACGGCCAACGAGCAAACGGCCAAACGGGCAAACGCGCAAACAGCCAAACGGGCAAACGGCCAAACGAGCAAACAGCCAAACGGGCAAACGGCCAAACGGCCAAACAAGCAAACAGCCAAACGGCCAAACGGGCAAACGGCCAAATGAGCAAACTAGCAAACAGCCAAACGGCCAAACGAGCAAACGGCCAAACGGGCAAACGACCAAACGAGCAAACGGCCAAACGCCAAACGGGCAAACGCGCAAACAGCCAAATGGGCAAACGGCCAAACGAGCAAACGAGCAAACGGCCAAATGACCAAACGGCCAAACGGCCAAACGGGCAAACGCGCAAACAGCCAAACGGGCAAACGGCCAAACGAGCAAACAGCCAAACGGTCAAACGGGCAAACGGGCAAACGGGCAAACGGCCAAACAAGCAAACGGTCAAACGGCCAAACGGGCGAATGCGCGCAGAGCGACGCGAGCGAGATGCGTAAGTAAGTTCGACTCAGCCAAATCGGTTTAGTAGACGCAAGACGCGCTGACGCGCTAATCGACGCAACTCGGTTTATGCTCAAATCGGTTTAAAAAGTCGAGTCGTTACATCGCTTTCGACTCGGCCAAATCGGTTTAGTAAAGGCGCTAATCGACGCAACTCGGTTTATGCTCAAATCGGTTTGAATCGGTTTAAAAAGTCGAGTAACGACTCGACTTTTTAATCGGTTTAAAAAGTCGAGCAACGACTCGACTTTTTAATCGGTTTACAAAGTCAAGTAACGACTCGACTTTTTAAACGACTCGACTTTTTAATCGGTTTAAAAAGTCGAGTCGTTACATTGCTTTCGACTCGGCCAAATCGGTTTAGTAGACGCGCTAATCGACTCAACTCGGTTTATGCTCAAATCGGTTTGAATCGGTTTAAAAAGTCGAGTCGTTACATCGCTAGTTGTCAGCCTATACTTCTTTATATAAATAAATAAATATTTCTGGACAATTTACACAGCGCCGTCTGTCAGTCCATCAGTCCCAAATTAAGCGCAAAGCTTGTGTTATGGGTACTAGACAACTGATAAATGTACTTAAATACATTTTTTTTTTTGTAAATACATACTTATAACACATAGAAAACACCCAGACCAAGACAAACAGACATGTTCATGCACGCAAATGTTTGTCTTGTGCGGGAATCGAACCCGCGACCTCGGAGTGAAAGTGGCCATTGCTAACCATTGGACCACCGCGTCGTCTCGCCTCGTCCTTTCTTTCTTTCAAGTACACGATTTACATAAAACACAAACACCACAATCCTAGACATATCTTTCACAATCTTTCGATGTAATCGTGAAGAACTGACACGGAGTTTCATCTCCCCTCTTTTCATAAAAAATAAAGCTCAAAAATAAATGTATTCTCCGTTCCAAGGCCTAAATGAAGCGATCCCATAAAATACATCTGTATCCTAATGTAATTTGCAGGAGCTCAATCCGAGTCACACCTGCTTCCATTGAAAAGGTCCCGATATCATCTTAGTAAACCGTATTTCAGCATAAAGTGTATATTTCATGAATACACTAGTGAGGTATTTTTGCGTAAGTATATTTTTAGAATTTTCGTAGCCGGAATGTGAATAATTGGGAGTCAGTGCGATAGTGAAACAGCTTTTTTTTAATCTAAATAATAAATTTTAATTATAACAAAAAAAAACCGACACCAAACATTACTCTATAATTATGTATGTAGATATAGGCTGATGATGATGATGATGAAAAAATATGGGACCAATCTGGAAGTCTCTTTGACCAATTTGGAAATCTCTTTCAAATAAAAAAAAATATTTTTCAAATCGGTTTATAAATCACGGAGTAATTAAGTGACAAACATTAAATAAAAAATAAATAAAGCCGAATTGAGAACCTCCTCCTTTTTTGGAGTCGGTTAAAAATAAATAATTATTATTTAAATAGTTGATTTCGACCAACCTGCCAGAATTTTTATAAATAATAAAAATATTGAAAATTCACCTCGCCAGCCTAGGTGGTATATGAACTCAACATCTCGATTACCGATATTTAATAGTGCAATACTTAATAGGTAGATGGCGCCACACTGCGACTTCACAGCAGTAAAATATACAATGCAAAAATTCGTCACCATCACAAACCTTCCTGGTAGCTCAGTTGGAAGAGCATTCGACCGGTAATCGAGAGGATGTGGGTTCAAATCCCAATTAGGCGGGAGAGGTGAATTTTTCCATTTTTAAAATATTTATAAAATCTAAGTATATGAAAGAGCATACCTGGCCTATCTTCTAAGTGACTAACCTTAATGGGTGTGATGAATGAATTACCACCAGCTTAGACTTAAAAATTGCAAGGTAGAATATATATTACATACTGGCCGTGTGTTTTCCGGCAGACTAGAATAGAATCACTCCGTTTCTTCCCGAGGATGTCGTACAAGGCGACTAAGGGAAATACATTATCAAATATCGATCAGGCCTCCCTAACCCATTTGGCCAGCGTGGGGAGTGTAGGCCAAATCCTCCTTCCGTCTAGGATGGACGAGAGAGGGTCGTGCTCCTGTAGTGGAGACTAAAATGGACCTGATGATGATGATATATATTACAAATTAGAGTAGATAGAATTGAGCACCGCAGTCTTCCAGCGTCTTGCCAGTCGTTGTGTTCGCTACAAGCCCTCCACCTCCCATGGCTCCACCGACCTTGTAGTCATATGAGCCGAATCGCGGGAGATGCGCGCGGCACTTGTTCTGCGGCTCTTTCGTGCCGCGGTCAATGCTTGACTCCTTACAATTTTTTTATCTCTCTATCCTTTGTCCATAATGGCCCTCTCCCCGGTTCGGTAACTTTCTTTTGGTTGTGTTCGCTAGAGTTGTTTGATATGATTTTTTACCACGTCGGGTGGCAGACCAGCATACGACCCGCCTGATGTGAAGCGGTTAGCGCGGCCATACCAGCGCTCGCAACACAAAACATCGCCCGCGCAGCACTCTCCTCCCCCCGATGACCTCACTAACTCGCAAGAACACAACAACCCTCAAAGGAATTGTTATTTGGCTACGGCATTCTCTCAGGTGGAGGTACATTTTCCAATCGGGTAGCTTACAATTACGCTCCTTACCTCTCTTTTCGCCAGAGCTTCGTTTGTCAGTCAGCAGGGTGCATCGCGTACAGGTGAAATTGGTTTTGGTTCAAAGATGTTGATGAACCACTTACACCCCAAAAAAAGATCCTCCGCTGACTGTGTATGGAAATACAGTCACTTTTAAGTGACTTTGGTGACAGACAAGTGTAAGACTTGTCTGTTGGTAACACAGAGTACTTTGTAATATACTGAAAGTTGGTAAGCAGTTATAGCCTTGCGACACAAGAGGTACAATGCCGCGCCTTTTATCAAATCTGACTTTAACGACTTCTTAATATCTAAAAAAAAACAAAAACATAAGACTTATAAACAACATAACTGGTTATCTCAGCATTAGCGAGTCTCAGTAATTTTATTCGCATTATCAAATACGTAAAACATGTTTTTTTCTGTAACTTGTGTTCATAAATAAATTTATATTTTTACAGATCACTCCTTTGCTGTACGTTCGTTTACATGTATTTCAGACACATGTGGAATATGTATGTTTTTGGTCAATAAATAAATATTGCCGATAATACACGGTTGAAGTTAGGCATGACATTAGTAAAAAAAAGCTATATATTTTTAGACTAGACAACCCATAATCATCTCACTGTTGGGGATATATTTTTGGACAAGTCATTCAGCATCTCACTGTTGGGGTACTGGTCGCCCCTCAATCGAAGGGGCTTAGATAGGGTTCCCAACCCTCCCGGATTACCCGGGAGACTCCGGTAATAATGGTTTACCTCCCGACCTCCCAGGGAACAGTAATTTCTCCGGTTTTTCTAAAAAAGTGGTATAACTTTGAAGATCCGGAATACCAAGCAATGAAAATTTTATTTCTAAAAAACCAATAGCATGAATAGGAAATACGGTAATACTAGACTCCAGGGATTGTTCAATATTGACTTAGATAGTGACAAACTTTACGACTTACGAGGTTGGACTTTTGCGGGTTGCTTCTTTACTAAATCGAAAAAAAAGACCCCCCCCCCCCCCCCCCCAATTAAAAGCCCCATAAAAGTCACCCGGGTTGGTCCTTTCAAGAGTTGGCAACCCTAGGTTTAGAGCATACTCCACTTCAACTGCGGGTTGGCGGAGATGATTTTTGGACTAGTGTTGCCAGTATATTCAAAGAACATTACAGGCGTTAATAAGACAAAGTTCGGCCGCGTATCTTTGGCATAGCATATTTCGATACACGCTGTTAACGCAATTTATAATAATTTAACAACACTCAAGTATCAGAAGCACCTAACTCCACGAATTATATAACACAGTAATTTTGCAAGGAACCCTTGATCCGCCGAAATTTGTTCGCAATGCCGCAAAAGTTTCCCACTTCTTTCGCTTCCAACTTTCCTTATATTCCCTAATTTCTCGCTAAATTGAAAACTCGACTCCAACTTGCCCAATAAAACATGCCGCACTTTTATCATGTATGAGTATCGTCGGTGCATACCTCCTGGAACAGGTCCAAGCTGGATGCTTTATGTAGTATCCTCTAGAGCTCACACTCCAGAAATAACGACCACTCCAGATCTCCACCGACAATTTAAGCTTCCACTGTACAAGCCAAATCCACCGCTACTTTCCAAAAAATAAGACCTGTATCGACTGTACGTACAACTTTGTCAAGACAGTCGTCTGAAACGCTGGGTAACTTTATATCACTTACAATTTTGTCTCCAATTTGAATTCTAACGTCAACGATATAGGATTTACTTTTGCGAGCACAGTTTTTGGATACACTGTTTAAAATTGAATAAGAGAATTGGATCTTACTTGAGTTATCGCGGATTGTGTTAAGGTCCGAACTTTTTTAGTTTCGACAATTTACATTTTGGCGCCAAATTGAGCGAAACGCCGCGATTTTGTGTTCAACTGGTATGAAATAAAGTTTCCTAAACTGTTCCAGTGGATTTATGTTATGGTTTTAGCTCGTTCGTGCTAAGTGACGTCGCTGAGCGTTCTTGTAATGCATTTTCTGTGTTGTTTGTTTGTTCGTAGAAATTTCCTTCTCGGCGATGTGTGACGTATCGACAGGCTTTTTCTATTTTAGTTTCAGGTCTGCGTAGGCTTATGTTTAGTTACAATTCAGAATTCAGCGTTAATCTAAATTGAGAGGTCAGAATGTCGAATTCAGTCTTTGTAGTTTTAGTACCTACATAAATGAAATAATTTTATTTTTTATACTACGTCGAGTAGCAGACAAGCATACGGCCCGCCTGATGTGAAGCGGTTACCGTAGCCATATTAACGCTCGCAACATAAAATATCGCCCGCGCGCCGCCACTCCCACTGCCAACGCAGCATCTCCTTTCTGGTGACCTCACTCACACGCAGGAACACAACAACCCTCAAGGGAATTGTTATTTAGCCACGGTATTCTGTGAGGTGGAGGTACATTCCCCAGTCGGGTAGCTTACAATTACGCTCCCTACCTCTCTTTTCATCAAAGCTTCGTTTGTCATTCAGCAGGGTGCACCGCGTGCAGGTGAAGTTGGTTTTTGTTCAAAGATGTTGATGAACCCCTTACACCCCGAAAATAAATAAATTCCTCCCATACTCCATTACACTATCTCCATTACATAGTACTACAGTCGTCATCAGTCCTGTTGACTGACAAACGAAGCTCTGGCGATAAGAGAGTTAGGGAGCGTAATTGTAAGCTACCCGACTGGGGAATGTACCTACCCCTCACAGAATACCGCAGCCAAATAACAATTCCTTTGAGGGTTGTTGTGTTACTGCGAGTTAGTGGGGTCACCAGAAAGGAAGGAGATGCTGCGTTGGCACCGGGAGTGGCGGCGCGCTTGCGATATTTTATGTTAAGAGCGTTAATAAGGCTACGGTAACAGCTACACATCAGGCGGGCCGTATGCTTGTCTGCCATCCGACGTAGTATAAAAAAAAATCAACCCTTATATTCATCCAAATGCTGGGATAGGCCTTCCCTAAATAGAAGGGTTTAGAGTATACTCCACCACGCTGCGGGTTGGCGGAGGCCATTGTTTTCAAACCGCCTAAAGGCCACTGACTTGGCTTGACGACTGTCATCTGCATCTGAACGAAAGCTACCGGGATCGACGGCTTAACATGCCCTTCGAAGTACCGAAGAGCTCAAATTTAATAAACCCATCCATAGACAGGCTACGGTGGGCGTTACTTAATTTGCATGTTCGCTTAGACTGACACGTGCAACAACACCAACGAGCTCCTCATTCGCATACTACTACTACAGGTTAAGTTATACTACTACGTACAGTATCGCCAGTCTCTGCCGCTCTCTCGTATCGACTTCACCCTCCTCTCTGAGACAAATCCTGAACAGCGAACCCACCACCTCCCATGGCTCCTCCGACCTCACGGTCATTTGAGCCGAATCGCGAGAGATGCGCGCAGCACCGTTGTTCCAAGGCTCTTTCATGCCGCGGGCAATTATTGACTCTTTTTTTTTTTTTTTTTATACTACGTCGGATGGCAGACAAGCATACGGCCCGCCTGATGTGAAGCGGTTACCGTAGCCATATTAACGCTTGCAACATAAAATATTGCTCGCGCGCCGCCACCCCCGCTGCCAACGCAGCATCTCCTTCCGTTCACTCTCTCTCAAATTCGTTCACACTCTCTACAAATTATTTAATCTATGTCCTTGTCCCATTTTCTAATCAAACAAATCTGGAACAGTTTGTATGGCACCGCATGCACACACGCGCTGCACAGACGTCACGGACTATGTAGTAGTCAAGCAATTTGATTTACACTACTTTGCGTGCTTCCGCCACCAATTAGTTCATGCAAACTACTACCGGCCGGCACCCACCCACTACCGTTACAAGATAGAACAACAACCTACAATTTTGTAGTTTGTTGTTCTAACCATCAACATCTACAGATCGCCTGAGGATGTCTCGCGTAGAGGCGAACACGTGTCGCAGAGACGACCACGGCAGTCGGGGCAGCGGCGGTCGCATGTATCTTCTGTTTCAGATGTTGGAGATTCGCCGAGACGACCACAGCAGCTGGAGCAGAGACGACGGCAGTCGCATGCAACTACTAACGGTAGTGGGTGGGTGCCATGAACTAATTGGTGGCGGAAGCACGCAAAGTAGTGTAGATCAAATTGCCTGTAAATTTAACTTCCGCAAAATAACACCTGAATCGATTAACTATGTAGTAGTCAACAACATGACATTTGTATGGAGTGTTCGGGGTGTGCTACTACAGTCATAGTTTCAATTCAATTGCTCAGTTGCGTAACTCATCAAATATAAGCGAATTAAGGAGTGTTCCTTTCCTGATCTATATGGAACATGTTCATATTTCCAGTGTTTCGAAACTTACTGAAACCTACAGGCTACTTTATCTATTAGCTAAGTATTACCTATATCAAGAAATGATGCATAATATGTAAAATGGGCCGTGTGGTTTCCGGTAGACTAGTATAGAATCACTCCGTCTATTCCCGTGGATGTCATACAAGGCGACTTAGAGAAATACATTATAAAACATCGATCAGGCCTCCCCAACCCTTCTGGCCAGCGTGGGCAGTATTGGCCAAATCCTCCTGTCTGTGACGGACGAGATAGGGTCGTGCTCCTGTAGTGGAAACTAAAATGACCTGATAATAATGATGTAAAATAGTTGTGGAATAGTTGTGCGTGCATCGTGGAACACCTTGTTGGAAAGCTCTCACGACCGCCCATGGAGATCAGCATCACCAAGGGGTCGCCGATCCGTTTCCAGCCTGTACTCCTACCTTTTTCCTTTCTTTCTTTTTGGTGACCTCACTCACTTGCAGGAACACAACAACCCTCAAAGGAATTATTATTTAGCTGCGGTATTCTCTGAGGTGGAGGTACTTCCATAGTCGGGTAGCTTAAAAATACGCTATGTCCTACCTCTCTTTTCTCCAGAGCCTCGTCCGTCAGTGCAGGATGCACTTCATGCAGGTGAGCTTTGGTTCAAAGATGTTGATGAACCACTAATGCTTCTATATATACTATACTTATTTACGTGTTGAACCTTTCTTAGTCCATAGAGAGACTTTGCAGCCGATTCCACAATGATGTTTTCAGAATTGTTTAATGACGCCTTCGGCCTCCTTCTAAAGTCGCACCGCTCACCATCGGTACGGAATTCATCTTCACACCTTAGAAAAAAGATCATTGGAAGTCTTCTTCCGGGAAGTTGTGGAATGAACTACTTGTCGAGGTTTTCTCAACAGACTACAGTATGGGCTTTTTCACGAAAGGAGTGAAGGGATTTTTAGAGGGTTTTAAAGCGTGAGTGAAGCCTCTGGTGTTGCGAATGCCCATAGGCTACGATGACTGCTTACTATAAGACGGGTTGTACGCTTGTTTTTAACAATATAGTAAGTAGGTATTATTACTTATACTATGACACAGACTTGGTTTTACCTCAACAGCTCATATTCATTATAATCCCTATCAGGGTTTATTTATAGAGCACTCCGCCACACTGCTATACAAAGCGTTGGTGAAGGGGTTTAAGACGCTCGGAAACGGATGTTTAGATTGTTGTTTCATCAAACAATTCAAACATCAATCATTCATATTTTGACAGTATTTTGGGGTTAATCAACATCTTTAAACCAAAAGCCAACCTCACCTATACGTGGTGCATCCTGTGACAGATAAACGAGGCTCCAGCGAAAAGAGAGGTAGGGTATAGTCTGTTTTTTATGTTCTGTGGGTATAGCGTATTTTGTAAGCTGCCCGACTGGGGAACTACGTGCACCTCACAGAATACCGCAGCCAAATAACGATTCGTACCACGGTAATTACCCTATCTCTCCTTTTTTTTTGCATACTACTTTGGGTGGCAGACAAGCATACGGCCCGCCTGATGTAAAGCTGTTACTGTAGCCATATTAACGCTGGCAACATAAAATCTCGCTCGCGCGCAACCACCCCCGCTGCCAACGCAGCATCTCCTTTCTTTCTGGTGACCTCACCACTCGCAGGAACATAACAACCCATAAGGGAATTGTTATTTGGCTGCGGTATTCTGTGAGGTGGAGGTACATTCCCTAGCCGGGTAGCTTACAATTACGCTCCCTACCTCTCGTTTCGCCAGAGCTTCGTTTGTCAGTCAGCAGTAAAGTTGGCTTTGGTTCAAAGATCTTGATGAACCAATTACACCCATCTTACATCTCATAGTGTTATATGTAATAAACATTTTTTCTTTCTTCCTTCTTCTTTTTTTCACCCCGTAAAAGGTATAAAGCAGTAACACAATAAAACGAGGTATCAGTAACTAATGAATTTATTTACATATTCACATAAATGGGCAACATTCAAATATATATCTTACGCTAGTACAAATAACTATAGTGAATTAAGTGTCTATCACAACATTCAGTTTCCTTATGTAGCGGTAATTGAAGTGTGCGTGGGAGTGGGCACGCGGGCGCTTCCCACGCGTGATCATAATGAGAGGAGGGACGTGAGCGCGCTCAGGAGGACCAGGGCGGCGGTGCATGTCGGTGACACACCTGTGGACAAGCATATTGGAATGATTAGTACATGTAGGTTAGGCTTTGCTTAATTTGGGACTAGATGGCATGTGCAATTCGTCCAAGAATATTTGTTTATTTATTTTGTATAATAGTCAGGTGTACGATGCGTTAATGAAGCACATTGCCATCTAGTCCCAAATTAAGCAAAGCTTGTACTATGGGTACTAGATAACTGATATTATACTTAAATACATTTTTTTTGTAAATACATACATTTAATACATAGGAAACATTCAGACCGAGACAAACAGAAATGTTCATGTACACAAATATTTGTCTTGAGGGGGTTTGAAACCGCGACCCCGGAGTCAAAGTGGACATGGTTAGCTATTAAACTACCGGCGTCGTCACTAATTGAAACAGGGTTCAGTAAACCGAAATAAAAACTTACCGGTACTAAACGGTTATCGGATAACCGAATAAAAAGGCTACCGCAAAATATTTCTGTTAATGACCCAATTCATAACGGTTATAATGTCATAACGGTTAGATAAGGTCGATGGCGTCGTCTGCGCGTGTCGGTCTAATCGATTACGCAAGTTAAGCAAACGTAGTCTGTCTATGGATGGGTTTATTTATCTCGAGCTCCTCCGTGCTTCGGAGGGCACGTTAAGCCATCGGTTTCGGTTGTTGTCATTAGAAGACAGTCGATAGATAGTTAGTGGCATTTGAGCGGCTTGAAAACATTGGCCTCCGTCAAGCCGCAGTTGAGCAGCGCGGTGGAGCTCTAATCTTGTAAGCTACCCGACTGGGGAATGTACCTCCACCTCACAGAATACCGCAGCCAAATAACTATTTCCTTAAGGGTTGTTGTGTTCCTGCGAGTGAGTGAGGTCACCAGAAAGGAAGGAGATGCTGCGATGGCATCGGGGGGTGGCGGCGCGCCGGTGATATTTTATGTAACCGCTTCACATCAGGTGGGCCGTAAGCTTGTCTGCCGCCCGACGTCGTATAAAAAAAATTACCTATAACCAAGTAGCAATTATAACGTAACGTAACGTAATTATAAGAAAAGTATCTACAGTTAGATAATTCTTTCGTAAAAGTTTCGGTTTCGGTTTCGGTTTCGGCCGAAACTGAGCCCGTTGCCGAAATTCGGTTTCGGTTTCGGTTTCGGTCGTAAAAACCAGTTTCGGTCGGACACTAATATTCAGTATTATGGAAATCGCCCTGTTATACGCCCTAGATACAGATGGAAAAAATTAAGTGGCCAAACAAGCAAATCCCCAAAGTGCTGCAAAATAGAAGCAGATGGAGTCTGAGGCAAGGATCTTTGGGTAAATAAGCCAGTGAAGTAAGTAAGTGTATTCGGCTAAGATCGGATCTGGTGGAATATCATATCTTGTAAAAATTCAGCAAAGAAAATTTTCTAATGTTGACAACATTGAATCGAAATTCATTTCATTGTGCCCCTCTCACCATATTGCGTTTGTTGATTAAGTGATATGTGCGTAGTGAAGATACGTACTCGTAAGTACAAACCTGATATATTTTCATTTTTACAAAGTACAAAATAATATAAAGTAAATAAAAATAAACTAATCTTAAAATTACTTAAAAATAATAGTATTAAAAAAAATATGTGTCAAAAATATCGGCCCCATGCGGCAGGGAGGCAAGAACACTGGGTATTAGTAACAGTACTATTACTTATTCTGTTGTTCATCGTCATCATCAGTCTGTGTCTGCTGGATATAGGCCTTCCCCAATGCTGTCCACCAAATACTAATTCCATGGAGAGTGCTCTGCAGAACTGTTTTCCCTTATCCCTTCCTCCCCTTTCCGTCACAGAACTTCACGTGCAGGCTCGCGATATCACGAGTTTAACGTTGGTGTCATTCCGTCGCGTACTAAAAAGTTTGGCAACTCCTATCTATGTCGCACTATTAAAAAGTGGAACGCGTTGCTGGCATATGTATTTCCTCATTCATACAATATGGGATCCTTCAAGCGAAGCGTGAAGAAGCATCTTGTAGGCCAGCATAGCAGCGTCAACTGACAAGACATCAAGGTCTCATCTCCGTTGCCGACGCGATTGGGGCTCCTCTTTTCGCTTACCATCAGGCGAAGCGGAGCCAATCGGCTGAGCTAATATAAAAAAAAAATACTATCCTCCACTTTCCAATAAAAAAAAAATTTTGCCTATCTACAAGAGAAAGATTGAATGTTTTACTCATATTCACCATTTTTCAGATCTTACCTTACCTGAATTTTAAATATTTTGTTAAAAAACCAAATCATTGTGTGTGTAAGACATATGCTTATATCTAGTAAATTAAATTAGTTTAATTAGAAGCCTTTTCAAATAATTACCTGATGAATCCTCTCCAGTGACGGCACCAGGATGAGGAGTGTCTTCCTTAATATGTATAGCTTCGCTCTTCCGCGAGTAGACGTCGTATATTGTCGCCACACAGCTCAGGGTGAACTGGTTGGTCGGGGGAGGGGGCAGGGTATACCTGTTCAAGAAACACGGTTAAATAAAATTTACAAGTACTTTCTTCGAGTACGATCAATTTGAATGTAAATGGATATAATGAGAGAGGAAGGCCAAAAAAGAGGTGGTTGGATTGTGTGTGAAATGATATGGGCAAGAAAGTCTGTGCGCCTGTGCGCAGCGAACGATGAAGAGGGCTATGCTCGGGGTTTCTCTGAGCGATCGAATCCGGAACGAAGAAATTCGACGGAGAACCAAAGTCCATATAGCCTTCAGAGTTTGCCAGCTGAAGTGGCAATGGGCGGGTCACATTTGTCGAGTAAGTGATCACGAATACAAATACAAAAATAATTTATTTGTAATAAATATGATAACATTTAAACAGTTGTTATTGTAAAATAAATCACCAGCCTATTGAGCCATTACAAATAGCAGATGGCAGAGGCAGATGGGGGAGGAAGGTATTAGAGTAAAGGCCGTGCGTAGGATGACGAAGCGTTAGCCGCCCCTCTTTCTAGATGGTCCAATGACCGTAATAAAGTGGCTGGATGCAGAGGCGGAGGATCGTATATGGTGGAAAGCATTGGGGAATGCTTATATCCAGCAGTGGGTAGATACAGGCTGACGATGAAGAAAATCGCAACTATAGTTATAACGGCTGATGAGGGTGAATGGAATAAAAAGATATACTGTGTCGACCCCAAATAATGGAAAAAACAAATGATGGCTTTCTTCGAGCAGTGTCGCCAGTGATGTTATGCAGAACTGCGACATGGTCTTTAACTGCGGACCGTATGGGATAGCTAAAGGTCGCTCAGCCAGCGATGGAGAGAAGAGAGCAATGCTCGGGGTTTCTCTGCGTGATATGATCCGATGTGAAGATATCAGCAGCAGAACTAAAGTAACTGATATAGTTAAAAAAATAAGCAAGTTGAGGATAAGCAAACCCTACCAACCTGAGTATCTCATAGTCCTCCTTCTCCATTTCCCTATCATAGATGTAATGGTCGTGGTAGACCCGGTTGAGGCTCGAGCTGGTGTACGTGATGCCCATCCGGTAGCTCTCCGCCTCCTGGATGGAGATTTCGATTCTGCTGAAGGCTTCTCGCTCTTTGAAGTCGAAGTCTGATGTCCGCCATGACACTGTTTCTGCGATCTTAAAAAAAAAACATAATTACTGAATTTCTCTGATTTTATTATCCAAATAATACTCAACTACGAATTGTCGGGGAGATGGAAATCTCCCCGACAATCCGCAGTTTACCTGTAGAAAATTCTATAGAAATCTCTTTTATCTATAGAAGTATTCGTGTAAAGTTTAGGATAAAATTGTCCAACTAATCTCGTTTCCCCATACAAACTTTGGACCTCCGTTTCACCCTTTTAGGAATAAAATTTGAAAAGTTCTTTTAAGTAATTTCGTGACCACTATGTTATATTTTCAAATCGATGCCATTTTCGCAATTGACGTCCCAGAAAACCATTCAATCAACACCTATATTGATATTTACACATTTGAACCGCATCTTTATGTCACATCGCTTTGTTGGATTATAAAATAGTTCTTGTTTTCGTAATCAGCGACCCGATAAACCATAAAAATACTCATGACGAATTTTAGACTTTTTCACCTCATTTTACCCATTTAGGGGTTGAATTTTGAAAAATCCTGAAACAAGTGTTTACTCATTTAGCTATATAAGTATAAACTTTCGGATAAAATAGTCCAACTAATCTTGTTTCCCCATACAAACTTTGGACCCCCGTTTCACCCCCTTAGGGGCTGAATATTCCAAATCATTCCAAATTCCCATCTTAGTGAGCACTTACGTCCTAAAAGAAAATGCAAAATTTGAGACTCCTAGCACTTGTAGTTTCTGAGTTTTCGTGATGAGTTAGTGAGTGAGTGAGTCAGTGGTTTCTCTTTTATATATTTAGAAGAAAAGATATGAAGAAATCTCCTTTAATAACATGGAACTCATGGAACTCTAATAACTTTCTCGATGTCAAAAATCAAATTCCCGTTAAAACTCATGTCTTCATTTCTAACATTCATTCGTTTGTGTCACAACATGATAATATGACACGGAAACAAGAAATAAACAAGAAACATATCGTTACACGTATTTGTTTCGAATTCGAAACATTAGAAAACAAAGGCGATGTAAAAAATATCTCTCGTTCGTCTAATGAAGAGAAATCCACGAAGAATGGTTTATTTTTTCGAGTTCCGAATATAAACAGGAAAAGTTATTTATAATGGACTTTTATTAAAATATTTTTAATGAAATATTGGTATTTTATGGGTTCTAAATTGTGTTTTATGATAACAATTATATTGCTCTCAATCAAAGCATTCCAAACACCTTTTCATGTTTTGAAAATTAATTGTTTTGAAGCGATTGATAAAGGGAGTATTTCTTTTAGCTAAAAATTAATTGTGAAATTCGTATTTATAAACGAATAGCAGCCGCCCGTATCGTGTTTGGATGGATTTCGGAAAATAAATAGTTATTGTTAATTTGCTTATTATAATAAAATATTAAATAGACTTTTCTACTTAGCGTATCTAAAAATAACTGTGTTGGTTTCTATTGCTTCTATAGAGGAACCTTAATTTTAGCTGTTATTTAGTTTCATCGCAGTGTCTGTAATAAAATCTTCGAAGTCCATACTACTGTGACGTTCCTGAAATATCTTCTTTCGCGAATACTTAAGTTCTAGAATGAACTCCCTGTCCTGACTTTTCCAAGGAGAGAGGTACTTCCTCAATCGGGCAGCTTATAAAATACGCTATGCCCTACCTCTCCTTTTGCCAGAGCCTTGTCAGTCAGCAGGGTGCACCACGTGCAGGCGAGGTTGGCTTTGGTTCAAAGATGTTGATGAACTACTTACACCCCAAATTCAGCATATTCTGCAATTACTCCAAAAAGGTTTTTATAACACGACTAATGCTTCCAGTGATTGGTGTAGCATGAATAGACTATAATGTCTTCTTACGAGTACAAGCAAGTATTATGTTTGTTTTCTTCCTTAATAATATAAAATAGGTGTATATACCTTGTGATCGTCAATGATCCAGCTTATATTCGGCGCCGGATAAGACTCGTCTACCGAGCAGTTGGCTCGGAGGACGTCGCCGCGAGCGTACGAACTCCGGGAGATGGAGATGTGGGGGGCACGAAATGGTGGATCTGCGAAACGGAACAAATATTAGTAAAAAAAAAACGAGTATGCTTTAGATCACACTACTGAAGTGAAACTTCTTTAGCTCTACCAACTTATATATGTCTCTCAACTTCTGTTCGCCGGTTCCGTAACGCTCTCGTCGCGATTTAACCAGCTTACTCTTCAAGACGTAAAGAAATTGTACGTAAAAATGATTACATTACTGTGGTTTTATCATAAGTTTATGGGATATCGCCTGCACGAGGTGCAACCTGCCAATTGGCAAATCAGGCTTTGATGAAAGAGTGGCAGAGCATGTCGAGTGGGACAGAAACAGTATTTTCACCTCACAGAATACCACAGCCAAGTAACAACGTCCTTGAGAATTATGTTCCTGTGAGAGTGAAAGTAAGTTAGGCCATCAGAGGTGATACTCGTCAGCAGCGACTGTACCTCTTGCGGGTCTTTTATTGCCAGCATCTATATATTTCTTTAAGTTACAACACAAGTAAGTTAAATTTTAAGGTTTCTCTCAGCTATCGGTTCCGGTACTAAGAAATTCGACGGAGAATAAAAATTAGCAAGTTGAAATGGCAATGGGTCGGCCGTATCTGCCGAGTCAGTGATGGCAGACAGTCAAGTGGGCAATACATTGTTGTAATTTTTTTCTCCGTGGCTTTATCCCTATTAGGTAAGATATAGAGAGAAGGCATTAGACGGAAGGCGACGAGTGAGCTCACGAAGCGTTAGACCCGCCTCCCACCCTTCTAGATATTCTTTTGACCTTTAGAAAGCGGGCAGAAACGGCTATGTACGGAAGGCAGTAGATCGTATTTGATGGAAAGCATTGAGCAAGGCCTATATCCAATAGTGGGTAGCTCATGATGATGACAATCTATATGTTACTGCAACCGCATTACATCAGATGAAACCATATGTTTGTTCGGTATTTCGACAATGTATAAAAAGTAAGCATTCTTACCAACAACAGTGAGTGGTGCTGAGCGGATGTCAGTGTGGAACAGCGGTGCATCAGCGGACACCTCGCACTGGTAGTCTCCGCTAAGCCGCCGGTTCATGTTCACGATGCGGACCTTCTGCCGGTCTGACTCCGCTAACTGTATGAAGAGGAAGAATCTAGTAAAAGAACTCCATACAAGACCATTTCAATTCATGACCAAGTCTAAGGAGAAACTCCATTGAAGTATTCAATATACTGATTGTATTTTGGGTAATATTTTCTAAGGAGAACAGTCAATCTATGAAATATATAGGCACGATCAGGCAGATCGTATGCTAATAATTTACCATCATATTTAGAGCCAAAACCAACTTCACTTGTACTCCATCCACCCTCTTGTTATGTTAAACAAGAGATTTGACAAAACAACCATTTGTCAACAAAATTTCGGTGAAAGATAAGTAGATTAAATCGAGCTCGACTGGAGAAGTACCTCCACGTCACAGAAGGCTGCAGCCAAAACACAATAACTTTGAAGATTACTGTTTCTGCAACAGAGTGCAGTCACCAAAATTTACAGAATTATTAGCAAATTCCTTCTAAGTCGTGCACTCTTGGCAGAGTGGTCGTGGTCACAACTCGGTCCATTTTAGTCTAACCGCTGTTCTTGCGATTCGTGGCCATGCAGTTCTGTGTCTAGCGGATTAGCAACAGGGATATGACTCTCAAATTTTGCTCCTTCTATTGACAACGGCAACCGCTCTACATCAGTCGGTTGTAAGAAAATCTCCTATTTAGATGAATCTCTGTCTCTCCTATCTCTGATGATCTCCTATTTAGAATGATGAGTTTGGCGCTGTTTTCATCTTTCAGGTTCCTTCGATTTTGAATTCATCGATCATCTAGTTCATGCGGCTACTCATCAAGATGTTCAAGAATCAAGAAAACCCGGGCACGTGATAAAAATAACTCACATCAACTGAAGCTCCCGGCAGCGGAAACACCATCGTAGGAGGCATTTCCCTCGGCACGTATCTGTAGAATTCTGTCTCCGCACGGTACCATCTGATGGAGTATAGCGGAGCACCCTCCAAGTCGTACGAGCACTGGAGGACGGCTGACTGACCCTCCCCGGAGAGTACTGCCCGAGGCACTGAGATGGAGAGGTTTCGGAGCGACCACACACCACCTGGAACAAAATAAAGTGTGAAATAAAAACTGGCAAAATGTATCAACACTTGTTCAGTAAAGTAGTTCCTGTAATGAGGAGATAATTGAGAACAACTGTCTTCCACGAAGGTTCCTTTAATATTATTCTCTAATACAAAGAGTACAATAGATATATGATTACATAAGTATAGATAGGTACTAAGTACTAAGTATAGATAGATCTTATAGCTACATACCTCGGAGGCGAAAGAAAAATAAAAAGTAAAAGTTCACTTATTTTTATGAATCACTACATAGTATAAAACAAAGTCGCTTTCTCTGTCCCTATGTCCCTTTGTATGCTTAAATCTTTGAAACTACGCAACGGATTATGATGCGGTTTTTTTTAATAGATAGAGTGATTCAACTGGAAAGTTTATATGTATAATATATGCATAACATAGTAGAAAAACACTGATAATTTAGAGGTTTCTAATGTGATGTCGTAAATAAACACATTTTTTGCTCTTTCATTGCAAACGCTGGCTGAACCCAACGAGATAGATCAAAATAATGTAGTACAGTATTGTTCACCTTAAAATGGTCTACAAAAAAGTTCGCGATGGTATATGTCTATCTCTTAGTGGTAACACACAATAACCGTTATTTTATCCTTTGCTTTTTACAAGAAATAATGCCTTATTTACGAAGCGATTTTAAGCAATACAGAATTAATCCTTACCCAATTAAGTACCTTAAATACATTGCGCATTTAATATAGATCAATATGGCCCTTCACAGCATGTAATTTAAATGAATAGTTTAGAAGATATTACACATTTAAAATGCAGGGACATAACGGCTGTGACCGGCCGCGGAGCCGGCGGCGTGTGCCTATAACTGGGGAAGGACTGGATAGGACAAAGCGCAAAGACCTTCTGTAGTACATTTAGTATCAGCATTGCACCCGTGCGAAGCCGGGGCGGGTCGCTAGTAACTATATAAAATAACATTTTTTTATAGCTTATGTAATACTATACTACACAAAAAAAACATAATAATGCAATAACTTATACAATTTTTTTTTTATGTACTACAGATTTATTTTATAATTTATAATAATATACAAATAACTTATAAATAAAATACCTACTTAAATATAACTTAGAAATAAATAACTATAAATAATGAAGCCCCGCCAAATCGTTACCCACTTGAAAAGTGCCCAAAAGGCTGGCAGCATTGCCACGTTGAATGGCAATGCTAATCCACTTATACAATAAATGCCTTAGTCCTATTATTTATGCCTTAATCATATATGATTACATAGGTATAGATAGGTACATCTTACAGCTACATACATCACATCCGGTCAGCGCGTCAAAAAAAGTGTCATGGACAACATGACACTTTTTTAACGTGATAATGTCTTTTAAATCGATGAAGGCCAGCTGGAAGCACGAAGAAGATTTATTGTCACGTTTCGCCTGAGCCGAGCGTGCGAGCGAGTGCGCGGAACAAGCGATAGAGAGGCACGATCGGCCTAAGCGTTCGGCTTGTGACGCATCTATCTCGCTTCCACTACATCTGCCGATGTTTTCTTATGGAGTTATCATGTAAAATTATCGTCCGTAAACAGACTTTACACACAACCAGCTTTTTTTATATAAGCTCAACTTTGGGGCTCGGATTCGCGTGATGCAATCGAAAAAACCCTAATCACCGATGCCAAAATTAGCGTGTCTGTGATGACCCTAATACGCATTCTCGTCAAACTATACGAATATTATAGAGAGAGAAGATTTATATTTCTGTTTGTAATGGATGAACACAAAAAATACAGATCAGATTTAAAAAAAAAATCGCATATAAAAACATCGGACGCGCAGCTTGCGCCACCATAGCGAATTTTTTTGTTTTTCGAAATCCCGTATTGATGTCGGAAAACCCGGATGTCGGAATCCGAAGTCAGAATTTTGAAATTTTGAGTTTCATGGCAACGGACGAACAGACAGAACGACATTTTTTTCGGAAAACCAAGGTCACTTTACATTACTACTTTTTGATGCTCTACACGAATCCGAAGTCAGAATTACTAAATCTTGAGTTTCATGGCAACGGACAGACAGAACGACCGGACGATTTCGCTCAATGAATTTCGTTGAAAACTACATGATTATCGAGCTTAGGCTATCCCTTACCCTACAGCACAGCACTATATAAGTAGTAGTACTACGTACGTACAGTATGGCCACTCCCTGTCGCTCCCTCGTATTGACCTCACCTCCCCTCGGAGACGAATCTGGAACAGCCCCCTAACCACCAACTCTTATTGCTATTCAATAACTGAATAGAATGCTTATTCATTACACACCATACACACCATACTAATTCATACCAATGATACACGTGCACAGACGTCATTGTTATGTAGTAGTAAACAAAGCGATATTCGTATGAAGTGGCCGGGGTGTGCTACAGCTTACCATTAGGCTATATTGGACCTGCACGAAGTCGGTAAGAGGAGCTCGATGACGTCATCGCGCTTGTCAGTCTAATCGATCACGCAGGTTAAGCAACGTCGACTAAGCCTATATTCGGATGGGTCTATTTATCGCGAGCTCCTCTGTGCTTCATAAAGCACGTTAAGCCGTCGGTCCCGGCTGTTGTAATTAGATGACAGTCGTTAAGCCAAGTCAGTGGCCTTTGGGCGGCTTAAAAAAATTGGTTGCCTGTAAAGTCGGTATACGGGCGAAAGTTTTACGTGACAACGACTTTGAGTGGTAAAATGTTTTCGAGTGGAAGGGACGCATGCCTTTCACTTTTTATGTCTGTCTCTCTCGCTCTTAGGCGGGCTAACCATGCCCGAGTGGAAGGGACGCGTGCCTCTCACTCGCTCTCATTGTGAGCGCATAACGTGAGCGCGGAGCGTAACGCAGTTTCTTGAAGTGTCACCCGGCTAACCAATTTATAAGACGTTGTCACGTCAAAACCTTGGCCTCCGCTAACCCGCAGTTGACTGGCGTGGTGGAATACGCTCTAAACCCCTTCGACAGAATGGAAAATCGTTACCCAACAGTGGGATAATCATGGTTTGATGTTGAAGTCGGGGTGTGTGGCTAGTTTTTTTAAATTAATAATGTTAATATTAATGTTTGACGAGCTCGGTGGCGTAGCGGTCAATGACGCGGCTTCGACACCAACGCTCGTGGGTTGGATTCCCACATAGGACAAACATTTGTGTGCATGAACATGTCTGTTTGTCTTGGTCTGGGTGTTTTCTATGTATCATAAGTATGTATTTACAAAAAAAATGTACTTATGTTGTTAGTTGTCAAGTACCCATAACACAAGCTTCTGTTACTTTGGGGCTAGATGGCGCTGTGTAATTTGTCTGAGAATATTTATTTATTTATTTAATGTTGTTAGTTGATAGAACTTTAGTGTTGATAGAACTTTACTGTGTAAGTGTACGTAAATAGCTCACATAACATACTCTAAATGGTTGTTTAAAGTCATAGCCAGCCTCACCAGCACGTACTGCACCCCGGAGAGTAACAGTACTTTCAGAATCACGTTTTTAAAGCAAGTTTAGGGTATATACGGAAGGAGAACTATAGCGTTAAGAGTACTGGCTTCGCTTTTATTTGTATACAACGCCGAGTGTAAAACAAGCAGACGGTGTTGGGGTGAAAGTGGTTCATCAAGATCTTTGAACCAAAGCCAACATCACCTGCACGTGGTGCACCCTGCTGACTGACAAACGAAGCTCTGGCGAAAAGAGAGGCAGGGAGCGTAATTGTAAGCTACCCGATTGGGGAATGTACCTCCACCTCACAGAATACCGCAGTCAAATAACAATTCCCTTGAGGGTTGTTGTTTTCCAGCGAGTGAGTGGGGTCACCGGAGGGGAGGGAGGTGCTGCGTTGGCAGCGGGGGTGGCGGCGCGTAAGTGATATATTATGTTGCGAGCGTTAATACGATTACGGTAACCGCTCATCAGGCGGGCCGTATGCATGTCTGCCACCCGACGTAGTATAAAAAAAAATGTCCGGCATTTTCCCATCTCTAGGACCGCCTGATGTAAAATGCTTATTGTAGCAATATAAACGCTTGCCACATGGGAAGCAATCCCGCCGCCCATGGAGATCAGCAACACCAAGGAGTCGCCGAACCGTTGCCAGCCTCTACTCCTCTCTTTTGAAGTTGATACTGCTGATTGTTTGCACTTGGTGGAACATTATGTTAGGTCACTCATTAATGTATGTAACTAAAGTTGTAATTGGTAAGTAATTTAATAGTCAAATTGTTATAAAAGTAAGTGTCATTCAAGGGCGGATCCAGGGGGAGGGTCATGGGGGTCATGACCACCCCCTGGGCTGGGTTCAGGATCTAGATGAACCACTAATTAAAATTTTCAAACTTAACGTTTTTATAATATACAGAGTGGCGACGACGTAACGACATTAATTGAACCAGCATATAGCCTGTAGTATTCCTAAGCCATATACCAAAAATTAAACGTCTATCTTTCGTAGTTTAGCTACAGGATTTTTTTTTCTATTTCCTGTATTTCCCACATGCTGTATCCGCACTAAAATTTGGACTAATTTAGGATTAACAGGTCAACGACCAAAATTACTAAAAAACTAACACACATTGACACTTCAACTATCTTCGCATTAAAACATGACATTGCAAATTGAATCTTATGCGTGTGTCACAAGTCACATTACGACTCATTGTTTATAGTCGAATTCGAATCTAAAGTAAGTACCTTTGCATTCTTCCGAAAAGTAACTCCAAATTGTTTTACATCTCGCTCTAATTATAATAAATTAGCTATGCGTAAAAAGAAAAGTAATATGTTAGCAGATTATTGCTGTCTCATTTCAATCGGCAAGCCCCAAGGACAAAGCGACAGGTTGCAAAAACATAATTAGGTCATGGTCAGTCATCCTCATGAATCAGTGTGTCGATGACGCGCTGAGAAAGTTAACTAGGTAGTTAGTTTTTTTTTTTGTGAATGTGATAAGACACGTAACATTTAGTATTAATTAGTGTACACAGTTTTTTTTGTCTCATAATGCCACGATATAATTATACGGCTTCTGAATACACCGCCATGGTGTTAATCTAAGACACTACAATGGATCGGCCTGTCCGGGCCCACTCGATGGCCACTGGCCACCTCGTAGGCTCGTAGTCCTGATCTTACACCCTTGGACTATTTCTTGTGCGTGTTTATTAAAAACGATGTTTATGTGAAAGATGTCAATATCGTGGACTTGAATTAGGATTCCGAATAACTAGTGCTTTCAATAAATAAAAACTTGGCCGCCCACAGTGATTTATTATGAAAGGTAAGAAACAATCTTCTACGGCCGGTGTGATTTGTGCATTATTCGGATTATCGGCGAAAACTTTAACTTTTAAATTATGACAGTGTGAAAAAATGAAGTGATTAAAATGTTTAAAACGTGGTAGAATATTGATGATTAGGTATGTGAATTGTGATGTGATGTGACCATGATAAGTACCTGCTAGATTGCTACCTATGTCTGTGACGGCGGCAGCGACTGCGCGCTTTGACTCGGCGCCGCCGCCGCCGCCGGCCGCCACCACCACCGTACCTACGCACGCGACCCTTTCATGTGACCGCGCTGTTGACGCTCCGAACTCAGGTCAGCCCAAAC
Organism: Hypsopygia costalis; assembly: GCA_937001555.2. Lineage (NCBI taxonomy): Eukaryota > Metazoa > Arthropoda > Insecta > Lepidoptera > Pyralidae > Hypsopygia > Hypsopygia costalis. The sequence continues at coordinate 676,767 of OW443351.2, read as the reverse complement.
ATTATAAAGGATGTTTAGTTTTGTCTCAATAAATGTACTATTTAATTTGTTCGAAAAAAATTTTTTTTTATTTACGGTCTAATAGTTAATTTGATTATTTCATGGTACTTACTAATACCAATACTAAGCACGGTTAATTTTAATGTCGTGTTAACACCGCCACCCTGTATGTTTGTCACAATATAGATTAAGTACAGTACTTACATACGTTAATAAAATATCTACTTTTTACCTGTATATATTATTATCAAAATTTAATTATAACTTGAGTGTGACTTGACAACAACTATGTGACCTCCCCCTGGCGCCAAAGCTGGATCCGCCCTTGGTGTCATTACTAACATTCTTGCTTGTTGCAATTCTGTAAACATTATCTTATACTTGACTTATTTTACTGTTAATATCTTTTTTCTTTTTTTTTTTTTTGTCGTTTTTTTATTTTTTATATTTTTAATAATATACAAATAACTTATAAATAAAATACCTACTTAAATATAACTTAGAAATAAATAACTATAAATAATGAAGCCCCGCGAAATCGTTACCCACTTGAAAAGTGCCCAAAAGGCTGGCAGCATTGCCACGTTGAATGGCAATCCTCTGGCCGAGATATTGGCCAGCAATAATATCACAATATAAAATCTTGTTGATCAAAATATTATTATTTAAATAGTTGTCTTGGCCAACTTGCCAGAATATTATAAATATTTTTGAAAAACGATCATATATTCAACTGCGTGAGTCACAGTGTGGCGTCATTAACCTATTAAGTAATTACACTACTAAACAGGTCGTGGGTTCAAATCCCACCTAGGGGGGACAGGTGAACTTTTCCATTTTTCAATATTATTTATAATAGTCAAAATATATTCATATTAAATTAGTATTACGTACCTTTAATAAGTCAACTATTATTTTATCACCGGTATAAATATTTGTAATTACCACCGGATACCAATTTATTTTATCGTGATTGGTTGTGTATGACAACCAATCAGAGAAGTGCATGGTGATAAAAGAACAGTTGGATAGAGTGAAATGAGGATCGGCACTTGTTAGTTGGCAGTGGCGATAAAAGGTTGGAAAAAGTGTTACAGTAAGGAAAGTTTAATTAAATTGAAGGAAAGTTATATAGTGTTTTAATTCCGGAGATTGTCTCACAATTATTAATATAATGTTATAATAAAGCACTTGTACTGTTCCACGCTTGATTAATGCCTTAGCGGCGAAACCGGTCGGTAAAAATAACAATACAAGTTCTTTCTTAGGAGGGTAATGTCGCTCGCGTCCGTAGGAATTACCACCTATTCCTAGGTCTACCCTACACGTGCCTCCCGGGTGGTGCCAAATGAGTGACAACGCCGAGCAACAGGCGGCGGTTAATTAACCTGTCCCCAGGCTATCTATCGGAAGCCTTGAAGAATTAAATCTCTTCTAAAAGCACGACCAGAGTACCTTGGGAAAGTACTGTGAGTATGCATACAAGCCCGTTTGAGAAAAGAGGACGGTTGGCTGTGTGAAGATCCAACTAGCTGTAAAAGATCAACCCAAAAAAACCAGGCCCAACAAGCCGGAATCGCTGGAGAATGGGGAATCACTCACAGAAACGATGGCCTTGGCTTAGCCGCCCGGACCAAGAGGTAGAATACCTCTCTAAAAAGTCACCCTAATCCTAAGGTGGGACTACGTGCCGACAGGATGCGTGGCTTGCAGGAGGCAAGTCTTTAGCGCCAACCTCGACGGACCCGGCAAACGTCGTTGTATACTGCCTTCTTGAGGGGATGGGCGTCACCCTTCTTGTGACATGTTTTATCGACCCTACTCGTGGGAACAAAATGAACAATTCTAAACCTTCTGAAAATGTAATAATAATAGACAAAAGTAATCCAAAAACAATGACCCAACAAATTTTCCACAAAGGAATGTTTACGAATCGGCCAAGATCTAGCTCTTCTAGCGGAACAACTAACCAAGACAGGGTAAACATTGAGCAAAAAGACATACCGGATAGAGAATCGGAAGAACAGCAATTCACAGAAGTGCATTATGGTAAAAGACAAAGACACAGCCCTGACGCAGTAATGCGCAACCAAAAACAAACAAAACTAAATTACTGGCTGGCAACACCAGCAATATCAACGTCCAACAGATTTACAGGGCTTGATGATACAGATCGAGTAGAGAAACCTGAAATACAAGCATCGAAATCGATAAGACCTCCACCACTGTTTATTGATGGAGTCAAAAATATCCAACCTCTACTGAAAACACTAGAAGAAGTGGCAAAAGGAGAGTATGAAATTAAGGTATTACGAGGTGACAGAGTCAAAATACAGTCAAAATCAGCTGAATCCTACTCCACTATTTATAAAGAACTGAAGGCCAAAGACACAGAATTTTTCAGTTATCAACCAAAACAAGACCGTAGTTTTAGAGTGGTGCTGAAAAACCTACACCCATCAACTGACAAAGAGGAAATAAAAGTAGCTATTGAGGAGCTTGGCCATAAGGTAACAAATGTATGGAACATCCAAAATACAAGAACCAAGCAGGCGTTACCAATGTGGAACATCGAGCTAGAACCTCGAGAAAATAACAAAGACATTTATAGCGTAAAATCTCTATTACACTGTCGCATATCGTTTGAAGCACCCAGACCCAATCGACTAATCCCACAATGCACTAATTGCCAAGACTATAACCACACACAAAAATTCTGTAACAGAAAGCCCAGATGCGTCAAATGTGCAGGGTCGCACCACACGTCAGATTGCCTACGCAAAGAAAGATCAAACCAGGTTAAATGTGTACTCTGCGACGGAAACCACCCAGCCAACTACAAAGGCTGCACAGTCTACAAGGAGTTGCTGAAAGTGCGATATCCTCCTCCAATCACTAAACCGATAAGACAATCTGGATACATAAGAGATGGCCAAGAAACAACTAATAAAACTACAAATAACGGAAAATCGTATGCCTCCGCCACAAAAGGATTCCCCGAACAGCCCAAGACACAAACAATTAACGTAGAGAATGATAACCAAACTAATAATGAACTCAAAGCCATTAGGGAAACACTTGTTGTTCTGATGAACCAAATGTTAGTTATGACCCAAACGCTAACTGACTTAATCTCAAAAATGTCATCACATTCACAACACTAAAATTGTGTGTATGGAATGCTAATGGCTTGTCAAATCACTCGGAAGAGTTAAAAATATTCGTCAAAATCCACCATATAGATGTATTACTAATTTCAGAAACCCACTTCACATCCAGAAGCTATTTCAAGATACCAGGATATGATATGTATCATACTAATCACCCAGATGACAAAGCACATGGCGGATCGGCTGTTCTCGTAAGGTCAAATATCAAGCACCATGTACTGCAAAATTATTGTAAGAACTACATACAAGCGACAAACATCGTAATAAGCGACTGGATCAGCGACATTACAATATCGGCTCTCTACTGTCCGCCGAGATATAAAATTAAAGAAACGCAATTTAATGACTATTTTCAATCTCTTGGCAGCAGATTTATTGCAGGAGGAGACTATAATGCCAAGCATACGTTTTGGGGCTCCAGGCTTGTCCTACCCAGAGGGCGGGAACTCCTTAAATGTATCCAAGCAAGACATATGAACGTGATATCGTCTGGTCAACCGACTTACTGGCCAACCGACAATAAAAAAATTCCAGACATTATTGACTTTTGTGTCACCAAAGGAATCGTAAATAACAACATATCATGCATGAGCTGCCACGATCTATCTTCAGACCACTCTCCAATCATAGTAGAGCTACATACTAGCGCCCAGAAACGCGTAAATAAATGCGTACTGCACAATAAAAGAACTAACTGGGCTCTATTCCGAGAGCTTGCAGACAAAGCATTCCAAAAATCAGTTAGTCTAAAATCGAACGACGAAATAACCGAAGCGGTTTTATATTTCAACAACAGTGTGCAAGACGCAGCATGGTCTTCAACCCCACCACTACCACATAAAAGCACAGAGAAATTTGTAGCAAAACATATACTGGATAAAGTAACCCAAAAAAGGAGAATACGGAAACAATGGCAAGAAACTAGAGACCCGGCTGTGAAAAAACGACTCAATCATGTCAGCAGACAGCTCAAACACATACTAGACCAAGATCGAAATGACAGATTCCACAATTACCTCACTGGCCTGGATGCTACTGCTTCCTCAGACTATTCCTTATGGAAAGCCACCAGAAAACTAAAACGTCCAGTTAATGTTTCTCCTCCTCTAAGAAAAGCTGATGGTACTTGGGCACGGACAGACCAAGAGAAAGTTGAAATCTTCTCAGAACATCTCTCAAATGTCTTTACCCCTCATCCATACGAGGGCTCTCCAGGGGATGCAATAGAAACTACTGACCTTTTAAATACTCCTAAATATTCGGAAGAAATTCCGTTTAAATTTACAAAAACAGAAGTCGCCAGAGTTATACAAAAGACGGACCCCAAAAAATCGCCAGGTTACGACCTTATAACGAACCGTATATTACAGGAGCTGCCTGAATCTGGAATATCGTTTCTTACGTCACTGTTCAACGCCATGACAAGATTGCAGTTCTTCCCCATGGAATGGAAGGTCGCACAAATTGTGATGCTACTGAAACCAGATAAACAACCGGAAGAGGCAAAATCATATAGACCTATAAGCCTGCTACCCATTCCATCCAAAATATATGAATCTCTTCTGCTGCAACGAATACTAACCATACTCAAGGAAAAAGAATCAATCCCTGACCATCAGTTTGGATTTCGCAGCAAACATGCCACTGTTGACCAAGTACACAGATTAACAACGAAGATCATGGAATCGCTGGAAGCGAAATCTTACTGTGCCAGTGCATTCCTGGATATATCTCAAGCTTTTGACCGGGTGTGGCACGAGGGATTGCTTTTTAAATTGAAGAAAGTTCTACCAGACCACTTGTACGGAATACTTAAATCATTTCTACAACACCGCCATTTCATCGTACAAAATGGGGAAGCAATGTCTGAACTATGCCCTATAAAAGCAGGAGTTCCACAGGGTAGCGTACTGGGCCCTATACTGTACCTACTGTTCACTGCAGATTTACCGACATCTGAATCCTTAACTACTGGAACTTTTGCAGATGATACTGCCATACTAGCTGTACACAGTGACCCAAAAATAGCCTCAGAAATCCTACAAATAGGACTAAACGACATATCCCATTGGCTTAAAAAGTGGCGAATAAAAGCCAACGAAACAAAATCAGTGAATGTTACATTTACTTTAAGAAGAGGATCTTGTCCTCCAGTCACACTAAATAAGATAGAAATTCCACAGGCAGACCATGTGAGGTATCTTGGTTTGCATTTGGACAAAAGACTTACCTGGCAAAAACATATTTTCACTAAGAGGAAACAACTTGGTATTCAAACAAGAAAACTTTACTGGCTTATTGGCCGAAAGTCCCAACTATCTCTTGAGAACAAAATACTTCTATACAAGGCAATACTCAAACCCATCTGGACATATGGGATCCAACTATGGGGTACCGCAAGTAACTCAAACATGGAAATCATACAGAGGTTCCAAAATAAAGCACTGCGTATGATAACCGACGCTCCGTGGTTCGTGCCCAACGAACTATTACACCATGATCTGCGCATGCCCACTGTAAAGCAGGAAATTGTACGTCACACTAAATCCTACAAAGAACGCATTGAGCAACATCCAAACACCCTTGCACTGAGACTAATGGAAGACCACAACAAAGCGCGACGACTAAAGCGCAAACTCCCTCAAGATTTAATCCAATCACAGTAAATCTACTGATTATTCAATGAGGGTGTGACACAGGTCACATACCGAGCACGCCAGCATTAGCACCAACCAGCATACTGTTGAATGTCCCACGAAGGAGACAGATTGCAGTAATCACAAAGACAAAAAAAAAAAAAAAAAAAAAAAAAAAAGTTCTTTCTTTCTGGTGACCCCAATCACTAGCAGGAACACAACCACTTTCAAGGGAATGGTTACCCTCAAGGGAACTTAGGCATGAAGGAGAAGAATAACAGGCATTCTTTAATAAGCTCAATAAATAACAGGCATTCTTTAATAAGAACAAAAATACGTTTATTAAATTAATAAACTGACGCACTGGAAGTTTACGTCTAAATGTCAGTGGAATATTAACGTCAAGCAGTCGCACTTGGAGGCCTGTCAGACGATGATGTCGGTTGGGCAAGTCCCGGTCCGTCGAGGATTACATCGAAATAAACAAAATATTATATTTTAAATAAAATTCGGATGTTTATAACCGACTCCAAAAAAAGGAGGGGTTCTCAATTCGACTGTATTTTTTTTAATGTTTGTTAATTAATTACTCCGTCATTTATAAACCGATTTGACAAAATCATAATAATATATAATTATATAATATAAAAAAAACTTTTTTTATTTGAAAGAGTACACTTCCAGCTTGCTCCTATATTTTTTTCATCATCATCATCATCATCAGCCTGTATCTACATACATAAATATAAAGTAATGTTTGGAGTCGGTTTTTTTGTTAAAATTATTTGATGTGAATACGTCTTTATAATTGCTTCCATCATCATCATCATCAACATCATCATCAGGTCCATTTTAGTCACCACTACGGGAGCACGACCCTCTCTCGTCCGTCCCAGACGGCAGGAGGATATGGCCTACACTTCCCACGCTGTCCAAACGGGTTGGGTTATCTTCCATAGGGAGGCAATTTAAAAAAAAACGAATGTTTACATACATACATACAGTTTGGTGTTGCAGCTACATATATACAATCTCCATCCAAAATTCAATCACACCACTGGATAGATGAACGATCAAAGAATTTATTACGCTAAGTAAGGACTAAAAGATCGCGTGTGGGCGAGGGGGAAGCGCTGCCATTTTGAGATAATTTTAGTGAGTATAACGCATTCACGTACAACATACAGCCGTGTCTATGACACAGCCTACAAACTTAAAAAAAAAACCAACTGTTATTCTGAAGTGTGCGCTGAGCCTAACTATAGACAATTCAGAGTAATTCCTCTGCCCCGAATATCTATAAAATATAAATATCTGTTTTGAAAAGAGATTAGGTACCTTACGATTATTTCTGTTATAAAAGTAAACTATTTATTTAAAATATCGCTCGCGAGCCACCATAATAATATAGTATTTTTTTTTAAGTAATTTTAATATTAGATTATTTTTATTTACTTTAGTTTACTTGGTCGATACCTCCCGTGACCAGAAGGCCGGCCTCTATCTGGCACAACGTACCAGATAGATAGAGGCCGGCCTTCTAGCATTGCCATTCAGCGTGGCAATGCCGCCAGCCTCCTGGGCACGATGCCTGTAGACAATGGTGCGGAGGAATTTTTTGACGCCGTTTAGTTATATATTTCTATTTTTTCTTTCCTTATTTATTTTTAATTACTTAAGTTTGTATTTTAAGATTAGTCTATTTTTAGTTAATTTAGTTTATAGTGTAAATTTATATTATACTTTAGTTTACTTTTTTTTTTCCATTTTTAAAATATTCTGCTAAATTGCGCGTAATCAACTATTTAAACTAGAAAGATAATATTTACAATAAGAATATTTACTTGTATTTTGTTGTTTATGTAGGTACTATGTTGTAATCCTTACTTAACGTAACTATACTTATAATAAAAAAAACACAAACTATTTACAAATAGTGGTAGGTATATGGTATTTACAAATACCACTATACATAGTGGAAACTGACGAAATTAGGCTCAATTACAAGAAGTAACAGGTAGTCATTCGCATGTTTTGTAATTGCTGAGCAAATCCAGATCCCTTGCATTCCAAAATGTCTGAACACCCTCAATTTGTGATAGCCTGAGGGCTGCAGGTGTACAGAGCGCAATGAGCCATCACTGACCTAATTCCGTATAAATACATGTCGGCTCCGCCACTCAAGGATGCTATTATAGGGTCGGCTCACATCTCTGAGCTGGGAGTGTTCTATTTACTCTATGTATGCTTCTTACGAGAAGTCAAGTTCCGAAGCTTCTTGGTTAAATGCGTTTGAGTTCTGTGGCAGCTGTAGTTTTAATCCCGGGTCTAAAATTAGCTATACTGTTTATTGCATTTTTTTTATATAAGAGGCCGTAGTTGGACGCGTGTTTTCCGGCAGACTAGAATAAAATCACTCCGTCTCTCCCCGTGGATGTCGTACAAGGCGACTAAGGGAAATACATTATTAAACCTCGAATCACGCTTCCCTAACCCGTTTGGCCAGCATGGGGAGTGTAGGCCAAATCCTCCTTCTGTCTGGGACAGACGAGAGAGGGTCGTGCTCCTGTAGTGGAGACTAAAATAACCTGATTATGATGATTATATAAGAGGGGGACAAACGAGCATGTGGGCCATCTAGTGAAATGCAATCATCACCACCAGCAGCACCATTGGCAGCGTTTTAAAGGAAACAAAGACTCTGTTCTTGAAGGCTCCCATGTCGTAATTATTTGGAAATACGGAAATACCGCTGAGGGAAGTTGATTCCATAGTTATACCGTCCGTGTTACAAAATGTCTTAAGAAACGTACTGTAGTAGATCGTCAATTATCAAAGGTTTGTTCGCATTTAACCGGATCGCAGATCGCCGGGCGAAAGCGTAGGCGGGGATGATTTCCGTCCTCCTTGGATAACATGTTTGCTTGTTTTTACTAACAAACCAGTTAGGCCGCGCCCTTACCTGAACACTAACTATCATAGCTGTTTCTCCAATTTCTTATAAATGTAATTAAAGTAATAAAAATATATATTTCAACTGAATATTAATTTAATTTAATAAAAATTTTATAGCTTGTTTGACTCCCAGTCATGTAAAATTTCTTTATGCACAGTTGACTGGAAGAAATCTCTTGAAGAGATAAGTTCACCTTTGTATACGTATCTGTTCACTAATTTCTGTATTTGTTGTTATAAAATAAAGAACGTTTAATGTTTTAGGCAAAATTCACCCAGGAGTTGTCATACTAAAGAGTGCCCGGTATTTTGCTTGCATGCTCTGTCTGATGCTTAGCGGTATTTATTTATCCATGGTTATTATCCATGGGTAAATTTAAGAAATATATCAAACCTAGACTATGTCAAAAGGCTTACTATTGTATCTCAGATTACATAAATGATAAAAGTATTTGGAAATGAATTGCTCTTGTTATGTTATGTTAATGATTGAATTTGTATTAAATCTAACGATATTGGCAATTAAAAGAGGCGGCCTTGAGTTTCTTGCCAGTTCTTCTCAAGAAGCCCCGTCGCCGGAACTGGCACTTAAATTAACTTTCACATTCAAGATAGTGTGATGAAAGTGAATCTAAGCTCTGCGGATTTAGAGTAGTAATGATTTAAATACATGTTCTTATATTTAATTTGTATGACGTTTCTAAGTGCTTTATAAAGTGCAAGGAATAAAGATATTTTGATTTGATGTATTTACTTCTACATCTGATGAGCCTATTGTGCCCGCGGGGTATTTCCCCTAAACCAATAATCCGCTAAGAGTCTGTTGTATTCTCCCTTAGTTTAATACATTGTGGCCTATGTTGCTGTTAAATTGGTTGAACGAACTTCATACGATCTTGTGAATTATTAATGCGACCTGATGCATATTCATTTGTATTCTGACAACTGTTTGGCAGCCGCAGCCAACATCAATTATTAAGAGGAGTTTCCTCGAAGCATGCTCTGTATGAAGATCTTATTTTATTTCAAACTAGCGCCACGGCCAGGCTTTGCCTGGTTTTTAGTTTTTTTTTTTTAATTAAAACTTTCTCTTTTTTATACCATGTCGGGTAGGAGTTACAAGTAAGCTGCCAACGCAGCAACTCCTTTCTTTTTGGTAACCTCACTCACTCGCCGGAACACAACAACTCTTTGTTCTTTTCCTTTGTTCTACTCTTTGTCCTTTCAATTGTTGCTTGGCTGTGATATTCTATGAGGTGGAGGAAGACCTCCTGCCATATGCCAGATTCTAGACTAGGGAGATATCTTCAGTCTAGCAGCTTATAAAATATGCTATTCCTTACCTCTCTTTTCTCAGCAAGTTGCACCACGTGCAGGTGATATTGGCAAGGTTTAAAGACGTTGATAAACCACTAACACCCCACAAACTGATTGGATATTCTATATACATGCACACGAAAAGTAAAACCTCTTGTTGTGGAGCAAAACAATAGGTATACTATACAAATGATAAAATACCAAACTAGGTTGTAACAAGAAAAAAATTGCTCACTAAGACAAAATATAGCCTTGTCAATGTTTCCCATTTGCGTAGGGCGGACATATTGTGAGCATTATCGAGCCATCCCATATTGCTATCATTAACGCGATGGAGCTAATACATCGCCGCTCGAGCGAGAATTCACTCGAATTTGTTACCTAAATTACCGACAAGGGAATGCTACTTGATGTAATCGCTCAGAGGTTGACATACACCAAGGCCTTGATATTCCATAATAGTGTTATTACTGAGATAGGTAGAAAATTGTAGTAAAACCTTCCACTCGCAACTTCGTCTGCGTTAATGTCAGTTATTGCGTCAAAAGAACAGTTTGCCACTCAGCAAGGTGTCCCACGTATGCAGGTGAGGTTGGCTTTGGCTCAAAGGATGGTGAGCCACATACACGCTAAGACAAAAAGATTTTAAAAATTTTTGCTATAATACACGTCTCAAAGTAACACTATGCGTTTTTAACATAAATATTAAAATAAAGAAATATGAATAACATTACTTACAAAGAAATATTATTTATTATAGCAACAAAACATGAATACTGAAGCCTTTTTTCAAACATCACACTAAGAAGTAACTAAAGAAGAAAGTAATAAATTGCATCTATCCCATAAACCAAAACCCGTTGCATCCATTTTATATCTTCCACGTCACTGGTCAAAACTTATTCCAACTACTTCCACCACATTTGATGCCAATTTTATGTTTTTCCCGTAAAAGTAGGTATCGGGATTTTAGGTGGGTCGGAAATTTCACATCCTTACAACGCATATATTAAAGTAGCTATATATAGTCAAATTTTATGATCTCCCCGTTTTATGAGACCATGTTAATTCGGGATTTAGATTATGCAGTTTATATTCGATTTATCATTCTTCTCCATAATGCGGATTTATTACGAGAATCGCGTAATTTACTGATCGTAAAAGAAAAATCGTAAGTGGGTACTTACTTTTACTGCTCAAAGATCGCTGCATTATTTTTTATTCTTTATTTATGGAATTACGAATTTTCCTCTCGCGGCCTGTTCCGGATTTATATTGGTGGCAATTTGTGCTTTTTATGATAAACATTATTGGATGAAAACATTATCTTCTTAAAGCTTTGTTAGGCCGAACGATTTGTTAGGAAACGAGGAAGTACGCGTGACAATTGCGTATATTCTGTTATTTATTATGATTTTAGTACTCGTAAAGGTAAAAAAATTAGGTAATTTTTTACTAATGTGAATTACAAAAAGATCTAATGGTCATTTTGTTGTTTCATTATTTATATATACCATCCGTATTCAATATATGGTCCATCAAACCCTCAAACTGCTTGCAACACATCGCTTGTTTGCAAAGACTCGCCATTACCATAGTATAAATAGATACTATGCCATTACACCCTCTCAAAAGATTTCTGGTGACCGTATTCCTCGTACCATAACAGATTCTGTATTATAATAACTCTATTTACTTCTCACAAAGTATATACCTACAATTGAGCAGTAGATACATTACAGATATTGCACTGGTAAGACCTTGTGAGAATCTGTAGTCCGTGCTAGGTTTAAAAACCTGTGTTACTGATTTATAGGCTTATCCTGGAAATCTCTAATACAGCCTAGGTAGGTTTCCCCGGCTGGTGCTTAATATGAAGTTTTCGGTAAGATTACTTTAACATAGGTTTATGAGTTATATCAGGGGCCTTACCACAAGCTCTTAGCGCAGGAATAAAACTATGATGGTTGCGTATTTATCAATGAATTTCATTCATAAATTCGCAACCATGATGGTTTCATTCCTGCATTAAGAGCTTGTGGTAAGGCCCCAGTTCGGCAAAATTTTAACAGATATTAGCTTATTATTTTTAAAGATATATCTACTCTTCCTCAACATAATTTATGTACCTAGTATCTATTAGAACTATATCATGTAACTACTGCTACCGTTTATTATCCTAGATTGGATCCAGTGCTGCAGCACCGGTGACAAGTCGATCCTCATGAATCTTTTGTGTTCCTCTGACTGTCTGGAGACATGTTCCATGTACTTCAGTATGCCGCTTATTGGGAAGAGCCTGTAGTCCTACTGGTCCGGGTATACGGCTTTCCTAGGATTTCTATTCGTTTGCCGGCTGACGCCCTAACCGCCAATCAATGACATAATATCAAGTGTTTAAAAATACCGTTATATTATGTTACGTATTAGGTTTTATTTTTTCATTCGTACGTACGAAAAATGCTAATATATTAATAAAATAATATTTCTTTGGTGATTTATGTATTGTTTGTGTCCCCAGTAGCCGTATATCATACTGTTGGCTCAACTGAAAAGCTGAAAGTATTTTACAACATTCGTGCTGACTCGTTATGTGTTGGGACGTATTTTATTTGTAACTACCTGCGTCGGGCTTATCCTGCGAAACATAAATAACATGCTTTTAATTTGTTTTTAAGTCAAGGCTTAAGTTAATATTATATATTTAAGTATATTATAGGGATGTAAGGGACTGACTACGATCTTTAGAACCAAAACCCTCACCTGCACGTGGTACACCCTGTCGACTAGCGAAAGAGGTTTTGGCAAAAGGGAGGGTACAGCGTATTTGTAAGCTGCCTGACTGGGGAAGTACCTTCACCTCGCAGAATGCCGCAGGAAATAACAATTCCCTCGAGGGTTGTTGTGTTCCTGCGAGTGAGTGAGGTTACTAGAAAGAATGGAAGGAGTATAGGCTGGCAATGGATCGTCGTCCCCTTCTTGCTGTTGCTGATTTCTATGAGCGGTGATGATTACTTTCCAGCAGGTGACCCACATGCTCGCTTCCCCCTCTCATTTATATTTATTGATCTAAGATTTGTTAAAAATATTCAATTCTGTAAGGTATACAGAATTTACAATATATTATTCTTTGAAGGTTGTTCACCTAAACCCTTCTTTGAGTCTAATCTAAGCCCAAGAGCGCCCAGTTTGATGAATATTTCATAAATATACTTCGCAACTAACTCATAGACACTTTTTTGGCATCTCATAAAAGGAGGCCATAATCAAAGTTTTTTAATAATAAAGCTGGTCTCATTTTGAGCTTTAATAAAAATATTATATTGTTGGGCAAAAATGTACTAAATTATTAGGCATTTTTTATAACATTTTCATTATAAACTAAGGGCATTTCATGGCATCAGTAGTATGGGTTCCGGTAATTAGATAATATAAATTTTAGATAAATATTTGTATTAATAGAAAGTATATTGATAATAAATTATAATAAATATACATAGACTGCCATGTAGTCCCAAACTAGCAAAGCTTGTACTATGGGTAATAGATAACAGATATTATTTATTTATTGCAACATTTACAGCTATTTTTGCAGGTATCAAACCTAATACAATAGTGTAACAACCTTTTTTCATTATATGTAACTTAATTGTATCTTATGACAAACAGCGCTACGTTTCTGAATTCATTCAGAGAACACGAAAACAGATCAATTCTTTCCGCTATTTCGTAGTGCGCAGTGCACGCGTAAGCGGTGCTTTGCCGAGAAGGTCGGTGCGGCCGCGAGGCACTGCCAGCAGCTGCGGCCGGCGGCGACGCCACACGTATCTGTCTGGGACACATAGACCGGCAACACTCAACAATTGAGTATTGCTCGTTTTACACCTAATTAATTTAAACATGTAAGATGCTAGATACAACTCCCTGCGTACCCGCAGCTCGTTATACCCCACCATACCCAGTACAAATAAATAGGATACATGAGGGGATAAAAAGGATACCCATATACTTCCTTAAATATATACCTATATCTAATGAATTGATTTTGAATACGCTCCAACATAAGGCTATATTTAGCTTCATGCGGAGCCCAAATGACTGCGTTGCATTCCAGATTGCTTCTAACCAGCGCATTGTACAAAGCGACGATCGCTCCAATATTTGCAAAACCATGCGCCCAACGAAGTATAAAGCCCAGATTTTTAAAAGCTGTTTTACAAATACTGGTGACGTGATCTCGAAACTTCAGATCGGATGTGAATTTAATCCCCAAGTCTTTTACTTCTGTCACTCTTTTTAGTTTCGTTGAATTAACTTCATAGTCATGATGAACAGGACTACGAGCTCGAGAAAAAGTAATTGTCATACATTTCAAAACATTAAAGTAAAGCTTGTTAGTATTACACCAAGAAACCACTCGATCTATATCGCCCTGAAATCGCTCGCAGTCTTCGGTGTTTCTGATTGGCCGAAATATCTTCAAGTCATCTGCAAATAGCAAGCAACTTGAATCCCTAATAACTTCTGGTAAGTTGTTGACCATAATGAGGAATTCGAGAGGACCAAGGTTACTCCCCTGACTTACTTCCGACCTGACGGAATATGAGTCTGATTTGTAGCCTGCGTACTCAACAAACTGGCGTCTATCGCTCATGTAACTTGCCAAGAACTTCAATAAATGAGGGGTACAGCCGACGCCGGCTAGTTTTCTTAACAGAATATCGTTATCTACGACATCAAACGCCCTCCGAAAGTCGAAGTAAGCAGCGTCTACCTGCTCCTCTCCATCCACCGTAGGCACCAGCTGAGCCATGTAATTTAGTAAATTTGTAGTTGTACTGCAACCCGGCCGAAAACCGTGTTGCGCCTCTGACAGCTGTGCCTGTACTTGATCGTAGATGATCTTTTGTAATGCAGATTCAAATACCTTGGCTGGAGTCGATAGTACTGCCACCGGCCTATACCCATCGACAGCCTCACTCATGCCTCCTTTCGGTACTGGAACTACCCGGGTTGTCCTCCACATCTTCAGAAAATCTTCTTCTTCCAGGGACAGGTTGTATATGTGCAACAGTCAAAGTCAATGGTCAAAGTCAAAATTATTTATTCTGTGGGCCCTCGCGGGCACTTAGACACGTCTTTTACAATTAGGTATATATTTTTTTATCTACCAGCATTTCGGAATGACCATTGACGAGAAGAAATGCCGAAAGAAACTCTGTCAATATAGGTCTTTTTAAATCGCCATACAATATTATCAGTGGCCGTGCCAGCACAAACCTACATCCAATGAAGATAAAAGCCGGGATACCGTCAGGTCCTGCAGACCTTTTCGGCTTCAGCTTCGCGAGAGCCCGGCGTACGTCAGCCAAGTCTAGTCTGGCCAGGTGTATACGCGCTGAGCCATTCGCACCGCCCGCCTCCGCTACCGCCGCGCGTACGTTTAGCTCAGCCGGCACGGTGCCGTAGGCCGACTGAAAAAAGTCCGCAAACTCGTTCACACACTGTTGCCCATCTAGAACCGCCCCATTCTTATGTATTTTCCGAATATTGTCTCCTAGATTTTATAAACCTCCAAAAAGCCTTCGGATCCTCCATCAAGTGTTTTTGGACCCGATCCATATACTGTACATGAGCTTTCCGAATCATGCCTTTTACCCGTGCCCTATACCTAGCGAATTCCTCATAATCATCACGAGACCTACTTCTCTTGTACCGCTTGTGAAGAACTGCCTTATACTTTATGTCGCGAATTATTTCAGCGTTGTACCATTCGGGGTAATTGTACCTCGACGTTACATGCTTTTGCTTTTTATTTTGCACACAGTCACTGATTACATTATTAATAATATCATAAAAATATATTAAGCTAGATTCCGCATTATTTACATTATACAACGATGTCCAATCTATGAAAGCTAATCTACGGTATAACAATGGATAATCGGCTTTACCAAAATTCCATTATACTTAAATACATTTTTTTTTGTAATTGAATACATATTTTACTATATTTTATTATATTAATACATAGAAAACCTTAACAGATAGACATGTTCATGCACACAAATATTTGTCTTGTGCGGGGACCGAACCAGCGATCCCGGAAAAGATATTGGTTGTTACTTAAGATTTTTGACAATTTTTTTTCACACTCACAGCTCCAACCACTGGACAGATTAGGTTAAAGTTAGGCACAAATGTAGATATTATGACGTAGACCACGACTTGTGAAGTTGTGGAATCAACTTCCCTCAGCGGTATTCCCAAATAAGTACGACATGGGGGCCTTCAAGAACAGAGTCAATATTTTCCTTAAAAGGCTGGCAACTCATCGGCGACACGTTGGTGTTGCTGATTTCTATGGCCGGTGGTGATTGCTTTCCATCAGGTGGCCCACATGCTCGCTTTCCCCCCTCTCATATAAAAAAAAAGACATCGCCTAAAAAAGGTTTTTTAATAACCGTACGGGATACGTGCGAAAGAAGTCACGGGCGTAAGCGATATCACAAAACTATTCAATCACAACCTAATGTATGAACACCCAATATCTAGAATATAGTACGAAGATAGAAAGTCAGTCTTCAAAAATCACAGCTTATTCCTGTACCAAGCTTTACTTTACTCAATGACATGAAAAAAATCAACCTTCAACAAAAATGTGTCTATGCCCTCGATGACCCGCGTTCACCCTCTCACTTCATTTGATTCAAGTTAATACCGTATCCGATTCATTTCCCGCCACTCGCGATTTTAACCGGGAATTATGAATAATGCCCGTTTCGCACTCTGCTCTGTTTGCGACAGCGTGTGGAGCGCAGACTTAGGGAACTATAGATACGACTTGTTTATTAAATAAATGTATTTCGTAGATGTGAGTGGATGAATGTGATATACATAAAGACGATTTTGAGAATCAATGTTAATCTTTCTCCCAAATTTAAGTGCATACAGAAAAATATTTCCGTCTAATTGCATTTACTCACATTTCACAAAACAAACAAAATCCTTTTATAGCAATACTTTATGTTTTCATTGAAAAAGTTGTCAAAATTGGCACCTAACTTGTTTAAGTTAAATTGAAGTGCATCATTTTAACTCATTGTAAGCAAAATTTAAATTGAAAACAAGCTGAAATAGCAGTAAATGGACTATAGTTGATTGGACCGTCTGCTCTTCGGATGGAAATGTTATAGAATAAGGACACCAGAACCCGATAATCTGATAGAGATTGCACGGAATCGATGAATACAAGTAGCACAAACAATATTAAGGCAGTGGTTCCCAATTAGTTCTTCTTGCGTACCACTTCAAGAAAGATTTCAAATTCGCGGAACTCTCATTGGAATATTATTTGCGTATTTATCTTTATTGTATAACTTATCTTAGTCAAGAGATTGCCGCGCGTACTCCTTGATGCAAATAATTTTAAAGGCTGGCAAAGAATCAGTGACCTCTTGGTGTTGCCGATTGCTGAGGCGATGGGGATTGCTTTCTGTCAGGTGACACACATGCTCGGTTGTCGCCCTTTTATAAAAAAAAAATTGGGACCACTAACTATCGACTTTAAACGCTGTTTAAAGGCGATAGTTTATTTAGAAGTGGACGTCCTTCGACATGCGACGATGATATGTATATACTTCTCTGACATGCATGTGCTGATTTGCGGTATCTAGCCTGAGTAAATTCCATGTTACGGAGTGCTAAGTTAAAAATTATGTGCCGCGAACTTTGTTTTGACTTTGCCCTACAAGGGGCGCACCGATTTTTTGTGACGAAGCGGAATTTTGAATATTAAACTTTTGCGAACAAAAGTTGTGTAATTAATAGGTGTATTCAATTTAAAAATATTATAGCGACGCATTATTTTATAGTACATAGGAGACCAAACTTTGCATATTTTTTTCTAGAGACTTAGATAGATAATTTTTTTCGCTCATATAAACGCCTATATTGTATACTTCATCGGTATGTTTGGAGTTGTACGTTACGTCTTTGTGGTATTTCCATATACATAGGTACTTATGTATACATACTATAATCAAACCCCGGCCACTCCATACAAAAATGGCGCTTTTGCATGTAGTAACCAAATGACGTCTGTACACGTGCCTATGTTTGAGTGACGTTCTCTAGGGCTGACATTATTCAATTATTAGTCGGACATGTAAGGGGTGTAAGTGGTTCATCAACATCTTTGAACCAAAGTCAATCTCACCTGCACGGGGTACACCCTGCTGACTGACAGACGAGGCTCTGACGAAAATAGAGTTAGGACATAGCGTATTTTTTAAGCAGCCCGACTGACGAACTATGACAAATAACAATTTCCTTGAGGGTTGTTGTGTTCCTGCGAGTGAGTGAGATCACCAGAGAGGATGGAGTTGCTGCGTTGGCAGCGGGGATATCAGTTTAATGTTGCGAGCGTTATCCATCCATCCATGTATCCATCCATCCATCCATCCATGTATCCATGCATCCATCCATCCATCCATCCATCCATCCATCCATCCATCCATCCATCCATCCATCCATCCATCCATCCATCCATCCATGCATCCATCCATCCATGCATCCATCCATCCATCCATCCACCCATCCATCCAACCATCCATCCAACCATCCATCCATCCATAAAAAAAAAACATATTTTTTGAAAAAAATATTTAAAAAATATTTTTTTTTTTTTTACTTTCCATGTGTTGAGACATCCATCCACTGCACAAGTAACTCATCTTTTACATACTCCCATATTTTAAACTGAATGGAGAATAAAATGCAAGCGACGTCAATTCGCACGTCGTGGCATTCCTTGCGAACGGTTCCAAATCGGTCTCATAGGGGAGGTGAGGTCGACTAGTGAGAGCGGCAGAGAGTGTCCATACTGTACGTTAGTACTATTACTTATACTGTGCTATAATATTAAAAAAACGATAGTCGGTTTGTTTGTTTGTCCTTCCTTCACGTGGAAAAGAACCAATAGGATGGCGATTTTTTACGGGAATTCTTCAAGATCTGGAGAGTGCCATAGGCTTTCTATACCGGAAAAACATCTTATTCCCTCAGGGAACATGTAGTAGAAGAAAAAACAGTATATTTATTTTAAAATTTAAAACTAATTTATTATAAAATTATTTTACTTATGCTGTAAACACTTACTGAATAAAATATCATGAATTATGACAGTTATTATAAATATTTTAATGGAAAAATTCATCTAACAAATTCAAAAGGTCGTGAGTTCAAATCCCACCTAGGCGAAGATGTGAATTTTTCCAATTTTAAAATATTTATAATATTCCGGCAAGTTGGTTGAAATGAACTATTTAAATAATAATAAGAGTTATTTGCAAATTAATAAAAAAAAATATTCTATATATTATTTATTTATTATTTCTCAGAACACGACAGCGACATAACCTTTCAGAGTCCGACGAAAAGAAGAAATAGTTCCATAAATAATTTGTAATCATAACCGAAAACGTTTATCAGATTAAAAACAAAAATAAATACTTATCGGATGAAACATTCTTTTCAAACATATTTATTCATGAAAGATGAAAGGATTTTAAAAAGGATAAAAATGTTTTTTTTATATAAAATGATAATTATCAGATGTAAACTTGAATTTAATTTTGATAAAAAACAACACCACCATCATTGACCACGACTATTTTTGGAAGTCTTTTAGTCGACTTTGTACAAAGAAAATCTTTTTTAATATTACCTACCTAAAAATACCTTCTTCTCTACATTTCAAACCTACAGTAGTTCAAAGATTAACACTCGGTATATAATAGGGATGGAAGGGCTCGATAGCGTCGTTGCGCGTGGCAGTCTAATCGAACACGCAAGTTAAGCATCGTCAACTGCGCCTGTCTTTGGATGGGTTTATTTATCTCTAGCTCCTTGCTTCATTTTATTCAGATTATAGGTTTCACTTGTATTAGAGCTATGTGTGGGCTACAATCAACTGATAGCTGTATGCCCTACTTTTATAAATACAAAATTCTAACACTTCCGTCACTATACATTATGGAGATCCACATAAATTCCCAAAAATGTCAGATTATGGGACTAGAAGTCGACGTGATAATTATAGACTTTGCAACCATTCCGCCAAGACTGCGATGATGCAAAACAATGTTTTATGTATGGCACCTAAAATATTTAATAAAATACCCAACTGAACCACTTAAAGAAACAATTGACTGAAAAATGTTACTACTGTACTCGTGATTTTTTAGATGACAAATATTTGTAAATTAGTTATATTACTTATTGACCTATTAGCATATGACATCAAAACTATTTTGTGCGACATGTGTTCCTTTTCTCACTAAATTTGTACGCCGGCAAGGCAAAAGATGAAGGACAATTTTATTATTATTTTAAACATCAGAACTGCATGCGATTGTATGTATATTACTCATATTTTATGCAAATAAATATATCTTTCTCTTTATCAATAGAGAATTTAGATCAGAAACTTAACTTAAGAGTTAACGACCACAAAGTAATAACCTAAACTTACTAATGATTTTTTTTTTTACATTTAAAAAGATATTTTATAAAATATAGATACTCAAAGTGCAAGCTTGACATAGTAACTAAACCACAGGAATTATTCAACACAACGACGAGTTGTAAAGCATGCCATTGACGTAACGACACACTTCGACTAACGTCCTCAATTTGCAATTCGAATCGACACAGATACCCATCGATACATCGGAACGAGCGACAATCGCAGTTAATTAACCGATCTCGCAAACGGTTCGAAACTTCCACTCGAGTCTTGGATACGTCAGCCCCTTTAATCTAACAGGCTTATAATTCCAACCTGCATAGTCTTTATATCGTTAGTGTTAAAGTCCCATTTTGAAAGTTAGGTTGTTAGTCTTGATTACAGGCATGGTGTCAAACCGTGGTCTTGCGTGACGTTTGGATTAGATTTCATCAGGGTTAAATTATGGAGGGCTTATGATTGATCCTTGAGGTACTCCACCCGTACTTTGATGTCTTGTAATAGTGTTGTCAGAGACATGTATAAATTTAACTTTACATAAGGATGTATGGACGTCAATGGCATCAGATTTTGATTAATATACTTAATTTATGAAAAAAAATTTGTGACTAATCAAATCAAAAGCATTTTATAAGGCGAAATTAATATTCATAACTACTTCACAAGAACGGTTGAAGATTTGTGTACGTATAGAGCATCTGATTGTTGGTGAAAATAATAATTAAGTAGGGCGGCACGATTAAGTATATTAATATCAAAATACCCGTGAAGTTCCACGAAGTGACAACAATTTACAGACTTCATAAAATACACACATATTTCAAACAAAATATTTCAAATACTCAGAATTATATCAAATACAATGTTCGTTTTTATCCAAAATTGAAGAAATAAGGCATGATACTTTCTATTATATAATATTTCTTACAAAAACACCTCGCCGTAGCGTTCCCTATGCAACAATATCTCAATTACTCGGACAATAAGGGCTCGTAATCGGGTTCTCAAATGGAGGGTTGTATGATGAATCGCAGGAAATTCGTGTACTTCTTTTTACATATTTCGAGATACATTTGGGAATAATTAGGAGAAATGTTATACATCTTCCTGAGAACGGCTCTTTTACAAAATTTGTGATATATTTTTGAGAAAAGAGATATTTTATTATAATAATTTAGGATGTTTTTCCTAGAGATGGCATTGTAATTGCCTCAAATTTTTTAACAAAAGCAGTGTATATATTTTACGTTGACGGATACGTATAGTATAAAGCATAAAGTTAATATGCCTAACAGAATAGAGGAACAAATATAAGGGGTGTAAGTGGTTCATCAACATCTTTGAACCAAAGCCAACTTCACCTGCACGCGGTGCACCCTGCTGACTGACAAACGAAGCTCTGGCGAAAAGAGACGTAGGAAGCGTAATTGTAAGCTACCCGACTGGGGAATGTACCTCCACCTCACAGAATACCTCAGCCAAATAACGGTTCCCTTGAAGGCTGTTGTGTTCCTGCGAGTGAGTGAGGTCACCAGAAAGGAAGGAGATGCTGCGATGGCAGCGGGGATGGCGGCGCGTGAGCGATATTTTATGTTGCGAGCGTTAATATGGCTACGGTAACCGCTTCACATCAGGCGGGAGGTCTGCTTGTCTGCCACCCGAAGTAGTATATAAAAAAAAATAAGCTGTCAAATGAAACCAAAACTGAATTATATGCGTGAATTTATTTACGTGTTTGCGTCAGAGATTTATTTTATCTCTATCGATATTCATAATAAACTCAAATGGTACGGGACATGGATCTGGAGTTTTAATAAAATCTATCAAACTATGTATTATAAAAAAGGTTCTACACATATTTATCACGTGTTTCTTTCAAGCATACAGTGAGACTACAAATGACATCTCACTCGTACAGCCGTTTGTTTCTCTTTTCCGATTGGTATATTAACTTTATGGTTGAAAGAAAAAAAATTAATAGAAAATAAAATACGATATAAGATTTATTTCTTCTCTTTCTATTTATGTTTTATAGTACATTTAATCTCCATTCTATAACCGTTACCGTATATACCGGTATTCTGTTACCGATTTATTCTTTCGATCTCTTAGTTTTAGTAACTAAGTTCAATATTATTTAAGAACATCAAAACCTTCGAGATGCTCGAGTAAGGCTCAGAGGGGCAATTCTCGTAATTAAAATGTAGTCAAAATTCAGTTCCGATCCAGTCTCAATCTCACAAATGTTAAATTTGGTATTCTCGTAACACATTATGTAACTTCAAAGTTAGATTTAAGTAGGATTATATCGAAATATGACCGAATATTAAGCAAATTAAGAATGTTACTTTGTCAACAATAAGAATTGCTTATAATGAATTAATGAAATCAAGTGTATAATTTTAGTCAATTCACAATTCAGTCTCGATTCGGTCAACTTTCAATCTGCGATCGTAGAAAAATTAGGAGAATTGGCCTTCAGGTCTTTGTACGTGATAGTCTAATCAATCACAAAGTTAAGCAACGTTGAAGTAGTCTGACTGTGGGTGGGTTTATTTATCTCAAGCTTCTCCGTGTTTCATCCAGAGGGCCAATTCTCGTAATTTTGAAAGTTGATCGAATCGAGATTAAATTGTGAATTGACTAAAATTATATACTTGATTTCATTGATTAATTATTATCAATTCTTTTATTTGGCAAAGTACCATTCTTGGTTTGTTTAATTCTCAGTCATATTCCGATATAATCCCACTATAATTAAACTTTGAAGTTACATAATGTGATACGAGAATATCAAATTTGACATTTGTGAGATCGAGACTGGATCGGAACTGGATTTTGACTACATTTTAATTACGAGAATTGTTCCTCCGGTTATTATCATTACATGACAGTCGTTAAGCCAAGTGTTCTTTGGATGACTTTTGAAGCCGTAGTTGAGTAGAGTACGCTCTAAATATCCCTCAATTGAGACATAGCCAGCAATGGGAAGTATATAGGTTAATGGCAGATAAGTTTGAACACGTCATCAAAAATATGGTACATATGATAGAAAAAAATATATTTTATTTTTTTTATTTACAAAAGGGGCAAACGAGCATGTGGAATGATGTGGGTCACCTGATTAAAAGCAATCACCACCGCTCATGAAGATGAGCAACACTAGGAGTCGCCGATCCGTTACCAGCCTATACTTTTTCCTTTCTTTCTTTCTGGTGACCTCACTCACTCGCAGGAGCACAACAACCCTCAAGGGAATTGTTATTTGGCTGCAGTATCCTGTGAGGTGGAGGTACTTCTCTTATCGCCAGAGCCTCGTTTGTCTGTCAGCAGAGTGCACCACATGAAGGTGAGGTTGGTTTTGATTCAAAGATGTTGATAAGCCCAAACTGTTTTACAAATTTCGACCAATTTCTTTTTCAGCTTGTAAAAAGCCTCGTACTTTATGAGACTATACAAAATTTTCCAGAATAAAGGAAAATAGGCAGAACAAAAGACACGTCATACTAACAAACATTCGCTTCCGGCAAATTTTATTTTTGCGTATTCAGACAAAATGCCTAAAAGTTAATACTGGTGCTATTGAAAAAGTGTCCTTTCAGCGCGATGTCCATTTTTCACAGTCGTTTCATACTGTTGACCGTTGACAGTCGCCGAGCGATGTGTTGTTTGGCCGAATAAAAAATACGACGACGTTGTTTTTGGCTATGAAATGCAAACATGCGGAATAAATCTTTTTGGAGGTCCGTACCTTCAAGGAAATAAAACTAAACAACTTTTTTTAAACAAGCCTTTGTAAGTTACAAGAAAGAAACTAAAAAAGAAACGAGTGAATGAAAGACAGAGTTTGACCACATGAATGAAGTACAATTTCTACAATTTGTGTTTATATTTTTGTTGTGGTCTATTGTACGGTTCTTAAGAAAGAAAAAAAAAGTTGCGGGGAAAATTACAAAATTTAACATATATTACTATATACTATACTGACATTTTAATGTAATTTTATGGCATCTAGTAGATAGTCAGTCATTTGATAGATTGCGCGGAAGCAAATTTTGGGGTGTAAGTGGTTCATCACCATCTTTGAACCAAAGCCATCTTCACCTGCACGCGGTGCACCCTGCTGACTGACAAACGAAGCTCTGGCAAAAAGAGAGGTAGGGAGCGTAATTTGTAAGCTACCCGACTGGGGAATGTACCTCCTCCTCATAGAATACCGCAGCTAAATAACAATTCCCTTGAGGGTTGTCGTGTTCCTGCGAGTTCGTGAGGTCACCAGAAAGGAAGGAGATGCTGCGATGGCAGCGGGGGTGGCGGCGCTATTTTATGTTGCGAGCGTTAATATGGCTTCGGCAACCGCTTCACATCAGGCGGGCCGTATGCTTGTCTGCCACCCGACGTAGTATAAAAAAAATAATTCAAAATGAATATTCATAGTTAAGAAGACAACGCAACGTGTGTCGAGTTAGCTAGTTAAAACAATTCTTTCCAAATCGTTCTCTGCCCTCGTTTAGCGTTACAATTGTTCCAACAGTACAACAACACGAGGCTCATAATGGTTGTTGTAATTGCCAGTGTCGTTCCGTTCCTAATTATTAGCGTCCAACTGCTTCGTCTAAACATTGGTTTGGTTAGTGCAAAGCTTTTGCACATCCCGGCTGCACGGACGACATTGTTTGGAATAGTTAACGACGCAACATT
This sequence comes from Hypsopygia costalis, assembly GCA_937001555.2. Classification (NCBI taxonomy): domain Eukaryota; kingdom Metazoa; phylum Arthropoda; class Insecta; order Lepidoptera; family Pyralidae; genus Hypsopygia; species Hypsopygia costalis. The sequence goes on along the minus strand of OW443351.2, from coordinate 651,460 downwards.
TGTATGGAGCGGTCAGGAATTTAAAATAACTATACTAGCAGTCGCTCACGGTTGTGTTTAAATGGATAAATTAGATTAAAGAAACCGCCCTATTTCTTAAGTTGGACCAAATTACACACGCTGTAAAAAAAATCATATCATATGCCGTGGTCATCTCTGCGACACTTGATTCGCCTCTACACGAGGCATTCTCAGTTGATCTGATCTGCCCCCTTACCACCAATTCTTATTGCGATTCAATATATGAATAGAATGCTTATTCATACCAATGAAGAAGCGACTCTATTCAATTGAATAGAGTCGAGTAGATTGAATCGCCATAAGAGTTGGTGGTAAGAGGGCTGGTTAGATTTTGTAGGTTGTTGTTCTAAAGACGTGTCGTAGAGATGACCACGGCAGTCGAGGCGGCAGCAGTCGCATGTTTCTTTTGTTTCAGATGTCGGAGGTTCGCCGAGACGACCGCAGCAGTTTAAGCAGAGACAGCCACGGCAGTCGCATGCATCTACTAACTGTAGTGGGTGGGTGCCGGCCGGCAGTAGTTTGCTAATTTGCATGAACTAATGGCAGGCGGAACCACGCAAAGTAGTATAGATCAAATTTGTATTGTTAGAGTACATTACACTACTGTCATCAGCCGTGCTAGCAGGTGTATTACCAGTAGACTTAGAAGTACAACGCCGCGCTTCAATGTACTATACATCTAAAAATATGGTCCCTGATTTTCTGAAAAGTGCGTGATCGTGAGAAAATACTTAGACTGTTCAAACCTATTAATGAGGTACTTGAAACATTGATGTCTGAATGGCAAGAAAGGTGGGATACTTCTACCAAAGGACGCCACTTGTATCTGTTTTTTCAATCGGTAAGAGATAGACTAAACAAAAAGTGGTTAGAAGTGGATCACCCCGTTGCGCAATTTTTGACTGGGCATGGCAATTTCAAGGCTAAACTCTTTTCGTTTAAATTAGTGCCGTCGCCCTTATGTGAATGTTCTACTGCAAATTATGAATACGATCAAACAGCACATCATGTTCTCTGGGAGTGTGATCTTTGGCGGCAGGAGCGGAATGACATGTTGAATTCATTACAGGTCGCATCCGGGGTAGTATACTATTCTGATTTGGTAGCAACAAGGGAGAATTACCAAGCGTTCAGACGATTTTGCAATTCTTATTATTGGAATCGATGTGTTAGGTAACAACTCAATGTTTTAGGTCCCCAATAGTGTTAGGTAGATACTTAAAATCCGTGGTGCACGGCAGTTGAGCTTCACTTGACTAGCCATCTCTTTAGGCTTTTAATGCCTTATTTGCCATATTGCTGTCTCTCACATTGCTAAGAGGGGAAGTCAAATTCCAAAAGCTTCCTACTCCTACTAATTTCTTCTGATTAAATTCGTTGTGAGTTCCAAGGCAGCCGTAGTTGTACCCCCGGGACTGCAATGGACTTCACTGTTCATTGCCTTTTTTGGCGGTTGCCGCTATTAATCCTGGCTACACAGGAGACACAGTGGTGGGAATGTGTGGTGGGCCTGTCCCGTACTGTCATCAGCAAAGAAGATCATAGGGAATTTCACAGCACTAGGAACAATAACGGTCCTAAAACGCTACCCTGTGGTACGCCAAATCATACTTATTATCAGACACGTGTTTGAGCTCTATTTTCGTTGTCTCGCAGATTCTTGTAATCAATGTAGTTAGCTTGTTTTCGATTGCTAACATACGATACAATGAGATCAAGGTCTCGTTTGAGATTTTGAATGAGATCTAATTCCTCTAATTCTATAAGAGAATAATTTGTCTTTAAGATTAAGATTGGTTAGTTTTTGGGTTATTCGCTGACAAATATTGTGACACAGGTTTTTGTTCCAACAAGATATAGGTATATTATATACCTATATATATTTCACGTCTATTCGATTAAATATAATAATATTAAATTAAAAACAAGAATAAATAATAAAACAAGATATTATTGACTGTGAATAAAAAAAAATAGTTTATTTACCATGTTTCGCTCATCAAGCCCTTTTCCTTCGATATCAATATATTTAAAAGGCTTTAAGTGTAGAAATTATACATCGCCATTTTGTGGCAGCGGACATTGGGAATGGGTCAAATTTAACCTTTGATTACAGAGACCGATAAAAGTTAATAAAATCCAAGCATCCAGCAACGGATCGGCGATCCTTTGGTGTTGCTGATCTCCATGGGCGGTGGTGATTGCTTTCCATCAGGTGACCCACATGCTCGTTTGCCCCCCTCTCATATAAAAAAAAATAAAAAAAAAATAAAAGCATAAACTTAACCCTCAGGTTTTTATATCTATATAAGACGTATACTACATAGAGCAGGCATATGGCATTTTATATATAGATAGGCTATAGGCAAACATCATGGCCGTAGAAATTGGCTACCCGATACTTACGTATTATACATGCAGTACGCAAAGAAACTAAAAGAACGTGAACACACAGGAAGGCATTCTATAGTGGCATAAACCCATAATCATCCCACTGTTGGAATACGGGTCTCCCCTCAATCGAAGGGGTTTAGAGCATACTCAACCAACTGCAGGTTGGTGGAGATTCTATCTACAACTTTTCAAAAAATGGGTTTTGATTAGCGCTAACGTCTTTCCGCGTTAGTAACTAACGCGGGATTGAGGAAATACTGGCCAATTACCTTGCTTTCTTTGGAGTGGAATGGAGGCAGTATAACGCATCTATAAGTAAAAACATCTTACAGAGCGGCCCCGTCTCTTTACAAGCCTTTTTCTCGACGTAGACGAGTATCACAAAGGGTATTAAATTCCTCACGCTCAACTATTTTTTATTTCTTCCGACATTGATTAAAAGATACGGGAGTTTTATGTGAGAGGTTCAAAGTTAACTGCATTATTTATATACCATGTTGGATGGTGGACAAGCATCCGTCCCCACCAGATGTGAAGCGGTCAACGCAGCCATATTAACGTTCGCAATATGAAATATCGCTAGAGAGCCGCCACCCTCGCTTTCAATGCGGCAACTCCTTCCTCTCTTGGAACTTCACTCACTCGCGGAAATACAACAACACTCTAGACTATTAGGAATTGTTATTTGGCTGCGGTCCAGTGAAGTGGAAGTACTTCCCGTACCCACGGTCGTCTGTGAGGTGGATGTACTTTAAATAACAATTACCTTGAAGGTTGTTACTTCAAAATATTTGTTATCTATAGCTAGGTGGGAAGATGGATTTACTGCTGATAGAATAACAAATAAGTATTTTATTTGAAGGATAACAAACCCAGAGGAAGTCAAGTGCTATTAATTGAAAAGTCTTATTAAAATAATAGCACGCAGTTTAATTCAACCCCACTAACATCACACGTGTCTACGTTCACCGCTAAGAAAACCCCTTTTGCAATGGCTATTCAATTCCAGAACACACCCCTTAACATCGCAAAAAATATAGGGATTCTCGGGGTTGAAATCTCCAGCGACGTCCAGTTTCGTTGCCACCTGGAGGGGAAGGTCAAGTTGCCGTCGAAGAAGTATGCTCAACAGGGAGAAGCAGTACTTCAACCCGTGGCAAAGACTTCTGCTTTACAAAGCTCAGGTACGGCCCCATATGCAGTATTGTTGTCATTTATAGGCGTGAGCGCCTAGATACCAGTATGCACCGTGTGTGTCAATTCAAAGGCGTGCTGTGAGATTTGTTAATGTTCCCAAACTGGCAGACGATTGAGATTCTAAGTTTGAGAAGATATTTTGCGTCCCTTTGTGTGTTCTACGGATTGTACAATGGGACACCCCATTGTACAATCCGTAGAACACACATTCATACGAGTTGGTTGACATGATGTCTACGGCCTCCTTCTACAGTGGCACCGGTCGCCATCGACAGGGAATTCATCCTCACACATTAGAACCGAAATGGTCTCGTACTGTGCGGGTCAAGAGAAGTTTTCTTCCACGTACTATCAAGCTGTGTAATGAACTGCCTGTTGAGGTTTTCCCAGGAGACTACAGCATGGGGTTCTTCCAAAAAGGGCGTGAAGAGGTTTTTACAGGGTCGGCAAGGCGCGTGTGCACCTGTTGTTATAGGCGTTCATAGGCTACGGTAACTGCATTCCATCAAGCGGAGCGTATGCTTGTTTGTCACCTTAGTAGTATAAGAAAAAGTTTAAGGTCTGGAGAGTGACATAGGCTACTTTTTATCTCGGAAAAGTATCCATTTCTTTGCAGGAAAAAAGTCTTAATAAAATAATAAACACGCAGGCGAAGCTGCGGTAACAGCTAGGACGTATAAATCGAACTAAAAAGACAACAGCTCAGCAAACTTAATTATAAAACGAGAAAGAAGGAACGAAATCCTCTCTGAAGTTCACTCCGTTTCATTCGGTCCCGATTGGATTAAAAACAATCGAGTCCTTAACGAGATGAAACCAGTGTCGCTTCGGTGGGATGGCCGATGTGATAGCGGAAATAAATTAAGACTAGTTAAAGATTATTCTTTTATTTATTATTGAGGAGATAGATTGAGGAGATTGCGTTATTTCACTTGTCAATCCCATCTACGACCTTATTCCTCCTTCTCCGTTTAAGTACCGGAACTACCGTCCAGCGTGCAAATTTCCACACTCAGTTAAAAACCTTGCACTAAAATCCAATCTTACCGAGCTCACATATACTACAATGGTTATGAAATAAAAGTAGTGCGCCCTGCACCACGTGCAGGTGAGGTTGGCATTTGTTCGAAGATGTTGATAAACCACTTACACCCTAAAACTGACCACTCTTTTCTTGTAAATGTACAATACACAGAAACACGCAGCCAAGACAAATAGACATGCATATGTTTGTCATATCTGCATCAATCCTTTTCTTCTTCGTCGATTCCTCATGACTGAGGATCGTGACCATCACCATTAGTCTGCTGGACCAATTTCCTCCAAGCTACGACTACAGCTTATTTAAAGGTCCTCTGGAATGCTGCACTGCGTGGCTTCTCTGATAACGTCAGTCTATCTGGTAGGGGATCTTGCCCTATTCCTCTTTCCTTCCATTTGCTCCACGACTAAACTTAAATTTATCTTCACACTTATCTTTAAGCGAGCAAAGCGAGCGAAGTTTGACTTATATTAGGAGAAAGAAAGAAGAGGTTCCGTTTCCAATACCCTGTCCAAAAGCAATAGAGAGTCGAGCCTCCCTCGGCTTTTGGTAATATCAGGCATAATCTGACCAACAATGTCGATGAACAGTTCAGTATATTGCTTCTACATTTTAAACCTAGTGTCTGCGGCTAAGTTTAGCTGGCTATACTTAAGTTTATCTTCACATCTATCTAGCCGTAATATAGATCATTATCAACCCTTATTCATCCCACTGCTGGGATACTGGTCTCTCCTCAATCGAAGGGGTTTAGATCATACTCCACCACGCTGCTCAACTACGGGTTTTCAAGGCAAGGCAGTGTTTACAAGCCGCCTAAAGGCCACTGACTTGGCTTAACGATTGTCATCTAACCACAACAGCCGGGACCGACGGCTTAACGTACCAGCACGGAGGAGTTCGAGATAAATAAACCCATCCCTGGACTGGCTACAGTTCACGTTGCTTGACTTGTGTGATCTCCACATGATATAGATACTCCTATAGTATTAATTTATCTGCGGTGTAGACATAATGCCAGCAACAAACAATCAATTGGACGTAATTAACCGCGCCGCTAATTGCAAGCATGGCTGACACTAATTCCGTATTAAGATGATGGATCCAGATTATGTCTCGTGTAAATACATTAATGGCCATCACATTATTACATAAACATTGCACATAACTGCAGCCGAGATTCTCACTCCCAATGGCATTGGCATTAAGTGCGTCTATTGTCATCATCATCATCATCATCATCTTTTTTTTTTTTATACTACGTCGGGTGGCAGACAAGCATACGGCCCGTCTGATGTGAAGCGGTTACCGTCGCCATATTAACGCTTGCAACATAAAATATCGCTCGCGCGCTGCCACCCCCGCTGCCAACGCAGCATCTCCTTACTTTCTTTCTGGTGACCTCACTCACTCGAGTCAATTGAAGGGAATTGTTATTTGGCTGCAGTATTCTGTGAGGTGGAGGTACATTCCCCAGTTGGGTAGCTTACAATTACGCTATTTACCTCTCTTTTCGCCAGAGCTTCGTTTGTCAGTCAGCAAGGTGTACCGCGTGCAGGTGAAGTTGGCTTAGGTTCAAAGATGTTGATGAACCACATACACCCCATCATTTACTTATCCATTTTCCATTATTTGGAGTCGGCGTAATATGTCTTTTTTTAACCACCACTTATTACACACAACTAAGGTGTAAGGGGCTGGCCACCATCTTTAGAGCAAAAGTCAACGTCACCTGCATGTGGTAGGGTACAACGAATTTGTAAGCTGCCCTAGATTGAGGAAGTTTATATTATCGTAATATAAACTTCCTCAATCTAGGGCAGCTTACAAATTCGTTGTAAATTAATATTATCGTAATATAAACTTCCTCAATCTAGGGCAGCTTACAAATTCGTTGTACCCTACCACATGCAGGTGACGTTGACTTTTGCTCTAAACATGGTGGCCAGCCACTTACACCTTAGTTGTGTGTAATAAGTGGTTCATCAAGATTTTTGAACCAAAGCCAACTTCACCTGCATGCGGTGCACCCTGCTGACTGACAAAGGAAGCTCTGGCGAAAAGAGAGGTAGGGAGTGTAATTGTAAGCTACCCGACTGGGGAATGTACCTCCACCTCACATAATACCGAAAGCCAAATAACAATTCCCTTGAGGGTTGTTGTATTCCTGCGAGTGAGTGACGTCACCAGAAAGGAAGGAGATGCTGCGTTGGCAGCGGGGGTGGCAGCGCGCGAGCGATATTTTATGTTGCGAGCGTTAATATGGCTATGGTAACCGCTTCACATCAGGCGGGCTGTATGCTTGTCTTCCACCCTTTTGTTTTTCGGGGATTGTGGCCAAAAGGCTGGCCGCATTTCCTCGCAGTATAGCGATGGAAATATTTTGGCCTAAATATTGGCCAGCCCTTTGGTCACCCGAAGTCAAGACCAGGGGGCTTACCGGAGAAATCAGTGAATTTAATTCAATTTCTTGGTATTTATGTCCATGCCCACATTGCCCACCCAAGGAATGCCATCCAATTGGTACCGAGGAAACGTTGGACAACTGGATGACTGGATCTAGACGTATTAGTGCGGACAGTTCATATACGAATGATTTATCTAGTTTTAATAATAATAATAATAATAATAAATCTTTATTTCAGACTATTTGCCCATTTTGTTAGTAACAATTTATCCTTATAACTAAATAATGTTAGTAAGTTGGTTGAACAATAATATATCTAAATACAGACAATCACTGCCGCGCAATCCCATTCGATATTGCGCAGCAGTGGTTGACATACATGCAGTCCAGTCTGCTCGCGATCATACTCAGGATGTTGTTGGCGCTGGCACGTACTCTGCGCACCAGGGATGCGCATCGTTTGCGCATGGTAGCGTAGAAGCAATCCACACGATATTCTGCAAACATACCTGACGCACTACAGAATCGCGGCAGCGCCATCAACACCCTGAAAGCGTTATTATATTGGACACGGAGGGTATTGTAGGCTCTTTGGGTATATACAGCCCACAGATTGCAGGTGTAGAAGGATGCACAGTACGATCTGAAAAGAGTGATTTTCACCTCTTTAGAACAGCGCGCAAATCTGCGAGCTATCATGTTCGCCCTCACCGCCAACGCCCTCCGCTCCCTCTCAATATCGTCATCATCTTTGAGGTCAGAGGTCAATTGGTGTCCCAGGTATTTAAATTTGTACACCCTCCTCAAGGCAGTGCCATTGAGTTTGATTTCCGGGAAATTATCAGTGTTTTTACCTCTGACCTCAAAGACCATGACTTCACTTTTTAACGTATTATACACCAGACCATGTCTTACAGCATATGCTTCACAAATAGCCACGAGTTTTCTAAGGCCACATACCGATGCACTCAGCAGCACCATGTCGTCGGCATAGCTTATATTGTTAACATTAATTCCATCTACGTGACAGCCGACACGGGTGCTGCTCAGTGCCACGATAAGGTCATTGATATACAGGTTAAATAATGTAGGCGAAGACAACCCTCCTTGCCTAACCCCACACTCCAGCCTGTACGACTGCGATATACTCCCCGCCCATCGCACGTTGTTAACCTGATTCCCATACCAATATTTGCAGATGTTTATGAGTTCCGGTGGTACCTGTCTATTTTCGAGCTTACTCCACAAAATATCATAAGAAACCAGGTCAAACGCTTTTGACAAGTCGAGGAAGCACGTATGAACTGGCGTTTTTCGACTTGTGTAGTATTTGACAGCATGCTTAACGCACAAAATGGCACTTTCCGTTGACAGACCTGTTTGAAAGCCAAACTGGTTGTCATGCAGCTTTATGTACTGTTTTAACTGTGAGTTAAGCATGCTATCAAACACTTTAGATACAGCTGTAGCTAAAGATATGGGTCTATAGTTATTTTTGTCGGCTATGTCACCCGTTTTATTTTTAACTATAGGTATAACCACAGTTTTAATCATCTCTTCAGGCATATAAGAGTGGCCTATACAAAAGTTAAAGAGCATTGCCAACAGTCTCGGCAAGTGTGGACCACCATGACGTAGATGCTCAATGCTGAGTCCGTCATGGCCAGGCGATTTACCTCTGGTCATCGATTTTATTATAAGCTCTACATCCTTAGCAGTACATTTAATTCCCAGCGCTTTTCCGGTCTCAACATTCAGCACCGTTTGCGATGGTCCCAACGGCGACTTAACAGCAAAATGATCCTTAAAAAGATCAGCTATCTCCCCAGCAATACTTATGCCTTCGACACACACAGGAACTGCAGGCTTCGTATTTAATTTCTGTGTTGCCTTCCAGAAAGAGCGGAAGTCATTACATGAATGATGTGAAGCCAGTATATCCATCTTTATTTGTTCTTTATGGTTTTGACACCACTTCAAACGTTTTTTGAAATATTTCCTAGCCTCACACATTTCATTGTAAGTTGTACCAACCTTAGGTTTACCATACCAACACCAAAGATGAAACTTCTGTCTTGCATTCCTGTGTGCCTCGCTTACATGTTTATTCCAACCTAATACATATTTATCTTTCTTACGTTTACCAAATTTATGATTTCTAGAGGCCACGGCTGCCCTTTTTAGTACATCTATTATTTCTTTGTATAATTTGTCAATTACTTGTTTATGTTTCGGATTATTACAGGTTTGATCAGCACAGTTTTTAAATTCAATTGGGAAATCTATAAGTCTTAAATGCGCGTGGCATTCCTTATAATAAGAGTCAATTTGTTCCAAGCCTCTATCCCCCCATAATACATTATTTGGTGGCGATTTTAATTCATGTACTTTAGGAGAGATTACGTCTAAATTACACTCAATTATCAATGGAAAGTGATCAGACCACAGTATATCATACTGTATGTACACTTTGGATACAGAGGATACCGCTGCTTTAGATATAACACAATGGTCTAACCATCTCTGAGCACCATTAGCCTCACTGACAAACGTAAAACAATTTGATAAGTCCTTCAGCATATCTACATCTACGCAAGTCCATTCCTGTTCCTCACAAAATAATGACAGTTCAGTGAAAAACTGTTCTGTGGGATGCGCATTAAAGTCGCCCAGTATATAGACACATTCAATGTTATAACTGTCAATTATTGCACTTACCGAGCCGAGGACGTCCGTAAATTCCACTAAGTTCGTGGGCGCGTCGGTAGGCATATACACACTCACCACTAAGATTGACCGATCTTGTAACACTATTTTTATAGCACATACACGCGGGTTATCACATGGGATCATTACCACATTGGGAAATATACTGTGCCGCCAAAGAATCGCGACTCCACCATACGGTCGCCCGCGTAACACCCCCGCCGTCGTGTCGACCGCTGATGTCCCGGTGCAGGTGAAATTGTCATCTATACTGCTCAAAAATGACAGGTCATTAGGCAGTAACCATGTTTCCTGAAGAGCGACTATCGTAGATGTTCGACACAACTCACGTATCGCTTCGACAGAGCGCTTCACGCTCTTACAGTTGAAACTAGCAAATTTATAGGTACTACTATCCATTGTTTTGGTTTGAACTGCCGCCACTGGAAGCCTGTATACCTTCGTACGAATGTCTTTTTTTGAAATGTATGAAGCGTCTGAAAATTATACCTTTTGGCCACAGTTTTTCATCTAAGAACATTTGTAATTTAGATTCCGATACAAAGAACTTATATGCATCGTATTCGCCTTTCTTTTTCATAGCAATTTTCTCCAAATTTACACATTCATTCGTTTTACTGTAGATATAATTACTTATGTCTGTTTTCAATGTCCCCGTATGTACATTAGTAATGAACATAGGTGTTTTTCTATCAGCGGCTCTGAATTTTTGTTCGGGTTCGATCTTACCATTACCCATTCTTCCAGTGAAACGAATATTCTTATATGGTTTTTGTTTTTGTACCAAAGTCCATCCTTCGCTCATTTTACCATCACTCTTCTCACTAGAGTTTGATTTCAGTGCGGTCGCAAATGAGCGATTGTCTACCGCGCCAGTCAGCTGGTCCGAGAACTTGTTATCGGGCGAACGCGATGACGCACGGCCGTCTGTGACGTTATCCGCTGACTCGCCTCTCTCCCCGCTCCCACCGCCTTCGCCGTCCGAGCCGCCAGCACCCGCGCTCCCACCCGATGCCGACAGCAATGTCGTATTCATCTCGATTATATCTCTACCCTCAATGCTGTTTATATCAATGCTTCTGTATCTTAAGCTATTTTCTTTCGGAGATGACGCACACTTAGATGACTCGTTTTGTTCTACTAAGGCCGAATCGTTCAAATGCGACAATCCAATAGGCCCGCTATCCTGGTATGCACCTCGTCTGTTAATGTTGACATTGTTGATAGAAAATGGCGTCACAGCGTTTTTCATATTCAGTAACTGTATCTTTACGTCTTCCAGTTGGCTCTGAGTCACATAAGATGATTTAATTTCCTTAATGTCATTTCGTACCACCAAGAGATCCTTGAGTAATTGAGAAACGTCCAAATGGTCCCAGGTTATTGGCGGGAGTTTCTCCAGGTCACGAGCCACAAATACCGGCATCATATCAGGGTCAGCGACTTTAAACACACCAATGATGTCGTTTAACTCCCGGTTTTCTCTGCCTTGCCCTTTACGTAACTTTTTACGGTATTCGGTCGGTAATGATTCAAATAATAACGTCTTAGCTTCGTTCACTTGATCACTGTTAAACGACGACAAACATATTTTAATTAGACTGTCCTCATCCGCTATTGAAATTTTATTTTGTATATACGCTAATAACTCGTTTATCACTATATTACAACTTGTACATTTTATTACCGTCGTCATTTTATTATACACGCACGCACACAGCGCGCAACCGAGTTCACAAGCGCTACGGAGGGATGCGCCCGCGCGACTTTAAGGCCTGCGTTTCGTAATAATGTTGTAGCTTGTCTAGAATTTAAGCTTCTTGGCAACGTCCTTAAATAATTATGTATTTCAAATAAATAATTACAACAACTTTTCACTTTCTTTACAAATTACTTTTATTCAGTTATATTGTATATATATACACACAGTACTACTCATGCTACACAGTAATAAATATTGCGTGTGTATTATGTACTTGTAAACACAAATCGACACACATTAAGTAGTACACGTCGATTAGGTTGTTAATACAGAACTCTGAGTTAAACACAACAAGTTGCCACTTTAAACACAAAAGTTGAAGTTTGAATTTTTCATTAAAAATCCAATGGGTTTTTTTTTACTACGTCGGGTGGTAGACAAGCAAGCGCCCACCTGATGTGAATAGATTACCGTAGCCATATTACTGCTCACAATATAGAATATCGCTCGCGCGCTGTCACCCCCGCTGTCAATGCAGCATCACCTTTCTTCCTGGTGACCTCACTCACTCGTAGGAACACAACAATCCTCAAGGGAATTATTATTTGGCTGCAGTATTCTATGAGGTGGAGATACTTCCCCAGTCGAGCAGGTTAAATAATACACTATACCCTACCTATCTTTTCGCCAGAGCCTCGTTTGCCATTCACAGCAGGATGAATCACGTGCAGTTGAGGTTAGCTCTAAAGATCATGGTGAGCCACTTACACCTCAAAAGCGATAACGGCTGCAGCTTAAGCGGTAGGGTTTAATTAATCAAAAATCCAACTTGATCACTCCTCAAGGCAGTCTCTAAATCAACCAGAATCAGGGTCCCAGTAAATCTCTCCCATTTCAATAATCTACTGGGCTTCGTTAATGGGCCGGTAAATCAAACGTGACCTCTCGCAGAGGGCCGGGAGTGCGGGACTCCGGGACTCCGGGACACGGAGGAGGGACACTGCCCTGAATATCGACGCAGATTGTTTTCACGAGGTAAATGGGTTATGAAAGTTTTGATATTTTCGTTCTGGCGATACGCCCTAGTTATTTTTAGCCGACTTTGAAAAAGGATGAAATAGACCCTTTTGGGGATTAACAATACGCGTTGATTTCACTATTTTTTAATAGATAGTAAATGATTTTTTTGACGTGATGACGTTTTATAAATCGATGCCGGCTGCACGCACGAAATAGCATGACTTATTGTCACGTTCCGCCTGAGCCGAGCGTACAAGCGAGAGCGCGGAACAAGCTTATGACGTATCTATCTATCTTCCACTCCATCGGCCGATGTTTTCTTATGACGTTATCACGTAAAGTTATCGTCCGTAAACCGACTTTACCGACAACCAATTTTTTTTATTGAAAATCCAGTCTGAATTATTCGGTTTACTTCAACTCTTAGTTATCCCACTCCTGGGTTACGAATTTCTCTTAAATGGAAGGCGCCTCATCGTGACTCCGTGCGTAGGGTATTCCATCAAGCTGGTCAACTGCTGGTTAGCAAAGGCCAGTATTTGCAAGTCGCTGAAAGGCCACAAAACTTGGGGAGGTCACTTAAAAGAGGAGGGTAAACGAGCATATGGGTCACCTGATGTAAAGCAATCACCACCGCCCATGGAGATCAGCCCCCTTACCACCATCTCTTATTGCGATTCAATAACTGAATAGAATGCTTATTCATACCAATGAATAAGCGACTCTATTTCAAATGGAATAGAGTCGCTTATTCATTGGTATGAATAACAATCTATTCAATTATTCAATCGCAAAAGAGATGGTGGTAAGGGGGCAGCAACACCAAGGTGTCGCCGACAGCCAGCCTATTCTCCTTCCTTTCTTTCTGTTGACTTCACTCACTCGCAGGAACACAACAACACTCAAGGCAATTGTTATTTGGCTGCGGTATTCTGTGAGGTGGAGGTACTTCCACAGTCGGGCAGCTTAAAAAATACGCTATACCCTACCTCCTATTCGCCAGAGCGTTGTTCGTCAGTCAGCAGGGTGCAGCACGTGCAGATGAGGTTGGGTTTGGTTCTGGTGGTGACTCGATAATGATTCCTTTTTGTCATGCTTTTTTTTTTTTTTGGACTGGACAAGCCCGGTGGTCGAATGGCTAATTTGACTCCGAAGTCACGAATTTGATCCCCGCACAGGACAAAAAATTGTGTACATAAACATGTTTGTTTATGTTGGTCTGGGTGTTTTCTATGTATTATTTATTTTTTATTTTATTTATAGATGTATTATATATATATTTACAAAAAAATTTATTTAAGTACATTTATCAGTTGCCTAATACCCATAGTACAAGCTTTGCGCTTAATTTGGGACTAGATGCAGCTGTGTAAATTGTCCAAAAGTATTCATTCATTTTATTAATATCCCTTACGAACTGCGGAACTCTAAAATAACTATCTTTTATTCATCTCAAATCCATATCAATGATAAATATTCCAATACCCACATTGTGCCAAATATCATTTCTCCATTTGTATCGAGTGTGCGCAATTAGCACCTAACGAGGGTAGCCGATATGTTTTTAATTTCCCCCCATTCAAGGCCTTCTCCCTCTCCATTGATAAGCAATTATTTGGTTCTTATCTATAGAATTGGGTGAGCAATAAATAATATACTCGCTTGTATCTACTGTTATTTGATGTTTATTTATTTGCTTCCATTTATTTAGATAATCTCTTATACTCGTATTAAGATTTTTTTTTCATTTTATTACGTTCTGGTAACGTAACTCACTTGTAACGTAACATTACAGGTGGGCAATTCTCGTAATGAAAATGTGGTCAAAATTCAGTTTCGATCCAGTCCAGGGGGCCTACCGCCGAAGCTGATGCAAATTCCCATCGGGATTTTTGATTGCTAAAATCGGAATTCCGTTTAAGTTTTCGATAAGTATCTTCACTTTAATCGGTACAGCGTCTCCGTCCCTACCGGCTAAGCTTATTACTATTAGGGCTAATTTAAGCTGAAGTTAGATTTTTACAATCAAAAAATCGAATCGTAATCGGCTTCGGCGGTAGGCCCCCCGATCTCACAAATGTCAAATTTGGTATTCTCGTATCACATTATGAAACTTTGAAGTCTAATTTAATTGGGATTATATCGAAATATGACCAAAAATTAAAGAAACTAAGTTATTTTGTTAAAAATAAGAATTGATCACAAGGAATTAAAATATGAATGAATGAAATCAAGCCTTCAGATTCTAATATATTTTGAGCATTAGATTACATTACTGCTCCCTGACTGACGAGCATTCTTGTAACAATTTATATTACATTAAAAATAAACAGCAGGGGCAGCCATACATTTTCGCCGCGCGGTAGTAAGAGAGGGGAATATTACTTCCACTCCTACCCCGCGCCGGCGGTATACTCTCCCTCCGTCTTGCGAATTTTCGATCAGGCCACGTGTCCTGACGCGAGTTTAACATTTTTTACCCATCCCAAAAAGTGCACAACGCCGCTAAAGAAGTTTTCACTTCAAAAAATAATGAAAGAAGCGAAGGTGTATAGGCTGGCAACGGATCGGCGAACCCTTGGTGTTGCTGATCTCCACGTGCGATGGTGGTTACTTTCCATTAGATAACCCTCATGCTCGTCTTCCACCCTCTCATATACATAATATATAAATAAATAATAATAAATAAATATTGTCAGACAAATTACACTGCGCCATCTAGCCCTAAAGTAAGCGGAGCTTGTGTTATTGGTACTAAACAACTGATAAACATACGTAAATACATTTTTTTTGTAAGTACATACTTATTATACATAGAAAACACCCAGACCAAGACAAACAGACATGTTCACGCACACAAATGTTTGTCCTGTGTGGGAATCGAACCCACGAGCGTTGGTGTCGAAGCCGCGTCATTGACCGCTACGCGACCGGGCTCGTCATTTCTTTATATATATATATATATATATATATATATATAAAACAGCCAAAGCCGCGGACAGACACTAGTATTAAAATAAACAAACTAAAAGACTTGAGTAAAACAAACTCATCCACAAATTCCAATCGCGCACCAATCTCCTCGTCTCAACAAACATTCAACTTACTCTTTTAATAAATTTTCACTTGCAGCGGAGTTTTATCATACTGAGAGTTGCACAACTTTGAGTTACAGGGCTGGGAATTGAAATTGTAGACTGTAGTTAGGCGATCGCTCGCTGTTAATAATTTAATATCGCCTGGGCGTTATTTTGTTTGTCGCTGTGGGAATTGTTTATTTGGAATTTAAACAGAGATTCAACGTTTGCGTTAAATTGTGGGTACCTATTTATTTTATAGGTAAAGCTAGCTGACCCGGCAAACATTGTTTTGTCATATAATTTTAGGGGTTGATGGTAGGAGGGTGAAAATTTGAATTTGTATGTATTTTTCAATGCTAAATCCCTTGTTTGCCTTATTTTTTTTATAGTACGTCGGGTGGCAGACAAGCATACGGTCCGCCTGATGTGAAGCGGTTACCGTAGCCATATTAACGCTCGCAACATAAAATAACGCTCGCGCGCCGCCACCCCCGCTGCCAATGTAGCATCTCCTTCCTTTCTGGTGACATCACTCACTCGCACATACACAACAACAACCCTCAAGGGAATTGTTATTTGGCTGCGGTATTCTGTGAGATGGAGGTACATTCCACACAGCTTACAATTATGCTCCCTACCTCTCTTTTCGCCAGAGCTTCGTTTGTCAGTCAGCAGGGTGCACCGCGTGCAGGTGAAGTTGGCTTTGGTTCAAAGATGTTGATGAACCACTGACACTCCAAAATCATTTAGGGTGTCAGTGGTTCCCTTATCATTTAGGTGTATGAAAAATAGATTATGGCCGATTTGTCAGGGCTACCTGATATGCACACAAAATTTCATAAAAATCGATCCATCCGTTTCGGAGGATTTTAGTAACAATCACCGCGATTTGAGAATTTTATATATTAGAAGATATTAGTTTTAGTGGATTTCTGATGTAACTATCTTTTGATATTGACTTTGTGCCGATTTGACGTGAATCAGAGGAGTTGTTTGACATGATGCCTACGGCCTCCTTCTACAGTCGCACCGCTCGCCATCGACAGGGAAACATCCTCACACATTGGAGTCTAAGTGGTCGCGTACTGTGCGGTTCCAGATAAGTTTACTCCCGCTTACTGTCAAACTATGAAATGAACTAAAATTGCTTGCAGGAGGCAATTAAAAAAAAACGAATGTTAACAAAATCGGAAAATATAGTTTGGTGTTGCAGCTACAAACTGTCATATCCAACATATTTTTTTTATTTATTTCAGATTTCAACAACTTTATATTTCCTACTGTAAATTCGCTTCGATGCTGAAAATTTTATCAAAATGTATAAATAAACATGGCTCTGCATGAAAAATCGTGTGGATCGTAGCCTGTCTATCGATGGGTTTATTTATCTCGAGCTTCTTCATGCTTCAGAGAGAACGTTAAGCCGTCGGTCATTAGTCATGACAGTCATTAAGCCAAGTCAGTATCCTTTAAACGGTTTGAAGACTTTGTCTCAGGAGCTCACAGTTGAGCAGAGTAGAGTATGCTCTAGATAACCTTCGATTGTGAGGAGACATAGATCCCAGTAGTGGGTTGAGTATGAGTTGAAGCAGAAAGAGATAAACAAGCATACTGTGTGCCTGATGGAAAGCAGCTACCCCTACCAGCAGAAGCTGCAGCTATCATCTGAGAATATTGGTATCGAATCGGATCGATAGATAGACTATTTCTTTAGTACGTAGTAGTAGTAGTAATTGTTATACTTCTCTCTTATTAGGTATCTAGATTTTGAATCTAAGCAGGTTTAAGGGTGCTAACAGATTCCCTAATTTTAGCATACCATATATCTTTGTACCTACTATGGTCGAAATGATCTATGCAACAGTAACGAGCACTTTGCTTGACAGAGAATCTCTTTTCATAACGCTACACCACTTTTTTCTAGTGTGTTGGTCCGTCGGGACACGAAAATAGTTATTTGTTATGCAAGGCTGCAAAGTTAATTTTTGGCGCGAGTACCTTGTATTGAAACCTGAGCAAGCGAAGGATTCTAGGATTGAGCCACGAGCGAAGCGAGTGGTTCAAATATAGAATCCTGAGCGTAGCGAGGGTTTCAAAGGTACGAGACGCTAAATAACTTTGCTGCCGAGCGCAACACACAACTTTTCACCTAACTAAAGCGAGGAAAATGTTAGGTGCAAGAAAAACAGTTTTAATAAATAATCATCAATGGACTGGCTGCAGAGAATATAAACTATTACGAAACCAATGAGGTTCTATATATTATATGTAATTTATTGTACGAAACCTTTATTGAATAAAAATATTCGAATTTTAAAAACACTTTCCACGCTAGCGGATAAAGTGCGATTTTCCACGCAGATTTCGAATGATAAACAGAGCTTTTACGAGCTAGTGAGGTGAAAAATATTTTTGTTGTACTCTTACACTTTGACTCGATATAATATTAATATAGGACATTTTACGGTATTGATGTAATATAAGACAACAGTAAATCCAGAACAAAGCATGGGCCAAGCACAGCTCAAAATAGGCGAGGAATCACATGAATATGCACAGCTTACAGCACAGGCAGGCGAGCGCGTCGGGACGCGCCGAGATGGTGTCAAATGACGTCACGCTTTAACGACTTGTACTCGAAGGCATTTTTGGAACTGCTGCAGTAAAATCGCTGTATCTTCGTCATTTCCTGAGGGATTTGGATATTTTTTTCACAGTATGTCATGAAATTGTCACTGTTACCATTCTACATACTCAATAAAACGTTTTTCATTGCTGTATGACATTCCTGGAATGTCGGAATCTTTTCTAACAGTATTAGTGCCTCCAACTACCGTGAGGTTTAATTTTATAACCCCATTCTGTCGTTTGTCATCTTGAACAGCCATTTCTTATTTTTATTACAGTTCTAACGCCTAACTCTCAAAGTGGGGACTTGACGAAGTGGCATCGGAACTTTGCGCCTTCTAAATTATAAGGGCGGACTGGCTCACACTCGGTAATAAAAACTTGAGGGTCCAACTTTGTTTTTGTCTCTCGTATTCTCAGTTAGTTAAGCCTCAACTTCTAGTTTGGGAAATAATATTTTCTTTTGCGGTTGGTGCTTTGTTTACAGTTAGTCGCTGGCTTCGATTTCTTTTTCAATTTTTAACCAACTCGAAAAAGGAAGAGGTTCTCAATTCGGTTATATTTTTTTTTAATGTTTGTTACTTAATTACTCCATCATTTGAAAAAAACTTTTTTATTTGAAAGAGTATACTTCCAGATTGTTCCCATATTTTTTACATCAACATCAACCATTATCTACATACAAAAATGTGGAGTAATGTTTCGAGTCGGTTTTTTTTTTGTTAAAATTATCTTTTTTAAGTCAGACAAATTTCTTCAACACTCAATTTCTAATGGAGACGGCAGTGCATGAGGGAGGCCTCTGGTGTGACAAGCATGAACGTTACCATCGATGAATTTGATGACAATTAGAACAAAGCTTTTTATGTGATGACGAGCTCTGTGGTCGAGTGATTAGCAATGTCCACTTTGACTCGAGGTCGCGGGTTCGCGCATAAGACAAATACTTGTGTGCATGAACATGTCTGTTTGTCTTCGTCTGGGTGTTTTCAATGTATTATATATGAGTATTTCCAAAAAAAAATATTTAAGTATAATATCAGTTACCTACCCATCAGTTAGTACCCATAGTAGAAGCTTTGGTTAGTTTGGGACCAGATGGTAGTGTGTAATTTATCCAAGAGTTATATATATTATTATATAAAAAGATTATTTATTATTTGTTTATTTATTAATTGTGTCTGTGTTGGACGTATAGGTCCAATACAGACGCAATCAACCACAATCATAGTCTTGGTAATCCCTCGGTCTTGGCTCGGGCTCCTCAACCTCCTCGTGTATACAAACTTTCATACGAAACACAATGTACTATTGTGAAATCACACACGAAGTTAATTTCCAAAAATTAAGATTAATCACTAACGCTCTGAAAGATACAGATCCTGAAACGTTTCCGTCCTATATCCATCATTACAGAACACATCCTATCGGAGCGATCCTCACGCACCAGTAATTTGTCAAATAACTTAGTTAAGTTATATTAATCTTGTCGACATGTATACCCAGTTTTAAACTTGTGTATTTATGGCTTCCACGTGATGAGTGAGATTTATCATTGGACCACTTATAGTTATGGAATACGAATCTCTTAAAAACTTAAGCTAATCTACTAAACACTACTTTGGGGTGTAAGTGGTTCATCAACATCTTTGAACCAAAGCCAACTTCACCTGCACGCGGTGCACCCTGCTGACTGACAAACGAAGCTCTGGCGAAAAGAGAGGTAGGGAGCATAATTCTAAGCTACCCGACTGGAGAATGTACCTCCACCTCACAGAATACCGCAGCCAAATAACAATGCCCTTGAGGGTTGTTGTGTTCCTGCGAGTGAGTGAGGTCACCAGAAAGGAAGGAGATGCTGCATATGCAGCGGGGGTAGCGGCGCGCGAGCGATATTTTATGTTGCGAGCCTTAATATGGCTACGGTAACCGCTTCACATCAGGCGGGCCGTATGCTTGTCTGCCACCCGTCGTAGTATAA
This sequence comes from Hypsopygia costalis, assembly GCA_937001555.2. Taxonomy (NCBI): domain Eukaryota; kingdom Metazoa; phylum Arthropoda; class Insecta; order Lepidoptera; family Pyralidae; genus Hypsopygia; species Hypsopygia costalis. Next base: position 631,261 of record OW443351.2, on the reverse strand, counting down.
AAACAACTTATGCTAATCTTCTAAACAGTTTTATCGACTATTGAATCATTTTTTATATGCAATTTGATCTACACTACTTTGCGTGCTTCCGCCACCTAGTTCATGCAAATATGCAAACTACTGCAGGCCGGCACCCACCTATATAGATGTAGATGCATGTGACTGCTGCCGCCCCGACTGCCGTGGTCGTCTCTGCGACACGTGTTTCACCTCTACGCGAGGCATCCTCAGGCGATCTGTAGATGTTGATGGTTAGAAAAACCTTCAAAAAAAATTTTTTTTTTTTTTGTAGTTTGTTGTTTTAACCGTCAACCATCTACAAAAAAAAAACCGTTTTTTTTGTAGGTTGCTTGGAAACGTTAAGTCGTTGGTACCGGCTGTTGTCATTATATCAACTGTCGAGTACAGAAATATAAATAACAATCAAACCCCTCTCGCTCAGGAATCCTTTGATGAATCGAATAAAACACAGTTAAGCGATAAAGAGACACCTATTGAAACAATTACGTTGCATAAAACCGGTTCCTCCGGGCGGCAAACATCGCCGGCTCCGTCGCCTGTACATAGTTACGCAATGACTAATCAGCTGACCGCCGATGTATTGGAGGACGGCCGACGAGAGCACACCCAAGATGATGAGGGCGGTAAATGGAATGTTGTAAAGAGGAAAACAAAATCGAAATACCGGTATTTGGGGAAATCTGGTATAGACAGTTTTGGTGACAATAAGTTTAGAGCGGCTGAAAAGAAGGTGCCAATATTTATCACAAATATACACTTAGAAACCCAAGAAGCAGATATACTGGCTCACATTCATAATAGAACTAAGGAAGCTGTTTCATTGCAGAAAATGTCTATAAAAAATAAAACTCACTATAAAGCTTACAAATTTTTTGTGACCGAAGATAAAGTACCCATATTTTTAGATGATAAAATATGGCCGAGAGGAATAATATTTAGACGTTTCATGCATTTCAAGCATAGACACGAGTCCACGTTTACTTTTGGAAGCGGCTATCCAAAAACAGCTGATGGATAAATGTTGTAAACTAGTTAGTTACAATTGTAAAAACGTCAAAAGTTCTATTGATGAAATTAGGAAGTTATGTTGCGTGTCGGATATAATTGGACTCCAGGAACATTGGCTGGCACCCGAGGATTTAGCTTATCTCAACAGCATTGACAACGATTTTAGCTGCACAGGGACATCATCAATGGACACCGCGGCCGGTATGCTGGCTGGGCGGCCATACGGCGGCGTCGCGCTCCTTTGGAGGAGTAATGTTTTTTGTGACGTCACAGTGATACCTTGTGACAACCCGCGAGTGTGTGCAATCAAAGCAGTGATAAGCGGGCGATCCATTCTTGTGTTCAGTGTTTACATGCCAACGGATAATGGTAAAAATCTACCGGATTTTACGGACTGCCTCAGTACGGTAAGCGCAATAATAGACAAGTATGATATACAGGCTGTGTTTATTTTAGGTGATTTTAACGCACATCCCAATAAGCCATTTTATCATGAACTTATGGACGTATGTACCGAGCACGATTGGACTTGTGTAGATATTGATAAATTAGGGCTCATGTCGGATACATTTACGTTTATCAGTGATTCGAACGGATCGGCACGATGGCTGGACCACTGTGTGGTGTCACGGGCGGCTTATCACTCTGTTATGGATGTGACTGTTATGCATGAATTTCTATCTTCAGATCATTTTCCTTTAGTTGTGAAATGTAATTTAGGTATAATAAACTCAATGAATAATTATCAAAATACTAATCAATATATAAATATTAGGAATGACAATAAGAAAGTAATTTGGGGTGAACGAAATTGTAAAGAAATAAATAATTATACCAAAGAATGTCATCAGAGGTTACGTTTAATTGATTTTCCAGTCGAGATGGCAAATTGCTGTGATAATATGTGTAATAATTCTGACCATAAGCATATAATAGACAAAATGTATTCTGACGTTGTATCCGCTTTGAGGGAAGCATCCATTGTCGGCCGGGAGGGCGGGCGTGGATAGCAAAAAATACGCCACATAGTAGGTTGGAACAGGCATGTGAGAGCGGCTCATGGGGAGGCCAAGTCGAAGTTTGCAACCTGGTTGTGGTACGGTAAACCCAGGTCTGGTGAGGTGTTTGATGATATGAATAGTAGTAGGAAATTATTTAAGTCCAAACTAAGATGGTGCCAAAAACATGCAGACCAAATAAAAATGGACATCCTGGCAGTCCACCATGCTGACAACGACTTTGGTCGTTTCTGGACGGGCACTAATAAACATAACTATCGACCTGGCCTTCCAGTTAGTGTTGAGGGTGTGAGTGACCCGAGCGCGATTGCACAACTATTTAAAGATCATTTCGCTGTTAAGCCACTTATTACAGATGAGTCGCCGAGGGTTATCAATGCTGAGGTTAAAGGTGACAAAATGGGTATCAGATTCACGGCCAAGGATGTGGCCGTAACCATAAAATCAATATCTAGAGGAAAATCCCCAGGGCACGATGGCTTGAGCATTGAACATCTTCGGAATGCTGGCTCGCACTTGCCACGCGTGCTGGCCATGTTGTATAGCCTCTGCGTGGGTCACTCGTACTTACCGACAGAGCTAATGAGAACGGTTGTTGTGCCTATAATAAAGAACAAGACTGGTAACTTAGCGGATAGGACTAACTACAGACCTATTTCATTGGCTACTGTAATAGCAAAGGTATATGATGGCATTTTAAACTCACACATTAACAAATACGTCGTACCACACGATAACCAGTTTGGGTTCAGACCCGGTCTCTCTACCGAAAATGCGATTGTGTGTTTGAAGCATGCTGTCAAATATTATACTGACCGAAACACACCTGTCTACGCCTGCTTTCTCGACATGTCAAAAGCTTTTGATTTGGTTTCATATAACATCTTGTGGGAAAAGCTTGAAAAGATACACGTGCCTCCGGAACTTATCAACGTCTTGCGATATTGGTACGGAAACCAAATCAATAATGTCAGATGGGCGGACACGCTATCGGAGTCGTATAGGTTGGAGTGTGGTGTGAGGCAAGGGGTATTGAGTTCTCCGACGCTCTTCAGCCTGTACATCAACGATCTAATAGTTGAGCTTAGTGGTCGCCATGTCGGCTGCCATATTGACAGAGTCTGTTACAATAATATCAGCTATGCTGACGACATGGTGCTATTGAGTGCATCGGTCGGGGGTCTTAGAGAACTCATATCGGTATGTGAACAGTACGTTAATAAGCACGGGTTAAAATACAATGTAAAGAAAAGTGAATTTTCGATTTTTAATGCTGGGACTAAATGTCCATCTGTTGTACCCCCTGTTAGACTGGACGGGATGCCTTTGAAGCGGGTACAGTAATTTAAATATTTAGGACATATTGTGACCGATGAGATGAAGGATGACAAAGATATTGAACGTGAACGGAGGGCGTTGTCGGTTAGAGCGAATATGATTTCCCGCAGGTTTGCTAGGTGCTCCAGAGAAGTAAAATTAACACTGTTTCGAGCCTATTGCACCTCTTTTTATACCAGCAGCCTGTGGGTTTACTACTCGCAAAAGGCATACAGCGCCCTCCGTGTTCAATATAATAATGCATTCAGGACTTTGTTTCGACTGCCCCGCTTCTGTAGCGCATCTGGGATGTTCGCCGAAGCCAGAGTTGACTGCTTCTACGCTACAATGCGGAAACGAGCGGCATCCATGATGCGCAGGATGCGGGACAGTTCTAACGGCCTCCTGGAAGTGATCGCAGCACGGACGGACGGCCCGTTCCCGAGGCACTGGCTGCAACTTCATGCGCCAGTGCCTCCAGAGCGAGCACGACAACTTTAATTACATAGTTATATACAATTTATTTTTCAAAATTATTTCACATTGTAATATTTATTATTTTATTCTGATTTTATTAATTGATACTATTGTTTTATTATATTGTTTTATGTGACGTTTGGTATGATTGTGTGTTTCATTGATTATTTAATTGATTTTGTGTATGTTGTATTTTTATTTTAATTTTGTGTTGGATTTTTTGTGAGCAGTCTGTATGGATCTTTGGTCTGCAAATAGATGATATTATTATTATATCACAGTCGTTAAGCCAAGTTGGTATTAAGCAGCGTGGTGGAGTACGCTCTAAACCCCTTCGATTGAGGGGAGACCCTTATCCCAACAGTGGGATAACCATGAATTTGCTTCAATTTGTATGTAATAATCCATTTTTTTTTATAAATATTTAATATACTGATCATTAAATTCGACGAGCTCGGTGGCGTAGCGGTCAATGACGCGGCTTCGACTCGATTCCCACATAGGACAAACATTTATGTGCATGAACATGTCTGTTTGTCTTGGTCTGGGTGTTTTCTATGTATTATAAGTATGTATTTACAAAAAAAATGTATTTACGTATGTTTATCAGTTGTCTAGTACCCATAACACAAGCTTCGCTTACTTTGGGGCTAGATGGCGCTGTCTAATTTGTTTGACAATATTTATTTATTAATTAATTAAAAATAATACTTATTTAAGTTTGAGGGTTAAAGTAATACGGCGCCGGCCCCCTCTCGAGATGGACCGACGAACTCAAAAAAGTTGCTGGTAACGTTAGGATGTGGAATGCGGAGGATCGCATATGCTAGAAAGCATTGGGAAAGGCTTACATCTTATTTATGTTTGTTACATAATAATACATCCTTCAGAAATTACTACAGAAAGATTTTTTTAACAATTGAAACTGAAAACAGTAATAAATTCCGTTACGTATTATCAGTATATGTAATAGTTTTTTTTTTAATTACAAGTTTAGTTTTCAATGATTTGGGATCTCCTCTGTTAAGTTAAGATAACCTGTATTAGAGGATAATATAAGTAATAGTTCTACGTACAGTACGGCCACTCCCTGCCGCTCTATCGTGTCAACCTCACCTCCCCTCTGAGTCAAATCTGGAACTGGTATGGCGCGGCACCCACACACGCTCATTCGCGCTCTGCACAGACGTCATTGTTTATATAGTAGTAAACGACGCAACGTTTGTATAGAGTGGCCAGGGTATGGTAGTGTAAAAGAAATAAGATCAGAATGATTATGTTTTGTACTGTTTAGTGATGTACTAGTACTAATAGATATATGTATTGTTAGATCAGTGAGTGGTTAATGGTTTGATATGTGAATCAATAGCCAGCATGTAATAGTCCTCGTATTGTCTTGAGTGTAGCTTGCGGTGAGGTATGGTCGGACTGTCCGATTGAATTGGTGTGATACTGTTTGATTGATTGTAGTTAGGCTGTAGTTTGGTGTGTGTAGTCACTGTATATCTATATATAGTTATATATATATATATATATATAGTTATATATAGTTATATATATTTAGTATCTTTTTAACCGACTCCAAAAAGGAGGAGCTTCTCAATTCGGCTGTATTTTTTTTATGTTTGTTACTTAATTACTCCGTTATTTATAAACCGGTTTGAAAAAAACTTTTTTATCTGAAAGAGTATACTTCCAGATTGGCCCCAAATTTTTTTTATCATCATCATCAGCCTGTATCTACATACATAAATGTAGAGTAATGTTTGGAGTCGGTTTTTTTGTTAAAATAATATTAACAGTCTTCTATTTTTATCTTACAACATTCTTACAATTTGTTTGTTTGTTTGTTATAACTTTATTATACATAAAAAATAACATGAAATAAAATGCAAAATAAAGTAGTACAAAGGCGGACTTATCCCTTAGAGGGATCTCTTCCAGTCAACCTTAACCAGTCAAACCAACCATTTTTTTTTTATTTAGGGACGGGGGTCCACCACACATTCCCACCACTGTGTCTCCTGTGTAGCCAGGATTAACAGCGGCGACCGCCAAAAAAGGCAATGAACAATGAAGTCTATTGCAGTCCCGGAGGTAAAACTACGGCTGCCTTGGAACTCACAACGAATTTAATCAATTTATTAATTGCACGTCGCTATTATGCTAATAATCATATTATCGTTTATTACTACCACACTCCGGCCACTCTATACAAAAGTTACGACGTTTACTACTACATAAACAATGGTGTCTGTGCGTCTGTGCAGCGCTTAAATGATAGTGTATTCGTGCGGCGCCATACAAACTGTTCCAGATCCGTCTCAGAGGGGAGGTGAGGTAGACACGACAGAGCGGCAGGGAGTGGCCATACTGTATTACTTATACTGTGTTACTACTTAACCTAAATGCTCCTATTGTTTACCTTGCAACCATGACAGTCACGGGAGACCTGTCCCCTCTGGCAGCACCGGTTCACGATGCATGGGGCAGCCATCGCCGCATTCAACTATTTTATTGGGAATGCGGCAACCCGCCGCACGACACCACCACTAGTTTGAACACATTAGTGAGCATGCCTACCTGGGCTGTCAGGGCGGCACAGTAAAACCTCTATTTGTTTCCTTATGGTATAAATAAAAAACATATTATACATATAAATATTCCGCAATACTATGTATATAAATGTTAAACCATAGGTATATGAAACGAAACGAAAGTATCTCCATACAAAGCGATATTTAAATATGTATGTGCGGGTTAGTGATGTGACGTAAGTAGATTGTCGATTGAGTGCGAATGAATGAAATTTCGATTGTTGACGAATGAATTTTATTAATATATATTTTTTTATGTGATCCAATGTATTCAATTATTTAAAATATTTTTAATGTAGGTACTTAAAATATTTTTTGGGTGAAGTGTCTAGAATAATTGTTATTGAAACATATCTTCTATTTTGTGTGTTTATGTTGTTATTTATTGTGAAGGTATGTCTGTGATGTCACAATTCGCCTAATTGGAAATCAGTGCCAAGTCTGTTAAAGATTTCGGTTTTCATGCTGAGTTCGGACCATTTTGTGACATTGCACGGTACTTGAATTTTTTTCTTATTATTATCTGTATATGTTAGACTTGTTTATACAATCAGTGCTGTGTAATGTGCTAAATACCTATCAGTAATATATGTATATTATCAATCATAATTTGAATTTGAATTTATACAATCCATAATAAATGATTAAAAGGTAATAAATGACAGAACAATATTAACAGTCAACAGTGTTGTACCCGCGATCCCAATATCGCGGGTACAACACTGCGGGTGCAACCAATTGAAGTCAATTTTTATTTCAATTCAATCAATTTTATTAATTAATACTTTTCTGTCTTTTAAGTCGCGGGTGCAACAAACTAACAATGATTTCTTCTAGTCAGCACTGTTTAAGAAGTAGTATCAAATATTTACATGCATATATCAGTAAATAACATGTTTTCACTACACGATCTATAGAAAGCAAGAAGCTGTTTTGGGACAGTGTTTTCAGGTATAGATTTTCAGTTTTAAGCAAGCTTTCAAATGGTATTTTTTCAAACCACGCCAAAAAAATTGTTTGAAGTTAGATCCATAAAAGTATTTTGTTAGTAAATTTAGACTTAATTTTTTGTATTAGTACATACGCAAAAAAATAATAAATTCTGTGATTTAAATATAATATATAGTACACTATTAATCTGTGGCATAGTAAACATACGGATCGATACACCAACCTCATAAACAACTAGGATTGTCCTACTCAGTGACAAAAGTAAAGAAATGATAACCGCCCGCGCCGCGCGCCGCTACAGTATCCATAGACGCTTAAAATCAAAGCAGTTGTAGGTACTACTGTTCGATATCTTACTATACCCGAGATATAAATCAGAATTTGGACCGAAAGCGTGCAAAGAAATATAAATGCTCTCGTTCTAAAATAGAATTCATTGTTGTTCAAACGTCACAATGTAGGCACATTATAATAGCTACCAATCCAGAACTTTTACAAGTGTATCTTCTGTACGGTAGTTATATAATCTGTGCTTAACGATCGTTTTTTTATGTCATTCGTTTTACGACCGTGTACTAATGAAGCGCCGTAATGTTCGCACAAAGTTTTAATTAAGTTGTAAAAATAAATACATTTCACCTTTAACAAAAGCAACCTTTTGTATTGAGTTTAGGGCAATCTTGTCTCAAATAACTTTTTATGTTTAAATCTTTCATTGTTCAGCGTAACTTTTTGTTTCAGCGAAGATATGAAAAGATGGAATTTAAAATATTAAAACGGCTACTGTGAAAATGTTTATACATAGTTTATGTATACCACGCCAGAATACACAATACACCTGATATAATTGTTACCGTAGCCTATATACGCTTGCAATACAGTATTACCACACCCCGGCCACTCCATACAAATGTCGCGTCGTTCACTAATATATAAACAAAGGCGTCTGTGCAGAGCGTGAATGAGCGTGTGTGCGTGCGGCGCCATACAAACTGTTCCAGATTTGTCTCAGAGGGGAGGTGAGGTCGACACGAGAGAGCGGCAGGGAGTGGCCATACTGTACATAGTATATCCCCACCCAAAGTTAATTATACTGTGGTATTACTAACTTGATCCGGTACATCTGATGATACATTCAACTTTGGGTGGGGATGTTCCGCTTTTAGGCAGACCATCCCACGGTCCTCTGCGAGGGCATAAAAGTCCCGTTTTTGAAAATAGATCAACAACTATTTGTATGTAAAAGTAACGCACCTACTGAAAGTGTCTTGTATCAAATTAAGAAAATATGGACGAGTGACAAAATTCAGTTTCTCGCTCTCAATTGAGAGACATTCAAAATGTACACGTACATGTGAAGAAAGAAGAAAATATGTTTAACATCACAACATGAAACAATAAATTTATACAATACAGAATAATATTATAAGATTTCAAATAACATGTACTATAATCATGATGTTAATTGGCCATCGCTCGGCATTAATGCTGTGTAATACACACAGCGACGGTATTCTATGTGCGGCTAAATTTGTGTACTTATACTAGTGACTTCTTGTAAGAAGTCAGTAGTAAGTAGTACGCGAAAGTATGTAGTAGATGTGTACCTCTAATACATACTTTCGCGACATTACTCCCTTATCGACATTCATTATCGACATCATATTGGTTCTCATTTGGAGTGTTGTCTCATCACTTACCTGAAACAGAGGAAAAATTGGGTTATTAAAACTTACTGCTTCATTAATTTATTCGTTAATTGACAATAACATAACATTTAATTATACTACTGCGGCACGGCTAGAGATGGGCAAAATGACGCGCGGCATTTTGCTCTTTTACGATAAATTTCCTATAAGTACATATAAATGCTCAATTTTAAGGTATAAATAGGAAATTTATATATAATATATACATTCACATATTGTATAATTTTTCCTTAAAGCCTCACACGGCACGTTAAGAGGAACCATGCCGCAGAGCCCGTCGAATAAAAAAATATTATACGCTAAATTAATCAAATGTGCTACATGCTTGTTTATTAAACTCCATGTTTTTTTTTTTCTACTCCTTCCTTTTTTCTTTCTGGTGGCCTCACTTACTCGCAAGAATATAACAACCCTCAATTGAATTGTTATTTGTCTGCGGCATTCTGTCATGTGGAGGTACTTCCCTAGTCGGCCAGTTTACAAATACCTCTCTTTCGCCAGATCCTCTTTCGCTAGTCGGCAGGGTGAATCACGTGCAGGTGAGGTTGGCTTTGGCTCTAAAGATCGTAGTGAGCTTGTTACACCCCAATTTTGTTCATAAAATTTAATTACTCATAAAGACAACCCAAATACAAGCTTCCCCAACAAACAAATATCCAGCAATAAACTTCGGAACCACAAATTGCAACTCCTGTCCCACCGTCCCAATCGTCCCAATTAGACAGCAATTAACGGTAACCTCCTAGTAATTACTGTCCCGGATCACGTGTCCCACATTTTATTATCTACCTTTATTGAATATCCATATTTTAGTACCGTCAAATTGGTTTCTAATGGCTTGCAAAATAGCCGACCCATTGCGGAATTAAATTTGCGGTGAAATTCAGTTATTGAAGTTTACTTATTGGTTTTTGGTAATTCTATTATAAATGTGTCCTAGTTTATTGTAATTTATACTATAAGAAATGTATATTTATCATAGTAATTGCGCGAGCAGTTTCGGGGCGATGCAATGTAATAATGGCGGACTGGCGTTAAAAATATTGTTTTTATCAATAAGGCCGCCTTGTTGCACATACATATTCTACAAGTGGATATTTTCTATACGTTGTTTAATCTGTTTCTGTAGTTTGTATAGTACAAATAAAGCATATCTATCTGTCTGTCACGTATGAATTGTATCTTCATTAAAATACAAAAAAAATGTGGGACAAAAGTCGTCGTCAACGTTAGTTCATCCCACTGCTGGGATACGGGCCTCCCCTTAATCGAAGGGTTTTAGAGCGTTCTCCACCAAGCTGCTCAACTGCGGCCATTATAATATAGGCCATTGATTTGGGTTAACGATTGTCATCTAATGACAACAGCCGGGATCGACGGCTTAACGTGCCCTCTGAAGCACGGACGAACTCGAGATAAATAAACCCATACATGGACAGGCAGTGAACGACGCGTTTGTGTGAAATGTGCAACGACGCCATCGAGCTACTGAAAATTAACAAAATACATAGAAAAACAAAAGTAATTATATGAAATTATATTATTATTAAAAATATTGATCGATAGATAATCTATCTATCAACGTTACCCAATATAAATTAATTTTACCCATGCCTCGCCCCCAAACTACCCACGCGATATCAGTGTACAGTGTACAAAAAATAATAGACAAAAAAAAACAATATAAAAAACAGTCTTAAATCCTTAAAACAAATTTATGAATATTAACAAATTTATTTTAACAAAAATTTGTTCGCAAATTTATTTTAAGACTCTTTGATTGAAACAATAGTCTACACAATGAGGTAACGGCTTTCTACTGAAATGAAAGTTACCAAAGACAAAAGCCATTCAACTGCAGGGACATTCGCCCCGCCGAGTCAAGTATCCGATTGTAATTCTTTCAGAGTTTATAAATTTTTAGTGGGCGCGCTTTACTGTCGCCGGCAAACACACTCACCGGAAATATTTAAACAGTATCCCAACGTCATTTATTAGAACGTGAATATAATGACATTCATTCATTGAATGAATGAACTTTATTTGCTATAGATGTAGTACAATTCCACTTAAACCACTTAATTTATTTATTTTATGATATTTGATACCTGCCGCTGAGTTCCACTTTCGTACAAATTGCCATAAATTAAAATTCCATCCACATCATCTTGATATTTGGCGAACTACTACAGTACGCTCTTTAAGACATTTTCTACCACGAACTGTGAAGTTTTATATTCAACTTCCCTCAGCAGTATTCCCAAACAAATACAACATGGGGGCTTTCAAGAACTGAGTCAATATTTACCTTAAATGGCAACACCACCAACTTCAGCAACGCCAACGGATCGGCGACTCCTTGGTGTTGTTGATTTCTATGGGCGGTGGTGATTGTTTTCCATCAGGTGACCAACATGCTCTCTTGCCCCCCCCCCCCCCCCTCTCATATAAAAAATACTACTGTCATATTTATAAATTATTATATTCTATCTCATTTTGTTGCATAATAAATACAATACATACAGACATAACACTAGAAATGTACCATATGTGTAAAGTTAAAGGCAATTTTCTAACACCTGACAATACTGTATGGTAAAAGTTCGTGAATATAATGCCACTTGTAGGCATAATTCCAAAATTATGTTAGACATTTCCACAATAAAAAAAATCTCTCATCGAAATAATACGATTTAAAAATTACAACATCTGCTCAAAAGGCATCTTATCGATACTTTTTACGCGACAACCCTCTTACGTATTGTATCTTGTATAGCTTGAGGCCCGACCGCCGAAACTGAAGCTGATTACATCGGATTTTATGAATGCGAAAATGAAATTGCTGCTTAGATTCTTTGCAATTATGTTTAGCTCAGCTCGTGGATGCTTCAGAGCTCTACCGATTAAGTTCAAGAGGTTGGTCAATAACTTTAACTTAATACCAATTTTTTGAATAAAATATTCGATAACATCGGCTTCAGCTTCGGCGCTAGGACCCCTGGATTGAAAAATGAATAACGAAGTCCACTGCAGTTACGCAAATAAAACTACGGTCGCGTTGGAATTCACAATAATCAAAGAGTCTTCTCTTTGATTATTGTGAATTCCTAATGAGATTTTTTTATAAGTAAAAAATATATTATGAACACTAAATATTATATACAATAATATTAATACTGTTATCAATACTATAGATACGGCATACGCATACAAAATTGCGTCAGAAAACGGTTAATGTCCTGGAAGATCTATCTATATCTCCGCGCTTTAATATACTTGCTATCTTTTTTCCTCTCTACTCTAATATTTGGCTTTTTCTTTACTCTACTCATTTCTGAGTCTATTCGTAACCGGTGCAATGGAGGCCTTTTTTCTTGCAAAAATATGAAATTCACCTTAAATACGCGTTAACATCAAATATTATTGAATTCGTTAGTGTGATATGTGATTCCTTGTGCTTTATTTACGTAATACAGAAGACGACGTCATTTTTACCTATTTCATTCAATTTCGCAAACGTCCGTTTCGTCGGCTTGCTTGTGTGAACAAATTCCGCAGACAATCAACTCACTTTTCGGGTGTACGTTATTGTTGTGGCATATTTATAGTATTTATGTCATCATTGTCTAAATGTTTTTGTCCTATTTTCGATATTAATATAATTGACCTGAATCGGGTTCAGCTTGCAGTGGAATTTAGAAATCTAAAAAGACTTGAAAAACTATGAAATCTTTTAAATAAAATAGAAAGCTTCTTCATTAAAATCGACAGACGGTTCCACTTTTTCCGTTATGATATTTTATTTCCTGGTAGTTTCCCGCCCTCAGCGTTGCTTGCTTCAGATTTATAAAAAATCTATTTAGTAAATTTAGCATTTGTTATGTAAGACTATAAAGCAGGTCATTTAATGCATTTGCCTAACTTGTTATCGACTAGTGACTATTATAATTTGATCTAATGCTAAATACTGCGTTATCACTTGATACCGCTTCTACCCCGATTTCACCAAAGCGGAGACGAGTAAAGAGATTTTCATGCACACCGCCTGCGACGACAAGCGGAGTTTTGTAATGGAAACACATCTCCTCTTCGGTCCGCTTTGGTGGAGTACGGGCCTAATGCGTGCTTTCTTAAATATGCAGAGTTGAGTTACTGCTATGAGTTTGATATATTATATTGATGTCGTGTGCCCCTTTCTTAACGGGCCGAGTTTTGTACGGATTTATTTTAATACTTTGATGGTGTCGCGAACTGCCGTTGTCGTTTGCGGGCTATATGTGGAAATTATCTTTTATATGGTTCTTTGAACTGTTTCTTTTTTATCACTTAATGGATCCTTTTACTGTCGTTGAGATTATCCACTGAGCCACTTTTTCATCGTATGAGTAAATATAAACCAATATAAATCCAGCACAGGATAGGCTATGAATTCGTCGCATAATAGTATGACTTTTAATTTCTTAGCTTAGAACGTTTCAATATTCATTCAGACATCGATCCTACAAATATTATTGTGAGCATAGATTAAAGAAATTATTTTCTTTTGAATTCTATGGTTTTGAGAATAGATACGAGTATAAGTATGTTATATTCACTTGAATAATAATAAAGGCAAGATTATTGTCCTTTAGTCAGTTTGTGGAAGTTAAAGTAGATGATCTGTGATGATCAGTACTATGATAGAAAAGCACCAGCCCCCGTAGCCAAGTGTAATTTGTAGCGTAACGAACGTTAGATAGATCACGTGACATTTGTCAAAATCGAACATTTTAGTATGAGAATTGACAAATGTCACGTGATCTATTTAACGTTCGTTCGCTACGAATTACACTTGGCTAGGGGGGCTGGTATGTTAATTATTGATAGATGTCACGTGATTAGAACTTGCCTACGGTATCAGCTGTATTTTCTATGGAACGTGACAGATTTTACCAACCAAACTCGTGACGTAATCTTGGCAATTTGTGGGAATAATATAGGTACTGGGTGTTTTGAGGTGAATACGATTTCGACCGCAATTTGTTTTTAAAATGATCACAAACTCGGGGGATACAGTTTGGTGTTGCAGCTACAAATCTATCATCTCCATACAAAATTCAATCACACCACTAGATAGATGAAGGATCATAGAATTGATTACGCTAAGTAAGGACTATGGAACTTCGCGTGCGGGAGAGGGGGAAGCGCTGCCATTTTGAGATAATTTTAGTGCATATAACGTATTCACGTACAACACACGGCCGTGTCGTGACTCAACCACACCTTATTTTTAACCGACTTCAAAAAAGGAGGAGGTTATCAATTCGACTGAATTTTTTTTGTGTATGTATGTATTTGTATGTATGTATGTTATTCAATATCTTCGCGAATTGTGAACCGATTTTCGAAATTCTTTTTTTATTGGAAAGGGTATGCTTGCAAGGTGGTCCCATATTCACCAAGTCAGGATCTGATGATGGGATCCTAGAGAAATCAAGGGAAACCCTTGAATTTTATAAGCACGTATGGTCAAATTCTCTTTTTTTATTTGAAAGGGTATGATTGCGAGGTGGTTCCATATTCACCAAGTCAGGGTCTGATGATGGGATGAGGTTGCCGGCAGAATAGAATTGCGCCACTCTATTGCTCTGCGCTGGACAAGGTGACTCAGGAATCTTGTATAACGCACTAACTTTTCTCCCCGAAGACCGGCAGCAGCGACTCCCGGGGTATTCCACCAATAAGCTGCACTTGCCAACTGAAGTCGGGTTTTTTTTTTTCAAAAATCAATATTTGTAACATAATCGGTACAAAATTAAAGCAATTGGGGCTCCATGGGTTACACTGTCAACTAACTGGTGGTCAATGGCTCTTTAAATGATGGCAAGAGACTTAATGATATGGCACTTCCTTGAGAGGAGGGGCGTTAGTGTCGGTCGTGACTTGTGTGGATATCGCCCCCGTTAGAGAGTCTGTCGCGGGGGTTTACGCGAACAATTGAAATTGTCGAGATCGATAAACGGCGCAAATATAGGTTAAGAGGATATATTTTTGCCATTTGGAGTCGAGATAAATCTCTATAAACGGTTCATTGGGTTTGATTACGAAGAGGTTTATAAAGAAATGTTTCGCTTTTGATCTTTCATGTAAGAGTAAAACAGCTTGCTTGTGTCTTGTCCAAAGAGTAGCTCCACCTCGACCGAAAGCTAAGCAAGGCGAGTACGCGTATTGAAGCAGTGTACCGGTGTGTAGCTGAGTAGTGAAGAAAGCGCCGAGGGCTCTTTTTAACCGACTCCAAAAAAAGAGGAGGTTCTCAATTCGGCTGTATTTTTTTTTTTTTTTTTTTTATACTACTTCGGGTGGCAGACAAGCATACGGCCCGCCTGATGTGAAGCGGTTACCGTAGCCATATTAACGCTTGCAACATAAAATATTGCTCGCGCGCCGCCACCCCCGCTGCCAACGCAGCATCTCCTTCCTTTCCTTCTGGTGACCCCACTCACTCGCAGGAACAAAACAACCCTCAGGGGAATTGTTATTTGGCTGCGGTATTCTGTGAGGTGGAGGTACATTCCCCAGTCGGGTAGCTTACAATTACGCTCCCTACCTCTCTTTTCGCCAAAGCTTCGTTTGTCACTCAGCAGGGTGCACCGCGTGCAGGTGAAGTTGGCTTTGGTTCAAAGATCTTGATGAACCACTTACACCCCAACTTTTGTTACCTAATAACTCCGTGATTTATAAACCGATTTGAAAAAAAAAAATCTATTTGAAAGACTACACTTCCAGATTGGTTCCATATTTTTTTCATCATCATTATCATCATCAGCCTGTATCTACATACATAAATGTAGAATAATATTTAGAGTCGGTTTTTTTTGTTCAAATTATCTTCTAAATAGTAGAAATAAATGTTATATCTTCTTCCATTTCCTAATCAAACCACAAAAGTATGTTTGCCAACACAACTTTTTTATTTATCTCAGTTACTGTTCGTGCAGCACTGCTCTGGAACAAATTACCAGTGGAAATAAGAGACTCACTGTGACCTCTTTCAAAAAAAATATTAACAGAGCAACACTTTACTCATGTTAGTTGATGATTAATTATAAGTGTTGCTGATAATATGCTAAGGTTTAGTAGTAGTTGACAGTTCTTTTAGAGAATTTTTATGTAACCATGTAATATATACATATAACATGGTTGCATAAAAATTCTCTAAAAAAACTAATAAAGAAATGAAATATGTATGTATATACATAACATAATTACAGAAATAAATCTTTTTTTATTAGGTTTTTTATTTCTGTAATTTTGTTATGTATACATACACATATACATAACATAATAATAATTGCGGAAATAAATCTTATATGTAATGTTATATGTATATATACCATGGTTACATAAAAATTCTCTAAATAAATCTTTCTTTGTCCAATTTGCAAAACTTTTCATAAATTGGTTGGCGATCCCGAACTGGATCTTTTTAATACAAACCCGAAATTATTTAAACACAAATTGACTAGGGATTGGTTTAATGTGACCAAAAACTAACAAACTCGGCAAATTTAATTAATTTAGGCATTACGTAATTTAAACAAACCAGCACAAATATTTCTACTTGTATGCGAAAACCTGTTAATTGTGTCATTTGTCATTTATATAGTTTTTCAACCATTTTCCGCAATCGACGGGTCTGCATGAGGAGGTTGATGAATGCGGAGGAAGCAAAGAAAGTATGTTTGGATCGGAGCACCTGGCGTTCCGTCTCTGCCTACCCCAACGGGAGGCAGGCGTGATGATAAGTAAGTAAGTTCAACCATGTTATTTACTCTGTAATATTTTCCAAATAAAATAAAAAATAGAATAATCTAATTCTTATCTATTTTCTATACATTGCCAGAATACGCAGCATTCTTTGGTAGCGTTTCTGGTAGCCCGTAGCTCTGTATTGCAACAATCATATTTTTTAAGGTGTACTAATGAACATTTGTTGTTAATTTATATAAGTTTAACCTATTTTTGGCTACTTTTTTAAATTTGTATGTGTCTGAGTAGCAAACAAATAAATCAACTTATCTATCTATCTAAATTTATTATAATTTCTTGTTTTATCTCTAATAAACATAGGGCCAATTTAGTTCGTGTTTATAATTTAATAAAGTAAATAGAACTTTATGAAAACTGCGTGAAACTCCGTAAACAAATGAAAAAAATCTTCGCTCAATTTCCCACTTTTTTCCAACTTTAACACAAGATTTCGCGTGGTACGCCAATATTTACGTTACAAAATAACAACCATAAATTTTGGAATGAATCTTTAATGCCCAATACGAAAGTTGAACACTTGGGGGTTCTGTTAAATATTAATAAGTTAAAGAAAGCAAGACAAAGTAAACCTGAAATAATAAAACACAATCAGAATAATGCCGAGGAGTGGCCAGACTCACAACAAGGTGAACTAAAAGAACGTACAATGGAAATCAATGAAAAAATCTGCCCATTCAACGGAAAATATCTGAGAAAAATTCATAAAGGCTGAACATTGAAGGGTTCCGTTGGTAAGTAAACATTATCCTTAAGTTTAGATAATTTTGGGGTGTGAGTGGTTCATCAACATCTTTGAACTAAAGACAACCTCACCTGCAAGTGGTGCACCCTACTGATTGACTAACGAGGCTCTGGCAAAAGAGAGGTAGGGTACAGCGTATTTATAAGCAGTAAAAAAATAGTTTTGTTTTATTGTTTTTATTTATTAGTTATTCTTTCGAGATCGATATAAGTGTGCAAAATACATCACTAGTTATCTATTTTATAGCTCTGTGTAGCTCATTTGAGCTGTTCGATTTTATACCTACCGCTGAGTCCCACTATCGTGACAACTCGCCGTAAATTTAAATATCATCTTGTTAATTGGCGATCTACTACAGAACGATTTTTAAGGCATTTCTTCTACAAATGGTGTCATTATGGTATCAACATCACTAGTATTCCTAAAACAAATACGATATGGGAGTGTTTTAGAACAGAATCTATATTTATCTGAAAATACTGGCAACGAATCGGATACCACTTTCCATCAGGTGACTCTTTCATCATCAGGTCATTTTAGTCTCCACTACAGGAGCACGACCCAATCTCGTCCGTCCCAGACAGAAGGAGGATTTGGCCTACACTCCCCACGCTGGCCAGACGGGTTGGGGAGGCCTGATCGATGTTTGATAATGTGTGTCCCTTAGTCGCCTTGTACGACATCCACGGGAAGAGACGGAGTGATTCTATTCTAATCTGCCGAAAACCACACGGCCAAGGTGACTCTTTGCCCTTTTCTAATATAAAAAGATACTGTAGTACAAACCTAAAGTAATCAGACAAAAACAAATTAATCTTACAAATAAATTCGAAGGAAACTTATGTAATTAACATGAAAACTGGCATCGTTGGTAGTGTCGTTTCCAATATGAGTCTTAATATATTTGGTGACTTTGAATCTCCTTCAACTTGCCCTAGTGTTTATGAAACATGTTCTTTTGTTGGATATGAATGTAATATTACTTGTGTAACAGCTTCGTATAAAACTTTACTAAAGTTAGATACGAAATCCGACCTTATTTTATCAATGTGATCTAGTTTTATTATTTTAATAAAACAAGATCTTATTATCTGATACTAATTTTACATTTGTAGGTAAAAATAAGATTTTGCTATATATAATGAAATAAAATCAGAATGATGCTACTAGTTGTGCGCTGCGATTTCATTCACTATAATCTTTGTCAAGAATTGGGCTATCCAATGCAAACAAAAATTGAAATTCAGCTTTAACAAATTACTAATAGATTAAGGTATGAAAAGTTTAAACTGACACTAAGCTGATTATGGGAGCATACATTTTTTAGAGATTAGTTGGTTAGTTAGTTTCACTGGGCTGTTTCAGTACTTACGAGTAGCCTCATCAGTGGACCAAAGCGCGTGTCTTTACATGACTGTAATTTTTCTCCAAATCCAGGAAATCCCAAACGCTTTTTCAAACTCCTGCAGTCTACAGTAGAGGTAGTGGTGGTTTATCATCAGCTGCATTTTTTAAGAAAGAGAGTAAGATCCACTTGGTAGTGATATCTCGACTGAGAAATGGTTGTATTCCTACGAGTGAAAGAGAGACTAGGATTGCTACTAAAGTAGCGATCGCCTGTTAGGTTACAGTAACCATAAAAATAGAAACATAAGAGATATTTAAATTAAACCTAGATAGAGGATTTACAAAGACAAAAATAAACAGTTTAAGGACGGAACCCGAGACGACATCCTCGCAGAATTACAATAAAATAAGGAACGTTGAGAGTGAATTCACAGCCATTTCTTTGTGAGGTGCGGGTTCAATTCCGGCGCGCCGCCGACGTAGAATAACAATAGTGTTGCTTGAGCATTTGTGTTCCACTTCGCGCTCCGCGAATCGTCTTTGTGGCTGAGTTAGGGCTCCGCAAGGGTCTCGCCTTGGCCCGCTGTTACGAGAAATATTGATGTCGAATTTGATCTTTAGCAAATTATCTTATTTTATTCACAAATAAAAAAGATAAATAAACTGTTATCATTTTGCCAAATCACATGAAAAAAAAAGCTTACCCTGGTCTCATTCTTATTAATTCAAAATTCAAAGCATTCCTAAATGCAACATAAATTGTAAACTATTTTTAATAACTCCAGCTGTTGTATGCCAAGATGAATTTATGTACCAGATTTAAATAAAGCTCCGGTAATACAACTGTAGGTTACAAAACATCTTCACGCCTTTTTGAAAGAATCTCATGCTGTAGATACCTGGGAATACGTTGGCAGGCAATTTAGATCTATATTTATGTATACTCGTATATATAAGTTGAAGAGTTAAAAGTGTTAATTCCTGAAACAACCATAAAATACCAGACGAGGGATAGACCATACCAGACGAATGGACGCAAGAATTGGGCTTTCAAAAATATTTTTTTCTTCATTTAGAATTTTTTTTCATTATTTTAATTCGTGAGGAAGGTTATATAGTCATTGAATTTAATATAAAAATACGACCATTAAGAGTCGAAGTCAAAAGACCAAAAGACGGGAGAAACCACGAGTTACAGCTAGTTCATGTACATATTTTTAAATAGATTCCATAAAGATAGCCATTAAGGACCTTAATACAGAGCCAGTCCGAATTATATCATTCCCGAAGCTCCCTCTATCCATTTCCTTATCCGAGTTCATCACCAACACATCTCTTCGGCCACTTATACTTATAAAAACGGATAAAAGGCCTCCAGTACACTCACGAGCACGAAAAATAGGATAATAACGGGCGTCCAGAAAGGCACTTAAAATCGTTGCTCCGTGAGGGGAATTTTCAAGAACCTTATTTTGCCAGTTACTCGCTTATTGTTTGAAGGGTGCCTCCAGCCCTCGGTAGGTATTTGATTCGGATTTTGTTCTAGTTAATGGAGATATTTTGATGAGATGTCTTTCGCTTCAGCGAATTCCTTTTTGACTGTTTGGTTTTTTGCTAAACGCTTTTCAAATATTTGTAAATTTATGATATCTAAAATTTAAGTCGACTTTCTTAAAAACTACGGGTCTGAGGAAGGGTTATGCTTCCCCCCCCCCCCTCCCTCTACATGGACCGACGATCTCAAAAAAGTACAGGCTGATAATGATATGAAGCTTTTCAAATTATGAATTCTTTGACACGGTTTACAGGCTAAATAGTTTCATTGATTGGGACATCATCATCATCATCAGGTCATTTTAGTCTCCACTACAGGAGCACGACCCTCTCTCGCCCAGACGGAAAGAGGATTTGGCCTACACTCCCCACGCTGGCCAGAGGGGTTGGGGAGGCCTGATTGATGTTTGCTGATATATTTCCCTTAGTCGCCTTGTACGACATCCACGGGAAGAGACGGAGTGATTCTATTCTAGTCTGCCGGAAACCACACGGCCGTTTATATGACATACGATTAGGACATATGGGGTGACATTCGATTAGTCTCAGCTCTGTGACATAGGTTATGTTGCCATTGGCCCACCAGGCTCGCCAAATAAAGTATATTTTTCTCATCAATAAAATATATTGTATCGTATTGTTAGAATTTTCAGTCGCGGTTTTTGTTTCAATTAATAATTTCTAGTTCTAGACATATTTTAGTATATCACGAAATTTTCGTCATTAAAACATAGACATATATTGTAAGTCAGTGCAAGGGCGGATCCAGCTTTGGCGCCAGGGGAAGGTCACATAGTTGTTGTCAAGTCACACTCAAGTTATAATTAAATTTTGATAATAATAGATACAGGTAAAAAGTAGATATTTTATTAACATATGTAAGTACTGTACATAATCTATATTGTGATAAACATATGTTAAAAAAACGTTAAGTTTAACAATTTTAATTAGTGGTCCATCTAGGTCCTTAACCCAGCCCAGGGGGTGGTCATAACCCCATGACCCTCGCCCTGGATCCGCCCTTGAGTCAGTGTAATTTTCATTGAATTCCGTTAATATTTCTTGTATCGACACCGTCTACAGCAATATGTCTAAAAGTGCAGGAACATGTTTGCCAGCATTCAATCGCTGTAATGGTTATTGATGAGCTTTATAAGTGGCAAGACTTATCGGTTGGCCGATGAAAGCTTTTACACATATATGTACAAATAAATAATATTAAAACATTTTATTATATTTAGAGATTTTATTTAGTCGAGCCTGTGGTGGAGTGACTAGCAATGGTTACTTTGACTACAAGGTCGCGGATTCGATCTCCGCACAAAACAAACATTTGTATGCAATAACATGTCTGTTTGTATTAACCTGTATGTTTTCTATGTATTATAAGTATGTACAAAAAACAATGTATTTATGTACATTTATCAGTTGTTTAATCCCCATAGTAGCTTTGCGCTTTTGGGACTAGATGGCGCTGTGTAAATTGTCAAAAATATTTATTTTGACATGCACTCCCTTCTTCCACCTAGGTAACTAAACTTTCGTAAACAGTTACAAGAGAAGAATTTTTTTTTCGCTGTTTGGTAACTAGTTTACCAATGGATTCTTTGCACCCGCACAAGGCAAACGTGTCTGTGCATGAACATGTTTGCCTTGGTCTGGGCGTTTTCTATATATTATTTACAAAAAAAAAATGTATTTAAGTTACATAGTACCCATAGTACAAGCTTTGCTTAGTTTGGATTGGCGCTGTGTAATTTGTTTGTAGTATTGGAATATTTATTATTATTATTTATACTAGATTACCCGGTGAACTTCGTTTCACCTGCTTAAAAATATATAAGATCTAAGATCTGTGTTTCTTCGTAACCCTACCCTGTTTGCCCCAACCTGGAGGATATGGCATTGTAAGACATTTGTTTCCTAACTTGCCGGTTTCCATAAAATTTGACCATAACAGCTTAGATGACTCTCTGCAGTTTGCCTGCCATGTCACGGACATGAAGCTATATCCGATCCGGGAATTCCTGACGCGGCTCTTTCACGAAGCCTTGGCCATACTGTGCACCATATTCAACTCCATAAAACGCAACTCCTGCACGTGTCGTTGCTCAAGTATTGATGATGCTTTACTAATGTATAAAATGGTCTAATCATCGATTTATAGATTTGTCCTTTTAACTTTGCCGGAATTTTGGAGTCACTGATGATACTGGTTACCTCAAGCCACTTAGTCCAAGCTACTGAAATCTCGCAGTCGATGCTACCCGATGATCGAAGAACTGATCCCAAGTACTTAAACCGCCCGTGCATTCGACCATATCCTTATGTGCACGGTCGTGGGATCTGTTGTTTTGCAGCCCATGTACTCGATCTTGACCGCATTCAGATTCAGGCCATAGTTCTCAAGTGATTTCTTCCATTAATTCACCCGTCGCACCAACTGCCCCCTATCCGCATCGGCCAGTGCATTATCATCAGCATACATGAACACCCATGAACCCACTGCAGAGGTGGTCCATGTAGATCCATGATACTACTTGACAATTCGTCTAATATCACGTATGTCTAATATATAAGAATATGTCTAATATGAACAAAATCAGACTAACGACTGATCCTTGGTGGATTCCGACGTTAATGGGAATCTCCAACAGAGGTCTAAACTATGGAATTGGAATTTAGGTACATGTCTCTGATGATGTCGATAAAAGCCCCTGGTAGCCCTTTAGACCTCAGTAAAGTAAGTTCTCGCCCAATAAATTTGTGACTAAATGACAAATATGAATTACAGATTTGAATAAATAATGAGGAATCTGTTTTATTTTGTAATATAATCTTGGTCTTTGGAACATGACAGACCTTTAAAATATGATTTTGGTCTTACCATATGCGAAGTTATACGACTCTATGTGAATCCAAACCCCGTTCTGCGTTCAACCCACATTGTCTGGTACTATTCGCACTGCGGACGCTGATTACAATTGCAATCATTTTTGTAATTTACAATGCGAGTGTTTATGAAATTTGCAGATTTCTATTATTTATTCTGTACTGTACAAAGTATGATTTACCATATACAGTCACTACATATTTCAACTCCTTTCTTGATGTCTATTAGTATTGTGTCATTTCTATGTCACTTCTGAGAAAGTCATATTTGACAACCAACAAATATGACGTCGATTCTTTGTGACAATGACACTATTGATAGGTAGGTTCGCCATCTTTGCTTATTGTTTGTTTGTTATAACTTTATTGTACATAAAAAATAAAATAACAAAAATAAAATGCAAAATAAAGTAGTACAAAGGCGGACTTATCCCTTAGAGGGATCTCTTCCAGTCAACCTTAGAGTATCAAAAGGAATTAGAATTAAAGGCGTGTAATCACAAAGTACAGTAATTACTGTGTTAATAATGGACAAGACAAAAATTACAACATAGTTTAAATACGAATACCCATTAACACTGTGTATATATAAATAAAACTTAAAAATAAATCATCAATTTGCAGCCAACAAAGCGTTATTGAGAGACCTCCTTAGAGCCGATTTGAAGGAGCCAAGAGTAGGAGACATCTTTATGTCCAAAGGAAGTGAGTTCCACAGTTTTGCAGCTTGGACGGAAAATGATTTGGTGTAAGTTGAGCTACTATGTTGAGGAATTTTCAGCAATGGATCCACGGAACGACGCAAACGGTTATCTATGTCACGAAATTGAAACCTTTCATTTAAATATCCCGGAGCAGATGGATTAAAGAGCACATTGAAAAGCATGGAGAGGATATGGAAGTTTCTTCGAAGTCTGGCCGGAAGCCAGCTGCTGCTGTTATGACATTCGACTATAGTAGGAACACTTTGTATGGGAAATTAAAATTGTTGTTTTCATTATCTTTCTTGAATTTTTTCCAAAATTTCTCACCGTTTAAACCTTCCCTGGGCTAAGACAAACATTTCAAAACCAAAATCAGCTAAATCGGCCTGGCCGTTCTCGAGTTTTAGCGAGACTAACAAAAAGCAATTCATTTTTATATATAAGATTTATTGTTTCTCTTATTTTCTTACATTATATTTTTATTATTGCAATTTTAGGGTCCCGTACCCAAAGGGTACAAAGGAACCCTATTACTAAGGCTCCGCTGTCCGTCCGTCCGTCTGCCACCAGGCTGTATCTCATGAACCGTGATAGTTAGACAGTTGAAATTTTCACAGATGATGTATTTCTGTTGCCGCTACAACAACAAATACAAAAAAATAGAATAAAATAAATATTTAAGGGGGCTCCAATACAACAAACGTAATTTTTTTGCTCGTTCTTGCTCGCTATTGATAACGGCAATCGGTCTACCTATTGCCGTTATCAATAGCGCTTGAAATACTCATATAATATTTAGTTATATATTCACTTTAAAAATAAATAATTAAATAAAAATAAAACAAATATTTAAGGGAGGCTCTCAAACAACCATTAGCCAACCATAGCCATTCAACCACAATGCATGTCAAAATACAACAAATGTGTTTTTTTTTTTTGCTGTTTTTATAGATAATGGTACGGAACCCTTCACGCGCGAGTCCGAGCACTTGGCCGGTTTTTTATATTATTATGGATATAAAAAAATACATTTAAAAATATAAAAAAAAAAAACATGGAGACCTGCCGGTAGCGGAACGAAGACCCAAACTACCGGTGGTGGTTAGGCTTTATTATTATTTGATCAAAGCATACGTTACAATATTCATGGTACAATCAAACAAGGTATGTTCTTCCAGTAACAAAATAGGTCACGTGATTTATATATAGACATTATTTTTTATATATATACGAGTACTAGCTGATCCGACAGACGTTGTCCACTCTTCTTTCTTATTCGAGTATTGAATTCGAAATCAAATTGTTTTAGCGTTATCCGTCAAATGACTGACAGTTATGTAAAACGTACATTAGAAAAGTTTTTTTTTTATACTACGTCGGGTAGCAGACAAGCATACGGCCCGCCTGATCTGAAGCGGTTACCGTAGCCATATTAACGCTCGCAACATAAAATATCGCTCGCGCGCCGCCACCCCCGCTGCCATCGCAGCATCTCCTTCCTTTCTGGTGACCTCACTCACTCGCAGGAACACAACAGGGCTGTTGTGTTCAAGGGAACCGTTATTTGGCTGCGGTATACAGTGAGGTGGAGGTACATTCCCCAGTCGGGTAGCTTACAATTACGCTCCCTACCTCTCTTTTCGCCAGAGCTTCGTTTGTCTGTCAGCAGGGTGCACCGCGTGCAGGTGAAGGTGGCTTTGGTTCAAAGATCTTGATGAACCACTTACACCCCAAAAAAGTTAATACGGTAGGTTAAATTTTCTTACATTTACTCATTTTCCGCGCAAATTTCTTATTTTTAGGGTTCCGTACCCAAAGGGTAAAAAGGAACCCGCTAAGGCTCCGCTGTTGAAATTTTCACTGATGAAATTTTCACAGATGATGTATTTCTATTGCCGCTATAACAACAAATACTAAAAAAAACAGAATAAAATTAATATTTAAGGGGGCTCCCATACAACAAACGTGATTTTTTTTTACCGTTTTTATAGATAATGGTACGGAACCCTTCGTGCGCGAGTCCGACTCGCACTTGGCCGGTTTTATTTTCTTTCCTAAGAATCTTCTCCTGGCAATAACAAATCCAACAGAAAAAGAAATAGCGATATCCGATAGCGATATATATTTTGACGAGCTCGGTGGTAGAATGGTTAGCGATGGCCACTTTGACTCCGAGGTCGCGGGTTCGATCCCCGCACAAGACAAACATATGTATGCATGAAAAATTGATTGTTTGTCGGGTCTGGGTGTTTCCTATGTATAATAAGTATGTATTTACAAAAAAAAATGTATTTATGTACATTTATCAGTTGTCTAGTAGCCATAGCACAAGCTTTGCGCTTAATTTGGGACTAGATGGCGCTGTGTAAATTGTCTAGAAATATTTATTTATCTAAAAAATCGTCTTTCTTAACAAAATAAACACATAAACCGTTAGAACACTAATTGAACAGGCGAACTATATCGGCGGCAATTAGCGCTAAAATGCCGCTGTTCGATTCCAATGTAATGAGCTACTCGCCACTAACTTCTTTTTATTGGGTCGTTACTAACGCGCGGCCCGCCGAATCGGAATGGATTCGAATGAGGGTTTAACTTGTACCTGGTACTCTGAAATATTCCGTTTGCCTTCCGTTTGTAATAAATATTTTATTTCCTAAACATTTATCAATTAACTTTATGAACAGAGTTGGAAATAAAAATAATCATAAAATATTTTAGATTTTTTAACATGTCAATAATAAATTTCAATTTATTTATTTATTAGGTATTCACGTTTTTTTTATTTACCACTCAAGGTATCTGACAAGTATGTAGCCCGTCTGATGTCAAGCGGTTACTCCAGCCAATAGATGTTTGTAATCTCATTCGCGTGATCTCATTCACTCGCAGGAACACAATAATCCTCAAAGGTCAACGCTCAACCATTATAAGGCTTCGGTTCAGTAAAGTGTGGATTTATTTATACTACATCGGGTGGCATACAAGCGTACAGCCCGCCTGATATGAAGCGGATATCGTAGTTCTTCCTGTTGACCTCACTCACTCGGAGCCCGCGCAGGAACGCAATACCTCGTATTTTCTTTTTTTTATTATATTATGAAAATATGAGATATTATCTGACTTCAGTTAATAAAATAATTGGCTCTATTTAATATAATATAGACACAAAGATTGAATAGCGGCCTGCAGCTAAACATCTGTCTTAAGTCATCGTTGTATTTATATACATTTCGACTCATACGTAGAATAAAGTGCGATGTGTATCGTGCCTTTTTATGGCAAGCTAATGTCAGACTGAACGTATTCGATTCGAAATATCGGAAGATAAAATAAGACAAGAAAATTCTTCAAAACGGACGTCTGTAGAATTCATATTACTTATCGTGAAGTTATTTAACTCGTTTTAGTTTTTTTTTTTATATTTCTGGACAATTTACACAGCGCCATCTAGTCCCAAATTAAGCGCAAAGCTTGTGTTATGGGTACTAAACAACTAATAAATGTACTTAAATACATAGTTATAATACATAGAAAACACCCAGACGAAGACAATCAGACAAGTTCATGTACACAAATGTTTGTCTTGTGCGGGAATCGAACCAGCGACCTCGGAGTCAAAGTGGCCATTGCTAACCATTCGACCACCGAGCCCGTCAATAGTTGTTAGTTCCATGACCACATCGGACTCTGTTCTACAGAGCAGTCGATTTGCAATCAATTACGAAATATGTATTGCTAAGTTTATTTATTATATGTGTATTTATTTACTTATTTCATTATGTGGGTCACGTCGTGGAAAGCAATTACTACCACCCATGGAGATCAGTAACACCAAGGGGTCGCCGATCCGTTACCAGCCTTTTAAGGGAAATAAAGACTCTGTTCTTGAAGGCTCCCATGTCGTAGTTGTTCGGAAATACTGCTGAGGGAAGTTGATTCCACAGTTTCAACATTCGTGGTATAAAAGGTCTTAGGAAACGTGCTGTAGTAGATCACCGTTTATCAAAGTATTAACTCCAATTATCTCGAAATCGCAGACAAGAGCTGCTTATCCATTTTTTTACCTAGACTACTGCATAAGAATAACTTCAGTTTAAAAAAAAAATGTCCCGGGAAAAATCTTACCCGACTTTATTACAGAAAATCATAAACTAGTGCATCTACTCGAAATGCATCCAGCGGAATTTTAGCCACAAAACTCATTGAAATAAGGAAGAAATTGTCTACGAGCTAACTTCGTAATTTTATAGTTTTCTTGGAGAGTATTTCGCTTTGTCTCTTTGCCTAATTTCCGCAGTTCCGCATATTGTAATCAATGTCTCCCGTTTCACCCCCATTCACCCCTATTTCACCCCCTTTCAACGGGATTGTTACCCACAGATTTAGGTAAGGCAAGATAGTTTGTTCCTTAATAGTGTTTTTGTTTTTTACTCGATTCACGAAGAAAGGATGGTTTTGTTTTTCAATTGAATATATAAATAAATAAATAAATATTTCTGGACAATTTACACAGCGCCATCTAGTCCCAAATTAAGCACAAAGCTTGTGTGTGTTATGGGTACTAGACAACTGGCAAAGGTACTTAAATACTTTTTTTTTGTAAATATATACTTAAAACACATAGAAAACACCCAGACCAAGACAAACAGACATGTTCATGCATACAAATGTTTGCCTTGTGCGGGGATCGAACCCGCGAGCTCGAAGTCAAAGTGACCATTGCTAACCATTCGACCACCGAGCTCGTCATTATATATTTTTGGCACGCTCTACAGCCTAAACCGCTTGACGGATTTAAACATATGATTCGTCTCAGCTGTGAGAATGATATACAGTATATTATATCAATATGATGTCGGTGAAAAAATAATGAAGGATATAAAGAAAAAAAGTTGTCTGAACTTTCAGTTGGGTTTCGACCGCAATACGTCTTTGAAATTGCTTGCATAGGGAGGCAATTCAAGAAAACGAATGGCAACAAAATCCGGGGATACAGTTTGGTGTTGCAGCTACATATCTATCATCTCATCATGTCTGTTTGTCTTGGTCTGGGTGTTTTCTATTTATTATAAGTAGGTATGTATTTACAAAAAAAATATATATTTAAATACATTTATCAGTTGTCTAGTACCCATAACTCAAGCTTTTCGATTAATTTGGGACTAGATAGCGCAGTGTAAATTGTGCATTAAAAAGAAAAAAAAATCTCCATCCAGAATTCAATCACACCGCTGTATAGAAGGATCAAAGAATTTATTACGCTTAGTAAGGAGTAAGGAACATCGCGTGCGGGGGAGGGGGAAGCGCTGCCTTTTTGAGATAATTTTAGTGCATATAACGTATTCACGTACAACACTCGCCGGTGTCCATGCCACAGGCACACCCCATTTTGTTTGTTTCTGTTAATAATTTCTTGTTTTTATTCCTTATCAGGTGAGAAGAAAATTAATCATATGACCCGCGTGACGAGAAGCAGTTACCGTAGCCTATAAATACTTGCAGCACTGTTATCGCTTGCATGGTATACTAAATACATTTATAATTATTGCGTGGGGCCATTAATACTAATGCGGAATTATATTATGTAAAGTTGCTCACTATAACGGTTAGAGCCAAAGGCAATTACACTTGAGGCACTGCTTATTGAAGACGAAGCTCTGTTGAATCTAGTTAACACCAGCGTCTATGTTGTATGTAATTTAGCATTTCAATGTATAATGTACACTGTTGTTCTACCACAGTAGATACACAGAACAGTATCTCAACGCCGAGTATTCGAATCGGTACACACATGCGCCGTCGGCTACACGATTGTAAAAGATATTGTGCGATGTATTGCACAATTCGCTTAGGATGCGGTTTGACTGAGGCGACACAGTAGAGCGAAGTCGAGACGTGCCGCAATTCAACAATCACGTAACTTAAAATACACATCACCTTTTCGCTTAAATGAAATAAATAATAAATAAATATTTCTGGACAAATTACACACGGCCATCTAGTTCCAAACTAAGCTAAGCTTGATAGTATACTAAAATACATTTTTTTTGTAAACACATACATACTCGTATACTGAGACTCGTATACACAGTAAACACCAAGACCAAAACAAACAGACATGTTCATGCACACAAATATTTGTCTTGTGCGGGAATCGAACCCGCAACCCCGGAGTCAAAGTGGCCATTGCTAACCATTCGACCACCGAGCTCGTCAACAACATTATTAGCAAATAGGAATGTACACAAGCTCAAGCTCAAATTGTCTAATATCGCCTATATATTATGTACGAATCGAGGATAAGAATTATCGAGCACTTTTGCAATTTGAGAAGAGGTAAGAAACAAAATTCTAAAGTCTTCGACCAGTGCATCTACGCTATCATACGGTGCAGAAACCAGTGGTCTAATTCATGTAATGGAAAGCATTACAATATCGTAACAAGTTAGTCGTTGAAGACCATTCACACAGCGGATATTCGTATCAATTTTTTCTTAGAGAGCATCTAGTATGTAGGAAATACGTATCGTGTTAACGTAGACCTTTACAATATACAAAACAAGCCCTTTGGCTTGAATGGCAAAATCGGTAAGATATAACAACGGTTGAATATTAAACGCTGACCATCGGGTCAGTTTACTGGTGAAAAAGGGCACAGCAATTACTGGATTGGGAGCCATAGTCAATGTTTCTCTAAGAAACCGAATCAAAAAAATTAAGAACCTTTAACGAACCGAAGTTATCGACACGACTTTCAGAGTCATGAAGTAGAAGTGTCAGTGGCCAGCCCCCTTACCTCCAACTCTTATTGCGATTCAATAACTGAATAGAATGCTTATTCATGCCAATGAATAAGCGACTCTATTTCAACTAGAATAGAGTCGCTTATTTGTTGTTATGAATATGCATTCTATTCAGTTATTGAATCGCAATAAGAGTTGGTGGTAAGGGGGCTGGTCAATCATAACGGCCGCCTGATGACAAGAGGCTACCGTATCCATATTGACATGATAGCATACCGCCATCCTCGCTACCGACACAGCAACTCCTTCCTTCCTGGTGCTCTCATTCACTCGCATGAATACAATAACCTTAAAAAGCATTATTATTTGGCTACGGAATTAGGTGAGCTGGAACTACAACTCCAGTCGGGCAGCGTAAAGCTGTGCCTTATCTCTCTATTACGAAAGCCTCATTTGTCTATTAGCTGGGTGCACCACGTGCAGATGAGGTTGGCTTTGACTGTTAAATATAAACATTTTTCTCTTAACAATTTTATACAACATTCTAAGTAAATTGATATTTGTTACTGATTTTGTAACAAAATTGACATGTAACAAAACTGATATGTAACGAAAATGAAAAGTAACGCAAATGAGATATGCGATAGTATAAAAAGAATGTGTGTCACTCCGGTGGTAAACTGCTGACATCCTGATGACTGAGCTCATTCGTGTGATCGTAAAAGTAAGCTGAAGTCACCAAGCGTTCTAAAAACGACATTAACTGCGCCGTTTTCCTGTTTGTTGGTTTCAAAGTTCTTGGGGCGTATATCATTGGTATATAGGATTTCTTTTTTGTTTACGTTTTTGTATTAGATATGTAGAAGGAAGGGAATTCGATTATTAAAACCATCTCTATTACTCATTGTAGCTGTTTATTAGCAACTTAAAACTGGCAGCAATAATAATAACAAATCAATAAATAATTATTTTTAATAACCATCAAACAAATTAAATATTATTAATATTTCGAGTAGCAGATGTGTTCGCCTCGAGCGCTGACGAGTGAATGCCCCACAGCTGCGGCGAGTCGCTATTTTATAGCCCGGCTGCAGGTGGCGTGGCCGTGCGTCACTTGTTTACGCCGAACGAACACGTGCAGCATGACGTAATATTTGTGCTTGTGATATGAAGTGTAATCACGTATTGCTTTGCGCCGATACGGCCATTCTGCAATTAGACGCGTCCCTGCGTCTCTTTTGAAGGACCATTATCTGTAAAAATAAAAACCTCAGAGCCTCAGCGCTCATATTGGCACACACATTATCAAAATTATACCTCAGAGCCTCAGCGCTCATATTGGCACACACATTATCAAAATTATACCTCAGAGCCTCAGCGCTCATATTGGCACACACATTATCAAAATTATACCTCAGAGCCTCAGCGCTCATATTGGTACACACATTATCTAAATTATACCTCAGAGCCTCAGCGCTCATATTGGCACACACATTATCAAAATTATACCTCAGAGCCTCAGCGCTCATATTGGCACACACATTATCAAAATTATACCTCAGAGCCTCAGCGCTCATATTGGTACACACATTATCTAAATTATACCTCAGAGCCTCAGCGCTCATATTGGCACACACATTATCAAAATTATACCTCAGAGCCTCAGCGCTCATATTGGCACACACATTATCAAAATTATACCTCAGAGCCTCAGCGCTCATATTGGTACACACATTATCTAAATTATACCTCAGAGCCTCAGCGCTCATATTGGCACACACATTATCAAAATTATACCTCTGAGCCTTAGCGCTCATATTGGCACACACATTATCAAAATTATACCTCAGAGCCTCAGCGCTCATATTGGTACACACATTATCTAAATTATACCTCAGAGCCTCAGCGCTCATATTGGCACACACATTATCAAAATTATACCTCAGAGCCTCAGCGCTCATATTGGCACACACAGTTATCTTGTTAATCGCACTCAAAGTATCGCCGATACGGCCACATTGCTCTGAACTCCGAATTTAGGTGCACTTCTCAAATGTTCATGACACACCTTCCTAAATCGACCACGACCAATGATTCGGCGTATTCCATATCTATCGTACGATAATACTGTTTTGACTTCAAATGGTCCGACATATTTTATACTTAATTTTGTGTCCAGACGCGGTAGTTTCCTCAAAAGCATGTATTCATCTTTTTAGAGTCTTTTTATCGTAGCTTTTCCATTGTCGTGTCTTATTTTTGTCATTCTCAGCTCTCTCGGTCATCCTTCCCAACACTCAACTCTCCCAATCAACGACTCAAGTGACTTATCCCAATGAATCTTTTGTGTGTATTGTTAATCATTTTTTTATTATTCTCATAATTCTCTGAACATGCCCATTTCCTCTGCTAATATATCCTGCATATTGGTGCTATTTAATTCCATATTGTTTGCAATAGGCCTTATAATGGGAAACAAACGCACCATCACCATCAACTATAATTCGCTTTGGAGCATCAAACAGAAACACAACTTCTTACAAATGTTTCAATGTACTGGTTTAAATTTAACTCTTAGCATGGATTTGAATCCGTTTTGTGGAAAAAAATGTTATCCCTGAGTACATATTCTGGATAAAGTTGTTCAACAATTTTGAATATTTCTTGTTCGCGGCGTTGTTTCACTATTAGTCATCTTTCGTTGATAGGTTAAGAAAATTTTTACGTGTAAAAGAAATCTACGTATCTAGGTATCAGTACGTCCTCCATATAAACAAGAGCCTCTCTTCTTCTTGAAATTCCTTATTTATAGCTCTTTGGTAAACTGATGGAGCATTGGATAGTCCGAACGACATGTTAAATTGATCCACTATTAAGAAGTCCGGTGAGGAGATTGTCATCCCGAATGCTTCCGATCACAATTTCTACCGCATCTTGCTCTGTAGGATCTGGTTTAACAATTTGCATGGACATTTTCCACGTTTTGGATATGTACTCTGGAATGTCAACAGCATCATCGAAATACGAACATAGTGAGTCTCTTCCGGGCGAAGCATTTTTATCATCTCTGCGAGAGTAGCCTGACTATCTCGAGATACCTGACTCATCATTTCTCGCATTGTGTCCTTGAATGTATTTGCTAAAATTGCCATAGCGATGTTGCTTTTACTGGCCGATGTCTGCTGGCGTTGAGTCATCCCCTCTTCTGATGTAGAAGGAAGGGAATTCGATTATTAAAACCATCTCTATTACTCATTGTAGCTGTTTATTAGCAACTTAAAACTGGCAGCAATAATAATACAAATCAATAAATAATTATTTTTAATAACCATCAAACAAATTAAATATTATTAATATTTCGAGTAGCAGATGTGTTCGCCTCGAGCGCTGACGAGTGAATGCCCCACAGCTGCGGCGAGTCGCTATTTTATAGCCCGGCTGCAGGTGGCGTGGCCGTGCGTCACTTGTTTACGCCGAACGAACACGTGCAGCATGACGTAATATTTGTGCTTGTGATATGAAGTGTAATCACGTATTGCTTTGCGCCGATAGATATAAATGTCGGATTTTTAATATAAAACTTCTAATAGCCATATTTTGTATAGAAACAAGAAATTATCATATATAGGTACTCTAAATGTTTTATAAATAACTTAATGTATATGTGTACTTTTGAAATAGCATATGAAAATATTTTACAAACTAAACTAAAGTAACTAAAAAAGCTAATCTTAAAATTACTTAAAAATAACACAAATTAAAAAAGGTATAATTTTAATCATTAAAATAATACAAACAACTTATATCAAGTTCCTTAAATATAGAACAAATAACAAATGACTTAATATTATGTATGTCAAAAAAGTATCTAAAAGCATAGAGTGTCCTATGTACTTTTTACAACTGAGACGAATCTAATGCCACTTCATAATGTTGAAATCATTGAAACTCCACCACACCGCTGATGGCTCTGTCGCGTCGCGCGAGGTGATATTCCGCGGGTCGGAACTAGTCGGAAGATGTTGCGCAACGAAGCTCGCCGACTGGCTTACGACTGCATGTAAGTATTCTATGTTTGTATGTATGTAATGTGTATTGTGTTTAATTATAATAATATGTGTATATAATTTATTAAATTATTATTTATATTATATTATATTTACTGGTATATATTATATATACTTTGTGGCTTTGTCACACAAGGGTGAACTTATCCCTATAAGGGATATTTTCCAGTCCACCTTTGCCTTGGAGTCTCTGTAAGGAATCGGTGAAATGGTGGCGAAGAAAAAAAAAGCAAGAAGTAAATAGGAATAAAATAAAACATAAAATAAGTACCTACCTATTAATTAGGTACCTATTGAGTGAATAAAATGTTAAATATGAAAATATTAGCTGACCCGGCGAACTTCGTGCCGCCTAACAGTCAATGAATGTCATGTTACTTATTAGCTCAACTAAATTTATGATTTTATGGAAGTAATACAATGAATATAAATATATACACAAAAAAAGAATATTAAAGTACAAATTGTCAACCAATAAATATCTCAATCCTCGGCACCTGTTGGCTGTCGCAGAATACCGGCGCTGTGTGTATTTATGGCCAAATTAACATCATGATTATGTTCGCGTTGTTTGAAATGTTATAATGTTATTGTGTACTGTATCAATTTATTGTCTCATGTTGTGATGTTAATAAACATTCCTTTCTTCTTCTTTCAATCCACAAAACAATTTTCAAAACAAATCAAAGACAAGTTTCCCGACGATTTTTTAATAAATGTAGTATGAATGCTGTCTTGATTTCCCTGGTAACTCGTCTACAGTGCTACAAGGATCTAAATGAACGTGAGTGACGTTTGTAGGAGGGCGATACTGTGACTTTCGGGTTGCCAATTAGGGAAAATCTAGCCATATTGAAAATAATTTGAATTCGTAAATATTTACGTATAACATAATAAACGAAATAAAACTGTTTACTGTGGAACAAAGTGGGAATTTAAGGTAAACACACATGTCTGGCAACATTTACCTGTAGCAACAGCGACTCGCTCGTGAACCTTTTCAAAAGGAATTAATGGGCCGTTGTTTTGTTTTTCTTTTACAAAAATCTCTTTCACCTTTAACACAGCCTCCCTGACATCACTTCGTAAAACTTTCGGCAGGATAATCGTACTATATTAACAAAATATACTTTAAAATCGCATCACAACATTAAACGGTGAAGAACTGTCAAAAGTGACGTCTTACAAGATGGCGGCTTTAGTTCCGTTTTCTGCCACGTTCATTTAGATCCTTGTAGCACTTTACAAGGACTGTCCGCTTCGCGAGCGCAGAGCGAATGAATCCCGCGCGTAAACTCACTCATTCAATTCCAATCAAACGCCTTGACTAGCGAATGAGTGGGGGTGCGAGAATCTCAAACAGATAAGAATATATATTTATTTGCATAAAATATGAGTAACATACATACAATCGCATGCAGATATAATTGTAAATAGTCCTTCACATTTTGCGTTGCCGGTGTACAAAAAAATTGTGGAAAGGAGCACATAGGCATGTCGCAGGTCTGATTTAAATGCTAGTAGGTATTGACCTATTATATATTAGCATTTGACATCATTTATTTATTTACAACCTCATTTTGGTTTGGTTGGGGTGTAAGTGGTTCATTCACCTGCACGATGGTGCACCCTGCTGACTGACAAACGAAGCTCTGGCGAAAAGAGAGGTAGAGAGTGTAATTTTAAGCTGCCCGACTGGGGAATGTACCCCCACCTCACAGAATACCGCAGCCAATTAACGGTTCCCTTGACTGCTAGTGAGTGAGGTCACCAGAAAGGAAGAAGATGCTGCGATGGCAGCGGGGGTGGCGGCGCGCGAGCGATATTCAATGTATCGAGCGTTAATATGGCTATTTTAACCGCTTCACATCAGGCGGGCCGTATGCTTGTCTGCCATCCGACGTAGTATAAAAAAAAAACTCCATTACTACGCGGTATTGATTTATTAACAACCTCCACTACTAGGTCGTTTAAGTTATTATAATTTTTAAAATAAATGTCGTATATAAAAACTGGGGCTTACAAAACTATGTTATTAATTATTTAGTCTAATGAACTAGTTATTGCGTAGACATCAGAACTATTTATTACGTTCTGACGAGCCCGGTGGTCGAATGGTTAGCAATGGCCACTTTGACTCCGAGGTCGCGGGTTCGATCACCGCACAAGACAAACATTTGTGTGCATGAACATGTCTGTTTGTCTTGGTCTGGGTATTTTCTATGTATTATATGTATGTATTTACAAAAAAAAAGTATTTAAGTATTATATCAGTTATCTAGTACCCATAGTAAGCTTAAGCTTTGCTTTGTTTGGGACTAGATGGCCGTGTGTAATTTGTCCTGGAATATTTATTTATTTATATAATAAGTGACATAACTAATTTACAAATAGTTGTCATCTAAGAAATCAAGAAAACAGTAGTAACATTTTTCAGTTAGAAGCTTCTTCAAATGTTTTTTGAACATATTGGTATTCACACTAAAGCCTATCAATCAATTTACGTGTTCGGTTAAGACGGCATCCTCCATTCAGCTGATAGTCGTCAGATCGGAAGTGGTTCCAATTTCCGGCGCAACCACTAAAACAATTTATAATTGAATTCAGTTTCAGTTTGGTGTTGCGACTTCGGGTGGATTCCCATTAAAGCTCGCCCCCGGAGCTCCTGAAACTTGTTTACTTAGGGGAGGTTACATTGTTTTCAGTATTGATTTAGGTGTTGTATTTACCATTGTCATATGCACTGTTTATCTTTTGACGTGAAACGTCTTTAAAATCACTCCAATGGATACCAGGGGCTACCGCCAAAGCTGAAGCCGATTACCGGTTATCCGATGACCGATTACCGGTATCGGTATTTTTGACTATGAGAATCAAACTTTAGATTAGATTGGCGTTAATTAGAATTAGATTTAGATTAGATTAGCGTTTTTGGAGTGGTAGAGCAATTATGAAATGGGCTTGCTCGACCGGGGAAGTACCACCCTCTAATAGAATATCGACGTGAAGCAGCAATGCGTTTCGTTCGGTGAGTGAGAGATCCGGAAGCCCAACTCCTTCCCTATCCCCTTCTTCTTCCTTCCTTCCCTTCCTCCAACTCCTTAGTGGACAACGCATTGGTAGCGCCCCTTGTGTTATTAATGTCTATAGGCGGCGGTGACCACTTTCCATCAGGTGGCCCGCTTGCTTGTTTGTCTACTGTATGAGATAAAAAAAAAAAAAAAAAAAAAAAAAATATCCTAGCTAGTACAATCCATAGAGCTCTACTGACTAAGCTGGACATGTTTGTCAATATCTTTAACTTAAGACCAATTTTTGGAATCAAAAAAACCGGTATTAATCGGCTTCAGCTTCGGCGAGAGGGTTAGAAAACTAGGCTGCAATGAATTGG
Source organism: Hypsopygia costalis (assembly GCA_937001555.2). NCBI lineage: Eukaryota > Metazoa > Arthropoda > Insecta > Lepidoptera > Pyralidae > Hypsopygia > Hypsopygia costalis. Next base: position 592,910 of record OW443351.2, on the reverse strand, counting down.
TCTACATCGTCTTACCTTAATAATTACAAAGCTATAAGTCATAGAAACATGAAACGCATGTCATTATTTAGCGTATTTTTTTTTATATGAGAGGGTAGAAAGCGAGCATGTGGGTCTCCTGATGGAAAGCAATCACCACCGCCCATGGAGACCAGCAACACCAAAGGGTCACCGATCCATTGCCAGCCTTTTAAGGGAAATATTGACTCTGTTCTTGAAGGCCCCCATGTCGTATTTATTTGGGAATACCGCTGGAGGAAGTTGATTCCACAACTTCACAGTTCGTGGTAGAAAATGTCTTAAAAAGTGTACTACTATATATAGTATATAGTCAGTTCGCTGCTAAGACCTTAAGTTTGCATCGAGGCAGGGCTGAGCGGCGGGGGAGGGGCGTTGCGGAATAACGGAAACAACATTAAAAGCGACTAGCTGATATAAAGGTTTCATGTTAAAGGTTCTCGTCCGATTTTTATTTTTATTTTACATGAGCTTTGACACCAAGAGTGGCGGGTTCGATCCCCGTGGAAGAAATACATTTATGACCATGAATATGTCTGTAATATGTCTTGGTAGTATTTTCTATGAATTATATACAAATTTCCAAAAAACATAATGTAAATATTAAAGTTTATTTATTAGTTTTCTAGTACCAGGGACTAGAGAAATAAAGGACCAGCAATGTTCATATAAAATTGTGTACACATGAATTTAGTTACTCTAAAGAGCAACAGAGGTCGCTAAGAGTCTCAAATTAGTTATAGGTAATTTGATTAGTAACAAAATCAGTACGCGAAGGTTCAATTTGTTTAATTATGAAGTTGAAGTTTAAGTAAATACTTAAACAAATAAAAAGGGTTAAATTAGGGAAATATTTTTTGTACGAAACTCCTTGCAAGCGAGGCGACAGGCTAATACTAACACGAAAGAAAAGAACATTTACTAAAGAATTACAAATGTCGCCTACCGTAGGAACACTAAAATAGTGTTTTATTTCCACAGACAATGAAAGCTGGCACAAGTCGAGTCCGAGATAAACCACAAATTGACGCAAGTGTAAAGTTAAGGCTGCACGCCACAGTAATTTCCCCGAGGAACTAAACATTCAGCGACCGGAGGTCTGTTCACATGCAAATATTTCGCTTTTCACGAGAGTAATCACTAATTTTGTGCCATTTCAATGAATTAGGGCTGGCGATACCGTTTCACTATATAAACATGAGACTAGAAACTTATATTCTTTATTGCACATAAATTATTATAACATTGTTACATTACAAAGTGTACAAAAGTGAGCTTATCTCTACAAGTGATCCCTTCCAGCCGACCCTTAGGCAGTAAGAACAATAGTCACTTGACGGATAATTACAATATGTGCTATTTATTAATAAACTTGGCCGTGTGGTTTCCGGCAGACTAGAATAGAATCACTCCGTCTGTTCCCGTGGATGTCGTACAAGGCGACAAAGAGAAATCACTACATAGTATAAAACAAAGTCGCTTTCTCTGTCCCTATGTCCCTTTGTATGCTTAAATCTTTGAAACTACGCAACGGATTATGATGCGGTTTTTTTTAATAGATAGAGTGATTCAACTGGAAAGTTTATATGTATAATATATGCATAACATAGTAGAAACTATTATATAAGATCGTAATGTACCATGGAAACAATAAATAATTTGAATTTGAATTTGAATTTTGAAAAACACTGATAATTTAGAGGTTTCTAATGTGATGTCGTAAATAAACACATTTTTTTGCTCTTTCATTGCAAACGCTGGCTGAACCCAACGAGATAGATCAAAATAATGTAGTACAGTATTGTTCACCTTAAAATGGTCTACAAAAAAGTTCGCGATGGTATATGTCTATCTCTTAGTGGTAACACACAATAACCGTTATTTTATCCTTTGCTTTTTACAAGAAATAATGCCTTATTTACGAAGCGATTTTAAGCAATACAGAATTAATTCTTATCCAATTAAGTACCTTAAATACATTGCGCATTTAATATAGATCAATATGGCCCTTCACAGCATGTAATTTAAATGAATAGTTTAGAAGATATTACACATTTAAAATGCAGGGACATAACGGCTGTGGCGGTACCGGCCGCGGAGCCGGCGGCGTGTGCCTATAACTGGGGAAGGACTGGATAGGACAAAGCGCAAAGACCTTCTGTAGTACATTTAGTATCAGCATTGCACCCGTGCGAAGCCGGGGCGGGTCGCTAGTACATTATAAAACATCGGTCAGGCCTCCCCAACCCGTCTGGCCAGCGCGGGGAGTGTAGGCCAAATCCTCCTTCTGTCTGGGACGGACGAGAGAGGGTCGTGCTCCTGTATTGGAGACTAAAATGACCTGATGATGATGATGATTAATAAACTAGCTGGCCCGGCGAACTTCGTATCGCCTTTAAATATGTTTACATTAATTTTTACGATGTTTTAATAGTTATTCTGCTATTCGGGGCGGAAACAAATCCAACAAATCAAATTACCTTACACCGCAATCTGTTAGAACCGTAATTAGGCTATTTGACTAACATTTTTTTCGGTTTGATATGAAGAGACGTCTCAATAATATAACCATAGGTGAAAGAATTACTTCGATAGCACAAAAATCTCTCGAGATATGGTAATTTGAAAATCACAATTTTTAGACTGCCCCAAAACGCTCCATACAAAAGACTACCGAATTATGACGTCACAGGTTTGTATTTTGTATGCATCAAATCAGAAATTTGTACGACAGCTATGTTAAATATTACGTTTATGTGATTAGTATCATAATAAAAGTTATAGCATTTTTTATTGCGTCTCCAATGGAAATATTATTTTTTAATAATTTCATACTTTTAAAATGGACTTTCCCGCCAAACTTTGATCGACGCTAAAAAAAAGTCTGACTGAAGATATTAGAATGAAAGTTTGCAGACCTTTATAGTTTTGTGTATTTTACGATATTGTTAAATAATTTATACAATTTTTAAACATTGGAAAATAGCCTATTATAACACTTTAAACAAATAAATTGCAATAAAAAAATGATGCGACTATAAATTGAGTTATAAACTATCCTATCTCTCAAGTTTGATCAAACACTGTGCAGAAAAAAGAAAACAGTACATTCAAACGATAATTTGACTCTTTATAGAGCAGTAAATTAAACATTAACAGAATAAAGAAAAATATGTGCTAAACAAATAATAATAAACACAAATACATATTAAAAACTGAGACAAATAGTGTTCCTTCAATCTTTTTTTGAAACTAGTAAATCCGTTACTAGTTTCAAAAGGACAATCTCTTATTTGAGGCGATAATTTATTCCAAACTAGCGCTGCGCGGACAGTGAATGACTTGAAGAAGAGTTGGAAGGGGGATAGTTTAGTGTTTTTGCGTGACAGGAGCGTTGGGATCTAGATGAGGTTGGTAATAGAGGAAAGCGAGAAGTGAGGTACTGAGGAGAGCTAGAATTTTTAAACAATTTATATAGGAAAAATAATAAGTGCACATTATATCGTATATCATAAGATTCTATGCATCATCAAGACACAGTCATCCAAAACGTGGGTCATCGAAGATACTAGTAGCAAAAAACCACTCGATGAGCGAGATGCTGAATTGTTGGAGAGAGATTCAATTAAAACCCCGATGACAGTCACGAGATTTAGCTCGGAGTGGAGATTATTTATTTATTTTGGAATTAGTTAAAAATACAAAATATTTTACTATGGTGTCATAATTTAGCAAGCAGTCTTTGGTACGTAGCGAGATCGAGAAAGTAACGGGAAAGTCTAAACTATTTTTGAAACGAAAAACGAAGCAATTATTTCACCTATAGTTATATTTTATCGTAACGTCCTCACATAATTAATTGAAAACACAAATATTCTAATAGCCTATTTGAGGTTTTCAAAATCGTAACTGTATCGAACTGTATCGACCGATTATCGACTCGATAGTCGACGGGGTGTTATAAGTTTGACGCGTCTGTGTGTGTGTGTGTGTGTCTGTCTAACTGAAATAACTATATCTAGACACGCGGCAGCGTGTCAAGCCAAGTTCAAGCAAAGGAACTGGCTAGCCAGCGCCGAGTGTAATATTACACGAACCACTTGGTGCCACTTTTGACCCTTCTATAACTCAAAACCTCTTTAACGTAAACACATAAAACTACGTTTGTTTAATTATATCCACAAGGACAACTAGAAGCCCAAATTTCATGAAGCTTGCTCAAACGGTTATAAAGATATGAAGGTCACAAAGTCGTAAATTTTAGCACTGACTGACTGACTGATTTATAGTACCTAAACCTAACCTACTTCCAGATGACTTAGAAGGATGAAATTTGGAATCCAGCTCCGTAACTGTGTGTAAGCGTAGGAAAAAATCTAAAAATAAAAAAAAGTTAAAAAAATAGGAGGTTCCCCATACATTTTTTTTTTTTATTGTAGCGTTGGAACCGTTACAACGTTACAAGCAGATATTTGAAACTATCCCAATATATGTGTGTAGCCAGGATTAACAGCGGCGACCACCAAACAAGGCAATGAACAGTGAAGTCCATTGCAGTCCCAGATGTGAACCTACGGCTGCCTTGGAACTCACAACGAATTTAATCAGAAGCAATTAGTAGGAGTAAAAAGCTTTTGGAATTTGACTTCCCCTCTTAGCAATGTGAGAGACAGCAATATGGCAAATAAGGCATTAAAAGGCTATAGAGATGGCTAGCCAAAGTGAAGCTCAACTGCCGTGCACCTCGGATTTTAAGTATCTAATACTATTGGGGACCTAAAACATTGAGAGATGACAGCAGTAAAAATAATATACGAAATGTCTTTGGACAGCCCTACGGCCCTGGACGCGGATTGCTACTCGTTTATTTCGTTCCCTCAATGGGACGGACGTTAGGGTGGGTCAAAAAATTTTTTTTTCGATTTTGAAATAAGCTCAGCGATAAAAAGGTGCCAAATGGTGTGTTTAATTGATGTTTAAAGTTTTATTACATTATTTTAAGTTTTATTGCCTCCGGATTGTGATTGAAGTTTTATATAAAGTAGACATTTGACATCAAATTCAAACTACTAATACTAATACTCTTAACAAGTTATTCGTGTCTAGTTTTATGTGTAATAGTTTTTAGTAACGATAAATAGAAAATAGAGTCGTTGATTAGTTGAGCTCAAGGTCAAAGTAGTAGTAGTAAGAGAGGGGTGTGTGCAAAAATCTTCTCAAGTCTCACCCAAAAATACCTTAAAACAAGTTGCAAAAATTTCGCCTTGTGAGTAAAGTATTGTTTGATTTTGCAGTTTGCAGTTGATTTTGCTTTACTATCAAAAACATGTGATAGATTTGGAGTGTCAGACAGGGCAGGATTAGCTATCGCATCAGCAGTTTTGCAAGCATCTATATCACAAGTAATAGACAAAAATAAGCTACGTCGAGAACGAAAAAATACTAGAGAAATTATAATTTCACAACAGACACACAAGTTCCACAAGTTTCGCATGTACTATGATAGATGGAAGAAAAGACCAAACTTTGAGTATAACTGAAAAAGATGGAAAAAAATAGACGACAAATACTTGAAGAGCATATTTCTTTGATAAAAAAAATCTCACTCGCTTTTTAGGTTACGTTACACCTGCTTCACGCACTTCAAAATGTGTAGAACAAGAAATATTCAAGTTTTTCTTAAATGCGAATATATCAACGGATTATTTGATTGCAATCGGAAGTGATGGCACTAATACAAATGTTGGCAAATACGGCGTTGTTATACGGATGCTAGAAAAAAGACTAAATAGACCCTTGCAGTGGATTATATGTCTTTTACATATGAATGAACTGTCATTTGTTTGAACACATAGATGGAAAAACCTCTGATCCACGGACACTTTCGGGGACAATCGGGAAAGAACTTGAAAACTGCGAAAAAAGGCCCGCAACTAAATTTCAACCCATTTCGACGAATTTACCAGAGGTTTCTGCTGACGATATCAGTGCAAACCAGAAATACTTGTACAAAATAGTTGAAGCAGATTTTATAGGTATAAATGTACCTAACGGTATAGCACACAAATGACCTGACAAAATGTCACATGCCCGATGGCTAACCCATGCCAGCAGGATTCTCCGTCTGTATGTTTCAGTAGAGACTGCTTCTGCAAATCTAACGACTCTTACAACGTATAACGTCAAGGTTTACGTTCCAGTATGGTTTTCTATAAAAAATAATCCCAGCTGTAAGATGGATCACGACTCAAACTTATCGAGCTAACCCGATATTTACGAACCACTTTGAAAGCCAGTAATTCAACGAAACAGCTATTTCGCATATCCGGCAAACTTTATGCTTGCAATGTTGACACGTCCCAGCCGCAAATTCGTGCCAGCCGAATTTTCATACCTAGATCGACAACATCAGAAAAAATGCGTCTGTTTCAGTTACGAAAGATAAACTTCAATGCTTTAACATCATGACCTTTTGGATTGGCAAGAAAATATCAGTGAGCCACCGATATTAAAATCTGTAACCGAAGAAAAATCTGTTATTGTTTAAGGAAAAGGAGAAATAGCGTTATTACGCCTTCCTTGTCACACACAAGCAGTGGAACGGGCAGTCAAAGCCGTGACAGAAGCTTCAGCGTCTTCGGGTAATAAAACAATAAGAGAAGGATTCATCAAAGCCCAGATAGATTCGAGAAAAACAATGCCGAAATTCGACAGCAATAAGGGTTTTGCCAAACACTAAGCCCTTCACAGTAATTATTATTTTTGTTGTAAAAGCTATTTTCAATGTTAGTTCCTTTTTAATAAATATATTTACTACTGATTTAAGTCTTTTATTTGTAATTATAATGATGAATAGTGTAACTTTGTATGCTATGCGGTTGTGCGTTTTTAATGACTTTTTTGATTATTTACACTTGGAACCGGAGGCAGAAGATTAATTCCGATTACTACTAAACTTTATAATGTAATTACACTAATGATTTGGCACTCTTTTATTACTGTGCTCGTAAGAAATTTGAGGTTTTTTTTTTCTCCATACATAAGTGACCCACCCTAACGGACGTATTTCATGGGAGCTGAAGAATTCCATGAAAAGGATCTCTGTAATCTTCGGGAGACAGCACTAAGCTACACCCACGGTGGTTACTTATTTAGTAATTTGTGACAAAATATTTTACGAGGAGCTCAATGGCGTCGTTTCGCGTGTCACGTCACGTGTCAGTCAGATCACGCAGGCTAAGCATCGTCGACTGTAGCCGATCTACGGATAGGTCTATTTATATCGAGCTCCTCCGTGCTTTGGAGGGCACGTTTAGCCATCGGTCCCGGCTGTAGTCATTAGATGACAGTCGTTAAGTCAATCAGTGGCCTATGGGCGGCTTGAAAACATTGAGCAGCGTGGTGGAGTACGCTCTAAACCCCTTCGATCGAAGGGAGACCCGAGTCCCAACGGTGGGATGATCATGGGTTGATGTCGACAAAATATTTACTGAGAGATATCTCACAAGTCACGCAAGTCAAGCAACTTTGGCTGTAGCTTACTTAAGGATGGGATTATTTTTTAGAATTCCTCCGTAGCTCGGAAGATATTATAAGTATTACAATATAAAAAAAAAGTACTTACTTAGTTTTTGAGATGAGTATAGTTTAAAAATAAAGACGTATTATTAATAGATGTGACTTATAATGTTACTAGCTAAGCTAGGATATCCAACTGACCGACAGTTGAACGGGTTCTCCGTAACACATGAATGATAGATTAAATTCCTGAACGAACGTCATTCACTCCGCCCACCTCACTCACGAACAATTTACGTTGAAAGCGACGAATAATTGGTTTTATTTACAAATAAAACGTTACGTCATTCCATTGTACGTCCATTTGTCCACGGATCATGGAATCGATGTATTTTTAGGGTTCCGTACCTCAAAGGAAAAACGAACCCTTATAAGATCACTTTGTTGTCCGTCTGTCTGTCTGTCTGTCTGTCTGTCAAGAATTTCTATGTCGAGAATGCGTGGAGGTATCAAGCTGAAATTTGAACTATATACTTAGGTCTACGGTCCCATGAAGTTGTAAAAAAATCAAACTGCTAAGTTTACGTAGAAAAAAGTTACGGCCGTTTATTCGGCAAAAAACGCATATTTCGACACACTCAAGGGAATCAAAACCTATAGGGTACTTCCCGTTGACCTAGAACTATGAAATTTGGCAAGTAACATCGTTATAGACTATAAGTACAGGAATAAATCTCAAAACTACACATTTGTAAATAGATCTTAAAAAATAGTGGGTCTATATTTTTTATAGGGTGGCGAAATTTCAAATTGAAACTACTAGTTCAAATGGGGTATCATATGAAAGGGCTTGATGTACACATTGCAAAATATATTTTATTTAATTTTTTCGACGCATTATTTCTTATTTATAATGAAAAATATCAAATTCAATAATGATACTACGTACCTACGGAACCCTCGGTGGGCGAGTCCGACTCGCACTTGTCCGGTTTTTATTTTATATTACGTCGGGTGGCAGACGAACATACGACCTGCCTGATGTGAAGCGGTTATCGTAATCATCTCAACGCTCGCCGGGGTGGCGGTGGCCAGCAAACGATATGAAATATCGTTTGCTGGCCACCGCCACCCCGGCTGCCAATGCAGCAACTCCCTCCTTTCTAGTGACCTCACTTACAACACAACAACTATCAAGGGATGTTATTTTGGCTACAGTATTCAGAGAGGTGGAAGTACTTCTCCAGTCGAGCGCTGTACTCTACCTCTCTTTTTATGGAGCCTCTATCGCTATCCAGCAGGATACACCACGTGCAGGTGAGCTTGGCTTTGGCTTTAAAGATCATTTTAATTTTGCGGTATAGCCACGCACGCACGTTGATAAAATATTATTTTTAGGGTTCCGTAACTCGAAAGGAAAAACGGAACCCTTATAAGATCACTTTGTTGTCCGTCTGGCTGGCTGTCTGTCAAGACCGTCTATGTCGAGAATACTTGGATGTATCAAGCTGAAATTTGTACTGAACTGATAGGGGGTCGAAATTTGAAATTGAAGCTACTAGTTCAAATGGGGTATCATATGAAAGGGCTTGATGTGCACTTTGCAAAATATATTTTATTTATTTTTTCGGACGCTTTGTTTCTTATTTATAATGAAAAATATCAAATTTGTAATGATATACGTACGGAACCCTCGGTGGGCGAGTCCGACTCGCACTTGTCCGGTTTTTTATTTATAAACCGACGTAAAACGTAAGCGTACGTAATCAATACATATAATAAAATCGTAACTGGTCACTGTTTGTACATGGAAGATATATAAGAAAAACTATTATGGGGGGCTTTATGAACGCAATAGAACCCAAAACAATTATTTTTAGAAGTTTTGTCTGTTTGTCTGTAAGCTTGTGCACACTAATTTCAGAAACGGCTTAACCTATTTGAATGCGATTTTCACTATTGCGTTACGGTTTGCTCCACGTAACATTTAGCGTTTGTTTCATTTCAATCGGTTCATAATTAAAAAAGTTCTATCAATCTAAAGAATCACTTATAAAATAACCGATCAGTTGAATTGACTGAAACTCTATGAAGGTATTATGTTATCGTCATTAAAGTAAGTAATACAATGAGTGGGATGCTTAGAAGTAGTAGCACTAACGCAAGTTAAGCACCCCTGTCGTGGTTCCAACTAAGATGTCTGACCACAAATTCTCACCCACGACCAAGCGGACGAAGTCGTGGGCACAGCTAGTATATTATATAATAAAAGAAAGCAATATAAATACAAGGAGAAAATTAAAATGCGACTAAAAATACTAATCGGGGATTGGGGTGTAAGTGGTTCATCAACACCTTTGAACTAAAGTCAACTTCACCTGCACGCGGTGCACTCTGCTGACTGACAAACGAAGCTCTGGCGAAAAGAGAGGTAGGGAGCGTAATTGTAAGCTACCCGACTGGGGAATGTACCTCCACCTTACAGAATACCGCAGCCAAATAACAATTCCCTTGAGGGTTGTTGTGTTCCTGCGAGTGAGTGAGGTCACCAGAAAGGAAGGAGATGCTGCGTTGGCAGCGGGGGTGGCGGCGCGCGAGCAATATTTTATGTTGCGAGCGTTAATCCGCAACGGCAACCGCTTTACATCAGGCGGGACGTATGCTTGTCTGCAACTCGACGTAGTAGGTATATAAAAAAAACTAAAGATGACACCCTAACCTAGTATTCTATTCACCAACTAAGTATTTTCAGTCGCACATTTTATTTTCTTCCTTATATTCATATTGCTTCCCGACTACAGCAATATATTACGTACGCTCGCCATATATAAAAATTCTGCTAACCTAGCTCCGCAAATGTGGTACATCCCCGGGGGACGCCGGCTCACTTCCCTTAACTAACTCTAAGATATTTATCTCTGTTCCTTCAGGTACACGCTTCTCATTTACTTTTTACTTAAATTGCAATCTACTCAGATGTAAAAAAACCGGACAAGTGCGAGTCGGACTCGTCCGCCGAGGGTTCCGTACGTAGCATCATTATAAATTTGATATTTCTCGTTATAAATCAGAAATAATGCGTCGGAAAAATGATTAAAATTCATTTTGCAATGTGCACATCAATGCCCTTTCATATGATACCCCATTTGAACTAGTAGCTTCAATTTGAAATTTCGACCCCCTATAAAAAATATAGACGCTATTTTTTAAGATTTAATTACAAATGTATAGTTTTGAGATTTATTCTTGTACTTGTAGTTTATAACGATGTTACTTGCCAAATTTCATAGTTCTAGGTCAACGGGAAGTACCCTATGAGTTTAGATTCCCTTGAGAATGTGTCTTTATTTTACGAAAACTTAGCAGTTTCATTTTTTTATAACTTCATGGGTCCGTAGACCTGAGTACACAATTCAAATTTCAGTTTGATACCTCCACGCATTCTCGACATAGAGGGTCTTGACAGACAGACAGACGGGCAACAAAGTAATCTTATAAGGGTTCCGTTTTTCCTTTTGAGGTACGGAACCCTAAAATTACTCGCTTTCGCCCGCTACTTCACGCGCATCTTCTCGGGGTGTTACCGACTAACACTAAAACTACATCAAACCATATTCGAGATGTGATTAGAATATGGGATGTGAGTGACCTGAGATATGTGTCACCCGTCAATCGAAAGGATTCAGACTAATTTGTCAAGGTGTATTTATTTATTTGTGTCGCTCTTTGAACTAAATAAATTTTCTATTTTTTTATATGAAAGGCGGGAAAACGAGCATGTGGGTCGCCTTTCTATCAAAGCAATCACCAGCGCCAATAGAGATCAGCAACACCAAGGGGTCGCCGACCCGTTGTCAGCATATACTCCTTCCTTTCTTTCTGGTGACCTCACTCACTCGCAGAAACACAACAACCCTCAAGGAAATTCTTATTTGGTTGCGGTATTATATGAGGTGAAGGTACTTCCCCAGTTAGGCAACTTAAAAATACGCTCTATGCCCTACCTACCTTCTCGACAGAGCCTCGTTTGTCAGTCAGCAGGGTACACCACGTGCCAGGTGAGGTTGTCTTTGGTTCAAAGATGTTGATGAAGCACCTACACCCCAATTATTATCTTTAACTAAATTATTTTAGCTATCTCAGAGATTAACCTGCAGAGATAGGCAGACAAACATAAACATTGGACGCGCAGCATGCGCCACCATAGCGAAATTTGTTTATTTTATTTATTTTGGCCACTTTCCCGAATTGATATCGGAAAACCAAGGTCACTTTATTACTACTTTTTAAAGCTTTATACGAATCCGAAGTCAGAATTTCGAAATTTTGAGTTTCATGGCAACGGACGGACTGACAGAACGACCGGACGATTTTATAAGCTCAATAAATTTTGCTGAAAATATACCACGGAGGTTAGTGTGATTTAATGATGATGATGATGATGAAATTATAAATTGTAAATGCTATTCCAAGCTTCTATCGTCAGCGTTTCGTTCTGAAATTGATTAGACAATCTATGAATAGGAACTTTTCTTTTATATTACTGATAATAGCGACGAGTCGCCCAAAAATTCGCCATGACATCAATAACATCGCTGGATAAATTTAATAAATTATTGCAAGTCACGGAATTCCAATCTGTTGATTTGGTACCTCTGCAAGACAATAGCTGTCAGCGACAATCAGCCCCCTGTAGATTTCGACCATTTCGACGTAACGTCTTTGCATCTTTCTGACTAATTCAATCTGGCCTCTAATTCTTCTATCTCCAATACTTTCTATAGATCATCCCTCTTGGTCGTAAACTGACAGGGGAAAGAGAGAAATTAGATCGATTCCCTGAAATTTATTGCGAAATCAATTACGCTGGACGCTTTATTAGAAGCCTTAGTTACAATTTAGCGTTAATTACAATTAAGGATTCCAATTTGCGAGTCGGATGAAAAATTCCAATGAATTAACGAGTGCGATGGTCAAAGTTGCTTTCTGTTTAATTGGAGAAGGGGTTGTTTGGAATCCTTGTCTATTGGGGAAGAAAGAGGTATATATGCACGAAGAATTCATTTGCTTTTCGTACCCCCGTTGATTAAGCATTAAGGTGCAATTTGTTCTCATTAATGTTTCTCTTTGAAAAAGGGGAAAAGACCCTTATGAGGTATTAGCAAGAATTTTCAGAAGAAATTTGTTTTGGGCATTACTTTTACGCCATTGATTAATTTTCGAAATGCTATTTGATAGAAAATCATAAGAATTTGATTTTTTTGACGGGACAACGTCTTATAATTCGATGGAGCCGGCTGCACGCACGAAAAAACATGACTCATGCGGCGTTACCTCGCTCTGAGGCGTTCCATTAAAATTTTCTTTTGAAAAATGCAAACATTCCATCAGTATTTTCTTATGACGTTGTCACGTTCAACTATCGTCAGTAAACCGACTTTACAGACAACCGATTATTATGAAAAATTTAAATCTAATTTGTTTAAGTACGCAAGTCAAGTGATTATTACAAAATAGGGTATTTTGAGGTATAAGTTAAATTATGGTAAGCCATCATCATAATTTTTAGAGCGAAAACCAACCTCACCTGCTCATGGTGACTAGTGAAAGAAGCTCTGAAGAAAGAAAGATACTGGAAGAAGTATCTCCACAAGACCGTAGCCAAATAAACATTGCCCTTGAGGAATGTTGTGTTTCTGCGAGTGACTAAAATCAACTGATATGAGTAGATGCGGCGGTAGCACTAGAATTTGTTGCTCCTGCTGCTACCGCGGCATCTCCTCATATCTGCGTATACTAGTGCGTAAGCAATGCTCTTTGTATTGCAAGCGTCTATATGGCCACGGTAACCGCTTTAAATCAGGCATTCCGTATGTTTGTTTAGCTGTCTCATCTTGCTCACCATACCATAGAGATATTATATAGTAGGATAGACTGCTAACTTCATACAACTGAACTAAGTATGCGTAAAATTTCCATATCTTCTCAGTTACCTCGTAGTTTGAGCTATAATATTAGATGGCATTAGTATACCAGCAAAAAATATTCAGCTAAAGTGTGATATAATGTCATAATGTGTATATGACGCTGTTGTAATATAGCATTTTGCATACATGCATAATTAAAAAAATATTGTTAACGTCATCCTACTGGCTGCGATAAGCCATTGTATGGTTTCTATAGTCTTTAGGACATATTTGAAACTCTGAAATAAGTAATTTGGAACTTTAGTAAAAAAAAAGACGAATACCGCCATCTAGTAGTACCTTTTAAAATCTAGGATAAAATATAGGATATATATAAACTAGCTGACTCGCGCAACCTCGTCTGCGTGAGACAGAGCGTTGAGAGTGAAGCATAAGGTTACCATTTGAAATTTTGTAGTGAGCCAATCTTATAAGATACACATGCTGTCACGGACTTTATTAGAACTTTTTAAGATGAATAATTCCGTCGTATATGATTGTTGCGTAACGTCACAGTATTAAGAGGAATCTTAAGACTGTGGTAACGTGAACCGGTTACTCATCGCACGCAACGGAAGCCCTCAAAAGGATTATTTTTTACCATTTTTACACTCATTGGTGCTCCGCTCCTATTGGTGGTAGCGAGATGTTATATATCCTATAGCCTTCCTCGAAAAATAGGCTATCTAACACTAAAACCAATTTTTCGATTTGAATGAGTAGTTCCTGAGATTGGTGCGTTCAACCAAACACACAAACATTTCAGCTTTATAATATTACTATAGATCTAGGATTTAAAATGATAGAATTTCTCTATGTCCAAATAAACCCGTGCAACCAATAAATTATACATTTCACCAAGTTTAGTCTCGAAGTCGTCTCTTTCTCCAAAGCTTTTGTTCTTACGACTTTTGATTAGGGTATTATCTTTTGTCAAGATCCGTTTGAAGCTCTAATAACGAACTAAAATATCATCTATTGTGAGGATATCAAATTTTCTAATAAAGTCTCATAATTGCTTCATCTAAGTTCCAATAATAGCGTTCTCTTAGATGTCGTTACTGAGCGAGTGACAGCCTCCGTTTGATTAATATTTTAACTTGGAGCCTCTGAATAATGAACGGCAGTTGATTTATTAGTTGATAGCTCGCCGACACACTTCCGCCTAGACTTTGCAAAATTTTGATCGAACGTTAAATTATTGGAGTAAGTAATTTTGATCGAAGGTGAAATATTGGAATAACTAATTTACGAAAAGGCAAGATTTTCATAAATATTCTGTAACAATTTTTGTAACAGAATTTTACTACGGAAATTAAAATAGGTATGTCCGGGTATCTTTGGATAGATTTGGAACAATCTCCTTACAACGGTATTTTCCAACAAATACAACATGGGAGCCTTCAAGAACAGAATCTTTATTTCTGTAAAACGTCGAGCTTCACTTGACTAGCCATCTCTTTAGGCTATTAATGCCTTATTTGCCATATTGCTGTCTCTCACATTGTTAAGAGGGGAAGTCAAATTCCAAAAGCTTCCTACTCCTACTAATTTCTTCTAATTCGTTGTGAGTTCCAAGGCAGCCGTAGTTTTACCCCCGGGCCTGCAATGGACTTCATTGTTCATTGCCTTTTTTGGCGGTCGCCGCTGTTAATCCTGGCGACACAGGAGACACAGTGGTGGGAATGTGTGGTGGGCCCCGTCGCTTAATTTCTGTAAAAAAAAAGCTGGTAACTGATCAGTGCCGGTATTCTGTAGCTGCTGTCCAGGTCCCTGGTCTCTATCTATGTATTTGATGAGCCCTGTGATCGAATGGCCAGCGATGTTCATTTTGACTCCGGGGTTGCGGGTTCGATCCCCGCACAAGACAAATATTTGTGTGCATGAACATGTCTATTGGTCTTGGTCTGGGTGTTTTCTATATATTATAGTATGTATGCATTCACAAAAAAATGTATTTAAGTATAATATCAGTTATCTATTACCAATAGCACAATCTTTGCTTTGTTTGGGATTAGACTAGACTTTGACGCTGTATAGTATGTACAGGAATATTTATTTATTTAATATTTAAATTTGTATGATGATACACATAGTATATTAAGATTTATTAAGGCATTTGCCTTTGGTATGCCTTTTGTAACAAAGACGGAACATGTTGAATCTGTAGTGTATACCTACAAAGTTGTCTATCAATGTATCATGTATCCTAGAAAATATCCCATATTTCAATTCTTTTCATTTGTTTTTTTTGACGTGTTAACGTCTTATAAATCGATAAACGTCGGCTGCACGCACGAAAAAGCATGACTCATTGTCACGTTCCGCCTGAGCCGAGCGTATAAGCGACAGCACTGAACAAGCGATAGAGAGGCACGATCTTTCTAAGCGTTTGGCTTGTGACACATCTATCTCTCTTCCACTCCATCGGCCTATGTTTTCTTTATGCCGTTATCACGTAAAATTCTCGTGCGTAAACCGACTTTACAGACAACCTATTTTTTTAATAGTATACGTGTAATAAGATACAGTCATGTACAAAGGCGGAAATATTTCTAATACGTAAAACAAAATGCTTGTCAAAATGTTTAATTACGAACATTCATTTTACCCCGAAGTCAAACTGCTCTCATCGCAGCAATTCCCTAGAAAATAAGCAATCAAAGAAACAATAATCAAGAGGCATCATCTGAAGGGTAGCAATCAAGATCCTGACATGGAAATATCTCCAACAGGTCTCTCGGGCAAATTCAACGCAAAACAACATTTATCAGAGGAGAGATGGCTCTCATTAAAATATTGAGCCCGAGTGAAGAGCACGCGAGTAATTATAATATCAGTATTAGGCTGAGATCGTCTGATGGGGGAATAAAGGATAATGATATTTTTAAGTAGCTTAATGAGCCTTTTCATTTATTTTTTTTTAAATTAATATTGTCAGACAAATTACACAGCGCCATCTAGCCCCAAAGTAAGCGAAGCTTGTGTTATGGATACTAGACTAACTGATAAACATACGTAAATAAAATACATTTTTTTTTGTAAATACATACTTATGATACATAGAAAACACCCAGACCAAGACAAACAGATATGTTCGTGCACACAAATGTTTGTCCTGTGTGGGAATCGAACCCACGAGCGTTGGTGTCGAAGCCGCGTCATTGACCGCTACGCCACCGAGCTCGTCAGATAGATTTTGTTTGTTATAAGTTTATTGCACATAATAAAACAATAAAAAGACAAGACCAGGGGCCAGGGGCCCTACCGCCGAAGCTGAAGCCGATTACGGTTTTTTTTATTCCGAAAAAATTGATTAGATTAATGTTATTGACAAACATCTTCAGCTTAGTCGGTAAAGCTCTAGAGCAGCGGTTCCCAATTAGTTTTTTCTACGTACCGCTTCAAGAAATACCTCAAACTTGTGTACCCCTAATTGCCGGAACGTTAAATAAAAAATTAAATCAGGTGTATTTTATATTTATTATCATCAAAGGACATTCTAAAGACACACTAAAGCCCTCGATGCATACGTTTGACTTACCTACTGATCGTTTAATTAAATTGAATATTTTTTTGGCAATTGATAGTGCATTATTGTTTTTAAGTTTTTAATATTTTAGTTAAGTGATTGCTGCGCGTACCAATTGATGCAATCTCACGTACCCCCGGGGGTACGCGTACCACTAATTGGGAAACACTGCTCTAGGGTGTCTACCAGCTGAGCAAAACATAATTAGAAACAATGTAGACAGTAGTTTCATTTTCTTATTCAAAAATTGCGACAGTAATCGGCTTCAGTTTCGGCGGTAGGACCTCAGAACGAATAGTAATAATAGAACAAAGGTACTTACACTAAATTTACATTTCTAGTTAACCTTACAGTATTAAAAGCATTAAGATTGAAGGTAAAGTAACAATTATGCACAATAATAGCTGTGATGATGAATGCATAGGGAATATAATAAACTGTGAAATATACGGATTACGCATATTTAAAAATAAGTAATGTTTTCAATAAAAACCTTGTTGAGAAATATTCTCAAAATCGATTTCAAGAAACCACACACACAGATTTACAGAAGAACAGTGAGAGATATTCGTATATCCATTAACTGAAGGACTTGGTGAGTTCCATAGTTTTTAGCTTGGAATGAAAATGATTTTGTCTAAGTATCATCGTTGACGAATTTCCAACAAAATATTCGGCAAGAACAAAATCAACTATTATTGTCACGAAATTTAAATATCCACTTGTGTAACCCGTAGCAGATAATACTAAGAAATGGAGGCCTGTATAATGAAGAATGGAAACACGTAGATATATGTACTGTTAAAGAACGAGTTTAATGCGATATAATATTATGTTACAATAAATGGAGCAGACACAATGACAAATGGAAACCGTAAATAATAAACTAATTTGAAAACATATCAATACAAAACCATATTGTTACCAAAAAGCACATTGAAAAGTAAAGAAAGGACATGAAAGTTTCTAGAAATAATGACTGGATGCCAGAGGACTTCCTTGTGAAAATCAGAGTTCTGATCATATTTTCAAAGATCAGATACAGTAACGCATACGCTCAACAGTCTAACTTGACAGGCGGCTCTTTGACTTATTAGCATGATCGATGAAAGATACACGCTCATAGTCACTGGAAGAAATCAATAGGATGGGACTAAGGAGGGGAAGTAAGGATTCAACAAGTTTTTATTTGGCCTCGCCTTATGTCGTGGAATAGATGGATTCAGGTTGCTCAGGATCGGGGCGTGTGGCTAGCTTAGGTGAAGGCCCATATTCACCAGTGGTCAAATACGGGCTGATTTGA
The DNA here is from genome assembly GCA_937001555.2 of Hypsopygia costalis. Taxonomy (NCBI): domain Eukaryota; kingdom Metazoa; phylum Arthropoda; class Insecta; order Lepidoptera; family Pyralidae; genus Hypsopygia; species Hypsopygia costalis. Next base: position 574,573 of record OW443351.2, on the reverse strand, counting down.
GGATGATGATGATGATGATTATGTCGTTACGCGGGTTGATTTTTCCAATCATACCACACCACTTGTTTCGGTTCTTTTTGATCCTAGTTGGGTGACGTGGCTTGAATTTATTTATAACCTATCACTGAGACTATTACAATGAGCTCAAACACAATAAACCTGCTGTAACATGGCGAGGATCAGCAATATACTTTGTGAATTTCGAATCGATTAAAACCATGGAAGTTCCTCAAACCGCTTCATAAAATAAAAAAGAGCTGCTGATCTCGAAATGGAAAATCACACTTTTTCTGTAATCATAGAATTCTGTAATAAAGGACTAGGCGCGCAGTAGCCACGTCCGTCAATTGTCTAATTCTTTCTAACAGCATAATGCGGCTGAGCTAAGAATACCGGCTAATTTATTCATATGGAGGCCCCACTGCAATTTCGAGTCTACTGTAAGTCCAAGCAATACCATGACATTGCCAAATCTGTATCGAAAGAGTTTGGAAGATTTAATTTGGTAACTAGCATTCACTTTCACATTCAAGATAGTGTGATGAAAGTGAATCTAAGCTCTGCGGATTTAGAGTAGTAATGATTTAGATACATGTTCTTATATTTAATTTGTATGACGTTTCTAAGTGCTTTATAAAGTCCAAGAAATAAAGATATTTTGATTTGATTTGATTTGATTTGATACGTTTCATTATAGCCGAATTAAACAAAAGATTATTGCATGTAAACTAATCTAGAATGGTAGACAGGATACTATTCACCTTGTCAACAATTTCGTACGTTAAAAATTAATGAGGTATCAGTAAACAGCACTATGTCTGCCATTTTCTGCACCATATTTGGCAGATCATTTACATAATATATGTACTAAAAATAGAAAGGGACCCAAAATGGAACCCTGGGGCACCCCAATTTGCACATCTGTCCCTGTGGACTTAACACCGTTTAGATAGTATAAAGATGCAAGCAAATTTTGGGCCATGGGCCAAATATATAAATCTTTTTGGTTTCATATATTAATAATTAAGACTCTTTATGTTACGAATTGCATATGGTATAAATGACTTTTATTAATGAATGTACAATTCGTTAGCATTTTGTTTCAATATTATGTGAGTTTGAATTCCCTGCCTAGAGAAAGAGTCCGTGAACATCGTATCAAACAACGCCTCTGGACACTACCCATTCTACCCATAGAATCGGTAGAAAGCACAAATAATATTTGGGGTGTAAGTGGTCAAAAGCGTCAAAGCCAACCTCACCTGCACGTGGTGCACTTTGACGACTAGCGAACGAGGCTCTGGCAAAAGAGAAGTTGAGCTCAGCGTATTTTGTAAGCTTCCCGACTGGGGAAGTAACTCCATCTCACAGAATACCACAGCCAAATAACAATTCCCTTCAGAGTTGTCATGTTCCTGCGAGTGTGTGACGTCACTAGAAAGAAAGGAACGAGTATAGGCTTTCCACCGATCGGCAAGCCCTTGGTGTTGCTAATCTCCATGGGCGGTGGTGATTGCTTTCCATCAGGTAACCCATATGCTCGTTTGCCCCCCTCTCATATTGAAATAAAAGACCTATATACCACATTTGAATATCAACACCCTAGTAACCTTTTAGCATAAAGCTTTGAACCCTAAATTCGGCAAAGCGGTTAAACAAATAAACACCGAACCACTAACTTGGAAGAAAATAATATGCACACATTAACCGGCGCTGAAATCAAAGACCGCTGAAACATTCGGTATTAAGTACGTGTCAGTTGCATGTTTAAACGGAAAGTAACAAGCTTTGATGTGGCTTACTTTATTTCGCAGTGTACATACAAAAAATATCTCAGTTGGTTATATATAAGTAACAATGGTGTATATAATATATGTCGCAGCCAATTGGTAGAACCGCCACATTACAAAACGGCTAACTTTAGGCAGATTGCATTTAAATTATCTTTTGGTTAGTTTTGTATTATTATAACCGTAATTAGAAATAGCCAAGCTATTTGATTCTATTATTATAGTATTCTTGGTGATACACCATCAGGTAACAATTCAGTCGTGTAATCATTATGATAAAAAGGCGGGTTGAAATATTGGTTCCGCCATTTTTTAAAACACCTAGACGTTATGTAATGGGGCAGATTTTACGAATTGGCTGCGACATATATACCGCGTATTATGTCTGTATAATATATATATATATATATATATATATATATATATATATATATATATATATATATATATATATATATATATGTATTATAATAGGTGTCTGATTTTCTGTTCATATTTAATTTAGATGTGTGTAGATATTACTATATTTAAAGGTATTTTTAGACTCACTACTTATTAATTTGTTGTTTGCTTTATAATAATTATTATTTTATTTCATACTAGCTGCCCGCCCCGGCTTCGCACGGGTAGAAAGTGTTGTTTTCTTTTCCTCGCAATTTTTATGTACATAAGAACCTTCCTTATACCTTAACGAAAATATTAAAATAAAAATTAGCAGAATTGGTCGAGCCGTTCTCGAGTGTTGCGCTTAGCAACATTCATTTTAATATGGGGCCACCTGGAGAGTGTACCCTCTCAAACGAATAAGAATTATTAAAATTGCTGTACAATTGACGAAGAAATGTTTGAATTTAAAAAAATACACACAGTCGAAAATAGAACCGCCCTACAGGTACAATAAACAACAATAATTGGTAGTTTCTGGGACAAAAACTATTCTCATAGTCGCCTTGTACAACATCCACGGGAAGAGACGGAGTGATTCTATTCTAGTCTGCCGGAAACCACACGGCCGTAAGAAGGAAGAGTGGTATACGCGGAATAAATACAGTTTCATCGGCACCACTCCCAGTGAGAATCTCAGCTTCAATTATACAAATTTCGCTGCTAAACATTGACTTTACTTCAGGAAGGAGATCTTCCCCAAATTTTAATAATATTTTTGAAAACTCTTGGGCACGTAAAGTTCTATCTACAGCTTCTACTGCCTTATTGTTTTTTTTTCGCATTCATCTGAAACGATTAGACAGCAATCCTGAAACATTTTCGCTTTGTCACAGTTTCGTGTCACAAAGCATGTCGGTGTTTCCGTTCTGTATAAATCGAGTATAATATTGAACATTGTATTTGCGTCATTCCGCCTAGAAGTAATATATGGCTGCAATACCTGGCAATGAGATATTATTTTGGCGCCTGATTTCAGCGATGATTGCTCTCGTCAAGTATGTTTTTCCAGTCCCTCCTGAAGCATCTAAGAAAAACAGTTTTTCCTCGTTGTTTAAAAGACTTTGCATCACAAAATCTTGCTACATAGCGTCCCACAAATGCACGCATTCTTCTGGTTTGTGCGAATATATACCAATCGTTCTATTTCAATTTTAGCGTACACGTCTATAATAAACTGACTAAATAGACCACGTTACCTTTGTAAATAAATAAAACGATTGCGTCTAACTTGTAGCAGGTAAGCATAAAAGTAGCACTGCGCGGTTATTTTTTTTACAATACAATCAATATTTTGTGAAACTATTTATTGTGTTGTATCTATTATTTATTTATCGTCAATCCTTACACGTCCTACTGCTGGGATACGGGCCTCCCCTCAATCTAAGGGGTTTAGAGCATACTCCACGTTGCTCAACTGCGGGTTGGCAGAGGCCAGTATTTTCAAGCCACCTAAAGGCCACTGACTTGGCTTAACGACTGTCATCTAATGACAACAGCCAGGACCGACGGCTTAACGTGCCCTCCGAAGCAAGAATGAGCTCGAGATAAATAAACCCATCCATGGACAGGCTACGGTCGACATCGCTTAACTTGCATGTTCCATTAGACTGACACGCGTTACGACGCCATCGAGCTCCTTAAAAATGGATAACTATTATAGCGTGTTTTTTAGTTATTTTTTTAAAGTATAATTTATTGTATACACCATGTTGTTTATGCAAATAAATTTAGCTTTGTTCTGCATCAGGTGTTCCAAATATTGGATTTTTGTACCTCAATTAAAAAATACTCATCAGGCTGAACAACTTTTGCTAAGGCGTCATTTTTATATTTCTTATAGTTTAGCTGAACCATTATGGTTCTGCATCAGGTGTTCCAAATCTAGAATTTTTATACCTCAACAAAAAATACTCATCAAGTTGAACAACTTTTGCAAAGGCGTCAATTTTATATTTCTTATAGTTTAGCTGAACCATTATGGTTCTGCATCAGGTGTTCCAAATCTTGGATTTATATACCTCAACAAAAAATGCTGATCAAGTTGAACAACTTTTGCTAAGGCGTCATTTTTACATTTCTTATAGTTTAGCTGAACCATTATGATTCTGCATAACGTGTTTCAAATCTTGGATTTTTATACCTCAACAAAAAATACTCATCAGGCTGAACAACTTTTGCTAAGGCGTCATTTTTATATTTCTTATAGTTTAGCTGAACCTTTATGGTTCTGCATCAGGTGTTCCAAATCTTGGATTTTTATACCTCAACAAAAAATGCTGATCAAGTTGAACAACTTTTGCTAAGGCGTCAATTTTATATTTCTTATAGTTTACCGGAACCATTATGGATCTGCATCTTGGATTTTTATACCTCAACAAAAAATACTCATCAGGCTGAACAACTTTTGCTAAGGCGTCATTTTTATATTTCTTATAGTTTAGCTGAACCATTATGATTCTGCATCACGTGTTCCAAATCTTGGATTTTTATACCTCGACAAAAAATACTCATCAGGCTGAATAACTTTTGCTAAGGCGTCATTTTTGTATTTCTTATAGTTTAGATGAACCATTATGGATCTGCATCAGGTGTTCCAAATATTGGATTTTTATACCTCAATAAAAATACTCATCAGGCTGAACAACTTTTGCTAAGGCGTCATTTTTATATTTCTTATAGTTTAGCTAAACCATTATGATTCTGCATCACGTGTTCCAAATCTTGGATTTTTATACCTCGACAAAAAATACTCATCAGGCTGAACAACTTTTGCTAAGGCGTCATTTTTATATTTCTTATAGTTTAGCTGAACCATTATGATTCTGCATCACGTGTTCCAAATCTTGGATTTTTATACCTCGACAAAAAATACTCATCAGGCTGAATAACTTTTGCTAAGGCGTCATTTTTGTATTTCTTATAGTTTAGATGAACCATTATGGACCTGCATCAGGTGTTCTAAATCTTGGATTTTTATACCTCAACAAAAAATACTCATCAGGCTGAATAACTTTTGCTAAGGCGTCATTTTTATATTTCTTATAGTTTAGCTGAACCATTATGGATCTGCATCAGGTGTTCCAAATATTGGATTTTTATACCTCAATAAAAAATACTCATCAGGCTGAACAACTTTTGCTAAGGCGTCATTTTTACATTTCTTATAGTTTAGCTGAACCTTTATGGTTCTGCATCAGGGTGTTCCAAATCTTGGATTTTTATACCGAGATGGAAATTTCGTGTCAACGTTTTCAAATCGATGCCATTTTCGTAATTGACGTCTCAGAAAACCATAGAATCAACACCCATATTGATATTATGACATTTCAACCCCATCGCACCCCCACAGGAGTGCTCTTGTGTCACGTCGGTTATGTTAGATTATAAAATAGCTGTTGTTTTCGGAATCAGCGACCCGATAAACCATAAAAACAATACCCATAACGATTTTCAGACGTTTGCACCTCATTTCACCCCTTTAGGGGTTGAATTTTGAAAAATCCTGAAACACGTGTTTACTCATTTATCTACAGAAGTGCTCAAGTTAAGTTTCGTATAAAATAGTCCAACTAATCTTGGTTCCCCATACAAACTTTGGGCCCCCGTTTCACCCCCTTAGGGGTTGAATTTTCCAAATTCCCGTCTTAGTGAGCACCTACGTCCTAAAAGGAACCCCCTTGAAAAATTTGACACTCCTAGCACTTGTAGTTTCTGAGATTTCGTGATGAGTGAGTGATTTACTCTTTTATATATATAGATAAACAATACAATTTTGGACTAAATCTACTTACACTTGTATATAACTATTGTTTTGTCGAGTCCTTCCATTATTAGCATTTACAATTTTATTTACATTTACTAAAACTTACGATTTACTTAACTTACGACATTCTTATTATAAATTGATTTTATTATTAATTGCTTAAATTTAATTGTATTATTGTAGGTAATTCTTTTTAATCACGGGTCAAGCCCGGTCATTTGATAGGCATGCGCGGGGATATGGATCCAACGCGTAGAGGCCCCTTTGAGAAGTTTGATGTAATGTTGTACGCCCGCCGTGACCCGCTCCAGGATATGTCAATGGAACGACATACCCATGAGCAGGTCTCGGCAGGCGTTGAGACTATTGCGAAGTGTGATGGAAAATAAATGGGCTATGGAGATGAGATCTGGGTGAACTTAATACCGGGCTATTACAGAAGAGGGACGGACGCCTGCCATAACTGCTTTTATTGCTAGTTATTTGCGGCAGGCGGTGGCTTGCCACTCACTAGATGGGCCCCCGAAATGCCAGGAAAACGGTCGGGGGCAACACCGGTGTGAGTGACTCAGGGATGTCGAGAGGTGTGCTGCGCTTTCTCCGAAGTTACTCGCGGCGTGATGCCCTTTAACACTTCCACCCCTGGAGCATATAGCTCTAGCGGCTCCTTTCTGGACGGCCAATGAAGGCAAGCCAGAGCTGAGAGTCCTGCGGGCCTTCTTGTGTAATTATTGTTATTTATTGTATCGATTTAATTGTATTGTTATAATTATTATAATTCTCCGCAAGTATCGCAACTTATGGTATGGCAAATGTGATTAGTCCAATTCCCACAGGACAGGCTTATCCTAGTGTGGGTAATTATGTTATATGTAACGCCTGTAAAATATTATGGAATAAAATGTTTGAATTTGTATCAAGTAAATAAAATACTACAAATAATTAAACTTATTAATTGAAATAGTTAAAATACATTTACTTGGTGTATATTGCTTTATCTATGCGAGTATTTACTTGCTGTATTTATTGCTACTTCTTCCATTATTTACCATTTCTTGTGTTCTATTCTTTATATCTGAGGGCCTCCGCCATTTACAGTTTATATCACTCAAAAGTTGGCTGGCAGAGATTTCTTATAGAGATAAACCCTCCTTTGTACATCTCTATTTTAAGTGTTTTTATGTATATGTATTTTATGTTCGATATATAATTATAAATGTTTAATTCGTTCATTCATTCAATAAAGATAATACAAACAAACAATCCCTTTCGGGATTGCTGTGTTCATGCGAGTGAGTGAGGTCACCAGAAAGTAAGGAGTATAGGTTGCAAGGGATCGGCGACCCCTTGGTGTTACTGATCTCCATGGGCGGCGGTGATTGCTTTCCATCCGGTGCCCCCGTGCCCGTTCGCTCCCTGTCATATATAAATAAATAAATATTTCTGGTCAATTTACACAGCGCCATCTAGTCCCAAATTAAGCGCAAAGCTTGTGTTATGGGTACTAGAACTAGACAATTGATAAATATACTTAAATACATTTTTTTTGTAAATACATACTTACAATACATAGAAAACACTCAGACCAAGACAAACAGACATGTTCATGCACACAAATGTTTGTCTTGTGCGGGAATCGAACCCGCGACCTCGGAGTCAAAGTGGCCATTGCCAACCATCGACCACCGAGCTCGTCGAGATAAAAAAATAAAAAATAGATGGCGATGGCATGAACCTTTGTTCACGAAACGACCTATTATATAACAAACGAAAACATAGACGCAACCGGGTCACAAATACATATACAATATAATGACGTCCGGCCAGCGCCGGGATGTGCGGCCTCACGTGGACAGGTTTTGAGTAAATTTTTCACGTGGGTAACCTTTTAATTAATTTTTAATGAATGCTCGCGTACGCGGTTTCAATTTCCACTTTTTTGCAATATAAATATGTGATATCACGAAAGGCAATTTCCTTCACACATTTTCATCATCATCCGCCTGTATCTACCCACTGCTGGATATAAGCCTTCCCCCATGCCTTCCACCTGATACGATCTCCGCCTTCCGCATCCAGCCGCTCCCAGCCGCTTTCTTAAGGTCATCGGACCGTCTAGAAGGAGGGCGCCCAACACTTCGTCGTCCTACGCGCGGCCTCCACTCCGAGTAAGTGACGGCAGATAGGAAGGTCCTCCCCTATCTGCCGTCACTTACTCGGCAGATGTGACCGGCCCATTGCCACTTCAGCTTGCAAACTCTGAAGGCTATATCGACAACTCTGGTTCTCCGTCGAATTTCTTCGTTCCGGATTCGATCCCGCAGAGAAAACCCCGAGCATAGCCCTCTCCATCGCTCGCTGCGCGACCTTTAGCCTGTGGACCAGTCCGATGGTCAGTGTCCAATACATTTTACCACAGTAATAATCAGTTAAAAATTACAACTATTTAGCTATTACGATTTAATCGACAGAGCCTTTTTATACCACTAGGGTGGCAAACAAGCGTACGACCCGCCTGATGGAAAGTCACCGTCGTAGCCTATGGACACATGCGACACCAGAGGCATCACTCACACGTTGCCGTCCCTCCAAAAGCCTTTCGTGAAACCCCGTACTGTAGTCTCCTAGGATAACCATAACAAAACCTCTCTGGAACCGTATAGTCGGCGCCTATTTAGGTTGGTCTACGTGTGAGGATCCCTGCCTATAGCAAGCGGTGTGACTGTAGAAAGAGGCCGTGGGCATCATCATGACAAATAATTGCTCCGAACACAGCCCATTGTACAGACGGTAGAATACATAAAGAGAGGCAAAGTCTCTCCTCATACCCATCGGATCAATACCGTCCGTAAACTCGGAATCGTCAACAATCCTCAGAGCTCGTCTCTGAACTGAGTCACAAGGTGTAAGCTGGTATTTGGGTGCTCCCGCCCAGAGATGGCAACAATACTCCATGTGAAGTCGCACTTGCTCTTTATAAATCAGCATTCGTTGTCGCGAGCTGAAGTACCGCTTCACTCTATTGAGTACACCCAGTTTTTTTGATTCTAACTTGACCTTTTCCAAGTGACTCCGGAACTGGACAGGCGGACACGCAGCGGAGTCTCAATAATATCACGTTGGTCCTCAATAAGGTCCCGTTGGCACCATTTGAGTCGTTATCTACCCTAATTCATCCCACTGCTTCCCAGCAGGGGCTACGGGCCTCCCCTCAATCGAAGGGATTTAGAGTATACTCCACCACGCTGCTCAACTGCGGGTTGGCGGAGGCCAGTGTTTTCAAGCCGCCTAACGCCATTGACTTGGTTTAACGACAGTAATCTATTGACAACAGCCGGGACCGAGACGACTTAACATGCCGTCCGAAGCACGAAGGAGCTTGAGATAAATAAACCTATCCTTGTACAGACTACGGCTGACGTTGCTTAACTTACGTGTTCGATTAGTCTGTCACGCGCAATGATGATACTCTAAAGTCTAAACCAAAACATGAGTACTAAAACTGAATCCATTAGACTGTCACGCGTAACGATGCCATCGATCTCATCTGAACTATAACCTGAGTACTGTTACTGAACCCTAAAAATAAAACAATCGCTCTTACTAAGTTATTGCTAAGATGAGCAACAAGCCGGAGTGGAGTTCTCGAGACAAAAGTTATCTTCGGTACAAAAACACTGGTCCTGGAGACGGGCCAATTTATTCCGTAACGAACTACGACTTATACCGCGGGGGTTCGAGGGGGAGAAGGGGAGGAATATATATTTGTTAAGATAAGGCTACATGTTGTCGGTGATTTGGGGACATAAATTGGAATAGTAACATATTTAGGTTTAATGTGACACGTTAGGTATAAAATAACGCATAGATAAGCCCGCTGGTCGTATAGCTAGCAATGGCTCCGAGGTCACAGGTTCGACCACCGCACTAGACAAGCATTTATGACACAATACTACACAACCAAATTCAACCAATTACAACAGGAAGTTATTAGTAGTATACCGTATTGCTTGACTGTCTTTGTATAAGTTTGGCACGCTTCATCATCATTCATCATCAGGTCATTTTAGTCTCCTCTACAGGAGAGAGGGTCGTGCCCCTCTCTCGTCCGTCCTAGATAGACGGAGGATTTGGCCTACTCTCCCCACGCTGGCCAGACGGGTTGGGGAGGCCTGATCGATGTTTTATAATGTATTTCCCTTAGTTGCTTTGTACGACATCCACGGGAAGAGACGGAGTGGTTCTATTCTAGTCTGCCGGAAACATCACTTCATCATCATTATCAACCTGTAGCTACCCACTGCAGGACATAGGTCTTTCCCAATGCTTTCCACCATATGCGATCCTCCGCTTTCCGCATCCAACCGCAACCAGCCACTTTTGAGATCATCGGTTGGCACTCTTAGTATCATACAAATCTTACTGCATATATTATTATTTTTTGTATATGAGAGGGGGGCAAGCGAGCATGTGGGTCTCCTGATGGGAAGCAATCACCACCGCCCAAAGAAATAAGCAACACCAAAGGGTCACCGTTTTAAGGGAAATATTGACTTTGTTCTTGAAGGCCCCCATGTCGTACTTATTTGGGAATACCGCTGAGGGAAGTTGATTCCGCAACTTCACAGTTCGTGATAGAAAATGTCTTAAAGCGTATCGCCAATTATCAAGATGATATGGATGGAATTTTAATTTATGGCGAGTTGTAAAATACTTGATTTCAGCAGCAGCCTTCAAATTCAAGCGGCATTTCAAATGGAATAGAGTCGCTTATTAATTGGTATGAATAAGCAATCTATTCAATTATTGAATCGCAATAAGAGATGGTGGTAAGGGGGCTGGTATCAAAACTAGCAGCTCATCCAGCACTCCCCGTGATGTAATTTGTCTTACTTAAAGTCAAAACAAAGTAAATATTCGAAACATATCTTTTAATAAGCAACGTAAAGTTAACAGATTAAACCAAAAATTTGCTTGCGGCGTATTTTTAATAAAAACTTCACCCGTAATAAATTTGCGTCGGCACCGAACTTCCTCGTACAGAGAAAGCTCTGTTTGCTGAAATCTCTTACAGTTTCATTCGATATGCGGTCGTTGAAAATTGAGGAGGTTTTATTTTCGTGTCGCGAACAGATTTTATTAATGAAACTTTTTTGAAAACATTCTGTTTTTCATGATAATTGTCTTTGAGTGATGCTAGCTGATAAAAATATTTTTTATACTGCGTCGGGTGGAAAACAAACATACAAGCTGCCTGATGCGAAGAGATTCTCGTAGCCATATTAATGATCGCTGTGTAGAAATTAGTCAAACATCTGGGTACTACAAGAAGTTATACAAACCCAGATATAGTGAGAATTCTTATGGCGTGCCACAAGGAAGTATATTAGCGCCATTACTAACTCTACATTTTTTTTGGCTTTTCTAATACTTACAGTTCATCAATGTGTACTCTCTTTACAGACTATGTAACATTCATCGTCAAAAAAAAAAGAGATAATTGAGGTGATAATATCTTATAAATCGATGATCGCCGGCTGCACTCACGAAAAAGCATGACTCATTGTCACCTTCCGCCTAAGCCGAGCATGCAAGCGAGAGGCCTTAGCGTTCGGCTTGTGACGCATCTATCTCTCTTTCACTCCTGCGGCCGATGTTTTCTTATGACGCTATCGGGTAAAATTATCGTCCGTAAACCGACTTTACAGAAAAACAAATTAATTATTAAAAGATGTCACGTAAATTGTTACCTAATAGCCAGTGTGAAACACTGGCTATAAAGTAACAATTTACGGATTAAGACGAATAAAACTAACTTCGTGTATTTTAAGACACAAAAAAATGCATGTATTAATCATTTGAATATTAAGCATGATAATACTGAAATAGAAGAAGTGAAGAAATTTAATAGACTCTCTATTAAATTCCTGTGTATAGCATTGGACAATCTCTGTAATTGGAAGTCTCACTTAGACGGCATTTGTAACAAAGTACATAAATTTGTTATGCGTTGAGATGAGTAAAACAGGTAGCGACCATCAACGCAGCATTCACTGCTACCATCGATATGAACGTCGACGTTACGATATGGACTAATATTATGCGGAAACTCTGCAGACGTTTCGAGAGCGATTCTGTACCAATAGAGATGCATACGATCTATGTGTGGTCTGGTTTTAACGGCTAGTTGCTTGCCCTCATTAAATAAATACAAGATCTTGCTATTGCCTTGTCTCTATATATACGAAATCTGTGTGTTTGTACACAAAAACCCAAATTTATTTATTAGGCGTGGTGACATGGTGAACTCCAGAACACGACATAAAAATTGTGCGCACGTCCACAAAGATGGACAAATATTGCATGGATTTAAAGCTGTATAATATATTACCACACATGTCATCATCATCAGGTCCAGTTTAGTCTCCACTACAGGAGCACGACCCTCTCTCGTCCGTCCTAGACGGAAGGAGGATTTGGCCTACACTACACCACACATGTACATGACTTTTAAAATGTTCAAAAAATATTTATCATTAATTTTGAGTGTCACCGTATGCGTATTCCGAGGCGCACGTATCAGAGTAATTTATTATTGATATTTCGCTAAATCGCTGAGCGCGGCGCAAGCCGTTGCACGTGCCTAGCCATGAGTGATACACTTGTGGCCAACGAACTCCTTGCGTTCCTGCAACAAAAATTGGACGTAATGGACGAAGTGAGCGCCATGCAAATATGCGTGTCTACCTTCACTCAGGATGACATAGCAGAAGCCAAGGTACTCTTATACGAGTCTCTTAACAAGAGAGACAAGATGGTGTCCCATAGGCGTGATGGGACGAAGAAAAGTTTGCAGGAAATCATTACACTGCTGAAGAAGACTGATCCGGATGACGTGCCGACGTTTGTGGTGAAAGAAATACAGAAACTTCCCGCCGTGACCCCGGACCATGTCGATGTGTCAAGCCTGTTGAAGGACCTCGTATCTATGAAGAGGAGTTTGGCCGATTTGACGCTGAAATTCGAAGCATCCGAAAGTACTGTAGATGAACTGCGCAAGGAAGTGTAGTCTGCGTTGTTCGCTTGCGGTATCTAGGTCAACAATTGCGAACGTAAACACTAAGCGTGGAGCGTGCCTAAATGCCTCATGCCTCGTGCCTAAATGTCAGCGATTGTAACGTTGACACCGAAGAAAACCAAAGTCGAGTCGAAAACGCACATCGGCGGTGGCTCATCATCGCTACGTCATGCGGATGCCCCGGGTCCCTCCCCCCGCATTCCGCGGGTGTCGTATGCCGCCGTTGCCCGAGCCGTCTCACCATCTCCGCTGAATAAGGCGAAGAGAACTCGCGAGGCTGGGCCACCACGTCCACGGCACGAAGAACAGCTGTGCGACAAAGAGGGCTTCGTCAAAGTAGTGAGGAAAAAGAAGTCCTCCAACCGCAACCATCGTGGCACCGCCCCGCCCGGACCGGACATGTTACTGCGTCAGGAAGTACCCTCAACGCAGTTGTACGTGTCACGTTTACACTGGTCCACAAAGACTGAAAACGTTGTGGACTATGTGCAGAAGAAGAGCACTTTTATTCTGAGGGACGAGCGGTTGATACCTCGCCACAGAGTCAATTTTAGCTCGTTTGTGGTTAGAGTACCGACCCACTATCTGCAGACCTTCATGAAGGAAGACTTCTGGCCGCAGGGCGTCGTGTTCCGGAGATTCCGAGGACGACTACCTACCGATTAGCCATACACGTCGCCGACACTGCGTGTCTAAATATATAAAAGAAGAAACTGACTGACTGACATATCAACGCACAGCCCAAACCGCTGGGTCTATAGATTCCAAATTTGGCACATAGGTTCCTTATGACGTCTAGGGGTGCACTAAGAAAGGATTTTTCAAAATTCATCCCCTAAGGGGGTGAAACGGGGGTCCAAAGTTTGTATGGGGAAACAAGATTAGTTGAACTGTTTTATCTGAAACTTTACACGAGTACTTCTATAGATAAATGAGTAAACACGTGTTTCAGGATTTTTCAATATTCAACCCCTAAAGGGGTGAAATGAGGTGAAAAATTCTGAAAATCGTCATGGGTATTGTGTTTATGGTTTATCGGGTCACTGATTACGAAAATAACAATTATTTTCTAATCAAACATAGCCGACGTAACAAACAAGTCGCCCTTGTGGGGGTGCGATGGGGTGGAAATGTCTAAAATGGGGTGAAAAAGTCTGAAAATCATCATGGGTATTGTTTTTATGGGTTATCGGGTCTCTGATTACGAAAATAACAACTATTTTCTAATCGAACGCAGCCGACGTGACATAAAATCCCCCCTGTGGGGGTGCAATGGGGTTGAAATGTCATAATATTAATATGGGTGTTGATTCTATGGTTTTTTGGGACGTTAATTACGACAATGGCATCGATTTGAAAATATAGCGTAGTGGACACGAATTACTTAAAAAGATTTTTCAAATTTTACCTCTAAGAAGATGAAACGGAGGTCCAAAGTTTGTATGGGAAAACGAGATTAGTTGGTTTGTATGGGAAAAGATTAGTTGTACTATTTTATCCTAAATTTTACACGTGTACTTCTATTGATTAATGAGTAAACACGTGTTTGCCCCGAATGTCACGCGAGCGAAGCCGCGGGTGAAAGCTAGTATAATATATTACAATAGAGTTAAGTTTTTATATAAATATGTATGTTAGATTATAAGGTATTTATAATATGGGTGTATTGTTTTTTGCATTGCCTGAAATAAATGATGATGATTATTATTATTAATTAATGTTCAATTTACTAATTCATTTTATAGCTTTTTGGATATCTCATATTGAAATTTTTGCACGCTGATAGAAAAAGCAGAATAAGTTGGATAACGTTACTGTAAGAAAGCCTGTATATTACCATATTCTATGCAAATACCTAAACGATTGATTAATTGTTAACGATTTCCATAAATCAAAGAGATATTGTTCACGGAAATTAATATTAAATACTTATATGAGATATTTGTAGCAGTGAAAAAGTCAAATTTCCAAGTCCACAGTCGTTCATGCTGCGCATTTTGACACTGGTGAAAAAATCAGGAACTATAAAGTGTACATCCTATTAATCTACATGGCGACAAAAATAAAATACAAAACAGAACAACAAGAAAATACCTAAAATCCGCGCGATCGCAAAATAAATCAAATAAATAAATTTAGATATTAATTTTTTTGCCAAAGTCGCCTTTGACAGCCGTTCAACCATTCTCTCTTTATATCTCAAAAAGGAAATACTATTTTTTTTACATACCGCTAATGATCAATCATTTTCCATTACATCTAAGCTTCAACCAAATTGAACGATGAATACAATTCCTCTCATCTCACATAATTTTCCAACCAGTGAGCCGTAACACCATCAAAAGGCCAATCATTCTTAATCGCATCGAAAAACAACAGCGAACTAATCCGAGCCGGTTCGTTCCGGTCCGATCCAATTCAATCCGGTTCGATCCGGAAAAGATTAGCAGTTACCGCGCGTTCATTCCGGAGAGTGCGTTCCGTGTGCAGACAGCCGGAAAAGACGGTTCTGTAATTAGACAGATGTTAGTTAGAATCGAAGCAGATAGCTGATTCTAAGTTCCGTGGGAATCGGATATCGATAATATTAATTGGCGTGTCTATCGCGTTTACCTAGTATAAAATTATTTATTGCGCCGAGCAGAGAATTTGTAATTTTAGGATTGGATGACAGAAATAATATCATCGCTCAAAATTTTCCTTCCTGTTCGTCTTACGGTAATGCGATCAAAGTTAAATATAAAATATTAGGTGCTATCTTCAATATTTCATTGGAATAATAAATAGGTACATTCGGTATATATAGGAGCGTGTTACGGCCGGTATACAACATTATATTAACATTCTCAAGGGGCCTCCATTTGGATGGATTGGACGCGTTGGATCCTTATACCCGCGCACGCTTATCAAATGACCGGGCTAGACCCGTGATATAAAGAGATACATATAATAATTAACGTCCATAGCTATGTCAGTAATACAGATTCTTACATTTAGGATCAATCATTATAAATAATCAAAATAAATTCAATGTTAAATAAAATACAAATTAAATTGAATATTGTTTGGATGGCGGCAAATTATTTCGCTTTACTATTGGTATGACATGCGTTGCCATCCAGTGTCGGTCCATTCACTCTTTCAGCTACGTTTAGTCCAAATAAAGTCACAACCATCCAAACATTCAAATGTGTAAAAAACACATAAACTTTCACAATACCGTTTGAACCGTAACAATGTCCAAGAAATATGTGAATAGTGTGAAATTTATAGATAGTAATTTTTCCTTCGATGAGGCTTCGGAGGCTATAATGTCTAAGCAAAATGAGCTTAGTGCAGTACAGAGGTGGGCCGAGAGCTTTTGTCTATTAGTCAACCCAACGAAATCTCAAGCCATTATTGTTTGTGGTCGCCAAATGAGAAGCAGGGTTAATTGCAGTGATTTGCCGCAGGTGAGTTTTAATGGTCTACCTATTCCCTTCTCAAACAAATCGAAAAATCTAGAAATAATAATAATAATCGATGAATCGATATCTTGGACAGCTCATGTTAGTGATGTTGGTAAACGGATACATTTTACATTTCACTTAGTCCAGAATTTTTTACTTTTCAAATCCAAAGTTTTGCTAGCTCAGTCCCATTTGCTCTCGATTCTTGACAACGCGGAAGTCTGCTATTTGGATGCGACTGAAGAGCTACTTAATAAACTGGAACGCTTGCAGAATTTGGCAATTCGTTTTATTTTCGGTCTGCGTAAATATGATCATGTCTGCGAATTTCGTACTAAATGGAAGTGGCTCCCTATCCGCATTCGCAGAAATGTGCACATATTAACCTTCCTTTATAAAATTCTAAAAAATCCTGATGCACCCCAAAGGTATTGACCTTCGTTCCCATTTTCAACTCTAGCATTTTCTACTCCGACCCGGGGCCCTACCGCCGCAGCTGAAGCTGATTCCCATCGGATTTTTTGATTGCGAAAATCATACTTCAGCTTAGATTTATGATACTTGTTTATAGCTTAGCTGGTAGAAACCCTGGGCCTCTTTTTTTTTTTTTTTTTATACTACGTCGGGTGGCAGACAAGCATACGGCCCGCCTGATGTGAAGCGGTTACCGTAGCCATATTAACGCTTGCAACATAAAATATTGCTCGCGCGCCGCCACCCCCGCTGCTAACGCAGCTCCTTCATTTCTTTCTGGTGACCTCACTCACTCGCAGGAACACAACAATCCTCAAGGGAATTGTTATTTGGCTGCGGTATTCTGTGAGGTGGAGGTACATTCCCCAGTCGGGTAGCTTACAATTACGCTCCCTACCTCTCTTTTCGCCAGAGCTTCGTTTGTCACTCAGCAGGGTGCACCACGTGCAGGTGAAGTTGGCTTTGGTTCAAAGATGTTGATGAACCACTTACACCCTCTACCGATTAAGCTGAAGATGTTTCTCAATCACTTAAAGATAAAGTATATTTTTCTATCAAAAATATTCGGTGGCAATCGGCTTCAGCTGCGGCGGTACCAACGCCCCGTTCCCAACGCCTCTATCGCACCAAAACTTTGAACTATCCCAAATCGAACAGACGTTTTTTTTCTTTCATTCATTTACTGTTCGTGCGGCACAGATTTGGAACAAACTGCGTGGGCATATTGAAGATAGCTGTATGATGAGAGATAAGTTTAAATTAATATATAGCTATAAGATAGTAAGATGTTATACATAGCTTTCTTGACTCCTAACCATTTATGGGTGTAAGGGGTTCATCAGCATCTTTGAACCAAAGCCAACCTCACCTGCACGTGGTGCACCCTGCTGACTGACAAACGAGGCTCTGTCGAGAAGGTAGGTAGGGCATAGAGCGTATTTTTAAGTTGCCTAACTGGGGAAGTACCTTCACCTCATATAATACCGCAACCAAATAAGAATTTCCTTGAGGGTTGTTGTGTTTCTGCGAGTGAGTGAGGTCACCAGAAAGAAAGGAAGGAGTATATGCTGACAACGGGTCGGCGACCCCTTGGTGTTGCTGATCTCTATTGGCGCTGGTGATTGCTTTGATAGAAAGGCGACCCACATGCTCGTTTTCCCGCCTTTCATATAAAAAATAGTTTCATAACAAAGAAGAAGTTGCTGCGTTGGCAGCGGGGGTGGCGGCGCGCGAACGATGTTTCATGTTCCGAGCGTTAATATGGCTACGGTAACCACTTCACATCAGGTGGGCTGTATCCTTGCCTGTCACCCGACGTAGTATCAAAAAAATATAATATTTCTTTATACACAGTAGGGATGGCTGGAAGAAATCTCTTGGAGTGATAAGCTCACCTTATTATACTTGTCTGTTTACTAATTTCTGTACTTGTGGTTATGCAATGAAGAAGAAAATCTATTTATCTACCAAGTATTGGTACTATGTATGTCGAACGTGTTACATTGCAAGCACGTTCGCATAAGTATAAAACATATGTGTATATGTTAAAACAGCAGTTATATTGTAGACATCGTTGGATCTGAATAAACATACTGGCGAGTGTACACGATATTTAATTTCTACGAATAACTCCTCCAGTAATACCACCGGCATTCAATACGCGCAAGTGACCCCAACAATTATAAAAAATATTATAAAAATCGAATCAGCAGTTTATGAGTAATTTACACGAATATTTTCAAAAACTACTGAACCAATATTTTTGCAAAACATACTAGAATTTGTATGTATGTAATTAAGTTTCCGTTTTGTTATTGTGTTGAAAAGTTCAAGATGGCGCGTTACGAAAAACAATGTCTCTGTGCTAAATTTATTTTAAAATTGTAAAAGTGTGTCAAGTAAATAAAAATCATCAAATAAATACAAATAACAGTGCAATAACTAAGAGAGAGTGTTTGTGCCGAAGTACTTACATTATAAGTATAAGAAATTTAACAATAAATCTAAGGACGTACAATAGCGAAGAAAAACAAGAAATCAACAGAAGTGACAAGCAGGCTCGGGTCGCTTAAGATATTTATTCTTAAACCTAATAAGATATTTTTCATATGTGCGCATGGGGATTTTATAGTTGTTCCCACCACAGTGCCTGTTCAGTCTTGAAAAATTTCCAATCCGCGTGTGATAATTTCAAGACGCGGTTGCTAAGGCCGCCATCGGTTGTCCTAGCGACGATATGCGTTGCTAGGTCTCTTCCACTGCAGCGTCCAATTGCAAGATCACCCTGTGACGCACCTACGTAACAACGCATGCGTCTTGTCACCAAATCAAGAATATGAAATTATGTAGCATAAATAAATTGCTACCTGGTATATTGTGTTTATATTGTGTTTGATATATATTGTTTTTATATTGTGTTTGTTTTTGTGTAAATTCCAGTGCAGTGTAAATTTAGTTCTATTTTTAGTATAAGCAAATTATGTTAAGTCAGTTGGCCCTTTCCGCATCAAACAGCCAGTCGAGTGCAGCAACGACACTGGAATTGGTGCAATGCGGGGACTGCTCCCAGCCACGTTTCTTCAGGGGACAGCGAGGCCTTAATATACATCGAGGTAAGTGCCATAAGGTTGTGCAATTAAACAGTACAAGAGTGACAGACACAGGAAATAATCAATCCACACAACATTTTGATACAAGTACTACCTTATGGCAAGACCTAAATATTTTCAAAAAGAACTTGCCCGTAGTAAGGCGCATACCACGTGGAGCCAGACGCTGCGTGGCGGCCTCTCTGTCCACATGCATAAGAGATGTTTTAAATAAAAATGATAAATGTGCCTGGGAGTGTTTTCTGTTTTTCGCATACAGGGTTCTCAATGTAAATATAGATAAATTTGGTGGTTCTATAACACAAAAAATTAAAAATAATTGTTCTCCCTCACATATAAGGCCAATTTTTGAAAACCGTCGGAAAAACAATACATATAATTTATCAAAAAAAATTGAAACAAAATTTAACGAGGGAGACATAAAAGGAGCAGCCGAGATCCTGTTTTCTAGTGACATTGTTGCTCCTAACACTCCAGAGACCTACGCTTCTTTGATTTCCAAACATCCACAACCTTCGGTTGCATCACAGCTACCGGATGCCCCCGATCCTTTGGAGCGCCCACCAGAGGCCACGCCAGCGGATATACGGGCCGCGATCGTGTCCTTTAGGAAAGGCTCTGCAGCTGGCCTCGACGGTTTGTCGCCACAGCATCTAAAAGACCTAATTTGTGGCGTCACCGGTGAGATAGGCACGGCTCTCCTGAATGACTTGACGCGGCTCGTGAATTTTATGCTCAGCGGCAAAATTTATAAGCCAGTAGTGCCAGTATTATATGGTGCTAACTTATGTGCGCTCCGCAAAAAAGACGGTGGAATCCGCCCAATTGCTGTTGGAAATACCATTCGCCGTGTGGCTTCCAAAGTCTGCTGCAAACATATCATGCCAATATTGAAGCAAGAATTTCAGCCGACGCAATTAAGCTTTGGAAGCAGAGGGGGATGCGAAGCCGCCGTACATGCGGCACGTACTTTCCTCAAACGCGGTGAAGGTGAGGTGCTGCTGAAGCTTGACGTCCGGAACGCGTTCAACTCAGTGGACAGAGGCACTCTGCTGACACAAATAAAAAACATAATACCTGCCACATATGCTTATATGTGGCAGTGTTACAGCGAACCGACAAATTTAGTTTATGAGGGCAAAATTATAAAGTCAGCAGTCGGTTGTCAGCAGGGTGACCCTCTCGGACCCGCAATCTTCGGTTTGGCAATTCATCCCCTTATTAAAAATTTGGCGTCTAAATTTAACGTATGGTACCTAGACGACGGTACCCTTGGAGGTGATGCTGACACTGTTTTATCTGATTTGGAAAACATAATAAAATCTTTTGGCAAAATCGGTTTACAATTAAATTTTTCAAAATGTGAGATACATTTCCGTAATGGTCTCGCAGATCACATAAAAGATGAAATTCTGGAAAAATTTAATGTTTTGGCTCCAAATTTGACCGTCATAGATGATCAATCACTCCGCCTTCTGGGGGCATCGGTGTTAGAGGATGCTTTCGTAAAATTTGTCGATGACCAAATTTCTTCTTTTGAAAGATCTTCCAGCCGTCTAGCGGACATCAACCCCCATTTTGCATATTGGATAATAAAATATTGTCTTTTTGTGCCTAGAACAACCTACATATTACGGTGTTCCCCGCTTTGGGCCCACGACGGGCTTCTTGCTCGTTTAGATAAATGCGTACAGGAGGTCCTCGGAAACATTTTGAATTGCCCCCTAGACGACAGATGTTGGGCCCAAGCAGCACTTCCAATTCGCCATGGTGGTCTAGGCATACGAAAAATTTCCAGTGTGGCACTGCCAGCTTTCTTGTCCTCGGTTCATAGCACGCTTAGCCTCATAGGTAAAATTTTATCCCCGTCGTTTTCCGACGTAGAGGTTGCGTGCTTGAGCGAGGCCAAGAACGCTTGGTCTAGCGTCAACAGCCCAGGTACCGATTTTCCCCGGATTTTGTTTTCGCAGCGGCAGTGGGACGAACCGCTTTGCTTACTTGCCCGTAATCATTTGCAGGAAACAAGTAGCTGTTCAGCTGAGCGGTCCCGTCTCTTAGCTAGCTGTGAGCCAGAATCAGGGTACTGGTTGAACGCTGTTCCGTCAACAAGCGTAGGTACATTGCTGGACAGGACTGGCTTCTGCTTAGCAGCAAGCTTGCGGATAGGTGCCAGAACAAACGAGCCCCATCGCTGTCGTTGCGGAGAAGACGTCGACCCCCTAGGACACCACGGTTTAGCTTGTCGCCGCAGCGCAGGTCGTTTTGCACGTCATGCCGCCCTTAATGATGTCATTCGTCGGGCCTTTGCCAGTGCCGGCGTGCCGGCAATACTTGAGCCTGCTGGCATTACCCGAGACGACGGCAAGAGGCCCGACGGTATGACGCTCATACCATGGCGGAACGGGCGGTCGCTCGTATGGGATGCTACCTGTGTTGATACGGTAGCACCATCTCACATACGAGCGACATCCTGTACGGCAGGAGCGGCTGCGACGGTGGCAGAGGCTAATAAGAGGCGTAAGTATGCGGCTTTAGAAGAGTCGTACATATTTACGCCTTTTGCTGTGGAGACCTTGGGGCCTTGGGGTGCAGATGCAAAAGTCTTGTTTAAAGAGATATCTGCACGGTTAGTCGACGTCTCTGGTGACCCAAGAGCTGGCGCTTATTTTGGCCAGCGTATTAGTCTGGCCATACAACGCGGTAATGCAGCCAGCCTTTTGGGCACTTTACCATCATGTGACGACAGTAATTTGGGCTCTATATTTTATTTAATTTAGTATTATATAGTTAGGTTTTATTATTATAATATAGTGTGATTTCATATGTAAATTTATTACAACATAGTTTATGAGATGCCTTTTAATAATATATATAATGAATTCAATTTTGTTCTGTCCTATCTAAGCGTCAAATATGTATAATTAAATGTGTGTTACTTAATTAAGTTTCCTAGTTACATAATAAATTTTATCATACAAACATGTTATAAGAAATGTTTTGTCGTCCCCACTTGATAAAAAGATTTCAGTCGCTTTGCTCACTCGGTCAATCTTATTGCTAGGAGGCTAGAAATCTATATCAATTAATATTTCTATCTAAAACGACTTAGCGACGTAGTGTATAAACGCTTCCGCCCCACTGAATTAGCTAGACACAAACAACGAGCAATTCTTGTACATAGATAGTATTGCTGATCTCTTTTGTTCTTCAGCGACATTATATGGTCATGTGATTTGAACTCGCCTACGTCATCAGCTTGTTATGATCCGTAGAAGAACCAAGGTTACCGACATAGCCCAGCGGATTAGCAAGTTGGAGCGGCAGTGGGCAGGGCACATAGTACGGAGGACGGATGACCGATGGGGTCGAAAGGTTCTCGAGTGGAGACCACGTACCGGCAAGCGCAGCGTAGGACGTCCACCCACAAGGTGGACAGACGACCTCATTAAGACCGTAGGATCGCGCTGGATGCAAGCCGCTTCCTACCGGTCTTATTGGAGATCTAGAGGGGAGGCCTATGTTCAGCAGTGGACTTTAAATGGCTGAGATAATAAAAAAAAAACCGGACAAGTGCGAGTCGGACTCGCCCATCGAGGGTTCCGTAGGTACGTAGTATCATTATTAAATTTGATATTTTTCACTATAAATAAGAAATAATGCGTCGAAAAAAATAAATAAAATATATTTTGCAATGTGTACATCAAGCCCTTTCATATGATACCCCATTTGAACTAGTAGTTTCAATTTGAAATTTCGACACCCTATAAAAAATATAGACCCCCAATTTTTTTAGATCTATTTACAAATGTATAGTTTTGAGATTTATTCCTGTACTTGTAGTCTATAACGATGTTACTTGCCAAATTTCATAGTTCTAGGTCAACGGGAAGTACCCTATAGGTTTTGATTCCTTTGAGTGTGTCGAAATATGCGTTTTTTGCTGAATAAACGGCCGTAACTTTTTTCTACGTAAACTTAGGAGTTTGATTTTTTTTTAACTTCATGGGACCGTAGATCTGTGTATACAGTTCAAATTTCAGCATGATACCTCCACGCATTCTCGACATAGAAATGTTTGACAGACAGACAGACAGACAGACAGACAGACAGACAGACAGACAGACAGACAGACAGACGGACAACAAAGTGATCTTATAAGGGTTCCGTTTTTCCTTTTGAGGTTCGGAACCCTAAAAACGTCATATCAGCTGTATGAAGTGGAGCTCGATGGTGTCGTAGCGCGTGTCAGTCTAATCGATCACGCAGGTTAAGCAACGTCGACCGTAGCCTGTCTCCGGATGGGTCTATGTATCGCGAGCTTCTGCTTGCTTCGGAGGCACGTTAAGCCGTCGGTTCCGGCTGTTTTCATTGGATGATAGTCTCGTCAACTCGCAGTTGAGCATCGTGGTTGTGTATGCTCTAAATTCTTTCAATTGATGGGAAACCCATTTCCCGCAGGGAGATCAATAAGTATTGAAGGCGACGACGACCATGTTATATAATACTGGCACTTCTATGGTACCAGACTCGATTCAAATAAAATTGGTTTTCTCTTAAAAATCTCAAGAAAAACTTGGCTGAAGTAATCAAATGATTCTGGGAAATCACATCTCTTTTACGTCATTCTTTAATTTTATTTTGACGAGCTCGGTGGTCGAATGGCTTACAATGGACACTTTGACTGCGACGTCGTGGGTTCGATCCCTGCTCGAGTAAAACATTTGTATGCATTAACATGAACGCATCTGTTTGTCTTGGTCTGGGTGTATGTATTCACAAAAAAAAATCATCAGTTAGCTAGTACCCATTTTACAAGCTTTGCTTAGTTTGGGACTAGATGGCGCTGTATAATATATCCAAGAATATTTATTTATTCCTTTTAAAAATAAACATTAAGCTCGGTTACCCAGGCTCTATAACTTAATGAATAACAATTAGGTACATAAGAACATTGCAATTATTGCTTCTAAACCGCGCCTAACGTAAATGTTCTGTTTTTTTTTCAGCGCACTTCGCAAAAGCTCGCTAACGACTTTCATGAATATTTGATAGGTCCCCTGGGCCGGCATTGTGCGAGTCTGGAGACTGCGACTATGCGGAACCGTATTACTGAAAGTTTTTTTGAATTACCCTGAATAATTCATAAGACGGTATTAAGTTTTGACCTTTGTGAACCAGTTATCTGGTTTTTGAAGACAAATAGGCTACCTTTTTATATCCTACGTCGGGTGACAGACAAGCATACGGTCCGCCTGATGTGAAACGGTTAACGCAGGCATATCAATGCTCGTAACATGGAATATCGCACGCGCACTGCCACCCCCGTTGGCGATCCCAAACTGACAGACGATGTAGAACATTTAAGTCTTAGAAGATTTGGCGTCCCTTTGTGTGTTCTACCGATTATACGTAATCATACCAATGAATAAGTGACTCTATTTCAACTTGCATAGAGTCGCTTATTCATTGGTGTGAATAAGCATTCTATTCAGTTATTGAATCGCAATAAGAGTTGGTGGTAAGGAGCCAGGTATGTCAGAGGAGTTATTTGACATGATGCTCACGCCCGACGATTACCTTCATGATAAAAATGTATGGCAAATTCTCTGCACAGGATGTGAAGCACAGGCGTCTTATCTTTACAAGTAGTATTGTGGATATACATATTTAGACTTTTATACAATATGTATATACACTCTATACTATGATTTTTTATATTTTAATTTTTTTTTACTATTTTATATTACTTTAATTTTTTTTTCTCTTATTTTGGTTGAATACCATTTTTTTATTGTATTATGTATAATGATAATACTGTATGGCTATTTAAAAAAGACCTATATTGACAGAGTTTCTATCGGCATTTCTTCTCGTCAATGGTCATTCCGAAATGCTGATGTGTCTAAGTGCCCGCGAGGGCCCACAGAATAAAGAATTTTGACTTTGACCCTCCTTCTACAGTCGCACCGCTCGCCATCGACAGGGAAGCCGAAGTGGTCGCATACTGTGTGGTTCCAGAGAAGTATTCTCCCGCGTACTGTCAAGCTGTCGAATGAACTGCCTGTCGAGGTTTTTCTCAATACCCAAAAAGGAGTCAGGAATCTAAAATTGCCTTCAAATACATATTTTACATCAAAAAATTCTGTAGTTTCGTTCCACAAACTCCGCTGTAACCCGACCTAAATAATTAGCACAAGTAAATATTACTAACACAAATAGTGCTTCCGGGAATTGTGTCTCTAACTGTTTGCACCGAGTTCAAACATACCACAATATTGACGTTTGTTAACTATCTATTTACACGTAATAAGTGATAAGGAGGCTTTTGGGAAGAAGAACAATTTCAGTATTGCGAACTACTGACTTGATTTAACGACTGTAATCGAATGACAGGAATTGGTACTCAAGTTAACGTGGTCTTCGGAGCATGCAGGAGTTCGACATAAACTTTATTTTTGGGGTGTTAGTGGTTTATCAACATCCTTGAACCAAAGCCAACTTCACCTGCACGTGGTGCACCCTGCTGACAGACAAACGAAGCTCTGGCGAAAAGAGAGGTAGGGAGCGTAATTGTAAGCTACCCGACTGGGGAATGTACCTCCACCTCACAGAATACCGCAGCCAAATAACAATTCCCTTGAGGGTGGTTGTGTTCCTGCGAGTGAGTGGTCACCAGAAAAGAAGGAGATGCTGCGGTGGCAGCGGGGTTGGCGGCGCGCGAGCGATATTTTATGTTGCGAGCGTTAATATGACTACGGTAACTGTTTCACATCAGGCGGGACGTATGCTTGTCGGCCACCCGACGTAGTATAAAAAAAAGACAAGTTATAAATGTACTTACATTATAAACATATTTTTTTTATAAAACATAAGTATGTATTATAAGTATAATACATAGAAAACACCCAGACCAAGACAAACAGACATGTTGATGTACACAAATGTTTGTCTTGTGTGGGGATCGAACCCGAAACCTCACAGCCAAAGTAGCCATTGCTAACCATCCGACCACCGGGCCGTCAATAAAAATGTATGTATATCATATTTAAATGTCAAAGATCGCCCCATACGCTGTCTCCATTTTAGGACTTTCTTCCCTGTTCTGCTATCACTCATTTGCCAGATTTTTTTCTTCGGCACGCGGGCTCACCACACGTTCCCACCAATGTGTCTCCTGTGTAGCCAGGATTAACAGCGGCATCCACCAAAAAAGGCAATGAACAATGAAGTCCATTGCAGTCCCGGAGGTAAAACTACGGCCGCCTTGGAACTCACAACGAATTTAATCAGAAGAAATTAGTAGGAGTAGGAAGCTTTTGGAATTTGACTTCGCCTCTTAGCAATGTGAGCGACAGCAATATGGCAAATGAGGCATTAAAAGCCTAAAGTGATGGCTAGTCAAGTGAAGCTCAACTGCCGTGCACCACGGATTTCACCTGGCAGATGTGGATAGAAAAATATTTTTTATGAAGATTTCTATCATCTAAGCCAGCTGTGATTATGAACATACACCCGAAAATGCAAGTTATAAATCATGATTTATAACAGAATCACGCACTCCATTGGGTTATCCCAGAGCTACAAATATATAATATCAGTACGTAAACATATACTTAGTAAGTTTATTATACATATGAAATTGCCATTTTGTGTGAAGAATTTTGGGATATAAATACCTAATTTTACTTAGTCCCATTCATATTTTTTTATACATTTTTTTTATACTACGGTGGCAGACCAGATGTGAAGGAGTTACCGTATCCATACTTTAGTTTGTAACATGAAATATCGTTAGAGCGCTACCACCTCTGCTGCCGACGCAGAAACTCCTTCCATTCTGGTGAGCTCACTCATACGCAGAAACGCAACAACCCTTAATGGTATTCTTATTTGGCTGCGGTATTCTGTGAGGTAGAAGTACTTCTCCAGTCGGGCAGCTTACAAATACTCTGTACCCTACCTCTCTTTCGCTAGGCGGTAGCGTGCACCTCGTGTAGACGAGGTTGGCTTTGGCTCTAAAGAGCGTGGTGAGCCTCTTACACCCCAATTGGATTGAAATTGGAAGAGACTACGAGGAAATCGTTAAGCTGCTCGACGACCATTTCATTACGAAACGGTGTAGGTAGAGATACAACTCGCAAGCCTGCCTTGAAACTGCAAATTTTTAGAACTTGCAAACTTGAAACGAAAAATATATTTTTACATATTTATCACATTCCAACATTTTGTAGCCGGCTAAGCGCAACATAATAAACAATTTTATGTTTGTAAAGTCTGTTTACGGACGACAAATTTACGTGATAACGTCATAAGAAAACATCGGCCGATGGAGTGGAAGAGAGATAGATGCGTCACAAGCCGAACGCTTAGTTAGCCGGAACAAGCGATAGCTCTTTCGCTTGTTTCGCGCTCTCTCTTGCACACTCGGCTCAGGTGGAACATGACAATGAGTCATGCTTTTTCGTGTGTGCAGTCGTTAAAGACGTTATCACGTCAAAAAGCGTCAAATCAGCGGTTTAACGAAACTTAGATACTGCTTAGCACGTTGTCATAATATTGCGCTGTATGTATGGATAGAGTTGTGGGCTGTATTATACAGTGGAGCAATGAACGCGTTACTCAGCGCGGCTGATTACATCCGAACGATAATGAATACGTGGCCAAATTAATGAAAATTCGACGTAGGTGAAATACCGAACCTAGTACGTATAGAGACAGATTTTTATGATGGGTGTAAGTAGTTCATGAAGATCTTTGAACCAAATCCAACCTCAACTGCACGTGGTGCACCCTGCTGGCTGGCAAACGAGGCTCTGGCGAAAAGAGAGGTAGGGCATTGCGTATTTTTTTGTTTGCCCCATTGTAAATGATTTTTACTTGTTTCTTGAAAATAACTGCAAAATCTATTACTTTACAGTACTGATAGCTAGGGATAAGATATTCCATAGTCTTATAACTTGAACCTTAAATGCATAATTGAAAATTTTTGAAGAATGAGGAGGAGCCAATAGAGTAAGGTTTTCAGTGGAACGTAAGGATAGACCATGTGAAGAAGAGGAGAAGATGAAGCGGTCTTTAAAATATGAAGAAACTTTAAGGTTGAAAAGTTTACGGTACAGGAAGGAAAGAATGTGCATATTTCTACGCTGGCGTATAGAAAGCTACTAAAGCTGTTGCCGATAGTAGGATACGTGATCATACTTATGTAAGCTATAAATAAATCTGATGCATAAATTTCTCAGACGTTCTAGTTTATTCTTAAAATCTACACTAAGATCCATAATAGATACATCATATAGTAGGGGTACATAAAGTAAGTATTGTGCAAGAGCAACTTTAGTGGCAGTGGGTAGAAAATTTCTAAGACGACGAAGAGACGCAGAAGCCGCAAACATTCTCCTGCTAACCTCGGTAACATGAGCCTTCCAGGATAAAGTGGAGTCAAAAATAAATCCGGGGTTTTTTGCCGACTGAACTGAAAGAAAAACAGATACCTTTAAACACAACCGAAGGAATTTGACAAACATTAAGCCTGGAAAAAACTTATAATAATAGTTTGCGACTTTGTTAGATTTACTTTCAGTCCGTCTCGTTTACTCCAATATGAGATCAGTTCTCAAAATGAGGTCATTATTAGTCTGTAAAACAGCTTGTGCAATATTATCAAATTATGCCTGAGAATAAGTCTGCAAAATTATTTGTATAAATAGTTAATTGATTCAGGTGTTATGCTCCAGCTATTGTGATCGTCTCGGCAGCGGTGGTCGCATGTATCTTCTGTTTCAGATGTTGGAGATTCGCCGAGACGACCAAAGCAGCCACGGCAGTCGCATACAACTACTAACGGTAGTGGGTAGGTGCCGGCCGGCAATAGTTTTCATGAACTAATTGGTGGCGGAAGCACGCAAAGTAGTGTAGATCAAATTGCCTGTTATTTGTATAAAGGTGGTAAGAACAATAAAGTGTGTAAGTTAATGAGGAAATAAAAATAGCAAACAACAGAGGAGCCAGCACACCACCCTGCGGCACGCCAGCAGTTGTACTCATACTAACTCGCACAACTCAACTAAATCATAAGTGCTTACTCCTACCGGGTTTAGGCAAACGATTAACAAACTAACTTCGGCAAATGATTGTAGATTATACTATAAATAATTAATACCACCGGCCGTAACTTGGACTTGTATAAATTTAAACAGAATGCCCTGGAGTTCAGAATAGCTTGCTAAATAATTAAACTATGGCAGTGGGGTGCTTGCAGCCTGGCGGGCACGGGGAGAGACCTGCGGCTTTATTGACGGCGGGGAATCTATAGGCGTAACCAAAATCAACCATACTGATTTTTCATTCCTCTTACCTAAGAGTATTAGTAATGTAACCAGTTAGAATATGATAATTTAGCATCTGTTGAATGATCATTTACTAACTGGTTACATTATTTGTCATTGTAAATTATATATAATGATGATATTGTTGTCCAGTCAGAACAAAATGTTGTTTTCATTTTCTTTCCTGTCTTTGTATTTGTTACCTTTTCAGAACTAAACGACTAAACCGTTTTAAATAAAATCTGACATAAAAATAGACTACAACCTGAGGAAAGACATAAGCTATCATTTGACTCGAAAACCGATATTCATGCGGGCGAAGCCGCGAGTACAGCTAGTTATTTAAATAACAAGTTATCTTAGGCAAACAAACTTTATGCCTAGATATCTAATAGTTACCCAGATGAAAAAAAATAATAATAAGAAGATTTATCTACCTTGGATATGAGATATTAAAATTATAGTGTATAAACATTTTTGAACTACAGATATGTATGCAAAAGTTGTATGATAATGGTATGATGCCGGAACTGGCACTTAAATTCACTTTCACATTCAAGATAGTGTGATGAAAGTGAATCTAAGCTCTGCGGATTTAGAGTAGTAATGATTTAGATACATGTTCTTATATTTAATTTGTATGACGTTTCTAAGTGCTTTAGAAAGTCCAAGGAATAAAGATATTTTGATTTGATTTGATTCGTTTGCCACCCTCTGTTATAAAAAAATAAATAAAAAAATTGCTAAAATTGTTCGGTCTAAGCACAGTTCTCAGTGTATTGTGGTCTAAGAGTTTCCGTGGCACGTAAGCACGTAAACAGTAAAAATGTTACATAGAAATAATGAACGGCAAAATATCGTCTGCGTAGAAGGAAAAATGGATAAGTAATTTTTTTCTAGTTTCGAGATAATAGCGATTTTGTGATTATTTCACAGTTTTTGACACATCTATATATATAAAAATCAATGCCACTTTTCGTTGTAATTTTATAACTCAAGAACGGGCTCACCTATCCAAACCAAATGTTTAGGCTTTGTTCGGACTATTTAGTAGATGGTTTATGTGAAGTTTGCACAAAATCGGTAGAGCGGTTCTTCATTTATCACATTTTTTGTAACAAATGAATTCAATAAATTGGGGATAATTTTGTTAATGGGGATTTTGCTGTCAAATTGAAACTTTTTTCAGATGGGGATTGTGCTGTCAAATTGAAAGTTTTTTCAGTGTTGACAGTACAAGCATGTTGTTATGTCATTCATGCGGTCATTTCATTTTGGACGTACTTCGACTTTATGTTGCCTGTTCGAGAGTCGGTACCCCCCAGACGTTTGTTTATTCATACTCAAAAAAAAAATTGTTTATCCAAATGTTTTGGATTAAGTTTTAAAATAGCTAGCAATTAATAAAATATTTTTTGTTTGAATAAATGAATTTGATGTTTCAATATTTTTTTTTTTTATTATTTCACTTTATACGTAGCGATGCACCGGGCCGCTGGTAATTTATAAATAAAAGACAATTTTATATGTTTTCGATCAGTTTGTCCTTTATTTATTACTTAATCGAACGAAACTCTATCTTAAAGTATAAAATAAATAAATAAAATATGAAACTTATATTAAGTAAGCGAGAGCAAGGGCGGATGTCTACGGGCGCTTGCCCTCGCCATCAAAAAGACCGAGTCCTCAATACGGGATCGTACGTAAATTATTTGTAAGAATTTGGAAACTTTTGCACTAAATAACTAGACTATGAACTGCCATGAATTAGACTTGTAAAAGTAATTATAAATACTAACTTCCATTATTATAAATATGTAAAGGTGCTTCCAAAGTTCGATTGTATTTTTTTATATAAAGAGAAGAGATATAGAGTTTTTATATGCAATTTGATCTACACTCCTTTGCCACCAATTAGTTGATGTAAATTACCGCCGGCCGGCACCCACACCCGCTACCGTTAATAGATGCATGCGACTGCCGCGGCTGCTTTGGTCGTCTCTGCTCCTTGTACTGTTCCTGTTGTGTTGAATAGTACAAGTGCTTTATTAATAACAGAATGTCAGTTTTCAAGTTTTCTCATACATTATTTCTTGAAGAACACTGAACTTTGGGAAACATAGATTCTTTAGTAGTGTAGAAAAATTTGACTTCCGCAAGATAACGCCTGAATCAGTTAGTTATCCTCCAAGTTATTGAGTGTATACGTACATTGATAAAATGGTAATATAGTAAAGGATTGCCACTTTCGCGATTCGCCATCAGCGAGACCCTATCCCAATACAGGTAGTAGGTTAATTATTTGTAAGAAACGGGAAACTTTCGCACACGGCCGAAGTCGCGCAACTCGCCTATACTTTGTTATTTTCTTCTAAGTTGCTCTTTAATTAAAAGATCAGAGTTGCGTGCAACGTGAGCTGTGTATTTTTAAACTCTAGTCATTGTATAGGTAATAGTAAAACGTCCAGTTTGGCCATTCCCTGCCGCTCTCTTGTAAAAACCTCAACTCCTTTTTGAGACGAGTCTGGAACAGTTTGTATGGAGTGGCCAGGGTATGCGGGGTATGCTGTATGTAGTATATCGAACACTTTGATAATATAAAATTACAAAAAAAGTAATCTTTGAAAGTATGCATTGTATTTGCAAGGGATTTAGATATATTTTTTTCTACGTTACTACCTTGTAAGTACAACTAGGGGGAGGAAGGTTCTAGAGTAGAGGCCGCGTAAGGGAAGACGATGCGTTAAGGCGGGTCCGCAGCGGCAATTTTCTAACAAAACACGTTAGTAAAACCCGTCCGCTGCGCCTATCGTTATTGTTTTTGTTTCACACAATCTTCGTACGAAATTTACGAAAATGGCGTCTTCCTCTAGTGCGCGCGAACACAAAATGCGATATTTCCTCTCCCCGCAAGCGACCGCGGGGGATGTTATCCATTCGTTTTGGCAAACATGTCATTGTATTTTTTCTAACATAACTGTTTGACCACGCCCCTATTCGGTTAGCTAACAATGTTATCGTGTTTACAAACACAAAACACGTCGCAGCGGACCCGGCTTTAGACCCCCCCATCCCCATCTTCTAGAATATTCTAGATGGACCAATGACTTTAATAAAAGCGATTGGGATAGTCACTTCTAACCGCTCTTTTGAGTTCATGAGGAAAGCGGTGGATTACATTTGGTGGAAACCATTGGGATAGCCTATTTCCAGCAGTAAGTAGGTACAGGCTGATGATAAGGATGATGATGTAAATACTAGGGAATTATGATTTACATTGATATTGAGGGCTGATGTCCTAAAGAGGTTTAAGTACCAAAGCCCTTCTAGTTCTTCTTCTTCGTTACGCTCTTGATAGATCGGTCGTGGTCGTCATGAGGGAGGATTCGACCGCCATCTCGTCCGATTTGAGGCACTTCTGGTGCACTCATGCAGTGGGCCGCCCACGGCAGATTTGGTCGATTTTGATATGGTCGGTCCACCGCATGGGAGATCTGCCGCGGGGTCTTGTACCCTCGACTCTACCCTGAACCACCAGGCGTTCGATGGAGTCACCTTCGCGTCTTGAGACGTGGCCGAAGAATTTTAGTATACGCGATTGTACTAGAGCAGATAGTCGCTGTTTGATGCCGAGTTGTTGAAGTATGGAGACATTTGTGCGATACTCCGAGCATTCGTCTCCAGCACCACCACCCTTCTAGTTACAAACTCTATTAAATGGAATGGGGACAGACTTTATCGAAGTTAGTTTACAGTATATGAACATATGTTATCAGTCAGTCAGTCAGTCAGTTTCTTCTTTTATATATTTAGATTGAGCCCTCGCATCTAGCAAGTGGGTACAGCGAAATAATGTTGTATAGGAAATATGCCTGCACGAAAGGGGAAATTACGGACTCGAGTAGTTACTGCCAGCCGAATGGCTAGCAATGGGTAGTATAAATACATTAGGCAGGCCGGTGCACTTGTTTGGCAACCGGCGTCGTATAAAAAAATACCTATACTGAACCAGATGTAATCGGGTACCTTATTATATTTGTTTCTAGCTGACCCGGCTAACGTTGCCATAAATTATTCCTACGATCGTTAACAACCCATAATCATCCCACTGCTGGGATATGGGTATCCCCTCAATCGATGGGGTCTAGAGCATACTCCATCACGCTGCTCAACTGCGGGTTGGCGGAGATTCCTAGGATCATTTTAGTAGAAAAAAAAAGATAACAACCTATTCTCAGACCTACTGAATGTGCATAATATAAAATTTCATCAAAATCGATCAAGTCATTGTGGCCGTGTGGTTTCCAGCAGACGAGAATATAATCACTCCGTTTCTTCCCGTGGATGTCGTACAATGCGACTAAGGGAAATTCATTATCAAATATCGATCAGACGACCTCCCTAATCCGTTTCGCCAGCGTGGGGAGTGTAGGCCAAATCTTCCTTCCGTCTGGGACGGACGAGAGAGGGTCGTGCTACTGTAGTGGATACTAAAATGGACCTGATGATGATGATGATGATCGAGTCATTTCGGAGTATGGTAACTAAAACACTGCGATATTATTGCTGCAATATTATTATGTCACTTGTAACAGTAAAACACGAGAATGGTACCTCGTATATGTTAGAAGATTAAACTCCATATATAAAAGCTATTTTCTTTTGTTAAGTCCTTGACATGAAGTCCAAATTATGGATTCCCCTCGTTGTTATTGTGTGCGGCTCCAAAAATAACATTCATCATGATTGACGGCGTGATTAATTGTTGTTGTTGCCGGAGTTCTTCGGACGAGAACAACAATCCTTTCAACTTGTAATTATTGAAGAATTATAGTAAATATTCCTGGACAAATTACACAGCGCCATCTAGTCTCAAACTATACAAAGCTTGTACTATGGGTACTAGATAACAAACAGACATGTTCATGCATACAAATGTTAGTCTTGTGTGGGGATCGAACCCGCGACTTCGGAGTCAAAGTGGCCATTCGACTATCGAGCTCGTCATCATTATAGTAAACATTAATTTTGTTTCTCTCTGTCTAAATACAAATACTTATATGTCCTTTTAGCATGTTTGAGATGATACTTTGGATTATCAAGACAATCAAAATATCAATAAAACAAAAACAAATGTGGTGTAAATGAATTAGTAGATAAATTTTCGCTAAAACAGCAATACTGTTTCTAGTACAGTCGTTTGATATATAATAGGCTATTTGACTAACATTTTTTTCGGTTTGATATGTAGGGACGTCTCCATAATATAACCATAGGTGAAAGAATTACTTCGATAGCACAAAAATCTCTCGAGATATGGTAATTTGAAAATCACAATTTTTAGACTGCCCCAAAACGCTCCATACAAAAGACTACCGAATTATGACGTCACAGGTTTGTAATTTGTATGCATCAAATCAGAAATTTGTACGACAGCTATGTCAAATATTACGTTTATGTGATTAGTATCATAATAAAAGTTATAGCATTTTTTATTGCTTCTCCAATGGAAATATTATTTTTTAATAATTTCATACTTTTAAAATGGACTTTCCCGCCAAACTTTGATCGACGCTAAATAAAGTCTGACTGAAGATATTAGAATGAAAGTTTGCAGATCTTTATAGTTTTGTGTATTTTACAATATTGTTAAATAATTTATACAATTTTTAAACATTGGAAAATAGCCTATTATATACCTGAAAAACTTTCCGGGATGTTTTGAAAACTGGTGATATTATTGATTTCGACGCGCTGTTTACTGCTCGCTCGGTCATATCGGAAAAATGGTGCCTAAAGAGACTAAGATACGTATAATTTTACTTATTCTGTGGCAATGGTGCATGCACACTTTTTTTTTATACTACGTCGGGTGGCAGACAAGCATACGGCCCGCCTGATGTGAAGCGGTTACCGTAACCGTATTAACGCTCGCAACATAATATATCACTTGCGCGCCGCCACCCCCGCTGCCAACGCAGCATCTCCTTCTTTTCTGGTGACCTCACTCACTCGCAGGAACACAGCAACCCTCAAGGGAATTGTTATTTGGCTGCGGTATTCTGTGAGGTGGAGGTACATTCCCCAGTCGGGTAGCTTACAATTACGCTCCCTACCTCTCTTTTCGCCAGAGCTTCGTTTGTCTGTCACCAGGGTGCACTACGTGTAGGTGAAGTTGGCTTTGGTTCAAAGATGTTGATAAAACACTTACACCCCATACTTATACTTATGCATATACATACTTACACCACATCCTCTCTGTGTTCTTTCGTTACTGACTTATGCTGTACAACTCGCACTGCGTCCTATCTATCCTATTTTTTTGATATTTTAGCCAAAAACTTGGCTACAAAATCCGCTTCTATTGAGCGGACTGTTGACATGGAATTTTCTATTAATGACATTTATAATCATTTAAATTGACTCATGAGACAACAGAGGTAACTACCTCTAGCACTAATTTATTACATTCACAATTAATTGATTTAGCAATACAATCAAACAGTAACTATAACATGTCACTATGCCCACAAAAATGTAATAATTACAATACAAATAATAATATTAACCTGGTACATCAAAATATATATTGTATGACTGAGGGCAAGCAACTAGAACTGGAATTATTCATGAACTCTGATAATATTAGTATTATGTGTATTACAGAGCATTGGTTAAAGGAGCATCAGCTCATGTTCAATTTCAGCAACCACCAGGTCGGTAGTTCATTCTGCAGGGTCAACACAATACATGGGGGGTCGCTAATTTTGCTCAATAAAAAACTTAAATTTAAAGAACGGAAAGATATTGTGTCCCTCTCTGTAGAATGTTCCATAGAACTATCTTGTGTACAATTAGAGCAGTTCATTGTTATATGCGTATATAAACCTCCCTCCGCGGATCTTAATTTATTTTTAGAAATCATGGATGAAGCCCTATGCAAAGTTAGCAACTCAGGTAAAACCATTTTGGTCTGTGGAGATTTTAATATTAATATACTTACTAATACAACTGCATCATGTAAAATTTTAAGTCTTTTTAAATCCCATAATTTAGTTAACTTATTTATGGAGCCTACTAGAATAAGTGCCACCACGGCTACCTGCTTAGATAATATATATACAGATATTAGTCCAACCCAAAAAAGTATTATTAATAAATTGGATTCTGATCATTCTGGGCAAATGATAAGTATTCAAATAAATAATAAAAATGTAGTCAAGACAAAAAATACTTTTGTGCCAGTAACAGTTAGTCGCTTAGAACGAATGAGAGTAAATCTAACTAGTAACTTACCTTTTTTAGATTATGACTTGGAACCTAACTTGATGTATAATTCATTTTTAATGCATTTCTTCACGAATTTAATTCAATATTTACTTCCAGGGAAATTACTTTTACTAATAGCCTCGTCTTTGGTGACTGGGCAACCGTAGGTATTTATAAGAGTAGGCAAACTTTGTACATGTTATACTATGAAAGACAATTCAATAATAGTGAGGAATTTAAAGAACATGTAAAATCATACTCAAAAATTTTCAAACGCGTTTGTCAAGTAGCAAAATCTATGTTTATTAAATCAAAAATTAGAAATAGTAGTAATAAAATTAAAGCCACTTGGACGGTTATCAATGAAGAGACTGGGAAGGGCAGGACAAAGGATTCAGAGTTTAAATTAAGTATCGATGGTCATGTTACCAAGTCAGATTTAGAAGTTGCCAATGCTTTTGAAAGATTTTTTTCTGCTTTTCCTGTTACTTTAACTAGTGCTTTGGGCTCTTCCACCTCCGTTGCAGAGTCATTAATTAAAGATAATGTGCCTGAATTTTATAACGATTTTCATTTCCGTCATGTTAATGGGTCTGATCTTAAAGTCGCATTTAAATCACTTAATATTAAGAAAACGGCTGATCTATGGGGCATTTCTGTACATATTATAAAATCTTTATTTGACATTGTTGCTCCCGCTTTAATTGTGATATTTAATAGATGTATTGATTGTGGTGTGTTTCCTGACTTGATGAAATTGAGCAAAATTATTCCTTTGTTTAAATCAGGTAGTACATTAGACCCCAAAAACTTCAGACCAATATCAATACTACCTACATTTAGTAAAATTTTTGAAAAACTAATTCTCGCACAGTTACTTAAATACTTTAACGAAAATAATCTGCTGCACACTAAACAATTCGGTTTCACTCGTGGACGGTCAACATGTGATGCTGGGGTAAAATTACTAGAATGTATATATGAGGCTTGGGAGGAGTCACGGGACGCCTATGGGGTGTTTTGTGACTTATCTAAGGCTTTTGATTGTGTGCAGCATGAAACTCTAGTCAGAAAATTACACCATTATGGTATAAGAGGCATCGCTCTTGATCTTCTTACTTCTTATCTAGGTGATAGGGTTCAGAAAGTAGATGTTAATGGAAAACGATCACATGGATCAGCTGTAGCGATGGGGGTGCCACAAGGCTCTATTTTGGGCCCTTTCCTGTTTCTCGTGTATATTAACGATCTACCTCATCTTGTAAAGAATAATCATGAAATAGTATTGTTTGCAGATGACACTTCTTTAGTTTTTAAGGTAAATAGACAACAATCAGAAATTGACGATGTAAACAATGCTCTTTCAAAAATAGTAAACTGGTTTAGTGCTAATAACCTGCTTTTAAATGGTAATAAAACCAAATATGTTAGATTTTTTACAAAAAATGTTAAACAAGTGAAAACCAGTGTGGTGATGGACAATGAGAGATTGGAATTGGTCAATAAGGTTGTTTTCCTTGGTATAACATTAGACTCTAAATTACAATGGGGCCCACATATAGAAACGTTATCGGCTAGACTCAGCTCAGCAGCTTACGCCGTAAGGAAAATACGTCAACTAACTGATGTTGACACTGCGCGTTTAGTTTATTTTAGCTATTTTCACAGCATTATGTCATATGGTTTATTGCTTTGGGGTAGTGCCGCGGATGTAGACTCAATTTTTGTGCTCCAGAAGCGAGCTATCCGTGCTATTTATATGATGAGTCCCAGGGAGACACTGAGAAATAAATTTAAAGAGATAAATATTATGACATTACATTCTCAATATATTTATGAAAATCTTATTTACGTTCATAAAAATCAAACCAAATTTAGGAAAAACAGTGATCTCCATCAATTAAATTTAAGAAATAAAAACAAACTCGCTATGCATATTACTAGGCTCCATAAAATCTCTAACTCGTTCCCAGGTCAATGTATACGCTTCTACAATAAACTTCCAAACGACGCGTTTAAATTATCCATGGGTAAATTTAAGAAATATATCAAAACTAGACTATGTCAAAAGGCTTACTATTGTATCTCGGATTACATAAATGATAAAAGTATTTGGAAATGAATTGCTCTTGTTATGTTATGTTAATGATTGTATTTGTATTTAATGTAACGATATTGGCAATTAAAAGAGTCGGCCTTGAGTTTCTTGCCAGTTCTTCTCAAGAAGCCCCGTCGCCGGAACTGGCACTTAAATTCACTTTCACATTCAAGATAGTGTGATGAAAGTGAATCTAAGCTCTGCGGATTTAGAGTAGTAATGATTTATACATATTCTTATATTTAATTTGTATGACGTTTCTAAGTGCTTTATAAAGTCCAAGGAATAAAGATATTTTGAATTTTGAATTTTTTTTTTTTTTGAGACCGATGGTCGAATGTCTAGCAATGGCCACTTGAACTCCGGGATTGCTTGTTCGATCCCTACACAACACAAATATTTCTATGAATGAGCATGCCTGTTTGTCTTAGTCTGGGTGTTTTCTATTTATTATATGTATGTATTTACAAAAAAAAATATATTTTAGTATAATATCAGTTATCTGGTACCCATAGTACAAACTTTGCTTAGTTTGGGACTAGATGGCA
The DNA here is from genome assembly GCA_937001555.2 of Hypsopygia costalis. Taxonomy (NCBI): domain Eukaryota; kingdom Metazoa; phylum Arthropoda; class Insecta; order Lepidoptera; family Pyralidae; genus Hypsopygia; species Hypsopygia costalis. Next base: position 534,720 of record OW443351.2, on the reverse strand, counting down.
GTGTGTAAGTTGTCCAGGAATATATATTTTTTTATACTACGTCGGGTGGCAGACAAGCATACGGCCCATCTGATGTGAAGCGGTTTTTGTAGCCATATTAACGCTCGCAACATAAAGTATCGCTCGCGCGCCGCTACCCCCGCTGCCATCGCAGCAACTCTTGCGTTTCTGGTGACCTCACTCATTCGCAGGATCACAACAACCCTCAAGGGAATTGTTATTTGGCCGCGGTGTTCTGTGAGGTGGAGAGGTCCTTCCCCAGTCGGGCAGCTTACAAAATACGCTATGCCCTACCTCTCTTATCGCCAGAGCCTCGTTTGTCTGTTAGCTCGGTGCACCACTCGCAGGTGAGGTTGGCTTTGGTTCAAAGATGTTGATGAACCACTTACACCTCGAATATTTATTTATTATTATTTATTTTACACTCAAGTGCCCAGCACAGACTTAACATAATTGCCACTCGCTCCCGGGCCCCTTAATAAATAAGAGTGTAAATTTTTAAAAAGTAAGTCTATTACAGCATCGGTTTGGATCCGGCGGGGCAATTTGTCAGCCGGACGGCAATCGCCCTGGCAGGCCGCATTTGTAACCCTGTCAGCGCCGAGCGAAGGGCTCTGTAATCGCCCACAGCGCTTTGTTACTGGCTTACATACGTACTTTACTAAGCTATTATTGTACTCGTCGATAGTTTTTTGGCTAGGAATGGCTACTTTGTCTCCGAGGTCGCGGGTTCGATCCCCGCACAAGACAAACATTTGTCTGCATGAACCTGTCTGTTTGTCTTGGTCTGGGTGTTTTCTATCTACTATATAAAAATAAGTCGGGTTTTCCTTCCTGACGCTATAACTCCAGAACGCACGAACCGATTTCCACGGTTTTGCATTCGTTGGAAAGGTCTCGGGCTCCGTGAGGTTTATAGCAAAGAAAATTCTGGAAAAAATTGAAAAGAAAAGCGGGAAAATCTTTTTTCACATACAGCGCCATCTCTAAGGAAATGGATGGAAACGAAAAGATTGAGCCACAGCGAAGCGTGGTCGGGCCGCTAGTGTATTATAAGTATGTATTTACAAAAAAAAAATATTTATGTACATTTATTAGTTGTCATACCCATAGTATAAGCTTTGCGCTTAATTTGTGACCAGATGGCGCTATGGAAATTGTCCAGAAATATTTATTTAGTTTAGTCATTATGAAACTTCGATTACCCTTAATTTGGCAGAAAGAATATAGTAGCAGATTGATATTGCTTTCACTATTTTATATTAAGGGGATATCTAGGGACCTCTATAAAATTAATTTAATCAATCTGTTATTTATAGTTTTCTAGTCCCTCAAATTCCGTGTCCCTCAAGCCGGACATTGCAAAATTAGGTAAAACAAACATGCAGAATTGTATGTTCATTACATCGGACATTGCCAACTATTCGTGTATATAATAAGACATCGCGATATATTATCAAAATTTTATAATAAACACACATACATTAGAAAATTCATAACAGAACATAACAATTATTTAGTATGAGAGTTAAGAAAACACTTTGGGCCGGTAACAAAGCGAAGTCTTGCGTTGAACCTAATACAAAACACGACCGTCTTTTTTTGACAAATCCTACAACCTCCTTCCAGTTTCATGGATGGAAATGGATGTAATTGGTTCATGTTGTCGTATTTCACATCATGGGCCATTTTCTGGATCACTCTACAATATCTATAACTAAATCAGGTGAAAAAAATAAGTGGAAATATGACGAAGGTGTTGCTGCTTGGGGTAAATTTACAACTTTATCAATAATCTCAAATGTGGCACTATGGCGAAGAGATGTTTTCATCCATTTGTAATTCAATTGGAAATTCGACGTGGATGGTTTTTAATTTTGTTTTCGTTAGAAAACGGTAGTTGGTGTTGACATATCAGGTGTGTTGGATGTTACAGAAACTATTATTAATTTGTTAGTCGTTTGGCAATGTCCGGCCCGGCGGACGTAGGTACTTTATACCGTCTTTGGCATTGTCCGCTGTGCCGGACAAATCATATTTTGCGCGAAAATATAATCAATACCCAAGCAAAACACAAAAAAAACATATTCCATGGGTTTTATCATTACATCATCTAATAAACTTACTGAAAACATAGTCAATTTGTCGAAAAATAGTATCAAAAATGATTATAAATATCTTGAGCAAAACAGATGCCTTGCGGCTAGCTTATATTTTGTTTCGGAATGAACAAAACGGTGTTGCAATATACATAAAATATTTTTTACATACTTAATAGGATTTGTAGAAACTGTAGCAATAAATAAAATATACTTTGATGATTTATTTTTATATGATTTTCAAAAGCTGAATATTCGCCCCACCGAACATGACCAGGGTTAAATAAATGAAAAATAAATTTAATAGATGGGTACAATACTTTAATAGCTAGCTGCTAACACACATAAATAAAATAATATAGCATAATATATAATAACGGATAACATAATTTCATTTGGCATAACTTTCATTTGTTATAATTTGATATCCATTATAGGTTAGATTTATTATATTTTTTTGTCCATTGCAAGCCCGCGATGTACATACAATTATAACATATGCTACTATACAACGCCTCGTAACTGCCGCATAGTTTAGTGATTAGATCTTATAATGAAGCAAAATTCGCGTGCTTACTCATATTTATATGTAGGTATGTATATTTTGACAAAAACAATCAATACCAATGAAATATAAATTACGTAAAATAAGAATTAATTAGATTCTAAGGGGATTCTTGCATATTATTAATGAGAAATTTCACGCGCCAATTCAAACGCGAAGGCTCAATTCGGAACAAATCACTGTTGTGTTGGTATTGTTCCGAATTGGAGTCGGAATGACACTGTATCATTTATAAGCAGATTCCATCAAACACGCATCTTTTGTTCAAAACAATCTTAAGTTAAGAAGCTTTTCTGTATTGTCGAGTACTTTTGAGTTATTTTTAAGTTACAAGCTGTAGCGATTCTATTGTATTGCGAAAAAAATATACCTGCCTACATAACTTCGATCAATTTCATTCGTAAGCTTCAAATAAACTTTTAGATACACGTCTGAACAATTCACTAGATAGGTACAATCACTCTGTTTTTAATCACTCAGTTCATAGACTGGAAGAAAAATATAAATGAAAGTTTATTTGGAAATTCATAGAACTTATTGTTAGTAAGCCTAAGATTTATTTCAAAATAATTAAATTGAAACAAAATTATAATTTAATTATTATTCTACTTGTTGCCGTCGTCGACGTAATGGGTAGATCTCATTGCCAAAATTCTTATGATCGTGACCTTCGTAGGACAGTTTAAATTTATTTATTTAGGTATTATGTAGGTACTATTTTTGTAAAAGACTTGTAGCCCTTGACGACGACGAGACGACTTGAGAAGACGAGTATATTCATATATATAGTAAGTCAAATAATAAGTTTCGTTTGGAAAATACAGTGTTTCAAATTTCTAGATGCCACGAACGTAACGCATTAATTTAATGCTATTATTTTCTCAAAAGTGACTACAGTCAATGAGACAAAATGTTCAAAAATTTACAACTTAACCCTTTAATTCGCAACGTTAGGTATACTTAACTTATATATAACTAAAATTTTACTTACAATACAACATCGATTATCTTACGGTTTTTTTCTAATAATAAGTAAAGAACATTACTACGTACGCATAAAAAAAAAAAAAAGTCATTGTGTTGTAAATTCTGACATGAAAGTGCAAAATGGCGACCCAACCTCGAGCTGCTCCCGCGCTTAAGTTAAGAAATATCAATATTTTCACTTAAGTTGCTCGATTTGCCTTAATATTGTATGTTATTTATGTTTTTGTGTTCGCATTGTATAATTGTACAATTACAGTATTATTAAAAATGCAAGTTTGTATGTGCTAAAGCCCGTTAAAGTTGAATGTTAGCTATAGTTAACATTGCGAAGATACCGGTGATTGAGATGAGGTTATGAATGTAAAGAATAACTAACATTGCGAAATGATAAGGGATGTAAATAATAATGGCTTTTTATTTCGGTAAATTTGGTGTTGGAGGGTGTTTACATGATTGTAAGCTTGATTTTGTTGTAGCATAACCTACAATTAGAACGTGTAAAGAAGATTCTGGCACTTACGCCTCCGCTTAATGCTTCTTCTAGCAATAGTAGCATATCAGGAGATGGAGATGATAAATGACGATAATGATTATAGCTTTGAACTTCGATTTTTCGATTCTTCATTGAAACGACTTAACTTTTTGGCGGATATATATGATACCATGTTGCCTGAAGATCTGGTACCACCCACTTCATCTATTTGTCAGGTCCTCGGTAAATAAATCTTACCGCAAGATTTACCTGCCACCCAGTCAATATCTTCTGTTTTGTCTGATCCATCAAGTCTTGTAGTTTTTAGTGTTATCAAGAAAACACGTTCAAAAAAACAAATTTAATCCTTTACCAACATTGTTGATAAAGAAAAATAAACCGTTTGTTAGAAACCGTTGGATTTTAAATGGGAAAGTGGTAAATATTAAAATCGTGTAATACTAAAAGAAATTACTTTTACTGAATTTGGTTCTGATTGAAAGTCGCCATCCGATTACTTTTATGATTTTTTTAGATGTTATTGATATGATTATTCAAAATACGAATTTATAGGTACACCGTGTAAAAAAACTGAAGTTTATAAATATTACTCGTGACGAATTCTGGAATTTAGGAAGCGCAAATGTTTATAAATGATTCATGAATATTGTATGTACTTTTTGCAATAATTTCTTTTATAATTTTCTTTAACTAATAAAAATTTGTATTGAAAACAACCGCAAAAATTTTATTTTTCGTTTCCTGCGCATTTCGCAAAGTTAGGAATACGTAACATATTTTTTTAATATTTAAATATTAGCTACTTCGCAATGTTATGTATTTTTAACATCCAGTTTCCAAAAAAATATTAATTACAGATTTTTATTTTTATTTTTTTTAAGTAATTTATGACATTCGTAGATCGAATAGTTAAAAAACAACAGCAATTTTTACTACAATTTCTATTGCGAATTAAAGGGTTAAAGTTATTTTGCATAATTAAATAGGCAAATCTTCATCATTACCACTTTGATAAATTAGGCCTTTCCCAATGCTTTCCACCAAATGCGATCTACGTTCTGCTTTTTGTTCTACATTCAGTCACTTTTTTAAGATCCTCGGGCCCATCTAGTGCGCCCCTAGCGTCCAACGCTTCTTTATCCCACACGCGGCCTCCACTTTAATACCTTCAGCTTGCTAATTCTGAAAACCAGATTTGATCTCTTGCAAAAATCCCGCGCATAGCACGATGGTCGATCTTTAGCTTGTAGTTTCTGCATCATAGGACATTGCGACCAGGATGCACCGAGGAGAGAACCCATATCACACGTACTAGGGCAAGGCATACCAGGAGATCGGAAATCAATGACTTTTCCTACCAAACACTTTCCCCCTTGTTAGGAAGTGAGGAGGGAGACTCGCAAACATGTCGTAACTTTTGTAAAAATTGGCATGTCGGATACAGATGTGTATAATTTCTCTACAAATGCTTGTGAACTTTAACTTAACTCTAATTATTGCAAAGATCGCATGTTCATCGACCTACATTTTTTTTTATACTACGTCGGGTGGCAGACAAGCATACGGCCCGCCTGATGTGAAGCGGTTACCGTAAACGTATTAACGCTCGCAACATAATATATCACTTGCGCGCCACCAACGTAGCATCTCCTTCTTTTCTGGTGACCTCACTCACTCGCAGGAACACAAAAACCATCAAGGGAATTGTTATTTGGCTGCGGTATTCTGTGAGGTGGAGGTACATTCCCCAGTCGGGTAGCTTACAGGTACGCTCCCTACCTCTCTTTTCGCCAGAGTTTCGTTTGTCAGTCAGCAGGGTGCACCACGTGTAGGTGAAGTTGGCTTTGGTTCAAAGATGATGATAAACCACTTACACCCCAAAATACACTTCCGATGGACATGGCTATATGCACTTGATTGATAAATTTTATTATTCTGAAATTCTGAATGATTTTACTTAAATACTACATTTACCTGTAGCCATCATATCGTACACAGGTACATGTGAATTTTAACTATAATTTTCAAAAATTCTCTGTAACTTATACCACACGACTTAGGCCAAGTTCTCGACAACAGAAATAATAACGTGTCCACTGAAACGCTCCGCTGCGAGTTTTAGAAATGTTCGCTAAATTAATAATGTTCAGACTCGGCGTGTGTACAATTGTACACATACATGAACATACAGAAGCTAAACTTTGTTTAAATAATTGTATGGCGCATTTTAGTTATTCCTAAAGTCAAGTTTAGTTAGCATGTTGCCCTGCAGGCTTGCGGGTTTTACGAACGAGGCACTGGACAACTTTTAGAGGAAATGGACAATACTTCAGAGCAGCGGTTCCCAATTAGGTTTTTCTACGTACTACTTCAAGAGAGACGTCAAACGTGCATACCCCTTATTGCCGGAACGTTAAATAAAAATATGAAATCAGGTGTATTTTATATTTATTATCATCAAAAGACATTCTAAAGACACACTAAAGCCCTCGGTGCATACGTTTGATTTACCTACTGATCGTTTAATTAAATTGAATATTTTTTGGCAATTATTATTGCATTAATGTTTTTAAGGATTTAATATTTTAGTTAAGTGATTGCTGCGCGTACCCCTTGATGCAATCTCACGTACCCCCGGGGGTACGCGTACCACTAATTGGGAAACACTGTTAGTGGAAATGATATTCATAGAATAGATTATTTGTTATTGCACCAGCATTAAACATTATAGTATCATAGCTACAGAAATGTCCCCGCACAGTAAAACCATAGTATAAGTAATAGTACTATATACAGTATCACCACTCCCTGCCGCTCTTTTGTGTCTACATCACCTCCCCTCTGAGACAAATCTGGAACAATTTGTATGGCGCCGCACGCACACACATTCACGCTCTGCACAGACGTGATTGTTTATGTAATAGGGAACGACGCGACGTTGAGTGCGAAAGTGGCCTGGGTGTGTTAGAATATTCGGCAATTTCATCATTAGTACTAGCTTTCGCCCGCGGCCGAATAATATTTAATAATATATGATAATAATATTTTATGTTAGATAATAAATAAATAAATAAATAAATAAATAAATATTTCTGGACAATGTACACAGCGCCATCTAGTCCCAAATTAAGCGTAAAGCTTGTGTTATGGGTACTAGACAACTGATAAATGTAATTAAATACATTTTTTTTTTTAATATATACTTATAATACATAGAAAACACCCAGACCAAGACAAACAAACATGTTCATGCACACAAATGTTTGACTTGTGCGGGAACCGAACCCACGACCTCGGAGTCAAAGTGGCCATTGCTAACCATTCGACCACCGAGTGTGAGGGTATATGAATAATAATGTATATTGATGTCACTACATACTTATGATGAATAAACTAGTCTTTGTCCAGAGCTCGACTTTCATTGACATGCACACATAACATGGCGCAGCCGGATTCAAATAATATAGTTAAATAGTTGTTAAAATATCGTTATAAAAATCAATGTGATAAGTACGTGCATATAAATATTACAATGGAAAGTATTTTATCGCCGCCTTCGCCGTTTTGCTTCGATAGAAACTCCTTGGACACGTCGTCGGGCGAACTAAATGAAGCATGGAAGAAATGGAAAAATAGTTACGAAATATATAGTAAGGCCTGTGAACTTCATAAAAAAGCCGCTGATGTGCAATTAAATATATTATTACACGTGATTGGTGCAGAATGTCGAGATATATTAAGTCTAGGAACAGAAAAACCGTCTACAGTTGACGGTGTATTGAAAAAATTGGACGAGCAATTTGAAATAAAAAAAAATATAACGGTTGAACGGCACCGATTTTTCACGAGGAACCAAAAAGAAAATGAAACGATCGAGCAATATGTGTTCGAATTGAGGCGATTATCGCAGACGTGTGAATTTAAAATATTACAGGAAGAACTTATCAAGGACAGACTGGTATGTGGCGTATTGAGTCATTCTATTCGAGAGAGATTATTACGCGAAGACGACTTAAATCTCAAAAAAGCACTTGAGATTTGTCGTGCCGCTATCGCCTCAAAAGCATATTCTGAAAATATATATACGGACAAAAATATACATAAAATTTGTGAGATAAATAAAAAGGAACACCAAGGTGAAATGTGCAGAATCAAACATAGCAGATCCCCGATGACTTCATCGTGGAGGAGCCGAGGACAAGGAGTCGTGCGTGGCGGTCGAGGAGATGGCGGCGGCGGCGCTGGGCGCGGCGGCCACTGGCGGGACCAGCAACAGCGCGCGCGTGATGCGCCCGCGCCGAGCCGCGGCCGCGCTGTCGCGTCGGGCAGCCAGTGCGGCCGGTGTGGACGTACACATGGTGCATACGAGTGTCCAGCGTACGGAAAGAGGTGTCTGCGATGTTCAAGGATGAATCATTTTTCACGCGTGTGTGGTATATATCAAATCGAAGAATCTGAACAGGTAATAAAAAAATGTAATTTAGATTGGAATTTAATCTTAAAAATAAATAATGTCAATGTCTGTTTTACTTTGGATACAGGCGCCCAGGCGAATGTTTTGCCATTGCATTATCTAAAAAAGTTAAATATATGTCAGACTCAATTGCTGCATACGAATGCGAAACTAAGTGGGTATTCGGGCGCCTCGATTAAGGTTGTTGGTAAAATTTATTTGAAAGTATTTTATAAAGAAAAGATGTATTTATTAGAATTTAAAGTAGCCGACGTTCAGTCTGTACCGATACTGGGTCGCTATGCTTGTACTGAATTAGATGTAGTAAGGCGTGTCATGTCGCTGCAGGCTAGGGATGAAAATCACCGAATTCCTGATTTTATTAATCAATATGAGGATGTGTTTAATGGGCTAGGGTGTTTACCAGGTAAATATACAATAAAGGTAAAAGAAAACGCCGTTCCGGTCATACATGCTCCTAGGAAGCTGCCGTTTGCTATTCGTGATGATGTCAAAAGAAAATTAAATGAAATGGAACAACAAGGCATAATCTCAAAGGTGGAAGGTCCATCCGATTGGGTAAGTAGCATTACAGTTGTAAAAAAGTCCAACGGTGATTTACGTATATGTCTAGATCCAAAAGAGCTCAACGAGGCTATCAAAAGAGAACATTTTAGGATCCCTACTCTCGACGAAATAGTATCTAAACTTTCGGGAGCTAAGTATTTTAGTACATTAGATGCTTCTTCTGGCTTTTGGCAAATTAAATTAAATGAGAACGATTCTTACTGTACATTTAACACACCTTTCGGTAGGTATCGGTTTTTAAGGATGCCATATGGAATTTCTTCAGCGAGTGAAATATTTCATAAAAAAATATGTGAAAATTTCGATGATTTAGAAGGGGTATGCATGTACATAGACGATTTATTAGTATACGGATCGACACAAAAGGAACATGATGAAAGGCTGAAGAAAGTGCTTGAGAGATGCAGGAAAATTAATTTAAAGTTAAATAAAAGTAAGTGTAAATTTCAATTAGAAGAAATAAAATACTTAGGTCATTATATAACAAAAAACGGCTTGCGACCCGATGAGTCACATATTTCTGCCATTACAAATATGCCAGTACCGAAAAATAAAAAAGATGTAGAACGGTTACTGGGCATGATTACCTATATTAGCAACTTTATTCCTAATCTGTCGAATAAAACATTGTTATTAAGGGAGTTATTAAAAAAGGAAACAGAGTGGCATTGGAATGAAAAACATGATGAATGTGTTTCAGAGCTAAAAAAATGTTTGTCTGGTAGTCCTGTACTACAATACTATAATTTAAATATACCTATTACAATTTCTGTAGACGCGAGTAAGAGCGGCCTTGGCGTGTGCCTTATGCAGAATGGTTTGCCTGTGTGCTACGCATCAAAGTCCTTGAATAGTGCAGAACAACGATATGCGCAAATCGAAAAAGAGTTGTATGCGTGCGTGTTCGCTTGCGAAAGGTTTTATGCATATATTTATGGAAGGTCCGATGTTACAATCGAGACTGATCATAAACCACTCATAACAATTATTAAAAAACCAATAGTAGATGCACCATCTCGATTGCAACGAATGCTTTTACGATTACAACGTTTTACATTTAGATTAGTTTACAAACCAGGTAAACAACTATACATAGCTGATGCGCTATCGCGGGCATACGAACCGGCGGTGAGCAGTACAGACGGGAGCGACAGAGATGACACGATGCATGACGAGGTCTGTGTGATTATGAGAAACAGTGCAGAGCACGCGCTGCAGTCTCACTACGTGAATGATAGTCAGTTTATAAAATTACAAAAACATACTGAATGTGATGATGAGTTAATGACATTAAAAAAGTATATTTTGAAAGGTTGGCCCGCAGAAAAACAACAAGTAGTCGATTTGATTAAGCCCTACTGGGGGTATAAAGAAGATTTATTAGTATCATACGGTTTAATTTGGAAGGGGGACAGAATAATTATTCCGAAAAAACTAAGGAAGGAATTTTTAGGTAGCGTTCACATTGGTCACATGGGTATTGAAAAGTGCACACTTAGGGTTCGGGAAATTATGTTTTGGCCAGGTATAAACAATGATTTACAAAATATGATAGCTAACTGTAATATATGTTTGTCTCATAGAAAGTGTAATCAAAAAGAAGAATTGAAGCCACATGAGCTTCCTAGTAGACCTTGGGCCAAAGTAGGCATAGATTTGTTTCAAATAAAAGATAATAATTATTTACTACTAATAGATTATTACAGTAAATTCATCGAGCTGGTAGAACTGAAATACACCCATTCTAATTACGTAATAACATGCTTAAAAGACATATTTAGTCGACAAGGGATCCCTGAAGTCGTTATGTCCGACTGTGGTCCACAGTTTTCTTCAAGTATGTTTAGGGAATTTGCCAATGAGTGGAAATTTACACACAAAACCTCGTCCCCATACTACCCACAATCTAATGGACAAGTCGAACGTACCGTGCAAACTGTTAAGAACATTATCATAAAGAGTACTGAAAGCGGTTCTGATTATCGTCTTGCATTATTAGAATTTAGAAATGTTCCCATAAGCAGCACCATACCGTCACCAGCCGAATTACTGCAAAGTAGGAAACTACGTAGTATTTTACCTACGTCACACAAACTGCTACAGCCGAAAGTGCAAAGTAACATTAAACATAAATTAATAGAAAGACAATGTGAACAAAAATATTATTACGATAGAACAGCCAAAAATTTAAATAGGCTGCTATTAGGCCAGAAAGTTAAATTTTTAGATATGAAAGGAATTAAAAGGCGCTGGTTACCCGGAGTTATCTCCCGTGTGTTAGAGAACAGATCTTATGAAATTCAGTTACCCAGTGGTAATAAAATAATTAGGAATCGTAAACACATAATTAGGGACACCGCAGTACGACATGACACGCCTGACTATAGCTTTGATTATGATGATGTGCAAGCTTCACCCTCAGTGCAACATCGCTCACACATTGATAATAGTAATAATGTCAATAATAATTATGTAACTCGTTTTGGCAGGACAGTGAGGCCTCCACCTAGATGGGACACCACTTGAACAATATTGAATATGTTCCACTGTTTGCATTATTTAATTTCTGTTAAATTATTATAAATTATGTATATTGGAAAATGCACGATGATTGTAATGAGTATTAATTGTATTGTAATGTATTAATCTTATATTTATACAGTTTAGAAATTTCCATATCGAAAAATGCACGATGATTGTAATGAGTTATTTTAATCTTGTATTTATTTATTTGTATGCTTAGAAATAGAATTTAATTGTAATAATTGTAAATTGTAATGATATTAATTGAGTAACATGACATATAAATTTCATATTTGGTATAATGAAATAATGTAACTGAATGTATTTATGATTCATTGATTGAACTTAATATTTGTTAATAGAAGAAAGTATTGTAATTTTCATAGATATAAAATATAGAACATAACGATTTATCTTATAACTAGGCATACTTTATGTAATTCAGAAATATAATTTCCATTGGAGTAGGTATATTTTTTTTTTTTTAAATGATATTATTGATTTGATAAACATATGATTAATTATTTGATTACAATAAATTTTATTTGCATGTTATCTAATTACAATTTAAGTGAATTAATTTATTGTATTTCTGAATTAATTGTTTGGTATTTTTTTAATTCATTTTTCGTGAAAGAAAAATGATGCCAATTAAATTGTGTAATTTTTTAATTGTCTATCAAATTTTTAATTTGCTATTTATTTAAGGAGGGAGATGTGAGGGTATATGAATAATAATGTATATTGATGTCACTACATACTTATGATGAATAAACTAGTCTTTGTCCAGAGCTCGACTTTCATTGACATGCACACATAACACCGAGCTCGTCAATAAAATAGTTGTTGTTTTCGTAATCAGCGACCCGATATACCATAAAAACAATGCCCATGACGATTTTCAGACTTATTCGCACCTTTATGGGTTGAATTTTGAAAAATCCTGAAACACGTGTTTACTCATTTCTCTATAGAAGTACTCATGTAAAGTTTCGGATAAAATAGTCCAACTAATCTCGTTTCCCCATACAAACTTTGGTTTCACCCCCTTAGGGGATGAATTTTTGAAAAATCCTTTCTTAGTGTACCCCTAGACGTCCTATGGAACATACGTGCCAAATTTAGAAACTCTAGACCCAACGGTTTGGGCTGTGCGTTGATATATCAGTCAGTCAGGACTTTGAATTTTATATTTATTGATTAGTGAAGTGCTGCATGTGTGTTCTTTTTACAATATCGGATTATACAAGCGAAGTGTAAAGAAACATCTTGAGATCCAGCATGGCAAAGTCAAATGACAGGACACACAGGTCTCTTGTCCGTTGCCGATGCGATTTGGGCGCCTCTTCTCACTTGATATCAGGCCAAGTGGAACCATTATGTTGATCATCGAACCGGCTTCAGCTCAGGTAATAGGGCCATGGATCAGACAGTTGCGGTTGTCATTGAAATGAGACACATTTGTTGCTTACAAAAGTTGGAGAACAACTGTGTGCCTTCACTTGTTGTTAAAAGTTTAAAACTCTATGTTATATTTTGTTAATTTATGTTATTGGTTAATATAAGTTATAAAGTATTTTATTTGCAAACCAAAGATCCATATAGTTTACATTTTACAAAATCAATCATATACATAGCATAATCATAATTTATATCAAAAATAAAATAATAATATCAATTAACAAAATCTGAATGCAATAATAATAATTTGCATATTTTGATGAAATCAAATACTAATAATTTTAACAAAAAATAAACCGACTCTAAAAAAAAACTCTACAATCGTAAGCAGCACTAAAAAGTTAAAAACACTATCAGAACTGAATTTTATGATATGAAAAAAAAATGAGACCAATCTACAAGTATATTATTTCAAATAAAAAAAGCTTTTTTCAAATCGGTTTATAAATGACGGAGTTATGAAGAACAAACATTTAAATAAATCCTCCTCCTTTTTTGGACTCCGTTAATAAATAGGTATAATTAAATTAAAGTTGTCGTGCTCGTTGTCTAGGCAGCGACGGGTGAGGTTGCAACCAGTGTCTCAGGAATCGCGTCCGTTCGTGCCGCGATGACTTTCAGGAGGCTGTTGGAACTAACTGGCCCGTATTATACGCATCATTGATGCTCGTATAGCGTGTGTAACGTCAGTCAACTGTAAATTCGACGAATATCCAAGATGCGTTAGAGAAGCGGGGCAGTCGAAATGAAATCCTGAATGCATAATTGAACTCGGAGGTAATGTATAATAAGTAGACACAAAAGTTACAGACGTTACATTGAACTAAACTCTGTTCGCCGAGAGTTGATAAATATTACGAGAAGTCCTGAAATAGGGGTTGTCGCTTAAATGTCGCATGCTATATGACGAGAGGAAACGTGTGTCGCAATTGCTGTGCGATGTCGCATGCTATATGACGAGAGGTCACGTGTATCGCAATTGCTGTGCGATGTCGCATGCTATATGACGAGAGGTCTCGTGTGTCGCAATTGCTGTGCGATGTCGCATGCTATATGACGAGAGGTCACGTGTGTCGCAATTGCTGTGCGCTTGCTATGTTTTATGGTACGAGGTACGCAGCTGTTGTCAAGCGCAGGTCATTGGCGCGTCTAATTTTTTATTGTCAATCGATAAAAATAATTAGCAGGCCGCAATCTATGATGAGATTAGAAACCCTGGTTTTTATTTTATGTTTATCAACTCTCAACGAACAGATTATAGTTATTTAGTTAAATTAGATTCTGTTACGATAAGAGCTTATGATTTAAGGCTACCGCGTTGCACAGTGGTGCCTCACAAAACGTAACTGCTATGTGGAAGTGCTTTAGTTTGGCATATTTACATTTTTATTATATTACTAATAAACCACCCCTACCGCTGAAGCTGGAGACTATTACCATCGGAATCTTTAAATACGAAAGTAAAATTACTGCTTAGATTGCTGGTAATTATGTTTAGCTTATTATACTACGTCGGGTGGCAGACTAGCATACGGCCCGTCTGATGTGAAGCGGTTACCGTAGCCATATTAACTCTCGCAACAAAAAATATCGCTCACGCGCCGCCACCCCCGCTGCCATCGCATCAACTCTTGCGTTTCTGGTGACCTCACTCACTCACAGGAACACAACAACCCTCAAGGGAATTGTTATTTCGCTGCGGTATTCTGTGAGGTGGAGGTCCTTCCCCAGTCGGGTAGCTTACAAGATACGCTATGCCCTACCTCTCTTATCGCCAGAGCCTCGTTTGTCTGTTAGCAGGATGCACCACGCGCAGGTGAGGTTGGCTTGGGTTCAAAGATGTTGATGAGCCACTTACATCCCAACACTGTGTAACACGAAATAAATAATTTCAATTAAAGATAACCCTAACAAAATTAAAAGGCCCCTAGAATTAACAAAGCTACTTCACTCCGACCCTCTACAGAACGTCGCAGTTACACAGCAAAAACAGTTGTTTGTTCCCTATTACCGAACCCTATACTTTGGCCAGTCAATTAATTAACGAGTTAATTGCCTTCCTGAACAAATCCTACAACAATTTATCGGATTGGCCTTTACCCCTTAATGCGACAAGGTCGCACATAAAAGGCCGAGACAACGAACATACACCCGTATCGCAATCAAGCGTACGGAATTAATCGCGGTGTTCTTTTAGTGTTAAAAGTGACAAGGTTGCATATAAAAGGGGACACTGTGGAGTAACAACTCTGTCGTAATGAAGGCGAATATTATTTTAGGTAGCTCTAATTGCAGGTAATCGTGACTGGATGGACACAGGTCGGCGAGAATTGGCCCGCGAGGGCAGGTAATGGCCTCTGCGCTCGTAATACGACGCCAATTCGCGCATACCTCACAATTAGTTCGACTGCGTTCAGTTTTAGAACATTTTGTTTTGTTAGGTTATTTTTGGGATTTGAATAAATGAGCTGACTTAATTAGGAAGATTTTTGGGTTATTAGAATGTAAAATGGATTAACAAACATTGGTGTTACGAATTTTGTGAAAATACATATATATTCAGACGTCGGGCTCGTCGGGTGGTAGAATGGTTAGTAATGTCAAAGTCAAAGTCAAAATTCTTTATTCTGTGGGCCCTCGCGGGCACTTAGACACGTCTTTTACAATTAGGTATATTTTTTTTTTATCTACCAGCATTTCGAAATGACCATTGACGAGAAGAAATGCCGAAAGAAACTCTGTCAATAGCTACTTTGACTCCGAGATCGCGGGTTCAATCCCCTCACAAGACAAACATTTGTGTGCATGAACATGTCTGTTTGTCTTGGTCTGGGTGTTTTCTATGTATTTATAAGTATGTATTTATAAAAAAAATGTATTTAAGTACATTTATCAGTTGTCCAGTACCCATAGTACAACTTTTGCGCTTAATTTGGGACTAGATAGCGCTGTGTAAATTGTCCAGAATTTTTTATTTATTTATTTAATGGTACTATCCCTCTCATGAACGTACCGGATTAAAAAACAACTTTTTAATTTCCGCCTTTCACACTGAAATTCTCAGAACTGCTGAAATCGCAAACGAAAATAGTAGAGCGTATGCAAAGTTTCAGCGTATTGGAACATCGCCTGAATAAGTTGTCCGTGCGTTGATACGGTTCAAAAGTTTCAGATTCAGCTAATTTTTCAGATTGCAAGAAAGTTCGACAACTACACGTGTTCTATGTACGTTTAATCAAAAGATTAGTAAAGTTTAAAAATGAAAACTAACTTAACTTTTAACTTTCATTAAACTCTATTATTAACGTTTGCGTGTTACTTATATGTTTCTTTAGTGTAGGTAAGTTGAAACTTAATCTGAAGATTGCAACTACTTATTTACAATTTAGTCATTACCTGGTATTTTTTTTTATATAATATACTTATTATACTATATGTATTTATAGAACAACTACGACATGGGTGCCTTCAAGAACAGAGTTTTAATTTTCCTTAAAAGGCTGGCAACGGATCGGCGAACCCTCGGTGTCGCTGATCTCCATGGGCGGTGGTGATTGCTTTCCACCAAGTCACCGACATGCTCGTTTGCCCACTCTCACATAAAAAAAAAATTATAAATGCAGCACGCAGAGAAAGAAAAAAACGTGAATACTCTGTGGTGAATACACAGGAAGGCATGTATTTACAACTTTTCAAAATTAGTTTTTGATTACCACTAATGACATATATTCTCTCGACGGTAAACAGCGCAGGGTTGAGTGAATACCAGGCAATTACCTTACTTTCTTCTTACCAAAATGTAGGCAAAATCTTAGACTACGTAATACTTATATATTATTTATATATACAAAAATATATATTCTAGTCACGCTCACTACACAAAGTAAAGCAACAAATGTTTCAGTACATGACATTTCAGGCTAACAACATTTAACATCGCGGTGAGGCATTTTTCAGTTTGTCGGGAATTTTCACGACACTACCACATTTTGCACGTAGACATTTAAAATTTATTATTATTTGCTTGAACCTAATGCGGTATTTTATTCGTACTGTGTCTAGATCAGAGATTCTCAAACTTTATGTCTCGTTGACCCCGTTTAGGTAACTCGTCGTCAACCCCTATTCACCCCACTGCTGGGATACGGACCTCCCCTCATTCGAGTTTAGAGCATACTCGACCACGCTGCTCAACTGCGGGTTGGCGGAGGCCAGTGTTTTCAAGCCGCCTAAAGGCCACTGAATTGGCTTAACGACTGTCATCCAATGACAACAGTCGAGACCGACAGTTTAACGTGCCCTCTGAAGCACGAAGGAGCTCGAGATAAATAAATAAATATTGTCAGACAAATAACACAGCGCCATCTAGCCCCAAAGTAAGCGAAGCTTGTGTTATGGGTACTAGACAACTGATAAACATACGTACAAACATTTTTTTTTGTAAATATACCTACTTATGATACATAGAAAACACCCAGACCAAGACAAACAGACATGTTCATGCACACAAATGTTTGTCCTATGTGGGAATCGAACCCACGAGCGTTTGTGTCGAAGCCGCGTCATTAACCGCTACGCCACCGAGCTCGTCAATAAACCCATTAATGGACAAGCTACGGTCGACGTTGCTTAACTTGCATGATCGATTAGACTGACACGCGCAACGACGCCATCTAACTCCTCCCATATGTAACTATATTTATTTATTTAAGGTACATTAGGGGTTTTTAATGGGTAGGCACACTAGGGGTTTTTAATGAGTGATACTTCTGGTGTTCCGAGCGTCCAAAGTTGACTGCCATCAGGAAGGTCATTAGCTAGTTTGCTACCTTAGTTGTATAAAAAATCTATATAGATTACAACTACTATGTCCTATTTCAAATAGAAACAAAAACTATCTAACATTTTTTTTTATTCAAGATTATTAATTATCTATACATATAATAAAACAGTAAAAATAATGTGTCTGTACATTGAATATATTTACAAAAAAACAATTGGAGGCGATGGAGACATAGTAATAGAGTAAGAATTAAAAAAAAAATGTCTGTCTGTTTGTCTGTTTGTCTGTATGTCTGTTTGTCTGTTTGTACACGCTAATCTCTGGAAGTACTGGACGGATTCGAAAGAATTTTTTTTTTGTTATATAGCTGTTAAGCCTGGGCAACATATATGGTATAATTTATTTTGGAAAGTGGAACACCTGATGCAGCACCATAATGGTTCAGCATAACTATAAGAAATATAAAAATGACACCTTAGCAAAAGTTGTTCAGCCTGATGAGCATTTTCTATTGAGGTATAAAAATCCAAGATTTGGAACACCTGATGCAGAACCATAATGGTTCAGGTAAACTATAAGAAATATAAAAATGACGCCTTAGCAAAAGTTGTTCAGCTTGATGAGCATTTTCTGTTGTGGTATAAAAATCCAAGATTTGGAACACCTGATGCAGAACCATAATGGTTCAGGTAAACTATAAGATATTTAAAAATGACGCCTTAGCAAAAGTTGTTCAATCTGATGACCATTTTTTGTTGAGGTATAAAAATCCAAGATTTGGAACACTTGATGCAGAACAAAGTTAAATTTATTTGCATAAACAACGTGTTTACAATAAATTATAGTTTTTAAAAAAAAGTAAAAAAAAACACGCTATAATAGCAAATAGAACTAAAAAAGTTACTTAAACTAACAATAAATAGATTAACAAAATATTGAATGTATTGTAAAAAAAAACCGCGGGGTGCTACTTTTATTCTTACCTGCTACAAGTTGGATGCAATCGTTTGATTTTATTTACAAAGGTAACGTGGTCTATTTAGTCATTTTATTATAGACGTGTACGCTAAAATTGAAATGGAACGATTGGTATATATTCGCACAAACCAGAAGAATACGTGCATTTGCGGGACGCTTTGTAGCAAGATCAGAGTTTATTTGATTTGGTGGTGGAAAGTGTTTTAAGCAACGAGGGGAAACTGTTTTACTTAGATGCTCCAGGAGGGACTGGAAAACATACCTGACGAGAACAATCCACGCTGAAATCAGGCGCCAAAATAAGATCTCGCAGCAGCATCGCCAGACATTGTAGCCACATTACTACTAGGCGGAAGGACGCAAATACAATGTTCAATATCCTACTCGGTTTAAACAGAATTGAAACACCGACATGCTCTGTGATACGAAACTGTGACAAAGCGAAGGTGTTTCAGGATTGCTGTCTAATCGTTTGAGATGAATGCGAAATGGCCAACAGTAAGGCACTAGAAGCTGTAGATAGAACTTTACGTGCCCAAGAGTTTTCAAGAATATTAATAAATTTGGGGAAGATCTCCTTCCTGAAGTAAAGTCAATGCTTAGCAGAGAAATATAATTGAAGCTGAGATTCTCACTGGGAGTGGTGCCGGTGAAATTGTATTTTCCGCGTATTACCACTCTTCTCCAAAAAAATCCATTAATTTTAAACGTACACAGTTCTCTGTGACCACTTGCTTTGCTATGACAATAAAGAAGTCGCTAAAATTCGCTGGTCAAGCTTAGGACTGGTTGTTTTTCGCATGGCCAACTTTACGTGGCTTTTTCGAGAGTTGTAACGCTTCAGGTCTTTTTATATTAGCTCCCGAAGAAAAGACTCCCTTAATTATATTTTTTTTCTTTAATCAATGGTTACAATGTTAAATAAAAAAAAATACTTTTAACGTATAACAAGTATTTTCTTATGTATCTACATTAGTTCGTATTTTTATTAATACGCCGGAATTATTAAGTCCACGCGAACGAAGTCGCGTGAAGGCATCAGCTAGTATAAAATAAATATTTATTATTATAATATACTAGCGGCCCGGTACGTGCTTCGCTACGTATAAACTTTATACGTAGCGAAGCACGTACCGGGCCGCTAGTATATACTATAAAGTTTATACTATAAAGTGAAATAATAAAAAAAAAATATTGAAACGTAAACAAACGTCCGGGGGGTACCGACTCTCGAACAGACAACATAAAGTCGAAGTTCGTCCAAAATGAAATGACCGCATGAATGACATAACAACATGCTTGTACTGAAAAAACTTTCAATTTGACAGCACAATCCCCATCTGAAAAAAGTTTCCATTTGACAGCAAAATCCCCATTAACAAAATTATCCCCCATTTATTGAATTCATTTGTTACAAAAAATGTGATAAATGAAGAACCGCTCTAAGGATTTTATGCAAACTTCACATAAACCATCTACTAAATAGTCCGAACAAAGCCTAAATATTTGGTTTGGATAGGTGAACCCGTTCTTGAGATATAAAATTACAACGAAAAGTGGCATTGATTTTTATATAATAGGTAGGGGAAAAAGTCTTTTCGCATTATAGTATGTATGAACTTGTAATAAAATCTCTTTGGTTATACCATTTGTATCTGAAAGGTTTAGATATCTTTAAAAAGTTTAAATTTTAAAAAAGATAATTCCAAATTCAAATTAGATAAATGTGTGATTTTCATTTGTTTTTTTTTACTGTCAAGATGAGTGAATTTAATGAAAAAATTCGATACATTTTAAAATTTTACTACAAAAAAGGTAAAAATGCAACGCAAGCTGCGAAAAAATTTGTGACGTTTATGGACCTAGTGCAGTGTCTGTGAGAGTAGCACAAATTTGGTTTAGGCGTTTTCAATCCGGAAATTTTGATGTCAAAGATGCACGTCGCTCTGGTCGCCCTGTTACGGATAAAATGGATGCCATTTTTGAAAAAGTGGAGCAAGATCGGCATATCAGTAGTTACGACGTAGCTGAAGAACTAGGAATTGACCACAAAACAGTTTTGGCGCATAAAAAGGTCGTGGTCAAAGGCCGGCCAGGCTTCACAGACTCTGGCGAAACCCGGGTTAACCCGCAACAAGGTGATGCTGTGTGTATGGTGGTATTGGAAGGACATTATTCATTATGAGCTGTTACCGCCAGGCAGGACTATCGATTCTGAACTCTACTGTGAACAACTGATGAGATTAAAGCAAAAACTTGAGAGAAAGCTGCCGGAATTAATTAACAGAAGGGGTGTGATTTTTCATCATGATAACGCTAGACCTCACACATCTTTAGCCACTCAGCAAAAATTAAGAGAGTTTGACTGGGAGGTGTTAATGCATCCGCCGTATAGTCCTGACCTTGCACCTTCCGATTTCCACCTGTTTCAGTCTCTTCAGCATTCTTTAGGTAATGTCAGGTTAACATCACGAGAAGACTGCCAAAACCACTTATCGCGGTTTTTTGAACAGAAGTCCCAAAATTTCTATAGTAATGGGATCATGTCTATACCTACAAGATGGCAAAAAGTTATCGAACAAAATGGCACCTACATACTTTAGTTAAATGTAAATAAACTTTATTAAAAAATGTTTTGAATTTTCATATAAAATACGAAAAGACTTTTTCCCCAACCTAATATATAGATATAGAAAAAATAATTAAAAAGTTTACTTATCGTATTTGTCTCATCTAGACCTTTGATTCCACATGTCTGTTTGTTTTCTATGTATTACATGTTTGTATTTACAAAAATGCATGTACTTATGTGTAATATCAGATATCTAGTACTATAGGTATTTCATTTTTTTTTCTACGTCGGCTACAAACAAGTATTCGGCTCATCTAATGTGAAATTCCTCGCATCATGAAATATCACTCGCGAGCCGCCACCCTCGCTGCCAACGCAACAACTCCTTTATTCCTGGAGATCTCCAGGAATAAAGGAGCTATGAACTCGCGAAGATTTTTATCTTAGGAGATGAGTGCTTCCGCAGACGAGGTCGCGTGCAACCAATTGTTCAATCTCTTAGATTCACGGGCTCTTAATAGGTCATTTTATAGGCGTACGCGGGGATATGGATCCAACGCGTAAAGGCCCCTTAGAGAAATGTAATGTTGTACACCCGCCGACCGTGACCTGCTCCAGGATATATCAATGGAACAATATACCCATGAGCGGCAGGCATTGGAACGAATACTGATGTGTTTTTTTTTTTAATTATTTCGGGTAACAGACAAGCATACGGCCCGCCTGAAGTGAAGTGGTTACCGTAGCCAAAACAACATAAAATATCGCTCGCGCGTCGCCACCCCCGCTGCCAACGCAGCATCTCCTTCCTTTCTGGTGACCTCACTCACTCGCAGGAATACAACAACCCTCAAGGTAATTGTTATTTGGCTGCGGTATTCTGTGAGGTGGAGGTACTTCCCCAGTCGGCAACTTAAAAAATACGCTACGCCCTACCTCTCTTTTCGCCAGAGCCTCTTCTGTCAGTCAGCAGGGTGCACCACGTGCAGGTAAGGTTGACTTTGGTTCAAAGATAAACCACTTACACCCAACTTCTATCTTAAGGGATGACCTCTGAGGGCTCCCGTAGGCCAACTCGCGAGCGACCATTTGTTAAAAATACATATTTTAGAAGACAGCAACATTTTCAGGCATGACATGTAACATGCAGCCTAACACTAGTCGGTCTCGGCACCATCCACAAATAAAACACAATGTAGAACGCCCATCACAAAACATACAATACAATAACGGGGAAAAACGGTCCATTGCATCCAAACATAAGCTGGTCGACCACTGCATACAATAATATGTGAAGCTATTTTGAAATACGAGTGTGGCGTGTAAGGGACGCACAAATGTCTTTAGATCCAAAGCTAATCTGGCTTGTGAAGCTACTGAATAACAAGGCAACTGTAGGAAAGAAAAGTACATATTAAACTATACTAATATTATAAAGAGATAAAGTTTGCGAGTTTTTGTGAGTTTGTTGGGAATAAAATTCTTATATCAATTGAAAATCACTCTATTTGTGAGTTTCATAGGTTATATATATATTTGGCGATCTATATATATATATAGAAGTATAGCTATGAAACTCAAATTTTAACCTAAAATTTTAACCCGAAAAATGAAAAGAATCATTGCGAACATTTTTACAAAAAATGTTCGCAATGATTCTTTTCATTTTTCGATAATGACCAGAGTCCTTTATAAATACATAATATATAAGTCCGTAATACTTGGCTACATACATCGCGATAACCCGAATATTCGCGTTATCGCGATGAGTGCGGCCTGAGCATTAGAAGAAAGCACGATTAGGCCTGAAAAATAATTCAAAACTATGGAAATCTGAAGAACAGTGCCTTGTTATTTACATTTTTGTGTTCAAAACATATGAAATCATTTAAACACTATAATATATATCCAATAATTATCGCATACTACAGTTATATCGCCAGTTGGAGAAATTGTAGGTACTATAACATGCACCCGGAATATTATATCTTCATAGTGTACGCTGGGTTTTAAAGTCCAATACTTTTAAAGTCGGGAATGCGTTCGCCACAGCCGACAAAGTAACCAATTTCTGCTCCGCGATCCACAAATCTGTTCGCTCTCCGAACCGTTGTTATTGGTTTACTGTAAAAAATGCCTAAAAAAGGCTCTCCAAAAAGGCTTTATAGGATAAAAAGGTTTTACACCGGACTGAAAGGATAACGGGCTGATAGGGAATGTGAAATAAGTCAAAGTTTGCCTTGAATTGGGCAGACCTGGCCGATCTTATAAACCCCTTATTCATGCTATTATCCCATTACTGCGAAAGGAAAAAACAGATTTATTCCACCTTTACATAAGACAAATAACTATGTGTAACTAAGTGAAATGTAAGTAAAATCTGGGGGTGAAGTGTAGTTAATGATCATTTTTGAGCCAAAGCCAACGTCACCTGCACGTGGTGCGCACTGCTGACTGACTAAAAAAGGTTTTGGCAAAAGAGAAGTAGAGCACCAATGATGTTATATTTCTTATAGGCATGCATGCATTCTTATTTAATGCATGGATATCTAGTTACATAGAGTACCGCCAGCTTTTACTCGTCGAGTGCAAAATGGCGCCAATTTTTCTTGCAAAAATATGAAATGAACTACAGTATGTGTTAAAATCAATTAATATTGTTTATTTTCGTGTCTATTGATCTCTTGGACTTTAATTACTTTATCAATGTAAATTACGCATTTTCGAAATACAGAAGATGACATTTACCTATCAATTGTCACAAACGTTAGATAAGTCGGCTTGCTTGCTAGGTGAGACAGTTGGCTCACTTTTAGGGTTTTCGTTTTGATGCTTAATGACATACCTATCTATAAAAATATAACATCATTGTACAGCACAGTATTAATATAATTTAAATTAATATTAAGCTGCCCGGCTGAGGAAGGATCTAACAGGATACCACTACCAAAAAAACAATATATTCTTCCCGTGCTAGGTATCCTGATGATTCACTGACGAGGCTCTGGCACAATGTGAGGTAGGACAATGTAATTGTAAGCTGCCCGGCTGGGGAGGTACCTCCACCTCGCAGAATACCGTAGCCAAATAACAATTCTCTTACGGCTTGTGTTCCTGTGAGTAAGTGATGTCACCAGGAAAGAATTGATGTACTGGCAGGAGTGGTGGCTCGCGAGCTATATATCATGTTGCGAGCGTTGATGTGGCTAACCGCTTCACATCAGACGGGCGAATGCTTGTCTGCCACCCGACGTAGGATAAAAATGATGGTCATTTAAACAAGAAAGAAAGAAAAGAAAAAACATTTATTTGCACACATTACACAGTACTATACAAACAAGTTCAATAGACACAATAAGATTAAAACATAAGAAAATTTACAGCACTGTGCAATGTCGCAAAAGACTTTATTGGCTGTATTTTGTTTGGAAATAATAGACTGACAACCAAATTCTCATGAGCTCTACGTCATCGTAATCTTGTATTGACATTGGATATTGATTCATGGGAGGAACATAGCTTGTTTTTTTTTAATATGAGAGGGAGGTAAACGAGCATATGGATCACCTGATGGAAAGCAATCACCACCGCCATGAAAATCAGCAACACGAAGGGGTTGCCGATCGGTTGCCAGCCTATACTCCTTCCTTTCTTTCTGGTGTCCTCACTCACTCGCAAGAAAACAACAACCCTCAAGGGAATTGTTATTTGGCTGCAATATTCTGTGAGGCGGAGTTACTTCCCCAGTCGGGCAGCTTACAATTACGCTCCATACCTTTCCTTTCGCCAGAGGGTGCACCACATCCAGCTGAGGTTGGCTTTGATTCAAAGATGGTTATGAACCACTTACACCCCAAATGTTTTATTGCATCATGGCTTATTCTATAGGACTCTTGTAGATACTAGTGTACTCGTAGACAATAAAGATAGTAGACAGTAAGTTCAAATCCCTAGAGATCACTGTTCCCAAGTTCTGCGAACTTCGAATATAGAGTTCCTGTTTGTATTACTTTGTTCTCTTTATTGAGTCTTTATCTGTAAAATCCGTTCAGTTGTTTTTCAGCTCATCGTGTACAGACAGATTTACGTTAATTATTAGCGTAGTTGTCAAACATACACTTAATTCAATTTGTGATATTTATCAATTTTTCAAGAGTGGCTTTGATTCACTATGTCTGTGGATATATCTGGTGTTGAAGGCGTAACTCAAGCTGCGGTCATTCTTTCCATTAGGCGGGCCGTATTCTTGCTTGTCCATCTCAGTTCACTATGTCTGTGGATATATCTGGTGTTGAAGGCGTAACTCAAGCTGCGGTCATTCTTTCCATTAGGCGGGCCGTATTCTTGCTTGTCCATCTCAGTTGTATTAAAAAAATGCCTATCGATTGCATCACTGGCTAACCTTAAAAGTCGAAATGTAACGCCACTCATAAATCAGAATAAATCGGCCAAGTGCGAGTCGGACTCGCGCACTAAGGGTTCCGTACCATCTATATATGTAAAAGAGTAAATCACTCACTCATCACGAAATCTCAGAAACTACAAGTGCTAGGAGTCTCAAACTTTGCAAGGGGGTTCCTTTTAGGACGTAGGTGCTCACTAAGACGGGAATTTGGAAAATTCAACCCCTAAGGGGGTGAAACGGGGGTCCAAAGTTTGTATGGGGAACAAAGATTAATTGGACTATTTTATACGAAACTTCACATGAGCACTTCTGTAGATAAATGAGTAAACACGTGTTTCAGGAATTTTCAAAATTCAACCCCCAAAGGGGTGAAATGAGGTGCAAACGTCTGAAATCGTTATGGGTATTGTTTTTATGGTTTATCGGGTCGCTGATTCCGAAAACAACAGCTATATTATAATCTAACATAACCGACGTGACACAAGAGCACTCCTGTGGGGGTTCGATGGGGTTGAAATGTCATAATATCAATATGGGTGTTGATTCTATGGTTTTCTGAGACGTCAATTACGAAAATGGCATCGATTTGAAAACGTTGACACGAAATTTCCATCTCGGTATAAAAATCTAAGATTTGGAACACCTGATGCAGAACCATAAAGGTTCAGCTAAACTATAAGAAATATAAAAATGACGCCTTAGCAAAAGTTGTTCAGCCTGATGAGTATTTTTTATTGAGATATAAAAACCCAATATTTGGAACACCTGATGCAGATCCATAATGGTTCAGTTAAACTATAAGAAATATAAAAATGACGCCTTAGCAAAAGTTGTTCAGCCTGATGAGTATTTTTTATTGAGGTATAAAAACCCAATATTTGGAACACCTGATGCAGATCCATAATGGTTCATTTAAACTATAAGAAATATAAAAATGACGCCTTAGCAAAAGTTGTTCAGCCTGATGAGTATTTTTTGTTGAGGTATAAAATCCAAGATTTAGAACACCTGATGCAGAACCATAATGGTTCCGGTAAACTATAAGAAATATAAAATTGACGCCTTAACAAAAGTTGTTCAACTTGATCAGCATTTTTTGTTGAGGTATAAAAATCCAAGATTTGGAACACCTGATGCAGAACCATAAAGGTTCAGCTAAACTATAAGAAATATAAAAATGACGCCTTCGCAAAAGTTGTTCAGCCTGATGAGTATTTTTTGTTGAGGTATATAAATCCAAGATTTTGAACACGTGATGCAGAATCATAATGGTTACGGTAAACTATAAGAAATATAAAATTGACGCCTTAGCAAAAGTTGTTCAGCCTGATGAGCATTTTTTGTTGAGGTATATAAATCCAAGTTTAGGAACACCTGATGCAGAACCATAATGGTTACGGTAAACTATAAGAAATATAAAATTGACGCCTTTGCAAAAGTTGTTCAACTTGATGAGTATTTTTTGTTGGGGTATAAAAATCCTAGATTTGGAACACGTGATGCAGAACCATGATGGGTCAGCTAAACTATAAGAAATATAAAAATGACGCCTTAGCAAAAGTTGTTCAGCCTGATGAGTCTTTTTTGTTGAGGTATATAAATCCAAGATTTGGAACACAGCAGAACAAAGCTAAATTTATTTGCATAAACAACATGGTGTTTACAATAAATTATAGTTTAAAAAAAATAACTATAAAACACGTTATAATAGCAAACAGAACTAAAAAAGCTACTTAAAAGAACAATAAATAGTTTAACAAAATATTGATTGTATTGTAAAAAAAATAACCGCGCAGTGCGACTTTTATTCTTACCTCCTACCAGTTAGACGCAATCATTTTATTTATTTACAAAGGTAACGTGGTCTATTTAGTTAGTTTATTATAGACGTGTACCCTAAAATTGAAATGGAACGTTTGGTATATATTCGCACAAACCAGAAGAATGCGTGCATTTGCGGGACGCTATGTAGCAAGATTTTGTGATGCAAAGTCTTTTAAACAACGAGGGGAAACTGTTTTTCTTAAATGCTTCAGGAGGGACTGGAAAAACATACCTGACGAGAGCAATCCTCGCTGAAATCAGGCGCCAAAATAATATCTCACAGCAGCTTCGCCAGGTATTGCAGCCATATATTACTTCTATGCGGAAGGACTCAAATACAATGTTCAATATTATACTCGATTTATACAGAACGGAAACACGGACATGCTTTGTGCCATGAAACTATGACAAAGCGAAAATGTTTCAGGATTGCTGTCTAATCGTTTCAGATGAATGCGAAAAAAAAACAATAAGGCAGTAGAAGCTGTAGATAGAACTTTACGTGCCCAAGAGTTTTCAAAAATATTATTAAAATTTGGGGAAGATCTCCTTCCTGAAGTAAAGTCAATGTTTAGCAGCGAAATGAAGCTGAGATTCTCACTGGGATTGGTACCGATGAAACTGTATTTATTCCGCGTATACCACTCACTCCACCACTCATCACTCCGTCTCTGCCCGTGGATGTGTTACAAGGCTATGGGAATAGTTTTTGTCCCAGAAATTACCTATTATTGTTCTTTATTGTACCTGTAGGGCGGTTCTATGTTCGACTATATGTATTTT
Source organism: Hypsopygia costalis (assembly GCA_937001555.2). Taxonomy (NCBI): domain Eukaryota; kingdom Metazoa; phylum Arthropoda; class Insecta; order Lepidoptera; family Pyralidae; genus Hypsopygia; species Hypsopygia costalis. The sequence continues at coordinate 506,206 of OW443351.2, read as the reverse complement.
TTAATTCAATGATTTCTCCGTCAATTGTACAGCAATTTTAATAATTCTTATTCGTTTTAGAGGGTACACTCTCCAGGTGGTCCCATATTAAAATGAATGTTGCTAAGCGCAAAACTCGAGACCGGCTCAACCAATTCTGCTAATATTTTCGTTAAGGTATAAGGAAGGTTCTAATGGACATAAAAATTGCGAGGAAAAGAAAACAACACTTTCTACCCGTGCGAAGCCGGGGCGGGCAGCTAGTTATCTATAAAAACGCCAAAAAAAATCACGTTTGTTGTCCCATACAACTTTGATGTTGTTGTTGCCCCCTGAAATATTTGTTTTAATTTTATTTAATTATTTATTTTTGAAGTGAATACATTACTAAATATTATGTGAGTATTTCAAGTGTCTACCTATTGCCGTTATCAATTGCGAGCAAAAACGAGCAAGAAAATCACGTTTGTTGTAATGAGAGCCCCCTTAAATATTTATTTTATTCTATTTTTTTTTTAGTATTTGTTGTTATAGCGGCAACAGAAATACATCTCAACTGTCTAACTATCACGGTGCATGAGATACAGTCTGGTGACAGACGGACGGACGGACAGACGGACGGACGGACGGACAGCGGAGCCTTAATAATAGGGTTCCTTTTTACCCTTTGGGTACGGAACCCTAAAAAATGATTTTATTTAATAAGAAAAGAACTTAAAAGTTTATTTACTGTGTTTTGTTTATCAAGCCTTTGCGTATCATCATCTTTGAACCAAAACCAACCACACCTGCACGTGGTGCATCCTGCTAAATGACAAACAAAGTTCTGGCGAAAAGAGGGGTAGGGCATAGCGTATTTTATTAAGCTGCCCGACTGGAGAAGTACCTCCATACAGAATACCGCAGTCAAATAACAAATCCCTTGAGGGTTGTTGTGTACCTGCGAGTGAGTGAACCTGAAAGAAAGGAAGGAGTATAGGTTAGCAACGGATCGGCGACCCCTTGGTGTTGCTGATCTCTATGGGCGGTGGTGATTGCTTTCCATAGGGTGAACCACATGCACGTTTGCCCCCTCTTATATAAAAAAAGAAAGATAATACTGAACGACGCGACATTTGTATAGTTTCTTTTTTCTTTTTATACTACGTCGGCTGGCAGACAAGCATACGGCCCGGCTGATGTGAAGCGGTTACCGTAGCCATATTAACGCTTGCAACATAAAATATTGCTCGCGCGCCGCCACCCCCGCTGCCAATGCAGCATCTCCTTCCTTTCTTTCTGGTGACCTCACTCACTCGCAGGAATACAACAACCCTCAAGGGAATTGTTATTTGGCTGCGGTATTCTGTGAGGTGGAGGTACATTCCCCAGTCGGGTAGCTTACAATTACGCTCCCTACCTCTCTTTTCGCCAGAGCTTCCTATGTCAGTCAGCAGGGTGCACCACGTGCAGGTGAAGTTGGCTTTGGTTCAAAGATCTTGATGAACCACTTACACCCCAAAATATATAGTGGCCGGATTGTGTCCATGTATAGAGTTTCATTGAACAAAAGTAGTCACATCCAAATAGCTATTTGAAAACTGAATTTCTATATTTTCCCCAACCACGTACCGCCACCACTTCGTTTGGGAATTTTAAAATAAAGCGCTGACGCGGCGAGGGGTCTCTCGAGAGCTGACACTGTTTCTGACACACCGCTCGAGTGTCGCGACACCTCTGTGATATTTGCGGAAATAACTCTAGTTTTGTTGTTTGAAATTAACTGTCGGGTCTTTGACATTGTTCTTGCTTCAAAGGTCTTATTTTTGAGGTGTAAGTGGTATATCGCGATCTTTAGAAGCAAAACCAACCTGCTAGCTAAGCTCACCTGCGCGTGATGAACCCTGCTGCCTAGCTAAAGAGACTCTGGTAAAATAGGGGTAGAGTACAGAATATTTGTAAGCTGCCCGACTGGGGAAGTACTCCACCTCATAGATAAAAATTCCTTAATGGTTGTTGTGTTCCTGAAAGTGAGTGAAGGCATCAGAAAGAAAGGAAGGAGTGGCTACGTTGGCAGCGGGGATGACGGCGCGCGAGCAATATTTCATGTTGTGAGCGTTAATATCGCTACGGTAAGCACTTCAAATCAGGCGGGACGTACGTTTGTCTGCCACCCGACAATCATCCCTCACAATCTCCAAAAACCATCGACATCGACTCGCCATCGAGTCGATGATACGACTCGCCATCGAGATGGCCGTTTGCATCGGTATTGTATCGGTAAAATACATAAAGAGACGCAAAATCTCATCTTTTTTTTTTTTTATACTACGTCGGGTGGTAGACAAGCATACGGCCTGCCTGATGTGAAGCGGTTATCGCTCGCGCGCTGACACCCCCGCTGCCATCGCTGCATCTCCTTCCTTTCTGGTGACCTCACTCACTCGCAGGAACACAACAGCCCTCAAGGGAACCGCTATTTGGCTGCGGTATTCTGTGAGGTGGAGGTACATTACCCAGTCGGGTAGCTTACAAATACGCTCCCTACCTCTCTTTTCACCAGAGCTTCGTTTGTCAGTCAGCAGGGTGCACCGCGTGCAGGTGAAGTTGGCTTTGGTTCAAAGATGTTGATGAACCACTTACACCCCCATCATCTCAGACTTAAAGGTTCTAAATCATCTAACAGTCAACAACCCTCACAATTCGCTGCTGAATCGTGTCGCAAGGTGCTAGCTGTATGTAGGTGCTCCCGCCCAGAGATGACAGCAATACACCATGTGCGGCTGCACTTGAGCTTTATAACTCAGACACTTTGTCGCGAGTTGAAGTACTGCCGTACTGCTTTACTTTGTTGAGCACACCTAATTTCTTGAGCCTCTTCCCCAAGTGACAATGAAATTTTCCAGCATGTGCAATCCACTCATCGCATCCAGTCACTTCCAATCGCTTTTTTGTCAACATCTTTGAACCAATGCCAACCTCACCTGCAAGTGATGCACCCTGCTAACAGACAAACGAGGCTCTGGCGAAAAGAGTGGCAAGGCAAAGCGTATTTTTAAGCTGCGCTACTGGGGAAGTGCCTCCACCTCACAGAATACCGCAACCAAATAACTATTCCCTTGAGGGTTGTTTTGTTCTTGCTAGTAAGTGAGGTCACCAGAAAGAAATAAAGGAAGGAGTATGGGCTGGCAACCGATCGGGGACACCTTGGATTTGCTGATCTCCATGGACGGTAGTGATTGCTCTCCGTCAGATGACTCACATTCTTGTTTGCCCCCCTCTCACAAAAAAAAAAATCGGTTGTCTGTAAAGTCGGTTTACTGACAATAGTTGAACGTGACAACGTCATAAGAAAATACTGATGGAATGTTTGCATTTTTCAAAAGAAAATTTTAATGGAACGCCTCAGAGCGAGGTAACGCCGCATACGTCATGTTTTTTCGTGCGTGCAGCCGGCTCCATCGAATTATAAGACGTTGTCCCGTCAAAAATCTAGTGAATCAATTTTACTGGTCAAAGTAACTACTTCGGATAAGGCAGATAGTATGCTTAATTTCCACCTGACACATTGCTATTTTTGCAGCTATTATTTTTGCATAATGCATAAAATGGAAATGATATGACATATTAGTGGTTTTATTTAAGTACCTTCTGTAATTTAATTAAAATATTATTTTTAGTTAATTTAAAGTAAATATTCCGCTATTGAAGACGTTTCAGTTGTTACAGGTGCCGTTTCTCATTAACATTTAAATTATAAGACAACAATTAATTCACTTATTTAAATCATAGCGTTGTGGGAAATCATAAAGATGCATATAATTAAAACTCACTTAAAAAATATATACTTTAAAGTATTTCACATTCTACTTAATTATATGTTTAATTTTAATTTCTTTTAATTACTCGTAATTACAATGAATCTTTTTCATGTAAAAAAACATACTCTGGCCGTGTGGTTTCCGGCAGACTAGAATAGAATCACTTCCTTTTCTTCCCGTGGATGTCGTACAAGGCGACTAAGGGAAATACATTATCAAATATCGATCAGGCCTCCCCAACCCGTTTGGCCAGCGTGGGGAGTGTAGGCCAAATCCTCCTTCCGTCTGGGGCGGACGAGAGAGGGTCGTGCTCCTGTAGTGGAGACTAAAATGGACTTGATGACGATGATGAACATACTCCGGCCACTGCATACATATGTCGCGTCGTTTACTACTACATTATACAAAGACGTCTGTGCAAGCATGTGTGCGTACTAAAATTATCTTATAACTAGCGTCCCGCCCCGGTATCGCACGGGTAGAAAGTGGTGTTTTATTTTCCTCTTACCTCATTTTTTCCCTTTTGGGGTTGACTTTTGAAAAATTCTGAAACACGTGTTTACTCATTAATATATAGAAGTACTCGTGTAAAGTTTGGGATAAAATAGTCCAACTAATCTTGTTTACCCATACAAACTTTGGACTCCCGTTTCACCCCCTTAGGGGTTGAATTTTGAAAAATCCTTTCTTAGTGCACCCGTAGACGTCATAGGGAACCTATGTGCCAAATTTGGAATCTGACAAATCGTTTGTATGAGAGTATAGAAGTGTTGTTTTTAGACTGTCTAGGCAATTTTTTTTTAAAAAATCTGCGTAAGAACCATCTTCGTACTTAAACGAATATTCTAAAAAAAGAATTAGTGAAATCGGCTCTGCTGTTACAGAGATATGCGCTTAGCAACACATTCACCGATTCATTTTTATATTATAGATTTCTGACATTCAGGTTTTTTCAAAGCTCAGAAACAAGTCAAGCACAAATTGATCTCGCCTCTCAGGGGTATTATCGCCTTCCAGGAATAATACAAAAATGAACATAATCTTTAATATTATTAGAATTGTTTCAAAGCTCTGTATCAAATTCCTTCATAGAATTACTTTCTATTAATAAAACTTCCCTTAAAATAGTCGTTGGAATCTCTTAATGAAATATCTCTAGTTGGGTATAATATACACTAGCGGCCCGCCCACGGTTTGCAGCCCCCTTACCACCATGTCTTATTGCGATTCAATAATTGAATAGATTGCTTATTCATACCAATGAATAGCGACTCTATTCCATTTGAAATAGAGTCGCTTATTCATTGGTATGAATAAGCATTCATTTCAGTTATTGAATCGCAATAAGAGATGGTGGTAAGGGGGCTGTTCCCATTTTCAATCCTGTATAGAGATGGGCCAAGTGCCGGGCATTTACGATGAATGCCCAATAAGTACTTTAAATTCCCTATTTATGCCCAAAACTAGGCATTTATTGGCCATTTACAGGTACTTACTGGGCACATATTGTAAATGCCTGACACTTTGACCATAAGTAAGATTCCCATACAAAGCGTTAACAATTATTTTATACAATTCACATACAAACTATTACAGAATATTTGTGTGTCTGCCTATATGGTATTTTTTTTATACTACGTCGGGTAGCAGACAGGCATACGGCCCGCCTGATGTGAAGCTGTTACCATAACCACATTAACGCTCGCAACATAAAAAATATTGCTCGTGGCGGCAAGTATATTTAGAAAACATGAATTGATGTATATGCAACTTTTTTTTTTACAAGAGGGAGGGGGGGGGGGGGGCAAACGAACATGTTTGTCACCTGATGAAAAGCAAAACCGTATGCAGGTGAAGTTGGCTTTGGTTCAAAGATGTTGATGAACCACTTACACCCCAAATATAGAGGTAATTATGCATATCATGCATAAACTAAAACACAAAGTTGGATGCAATCAAATTGAGATCCTGAAAATATATTTCGCCATGTATAAATAAAGCCAGTAAAAGTACGCAGAAATAATAAAAAATCGATCTCTAAACGATTCGTATCCAGAACCGTAAAACAATTGAAAAAAAAATCACGTACACGAACATTAAAACAGTTAGAAGAAAACAGAATCTTCGAGCGTTCCATTCCAATCCAATCCAAATTATAAGAGAATGCGACAGCTAAATGAGGTTTTAACACGAGCGTAATAATTGTAGCGCTGCAGTTGAAATTAGCACGTCCCGTTCTCCCCGCATCCCGCCCCGTTTCTCCCGCATGCCTACCCTATTTCCCCGCATGCTTACCCCGTTTCCCGCATCATAATGCGAGTTAGTGTAGAATATTCACGGGAGAGTGCCCAGTTGCGGGGTACTGGCGTTATTATTTCTACTACTGTTGTCTTTAATATTTGAATTGCGGAATTGTTCTCTAATTCTAGCTGCAAGCGGTAATTTATTGAAGTTAAAACTAGGTCAGATTGCTAGTGTTATTAGAATTAAAACATCTTTTAGATATCTCTATTATTTCGATGTTCTCATTTATTTTGTGGGCATAACATGTTTGTTTGTCTTGGTGTGTTTTATATGTATTATAAGTACATTTATCAGTTATCTAGTACCTATAGTACAAGCTTTGCGTTTAATTTGGGAACTGGTGGAACTGGTGCTGTGTAAATTGTGCAGAAATATTTATTTATTTTATTATTTATTTTTAACTATTATAAGTTTCAATCAAAATAAAATTAAATCTTTATTTACTTTTAAAGTGTAAAATTTATTGGTCTTATTTAAAATTACTTAAGATCAAATTACTTAGGATTTAGCACCCTTTTCGGGTATTAAGTCACATATATGTATATAAAACTAACACACGCAATGAGGCATATTCATAGAGTTGTTAAATTCGATTCTATATATACTAAATTATATTCTATATAAATTCTATAGCGGGACGTGCTAATATAGATTCTATATAAATTCTATATATACATACAATTTAAAAATTGTATGTATATATAGGACACCGACCTCAAACATTTCAATATTTTTTAAAAATCTTGACATATTATTAAATAAATTGACAAAAAAGAAAGGCAAAATTATATTATGTGGAGATTGGAACATTGACATTTTTAAACCTGACAAAAACACTGACATTTTAAATAGTATATTGTTAAATTATAATATTGACGTTAATATACATTCGGCGACTAGAAAAGCTGCATGCATTGATTTATTTGCCTCAAATATACCTGAAGTTATGGGACGTGCTGATGAATTAGCTCTCTCAGATCATAATACAGGTCAATTCTTGTCTTTCAAAGTAAACAATATCGTCAGAATAAAGACTTGGTTTGAATATAAAAGAGATTTCAGCAATGACAACCTACGTAAATTCAGCGAGAGTATAAACAGCTTATCTTTCTCAGAAGTACTAAATAAATCTGATGTCAATGAAGCCTATAACGCGTTTCATGATCTATTGGTACTTTTCTTTAATCTTTGTTTCCCAAAAATAAAAGTGAGGATTAGCAGTAAAGGTAAAACAATGCCCTGGATAACAACAGGCATTCGAAAAAGTTGTTACAAAAAACGTAATCTCTATTATAAATACATATACGCCAAAGCCTGTAATAAAAGTACGCGCAAAGACACTTACAACAAATATGCTAAAATGCTCCAAAAGTGTATTAATAGAGCACAAAAAAATAATAATAGTAAATACTTAATGATGGCAAGAAACAAATGTAAAGCATCTTGGACAATCATTCGACGCAACATTGACACAAATAATACTCCTAAAAGTGTAATATCTGAAATTAGACATGACGGAAAAATAATAAATGACATACATGACATTGCTGAGACATTTAATAATAAATTCATTGACATTGGTAATATAAATAATAAAGATAATCAATCTAATTATGTTAATACTAATAAGTTTAGCTTATGCAATAGTATATTTTTAACACCTGTCACAGAAGAGGAAATATTTCGCACAATAATGACACTAAACAATACAAATTCAACTGGTTATGATGAGATAAACACCAAAGTTCTCAAGTTATGCGCTCACAAGTTAGCAGTACCTTTATGCTACTTAGTAAATATCTCGATGGAAAAAGGTACTTGCCCTAGTAGACTGAAAATATCTCTAGTAAAACCCTTATTTAAAAAAGGAGATTCAGCCGATATTGGCAATTACAGACCTATTACCTTAATTCCCGTTATTGCTAAAATATTTGAAAAAATTATGGCTAAGAAGTTAAATATTTTTATTGATAAGCATAACATAATTAGCAAAGAACAATACGGTTTACAAAAAGGTAAATCGACAACTCTAGCTTGCTATTCATTAATCAAAAATGTAAGTGAATATCTTAATGATAATATACCCACCATGGCACTATTCCTAGACATGTCCAAAGCTTTTGATTTAGTCCACCATAAAATACTAATAAAAAAATTGGACGGTTATGGAATTCGAGGAATGGCACTCAACTGGTTCAGTAGTTACTTAGATGAAAGAAAGCAATGTACTGAACTTAGTAGAATTATAAACAATGAGAAAGTTACTGGTCGTTCTCAGCTAAAAAATAATGGATGTGGAGTGCCGCAAGGTAGTATATTGGGTCCAATACTATTTCTACTATATATTAATGATTTACCCAGCTACGTTAACCAAAAGTGCATATTGTTTGCGGATGACTGCACACTTATTTTCAAATGTAACAATACTGATACATTTGAAAGTGATGTCAACTGTACATTAGAACAGGTTATGAAGTGGCTTTATATGAATAATTTACAGGCAAACCTTACAAAGACCAAGGCTATTCAATTTAAAACGTACCCAAGCCCTAGACTCGAAATAAATATAAACTGTAATGGCCAAAAAGTAGACGTAACAAATTTCACAACATTCTTAGGCATCTCGATTGATGAAAACCTAAACTGGAAGAAACACATTGACAATACATGTAAAAAAGTAAATAGGTTTGTATTTGCACTATATAGACTTCGCCAAGTTGCCTCGCTTCAGACAGCACTGAATGCTTATTATGGGTTTGTCTCTTCCGTATTACGCTATGGCTTAATAATCTGGGGCAACTCGCCTGACATTGAAAGAATCTTCAAAGCCCAAAAAAAATGTATAAGAGCGTTATGTAATATTGGGTGTAGACAATCCTGCAAGCCTCAATTCAAAAAACTTGGGATTCTAACCCTACTATGTTTGTATATTCTGGATGCTTGTATGTTCGTCAAACAACATCCAGAATTGTATGTTTCCTGTGCACAAATAAAGGAACACGTGCGCTCATCTAGAAATAACAAAATTGTCATGCCGAAAAGTAATCTACGACTTTTCCAAAAAAATGTTTCGTATATGGCACCTAAACTCTTTAATAAATTGCCATCTGCGTTTACTGAGCTACCAGTGAACAAATTTAAAAAACAGCTGACCGAATGGCTTCTCCTCAATTCTTTTTATAGTGTAAACGATTATCTGAATCATAAATTTTAAAAATTACTGATATCGAGAGAGAAAAGAAATGTAACCTTGACATTAACATCCATTATTACATTAAATTGTTTTATTTTAATGATTTTTTTTTCTAAATGTGAAATGTTTTATTAAGGTGATTCCGATGTTTTAGTTTTATAATTGACATTGAAAAAAATTTACTTCTATCATCATCATTATTATTATTATTTAATTTATTTATGTAGGGTATATCTAGTTTAACTTGACCAGAGATAAAATATTTACCGTGTAAACTTGACATTTATAATTAATAATTAACAATCACCAAATATTTTTATTGATTTTATTTTATTGTAGGTATCGTATGGTTAGATAATTATATCAATTCTATTGTTTAAATATTAAGATTTATTGTATATGGTACAATAAATCTTAATATTTAAACAATTTTAATGTATGTACTTGAATAAGTATTTGCATGAATGAATATTTTGCATGCCTACATTTTGAAGGCAATGTACAGTTGCCAAACAAATTCCAGCCCTGGCGTTATATTTATGTATATGACTGTATATGTGCAAATAAATAATTTCATAATTTCATTTCATTTCAATTTCATTTCATTTCATTTCATTTCATTTCATTTCATTTCATTTCATTTCATTTCATTTCATTTCATTTCATTTCATTTCATTTCATTTCATTTCATTTCATTTCATTTCATTTCATTTCATTTCATTTCATTTCATTTCATTTCATTTCATTTCATTTCATTTCATTTCATTTCATTTCATTTCATTTCATTTCATTTCATTTCATTTCATTTCATTTCATTTCATTTCATTTCATTTCATTTCATTTCATTTCATTTCATTTCATTTCATTTCATTTCATTTCATTTCATTTCATTTCATTTCATTTCATTTCATTTCATTTCATTTCATTTCATTTCATTTCATTTCATTTCATTTCATTTCATTTCATTTCATTTCATTTCATTTCATTTCATTTCATTTCATTTCATTTCATTTCATTTCATTTCATTTCATTTCATTTCATTTCATTTCATTTCATTTCATTTCATTTCATTTCATTTCATTTCATTTCATTTCATTTCATTTCATTTCATTTCATTTCATTTCATTTCATTTCATTTCATTTCATTTCATTTCATTTCATTTCATTTCATTTCATTTCATTTCATTTCATTTCATTTCATTTCATTTCATTTCATTTCATTTCATTTCATTTCATTTCATTTCATTTCATTTCATTTCATTTCATTTCATTTCATTTCATTTCATTTCATTTCATTTCATTTCATTTCATTTCATTTCATTTCATTTCATTTCATTTCATTTCATTTCATTTCATTTCATTTCATTTCATTTCATTTCATTTCATTTCATTTCATTTCATTTCATTTCATTTCATTTCATTTCATTTCATTTCATTTCATTTCATTTCATTTCATTTCATTTCATTTCATTTCATTTCATTTCATTTCATTTCATTTCATTTCATTTCATTTCATTTCATTTCATTTCATTTCATTTCATTTCATTTCATTTCATTTCATTTCATTTCATTTCATTTCATTTCATTTCATTTCATTTCATTTCATTTCATTTCATTTCATTTCATTTCATTTCATTTCATTTCATTTCATTTCATTTCATTTCATTTCATTTCATTTCATTTCATTTCATTTCATTTCATTTCATTTCATTTCATTTCATTTCATTTCATTTCATTTCATTTCATTTCATTTCATTTCATTTCATTTCATTTCATTTCATTTCATTTCATTTCATTTCATTTCATTTCATTTCATTTCATTTCATTTCATTTCATTTCATTTCATTTCATTTCATTTCATTTCATTTCATTTCATTTCATTTCATTTCATTTCATTTCATTTCATTTCATTTCATTTCATTTCATTTCATTTCATTTCATTTCATTTCATTTCATTTCATTTCATTTCATTTCATTTCATTTCATTTCATTTCATTTCATTTCATTTCATTTCATTTCATTTCATTTCATTTCATTTCATTTCATTTCATTTCATTTCATTTCATTTCATTTCATTTCATTTCATTTCATTTCATTTCATTTCATTTCATTTCATTTCATTTCATTTCATTTCATTTCATTTCATTTCATTTCATTCGTTAATAATATGAACTAGATATGATAATTCGTTAATAATGTTACTAGCTATGACAATATAATAATTGTTGAGTAATTGCCTACTCAATCCTAATAACTATAATTTGAACTTACATACTAAACTTACCCGATTCCCGACGCTGGTTCACCGTAATCCAGACGGGTTCACGCAGACAGGAATAAGGGTTTAAGGACAGGAAAATAATAGGTAGGGGAAAAAGTCTTTTCGCATTATAGTATGTATGAACTTGTAATAAAATCTCTTTGGTTATACCATTTGTATCTGAAAGGTTTTGATATCTTTAAAAAGTTTAAATTTTAAAAAAGATAATTCCAAATTCAAATTAGGTAAATGTGTGATTTTCATTTGTTTTTTTTACTGTCAAGATGAGTGAATCTAATGAAGAAATTCGATACATTTTAAAATTTTACTACAAAAAAGGTAAAAATGCAACGCAAGCTGCGAAAAAATTTGTGACGTTTATGGACCTAATGCAGTGTCTGTGAGAGTAGCACAAATTTGGTTTAGGCGTTTTCAATCCGGAAATTTTGATGTCAAAGATGCACGTCGCTCTGGTCGCCCTGTTACGGATAAAATGGATGCCATTTCTAAAAAAATGGAGCAAGATCGGCATATTAGTAGTTACGACGTAGCTGAAGAACTAGAAATTGACCACAAAACAATTTTGGCGCATAAAAAGGTCGTGGTCAAAGGCCGGTCAGGCTTCACAGACTCTGGCGAAACCTGGGTTAACCCGCAACAAGGTGATGCTGTGTGTATGGTGGGATTGGAAGGACATTATTCATTATAAGCTGTTACCGCCAGGCAGGACTATCGATTCTGAACTCTACTGTGAACAACTGATGAGATTAAAGCAAAAACTTGAGAGAAAGCGGCCGGAATTAATTAACAGAAGGAGTGTGATTTTTCATCATGATAACGCTAGACCTCACACATCTTTAGCCACTCAGCAAAAATTAAGAGAGTTTGACTGGGAGGTGTTAATGCATCCGCCTTCTGATTTTTTCTTCTGATTTCCACCTGTTTCGGTCTCTTCAGAATTCTTTAGGCAATGTCAGGTTAACATCACGAGAAGACTGCCAAAACCACTTATCGCGGTTTTTTGAACAGAAGTCCCAAAATTTCTATAGTAATGGGATCATGTCTATACCTACAAGATGGCAAAAAGTTATCGAACAAAATGGCACCTACATACTTTAGTTAAATGTAAATAAACTTTATTAAAAAATGTTTTGAATTTTCATATAAAATACGAAAAGACTTTTTCCCCAACCTAATATATATAATTATAATAGGAATCCGTTCACCAGTTACAGTGTTCCGAGTTCGCCCAGCGATCAATCACTCATTGTTAACACTGTCCAAACTTTCGACGCGTCCCGGCGTATTAGCACAATATACCAGTATACCAGACTGTCCGCGATCCAGCGCGGTTCCAGAGTTAAGACACGAACTCCAGGTCGCGAGAATTCCCGTATGAGCTGTAGCTTATCCGGAAGCTAAGCACAGCAACAAAAACCCGGCGATCCAGAAGCGCCCCGCAAGTCCATCCAGCGAACTACGGGCGACCACCGCGACTGCTATGCGAACTCCAGGTCGCGAGACTTCCGTATGTGCTGCGAGGCCTATCCCTAACAATCGATTAGTTTCCAGAGTCGATTTTAAATCCAACAATAATAAATATGTTAATAGAAGAATTTAATAAGTTTATGGTTAGGTCTCATTGCGTATGGTCATCATCATCATCATCATCAGGTCCATTTTAGTCTCCATTACAGGAGCACGACCCTCTCTTGTCCGTCCTAGACGGAAGCAGGATTTGGCCTACACTCCCCACGCTGGCCAAACGGGTTGGGGAGGCCTGATCGATATTTGATAATTTATTTCCCTTAGTCGCCTTGTACGACACGACATCCACGGGAAGAAACGGAGTGATTCTATTCTAGTCTGCCGGAAACCAAACGGCAAATTTTGCAGTATTTGCAGTGCAGACATTACATTAACATACGAGTACATTGCGCATGTTAGTCTAAACGAATAGGTATACAAATTAAGCAATGTCGGTCGTAGTCTGTTTATGGATGGGTTAATTTACCTCGAGCTTCTTCGTGCTGCGGAGGGCCCGGTAAGACGTTGGTTTCGGTTATTTTTATTGGATGATACTCGTTAAGTCAGTCGTTAAGACCTGTGCCCTGTGAGAATGTGCCGAAGTTTCCCGAATGCAACCCAGCCTAGTCGAATGCGTCTATTGATCTGTTTTTTAAAATTACTCCAAGCTTTATCATTGTATCGATAAGCATGTACTTTGGGGTGTAAGTGGTTCATTTTTTTTATACTACGTCAGGTGGCAGACAAGCATACGGCCCGCCTGATGTGAAGCGGTTACCGTAACCGTATTAACGCTCGCAACATAATGTGATATATTATGTTGCGAGCGTTAATACGGTTGCGCCCCGCCACCCCCGCTGCCAACGCCGCTGCTTAGCCGCGTAGCACACATTAGTGTGGTTACCTAAAAAAATCGGTTGTCTGTAAAGTCGGTTTACTGACGATAGTTGAACGTGACAACGTCATAAGAAAATACTGATGGAATGTTTGCATTTTTCAAAACAAAATTTTAATGGAACGCCTCAGAGCGAGGTAACGCCGCATGAGTCATGTTTTTTCGTGCGTGCAGCCGGCTCCATCGAATTATAAGACGTTGTCACGTCAAAAATTGTAAACGACACCACTGTGGTGTCGTTAATGGTGTCGTTGACAATACACGAGCTTTTATATTACAGACACATATTCCATTCATTCATTTATACAGTAGCTTTTAAGTAAGAAATTCTAACTTCAAAATGTCACTAGACGTTTTCGAAATTCTCTAATTTCGCCAGTTCGCTTTTCAGCGAGCCGCTTTCAAATAAAATACGTGGGAAATGCACTCGTCGCCGGTACAAAGTGCGGAAGCGGATTGAAGAGAGCTGCTAGGGTTGGCAACAGCTTCAACACTAACCTATAGCACACCCCGGCCACTCCATACAAATGACGCGTCGTTCACTATTACTTAAATAATGACGTCTGTACAGAGCGTGTGTGCGTGCCGCGCCATACAAACTGTTCCAGATTTGTCTCAGAGGGGAGGTGAGGTCGGCACGAGAGAGCGGCAGGGAGTGGCCATACTGTACGTAGTACTATTCCTTATACTCTGCCTATAGTTCTGTTAGTGTAGGGAAGTTTTCAAGAAAATCGAGGTGTAAGAAGCCCACCTGTAAGTGTATCCAGTAGCAAAATAGATTGAAGCGAAAGAGACACGGTATAAGAAGCTCTGGCGAAAGAGAGGTAGGGTACATTGTATTTGTAGGCCCGAATGGGTAAGTACCTCTCCCTCACAGCCTAGCCAAATAACAATTTCCATGAACTTTGTGTTCCTGCGAGTAAGTGAGGTCATCAGAAACAAAGGACTTTGTGCATTGCGCGCGAGCGATATTTTATATCGTGAGCGTTAATGTGGTTACGGTAACCGCTTCACATCAGGTGGGCCATGTGCTTGTCTACCATTCGACGTAGTATAAAAAAAGGGAGATAGAGCACATGGAGCCCGAATGAAAACCGCAGCTAAGTACCTTTAAACGACTTGACGGCCTCCCAAGTAAGGCAGTTTCCATAAAGGTTCTTCAACTATTTACCAGATACATATGCTTTAACAGATTATGATTCACTCCGTCTCTTCCCGTGGATGTCGTCCAAGGCGACTAAGGGAAATACATTGTCAAACATCGATCAGGCCTCCCCTACCCGTGTGGGCAGCATGGGGAGTGTAGGCCAAAACCTCCTTCTGTCTTTTGGACGGATGAGAGAGGGTCGTCCTCCTGTAGTGGAGACTAAAATGACCTGATGATGATGATGATGATGATAGAAAACCAAAGATTATAACCGGCCATAATACGTAGTGTTTGGACGAGTTCGGTGGTCGAATGGCTAGCACATCCCACTTTGACTCCGGGGTCGCGGATTCGATGTTCATGCACACAAATATTTGGCTTGTGCGGGGATCGAACCCGCGACCCTGGAGTCAAAGTGCACATGGTTAGCCATTCGACCACCGGGGTCGTCCAAAAACATACATAAGTATTTCAACTATCTCATCAATAGATGATGATTCATCATCTATGGATGAGGATTTGGCCTACACTCCCCACGCTGGCCATACGGGTTGGGGAGGCCTGATCGATGTTTGATGATGTATTTCCTTAGTCGCCTTGTACGACATCCACGGGAAGAAACGGAGTGATTCTATTCTAGTCTGCCGGAAACCACACGGCCAATAACATACACATACATGTTATTGGCCGTGTGGTTTGTATACATAAGTATTTATTTTCTTTGAATTGCCAACCCTAACAGATAACAGAACCGCGCAGCGCGAGTACTCCTCGCCGCCGCTCGCGACACAAAATACAACAGACAACTTCATTATAAAGGGATACGCGAAGTTTATTAGAACCGAATAGGGTTTCCGCTGTTCATTACGTTCGTAAAGTTATTAAATTTTGTGATCTTATAATAGCATGACGATAACAACCTCCAGCAATGTGAAAGGCTCCCATAAAATGTTTCGAAGAGTTCTTTAGTCGACTTTGGCGGCAAATGAGATATTTCATCCTGCCTTATGGCGCAGGGTGGTAATAATTTATTTAATAGGTTGTTCAGGGGAGTTTATGACGCCGCTCACCAAAGCTGGCCTGGCTGACGGTGCTTATGATATACCTTTACATTTTTTTTTTCACCCAGTTAAAATAAAATAAAAAAAACCGGACAAGTGCGAGTTGGACTCGCCCACCGAGGGTTCCGTAAGTACGTAGTATCATTATTAAATTGATATTTTTCATTATAAATAAGAAATAATGCGTCGAAAAAAATAAATAAAATTTATTTTGCAATGTGTACATCAAGCCCTTTCATATGATACCCCATTTGAACTAGTAGTTTCAATTTGAAATTTCGACACCCTATAAACAATATAGACCCCCTATTTTTTAAGATCTATTTACAAATGTATAGTTTTGAGATTTATTCCTGTACTTATAGTCTATAACGATGTTACTTGCCAAATTTCATAGTTCTAGGTCAACGGGAAGTACCCTATAGGTTTTGATTCCCTTGGGTGTGTCGAAATATGTGTTTTTTGCTGAATAAACGGCCGTAACTTTTTTCTACGTAAACTTAGCAGTTTGATTTTTTTTTAACTTCATGGGACCGTAGACCTGAGTATACAGTTCAAATTTCAGCTTGATACCTCTACGCATTCTCGACATAGAAATTCTTGACAGACAGACAGACAGACAGACAGACAGACAGACAGACAGACAGACAGACAGACAGACAGACAGACAGACAGACAGACAGACAGACGGACAACAAAGTGATCTTATAAGGGTTCCGTTTTTCCTTTTGAGGTTCGGAACCCTAAAAAACATATTTCTGGACTATTTACACAGCGCCATCTAGTGCCAAATTAAGCGCAAAACTTGTACTATGGGTACTATGGGAGCTAACAAAATATACTTCATCATCAGGTCCATTTTAGTCTCCACTACAGAAGCACGACCCTCTCTTCTCCGTCCTAGACGGAAGGAGGATTTGGCCTACACTCCCCACGCTGGCCAAACGGGTGGGGAGGCCTGATCGATATTTGATAATCTATTTCCCTTAGTCGCTTTGTACGACATCCACGGGAAGAAACGGAGTGATTCTATTCTAGTCTGCCGGAAACCACACGGTCAATATACTTAAATATTATATAATAAAAATAAAATATACTTAAATATTTTGTTTTTTGTAAATACATACATACTTATAATACATAGAAAATACCCAGGCCAAGACAAACAAACATGTTCATGCACTCAAAAATTTGTCTTGTGTGGGGATCGAACCAATCGAACCACCGTTGTGTGGGGAGTCAAAGTTGCCAGTGCTAGCCACTCGACTACCGGGGTCTTTAAAAATTGCTATACTTGGTCTTACTAGGACATTTCTATCAAGCGCTCCTCCAAATAAAATAAAATCCAATCCAGCCCCCTTACCACCAACTCTTATTGCGATTCAATAACTGAATAGAATGCTTATTCATACCAATGAATAAGCGACTCGATTGAATTTGAAATAGAGTCGCTTATCGCCAAAAACACTTTTCCTCAAAAGTGCTGTATGTTTCTCAATAACTATAACCCAAGAACAATTTTTTGTACTCAAAGAATCCGGTTATTACAACCGGCTTCAGCTTCGGCAGTAGGACCTCTATTTCTTATGTCCATTAGCATTTCCTTAAGTCCAGTGACTCGACTCACTCGCACGAAGACAACAATCCTCAAGCTCATTGTTATTTGACTTCGGTATTCCGTAAGGTGGAGGTTACTAACCCAATGGTTCTCGAAGTCTCATTGATAATGGCAAGGTGCATCACGTGCAGGTTCTGACTCCATAAAGGTTGAACACAGAGATAATATGCCCCATCGGTTTGTGCATTATAATCTCCCATCATAATAAATAAATAAATATTTCTAGACAATTTACACAGCGCCATCTAGTCCCAAATTAAGCGCAAACCTTGTGTTATGGGTACTAGACAACTGATAAATGTACTTAAATACATTTTTTTTGTAAATACATACTTATAATACATAGACAATACCCAGACCAAGACAAACAGACATGTTCATCAAATCACACAAATGTTTGTCTTGTGCGGGAATCGAACCCGCGACCTCGGAGTCAAAGTGGCCATTCCTAACCATTCGACCACCGAGCTCGTCATAATATTGCTTTGACTCTAAAAACGTCTGTTCCCTTATACCCCTCTTACTTGTTTAAATAATATTAGGGATTTATATACCTAGAGTTGCCCGGTTGTGCCACGAGTTTATCACTCGAAACTTCCAAAGACACTGAAAACATGATAGTCTATCGCGAACAATTTAACTCTATAGTCATATTTGGCCATAAAGCCGACCTAAATCGCGTTACGAGACATAAAAACACGCCAGCGCAGACAAACAGCTTCCACATCGACACATAAATAATCCCTCCACATTCCCACGAAATAACAGCTTAATCTCTAAAATAAGACACATTCCATAATAAATTTCCCAGAAGCGGCGCTTGCAAATGTCTGAATACAACCTCTTGTCACCAATGCGTTGCCAAATTGCCTTATAACATTACAAATGTTGTTTTGCGAACGCTACGATCCCATTGTTTGTGCCAGAAAGTTCACTTTGCATTGTTTTAACGGCAAATGTATGTGCATTCCGGCGGACGCGAGCAATGTCGTATGAGTTGTGGTGTTCGCTAATTTGGTAATTTTCGCTGGAGGTGCCAAGGATTATGCTTCTAATATTCCTAATTTATATTCATCTCTCATATTTGTTAATTTATTTCTTTATATTTACGTGTACAAACAAACATAACAATTTTCATTTAAGTAGTATAAGATCTAGATGTAAGACAAAAAATTAAGTACACACAGCATGACAAACATATCACGTGTGACAGTATCCAACACTCACAGGTTGGTTGGTAGAGATCTCTTTTAAAGATAAACCCGCCTTTGTACATCCTTAAAATTCACAATGATTATTTATTTTTGATTGTCTAACTGTTATTTGGTGTATAAAGATATAACAAACAAACAAATCTATATATATAAAAGAAAGTCGTGTTTGTTACAACACATATAACTCGAGAACGGCTGGACCGATTGCCATGGTTTTTGATTTGTTGGATTTGTCTCCGTCCAGAATAGCAGAATAACTATTAAAAACATTGGAAAATTTACGAAAAAAATAAAATAAAAGAAAAATCATTTTTCCATACAAAATGTTCGTGGATGTCGGACCTGTCAAACGTGACGTTAACGTGCGTACGTCAAATGTATGCGTGCGTTCAGAAATGTGGGTATAGGATTATAAGTATTAAAACATTGACAAAATTGTCGAAAAATTAAATTTGAAAACGGATTGGGATATTTATTGATTTTCAATTAAATGTCAAATCGATTGGTCTAACTTTTACGTCGCGAAAGTTGTCCGTTGTTGTTTTGAAAATTGTTTATGAATGAATGCTTGAAAATGAATATTAATTGGTTGTCAATTGTCATGGTACTTTATTTTGTGACATAGTAAAATACTTAATATTTACCCACTGCTGGGTAATATTTACCCACTGCTGGGTAATATTAAATACGGGTTCCTTCAACTGAATATGTTTCGAGCATACTCCACCACGCTGCTCAACTGCGAGTTGGCGGACGCCAGTAATTTCAAGCCGCCTAAGGCCTTTAGGCTGCCATCTAATGATAACAACCAGGACCGACGGCTTAACGTGCCTTCCGAAGCACGGAGGAGCTCGAGATAATATAATGATAACAACCGGGACCGACGGCTTACGTGCCTTCCGAAGCACAGAGGAGCTCGAGATAATCTATAATATAATAATAAATAAATGTATTCCGGTCTCTATATATTTATGTTGTGAAGTACTATTCATCTATAATGCTTTCCTAACTGTTTTATTTTTGACACGTCATTAATTTATATTTTACTATTCGCCTTGTGCACCTACCATGTCTTATCTCTGCATCACCCGAAGGTTGACTGGTAGAGAATGCTTGTATAGCATTAAGTACGCCTTTGTACATTTTTTGTATGTGCATGAAGATTAAATAAATAAATAAATAAATAATCTAATGATAACAACCGGGACCGACGTCTTACGTGCCTTCCGAAGCACGGAGGAGCTCGAGATAATCTAATGATAACAACCGGGACCGACGGATTAACGTGCCCTCCGAAGCACGGAGGACCTCGAGTTAATCTAATGATTACAACCGGGACCGACGGATTAACGTACCTTCCGAAGCACGGAGGAGCTCGAGATAATATAAACTCATCCATGGACAGGCTACGGTTGACGTTGCTTAACTTGCGTGTACAATTAGACTGACACGCGCAATGACGCCATCGTGCTTCTCTATTATTTTCTATTATTCATTATATTAATTTCAAGACATCATAAATTTTGTTCAACTAATATGTATACCACGACATTCATTGACAATTAGGCGGTACGAAGTTCGCCGGGCCAGCTAGTAAATAATAAATAAATTGCCTGTAAATTTGACTTCCGCAAAATAACACCTGAATAAATTAACTAAATAAATAAATATTGTCAGACAAATTACACTGCGCCATCTAGCCCCAAAGTAAGCGAAGCTTGTGTTATGGGTACTATATAACTGATAAACATACGTAAATACATTTTTTTTTTGTAAATACATACTTATGATACATAGAAAACACAGAGACCAAAACAAACAGACATGTTCATGTTTGTCCTGTCTGGGAATCGAACCCACGAGCGTCGGTGTCGAAGCCGCGTCATTGATCGCTACGCCACCGAGCTCGTCAAACAAAACAAAAGTGAAATACAGTGCTTCCCATGCTCATTTGCCCTTTCATATAAAAAAATGTGAGTGTTTCCACCAGAGATGTATGAGCAAGATGAGTGGTGCGAAGACGCGTAGCGACGCTGTGAAACGTTGTGCAGATGAGCGGTGCGAGGATGCGATGCTCTGTCGAGCGGGCTGCGGTCTGAGTCTGAGACTGAGTGGTAGTTTCTCGCTTGCGTTCCTCACACGTGTACGAGGATATCCTCGTGACACAAACATCCTCACAACACATTACTCGCACTCATCCCTCGGTTGTGTTGTATGGACAAAAATTTGGCTCTGCTACGCCCTTTCCACCACAGCTGTGCTGATTGAGGCTACGTAAATAAAGTCATTCTACTGTTGCATTCCTCGCTACGCATCCTCTCCACGCTACGTATACGGTACGATGGTACCTCTCTGGTGAAAACACAGCCTAACGAAATGACCCGACAGTCAGAATCTTTATATTTGTAGGATCATCATCATCATCAGGTCCATTTTAGTCTCCTCGACAGGAGCACGACCCTCTCTCGTCCGTCCTAGACGGAAGGAGGATTTGGCCTACACTCCCCACGCTGGCCAAGCGGGTTGGGGAGGCTTTACGATATTTGATAATGTATTTCCCTTAGTCGCCTTGTACGATATCCACGGGAAGAAACGGAGTGATTCTATTCTAGTCTGCCGGAAACCACACGGCCACCTTAGGATATGCTTTCTAAAAATTTTGGATAGTTTGGGCTAGTGCCCACAGCAGCAATATGGAGTTCGAAATTATATATTATGTCACTCTGTCTCCGTTGTCTAGGTCGATGAATCTTCATCTACCCTCGAGTTGTTGAATATCCACGTACCGCGACACACCACACTGACGACGTCCCTATTCTGCGAAACTATTTTTGGGGTGTAGGTGGTTCATCAAATCTTTGAAAAAAAGCCAACTTCACCTGCACGCGGTGCACCCTGCTGACTAACAAACGAAGCTCTGGCGAAAAGTGAGGTAGGGAGCGTAAGTGTAAGCTACCCGACTGGGAAATGTACCTCCACCTTACAGAAAACCGCAGCCAAATAACAATTGCCTTGAGATTTGTTGTGTTCCTGCGAGTGAGTGAGGTCACCAGAAAGGAAGGAGATGCTGCGTTGGCAGCGGGGGTGGCGGCGTGGGAGCGATGTTTTATGTTGCGATCGTTAATATGGCTTCGGTAACCGCTGCACATCAGGCGGGCCGTATGCTTGTCTGCCACCCGATGTAGTATAAAAACACTATCGTGTTCTTGAGATAAGCTGAAACCGGCCGATGCAACCTGGTCGAAACATGCATGATCGCGATAATTCCCGAGGTTATTATTTCAATCATGAAACGCGAAAGTTTAAAAGTTATTATATGGAGTTCTTCAAGAAAGCTGTGAAGGGGTCTTACAGGGGCGGCACCGCGTGAGCGATGCCTCTGATGTTACCAGCGCCTACAGTGTACATACGATAACTGCTTAATATCAAGTACGTACGGTTGTAAACCACCTTAGTGGTAAAAAATGTACAGTCAATTGCACCTATCGATCTCATTGATGATGGCTTAAATATTTACAGAGGTCTTATAGACTACTTATCTTATAGACTACAGGCCCGTGTACAAAAATATGTGGGTCATGAATGGAACCACCAGGTGACCTATCTAGAACGATATAAGAGCATAAAATAATAAGATTCAGCACTATGCCGTCACTTGTAAGCTGTCCAACTGAGTGCAGGTGAGAATTCAAAAGTACAGGTAGAGTGAGTACATTTTGGTCATATGATTTTGTACGGCATTCTTACCATCAATAGATCCATGAAAAATATTAAGAAAACGCGCAGTGCCGTAAAAAAATGGTACGCTATAAAGTCGGATTTTTTTTTTGATTTTCCGACAATTTCCAGGGTAAATTTGGTCATTTGATTTTGTACGGCATCAGTTTAATACTGTTTCAATACAGCTTCTTATCCATTATTCCGCAACGCCGTACAAAAATCATGAGACAAGGGGAAAAAATCGAGGGTTGCAACCCCCTCGCTTTCAGTGGTCTAGGGGGTGATTTGAAAAAGTACGGCATCGGTTCCAAAACATTATCAAGCACTCAAAAGTACTATTAAAAATAATGCCGTCAAAAAAATATTGTTCATTTGAATGTATATCAATAATTATCTTAATTTCATCGTATACTTGATTTATAAAGCTGTAAGGTCATTTGATCCTGTACGGGAACTTTTTTTTTAACATGATATTATAAAATACAATTGTTATATAGTATTGCCGTTCAAAAGAAACTGTTCTAGAAAAAATTATAGAGAAATACAAAAACTGTAATTTTTAAAGTTATTGCAAAAGTTTAAATGCTCATAGATTAATGAAATATAGCAATTTTCTACATATTATCCCTTGTTTTAAATAGTATTAAGATAAATAAATTAGGAAAAGATGATGCCGTACATTTTAATGCAGACCATCTCTTTTAAAGCAACGCGCGGCGTTCTCGATTCATTCTTGCCGCGACCGCTCTACTGTTCGCATGTTTAAATGTGATACTGATCACACCTGAATCATTGATTTATTTAATTAATGAAGTTATTACGTTGATTTGATTTTTCTTCGTTATATTCAGTACACATTTGGTAATAAAAATAATACTAAATGGTTAACGCCTTTGCTCTGATGGAAAATATTACCGAGTAAGATAAATCGTCACCTATCGTGCCTAGATCTTGAACTCCCGACGAAATATATATAATTGATTTGTTTCATTGTAATGATGTGAATAAATAAAACAACTATTTTTTTGAAAAATTATATTGATTGGTGATAATAAAACATAAGTTTTTTTATTTAAATTATTCAGTATCGGAATCACCCGCTGAGTTGTTGTCGGAATCATCGTCTTCATCGACGTCCGAATTATCTTATCTATCATTTTCTGAAATATGAATATATTATAACAAAAAACGTCAACAAAAAAATTATAACAAAAAACGTCAACAAGAAACTTTTCACTGACCGCAAGTGTATTTGGAACTCAGTCGGACGTAGAGGCAGTGCCGGAGGCAAGGGTCTACTGATCTACCAATCATGCGTTCGATACGATACTTCCCGCCGTCGCGCGTAGGTGCGGGCACCTACTACTAATGAGATCTAATATTCGCTACTGCGCAGTCAAGTCACTTCCTCAAGAAGTTTGCCGGGAACTAATATGTAAATTATATTTATTCAATATTTTTATTACTTTTTTATCAATATGAACTTTTATTAAGTACAAATAAACTATCTAAATGCCGTATAAAAAAATATCGTGATGAATTTCACCTTACATTTCTTTATATGGATTTTTTCTTGAGTTTTTTTTCCTACAGACCTTTGGACCAACGAAAATGTACGGCATGTGAAAAAATATTATCTATGCATAAAATACTTTCAAAATAAATTAATTTTATGTTGTGTCAAATCACCCCCTGGACCACGGAAAGAGAGGGGATTGCAACCCTCGATTTTTAGTCCTTGTCGCATGATTTTTGTACGGCGTTGCGGAATAATGGATTAGAAGCTGTATTGGAACAGTATTAAACTGATGCCGTACAAAATCAAATGACCAAATTTACCCTGGAAATTGTCGGAAAATAAAAAAAAAATCCGACTTTGTGGCGCACCATTTTTTTACGGCACTGCGCGTTTTCTTATTATTTTTCATGGATCTATCGATGGTAAGAATGCCGTACAAAATCATATGACCAAAATGTACTCACTCTACCTGTACTTTTGAATTCTCAGCTGTACTTTTGAATTCTCAGTTGGACAGCTTACAAGTGACGGCATAGTGCTGAATCTTATTATTTTATGCTCTTATATCGTTCTAGATAGGTCACCTGGTGGTTCAAATGACCCACAATTTTTTGTACACGGGCCTGTAGTCTATTAGACGAATACAACTAGAATTGGTGTAAAAATCACGGCCCATAAGAAATTATTCGCCATATTAGATTTGTCCCAGAGTAGTGCGCAGTCAACACGTTACATAACCGAGCCGTCCGACTGGCAGCTATCCGGCTCGTTAATCAAATCACCTCCACTCTGCGATGTGTTGGCTCACAATATATAAGCCTAACAGTATGTCAACGCGAAGTATTCGATCTCTTATTGTTTTTTGACGTTAATACGTGTTTAAGATCGCTTCCATAGGGAGGCAGTTAAAAAAAAATGAATGATAACAAAATTGGGGATACAGTTTGATGTTGCACTTAGCTGCTTTTCATCAGACATTTCATTTTTTGACTTTTCATCCTATGCTTATTTGATCCGACGGGGTATAAAGGCTTGATGAGCTCCGTAGCATCGTTGCGCGTGTCAGTCTAATCGAATACGCATGTTAAGCATCGTCAGCCGTAGCTTGTCCATGGATGGGTTTAATTATCTCGCGTTCACCTACTGTGTGCCTAAACTAAAAAAAACCCGGACAAGTGCGAGTCGGACTCGCCCACCGAGGGTTCCGTAGGTACGTAGTATCATTATTAAATTTGATATTTTTCATTATAAATAAGAAATAATGCGTCGAAAAAAATAAATAAAATATATTTTGCAATGTGTACATCAAGCCCTTTAATATGATACCCCATTTGAACTAGTAGTTTCAATTTGAAATTTCGACACCCTATAAAAAATATAGACCCCCTATTTTTTAAGATCTATTTACAAATGTATAGTTTTGAGATTTATTCCTGTACTTGCAGTCTATAACGATGTTACTTGCCAAATTTCATAGTTCTAGGTCAACTGGAAGTACCCTATAGGTTTTGATTCCCTTGAGTGTGAACGGCCGTAACTTTTTTCTACGTAAACTTAGCATTTTGATTTTTTTACGACTTCATGGGACCGTAGACCTGAGTATACAGTTCAAATTTCAGCTTGATACCTCCACGCATTCTCGACATAGAAATTCTTGATAGACAGACGGACAGACAGACAGACAGACGGACAACAAAGTGATCTTATAAGGGTTCCGTTTTTCCTTTTGAGGTACGGAACCCTAAAAAAAAACCGGACAAGTGCGAGTCGGACTCGCCCACCGAGGGTTCCGTAGGTACGTAGTATCATTATTAAATTTGATATTTTATTTTTCATTATAAATAAGAAATAATGCGTCGAAAAAAAATAAATAAAATATATTTTGCAATGTGTACATCAAGCCCTTTCATATGATACCCCATTTGAACTAGTAGTTTCAATTTGAAATTTCGACACCCTATAAAAAATATAGACCCCCTATTTTTTTAGATCTATTTACAAATGTATAGTTTTGAGATTTATTCCTGTACTTGTAGTCTATAACGATGTTACTTGCCAAATTTCATAGTTCTAGGTCAACGGGAAGTACCCTATAGGTTTTGATTCCTTTGAGTGTGTCGAAATATGCGTTTTTTGCTGAATAAACGGCCGTAACTTTTTTCTACGTAAACTTAGCAGTTTGATTTTTTTTTAACTTCATGGGACCGTAGACCTGTGTATACAGTTCAAATTTCAGCTTGATACCTCCACGCATTCTCGACATAGAAATGTTTGACAGACAGACAGACAGACAGACAGACAGACAGACAGACAGACAGACAGACAGACGGACAACAAAGTGATCTTATAAGGGTTCCGTTTTTCCTTTTGAGGTTCGGAACCCTAAAAACGATGATGACCAAGGCTCAACGTAAGCTGTATAAACCTGACATACTGTTCTTCATCATAGTGTGTACTACATTGTCGTCGTGTCTCTATTATGTAATCTTGTTATTGTAAATAGTGGTGTTATGTCTCACGCATGTACAGTCACGGAGACGTGGATACGGGTGATTTATTGTCGGAAGAGGGGCAGAAAAGGCGGCCTTATTTTGTTGATAGTACTGCAATTAATTTACTGCTGTTCAGTGGATTATAGCACTGAATTATTGTTATACAAACTATCAAGAGGATAGCGTCTTTTTTTTGATACCATGTTCGGTGTCAACCAAGCATACGACCCGCTTGATATGAAGTGACTGCCGTTAATATATAAATAATTTAATAGTAATACATCATCATCATCATTAGCATCTACCCACTGCTGGATATAGGCCTTTCCCAATAAATAATAAATATTTCTGGACAATTTACACAGCGCCATCTAGTCCCAAATTAAGCGCACAGCTTATGTTATGGGTACTAGACAACTGATAAATGTACTTAAATACATTTTTTTTTAGTAAATACATACTTATAATATATATATATAGAAAACACCCAGACCAAGACAAACAGACATGTTCATGCACACAAATGTTTGTCTTGTGCGGGAATCGAACCCACGACCTCGGAGTCAAAGTGGCCATTGCTAACCATTCGACCACCGAGCTCGTCAAATGCTTTCCACCATATGCGATCTTCCGCTTTCCGCTTCCAACAGCTACCATACACTTTTTTTAGGTCATTTTTGAGGGGCGCCCTTCGCTTCGCTTTACCATACGTGGCATCCACTCTAGAACTTTCCTCCCCCATCTGTCATCGCTGACTCGGCAGATGTGACCGGCCTCTCTAGATGGACCGGCAATCTCAAGAAAGTAGCTGGTAGCGGTTGGATGTGAAAGGCGGAGGATCGGATATGGTGTAAAGCATTGGGAAAGGAAATTATCCAGCAGTTGGTAGATACAGGCTGATAATAATGATGATGACGATAACGTGGAGATGAAGTCAGCTTTGGCTCAAAGGTAAGCCACTTTTAACTCAGGATGCTCAAATTAACTAACTGCATAATTAAAACAGATCTACCGCCTTCCTTCTAAGTGTTCACATGCCGCTCTTCCAATTACTCGCTGCGAGTAAATCACAATTAGCGATCGGGTACATAAGTCACGGTCGTAGTCGCTCCATCGGACGCCTGGACGTAACTAATTACATTATTTATTAATTCTTATTTGTTTCCTATTTTTGGCGAGGAATGCAAGTAGCTCATCTTTAGAGGTAAGAGCACACATTGATGAACAAAATATTCAATTGTTTTTTTTTTTACTACGTTGGGTAGGTGACAAGCATGCGGCCCGCCTGATGTGAAGTTACCGTAACCATATTAACATTCGCAACATGAAATATCGTACGCGTGCCGCCAACCCGGCTGTCAACGCAGCAACTCTTTCCTTGTTAGTGACCTCACTCACTCGCAACAACACTACAACCCTCAAGTGAATTAGTTATTTGACTGCGATGTTCTGTGAAGCAGACGGGCTTACTAGATTTTTCCTTCAAGCTGTCATGTTGCGGCTTTCCACAACATGACAGCTTGAAGGAAAAATCAAAAGAAGTCCCTGCCATGGTTTTCCCAGGAGACGACAGTATTGGGTTTTTCAAACTGCAAAGCAGTCACAACATTTCTTTTTTTAAAGCAAAGGGTAATAGCGATTGATCTATAGTTCGACGGGTCCTATATATAGTATAGATATAGTATGTATAGTCCTATATATAGTCCTTTCTTGCGCACCGGGTGCACATTGGCAGACAAACCTGCTTCCTTGGGTACGATGCGTAGAATACTCAAAACTAAAGTCAAGTAGACTCGAAATAGTCAACCTACAAATGATGTAGTTCTAACTAACAACATTTAGAGGTCGCCTGAGGGTCTCGCGGAGAGGCATCATTGAGAAATGACCACTGCAGCCAGAGCTGCGGCTGTTGCATAGTTTGTTTCAGATGTTGGTTATGAGCCGAGATGACCACAGCAGTTAGGGCAGACACTAGAACAGCCTTTACAGTTGTATAAATCTGCTGTCAGTGGTTGCCGGCCGTCAGCAATTTTGCATGAACTGTTGACGGAAATACACAAAGTATTGTAAATTTCAAATTACCAGAAAGAGGGAACTCTGAGCCAGTGTTTAAAAAAACGACCATGAAATCAAACTGCAACAAATCAACACTCCGCACCGCTAATAATCTGGTGATCGGTATCACCCGCACTCCAATCAATCACGATCGCAGGGGATCGTCCCGGACGCTCCCGGACGCTCCCGGACGTCAAGGTGATATATAGGCTGGATTACCGGCCGCCCGCCCGAGCTATGCGGCCTATTGTTTTTCAAACACTTTTTCTGCGCTGAGCGATGTATTGACATTTTTTGGGCCGTCACAACTTGTGTCAATGTTATGGTCGTCTCTTGGGTACTTGTCTTGTTTTGCTCTCGCTAGCTGCCGCACGCGACTTCGTCCGTGTGAACTTCGTTGTTGGGGAAACAAAATATTTTCCCGGCATTAAAACTAGCTGATACAGGTATGTTTAGTCGTTTTGGTGTAATTACACTATGAAATAATATAGTTGGAACATTCATTCATTATGAAGTCATATGAAAATCATTCGTACAATATGGGATCCTTCAAGTGAAGAGTGAAGAAGCATCTTGTAGGCCAACATGGTAGTACAGACAATTGACAAGACATCAAGGTCTCTTGTCCGTTGCCGATGCGATTGGGGCTCCTCTTTTCGCTTACTATCAGGCGAGGCGGAACCATAATGCTGAGCCAATATAAAAAAAAGGAATTGAACTAGCTGTACTTGTTCATACTGGCTTCGTTCATATACTATTAAGGTTTTATACTAATAATTATTTATTTATACAAGAGTGCAAAGTTGCTTTTTAACCGCGTGCTCAATTTTGATGACCGAGCAAGTGAAGGATAAAAATATTAGAATCCTGAGCGTTAGCGAGGGAATCAAAAGAGCACAAGGTGAAAAATCTATGCACTCGAGTGTAACACGTAACCGTAACTTTCCATTCCACCTCAGCGAGGAAATGACTAAATGTAAAAAATCATATAAGTACAATCACAAGACAGGTACTTATCAGATATATCATATTTCAGTTTATGTATTAACTACTACATTATGAATTCACTCATTTAAGTTTTCACTTGTTTTCAAGTTTCTTGTTTTTAACCTAAGGTTTTAACAATATAACGTGAAAAGAAAATTGCGCGCGCAAAGCAAATTAAAAAAAAGTGCACCAAGGAGGTTCCGAGTCTGAGTTTTTAACAAATTAAAAAAAGTTGTATGATAAATTCGGCACCATGGAGGTAAATAGGTTTAATGATGTTTAGAATTCACAAACTTACAAGCACACGATGTTCTAAATTCAAATTTACTTTATCCTCTACCGGATAAAAACGACTTTTGCACTCAGATATCGAAGAGCAAAAATACTCTTTCCGAGATTGGGGATGAAAAAGTAATTATTTACCTTACTAGGGTTTTCGTTCATTCGACTCCAGGTATCAAGCAAGCATATATAAAGTAGTTACGGTAGACATAATAACCGTTCACAGTACACTCAATACTCCTTGTATTGCTTGCAGACTAATGCAGCATCTCCTCACGTCTATAGACCACTCTCACTCATAGCAATTCTCAAGGGCACTGTAATTTGGCTGCGGTATTCTGTAAGGTGGAGGTCTTTACTTTATCTCTCACACAATCACAGGAACATAAAAACTCTCTAGGTAGTTAACAGATTCAGGTGTTATTTTTCAGAAGTCAAATTTACGGGCAATTTGATCTACACTACATTGCGTGCGTGCCACCAATTAGTACATGCAAATTACTGCCGGCCGGCACCTACTCACTAACGTTAGTAGATGTATGGTTAGAATAGAACAACAACCTAAAAATTTGTAGGTTGTTGTTCTGGTTAGGTTGTTGTCATGGACAAATTTGTAGGTTGTTGTTATAACCATCAACATCTACAGATTGGCTGAGGATACCTCGCGTAGAGGCGGAAACACGCGGTGCAGAGACAACGGCAGTCGGGGCGCCAGCAGTCGGATGTTTCTTCTGGTTCAGATTCGCCGAGACGACGGGAGCAGCTGAGCAGAGACGACCGAAGCACTAACGGCAGTGTGTGTGTGCCGGTCAGCAGTAGTTTGTATGATCTAATTGGTAGCGGAAGCAGTGTGAAATTGCCTGTAAACCCTTCTTCAAAAAAATTGATATTCTGTCTATATTTAATAACTAATATGTGAAGAGATATATGATTCTGTAATAACCAGATAAGCCACTCGGTTCCAGATCCACCTCAACAAACGACCTCGGAGCTCGAAATCTGGGACTTAAGAACATTTCACGGTCGATAACTCGTCCTCAGGATATAAAAAACAAACAGGCTTTCATCCCGTTCCGTTTCACGCGCTGTTGACTCGTCGAGCACTCATTATCGGTCGGTGTGAACGACGCGCGTAGAACGGCGCGCTTGCTACTGACACTGTCATTATTTATTTGGAAGTAGATTAATTGTATATAAATGGGTGATTAATTATGAAATGAATTTTATGGAACCAAGTAACATTCAAAATGTATGCAAGTAATGAAACAGTATACGATGAATGATGAATGATCTGAGGTGTAAGGCTCTCCATCATCTTCAGAGCCTTAGCCAAACTCATCTACATATGGTGCATCCGGATGATTCGCTGACGAGGCTCTGGCACAAAGAGAATACGGCAGCGTAATTATAAGCTGTCCGACTGGGGAAGTACCTCCACGTCACCGAATACTGCAGTCAAATAATAATTACCTTGAAGGCTGTTGTGTTCCTACGAGTGAGCGAGGTTACCATTAGGGAAGGTGTAGCAACGCGTGAGCGATATTTTATGTTGCGAAGCGCTCGCTATGGCTACGCTTCAACGTTCACATCAGACGGGACATATACTTGTTTGTACCCGACGACGTGGTATGTATACGAAGGTATACGATGATCATTTTGATTTACGGTCAAGAGTGTAAGTGACTTAGAAAAAAAAACTCTCTTAAACTCGACAGATATAGCAGGTTCATTACTATTACAGTTTGGTACTTCGGAGAGCTACGTTGAAATTTGATGCAGAACTAAAGTTCTCCGTCGAATTAATATCCAAATATTTACTCCGAACATTCGAGCTCTTCATCGCAAATGGGCGGCTTGTGAGCCAGTCCGACGCGGCGGCCAGCGGCCATGTTTCACTGTACGGCAGGGCGGGAAGGACGCATCAGTTGAAGACTTTAATCAAACCTTCTTTGAAATATCATTACTGGGATAAATATTATACTATATTTTTATTTTGAAGAGCACGATGGGCGAATGGCTAACCATGTCCACTTTGACTCCGGGTTCGCGGGTTCGATCCCCGCACAAGACAAATATTTGTGTGCATAGACATGTCTGTTTGTCTTGGTCTGGGTGTTTTCTATGCATTACATGTATGTATTTACAAAAAAAATGTATTTAAGTATAATATTTATTAATTATTAAATAGTTAGTACCCATAGTACAAGCTTTGCTTAGTTTGGGACTATGTGGCAGTGTGTATATCATCTAAGAATATTTATGTTGTTTTATATTATTTATTTATTAAAAAAAAAACTTGGTACTCATTGAGTTAAATTTTCTGAAATTAGTAGGTATGTAGTTCTATTGACTAGTACTATTTTTTCACAGAGATGTTGAAATCTCTGTGAAAAAATACAATTGTATGGAATATGAGCCAAAACAATAGCAGTTCTTGTCTATTTGCCTATTCGCCTATACCTACGTTCGATCTAATCAATTGCGTAAAATGCGCGCCTGATATTAAGCAGTTACCACGCCTGAGGATTATTATAACAACAGGCACATCGCCAATCATCAAAAACATCTTCATGGTTTTATTGAACAAAATACTATATGTATAATAATAAATAAATAAATAAATATTGTCAGACAAATTACACAGCGCCATCTATCCTCAAAGTAAGCGAAGCGTGTGTTATGGGTAACATACGATATACTTATGATACATAGAAAACACCCAGACCAAGACAAACATACATGTTCATGCACAAAAATGTTTGTCCTATTTGGGAATAAAATTGTACCCACGAGCGTTGGTGTCGAAGCCGCGTCATTGACCGCTACGCCGCCACCGAACTCGTCAACTCTCGTCGACGTATACTCTATACATTGCAATTTCTTAGTCAAAACGTTAATAAAAATGTAGACTCTGCTCGATATATTTGGCGCGACTTAATCTTCTCTCATATGTGCCATGAAGCACTTATGAGGGCCATTCCTGCGCCGGATATATTTGAATTTATATTTTAGTGGCGTATACTTCTGAGTACATCGAGTGTAACTTGCGAAGTCACCTTAAAGATTATGTCTTATGTGCCGCGGGTTATGATTTCAAGTCGTTTAAAATGTTTTTATTAAAAGATACGGCGGAAAAGTTACATCGGCATTTTGGGGTGTAAGTGGTTCAATGTCACCCGACTTAGTCTTCTCTCCTGTCTCTGTATATCTGTGACTATAGGCAGGGAATTCAAACTCACATTTTCAAACTAAAATAGTAGTGAACAATGCACAACATATGTGGTTCAGAAGAGCTTTTGAAATAAAATTCTTTATTTTGCGTCTGGGGTCTTTGTGTGCGCTTTACACTTTTTTATTTGCGCAGTTCGCCCGCCCAAGCTCTGCCTGGGCATATTCCGTTATCCCGGGAGAATTTTTAATAACCTTTCATTTAATTACCCGTAAAAGGTGAGATTTTTATAAAATTATATCATATTAAAAATGCCAAAGTGTCGTACCATTTTCCACGATCCAGCTTTCATCCCATATTCCCCCTCCCCCCCCCCCCCCATTTTTTTTTTATTTTTCCTTAAAAAAAATTTCATAAAAAAAGTGACGCACGTGAAAGTGTCGTCTCAAACCGTGAGCACATAAGTAAGACAATTAAATTTAAAAATTTAAAAGCTCCCGATTTTCTATTCTAGTCAAGCCCTTACATTTCATACCCATATTGAGGGAGTTATGAAAAAAATATATTTAATTCACCATTTTGTGGTGGCGGCTATCTTGGACTTGAAATTTATCATATTGTATATATACCATATGAAACATATGAAAAAATATGTAAATCGTCATTTTCTGGCGGCGGCCATCTTTGTCCGATTTTCATCAAACATAGCTTTCTAAGAACACTCCCAACTAATTCACCTTTCAAATAAAAATAAAAAAAATCGATTCATCCGTTCGGGAGCTACGATGCCACGGACAGGCACACATACGCACTCACATACACACACACAGAGAGAGAGAGAGAGACACATCAAACTTATAACATACCGTCGTTTTTGCGTCGGGTGTTAATTACACGTGTAAAATTAATATGAGTGCCATATCATCAAACTAAATGTAAGGTAGACGGAAACATCGAATTTTAAAATCTAGTTATTTTTTCTATATGAGTTATTTTTTCTTCTATTCTTTATACAACGACGCTCACGAGCCAAAGCTAATTTCATCTGCTTGTGATGCACGTTGCCGGCTAGTAAAAGAGACTGTGTCCTGAGAGTTGTTGCGTAACCTGTAATTGAATGAAATCACTGCGAAGGAACGAGAATTCATAAATTGCATAACGTAGTATTTTGTTTATCATAAGAATACAATAACCGAAGCATTAATCGTAAAAACCTTTTAACAAAATGTAACTGAGCGTCGGTGAAATTTAACCAACGAAATATAACAAGCCATTTGCACGGAGGGAGCGTCTGATATAATACTATATGCAACCATTACCTGTACCGAATGTAGTTTAAATTATTAAACACACCACTACCATTCGCATCTGACTTCTTCCGCGTGGACTTTGTTCCTGGGGTATTGGCGCTTTCAGATTAGTGCTTTATAGAATCGTATAAGCTGGTGTTTAACCCCTGACTAAAAACGTCGAGGTGTGTGTGTGTGTGTGTGTGAGAGAGAGAGAGAGAGAGAGAGAGAGAGAGTGTGTATGTCAGTCATACCGGTGCTGTGTGTATTACACAACATTAATGCCGAGCGATGACCAAATTAACATCATGATAATGTACACTGTGTTTCAAATGTTATTGTGTATTGTTGCAATTATTGCCTCATATTGTGATGTTAATAAAACATTATTTTCTATTTCTATTTCTATTAAGGCTTTATAGCTCTTGCATTAATATTTTCTCGTTGACTTATTACGTAGATCAAGTTGCCACAAGAACAAATGGTGAGCCTAAAGGAAGATTACATGATTGATACAAAAAACTCGACTAGCTTTTATCTGCCCATAAATCGGGCGTAAGCAAGTCGTGAATTTTCGACTGGCAACTTTATCATAACGGGTTTGTTCGTTATTCGACGTGGAACCTGGACTAAGCAAATTTTATTTCATCATCATCATCATCAGATCCATTTTAGTCTCCACTACAGGAGCAAGACCCTCTCTCGTACATCCTAGACGGAAAGAGGATTTGGCCTACACTCCCCACGCTCGCCAAACGGGTTGGGGAGGCGTGATCGATATTTGAAAATGTATTTCCTTTAGTCGCCTTGTACGACATCCACGGGAAGAAACGCAGTGATTCTATTCTAGTCTGCCGGAATCCACAAAGCCAAATTTTATTTATAAATTACAAACACAAGACAAACATTTGTGTGCATGAACATGACTGTTTAAGACAACCCTCCTGGGTGTATTATATGTATTTTTTTTTATATTACGTCGGGTGGCAGGCAAACATACGGCCCGCCTGATGTGAAGCGGTTACCGTAGCCATATTAACGCTCGCAACATAAAATATCGCTCGCGCGCCGCCACCCCCGCTGCCATCGCAGCATCTCCTCTCTTTTCGCCGGAGCTTCATTTGTCAGTCAGCAGGGTGCACCACGTGCTGGTGAAGTTGGCTTTGTCAAAGATGTTGATGAAGACTTACACCCCAAAATGTAAGTATTTACAAAAAAAATATATTTCAGTTTATATATCAGTTCATCTAGTAACCACAGTAAAATGACGTCTGTACAGAGCGTGAATTAGTGTGTGCGTGCAGCGTCATACACACTGTTCCACATTTGTTTCAGAGGGGAGGTGAAGTCGACTCGACAGTGCGGCAGAGAGTGGCCGTACTGTACATAATACTACTACTTATACTGTTCTACTAGTCAGATCGTGATCAAATTTAAATGGGACCACATGAGAACCACCACCACAGCAGCTTTCAAATAAAACATGAATCACGCTTCACTTAGACAAAAGGTTTTAGCCGTGTGGTTTCCGGCAGACTAGAATAGAATCACTCAGTCTCTTCCCGTGGATGTCATACAAGGCGACTAAGGGAAATACATTATCAAATATCGATCAGGCCTCCCCAACCCGTTTGGCCAGCGTGGGGAGTGTAGGCCTAATCCTGCTTCCGTCTAGGACGGACGAGAGAGGGTCGTGTTCCTGTAGTGGAGACTAAAATGGACCTGATGATGATGAAAGTCGATTTACGGACGATAATTTTACGTGTTAATGTCATATGAAACATAGGCCGATCGTGCCTCTCTATCGCTTGTTCTGCGCTCGCGCTTGCACGCTCGGCCCAGGCGGAACATGATAATGAGTCTTGCTTTTTCATGCGTGCAGCTGGCGTTCATTCATTTAAAAGACGCCATTACGTCAAAACATTGTCGAATTGATTCCTTGTTTTTGAAGTCGTATAAAGATAATCAGAATAAATGAATCGCAAAGGTCAAACACCAAACATTTAATTTTGAATCAATTTGTGCAAAACTCTGTTAAGATAAGACAATGAAATGAAAGGACTTGACTTTGATACAAAATGTACAAAAGGCAACAGATTCGTTCAGAGCGGCCATCTCTGAACTGGAGAGATAAACTGAAAGCTGAAACAAGGGTTGTTTTGATTAAATACAAAGTTGACGATACCGGATTGTTGTGATAAAAAGTAGGGATTGTAAGTCTGGGGGTGAAACATCAAACAGTACCTAACTCTTTATTCTTAGAACTGTAAATTAAACTTGTAACAATCATCATCAATATTAGCCTGTATCT
Source organism: Hypsopygia costalis (assembly GCA_937001555.2). Taxonomy (NCBI): domain Eukaryota; kingdom Metazoa; phylum Arthropoda; class Insecta; order Lepidoptera; family Pyralidae; genus Hypsopygia; species Hypsopygia costalis. The sequence continues at coordinate 469,384 of OW443351.2, read as the reverse complement.
ACCCATTGCTGGATATAGGCCTTCCCGCAAACTTTGCACCATAAGCGATCCTCCTCTTTCCCCATTTATCAGCTACCAGCCGCTTTCTTAAGGTTGTCAGTCCGTCTAGAGAGGGGCGACTCGCTCTTCGTCACGGCCCACCCTCTAGGACCTTTCTTCGCCATCTGACATCACTGATATAGCAGATGTTGCATGACTTAATTGCAGTGGCGGTAGCTACTGAAAACAGTCACAGTATATGCAAATTTACAGTAGTGCATAAATAGTAGCATGCTTGGTTTGAATCGCAGTTGCTCACATGACGGTTCAAATCTAGAATTCCTCTAAAATTTTGATAACGTCATGATGGATGGGAAATATGGCAAGAAATAATAAAATACTAATATATAAATAATTAGTTTAGGGATAGCACTGAAATCTATGTAGAAGCTCCTTGGCAATGCGAGTCTTGGAGCTCATGTAAATCTTTTTGAAATTACATTGTGAAGTTAGTGTGAGTTACAACGCTGTATAGACAATAAAATTGTATGCAAGTATGTGGATTGACCAATGATGTTATAAATACTATGGATATGCCACAAGCGTCAAAAACGTACACCCGAAAAGTGAGGCAATTATCTCGCCTCCCAATTATTTCGCACAAGCAAGCCGACGAAACTGACGTTTGTGACAATTGATATACGTAAAACTAGACTAGATTTTTACCTATTTCAATGCCCGACTGCCCGACTGGGAAATATCTCCACCTCAAGGAATGCCGCGGCCATTTAATAAGGGTCACCAAAAAGAAAAGAAAGAAGGAGTAATGGCAGGCAACGGATCGGCAACCCCTTGGTGTTGCTGATCTCCATGGGCGGTGGTGATTTCTTTCCATCAGGTGACCTACATGGTCCTTTGCCCCCCTCCCCCCCCCCCCCCATTAATTAAAAAAAACTGGGAATAAATATTGATACTCGAGCTTATTTCACTTCTGCCATAATAATTATTACAGTACATACAGGTATTAAAATTTTTAGTTGATTAGCTACTCTTCATGGACCTCAAATTAACTTTAGTCGTTCTATACTTTGAAGTTTGGGATTTGTATTTTTATTTATTTACAAATAGGACAAAGTCCCCGTTTAATAATTTGGATCGTCGGTATGTTTACAATTGGACTACTGGTTAATGCTATTCACTGTGTCTGAGTTTCATAAAAGACGCTAATGAAAGGAACTAAGATTACTAAAAGAGGAAATCGGAACTGAAATGCAAACGAGAGCTTTCGGTGCTCTTGATGGAAGAATGCCATTACTGAAATGGTGCTTCACGAAATTGTTATTTTAAAGTTTCGTGATGCGAATTCCACTATGAAATTCGCAAAAGTTGACGTCACCTACCTTGTACCTTGTGACGTACCTTGTCGTGTACCCTATTGACTGACAAATTAGGCTCTAGCAAAAGAGACGTATGGCATCGTTACAAATACACTGCCCGACTGCCCTGGACTACCCGACTGGGGAAGTACCTCCACCTCACAGAATACCGCAGCCAAATAACAATTCCCTTGAGGGTTGTTGTGTTCCTGCGAGTGAATTATGTAGTCAGGATGGAAGGAGTTGCTGCGTTGGCAGCTTTTTTATTTGTAAAGAGTATACTTCCAGATTGGTCCCATATTTTTTCATCATCATCAGCCTGTACAGACTACATATACAAATATAGAGTAATGATTGGAGTAGTTTTTTTTTTGTTAAAATTATGTTATCATTCGCTTTTAGGGTTCCGTACCCAAAGGGTAAAAAGGAACCCTATTACTAAGGCTCCGCTGTCCGTCCGTCCGTCCGTATGTCACCAGGCTGTATCTCATGAACCGTGATAGTTAGACAGTTGAAATTTTCACAGATGATATATTTCTGTTGCCGCTATAACAACGAAAACTAAAAAACAGAATAAAACAAATATTTAAGGGGGCTCCCATACAACAAACGTGTTTTTTTTGCCGTTTTTATAGATAATGGTACGGAACCATTTGAGCGCGAGTCCGACTCGCACTTGGCCGGTTTTTTTTAACGATAAAATACACAAAATGGAAACAATTTTAAAGACGTCAAAATACACACAGACACTGTGGTCGCACGCTGAAGCTCCTTCACAGACACTGTTGTTTTGAACCTCGTGTAACTACTCGCCTGCCCTCTCGAGTAACTTAATAGCATTATCTCTAAACACTCCATGACCTCCCAGCGTCCTCCCGCTGTCTCAAACAATTTAGGAAGCTTTTAAGGCCCCCACGTGAGTCAAATTGAAATTATCGTGCGGCTTGGGACCTCGCCGTTCAATCTCAACCATTGTCAATATGGATTCTAATAAAATTAGTGGGAAATCATATGTTGCATGTCAGTTTAATTGATCACCCAAGTAAAACAACGTCAACCGTAGCCAATGTATGGATGGATTTTATTATCTCAAGCTACTCTAGTTCTTTGAGGCGTTACGCGTGTCAGTCTAATCGACCACGCAAGTTAAGGAAGGTCGACCGTAGCCTGTCTATGGATTGGTTTATTTATCTCGAGCTCCTCCGTGATTCGGAGGGCAAGTTTGTTGTCATTAGACGACAGTGGTTAAGCCAAGTCAGCGGCATTTGGACGGCTTGATAACACTAGCCTTCCTCAACATGCAGTTGGTGAAGGCTAGTGCTCTAAATAGGCTTATATCCCATTTTTTTTTTCGATTTGTTATTTAAAGACGTCACAATAATATAAATATAGGTAAAATAATTACTTCGATTGCATAAAAACTTCTCGAGATATGATAACTTGAAGATCACAATTTTGGACTATCCCGAAAACGCTCCATACAAAAGGCCACCACGTTTTGACGTCACACTGTGCTATTTTATATGCATAAATCAGAAATTTGTACGACAGCTATGTTAAATATTGCGTTTATGTAGCCAGTGCTGTAACAAAAGTTATAGTATTTTTTATTGTTTCTACAATGGTAATATTTATTTTTTATAATTTCATACCTTTAAAATGGACTTTCCCACCAAACTTTGACTGAACATAAAACACGTCGTACATAAGTTATTAAAATTTTAAGATCGCAGATCGTTCTAGTTTTATGTATTTTACGTTACTGATAGAGAGTTTTTATAATTTTGTGACATGGGCAACAAGCCTATTGAGGGGAGACCCGTACCCCAGCACTGGAATAAGTAAGGGTTGACAACAACGACGACGACTCTAGTTGTAGTATTGTAGTTGTGTTGTAGTTGTAGAAAAACATAAGATATGCTCTTCCCGTAGGTATGTCGTCAAAACTACGTCACGAATTTGGTTTTCAAAATCTGTCATCATTTTTTATACAAATACAGCTGATGACGTAGGCAAATGCAATTCACGTGACCACATTTGTCGTTAGAGGTTTTGAAAAAATAATTTCCGTTGATTTAATTGATTCAAAAAATTCGTCTATATATTGATTGTTTTTATCTTCCTTTTATTTTTGCCTCTCATTAGGTATTTAGCTTTTCGATAATAATTAAAAATTATGTGCAAATAACTAACTCTACGCGTACGAAGTCGCTGGCGGCCGCTAGTAATAACTAGCTATTCGTTCACCGGCTCATTAAAATTTTTCCTATATGTTTTTACTTGAAACCATGTTATGATTGATTACCATTTGACATGTCTCCAAGGGTCCAAAAATGCGAAACAATCGGCTGGCAAGTTACCGAATCGATCGCCGGTAATGGAATAAGTTTTAAGCTCCATTATAAATGTCTCTCGGGAACTTTGATCTGCATTAATGAGTGCCCGGCGGAGGCTTAAAGCGCGCTCGCGGTTGAAGGGATTTGAGCTTTTCACAGCTTCGCATTTCATGATTTGTCCACGAGGCCTTTTAGATATTTAATTGCTTCAAATATAATTTCATTATTATTACACTGGTATATACTCCTGGCTTTGCCCGTGTGAACATTACTATTGAGATAAAAAAAATTGGATGTCTGTAAAGTCGGTTTATAAATTTTTTTCTTCTTTACTTGCGCTACATAACATTGCTTCTTGCCCAATTTCAAGATTCTAGGTCAACCGGTATCCTATAGATCATGATTCCCTTTGCGAATGTCAAAGTCTGATATAAATGGAACATAAACGGCCGGATCTTTTGATTGCGTCATTTGATTTATTCACTGCTTTAGGAGATTGTAGACCTAAGTATGCGATATTAATTTTAATTTCCTACCTCTACGCGTTCTTAAGAAAAAGGATCTTGACAGACAGACGGGTTCCGTTTTTTTGGAGTTACGGAACCCTGAAAATCGAAGCCACCATCTCTAGTACTAATTCTTACCCTATTGGGTTACTAACTAAGCAATTCTAACCCTATCATATCCAAACGGAACACCAAATTAAGTTGTATAATTATGTCTAAAATTAGATCTCGTTGTACGACCCCCTAACTCCAAACAATGGGCCGGCCTTTGGGCACAAAGCACCGGCCTTTCGGACACAATGGCCCATCTGCAGAGTGACCTGGCCCTTATTTGGGCCGCTCACTTTAAAACGTGTTAAGGGCGGAATTAAAAGGGTAGAACAAAGTAATGCTGCGTTTAATTATATGAAGGGTAGATGAGACATATTTTTGAGTCAGTAAGGACTATTTGTGTCAGATTGCTTGTGTTTTTCATACGACCCGCGTGATCTGAAGCGGTTATCGTAGTCTGCCTGATGCGAAGCAGTTATCATAGCCATATTAACGCTCGCAAATTTAATATTACTTTAATATTTTGTTCCAAAGCCAATGTATTGTAAACATTTGAATATTATCCGAGTAGCTGAATATAAAGAAACTGTAACATTAAGATATTGTTAAAACTCTAAAGAGAGATGAGACTCTTGAGTGTAAGAGGTTCAAATGGTTCACCACGATTTAATAATCGTGGTGAACCATTTGAACCTCTTTGTTTGTCTGTTTGTTGAAGTTTGACTCTAATGAGTCAAAGCCAACCTCACCTGCACGTGGTGCACCATGCCGACTAGCGAAAGAAGCTCTGGCGAAAGAGAAGTAGGGTGCAACGTATTTGAAAGCTGCCAGACTGGGGAAGTACCTCCACCTCACTGAATACCGCAGCCAAATGACAATTCCCTTGACAGTACATAGTTGTGTTCCCGAGGTCACCAGAAGTAGTAAGCGAGCTATATTTTATATTGCCAGCGTTAATATGACTACAGTTACCGCTTCACATCAGGCGGGCCGTATGTTTGTCTTTCATCAAATTGCCTGTTTGTCTTTCACTCGATGAAGTATAAAAAAGACAGTGTTCATCGCGACAGAGACAGAGCAGTTACGTCTGGACAATAGCCAAGGTGAAGATCTCCGGTTGAGATCGAAAATAGTCGGGTTTTCCTGAAAAAATACGTAAGTGAACCGTGTAATTTAATTATCTGTTTAATTAACTGCAAAATTGTAACACCCTGTTTATATAAATAAAACTCGAAGAGCGAATTATTGCCTAGTTAACCCTAAAACTGTTTTTACGGTAAGTCAATAGATATTATGAAATATGTTTTTTTTTTATTAAACAATAAAAAAAAAGTAATAATCATCCACTAATTCAAATAATTGAACAATCATCTGCGATCGGCCTATGGTACCACAACCCAAACAAACAAGCCATTGCAGCCAAACCGCTTACGCAGTTGGCAGCGAGGCGACTGCAGTTGGCAGCGACTGTCGGCGCTGAGCGGCAAATGGCATGTTTCATTAGTGTACACCTACCTTTATAACGATCGCGCAGGGTTGTCACTTACCTGGAAAATAGGAAGGATTTGTTATTTAAATCTATCTATGTATACAATAATAATAAATAAAATTTGAAACTAGTATTTTTTTATTACATGTTAATAAAAAAAACAAAAATATATGTTTTTATTTAAGCGGTTTAACTAAAAACATTAATGTAACTAAAAACTAAAAAATAATTAAGTAGGTCGCTGTGAAGCCAAAGAGGAGCTCGATGGCGTCGTTATGCGTGTCAGTCGAATCGAGCAAGTTAAACAACGTCCACCGTAGCCTGTCCATGGATGGGTTTACTTAACTCGTGCTCAGGTTCCTCCGTACTTCGAAGGGCACGTTAAGCCGTCGCCGCGTCGGTCCCGGCTGTTGTTATTATAGATGACAGTCGTTAAGCCAAGTCAGTGGCCTTTAGGCGGCTTGAAAACACTCGCCTCCGCCAACCCGCAGTTGGTGGAGTATGCTCTAAAACTCCTTCAATTGAGGAGAGACCCGTACCCCAGCAGTGGGATGAAAAAGGTTGACGCTGATGATGATGATGATGATGATATATACAATAAGTTTTTTTTTTTAATGTGTATTTTTTGTATTTGTTGTTAATATATTAAGCAAAAATATATATTTTTTTTAATTTAAGCGAATTTATTGAAAATATATTAATATACTAAAAGCTAAAAAATACATTTTTACCATCAGGCTTCACATCAGGCGGTATATATTCTTGTTACTCGAGGCAGTATAAAAAGAAGTTTCCTCATGTTTCATGATCGATCCATGATTTTCATTAATAAGTTCCAATAAACACAGCCTTTTTGAACCGTGCATTTCAGATAATCTGTACATTAATTATCGAGCAACGAAATTATTAATTTTAACTGTAAATATGAAGTATTTATTAGTATTAAAAGCCTGGTAGGTTCAATTTTAAATTATAATTAAAAATTAATTTTAAACAGACTTTATAATATCTCTGTTCACACTACTCTCACGCCCCGGCCACTCCATACAAATGTCACGACATTAACTACTACCACAGTATTTTTTTTTATACTACGTCGGGTGGCAGACAAGCATACAGCCCGCCTGATGTGAAGCGGTTACCGTAGCCATATTAACGCACGCAATATAAAATATCGCTCGCACGTCGCCACCCCCGCTGCCAACGCAGCATCTCCTTCCTTTCTCCTCCTCACCTCACCTCACTCACTTGCAGGAACACAACAACCCTGAAGGGAATTGTTATTTGGCTGCGGTATTCTGTGAGGTGGAGGTAAATTCCCCAGTCGGGTAGCTTCGAATTACGCTCCCTACCTCTCTTTTCGCCAGAGCTTCGTTTGTCAGTCAGCAGGGTGCACCGCGTGCAGGTGAAGTTGGCTTTGGTTCAAAGATGTTGATGAACCCCATATATCAATAGTACTACGTACTACTACATAAAGAGACATCTGAGTGATTAGTGAGAGTTTTTTGTTCGCGTTCGATCATGTGAACGTAAACAAACCGACCATATAGAGAAGAAACTCTCATGTTGTGAATGTATAAGACGCGTGTTACATATCAAAATTATGTCACATTTTGGTGTGTAATGTTTTGGGGTGTAAGTGGTTCATCAACATCTTTGAACTAAAGCCAACTTCACCTGCACGCGGTGCACCCTGCTGACTGACAAACGAAGCTCTGGCGAAAAGAGAGGTAGGGAGCGTAATTGTAAGCTACCCGACTGGGGATTGTACCTCCACCTCACAGAATACCGCAGCCAACTAACGGTTCCCTTGAGGGCTGTTGTGTTCCTGCGAGTGAGTGAGGTCACCAGAAAGGAAGGAGATGCTGCCACGGCAGCGGGGGGTGGCAGCGTGCGAGCGATATTTTATGTTGCGAGCGTTAATATGGCTACGGTAACCGCTTCACATCAGGCGGGCCGTATGCTTGTCTGCAACCCGACGTAGTATAAAAAATAAAAAAATAAAAAAAAAGTGTGCAACCCGGCTAATTTGAATATGTAACACGCATCTGGTAAATTCACAACATGAAACTTTTTCTCAATTTGGTCGGCTTGTTAACACGTTCAAATGTGAGCAAAAAACTGGCACAAAGCACTCTGTGCAGAGCGTGAATGAGTGTGTGTGCGTCCGTCGTCATCACGGAAATGAAATCAAATGGAAATGGTATGCAATAAGATTTTCACGGGAACCAAGCGTGCTAAACTCACACAATGCCAGGAAAACAATATGAGTTATTAAATATAGCTGCCCCCTTACCACCACCTCTTATTGCGATTCAATAACTGAATAATGCTTATTCACACCAATGAATAAGCGACTCTATTTAATTTGAAATAGAGTCGCTTATTCATTGGTATGAATAAGAGGTGGTGGGAAGGGGGCTGGACAAATTTGACGAGCCTGTTGGTCGAATTGCTAGCAATGGCCACTTTGATTCCGAGGTCGCGGGTTCGATTCCCGCACAAGACAAATATTTGTGTGCATGAACATGTCTGATTGTCTTGAACTGGGTGTTTTCTATATATTATATGTATGTATTTACAACTAAATAGATTTAAGTATAATATTAGTTATCTAGTACCCATTTAGTACAAGTTTTGCTTATTTTGGGTATAGATGGCCGTGTGCAATTTGTCCAGGAATATTTATATTTATTTACATGGAAAACATCCAGTTGAAAACAAAAAGAAGATGTTCATATACACAAATGTTCGCCTTGTCCACGAGCAGACCACCGCGGCCGGTATATTAAATTAAAAACCCACATACGAAACCAATTCCAATTATTACTTAAATACAACTTGCAATTTATTTCACTCGCTTCCTCGTATAAACACCGCCAAACATTCGTGTTTGTCCGCCATCGTTAAAAGTGAATGTTAAACACGCTGTTACACTTTAATTTGAATATTAATAACATTAGTCTTATCGTTACTACACGCTACGAGAACGATATTTATTAGCGTGTTGTTTTTGTGCGTATATTATATCCTATAAAATTAATTTACGTTTTTAAAAACGTTTACCCCACTAGCATCGAAGTCGAAAAAAATATTATGGGTCGAAGAATCTAAGGGCTTAAACACACGAGCGACACGGCCGACAGCTATGAAAGATACTGCGACACGACTGCTGCAGTTGATTCTGCCGTTCTACAATTCGTGCCGATTGTGTATCATCTCTCTTTCACTCAAGAAAATAACAAACTAATTGAAGTAAAATAGCTTCATAATTTCCAGGGCAATTTTCTCACTCATCACCCAGTGACATATTCTTGACTTTGAGATCTCCAGGGATAAGATAAGAGTAAATTTCTTTATTCACAAGAATAAGATAACATATATGTCACATTTGTTTATATGATGACGAGTTTCACTTATTCTACCCGGTTTTGGGCATGTGAAATTATTAAATTGTTCATGTAAAAAACATTAATTAATAGAATGATGAAATACGTAGTGCCACCTGTTAGGGAATAGTAAAACCACGCAAAACTTAGTAGCACCTAGACAGCTAGTGTTGAATGGCGAAACTATTTCGATTAATTAAAATATTCAAAGCAATGTCAATCGTATCGTCTTTGCTTAAAGTTGAATTTTGTAGTCTCGCAGCATTGTCTTACGAATTTTCGATCAGGGCATGTGTCCTGACGCGAGTTTAATAATTTTTACCCATCCTAAAAAGTGCACAACGCCGCTAAAGAAGTTTTCACTTCAAAAATTAAATGCAAATAATAATTTAAACTTAAATTGTTTAAATATCCAGTAATCAGAATAATCCGCATTGTACCATAATCAAGATTTTACAAGACTGTATCGCCACAAATCGTTGCAAAAAATCACTGTGTACAACATTCCTTATTCGTATGTATAGGTGTTTTCCGTTGATCCTCGACAGCGTTCCCCCGGGAGCACGCAGCAACAGAGTTTACTTTCCGTGTTCGGTTGTTTAGTGCGTCGGTTGGTCACGTCGTCACGCACCATCGGAGCATTACACAAACTGCTCTTCTGAATATCAAACTCGGGACTATTGATCTCTGTAAATCCATACTAATATTATAAATGTGAAAGTGTGTTTGTTTGTCCGTCTTTCACGTCGAAAGTAACAAACGGATTCACGTTTTTTTTTTGGAAATAGTTTAAGGCCAGGAGAGTGACATAGGCTACTCTTTATCCCGGAAAAACAACTTATTCGCACGGGATAAATAAAGTATAACATCGTTTGTCCTTTTTTCACTAGATCTGTAGATGGCGCTGTCTCATTTCTAAATCGCGCTATGGTTATAAATATACACAAATCAATGGTAGCTCCCCTTGACTACGGGGCGAAGCCGCGGGTAACAGCTAGTGATCCATATATGTTTTTATGTGAAACCCGAAAGCGGGTATGTACATAGTCTACACGTACTAACATAGGGCGTGGTGTACTCGTGGCCCTAGCACAAAGAGATGTAGGGCAGCGTAATTTAAGCCCGACAAGAATAGCACAGCCATGACAATTAATTTGAAGGCTGTTGTGTTAAGTTAACATAGCTACGGTAACCGCTTCACATCAGGTGGCTAGTATACTTGTCTGCCATCCGACATAGTATAAAAAAACTTTAATAAAAAAAAGAAGCAACATTACCAAAAGAAAATTTTGAACAAAAACAAGTAAAAAGATTCACCTCATAAAAACTCGAAAACCTAAAATAATAAGTGTAACTTTTTCTCCGCCACTGAAAATATCCGACGCAATTAAAACAAGGCTTCAATTTTCTTTGAAAAAATCTTTTTCACGAGTTCGTTCAGGTATAATTTCCAAGTTGCTCATAATGGGCGTATTTCTCTATAAAATTGTGAATTCAATATAGGGTATTGTCAATCACTTTGATGTTTCCTTTTGATGTTAATTTGTTAACTTAGCACGGTTTCTTTTATTGAATGCAACGCTATTAATTCTGTGATTTCCAGATGGGCGCCTATTATTGAGCGGAGCGAGGAGAGTGAGCGGCATAGATAAATCAAATACACTTTCCATCGAAATCAATGGAAAACATACTCTACTTACATACTAGAGTCACTGACGTGGCCCTAGCACAAAGAGGTGTAGGGCAGCGTAATTTAAGCCCGACAAGAATAGCGCAGCCAAATAACAATTCTCTTGAGGGTCATAATGGCCCTAAGGAGTGAGTGAAGTCAACAGAAAGGAAGGAGTTAATTAGATTACTGTTTTTTTTTTTTACAAAACATCCAAATCAAAACAAGTTTTTTTGGACAATCCATGAATTTTTGGTAATATTTTTGAAGATCCTTCCCACTGTCTTATCCACTGTTTGAAAGATAAACCCAAATTCTCCACATTTCAGTGCGAGTTTTCAAATATTTTCTACCTTAGAAAACCTTGTTCTGACATTACAAACACGATAAAACTCACATTTAGTCGTCAATTGATTTGTATTTACGTAGATAGATATTAAAATCCAAAAAGCCCAAGCTAGTACGTGGTACTATAGTCTCTATGCCTTAGTAATTTATTAGGTATATCCGGAAGGCAATTCCTCATTCCGCGGCTGCCTTCCGAGAGGAAATCGAAATTGCAGTTAAGCCGCTGTAAATATAAAATATGTCCAAAGTTGCGTTCCGTAAACCGCGAAACGCTTTTAACTGATGTCAAACTGATATATTTTGGGAGCGTAGATTCTGACTCGGATAGATATTGCTTTATTAATAGATAATGTCAAAAACACTACGTAAAACGTAGGTTTTTGTATACCACGTTTGAAGTGGCAGTGGACAACCTGCCCTATTTGCAGAACCAGTAATGGCAAGTATCGTTTGTCTATTACAATTTCTGCTCCTAACTCAGCACGTTCTCTAAGAGCTTCTATACCTATTGGGTCGAAAACGCCTTTGCCACTGGTGTTAAAAGCACTCTCTACGGTGAGTACTATCATGTCTTTGTCACCTGTGTGCTATTAAAAATATAATATCGTTGGAAATCATCACCGAAGCTGACGTACACGCCTGACGACGACTGCCCCACCCTGCTCGTCGGCTATAAAGACGATCGCCGAGGACCGATTCAGCTACTGCCCCCATTCCCTCGTGCAGGAGGTTTTTGCGGTGGGGAACCAGCCGCTTGCGGTGGGATCTCTCCGGGGGATACTAGAGCTATTTTGAATTTTGAGCGCTGGAATCCCCGCGGTGAAGAGGTCTCTGCAGATATATCCTTCGGGCTGAGTGCACTCAGTATTCGCCCTTCGTCTCATTGATAGCTTAGTTTTCGCTTTTAAAGTCTCCGGATTAAAAGCAAGTTATCCATTAAAAAAAATCGCCTACAGGCACTTTAGACGCCGTACTAGACGGACGTGCTGCCTGGTCGCTAGTTTGAATTCTATTTTTTTTATTAGTTCTGTGTGTATGATGTAATCACAGTAAAAATAATTTTTATTACAACATTATTGAATTGTGTTTGCTTAATATTCTTTCTCTTAATATATTAAAGTCACTAATTTATCAATTTCTTAGGCAATCCCTATTTTTAATTACATTTGAATACGCTACACACTACTACTACGCAGGGGGTACATTACACTACATCGTGCTCCTGTAGTGGAGACTAAAATAGACCTGATGATGATGATGACGCTACACACAAATTAGAACAAACATGTACACAACACCCATTATTGTTGACACGTTGAAACAGATGACTTGGTACATCTATCCTTCTATAAGTCTGTGTTAGAGAGTTTGTGCCCTGCCATAACTGTTGAAATGTTTACAGTGTCTAAAGCCGTTTCAGTTACAGTATTTCATAACAGCTGTAGTTGCAACTTCGTTCACATGGATTGTACAAAGGTCCGTGTAAAATTTATATTTGAGTCTACATTCTACATTCATTTTAAATCAGGCTGAGTATAGTTAAAGGCCTTGGTAAGCTGAAAATATATAAACCTATCCAAAAACAGTCTAAAAGTGGCATTATTTAACTTGCATATTACATAATGAGACCAGGTAAACAGACTCCGGAATACCGCAGCCAAATGACAATTCATTTAAAGGCTGTCGTGTAAAGTTAACATAGCTACGGTAACCGCTTGACATCAGAGGGGCAATTCTCGTAATTAAAATATAGTCAAAATTCAGTTTCGATCCACTCTCGATCTCACAAATGTCACATTTGGTATTCTCGTAACACTATTGTGTTTTAACTTCAAAATTATATTTAAGCGGGATTATGTCGAAATATGAGTGAAAATTAAACAAACTAAGAATGTTACTTTGCCAACAACAAGAATTGATAATAATTAATAAATTAAATCAAGTATATAATTTTAGTCAATTCACAATTCAATCTCGATTCGGTCAACTTTGAATCTGCGTTCGTAGAAAAATTACGAGAATTGGCCTTCAGGTGGCTAGACTACTTGTCTGCGATCCGACTTAGTATAAAAAAAATTTCAATAAAAAAAGAAGCAACATTATCAAAACAAATTTTTGAATAAAAGCAACTAAAAGGATTCACTTCATACAAACTCGAAAACCTAAAAAAACAAGTCTAACTTTTTCTTCGCCCCTGAAAATATCCGACGCAATTAAAAAAACAAGGCTTCAATTTTCTTTGAAAAAATCTTTTTCATGAGTCCGTTCAGGTATGATTTCCAAGTGGCTCATAATGGGCGCATTTCTCTATAAAATTGTGAATTCAATTTATGGTATTGTCAATCACTTTGATGTTTTCTTTTAACGTTAATTTGTTAACCTGGCACGGTTTCTTTTATTGAATGCAATGCTATTAATTCTGTGATTTCCATATGGGCGCCTATTATTGAGCGGAGTGAACGTATACGCGGAAAAATCATTCATGGAAATTAATAAACTCCAAAACCGTTATATCGATTTTCATGAAACTTGTTATTAAAGATCTCGATATGCTTGAGATTTGTGTCGAAAAAAAATTGAGATCGATCATGTTCTTGAGGAATGATCATCAAATACATTTTCCATTGAAATCAATGGAAAACATACACTCAGCGAATCTACTCGCTCCACTCGACTTAGAGTTCGGCCCCGTGGGCTAGAACCCGGCCTAGTATTTATTTATTTCATTCGTAAGAGATATTTCATTTATTATTGTGGTCTCTATTGGACATCATTTACACCTCATTTATTTATACCACGGGGAGTGCCCGAATGAGCTGTTAAATTTAATTCCAGCCGCTGAGTTTTTTAGGGGTGTAAGTGGTTCATCAACATATTTGAACCAAAGTCAACCTCACCTGCACGTGGTGCACCCTGCTGTCTGACAGAAGAGGCTCTGGCGAAAAGAGAGGTAGGGCCTAGCGTATTTCTTAAGCTGCCCGACTGGGGAAGTACCTCCACCTCACAGAATATCGCAGCCAAATAACAATTCCCTTGAGGGTTGTTGTGTTTCTGCGAGAGAGTGAGGTCACCAGAAAGGAAGGAGTTGCTGGTTGGCAGCGGATGTGGCAGCGCGCAAGCGATATTTTATGTTGCGAGCGTTAATATGGCTACGGTAACTGCTTCACATCAGGTGGGCCGTATGCTTGTCTGCCATCTGACGTAGTATAAAAAAAAAAAAATCCACTATCGTACCACTCGCAAAATATTGAAATTGCTCCCATGCCACTTTGATGATTGGCCGTCTTCCATAGTTCGGAGACATTTTCTACCACGAATGATTAGATTGTGAAATTATTACTAAACTCCAACAAACCACTGGAGCTGCGTGTTGGAGCACACTTTAAATCCCTTCGATTTAGGAGAGACGCGTTACCATGCAGTAAGATGAATATAGACAGGTGCAGAAAAAGCAGATGCAAGCTAACGATGCATATAAGTCGCTCTGTATCCTATATCTACACTACTATTATAAAGAGGAAAGATTTGTCTTTTTTGTGTCTGTGTATGTTTGTAATGAATAAACTCAAAAACTACTGGGCCGATTTCAAAAATTCTTTCACCATTGGAAAGCTACATTCACCCTGAGTAACATAGGCTATATAAAAAAACCTTATGTCCACCCGTGCGAAGCCGGAACTGGCCGCTAGTCTCTAACATAAATGATAGCTAATATCAATCAAAACAAATTGTGGAGGAAATCAAAAAAGCCTCCAGTGTTTAGTCGCTCGTTGAAGAAGTCCAATAAATCAGTGATGCAATTTTACCGATAACGAATGGACCGCTTTATTTCCATCAAAGGAAACGACGCTTCTTTTAATATTTGTTCCATTTCTTTTCATACTTGTGGCCCCGAGACGAGCGGGCAAATGACGTTAACGAAAGAATTGCTAATACCGTTGAGCGAAACTATTTAAATAATTTACTGCGAATGGGTGGAGTCACCAGAAATAAAGGAAGGAGTATATGCTGGCAACGGATCGGCGACCGCTTGGTGTTTATGATTTGCATGGGCAGTGGTGATTGTTTTCAGGTGACCCACAGGCTTGTTTGCCCCCCTCTCAAATATATAAAAAAATGTAGTGATTTTTTGTATTCTTCAAATCAGTTGTACTGTCCCATTTAATTAAATTTATTTTATCGACCGGTTTCACCTTACGGTATTATCAAGGTTTCAGGTGTTCTCGTTTTCTCAAAGCATATTTTGATACTACTAATGTGGCAAACAAACATACATCCCGCAATAATACAAAACGCAATCATCTTTTAGCTAAGTCAACTTTGCCTGCACGTGGTGCAACTCCTTTTGCAGTTATATTTCAATATGTGGATTTAGTAATATTTGGAACACAATTAAAGTAATATTTTTTCCCGAGTAAATAAGAGTTGTTGTGTTTCTGCGAGTGAGTGACGTTACCAAAAAGGAAGAAGTAGCTGCGTTGGCAGCGGGAGTGGCTGAGCGCGAGCGTCTATTAATGTTGCGAGCGATCACTGTGGGCCGTGTGTTTGTCTGCACCCGACGTAGAATATATATAAATAAACATGTTATTTCGTTACAAATTGCGTCAAAAAAGGTTCCAGCTTTATATAATAGCTACAACTTTAATTATATTTACATGTTTCACCAACGAATGTGGAAAGCAAAGTTATTAATGTTTCAGTAATATGTGCACAGCCCGTTCAAAGCACAGAGCTTTGAAATTAGTACAGGTAATCCCAACGTATTACGCTAAGTATGTTTTATACAACGTGTAACTTCAAGTACGCAAAACCTACAGATAGTTTGTTCAGAATCATGAGTAGAATCAATTCCATAATTTCCATCCATTTATAAACTGGTTTTGAAAGTTTATTATTTTTTTTTTAATTGCCGTGTCTATTATTTAATTGCTCTCGACAATCAAGCGAGAAAATGTGAAGTAGGTAAACAAACGTAATACCGACGCGTCCAAAAAGTCTTAAGCGCCGTGCAGAGAGCGGCGCTTACGCGTCATTGACGCGATGCTCGCTCTGTAATATTAATATTTGCCTATCGTAGCCATTGGCGCGTCTTTTTGATAAGAAAGCGTCACAGAGCTCAGAAACTATTAGAATTATTAGGAAAACAAAAAAGTGTTCATATCTCCGAGAATTTTTTTTTTCGAAATTATTACTTAGATATATCAATTTATAATAATAAAACTCAGTTTGGGTGTTTGAGGTTTTGCGTACTTGGAGTTACACGTTGTATACTTCGTTGTGTGGCAGACACCCGCTTGATGTGAAGCGGTTACCGTAGTCATTATAACGCTCCCAATATGAAATGTCTCTCGCACGCCGCCACCCCCGCTGCTTACATAGCTACTCCCTTCTTGGTGACCTCACTCTCTGGCAGAAATACAAGAAATTTAGGCGTGTAAGTGGTTCATCAACATCTTTGAACCAAAGCCAACTTCACCTGCAAGCGGTGCACCTTGCTGAGTGACAAACGAAGCTCTGGCGAAAAGAGAGGTAGGGAGCGTAATTGTAAGCTGCCCGACTGGGGAATATATCTCCACCTCACAGAATACCGCAGCAAATAACAATTCCTTTGAGGGTTATTGTGTTCCTGCGAGTGAGCGAGGTCATCAGAATGGAAGTAGAAGCTACGTTGGCAGCGGGGGTGGCAGCGCGCGAGCGATATTTTATGTTGCGAGCGTTAATATGGCTACGGTAACCGCTTCACATCAGGCGGACCTTGTGCTGCTGATTGATGCTTGTCTGCCACTCGACGTAGTAAAAGAAATAAACCCGCTGCTGGTTCCCCAATGCTTTCCACCAAATACGATCCGCCGCCTTCCGCATCCAGCAGCAATTTTTGTATAGCATCCGATATGAAAATAATGTACGAACGAATAACTAAGAGTTATTGTATACGTATGTCGTAAACTTTGTAGAACTTGCACTGAGATTTACGACGGAACAAAATGAAAGTATTACACTGAATAAAATATTGTGCTTCTATTGTAAATGCATTGTATGAAGGTTAGTGCCCATAAATGCGAAGAGAAGTCGAGTTTATGATATTTATATTGGTGTATTTGGATAGTCAGTTAAACTCTCTTTGGGCAAGTACCCTTAACTGCTCGAATCATTAAAATAAATAAATATTCCTGAACAAATTACACATTTTGGGGTGTAAGTCGTTCATCGACATCTTTGAACCAAAGCCAACTCACTCACCTGCACGCGGTGCACCCTGCTGACTGACAAACGAAGCTCTGGCGAAAAGAGAGACTACGGTTGACTGGAAGAGATCCCCATGTGGGATAAGTCCGCCTTTGTACCACTTTATTTTCATGTACTTATTCAATATGTAATTTGAACAATAAAGATAATACAAACAAACAAACAAGAGAGGTAGGGAGCGTAATTGTAAGCTACCCGACTGGGGAATGTACCTCCACCTCACAGAATACCGCAGCCAAATAACAATTCCTTTGAGGGTTGTTGTGTTCCTGCGAGTGAGTGAGGTCACCAGCATGGAAGGAGATGCTGCGTTGGTAGCGGGGGTGGCGGCGCGCGAGCGATATTTTATGTTGCGAGCGTTAATATGGTTACGGTAACCGCTTCACATCAGGCGGGCCGTATGCTTGTCTGCCACCCGACGTAGTATAAAAAAAAGACATCTAATCCCAAACTAAGCAAAGCTTGTACTATGGGTACTAGAGTACTAACATTATACTTAAATACATTTTTTTGTAAATAAATACATTATAATTATGATACATAGAAAACACCCAGACCAAGACAAACAGACATGTTTATGCACACAAATATTTGTCTTATGCGGGGATCGAACCCGTAACCTTTGAGTCAAAGTGGCCATTGTTAACCATCCGACCAGCGAGCTTGTCATTCATAAAATTCTTTGTGTGAGCTGCATATGTCTTGTTGTAGAAACACAAACACCATCTGTTTACCTTGATGCTTAGCGGAAAAACCGCTCGGTGAAATTAGATTAGTCGGTGGAACAGTACAACTGCTTTATGAGTTGTTTTCAAAAGAAATGTACGTCCCGAAATTTTTTGTAAATTATGCCGTCAGGAAATGATAAAAATAAGGCAACGTCAATGTTAGGAAATTTTTGGTCAATACAACCATAGTAAAACATCATTTACTAACAAAACAATTTACTGGCACTTTCGTGACGTACATTTATTTTGGAAACGACTCTTAAATAACATTATGTTTCACCAAGTGCCAACAATCAACAGTATCAACTTGACATTTAATCAGTTAGCTGGGAGTCGTCTAGCTGTACTGTTGAACGTTATGTTCAGCCACTCACCTAAACGACGTTTAGATGCATGATTTAAAAAAAAAAACCGGACAAGTGCGAGTCGGACTCGCCCACCGAGGGTTCCGTAGGTACGTAGTATCATTATTAAATTTGATATTTTTCATTATAAATAAGAAATAATGCGTCAAAAAAAAAAAAATATTTTGCAATGTGTACATCAAGCCCTTTCATATGCTAAATTATTACTTAGAAATATACACACAAAGAATACTTATAAATATAAATAATGTGTACATCAAGCCCTTTCATATGATACCCCATTTGAACTAGTAGTTTCAATTTGAAATTTCGACACCCTATAAAAAATATAGACCCCCTATTTTTTAAGATCTATTTACAAATGTATAGTTTTGAGATTTATTCCTGTACATGTAGTCTATAACGATGTTACTTGCCAAATTTCATAGTTCTAGGTCAACGGGAAGTACCCTATAGGTTTTGATTCCCTTGAGTGTGTCGAAATATGCGTTTTTTGCTGAATAAACGGCCGTAACTTTTTTCTACGTAAACTAAGCAGTTTGATTTTTTTACAACTTCATGGGACCGTAGACCTGAGCATACAGTTCAAATTTCAGTTTGATACCTCCACGCATTCTCGACATAGAAATTCTTGACAGACAGACAGACAGACAGACGGACAACAAAGTGATCTTATAAGGGTTCCGTTTTTCCTTTTGAGGTACGGAACCCTAAAAATCATAAATTTAGTACTTAATGACATTATTGCATACCGGATAAGGTTTTACTATGAAACTATCATATCGTATTATGTAATGCAACCATCGTGTTTTAAGAGAAGTAGAGTATAGGGTATTTGTAAGCTGCCCGACTGGGGGAAGTACCTCCACCTCACAGAATACCGTAGTCAGCCAAATTGTTGTGTTTCTGCGAGTGAATAAGCTTACCAAAAAGAAAGAATTACTGCGATGTCAGCGGGGGTGGCGATGCGCGAGCGATATTTCATGATGCGAGCGTAAAGATGGCTCCGGTAATCGCTTCACAACGGTTGAGCCGTATGCGTCTCTGCCACCTGACGTAGGTATGTCATAAAAATAAAAAAACATAAAAAATATGTACACAGTTAACAATAAAAATAGCTACATCACTACAAGGCGATCAAGTTTCCTCACTAATTCCGTAACCGTCAGTTTCGTGGCCCCAAAGAGGATCTTTTTATCCACCGTCTCGCTCGTTAGCGCGATCTTTGCATGCAACAATTACACAAGATATTCGCGGTCCATTCGCTCCCAGCAATATTCTTTATTTTACCCCCGTCCCCGTAGCACCCCCAGCTCTCCGGCGGCGCGCGGCGGTTGCGTCAGTGCTCGCTTTCAAAGCAATTGGTCGACGGTAATTGCTATTGTCTGAATTAATCCGAATACCATTTCAAATTATTGGATTTTTTCTGTTAGAATTTATTGTTTTTGTACGGACAGATTTTTATATAGTTGTTTTATTTTTAACCGTAGTAGAATTATTGACGTGATAACTTCTTATAAATCGATGAACGCCGGCTGCACGCACGTAAAAGCATGACTCGTTGTCACGTTCCGCCTGAGCCGAGTGTGCAAGCGAATGCGCACAACAAGCAATAGAGAGGCACGATCGGCTTAAGCGTTCGGCTTGTGACGCATCTATCTCTCTTCCACTCCATCGGCCGATGTTTTCTTAAGACGTTTTTCAACCAATTTTTTTTTTTTGAGTTTTTTCACCTAAGGTGCAGCCATCTTTAAACTTAATGTCAATCTGCACGCGCACTCTGCCGATTTGGCTCTCAAAGCGAACGATTCAAAGCGAACGTAATTGCAAACCGATCCCATGTCGTGTCATGAGATTTCAAACGGACTGTGACATGACTACTCGTACATTGAATTGGTAACCATTCGATCATAGGGATCGTCAAACGATCCCTATGATCGAATGGTTACCAATGGCTACTGAAACTCTGAGGTTCTAACGACGCTCAAGGCAGACATTTGTGTGTATGGACATGAATGTTTGTCTTGGCCTGGGTGTTTCTTCTGTGTATTATATGTATGTGACTCAGTCTTTCCTATTCTCATTCCTGTCTATCCCACATAAACCTGGTCCAAGAAAAATCAAACGCAACAAAAAATAAATAAGCGAAATGTATGAAAAAAAAATATTATATATAATTTTTTTTTCGTTATATTTTCTAAAGATTTAACGGTTATTCTGCTATTAGAGATGGAGACAAATCCAACATAAAGAACATAAAAATCGAATCAGCCTTTCTTGAGTTATATTTTTTTTGTGTTTTTTTATAATAATAATAATAAAGAGTCTCCACCATGACCTCGAGACGCTCTCGCTCGGCGGTTGGGTCAAGAGCCAGATACAGAAGGCGGTTCTTCTGGACGCGGCGCGCATAGTGAGGAGATTCCTCACTCTGGAACCCTGACCACCGGTAGTTTGGGTCTTCGCACCACTACCGGCGGGTGCCCCTGTTTTTTTATATTTTTAAATGTATTTGTTTATTTATTAAATTAAAAAGAATAATAATGATTTATTTTCTTATCACAATATCTTTTACCTTATTTTTTTTAGTTACAGAATGTTTAAATGTAAATATTGTGTCAGACCGGAGCTTCTGAAGTAGGCCGGAGCCTGTCTCTCACTACTCCATTATAAATGGTGTAAATAATACGACTTTGTTTTATGTTTAAAGATATAGTTTATTAAATATTGAGCCGTCCGTTGACGGAGTATTTCCATAGCTTTCCGCTGATATTGAGCTGAAAAATACGAGAACTTTGGAATTTAATTTCAGTGATGTGTGCCTTCATCGCCGCTGCAACTATTATATTCTTATAAGGCCGTTGCGGAAGATATATGAACGTTGCTTTTAGCATGTTACGTTTTATGTCACGAGACTTCTTCTTTACCACGTTAGCTTGCCATAACTTAGTGGCAAACAAGCATAGGGCATGATAATAAGTAGACATGGCAGTGTATACTCGTCGTCGACCCTTTTCATCCCACTGCTGGGATACGGGCCTCCCCTCAATCAAAAGGGTTTAGAGCATACTCCACCACGCGGCTCAATTGCGGGTTGGCGTTGTTGGAAAATGTTTTCAAGCTACCTAAAGGCCACAGACTTGGCTCAACGACTGTCATCTACTGACAACAACTGGGACCGATGGCTTAACGTGCCCTGCGAAGCACGGAGGAGCTCGATATAAATAAATCCATCCATGGACAGTCTACGGCCGACGATGCTTAACTTGTGTGATCGATTAGAGTAATGCGCGCAATGACACCATCGAGCTCCTCCATATGTTGTGTAATAATGTCAAATGTTACACAAAATATGGAAGGAAGTCAAATTGCAACGTAGATCGCATGCCTGAAGCATCACACGTTGCCTATCATATAAAACCTCGTTCACGCCTTTACTGAAAATCTATTAAGTATGTATGAATAGAATGAATGAATGAAAGAAACAGAACATTAAGCACAAAGCCACTTACATTTTTATATTATTTATTTATTACATTATTTTAATTAAGAGATTTTTATAAGATTTTTTTTAAGAGAGGTAGAGAGTGTAATTGTATGCTACGCGACTGGGGAAGAATACCGCACAGAATACCGCAGCCAAATAACAATTCCCTTGAAAGTTGTTGTGTTCCTGCGAGTGAGTGAGGTCACCAGAAATGAAGGAGATGCTGCGTTGGCAGCGGAGGTGGCGGCGCGCCAGCGATATTTTATGTTGCGGTATATAATATGGCTACGGGAACCGCTTCACATTGGCGGGCCGTATGCTTGTATAAAGTAAGTGCCGACGTAGTATAAAAAAAATCCTTAATGTACTTACTGAGATCAACCTACGCAGAGGCGGTGGCAAATCGTTCCAACATTTGGGCGCTACGAATTTAAAACGCCCTCCGAAAGCTTTGCTTAATTTGGGATTAGATGGTGTTATGCTATTTGTCCAAAAATACTTAATTGCTAACTTCCGCCCGCGGCTTCGTCCGCGTTTCTTCTCTTTCTTTTCTTTTATCGGGTTAAAGTATTTTAATTTTTAGGGTTAATATAATATAGCCTATAACACTCAAAAATAACGGAGCGTTCTACTGATAAAAGAATTTTCAAAATGGGTTCAGTAGATCCAGAGATTACCCAATACAACATCACAAACTTTACTTCTTTATAATATTATTATAGATTTATTATTTTTATAGTTTACAGCAACTGTCGCCCACAGCATAGATTTTAAAACTTTCTGTTAAAAAAGGCTCGATAAACAGGCTTACCCGCTCTCTAATCCAAGCGAAACTACGTAGTTTCGCATACAAAGCACCCATAATTTCACAAGTAATATTCCCCGCTAGTGCTTAAAAGATACTGTTGGAGCGACCTCGCAACCTGTTGAGAATCATGCTGCAGCTGGTCTCTTTCGCCTGACAGTATTCGTGAAGATGAAAGCGAACATACCAATGAAGTTATCTATATATTAATACGTGAAGCAAAAACTAGGCAAAGATTTAAAATCTTTGTTTGTAGGTACCCTTATTACGAAAATTGGGCGGACAGAGAAGTATGAAATTTCGCACACTTATAGTTTATATAGAGTGCAGAGTTTTTTTTTTTAGCTTAGCGCAGCATATTAGCTCCACTTCGCCTGATGGTAAGCGAAAAGAGGAGCCCCAATCGCATCGGCAACGGACAAGAGACCTTGATGTCTTGTCAGTTGACGCTGCCATGCTGGCCTACAAGATGCTTCTTCACACTTCTCTTGAAGGATCCCATATTGTATGAATGAGGAAATACCTATGCCGGCAACGCGTTCCACTTTTTAATGGCAGAATGCGATTTTTTACAATTATGCATAAAAATACATTAAATCAATAAAAAGCATTACACACACTACCATGTATTTGACACACACACACATATATTTTCTTTTGTTTATTGCCAAAGTCATCATTTAAATTATGGTCGATTGTTTACCACTGGGCGACCACTAGTAAATAATATAATGTATATACTCGTAGATAGATAATTAAAAAAAGAATTGAATTTGAATTGGTAAAATTTCCCCGCAACTTTCTTATTTTATTTTTCATAAGAACTTTCTTCTGGAAATAGCAAAAATTTGTGAAATCGGCCCAGCCGTTCACTAGTGACGCTGTGGCCAAGGGATATAGGGATTCATTTTTATATATAATCCCTATATCTATACTTTTATATAATATATAATCCCTATATCCTAAGTCTAATCCTAATCATATAATATATAAGCCTTCGCCAATGCTTTCCACCAAATACGATCCTCCGCCTTCCGCATACAGCCGCATTCTTCATTTACGGAGTCGCGGGGCTTAAATAATTCACTTTTGGACAAAGAATTTTTTTCTAAAAAAAGGCAATCATATCGGACGGTGACTACGTCTGCTTTGTGCGATTTCCAAATTAAGACTGGCATAAGGTTCCAGCCGCGGGCGCCGCTGCCATCCGCGGGCACCGCCACAAAACACGCGCAAACGCCTGAAAAATCGTTCGTAAACGCACTTATACAACGCTATATATTTGAAATAAGTGCGGGCTGCGCCGCCGCACGCGACGCTCGACGCACCGCGTCTCCGTAAACGAGGCCTTAAGGTCATTGGGCCAATCTAAACGGAGGGCGGTCAACGCTCCGTCGTCCTACGTCGATTACGACGGAATTATTAGGATTAGGATGGGGGAGGAAGGTAAGTATTAACTTACCTGCCATCACTTATTCGGCAGATGTATCCGGCCCATTGCCACTTCAACTATTTCAATCTTTTTAATTAATAACATCATTGCCAAATAACATAATAATTTTGAAACTTTTACATTAGTTTTTTCGAACACAACTACAAAATGAATATTAAAAATCTAAACTTTAGGTTGACCTTGCGGATTTTCCTTTCGCCGTAGTTCATTATTATACTGGCCACGCAGGGCCTTGGCGGGTTTTGGCGTATATTAGCTGGTTCACAGGCTGTTAGTTTAGAAAGTCTCTGTCAGACTTTCTAAGCTAAGTTTACATGGTGTGACTTTCATTATTTTACGTAAAACTTAGATACATATCCATGATTGAATCTCATGAAGGCCATCATGATTATGATGGTGACAAATTTAAAAGCATTTTTTTATATGAGAGGTGGGCAAACGAGCATGTGGGTCACCTGATGGAAAGCAATCACCACCGCCTATGGAGATCAGTAACACTAGGGGATCACCGATCCATTGCCAGTTTTTTAAGGGAAATATAGACTATGTTCTTCCAGGCTCTAATGTGGTGATTGTTCGGAAATACCACTGAAGGAATTTGATTCCACAGTTTCACGGTTCGTGGTATAAAATGTCTTAGGACACGTAGTGTAGTAGGTCGCCCATTATCGAGGAGATATGGATTGGATTTCAATTTATGGCGCGTTGTACAATAGTGGAACCTTCCATAATGTGTCTTTAGGTGTTCTACTGACTGTGCACATACCAGTTGTGTCCAGATCATTTTTTTATACCACTTAAGTGACATACAAGCATACGGTCCGCCTGATGGAAAGCAGTTACCGTAGCATATGGACGCCTGTAACACCAGAGACATCACACGCGCGTTGCCGACCTTGGAAAAACCTCTTTACGCCCATTTTGTAAAACCCCATGCTGTAGTGTCCTTTTTGAGATTGAGGATATGATTGATGATTGATGCCAACGACCTTCCTCTACAATCGCACTGCTCGACATAGGCAGAGAATTCAATATTACACTTTAGATTTGAAATGTACATATGCAATCGGTTCCAGAGAGGATTTCTTACGCACACCAGAAATTAAATCTCTGTCGAGGTTTTCCAGGGAGACTACAGTATGTGGTTACACAAATAGTGTCTGAAGAGGTTTTTACAGTGAGTGATGCCTCTGATGATGCGCTAACGACTTTCCATTAGGCAGGCCGAATACTCGTTTGACACTTTAGTGAAATAAAAAAATTGGTTGTCTGTGAAGTCGGTTTACGGACGATTATTTTACGTGATAACGTCGTAAGAAAACATCGACCGATGGAGTGGAAGGGAGTTAGATGCGGCACAAGCCTAAGGCTTAGACCGATGGTGCCACTCTATCTCTTGTTCCGCGCTCTCGCTTGCACGCTCGGCTCAGACGGAACGTGGAGTCACGTCCTTTCGTGCGTGCAGCCGGCGTTCTTCGATTTCTATAACGTTTTTTTTTTTATGCTACGTCGGGTTGCAGACAAGCATACGGCCTGCCTGATGTGAAGCGGTTACCGTAACCGTATTAACGCTCGCAACATACCACCCCCGCCGCCAACGCAGCATCTCCTTCTTTTCTGGTGACCTCACTCACTCACAGGAACATATCAACCCTCAAGGGAATTGTTATTTGGCTGCGGTATACTGTGAGGTCTCCGCCAACCCGCAGTTGAGCAGCGTGGTGGAGTACGCTCTAAACCCCTTTGATTGTAGGGAGACCCGTATCCCAGCAGTGGGATAATCATGGGTTGATGTCGATTCTGTGAGGTGGAGGTACATTCCCCAGTCGAGTAGCTTACAATTACGCTCCCTACCTCTCTTTTCGCCAGAGCTTCGTTTATCAGTCAGCAGGGTGCACCACGTGCAGGTGAAGTTGGCTTTGGTTCAAAGATGTTGATAAACCACTTACACCCCTTTTTGACGTTATCAAGTCAAAAAGCAATGCTAATATCCAATGTGTTTGAATACATGAACTTAAGTAGATCTAAGGTTAAGAAAACATTAGGATGTCATCACAAAGTACCGTAGACAGCGAACGTGTTAACCTTGTCTTTCCTTCGTTTTATATTTTCGTGGCGTGTACAAAATTGTATATACATAATATTCAGCAAAAAATATCACGAGCCCGTCGGCTTTTAAGGACGGTAAAATATAAAAATATATTTCGTTGCCGGCAACAGCGGGATTGCCTCGAAAATATAATGAAAAGGGACTCAGTTTGTATAAAAATAATTGGCTTACAGAGCAGGGAGGATAAATGATGTTAGTTTGGTATATTTTGGGGAACACTGGCTCGGGACGCGCGCCGTGACTGAAGGACCGTTGTAAATTTGTACTGTTTTTTTTTTTTTAGAAGATAAGGGAAACTTGCCTGTTGGACGGTAACGGAGCGTAGCCCCTCAAACACATTTGCTATTCTCAACATCGGCGATTAGCGTTTCTGACTTATTGCGTTTACAATAGCATTGAGCTTCCAAAACTAGACTATTTTCAACCGACTCCAAAGAAGGAGAAGGTTCTCAATTCGGCTGTATTTTTTTTAAATGTTTTATAAAACGATTTAAAAAAAAAACTTTTTTTATTTACAAGAGTATATTTCCAGATTGGTCCCATATTTTTTTCATCGTCATCAACATCATCAATCTGTATCTACCCACTGTTAGGTTTGTTATTTCATTACCCTGTCATTTATAAATCGATTTGAAAAAAACTTTTTCATTTGAATGAGTATACTTCCAGATTGGTCCCATATTTTTTATATCATCATCAGCCTGTATCTACATACATAAATGTAGAGTAATGTTTTTTTTGTTAAAATTATGTTTTATATTTCTTTGGGTGCCAAATAAGCAAAAGCCGGCCTCACATAATATCATATGTGCTGAACTCTCTGCTCTCTAGAGAGCAGACCACCACACCTCCCGATCACGAGCTGCCTGGATTTTTGTTACTTTCTTGAAGGCGTCACTCTATCTCTCAAACATTACTCTACATTTATGTATGTAGATACAGGCTGATGATGATGATGAAAAAAGTATGGGACCAATCTGGAAGTATACTCTTTCAAATAAAAAAAGGTTTCTTCAAATCGGTTTATAAATCACTGAGTTAATTAATTAAGTAACAAACATTATAAAAAAATACAGCCGAATTGGGACCCCTTCTTTTTTGGAGTCGTTTAAAAAACCCGAATCCTACAGAGTAGTAAATATTACTTGGGCGGGAAATTTCCTGCGAAAACAAGGCCATGTGTGATGTGACCACCCACCTCACCTCACATCACCTCAATTCGTTACATTACACGATCCTGAACGACGGGCAGTAATTTATAGTCAATTAGTCTGAGAAAAACAGGCACAAATGTTAGACATTCTAGTTACTTATTATATATGTATATATACTTATTATATATGTATGCTTTTTTTATACCACTAAAGTGGCAAACAAGCATACGGCCCGAATAATGGAAAGCAGTTACCGTAGGCTATGAACGCCTGTAACACCAGGGGCAATTTTACAGGGTCAGCAACGCGCGTGTGTTACGCGCGTTGCTGACCCTGTAAAAACCTCTTCCCGCCCTTTTTGAAGAACCCCATGCTGTAGTCTCCTGAGGAAACCTATGTGTACTTATGCGTTTGTTGTCCGCCGCCGTCCATTATATGATCAAGTAGTTCGACTGGTGAATTCGTGGATATTTTTTTTGTGTGTTTTTATACTACGACGGGTAGAAAAACAAGAATACGGCCCGCCTAATGTGAAGCGATTACCGTAGCCATATTAAAGTCTCCTTCCATTCTGGTGACATCACTCACTCGCAGGAACACAACAACCCTCAAGAGAATTGTTATTCGGCTGCGGTATTCTGTGAGGTGGAGGTATATTCCGCAGTCGAGTAGCTTACAATTATGCTCTCTACCTCTCTTTTCACCAGAGCTTCGTTTGTCAGTCAGCAGCGTGCACCGCATGCAGGTGAAGTTGGTTTTGGTTCAAAGATGTTGATGAACCGCTTACACCCCAAAAATGATTTATTTATTTATATTCTAGCGTGCTGTTAACTGCGCAATGTACTAATGTATGCCAGGTGTAAGTAGTTATATTACTCAACCGAAGAGCAAAAATAAATCAGATAGAACGTTTAGAAGTCAGTGCATGCTACCACAGAGGGGAGGTAGACGACAAAGGAAGAGATAATAGTGCCATTTAGTGTGAGTCCACAAGTTCAAAGCTCGCGCAAAAAGTTTCACTCGTTATGAGCGACACAAAAGGAAGCCCTCGAGAATTCGGCGTATTATCACTCCTATTGTGTTTGGAATCCATGGCAACGGAAGACTGATTTGGAATACGCTTTTGACCTATGACATTTTATATTAAGATGGACCACAGTCGAACATCACTCCAGCAAAAAAATACTATAAAACGCTTAATCAATAAGTTAATCTACGGGTATGCAATACGCAAAGAAAGGAAAAATAACCTGAAAACACAGGAAGGCAGGCTATACATATCGTATACCTAAATGCTGTTTACTAAATATATATTTTTCTTTTTCAAATAATATTATTTAACATTCATAGAGATGGTGGAATGTTGTTCCAACACTTAGTGGCTTGATAAAGAAAACTACCCTCGGATGTTATCGTTTTATAAGAATAGTTAGCCAGCTCTTATATATTTTATCTTGTAATATTACAAGACATCAAATAACAGACACGCAAGAGGCAAATTTCTCCTGGATGCCATATTTGTGTTAGTAAAGGTAAGGTTGGCCGTGTGGTTTCCGGCACGCTAGAATAGAATCACTCCGTCTCTTCCCGCGGATGTCGTACAAGGCGACTAAGGGAAAAACATTATAAAATATCGATCAGGCCTCCCAACCCGTTTGGCCAGCGTGGGGAGAGTAGGCCAAATTCTCCTTCCGTCTGGGACGGACGAGGGAGGGTCGTGCTCCTGTAGTGGAGACTAAAATGGACCTGATGATGAAAGGTAAGGTACGGTGTCAGCTCGTTGAAGCGGCAGTAGGCCGGCCGGGGGCCCTACCGCCGAAGCTGAAGCCGATAACCATCGAATATTTTGATATGAAAAATAGGTCTTCCGTTTTAGTTATTGACAAGTATTTTCAGCTCAGTCGGTAGAGCTCTAGGAGTTCTACCAGCTAAGCTAAACACCATTCTAAGCAATCTAAGCCTAAGTTTGATTTTGGCAATCAAAAAATCTGTCGGTAATCGGTTTCGGCCTCGGCGGTAGGCCCCCGGGTCGGCACTCTAAGACTTTCTTCCCCCATCGCCATCATTGACTCGGCAGATGGGGGAAGAAAGCCCTAGACTGAAGACCTCGTATGTGGTGAGGATGGATTTTAATGTAGGCATTAGTTTTGCGCAATAAATAAAAAATATACAATCATTAATTTTATTGAAATAAGTATTTGGTGAAAATTAATAATTAAATTTTTTATGATAATTTCATCAATGCCTTTCTCACTTAATCAGAAACTGATAGTATAACAAATTATTGCGTCAAATTCAGCTGGAATGTGCGAGTTAATGAAGTGGGCACTGCGTTGATTGCAGTCCTCTCTGTGGGCCGCCCGCCGCCGCCGCCGCCCGCCGCCGCTTGTTACTGCGCTGTTTATTGGCAATTGGCAAGTATCTGCTGTTGATTCAGGAATAGTGACCAAATTAGAGTACTTTATATAGATGAGGAGGATTCTGCAAATCAGCTAATCCTGTAAGGTATGTAAAATGATAATTAAGCGCAATGACAGAATTCTGTTATTATGCGTCGCCGACTTTTTGCTTTTTCGCCATTTATTTAGCGATAAAGACTTAGTTAGGCAATGGACTTATGTTATTTTACTAATTTGGCTCCATTTACAATATACTTATTTTTAATATAATAAGTAAGGTA
Organism: Hypsopygia costalis; assembly: GCA_937001555.2. Classification (NCBI taxonomy): domain Eukaryota; kingdom Metazoa; phylum Arthropoda; class Insecta; order Lepidoptera; family Pyralidae; genus Hypsopygia; species Hypsopygia costalis. The sequence goes on along the minus strand of OW443351.2, from coordinate 439,213 downwards.
CAGTAAATACAACTAAAAATAAACTTAAAATTAAATAAATACATCGAAGCTATACATCATAAATAAATCATTTAATACTTATTTCATCTAGAAACTAATATATAAAAATCGATTAATATTAGACATATGACGACATTAACAGTCGTTGAAGTCGTTCCACGAACGCACTATTGTTTTTATAGGATTAAATTGACAAATAAGTAGTAATGTGGTACACAAATATACGGCCTGCCGATTAGAAAGCAGTTACGGCAAGCCTATCTGCTGGATTAAATAGAGACAGCATCTATGGACCCCTGCAACACCAGGAACACACGCGCGTTGCCTGTCCTGTAAAAGCCTCTTTATGCCCCCTTTTGAAAAACCCCATGCTGTAGTCTCCTGGGAAAAACTCGACAGGCAGTTCATTCTACAGCTTGACAGTACGTGGGAGAAAACCTTTCTGGAACCGTACAGCACGTGACTACTTCGACTCATTAGTGTGAAGATGAATTTTACACCTTTATGGTGAACTATTTTTATTTATTTATTTATTTATTAAGCCAAAGTTACAACTATCTTTACAGGTAGAAACCTAATGCGACAGTGTAGCAATATAAATAAATGAAAATAAGAAACTTACAATTTATAACTTATAATAAATAGTAATATCCTTGTGAGTTCACTGATTGTACAACAGAATAGGTCCAAATCGTCAGCCATGAGATTGTTAATACAAAATGCGCGCGTCAGTGGCGCTTCACTCAGTAGATCGGTACGTGTGCGCAGTACAGCCAGCAACTGCAACTGCAGCAAAGGCTGACGTCGCCGCCACACGTATCTGTTAGGTACAAATATGCCTATTCGTTCAAGAAACAAAGCGTTGTATTTTTTCCCTGGGAGCACCCTGATTACATAAGTGATCTTAGTGTACAGCTCCCTTCTGACCCTGAGCTCATTGTATCCAAACATACGAAGGATAAACAAAGTAGGATACATTGTAAACCATCATAATCAGGACATTTTAGTCTCCACTACAGGACCACGACCCTCTCTCGTCCGTGCAAGACAGAAGGAGGATTTGGCCTACACTCCCCACGCTGGCCAAGCGGATTGGGGAGGCCTGATCGATGTTTAGTAATGTTTTTCCCTGAGCCGCCTTGTACATCCACGGAAAGAGACGGAGTGATTCTATTCTAGTCTGCCGGAAACCACACGGTCAACATTGAAAATGGTAATATATCATTTATTTCCACTAGAGTCAAGAAATATTTACCTCAGCAACATGCTATCGGTATTTTCCGCCTAACTCTTTCTTTATGAAGACAAAACGCAGTAAGCAAATAACAAAAGAAAAAAAACAAAAGCTTACAAGAGTAATTTATGTAGACTCGGAGAGGGGATTCTTTTGCAATCCATCGAGGCATTCTTTGTTCGTGAATATCTTAAGGAATGCATTTGCATTTATTTTAGTTAATTTATCAGCTCTACGAGAGTGGAAGCTGGGCTTTCAATAATTGAAAAGGATTCATTATACTTTACCGAGAGGCAAATCAGTACACGGACTGCCTTATGTAAAGCGGTTAAAGAAAGAAATAAATATTCCTTTACAAATTAAACACTGCCATCTAGTCTTAAACGAAGGAAAGCTTGTACTATGGGTACTACATAGCTGATATTATACTTAAATACATTTTTTTTGTAATACATACATATAATACATAGAAAACACCGAGACCAAAACAAATAGACATGTTCATGCCCACGAATATTTGTCTAATGCGGGGATGGAACCCGCGACCTCGGAGTCAAAGTGGCCATTGCTAACCATTCGACCACCGAGCTCGTCACAGCACCGAGATTACCATTCATAGCCACGACACAATACTATTTGCGGCACCTTACTTCTCGTATTTGAATACAAATTATTATTATTATTATGTATCTCTTTTTAATCACGGGTCAAGCCCGGTCATTTGATAGGCATGCGCGGGGATATGGATCCAACGCGTAGAGGCCCCTTTGAGAAGTTTGATGTAATGTTGTACGCCCGCCGTGACCCGCTCCAGGATATGTCAATGGAACGACATACCCATGAGCAGGTCTCGGCAGGCGTTGAGACTATTGCGAAGTGTGATGGAAAATAAATGGGCTATGGAGATGAGGTCTGGGTGAACTTAATACCGGGCTATTACAGAAGAGGGACGGACGCCTGCCATAACTGCTTTTATTGCTAGTTATTTGCGGCAGGCGGTGGCTTGCCACTCACTAGATGGGCCCCCGAAATGCCAGGAAAACGGCCGGGGGCAACACCAGCGTGAGTGACTCAGGGATGTCGAGAGGTGTGCTGCGCTTTCTCCGAAGTTACTCGCGGCGTGATGCCCTTTAACACTTCCACCCCTGGAGCATATAGCTCTAGCGGCTCCTCTCTGGACGGCCAATGAAGGCAAGCCAGAGCTGAGAGTCCTGCGGGCCTTCTTGTGTTTACACTCCGACCGATGAAGACACGCCGGAGACGAAGGCCCTGACCGACTCTCTGGAGACTCGGGTCCGTGGTGTCGCTACTCACACAACAGCTCGCCACACAAGCTTAGCCTGCGGACTTATTATTATTATTATTATTTTTATACCACGAAGGTGACAAACAAGCATACGGCCCGCCTGATGGAAAGCAGTTACCGTAGCCTATGGACGCCTGTAACACCAGAAGCATCACATGCGCGTTGCCGACCCTGTAAAAACCTCTTTACGCCCTTTTTGAAGAACACCATGCTGTAGTCTCCTGGGAAAACCTCAACAGGCAGTTCATTCCACAGCTTGATAGTATGTGGAAGAAAATTTCTCTGGAACCGCACAGTACGTGTCCACTTCGGTTCTAATGTGTGAGGATGAATTCCCTGTCGATGGCGAGCGGTGCGACTGTAAAAGGAGGCCGTGGGCATCATGTCAAACAACTCCTCTGAACACACCCCATTGTACAAACGGTAGAACACACAAAGGGACGCAAAATCCCTCCTCAGACTTAAAGGTTCTAAACCGTCTGTCAGTTTGGGATCGTCAACAATCCTCACAGCACGCCTCTGAATCGAGTCACAAGGTGCAAGCTGGTATCTAGGCGCTCCCGCCCACAGATGGCAACAGTACTCCATATGCGGCCGTACTTGAGCTTTATAGAGCAGAAGCCTTTGCCGCGGATTGAAGTACTGCTTGGCCCTGTTGAGCACACCTAGTTTCTTCGACGCCAGCTTGACCTTCCCCTCCAGGTGACAACGAAACTGGACGTCGCTGGAGATTTCAACTCCTAGAATCCCAATACTTTTTTTATTTGTAGGTTGTTGATCGAATGATCAACATCTACAGATCTCGGGAAGATACCTCTTGTAGATGCGAAACACGTGTCGCGGCGGCAGCAGTCGCACGGTTCTTTTGTTTCAGATGTTGGAGATTCGCCGAGACGACCGCAGCAGCTGGAGCAGAGACGACCAAAACAGCCACGGCAGTCGCATGCAACTACTAACGGTAGCAGGTAGGTGTCGGCCGGCAGTAATTTGCATTAACTAATTGGTGGCGGAAGCACGCAAAGTAGTGTAGATCAAATTGCCTACAAATTATTTTACGTCAAAATTGATACACTCGCGTAAGTTCTTAGTAATTTCACGCAGATCCAAGTTCACCGCTGCTATTTAAATTACCTATTTGAGTTGAGTTTAATTACATTAGTTTTTAGGGCACCCCCTCGCACCCCCCACCCCCTACCCCCTTCACGTAGAACATGCCGGTACTCATTTGTTACTTAAACTTTGGTTCAAGTTTGCCTCGGGATACTTATACGTATTAGCTTAAGAATTATGTCTGGCGTGGAATAAGTTTCTTAAAATTTTTCATAAATAAAGTAAAGTTAAACAATTTTAAAAATCTTTAAATAAATAAATATTTCTGGACAACTTACACAGCGCCATCTAGTCCCAAATAAAGCCAAGCTTGTGCTATGACTACTAGACATGTACATAGATACGTACATTTTTTTTTGTAAATACATACATATAATACATAGACTACAGCCGGACGAAGACAAACAGTATTCATGCAGACGAATATTTGTCTTATGCGGGAATCGAATCCGCGACCTCGGACACAAAGTGGCCATTGCTAAGCATTCCACCACCTGAGCTCGTCTATTTATTATTTAAATAAAACTATTTAATAAAGCCATCTTTAACATTATTATCTAGTTTGACATTATTTTTTATATTATGTCGGATGTCAGTCAAACAAACGACCCGCCTGATGTGAATTTCCACACCGCCATCTAGCCCCAAACTAAGCAAAACTTGTCCTAAGGGAACTATATAACTGATAGAATACTTAAATATATACTTTTAGTGAACGGAAAACACCCAGGTCTACACTAACAAACATAGTTAATTGATTCAAGTGTTATTTTGCGAAAGTCAAATTTACAAGCAATTCGATCTACACTACTTTGTATGCTTCCTCCACCAATTAGTTCATGTAAACTACTGCAGGCCGGCATCCACCCACTACCGTTAGTAGATTCATGCGAATGCCGTGGCTGCTCTCATCGTCTCTGCTCCAGCTGCTGTGGTCATCTGGCGAATCTCCACATCACACATCTTATAGATGAAGGACATAATTTAGTCCCTAATTCCCTAAGTTGGACTATAACTAAAGCAACTAAAAAATATTGTTATAAATCCAACTTATAGTTTCTGAGACAGGCGCGGACAAACATACAAATACACATACATATACATATATATATACACTTAGGAAATTTGGCACACAAGTTTAGAATAAATAATAAATAAATAAATATTTCTGGACAATTTACACAGCGCCATCTAGTCCCAAATTAAGCGCAAAGCTGATACTATGGGTATTAAGTAACTGATATAATACTTAAATACATTTTTTAATACATACATATAATACATCCTCATACCTCCCCAACCCGTATGGCCAGCGTCGGGAGTGCCGGCCAAATCCTCCTTCCGTCTAGGACGGACGAGAGAGGGAGAGAGCTCCTGTAGTGGAAACTAAAATGGACCTGATGATGATGATGATATAATACATAGAAAACACCCAAACAAAGACAAACAGACATGTTCATGCACACAAATATTTGTCTTTTGCGGGAATTGAACCCGCGACCTCGGAGTCAAAGTGACCATTGCTAACCATTCGACCACTGAGCTCGTCCTTAGAAGCTTGTATAGAGTAACATATGCATAAACTGTGAAATTCTGGCAAGACATAACCGCCGGAGCTGAAGCCGAATACATAGGATTTTTTTATTGCAAATATCAAGTTCCTTTTGAAGTCGGTTAAAAATGTCATGTTGTTTGATAATAAGCTCTGAAATTATTTCCTGTCATGTTTTTTTTTTCATTCGATCATAGAACCCCGAACCAAAGTGTGAAGTGAAATCTCGGCAAGATTTGTGTCCTGACTTATAAAGTATGAGCATCTTTGTCCCAAGTGCGTAATCCCCCCAGGGGAGGTCGTCGCACCCGAGCTTTTAACTTTTAATGATTCGGCGAGAAATTAAAATCTCAACGCTCGCCGTAGAGAGTGTTTTGTGACCTCCGAGGATTGCCAGCATTGTGGACCTTCAGAATATAACGATAATTTGTTTCAATTTTGTTTAAAAGTTGGCTTCCGTCTTGATTTAATTTAAATTTGTGAGATAATTACGTTTAATGATAATTATGCTGAAATGAATTTAAACAAAAGTAAAATACGATTTTAATAGAGTGTCGCATTATATTATAATTATATTATAATTTATTATTTTTATATCCAATTTAATATTCTGAACCGCATAGATGCACTACCAGGAAAAAAAAGGTTTAATAAATAAATAATAGTCGTTAACATATTATATAGCGCCATCTAGTCCCAAACTAAGCAAAGCTTGTACTATGGGTACTACGTATTACTACTTATTTTTTTTTTGTAAATACATACATAGAAAATACCCAGACCATGACAAACAGACATGTTCATACACACAAATATTTGTCTTATGCGGGAATCGACCCCGCGACCTCGGCGACAAAAGCCATTGCTAACCATTCGACCACCGAACTCGTCTCAATTAATTTCAGTAAGTGGTATAGTACAAGTGATTTTATTACATGAAAAGGTTGAAACAGTTTTATTTACATAATTAATTAAAATAGTTTTATTTTACTTATGGAACTGGAACTGGAGACCTAGAAAGTCGAGCATGTCACTATTGGCAAGTTTCCTTCTCACTCAATTGTAATAAAATGATTGACGAAAATCCTAACAAGTAAAAAACAGATCAAACGAAATAGGGCTTTTATGTCGCAAACAATTCAATTATAATCGGAAGAAGGCGGTAGAGAATGACAATTAAAGAGGCATCTTTGATGAAATTGAATACAGGCGTTTCTTTTGATAAATTAGGACAATTTTTAATAGAAAAGGAAAGAATTTACAACAGAAACTGTCATCGTAACATCACAGTACAAGTAATAGTACTACGTACAGTACAGACCGTTCCCGGTTCCCTGCCGCTCTTTGGTATCCACCTCACCTCAACTCTGAGGCGAAACTGGAACAGCCCCCTTACCACCAACTCTTATTGCGATTCAATAACTGAAAAGAATTCTTATTCAAACCAATGAATAAGCGACTCTATGCAATTTGAAATAGAGTCGCTTATTCATTGGTATGAATAAGCAATCTATTTAGTTATTGAATCGCAACAAGAGTTGGTGGTAAGGGGGCAGTTTGTTTGGCGCCGCACGCACACATGCTTATTGACGCTCTGCACACACGCCGTCCATTATGTAGTGGTAAACGACGCGATATTTGTATGGAGTGGCTGTATTTTGATATGTAACACGCGTCTTATAAATTCACAAGAATTCCTCTCTACTCGGTCGGTTTGTTTACGTAGACATGATCGAACGCGAACAAAACCTCGCACTAAGCACTCGGTTGTTATAAACAAATAAACATAATTTGTTTCAGACCTTAAGCGCAGACCTTAAGCAGATACCCCAGATACCCCACTGCTTGAAGACTAAAGTCTTCAACCAGTGCGTTCTCCCTGCAATGACATATGGTGCATAGACTTGGACACTGACCATCGGACTGGTCCACAGGCTAAAGGTCGCACAGCGGGCGATAGAGAGGGCTATGCTCGGGGTTTCTCTGCGGGATCGAATCCGGAACGAAGAAATTCGACGGAGAACCAAAGTTGTCAAAATAGCCTTCAGAGTTTGCAAGCTGAAGTGGCAATGGGCCCGTCACATCTGCCGTGTAAGTGACGGTAGAAGGGGGAGTAAGGTATTAGAGTGGAGGCCGCGCGTGGGACGACGATGTGTTGAGCGCCCTCCTTCTAGATGGTCTGATGGCCTGGTCTGATGCCTCTCAAAATGGTATTGGCGCTCCCCTGGACCACGGTATATAAGTAACAGTACCTGGGACTCTGCATCAGCTTTGCAGTATGTTTCTGAATAATAGTTTAAAGCCATCGTCATGAGTGTGCATTTTGGCGAACAATCCCTATGCACTACAGAAGCGAGGGAGCCCCATCATCGCTGAAGTCATTATTGTACTGAACTCTGAAAGCGCTGTATGCACTCTGCGTATATCCGAATAATAGCGATCACGTGTGCAGGCACTGCCAAAAAGCTTTGAGAGTGTAAGCTTTACTTTACTTGAAAGTTTGCCTTGCTTTTAACAATGTGTCCACCATATCAAATATACTCGTTTTATAAACAAAGTAATTTATAGTAATACACAAATATATAAATCCCTTAATATTGTAACATGTTGACGGTGCTCGAATAGTTTAGCAATAGCCACATTCAGTTTAGCAATAGTCACGGGTTCGATTCCCGCATAAGACAAATATTTGTGTGCATGAAAATGTCTGTTTGTCTTCGTCTGGGTGTTTTCTGTGTATTATATGTATGTTATATTGTTATAATAAAACACTTGTACTGTTCCACTTAATTATATGTAATTTTACCGACCTTGATAATGGCTTAGCGGCGAAACCGGTCGGTAAAATTAAATATAATTAAGTGGAACAGTACAAGTGTTTTATTATAACAATATGATCATAATGTTCCAACAATCAACAGTGCCAACTTTATATGTATGTATTTACAAAATGAAATCTATATATATAAAAGAAAGTCGTGTTTGTTACAACACTTATAACTCGAGAACGGCTGGACCGATTGCCATGGTTTTTGATTTGTTGGATTTGTTTCCGTCCCGAATAGCAGAATAACTCTTAAAAACATTGGAAAATTCTCGAAAAAATAAAATAAATGAAAAAACATTTTCCCATACAAATGAAAGTGTCAGTTGAAAAAGGGATTACGATATTTATTGGTTGTCAAATATCAAAACGTCAAATCAATTGGTGTCACTTTTATGTCGCGAAAGTTGTCTGTGATTTGTTATGAAAATTTAAAAATGCCAAATCGATAGGGGTGAAAACGCTTTTCCCATGGGGTTCGAGCGCAAGAATCAAATCAAATGACAATTACAAATCACCAAAATGATAAAACCTATTTCAAAACTAAAAAAAATAAAACAAAACGTTTTTTTAATAAAAATTTAACAATAAGGAAATCTTTATTTTTATGAAATCTTCAGTTTTTATGGATACGGGTCTTCCCTTAACCGAAGGGGTTTAGAGCGTACTCCACCACGCTGCTCAACTGCGGGTTGGCGGAGGCCAGTGTTTTCGAACCGCCTAAAGGCCACTGACTTAACTTAACGACTGTCATTAAATGATAACAACCGGGACCGACAGCTTAACGTGCCTTCCGAAGCACGGAGGAGCTCAAGATGAGCTAATGATAACAACCGGGACCGACGGCTTAACGTGCCTTCCGAAGCACGGAGGAGCTCAAGATGAGCTAATGATAACAACCGGGACCGACGGCTTAACGTGCCTTCCGAAACACGGAGGAGCTCAAGATGAGCTAATGATAACAACCGGGACCGATGGCTTAACGTGCCTTCCGAAGCACGGAGGAGCTCAAGATGAGCTAATGATAACAACCGGGACCGACGGCTTAACGTGCCTTCCGAAGCACGGAGGAGCTCAAGATGAGCTAATGATAACAACCGGGACCGACGGCTTAACGTGTCTTTCGAATCACGGAGGAGCTCGAGGTAATATAAACCCATCCGTGTACAGGCTACGGTCGACGTTGCTTAACTTGCGTGTTCAATTAGACTGACACGCGCAATGACGCCATCGAGCTTCTCTATTATTTTCTACTATTCATTGTTTTAATTCCATAAAATCATAAATTTAGTTCAGCTAATATGTACCACGACATTCATTGATTGTTAGGCGGTACGAAGTTCGCCGGGACAGCTAGTTAAGTATAATATCAGATACCTACTCCCCATAGTACAACCTTTGCTTAGTTTGGTATTAGATGGCAGTATGTAATTTGTCTGGGAATATTTACTCATTTTTTTATGTGGTCGACCAAAATGTGTCCAACCTGCCTGATGGAAAGTACAGGTGAATACTAAATGTGTGGACTGCCGTTACTGGCCCAGCGCTGGGCAGTCCACCCCTTAACAAACTTAATTTAAAGATATAACAATGACGCAATCGCACCCGACACTTCTGATACGGTTTCTGCTTTGGAGGAGAAACATCCACTTTCAACTGCTGATTGTTGCCTCCCTCCACCTCCAATTCTCTGTAATTCTGTTTTTGAGACTTTGCCGGACAGTGTCTACAAAGCCGTGTTTTCCTTCAGAAGTGGTAGTGCTGGTGGTTTGGACGGGCTTACCCCACAACATCTCAAAGATTTACTGGGGTGCGGTTGTACAAACACCAGTGACTTGCTTTTGAGGGCAATCACCGCTTTGGTAAACCTGATGCTTTCCGGTAAAGTCAATACTAATATTACCAAAATTTTATATGGCGCCAATTTGTGCGCTCTTAAAAAAAAAGACGGTGGGATAAGGCCCATTGCTGTGGGTATGACTTACCGCCGTCTTACGTCTAAAATATGTTGCAAAGAAATCACATCGACGCTTAGTGATTACTTTCAACCTCGACAACTAGGTTTTGGCACTAAGGGTGGATGCGAAGCAGCCGTGCACTCGTTACGCACTTTTTTAAACCTGCAAGGAGATCAGGTATTGTTGAAAGTGGATGTCAAAAATGCTTTCAACTCGGTTGACAGGGGCGCCTTATTGACACAAATTCAATCGCATTGTCCCACTATATTTCCTTATCTCTGGCAGTGTTACAGTACTGACTCTAATTTAATGTATAAAGATCACCTTTTGTTTTCATCCGTAGGTTGTCAGCAAGGCGACCCTCTCGGTCCTGCAGTTTTTAGCCTCGCCATTCATCCAATAATTAATTCTCTAAATTCGAAATTCAATGTTTGGTATCTTGATGATGGCACCCTGGGAGGCGAAGCTGAGACTGTTTTAAACGATTTAAAACACATTAAACAAGAATTTCGGACAATAGGTTTAGATCTAAATTTCAGTAAGTGTGAATTATTTATTATGGAGAACTGCCCAAACAAACAATCAATAATAGAACAATTTAATATTTTAGCTCCGAATATCAAAATTGTAGACAAGTCATCCCTTCGTCTTTTAGGGTCTCCCATATGTGATGAGAGTTTTGCCCCTTTCGTTGAACAAAAAATTCAAAATTTTGGTATTATTAAAGATCGACTTCAAAATATTAATACACATATTGCTTTCTATATCATTCGTTACTGTATTTTTGTTCCAAATTTTACATATGTACTGCGAAGTTCTCATCTGTGGAAACATCCCCATTTGCTTAGTAAACTTGATCTTGTAATAAAAGACACTCTTTCGGCTTTATTTAATATTGATTTTGGAGACAGAATTTGGGACCAGGCCACTCTTCCTATTAGGATGGGTGGTTTAGGTATTCGCAAAATTTCTAGTATTGCTTTACCAGCATTTCTGTCCTCTGTTCATAGCATTAGTGATTTGTGTAAAAAAATTATGTCTGACACTAATCTCGAAATTAGCTATGCAACAGAGGCCAGAAATGTTTGGTCAAGGCTAAGTCAAAATTCTAAATTTCCTTTTTGCATCTCTTCTCAGAGGCAGTGGGACGAGCCGCTTTGCAGAATCGTGTGGGATAATCTCATTCAAACGTCCGTAGGTTCTGCGGAGCGAGCTCGTCTTTTAGCTGTATCAGAGTGGGAGTCGGGGCTCTGGCTGCAGGCTTTGCCTTCATCTAATGTAGGTAATTTGCTAGACCACACCACATTTCGTTTGGCTACATGCCTCCGTATCGGGGCTCCTTGTGTTGTCCCTCATCGTTGCCCGTGTGGTCACGCCGTCGACCAATTCGGGCACCACGGCCTTTCTTGTCCTAGAAGTGCAGGACGTTTAGCACGTCATGCCGGCCTTAACGATATAATTCGTCGGGCTCTTGTCAGCGTCTCCGCTCCTGCCGTTCTGGAACCGAACGGCTTGGCTCGGGACGATGGCAAGAGACCAGATGGAATGACTTTAGTGCCCTGGAGGTTGGGGCGTGCCTTAGTGTGGGATGCCACTTGTGTTGACACTCTGGCTCCCTCCCATCTCCCGGTCACTGAGTCTAAGGCCGGTATGGCTGCGGCATCAGCAGAGTCACTCAAACGGCGCAAATATGCTGGATTGACTAACACTTACATATTTGAGCCGTTTGGGGTAGAGACATTAGGGCCGTGGGGTCCATCAGCCCGCAATCTTTTTAAAGAGATATGCGGGAGGTTGGTCGAGGCTTCATGTGACCAGAGGGCTGGCCATTACCTTGCTCAGAGGATTAGCATTGCTATTCAGCGAGGTAATGCTGCCAGCATTCTTGGTACGTTACCAACGGGCAACGATTTGGGGGAAATTTTTTATTTATAATTTTTGTTTTATTCCTTTTCTTCCTTTTTTTTTTCTACCTCTTTCCAAGATATAACATGAAATTTATAAACAAGAATATAAAATATAGTGAGATTTACTTATCTTCCTTTTCCTTACATACTTTTTGCTGTGAAATTCTTTTTGGTTTGCCTTTAAAAGGTTCCTGTTAATAATAAGTTTCGTAAATGAGTGGAGTTAAAAGGTGACGAAGGATTGAATTCCTCTAGATGATCTTAAGAAACTAACCGGGTGATGCGAAGATCGAGCAGTTGAACGCTTTGGAAAAACCTGTCCAACAGTTGGTAGATAGAACCTGATTTATTGATAAAACCTGCTCAAAGTAAATATGCATATTTTATTTACCACTAGCTCTCCTCCCTGGCTTCGCACGGGTAGAAAGTGGTGTTTTATTTTCCTCGCAATTTTTACAACTTTTCTCTCATAAGAACATTCGTTATACCTTAACAAAAATATCAAAATAAAAATTAGCAGAATTGGTCGAGCCGTTTTCGAGATTTGCGATTAGTAACATTCATTTTTATTTATATAGATACTACAGAAATTGTTTTAGATAAGGAAATACTAGAGATTGCAAAACCGTATGCTCATCAGAATCGGAAATCGTCACAAAAAGAACTAGTGAGCGGATCGTAACTTTTAATATGAGGCGCAGAGTTTTATTGGATATATACGATAGCGGCGAGACGTGTGCCTCAGACCGTCCCGTTATCTAAGAAGCGAAATAGCTAAATAAACGTTTCAAAGATAATATATTGAAAAAAAAATTGTATTCAAAAGACTTATTTGTAAAGTTTGAATACTTGAAAATCACTTGTGTAATTAACTATGTTTACTGACTAAAAAAAGAAAAGTTTCTCTTGTATTCTCGCAAGGTATGCAAAACTTCTTTTTTTTTCATAAAAATTCATAGAATAGTATCGATATTAAGTACAGTAGAATGATCTTATAGATTCCGCGCTTAAGTTTTTTTTGACACGATAACGTCTTATAAATCGATGAAGGTCGGCTCGATGAAAGCATGACTAATTGTCACGTTCCGCTTGAGCCGAGCATGTAAGCGTGAGCGCGACTTGTCACGCATCTAGATAGATGCGTGACAAGTCGCGCTCACGCTTGCACTTGAAGAGAGATCTCTTCCACTCCACCGGCCGATGTTTTCTTATGACGTTATCACGTAAAGTTATCGTCAGTAAACCGACTTTACAGACAACCATTCCTTTTCCTTCCAACTGGAACCATAAAAAAAAAATTTTAAAATATGTATGTACACGAGGAGCTCGATGGCGTCGTTGCGCGTGTCAGTCTAATCGATCACTCAAGTTAAGCAATGTCTATCGTGTAGCCTGTCTATGGATGGGTTTATTTAACTCGAGCTGCTTCGTGCTTCGGAGGGCAGGTTAAGCTGTCGGTCCTGGCTATTGTCACCAGATAACGATCGTTAAGCCAAAGTCTTCACTAGTAATACTGGCCTCCGCCAACCCGCAGTTGAGCAGCGTGGTAGAGTATGCTCTAAAACCTTTCGATTGAAGGGAGACCCGTATCCCAAGAGTGGGATGATTATGGGTTGATGTCGACATAATATGTATGTATTTATATATTTATGGTGGATATAATAAGCTGTTGTTATAACATGTCATAAGCAAATAATTTTAATGGAATTATGTTTAAAAAACATTCTACGAGCATCTTGTACTCGTCGCGGCTACGACCGCTACGTCGCGTCACGGTGTAGCTGTTAAGACTGCTACGTCGCGGTACGGCGTAGCAGATACGGCTGCTACGTCGCGTCACGGCGTAGCAGTTACGGCTGCTACGTCGCGTCACGGCGTAGCAGTTACGACTGCTACGTCGTGTCACGGCGAAGCAGTCTTAGTCGCTTAACCCTGGAATAAAAATTCCGTTGCTCTAGTCTTCCTGCGAGTGAGTGAGGTCAACAGGAAGGAAGGAGTTGCGACGTCGGCAGCGTGGATGAGATAACGAAAGAAGCTCTAGCAAAAGAGAGGTAAGGTACAGCGTATTCGTAAGCTGCCCGACTTGGGAAGTACCACCTTACAGAATACCGCAGCCAAATAACAATTCCCTTGAGAGTTGTGTTCCTACGAGCGAGCGAGGTCACTAGAAAAGAGTTGCCGCGCTGGCAGCAGGGGTGGCGATGTGCGAGCGATATTTCATGTCACGAGCGACAATATGGCTACGGTACCGCTTCGCACCAGGCAGGTCGTATGCTTGTCTGCTACCTGATGAAAAATAGAAAAAAGATTTTCCTAAAATACGGATATGGGTCCAGGCCGTTGGAATCAGAAGGTCTATAAGGAAAATGTCATTGTTTGCAGAACGTCCAGACTCATCCATCATATGGAGAGTACAACCCTACACGTAAATAGCTATTTTCACATCCCTTAACTTTATGTCCTCATTAAAAGCCCGTGTGAGTTAATCCCCGCGGATCTGGGCCACGGGTGAAACTATCTGCCAAAAAACAACTAACAACACTAGGGCGATACAAAAGGAACAATGGCGCTTTTGTTTCGCAAACAATCCAATTAGTGTCGCGAAAAGACGCCAGAGGGCGACAATTAAAAAAGATCCTTTGATGGGATTGACTTTTGATGGGAAAAGTCTGGAGTTGAATGACGTTGATAGCAGTAATGATTATAGAGTTCTTTTGTTTCATTTATTCAGGGAAACGTAGGACGGACCGCTACTAAATGGATAGACGATGGTAAATATTGAAGGGAACCTATATAGATGCAATAATGCAATAAATGCCTATAAGGGCACATTATCACTACATAGTATAAAACAAAGTCGCTTCCCTGTCTGTCCGTCCCTATGTATGCTTAGTTCTTTAAAACTACGCAACGGATTTTGATGCGGTTTTTATTAATAGATAGAGTGATTAAAGAGGAAGGTTTTTAAGTATAATACATGCTTAATATAGTAGAGAAACACTGATAATTTTAGAGGTTTCTAATGTGATGTCGTAAATAAACACATTTTTTTGCGCTTACATCGCAAACGCTGGCTGTACCCTACGAGATAGATCAAAATATTGTAGTACAGTACTGTTCGCCTAAAATGGTCTACAAAAAAGTCCGCGATCGTATATGTCTATCTATTAGGGATAACCCACAATAACCGTTTTTTTATCCTTTACTTTTTACAAGAAGTAATGGCGTATTTACGAAGCGATTTTAAGCAACACAACATTAATCCTTCTCCAATTAAGTAAATACATTGTGTCCTTAAATACATTGTGCATTGAATATAGATCAATATGACCCTTTACAGCATGTAATTTTAATGAATATCTTAGAAGATATTACATTTTTAAACTGCAGGGACATAACGGTTGACGCGGTACCTCCCGGCCAGAGACGCGGCGAACAATGTAGTACATACTTACATTTAGTATTAGCATTGCACCCGTGCGAAGCCGGGGCGGGTCGCTAATAATAAATAAATAAATAAATATTTCTGGTCAATTTACACAGCGCCATCTAGTCCCCAATTAAGTGCAAAGCTTGTGTTATGGATACTAGACAACTGATAAATATACTTAAATACATTTTTTTTTGTAAATACATACCTACTTATAATACCTACATAGAAAATACCCAGACCAAGACAAACAGACATGTTCATGCATACAAATATTTGTCCTGTGCGGGGATCAAACCCGCGACCTCGGAGTCAAAGTGGCCATTGCTAACCATTCGACCACCGAGCTTGTCAAACACTATCCATCAATATGGAGGTCTAATATAAATTTGTTTATATATATGTGTAAATAAAAATATATATTGCCAAGTGCAAAACTCGAGAAAGGCTCGACCAATTCTGCTAATTTTTGTTTTTATATTTTCGGTAAGGTATAACGAGAACGGCTCAACCAATTCTGCAAATTTCTGTTTTTTATATTTTCGTTAAAGTATAAAAAAGGTTCATAAGGAGAGAAAAGATTTAAAAATTGTGAGAAAAATATAATACTACTTTCTACCCGTGCGAAGTTGGAGTGGGTAGCTAGTTATAAATAAAATTAATATTTTAATCCACAGCCTTTTTTTTATACTACTTTGGGTGGCAGACAAGCATACGGCCCGCCTGATGTGAAGCGGCTACCGTAGCCATATTAACACTCGCAACATTAAATATCGCTCGCGCACCGCCACCCCCGCTACCAACACAGCATCTCCTTCCTTTCTGGTGACCTCACTCACTCGCAGGAACACAACAACCCTCAAAAGAATTGTTATTTGGCTGCGGTATTCTGTGAGATGGAGGTACATTCCCCAGTCAGCAGGGTGCACCGCGTGCAGGTCAAGTTGGCATTTGTTCAAAGATGTTAATGAACAACTTACACCCCAAAACCTAGCCTAGAGAACGTTCAGCGCTCCATTCTCTACCAGTAGTCCAATTGATATGTCTACTGACTAGACAGAGCAATCGCACAGAGAATGCACGGTGAGAGAGGGGTATATACAGTCGGCTCTATGGTACTCGGTATATGCTAAGAGTTGTGTGTGGGGGGGGGGAGTGAGTATGGGTGTGTGTGTGGGTGTGTGTGTAAGTGGGTGGGTGGGTGTGTTTGTGGATGTGTGTGTGTGATTTATATTACTGTACTTTTAGAAATTATTTTGCATTTACGCAATACAAGCAAAGTTACATGATGTGTAAATTATATAATATGTATTTAATTTAGTTTTAATTACGTTTTGACCCTTTCACTGCCACTTTAAATACAAAAGTATCGATGAAAATATAGGGAAACTGTTTCATTTTATTAAACAATTTAATACAAAATAATTCTTATATGCTTACAGGTTCCACATTAATTATTTCGTATATAAGGAAAATAATATCTTTTATTGACTTTTCCGTGTCGGAATGATGGACTGATCCATCGTTGGCGTACGTTTTAATAACTTAGATGTACCTAATATGTCTAAATAAAAACGGCATTTCTCGTCATAAACATCATACGCGTCGGCCTACTCAGTTGCTATATGCTTACCTCTACTGTGCTACTCCGAGACCTCAAACAGACCAGTCCTCCTTGAACACCCGTTCACGAGTTGAACCATTCACCGCATTCAACCATTTTATAACAAATACGAGCCGTGGCTCGTGTTGCAGCGCTCCTTCTACTACTTATATCATAACAAAACTCCATCATCATCCATCATCCAAGCGTTAAGTCCCGGTTGCATCCTAAGCTTGCGCTTCGGAGCCCAGGGTCCGCTTTCCTACTTTTTCTCCTCCACTTCGTCCGGTCTTCGGCATCCCATTGTGTGAGACCATTGGCCCGCATGTCATCCACTACGACATCAAGCCAGCATTTCTTTGGCCTTCCCCTTCTGCCGGGTCCCGGCGGGGGCGGCATAGCTAGACATTTGTTACCCTCATAGCCTGTTGGTTTTCGTAAAATGTCAGAACAAAACTATTACATAAAAATGGGGCGTGGCTATGTCATGGACATGGGCGCGTGTTGTACGTAAATACGTTATATGCACTAAAATTATCTCAAAATGGCAGCGCTTCCCCCTCCCCCGCACGCTATGTTCCATAGTCCTTACTTAGCGTAATAAATTCTTTGATCCTTCATCAATCCAGTGGTGTGATTGAATTTTGGATGGAGATGATAGATTTGTAGCTGCAACACCAAACTGTATCCCCCCGATTTTGTTTTTTTTGAATTGCCTCCCTATGGGAGCAATTTCAAAGACGGTTTCACGTCAAAAAGGTAACTGTAGCATGTACTTCAATGTCTTCGCTGTTATCGCACGAGCCTAACTAAGCTTACTTACTCCTTTGGCGCAGCGACCCAAAGTGAGTCTTGGCCTGTGACAAAAGAACCTTGCTCGTGTCGCTGTCTTATGCAAGCTCCTGCCAGTTGTTGAGATCAGCCACCACTTTGTCGCTCTAGCGATATGTTGGTCGACCGATAGGACGCCGCTCTACAGGTCGACCACTATATGCTCACCTGATACTCCGATCACTTCCCATCCGTTCGACATGGTTAAACCATACGCTTTAGCTTCTCCAATAATATAGGTCTCGGCCAATAGGTTTTGTTAAGTAACTTAGACTAAAGTAAAATTGAGTCAGTACTAGTACATTTTTTTTATACTACCACGGATGGCAGACAAGCATACGGCCCGCCTGATGTGAAGCGGTTACCGTAGTTATATCAACGCTCGCAACACTAAAGGAGGTGGCGCGCCGCCACCTCCGCTGCTAACACAGCAAATCTGCAGCATCAATTCTGGTGACACAGGTGGTGGTCACAGGAATACAATAACCCTCAAGGGAATTGTTATTTGGCTGTGGTATTCTGTGAGGTGGAGGTACATTCACCAGTCGGGTAGCTTACAATTACGCTCCCTACCTCTCTTATCGCCAGAGCTTCATTTGTCAGTCAACAGGGTGCACCGCGTGCAGGTGAAATTGGCTTTGGTTCAAAGATCTTGACGAACTACTTACACCCCAAAACAATGCGGAGTTACTAGTACGCTCAGAATGGTAACAATGAAATTAGAAGTCAATGTAACTCTACTTTATCCATTTCACACGTGTAGAAGAGGCTCCAGAGTACCTACAAATTTGGGTTGTCCAACGTATGCTACAGTTTTCGAGACTAAAAGTTTTGAAGCCTCTGTTCTAAGGCCTTGTTCGTTGTCTAGTATTTCCACTACATAATAAAGTTACATCTAGGTAACTAGGTAAAATTCTTGTCTGTTAATAAGTAATGAGCGGAGGGAGGTTCCTCGGGCGTTTTATGCCAAAGCGCGCACAATGTCTAAATTTCCAGGGATAGACCTCTTGTGACTACTTTGTTATAAACTAGAGGTTCGACCCGTCTTCGATCATATTATCAAGTACTAAATGTGAGCATTTACTAACGGTTGTAAGAGCCGGCGAAAAATAGGTTGCATGAACTGCCGAAAGTAGTAGTGTAGATCAAAATACAAACTACAGGAACAATTTACTCAGCATACAGAATATATCCACTTATAGAACATGTACGTGCAACAAGGCGGTCTTTTTGCTAAAAGCGATATCAACCATATTAACGGTCGCAACATGTAATATCGTTCGCGCTGCGCCACCACCACTGCCAACGCAGCAACTCCTTCCTGTCTGGTGATCTCACTCACTTGCAGGAACACAACAACCCTCAAAAGATTGTTATTTAGCTGCGGTATTCTGACAGTTGAAGGTATCCAATCGGGCAGCTTACAAATACGCTGTATCCTACCTCTCACCAAAGCCTCTTTCTCTAAACGCCAAGGTGAACCACGTGCAGGTGAGCTTGGCTTTGGCTTTAAAGATCATAGTGACCTTCCTCTCCAAACGTATTTCGTATTTCCTATTAATATTAAATGTGAAAGTTTGTTAAGATGTACGTGTGGATGTATGGACATTCTTTCACAGGTAACCGGCTGAACTGTTTTGGATGAAATTTGGCATACTCCACCACGCTGCTCAACTGCGGGTTGGTGGAGAACAGTGTTTCCAAGCCGCCTAAAGAGCACTGACTTAACCACTGTCATCTAATAACAACACCCGGAAGTAACGACTTAACGTGCCCTTTTAAGTACGAAGGAGCTCAAGAGAAATAAACCCATCCATGGACAGGTTAAAATCGACATTGCTTAACTTGAGTGTTCGATCGGACAGACGCGCAACAATGTCATCGAGCTCTTCTATAGTTATATTTTTATATGTGAGGTGGGCAAACGGGCACGTGGGTCACTTGATGGAAAGCAATCACCCCCGCCCATGGAGATCAGCAACACCAAGGGGTCGCCGATCCATTGCCAGCCTATACTCCTTCCTTTCTTTCTGGTTTCTGGCATTTTAAAAATACCCTATTACCCTACCTCTCTTTTCGCCAGAGCCTCGGTTGTCAGTCAGCAGGGTGCACCACGCGCAGGTAAGGTTGGCTTTGATTCAACCACTTACACCCCAAATATATTTCTTGATAATTTTCCAGTATGCACATAAATCATCGGGTTCTCGTACAAAGAACAACATCACCTGTATTACGGAGCCGTCCACCCGTGAACTCAAAGAATGGCCCAGCGGCGGAAGGGGCCAGGAATTCTGCGCCCAAACATTTTTGTGCCCGCCCTGCAAAATCCCGCCCTCAATATCTAAAATAAAATGTTTTTCCGAAGGATTTAGGGGAGTTCTTTAATTCGTCTCGTTATTTTTTACTTATTTGCTGAAGTGGACGTAATTGTTTGTTGTTTTTTACCGTTCGTTCAGAAAAGGTGCTTTCGACCCGCTATCGGAGACAGGACAGGAAACAGGAAACGGCTATCGTGAGATCTGTGATATCTAGATAGGTATCGAATGAATAAATCATATTGTATCTATCAAGAATATAGTACTCAAACATTGAAGAGAAGTCAAAATTCCAAAGGCTTCTTACTCCTACTAATTTCTTCTGATTAAATTCGTTGTGAGTTCCAAGGCAGCCGTAGTTTAACCCCTGGCTGCAATGGAATTTACTGTTCATTGCCTTTTTTGGCGGTCGCCGCTGTTAATCCTGGCTACACAGGAGACACAGTGATGAGGATGTGTGGAGAGTCCCCGTTCCGTTTAAGAAAGAATATAGTATATGGTTTAATTATTAGATACAGAATAAAGAGAATACAAATTTGGGGTGTAAGTGGTTCATAAACATCTTTGAACCAAAGCCAATCTCACCTGCACCTGTTGTCACTGCTGACTGACAAACGAGGCTCTGGCAAAAAGAGAGGTAGGGCATAGCGTATTTTTTAAGCTGCCCGACTGGGGAAGTACCTCCACCTCGCAGAATACCGCAGCCAAATAACAATTCCCTTGAGGGTTGCTGTGATCCTGCGAGTGAGTGAGGTCACCAGAAAGAAAGAAAGGAGGAGTATATGCTGGCAACGGATCGGCGACCCCTTGGTGTTGCCGATGGCCATGGGCGGTGGTGATTGCATTCCATCATGTGACCCACATGCTCCTTTGCCCCGCCCTCATATAAAAACCGACCAAGTGCGAGTCGGACTCGCGCACGAAGGGTTCCGTACCATTATCTATAAAACGGCAAAAAAATCACGTTTGTTGTATAGGAGCCCCCTTAAATATTTATTTTATTCTGGTTTTTATTGTTATAGCGGCAACTGAAATACATCATCTGTGAAAATTTCAACTGTCTAACTGTCACGGTTCATGAGATACAGCCTGGTGGCAGACGGACGGACGGACGGACAACGGAGCCTTAGTAATAGGGTTCCTTTTTACCCTTTGGATACGGAACCCTAAAAATAAACAATAAAATTTAGCAGACAAAAAGGAATTCTATTTAATATCACACAGTGCCGCAGCCAAACCATATCATTAAAGACTTTTGCGAGTAAGCGAGAGGCGAGGAGCTCGATGGCATCGTTGCGCGTGTTAGTCTAATCGAACACAAAAGTTAAGCAGCGTCCACCGTAGCCTGTCCATGGATGGGTTTATTTGTCTCGAATTCTTCTTGTGCTTTGGAGGGCACTTTAAACCGTCGACCCTGGCTGGCTGTCATTAGATGATAGTTGTTAAGCCAAATCAGTGGCTTGAATACACTGGCCTCCGCCAACGCGCAATTTAAGCAGTGTAGTGGAGTATATATATCATAAATCCCTTCATTATTTATTGTATAAAAAACACTTGGAGTCTGTATTAATTATTTCCTTTTTTTAACTATTTAAATTACTTTTAAAGGCAATTTGAACTACACGAATTTGCGTGCTTCCGGCACCAATTAGTTCATGCAAACTACTCGGCACCCACCCACTACCTTTAGTAGTTGCATGCGACTGCCGTGGCTGCTTTAGTCGTTTCTGCTCCAGCTGCTGTGGTCGTCTCGGCGAATCTCCAACATCTGAAACAGAAGATACATGCGACCGCCGCTGCCCCGACTGCCGTGGTCGTCTCTGCGATGTTGATTGCCTGTAAATTAGACTTCCGCAAAATAACACCTGAATAAATTAGTTTCTTACCTACAATTTTAACCTAAAAATGAACTAACCTACGAACTAGGAACGAGAAAAGAAAATGCTATAGAGATATCCCTAGAAAAAACTACAAATATAACCCTCTCCACCGCTCGCGTAAATATCCCAAGCAGTATGTACATCAATAAAAGTTCTTTCTCGCAAAATATAACATAGTTTCGCTATGCGTGGGTATTAAAATTCCGCTTTGAACGGAGATAACCAGAATATCAACCTTTTTAGTCAAGAATTTGTTGCGGAATATGGCGGACCAGTATCATGACATTTTATATATAGACGGGCCATATGGGAACTTCACAGCACTAATGAGTAGCAACAAGCACTCACTCTTTCCTGTATAATTAGTTAAGGGACAAACAAACTAGAACGAATTTTACTTTTAAATTGTTTTCATTAAGTAACTATAACAGGCACGTGACTGTATGAATGTCGGTACAATCATAGCTTTATGGGAAGTAGAGCATAAATTGTATATTGTACGTGCATATAATATATTTACTAAACGATAAATAAATATGCAACGCAGCAGCAAAGGACCTGCCATCTACACTACCTATTACCTCCTTGAAACCGGTAAGTGATTTTCCTCCCTTTTCTTTCTGTAATAGCTATGTAAATACAGTGTTTTTTATGAAAGGGGAGCAAACGACCATGTGGGTCATATGATGGAAAGCAATCACCGCCGTCAATGGAGATCAGTAACATCAAAGGATCGCCGATCTGTTGCCAGCCTATAATACTCCTTCCTTTCTTTTCAGTGTAATCACTACTTATTATAAAACAAAGTCGCTGTCGCTGTCTGTCCGTCCCTATATATGCATAAATCTTTAAAATTACGCAACGGATTTTGAAGCGGTTTTTTTTAATAGATAGAGTGATTCAAGAGGAAGGTTTCTATGTATAATACATGCATAATTTTGTAGAGAAACACTGATAAATTTAGAGGTTTAGAAAGAGAGGACATTTTTTTTGCGCTTACATTGCAGACGCTGGCTAAACCCCACGAGATAAATGAAAATATTGTACTACATTATTGTACACCTAAAAAAGATCAACAAAAAAGTCCGCGATGGTCCGGGATGGATAGATGATATATGTCTATCACTTATGGATAACCCACAATAACCAATTTTTATCCTTTACATTTTACGGGAAAAAATAGCTCATTTACGAACTGATTTTAAGCAATGCAGCATTAATCCTTATCCAATTAAGTACCTTAAATACATTGTCCATTTAATATAGATCAATATGGCCCTTTACAGCATATAATTTAAATTAATATTTCCGAAGATATTACAGATTTAAAATGCAGGGACATAGCGGTGCGGCGGTACTGGTCCGGCCGGCGGCGCATGCCTATAAATTGCGCGACCTTCGGTCGCGCTTCGCCCTATCTATCTTCTATCTTCTAAATATATAAAAGAGAAAACCGCTGTCTCGCTCACTCACTCACCCACTCACCACGAAATCTCAAAAACTACAAGTGCTAGGAGTCTCAAATTTTGCATGGGGGTTCCTTTTAGGACGTAGGTGCTCACTAAGACGGGAATTTGGAAAATTCAACCCCTAAGGGGGTGAAACGGGCGTCCAAAGTTTGTATGAGGAAACAAGATTAGTTGGACTATTTTATCCGAAACTTTACACGAGTACTTCTATAGATAAATGAGTAAACACGAGTTTCAGAATTTTTCAAAATTCAGCCCCTAAATGGGGTAAAATGGCGTGAAAAAGTCTACAAATCGTCATCGGCATTATTTTCATGGTTTACCTGGTCGCTGATTACGAAAACGACAACGATTTTAAAATTCAACGTGGCTAACGTGGCCATAGTCCCCTATTAGGGTGCGATGGGATTGAAATGTCTATATATCAATATATGTTTTTCGTAACGCCAATCCATACTAATATTATAAAACGACGGAGTGGCTGTCTGTTACCTCTTCACGCTTAAATCTGGGAAAGGTCATAAGATAGTTTTTGTCCCAGAAATTACATGTTATTGTTATTTATTGTACCTGTAGGGCGGTTCTAGGTTCGACTAAATACATATTTTTTTTAATATAGTTTCAATGATTTCTCCGTCATTTGTATAGCAATTTTAATAATCTTATTTGTTTGATAGAGTACACTCTTCAGGTGGTTCTATATTAATCAAATTAGTATTAGAGAAAGGGTTGTAATTCATAGGCCTGAACATGGATACAGTAATTGAAGAGTATTCTGATGTTATTGAGTTACATAATTTGCATTTGGAAGTTATCATGTGACACTGGTGAGCCGACGACGAACGGTTAGGAGTTAGACAATAGTGTTGAGTTTTATTAATAAAGTTACTAATGTATTTTCGTCTAGAAGGCACTATGTCACATTATTATAATAAATAATTTAAAAAAATATTCACTAAAAAAGAAATAAACTTAAAAAAAATAAATCAACTGAAATAGCCAAAAATAATACTACCTGAGATTTTTGAAGTAGGTGTAATTATTTTAAAGTTTGAATTAAGTATCCTTTTTAAGCTGATGGGATAAGATTTGTTTTATCTTAATAGACTTTTAAATTTGTATTTGGCGTCTATCAGTGCTTATACGATAGCGGGCGGCGCGGCAGGAACGGGACGACAGTAATAGTTATCGGGAAAGTTCTTGCATCAATATTTAGTACAATTAATGGTGCTATATGAATGGTTGCGTTGCGTGGAAGACTTGGCTTGGGTAATCTAAAGTGCCCGAATTTTACGCGAAAGAAGCCGCGGGCAACAGCTATATACATATAATTGATTGTTGCTAAGCGCAAAACTCGAGAACGGCTCGACCAATTCTGCAAATTTTTATTTTAATATTTTCATTAAGGTATAATAAAGGTTCTTATGGAGAGAAAAGACGTAAAATTTGCGAGGAAAATAAAACACCACTTTCTACCCGTGCGAATCTGGGGCGGGCAGCTAGTATAATATAAAATAAACCGGCCAAGTGAAAGAACGGCACAAAAATCACGTTTGTTGTATGGGAGCCCCTTAAATATTTATTTTATTCTGTTTTTTAGTATTTGTTGTTATAGCGGCAACAGAAATACATCATCTGTGAAAATTTCAAAAGTCTAACTATCACGGTTCATGAGATACAGCCTGGTGACAGACGGACGGACGGTCGGACGGACGGACGGACGGACGGATAGCGGAGCCTTAGTAATAGGGTTCCTTTTTGCCCTTTGAGTACGGAACCCTAAAAATCAGTGCTATTAAGTGTTTTATAATCTACAACATACATTCTTACAACATCATCTGATTTTATTGAGTCATTGAGAACACCGGGATCTTGCTTCTTCTTGCCACAACAGAGGCAGGCATAACGCATCTATTAACAAAAATATCTTAGTATTTTAGCCAAAAAATTGTAGCGGAATGTGGCGGACCAGCACGTAGCGCATTACTCACGATGCGGATATATTTGTTATTTATTTGAGGCGACGTTGCCAGGCGTTTAGCATTCGGCGCGTTTTCGTGTTTTTATGTCGCGGGCGACGTGACGCGAGGCGGCCCTGCGTCGGAATACAATATTTATACAAAAATGCCTACTAAGAGAATTGCTCCTAGTGCCACCCTGTGCTACGATGATGCTGCATGGGACACTTAAAATTATGAATTTATTTAAATGACTTGAAACCATTGGTACTCGAAGAATATGTAAGCACCATATTATTATTGGCGAACCCAGCGATGGCTACTTTGACTCCGAGGTTACGGGTTCGATCCCCGCACAAGACAAGTATAAGTGTACATGAACATGTCTGTTTGTCTTGATCTGGGTGATTTCTATGTATAAAATATCTGTATTTACAAAAGAAAAATTAAGTATTATATCAGTTACCTACTTAGTTCAGTCAAAATTATTTTTACAAGTCAAAGATATTTTATGTTTTTCAAGGCACGTTTTTAACCGTCGTGGGTTTTTTCAAAATTTTTAATTTTATTTTTATTTCAAACTTTTTAGAGAGCAAACATTAGGTATTACAAATGAAAACCGCATCAGAATCAGATTAGTAGCTTTGATTTTGCACAAACATATGTTTACTGCAGCGCTCCCTGGTGAGTTGTCACCGTAACACCTATCATCATGCACCAATCAAACTCGAACCCATCACTGAAAACCGCATCAGAATCGGACTCGTAGTTTTGGAGATAAATGACAACAATGTTTGTCTTGTACGGGGATCAAACCCGCGACCTCGGAGTCAAAGTCGCCATCGCTAGCCATTCGACCACCGAGCTCGTCAAATATATATTGATCTTCATACACACTAACACATACACGCCTATACACTATGACACTTTACATATACACGGGTTATATGCGAACATCACGACAGTAAAAATTGGCTACATAGAGCTCACTGAAAACGTAAGCATTTATAAGGAAAAGAACTTAGACACACAGGAAGGCATTTTATCTACTAACTGCAATAAATGTTTTTGATTAGCGCTAACGTCTGGCCGCGACGATAAATGAGGCGGGAGCGAGTGAATGCAAGACCTTGCTTTCTTCCGACCACAATGGGGCTAGGTAGAACGCATCTCTAACAACAACAACAACTGTATCAATATGATTAGATAGTAATCGCTTAGAATCTAGATGTACGCCTCCCTTCCCTTCCCTTACATTATTAGTTCTGGCAATCTCAGTCCCGTTGAATGCATAAGGAAATACCATCGGTTTAATCTTTCGCGTGAATGTTATACATTTACATTTTTTAGCATTTATTGTTATTTTATTATATTCATAGTACCTATACAAACGATCCAAATCGTCCTGCAAAGACTTGCAATCTTGCTCACAGCGCACTTTCAAAAAGATCTTCTTGTTATCCGCTTTTATAAGACATAAACCGATATCATAATATTATATATATGCATTGTAGAACAGAGGTCCCAAATGTGAACCTTGGGGAACCCCAGTTGGCGCATCAACGTAGTCCGATCGAAAGCC
The DNA here is from genome assembly GCA_937001555.2 of Hypsopygia costalis. Taxonomy (NCBI): domain Eukaryota; kingdom Metazoa; phylum Arthropoda; class Insecta; order Lepidoptera; family Pyralidae; genus Hypsopygia; species Hypsopygia costalis. The sequence continues at coordinate 412,254 of OW443351.2, read as the reverse complement.
GCCCAAAAGTACCGACTGAGAACGATTACTCAGATATGACTGAATCCAGCGAAGCAAATTACCTCGGATACCAAGTTAGTAATATTACTAACTACGCGTATATTATTAAAAACCCGGTGATCTAAAAATATCTTTACCGTCCTCAATATCGAAAAAAATACTTCAGGCGTCACAGTTCTACAGTTTCATAAATAATATATCAAGGCCCCTTCAAAGAGTGACACCGATATCGTAAAATGTCTAGATGCCTAGATTCTAGAATAACAAGGTAGTAAAATGCAAAGGTTGATATGACCGAGTAAAACGGCCAAGTCGAATCACAAAGTAGTCAAATGTCAAGCACTGATTCCATAAAGATATCAAGGGTACTAGGTAACATAAATGCCTTAGAGAATAGATCTATAAGAATGGGTAGTCAAACGAGCCTTCCTTGATCATCCAAGTGGCCGTCTGTCAAGACTCTGTAAAGACGATATGGAGGTTGCCTTTTGTGGGAGACGGGCGGGTATCGAGCAAACTAGTGGAGTCTTTTAAGCGAGCGGTTGCTTTTTACGGAATACGCTTCGGAACACACGCGCGGCAAGAGCAACCCGTTTGCAGCGACAGCGACACGAAGTGACATTCTTTTTAACCAATTCCAAAAAAGGAGGAGATTCGCAATTCGGCTGTATTTTTTTTTCTTTTTTTTAATCATCATCAGCCTGTATCTACCCACTGTTAGGTTTGTTATTTCATTAATTCCGTCATTTCTAAACCGATTTGAAAATAGTAGTTTATGAAACTGTGTGAGTTTATCACATGAGCCGAAGGCGAATGTGATAATAGTGCCACACGAGTATTTAAGATCTAATTATGTGCAGTTTCATACACTAATTTATCTAATCTCACGAAATAGATGATAATAATATTTAAAACAAAACCATGAAGTTAATTTAACAGCTACATTTCTTACTTATAAATCCATTTGCAGATCGAGCATGCGAGTGCGCATGCGCGACGCGCGGCGCCGCGTTCACAGATTATGTAGAACATTTTTGCAAAGTTGCAATGCATTTGCATTGCTTGCTCCTGTATCCAAATGGAAAAAATAGTAGATTAGTAGCCAAGGGCTGTAAGGCATCAATTGCAGCCCGAGATATTTAGGCGCACGAGCGCAGCGAGGGCGCCTATAGTTCGAGGGTGCAATTGATGCTTACACCCGAGCTAACTACTCTGCTTTACATCTCGATTGTGAGGTAAGTAGAAAAAAACCGGGATTACAAGAATAAAAGACTTTACTTGTTTTTCTTTTCGCCACTTCATGAACTCGTCGTAAGTTTTCAAATATCTCTCTTTAGAACTTTCAGGCAAAATATTGTTAATTGCTGCTTCAGCTTCCATTTTTATTGAATCGGGAGTGCAGCTTATATCTTCATCACTTGCAGAACTCATGTTTTTTTCCTAATTAGCACGTAATTATAAAAAAATCCCGAAAACAAACAATATTAAAAGTAAAAGTTTCTATTCCCGCCTTTTTTCATCTCTTTTTTTTTATTTTATTTTTTTTTCTAGAAGGAAATTGAGCTTCGCCGTTCGATATTTAAATTGATGACTATTATACTCATACGAAGACAAGGCTGAATAGCGAAGCGACCTCTTTTGTCATTGGGCTGAATGCATGATGTCTATTGCCAGTATGATGGTTAGACGTACGCAAACTTTTTGAAAGAGTGAAGTGTTTTTTTTTTAATTACTTACCGCCCTAGAGCCTTTTATAGCTACATTATTACCCTAGAGCTCTAATTGGTCACCTACAAGCCCCATTTGGGGATAATAAGGACCTACTTACCGAATATGAGAGATGTAAAGTTATTTTTCGATACAGTTGTCCATAAAGAGCTGTATCGAAAAGTAACTTTTTAATTTTATTTTGATGGTTTGTGCGTAAAAGGCTGACTATTAAGATTCTGTGTATGGTTTTTTAATCTCTAAATTTTAGTATGAGAGTAGATAAAAACTTTTTTTATTTGAAAGGGTATACTTCCAGATTGATCCCATATTTTTTTCATCATCATCATCAGCCTGTATCTACATACATAAATGTAGAGTAATGTATGGAGTCGGTTTATTTTTGTTAAAATTATTAGCATTCGTTATACGCTGCGTGAAATGCATACACTAAAGGTACGCACGTACAGAGAGCGATGGAGAGAGCTATGCTAGGCCTTTCTCTAATGCTTGGGCCGCACTCATCGCGATAACATTCGGGCGATAAACTTCGAATTCGGTCTACGGCGAATCTTCGCGGCCACATAATGCGTGTTGTAAAGTTTATCGCGATGTACGAACGCAAAAAACAACATGGACGCCGCGGTTACTCTGTACCTATTTTATGGCAGCAAATAATTATTTTTACATTTATGTCATCTAAAAAACAAATTAAAAGCAAGAAAAAGGAGAAAAAAAATTATCGTTACTCCAATCCATGTTACACTTCAGCTATATTATACACTGTAATTACATTTAACACGTCCGCTAGGAACGATGGGTGCAACAACTGAAGTATGGCCGCGCCAGCGAAGTTCATCGCGATAAAACCCTTTGATGCGTGAGAGTCTACCGACAGCGGAGCGATGTGCCCGAAGCTTCGCCCGAAGTGTCACGAATACTTGGCTACATACATCGCGATAACCCGAATATTCGCGTTATCGCGATTAGTGCAGCCTAAGCATAAGGAATCGAAGCCGGATCCGGAACGAAGAAATTCAACGGAGAACTACAGTTGTCGATGTAGCCTTCAGAGTTAGTAAGCAAAAGTGGCAGTGGGCAGCATTTGATGGAAAACAATGGGAATGGCATCCAGCAGTAGTTATGATGATTTATGAATTTTAAATTAAATGTAATTATTATAAGATTTCATTCATTCGTTTATTCGTTCATTAATTCATTCGTTTATTCATTCATGGATTTATTCAATTATTCACTCATTCGATCATTCATTCAATCAATCAATTCATTCATTCATTCATATGTAAATTATTTATTAAACAACGTCGACGAATTATAATTTGTAACTCCCACACTTCGACTGATGGTTCACAGCCTCCTACCCCAAAAAAATTGTATCCTTTTTCGCGCCGCAGTTTAAAACGTCCATGTCGATCCAGCAGCACTCCCCAGCGGCGCCCTCTGTTAATTAAATTTGAAACTAAACCTGAAGGATGTGCGACTTAATCTTTGTTTATTATTGCGGACATAAATTTTATGACCAAAGTTGGCGGCCGCGGGGCACCGCTACTATGTAGATGTATTCAAAGTATCTTTTAACTTGGAAACGTTATGTATGACTTTCCTGTGTGTTATGCTATTAAATAAAGGGTTCTTAGATTGTTAATTGAATCAGAGTACGGAGAATCTGTAACACGTTTGGCGCCATCTTGGATATGGATTTATACCTTTAAGTTTGGCAGTGGCTTGTACGGTAACCGCTTTCCACCAGGCGGACCGTTTGCTTGTTTGCTATCCGTCGTAGTATAAATAAATAAAATATAGGGATAAGACTGCTTTTGGACAATTTTTATGTTCAATAGAATGTATATTTATTAATGTTAATCTGTATTAATGTTGACTGGATAATAAAAATAAAACAATCAAACACAATGCAAACGCATGCAATCAATAAAACAATATGGATACATGAAGGAAGATTCTATCCAGTAATCTTGTCCAGTAAAAATACTAAAGTTTTTGCTGCGTAGGAAAAACTAACAGAAAACCGCAGATACAGACAAAAATTTAGTTCTTATTATTAAACCAACTGATATAGACCATAACTTAGTTATTGCTAAAGTTAAATTACCAAATCTAAGGAAAAGTATTAGAAGCTTTTACATGAACTCTCCAACAAACGCTCGTATTCGATCGGTCATCGTTACTAGCAACAGCAGATCCTAAACACAAAAGACATAAGAAAACAGTAGAGCGACATCATACAAAAAGTGATGATGAAGCATTCTGATCTATATGTTAACTTTTGACTTCTTTGATTAAGTCAAAAGTTATCATATACTCGTAGATGAGAATGCTATAATAAAGCACTTGTACTGTTCCACGTAATTATATTTAATTTTACCGTAAAATATTATATATTATAATTTATAACATTATGATAATAATGTTCCACCAAGTGCCAACAATCAACAATGTCAACTTTTGATCAAATAGAAGTTATAGATAGTGAGATTATGACATTGACATTAACGAAATGTTGCTTGGCGCAGCAATATGAAACTGGCTAGCTAATTGGGACTTATAACAACAGCTGACGTTAAGCCGTCGCGTCGGTCCCGGCTGTTGTCATTAGTTGATATTCGTTAAGTCAAGTCCGTGGCTTTTAGATGGCTTGAAAATACTGAAATCCACCAATCCGCAGTTGAGCGTACTCTACCATGCTGGTGGAGTACGCTCTAAATACCATCGAATGAGGGCAGACCCATATTCTCACAGTGGGATGAATAAGGATTGACGACAACGATTGCGTTAATACGAATTAACATTGAACGCTGTTCCTATGTTTATTTTTGGTATGAGGAGACAAAAGTGAAAGGCGTGAAATCCGCTCCAAATAAAGATCGTTTTATTAGGTAGCGCTTAGTATCGTATAGCTGGCAAGGCGGCGGCGTAATTCAGAGTGCATCGACGCCTTTTGAAATTGTGATACTGCTCTGTATGTTTACTGTGCACAAAGTCTTATCGCGCCGGCTCCGTTAAAAACTTCCCTAAAGACACTTGGGTTTATTTGTTTGTTTGTTAGAGAGCTCCGCCGGATTAAATGGATCAAGACGTATTGCTATTTTTCTATCAAAGTTCTTAAGTTACAATGTATATGAAGTTGTGTGTGTTGCAAATTTTTATGTGTACTAACGGAGAGTCGTTTCTTTTGATGTTTATGGGTTGCTTTAAAAACAAAATGCTTAGGTGACCATGCGCTGATGCATTTCTATCGCTACTTCATGCTGTCTAGGATAATGTTTATTTCTTAAGTAATAACGTCTTATAAATCGGTGAACGCCGGCTGCACGCACGAAAATGTACAACTCAGTGTCACGTTCCGCCTGAGCCGACCGTGCAAGAGAGAGTGCGGAACAAGCATGACCGGCCGATGTTTTCTTATAACGCTATCACGTAAAATTATCACCAACCAAAAAAATTACCGTAATTAAGTAAACCATCTTTACAGACAACCATTTTTTTTAATACTACGTCGGTAGCAGACGGCCCGCCCGGTGTAAAGCGGTTACGGTGGCCATAAACACGCTCGCAACTCGCGACATGAAATTTAGCTCGCGCGATGTCATCCATGCATCCAAGCAACTCCTTGCTCCCTGCAACCACGGTTGTTATGTTCCTGTGAATGAGTGAGGTCACCAAAGCACAAGAACGAAAGGAAGTGGCAATGGATCGGCGACCCCTTGGTGTTGCTGATCTCCATGAGCGGTGTAGAATGCTTTCCATCAGGTGACACATATGCTCGTTCGAGCCCCTCTCATATTATATAAAAAAGACACGGCGGTGAAACTAAATAGCAGGTTGAGAAAAGGAGACAAAGAAAACCATCAAAGATGTACTTTATACTTTAAAATGAACTTCATTGGTCCACGAAAAGTATTTATTGACCTGGATATTTCAACAATAATAAAGTGAGTTGTAAAAACAAGCCACAGTAACCGTGAGGCGGGCGCAGTAGTCGAGGGCGGTAGTTCCGTCCGCCCAACGTCGCCCGCCGTCGCCACAAAACGCAAATTAAATTTTTATCTGTGCACACGCCATAAAGCAGTCGACAACGAGGCGATATTGTTTTATTTGTTTTGTTTCGCACCCTTTTGAGGTTTAGATGGCGTGAGTTATCTTTTATTTTTGAAATTGTCACAAAATAAGGTATTATTTATATAAGGTGAATTTACATCAAGCGCAAATATTAACACGGTAGGAGAAGAATTATTAATCACGTGTCTTTTGTCGACATTCATGTGTCTATTTTCATATTTCTATACCGGCCTGGATCCTTGTTTACAGAGTTCTTGTAGAGATTTTATGTTCCAATTTGACGTGAAACGTGAACACGTGTTTAAAATTGCGTCAATATGGACGCATTTAAAAATAAAACGAATAATAACAAAATCGAGGGATATAGTTTGGTGTTGCAGCTACAAATCTATCATCTTTATTCAAAATTTAATCACATCACTGGATAGATTAAGGATTAAAGAATTTATTACGCTAAGTAAGGACTATGGAACATCGCGTGCGGGGGAGGGGGAAACGCTGCCATTTTGAGATAATTTTAGTGCATATAACGTATTCACGCACAACCCACGGTCGTGTCTATGACTTAGCCACACCCCATTTTCTTTTTAATAATTTCATCCATTTAAAATTCTGGTTAAAGAACTGAACTGTAAGTAATAATGACTTTTAAACTTAATGAAACAAAATAAATAATGCAGTATTAGTGAAATATCTAGTTTAATTGTAACCAAAATCTTTACCACCATTACAGTATGGATATATCTAAGCTAAGGGACAGCGGTACAAGACAAAAATGTAGGCAGTATTGCCAACAATAATAGTAATTAAGGTGACATTACATTTTATACTTTTAGCAAAACTTTTGCGTTGCATAAAATTAAAATGTACGGGAAAGTATTTATACTTTTATTATTGTTTGACATTCAGGCCAGGTTGCACCGGCGGTGATCTCAATTCAATTCTTCTTTGTGGCGTTCTTGAAGTTCTCGCCAATGTCAATGTTGCTTATTCCGTTATAACACATATAGCCAAGTAGGTGACTATGCTCAGTAAGGCGGTGATCTCAGGGTGACTCTGTAAACAATGCTTACTGACATGTTATGACAACATGTTAATGCTGGGCACATGTTTTAATGCTGTTACAATTAAAAGACACCATCTTGTTATTCTAGTGTAGGGATTTGCTTTTAATGGAATGTGTATTGCTCAAACGTAACGCTTCGTATTTCGGAGGGTACGTTAAGCCGTCGGTCCAGGTTGTTGCTTAGACGACAGTCGTTAAGGCAAGTCAGTGGCCTTGTGTGGTTTGAAAGCACTGGTTTCCGCCAACCCGCAGTTGAGCACCGTGGTGGAGTATGCTCTAAAACTCTTCGTATAAGAAGAGACCCGTACCCCAACATTGGGATAATTATGGGTTGAAGTCGTGTTGCTGAAATCAGGCTCAAGGTTGGCAGCCTGTGCCAAAGGTAACCTTGAACTGTGTTTATTTCCGCGAGCACAGTTACTGTAATGTATGCAGGAATTAAACGCGGACGTGCCGCCCGCGCGTGCGATAAGCCTTCTATGACTACTGCCTTATACTTCTCGGTTTAATATGCTTTTTATTACGACAATTGTTTTTTCTTCTTGATCTTTGTAAGTGGGAAACAAGTATATGATAACAACCTGACAGGAAGCAGTTATCTGACCGAGGGCCTACCGTCGAAGACGAACCTGAAAATGAAACTACTGCTTAGATTGTAGTTAATTATGTTTAGTTCAGTTGGTAGAACCCCCAGAGATTACTACACATTCCCACCATTGAGTCTCCTGTGTAGCCAGGATTAACAGCGCCGACCACCAATAAAGGCAATGAATAATGAAGTCCACTGCAGTCCCGAAGGTAAAATTACGGCTGCCTTGGACACACAACGAATTTAATCAGAAGAAATTAGTAGTAAGAAACTTTTGGAATTTGACTTCCCCTGTTAGCAATGTCTTGATAATGTTAGAGGTGTAGGGTAGAAATGGAGTGTCGACCGCAGATCGGAATTTGCAATGTAGTACGGCCCCTCAGTACAGGGACGGATGATCTGTGAAAGATCGCAGGGAGCCGATGAATGCAAACGGCACAAAACCGATCATAGTGGAAGTCTAGGAGGGACCTATTTTTAGAAGTGGACGTCCTCTGGTTGAAATAATGATGATGATATTGATTCAAGTGGTATGTAGTGCTATTTATTGTCCATTCATTCACCGCACTATCTAAATACGCAATAAAAGTAAAATAGCTACTATATATTTAGATTGGAGTGTACGTCATTCATCAACATGGGGTGTAAGTAGTTCGTCAACATCTTTGAACCAAAGCCAAACTCACTCTGGCGAAAAGTGAGGTAGGGCATAGCATATTTTTTAAGCTGCCCGACTGGTGCAGTACATCCACCTCACAGAATACCGCAGCTAAATAACAATTCCCTTGAGGGTGGTTGTGTTCCTGTGAGTCAGTGAGGTCACCAGAAACAAAGAAAGAAAGGAGTATAGGCTGGCAACGGATCGGCGACCCCTTGGTGTTGCTGATCTCCATGGGCTTTCCATCAGATGAGCCACATGCTCGTTTACCCCCACACTCATAAAAGAAAAATGGCAACAGAAAATCTGTCCTTTAAATCTAGAAGCGATTTTATTGACTTAACATGACACAAATATCAAAACAATCAATGACTAGTCGATATATATTGACAGATACTTAGTTTGTCGTGTGAAAGAAGTGGTTGTATTTTTTGTATCGACAATTCGAGGTCCATATGGGTCTCCGACGTCGGAAAGCGACCCGCCGCAGGGTCTCCGCGCCGGGAGAATAGCAAATGAATGTACTGTGTCAAATATTTGAATAGGAATATAAATATGACAAACGTACATTTGCGTTTGAATTCATGTGAGTTATTATTAATTTTTAGGCCTATACGACAATAATTGTAGAGTTCGGCACCACATTTCCAATCACGTTTCCAATTCAAGTGAAAAATAAACTGAGTATGGGAATGATAATAGTACATTATGGTACAAGTGTGTATGTTGATGATTACCGCTGAGGCGCCATTGAGGCCCGAGTCGTAGGCGAGGAGGGTCTTAAGAGAGCCGAGGACCGTTATCATCAATACACACGTGTATCATACGATGTTTTTCAACACGCTTGTGAAGAAAATAATACTAAAACACTATAAAACGAGTTGTGAAAATTTTTTTGCAATGGCATGGCGGGAAAAAATTATCAGTTTTCCTATGCTAGATGCGCGCTCTAACAATGGCGATCGGCCATAGACTAAAATACTGAGGTTTCTTTTTTTGGCTTTTCGCGGATAGCGTTTTAGCCGCGTACAAAATGGGGAATTTAAAGTTTTCTTTATTACAGAGAAAACAAAAGTTATATTTGAGTGAAACGGATGTTAGTGAGTCACGGATGGTGACTGCTGATGGCTTGTGCGTCTGTATATTTGTAAAATTCGTGTATGTAAAGTGTTTAAAATATGGAAATTGAACAAAGTGCACCTATTAATGAAAAAAGCAATTCATGCGAAATTATTCCCTAACCATTCCAAAATATTCAAAAATGCACAACATTAATGTTCAGGTTTTGACTTCTATCGTCACTCCCGGAGTGCAACCCGTTGTTTTTTTTTTTAATGTATCATCAAGGGAAGAAAATGTTAATTTTTGGTGTAGAATTCGACAATTTGGGAATACTATTGAATAAAGCTATAGAATTAATAGGCTGCGGTAATTATAACAAGTAAAAGTTAAAAAAAAATTGGTTGTCTGTAAAGTCGGTTTACGGACGATAAGTTAACACGAAAAAACATTACGTATGCGGCGTTACCTCGCTCTGAGGCGTTCCATTAAAATTTTGTTTTGAAAAATGCAAACATTCCATCAGTATTTTCTTATGACGTTGTCACGTTCAACTATCGTCAGTAAACCGACTTTACAGACCACCGATTTTTTTTTTTATACTACGTTGGGTGGCTGACAAGCATACGGCCCGCCTGATGTGAAGCAGTTACCATAGCCATATTAACGCTCGCAACATAACATATTGCTGGTGCGCCGCCACCCTCGCTGCCACCGCAGCAACTCCTTCCTTTCTGGTGACCTCACTCACTCGCAGTAACACAACAACCCTCGTTCCCCTCGGGAATTGTTATTTGGCTGCGGTATTCTGTGAGGTGGAGGTACATTCCCCAGTCGGGTAGCTTACAATTACGCTCCCTACCTCTATTTTCGCCAGAGCTTCGTTTGTCAGTTAGCAGGGTGCACCGCGTGCAGGTGAAGTTGGCTTTGGTTCAAAGATGCTGATGAACCACTTACACCCCAAAAGTTGTCTGTAAAGTCGGTTCACGGACAATAATTTTACATGATAACGTCATAAGGAAACATCGATGGAGTGGAAGAAAGAAGGACGCGGAGCTTAATGAATAAATATAAATATATATATTAATGTTTTTTCGTGCAGGCGGGGTTCATCGATTTACAAGGCGTTATCCCGCCAAAAACTGTAGCTTGATAATGGAAAAATATACGAAAAGGTAAAAATCTAATCCTCCTATTGTTAAAGTCGGTTAAAATATCGCGTATGTTACCGTAATAACGAATCGATTGACACCTTTGCGAAAATCTTTCTCAAAAAGAGTCATATACTTTACTTCCACACCAACGCTCGTGGGTTCGATTCCCACATAGGACAAACATTTGTGTGCATGAACGCTGTTTGTCTTGGTCTGGGTGTTTTCTATGTATCATAAGTATGTATTTACAAAAAAAAAAGTATTTACGTATGTTTATCAGTTGTCTAGTACCCATAACATAAGCTTCGCTTACTTTGAGGCTAGTTGGCGCTGTGTAATTTGTCTGACAATATTTATTTATTTATTTGTGTGGCGGAATAGACGTACTTTCTTCCTTCGAAACAGAAAAAGAGCACTTTCTGTATTGATAGAGTATAAAATATGAGCGTCGCGCTCTATAAATGCGATACCTTTGTACCAACTGCTACCTCTATATTTTGCTACATCCAAGGTAAACATTTTTACTACAATTACTCTTCAGCACTATTCAATTACCATGCTTATTCCTTTAAAATAAGGTTTATATTGGCTTTTTTAAAATTCGATCAGGTAAGTGGGTTCCTCTGAATGGATTTCCTCGAATCTTCGGGTGTTTTAAAATAAATTCCATCGGAGCGGGTAGTGGAACGGGTTAATTTTGTAAAAATGTCCTTTATTGCAATGCATTAAACCTTACGACCTTCTTTACGTTTTATTATCAAAAGGTTTTTTTGGAAAGCTACTTAGGTACATATTACGTATTTACTCATATGTATATATAACTTTAGCAAATTCTACATTATGTTAACTGCTTTTTTATGTACGATGCCTTATGCCTCTGATGTCACAAGCGTCCATAGGCTGCAATTACAACTTTCCATCAGGCGAGCTTGTTTTCCACCCTAGTGGTATAAAAAAATCACGCGACTAATTCTGATACGGTTTCCACTGTCGTTTAGATATTGTCTTCCCGAAGCTTTTAATGTATAATACTATTATATATGTCACACGTGCAAAGCCAAAGAGGGTCGCTACTTAAACTTTAAAAAAGTGTTTATTTGGCAATCTAAAAAAAAACGTAGCGTCGTAGCAAAGTGCTACGACGAAGTATGCTACGCCGCGTAGATCAATACATGTCGACAACCATCGTCTTCCCCACTATGATCGCTATACAGAAAACTGGGCGTTGACTATTGAACTCTTTCATAGGATAGAAGTGGCACAGAGACAGGTAGAGAAAAAAATGCTCGGGGCATCTCTAAGATGTAAAAAAAAATGAAAAAATCAATGGAGAATTAAAGTTGTAGACATACCTTATCAGAACCTAAATATCAGTGGGACGGCTATAACTACTGAATCAGTGATGGCAAATGGGGAAAGAAAGTCCTAGAGCATAAGCCGCATATGGGAGGATCAGGATGGGCCTCTCTATAGATGGAACTAAAAAGCGACTGCTAACAGTTGGATCCGGAAAGCGGATTTCATGTGGCGGAAACCATTGAAGAAACTGTATATCCAGCAGTAGATAGACGTAGACTAAAGATGATGGATGACTCGTTAAATGTTGATAATTCAAACCTGGCGTATGGACAAATAAAGAGTTTTAAGCCTCCTTCTGAGCCTCAAAAGAGCCGGAAGTTTAGGGTGTAAATAGCTCATCAACATATTTGAACCAAAGCCAACCTCACCTGCACGTGGACCCTGCTGACTGACGATCGAGACTCTGGTGAACAGAAAGGTAAGCCTAGCGTATTTATTAAGCTGCCTAACAAGGGAAATACCTCCACCTCACAAAATACTGCAGCCAAATAACATTTCCCTTAAGGGTTATTATGTTCATACCAGTGAGTGAGGTTACCAGAAAGAAAGGAAGGAGTATAGGCTGGCAACGGATCGGTGACCCCTTGGTGTTGCTGATCTTCATGGGCGGTGGTGATTGTTTTCCATCAGTTGACCCACATGCTGGTTAGACCCCCTCTCATATTAAAAGAAAGTAGCTAAATGTAAGTGGCGGAATATTTAGTGTAAAGCATGAGGTAAGGTATCCAGATGGCACACATCAGTGGGTAAATATAAACTAATAATGATGAAATCAAACCTCAAACTTGATATTTTGAAAATGCATAAACAACGCGACATTTGTCAAAAGCAGTTAAACTTCTCATCGCCACAGAAAAACAAAACAATTCAGAGGAATATTTGAGTACATGAACTGATATTCATTTCTCAAACTTTATCGTCAATGAAATTAAACCGAATCACAATTTGAATACAAATAGCGGGGTGTAATACCGGCGGCCGACCGCAGATCCTAAACTTTGCTATCGAAATAATTACTCTTTAAATCTGAATTCATAACGCCGCCGCCGCCGCCATAGTCCGACTTCGCATTTCTCGTTAATTAATTTTCTATCAGACATTTAAACCGCTTATCTTCGACTTATACATGTGTTTTAGTTAATTGTTCACAATTTGAAAATCATGGGGTGTAAGGTGGTCCATCAACATCTTTGAATCAAAGCCAACTTCACCTGAACGCGGTTCACTCTGCTAACTCTGGCACTAAGAGAGGTAGAGAGAGTAATTGTAAGCTACCTGACGGGGGAATGTACCTCCACCTCACAAAATCTTGCTATGCTAGTCTGCCACCAGACGTAGTATAAAAAAAAAATATTTTACAACACACAGTTCAAATCGCTGAACGAATACAGCTGAAATTTGGCATATAGGTAGCTATTCTGATGTAAGCTACCGGAAATAAAGGGGGTTTGAATTCTGACGGAATACGAGGGTACGAAGAAACTAATGAAAGAAAAAATAAAACTATAAAAAAAATAAAAACAATAGCGAAAGAAAGCTGGTTTACGTATATAAAACTAATCGTTCGCTGTGAAGTGAGACCTCGCGATTGTTTGATTGATTTACTTGGATATACTTACATACCAAGTTGCATGACAATCAGGGGGCCTATATACAAACATTGTTACAGAATAAAGTAAATATAGAATAAAGTTTCTGTCTATTTCAATAACCGTAAAAGCGTCGAAGAGGGGCGACGACAGAAAGAGAGGACCTCCTTTCGCTAAAACCATGAACAGCTTTTTATAATATAGGTAATTTTCAGCTGCACTATCACATTATTACATATATGGACTATGCAATAAAAAATAATTTCAACGCCATCCCAAACCAGGAAACTTAAAGAATTCCACTTACCGATCGGACCCGTCCCGAACAAACAAATTCCCCATAATGACCCGTTTAGATCGGGCGGGTCAAATAGTTCAGTACTTAGCTGTCCCTTCGACGGAGGGCCGCGACGCAGGCCATTTGGAGATTAAACTTTTTGTAATATATATTATTAAAATGACTTTTGGAATGTACGTGTTACATTATGGAGTGGAGCAAGCGGAGCGAGCGGAAAAGTCGCTTACGGCCCGCCTGATGTGAAGCGGTTACCGTGGCCATATTAACGCTCGCAACATAAAATATCGCTCGCGCGCCGTCACCCCTGCTGCCATCGCAGCTTCTCCTTCCTTTCTGGTGACCTCACTCACTCGCAGGAACACAACAGCCCTCAAGGGAATCGTTATTTGGCTGCGGTATTCTGTGAGGTGGAGGTACATTCCCCAGTCGGGTAGCTTACAACTACGCTCCCTACCTCTCTTTTCGCCAGAGCTTCGTTTGTCAGTCAGCAGGGTGCACCGCGTGCAGGTGAAGTTGACTTTGGTTCAAAGTATGAGTATGCTCTAAACCCCTTCGATTGAGTGGAGACATATGGTGAGATATATAAAGATAGACGACGACGATGATATAAGTACAAAAATTATATTGCTTTTATAACGAAACATCTTTATTTAATGGAGTAACGCACCCTCTAACTAAAGCATAGGGAAGCTCGAAATAATTGATCGTGAATACGTAAAATCTGACTTTTTAAAATAAATTTTAGATTGATAATTACAGAAATAAATGCGATTGATAAATAATTCTTAAATCCGGTAAAACTAGGGTTAGATCCCAAACAAACAAATAGTTCCAAAATGATCCGTTTAGTTCGCGAACACCATTGCCCGACCGACGGGTTAACAAGTTTCCCGCAAGCCTCCCTCGGTCGGAATTGACCAAACTACGCTAATTTCGGGTTAATTGAAATCTAAAGCGTGATAAACTTGGCTGAGAATATTGCCTTTTATTTTTATGCCCTTTTTATTGGTAATTGACATCTTAAGGGTTACTGCCCAATGCTGCGTCCCGAATAACAATGTTTTCATTTTTATATTCTCCAGCTCAATAAGGAAGTATTGTGTTAATTAATAAACTAAGGAGTTGTATAAACAGTAATTTGGAGTGGTAGAGCAATTATGAAATGGGCTTGCTCGACCGGGGAAGTACCACGCTCTCACAGAATATCGACGTGAAGCAGCAATGCGTTTCGTTCGGTGAGTGAGAGATCCGGAAGCCCAACTCCTTCCCTATCCCCTCCTTCCTTCCTTCCCTTCCTCCAACTTCTTAGTGGACAACGCATTGGTAGCGCCCCTTGTGTTACTAATGTCTATAGGCGGCGGTGACCACTTTCCATCAGGTGGCCCGCTTGCTTGTTTGTCTACTGTATGTCTTAAGTGATTCTGTTATTAGTAAAGCACATTACTGTTCCACGTAATTATTTTGACGTGATAACGTGATAATAATCGATGAACGCCGGTTGCACGCACAAAAACCATGACTCATTGTCACGTTCCGCCTGAGCCGAGCGTGCAAGCGAGAGCGCGGAACGCAGAGCTTGTGACGCATCCATCTCTATTCCACTCCATCGATGTTTCCATATGACGTTATCATGTAAAATAGATCGCGGAACAAGCGCATCTATCTCTCTTCAATAGATCGCGGAACAAGCGCATCTATCTCTCTTCAATAGATCGCGGAACAAGCGCATCTATCTCTCTTCCACTCCACCAGCCGATGTTTTCTTATTACGTTATCAAGTAAAATTATCGTACAACCAATTTTTTTTACTACGTCGGGTGGTAAACACGGCCGTCTGATCTGAAGTGGTTACCAAAGCCATACATACATTAAGGAATTATTTGGCAGCAGTATTCTATGAGGTGGAGTGTACTTCCCCAGTCGCGCAACTTACTAATACGCTGTGAACTTCCTCTCCTTTGCCAAAGTCTCTTTCGCTAACTGACAGGGTGCATCACGTGCAAGTGAGGTTGGCTCTGGTCATTAAAAAAATTAAGAAGAAATAACGACCATATCCACTTTTCTAATGTGACATTATGTCATTTGACAGATAGCTCGAAACCAAATAGAATTCCATGTTGATAGTTAGACAGGACAACGTCTGTCGGAAAGTCTAGTAAGCTAGTAATAAATAAAGATCAGTAATTGGCCGTGTGGTTTCCGGCAGACTAGAATAGAAGCACTCCGTCTCTTCCCGTGGATGTCGTACAAGGCGACTAAGGGAAATACATTATAAAACATCGATCAGGCCTCCCCAACCCGTCTAGCCAGCGTGGGGAGTTTAGGCCAAATCCTCCTTCTGTCTAGGACGGACGAGAGAGGGTCGTGCTCCTGTAGTGGAGACTAAAATGGACCTGATGATGATGAATAGGTACCAAGTGGCTTAACACTTTATAACAATACAACAAGTCGGATGTAGACTTTACTCGCGCGTTTTGGACCCTACAAAAACCTCTTCACACCCTTATTGAAGAACCCCTTTCTTAGTCTCCAGAGAAAACCTCGACAAGCAATTCATTTAAGTAACTTGTTAGTACGAAGGGGAGGGGGCAGACCCTCTCTGAAACCGCATAACGCACGACTTTGTTTTGAAGTTTGTTTGTAAAACGAGTAGCAGAAATTGAAGTAGCAGCAGTTTTGACCATTTAGAATAATTTAGATCATTTGTGATTAATGTTTTTATATCTTTACTATACCAAATTTTAAAATATCTTCGAGCTTCTCATTTAAATAAATATAAATAAGTAAATAAATATTCCTTGACAAATTGCACAGCATCATTAGGTTCAAACTAAGCAAAGCTTGTACTATAGGTACTAGACAACTGATATATAATAAATACATTTTTTTTCTAAACATTTATTTGTAAACATATAAATATGTAGAAAACACCCAGACCAACACAAACAGATATATAACTAAACTAAACAATAAAACGAGGCGTCGTTACACAGTCTAATCGAAGACACAAGTTAAGCAACGTTGGCCGTAGTCTGCCCATATATGGCCCAACGTTAAGATATGGGGCCCCTGCAGTTCTCCTTAGATGACAATCGTTAAACGAAGTCTGTGGCCTTTAAGTGGTTTGAACACTGACCTCCGTCAACCCGCAGTTGAGCAGCGTGGTTGAGTATGCCCTAAACCTCTTCGATTGAGGGGAGACCCGTATCCCAGCAGTGGGATGAGTAAGGGTTGACGAAGATATTTAAATTCATCTCACTTGATTATTTAAAAATAAACAAGATATTGAAAAACTAATTACTGATCCCAATTGTTCTTGACGAGATCTAGCAGATGATATCAATAATTCACCTAAAAACTATTAAATGGCTCAATGGATTTAGATGACATTCGGTATACAGATACAATTATATTCTGAATTAAAACTGTGTACTTTATTCTTGTGGAGCGAAATCGCGTGCAGAAATATTCGCATCTTAAGTACAATAGAATAAAAACGCACATACATTATTACATTCACTCGCACTGAAAACATTACATTCCTTGTTATGCGCAGTCGTGCAAAAGAGCGAGGAAAAGCCTGACGCCAGCCAAAGAAATCTTTAAGAAAAATAAGCAAGATATCAAATAAATCTATAAGAACGACCAAAGTCACTCCAGCACTATGCATGGTATAAACACTCCCATCTAATAACATTAACATGTAGCGAAGGCCAGCGCCTGACAGACGGCGGCAGCGTTTTATCGGCCGTTCGCGTTGTATACGAGCGCTATCTGTATCTGTTAGAAGTGATATGGCGACGTAAATAAGAAAGGAACCGCCTCCTAAGAACACTTAATAATAAATTCCTTTGTGGGAGTTGGTGTAAGTTACGAGCTGGTAGCGGAAATTGTTATTAAGAAATTGTGAATTGGTATTAGGAATGATAAAACTGGAGTTATAAATTACCTACTAGAAACTATTACTGATAGTTTTTTTTTTTTATTTTAGGTTATGCACCGATTTTTGAAAATTATTCCTTTTTAACTTGACTTTACTTAACCGTGGAATATTGAAGGAACTATCCCGTTCCTCAATTTCTTGAAACAATTCAACTGTCAAAGTCTCAATGAATTATTTGAGGACCAAAGCGCTTGGAAAGAACGGATTGTTTTTTAAATGTATGATTATATCAAATTCATTTATATACCGCTTGCGCAAACGAAATAGTTGCTACATATTCAATGATTTAAATTCTATGTACTCACACGATTCATTTAATGGAAGGAGAAGTGAACGGTAATATCACATTACAATCAATTCAAAATATCATCTTTTATTAATTTATGCCTTCACCAAAAAAATTACAAAAAAATTATAAAAATACAGTTTACTTTTATAAACTTTAACCGCCGATCGCTTATAACTCGTAGTGAAACCCCAGCGTCAAATTCCGGATTTGGTCGTGTGCCAACCGGCTCGTGTGAACCGACTTTGTCTCGGAAACTCGATTTGTGTCGGGTATAATGACCGAAACGAATTGTTATAGTTTTTTGTTGGCGGCTGCCGGCCGGGCTGAGATATTGCTCGTTGCCCGCTCGTTGCCGCCTGTCGCCCGATCGCCGCCCGCCCGCGCACCAAGACGCCGCGTTGCCCGGATATGCAGTGTTGTTTGGTACGAGTTCTATATTATTCGGCAGTTCACTTTAAATACAATTTTGGCAGGCAACCTTCTTTTATACTAGGTAGCGCCTCGTTATTTTCTACATTAATCTGCATAAGAAATATATAGAAATGTATTCAAACAGTCGGTCTGCTTGGTTGATATCCGACATAAAATAATTAAACTACCTACGGAGCGTGCCACGAAGCGTGCTATATGGTGAGGATGAACTTTAAATATAGTACGTTATTTTTAAATGTAAAAGCGCCCAATAATGGGCGTATAATACACCGTAAGGTGTAGTTTTAGACTGCCAGTCGGTTAGAACCTTTAAGTCTAAGAAGAGACTTCGCGTCTCTTTGTGTGTTTTACCGATTGTACAATGAAGTGTGTTCAGCAGAGTTGTTTGACATGATGTCCACGGCCTCCTTCTACGGTCGCACCGTTCGCCATCGACAGGGAATTCATCCCCACACATAAAAGCCGATGTGGTCACGTACTATGCGGTTCCTAGAGAGGTATTCTCACGCACTATCAAGATGTGGAATGAATTGCCTGTCGCGGTTTTCCCCGACGACTACAGCAAGGGGTTCTATAAAAAGGGCGTGAAAATGACCTTACTGGGTCGGAAACACGCACTGATGCCCCTGTTACAGGCGGACATAGGCTGCAGTAACTGCTTTCCATCAGCCGAGCCGTATGCTTGTTTGGTACCTTCGTTTTTTTATTTATTTAAGCTTTCTGCACATATAAACATGTACAAGGTCGTACTTAATGCTATACAAGCATTCGCTACCAGTCAACCTTAGGGTGAATTTTATTAAGGTGACAAACAAGCATACGGTCCGCCTGATGGAAATCAGTTACCTATGGACGCCAAAGTGTGGTGTGGTGTAAAAATGTCTAAATTTTACCTAGATAGACTCTTGTAACAGTTAAGTAGAGTTCAAAAGTTGACAACTCAAATTTTTCATTTGTAAATATTATTACAGGCAATTTGATCTATACTACTTTACGTGCTTCCACTACCAATTAGTTCATGGAAACTACTGCCGACCGGCACCCACCCACTACAATTATCAGATGAGATTTGACTTTCGCAAAGTAACACCTGATTCAATTAACTAACTGTTTATTAATCTTTCGTTAAACATCATGACACTCTGTCATTTTACGACCATAGTTTACTTAATAGACTGTTCCGCAGAGATACCATTCATAACAATTAAAAAAACGGGTTGCACTCTTGTAGTGCCGGCAGAAGTTAAAACTTGAATATTAACGTTGTGCATTCTTGAATATTTTGGAATGGTTAGGGAATATATTCGCACGAATTGCTTTATTTATCAGTATAAAAGTACTATCATTTATGTTAACATGACAATTTATATTTCATTAAAAATAAGCAGGCATACATTTTCGCCGCACAGTAGAAAGGATATTACTTCCTCTCCAACGCCACGCCGGCGCCGGCGGTCTACTCTCCCTCCATCTTACGAATTTTCGATCAGGTCACGTGTCCTGACGCCTTTTCCCATCCCAAAAAGTGTACAACGCCTCTAAAGAAGTTTTCACTTCAAAAATATCTACTCAAAAATGTACAACGACAACCCTCTGACCTCAGAGCCGGATATGTCCCGGAACTGGCGCACCGGCCCCTATTCGTACCGAACCGATCATCAGAATTACATTACAGTATCTTACAGACACCGCCTGCATATTGGGAATATAGATAGGTATATACCTGAATTTCCCGATATAAATAGAGTTTCTAAATATTGTTTCATTATCAATATCCCCTTCATATCTCCGAGGTCGAGGAAAATCAAATATATTTATTAGCCATTTACATAAATTACATTTATCTCGTCATATTTACATATTTGTTATTCAAAATGAGTTTAATTTATATATACATATTACAGTAAATTTCTTGCTGATGAATGGTGTGTTCTTGCTATTGTGCACTTTTAATACCAAACAGAATGTTTGAAGGTTTAGCTACTTTAGACATATATTCGTTCACACTGTAGAATTAGTCGGAATGTGAGGTACTCGGAGAGAGAAAGTAATGAATGAGCTATGCTCGAAGTATCTCTACGTAACTCAGAAATGAGTATATCTGAACTAACTAGAGTTACCGGCATAGCTTTAAGGATCAGTAGGATGAAGGACCTCAATTCCAAGGACTACATTGAGAGCGTCATTGCAACGGCTTCGAAGAAACTTGGTATACAGAACAGGGTCTTTTATATAAAGCACAGGTTCGTTCGTGCGTGGAGTATTGTTCTAATTTCTGGGACGGTGCGCCAAGTACTTGCTTGACGCTTTTGATCGATCAAAACGTCATGCTATTCGCATTTTATTTATTTATTTATTTATTTAAACTTCATGCACAAAATTGTACACAGGCGGACTTAATGCTATACAAGCATTCTCTACCAGTCAACCATAGGGTGATGCAGAGATAATACATGGCAGGTGCACAGGAAAGGTATAATAGAATATTAAAGTGTTAATTTAGTTATATTATAAATTTAAACGAATGCAAATACTCGTACATATTAAATAAAATAATTTTACTTTTATAAATATACATACATATATACACAAATACATATATGTATATATACATATATAAACACACATACATATATACACATAAACACATACATATACCTACACACATATATATATACATATATATAAACACACATACATATAGATACACATAGGTAATCAGAAAATAATTATGTCTGCAATTCCTGAATAGATTTAAGAAAGTAGGCACGTGTCATTGATTTGAATGAGTTCCGAGTCAAGGCCCTCCTGATTTCGACAGGTAGCGTATTCCAAAGACGAACAGACTGGATTTTGAAAGATTGGTCTACAAACCCCGAATGATGAGGAGGGCACAAAAGAAGAAGATTATCAGCAGAACGAAGATCTTTACTGTGAACAGAACAAAGGTGTTGAAATTGGGTTTTTAAATAAGCAGGAAATGTAGTACCATTAATTATAGAAAAAAGAGTAGTGAGGATACGAACATTTCTTCGCTGGCGAATGGGTAACCATTTGAGTTGAGATCGGTAAGTAGATACGTGATCATACTTTCTAAGCCCAAAGGCGAAACGAATGCAATTGTTAAGAAGCCGTTCAAGTCTGTTGAGTAGATCTGAGTTCAAGTCAGTGTAGCACACATCACCATAGTCAATTATGGGAAGGATAAGGCTTTGCACTAGCATGATCTTTGTTTTGACAGGAAGAAAGTTTTTAAAACGATAAAGATTACGCAAGGATCCCACCACCTTCTGACAAATGCTAGAGATCTGAACTTGCCAAGTCAGAGATGAGTCAATGTGCAGTCCAAGGTTTTTTACAGAAGCGCAATACGGAATGGTCTCACCATTAAAAATGATAGGTGGCATAGTGGTCAGGTCAAGTTTATTTAGCATTCGCGAACTACCCACAATTATGGCTTGACATTTTGTAGTATTTATAGTGACCCCAAACTGCCCAGACCAAGTCTTAAGGCGAACTAGATCTTGATTGAGCCTATGAACCGCTAGTGGGAGATCGTTTAATTCGTCATGAGAGTAAAGCTGCAAGTCATCAGCATATAAATGAAATGAACACTGAAAACTAGAGACAAGTTGATTAATGAAAATGGAGAATAGAAGAGGAGAAAGAATACCGCCTTGTGGTACACCAGCATCAAGTACAGTCCAGCTAGAGGAAGTTTCCCCAAGCCGAACAGACTGCCAGCGGCCACGAAGATAACTAGAAAACCATTCCAGTGCCAGAGGTGAAACCTTGAGATAGGATAGGATCGCAAGTAGGATATCATGGTCCACGGTATTAAAAGCATTTGAGAAGTCTACTAGGGTTAACACAGTAAGCCTAGAATCCTCCATATTGTCTCTAATATCTTGGATCACTTTAAGAAGAGCAGTTACAGTACTGTGACCTGGCTGAAATCCAGATTGGAAATCACTGAGTAGATTATTGCTAAATACGAAACGGGACAGTTGTTTGTGAACACAGGCTTCCAGCACCTTTGAAAGAAAGGGAAGTATGGAGATGGGACGAAGGTGTTTTGGAAGGGTTGGATTGTGAGGAACATGGAGGTTACTCACACGCTTGAGCACCTACATCTACGCAGAGATATTAGTAGTTTGAGTGTCCTCTATCGTATCTATCATAGGGAATGTTCTGCTTCTCCGATTCTCCTCAGAGCCACTCGTCTGAAATCCAATCCTCATAGGATAGATTTGTTGCCTTCCAGTACCAAAAAGTTCGGCGACCCATTTCTCTGCCGAACCATAATGTAGAATTCACTGCCGGCACACGTATTTTCCTCTTCCTATAACCCAGGATCGTTTAGACGAAGCGTGAAGAAATACTTACATGGGTCGTCAAAGGGTAGATCAGCACTGCGCAAATCGCAGCGATAGCAGTCCTCACGTTTAGTCTTCACTTTTGCTTTCCATCAGGTAAGGTGGAGACATTTTCCGACCGAGCTCGGTGGCGTAGCGGTCAATGACGCGGCTTCGACACCAACGCTCGTGGGTTCGATTCCCACACAGGACAAACATTTGTGTGCATGAACATATCTGTTTGTCTTGGTCTGGGTGTTTTCTATGTATTTATTTATTTATTTATTTTCGGGAAATTAACAGATTCACAAATCACGTAGTATAATATTATTAACATGGGAAGACGCTGATAACAAATTTCCGCATATAGCAATTTTGCATATAGTATCATAAGTATGTATTTACAAAAAAAAAATGTATTTACGTATGTTTATCAGTTGTCTAGTACCCATAACACAAGCTTCGCTTACTTTAGGGCTAGATGGCGCTGTGTAATTTGTCTGACAATATTTATTTATTTATTTTGATTGATCATATTAAAAAAAGTAGCAATGGACAGATCACATAACTCGCAGAACTGATTACCGTTGGGGAAAAAAGGTTTTTTCCATCTTTCTAACCTCACTGACTCGCAGGAACACCTGCGAGTCAGTGAGGTTCGCAATACTGAAGAATACAGGAGAAGTGTCACAGAATACTGCAGCCAAATAACAATTCACTTGAGGGTTGTTAACACAACAGGGTGAGACGGTTCTTCGCGACGTTGCAATCGATCAAGTGAATTCTTATTTGGCTGCAGTATTCTGTGACACTTGTCCAGCCGTGATTTAGTTTTGTAATTCGCGGTGTGTCTAATAAAAGAAGGAGTACCGACATAAGAGAAGCTAGCTAATTTGTATGACGTTTCTAAGTGCTCTATAAAGTCCAAGGAAGAAAAATATTTTGATTTGATTTGATTTGATTTAGACTTATCTTCGTTTCGCTTCGTTCCCGAGGCGGCCTGCGATTTACTCTCCCTTCCATCATTCGTAGATCAAACCCCAAGTTCTCCAACGCAACTAAACTCATCGAAGATTTAGTTGTTAAATGTTACAAGTTTCTCTTGATTTAATTACTGTAATGGCGGCCATCAAAGAGCGGCCGTCCTTTGAGGCGGCTGTTGATTGCTGGAACAACACTATGTTGGTGTTTGTGTGGGTGTACTGATGCGGTTTAATGTGAAGGAAGACGTGTTGGGTCTAGAACATTCATACTAAACTGTTGCATATATGTCTTAATACTTTTCGAAATCTTTTTTAGCTTTCGTCAAAGTGTTTGTTTGTTTGTCTGTAAAGACTTCATTGTACTAATAAAACCGGCCAAGTGCGAGTCGAACTCGCGCACGAAGGGTTCCGTACTATTATCTATAAAACAGCAAAGAAAAAATCACATTTATTGTATGGGATCTCCCCTTAAATATATGTTTTTCTTTAAATCATTATTTATTTTTAAAGTTAAAATATAACTAAATATTTTGTGAATATTTCAAACGTCTGAAAAAAAAAACCGGACAAGTGCGAGTCGGACTCGCCCACCGAGGGTTCCGTAGGTACGTAGTATCATTATTAAATTTGATATTTTTCATTATAAATAAGAAATAATGCGTCGAAAAAAATAAATAAAATATATTTTGCAATGTGTACATCAAGCCCTTTCATATGATACCCCATTTGAACTAGTAGTTTCAATTTGAAATTTCGACACCCTATAAAAAATATAGACCCCCTATTTTTTAAGATCTATTTACAAATGTATAGTTTTAAGATTTATTCCTGTACTTGTAGTCTATAACGATGTTACTTGCCAAATTTCATAGTTCTAGGTCAACGGGAAGTACCCTATAGGTTTTGATTCCCTTGAGTGTGTCGAAATATGCGTTTTTTGCTGAATAAACGGCCGTAACTTTTTTCTATGTAAACTTAGCAGTTAGATTTTTTTTTAACTTCATGGGACCGTAGACCTGAGTATACAGTTCAAATTTCAGCTTGATACCTCCACGCATTCTCGAAATAGAAATTCTTGACAGACAGACAGACAGACAGACAGACAGACAGACAGACAGACAGACAGACAGACAGACGGACAACAAAGTGATCTTATAAGGGTTCCGTTTTTCCTTTTGAGGTTCGGAACCCTAAAAACGAGCAAAAAATCATGTTTGTTGTATGGGAGCCCCCTTAAATATTTATTTTATTCTGTTTTTTAGTATTTGTTGTTATAGAGGCAAAAGAAATACATCATCTGTGAAAATTTCAACAATCTAACTATCACGGTTCATGAGAGAGCCTGGTGACAGACGGACGGACAGACAGCGGAGCCTTAGTAATAGGGTTTTTTTTACCCTTTGCGTACGGAACCCTAAAGAAGTAACATCATTTTTTGTACAATGGCGGACTTATCCTATCAGGGATCTCTTTCAGTCAACCATAGAGTACCCAAAGTGTGTATATGTTCATCCGTAACATTGTAGTTGGAAAATTTATGAACTAATTGAGGAGCCCGATGGCGTCGTTGTGCGTGTCAGTGTATTCGATCACGCAAGTTAAGCAATTTGACCGTAGCCTGTCTATGGTTGGGTTTATTTATCTCAATCTCCTCCGTGCTTCGGATGATACGTTAAGCCATCGATCCCGGCTGTTATAAGACGGCAGTCGTTAAGCCAAGTCAGTGGCCTTTAGGTGATTTGAAAACACTGGCCTCCGTCAACCCGCAGTTGAGCAGCGTGGTGGAGTACGCTCTAAACCCTCTTCGATTGAGGGAAGGTCTGTATCGCAATAGTGAGGGAGGTCACTAGATGGTAGGAGATGCTGCATCAGTAATGAGTGTGACAGCGTGCGAGCAATGAAGCTCTTGTGTTGTAAACGTCCGCTTCAGACCCACCGTACCCCTGGCCGTACCTCTGGTGGTACGGTGGGTCTTTAAATATTAAACCATACCACTGAATAAATCACCGTAGTGCTGTGATGAGTGACATACCAGGCAGACAGACAGAAGGCAGTAAAGGGAGTTGTTTCTAATAGTGCTTTCGTAGTGTAGTGTTAATCACTAAGTCTACATGCCACGGTCACCGCTTTGCATCAGGCCGTATACTCATCCTACCATTGCCTACGATGTATCTATCATACCATATTTCTGTCAATAAAATTTTACATTTATAACTAAACAATTGACGTGCATAAAATTTAGAACTCAATGAAAACTGCCATATGTACAAAGAACCCTCGTGTACCTAAGTTGGGCCGATAAGCTCGGCCACACGACGCGGACGCCGGCACCGGTGTGCACAGATAAGGCAAGTTCTGAACGGACGGCTGTTACTCACAGCTATCACGAGCTGCACTCGCTGCCAGTCGTCAGTGTGGAGCGCGCTTTATTGAGAACTCTTTGAAGGACTGGGAATCATCCCAGTCCCAGCTATCAAGCTGGAATGGCGCGTTTACGTCTGTTTTAGACAGAACGGCTTTATTACGACGATCCTGCACACGGCAATTGTGAAAACTTATAATTTCTAATCACATGAACTCGTGAAATATATTCAAATAAAATGTATAGGTTAGTTCAGTACCTCCAGCTTGCAGAATACCACCGCCAAATTAAAATTCCCTTGAGCATTGTTGTGCTCCTTCCTGCGAGTGAGTGAGGTCAACAGGAAGGAAAGAGTTGCTGAGATGGCAGCGTTGCTGGGATGATAGCGCGCAAGGGATATTTCATGTTGCGAGCGTAAATATGGCTACGGTAACTCCTTCACATCAGGCGGGCCGTATGCTTGTCGGCCAGACCCAGCGTTATATTACGCCGGGTGGCAACAGGAAAAAAAGTTCAATTCTTGCAGAAGGTCGCTGGCTTGTTCCAATCTATGTACTTATATACGAGTATATACAAAGTCTAGTTAGTTACACCATTTATAACTCAATAACAGCTAAACCAATTTTTGATTATCTTTGATTTGTTAGATTTGTCTCCATCCCGAATAACAGAACTTACGAAAAAATAATTATGATGAAATTATTAGGTCACGGTTTAAATTAGAAATCCACTGGAATGAGGAGCTTGCCGCTAGTTTAAAATAAATTATACACAAAATATATTATTTTGTGTCATCTATAAAAAAAAATCATTGCACAATGAATTTTACGCACAGAGCAATAATTCTCATGTGAAAATGTTTGTAATGGGATTCTGAAGGTGACCCCCTTCTTAGTTTACATTATAAAAACTGTATGTTTTTATATTGTAAAATATGAAGGGGGCTTGAAAACATTTTCTTTTTAGGGTTCCGAACCTCAAAAGGAAAAACGGAACCCTTATAAGATCACTTTGTTGTCCGTCTGTCTGTCTGTCTGTCTGTCTGTCTGTCTGTCTGTCTGTCTGTCTGTCTGTCTGTCAAGAATTTCTATGTCGAGAATGCGTGGAGGTATCAAGCTGAAATTTGAACTGTATACTCAGGTCTACGGTCCCATGAAGTTAAAAAAAAATCAAACTGCTAAGTTTACGTAGAAAAAATTTACGGCCGTTTATTCAGCAAAAAACGCATATTTCGACACCCTCAAGGGAATCAAAACCTATAGGGTATTTCCCGTAGACCTAGAACTATGAAATTTGGCAAGTAACATCGTTATAGACTACAAGTACAGGAATAAATCTCAAAACTATACATTTGTAAATAGATCTTAAAAAATAGGGGGTCTATATATTTTATAGGGTGTCGAAATTTCAAATTGAAACTACTAGTTCAAATGGGGTATCATATGAAAGGGCTTGATGTACACATTGCAAAATATATTTTATTTGTTTTTTTCGACGCATTATTTCTTATTTATAATGAAAAATATCAAATTTAATAATGATACTACGTACCTACGGAACCCTCGGTGGGCGAGTCCGACTCGCACTTGTCCGGTTTTTTCTTATTTAAATCATATTTTTACGACAAAACGATTTTACGATAGTTTGTACTAATTTAATCACTATTCCCAGCTGTGGATGTGAGGTTACACGTAAACAGCTGAGGAATTTTAATAGTCAAAATTTAGTCTGCATTGCGCGCTGCACCAATAGGGTGCAATCCTACAATATTATAAATGTCAAAGTTTTGTGAGTATGTGTGGATGTTTGTTACTCTTTCACGCAAAAACTACTGAAGAGATTGTGATGAAATTTGGTACACGGATAGAATATAATCTGGAATAACACATAGGGTACTTCTTATCACGTAAGGTACTTTTTATCTTATTAATTAGTCAGTGATTTACACGTTCTGTCCCATTACCACATAAGGTACTTTTTATCTTGGAATTCCCACAGGAATGGGAATAATGGGACTGATCGTGTAAATCACTGACTACTGAAGGGATTGTGATGAAATTTGGTACACGGGTAAAATATAATCTGTAATAACACATAGGATAGTGTTCCCGGAAATCACACCGGGGACGGAAACAGCGGGATTGCGCGGGTGAAACCGCGGGCGTTCGCTAATTGGGGTATATTTTTTTCGTGTTACCATCCTTTTGTCTGCAATATTCAAGACACAACATATGTTACTGCCGCCTCAGTAATGGTTATAGTTTGTTGGCTTAATTTTTTGTCTAGTTTTAGTCAAGCTTTTTGTCTACTTTTAATTTACTGGGAACAGATTCGCAATCGTGTAATAAATAAAAGTAAGTAAATAATTTGAATTAGATAAAGAATGGGACCACATCCTATTCTTGTTGAACCAGGGTTCTAACAAAGATGACTTCTAGTCTTTGCAAGATATTATTTTGTGCTTGTATGTGAAACTTACATTCGTTTCGTTTCTTTTTTCATAAATCCACGCCGATGTTTGATATTACTCACATGTGTTTCAAACCGTACAGCCATACATTAATAATGTTACATCCGACAAAAAAGGCACGTCAGCAATCTCTTAGTATATTTCAAAGGAAATCCCGAATTTCATAAAACGAGATTTTCCTCGACGCGACTTTCATTTCTTTGTTGGACTGCGATCTTTTCTTGTGAGATTAAAAAAATGTGTGTTCGATATACTCACAGTGGCAGACAATGTCTTCATTATTATACTGTTACATACCTGAAACAAATTAGAAGAAAAATTAAGAAATTACTTTAAAAATTGACAACTGATAACTTTATCTACATATAATGTAATGCTTAAATAATAAATAAATATCCCCGTAATAGGTCAGGTCACATCTGTCGAGTAAGTGATGGCAGATGGGGGAGGAAAGTATTATGTAGAATGGAGGCCGCAAGTAGGACTACGAAGTGTTGGGCGCCCTCCTAGATGGTCCGATGACCTGAAGCGGCTGAATGCGGAAGGCGGAGGATCGTATCTGGTGGATGGCATTGGGGAAGGCTTATATCCAGCAGTTGGTAGATACAGGCTGATGATGATGATGATGATTAAATAAATATCCCTGGATAAATTAGACACTGCTACCTAGTCCCAAACTAAGCAAAGTGGGTACTAGAGAACTGATACTTAAATACATTTTTTTTGTAAATGCATACATGTAATACACATAAAACACCCAGACAGAAATAATTTGTCTTGGACATACGGATGTCCAATGAACATTCGCCCTGATGAAGGTCTCCTTTTAAGATCGAAACTAGTCGGCTTTCCCGACAAAAAGACGTGAGTTACCCGTTTAATTTATCTAATTAATTTAGTATAATGTCTCACGTGAGTTTTAACAATATTATACGGATGATTGTTCATGACCACAAATAAATATTTGTGACCAACACACAAGTTAAATAACTCGTGCGGTAATCGAACCCGCGACCCCGGAGTCAAAGTGGGCATTGATACCCATTCGACCACCGGGTTCGTCAAAAATACTTTGGTATAAAGTAATGTTTATAATTTACATTATATTAACATTTCACATTATTACTATTGTATTAGTGTGATCAAAAGTTGAACAGCAAGCGATGGAGAGAGCTTGGAGTTATCTTATCTTAGAGTAGGTCCAGTGCTGCATACAGCACCGGTCACACGTCGACCCTCATGGATCTTTTGTGCTCTCCCTAATCCTTTAGTCACTCTCCCCTGACTGTCTGAAGCTTGGGGTTTCTCTAAGGGATCGAATACGGAACGACGAAGAACCAAAGTCGACATAGCCGACATAGTAATATGGGAAATTATACCAAATCCAGGTAAAATTAAAATATAAACTTCAGGGTGCCAAAAAAATCAAAATAAATGTTGATAAAGAATAGGGTCTCCTCCTACAGGGTCGAAAAAATATGTATTTAAATTACGATCTGTTAATAATATAGTAATCTGGCCACATCTACCGAGTCAACGATGGCACATGGGGGAGGAAAGTCCTAGAGTAGAGGCCACGAATGGAGCGACGAAGTGAAGGCCACCCTTTCTATAGATGGGACCGATGGGCTCAAAAAAACTGGCTGGTAATAGTTGGATGCGGAAAGCGCGCGCGGATCGCATTATCATCCGCTTTCCACATCCATATGTGATATGACGAGCTCGGTGGCTTAGCGGTCAATGACGTGGCTTCGACACCAACGCTCGTGGGTTCGATTCCTACACAGGACAAACATTTGTGTGCATGAACATGTCTGTTTGTCTTGGTCTGGGTGTTTTCAATGTATCAAAAAAAAATGTATTTACGTATGTTTATCAGTTGTCTAGTACCCATAACACAAGCCTCGCTTACTTTGGGGCTAAATGGCGCTATGTAATTTGTCTGACAAATATTATATTATATTATAATATATATATTATATTATTTCATACATGCCTTTCCCAATGAACCTACTTGAAAAAGCCGTATATCCCGCAGTAGGCACTTGGATACAGGCTGAAAATGATGAATGATGATTAATGATCATTTTATGACTGATAAAACGGAATAATCATTTACTCTTTTGAGCAAACATTTTCTTTTACAACTAAGGAAACAAATAGGCATAAGACCTGCCTGATAGTAAGTAGTCATTTACCGCAATTCTTATAAAAGTTTTCTTTAAACTTATTAAATATAACTTGAAACCAAAGAGAAACTTAACAACGAACAACAACCGTCATACGGGTATTTAAAGCATACCCGACAGCCCCGATAACAGTGGATTTGTGAAAGCAATAACAATAAAACGAATTATCTAAAACTTCCGAGGTACACCGCTAGATAACCGTTATTCGAAAACTGCTATCGCAAAGTTATAACTGTTATCGAGGTTCCGAATAATAGATACGAGTCACTGTTTACCTAACTTTCAATGCGATATGTGGTTTGTGCTTGGATATTGTTAAACTGCGACGGCTTTGATACTCACAAAGTAAATAGCCAATAAAAAAAATTGTTGTCTGTAAAGTCGGTTTACGGTAATTTTACGTGATAACGTCATAAGAAAACGTCGGCTGATGGAGTGGAAGAGCGATAGATACGTCACAAGCTGCGCTCTCGCTTGCATGCTCGGCTTAGGCGGAACGTGACAATGAGTCATGCGTTTTCGTGCGTGCAGCCGGCGTTCATCGTTTATAAGACTTTATCTACACTCATATCGAAAAATTCTAATTACGAATTCAAAGAGGGTTCTATACAGACGCAGTTTACAAACGCATACACATTAAATTAAAAATAAAACTCATTATAGTACCGCCAACTGTATCATAATAGTAGATTATTGCATCGAGCACAAAGTAATTTATTATTGCACCGAGTGCCTGATTCTATCTATCTAGATCTAATCTAACAGGCACGAGGGCAATATAAATTACTTAAGGCGAGGTGCATAATCTGCTTTTCTTTCAACTAATACCTATAGGAATAGTAGATAAAAGAAACTCATATCAAACAGTTAAAATAAAAGTTTCTATAACACTGTCGGCTTCATTTAGAATGTTTTCCGGAGTTAATGTGTCGCTAGATGATTCCATTTTAATTCGAAGCCGAAGCACTCAAAATCAGATAGTATCACTTTTATCGTTTCCAAAAATATTGTCAAGCAAAATTAACAAAGTTCCCGCCAAATCACTTTTTTAAATTTCTTTCATTTTTAACTCAGGGTTAGCAGCAATCATTTTTTAAATTTGGAACAAGTAGGATAGAAACGAATAATACGTACGAAAAAAAAAGTATTGATATCGGCTGGCTGAATAGAGCTAATCCATTGAGATTGGCACCTTTTGGTGCGATTAAAAAAAACTGTGCAATAATGAAATTTCATACATTTTTATTGCTCTAGAGCATTAAAGACTCGTTTTGTAATGAGTTTTTAGTGTGATTGTGATGAAATTAAAGCATAGTTGGAAGAAAAACTCATTATAGTATCGCTATCGTTTTTTTTTTATTAATTCATTATACTAGTCTATGGTTTTAGGCTGAATATGAAAAAAAAGGCGCACGCATGCGCAGTTCGAACTGTGAAAAAAATGGCGCACGCATAGTTTCAACTTAATTTCCCGCGCTTCCCATACATTTTT
This sequence comes from Hypsopygia costalis, assembly GCA_937001555.2. Classification (NCBI taxonomy): domain Eukaryota; kingdom Metazoa; phylum Arthropoda; class Insecta; order Lepidoptera; family Pyralidae; genus Hypsopygia; species Hypsopygia costalis. Next base: position 380,162 of record OW443351.2, on the reverse strand, counting down.
TTGCCGATCGTGTTTTTGTATTCGGGATTCCAAAAAAGTTTACTAAAATCCTGTAAGTGATTAAAATATGATTGGAGAAGAAAGTAGTAACGGCGAGATTTTCACTCCGCCAGATATTCTAGACGCACGCAACTTCGTTTGGCGCACAAATCCCTCCGTTGTGTACCTATTATAGTTTAAAAGGTCTAAGCGCACAGACAGCGGGGAAGACTTTATTTTATAATAGGTAAAGCTAAAGATGAATAATTATTGACACGGCCCGGCCGTCATTCCGCTAGCAGCGAGCATTCTTTTCTCGCGTGCGGCGTGCGGTAAGTTCGTGGAGGCGGGTAAGTACGTAGGTCGTAGAGAGCAGAGGTCTGTTCATATTCCAGGGCGTCCCGATGAGACCCTAACCAAATACTGCCCTATATACACGCATGATCGCGTTCATTCCCGTGTTTATTATCATTTCAATCATGCAACGCGAAAGTTTAAAAGTTATTATCCTTTTATACTTTTTTTTTGAAAAATAAAATACCTAAACCGTGTGGATATGTGGTATATATATACACGTAACTATGTGTATAGGTACTTTTTGTCAAGCGTTAATACAATATCGCTTCACCAATTTAATTTTGATATAAATTGCCGGATTAACTGGACCAGTTTGGACCCGACATTAAGAGGCAATTGTTTTTTTCAATCAATAACAATTGTGTCAATCCGGTATCGGTATTGAGTGGATTGGACTCGTTTTATGAGCGAGGATCAGGGGATTTCTGTGTATCAATTGGAAATTGCATCTTCATTTTTAGTACATTTCGCCCGCCATTTCGTGAGCGTAGCCTATGGCCATTTGTTGGATAAACACGGAATATTTTTCCACTTTCATTTGCGCATTTTGATTTTGTTAATTGAATCGAAGAATATAAAGGTATTTCTGTTTGTTTTTTTTTATTTCATGTAGCTGGCATGTTACTACCCATATAAGAAAGGTACGTGTATTTAAAACATTTTTACTTTCTCAGCAATAATAGCAGCGTTTTACCTGAAAATAAAACGCTTATTAAATACTTACCTTATTTGAAGCTTAATAGTTTTGAGATAGGCACTTCCTGTTTCCGCTTAAAAGTCCTGTCTTTCTAACCCCTACCATCCACCTCCCTCGCACATCCGCCCCACTTCCCCCACCAGGCAGGGCCAGTCGAGCTTATGACTCGCTGGCTGTCGTTCTTCATTGTGTCGAAAAAGCACCAGGCAGAGTTTAAATATAAGCTTCAAATAAGGTAAGTATTTAATAAGCGTTTTATTTTCAGGTAAAACGCTGCTATTAAATAATTGACCGTTATTTGAAGCTTAATAGTTTTGAGACTTGTTTGTTATCGCCTGGTGGGAGTGGACGCCAATGTGAGGAGCTAATTTAAAAATACTCCTTATTTTATTATTTTGTACGCAGGTATATACTGTTGATGTGATTGTACAAATTACTGTGTTAAAATTGCGGATGTGCAGAAAAATAGTTTATTATATGGAACAAAGGCGACTAAGTACTTATTGAGAAGCCATCTTCTAGGTATAAAATGAAAAGACGTGTAACTGTAACAAAATATAATTATCAACTTCCATGAGAGAGATACATGGGTATATATATATAATCATAGTTACAATTGAAAACGATCACTTCTTCAGGTACTAACAATACTGAATGCTTATTCGTTATCGAACTAATTATAGTACATACCTAGCCCAGGTATACAATTGATATCTTAAATTATATATAATCATTCTCAACAGGAAACATCATGAAATAAAAATAATAAACGTACATAACTGCTGATTTAATTAATTATTCCTTATTTTTACGAACTCTGATTACTTTAAAGTGTGTAGTCTGTTTTCAGGCTATAGAAAATCATTACATAGGTACAATCAACATTAATCGACTGGACTAAAAGATCTGACAATATTATTATTATCATTAACTGGCATAACCTCTCGTCTGTAAAACCGTGCAAAAGTATTCCCAGAGAGCCAGTTTCCTCTTGCTAAGATTTCGTCTAAAGGAAAATTATTTTTCCAATTTTTGGAAGCTACGGCCGAGCGAAAACTTCCAGGTGTAGCGGTTATGCCGGCTTCTGATAGTAACGACTTAATCCACCCTGCGATTACTGTACGTGAAGCGGGTCTTGGTGCGCCTCTAATGGACACAAAAAGATTTGAACTTTTTGATAATTTACGTCTGTTGTCAAGGACTTGAAAAGTTTTCTTGACCCAAAATCGAGGGTTCAGATTCCTGTTATCTTGGTTATCTGTCAATTTCCAGCCAGACTGTCTGTGATTAGTGTTATCAGTCTTGGAACCAAATATTGGCCATAAAATTAAATTATCCTCGTTATCTATGAAATGATCATGGTCCACGGCGAGTAGTGTTAAATCGTGAACACGTCTGCCTGAACACAATAACAGAAGTGTAGCAGTATGGCGACACACAGAAAATAAGCTATTTTCAATGACCTTAGCCGTTGATAAGAATATTACCAATTGGTCAATGTTCCAAACGGGAGGTTTTCGGCTTACAGGTTTATGTATTGCAATTGACTTAAGAATATGTTTGACCAGGGCATGTGAACTTAATTGTCCTGCTGTTTCTGCGTTACATAATGTTGCTATTGCCGACTTGTGCAATAAAATAGTATTATATGAAAGTTTGTCTATTAGGTACAAATCTGCCAGATATCTAGCAAGTATAGAACCAGTGGGATTCAAGGGATCTACGTTGTAATTTCTAGTCCATGTCAGCCACCGATTCCAAGCTACCTGGTAAGTTTTTCTAGTAGAAGGGCGCCATGAAGATTGCAATAATTGCAACTGTGCTGTTCCCCAGTTTGTTAAACTCTTTGTCCACCCCCACACTTCCATATCTCTAGAGTCATCTGATGTACTTTTGGAGGTGGTAGCCCCGTTGCTGTGTCTATCAGTTTCTTGTCGAGGTTGGTGATCGTGAAAGGGGCTGCTATTGCTCGAGACTTTAGATCTGCTCTCCAAAATACTCGATTCCACCTGGGGACTACTAGTAGGTAGTTCCCGGTTCCTGAGTTGAGGTGATGGAGCACTTTCGGTATTAGATAAGGTGGCGGGAATATCCATGCTAGAGGGTAACTCCATGGGCGAGAAAAGGCATCGTGGTAGAGGGCTTTTTGATCGTAAAGGTCTATTGACACATAATTGTCGACCACATATGCTCGTTTCGAAGCGAATAGGTCCACCACTGGAGTCCCGAATTTCTTGAAAATCGTTTCCGTACAATGGGGTAATAGGTGCCACTCCGGTGGAGTCTTGTGTCGAGATAAATGGTCTGCATGACTGTTGTACAGACCCGGAATATGGTGTGCCACCAGATCTATTTGGTGTACTTCCAGGTGATGGAATACCTTGTATGTTATGTCCATCAATGTTTTTGATCGCGTTCCGCCCTGGTTTTTTATGTACGACACCACAGTTCGGTTGTCGCACTGAAACAATATTGTGGATTGGCTTAGATGAAAGCCGTGTAGTTCTAGAATCTTTAAGATAGCTATCATCTCCTTTATATTGCAGTGGAGATATTTTTCTTGCTCCGTCCATAATCCTGAGATCGGTGATCCGTCTAGTTGCGCTCCCCAAGCCATGTTGGAGGCATCCGTGGTCACGAAATGACTTGGCGGTGGTAGGTGTATTTTCGAGGATTGGTGACAATTGAGTAGCCACCATTTCAGATCTTCTTGGGCATACAATGGGAGTTGGAAAACCCTTGTTACAGGCATGTCTAGTATGGAGTTGAGGAATGAAAGTAGGGCACGATAATGCAATCTGCCGTTTTGGATCACGAAACTTGCGAAATTGAGGAGGCCTATTAAGCTCTGTAAGTTCTTTAGGCAAGTCTTCTCGCGCTTTAGTAGTAGCGATATTTCTTGGGCAATTTTCGAGACTTTGTCTTTTGGTAGCGTTTTTTTGTTTAACCATGGGTCCCAGAGGATACCTAGGAAGATTAGACATTTTTGTGGTGTTGTCAGGGACTTCTCGTAGTTTATTTTCCACCCTAAGAATTGTAGGTGGTTTAATAAAAGTTGTACATGAGACTGTAGGGTCTCTTTGTCTTGGTGGGCTATTAGAAAGTCGTCGAGATACACGATTATTCGTAACCCTAGTTCTCTTAATGTTTGGGCTACCCAATTCGTTAGGGAGGCGAATATCTTCGGCGCTGTGCTTATGCCAAAGGGGAGGCATGTCATCTCCAGCAATTCCCCTTGATATACCAAGCGTAGGAATCGTCTGTGCGTTTTGGCTACGGGCAAATGAAAATACGCCTGAGACAGATCGACTTTGCACAGCCAGTCGTTTTTCTGAAGAAAGTTTGGGATCTGAGAAACGTTTATAAGATTGAAGCTTTCGGTAATAATATATTTGTTCAGAGCCTTTAGGTTGAATATTGGCCGATTGGTTCCGTCGCCTTTGGGCGTAAGGAACATTGTTGATAGGATACTTGGCGCAATCTGAACTGATTTCAGAATCCCTTGTTCCTTCATTAGCCTTATGGCTTGTGTCATACTCTTGGACTCCGTTGTGCGGTGCAGTCCTTTTAAATTTGGCATTATTAAAGGAGGTTTTCGAGTAAAGGGTATGCGGTACCCTTTTATTATGCGTAACAAAAAAGGTGGGGCTTTCGTTTGTTGCCACTGTTTGTGATAAAGTGCTAGACGACCCGCTCTGAACCTCCTCGAGTCAATATCTGCGTTTCTTGTGAGCTGTACTTTGCTCCGTTTGACATCCAGCTCTTTTCCTAGTTCCTCTGTCGGAATCGTGTGGTCTGTTGCATTGTCGATCGCCTCGTGCTGATCGAAATGTACCCCTTGTGCCAGAGACCGTTCGACGGTCAGCATGAGATTGACCGTTTCCCTGCGAGGGACGGTTGTATCGATAGCCCTGCGAGGGCTGATAAAAGCTTTGCTGCTGCGAGCAGCCAGCACGGTTAGTACCCTGCGAGGGTCCACGGAAATGAGCTGGCCCTTGTGAGGGATAGCGTGATTGCTTACTAGGACCTGCTTGCGGAGCAGATCTGTAATTGTTTGGTCTATTCAGGGGCAGAAAGGCTTTCTTGACCCCACCAGCTTTGTCGAGTGCCACAGTGAACTTCTCAGAGTTAAAGACATGCTCATTTGATGGCGGTATCTTGCGTAAGACAGATTTTGTCAAGGGGTCTCGGACCCAGTTTGTAATGCCATCACGTCGCATCTGAATCACCTCAGCTCTATGGCCGCAGACTAGTTGTAACAAGTCTGACGACACTTTGAAATACTCACCATTACAGAACAGCTCAGTTAATTTGTTGCGCAGCTCTTCTATACGTACATTATTTTGACTTGCGGCCCAAGATAATAACTCGCTTAGGCATGAGGTTAAGGCTTCTTTTTGTTTTAAAACACAAAAGGTAAGGGCCGAATAAGCTTTATCTGCATAGGCCAAATGCTTTAATTGGTCATAAGCACGAATCTCTTCATTAACTTCGAGATCTGTGAAACCTGGGGTATGGGCATAAAGTTTTTGTACGTCGGAATAACGTACTTCACACCACTCATTGCTATCGAAGTGTTGAATATTTTGGAGAGACCTTACGAATCTTTCTGGAGCCTTAGGAATCATAGGTTCCTTTAATTTGGTTTCGATATCAAAGCTAATTGCTTGAGGCTCGTGAGGTTCAGCCTCTAGTGACTCGTTCTCATTGTCCTCATATAACATGCCGCTGACATTACCATCCAGAATAGATTCGTGATCTAAGTCGGAAGCTAATGGGAGGCACTGACCTTGTGCGTCGTTACTTGTTAAATGTTGGCAAAGGTTACTAACCTGCAGTGCTAGATCACTCAGGAGCTGTTCACTACGCTTGCTCCCCCCCTTCTTGTTTGCACGGCGGCGTCGGCGGTGACGACGCTTTTTGCGCGTGGAGTCATGCGATGTGCTTGAACTGGACGACGATGACGATGTACTGCTGCTAGAAGACTTATCTCTTCTTGTATTATGATCACTGCCATGCAGCGACGTTGAAGTTGTTGGCGCTCGTGCCGAGCCAGTAGCTACGTTCAAATCATTCATTTGATCAAGCAATCGATTCTGTAATACGCAAAGAGGTTAGAAAAACTGTTATAGGTATAGAATTGAAGCCTCTACGGGGCTACTCACTTTAAAACGATTATAAAAACGAACGGCAAAACCGTTATAATTTTTACGTGGAAAAAGTAATACTATGCAAAGTTTGCACCGATTTATAATTATAATTAATTTAAAAATAATTTAAATTAAGGACTTGTAGCAGTTGTCTTAGAGACAACCTTTCGCGGCGGAAAACAAGACGCCAATGAAGAACGACAGCCAGCGAGTCATAAGCTCGACTGGCCCTGCCTGGTGGGGGAAGTGGGGCGGATGTGCGAGGGAGGTGGATGGTAGGGGTTAGAAAGACAGGACTTTTAAGCGGAAACAGGAAGTGCCTATCTCAAAACTATTAAGCTTCAAATAACGGTCAATTATTTAATCTGAAATATTATTTGATGAAAAAAGAATTAGAATATCACATAATTAGACGAGCTCGTTGGTGTAGCAGTCAATGACGCGGCTTCGACACCAACGCTCGTGGGTTCGATTCCCATATAGGACAAACATTTGTGTGCATGAACTATAGGACAAACATTTGTCTGTTTGTCTTAGTCTGGGTGCTTTCTATGTATCATAAGTATGTATTTACAAAAAAAAAATGTATTTACGTATGTTTATCAGTTGTGTAGTATCCATAACACAAGCTTTGCTTACTTTGGGGCTAGATGGCGCTGTGTAAATTGTCCAGAAATATTTATTATTTACATAGCAGCTTGCTCCTGTGACTACATGCGCATGTATCGCGGTATCCCGTAGATGTTTTCAAAAAAAACTTTTTTCTTTCTTAAAAAAAAAAATGAGTGTGCTTTAGACCAGTCGACTGAAGTAAAACTTCTTTAGCTCTAATAACTTATATCTCCCTCTCAACGTCCGTTTGCCGTTTCCGTAACGCTCTCGTCACGCATTCACCAGCTTACTACCCTTGTCAAGCGTGCGTAAAGAAGTTTTACTTCAATAATATTTCTAAGCCGACGTCATAATGGCTACGTAACAAATCTCATCGCGATCCATCTAGTGGTTGGGCTGGGCTGCTTAGCTGTGTGTGTAGAAAGATCTGTCAGTCTGTCAATCGCCTTCTTCTTCATTCCAGTATTTAGATTTTCAAATAGTTAGACATTAAAAACTGCTGAAGATTTTTTTATATGGTTTTCAGCACTAGATGGAGTCATTCACGGCGAAGGTAAAGTATATATTAAGGTATTGTATAAATTGGTAGAAATATGACGACTATCGTTTAATTTGTCGGAAAAAAACATGCCGACAGGGATCTTTAATGCCAAGTGTGAGACACGTGAACCAATAACGTCCTACCCGAGAGAAGCATTCGCGGATTGTTATTGATTTATACAAAAAAAAGTATTTTTTTATTTGTTAACAAAACAAAAACACGAAAAGTAAGTACTAACTATGTGAAAACAATCAGCTAAAAAGAAACAGCCAAAAATACCATCGCTTTTATGCTGACGTTACGAAAATTTGGTTGTGTTTACATTTTTTTTTATTTTTTCTCAGCAAATTTATATAAAATGAATAAAAACTTATTAGTTTAATAAAAATAATTTACGAATAAAAATGTACGTACAAAAAAATACCAATTCAACAGTCCAAAACACCATTAATTCTAAAACCTTATCCAAAACAAACCGATGACAATCCAGGATGACACTTTGATTTAACATTTCTATCTCCTCGGTCAACACAATAAAAATTGCAACGTTCAAAAATCAACAGCGACAAAAACTAACCGAATTCGCCAGATAGCTAAATTCGTGACAACCCTAACGCAACTGAAATGCAAATTTTAACTCTATTTACTTGTACAAAAGGTCGGAATTCACGATTCTTGTTTTGTTATAGGAAGAAAATAGCGCCAAAACTATTTTGAACCTTATATGTTTGAGAGTTGAATTGAATTTAGTATGCAGTCGTTATAGATGGAGTTAACCGTTGAATGCGCGCGGTCATTTGTCTGGCTATAAATCAGCGGGGGTACGCGCGACACTTATTACGTCACCCGGCGTCGCTCGGAGCACTTTGTCCTCATAACGCCTGCTGTACACAGACAATACACGCAAAAATTATGGCACATTTTGTTACCATTTAAAATGCATTTTATATGAGTACGAGTTTCGTTGAGTGCTCGCGGATTTGTTAACATTTGTTGACGGCATTCGTTTTGTTTTTGCTAAATATTTTGTGTTATTGTAACTTTTATGAGATTTAATAAAATGGAGGCCGTGAATTGACTCTCATTTTGTTACGGGTAAATTTTACTTTGATTTTTTTTGTTTTGTAGTTTTTTTTTCTATATAGGTAGCATGATACTTTACATTATTGCGATCTAGCTTAACAATATAGTCTAAGAATAATGTCCATTGTCCAAATCTTAGTGTTTGTTAAGGGGAAACACTTTCTTAGTGTGTTATATTTAAATACATCAAGAAAGTGTCTTGCACTTGATAAAAAATAATATTTATGATGGTAGTGATGAAAGTTTATTGTCGGTAAAGACTGAATCATGCTATTGTTTGTCCACGAGCACAGTATTTGCATGAGTGATCTGTAAATTTATATTAGCAAAAAATATTGATTTGGCAATAATTGTGGATTTTCTCGTGTTTCGTTAACAACACTGTATTTAAATTAATATCAATTTGTTTATCAAAATTATAATCTAAAATCATAATTTATTAAATATAGTTACTCTATTTGATAATCTAAGATGTAATTGATCTATTAGTGCGCACTGTTTATCATTTTGAAGTAAACGAGCTCTTTTAAAATATCTAATTTTCAAATTAATTATTGCGTATTTGGTTCACGAACTTTATTATTTCTAAATGAAAGCAATTGAAGTTGATACAAATTATTACAATTAAGCGTACAAAATTGTTATTGAACATCAGCAAATAATCATTATTTCTCTTGTTAATGATTGGCTTATTCTTTTAATGAAGACAGTTATTTTAATATTACAAACTTGTGACTCCATCCGGCTTCGTGCAGGAAAATTAAGAATTGTAGAAAATTTTATCGTGAAACTAACGACTCAATAAATGCTAACGCAATTTGCAAAGGTTCGTCTATTTTTGACGTGATAACGCCTTATAAATCGATGAACGCCGGCTGCACGCACGAAAAAGCATGACTCATTGTCACGTTCTAATTGAGCCGAGCGTGCAAGCGATACGTGACTTGTGACGCATCTCTCTTTCATTCCATCGGCATGTTTTCTTATGATGTTATCGTCCGTAAACCGACTTTACGAACAACCATATTTTTTTTATAATAAAATACAGCCTATATGATATTAAAGTAGTAAGTATATAGTACCCCAACCCATTTGGCCAGCGTGGGGAGTGTAGGCCAAATCCTCCTTCTGTCTGTGACGGACGAGAGAGGGTCGTGCTCCTGTAGTGGAGACTAAAATGACCTGATGATGAAGTATATAGCATTTTGTAGATGAAAAATCTTTAAAAAAAAAAAACTTTTTTCTTCATAATATTAGTTTAAACCTCCTTCGATCTATTTATTTAAAGAGCCTTTAGAAAGATGCATCTAGTTATTATTATTAGACGAGCTTGGTGGTTGAATGGTTAACAATGGCCACTTTGACTCCGAGGTCGCGGGTTCGATTCCCGCACAAGAATCATGCACACAAACATTTGTGTGCATGAGCATGTCTATTTGTCTTGGTCTGGGTGTTTCCTATGTAGTTTAAATATGTATTTACAAAAAAAAAATGAATTTAAGTACATTTATCAGTTGTCTAGTACCCGTAACAAAAGCTTTACGCTTACTTTGGGACTAGATGGCGCTATGTAAATTGTCCAGAAATATTTATTTATTACTTCTTCTGTATGTATAGATTTCGCTATTGGATTCCACAGTAGAGAAAATCAAAGTAAAATATAGCAAGGGCCGGGTAGCATTAATTTGATAAACAACATCCCGCCCTTTATTTACGACCGATACAAATCATTCTGTAAGCTGTAGACAGCCGTCGTGAACCATCACGCTGCAGATATCCAGCATTCGACTCGAAATCACCATTTTTATCGAAAATCCAATTTTCTAGCTACACTCGATATCGAAACCCACCCGCGGCCTCGCTATTAAAATAAAACCAAACAAGTATGTACACCAAACACTAATATGTTCCGTAGATTGATTATAAAGTATTAATACTTTTTGTCAGATTCTTTATTAATTTAAAAAATCTAGGTAATTCCTGAAAGAAAGTGCATAAAATCAGGTTTCTTCATTTAAGAGCTTAAGTGGGTCAGACATATTTTTTTTATTACTTGGAATTATATACAACAATATTCATATATCGTTTATCGATAGATTGTCCACGATCAATGTAGCCGCCGTGTGCAGTTATTGAATCAAGTATTCCGAAGCTCGAGCCATATGGTGATAATTTATTTGCATGATGTTGCGAGTTTGTAATTTATCTTTCTCATTTTCGTAATCTGTCAAAAATGAGTAAAAAATTACCATTATTTTATTTTTATAATGTAGTCAATTTTAACTTAGGTACTATTTTGTCTAGAGCAATGTTCAAAATAGAAAGTTTGTGAACATATTTGAATCTTTGTATATCAGTGAAATAAAGAATTGAATTGAATTCAGTGTAAAATTATTTTTAAACACAGTACATAACGTACATAACGTACACTAACAATGCAATAAAATTATTAAATCACATGAAAGCAAGTAATAAATACTTGAATACTCAAATAAATACCTACACGATACTCTCATGGATTTAATGATAAAGAATTTATCAATTTTATAATTCAAACCTTATAAAAGACTGCCTAATTAACTCCTTTGTCACTTTTTTTAATTATATTTACTTAGGTAGATTTTAATTAGACATCATGAAACACAAAATCACCGTTTTCTTTGTACAATACGGTACCCCAAAACAGGCACCAATATATTACACTTTTATCTGAAAGATGTCATCGGGGGTCGAGGAGACCCTCGTTGCGTTTCACGGTTAAACCGTTTCAATGTAAGTGAATGTTAATTGTCTTTATACATGTCCCAATATCAACCCTAAAATGCGAGTGGATGGGGCGGAGAGGGGCGAAGCGGGAAGGGGCGGGGCGGGCCGGTCACTCGCTCCGCTTCGTATAATGACTCCGTGTTTTATTAAAGGTCGTTTTGATAAACAAAACGTGATTGATATGATATTTTGATTGGGGATGTGATGCTATTAGAACAAACAATGCTGATTGGTTTTGCAATTTAAAGTTAGTGATTTGTTCGTACAAAAATATTATAATATAAATTGAAAGTCGCTGTTGCTATATGGCGATAGAAATAACTATATTCTACGATAATCCTACTGCTTACATTATTTTACATATAAATGATTTCTATCTGCCTCCTGCACCTGTGTTCCATTGTGGCAATAAGAAAGCAAGGTAATTGCCGGGCATTTACTGCCTCTCAAACGTTAGCGCTAATCAAAAACAATTATTGAAAAGTATTAGATAAAATATCTTCCTCTGTATTCAGGCACTTTTACTTTCTTTGCGTAGTCTTTATTATAAAGTTTTTAATAAAAGACTATAGACATAAAAGACTACGTATAAACAAAATCTTGTTTATAGCACAGTATAACTAATAGTACAGTATGGCCACTCCCTGCCGCTCTCTCGTATCGACCTCACCTCCCATCTGAGACGAATCTGGAACAGTTTGTATGGCGCCGCACGCACGCACGCTCTTTCGCGCTCTGCACAGACGTCACTGTTTATGTAACAGTGAACGACGCGACATTTATATGGAGTGGCCGAGGTGTGTTTATAGTAAAAGTGCATGTACACATGTGTAGGTATTGAGTAAGCGCTTTGCATCCAATTGTTACTGCCGTGATGTTCACTTATGCCTATATATTTATATAAATTGTCGCGTGTCACGCGTGAATGATGATAGCTCTGGTGTCGCAAGTTTCGATGGGCTGCAATGACTGCTTACCAACAGGCGGGTCGTATGCTTGTTTGTCACCCTAATGGTATAAAAAATTACCTTGTGTTTTTGTACAATGATCCGAATGCAATTCTTCTCGTAACCTTTTTTAGTCACGGCGATGTCTGTGCGTTCGTTTGGCCAAGCACCTTCTCAGGAACTCTACACCGGTGAAAGCTGTAACAGATCGCAGTGCTTTCTCTCCCGGACAATAGCAACAACAATGCATGTTCACCCGCGCCGTCCGCCGCCGGCCGTCCGCACACAACGGACTGTCCGGCTGTCCGGCCGTCCGGACTGTGTCCGCGGCTATCTCGACACTGATATACTGCGGCCGAGATCGGCTCGCTACAGTATTTATATGAACTTTTATTCTAATCATACATATGTTGGATGACCGACCGATGAGATGGAAAGACTATTATTGGTGCCCATTGCATGTTTTTTTTATAGTACGTCGGGCGGCAGACAAGCATACGGCCCGCCTGTTGCGAAGTGGTTACCGTAGCCATATTAACTCTCGCAACATGAAATATGGCACCAGGTCTATCAACGCCGCATCTCCTTCCTTTCTGGTGACCTCACTCACTCGCAGGAACGCTAAAGGAAATTGTTATTTGGCTTCCTTATTCTATGAGGTGGAGGTACTTCCCCAGTCGGACAGCTTAAAAATACGCTGTGCTAGGGCTTATAAACGAGCCTCTGGCTGGAGAGAGGTAGGCCTCTCTTTTCGCCAGAGCTTCGTTTATAAGTCAGCAGGGTACACCATGTGCAGGTAAGAGTTGGCGTTGGTTCAAACATGTTGATAAAGCGTTACAATCCTTTCCTGTGTATTCACGTTCTTTTTACTTCCCTACGTACTGCATGTATATATGCGTAGGTATAGAGTAAACGCTTTGTAGCCAGTTTCTACTGCCGGAATGTGGTCCGTCTACGAGTATATATAAAAGTAGCTGACCGGCGAACTTCGCACCGCCTAACAGTCGATTCTTTAATTTTTTAGTATGACATCAATATTTATACGACACTAACGTCACTCAATTGTTTTGCCTTCCCTGAACCTCTCCACAAACGCTTGAACTTTATGGTATGGTGTTAAAGTTCAAATTGACTTTTAAGTATTATTACGAATCGTTTGTATGGGAGTATGGAAAAGTGTTGTTTTTAGACATTTTTAGGCAATTTTTTATTTTTTTCTCTGCGTAAGAACCAGCTGTTCTCGAGATTTGCGCTTAGCAACGAATTCAGCGATTTATGTTTATATTATAGAAGAAGATGTCATAGACGTCGACGACATCCTTAAAACAGCCGTTCCTTTACCATCGCCGTTGTACAAACATGTTCCGAATCCGTTAAGCTCATTAAGTGCTCATTAAAAGTAAGATAAAACCATTAAAACACTTTGTAAGCAAATTGTAGGGAAGTAACTCGGTGTCTCCAGTGTTTCCGGTTTATGGCGTCATTCGCATTCGGAAGTCGATGCAGGATAGTAAAAGCCTTAATGGCCACCGAGTCCTTCACATATTAAGTAGGCGAACTGCTGAAAGCTTCTGAAAAGTCGAATATCTGATTTAGCAAAGTACTTTAAAACAAAATGGACGAGCCCTGTGTTTGAATGGCTAACCATTGCCACTTTGACTGCGGTGTCGCGGGTTCGATCCCCGTACAAGACAAGTATTTGTGTGCATGAACATGTCTGTTTATCTTGGTCTGGGTGTTTTCTATGTATAATATGTATGTATTTAAAAAAGAACATTTATATTTAGTTGATACAGGTGTTATTTTGCGGAAGTCAAATTTACAGGCAATTTGATCTATACCACCTATATATACTACTTTACGTGCTTCCGCCACCAATTAAAGATAAATGATAAAGATACATTTATTTGCTAAGAACATGTGTTGTTTATTAATTAGTTCATGCAAATTACTGCTGGCCGGCACCAACCCACTATCGTTAGTAGATGCATGCGACTGCTGCCGCCCCGACTGCCGTGGTCGTGTCTGCGACACGTGTTTCGCCTCTACGCGAGGCATCCTCAGGCGATCTGTAGATGTTGATCGTTAGAACAACGTCATTTGTAGGTAGCGGAAGCACGCAAAGTAGTGTAGACCAAATTGCCAAAAACATTTATGTAGATCACATCAGTTATTTAGTACCCGTTTCCCAGTACCTTATTTTGGGACTAGATGGCGGTGTGTCACTAGTCACGGAATATTTATTTATTTATTTGTGAGGAAGCTTGCCAGGAAAGAATGAGTTACTGCACGACACGAGCGATACTTTAAGTAGCATGCATCTATAGGGCACGGCAACCGCTTCACAACAGGCGGCCCATAATATTTCTGTCTGCAATGCGTTGTCGTATTGAAAAAGTATCAAGAGATAAAAATCTATGCGATTTTTGACTAAGTCTAGATCGAAAACGATAGAAATTGTATTGTTTTTATTGGGTTCCGTACCCAAAGGGTAAAACTGACCCTATTACTAAGGCTCTGCTGTCCGTCCGTCCGTCCGTCCGTCCGTCTGTCCGTCCGTCCGTCCGTCCGTCTGTCACCAGGCTGTATCTCATGAACCGTAATAGTTAGATAATTTTCACAGATGATGTATTTCTGTTGCCGCTATAACAACAAATACTAAAAAACAGAATAAAATAAATATTTAAGGGGGCTCCCATACAACAAACGTGATGTTTTTTTGCTCGTTTTTGCTCGATATTGATAACTGCAACAGGTAGTAGATGCTTGAAATATACACAGAATATTTAGCTATACATTCACTTTAAAAATTAAAAATAAATTAAAATAAAACAAACATCGATCCTCCCCAACACGTCTGGCCAGCGTGGGGAGTGTAGGTCAAATCCTTCTTCTGTCTGGGACGGATGAGAGAGGGTCGTGCTCCTGTAGTGGAAACTATAATGACCTGGTGATGATCGATGATGATGATGAAACATTTAAGGGGGACTCCCATACAAAAGACATGATTTTTTTTGCCGAGAGAGCGGGGGTGGCCGTCGCATAGCTGGGTGGAACAAACATGTCCGCGAGGCTCACAGGGTGGCCAGGTCCAGTTTCAAAGAGTGGGTGATGTGTGGTAGACCAAAAACCGGCCAGTTATATAAGGAAATGTGCGATAGTAGGCGAGTTTTTAAGTCCAGATTGAAGTGGTGCCAGAACCATCAAGACCAAATAAAAATGGACTCTCTCGCGGAGAAACACTACAAAGGTAACTTTCGAGGCTTCTGGAAGGACACTGGTAAATTAAATGTACGGCCTGGCCTTCCTGTCAGCGTCGACGGTGTTAACGACCCTAAAGAAATCGCAAATGTGTTTAGAAACTATTTTACTGTGACCTCGCCTTTGGGTCCGGCGGGTGGGGTGCTCGGTGCTAACCTGCATAGGCAGTTAGTAAACACTACATATATTGCAAAAGACGTCGCGAAAGCCATTGGGCTTATATCGAGAGGTAAGTCTCCGGGCCACGACGGCCTCAGCATTGAGCACTTGCAGCACGCGGGGCCTCATATGGCGAGGGTATTGGCTATGTTCCACTCGCTGTGCGTGGGTCATTCCTATTTACCTGCCGATTTTATGAGGACTGTGGTAGTACCTGTGGTGAAGAACAAAACTGGTGACCTTGCTGATAAGGATAACTACAGGCCTATATCTCTCGCCACGGTTATAGCCAAAGTTTTCGACTGCATGCTTAATACACAGTTAAATAAGTTCGTAATATTACATGATAACCAGTTTGGCTTTCGTCCTAGTCTGTCCACTGAAAGTGCAATACTGTGTCTTAAGCATGCTGTCAAATACTACACAGACCGCAAAACACCCGTGTATGCGTGTTTCCTCGACTTGTCCAAGGCCTTCGACTTGGTTCGATATGACCTATTGTGGGAGAAGCTGAAGAGCATAAACTTGCCTCAAGAACTCATCAGCATGTTTCAATACTGGTACGCAAACCAATCCAATAGTGTACGGTGGGCGGGGGCAATGTCTGATCCGTATCAGCTCGAATGTGGAGTCAGGCAAGGTGGATTAACGTCCCCAACGCTGTTCAATTTATATATGAACGAGTTGATCGTCACGCTCAGCAACCAGCATGTTGGCTGCCATGTTGACGGTGTCTGTATGAACAATTTGAGTTACGCAGACGACATGGTGTTGCTGAGTGCGTCGATATGTGGACTGAGGAGGCTGATACGGATCTGTGAGGAATATGTAAGTGGTCACGGATTAGTATATAATGTAAGGAAAAGTAAATGCATGGTCTTTAAGGCGGGTAGAAAGTGCCTACACAATATACCACCGGTCCGTCTAAATGGTGTGCTTCTAGAGATGGTTAAACAATTTAAGTACCTGGGACACATAGTCACTGTCGACCTTAAGGACAATGCAGACATTGAGCGGGAGCGGAGGGCGCTGTCGGTAAGAGCCAACATGATAGCCCGCAGGTTCGCGCGATGTTCTCAGGAGGTCAAAGTTGCGCTGTTTAGAGCGTACTGTACATCACTTTACACCTGCAGCCTGTGGGCGGACTATACAAAGCGAGCTTACAGCGACCTCCGCGTTCTGTACAATAATTCGTTCAGGGTGATGTTGGGTCTGCCTCGACACTGTAGCGCTTCGGGCATGTTTGCGGGAGCGCGCACAGCATGCTTTCACTCTACCATGCGTAAGAGGGCCGCGTCTATGGTGCGCAGAGTTCGGGCCAGCTCCAATGTCATCTTGAAAATGATAGCAGATAGATTAGACTGCCCTTTCCTTCGGCATTGCTGTGACAGGCATGTCACTGTAACAATGCCGATGAGACAACTCTGATAGAAGAGAAAAATTTCAATTTTTGACAAATAATATATAATAATAATAATATACCATATAAGAGAAACAGTTTTAAATCATTAATTGTATAGGTTATGATTATTTATTTGTATTTAATTTGGTAATTCGTTTCATTGTAATGGACATTTATATATACATTTAATTTTAACTAAACATTGACATTTTGTATTAAATTTTATTTAACATTGAGATTTGTAGGTATTTCAATTGAAGTTCTAAATTTATAATTGAAATTCTCAAAAATTTTAAAAATGTTTTCTACTATCAATGGATCATGTAAGTTATCCGAAATAAATGAATTTTATTTATTTATTTATTATTTATAATTAATGGTACTGTGGAGGATGTAGGCGAAATAAAAATCACGAGGTTTTAGAACTATTAGAAGCTACGTAATGGTGCCGAGATGTGTGTGTCGGCGCGCGTGCGTACTGGCGGGCGTTTTGTCGCAGACTGCATATTAACGTTCGCCACTGGAGGGCGCTGCGGGACGTAGCCGCGAGGATCCGCGTCATTGTTGCGGCGTCGGTATTTTTAAAAGACGTCGCGGCGCCGCGGTACACACAACTCGTTCCCCCGTATGCTTTCAATTTATTAAGAAACATAAATAATGCAATACACATATGCAAGTAGGTACATCATAACAGGTAAGTGCTAGTTTTTTTTTACTTATACATTAATATTATTTTTAAGACATTATTATTTATTTATTTTTACAGATACTGCCGGGCGGACCGTTTACTTTAACGCATCCTCAACAGGTACGGAACCCTTCGTGCGCGAGTCCGACTCGCACTTGACCGGTTTTTTTTTTTAATGATATCGTGGTACAAACTCACATTTCACAGAGTAATACCCTCAGTATGTTTGTACCTAAACCGTGTGATTTCCGGCAGACTAGAATAGAATCACTCCGTCTCTTCCCGTGGATTTCGTTCAAACATCGATCAGGCCCCCCAATCCGTCTGGCCAGCGTGGGGAGTGTAGGCCAAATCCTCCTGTCTGTGACGGACGAGAGAGGGTCGTGCTCCTGTAGTGGAGACTAAAATGACCAGATGATGATGATGTTTGTACCTACGTATAGATGTATATACCAAAATATTAGGCAAGCGTAGTGTCGGGGTAAAACACCCCGCCGCTCGTATTTAGCGTAATGTTTATTTAATTTCCGCGCCGTTGACTAGTAAATTAGTTGGTAATTGCTATCAACACGTGGCTACAGGGAGAGCGATAAAATTGATACAATTTTAAATACGGGGTGTAAGTGGCTCTCCACGCTCTTTAGAGCCAAAGCCAACCTCATCTGCACGTGGACCCTACCGACTAGCAAAAGACGCTCTGACAAAAGAGTATCTGTATTTAGCCAAAGCCTGTTTCGCTAGTAGGCAGCGTATTTACAAGCTGTCCGACTGGGGAAGTACCTCCATCTCACAGACTACCGCAGCCAAATAACAATTCCCTTGAGAGTTGTTGTGTTCCTGCGAGTAAGTTAGGTTACCAGGAAGGAAGAAGTTGCTGCATCGCCCCGTGGGGTGGCAGCGCGTAAACGATATGTCATGTTCATATGGGTAACCGCTTTACATCATGCGGAGGCGAAGCTTTCTGTAACTTTCTTGTGACTTCGTTGGCTCGGACACGTAGAATGTAGGAGGATCGTGAATTGAAGAGTTCATACTTGTGACAACCTAATAATGTTACCTAACACTTATAATGTTTTTACCTAAAGCCTCCATTCCAAAATTACTGAAAAATTGTAGATAAAATGACTTTCTGTGTATCCACGTCTTTTTTCTTTCTTTTACGTATACCTGCGTAGGTACTGAGTAAGCTTTTTGTTCATCTAGTCCCAAACTAAGCAAAATGTATGCTATGGGTAACATAACTGATAAAATACTTAAATACATTTTTTTTTTGTAAATACATTAATAAAAAACACTTACACCAAGACAAACATGTTCAAAAGACATGATCATGCACACAAATATTTGTCTTGTGCGGGGATCGAACCCGCTACTTCGGAGTCAAAGTGGCTATTGCTAACCATTCAACCACCGAGCTCACCATAATGGTATCATGTCCTCACGTTATACGGCATCTACAAACAGGGTAATACTGGCCAGGTATTATATATAATAGATAATAGTAGTTTATGAAACTGTTGCATAATAAGGGTTATTAAAATACGAGTGTGAGTTTATAACATGAGCCGAAGGCGAATGTTATAATAGACCACACGAGTATTTTAATACCTAATTATGTGCAGTTTCATACACTACTTTATCTAATCTCATGAAATATATGATAATAATATTTTTAATACAACCATGAAGTTAATTTAACAGCTATAATTCTTACTTATAAATCCATTTGCAGATCGAGCATGCGTAGTGCGCATGCGCGACGAGCCGCGCGGCGCCGCGTTCACAGATTATGTAGAAAAAATTTGCATAGTTGCAATGCATTTGCAGTTGCAATGCAATGCAGTTGCAATGCATTTGCATTGCAACCTGTTTATAATACCTGTATCCAGGGCTGAAGCTGTATCGAAATGGTAAAAGGGTTACTTTACGATACAGTTGTCCATAGAAGAGCTGTATCGAAAAATAACTTTTTAAATTTATTTTGATAGCTTGTGCGTAAAGACTGTCATTATGATACTGTGTTTAGTTTTTTAATGTGTAAATTTCAGTATGAGATTAGATAAATACTTTTTAAACGCTTTTCTGCTCCATCATCACACCGCCAGGGTGTGATGATGGAGCAGAAAAGCGAGCAGAAAAGCGATATATTTCTTGTCTTCGGAGTCTACATAAAATTATACTAGGTAAATAATGAATTCGTTTCGTTTCAAATTTAATCCATCGTCGACAATCTCACGCACGAGTGATAAGCTGGGTACGTTCCAGAATCGTTCACATTTCCATTTCAAATTTCAATAATTAAAATGATTTTACTTTAACGCTACGGCTACGAGTGTGGCTACGAAGCTACGAACGCTACAGACGACACAGGCAGGGTTCCGTACCATTACCTATAAAAACGGCAAAAAAAATCACGTTTGTTGTATGGGAGCCCACCTTAAATATTTGTTTTATTTTTATTAAGTTATTTATTTTTAAAGTGAATATATAACTAAATATGTGAGTATTTCAAACGTCTACCTATTGTCGTTATCAATTGCGAGCAAAAACGAGCAAAAAATTCACGTTTGTTGTATGGGAGCCTCCTTAAATATTTATTTTTTTCTGTTTTTTAGTATTTGTTGTTATAGCGGCAATAGATATACATTATCTGTGAAAATTTCAACTGTCTAACTATCACGGTTCATGAGATATAGCCTGGTGACAGACGGCCGGACGGACGGACGGACGGACAGCGGAGCCTTAGTAATAGGGTTCCTTTTTACCCCTTGGGTACGGAACCCTAAAAAATAACAAGCCGACTACGGAAATAACACTAAACGGCAACAATCGCCTATTATTGACGTTGGTTAAAATGCTGCCTGTGTTATCCGGACGATAATCGATTGACACATTATTCATCAGAACCTAATGAATACGTAAATATAAACATACATAGTCACAGACTGCTAAAATTATAACCCTTTCTTTTGGCTTCGCAGCAGTAAAAATAAACAGTTCATTCCAACAAAGATGTGTGGTTTATATCGACAACATTCAAATGTTTCAATCAATGGAAAACTTACTTTGATGAACGATCAAAAAGTAAAGGCATCTGGTATAAAAGCCTACAATGTGAGCCTCCACATGTACCTTGGTTTGTATGGACTAAATACAGTAGACGTCTAATTGTTACAGCTCTTAGAATGCGTTCCGAACATTACCCATAAACTCATTCACTTTTTTAATGCGCAAAACTAACTCACCCAACTGCGAGGTATGTGGAAGTAGAAGACCTCTAACACATATTAGTGGAGTGTGTCCGGCACGTTTCTAAAAGAGAGTATCTTGTCTCTGAACTTGGTCTAAACAGATTGGATGTCGGAATGTATCACGACGTGTTGGCTAATCCCAGGTCACCTGTAGCTAAAGCCTTATTTTCTTTATATATAGCAGCAGATGTTAAAGTTAGAATAGGTTACGATGGGACTGACATAGTCAATTATGACAAAAATCCCTACATTAAAATAGATAAAAAAAAAAACCTAGATACATAATGTACATGTCGCAGCCAACTCGAAAGTCAAATGTGTCAATTCGGACAAATGTCCGAATGTGTGTATAGGGCTAGCGGTTTTATAAAATAGCGCAGCCATTATTTATAACCTGAATGCATTATCCCCTGATGGCACATCAGTAAGATCGAGGAGCCCCGCTTCGCGAGTCTCCTATTTCTAATCATTCACAAAACAAACCGAACGATAATTCAGAAACATTCCGCCTAAACGTTAATCCATCGTATTTAAAACCGGAGCCATTTTGGAAAAATCTAGCCGTATGCAATACGACGGATTTTATAAATTGGCTGCGATATATAAGTATACAGATTAGATATTGAATCTTGTAGTCGGTATCCTTGTAAACCAGGGGTTCCCAACCGGTGGTCCGTGAGAGCTAAATCAAGGTCCGTATTATCAAAACAAAATATCTTTTATTTTGATTTGATTTTTTATTCCTTGGATGTAATGTAAGAGGTTGAGCAATACTAAACCAAATATTGAATTCTCGAGATACAGTGTAATAGATTTATCGGACAATTGGGGCTCTACATTGAACAGGGACCTGGAAGTGGTCCCCGAACAAAAAAAGATTGGGAACCACTACTGTAAACGGACAAACAATCACGCTTTCACATTTATGATATTAGTATGGATTTTTTTTTTAAATACAAATTAGGTAAAAAATACAAATTAGGTAAAAAATACGGGCCAATATTCAACACATTAAGCGGTGACTCCAGCTCCTGACCTGACTCCTGACTCTTGAGTGACGACGGTCTGACAGCCATGCAATTATTTAAAATGGACATTTTGTATGTTCCCCTTGTTTTTAAGTAACTTGCTCTGTCTAATGAGACGACAATCCTATGCTGAATTTTCTTAGGTTGAGTATCATTGCTGTGAGTTTATTTGGCCGTTGCACCGTTTGTCCACTCCAAAAAAGGAGGAGGTTCTCAATTCGGCTGTTTTTTTTTTATGTTTGTTACTTCGTTACTCCGTGATTTATAAACCGATTTGAAAAAAACTTTTTTATTTGAAAGAGTATACTTCCAGATTGGTCCTATATTTTTTTCATCATCATCAGCCTGTATCTACATACATAAATGTAGAGTAATGTTTCGAGTCGTTTTTATTTTGTTAAAATTTCTTTTTTTTTTATACTACGTCGGGTAGCAGACAAGCATACGGCCTGCCCGATGTGAAGCGGTTACCGTAGCAATATTAACGTTCGCAACATAAAATATCGCTCGCGCGCTCTCCTACCTTTCTGGTGACCTCACTCACTCGCAGGAACACAACAACCATCAAGGGAATTGTTATTTGGTTGCGGTATTCTGTGAGGTGGAGGTACATTCCCCAATCTGGTAGCTTACAATAACGCTACCTCTCTTTTCGCCAGAGCTTCGTTAGTCAGTCAGCAGGGTGCACCGCGTGCAGGCGAAGTTGGCTTTGGTTCAAAGATGTTGATGAACCACTTACACCCCACATTTACTTACTAAGTTGTTAAACAAATATACGACCCATCAAATGTAAAGAAACCGCAGGCTATGGACGCCTGCACTGCTACACCACGTGCTTCACGTGTAACAACCTTGTACAAATCTCTTCAAGCCCGTCTTGAATAACCCCCTGCTGTAGTCTGCGGAGGAAACCTTGACAGGCAGTTCATTCACGGAGGTCTCTAGATACACCCATCCATAGATGGACTACGGTGGACGTTGCTTCACTTGTGTGGTCAATTAGACTGATACGGATATCGACGCCATCGAGCTCCTGCCACTATTTGAGAGAGTGTTTTTTTATACTACGTCGGGTGGCAGACAAGCATACGGTCCGCTTCATGCGAAGTAGTTACCGAAGCCATATATGTGTTCGCAAGCCACCCCCGCTGCCAATGCAGTATCTCCTGCATTTTGATGACCTCACACACTCGCGGGAAAACGACAATCCTCAAGGAAATTATTACTTGACTGCGGTATGCTGTGAGCTGTAGCTACTTCCCCAGTCGAGCAGCATATAATTACGCTCTCAATTAACCAATATTATTTTTAACTATATTTACTTAAAATAACTCGTAATATGTAAAATTACGAAATTGTCACTCACTGACAAATAACAACCATAAATAAATAGTGTTAAATTAACAGCCGGGATAATCCGCCAGTTAAACAACCGGTTTATAGTTAACATTTATTTACCAATTAACCGGTGTGTCAACGAACCACGGTGCGGCGGTCACCGCCGAGCAAATTACTGTATTAAAATCTAAATGAGGCGTGCTGCATTACAATAAAATCACGAAATCTTTGAAATTCAAAGAAGCGCTGTCGGAGTGTATATGGCAATATGGCTCGCTACAATCTTTAAGCTAAAGTCAACCTCACCTGCACGTGGTGCACCCTCACGACTAGCGTAAGAGGCTCTGGCAAAAGGGAGGCGAGTATTTGTAAGCTGCCCGACTGGGAAAATTTATTTTAATAGCATAAAACACGATTAAAAATGAAATTCATCGGGTTTCATCATTATGTATTTGAACGAAACAAAATTAAGAATAGAAAACGAAATTAAAATAAATTGAACACAAAGAAAGCTCTATTTCGGTTTGACCAAACCAACCAAACTATAGTATGAGCAGAAACCCTAAGTTAAGTTTGACAGCAGGCGGCACCCATTTGCAAATTAAAGGGTATGTAGGTATCTGTCTAGAATCTACTTACGAGTATCTGTTTAGTCCACAGTGTCAACATTTAGATTACAGATACCACAGTGAAACTAAATAAGCGCTTGGAAAAAAATCTGGTAGGGCTGTGTCGATGCATAGGGCCGTTGAAAAACGTCTATATCAGCTAGTCGCTTTTAACATTAAAGATTGATAGAATAAATGCAAACTTAAGATCTTAGCATAGAGCTGACTATATGAAATATACGCTTAGTAATAACACGCGATTTTTGTTTCTATGACTTCATCATCATCTCAGCCATTGAAAGTCCACTGCTGGACATAGGCCTCCCCTCTAGATCTCCAATAAGACCGGTTGGAAGCGGCTTGCATCCAGCGCGATCCTACGGTCTTAATGAGGTCGTCTGCGTGAGTGGACGTCCTACGCTGCGCTTGCCGGTACGTGATCTCCACTCGAAAACTTTTCGACCCCATCGGGCATCCGTCTTCCGTGCTATGTGCCCTTCAACTTGCTAATCCGCTGAGCTATGTCGGTAACCTTGGTTCTTCTACGGATCTCCTCAATTCTGATTCGATCTCGCAGAGAGACTCCGAGCATAGCCCTCTCCATAGCTCGTTGGGCTACTTTGAGCTTGTTCATAAGGCCCACAGTGAGGGACCACGTTTCAGTGCCGTAAGTCATCACTGGTAACACACACTGGTCGAAGACTTTCGACTTGAGGCACTGCGGTATGTCGGACGAGAAGACATCACGCAATTTTCCGAACACTATGACTTATAGTTTTGTAATTATTAAGATAAGATTATATAAACCAATTCGTTACAGTCCAGTTTTCTGACCAGCCCACTTACCACCATCTCTTATTGCGATTCAATAATTGAATATATTGCTTATTCATACATTCATTGGTATGAATAAGCATTCTATTCAGTTATTGAATCGCAATAAGAGATGGTGGTAAGGGTGCAGGGTACCGGCTAAGCTGAAGTCAATTCCCTTTGGATTTTTTATTTCAAACATCAAACTTCAACTTACATTTATGCTACTTGTGTTTATCTTAGCTGGTACGATGGAGCTCTACCCACTAACCTGAAGATGTTTGTCAATAACTTAAACATAAAACCTATTTTTCGAGTCAAAATATTCGATTGTAGTCGGCTTCAGCATCGGCAGTAGGGTCCCTGGTAGCCGTAAGTGTTGGAGAGAGTTTAAAGCTTCACGTCAAGAATGTTTCGTCCGAACTCGAAGACGCTCCAGTCTGTCATTCTCTGCAGTCGGACTATTCGAGTTATTCAAACATTTATACCCGAGTTTCCATTACGACTAGTCTACAAAACAACACAATATTAATTATTCATAAATTTGACTGACACAGACCAAGTTCTATAATTTATGAATGACGCGAGCGAGAGCGTATCGTTGTCTACGCATACATAACGCGTTACTACACAAAGGCTAACTGTAACTAGGTTATGTATTCACGTGTGGAGTGTTAGGAAGATTTCCGAGGGTCAGCGGCCGAGTACGGACACTTCCGGTTAATTATACCCCAACCCCTGCCACAGTATATAAAAGAACAGTACGTTACACCAGGCAATTGACGGGCGTAGTGGCTATGCATATTCTGTGAAAGTAGCTGATAAAAGGTTCAAAAAGGACACCTATGAAAAACGTTTTGGATGAAATACCTTTTTAGTAAAATTGCTTAATGAAGAGTTGATGAATATCTAACCTATCATTTATCATTGGCTTGTATTCTCCCATTATTTGTGGTCGACGCCGTATGCCTTTTTCTTACATTCTGCCTTATTAGCCGTCAGTGTAATCTACAGTTACCCCTTTCTTATCCTCTCTCACAAAATCCAACCACCTCTTTTTTGTCTTCCTCTCTCATTATACACATTCAAATTGACGAGCTCGGTGCTTCGACACCAACGCTCGTGGGTTCGATTCCCACATAAGACAAACATTTGTGTGCATGAACATGTCTGTTTGTCTTGGTCTAGGTATTTTCTATGTATCATAAGTTGTATTTACAAAAAAAAAATGTATTTACGTATGTTTATCAGTTGTCTAGTACCCATAACACAAGCTTCGCTTACTTTGGGGCTAGGTGGCGCTGTGTAATTTGCCTGACAATATTTATTAAAAAAAAATTCATCCTTCTCTTAGTCACATGTCTTTCATTACATGCCCATATCACGAATGGCGATTTCCTGTCATGACTTTCATCAAAAGTACTACTTTCAAACTTTCTCTAATATAATCATTCGATATCTTCTCTATTCTTGTCACGCCATACATCCACCTCTGGTACGTACATTCTTTTTCCATCCTTCCTTTTCACGGCTCAACATTGCGATCCATGAAGACGACAGGGGGTACCGCCGAAGCTGAAGCCGATTCCCATCGAATATTTTGGTTCGAAAAATAGGTCTTACGTTTAAGTTATTGACAAACATCTTCAGCTCAGTCAGCTCCAGGGCTTCTACCAGCTAAGGTAACACAGGTAGCATAAACCTAAGCTAAAGTTTGATAATTGCTTTAAAAAATTGGATGGAAATCGGTTTCAGCGTCGCCGGTAGGGCTCCAGGTGTGATCATGTCCTTAATATATAAAAATTTCGTGTCACGTCGTTTGTCCGCGACGGAATCCTAAACTACTGGACCGATTTTAATAAAATTTTGCACAGTTTGATCCAACTTGAGAGATAGGATAGTTTATAACTCATCGGAAAAATTTAAGTAAAATATTTAAAGGCGATACGAAGTTCGCCGGGCCAGCTAGTAGTTTTATATATATTTTACCTTTCTCGACTTCTAACTTATCTAACCGACAAACTGTAGGTATGATTGCTGAGGCAGGCACATTGTACATATCCCATTTTATTACTTGACATTTAATCATTAAGCACTGATGGAGGTCTGACAGTTTCCCATCGAAATTGAAATTAGTGCTGTTTGAAGTTATTAGAAATTCACCAACTGTCTAAAGCTATTAAGGAAGAGTTAGGAAAAATCCAGATAAGTTCGAGTTGAATTTGTGTCGAGAGGGTTCGGTACAATCAATATATACGAGCAAGTAGCATACACCCTGAATGGGTGTCTAGCCTAGTTAATTAAGTGAAATGACTAGTAACAATAATTAAAACAATTTTACATTGTAGCACTGTAGCCTAAATTTTATACTCGTATTCTCCCATGACTACTCCTATGTAAGTTTGTATGTAATAAATAAATAAATAATAAATATGCAATATGCACACTGTTGAGGTAGCCTACCTAGTTGAGTACCTAGTTTTTTTAAGACCTTAAGATTCTTATAAGTTCATCTCAAATCATATTCTATTTCACATAATTTTATTTTATCTGACATATTTTAGAGCTGTTAATGTGACTTCATGATAAAGTTTATGTGTTTAACGATTACAATGAAAATGTAAATTGACTATGTTGCCGCATTGGGTTGTATCCTGTAAAGACGATGTAGATCTGTATTTAAATAAATATATAAAATGTATAAGGTACTATATGAAAACTTACTTTAAAATTACAGAAAACAATATTTCTTTATGTTACATGGTCGTATTTGTATCACAAAAATTAATATACGTATCGAATTTGAACTTAATCCATACATTATTTCAATAGTTGAAATCGGCCAACTTGCCAGAATATTATAAATATTTTAAAAATAGAAAAAATTACCTGGCCCGCCTAGGCGGGATTTAGCGTAATTGTAAGCTACCCGACTGGGGTATGTACCTCCACCTCACAGAATACCGCAGCCAAATAACAATTCCCTTGAGGGTTGTTGTGTTCCTGCGAGTGAGTGAGGTTACCAGAAAGGAAGGAGATGCTGTGTTGGCAGCGTGGTGGCAGCGCGCGAGCGATATTTTATTTTGCGAGCGTTAATATCGCTATGGTAACCACTTCAAATCAGGTGGGCCGTATGCTTGTCTCCCACCCAACGTAGTATAAAAAAAATGGCAAGGTGGTCAGAAATCTTAGGGTATACGATACTAAGTACCACTACGTACCTACGTAGTGGTACTTAGTATCGACCGCGATCATTGGCTGCTGAGACCAACCATTTTCATTGTGTTATCTTCAACACCGCACACTATGCGAACAGCTGGTATTAGACAAGTACTGCAAATGATAATCGTAAAGTACAAATGATATGACAAAGTTGTTGAGATAGCCTTCAGAGTTTGCAAGCTGTGGTGACATAAGCCGGCCACATCGGCCAAGTCAGTGATGGCAGAGGGAAGAGACCGATATTAGAATGGAAGCCGTGTGTGGAACGATGAAGCGTTGGACACCCCCCTTCTAGATAGTCCGATGACTCCTAGAAAGCAGCTGGAAGCGGCTAGACGCAGAAGACGGAGGATCGTATTTGGTGAAAAGCACTGGGGAAGACCTATATCCAGAAGTGGGTAGATACAGGCTGAGGATGATATGAGTACAAATGGTCTGTCGATGTCGGGTTAACTCGCATCCACCCAGTGCACGGAGGATATGACATGGTCTACAATCAAAGGTCGTGGGCGAGGCCCAGTGCGTTTGAACTCTAACAGTCTTTCAAGGTTAAGTCTGACTGGAAAACGCTACTCAACTATAGGTTTTCAATGGCTTCTAGATTCTAGGTAGAGGAACTCGATGGCGCCGTATGTTAGTTCGCGCCGTATGTTAATCGAAGACGCAAGTTAAGCAACGTCGACCATAGCCTGTCTCAGGGACACGTTAAGCCGTCGTCAGTGAACTTTACGTTTGAAAACACTGGCCTCCGCCATCCGCAGTTGAGAAGCGTGATGGAGTACGCTCTAAACCCCTTCGATTGAGGGGAAACCCGTATGTCAGTAGTGGCAGTACATCATACATCAGTAGTGGACGGCGACCGTGGCCGCGTGGGTTGCTCAATCGCATTGGACTACTGCGAACATGATTGTAGCTACCAATTATTACTGATCACGGTCGTGTAAAGCATGGAGCTCACTATGACATAATGTTAATGCGTGGCCGCGGTCACGGTCGCCGAGTGCGTTTGAGGTCTAAGGCTCAATTTACACCGTCGTGGAATGGAATTGAAGCGACTTTTTGCAACGAAATTTTTCATAGCATAATGAACTTTATGTCAACTGTATAACTTATAAACTTAAATACGAGCCAAAAAACTTCGCGCTTCTTCCGGGGAATCCTCGCGCATTCTCGGGAATTCCCCTAGCTGCGGATCGTATTTAAATTTGTATGTTATTTAATTGAGATAAAGTTCATTATGCTATGAACAATTTCGTTGCAAAAACCCGCTTCCATTCCATTCCGCGGCGGTATAAATTGGGCCTATGAGCAATCAGACGTAACACTACAACGACTCTCAAATCTATCATAACGTTACGTGTTATATGACGTGTTTAAATAAACATTACTGTAACTTATTTGCCTATGTCGTCGTATCCCGAGGGGCGGGAGATTATTATACTAACGGCACTCACGCTCCACAAACTCTACGCACATTTAGACCGTATGTGTTACAATGTTTTATAATCTATCTTCTATACATTTGTACAATACGAATTTCGAAGTTCAGTAGGTATATTAATATTATTAAAACTCAAGTGAGAAATCATAGTCAATTAATTTAATTAAATGGAACACTCACGTATTTTTGTCGATCCGAATTGTTGTACAAGCAGTATCAGTAGTAAATCAAATTTACATGTTAATATGTAATATTATATTACTTAATATTAATTAGACAAATACTATTGTACATTAGAGAAACATTTTACTAATAGCCAAGGATGTTATATTTCTATAGATACGTCACTTAGCGTCAAAAACGAACACCCGAAAAGGGAACCCATTGTCTTACCTCATAATTGATTGAAATAGGTAAAAATATCGTTTTCTGTATTTCTAAAATGCATAATTTATGTTGATAAAGTTATTAAAGTCCAAGACATAATATCACGCGAAAGTACACAGTAATAATTGACATTGAGACAGCAAGTATATTAAAACACTGATGTGATAAGAATGGCGATATTCTATATCCCAACCTCAGCAGGAACCGTTTTCCGATGCAATTTAGTATGGGTGTACCCTATCTATAGAAATATGACTTCATTGCTAGTCACCGAGATAGATAGACATAGAAGAGATGCAACAGATAGACAAACACAAATGCAAGCCAGAGATGTAATTGAATGCATAATTGAAAATCATGAGGTGTCCTACATTAAATGGAATTCAAAGTGGAAACTGGGTTTAAGGATAAGACGTCGAATTAAAGGGAACGTAACAAATTAAAGAGAAAGACAAATTAAGGGCGGTGTGCAATAATTGTACCTTTTGTATGGGATTCGCTTTATTAGGAATGCAGTCAATTTCGCAAATGAGCTTTTCATTATTGTAACGCCTAGGACAAACACAGCGTCTTGTCTCACTGTCAAGTATTACTTTGAAAGCTGAGGTGCCAAAGAATTTTTTTTTTTTATACTACTGGCAGACAAGCACGGCCCGACTGATGTGAAGCGATTATCGTACCCATATTAACGCTCGCAACATAAAATATCGCTCGCACGCCGCCACCCCCGCTGCCAACGCAGCATCTCCTTCCCTTCTGGTGACCTCACTCACAGGAACACAACAACCCTCAAGTGAATTGTTATTTGGCTGATCCTTAAAAGAATCTATAATAATTGATCCGTTACGTCACAGATTCATTTTAGGGACTTGCATTTAAGGGTTAATATTAATTTTATTGCACTGTTAAAACTAAACTTGATTATATTTGACTGTTATTCTCTATTATTATATTATAATAATAGAGAATAACAGTCAAATTGATACAACGCCAGTACTACATGTCCTGAAATGATTAACGTGTCCCAGCCTCGGGCGAGAGTTACTATGTAAATAACGTCCTCGTAAATGACTCATTAAACTAAACAAACTCAACCACACCCCGATGACAACATTATCATTTAAAGCACCTCATTTCGGCGAGGGCTCGTTAATTAAATACAATTCCGCGAAGACATCCGCCTCTCACATCCGGGAAATAAAGGCTATACCTTCATACTAATTTGTCGCGACATTGTCACAGAGTAACCACAACGGCTCCGCTTCTAAGATAAGCTGCGTATTGATCAAATATACTTTAGACGTGCGCTGTAATTGAGTATGTTTTTGTAAAGAATAAATTCGACATTTCTGGTATATTATAAACAATTTGTTAATTCTTACATGGGCCAGAGAATAAGTAATATGAATTGGCTATCGGAGCTTATTTGCTTCAATATTGACAATTCCATGTGTATTCTTTTATTAACGAAATATATGTTGTTTGTAATGTTTCTCCTGTTGGAAAAAAAGCAGTAATAAATAATTCGTAAATTTACTTTATTTATTTTATTATACTTTTTTCATTTTGAGTGTAGGCCAAATCCTCCTGTCTGTGACGGACGAGAGAGGGTCGTGCTCCTGTAGTTGAGACTAAAATGACCTAATGATGATGATACTTTTCTCATAAGAAATAGAATCTTTTCCATTATTTTTTTTTCCTTTATTCGTCTTTCTCTTAACTTTATTAATTCCATACATTTCTACAGACATTATATATTTATTATCTGTTTGTTAGCACAGCCAAAGTAATTTTAACGTGAAATAACTTTGGTGTAGTTAAGAGCAAATCATTCTCGATAATCTTGTACGTAACACTAATTACGTACGGCGTAAGAATAGTACAAAACTTGAAATGTCACGATTGAAGCGCTGTATATTGTATGCCATTTATTATTGTAGATTGTATAGCTAAGATCACTTCAAGCTTGACACTTCGGCCTTTGTACCGGTCCGTTACAAGAGTTACGATCGTATTATGACTGTCAAACATGATCTGGGAGCCTACCGCCTAAGCTGCAGCTGATTTCCTTTGGGTTTTTGATTGCAAAAATCTGACTGCCGTTTAAATCTGTTATAAATATCTTTAGTTTAATCGGCAGAGCACCTCCGTCCCTACCGGGTAAACTTATTACTATTAGCACAAGTTTAAGGAGAAGTTAGGTTTTCGCAATTAGAAAATCCAATCGTAATCGGCTTCAGCATACGCAGTACCCTGCTCTTGGCTGTACAAGTATTAACACACCCCGGCCACTCATACTAATGTCGCGACGTTTACTACTACATAAACAATGGCGTCTGTGCATAGCGTGAATGAGCGTGTGTGCGTGCGGCGCCATACAAACTGTTCCAGATGCGTCTCCGAGGGGAGGTGAGGTCGACACGAGAGAGCGGAAGGTAGTGGCTGTATAGCACTATTATTTATACTGTGGTAATAGTCTAGATCTGACGAATATTTGATTGAAGTTACGCGACCACAGAAAGGGGCTAAGACAAGGCGGGTCGAAGCAGTTACTGCTACAATGGCCCGCCTATTATTATGTTAATAGCTAGCTATTATAGTAGATATCATTATCTCGGCCCGCTGTGATCTTCAGGGCGGGTTAATTTATTAATGTACTCGGGCCGCAATAATTTTCAATTTTGTTCTTACGAGCGCGCGTTTAATCCCCGAATTGTTTAACTGAGTTTGTTTTAATTTAGCTTTTATCGTCGACAGAGATTGTGTAAAGTGATTTTATAATTTCAGTGTATTTTTATAAAGCACTAGCGGCCGGCCGTGGCTTCGTTCGCGTGGACTTCAGGAAATAAACAATTTCGGTATACGAACATAAATATACATACATCAGAAAGCCAATCGAAATTGAATTTTAAATAATATGGAAATTTGGGGTAGAGACTTTGGGGCCGTGGGGCCCGTCAGCCCACAAATAATTTCGAGACATTTCTCAAAAAATGGTCAACACGCCCTGTCACCAGAAGGCTGGGCATTACCTTGCTCAGAGAATTAGTATCACTATCCAGCGAGGTAATGCTGCTAATCTTGGGGATATTTTTTTATTTGTAGATACATTTCTGTTTATTTTTTTTATCGTGTAACTTTTTCTTTTCTTTATAAATAAAACTAGCTTTCGCCCGCGGCTTCGCTCGCGTGAAATTTGGGGCAAACACGTGTTTACTCATTTATAAAGAAGTACTCATGTAAAGTTTGTGATAAAATAGTCCAATTAATCTTTTTCCGTTTCACCCTCTTAGGGGTAAAATTTGAAAAATCTTTTTAAGTAATTTCGTGTTCACTACATTATATTTAAAATCGATACTATTTTCGTAATTGACGTCCCAGTAAACCATAGAATCAAGACCCATTTTGATATTATGACATTTCAACCCCATCGTACCCACACAGGGGATTTTTTATGTTACGTCGGCTATGTTGGATTATAGAATAGCTGTTTTTTCCGTAATCAGCGACCCGATAAACTATAAAACAATATCCATGACGATTTTCAGACTTTTTGACCCCATTTTAGACATTTCAACCCCACGCACCCCAATAGGAGATGATGGTCACGTTAGCTACGTTGAATTTTAAAATCGTCGTTTTTTTCGTAATCAGCGACCCGATAAACCATAATAACAATACCCATGACGTTTTTCAGACTTTTGGGACCCATTTTACCCTTTTATGGGGTAGAATTTTGAAAAATCCTGAAATTATCCTAAATTTTACTCGTGTAAAATTTAGGATAATATAATCCAACTAAGCTCGTTTCCCCATACAAACTTTGGACCTCCGTTTCACCCTCTTAGGGGTAAAATTTGAAATATTATTTTAAGTAATTTCTTGTCCACTATGTTATATTTTCAAATCGATGCCATTTTCGTAATTGACGTCCCAGAAAACCATAGAATCAACACCCATATTGATATTATGACATTTCCACCCCATCGCACCCCCACAGGGGCGACTTTTTGTCACGTCGGCTATGTTTGATTAGAAAATAGTTGTTATTTTCGTAATCAGCGACCCGATAAACTATAAAAACCATACCCATGACGATTTTCAGACTATTTCACCCCTTTTCAGCCCTTCAGAGGTTGAATATTGAAAAATCCTGAAACACGTGTTTACTTATTTATCTATAGAAGTACTCGTGTAAAGTTTCGAATAAAATAGTCCAACTAATCTCGTTTCCCCATACAAACTTTGGACTCCCGTTTCACCCCCTTAGGGGATGAATTTTGAAAAATCCGTTCTTAGTGTACCCCTAGACATCATAAGGAATCTACGTGCCAAATTTGGAATCTCTAGACCCAGCGGTTTGGGCTGTGCGTTGATATATCAGTCAGTCAGGACTTTGAATTTTATATGTTTGTAAATCAACATGAGGATTTTTTTACTAAATTATCTGATGTGTCTAATAGAAATTACAGAAATAGGGATCGTCTTATTACGCCCCTAATACGATGCACAATCTACGAAAAAAGTACATATGTAACTGCAATCCGTATCTATAATAGAATTCCGAAAGATATCAAAAATCTGACTGGTACAAGATTTAAAACTACCTTAAAAAAATGGTTAATTGAAAGTGTATTCTACAGCCTTGATGAGTTTTATGACAAAAATAAGATATAAACGTTTACAATATGACAATATGACTATACTTAATAATTTAATGTCAATTTGACTTCTTCATTTATAATGTACGTTTACTTTTCTGACATAAATTAACAATATTATGTATAAGACAAGTTGTTACTGCATATAACCATGAATGTATGAAATGTAAAGTAAAAGAATCTATATATCTAAATATATATTATGCATGATTGTAATATTGTATGCCTGAACACAGGTATGGACTGCTGTGACATAATTTTATTGTATAACATCTGACTTATTACCAGTTCAACAATAAAAATATTCTTATTCTTATATATAGATACAACATTTTTTTCCCGCTAACTGTCGTTCCCATGGGAATTTTTCAAAATACAGCCATAACTAAAATTTATATTTACTAAGGTATGTATGCATGCTAGATAAGGTATGCATGCATGCTAGATTGAAAACATCTATCTTACGTGATTTAGATTTTTACATACAAAAGTTTTTTCCCGCTAACTCCCGTTCCCGCGGGAATTTTGCAATATCCTGTTGCAACTAAGCTTTAAGTTTATTAAGATACCTGCATGCCAAATTTCAAGCGTCTAACTTAAGCGGTTTAGATTTTTCATACAAAAGGATTTTCCCGCTAATTCCCGTTCCCGTGGGAATTTCGGGAATTCCTTTCTTAGTGCACCTCTACGGTACCTAAGCTACGTCCCTTTCAAATTTCAAGTGCCTACGTTTAGCCGTTTAGGCTGTGCGTTGATATGTCAGTCAGTCAGTTTCTCCTTTTATATAATAAAAAAAAGGTAGGGGAAAAAGTCTTTTCGCATTATAGTATGTATGAACTTGTAATAAAATCTCTTTGGTTATACCATTTGTGTCTGGCAGGTTTTGATATCTTTAAAAAGTTTATATTTTAAAAAAGATAATTCCAAATTCAAATTAGGTAAATGTGTGATTTTCATTTGTTTTTTTTACTGTCAAGATGAGTGAATCTAATGAAGTAATTCGATTCATTTTAAAATTTTACTACAAAAAAGGTAAAAATGCAACGCAAGCTGCGAATAAAATTTGTGACGTTTATGGACCTAGTGCAGTGTCTGTGAGAGTAGCACAAATTTGGTTTAAGCGTTTTCAATCAGGAAATTTTGATGTGAAAGATGCACGTCGCTCTGGTCGCCCTGTTACCGATAAAATGGATGCCATTTTTACCCGACTACGGCGAAGCAAAAAGGAGGGTTATGATTTTGACCTGTATGTATGTATGTATGTATGTATGTGGCTATGGATGTTCATCTGTTCCCTCATAACTTCTAAAATAGTTATCATAATTAGACAAATGAGGTGTCGTTGGAAGCCTCTTGATCGTCCGCTGGTTATAGGCTACATGACGTCACGTTAAAATTGCTACAGCGCCCTCTAGGGGACATAAAGTAAAGAAGTAAAAAAATTTTTTTTCTTGACGGTGTCGTGTGGGGTATCAAATGAAAGAGCTTTGTTAGCACATTTCAAATATATAAATATTATTAGCTATTGCTCAAAGGTTTGCTTGCAAACACCTGATAATTGCAAGAATTTATAAATTCAGGCATCAAATGTAATAAAAACCAAACATGTGTAACAACAACAACATAGGCTGGGAGTACGAGTACCTCCACGTTACAAGTTACACACGAATTCACATAACTCCAAAATAAGTTAAATAAAAATAAAGTTTAAAAAACTAAAACCCGACTACTAAAAACAGGCTCTAAAAAGTACGAAACAAGAAAATAGTCTCCGCTGAAGTTATTATGTACATACTATAAAAGAATTACCGACTTTTAAATAAACAACTTACTTACACGTAGTATATTTTAACGTAGTTTTTTATACTTCATACTGATAGAGATATGTTTAAAGGATAGCCGTGGTCGTATGCCATCACTACTGTATACTGTACCATATACTGTAGCAAAACAGATTAATTATAATAATGAAATTAAATCAAAGTGGCATACGACCACGGCTATCCTTTAAACATATCTCTATCAGTATGAAGTATAAAAAACTACGTTAAAATATACTACGTGTAAGTAAGTTGTTTATTTAAAAGTCGGTAATTCTTTTATAGTATGTACATAATAACTTCAGCGGAGACTATTTTCTTGTTTCGTACTTTTTAGAGCCTGTTTTTAGTAGTCGGGTTTTAGTTTTTTAAACTTTATTTTTTTGAAAAAGTGGAGCAAGAGCGGCATATCAGTAGTTACGACGTAGCTGAAGAATTAGGAATTGACCACAAAACAGTTTTGGCGCAATTGAAAAAAGCTGGGTACACTAAAAAGCTCGATATTTGGGTGCCTCACAATCTCACTGAAAGAAACCTAATGAACCGTGTACTCGTAATGAAAGCGAACAGTTTTTGAAGAAGCTTATAACTGGTGATGAAAAGTGGATCACGTACGACAAGAACGTGCGAAAAAGGTCGTGGTCAAAGGCCGGTCAGGCTACACAGACTCTGGCAAAACCCGGGTTAACCCGCAACAAGGTGATGCTGTGTGTATGGTGGGATTGGAAGGGTATTATTCATTATGAGCTGTTACCGCCAGGCAGGACTATCGATTCTGAACTCACTGTGAACAACTGATGAAATTAAAGCAAAAAGTTGAGAGAAAGCGGCCGGAATTAATTAACAGAAGGGGTGTGATTTTTCATCATGATACGCTAGACCTCACACATCTTTAGCCACTCAGCAAAAATTAAGAGAGTTTGACTGGGAGGTGTTAATGCATCCGCCGTATAGTCCTGACCTTGCACCTTCTGATTTCCACCTGTTTCGGTCTCTTCAGAATTCTTTAGGCAATGTCAGGTTACCATCACGAGAAGACTGCCAAAACCACTTGTCGTGGTTTTTTGAACAGAAGTCCCAAAATTTCTATAGTAATGGGATCATGTCTCTACCTACAAGATGGCCAAAAGTTATCGAACAAAATGGCACCTACATACTTTAGTTAAATGTAAATAAACTTTATTAAAAAATGTTTTGAATTTTCATATAAAATACGAAAAGACTTTTTCCCCAACCTAATATTTAGATATATAGGTTTTTAGATTAGTTTTAGTTAAATTTAGTTTTCTATAATTAGATTGTATTTTCTGGATTAAAAATAATAAATATTTTGAATAATTAATATTAATTCTTATTGCGAGCAGTAATGCTATTCTCAGTTTATTTAATTTTCGGTCATATTTCAATATATTAACGGAACTTGATCCGAACGAATTAAAAATGGCGGCATTCAGATAAACGATTTATTATTTTTGCACCAATTCCTACGATATGTGTATGAAATGAATGAGCGAAACACAGTAAGTAAACTTATACATAAATATTTCTGGACAAATAACACACTGTAATCTAGTTCCAAACTAAGCGAAGCTTGTACTATAGATAACTTATTTTTTTTTTGTAAATACATACTTATAATACGCAAAAAACACCCAGACCAAGACAAACAGACATGTTCATGCACACAAATGTTTGTCTTGTGCGGGAATCGAACCCGCGACCTCGGAGTCAAAGTGGCCATTGCTAACCATTCGACCACCGAGCTCGTCAGTCAAACTGTACTGAAATTACTGCGGAGTCCTAGAATGTAGAGTATAGATCCAAAGCTAACCTGGAATAGGCTTTATAAGCCGGTGTAACCGTAAGCCGACGATGTTACCTGTTGCTGGCGACAAGGGGAGGGTAACCCTCGACAGAATGGAGACAGGTACCTATAGCCGATTTCATTTAGAGTACCTACGTCGAATGACGTTTAAACATTTACGATATATTTTGAGACAACTGGTGTAAGTGGCTCACCATGACATCTAGAGCCAAAACCAACCTAACCTGGACGTGGTGCACCGTGCCGACTATCGAAAGAAGCTCTGGCAAAAGAGAAGTAAGGTAAATCATATTTGTAAAATGCCCGACTGGAGACGTACTTCCACTTCACAGTACACCGCAGCCATATAACAATTTTCGTCACCCAAGCTGCACTCCAGTCTCAAGAGTGTTGTAACTTTAGATGTTCTCTATAAACCACTGTTGTAGTTGGTTACAACCCGTAAACTGTCTGACTATCAAAAAGTGCTATTGGTTGTGAAATAATAAAAGTTACTTTCCCAAATTGCAAATTTTCAAAATTCAAAAATTTACTTCGTTTATTATGCCACCACTGTTACACTTACCACAATTTTCAAAGTACATAAAACTAATAATTTGAACCAATAATCTTAAGCAATAAACTTGACCAATAATATTAACCAATAAACTTGACCAATAAGAGTGTGTATTTAGCGCGGATACCCGGGGACGACTAGCGCGTTATGCTTGTGCGGCGGATCGCCACGGCAAAAACGCTGATCCGGCATAATGTGTCCCTACAAGAGCAAGAACTTTTCTAAGCACTTACTCAATTAGATTGAAGAGCACAGGTGAAAGAGCATCGTCCTGTTTTAAACCAGTAATCACCGCGAGGAACATCCGTGAGTTCCTCCTCCTCCTCGCGCTTGCATCTTGCTATTACAGACGGGCAATCCTGATAATAAAAATGTAGTCAAAATTCAGTTTCGATCCAATCTAGATCCTCACAAATGTCACATTTGGTATTCTCGTAAAGCAATACTAAACTTCAAAATTTAATTATAGTGTGATTAATAACGAAATGTGACTGAAAATTTAACAAACTACGAATTGTATTCTGTTCGCTATAATATAAAGAATTGATATTAATTCATGAATGAAATCAAGTATACAATTTTCAATCAATTCATAATTCAATCTCGATATAATCTACTTTCGTTTTCCGATGTACAATAATTATGAGAATCGGTCTTCTGGTCGCCACCATTATCATTTCGAAGAGCTTAACATGAACCTGGAAATCCTTCAAAATGGTGTCAAGAACGTCGCGGTCTATGCTATCGTAAGCTGTTTTGAAATCAACAAACAGTGTATGCTCTGCGCGTTTTCTCATTTCTTCTCCATGAGCTGTTTGCGGAGAAAATCTTCCACCTGACGTAGTATAAAAAAAATATATAGTAATAATTTCTATCCAAACGACTGACGAGCCATCTCCTCACGTCTCGTATCCTTAATCGCTTTTTATTATATACTACGTCGAGTGGCAGACCGGCCCACCTGATGAGAAGCGGTTACCGTTGCCATATTAACGCTCGCAACATGAAATATCGCTCGCGCGCTGCTATCCCCGCTGCCGACGCAGCAACTCCTTCCTGACCTCACTCACTAGCAGGAACACAACAATCGTCCGGGGAAATTTTATTTGGCTGCGGTATTCTGTGAGGTGGAGGTACTTCCCCAGTCGGGCAGCTTGAAAATAAAAAACTCGCTGAAATACAACAATTCTCAAGAAGACTCTTAAATTCTATAGGTATTATAAAAATCCATTTCAATTTTATAAAACACCATTTTAAATCTCGCTAACCTTTGTGAATCGTTTAATACTAATTGGATGAATATTAAACTAGTCGGTTAAAATAACAGTTATCCAGTGACGTCGGCCGTCGGTAATTAAATCGAATTAAAAACGGACCGACCGACGGACGGTCGAAATTCTGTATGTATGTAGAGAAACGGCATAATTATATCCCCATTAGTCTCTTTTGCATGATTTTGATAAAATTAATGTTTTTTGATCAAATTTTCGTGTAATGTATGGTAATGAAATGTAAATCTTTGTAAAATATGATTAAATCCAAAGGATTTACAAATGAAACCCATTACAGGGGTGAAGTAGTTTACTGTGATCTTTAGGGCCAAGGCTGACCTCCCAAGCACATATTAGTCGTCAACCTTTATTCGTCCCACGTCTGGTATACGGGTATCTCCTCAATGGAAGCGGTTTAGAGCGTACTGCACCACGCTGATCAACTGCGGGCTAGGTGAGGTCAGTGTTTTCAAGCCGCCTAAAGGCCACTGACTTGGCTTAACGACTGTCATCTGATGACAACAGCCGGGACCGACTGCTGAACGTGTTCTTTATAGCATCACAACATATATATATATTCTTTATAGCATCACAACCGCTTCTCATCAGGTGGGCCGGTCTGCAACTTTGGGCTGTAAGTGATCTTTGAACCAAAGTCAACCTCGCCTGCACGTGGTGCACCCTGCTGACTGACAGAAGAGGCTCAGGCGAAAAGAGAGGTAGGGCTTAGCGTATTTCATAAGCTGCCCGACTGTGTAAGTACCTCCACCTCACAGAATACCGCAGCCAAATAACAATTCCCTTGAGGGTTGTTGTGTTCCTGCGAGTGAGTGAGGTCACCAGAAAGGAAGGAGTTGCTGGTTGGCAGCGGGGGTGGCAGCGCGCGAGCGATATTTTATGTTGCGAGCGTTAATATGGCTACGGTAATCTCTTCACATCAGGTGGGCCGTATGCTTGTCTGCGATCGGACGAAGTATAAAAAAAAAATACAGAAATTAGTGAACAGACAAGTATACATAAGTGAACTTATCTCTTCAAGAGATTTCTTCCAGCCAACCCGACTGTGCATAAAGAAATGTTACATGGCTGCGAGTCAAGCAAGCTATACATAACATCTTAGTCTCTCTCTTCACAACAATAAAATACTAATTTAAACTTAAGCAAGGTAGTGCTCCTTTAGCTGCTTTTTAAAAGTACCGACAGTACATACCCTCCGAAGCACGGAGGAGACCGAGATAAATAAACCAATCCTAGGCTATGGTTGACGTTACTTAATTTGCACCTTTAGTCTCATAACATGCAATTTGCAATATAACATATGGTTGTAAAACGTTCAAATCTCATAAGATCCAAGTCTCGAAACCTCCAAGTTACAAAATACTTACATCTCAAAACATTCAAATTGCAGAATATTCAAGTCTCAAAACATCCATGTCTCATAATATTCAATTATATGTATGAGTATAATATATTTAACAGTCTAACAAATGTTTGCATCTTATATTTCACGCACTAACGCAGTAAAATATATCATATGCAAAAAGTCACTGACTCACGCAGTAAAATATAAGATGCAAAAATTTGACAAAAATACAAACCTTCCTGGTAGCTTAGTTGAAAGAGCACTCGACCGGTCATCGAGAGGTCGTGGGTTCAAATCCCACCTAGGCGGGGGAGGTGAATTTTTCAATTTTTTAAAATATTTATAATATTCTGGCAAGTTGGCCAAGACAACTACTTAAATAGTAATAATATTTCAAAGTCAATACACGAGCTCGGTGGCGTAGCGGTCAATGACGCGGCTTCGACACCAACGCTCGTGGGTTCGATTCCCACACAGGAGAAACATTTGTGTGCATGAACATATCTGTTTGTCTTGGTCTGGGTATTTTCTATGTATCATAAGTGTGTGTTTACAAAAAAATGTATTTACGTATGATTATCAGTTGTCTAGTACCCATAACACAAGCTTCGCTTACTTCGGGGCTAGATGGCGCTGTGTAATTTGTCTGACAAATATTATTAATACAAGTCAGCACAAGAAGAAGTTGTCAGTGTTTTTAGTAGTCGATTAGACTGATACACGCAACTACGAAATCGAGCTCCTAATTGCTAATATAAAATACATATTCTAAAAGGGTCTCAAAATAATCTGCTAGTTCATTAAATGTAACGTTACATAATATCAATAAAGATCTCCACATTATCTAATAACTTCAAACTCGCCCATAGCTCACTGCTCGATATCACTCTATTGAATTGGTTTCCAAACACATTATTTGCCGCTCCGGAGTCGCACTCTACATCTAGATAAACTCTAGGCGAGTCCAACGGGCTATTATTGTCTATTGCCTGATTTATTGGACATTTGCCCGCTAAACTACGTTTAGGATAATGTACTACGGTTCGGAAACTCAGTGATAGCAGCTAACTTGTGCGGATTGGTTTGTTAGAGTAAGAATTCTTAGATGATTTTCGAACGAAGTTTCTTATCGCGCTTTAAATTTTAGACAGTAGCGTGCTACCTCTCGGTAGAAATTAATAGTTAAAAATATTTTTAAAAACAGATTTTATTAAAGATGAAGTAGAAAATATGTCAAGATAAAGTTAAAAAAACCTGTAGCCATTAAGAAAAACTTAAAACGATCTCATTACTCTAATTTACTCTACCACTATATTATTTTCTTCAGTAAGTTTTGGATATGGTATATTTGGTCACGTATTATCTAATATGTAAACGAGGTTTGTTAACTTTTCGATGGCACAGAGAATTAAGTATTCTGTAGGGTAAGTACGAGTATGCGGGCCACAAATGCACGAATCACATCCTCGTTACACATTGGTTTTGATACTTAACCCTTTGTGGGTTCTACCGATTGTGCAATGGGGTGTATTCAGAGGAGTTGTTGGACAAGATGTCCACGGCCTCCTTCTACAGTCGCACCACTCGCCATCGTCAGGGAATTCATCCTCACACATTGGAGCCTAAGTAGTCGCGTACTGTACGGTTCCAGAGAAGTTTTCTCCGGCGTACTGTCAAGCTGTGGAATAAACTCCCTGTCCAGGTTTCTAAGGAGACAGCATTGGGTTTTTCAAAAAGGGTGTAAAGAGGTTTTTATAGGGTCAGCAACGCACGTGTGATGCCTCTGGTGGTACAAGCTTTCATAAGCTACGGCAACTGCTTTCCATCAGGCGGGATGAATGATTGTTTGTTACTCAATACTCAATTATTTATTGCATCCTTAATGTATACATAGGTATTTTAATTTAATGTCGAAGTAACAATCAAGGGCCCCGTGGGGCGCTGCAATGGGAGAGGAGCTTGATAATTCTATATGTATCTATTTTATTACAACATCCTGTATATTTTTTACTGTTTTGGCACCTGCAGAATAATTTTATATAAATTTCGATGTCAATCATATTTTATTTAGTCATTTATTTTTGTATTATATTACTATATTCAGTCAAAATTGTTATTTTGTACTTATATTTATAATTGTTAATAACCTACCCATTGTTCACAATTTTATGAGAAAGTTTCCTTGAGTTTTGTGTCGTGACGTCATATTTTATCTTATATTTTATTATATTATTTTGAATTGTATTGTACCGAATTGTATTGTGTTCAATTGTATTGTTATCTCTGATTGATAATATTATTATTAATATAATTGATATTTATTATTATTATTTTATTATTTAATTGATTTATCGCTAAGATATTCAGAGGTAGTATAATAAGCTTTTTTAAACAATAGCTCTTTAATCTGTGATAGAAATAGTTTCTTGTTCTCAATGATTTTTATAGTTTCCGGCAGCTTATTATTTATTATTATATATATATTATATAGTGTCATTGAATTTCAAATGAAGATGATAGATTTGTAGCTTTGCAACACCAAACTGTATCCCCTCATTTTGTTATCATTCGCTTTTTTTTAATTGCCTCCCTGTGGAAGCGATTTTAAAGACATCACGTCAAAAAAGTACATCAAAATGAATCACCCGCTATAATCTTAGTTGAAATTTACGCCATTTAAGTCCAATCTCGAAGTCGTAAGCACCAATATTTCACATCAAGTAATCCATTATCCGTGAGCTACTGCACGTATACCACGATTTGTAGTTATTACTCTCGTAGAAAATACTTAAACGGATTACATTGCCTCTTCGTCACTGGGAGCATTGGGACATTACTCATAGAAACTATTCAATGGGTCATTACATTCGGGTTATGGCTCGGTTACTGCCGTTATTATATTTTTCTGAGTTGCGCTCTTCGTCTTATTACTGGAAGTGGTTTTTTTTTATACTACGTCGATGTCAGACAAACCTACAGAAAACAGCGTCTGGACGCCTGTAACACCAGGGGCATCACACGTTCGTTATAAATAAACCAGTCCATAGACAGGCTACGGTCACCATCAACCCTTATTCATCCCAGTGCTGGGATACAGGTCTCCCCTCAATCGAAGGGGTTTAGAGCATACTCCATCACGCTGCTCAACTGCGGGTAGGTGATGGCCAGTGTTTTCCAGGCTTGACTTGACTTGGCTTTGGCTTGGCTTAACGACTATCATCTAATAACAATGGCCGATACCGATGGCTTAACGTGCCCTCCGAAGCTCGGAGGAACTCGAAATAAATAAACCCATCCATTGACAGGCTACGGTCCACATTGCTTGACTTACGTGATTGATTAGACTGATACTCACAACGTCGCCATCGTACACGTGCATTATATAAAATCTAGCTTAGGACTTAGAAAGCTTTATTTATTTAGAAAGTAGCCAAAGAATTATGTATTTTAATATGTACACTTGCGGGGGCGAAAAATCGATTTAGTCAAATCTTCAGTCAGCTGAAAAATGGTTTTTATCTCTTAATTTATTCCTAGGTTCGATCACTAAGGTAATAAAACTAGTAATAAAACTATTCTTATAGAACATGACTGAAGGAGTCATGTTCTTTATGAATAGTTTTATTTTTTTATTACTTTCAGTGTTAAAATTATTAAATAGGTATTTCCTTATGCTAAGCATGCTTCTTTAGTTTAATCA
This sequence comes from Hypsopygia costalis, assembly GCA_937001555.2. Lineage (NCBI taxonomy): Eukaryota > Metazoa > Arthropoda > Insecta > Lepidoptera > Pyralidae > Hypsopygia > Hypsopygia costalis. The sequence goes on along the minus strand of OW443351.2, from coordinate 335,236 downwards.
AAACCTAAGTCTATCTCACGTAAATACTGGCAAGACTACAATACAAATTGAATAAATTAACTCTTGATGCTTCTACATTTCTCGGAACGATATTGAGGTTATTTAATACAAACGTAAGAAAACTGACTTCCTACCCTTCATGTTTAAAATTCTCGTCACCGCGTCACTCATTCATATCGTAACGAAATCTGCTCCGAGTATACTCAGTGACAAATACGCGCGCGTGCTGGCCCCAACGTGCCGCCGCCGCCGATACATCATCACGAACAAACGAGCGAGCATATTACGGAGGAGCTCAGTTTATTATTGTCGTCTTTTGGAAGATAAAGGATGCGTTATATAGACCAAATGGCATACGCAAAAATTATCATCATAGTCAGCCTTAACCTTGAAACGTTTTTTATTCCACTAATACCTTAGTGGACTAATACATTAGTGTGCCAAATAACTAAACGACCCGCATCATGAAAAGCAATTATCGCAGTCTTTGAACGCCTGCGACACTACAAGCATTACACGCTCATTGACGATCTGTGTGGCAACAGCAACGCCTTAGTGATGCCTGTAGTGTTGCGAGCGTCCATAGACTACGATGACTGCTTACCAAAAGTCATAAGGTTGTTTTGCCATCTGACTTGTATAAAAAAAATCTTCACGCCCGTTTTGATGAATTACATGTTGTAATCTTTTAGAATAAACACGATAGGCATACATAAAACCTCCATGGCATGCTATCACGTAAACTGTTAGTTAGGCTACAATTGTACATTAGTAGTTTAGGCAAAGTGATTTTCGTTCAAATAATATCAGCAATAATAACCTTAGGCGAGTCAAAGGACACCCGTTGAATATAGGAGCTTTTCTTGAGGATTTTTTAAGACTAACGTAACAAAAAATCAAGGTTGTCTGATTTCGACACCTATGCCAAATCATACGTCGCCGGCCATAAAATGAGAATGATTAAGGAGCAGATAACATCGTTGAATGAGCCATCGTTTATTTGTGTATTTCCTCTATGTTTCGGAAAACACGTTAATTTATCCACAACAAAGTTATAGGGGGTCGAAAAAGGCTCGAAGTGCTTCAAGAAAAGGATGGTACGGCCGTGCCGCTTTTTGCTCGACTTGGTGGGGGCACTGCCGTGCCCCCAGAACCGATAATTGGTAAGACATTTAAATATATAGATCTAAGAAATATTTAAAAATGCCACAACTTGGAATCTACTTACTGAACTTGAAGTACAAAAATCGTAATTCAGCCGTCAATCTAGTAATTATGAGGGAAGCGTATAAATATTTGATGAAAAAACAAATATTGAAACGCTCAGCTTTTGTGTTGTTATTGTACGCATAACGTAATTTAGGATCAGAAATAGAGCTCCCACCAACGAATTCAAAATTACTAAATATAGAAAGAAAATACAAGGTGGGATTTTTCAAGAATTACCTAATTATGTCGAAGAATCAGACAGGTACGTGGGGGGATAGGTAAATCGGAGATTAAATTAAATTGCGAGCGGAGCACTAACTCTTGTTTAGAGGCCCCCCGTAATCCCGGATTTGGTGCTAACTCTTGGTAAAGGTGCGAAACGTGGGGTTAAGAGTTTGGAAGCGAAGTTTGGCGGTAAGTATGAACGGTGAATTATTTGTGCATTAACTTGTTAGTCGCTAGAAATGACTGCTGCGAATATCATTCTTACCAAGAATAGAACGAGCTGCGAATAGAACCAGCAGCCAAGGAATATTAATGATTTTGGGGGTAAGTAGTCCAGCCACGACCTTTAGAGTCAAAGCCAACCTGGTGCACCCTGATGACTGACAAAAGAGGCTCAGCATAGCGTATGAATACATACGCTGACCCAACTGGCTAAGTATCTCTATCTCACGAAATGCCGCAGTCAAATAACAATTCCGTTGAGGGCTGTTGCGTTCCTGATAGTTGCGAATAATTATATGACTACCGCAACCGCTTCACATCAAGCCGACTGTATCCTTGTTTGCCACCCGACGTATAAAAAATGAGCTCAATTGAAACAGCGATCGAAATTAATAATGAACTTCCAAATCAATTGTCCATGTCCATATAAGGATTATAATGAAGTAAACTTAAAGCTGCCTACTCTACTAATCTAACCTTACTAATTTCTTCTGATTAAATTCGTTGTGAGTTCCCAGGCAGCCGTAGTTTCTCCCTTGGGTCAGCAATGGACCTCCCTTTTTGGTAGTTGCCGATGTTAACCCTGAATACACAAGAGACACAGTGGTGGGAACATGTGGTGAGCCTGACCCATCTACCCATGAATACAAATCAATGCATCAGTAAAGTAGAAGTTGATACTTTTCTCTTTGATTATGGCATTTATTTTATCTTATCACAGACAGACACTTAAATTTTATATATCGGTATCTTTGTTGCCTACTTACTGTTATTCATAGTATATGTATATGAATATGTGTGCTCGAGTCCACTATAGATCAGTACACTCAATTGTGATCGAAATCATATCAAGCTAGAAGCGCACACCTAATTAGGGCTGCCTATGGTCTAAAATAAAAATAATATTTCCTACTATAAGAAAACCGAAGTTTCGTGGTGCCTTTTTTGGTCTGCCACATCAGAACCGAATTCATTAAGAGCTATATTACATATCGACTGTGATTTTTGCGTAAAATGGCCAATTTTGGCGTTCTTGATCTCAGAAACAAAAATACATTAACAATATTGACTTATTGAATAGTACAGAATAGCTATTGGCTTAGTTCATAGCGGCCTCGCTTTTTGTAAATTTTGCTTAACTTTTTAATTAAACCCAAAATTGCAGAGAAAGATTTTCATAAAATGCGCGTATTCGCTTTTTTGAGCTCCTGGATTGTACTACTGTTCCAAACAAATGAAATAAAAAAAAATATAATGTTATTTCTTATATAGTCGTATAGTTCATAGCGGCCTCAGTGGCCTTCATTTTGAAATATCATTGTAAATCAATATAGAAAAAAAACATTCTTTTTACCAAAAAAACTTCGAAAATGGCTCTATAGTAAACTGTTAATTTCTCGAATAAACGATAATATTATTGAGCAAAATTTATACGAGAATAATTGTTAATTCATGATGAATAAACTTTGTAGCATGAATTTATTATCTTATTTCAATAAAAACGATAAATATAACTTCAAAATTACTACAAAAAACGATGCACCGGCGGCCTTCGCGGGTTTAGTACTGCGTGAGAGCTCGTCAGCGTGCAAATGTAATAGGGCTCTACAATATTTTTTGAACGATTTGCTTGACACATTTCTATAATGAATATGTTTCTACACTGGCAGCGCTTTTTATGAAACGACAGGCAATCGCTTCGGGTTTTTGGAGGCTCACAACTTATAAACATAATGGCATATAAAAAATATAAATATGTATATATATGTATATGTAATGTAGTGATTCTCACTCGAATATTTTAAAAGGATATAATATAACATATCGAATAGTTGATCATTGATTCTCAAAATATTTCACGAGCTATATCCAATTATTTATAAAATAAATTCGATTAATTTGATGTTTCCTTCTTTCACATTTTTTTTAATAAGTATGGCAGCATGGCGTTCAGCGCAGCCACCTAGCCCCCAAGTAAGCGAAGCTTGTGTTATGGGTACTAGATAACTGATAAACATACGAAAATACATTTTTTTTTTGTAAATACATTCTTATAATACATAGAATACACCCAGACTAAGACAAACAGACATGTTCATGCACACAAATGTTTGTCCTATGTGGGAATCGAACCCACGAGCACGAGCATTGGTGTCGAAGCCGCGTCATTGACCGCTACGCCACCGAGCTCGTCAAAATGTACGTTTCAAAATGTTTATACATAATTAAAATCATGAGGTTGGTCATTTGTTCAACTGATTTGAGCGTTTTATTTACATTATTACAAAATAGTAGTCTTTTAATTAAAAAAAACTACTAAAATTATACAACGGAAGTGACTCAAACAGTTGATAATTCTTTCGATTTAATTTTAATAAAAGTAAATAAACAGGATGTGAAAGGAGATCTTAATCTAAATAGATATGCGATATACTTTTTCAATTTAGAATAGAATAGAAAAAATATTTATTTCAACAATCCACAACATTTCAGTACACAGCCATAATTGATGAAAAAACAAGAAATGGTTTTACATACACACAAGTCATAAATTTCAGTTATGACAATGTCTATAATCAAAACAAGTATGCACCTTAATGCTGTGGAAGTGAAAAGGGATTCTGATTCAGTATAAGTTGCTGTCAGACCTGCAATACTGATTTTCAATCAGAACCTTAATTTAAGATTAAGATGTTCAATTACAACATTATTTTTCATTACTTCAGTTCTCGCATAAGCAGTTAGTGTATAAACTTGTTAGAAAAACTTAAATTTGACAGCTAACCCATCGAAGCGAAAGATAGATTTATATCTAAGTCTATATCTGCTAGATAGCATAACTCCAGTGATTTTATTAATAACGCAAAGCTTTTAGGTAAAGGTGCCAACGCCCAACCAAACGCATTTATTTAATTTTGCATAGCGTGCCAACCCTACATGTAACGTCACAATAGTGTCAATATAGCCCGGCCGCCATTACGGCCCCATTATCTCCTACTTGGGCCTCTCCGCGGGTATATAATGCCCAGCTATACATAATGGAACGTACACGTCCATCTATTCATATTTGTGTTATTACAGAGTTCGATGACATTTACGCGTGTCGATCGATTACGTAAGTTTTGATATCACTGTGGCCAACAAATATATGGCCTGCCTGGCGGCAAGCAGTTACCTCAGCCAGTAACGCCAGCGTCATCACACCCGCGTTAACATGTAAAAAAAGTGCTCACGCCCTTTTTGAAAATCTCCATACTGTAGTGTCCTGGGAACACCTCGACGGGCAGTTCATTCTACAGCTTTTTTTTTTTTTAAAATAATATACAAAGCCAATCGCAATATGCGCACGCTCAACGGTGTAAGATGCCGCTGAGCATGCGCAGATCGGCTTACTTTGTAAATAGCGCACACCCCTGTCGTGGACAAGGCACTTATATATCTATTATTAATAATGATTTATCTATTTTACAATTTTAACTACCTTATAAACTATATACATATTAAGCTATATTAAAGTATCATGATACAATAGCATAAAATTAATCAAGGCATACAGTAACTTATAAAATATAAATGGTGCAATAGCAATATTAAATAAAATTGTCAATAAAACATATCACATTCTACAGCTTGAGATAGGTTCCAGAGAAGAAAATTTCTCTGGAACTGGTACGTACGTAAGTCAAGCAGCGGTTCGCATGGCTTATGTTTGGATAAGGCAGTGTAGGGATTCATTCATCCTTAGATCACCTTAAGCTTATGCACCATAATAACAAAAGAAGGTCTGGCGAGATGTAAACCATAAGAACCGATTTGATTAAAGTATGTGCGCCTAGCGGACATAACTGACAAATAATATGTGTAGAGTCGACGCGCGTGCATCACTACAGTAAAAAAAACCACTGAAATTCGAAATTCTGGGAATACGAGTTGCGAGTTGCACAACTTTACATCCAAATACTACCAGTACCAAAGCTGAAATGGGTAATTTCTATTTGATTCCATATCAAGATACTAATTCTGGTACGGAAGGCATTAGGGGCAAAGTTGTGCAACTCGTCCTCGTGGACACACTGATAAAATATCGATCGATATATCGAATTGTGTCGATATTTCTCTGTATCTATTGTATTACCATATATCGATATAAATAATATAATAATAAATATTCCTGGACAATATTACACACGGCCATTTAGTCCCAAACTAAGGAAAGCTTGTTGAATATGCATGAACATGTCTGTTTGTCTTGATCGGGGTGTTTTCTATGTATGTATTTACCAAAAAAATTATTTAAGTGTTATATCTGTTATCTAGTGCATGGGCACTAGATAACAGATATAACACTTAAATAATTTTTTGGGTTTGCTTTCCTTAGTTTGGGACTAAATGGCCGTGTGTAATATTGTCCAGAAAATTATTTAAGTGTTATATCTGTTATCTAGTGCATGGGCACTAGATAACAGATATAACACTTAAATAATTTTTTGGGTAAATACATACATAGAAAACACCCCGATCAAGACAAACAGACATGTTCATGCATATTTGTCTTGTTTCCGCACCCGCGACCTAGGAGTCAAAGTGGCTATAGCTAACCATTCGACCACCGAGCTCGTCAATAATAAAATATCAAGCAACAAAAAGAGTATCAAAATCATTATCCTTATATTATAATGCGACAGAGGTTTGTTTGTTTCGCTTTCACGCCGTAACTACTGAAACAATTGACATGAAATGTTGCATATGACATTATTAGAAGTCCAGGATAATTATAAGGATACCTTTTATTCTGAAAAAATGTGCCGTTCCCGATGGATTACCAAACTTTGACCTTTTGGCACGCGATGACCAACATTCACGCGGGCGTTAGCTAGTTTTTTTTATTAACAGCACTGTTGCCACAAACAATCCTAGAATTTGGAGACACAAACATTATAGCAACAGCTTTTAATTTAAATTTAACTAACAGAATCAGCTATTCAGCAAAGCGCATGAAAATTAATAAAAACAAACTCATTAGAGTTAATAAAATATAATTATATTTTATTAACTCTAATGAGTATTCGTATTCACCCGTATACCCAATCAAGAACGGTAATGTTATTCGAACGTATGCATGTAAGAACATAATATATTATATGAGTAATTCTTTAGCACATTTTGCAGCCCAAATTATTTGACGGATTTTAACGAAAAGGAATATTATTTCAAAATATTTATATTTTTTTATTTTCAATTAATATTTTTTAACTCTTGTTGATCATCGATATACGATGTTACATTGATTTCATTATATTTATAATATATATACATAATGTAATAATTTTAAGTTTTTATTTCTTATTATTATTTTACTTCATTTAAATTTCTCCATAGATAATTTACTATTTTATCGCTAAGGTAATGTGTTTTTTAAATATCGATATGGTGTATCGATACATTATGGATCTTCGACATCCCTAACTCTCAATTGTATTTAAAGATAACATCTGTTAATTGGTCGTCAAGTTAGTATTGCTGAGTACGAGGACACTGCGGTATGCGAGCTTGGTTCTAGCGGGATTTTGAATATGTATTATCCCAATCATCATTATTTCAGCCAAAGGATGTCCACTGCTGAACTTGGCCTCCTCTATCGACTTCCACAGTTATTGGCTTTCTGATATGTTGTACCTACCATTCACTACCTCCCAATACCGTCTGTGTTTTTCAAATAATTAGAAGTAAGCCGAAATTAATATCATTATTCACATTTTTTGCGACGCAAATTGCTAAGTGCCATTTTTGGAGTCAAAGCCAACCCCACCTAACTGTGATGCACCCTGCCGTCTAACAAATGAGACTTTTGAAAAAGATATGCAATTTTTAAGTGGTGCTCCACTTAAAAATTGCATATCTTTTTAATATTTTTTTTTTTAACTCTGTCTCTGCCAACCCGCTTATCAGCAGCGTGGTGGAGTACGCTCTAAACCCTGTCCATTGAAACGAAACCCGTATTCTAAGAGTAAGATGATCGATTGATGCCGAATATCTCAGTCTACGCAAATGAAGTCACTACACACACAAGCAGGTAATACTAGTTCAAAATATTAATTATGAATACTAAGTGGGTCATTGACATAATAAGTTTATAGACATGCCTATTTGTCTCGTCCTTGGCACCAGAGTTGTTTATCGTAACACGATACGAGACAACATTTCCTCGTTTCTACGGCCAAAAAGGTGATGACACAGAGTATGAAAAACCAGTACTATCACTTCATATTTTATTCATTTGATTGAAATTACTCTTACTACCCTATTAACTATGTAAACAAACATCTTCCCGTTTCCTCGAAAACATTTTGGTAGATACCGTGCAACCTTCTGTATTAATAAAAAGGGCAAATTTTTTCTTGATAATTGGCGATCTACTACAGTAGGACATTTTATACCACGGACATTTTATCCTAGGACATTTTATACCACGACCGGGAAACTGTGGACTCGACTTCCCTCAGCGGTATTCCCGAACAATTACGACATGGGAGAACAACATTCAAGAACAGAGTCTTTATTTCCATTAAAAGGCTGAAAGGCTGGCAACGATTCGGCGACTCCATTATTATTAGCATGCACTCTCGACTTCGTATTTTTGAAAATCTTTTAGCGGATGGCTACGTCATAATAGCTACCTGAAATTTCAACCAGATCTGTGCAGTGGTTTGAGCTGTACGTCGATAGATCAGTCAGTATCGGTTGCCTTTTATATATACAGATAAATCTATTGAAGAAACAAGAAGACCTAATTGTTTATATTGATAATGCTATAAGGCCAAATCAGTACACACACAGTACAATACAGTTACCCAACGCAAATTCAACGTTATACCAAAAAAACTGTTTCTATATGGCAATAAAAATCTATAATAAAATTCCAAAAATCATAAGGGAACTAAACGTTAATCTATTTAAAATTAGATTAACGAATTGGTTAAAAGACAAATGTTTTTATTCGTTAAGTGACTTTTTATCCTGACATTATATGAAACCGACATCAAGTTATTACATTATTGACATTAATAATAATATTTTTTTGACATGTTATTAATTTATTACATCTTAATTTATTTTTTCAATTTAATAATTTAATTAACCATTCTCGAATGCATACAAATTTGCACGGCAACAAAATATGGCAAAATATGAGAACTGTAATTAACAAATAAGTATAACCATATTTTATGCAAATAAATTATCTTTAATCAGTCAGTGAAAATAAACTTAATGAAATGGGAGTACAAGTGATTCCACCAAGTACCAAAAATCACCAGCAACATCAACATATTTTATGCACTTCAATACGTCATTCGCTCAAAATTATACTTTGACAGTTGTAATTCAAGGTGAGACATTATTAAGTACAGCCTAGGCTGATGGACATGTTACAGAAAGCTTTGCAAAACCAAACGATTGCGCAATATCTAGATACAGCGCAATCATTTGGTTTGACAAAGTATTCTGTCGATTTGCCAACATACATGTTGTTCAAGGTTTTGCAAAATATTAGAAAAATACATTGGTTATGTTGCATTAGACTATTCTCTCTAGGACTCTTCACTTTAAAAATAATTGTTGCTTAATGATTTTTAACCTTATTGAGGAGGATATTTTGAGAAAACCTTGCGTGCCTTTTTGTTGAAAAAAATTTGTTACTCAGGTGATAATATTTTCAAATCGGCCTCCACCCATATTCATCCTACTGGTGGGTTATGAATGGCCGCCCCTCACTCGAAGGAGTTTAGAATAAAATCCACCTCGCTGTTTAATTGCTGGTTGGCGAAGACCAGAGTTTTCAAGCCACCCAAAGATCGCTGATAGGCTTAACGACTGTCATCTAATGTCAACAGTCGGGACAGATTAACGCACTCTCCGAAGCAAGAGATAAATAATTGATCCATGTACAGGCTACGGTCGACGTTGCTTATCTCGCATGATCAATGTGATTGACATGCACAATGACGCCATCGAAGTGATCATATCACATAGCATATTTTCATAACAGCTGTTATTGCGACCTTACAAACAGACACTTCAATATTATTTAATTGAATCAAGGCAAATTGTACGATTCAATTATATATATTTTATTTAAATCAGTCCTGAAAGTTTATCCGATATATTAAATTTCACGGTGAATATTATATGCGTGTGTGTCTGGCCAATACATGGTATTGTGTGTAATGTTTTACTATTGATTTAATGTATGCTTTATGCATAATTAAAAAAATATAACATTCTGCACTCTAAATTATGTGTGCGAAATTTCATACTCCTTCGTCCGCGCAATTTTCGAATTTTGCTTCATGTATTAATATTATAATAAAGGCTTAAAGACTATGTCTATAATTATAATTTACCGTTAATATATATGCTCATTGATCGTAAACGACATCGTGAGTCTATAAAATCGCCTATTATGTACAATTTGACCCAAATCACGAACACGCCTCTAAATATCATTTTATTGGTGTGTTATTATATTAACGTCACTGTACCCCATAATGGCAGTCTCCTTACTGCTGAAAAGATATATAGTCGGATGGCACGCGACGCCTTTTCATATAATAAGGGTGATTTGAGCGGGCGAGCCGCGGTAAAATCTTCTTAATACTTATAATATAAATCAAAATAAACGTTTCTTTGATAAATCATAAACATTATGCTAGTCCAAATCATCCATAACATATTCCGCGCGGACGTGCGCGATTAATAAAAACTATCTTAGATATTAAGCACAGAATCATTTGCTTGACCTGCCCCCTTACCACCAACTCTTATTGCGACTCAATAACTGAATAGAATGCTTATTCATACCAATGAATAATCGACTCTATGCTAGTTGAAATAGAGTCGCTTATTAGTTTGGTATGAATAAGCATTCTCAGTTATTGAATTGCAATAAGAGTTGGTGGTAAGGGGGCTGCGTGACAGATTACGTCAGCATGCACAATGATGCCATCTTGCTCTTATATTAGGAACTAGCGGCCCGTCCCGGCTTCGCACATATGTTTTTTTTTTTCTATTTTTACCTTTTACGTAGCAATAAATATAGCCTCAGGGTGAATGTAGCTTTCCAATGGTGAAAGATTTTTTGAAATCTGCACAATAGTTTTTGAGTATATTCATTACAAACATACACACACACAAAAATACAAATCTTTCCTCTTTATAATAGTATATAGTGTAGATGTAGATAGAGCAATGAAAATGATACTTATTTCCAATCCACTCTCTTAGTTCCCCGCCCTTGTACATCTATTTCCAATACTCTGTGGCATAGATTTATATCTATATGGGCAGGACGTGAGCGGCGTCCATTCTGTCTCGCTATCGAATTAAATGGACAGGTAATCAGTCGGCCGGCCGCCCTGGAAGCCGCCGCATTATATATGTATTACGTACCTATTTATTTTAATAAATAAACATAGTTTGACGAGCTCGGTGGTCGAATGGCCAGCAATGTCCACTTTGACTCCGAGGTCGCGGGTTCGATCCCCGCACATGACAAATATTTGTGTGCAGAACTTGTTTGTTTGTCTAGGTCTGGGTGTTTTCTGTGTATTATAATAGGTAGGGGAAAAAGTCTTTTCGCATTATAGTATGTATGAACTTGTAATAAAATCTCTTTGGTTATACCATTTGTATCTAGCAGGTTTTGATATCTATAAAAAGTTTAAATTTTAAAAAAGATAATTCCAAATTCAAATTAGGTAAATGTGTGATTTTCATTTGTTTTTTTTACTGTCAAGATGAGTGAATCTAATGAAGAAATTCGATACATTTTAAAATTTTACTACAAAAAAGGTAAAAATTCAACGCAAGCTGCGAAAAAAATTTGTGATTATTATGGACCTAGTGCAGTGTCTGTGAGAGTAGCACAAATTTGGTTTAGGCGTTTTCAATCCGGAAATTTTGATGTCAAAGATGCTCGTCGCTCTGGTCGCCCTGTTACGGATAAAATGGATGCCATTTCTGAAAAAGTGGAGCAAGATCGACATATCAGTAGTTACGACGTAGCTGAAGAACTAGGAATTGACCACATAACAGTTTTGGCGCATAAAAAGGTCGTGGTCAAAGACCGGCCAGGCTTCAGAGACTCTGGCGAAACCCGGGTTAACCCGCAACAAGGTGATGCTGTGTGTATGGTGGGATTGGAAGGGAAGATATTCATTATGAGCTGTTACCGCCAGGCAGGACTATCGATTCTGAACTCTACTGTGAACAACTGATGAGATTAAAGCAAAAAGTTGAGAGAAAGCGGCCGGAATTAATTAATAGAAGGGGTGTGATTTTTCATCATGATAACGCTAAACCTCACACATCTTTAGCCACTCAGCAAAAATTAAGAGAGTTTGACTGGGAGGTGTTAATGCATCCGCCGTATAGTCCTGACCTTGCACCTTCTGATTTCCACCTGTTTCGGTCTCTTAAGAATTCTTTAGGCAATGTCAGGTTAACATCACGAGAAGACTGCCAAAACCACTTGTCGCGGTTTTTTGAACAGAAGTCCCAAAATTTCTATAGTAATGGGATCATGTCTCTACCTACAAGATGACAAAAAGTTATCGAACATAATGGCACCTACATACTTTAGTTAAATGTAAATAAACTTTATTAAAAAATGTTTTGAATTTTCATATACAATACGAAAAGACTTTTTCCCCAACCTATATGTATGTATTTACAAAGAAAAAGTGTATATCTATACATATAATAAAACAGTAAAAATAATGTGTCTGTACATTGAATATATTTACAAAAAAACAATTGGAGGCGATGGAGATATAGTAATATCTATACATATAATAAAACAGTAAAAATAATGTGTCTGTACATTGAATATATTTACAAAAAAACATTTGGAGGCGATGGAGATATAGTAATAAAGTATGAATTAAAAAAAAAAAGTCTGTCTGTTTGTCTGTATGTCTGTATGTCTGTTTGTCTGTTTGTACACGCTAATCTCTGGAAGTACTGGACGGATTCGAATGAAACTTTTTTTGTTATATAGCTGTTAAGCCTGGGCAAAATATAGGGTATAATTGATTTTGGAAAGTGGAACACCTGATGCAGCACCATAATGGTTCAGGTAAACTATAAGAAATATAAAAATGACGCCTTAGCAAAAGTTGTTCAGCCTGATGAGCATTTTCTGTTGAGGTATAAACATCCAAGATTTGGACCACCTGATGCAGAACCTTAATGGTTCAGGTAAACTATAAGAAATATAAAAATGATGTCTTAGCAAAAGTTGTTCAACGTGATGAGCATTTTTTGTTAAGGTATAAAAATCCAAGATTTGGAACACCTGATGCAGAACCATAATGGTTCAGGTAAACTATAAGAAATATAAAAATGACACCTTAGCAAAAGTTGTTCAGCTTGATGAGCATTTTCTGTTGAGGTATAAAAATGCAAGATTTGGAACACCTGATGCAGAACAATAATGGTTCAGGTAAACTATAAGAAATATAAAAATGACGAATTAGCAAAAGTTGTTCAGCCTGATGAGCATTTTCTGTTGAGATATAAAAATCCAAGATTTGGAACACCTGATGCAGAACCTTAATGGTTCAGGTAAGAAATATAAAAATGACGCCTTAGCAAAAGTTGTTCAACCTGAATGGCATTTTTTGTTGAGATTTGGAAAATCCAAGATTTGGAAAACCTGATGCAGAACAAAGTTAAATTTATTTGCATAAACAACACGTGTTTACAAACCAGAAGAATACGTGCATTTGCGGGACGCTATGTAGCAAGATGAGAGTTTATTTAATTTGGTGGTGGAAAGTGTTTTAAGCGACGACGGGAAACTGTTTTTCTTAGATGCTCCAGGAGGGACTGGAAAAACATACCTGACGAGAGCAATCCACGCTGAAATCAAGCGCCAAAATAAGATCTCGCAGCAGCATCGCCAGGTATTACAGCCACATTATTACTAGGCGGAAGGACGCAAATACAATGTTAAATATCCTACTCGATTTAAACAGAATTGAAACACCGACATGCTCTGTGACACGAAACTGTGACAAAGCAAAGGTGTTTCAGGATTGCTGTCTAATTGTTTGAGATGAATGCGAAATGGCCAACAATAAGGCACTAGAAGCTGTAGGTAGAACTTTCCGTGCCCAGGGGTTTTCAAGAATATTATTAAAATTCGGGGAAGATCTCCTTCCTGAAGTAAAGTCAATGGCAGCGCAATATAATTGAAGCTGAGATTCTCACTGAGAGTGGTGCCGGTGAAACTGTATTTATTCCGCATATACCACTCTTCTCCAAAAAAAAATTTTTATTTTATACGTACGCAGTTGTCTGTGACCACTTGCTTTGCTATGACAATAAAAAAATCACTAAAACTCGCCGGTTTTACAAACAACTAGCGAATTTTAGTCTTTTCATATTAGCTCCCGAAGGAAAGACTCCCTTGATTTTTTTTAAACTATGGTTACAATGGTAAACAAAAAAAAGTTTTTTGACTTTTAAAGTATAACAAATATTTTCTTATGTAACAACATTAGTTCGTATTTGTAATAATACGGCGGAATCATAGAGTCCACGCGAACGAAGTCGCGGGCATCAGCTAGTAAGTAATATATCAGTTATCTAGTACCCATAGTACAAGCTGTGTTTAATTTTTGACTAGATGACCGTGTGTGATTTGTCCAGGATTATTTATCCAGGAATATGGTATCAAATATAGAGAGCCCAATGAAAGGAAACAAAAGAAAAGCAAAGACAAATTTATTTGTAAGCTGCCCGACTGGGGAAGTACCTCCACCTCACAAAATACCGCAGCCAAATAAAATTCCCTTGAGGGTTGCTGTGTTCCTGCGAATGAGGTCACCAGAAAGGAAGGAGTTGCAGCGCTGGCAATGAGAATGGTAGCACGTAGGCGATATTTAATATTGCAAGCGTTAATATTGCTATGGTAACCGCTATGCATCAGGCGGGCCGTATGCTTGTATACCACCCGTCGCAGTTGTATAAAAAAAACTAAAATTAAGAGACACCATGTCTAATCTATCGTGGCTTACGGAAACATACTTTTAACAATTTGTGAAATGGCAAATAAAGTAAATAGCCATTTTCAAAGTTCCGGTCGATTCGCTGAACGTTGTTTTGATGAGAAAAAAATCCTGGGTGGATGTATGGATGTTTGCTCTTTCACTCATAAACGGCCAGGCGTTGCGTACATCTATTGCCTGCAAAGGATATAGAACATATTCTGCATAGTTTTTACTCCGGTGCTGTAAAACAGCGCGATTTCTTATTTATTAATTATTTTCGAAAACTATTGACAACACTACAACGCCGACGCGGACGGTTAATTTACCGATAGCAATAATACTAATAGAAATTTCTCGTCGTCTCTCCCACTGGTGGGATACGGACATCCCCTCGATGGAAGGGGCTTAGAGTTCAGGGCTCAACTGCGGTTTAGCGGAGGCCAGTGTTGTCTTGCTTGTGTTGACTTGGCTTAACGAAGTTATCTAATGACAACAGCCGAGACCGACGGCTCAACGTGCCGTCGTCATTTTTATACTATACTACGACGGGTGGCAGGCAAGCGTACGGCTCGCCTAATATTTTACCACATAAATGTTTTGGTTGCATATACTGTAAATTTATGTGTATGAATAAATAAATAAATATCATAGAGGATGAGAGAGGTACACAAAATTATATTATACTAGCGGCCCGGTACGTGCTTCGCTACGTATAAAGTGAAATAATAAAAAAAAAAATTGGAACACCAAATTAATTTATTCAAACATAAAAATATTTTATTAATTGCTAGCTAATTTAAAACTTAATCCAAAACATTTGGATAAACAAAATTTTTTGTTTTTCCATTTTGAGCATGAAAGTCGAACTACGTGTACAGAGGGGAATAAACAAACGGCTGGAGGTACCGACTCTGTAACAGGCAACATAAAGTCGAAGCACGTCCAAAATGAAATGACCGCATGAATGACATAACAACATGCCTGTACTGTCAACACTGAAAAAAGTTTCAATTTGACAGCACAATCCCCATATGAAAAAAGTTTTAATTTGACTGCAAAATCCCCATTAACAAAATGATCCGCCATTTATTGAATTCAATTGTTACAAAAAATGTGATAAATGAAGAACCGCTCCACCGATTTTGTGCAAACTTCGCCTAAACCATCTACTAAATAGTTCGAATAAACCCTAAATATTTGGTTTGGATAGTTGAGCCCGTTCTTGAGTTATAAAATTACAACGAAAAGTGGCATTGATTTTTATATATATATTGATTAGCTTCCACCCGCGGCTTCGTCCGAGTTTACTTTTTTATAAATAAAAAGTATCCTATGTCCTTCCTAATAACCTTTGAAAATATGCGCACGAAGTTTAATAGTGATCGGTTGAGTAGTTTTGACGTGAAAGCGTCACAGACAAACTCACATTCACATTTATAATATTAGTAGAATCTCTACTAATATTTCGTGTTTTTATAAAGCTATACAAAAAATCCTAAAAAAGTTTTATTGACGCTAATTTGATAAATAATAAATAATAACCTTGTCGCCAAAAAATTATTAAAATCATAAGCAAGTCATAAGTATGTCGCCGCCTACTTATATAAAAATACCCGTTTAACAACTCTCGCAGATGTTTCTCCCCAGAAGCCATAATAGATAAGAAAGTTTGATCTCGTGTCGGGGCGGCGAGTTTGTCGGCGCGCGCCCCCGCCGGTTCCGGGTTCAATTTCCGGCCGATATATTTGAATGCACATGTATTTCTTTTCTTCTTTATATTTTCCCTGGGTAAAGTTGATAAAGTTACCGTTCGCCAAAGTTACAAGTGAAGATGTTTACGGATGACTAACTGACCGAACAGAACTCAAAATAACAATCTTGAAATAACAATTTTGAATCTTTTTGATTTGATATCGTTTTACAAATCGATGAACACCGACTGCACGCACGAAAAAGCATGACTCATTGTCACGTTCCGCCTGAGCCGAGCGTGCAAGCGAAAGCGCGGAACAAGCGATAGAGAGGCACAATCGGCCTAAGCGTTCGGCTTGTGACGCATCTATCTCTCTTCCACTCTATCGGCCGATGTTTTCTTATGACGTTATCACGTAAAATTATCGTCCGTAAACCGACTTTACAGATATATATTTTTTTATATTTGATGTGTTTTGGTTAAATGTCGCACAGCGAGTGTTGGATAGGTATTGCTTGAGATTTTTTAAAGGGACAAAATCTGGAATGAGATAATTCGACGGGAAACTGAAGTTGTATGCATAGCTCTCAGAGTCAGCAAGCTGAAGTGGCAGTGGGCCGGCCGCATCTGCCGAGTACCTTCCTTCAATGAATTGTCGGCGTTTTATCCAGTCACATTTTCAGCTAACAGAAAGAGTCGCAAGAGAATATGACATCCAAAAAGAAATGGTCAAATTAAGGCAAAAGAAATGTAAAAAGTGCCCTATAGTGAATTGTTGTTGTATACACTATTGTGTAGTGAAGCTAATAAGCTAAACTGTTTATCCGATGCTAATAAGCTTCGGATAAAAAGTAAAATAAATAAGTGCACTCGTACATACGAGTTGAAAAATAGGTCATGGCTTCCTAAACGTTCTCTTTTATGTGTTAGTATTCGCTTACGCCCGCGACTTCGTTCGCGCGTATGCCATTATCCCGTGGAAATGTTCAAAAATCAGTTTTTAGAGTATGCTTACCTCACATTAGTAATGAGGGGGCTCGATGGCGTCGTTGCGCCTGGAAGTCTAATAATAATAATAATCTAATGAGCAAATAACTACCAATAAAGTCAGTTATGGCAGGCGTCCGTCCCTCTTCTGTAATAGCCCGGTATTTAGTTCACCCAGATCTCATCTCCATAACCCATTTATTTTCCATCACACTTCGCAATAGTCTCAACGCCTGCCGAGACCTGGGGCCCTACCGCCGAAGATCAAGCCGATTACCAACGGTTTTTTTATTCAAAAAATTGCTCTTCCATTATCAATATATTACAACATCTTCAGCTTAGTCGGTAGAGCTCTAAATTTTCTACGAGCTGAGCTAAACATAATTAGTAACAATCTAAGCAGTAGTTATATATTCCTATTCAAAAATTCCGATAGTAATCGGCTTCAGCTTCGGCGGTAGGGCCCCTGCTCATGAGTATGTCGTTCTATTGACATATCCCGGAGCGGGTCACGGCGGGCGTACAACATTACATTAAACTTCTCAAAGGGGCCTCTACGCGTTGGATCTATAACCCCGCGCACGCCTATCAAATGACCGGGCTTGACCCGTGATTAAAAAGAGATACATAATAATATAATGTCACGCAAGTCAAGCAACGTCGACCGTAGCCATTTATTCTCTATCTATCTTGAACGACTCCATACTTCACAGAAGACATGTGAAGCCGGCGGTGGCGACTGTTGTCGTTAGATGGCAGTCGTTAAGCCAAGTTAGCGGCCTTTAGACGGCTTGAAAATAGTGACCTCCGCCAACCCGCAGTGAGCAGCGTGGTAGAGTATGCTCTAAACTCCTCCGATTGAGGGGAGACCCGTAACCCGACAGTGGGATGATTATCGGTTGATGACGTATGTCGTATGACGACGTTGATAGTTCAGTCAGTAAGGGTTCCCATTTATACGTCGTCGGCATTGTAGTTTGTATAGCACAATGGCTAATTTGTATGTTTTACCGTAACTTAATGATTTACTGCATATTACTTGGTCAGCGACAACCCAGTAGTATAAATAGCATTGAGACATTAGAATAAAGAGTCTGTTCATATTCAACAACAAGTGTCGACATCATTGTTGCTCCTTGGAGCACCCTCCACTACCCACCGTCTCATCACGTTATTTCAGCATATCCCATAATTTATCCCATTTTTAGGGTTCCGTACCTCAAAAGGAAAAACGGAACCCTTATAAGATCACTTTGTTGTCCGTCTGTCTGTCTGTCTGTCAAGAATTTCTATGTCGAGAATGCGTGGAGGTATCAAGCTGAAATTTGAACTGTATACTCAGGTCTACGGTCCCATGAAGTTGTAAAAAAATCAAACTGCTAAGTTTACGAAGAAAAAAGTTACGGCCGTTTATTCAGCAAAAAACGCATATTTCGACATTCTCAAGGGAATCAAAACCTATAGGGTACTTCCCGTTGACCTAGAACTATGAAAATTGGCAAGTAACATCGTTATAGACTACAAGTACAGGAATAAATCTCAAAACAATACATTTGTAATTAAATCTTAAAAAATCTATATTTTTTATAGAAGGTCGAAATTTGAAATTGAAGCTACTAGTTCAAATGGGGTATCATATGAAAGGGCTTGATGTGCACATTGCAAAATATATTTTATTTATTTTTTCCGACGCATTATTTCTTATTTATAATGAAATATATCAAATTTATAATGATCCTACGTACGGAACCCTCGGTGGGCGAGTCCGACTCGCACTTGGCCGGTTTTTTTTTTCATTTTACAAACGGTATCGTCAGTTAATAAACGCTCGCTGCTGTGCAATATGCCGAAGGCAAATTGTGAAACACTTCGTCATTTTGTATAAAGCCAAAAGGAGGTGCACGCCCTTTGTAAAAATGGCGCCGCAAAATGTCTAATTCGTTTTTAATCTTGCCTAATAGATATGGCGGCGTGCAATAATTAAAACAATTGTGATTCAACAAGTACTTTGAAGTCGGGTGAAATCATGAATGCAAAACAACAATGTCATTTTAGGGTATAATTACAGACCTGTGACAAATATTGAAGAAAATAATTTTATTGACACCCCGGTATCTTCATGTGGGTGTAAATGGTTTATCAACATCTTTGAACCAAAGCCAACTTCACCTGCACGTGGTGCACCCTGCTGACTGACAAACGAAGCTCTGGCGAAAAGAAAGGTAGGGAGCGTAATTGTAAGCTACCCGACTGGGGAATGTACCTCCACCTCACATAATACCGCAGCCAAATAACAATTCCCTTGAGGGTTGTTGTGTTCCTGCGAGTGAGTGAGGTCACCAGAAAAGAAGGAGATGCAGCGTTGGCAGCGGGGGTGGCGGCGCGCAGGTGATATATTATGTTGCGAGCGTTAATACGGTTACGGTAACCGCTTCACATCAGGCGGGCCGTATGCTTTTCTGCCACCCGCAGTAGTATTAAAAAAAAATGTGGTAGGCAAATCGCATAATTCGTCTGATTACAAACTGTGGCGTGAGTTTTTAAACGCTCGCTGTTTCGCGATTTGCCGATGTGTCTTACCTGACGCAGGTCTTTAGATCTACATTAGTAAATAAAGTCTCCGTTTAAAAAACTCTGTGCCAGACCCCTGGCACAGGACCCTCTTTCATAACAATTTATAAAAGGTGAAATTAATTATCTACCAATTTATATTTACCGTTAGGTCATCAGCCCATATTCGTCCTAGTACTGAGATACGGATTTCCACTCAAGCAGAATGAGGCCAGGGTTTTCAAGATAAAAAAAACGGGTTGTACTCTGAAAGTGCTGCAAGAAGGGATAACTTGAAAATTACGGTTGTGCATTTTTGAATATTTTGGAATGGTTAGGGAATAATTTAGCACGAATTGCTTTATATAACAGTAAAAGTTAGTATCATTTATGTGGTAAAATACAATATTCATTAATTGCGTTAGCGTACACAAACATGACAATTTATATTACATTGAAAATAAACAGCAGGAACAGGCATACATTTTCGCCGTGCGGTAGAGAGATATTACTTGCTCTCCTACGCCGCGCCGGTCCGCGCCGCTCCGTCTTACGAATTTTCGATCAGGCCACGTGTCCTGACGCGAGTTTAACATTTTTTACATCTCTCATATTCGGTAAGTAGGTCCTTATTACCCCCAAATGGGGCTTGTAGGTGACCAATTAGCGCTCTAGGGTAATAATGTAGCTATAAAAGGCTCTAGGGCGGTAAGTAATTAAAAAAAAAACACTTCACTCTTTCAAAAAGTTCGCTACATCTAACCATCATACTGGCAATAGACATCATGCATTCAGCCCAATGACAAAAGAGGTCGCTTCGCTATTCAGCCTTGTCTTCGTATGAGTATAATAGGCATCAATTTAAATATCGAACGGCGAAGCTCAATGTCCTTCTAGAAAAAAAAAAAAATTAAAAAAAGAGATGAAAAAAGGCGGGAATAGAAACTTTTACTTTTAATATTGTTTGTTTTCGGGATTTTTTTATAATTACGTGCTAATTAGGAAAAAAACATGAGTTCTGCAAGTGATGAAGATATAAGTTGCACTCCCGATTCAATGAAAATGGAAGCTGAAGCAGCTATTAACAATATTTTGCCTGAAAGTTCTAAAGAGAGATATTTGAAAACTTACGACGAGTTCATGAAGTGGCGAAAAGAAAAACAAGTAAAGTGTTTTATTCTTGTAGTCCCGGTTTTTTTCTACTTACCTCACAATCGAGATGTAAAGCAGAGTAGTTAGCTCGGGTGTAAGCATCAATTGCACCCTCGAACTATAGGCGCCCTCGCTGCGCTCGTGCGCCTAAATATCTCGGGCTGCAATTGATGCCTTACAGCCCTTGGCTACTAATCTACTATTACCCATCCCTAAAAGTGCACAACGCCGCTAAAGAAGTTTTCACTTCAAAAACTGACTTCGCTTAACGACTGCTATATACGGGATCTCTGACTTACCACGCCCTACAACGCACTCGGAGGGGCTCGAGAAAAACAAGCCCATCTATAGACAGGCCGTGGGTGACATTGCTTAATTGTATACTCGATTAAACTAACACACTCAACGATGCCGTCGAGTTCCTTTTTCATAAATATTTCTTTAAAATGGCAAAATGCATATCGTATTACAGTAATATCTAGGCAATGTCTGTCTATCCCCCATTTGCATATCAGCATCTCCAACTTGCAGATCCCGAGACCGACATCGGCCATTTGAAAGTCAAATCTTCATGAATTCAAATCAATTTTTGCTCACAGCTGAAAATAAGAATATATTCTTATTTTATAAGGAGCACTCGGTTGTCGACTGCGAATCTATCGACTGTTTTAAGCTTAGAAGTGGCTTAAAAGTGGATATCGAGAGCGAAATTGAAACTTGAAATTGAAACAATAATCACTAGGTATACACAGAGATTTAGCAAATAATAGGAATTTGCTTTCTTCAGCAGGGTTGCGTACCTACGTAGTTTTCTCGTACATAGAATAATAGGTAGATTTTTTTTCTTTTATATATATTTTTATTAGTATTAACATACGCCCGAGACTTCGTACGCGCGTATGCCGTGTGCATTTTCAAAAACCCTTTATTATAATAAGGATAGTTGGATCGTCTCTGGATGAAAAGAGAACACGTAGTCAGAGGCAAACTACAGTTTAGATCGGCAATCAATGGCGCGGGGCGGACGTAGAGACGCATCAATCACGTGGAGCGGCGCGGGACCACGCGGCCGGGACGCACTGACGTCGCTGTGATACGAGTACATGTCGAGCAGTGTCTAACGTGAGGAGCTCGAAGGCGTCGTTGCGCGTGACAGTCTAATCGATCACGCAAGTCAAGCAACGTCGACCGTAGCCTGTCCATGGATGGATTTATTTACCGCGAGCTCCTTCGTACTTGAGAGGGCACGTTACGCCGGCGGTCCCGGCTGTTGTCGTTCGATGACAGCCGTTAAGCCAAGTCAGACCTTTGGGTGGCTTGAAAATACTGACCTCCGCCGCCGATGAATAATGGTTGACAATGATTAGTACTACTTTACTTTATTACTACTATTTAGCCCGTGCGTTCTCTCCACGTAAACACAGTATCGACATTGAGAGTAGGTACTGTATGTGTCATTTCAGACCATATTCTACATGATTGATGATGATGATTGACTGAACTTGCTTCTACTGAACTGAATTCGCTTGCAGAGATGTTGGGTCACGAAGAGACACCCTTTCAAGTCTGGCAACGGATCGGCGACGTATTATTGGTACAGATTCCTATGGCCTACGGTAAAAAATTACACTCCATCGGGTGGCACTCATGCTCGTTTGACCCTTTTTTATATCATACGAAAAATAGCCAAATACGAACTTGTTCACACGAAAACGGTCGACTTAAAAAAAACGAGTGTGCTTTACATCACACGACTGAAGTAAAACTTCTTCAGCTCTACTAACTTATATTTCCCTCTCAACTTTCGTTCGCCGTTTCCGTAACGCTCTCGTCACGCATTCACCAGCTTAATCCCAGCTTACTTACAAGTCAAGCGTGGGTAAAGAAGTTTTACTTCAAAAATGTCGCGAGTGCAACACTGTGTTGATACGACGACCTAAAGTTGGCTTGCTTGGTTGCTGAGCTTCACTCGGCTCAAGGAAGTTGCTGGGCTTCTTTTCAATTTCTGTTATTTTAAATCACGGGTTTAATCAGGTGGCTTAATCGGTGTCGTTCTAACTATTTTTTTTCAGCTAGATCCCATGTAGAACATGCGTTAAGGAACTTCGTTCCAAAATAAACAGTTATTGCGGACTAACTGGATGGGGGTCCACCACACATTCCCACCACTGTGTCCCCTGTTGGCTGCACAGGGATTAACAGCGGCGACCACCGGCCACCTTGCAACTCACAACGACTTTAATCAGAATAAATTAGTAGGAGTAGGAAGCTTAGTTATTGCGGACTGTCGACAGAAGTAGACACTTAAAACCTTAGACCGATCGTTAATCTTAAACTTAAAACTATAAAATTACATTCTAATTAAATTGTTACCTGCCTAAGTAGTATCTCGCTAAAACGTACATATACGAGTAAAATAAAAAACCCTCAACAAACATCGGCAAACGCTTTGAAATCAAAAATCTACCACGCCTTTCTTAGCCGGTGGAAACAAGCACTTCTAAAGGCAGCAAAATCCTAGGTATGTGCTTGTAACAAACAATCAATTTGTTAATGAAAAAGCGCGACCCTGTCTTTCTAAAGTGGGCCTGCGAAGAGCTCTCGGGTAAACAAGTACTCGGCCGAGCGAGTGTCCTGTCAAACAACGGGTTTGTTGAAACAATCGGGAATTAAGCTGGCAACGTCGGAACAAACACTTCGAACATGACGGTAAGACGGCTCGAGTCTACAGTTTATGTAGTGGATTCGTTTGGTATTTGTCAAAATGTCGGTAGTTGATAGTCGGCGTGTTTTCGTACAACACTGCCCGCCCGCGACTTCTTACTTGTGTATCCCAGAATCCTGGGAAATTAAAAAAAAATGTCTTATTTCATGGCGACATCGTAAAATAAAGTTCTATACATTGCTTTCGAAGTCCAGGAGTTTGGGCTAGGTATAGCCGCGTTGAAGAATCAGTGAGTAAATCTGCTTTTTTTATAACGTACTAACTGTCACGTGGAACAATTCTACTTTTGTTTAAATTTACAGGTTTTCATTTTTGTCTCCGAGATCTTAAGACCCGAACTCCACCAAAGCAGAGATGTGCAAAGAGGAGATGCATTTGCAATACATTTGCATACAATACACACCTCGCTGTACTCCACTTGACGCCGCCAGCTGTCCAATATAAGAAAACACATCTCTTGGCCGCTCTTCTCCGCCTTGGTGGAGTTCGGGTTAATTTTTTTTTTTTTTTTATACTACGTCGGGTGGCAGACAAGCATACGGCGCGCCTGATGTGAAGCGGTTACCGTAGCCATATATTAACGCTCGCAACATAAAATATCGTTCGCGCGCCGCCACCCCCGCTGCCATCACAGCATCTCCTTCCTTTCTGGTGACCTCACTCACTCGCAGGAACACAACAGCCCTCAAGGGAACCGTTATTCGGCTGCGGTATTCTGTGAGGTGGAGGTACATTCCCCAGTCGGGTAGCTTACAATTACGCTCCCTACCTCTCTTTTCGCCAGAGCTTCGTTTGTCAGTCAGCAGGGTGCACCGCGTGCAGGTGAAGTTGGCTTTAGTTCAAAGATGTTGATGAACCACTTACACCCCCAAACATTACCTATTGAAACAGCAGTTTTTTTTTTCACAATTTCATAACGGCTCTATATAACGTAATATAAGAATGTTATTCATAATAATCATTGATAAGTACTACATCAACTATGGAAATCAACACTTATTATGCAGCTCACGTTCGAAGCTACCGGCAATGTCGCTTTTGCGATTTTTTTATTCCTTTCCAGCAGAGGTAAAAATAGAAGTATTATTTTTGATGGAATATAAGTAAAACAAGAGGTTTTATAATATCTGAACTGCAGTTTTATTTAAATAAGAGCACAATGAACAATTACACGCTATAGATTTTTTGACACATAGACAAAAGGCAACTTGGGTGTTGCCAACATAAAGGTATTACATTGTATGTATTATACCAACACCCCCCTTCAATGTAATACCTATATGCATACTAACATATTATGAAACAAAGTAAATTCACTTTTCATACAGACCACACATAGTTATAAACTTAGATAACAAATTTTTATTTAGGGCTTTTGTAAACATATCAGCAATCTGATCTTCTGTTTTTATATATTTCAAAACTAATGTACCCTTCCTAATTAACTCTTTAATGTAATGGAATCTTATATCTATATGTTTCAATCTCTTAACACTATCAGTATTAGCAACCATTATGGCACTCTGATTATCACTGAACATCATTACAGGACATATTTTCTTTATATTAAAATCATTTATTAAATTTATAAGCCAACAAGCATCAGACGCAGCCATGCTGATTGCCACATACTCGGACTCTGTGGAGGACAGACTAACACTAGCTTGTTTCTTTGAGCCCCATGAAATTAAACAATTTGCAAACATGAAACAGTAGCCAGTTGTTGATTTTCTGTCTTTCAAGTCTCCCCCCCAGTTAGCATCACAATAACCAATTAACATATCATTATTGCACTTATATACTAAGCTATAATTAATAGTACCTTTAATATATCTAAGAACTCTTTTTAGAGCTGTTAACAACAAGTTGTTTGCTTTGTTCTGATACCTACTTAAAATTGACACAGCTACACAGATATCTGGTCTTGTTCCTAATGCTGCATAGGATAAACAACCTATAATTTTTCTACATTTCTTTTCAATATTTTTATTAATTACAAAATCACTATTTTCTTCTAATATTTTAACATTAAAGTTAAGGTCCATAGGGGTAGACATTTCTTTACAACTTTGCATTTCAAATTTTTGTAAAATATTTTCAAGATATTCTTTTTGGTTTAACTCGGTGACTCTATTTTGTAAATCCTGTACAACCCGTATGCCTAAAAAGTTTGTCACCAACCCCAAATCTTTCATTTTAAATTCTTTGTTTAAAAGTGACTTAAGGTCACATATTTCAATTTCATTATTGCCAAATATTAATATATCATCGACATACAATAGAACATATGTTTTCGTATCAATGCTGTGCTTGGTATACAAACAAGTATCACTGTGGGATCTTATAAAACCTTGTGTTGCTATCACTGAGTTAAATTTATCATTCCAGTATTTTGGAGACTTTTTTAAACCATACAATGATTTATTTAACTTAACAACACTTTTATCCCCACTATAGGCACCTTCTGGCAATTCTAAATAGACTACTTCATCAATATTCCCATATAAAAAGGCTCCTGTAACATCCATTTGGTAAATGGGTAAATTTAACTTAGTAGCGATGGATACAAATAACCTAAAGGTAGACAAATTTGCCACAGGAGCATAAATTTCATATGAATCCAATATGTCTCTTTGTTCAAAGCCTCTAGCGACTAGCCTAGCTTTATATTGAATGCTACCATTAAAGTTTTTAGTTTTGAAAACCCACTTACTACTTACAGTCTTTACATCCACAGGTTTTTCACAGACGTAGTCCCAGGTATTGTTTTCTTTCAGAGTCTCCAGTTCTCTCTTTATGGCTTCTTGCCATTTTCCAGCATCTTGCCTTTGCATAGCTTCTCGATACGTTTTAGGTTCATTTTCCTCAGTAGAAACATAGTGACAGGTGTAGAATGAGGTCTGTTTCCTAACACGAGTACTTCTTTGACATTGTGGTAAGTTTCCGTCATCTTCATTGCTAGAACCCTCATCACTGAAGCATGGTTTATACTCGGTGCTGTCACTCTCTACCTCTGGGTTCTCCTCAAACTGTAGGGACTGCTGTCCGCTTTCATCATAGTCCCTCTGATCTACACTGTTGGACTGCTCATTTCCTTTTTCAACCTTCTCCTCACTAGACGGTAGATCCTGACCAGCCATGTCCAGTGTATTTGAATCATAATCCAGCAAAACGAACTCTTCCTTTTTCTCCTTGCCCTGTCCTAAAAACACAATGTCCCTTTTTATATCTACCTTGTTTTTCTGCGGGAAAAATATTCTGTAGCCCTTCACGTCTTCTCCATACCCCACCATGATCCCTTTTTGTCCTTTAGAGTCCCACTTTCGCCTCTTTTCCTTTGGGATGTGGACAAAGACAGGAATCCCAAATGTTTTTAGTTCATTTATATTAAAATCTTTCCTTGTCCATGTCTCAAATGGTGTTTTACCAGGCTCATTGCTTTTACCTGTCCGGTTTATTACATATGCTGCTGTCTGAACAGCCTCTGCCCATAGCTTCTTCGGCAAGCCTTTGGCACACAACATTGTTCTTGCTGCTTCAACTAATGTTCGATTCTCTCGCTCCGCCTTACCATTCTGTTCTGGTGTGTACGGGACTGTGGTTTGGTGTATTATACTATGTGTAGTAAATAGGTCTCTAACTTCCTTATTCACAAACTCCAAACCATTATCACTGCGAAAATATTTTATCTTCTTGTTAGTAGTATTTTCAGCTTTTCTTATGAAATTCTCTATACATTTCTTCACTTCATCCTTCCCTTTGACAAAATACACAAATCTGAAGTTAGAATAGTCATCTTTCAAGACAATGAAATATCTGGAACCTCCCACAGACGGCACCTCCATAGGCCCGCATGTGTCAGCATGTATAAGTTCACATACCCCAGTCGTCTTTGTTTGACTAGCACTGTACGGCAAACGGTGCATTTTGCCTTCCAAGCAGCTCTCACACTGTTCATCCATATTGTCTTCCACTGAAATATTGTTGTTTTTAAGCACGGTTTTCACATATTGTAGGTTTTGGTGAGCTAGTCTTTCGTGCCACTCCTTGAGACTCGATTGTACATGAGTTACATTTGCTACACACTTGTAACGTACGTCCATAAAGTACATATCACCATTACGATTGGCCACTGCACATATTTTATTCTGTTTGTAAAATTTACACAGGTTATTGTTAGTAGTCATAACATAACCTCTATCTGTCACACAGTTGACAGAAAACAAGTTGGTTTTAAGTTCCGGCACAAATAAAACATTGTTTAGGGTTGTGTCTATCCACTGCCTTCCATCGTAGACTTGCAGCGCCACCTGTCCACAGCCATGTGCAGTAATTGCATTGCCGTTTCCGACAATCACAGACTTATTTGACAATGGGAAATATGTTGTAAACAAATTGCGGTCTCGACACATATGTTGGCTTGCACCAGTGTCTACTAGCCACTGAGAGCGTTGATAATGTTCACTTGAATTTACTATTACAAATGCGTTACCAGCGTTATTGTTTTTGTCCTTATTTTTCTTAAACCAACACTCACCTTTCAGATGTCCCGGTTTCTTACAGTAAAAACACTTTTTAAACGATTTGTCACCACTGTTCGAATTCCTAAAGTTATTATTGTTCCGATTACTTCCACACTCGCTTTGAAAATGTCCCACTTTATTGCACTTATAACACTTTACGTTTTTCTTCGCGACGAATGCAGACGATGGCTGAGGCACGTCTTCTTTGTCTTTAAATCGCTCCTCTTCTATTAGTAATCTAGCAACGAGGTTATCATAAGTTTGTTTGTCGTCTGGTGCCGATTCCCACGCGGAGACAAAATGTTTGTAACTTACTGGAAGCGACATCAATACTTTGGTTATAACGAATTTCTCTGAAATGTTTTCTCCCATCTGCTTTAGCTGATTTTTTAATTCCTCAATTTTAGATAAAAATGTGGACATTTCCATTCCTTCTTCAAATTTATATTGAAATAGGCGTTGTTGAACGATATGGATGCTAGTTTCTGATTTTTGCTCGTAAACACTAGCAAGTTTCTTCCACATTTCTGCAGACGTAGTACAGGTTAGAATATGCGTCATTGCGTTTTCGGACATTCTTGTCACAAGCCATGTTTGAGCTTTTGCATCTAACTTCTCCCATTTAGCCTTTTCAGCCGCCACCTCCGGCTTCACTTTGGCTCCTTGAACCACGTCTAGGAGATCTTGACTTCGTAGCAAAATTATTGATTGGAACTTCCAAACATTCCAATTTGATGATCCCTCTAGTTTGATGTGAGAACCAGGGGTTTTGTTCTCCTCCATTGTTTTTATTTCCTGCCTGCTCGTCCAGTCCTTGCAGAAACAAGTATTTTACGTCCCGTCGTCGGCCCAACCTCAAAAAAAAAACGTTGCACGTGCCACGTGCAGCAGCGCCGGTGTCGACAGAATTTTAACACGACAAATCGCTATCTGACCCTGTAAAGGTCCTAGGGAGCGTTGTACGGTGCAAATGAAAACTCAAGGCGAATATCAAGCGTTGATTTACTTTCGTTGACTTTCATTGACAAATAAATTTAACATAACAAAACAGTACTTAAACCACCGCGAAACAAACCATAACGCGATGCAGCTTTCGAACAGCGCCATCTGTTATTTCGGTGGTGAAACAAATAATACTAAATAAGGCGTAAACATACCGCCCGCCATGGACAACTTGTCCATCACGACAGTTAAAAACAAACTGTGTAATTTAACTATGACATTATTGACAAGTTACTTCAAATAGCAATCAGAACATGAGACATAACAAACTAAAACATAAAACATTTGCAAAAACTATTGCAATGCAAAACAACTTAATGAATACATCTCAATGATTAGCAATGGACTGTATAAGTACTTGTATAACTTATAGAATACAAAATGTTATTCTGATATTTTCAAACAAAAATTGAGACATATCTACAAAACATACGTAAATTTTATTCTGTAACTGGTAACACACAAACCTTTGATACAGGTCTCTTAATTACCTTGCCATTACATTTGAGACTGACGACGCGTGCAATCTTGTCCAAACCTTCATGTTTGTCCACGACGATACCAAAAAGCCAATTTGCTGGAGGTAGGTCGTCCTCCTTGACTAATACCACGTCACCAATTTCTGGCCCAGGTATTTGTTCTTGCCATTTCCGACGATGAAAAAATTGCGTGAGGTAGTCCTGAGACCAACGTCGCCAGAAATGTTGCAACATCCTTTGTGACAATTGCCAACGCTTTAAGTTACTAAGGTTACAAACTTCATAATTCACGTCAGGGGCTAACACTAAAGGTTCTCCGACTAAAAAATGTCCTGGTGTGAGAGGAGCTGGATCACCAGGATTGTTACTCATTTGAGAGAGTGGACGAGAATTCAAACAAGCCTCGATTTGTGTCAAGACCGTAGCTATTTCCTCGTAAGTCAGAGTCGCGTTACCGATTACACGTTGCAGATGGTGCTTTGTCGACTTGATCCCTGCCTCCCAAAGTCCACCAAAATTTGGACTTCTGGGTGGGATAAAATGCCAGACTGTGCCGTTGTTGGCAAGTGAATCAGCGATGTCTGTTGCTATGCCAGACCTTTCCGCGGAAAAAAGTGACTTTAGCTCCCTAGCAGCACCCGTGAAATTCGTACCATTATCACTCCATATATCGGCACAATGTCCCCGTCTGGCCACGAAGCGTTTAAAAGCAGCCAAGAAGCCATGAGTAGTCAAATCACTTACGGCTTCGAGGTGAACTGCTCTGGTAACCATACAGACGAACAAACAGATGTAGCCTTTATATGAGTGATGACCTCTACCTTTGGTAGTACGAATGCTGATGGGACCCGCAAAGTCAACACCGCTGCGAAGAAAAGGTCGGCAAGCAGTGACTCTTGCGGATGGAAGTTGGCCCATCAGTTGATGTTTTATGCGAGATCCATAACGAATGCAGCTAATACATTTGCGAACATAAAACTTTGCCAGATTCTTGACGTCAACAATCCAGTATTTACTTCTCAAATAATTGATCATAAGCTGCGGTCCGCCATGAAGTGTTCTCTCATGAGCTTCAGCTATTAACAAATTAGTGAAGTGTGATTTTCTTGGAATCAGAACAGGATGTTTTGTCTCTTCACTCATTTGTGACCTATGTAATCGCCCGTCAACTCGCATAATACCAACTTCATCGATGAATGGATTGAAAGAGGTAAGCTTGCTTTTCTTGTTGGCTTTACCGTGTTTAGTTAAATTATCTAAATCATCTTGAAAATTTAAAACTTGACATTGTCGAATGCATGTGTTTAAAGCTTCTGTATATTCTTGACCAGTAATAAATATTTTTTTATTTTCAGGTTGGTGAGCTGAACGTGTTTGAAGAAATTTCCTGCAGAAAGCGACTACTCTGACTAGTTTTCGCAAAGATGAGTATCTTTCCCACAAACCGAATTCTTCATTTGTAGTAGCATAACATACCTTCTTCGTCTTCCTTTCCTCCAAATTTGTTTCTTCTACCTCCTGCCTGTTGTAAATAATTTTCTCATGTTTCAGCCAATCTGGTCCCGTATTCCACAAGTCATTTGGATACTCATGCGGTCTGAGCCCTCTAGAGGCGCAGTCCGCAGGGTTGTCTTTTGATTGGACGTGTGACCACTGCGTGCTGTCTAAAACCGTTAAAATTTCTGAAACTCTGTTGGCAATGAAGGTTTTCCACCGACTTGGATGACTCCTCAGCCAAGCGAGTACAACCGAAGAATCAGTCCAAGCGTGGATGTTTTCCTTGGGTATTTGAAGAACAGAAGATACTTCCAGGAGCAGTTTTGATAACAAGACGGCACCACACAACTCGAGCCTGGGAATCGATACTTGTTTCACAGGCGCGACCTTCGTTTTTGCGGTAAGTAAATGTACATGCCGTTCACCATTTCCACTAATTATTCGAGCATATACCACGGCAGCGTATGCGATAGTTGAGGCATCGCTGAAACCATGCAACTCCATGAGCTGGTCGTCTGCTTTTGAATTAATCCATCTAGGAATTCGGACAGTGGTAAGTAATGACAACTCGTTCCTGAAAGTGAGCCACTCTTTTAACAACTGGGGTGGAAGTTTATCATCCCAGTCAATTCCAGAAATCCACAATTTCTGGATGAAGACCTTTGCTGTGATAATGGTAGGTGCGATCCACCCAAGAGGATCGAACAACCTTGCCACATCTGATAAAACTTTTCTTTTAGTTATAGGTTCACCTGGCGGCGGCAGTTGAACGGAATATTCGAAGAAATCAGTGCGACGATTCCAGGTAAGTCCCAGAATTTTCATGACCGAATCTATTTTTAGCTCTAGACTTCCAATTTCTTCCTTACTTCCTTCCTTTATTTTTTCTATTAAGTCCTCACTGTTACTAGACCATTTTCTCAGTTCAAATCCAGCCCTTCCCAGTAATTCCTTGATTTCCTTGTAAACCTTTATCCCTTCTTCGACATTTTGACAACCAGTTAGTAGATCGTCTATATAAAAATCGTTTAAAATTCTTTCAGATGCCAAAGGATAATGAACGCCATCGTCTATGGCTGCTTGCTGAAGCGCTTTCACCGCGAGGTAAGGCGCCGAGGCTGTCCCGAATGTTACTGTCAGCAATCTATAGTGCTGTAAGTCGCATTCAGGATGATCTAGATTACGCCACAAGATGCGTTGATAGTCAGCGTCTTCAGGAAATACCCTCACTTGTCGATACATCTTCGTAACGTCGGCCACGAGGCAGATTGGATGTAAACGCCAGCGTATAATAAGATGTCTGAGATCGGACTGAAGAGTTGGACCTATCATTAGTTGACTGTTCAAGGATACACCATTTGAATCCCTACAAGAAGCATCAAATACGACGCGGATTTGGGTTGTCGATTTATCTTCCCTGATGACGGGATGGTGTGGTAAGTATATTGCATTTGGATTATCACGTTCTTTTTCAGGTACCGCCTCCATGTGTCCCAAATCTAAATATTCCTGAATTACATTAGAATATTGAAGCTTAAGATTGGGATCTTTTAGTAATCGTTTCTCAAGTAAGTGAAATCTGCGAGCTACAATATCTCGGGAATTACCATACCTGCATGGCTTCTCCTCACGGAATGGTAATTTGACAACATATCTACCGGACGCGTCACGTACGGTAGTAGACTTAAATAGCTCCTCACATCTCTGTTCCTCAGGAGTGAGGTGCTTCCTGGAGTCTGAGTTGTAGCTGTCGGACTCCAATTCCCAGAACTTGCGAAGAAGTTCGTTTTCGTTACACTGGGAATGTAAACTGACAATAGAGTAACAAGATTTTGTCTCATTGTTACTAGAGGAGTTGATTTGACCAGATATGATCCAGCCTAATTTTGTTTTTTGAGCAACTACTGACTCAGATGACCCTCTTATCAGACCCTCTTGAAGGATCTGCGCATATATTTCAGCACCCAATAATAGATCAATTTTATTGGGTACCGTGTAAGTAGGGTCTGCTAACTCTAAGGTTGAGAGTTCTATTGAAGCTGGTAGGATGAATTTTCTTTCCGGCATAAACGTAGTTAGCTTCTTTAAAACATGAGCCTTTACATCAACAACAAAGTTGGGGTCGTGAAGTGATTGAATTTTTAAGAATACTACAGACTTAGAGGGCACAGAACCCGTCTGATCACTTCCCAGCCCTGAAATTTGACTCTTGCTTGAATACTTTCTTAAACCAAGAAGCTGAACCGAAGCTTCAGTGATAAATGAAGCCTGCGAACCCTGGTCTAGCAATGACCTTAGAGTGATATCCGTACCAGTCCTTGATTTAACCTTAACTAAGGCTGTGGCCAATAACACTTGACTGTGTACTTTAGAAAAACATGTTACAACATTTCCGGTTTCGCCTTGAGGTGAAGACGACATCGTCGTCGGTACAACATTTACACTAGCCGATTGATTACTACCAACATGAGAATCGACTGAATGTACAACTTTCCTAAGGTGTAATAATGAATGATGTCGTTTTTTGCATATCTTACAACGTGTGGTTTGGTGGCATGAGAACGCAGAGTGATTGGGACCTAAACAATTAAAACAAAGACTACTTGTTTGAACAAAATTACGTCGCGTGTCTATGTCTTCCTTGGCAAACTTTTTACAATTATACAATTTATGGTTTTCGGAACAGTAAACACATGAAAATACAGTAGATACATGCAATGATTTTGGATTGAATTTCTGAGTGCGATTTGTACTAGTGGGTTTTTTAACTTTATTATCTAAAAACTCTAAAGATCTGAAACGTGTTTCAAGAAATTCTTTAAACTCTGTTAATGTGGGTAATTCATCACAAGTCTCGCTAATTTTGACCTCCCATAATTTTCTACTTTCTGTATCTAATTTTAGGCAAATGATATATATAACCATTACATCCCAAGACTCTATATTAATTCCCAAATTTTCTAATGCATGTAAACACTCACTTGTTGTATCCAAAAGTTCTTTAATTGCATGTGACGATTCTGAAAACAATGATCTCTGGCTCATAAATCTTTTTAAAATGGAATTAGCAAGATACCTTTTGTTATTGTAGCGTCTTTCCAATTGTTCCCAACATACCTTATAATTGTCATGAGTAATAGGGACGTGACGTAACAACTGCTCAGGTTCGCCAGTAAGGTGACTTTTTAAATAGTGTAGACGTTGGACATCGTCTAGAGCCTTGTTGTTATGCACTAGTGACATGAACAAATCCCTAAAACTTATCCATTCAGAATATGATCCAGAAAATACAGGTACAGATATCTTCGGAAGTTTGACCTGGAAAGATTGACTATCCGTTTTAGAGTTACATGTAGATGCGCTACTATTGCCGTTTAAATCCCGCAACATATCCTTTAACTCGGTCTTATAATCAATATAACTTTCTTCTGTTACATCGTACATATCAGTAGTTACATATGTGGATTTCAACAGTTCCGCTTTATTTGTTCCCTTTACAATTTTTGCATGAGTGTCGGTAAATTGTAGCCAAGCCTTTTCTAAATTTTCTAGCCTCGCTTCTATATAAGAAATTGTAATTCGCTCTTTTGGCGATTTTTTAAAGTTTAATCTAGCCTTTGATATTTTAGATTTAAGATCATCCTGTACACTAATTAATGACTCCATTGTGGTGTATGAATTTATTTACCGATTCTCAAACAAACACAAAAATACAAGTAGGTACTACAATAATGTTGCAGTATGACACAGGTAAGTATATCAATAATTATTTATTTTTAGTTAGGTACACAATACTTGAATAACCAACAAATCCAATTAACACATATTAAAATATTTTAAAGTTCATTAAATTTTGTTTGGATACTGAAGACTGATGCACAAATCCAGGAGAAAGATTGTAAATTTTTTAAAGTTTCAAATTCCAATGTGTTGCAGAACCGATGTGTGAATTTTATAAGTCCAATAGATGCGTAAAATTTTACAAGTCCAAGATTTATGATGCGAAATTTTTCTAAGTGTTTTTTACTTAGAAATTGAATGAGTGAATTTTATAAGTCCAGTAGAACAAATGCGTAAAATTTTACAAGTCCAAGATTTTTAATGCGAAATTTTTCTAAGTGTTTTTGACTTAGAAAATTCTGACCAAAATCGGGCATAGGTTCCCCGTTAGTTCACTTTTTCTTGGATTATTCTAAGTCCTAGTTGCTTCTACTTGTTAGTTAAATCTTGAAAATTTTACAAGTTGAAAGTACTTACAGTTTGTTTGCCACTCATGTATACACTGCACTCACACTATACATACACTTGCTTCAGACCCGATGAATACTTCCTTGACAGCTAGCGCCCTCTTGCGGCGGCCGGTCAAGGTACCATCAGCGGCAATCCACCACTGTGTCGGCGCCTGTGCAGTAGGAACTTCCCACTTGCCACACGAAAATAGCTTCTAGTCCGACTCGTTAAGGACCAATGTAAAGGTCCTAGGGAGCGTTGTACGGTGCAAATGAAAACTCAAGGCGAATATCAAGCGTTGATTTACTTTCGTTGACTTTCATTGACAAATAAATTTAACATAACAAAACAGTACTTAAACCACCGCGAAACAAACCATAACGCGATGCAGCTTTCGAACAGCGCCATCTGTTATTTCGGTGGTGAAACAAATAATACTAAATAAGGCGTAAACAGACCCTTTTGTTTTACTGAAACTGCAGG
Organism: Hypsopygia costalis; assembly: GCA_937001555.2. NCBI lineage: Eukaryota > Metazoa > Arthropoda > Insecta > Lepidoptera > Pyralidae > Hypsopygia > Hypsopygia costalis. The sequence continues at coordinate 299,207 of OW443351.2, read as the reverse complement.
ATTATGTGCCTGGGCCCATAACCTGATGGAATATAAGTAAAACAAGAGGTTTTATAATATCTGAACTGCAGTTTTATTTAAATAAGAGCACAATGAACAATTACACGCTATAGATTTTTTGACACATAGACAAAAGGCAACTTGGGTGTTGCCAACATAAAGGTATTACATTGTATGTATTATACCAACAATTTTATCATCAATAGGAAATATAAATAAAATGGAGCGCGGTGCTGCCGGCTGTGTACATAGGTTAGTACATAAGCGACGGGTAAACAACGGGTGTTGATTCAACGCGTAAATATACGTGTGTCGAAACTCGAACAGCGACGTGGGCAGCCGCCCGACAGACAGCGACGGGCGGAGATTGGGTAGTACACATGTTATGACTTATGGAATGAATGCACGAACTAATGAATGAATGAACAAACGAACGAACGAATGAATGAATGAATGAATGAACATACGAACGAATGAATGAACGAATGAATGAATTAATTAATTAATATTTATTTGCCATTTAAATAAGGTAGTAACAAGGTGGAAGCGTTTTTATTTTCTACTACGTCGGGTGAAAATAAGTATACAGCTCGTCTGGCAAGAAGCACCAAATTACCGTAACCATATAAATGCTCATAACATGAAAGTTAGGAACGATCATTGTTGATTATACGGCACTTACCTACCGCGATAGATTTTCGTATTTCATTCGCCATGGCCATTTGAGTCGTCTCGTGACCGCGGCGTCTGCGACGTCGCCGAAATATCGGGAAAACAAAAAAAAATCGATCGCAGTAAGTTCCGTTTATACAATAGTTATGTAAATAACCGCGATAGTTAAACTTATATGTAGTAGGCTTATAAGTAGCTCTCCACGATCTTTAAAGCCAATCTCACCTGATCGTGGTGCACCCTGCCAACTGCCAAAAGAGGCTCTGGTGAAAGAGGAGAGGACCGGGAAGTACCTCAACCTCACAGAATGCCTCAGCCAAATAACAATTAGCTTGAGTCCCTGCGAGTGAGTGAGGTCACTAGAAAGGAAGGAGTTGCTGCGATGGCAAAGGATTGGCGGCACGCGAGCGTAATTTCATGTTGCAAACGTTAATATGACTACGGTAACTTCGCTTCTTAAGTCTTCGGTATGTTAGCTTCACATCAGGCGGGTCGTATACTTGTCTTCCATCCGACGTAGTAAAAATCTTGAATCTTGATTACATTTTGGAACCACCAGCAAGGTAAGTTAATAGTTATGCCAGCAGCGTGTATGTATGGCTAAATCGAGTTGCACTACTCGACATAAATCAATAAAAAATATTCGATACAATGAGCGAGTCGCGCGAATTGTTCCGCTGCCGCGCTCGCTGTCAATAAGGCCAGCGCCTAATGCCAGAAGTTAATGTGTTGCGGTAGAAGTCACAAATATAGGTTATCCTCAAAAGTGGTTGTTTACCGGCTCATAAAATTATGAATACAGTTCGGTATAGCAGCTGAAAAGGTATTTTAACCGACTTCAAAAAAGGAGGAGGTTCTATATTCGATTGCATAGACATAATCATAGATGTGATCATGGAACAACAACGTGTTAAGCTAGCTAGCTAGCTAGCTAGCTTAACACGTTGTTGTTCCATGAAGAATTCATATTTCATTACTAGTCTAGACTAGTTATGAAATATGAATTCTTCAGACATTTTAGATATTTTTAAAATGCCAAAATATAGTTTGGTGATCAGCTTGGCACCGACATCTAATAGCTTGCTTCAATAGCTTGTAATATAAAACTACATAATATTATAACAATTAATTTAATGCTGACGTTAATAATTATATAAATGCCAAATATATTATGTAAATTAATTTCCCATTTATTATAATAATATGTAATAATAAATTCCCATTTATTATATGTAATAATAAAACAAGCTTCTCAAAGGGGCCTCAACGCGTTAGATTCATATCCCCGCACACGCCTATCAAATGACCGGGCTTGACCCTAAGTAGAGTAAGATTAATAATAAAAAATACACCGTACTGGATTATCATTATTTTATGAGTTTCAGTGTTAGCTGCCTTGCCCTTTGAAGTCGGTTATATTTTTCTTTTTCAAAAAATAACAACAGCCCTGCACGTGTAATACTCTCAAGAAACCAATCTGTCTGCAAGATAGATTTAATGTCTATTTTGTGGATGTGTGCTTGAATAAAATGTTAATATATTTGTGAGTAAGACAAAATAAAATATATCATAAACGCTCAACATAGATTAGAGAAACAATTTTATTATTTATTATTTAATAGATGACTATTCGACCACCGAGGTCGTCAATTCGACCTCACGTCACTTTGACTCCGAGGTCGCGTGTTCGATCCCCGCACAAGACCAATATTTGTGTCTTGGTCCGGATGTTTTCTATGTATGTATTTACAAAAAAAAAAAATGTATTTAAGTATTATATCAGTCTGGTACCAAAGTACAAGCTTTGCTCAGCTCGGGACTAGCTGACCGTGTGTAATTTGTCCAGGAATATTTATGAATATAATAGTTATACCGCAGAATAGATAATTAATAGGCCAATTGCCAATTAAGGCTGTTACTGAGATTTCATCCCGGTACCTTAAAAGTTCACAGTTTTCTTACTATTTCCGAATTATTTTTACCCGACTGCGCCAGAAGGAGGGTTATGTTTTTCGAGAGTATGTATGTATGTATGTATGTATAATTGTTTGGCTCACTCTGCAGCCTGAACGACTCGATGGATTTTAGCTTGAGAGGTGTCGTGAGATTCGTATTTACTGTGAGAGTGACACTGGGTATATAAAAATAAATAAAACTAAAAAACATAAAATAAAAACGGTAATTTAAAAAACTAAAAAACCCGTCTGCATTTCTGTGTAATTTGGAAATGAAAAACCCCTAAAACAAGAAAACATGTAGCAGTCGGGACCCTACATGTGCTCTAAATTCACTAAGCCTCAATTTCTAGAATGGGTCCCGACTGCTACATGTTTTCTTGTTTTAGGGGTTTTTCATTTCCAAATTACACAGAAATGCAGTCGGGTTTCTTAGTTTTTTTAATTACCGTTTTTATAATAAAACATTTTTACCTTTTAAGCTATTGCATAGCTTCTATCGCGGGCCTTGAGCGCGGGGACCGAATCCAGAAATTCCGTAACGAAAAAACCTCACGTTCCCCACTCCGACGGGCAAGGAGGTGTGTTTTCATAAAATTTTAACTTTAAATCACTCTCCTGTAAAGTTGGAAATATGCCGCTCATACCTTTTCGGCCGTAAGGCATCGATATTTAATTGCACATGTAGGTTTACAACTGTGGGTTTTTCTCAATACCACTACTAACAAAAAAAATCCGTACAACAGGTATATGAGTAACAAATAGACATGAGTTCGTTCTAACAAAACGTAACTTATATCGGTTATGAGTAGATAACATAACATATCGATATCCCATAACCCCATAACCGAATATCTAAAAACTGACGCGCGAGGATTCGATATGAAACTGAAACCGCGCAAGAGAACGATATGTTTCGCAACTCGAAGGAATAACCATATTCGCTTCCTCTCTTTCTTAGTAAGCGTAGTTATAGCGGTGTAAAAGAGATGAAGCGAATAAATACATCGGCGCCGGCGCGGCGGGCAGCCCGGTAGCAACCGGCAATGCTTTGGTCATTGCAATGTAGAATTTAGTTCTTATGTTTATTAATATTAAGGTTCTGTGTGAATTTTTGCGACTACATTCAGAAGATTGTTCAATTTAGCTCTTGAATTGGTGGATTTGTGGCGGAACCTCCATGTAAAAAGTTGTACATAGTCATAGATATCACCGCGTTCGTTTTTCTATTTGACTTGTTATAAATTTTCACTGTCATTACTCTTGTAAAATATTTCTTTATAGCGAATTATATTTATCATATACAAGGAGAACATTGTGTTATTAATCTACAAACAACACCATTCATCGGCTCCTCAACCACGCTAAACTGGCGACCCCGCACTGAACAAAAAAACTAGTGTTGTGCAAAAACATTTTACATCACGAGTATGCAGAACGAAAATGAGAATTTTAGGGATGCACATGACGGCAACCAAGGTACGTCTCAGCCACATTTCACAAACCCGGCATCACAACTACCGGAGCGCACCATCCATTCGCACTATCCGGAATTACCGCAGACCAAACAAAATTTTTTCATGTTCAGTCTCAACTAGAATATCAATATGCCGCAGAGGTGAGGGACATTATTATTAACCCTCCGGCGACAAATAAGTATGAAAAGCTCAAAACTGAACTTATAAAGCGTTTGAGTGCGTCGCGTGAAAAACAAGTAAAACAATTACTGATTCATGAAGAGCTAGGAGACCGAAAGCCTTCACAATTTCTGCGCCATATACAAAAGTTGGCTGGAACTGAGGTACCTGACGAATTCGTAAGAAGTATATGGACAAGCCGCCTTCCGACGAACATTCAAACAGTGATTGCGTCACAGTCCAAAGCATCATTGGAAGATCTCGCGGAACTGGCTGACCGCGTCCAAGACATAGCGCCAACCAACTCTTACGTTACCAGCACGTTGACCGCTCCTACAGACCAACTCATTGTCAAGATGGCAGAAAAAATAGCCGCGCTAACTAAAGAAGTCCAGTCATTAAAAATGCAGCGAAGACCCGGAGGACGTCAACAGACTAAAAGCACCGAGCAGCAACGTCACTGTAGCAAGACCAGATCTCACTCTAGCTACCGCAAGTATCCTGTTTGTTGGTATCATTCACGACACGGAGATAACGCAACGAAATACCTCAAGCCCTGCGATTATACACCGGGAAACGGTCAAGGCATTCGGCAATGGCGACCGACGATTGCCTTAGCTCAGGTCGCCTGTTCATAACAGACCAAAATACCAAAATGGAATTCCTAGTTGACACAGGAAACGATCTCTGTGTATATCCGCGATCTGCACTGAAGGAACGCCGACCAAAGACAACTTACGAACTTTTCGCTGCCAACGGATCGACCATAGCTACATACGGCTATGTACATCTGGAGCTAAACCTGGGACTCCGTCGAGCATACACCTGGCGCTTCATAGTAGCAGACGTCACCAAGGCTATTATCGGTGTCGACTTTTTATCATACTATAACCTCATCGTTGACTGCCGAAACCAACGCCTCATAGACTGCAAAACTTCACTTTCCACATTAGCGCGCGCAGCGCCTGTCACTTCGTCATACACCATTCCTTCAATCAAGACACTGTATGGCGACACCAAATATCACGAAATACTTCGAGATTTTCCTGAGCTCGCTCGTCCATCAGGATCACAGCACTTCCCGAAGCATCTAACAAAACATCACATCCGCACGACTACAGGACCTCCGGTTGCTTGCTCACCACGACGCCTAGCACCGGACAAGCTGAAAATAGCGAAGAGCGAATTCCAGGTGATGCTTAACAATGGCACAGCTCGCCCTTCAGAAAGCTCTTGGTCTTCTTCACTCCATCTGGCTCCCAAGAAAGATAATAGCTGGCGACCTTGCGGAGACTACAGGAAAAAGGACTCAGTCGGGCAGGAAAGTCAACTTTCCTCATTATTATCGCCCGTAACCCGGTCTCTGGAGGGGAGTGATGTGGCGGAACCTCCATGTAAAAAGTTGTACATAGTCATAGATATCACCGCGTTCGTTTTTCTATTTGACTTGTTATAAATTTTCACTGTCATTACTCTTGTAAAATATTTCTTTATAGCGAATTATATTTATCATATACAAGGAGAACATTGTGTTATTAATCTACAAACAACACCATTCATCGGCTCCTCAACCACGCTAAAGATTTTTCACGAGAAATTTACATTGCAAAATGGAATTACTCGCTATACCATTACGGATTAATTTAGATTGACAATATTCATGCAATTATTTTTGTTACTATTTTTGTTATTTATTATTGTCGATTATTTTTGTTATTTTGTAAGACTGCAGTAACTAGAATTTTTAGCGAAATTGAGTCAAATACATATTCTGAAATCGCCGCAGCCAAATAACAATTCCTTTGAGGGTTGTTGTGTTCTTGCGAGTGAGTGAGGTTTTTTTTTTGTTTTTTTTTTTTATACTACGTCGGGTGACAGACAAGCATACGGCCTGCCTGATGTGAAGCGGCTACCGTAGCCATATTAACGCTTGCAGCATAAAATGTCGCTCGCGCGGCGCCACCCCGCTGCCAACGCAGCTTTTTCTTCCTTTCTGGTGACCTCACTCACTCGCAGGAACACAACAACCCGCAAGGGAATTGTTATTTGGCTGCGGTATTCTGTGAGGTGGAGGTACATTCTCCAGTCTGGTAGCTTACGATTACGCTCCCTACCTCTCTTTTGGCTAGAGCTTCATTTGTCAGTCAGCAGGGTGCACCGCGTGCAGGTGAAGTTGGCTTTGGTTCAAAGATGTTGATGAACCACTTACACCCCAAAACCAGAAAGAAAAGAGATGCTGCGGTGGCAGCGGGAGTGGCGGCGCGCGAGCGATATTTTACGTTGCGAGCTAACGCTCGCATATGGCTACGGTAACCGCTTCAGATCAGGCGGGCCGTATGCTTGTCTTCCACCCGACGTAGTATAAAAAATAATAATAATAAAAGCAAAACTGCAGTGAATGGAAATCGTCATTACTAACTATTGACCAAGCTCTATGAAGCGTCAATATTTTCTATCAATATCAATAACTCAATTAATGCGTGCGTTTGCAGCGTTTCCGTTAGTTCGCGAATCGTTACTGAGTAACCCATTATCGTTAACAAACCAACCATATTACTGATATCGATATCTAAAAACGATTTGCCATATCGATATGAAAACTTCATATCGGTTACATATCCGTTTTAACAAAATAACCAAAACGCCCATGTCTAGTAACAAAGAAAATCTTAATAACGAGTTACAATTTTGCCACTAACGCCATCTCGTATCGAGTGACGATAAATTACCCTTAAGGTTTAACTAATCCTATACACACAACCATAGCGCGATGTAGAAATACCACTAATGCCATCTAGTGGCCAGTGGCATCAAATAATTGGACAGGTTTGCTATTGTTGTTAGGTGAATGAGTGGGATAGAAAGTCTATCTATCCTGCTCATTACATCAATTTATTTATTTATCTACAAAATAACCATTGACCGCTCGCGCAAGGGTCCTGTTCAAACAACAACAACTCTTAAAGTATGACATCCATAGCAGTAATTTTGATACCGTTTTGTAGATAATCTCAAAATGTATTCTCAGAATACAAAAAAAAAAATACATTAATAGGGTTAGTTTTTGTAAAAACTTTGAAAAACTGGTAAATTTAGATAATTTTATGGAAAATTTTTAATACTTCAATTTATTTTTTGCTTTTTAGTTAAAATTTTGCTTTAAATGTTTGTATTAGTTCATAGGCCATATCATTACCTTTAAAACGAATCTTTTTAAGCTATTGCATAGCTTCTATCGCGGGCCTTGAGCGCGGGGACCGAATCCAGAAATTCCGTAACGAAAAAACCTCACGCTCCCCACTCCGACGGGCAAGGAGGTGTGGCTTGAAGGCCGTGCATCGTCTAACGTCGTTTCAGTTCGGCAGTCTTCTACACGGCGTTGTGTGCGTGCGATTAGACGTATTGTACGACTCTACGAAACTCGTTTTATTTATTTAATAATAGAAAAATTTGTTTTCTTATCGGTCACCACGCTCAAAAAGTGTAACTTGAATTAATATCAAAGAAAAAGCAATACTGCATGAATAAAATAAATAAATAAAATTATAATTACATAAGTTGATACAAAATGCTATGCAATAGCTTTACCGCGGCAGTCCCCGAGTGCCACACGTCTTTTTTTTTTACAAGTTCATAATAAGCCCGATCTCAACACCTTTGTTATATAAACATATAAACTTTTAAACTCTATTCCTAAGTGAAACATACGTTCTTCTCCATCTAAGTATGATTATTTACATCGTATAGATTAACTCGCCTGTGAACTCCCTCAAAGTTACTCTTGAAGTTACGCCCATTAATCGCTATTTATTTTCTATAAGAAATCCTAACCTCTTAACATGCAGTTGACAGCGCCGCTGTTCACTCCGTCTTTCCACCTGTGCAGCACCCTCTGTCCTTGTAATAGAGCTGAGAATCCCTCGTCAACAGTCCACGGTGGAGTGCCGTGAAGGGCCCTCGAGAGAGCGCGTGTTTGCGGGGCCCTCCAGGCGGGAATCATTTGCCAAAACAGATTCGCGCGTTGTTTACTCCGGCCCTTTTTGACGATGCGTTCAGATTTCACGTTGCTTTTGTTAATTGTATATTGGAGACGTTCGATTTAAGTTTCGAAGAAGCGAAAGAGATTTTATACGTACTAGCGATCGATATAGAATCTTTAAGTCTGAGAAGCGACTTTCCTTTGTGTTTACTACAATGGGTTATGTTCAGACTATTTCATTCACGTGATGCTCGTGGCCGACGGTCGCACGCAATTCATGTTAACAAACTAGAACCGAAGTTGTCACGTACTGTGCGCTTTCAGAGAAGTTTTCTCTCACATACTATCATGCTGTAGAACGAACTGCCTGTCAAGGTTTTCCCAGGACTTCACAGCATGGTGTTCTTCAACAAGTTATAAGTTAATTAAAAAAATCAAAAACCCGACTGCAGCTACAACAGATTTATTATTGGGTATCATTTAAGCTATCACCAATTTAGTTAGTTTTGTGTTTCTCAACTAATAGGGTTTGCCCGCAAAATAATAGATTTGTCCCCAAAATGTAGTCACTATACAATATAAAATCGATTCCACAATAAATCACCTAAAATCATAGAGATATATATAGGAAAAGGAATAGGTCTAGTACCAAATAAATGTTTTTGTATGTATTATATTGTCAATTATTAATAATTAAGCTTACTTGGCACCACATCATTCATCATCTAGGTTGACTATTTCCGATGACAGGACACAAGAAAACCCTAACCTAACCAAAAATCAACTCAAATCTAACCAAAACATGATTTATTACATTGACCAAGTATTGGTAAGACTCGTCAGTGAATATGATGCCAATTTGACTTCGCCCCTATTAGCCATTTTTTCATTAAATTAAGGAGCTGATCTATTTATTTGGTGACAGATCTATTATTTTGATGATCAAACGAATTAAATGATAATAGTAGTTTGTTAAGCTGATGATTTATATTTAGAGACAGTTTTGATTAAAATGATGACTAATATATTTCTTGGGGATAGATATTATTATTAGGGTACTGCAGATTAGTGACACATCTAAAATTAGGTGACAGAAAATATTGTTCCTTTATTAATCACGCGTAACAATAATATAATTCCATACAAGAAAAGCCGCAGGCAAAAACTAATATATCAAATATTTGAAATCAGATCATCGAGACCTTTATTTTGATACCCATATCGATATATTAAGAAGAAAAAAAAATTACTGCAACGACAATTTTGCGGCTCACAGCCGCCATATTGATTTTTTTTATATTTGATGTAGCCTATGTCACTCTCACAGCAAATACGAATCTAACGACACCTCTCAAGCTAAAATCCATCCAGCCGTTCAGGCTGCAGAGCGTGCCAAACAATTATACATACTCTCAAAAAACCCTCCTTCTGTCGCAGTCGGGTAAAATGGGAGTGAAGAGGTTTTTAATGAGTGACCGCGGGGTTTGATTAAAGATTGAGAGGTGTTAAATAAACGAAAGTTCAAGTTTACGTAGTATGCAATGAATAATTACGTAATATGTAAGACGTAAGTACTATGACTAGACGTAATATGTAAGACGAGCTCGGCGGTCCATTGGTTAGCAATGGCTGCTTTAACTGCGTTACGTTGTTGTGTTCCTGCGAGTAAGTGAGGTCAACAGAAGAAAAGGAAGGAACTAACATCGGCTGGCAACGGATCGGCGACCCCTTGGTGTTGCTGATCTCCATGGGCGGCTTTCCATCGAGTCACCCACATGCTCATTTGCCACCCTCTCACATAAAAACATAATTTGCTAGGAACAATTTAATTAAAAGGATAAAATATAATATTCGAGAAAAATCTAAGAAAGTGCGATAAAAACTAATTAATTGAGTTCACGTTGCATTAACACAAGCGATGGACCAACAACCGACTACCGTTGCAGCGGTGATTACATAACCGGGGTAAGATACACCTCGCATAGAAATTATTTATAAGTACTCATTTCTCTGCTGAACCGTAATGTTGTGAATTCACTGCCGGCACACGTATTTCCATCTTCCTATAACCCAGGGTCGTTTAGAAGAAGCGTGGAGAAACACTTACATGGCTCGTCAAGGGGTGGACCGCCAGCGCTGCGCTAATCGCAGTGATGGCGGTCGTCACATTTAGTCCTCACTTGTGCTTTCCATCAGGCAAGGTGGAGACATTATGATTGACCACATTAAAATATATAATATATGTGGAATAATAGAATGGCAGGCGTTTTTGTGACTCGAATTTATTCGAAAAAAGGAAAAAGCCACCGTTTTACGAATTTTAGAATTAGCTAGTAGCACGCGCACACGTCTTCACCCCCATCTACGAGTATCGTCGATGTCTCTCACATGTCACCTCTCGTTCACTCATTCTACTCATTCAAATCCCACATTTATACTCGTATACCGTGAGATTTTTTAATCAGATGCGTACCTACATAACAGATGGAGAGCAAACTCACGACAAGTCCGGAAACAGTACTCCGATTTTAATTAAGTTTAGAGTGGGTATGTAAACTTTAACACTTTTTTTAAGTTCGTTGTTTGATTCAGTAAGTTTTAAAATATTTATTTTAACGTGCAAATAAATGTGCAACGAACTGATGCGATTTTAATGAAACTGTTACATGTGAATCATGTACATACAGTTCACGTTGTACACGGGACATACAATGTGAATCATGTACATACAGTTCACGTTGTTCATGGGACATACAATGTCTGTTTATTATTATGAGATAACGAAGTAGATATAAAAAAAAATTGCTTGTCTGTAAAGTCGGTTTACGGATGATAATTTTACGTGATAACGTCATAAGAAAACATCGGCCAATGGAGTGGAAGAGAGATAGATAGATAGATGCGTCACAAGGCGAACAAGCGTTCGACTTGTGATGTGACGCCGATCGTGCCTTTCTATCGCTTGTTCCGCGCTCTCGCTTGCACACTCGGCTCAGGCAGAACGTGACAATGAGTCATGATTTTTCGTGCGTGTAGCCGGCGTCATCGATTTATAACACGTTATGACGTCAAAAAACATCGTAAGATCCCTGCTCCACGGTCGACTATTTAGTATCAAAAAGAAAGTCCATGAAGAGTTACATCGTTCAATCTTCAGCGGCCAAACATTTGTCTGGCGGCGAGTGTTTGCCGACCGCTTGTTTGCCCAAAGCCGTCTGTCAGAAGCCAGAACACTTGACATTTTCATTATCAAAATTGAATGTATTGTGCTGAACGCGATTTAAGTGGAAGAATAATATTTGTTTTGGGTGGATAATAAATCTACTGAAGCAATGAGATATTCATTGTATATTCACTAAGTAGGCAATCAAGAATTGAGTACTTTTGTGTTTTTCAGGAGAAAATGATTTTTTCTCCTGAAAACTCGCGGACCGCCACCCCCGCTGCCAACGCAGCAACTCCTTTATAATTATATGTACCTTATTACAGGTATGAAGCAGGTACGTATAAAGTACGACTGTATTAACTCTATTGATCACTGAAATGAAAACAATATTTTATTTTGTAAATGCGTTGTACATTTGGAGAATTCACGCTTATGTTTTCACATTAAAAACATATTTCCATTTAATTTTAATACAAACGTAAACAAATTCATGCGAGTGTTAAGGGATTTTGTACGCGTATTTAATGTAAAATACCTACTTAAATGGTATAGTATAGAATAAATATTGCTGGACACATTACACACTGCCATCTAGTCCCAAACTAAGCAAAGCTTGTACTATGGGTGTACTGCTGCTGGGTGTATCGGTTAAAAACATTTTTTTTTGTAAATACATACATATAATACCTACATAGAAAACACCCAGACCAATACAAACAGACATGTTCATTCACACAAATATTTTTCTTATACGGGGATCGAACCGCGACGTCGAAACCAAAATGGTCATTATTAACCATTTGCCCACCGAGCAGCCCCCTTACCACCAACTCTTATTGCGATTCAATAACTGAATAGAATGGTTATTCATACCAATGAATAAGCGACTCTATTCAATTTGAAATAGAGTATCTTATTCATTGGTATGAATAAGCATTCTAAATATAAAAATGGAATACTTTTCTTTTTTATTAGTATTTTAAGACGCCGTGTAAATCATTTCTAACAATTAAATTTCCTTTCTTTAAATTCATAAAGATCATCTAAATCAAGACAAACATACATATTCATGCGCATAATTGTTAGTCTTAGACACGAATCGAACCTGCGCTTTATATAAGACAGCCATTGTCAGCCAGCCGCCCGCTGCCGCGTCAACACACCCTCGAAACCGGAATCTCACTCAACTAAGTGCGTTCATTTTAATACTCATTATATACAACGATACCGTGAACAGCCCCCGAGGAGCAATAAAGCCCAGACGCAAATAATAAGAAATCAATCGCAATTATTTTACCATAAAAGGTTCTTAATGCGGACGAGAGCCGGCGAGGGCGGAGCCTCCGTGAGGCGGGAGATTATATAGATGGTTTTTGTCCCTTACTAACTTCTTTGAATCGATTGCTGAAGTTTTACTAAAACAGTTCATAATAATCATTGCAAAAATCTGTCATTAAGTCAATGCTATTTATTTATATGCTGTTTATATAGATATTAGCTTCCACCCGCAGCGTCGCCCGCGTTTACTTTTTTTTTAATAAAATGTATCCTATGTCCTTCCTTTACCTTTACCTTTGAGAATATGTGGACAAAGTTTCATGATGATCGGTTGAGTAACTTCGGCGTGAAAGCGTAACAAATAAATTCACGTTTATAATATTAGTAGGGATGCCATTAAGCATCTCAATCGAATAACTGAAAAGTGAGCCAATTGTCTTACCTCATTACCTCACAATTGATTGAAATAGGTAATAATGCCGTCTTCTGTATTTCAAAAATTCATAATTTATATTGATAAAGTAATTAAAAGATTTTAAACAGGTACCCACTTTTAATATTATATTTTTGCATGACATACTTGTAACGTGACATTCCTCGCCCAAAGGTTTAGTCATCCAGCGAGGTAATGCTGCTAGCGTCTTGGGAACGATGCCACATGGGCCAAACTTTTTACATTTATTTTAGTTTTATATTACTTTATTTTAGTGTTACTTAGTAATTACTTTAGTTTTAAAATACAGCTAGTATTTTATGTATTGTTTTGTGAAAGAAAATATAAAGATCAATAATTGTTTAAAAAAACATCCTCGATATTCAATACAAATAGTATCGCGTAGGTACCACATCTCAATATTGATCTTGTATTGAATGCTTTCTGATATAACATTGCGTATAATTTTGGTTGAATTTCACATACGGTAAGTTTATTTACCAATTAAATATAGCGCCATTTTGCGCTCGTAGAGGAAAAGACATAACAATTACATTAAATCGCTGATATAATAAGGATGGCGTTAGTCTGGGTCCCAATCTCAGCAGGAACCGTTAATTGACACAATTTAGCATGGGTATGTGGATATCTAAATAAATATAATCATTGCATGATTCCTTATTGTCGTGTAAGTTGTTCATCAAAATCTTTGAGCCAAAGCCTACCTGACCTGCATGTGCTGCACCCTGGCGACTGACAAGCGAGGATCTGGCGAAAAGAGAGGTAGGGAGCGTAATTGTAAGCTGCCCGACTGGGGAAGTACCTTCACCTCACAGAATACCACATCCAAATAACAATGTTGTGTTCCTGCGAGTGAGTGAGGTAACCGGGTAGTAACAAGTTGCTACGTCGGCAGCGTGGGTAGCGGCGCACAGACGATTTTTCATGATGTGAAAGTTTATATGGCTACAGTAATCGCTTCACATCATGCGGTCCGTATTCTTGTTTGCTACCATGTAAAAGAGAATATATGCAATCAATAACTCTAGTGCCTAGTATACAGCTACATGCGCACCATCGCGTCGTTACAAGTAGGCAGCCGGCCGCGGCCTGCCGGTGACAGCCTCTCGCGACTACAGCGAGCTACACAGTGTACACACTACTATGTAATTGTACACGCGAGCCTGTTGTTGCAGTGAACTACTAACGTTACTAGCGTACCTACCCGTGCACTTAGTTTTACCTATCGTTACAGCCCCCTTACCACCATCTCTTATTGCCATTCAATAACTGAATAGAATGCTCATTCATACCAATGAGTAAGCGACTCTCGTTCAAATGGAATAGAGTCGCTTATTCATTGGTATGAATAAGCTATCTATTCAGTTATTGAATCGCAATAAGAGATGGTGGTAAGGGGGCTGATTTGAAGTGAATATGTCTTTAAAATTGCTTCCTTATGGAGGCAATTAAAAAAAAACCGGGCAAGTGCGAGTCGGACTCGCCCACCGAGGGTTCCGTACGTAGTATCAATATTAAATTTGATATTTTTCATAATAAATAAGAAATAATGCGTCGAAAAAATTAATAAAATATATTTTGCAATGTGTACATCAAGCCCTTTCATATGATACCCCATTTGAACTAGTAGTTTCAATTTGAAATTTCGACACCCTATAAAAATATAGACCCCCTATTTTTTAAGATCTATTTACAAATGTATAGTTTTGAGATTTATTCCTGTACTTGTAGTCTATAACGATGTTACTTGCCAAATTTCATAGTTCTAGGTCAACGGGAAGTACCCTATAGGTTTTGATTCCCTTGAGAATGTGTCGAAATATGCGTTTTTTGCTGAATAAACGGCCGTAACTTTTTTTTACGTAAACTTAGCAGTTTGATTTTTTTACAACTTCATGGGACCGTAGACTTGAGTATACAGTTCAAATTTCAGCTTGATACCTCCACGCATTCTCGACATAGAAATTCTTGACAGACAGACAGACAGACGGACAACCAAGTGATCTTATAAGGGTTTTTCCTTTTGAGGTACGGAACCCTAAAAACGAATAATGTTATAATAAAGCACTTGTACTATTCCACGTTATTATATTTAATATTACCGACCGGTTTCGCCGCTAAGGCATTATCAAGGTAAACAGATGGTGTTTGTGTTTCCACAAAACATTTTTATACCGTGCAATCAATGACGAAAATTATTAAAAATAAAAATATTAAAAGGGTATTCCGAAATAATTTACCCACCTGTATTGTCACTTTATGGAGATTTACCACTTAATTGGGTTAAATTTAAGTCTGTTATGTTACGCGTGTATAATTAGATAGTGTAACAAACCAATGTAAAAAATCATCGTTATAATCAAAATTAAATTCATTCAATATATGAAAATTATAAATATGTTAATATAAATTACGATAAAATATATTGAAATTTGAATAAATTATTTTGTTAATGTCATAAAAAGAAGTTAATAATGTGTCCAGTATTAATAGTTATGTCAAGTGTTCTTCTCTGTCGTTTCGCTCTTGGCAGAGCGGTCGTGGTCACGTAGAGGCATCCACATCGGTGGTGGAGGCGGACACAGCTCTCCGCACGATCTCCCGCCATCTCTCCCCGTTGGCAGACTGTCTGGCGCAGTCAGATACACGGGTTCCCATTGCCGATTTAACCTGGTCAATCCAACGCAAAGGTGATCTTCCGCGTGGTCTTGTCCCTTCCACCTTTCCCTGAACGACCAGGCGCTCTATGGAATCGTTATCCCGCCTAGAGACATGTCTGAAGTACTGCAAAATGCGCGACTGTACTACGGCAGACAAACGCTGTGTGATGCCCAATTCTTGGAGTTTGGACACGTTGGTGCGGAACTCCGTCCATGATATCCCGAGCATCTTTCTCCAGCACCACATTTCCAGAGCGTCTATCCTTTTCTTTTCCAACTCACGCACTGTCCATGTGCAGGACAGCGATTAGTTAATAGATTCTTAAGTGTAATTATTGTTTTGTTTAAATAGATGAATATGTATATTTTATGTTATAACATTAGATTGTACATATAAACCAATAAAGATTAAAATCAACCTTTTCAATATCCCGCTAGGTCGCCCTGAAGAGGCGTAAACACTTTGTTAAATATTATTGTATTTTGAATGATTTGTTATAATATGTTAAGTAAATAAGCCTTTGTTATAAAAAATAGATTTAAATAAATATTTGTAAACTCGCGAATGTCAGGACATGCCGATAGAAAGAGATAACAAAAATTAGAAGATTTAGATGATTTAGAAGATTTAGTGGTAGAGTCAATTTAAAGAGCCCTGATTGGTCGGCCGTCTTCGTGGACTCATAGGTTGACCTACTTAGAATTTTGTTTAATAGTCGGAGCATGTCCTGCATTCAACAGTTCCAGCTTCGACAGTAATCAATAGTTCCAGCTTCGACAGTAATCAACAGTTCCAGCTTCGACAGTAATCAATAGTTCCAGCTTCGACAGTAATCAATAGTTCCAGCTTCGACAGTAATCAACAGTTCCAGCTTCGACAGTAATCAATAGTTCCAGCTTCGACAGTAATCAATAGTTCCAGCTTCGACAGTAATCAATAGTTCCAGCTTCGACTCAGCAAGACGACGGGAAAACAAGAAAGAAATACTCAAGCGCTCCTGAAATAGAAAATTGAAGATAGTAACTACTCAAGCGCTCCTGATTTGAAATTAGAAGATAGTTAGTAAGAAGATTCTGTATGAAGACTTGTGGCAAATAAATCCACGCTGTGCACCTAGTAATTTGACATCAGAGAATTTGACATCAAAACTATGTTCCGTCCACAGGTGTTCCGCAAAATTGGAATCTGTTCTCTTTAACCTCCAACATCTATCTGTTGGATCTGTTGGAGGTTAAAGAGAACAGATTCCAATTTTGCGGAACACCTGTGGACGGAACATAGTTTTGATAAATCACACAATTTTAGGGCCCTACATGTATGTAACAAGGGAAAACGAATGAATGCTTTGGAGGCTTTAGAAATCAATAGACTGTTACACCATGACCAAAGCAGGGTTTTGAATTTACAACTGGATATAAATAGATCCCCCTTATTAAATTATTTCGTTTGACTTTATTCTCACATAATGATGATATATTATTTACATGCATGGAATGACTTACATATTTTTTAATTTTTTACTTTATAATTTTTTATTTTATAATTTGACTTATTCTAACACTTGACATAACTATTAATACTGGACATATTATTAACTTCTTTTTATGACATTAACAAAATAATTTATTAAAATTTCAACTGACATAATCTTTACTTATCATATATTTTATCGTAATTTATCTTAACATATTTATAATTTTCATATATTGAATGAATTTAATTTTGATTATAACGATGATTTTTTACATTGGTTGGTTACACTATCTAATTATACACGCGTAACATAACAGACTTAAATTTACCCCAATTTAGTGGTAAACCTCCATAAAGTGACAATACAGGTGGGTAAATTATTTCAGAATACCCTTTTAATATTTTTATTTTTAATAATTTTCGTCATTGATTGCACGGTATAAAAATGTTTTGTAGAAACACAAACACCATCTGTTTACCTTGATAATGCCTTAGCGACGAAACCGGTCGGGGAACAGTACAAGTGCTTTATTATAACATTATGATAATAATGTTCCACCAAGTGCCAACAATCAACAGTATCAACTAAAAACGAATGATAACAAAATCGAGGGATACAGTTTGGTGTTGCAGCTACATATCTATCATCTACATCCAAAATTCAATCACACCACTGGATTGATGAAGGATCAAAGAATTTATTACGCTAAGTAAGGACTATGGAACATCGCGTGCGGAGGAGGGCGAAGCGCTGCCATTTTGAGATAATTTTAGTGCATATAACGTATTCACGTGCAACACACGACCGTGTCATGACACAGCTACACCAAAATTTTTTTCAGTCAATTGGCTTTTTCTATGAGGTACCAAACAAGCATACGGCCCGCCACATATATAGCGGTTACCAAAGTAATATAGATGCTTGTAATACACGGAGTGTTTTAATAACACCACAATCCTCAGCTTCCCAGATGGGTAGGTTTAAACACACTGCGCCTTACCTCTCTTAGATAAACAGCAGGAAACACCACATGCAGGTGAGGTTCGCTTTGGATGTAAGGTGACGGTGAGCCACTTACACCGCCAAACTTGTTCTGGCAGAGGCCAGCCTTTCCGAGCCACCAGAAGGACTTGGCCTAACGACTCGTGGTCAACCCTCACTCATCCCACTGCTGGGATCTCCACCAGGGGTTTAGAGCGTACTCCACCACGTTGCTCAACTACGGGTTGGCGGAGGCCAGTGTTTTCAAGCCCAAACGCCTAACTACTGTCATCTGATAATTAAATAAATAATAAATAAATATTTCTGGACAATTTACACAGCTCCGTCTAGTCCCAAATTAAGCGCAAAGCTTGTGTTTTGGGTACTAGACAACTGATAAATATTGTTAAATACATTTTTTTTTGTAAATACATACTTATAGTACATAGAAAACACCCAGGCCAAGACAATCAGACATGTTCATGCACACAAATGTTTGTCTTGTGCGGGAATCGAACCCGCGACCTCGGAGTCAAAGTGGCCATTGCTAACCATTCGACCACCGAGCTCGTCAAATAACCAACCAGGATCCACGGCTTACCATGTCCTCCAAGTGTATTTATTTAAATATTTCTTATAATTAATGGACGCCAGCCGTCGGTCTGTCGTTACAACACAAATCTACAAACTCGGGCGTGTTCACAAATAATAATTAATTATACCCGGATTGGCAGGCGGGCCGTTCTTAATAAAACAATGCTCTGTTTGACAATGAAAAATGAGGCGTGTCACTTTGTAATAAGACTCGCTGTTCGATGACATGTTTTTTCTACATTTACTAGTGAATTAAGTAATGAGTAAGGGTCTATTCTCATTGAGAGAGCAGCGACCGGCAGTGGCCAAACTATTTTCAATCTTATCTACATGAGCAAAAAGCTCATGCGTATTTGAAGATAAAGGAGGCGCGAGGCTGCACGAGCCTTCTAGCAACTAGTGCCGTCGATAGTCACTTGCTCTTCCGGCCGCTGCCAAACGCTGCGCTTTCAGTGGAAATTGACCCTAATTCTTAAGTAATGATTAGTAGGATTAATCCATATTTACGTATCGTCTTGTAAGATATAACTTAGCTCCTATATATTTTTTAAACACTAAAGTGGAAAACATTGGAATAGGCCTATATCCAACAGCGAATAATCATAAGCTGATGATGAACTAACTAGGTCAATCATTACGATTGGTCATTTTTTATGATCGTTGATATCGATATACGTACTATAAAAAACATGGAAAAATCTTAATAAATAAAAGCGAAAGGTCACTCACTAACTGAACATGAAATCTCTAAAAGCACTTGATCTATGAAGCTGAAATTTGGCCAGCAGGTAGTTTATGAAACGTCAGCTAAGAACGGATTTTGCAACAGAGCTGGATTAAGGGGGGCTTAAAGGCTGTTAAATAGGTAAGTATATATAAAAGTAGAAAGTTCTTGATGTAAGAAACAAAAAAAATGTGGTGCTGGTTTAAAATATAAATTAAATAAATTGAAGTAGAACATTTTTCCCATAGCGACGAATTCAACAGAAGTGAGTCGGGTAAAAAAATATTGTTTAAATATAGATGTAATATTGAATGCAAAATAATTTGATGTTTATTTATTTAAGTTTTTATTGTTACTCAATCACGATTAAACTGCAGGATTACGGGACGAAGTGTAAATATAAAGTGTGTAACACGTGTCTAACGGCCCATAAGGGCCCAATGGCAGAATAAATAATTTCATTTCGTTTCACTTCGCTTCGTTTCGTTTCGTTTCGTTTCATTTCGTTTTGTTTCATTACATTTCAGAAGCCCTCGCTGGTGCAGTCGTGGGCGACAGCTTGTAATTTATAAAAAAAAAACGCAATCTGCGTACACGCTTAATTTGAATTAAGATGTATTTTGAAAAATCCTATTTAGCGGATGCTTACACGTCTTACAACTACGTATATGCCAGTAGTTCGAGCTGCGTTAATAGATCAGTCAGTAACGGCAGAGTAACCACCAGTACCAGCAACAGTAACGGTCCCAAATACAGATTAAATAATTTACCTAAAAGTGTACAAGTCGCAAGACGTAAATAACAAATGCTCGCCTGTCAATACCCATCGGGAGGGCAATACACGACAATAGGTCAGTTGGGCCGAAGGCCGAGTCCGCCCCTGGGGGTCGAAACTACAAGGGTCGATGCCGACAACTGCTCTTATAAATAATACGCGTGTACTCGGGCCATCGAGCGAGGACGTCACGGGACGCCGGAGGGATGTACACGACCCGGAAATTGGACAAATCGTTTGTGTATATGTAAATATACAAGACTTCAGAAGTACTGTGTTAAAAGATGTTAACAACACTACATACACAATTTTTTGAGAAGTAACAGCGCTTTCAGATTCAAACTAGCGTTTTTTCTGCGCATATTCTGTCGTTTCAGCATACGCTGTTACGCTCGCTGTTCATAAAATCAGACGCGTATACATTAGGCTTATTTCTGCGTTTGCGCTCAACCAGTCTCTCGAAGCACATCCTTATGCGAGCGTATAATTGCGTCAACGCTCGTATGAGCTGGGCGTGTGGCAAAGAATACGCCTATACGCGCATCGAATAACGAGCTTGTACTCTCGTAATCTGAAATCAGTCTTAATTTTGAAGAATCAATTATAATGTACAGGAAAAAAATATATTAAACAATTTTTACAAGATGCCGGGTGCCAAACAACCTACCTGATATAATACGATTACTGTAGCTAAATAAGCATTATCAGCCTATATGTGTATAGAAATTAAATATATTTAATTAAAATCCTAAATATTTTGTTATCGTAATCGTTGAGAACTTCATAAAAAACGTACCGGCTACAGCTTGGCAAGAGGCAAGTAGATTTTTGGTGGCCAGAAAAAAAACACAAACATTGTTTTTTTTTTCAATAGATATTATGAAAATGGATTTACTTGACAGGCAGACCGTTTGAAAGGGTAAATCTCCGCACATTATCTAATCCAGTAAAAGGCTACACTAATACCAGACAGGGTACCTCTATAAAAATGTAAATGGCGGCCCGTGTGCACATAATAAGAAACATGAATTTATTGCCGTGAGCCGTTCAATTCGGAAGGGCTGCGAGATTGAAATAAAACGCGCGCTTTATGAGAGGAATATTGAAAAAATATTAAAAGAGACATCAGCCCTCTTCCACGCCTCTCCGAGAACGAATAGTGGCAATAAAGGAACCTTTTTATGGAGCTGCGATCTCGGTTCGGTCCTCGGACTGGGGTGAAGCTGTGTTTCTGTCGGACAGGTTCGACGTATAAAGAAATCTCGCAGTGATTATATAAATTTAAACGAAATTATGGGATCGAGTTTTGTTAAAAAATGCCTGTCTGAATGTACTCTCTCTTTTTCTCTCACTCCTCCCTATTTCATAAGTAAATAAAATATTTAAAATAAACATAAAACCAACTGTAAGACGACAATTTTAAAGGTAAAATTATATATGAATTCGAGTAGATTTCAATGAAATCCTTGCTAATGTTTTCTTTTTGCTTAGAATTAGTTTTCATATAAATGGTCACATCAAAGTTAATTACTTCTAATGTAACCAGACGTTAGCGAGTCCTTTTCGATAAATTTTAGTAGACGGAGGAAGACGGTTCACTTTACTGTTGCCCTCCATTCGTCCTGTGACTAATACTTTAGTAGGGTAAATATTTCGCCGTTTGTAAAGTTATGTATCTTCAAAAATATCAAAAAAACACGTACAGTAATTTTAACTTCACATAAACTGCCACGTTGCCTGCTCTATCCAACGGAAACACAGCCTACCGTGAGAGCGATTGCTGGAGGCCCGCGAGCACGGTCTTAGTTTTATTATTATACCCGTCGATTTACAGAATATTTACGAATTGACCTGCGGAATTTATTGCAGATATACACTTAATGATTGAGTTCCTAAATTTCTTGTATTTATGATAAGTCAGTATATTTCATATACTTATATAGGCGCTGTCTCGACGACCCAAATAACCTTGAAATGATTTGAGGTGTAAGTAAACAAAGTCAACTTCACCTGCACGCGGTGCACCCTGCTGACTAACAAACGAAGCTCTGGCGAAAAGAGAGGTAGGGAGCGTAATTGTAAGCTACCCGACTGGATTTACCTCCACCTAACAGAATACTGCAGACAAATAACAATTACCTTAAGGGTTGTTGTGTTCCTGCGAGTGAGTGAGGTCACCCAAAAAGCAAGGAAGGAGATGCTGCGTTGGCAGCAGGGGTGACGGCGCGAGAGCGATATTTTATGTTGCGAGCATTAATATGGTTACGGCAACCGCTTCACATCAGGCGGGCCGTATGCTTGTCTGTCATCCGACGTTAGTATAAAAATAAAGATAAACGGGCCTTTGTATATTTTCTATTAGTTATATATGAATATATATATATATATATGTGTGTGTGTGTGTTCTTTGTGTACAATAAAGATACTACGAACAAACAAACAGACGTATGTACGACAGAGATATGTACGACGGCGGGCAGTATGGTTGTCTGCCATCCGACGTAGTATATAAAAAAAACCTAGGTACAATACCAGGAAACTACATCACACGGAGCAGTCAGATCTAAATTTAGCCACTCTCTTCCAATCCGATATTTATATTGCCTTAGATCATTCTGACCTCGGTCACTCCGGTTTTTAAGTCGGCGTCACCCCTCCGTCAAAACGTCCGAAATCCAAAATACCTTATTTATCTATCGATAAGTCTGCCACATACACGGTGAGACGCGGAGCAAGGAAAAGTATTTAAATAGTAGTTTGCGCTTTGTTAACTAAAATTAAAAATATATGGTTAAATATATCTTTTCTTTTTCTACTAAGGTGCAACATGAAATTCCACGCCACCCCCACTGCAACGCAGCACCATCTCCCTTCCCGGCGACCTCAGTCACTCGCAGGAACCTAACAACCCTCAAGGGAATTATTATTTGTCTGCGGTACTCTGTGAGGCAGAGGTACTTCCCCAATCAAGCAGCTTATAATTACACTGCCCTACCTCTCTTTATGCCAGAGCCACGTCAGTGAATCAGCAGGGTGCACCGCGTGCAGGTGAGGTTGGATTAGGCTCTAAAGATGGTGGTGAGCCTCTTACATCCCTAAAAAAGATAAAATAAAACGACGCTCAAGAAGAAAAGAAAAGATTAGCAGATCTCAGCGCTCCTAGATTTCACTAGTTAAACCTAAAAGTAAGTCGAGGTTAAGTCAGGATTAGCTTATGATCAACAAAAGTGGAGCCAGCTGCAGCGTAGCGAGCGATACTCGACTTGCTTTACGAGAGAACTCAGCTCTCTCTCGACCGCCTCGATTCTGGTATTGACTATATAACATATAACATATACAAAATGTTACAATGAACAAATTATTATTTCGAAATAAATTTATCATGCATCGGACACCGCACGGCTCCGCTCGTCGCGTTCCGTTGCAAATTGTAATTTTGCAGATAATACCCTCTTAACGCGTAATACACAAGGATATACGTGGATACAGTAATCATATTATTATATAATGCAGTCGAACATTTATTACGAGTAAAGCCCAGTCTGTTGCTCCAATAAATGACAAAACAAACGCAGCAAACCATTTTTGCCATAATTTTAACTTAAAAAAACCGACTCAAAATATTACTCTACATTTATGTATGTAGATACAGGCTGATGATGATGATGATGAAAAAATATGGGACCAATCT
Source organism: Hypsopygia costalis (assembly GCA_937001555.2). Lineage (NCBI taxonomy): Eukaryota > Metazoa > Arthropoda > Insecta > Lepidoptera > Pyralidae > Hypsopygia > Hypsopygia costalis. Next base: position 275,166 of record OW443351.2, on the reverse strand, counting down.
GGAAGTATACTCTTTCAAATAAAAAAAGGTTTTTTCATATCGGTTTATAAATCGCGGACTAATTAAGTAACAAACATTAAATAAAAATACAGCCGAATTGAGAACCTCCTCCTTTTTTGGAGTCGGTTAAAAATTGTAAAATATACAAGGATACGGCCCGCCCGATGTTAAGCGATAATCGTAGCCTACTAAGGATCTAGTGGAAAGTCCCCGATTGGACGCCTCCCCCGGGGCCTCCACAAGAGAGGACTCCAGGTTCAAGCCTCAATATTTGGCGCCTGCGTAGCCTATAGTCGATTGCAAAATAAGGTATCGCCGTTGCGCCGCCACGCCCTCTGCAATCGGAGAATCTCCTTGCTTCCTGGTAGCCTCACCCACCCGCAGGAACTTAACAATACTGTATTGGTATTGTTATCTGGCTGGGGTATAGTCGGGCTTGAAATGCTTCACGTCTCTTTTGCTAGTCGGAAAGATGCCGTGCAGGTGACGTGGACCTTGGTTTGGAGGTAGTGTTGAGCCATTTATAGTACACCATAATAATTGACGAGCTCGGTGGTCGAATGGTTAGCAATGGCCACTTTGACTCCGAGGTCGCGAGTTCGATTCCCGTACAAAACAAGCATTTGTGTGCATGAACATGTCTGTTTGTCTTAGTCTGGGTGTTTCCTATGTATTATAAGTATGTATTTACAAAAAACAAATGTATTTAAGTCGGTACATTTATCAGTTGTCTAGTATCCATAACACAAGCTTTGCGCTTAATTTGAGACTAGATGGCGCTGTGTAAACTGTCTAGAAATATTTAATTATTTATTATAACATCTGTACCATGATATGGTACAATATGACATGGTATGTTCTTCCCTTGACAGGTAGGTGACATGATATGCACTTACCTACGTCAACAAATGTATTTTGCTCGGGTATTTTGTATGGAAGTTGACAGATTTTGACGTCCGACTGGCACAGTTGTGTTTACGGTACTACATACTTGTATGGTTTACAATCTCTTTTATAAAACTGTGTCTGTTTATTGATATTTTATTGATACTTACAAATAAGAAAAAACAAAAAAAAATAAACAAGCTTTTATTAGTCGTTAATAAAAATAGAAATAACGGTTTTCCACACGGTCGGCATCGCGAGAGTAATGCCTCTGGTGTCTCAAGCGTCCATAGGCTACAATGACTATTTATGACATGGGTTCCAGAGAATCACTAAGAGAAATTTCAAAGAAATAAATATCCTCAGTTTATCGTCTCAATATATTTATGAAAACATTATGTATGCTTCTTATCATATGCTAATACATTTCTAAAATTCTATGTATGTATATAAAATAAAAATGTTTAACTGTAAATCTTATAAATAGACATAAACTGCTAGAACCGCTAGGTCTTTTGTTGTAAATTGCATTCGACTCTATAATAAATTGCCCGATACAATCCTTTTCTTACCTCAAAATTTGTTCAAGAAATACATCAAACAATTTCTTAGTAAAAGGGCTTACTATAGAATTTATGAATACCTAAGTATGGAATGAATCAGCATAGACATGTAATAAAACACAAATTGGATTGTTAAAAATAACACCTTAAAAATTTTCAGGTTGTCCTTCGCCAACCCGTAGTTGAGCAGCGTGGTTGATAGTGGTATGCTCTAAACCCCTTTGATTGAGGGGAAGCCCGTATCCCAGCAGTGAGATGAATAAGGGTTGCCGACGACGAAACAACATATATATAATACCTGTAATTCACCCAGACCAATACAAACAGACATGTTTTCTTATGCGGAGATCGAATCTGAGACCTGGGAGTCAAATCAAATCAAAATATCTTTATTCCTTGGACTTTATAAAGCACTTAGAAACGTCATACAAATTAAATATAAGAACATGTATCTAAATCATTACTACTCTAAATCCATAGAGCTTTTTATTACACTATCTTGAAAGTATCTTGAATGTGAAAGTGAATTTAAGTGCCAGTTCCGGCGACGGGGCTTCTTGAGAAGAACTGGCATCATAGTCATAGTATCCATTCAACCTTCGGGCTCGTCTTTATGTTGTTATCTTTTTTTTTTATACTAAATCGGGTGGCAGACAAGCATACGGCCCGCCTGATGTGAAGCGGTTACCGTAACCGTATTAACGCTCGCAACATAATATATCACTTGCGCGCCGCCACCCCTGCTGATAACGCAGCCTCTCCTTCTTTTCTGGTGACCTCACTCACTCGCAGGAACACAACAACCCTCAAGGGAATTGTTATTTGGCTGCGGTATTCTGTGAGGTGGAGCTCCATTCCCCAGTCGGGTAGCTTACAATTACGCTCCCTACCTCTCTTTTCGCCAGAGCTTCGTTTGTCAGTCAGCAGGGTGCACCACGTGCAGATGAAGTTGGCTTTGGTTCAAAGATGTTGATAAACCGCTTACACCCCAAAACATATACATATATCTACCTGCAAACATAAAATACTGCAAATGCAAAACAATAGCGCGGACAGTGGACACTCTCTAATGGCGGCCGCGACATCCACACTCGTTTCGAGAACTCCGCACACAGCGCACTGAGCACACGCCACAGCCTTGTATATTTGTGTTGTGTTCCTGACACGTGTTGTGGCGGTAAGTGTAATATATTGTTCGTTACAGGCCTGTAATTACCGCGAACACGTAGTCATTAAGTACGACACCGTTAGAGTGTTTAATGTGGGAAAATGAGAGTGATATTGGTAACATCACTACGATATAATTTGTAGTCTGGAATGAAGAGGAATATTTGTTTTAATGAATAATGGTTTTCTGCTAAGTTTAGCTTGGTTATTGATTTGGTTATAATATATATACCTAATTTATTGTAGGTACGTTGAGAAGCTTGATGGCGTCGTTGCGCGTGGCGATCTAATCGATCACGCAGGTCAAGCTACGTCGACAGCAGCCTGTCAATGGATGGTTTATCAAAATCAAAAATCAAAATATCTTTATTCCTTGGACTTTATTAAAGCACTTAGAAACGTCATACAAATTAAATATAAGAACATGTATCTAAATCATTACTACTCTAAATCCACAGTACTTAGATTCATCTGCAAATACTCCGTGCTTCGGCGGGCACGTTAAACAGTCGAACCCGGAACCCGGCTGTTGTCGTTAGATGACAGTCAAACTAAACTAAGTCAGCGGCCTTTAGGCGGCTTGAAACCATTGACCTCTGCCAAGCCGCAGCTGAGCAGCGTGGTGGAGTATACTCTAAACCCCTTCCATTGAGGAGAAACCCGTATCGTAGCAGTGGAATGAATAAGGGGTTAACGACGATTGTATGTACAATCACCAATAGCAGATGACAAAGAAATTTTACCTTCTAAGCCTCCCACTCATTACCAGTTTGCTTGTATTGTTGGTCCTATCTGACGGCCTGTTCACCGATTTACATAAAATATTCCATATGCGTGTTTGATGCAGTATAAAATTGAACCCCAGAAAAAAAAACATATTAATGTAGACAAGTTCTTATCTTGTGAGGGAATCAATATACAACTCTTGGTTTCAATACTTCAACAAAACTACGATCGCCTATCAATCAAATTAATTATTCCATTGCAATAAGTTTTTGTTTTCATAATACTTACATTATGTTGAAATTTATAATTATATAAATACTTGTAACGTATGATTTTACATAGATATCTGTATATAGATGGTTTAATATAAAAAATAAAGAGATTTTATAAATATTTTAAAAATGGAAAACCTCCCCCGCCTGAGAGCCGCAGAGGTAGGATAGGGGTAGGAGGGGAGGTAATTTTTTTCCATTTTTAAAATATGTATAATATACTAGCAAGCAAATCACCCATTTAAAAATAATAAACAGATATTAATTATTTAACATCAATGTTATTATGATCGTACGTAGCCGTAACTTCTATACGGTTAAATTTATTGCTGAAAAGCTTTCGATTCCAAGTCCCAGCAAATCTCAGCTGCAAAATAATATTATCGGCAATATATCGAATCAGAATGAATAACATAAAGCAGGCACCTTCTGCCGGCACAATAATAACTCGGCGAGCGAGCGCGGCCCGGCCGCCATTTGCAGAGACAACAGCGCGGCCGGCGCCGTGTTGTGATAGTTTTCTTGGAGCCTTTCAGCATTATTGTTGGGTTTGTTTGGTCACTTTGTATGAATAACAATGTGAAAAGGATATATTTATTATACTAGTGATCGCCCGCTACTTCGTTCACGTGAACTTAACTTAGCAGGCATGTGAACAATGTTCTAAAATTATAAAAACTCTTTAACAGTAACGTAAAACACATAAAACTAGAACGATCTGCGATCTCAAAATTTTAATAACTTATATCCGACGTGTTTTACGGCCAATCAAAGTTTGGTGGGAAAGTCCATTTTAAAAGTGTGAAATTATAAAAAAATAATATTACCATTGTAGAAAAAGTAAAAAATACTATAACTTTTGTTACGGCACTAGTTACATAAACGCAATATTTAACAGAGCCGCCGTACAAATTTCTGATTTAATGCATATGTCGTGGGCTGATCGTTTAATTGGGCCGATCGCGATAAGCCTGGGCAGATCGACATGTGCCGCCATATCGTTCAAAGCATAACGTTTGACGATTTGGCCGTCCATACTTGGCCAAATCGAGTTTGTAGGGTGTCCATCATACTTACAAGCAAATAAAATCAAGTTAAAGTATTTCACTCGATAAAAAGACGTTTAAAAAGTTAATAAAGATTTACTCAGCTATGTTCGGTTAGAGTATGAAAAGAGTTTTATTATTTTTAATGACTTCTATTTAAAAAAAATGACTTTTATTTATAAATAATTACATGGCAATGTTTCATTTTACCAAGTATTATGTAGTCAAATGTGGTTTGGCATAACATGCTCTTCCCAAAATATTGCAAATACACTGCATTAAAAATTGAACTGCATAATTACATAATTTACAGATTAGAACTTCTATAATAATTAACTATATTGTTATTAAACAAATCAATTCTGGCGCTTCGCCGGCCGCTGCCGCGGCACGCTCGCTACGCTCGCTCGGCTCGCGCTCTGTTGGGGTCACAGTTCTAACCTAACCTAACCCACTTTTCTTGCAGTTCTAATCTAGCCTAAATTATTTTATTTATTTATTTATCCATATCGTCACCAACTCACTATTATCACCCTATATATATGCAATATTTTCAGTGTATTGGCAATATTTTCAGTTTCTTGTAACGCCGCCATTTTTTCTAGACGTAAACAAACACACAGCTGACACAGTCACATGAACGAAGGAGCGCAACAGCGCCAAAGCGTCAGAAAGTGGAACTACATCACGATGCGCCCAGGCATATCCCGATATGCCCAGCCTTATCTCGATGCGGCCAAGTAACTGAATGGGAAAATCGACAAATAGTCTGCTCTCGTCGACCTGCCCAACTTTACATTGGGCACATCATGAAATAATTGGTCAAATCAGAATATGGCGGCACATGTCGATCTGGCCAGGCTTATCGCGATCGGCCCAATTAAACGATCGGACCACGACACATATAAAATAGCGTATCGTGACGTCATAATACTGTAGACTTTTGTATGTAGCGTTTGCCTAAAATTGTGATCTTCAAATTATCATATCTCGAGAAGTTTTTATGCCATCCAAGTAATTCTTTCACGTATAGTTATATTATTGTGACGTCTTTAAATAACAAATCGAAAAAAAAATGGTTCACAAGCCTATTCCATGATTCCCGTGCATTCATCCCACCGTGCGTCGTAGTGTAGTGTTTCGTGGTACACGTACACGGATATTTAACAACACGGGGGTATGTGAAGATTCACCTCGACTACGAAAACAGAGTGAGAGCACAGTATAAGTAATAGTACTACAGTATGGCCACTCCCTGGCCCTATCTGGTATCGACTTCACCTCCCCTGTGAGACGAATCTGGAACAGTTTGTATGGCACCGCACGCACACACGTTCATTTTCGCTCTGTACAGACGTCATTGTTTATGTAATAGTGAGCGACGCGACATTTGTATGGAGTGACCGGGGTGTGGTGAGAGTGTGATTCCGACTGACGGACTTGACATAAATCTTAAATTAAATTTTAGGCTGTAAGTGGTTCATCAACATCTTTGAACCTAAGCCGACTTCACCTGCACGCGGTACACCCTGCTGACTGACAAACGAAGCTCTGGCGAAAAGAGAGATAGGGAGCGTAATTGTAAGCCACCCGACTGGGGAATGTACCTTCACCTCACAGAATACCGCAGCCAAATAACAATTCCCTTGAGGGTTGTTGTGTTCATACGAGTGAGTGAGGTCACCAGAAAGGAAGGTGACGCTGCAGTGGCAGCGGAGGTGGCGGCGCGCGAGCGATATTTTATGTTGCAAGCGTTAATATGGCTACGATAATCGCTCCAAATCAGGCGGGCCGTATGCATGTCCGCCACCTGACGTAGTATAAAAAAAATCTATGGGAGTCTCATTTTATCAATATCCTATTATCCTACTTTCTCCTTACTATCCTACTTAGGATCCTACTAGTTTCTTACTCTGTGACGTGCAAAAAGCTGAACGATTTGCGTGAAATTTGGCACACAGATGGCGTATGACTTAAATTAATATACAAAGTGCTTTTAATCTACGTTAAGCCGCCACAGCAGCGCCGGCTGTTGTTATCAAATGACAGTCGTTATGCCTATTACAATTTATATACCAAATTACTAACGAAAATATTAACATATTTAATGTTTCGCTTAAACTATTAAAGTCTAAAATAAACTCTGTGTTAGTTTTTGACCCTTAATCTTCTTTAATCTATTTGTTTCATAACAAATTGCTAAAGAATGTAAAAGAGTACCTACTAATACAGTCTTGAATAGCATATGCTGTGTGTACCTACCCTAGATTAGATATTTTATATTTTGGGGTGTAAGTAGTTCATCAACATCTTTGAACCAAAGCCAACCTCACCTGCACGTGATGCACCGTGCGGACTGATAAACGAGGCTCCGGCGCAAAGAGAGGCAGGGCATAGCGTATTTTTTAAGTTGCTCGACTGGGGAAAGTACCTTTTTTTTTTATTTTTTTATTTATTTCAACATAAAAATGAATATTACAATTATTTCTTGACGCCTAAAAACCGTTAAAGTTTGTCTAGGCGTTGCACATTCGCAATTTGGCTATTATGTATTTACAATAATAATGGTTACTGTATTCTACATTATTCGTATATACCCACTACATTTAAGTATATATAATATATTACCATCATACGAGTGGTGCATCTAAGTACAAGTATAATTAAAAACTTGATGAAGGTAGCAATGAATAACATTATTACGCATCTCCGAATGAACGATTGCGGCAGCCAATACCAGTCCCGCTCACCTATACAGGGTGTCGACCATGCAATGCAATCCCGATGATATTTTATGACTGAATAATATATGGAAATAAATGTGGCTAAAAATGTAAATCAAATATTGCAATTAATAAATAAATGTGTTTTAAAGGAATATCCTTTACTATCACAAGGATTTCGTAATAGCTTAAAATAAATTTTATTATTGATAAATTATGTTAGCTCTGTTTATTTAAGGTGACGTGAGTCCAGGGCTTGGCCGTTTTCGAGGGGGTGAGGTGCGGGGCTTGAGAGGAGCCGGCGCGGGGTACCCGCTTACAAGCTCGCGATCGCTGCCGAGACGCCACAGTATAGCGAAGCGACTATCTACACCCGTGTAGTATTACACCTACACCCGTCAATACAATAGTTAAAAGTACTTACTGGAAATATAATTATATGAAAATAAATAAACCACATGTAAAAATACATTTTTTTTATTAATGAAGTATATTATATTCAACATGCAAACAAGTGATGTTTTGGTATATTATGAAAAAGTAAAGAATTCAAAATAAAAAGAAAACTATTCAATAATTCTTTTATATTCAATTATATTTATTATTGGTCAAACTAAAATAGGTACATACTTAGACTAACTAACTATCACGCGCCAGCATACACTATTCTTCATCGTTAAGAATCGATATGTGCCGTACAGCACGCGTCTGTCCCTAGCTACTATGCCCGAGCATACAGCGGTATTGATATTAACAGTATTTATATTTGACAACCCCGGTGGTCCAATGGCTAACCATGTCCAGTTTGATTCCGAGGTCGTGGGTTCGATCCCCGCACAAGATACGAGTAAATATTTGTGTGCATGAACATGTCTGTTTATCTTGGTCTTCTATGTCGTGTTATGTTACGTGTATGTATTATCTATACTAATATTATAAAGCTGAAGAGTTTGTTTGTTTCTTTGTTCGAATTGAAAAAATATTTTAGTGTTAGCCTATATTTCAAGGAAGGCTATAGGCTATAGGCTATATAACATCACGCTAACACCAATAGGAGCGGAGCACCGATAAAAAACCGGACAAGTGCGAGTCGGACTCGCCCACCGAGGGTTCCGTAGGTACGTAGTATCATTATTAAATTTGATATTTTTCATTATAAATAAGAAATAATGCGTCGAAAAAAATAAATAAAATATATTTTGCAATGTGTACATCAAGCCCTTTCATATGATACCCCATTTGAACTAGTAGTTTCAATTTGAAATTTCGACACCCTATAAAAAATATAGACCCCCTATTTTTTAAGATCTATTTACAAATGTATAGTTTTCAGATTTATTCCTGTACTTGTAGTATATAACGATGTTACTTGTCAAATTTCATAGTTCTAGGTCAACGGGAAGTACCCTACAGGTTTTGATTCCCTTGAGTGTGTCGAAATATGCGTTTTTGACGTGACAACGTCTTATAAATTGGTTAGCCGGGTGACACTTCAAGAAACTGCGTTACGCTCCGCGCTCACGTTATGCGCTCACAATGAGAGCGAGTGAGAGGCACGCGTCCCTTCCACTCGGGCATGGTTAGCCCGCCTAAGAGCGAGAGAGACAGACATAAAAAGTGAAAGGCATGCGTCCCTTCCACTCGAAAACATTTTACCACTCAAAGTCGTTGTCACGTAAAACTTTCGCCCGTATACCGACTTTACAGGCAACCAATTTTTGCTCAATAAACGGCCGTAACTTTTTTCTACGTAAACTTAGCAGTTTGAATTTTTTTTAACTTCATGGGACCGTAGACCTGAGTATACAGTTCAAATTTCAGCTTGATACCTCCACGCATTCTCGACATAGAAATTCTTGACAGACAGACAGACAGACAGACAGACAGACAGACAGACAGACAGACAGACGGACAACAAAGTGATCTTATAAGGGTTCCGTTTTTCCTTTTGAGGTTCGGAACCCTAAAAACGGGAAAAAAAAATTCCTTTTGAGGGCTTACGTTGCGTGCGCTGCGTAAATTTGCTAAATCTTTTAAGATTAAATCACTATAGCATAATATAGGTAAAAGGTTGTTTGTCCTTCTTTCACGTCAAAAGTAACAAACGGATTTACATGTTTTTTTTTATATAGTTTAAGGCCTGGAGAGTGACATAGGCTACTCTTTATCCCGGAAAAACATTTTATTCCCACGGGAAAAAATAAAGTTAATCATTTGTCCTTCTTTCACGTCAAACACGAACCTAAGTACGGACGTGATTTTTTTAATGGGGATAGTTTACGATCTGGAGAGTGACATAAGCTACTTTTTATCACGGAAAAACATCTTAAATCCAATGGAAAAAATAAACTTTGTAATCATTTGTCCTTCTTTTACATCGAAAGTAACCTAAGTACCGACATGATTTTTGTTAACGGGGATAGTTTACGGTCTGGAGAGTGTCATAAGCTACTTTTTATCCCATCAAGTAAAAAAATGACAACAAGAAAAAAATATACACAAATTAATGGCAGCTTCCCTGGACCACGCGGGCGAAGCCACGGGTAACAGTTAGTATGTATGTATTTACAAAAAAATATATTGATTTGATTTCATGATTGATTGAGAGAATTGTTATTTGGCTGCGGTATTCTGTGAGGTGGATGTAATTCCCCAGTCGGGTAGCTTACAATTACGCTCCCTACCTCTCTTTTCGCCAGAGCTTCGTTTGTCAGTCAGCAGGGTACACAGCGCGCAGGTGAAGTTGGCTTTTGTTTAAAGATGTTGATGAACCACTTACACCCTAAAATATTAATGATCCAACGTCCTAGCTCCTACACCAAAAAAATATTAAGCGTAAGTCGTGTCCTACACCAAAAACGTTGGCGGCGGAAGCACGCAAAGTAGTGTAGATCAAATTGCCTGTAAATTTGACTTCCGCAAAATAACACCTGAATCAATTAACTATCTACCTACTAATATTATAAATGCGAAAGTATGGATGTCTGTTTGTTCCACTATCTTTGGGGTTATCACTATATCTGGGCTGTAAGTGGTTCATCAACATCTTTGAACCAAAGCCAATTTTACCTGCACGCCGTGCACCCTGCTGACTGACAAACGAAGCGCTGGCAAAGGGAGGTAGGGAGCGTAATTGTAAGCTACCCGACTGGGGAATTTACCTCCACCTCACAGAATACCGCAGCCAAATAACAATTCCCTTGAGAGTTGTTGTGTTCCTGCGAGTGAGTGAGGTCACCAGAAAGGAAGGAATTGCTGTGTTGGTAGCGGGAGTGGCGGTGCGCGAGCAATATTTTAAGTTGCGATCGTTATTATAACTACGGTAACCATTTCACATCAGGCGGGCCGTATGTTTTTACGGCCCGACGAAGTATAAAAAAATAAAAATTATGACGCCTAAACGGCCAAACCGATTTCGATGATCGCGTACCTACATGTATGCGATAAACTCAATCGCTACTGAACGAACTTCAATGTGGGTTTACAGATATTCCAAGAAAGATTTATAATAAAGTTTTCCAAAGAAACATCTAGCATGAGAAAAAAAAAACCGGGTCTCAGTAAAAAAATAAATGTATCATCATCATCGTTGTTTTGTTGTCTTACTGATACTACACTGTGTTTATTTCAACGTGTTTATTGACAACGCGTTGAACGGACGCGCGGCACAGGTACTACCTCGAACGCAGCTCCTAGAGCACTGACGTTGAGAGCGATCGAGAATCGGGGAGGGTGCGCGACCGCAAATTGTTATTCTTTTAATAATTTTATTTAAATTATTTTATTTTTAAAAGTAATAGCATAGTGCTCTCGTAATTAAAATTATGAAAATTTTGGTATAATTTCCTTATAAAAAAATTGTATTAAATAGTTATAATTTTTACTTAGTGCAAATTTTGAGAGTAAGTTCGCGATTTTTTTCTATCGAGCCAAAAATTATTAATTGTGTTTTCAATAGCTTTGTGCCCTGCAGAAAGGACTTAAGATTTCATAGTTAAATTTCTAGGAACCAAATTGAAATAGTTTAATAGAACTATTCTTTCAATAAGCGTGTTTCCTGGACTCACTTCACCTTAATTATCTCTCAAACTTTCTAATAAATATGTTTTTAATTTACTTTTTATATTCTTCTGGGTTAGCGTATTTGTAAAAACTTGAGGCATTTTATTCCATAATAAGGGTAAGATATTACATAATCGCCTATCCCCATAGAAGTTGTTGGATGGAATTCTCATTAACTTCTTAAAATTAGCTTGTCTTGTTCGTGGATCCCGTTTTACTAATGGCAATAAATTTATTGTTTCTATGTTTTCTTTTAAAAGCGTATACTGTACCATCTCGTGTATAGGTAAAACTTTACAATGTTCAAACAGATCTGCGTAGTTGTTTTTAAATTTATTTTTTATTTTTGTATTGACTAATTCTTTGAGTATACGTTGTTGAAGGTTATATATTTTGTCCAAATATGTCTTAAATGTTCGTCCATAACTCGTTATACCATAAGTAACTATTGGTTCTACGAGGGCTTTATACAGGTACCTCCACCTCACAGATTACCGCAGCTAAATAACACTTCCCTTGAGGATTGTTGTGTTCCTGCGAGTGAGTGAGGAAAGAAAGGAAGGAGTATAGGCTGGCAACGAATCGGTGACCCCTTGGTTTAGCTGATCTCCATGGGCGGTGGTGATTACTTTCCATCAGGTGATCCACATGCTCGTTTGTCACCCTCTCATATAAAAAAAATTAAGTCTAAATTAAACGGTATGTTAGTTTTTGACCCTTAACTCTCTTACTCTTTAACCTATTTGTTTCATACAACAAATTGCTAAAAAAATGACATCATTATCAGGTCATTTTCTTTCCAGTCTCCACTACAGGAGCACGACCCTCTCTCGTCCGTCCCAGACAGAAGGAGGATTTGGCCTACACTCCCCACGCTGGCCAGACGGGTTGGGGAGGCCTGATCGATGTTTTGTAATGAATTTCTCTTAGTCGCCTGGTACGACATCCACGGGAAGAAACGGAGTGATTCTATTCTAGTCTGCCGGAAACCACACGGCAAAAAATGTAATAAGTACCTAATAATATAGTCTTGTATAGCATATACATTATTAATGTGAGACCATAGGTGAACATCACGGTAGTAAAAATTGGCTACAAAACGGTTACGCAATACCTATACATGTATGCTTGCAGCAAGCAAAGAAAGAAAAAGGAACGTGAGCACACAGGAAGTCATTTTATATACAACTTTTCAATAAATGTTTCTGATTAGCGCTAACGGCGTGCCGCGATTTCTTCATCTTGCCACGATGGAGCCAGGTGGATCGCATCTATACATCTTAGCGTAAGTAGCCTATGGGTGGCATGAAAACAATGGCCTCCGCCAACCTGCAGTTGTGTAGCGTGGTGGAGTACGCTCTAAACCTATTAGAATGAGGGGACACCTCATCCCAGTAGTCAGTTGAACATGGACCCTGGTAATTTGTTCACGCGGGTGACGCCGCGAACTGACGCAAATGTTATATATTGGTAACATAAAATTACCAATATTCATAAATTACTTAAATTTAAAACGTAAACATACAGCGTTTGGGCGCATTCGGTTGCGTTTAAAATGAATTAACATGTAATTATTTGTCCGCATTTTAATTTATTTGTATTTTTTTTTGTAAATGTTATTACCTTACTAATTACCCTTTGTTACGTCGGTCGATCGCGTAATTCAACTATATTTTTTTTTTCTTTTATTTTATATTGTATCGTATTGTAATATTATAAATGTGAATCTGTGTTTGTTTGTCCTTCTTTCACATCGAAAAGAAGCAATGGATTGACTTTTTTTTTTTAAGTTTAAGATCCGGAGAGTGACCTGAGTGACACGAGCTAGTTTTTATTCCGGTAAAATATCTTATTCCCGTGGGAAAATCATAAATTTTATCAAAATAATGGCCACGCGGGCGAAGCCGCCGGTACCAGCTAGTAACTCTATAATTTCGCATAAGACGTTAATATTGTGAAGCTTCACTGCGCCACCCACCGGTTCAAATATAATTTGTCCTCTAACCTAAGGTTGTCTGGAAGAGATTGCTTGCGATGTGACCGCCTAATGTGTTGTCTGTTACGGTGTAGTATCATTCTGTAATTTACTGGTGCATTAAACAGTTGTATTGTAGCAAAAAATATTATAAATACTTGTATAAAGAGGCTTTTAATTGTTGTTAATAAAAAAATAACTTAAAACTTTACTTACTATGTTACGGTCCTTTTCATTTGATATACGCATATGAATGTAGCTGTGGGCTCTATTTACTTTGCCCATTTCATAGAAATTAATGGAAATTATAAACTGTGATTTTTGGATTGGATTAAAAGTTGTGGCATTTATGTAATCGTGTAATATTGTCACAAGACTTAAACGAGAGTGTTAAATTTCAGCTCAATTTGATACTGAAAAGTGGATCATATTTAACTTGCAATATTTGATAACAGACTGCGATGAAACTAAACAAAAGCTTTGAAAAACAAATAAACTGTAGACCTAGAGAGAATGATGATGATGATGAGATAACAGCTAAAATCATGACACGAGCATTGTTTCATAGAACAGTATAGCGCTCTGCGCGTTTAATGTAACAACGCGTTCGGAGTGCTTAGTGCAAGATTTTTGTTCGATCATTTCAATGAACATCACTCATGTGAACTCGGGACTTACGCAATAGATTTTTATATTGTCGCATATTTCGGCAACGTTGCAGACGGATGGATGACAGACGTGGTCACGAGATGTCATTTGCCGAAATATCGGGAAAATATTAAAAGCAGTTGCGGTAAGTCCCGTATTTACAAAATAGTGATTACATCACTGAACTGAAATGACAACCGTGAAAAGTTGTAAATCTTCTTCTAATATATAAAATTCTCGTGTCACAATGTTAGTTACCATACTCCTCCGAAACGGCTTGACCGATTTTGATGAAATTTTATATGTCTGAGAATATCTGTTATCTATTTTTTTCTACTAAATAATACTTGGAATAACTTATATGGCAAAATAACTTTTGTCGGGTCAGCTAGTTATATTTAAAACAATGAACAATTTGTACACGCATACAATCGATCTTATATATTACAATCTACGTGCCTCCGTGCCCTGCGCCCTTCTAATATTTTGCAAATCTGAAACTTGTTGTTCGCGGCATCGGCGGCAAAGCAAAAGAATTTGAAGTCAGTCTAATCGAACACACAAGTTAACCAACGTCGACCGCAGACTGTCCATTGATGGGTTTATTTATCTCGAACTCCTTCGTGCTTCAGAGGGCACGATAAGCCGTCGATCTCGGCTGTTCTCATTAGATGACGATCGTTAAGCCAAGTCCGTGGCATTTTTGTGGAGCCTTGAAAACACTGGCCACCGCCAACCTGCAGTTAAACCTGGAGCATGGTAGAACCCTTTCGACTGAAGGGAGACCCATATTCCAGCAGTGGGTTGAATAAGAATTAACGACGACTAACATTTATGACGATATTTTCAAAACAATTGAAATAAAAAACCCTAGCATGAAGTTCTATTAGGCGGGAAGAGTAATCATAGACCGGCACTGATGGAGACAAACTGTCTAGTCTAACATCCATTATGTTATAGGTGAAGAAGAGTTAGAGTTATCTGGTCATCAGGCAGAATAAGGTCCTCGCATTAGCAAAACAACCAGATGCAGGGACCTTTCCAACTGTTTTCCCTGTCGCAGAATACCGACGCTGTGTATACAGCATTAATGCCGAGCGATGGCCAATTAACTTTAGAAGTGTTATATTTTATTGCGTATTGTATCAATTTATTGTTTCATGTTGTGATTTTAATAAACATTTTTTTTTCTTTCTTTCTTCTTTTCTGAACACGAGACTCCAGCATCTCACATAATTAAGGTTATAGTTCGATATAAACGATTTTTTTTTAATGTGGTCGGCCAAAATGTCTCTATCTTGCCCGATGGAAAGCGCAGGTGACGACTAAATGTGAGGATCGCCATCACTACCCTAAGCGTAACGCTGGCGGTTCACCATTTCAGGAAATAGAAGTATTTCTTCACGCTTCGTCTAAATGACCCTGGATTATAGGAAGAGGAAAACACGTGTGGCGGCACTGAAATACACATCTTTATGGTTCGACAGAGAAATGAATTGCCTTGCGCTATTAGGTAAGATGCAGTCCAAATTGCTGTAATTATATTTTCCATAAAGTTTGAAGGAAATTAAAAATATAAAACTTTTGTAAAAATCTTGTATTTAATTTATTTTCAATCACTTTAATTAATTTAATAGATTCAATTAATGAAGCAGTTAAAAGTACATTAATTTTGTGCTTAATATGATTTTTCTCAAAGTGTTAATAAAATTCGTGTAATTTAATCCCATTATAATCCTAAAACTTTATTATTTTATCTATAAAAATTACTCTACCGAAATAAGAAATCATCGTCGATAAAAACTACAACTCACCGTCAAGCAGGAACAGCAGCCGAAAAATCAGGTGGCAAATCCTTTTCATCTTGAACATCTGTCAGCTAACACTTACTGCTAGTTACTTACAAACGACTGGACATTAATACACGAACTACGAGAGGTAATCTGGATCACAATAATTCACACGAAACTACTTACAACTATTTGGCAACAATTAACACGTAATTGAAACTTGGCTGAACAACGCGTCTCAAATAATTGAAACTTTAAATGCGTCTCGAATTAACTAAGACATTCGTAGCGATGGGTCTACGAAGCGTACATCGTAGGCTCCCCGCCGGCGCGGCGTAGACGTGCGTCTCGATCGCGCCGTAGCAAGCTACTGGCGCTTTCGTAGCGAGCGTAACGCTACGAGATTGCTCATTACCTTCGGCGGCGTAGGCCCGTATTCACATTATTTCGTTTAATAAAGTCTAACATGCAGATGCGTTTACATAATGTTATGGAATTTTAGAGGCGCGCACACGTGCAAAATTAAACGAGCGTGTTGACGTGCATTTTCGCGAAATAATATTCGAGTTGATCGCTTATAAACCTTGGCTTGTTGGTAATAAAGTTTGTTTCCGTGTGCGGGTACCACTAAACCTTGTCATAACAAAGGTTTTGTTCTGAGCGCCGGTGGATAATTCCCTGTTATAAGTGTTTACATGGCGGCTACGACGAGCTGCTACCTCTGTACGGCGTACTGCACGTTGGGAGAACATTTCGATACACCACATACCTATTCCTTGATGAGTTTTTTACAATTGCTTGTTTACAAATAATATAAGTATTAATTGGTTATGTATTTTTGTACTGCACCAGGCATCATGCAAACACGTAATTTATATCGCCTTATGTGTGTGTGTCTTTAGCAATAAATGCCGAATAGAATATGACAAAAAATATACAGGCAATTTGATCGACGATAACCGATCGATCGACGATAACAGATCGCCTGATGATGGCTCGCGCAGAGGCGAAGCACGTGTCGCAGAGATGACCACGGCAGTCGGGGCGGCGGTAGTCGATTGTTTCTTCATTTTCAGGTGTTGGAGAGTCGCAGAGACGACCAAAGCTGCCACGGCTGTCACAAAGTACGAAGAGTAAGCACGCAAAGTAGTGTAAATCAAATTTCTTGTAAATGTGACTTGCACAAAATAACATCTGAATCATTTAAATAAAAAAATATATGTCTACTTGTCACGCGTGTGATTATTACATGGAGTAAAAGTTTAGTAGTGAGATAGACAGACAGTCATTTATTCCCAAGAACGTGGTAGTATAGAAGATGTTTCGTTCAGTTGTTTGTGCATATTCTGCCTTTGCTGGCGTAGGAATATTTCTAAAACATTAACTGTGTTCTTACAAAAAAGAAGTCAAGCACGAACTAAAAATGTTTTTAACTAAGCTGTGTCTAACGATTTAAATAGTTCTTAAAATGTTGTTATTACAAAATTGTATTTAACGCGATAACTAAAACTGTGTTGAACAACCATTTTTTTTAATAATAGCAACACAAGTTCCCTTTAACGCAATTCGCAAAGCAATCGAATTGACGGAAGATGTACAAAAAATACAAAAGTATTGATTTCTAAGCAGAGCCGAGATACTATTTATTCTCTTTGTTTTATTATAATTTGGGTTTTTATTATTGTATTTCTATATACTCGTAAATTTTGATTAAAAAAAAATTAATAATATACTGCGACTCGGTCCCACCCTGCCGACTGTACCCGAACGAACGTTACATACTCGAGCGTGACGGCTCACTCTCATTCATTAGCACAAAATGAAGAACTCAGCGCACTAAAGAAGTTTTCGCTTCAAAGCTCGTTCATTACGTCTTTTTAAAACGCACCCATGTAACAAGTAATATAATAACATAGTAACAAGTAATATAAGAATCAAGTAACAAGTGCCATGCTGGTCCGCGAGGTGCTTCTTCGCGCTTTGTTTGAAGGAATTCCACGTTGTAGGAATTATTCATTCGCAGAAATATAGCAAATTTTTTGCGGGATTTTGCAAGATGGAAGTAATTAAACATTGTTGTGCCATACATCCCTTTCCCCTCTGCCTCTAAACCCCCCCGTCCCCGTCAACGCAATAATACTTCCTTTTTGGTGACCTCACTCACTCGCAGAAATACAACAACCCTCAAAGGAATTGTTATCCGCTCTTTTGCCCCCCACGTTGAGCCCCCCGCGCCCCCCCCGCGCAAAAACGCGGCGGAACTATGCCCATTTGTTTTTTGTTCCTACCTGCCCGGCGCCGCGGGTGGTCGGGGCCCCATAAAAACGGTCATTGAGACGCAACTTTGTTATTGAGTGCCTATAAGTGGTGTTTTTTACGTTTACTAAGAATAGCACTATACAATGCCGTCTTTTGTTGTTCAACACTCGACTATAGTGTAGAATTACGATGGTCTAAATATTCTCAAGTGGTGTTTCATAGCCCTACTTGTATTCAAAAAAATACCTTATGAACTAAGGCGATAACGTATAGTTTTTTATTTAAAAATACGCTAGGGAGATAAAACCCGATGTTAATAAACAAAAACCTACACTTACCTAAACAAAATAAGTTTTTATAGCACTTGACACCGGTCCGAACATCTGGCGCCGTTAAGGCGAGTCTCTTAAACCCCTTTTTTTATTTTTTTTTCCATTGAGTTTATGATTCTTTGGCCTTAATCCGATAGCTAATATGGCGGAGAAACGAAAAAAACATAAACAAATGGGCCTGAATGTATGACAGATGAGTATTGTTCAATCTTCCCAAAACTGAACGCCAAACTGCAAATGTCGACCGTAGGTCGACACGGGCAATTCAAGCGTTTCAAGGTCGTGACGTCACTTGTCGACCGTAGGTCGACACGGGCAATTCAGCGGTTATTTAGCTGCGGTATTATTAAAGGTTGAGGACATATTACTACTTTACACTTCAAAAACAAGTATATACAAATAAAAACAAGCTATTTTTAGTAGTTAAGACGTCACCTTGACGACTTTAAAGGCAGGATCTGTATTATTCTCAGAAATTATAAATTGGTTATTAACTTAAAACAGAAATCGCAAAGTGACCCCATTTTAAAATAGATTTGTATTTTATAAGCATTCAGACAAAGGACTTCCTGTAAATTTCCTATAAAGGCTAACCAATTACTTCGAAATGCTAGGCTTTTTTTTTAAGTTATAGATTTTTTTTACCAGAAGCAGCGCGTATTTTCACATGAAATAATAGATATAATTAGTATGAAATCTTTCCTTCATCAATTCGTTAACTTAAATTTTACTACAGATACCACGGTTAAATTAAGTATTTTTTTTTTTTTTTTTTTTTTTATACTTCTTCGGGTGGCGGACAAGCATACGGCCCACCTGATGTGAAGCGGTTACCGTAGCCATATTAACGCTCGCAACATAAAATATCGCTCGCGCGCCGCCACCCCCGCTGCCAACGCAGCATCTCCTTCATTTCTGGTGACCTCACTCACTCGCAGGAACACAACAACCCTCAAGGGAATTGTTATTTGGCTGCGGTATTCTGTGAGGTGGAGGTACATTCCCCAGTCGGGTAGCTTACAATTACGCTCCCTACCTCTCTTTTCGCCAGAGCTTCGTTTGTCAGTCAGCAGGGTGCACCGCGTGCAGGTGAAGTTGGCTTTGGTTCAAAGGTGTTGATGAACCACTTACACCCCAATGAACCACTTACACCCCAAAAGTATTTTTTTTTTTCACTGAACGTGGTTAGAATGACGTCTACGACGTGAGTTAAATAATAAAATAAATAAAAAAAAATATTTTCTGACCACTAAAAGATCCATTTTATTAGTAAACTTATATCCAGACGTAAAGAAAATAAAGTATTTTTTTATATACGAAATATCTTCGTCGATATTTATTTTCCATTTTCCACGTACTATATTTTCAATGTTCCGTAATTACTGAATCTTTACGTCACTGAACCAAATAGCTGCCTGAAAAAGGTTTTATTAATATTCAATACGATACGTTACACTCCGATTAAGGTTATTTCTGAAAGTCTACGTCAATGCGTAAAATGTAGTGAACATAACGCGGGAGTTGTTAGCTCACTCGTGGAGTGATATTGATTTATTCTAAAGCTGAAATTTATCCGAACAAAAAATAATATATTTTTGAAGTATTCTCTAGCGGCGTTGTGGACTTTTTGGGATGGGTAAAAAATGTTAAACTCGCGTCAGGACACGTGGCCTGATCGAAAATTCGAAAGACGCAGCGAGCGTAAACCACCGGCGCGGCGTAGGAGAGGAAGTGATATAATGTAATATAAATTGTCATGGTTGTGTACGATAGCGCAATAAATGAATATTGTATTTTATCACTTATATGATACTACTTTTCTACTATTCAAAAAGGCACAACGTTAATGTTCAAGTTTTTACTTCTGCCGGCACTCCCGGAGTGCAACCCGTTTTTATAATATATTTTTTAATCGATTAAATATCATTTAAACAAATATCTCCATAATATTATTTAAATAAATATGTAATTATTGGTAATTTGATTTACACTATTTTGTTTGTTTCGACCGCTAGTAACTTAGTGTAGCCCACACGTGCACTATGGTAGTAGATGCATGGCCTGCTGCTGCTTGGGAATGCCTTGGCCGCTTTGGTCGCCTCTACCATAATCCTCTACTCCAGCTGCTAGGATCGACTCTGCGCCTCTTCGATAACAGACATTGATAGCCCCGGGCAACAAGGCGGTTATATTTTTTTTTTTTTTTTTTTTGTATACTACGTCGTGTGGAAGACAAGCATACGGCCCGCCTGATATGAAGCGGTTACCGTAGCCATATTAACGCTCGCAACATAAAATATCGCTCGCGCGCCGCCACCCCCGCTGCCAATGCAGCATCTCCTTCATTTCTGGTGACCTCACTCACTCGCAGAAACACAACAAGCCTCAAGGGAATTGTTATTTGGCTGCGGTATTCTGTGAGGTGGAGGTACATTTCCCAGTCGGGTAGCTTACAATTACGCTCCCTACCTCTCTTTTCGCCAGAGCTTCGTTTGTCAGTCAGCAGGGTGCACCGCGTGCAGGTGAAGTTGGCTTTGGTTCATAGATGTTGAGGAACCACTTACACCCCAATATTTTGCATGCCTACATTTTAAAGGTAATGTTGCCAAACAAATGTGACATTGGCCTAATATTAACAATGACAAATATAGAATTTAATTTTTTTTAACTCATCGCAAGGTCTACTGAAACGCTTTCAAACCTTTTTCTCATGTCTGGGAAGGCAAAAATATTTGGAAGCGAAAGTGTATAACGTTATTTTTTTGCAAACCTAGGGATTTGCATTTTTGCTAACTACCACTAGAAAAAAAAATCATTTAATTCATTGCTTGTTCTATATACTATCATGTATCCATCTACATATATCCATCCATCTAAACTTTCGCGTTTATAATATTAGTAAGATTTTTTTTATACTACGTCGGGTGGCAGGTAACGATACGGCCCGCCTGATGTGAAGCGCTTACCGTAGCCATATAACAGCTTGAAATATCACTCGCGCGTAGCCACCCCCGCTGCCAACGAAGCAACCCCTTCTTTCCTGGTGACCTCACTCACTCGCAGGAACACAACAACCCTCAGTTATTTGGCTGCGGTATTCTGTGAGGTGGAGGTACTTCCCCAGTCGGGCAGCTTATAAAATACACTATGCCCTACCTCTCTTTTCCCCAGAGCCTCGTTTGTCAGTCAGCAGGGTGCACCACGGGCAGGTGAGGTGGCTTTGGTTCAATGATGTATATGAACCACTTACAACCAAAACGCGTACTTACGCGTGTTGGTTCAAAGGTGCCCCAAAGGTGGTGCGGTGTCTCCACATTTAAAGTCGAGGTAGAAGAGAAGTTGTCAAATATTTGTGTTTATGAACATGTCTGTTTGTTAATTAATTCAGGTGTTATTTTGAAATCAAACTGAATGTCTGTTTGTCTTGGTTAGGGTGATTTATATGTTTATTATTGTATTTACAAAAAAAATGTATTTAAGTATTGTATCAGTTCTCTAGTACATACAGCACAAGCTTAGCTTAGTTTGGAACTAGATGGCCGTGTGTAATTTGTCCAGGAATATTTATTTATTTATATTATATACATTCACTTGAAAAACATAAGGCTCCCGTCTTCGCCAGTCGCATAAAAATTACGAATTGAGCGAAGTCGGGGCTAATCGCTAGTTATGAATACATAATTCTTTTGCAACAGGTAACCTAGATTTCCTAAGTAAGGGCTAAGTGCGCCGAGTCATGTAATCACATAACAATGCTCGGCGAGCACACGCCGCACATAATTAATGTAACTTGTCGTAAAGCAAGTTGTTGTTTACTTGAATGAATATTAAGTTACAAGTCGAATAATAACTTTATCTACTGTCGTACATAAAAAAAGAGATTTAGATTTTTTTTTAGATGGGGAATTTAAATAGACGATAAAGTAAGGTTGGAAAAAAGTTCGAATCTATATACGTACCAGTTAAGGTTAAGTATGAGAGTGCCTTTCGGATAAGTCTCTCGAAGGTTACACTGGACATTTATTTCAAGGACCTCTTGTATACGCAATTCAGGGTTGCTGGGCTTGACTTAATAAAAGAACAGGAAGTTGAAAGTTACATTATTTATTATTACTAATATCAGTCCGGCACTAACGAAGACGCGGAAACCGTAACGCGCGCACTGATTCTACATGGCCATAAGAACGAAATGTGTGTGCACACACTTACGTGGAGCTGCAGGAGGAGAGGAAGGTGGAACTCCTTGGCGTCGGCGTGTGTAGACACCACACGCGACACAATTGGCCTCCTCGAACCAATCGACCTTCGGAGCGGCTAGGCGAGGGTCATCGTGGCGCACCAGCACCACGCCATCGCGCGACGCCGGGAAGGGTTGGGGCGGAAATATGCCCGCAACCGACTTCTATATGACGATTATATTGTCTGCCGTCCAAAGATATGTCCTGTTTCAAGGACCAGAGCCGGGATGTCCTCAAATCCGATTCATCAAAAATCTTATTACATTTTCTTTTTTCACTTCCATCACCACGTCCCAAGTTCCATCTGACAGTCTCTGACCAAAGTTGCCAGTCTAAAAATCTAATTTAGGAAAACCATAGATATTATCATCTATACAAAACGACATAATCTGTACTTACATTATTGATACAATTTCATCAACCACCTTTTGATGTGCAATGACAATTTCGGATCGCTAAGTGTCTATACATGATCAACTCAACCAAGATCACAAGAGAATCAATCAAGAATATAATTACTCATTAACAACGACATTGCGTAGTGGATACTATAGCAACACTGTCGCCGCACTAAAACGCCGCGCGAATAATGGTGACAAATGTCAATGTCTTGTGACAGTGACAGTACCATCTTGTAAATAAACTTTAATTATAGCAATGCGATACTAAATCTATATATATAAAAGAAAGTCGTGTTTGTTACAACACTTATAACTCGAGAACGGCTGAACCGATTGCCATGGTTTTTGATTTGTTGGATTTGTTTCCGTCCCGAATAGCAGAATAACTCTTAAAAACATTGGAAAATTCTCGAAAAAATAAAATAAAAGAAAAAACATTTTCCCATACAAATGAAAGTGTCAGTTGAAAAAGGGATTACGATATTTATTGGTTGTCAAATATCAAAACGTCAAATCGATTGGTGTCACTTTTATGTCGCGAAAGTTGTCTGTGATTTGTTATGAAAATTTAAAAATGTCAAATCGATAGGGGTGAAAACGCTTTTCCCATGGGGTTCGAGCGCAAGAATCAAATCAGAGTAAACATCAAAAGAAATGACAATTACAAATCACCAAAATGATAAAACCTATTTCAAAAATAAAACAAAACGTTTTTTTTTTAAAAATTAACAATAAGGAAATCTTTATTTTTATGAAATCTTCAGTTTTTATTGATACGGGTCTTCCCTCAACCGAAGGGGTTTA
Organism: Hypsopygia costalis; assembly: GCA_937001555.2. NCBI lineage: Eukaryota > Metazoa > Arthropoda > Insecta > Lepidoptera > Pyralidae > Hypsopygia > Hypsopygia costalis. The sequence continues at coordinate 251,275 of OW443351.2, read as the reverse complement.
GAGCGTACTCCAACACGCTGCTCAACTGCGGGTTGGCGGAGGCCAGTGTTTTCGAACCGCCTAAAGGCCACTGACTTAACTTAACGACTGTCATTAAATGATAACAACCGGGACCGACAGCTTAACGTGCCTTCCGAAGCACGGAGGAGCTCAAGATGAGCTAATGATAACAACCGGGACCGACGGCTTAACGTGCCTTCCGAAGCACGGAGGAGCTCAAGATGAGCTAATGATAACAACCGGGACCGACAGCTTAACGTGCCTTCCGAAGCACGGAGGAGCTCAAGATGAGCTAATGATAACAACCGGGACCGATGGCTTAACGTGCCTTCCGAAGCACGGAGGAGCTCAAGATGAGCTAATGATAACAACCGGGACCGACGGCTTAACGTGCCTTCCGAAGCACGGAGGAGCTCAAGATGAGCTAATGATAACAACCGGGACCGACGGCTTAACGTGCCTTCCGAAGCACGGAGGAGCTCAAGATGAGCTAATGATAACAACCGGGACCGACGGCTTAACGTGCCTTCCGAAGCACGGAGGAGCTCAAGATGAGCTAATGATAACAACCGGGACCGATGGCTTAACGTGCCTTCCGAAGCACGGAGGAGCTCAAGATGAGCTAATGATAACAACCGGGACCGACGTCTTAACGTGCCTTGCGAAGCACGGAGGAGCTCAAGATGAGCTAATGATAACAACCGGGACCGACGGCTTAACGTGTCTTTCGAATCACGGAGGAGCTCAAGATGAGCTAATGATAACAACCGGGACCGACGGCTTAACGTGTCTTTCGAATCACGGAGGAGCTCGAGGTAATATAAACCCATCCGTGTACAGGCTACGGTCGACGTTGCTTAACTTGCGTGTTCAATTAGACTGACACGCGCAATGACGCCATCGAGCTTCTCTATTATTTTCTACTATTCATTGTTTTAATTCCATAAAATCATAAATTTAGTTCAGCTAATATGTACCACGACATTCATTGATTGTTAGGCGGTACGAAGTTCGCCGGGACAGCTAGTATATGATAAATGCGTATGCGTATTGTACGCTACACTACTCTCATACTGAAATTTAGAGATTAAAAACTAAACACAGAATCTTAATGTCATTCCTTTACGCACAAGTCATCAAAATAAATTTAAAAACGTACTTTTCGATACAGCTCTTTAAGGACAACTGTATTGAAAAGTAACTTTTTTTTCCATTTCGATACAGCTTCAGCCCTGGGTTCAGCTGTATAAGGAGGTTGCAATGCAAATGCATTGCAACTTTGCAAAAATTTTCTACATAATCTATGAACGCGGCGCCGCGCCGCGCGTGACGCACCACGCATACTCCATCTGCAAATGAATTTATAAGTAAGAAATGAAGTTGTTAAATTAACTTCATGGTTTTATTTAAAATATTATTATCATCTATTTCATGAGATTAGATACAGTAGTCTATGAAAATGCACATAATTACGTCTTAAAATACTCGTATGATCCTATTATAACAAACTCACACTCGTATTTTAAGAACCCTTATTATGCAACAGTTTCATAATAGTAGTTTATGAAACTGTTGCATAATATTAAAATACGAGTGTGAGTTTATAACATGAGCCGAAGGCGAATGTTATAATACCACACGATTATTTTAATACCTAATTATGTGCAGTTTTATACACTACTTTATCTAATCTCATGAAATATATGATAATAATAATTTAAATACAACTATGAAGTTAATTTAACAGCTATAATTCTTACTTATAAATCCATTTGCAGATCGAGCATGCGTAGTGCGCATGCGCAGTGCGCATGCGCGACGCGCCGCGCGGCGCCGCGTTCACAGATTATGTAGAAAAATTTTGCAAAGTTGCAATGTATTTGCATTGCAACCTGTTTAAAATACCTGTATCCAGGGCTGAAGCTGTATCGAAATGGTAAAAAAGTTATTTTACGATACAGTTGTCCATATAAGAGCTGTATCGAAAAATAACTTTTAAAATTTATTTTGATAGCTTGTGCGTAAAGACTGTCATTAAGATACTGTGTTTAGTTTTTTAATGTGTAAATTTCAGTATGAGATTAGATAAACTACGATTTTAATTGAACGATGTTACATTTAATTAAAATAACGTTATAGAGTAATTTTATGGGGGAAATGAGAGTGCAGCCAAAGCCAACCTCACCTGCATTAATGCTCGCAATTTGAAATATCGCATGTAGCGCCACCCCGCTACCGTCGCAGGAACTCTTCTCTCTCTGGTGACTTCACTCACTCATAGGAACACAACAACCCTCAAGGAAATTGTTATTTGGCTGCGGTTAGTTAGGCGCAGGTAATTCCCCAGACGGGCAGCAAACAAATACGCTGTATCATTTCAGTACAGGTTATTCAATAAACCTGGTTGGAAAATCTGAAATTGTAAAGCAACGACGTCGCCTTAACTAGGTGAGCTCAGTCCCGACGATATTTCTGCTTGCAGTGCTAACAACGTGGCCGCTCCTGTTTGATCGCCGCCTCGCTGCCGCTGCGTCAGTTCGTACACAGCACGGGATTATGGCCTGTCGATACAGAAAGCATTTTTTTTTAAATCATTGATATTTTACAATATTTTATTTAGTTTCACCGGGGTGTCTGTAACCGAATCTTGCGACTTAAATTTGACCCACTTCCTGTTGTCCGATTGAATCGAAATATGGCACATTCGCTGGAGTCGCGTAACACTGCATGTTCATCTAAATGCCGAAATTTGTTGACGAGCTCGGTGGCGTAACGGTCAATGACGCGATTTCGACACCAACGCTCGTGGGTTCGATTCCCACACAGGACAAACATTTGTGTGCATGAACATGTCTGTTTGTCTTGGTCTGGGTGTTTTCTATGTATCATAAGTATGTATTTACAAAAAAAAAATGTATTTACGTACCTCTTCCCCCCGGACCGCTGTGAGGCGTGAACGTGTCCACTAACCTATGTCGCGTAATAATTAAATATATTTAATAAATTTAAAAATTGAATATAAAATAATTGTGACTCAAGTGTGATTCGATCTCGGTGACCGCGCTGTGTTGATGGTCGGTTCGCCTACCGCTGTGCCAGCGATCGAGTGAACCCCTGCGCCGAAAATACAAAATACCTGCGGCGCCGCTGCTACGAGCTGCAACTACGTCATCGCAGCTACGTTTCGATGCGCGCCGGCGGCTACCGTGCTACGAGCGACGACAGCGAGAATGCGCTACGCGTAAATGTGCTACGCGGGAATGACACTGCATTGTATTGAATACATCGGAGCGTGAACTGTGCGCAGTAAGAGCAAGGAAGTATCGTGAGAGCTTGCAAGACAAGAAAATTATCCGCTTAACAGTGCAAGTAAGTGCATAAATATACAACATTACTAAACAACCATCTTATCGGAAAGAGTCAGGAATCAAACACGCTAATACTAATAATACACTATTATTAGACATCCCCTGCTCACCTTTGGTGCCTTAATACATAGCAAAATGCAGCGCACTCCACCGCCCTCGCCATCGATAGCAGCGGCCACGACTAATCTGTTAACCACAGCGCACTTCCAATCCGATCCAAACCTGTCTACGGGTGGGGAGCATATTGTCCCACCGCGTATTAAAAGAAAAAGGCAGGAAGAGTTGCAAACTGACTTCACCGAATTTAAACAGGAAATGAAGGATCTTTTAACCTCTTTTATGTCTGCACAGCAGAAAGAACTGGAAAAAAATTCTGTTACTCTTAAGGAAATTAAGCAGTCTAGCAGTAATGTCGAGACCTCCGTAGCATTTCTGACCGCCCAAAATGAGGAATTTAAGAAGATTATTAGCCAACTACAGGAAGAAAGAAGGGAAGACAAAAAACATATAGCAATATTGGAGGAGAAAATAGAAAATATGCAGATAGATGCTAGAAAAACAAATTTGGAAATTAAAAATGTACCAAAAAGGCCCAATGAGTCAAAGGAGGATCTGGTGGATATGGTCCTAAATCTCTCACGTACAATTGGCTCCCAAGTGAAAAAGGAAGACATTAAGGACATATTCAGAGTACGTGGAAAGAAAGATGGGGTACTCAACTCTCCTATAATTATTGAGACCTCGTCAACCATCTTAAAAAATGATGTTCTTAAGTTGTGTAAAGCTTATAACGTAAACCAAAAAACCAAATTGTGTGCTAAACATCTTGGACTGAAGGTGCACGAGGACACCCCGGTGTTCGTTACGGAGCAGCTCACAGTGAAAGCTGCGCGTTTATATTTTCTTGCACGTGACCTCGTCAAGGACAAGTGCTTCAAGTTCTGCTGGACGGCACATGGGAGGGTGTACTTAAGGAAAAATGAAACCTCACCTGTAATTCAAATTAAAACCGAATTACAGATTCAAGACATACGGAACATCAAATGACTATTTTTGGTTATGTTTTCGGGGCTGCAGGAACTCTCTGAATGTGTCAGAAACATATCTTTTTATTTATATTTCAATGTGTGTTTCGTAGTTTTTATAGATTATACACAAAATCTCCCTGACACATCACATAAACTCATATTAAAAACAATTAAAAGATTATCGATTTGTACTAGTGTATACAAGTGCATAACTCTCAGAAATACAGTATACTTCTTTATGAAATATTGGATATCTATAGGTTCAGTAATACCACGGGTTTCTAAATATTATGTAATATGTAAACACTGTAAGCTATTCTTCACCTCTTCGATTTGCCTTCTACGAATATATAAAATAATAAAATATGTGTGATACAATTCAAACGATAACTGAAATGGACGACTTAAATATGGCCGGGTCAATCTCATGCGATGTATCAGAGCTTACCAAACACTATCAAACTAATATAAATGACCTAACTGTAATTGCTCAAAATATTAGAAGTGTGTATAGCAATTTCGACGATTTTATGATTAATATATCATCTCTCACCTTTGAACCTGATGTCATCATTCTCACGGAATGTCGTCTCGACGCAAACAAACCTATTCCAGTCTTAAGTAACTATATATCTAGTGCAACTTCTTTCCATATAAATCGAAGCGATGGAGTTGTTATATACGCAAAGGAAAAACTTAAGCCTAAAATTAAAGAAGTTCGGTTAACTCAAGCATCTTGTCTACAAGTTAATATTCTCAATCACATCATTCTTGGAATCTACCGGTCCCCATCGAATATCAACGCTGAAGGCTTTACAAATTCGTTAAGTGAATATATTAATAACTTTAAATCTACTACTAATTTTATTATTGCTGGTGATATTAACATTAATATCTTACCTAAATTGCAAGAGAGATCGCACGAATTACAAAATAGAATATCATATCTAAATATGCTTGCATCTCATGCTATCCTACCTGGTCATACCCTACCTACAAGAGAAAACAGCTGTCTTGATCACTTTATGATTAGAATAAATAGGAAAAAACATTCTGCTTTCATTGCTATTCTAAATACCACTGTCACAGACCATGCGACTATGTTATTAGCAATAAACAAAATAAAAACAAATAAACTTATTCTAAAAACTATTACCAAAACTAATTTTGCAAGTGCATAGTCATATTTACAAAATAAAAATGTTTCTGAACTAATTTTTCATGAAGATCCTAACTTATTAGCACATACTCTTATACACACTATTATGGAATCTATAAAGCAAAATACCACCACGACTAAAATTCCAAAAAATCAACGCACGGTAAAGCCTTGGATGACCAAGGGTATTCTCAAGTGTATACAAAACCGAAATAAATTACAAATGGAATTGCGCAGAGATCCGGATAATAACATTAAAAAAATTACTTACGCAAGGTACAGAAATTTTTGTAACAATCTTATTAAAAGGACTAAAATAAATTATGAAAGAAACTTAATCAATAATGCAATAAAAAACAACAAGTTACTTTGGAAAAACATTAAATCATTCACTTACACTAATAAGACTAAAGGAACAAAACAAGAACTGATTGACTTGAAACCAACGCCTCTTGAATCGGCGAACTTTATTAACAATTATTTTGCAAACATTGGCAATCAACTTGCAGAAGACATTCAATCAACTATAAATAAAGACGAGACCTGTACGTACCTTCACAATCTTCCTAGCCAACCCCAATCATTCGTTCTGTTGAAAACCGATTACGAGGAGGTTGATTCTATTATTAGAAATTTAAAATCAGATAGTGCTTCGGGATGGGACAACGTTTCGACTCGTTACATTCAATATATAAAGGAAGAAATTGTCCCTGCTATCGTCCATCTAGTGAATCTTTGTTTTGAAAAGGGTATATTTCCATCAATCCTTAAAGAATCCATTATCACTCCAATTTACAAGAGTGGAAGTGCAGACGACATCACTAACTACAGGCCTGTCTCAGTAATTACAGTTTTGGCGAAAATAATAGAAAAATTACTAAATGTAAGACTCCTAAATTACCTCGAAGCACACAATATACTTTCAAGCTCACAGTTTGGTTTCAGGAAGGGAATTTCCACCGAAGATGCTGTAACTTCCTTAACTGAAACAATAATTGAAAACGTAGACAAAGGTATAAAATGCTTAGCATGCTTTATTGACCTTAAAAAAGCATTTGATACAGTCTCTATTTCCATCTTGCTAGCTAAGTTAGAAAAAATTGGTATTAGAGGCCAACAACTAAAAATATTTAAGGATTATCTCTCGAACCGGATTCAAAAAGTAAAACTGGGTGAATATTGTATAAGCGAGGGACAAGTCGTGACCTATGGTGTTCCGCAAGGAAGCGTACTGGGTCCTAGCTTGTTTCTCATTTATATAAACGATCTGTGCAACATGACTCTAAAGAATGCAAAAATTTTATCTTATGCGGATGATACTGCGATAGTGTTCACAGGTCCAAACTGGGAAATCGCTCGCAAATATGCTGAAAATGGCATGTCTTAAGTAGCTTTGTGGTTAAAAAACAATCTCCTAACCTTAAACGCATCAAAAACTAATTATATCTGTTTCAGCATATATAACAGTACTCAGCCCCCTGATAATTTTGGTATAAAAATCCACTCATGTGACCAAACTCTAAATTGTATCTGCCCCTCTATTACCAAACTAAACCATACTAAATATCTAGGTGTAATAGTGGACCAAAATCTCTCATGGTATCCCCAAATTAAACAATTATCGGGAAGAATGCGGAAATTTATATGGATGTTCAAGACTCTTAGAAATATATTTACACCAAATCTTCTTAATAAAATTTATGTGTCCCTTGTACAATCAATCATCACCTACTGTATACCGGTCTGGGGTGGTGCTTATAAAACGAGATTTCTGGAGGCTGAAAGATCTCAACGAGCGCTTCTGAAAGTTATGTACTTCAAAGAAAGAACCTTCCCTACCACTTTTCTATACCAAACCTGCGATTTATTAACAATTAGAAAGTTATATATATTACGAATAATATTATAATAATAATATAATAATAAATAATAATAAAATCATTTATTTCAGACCTGTTTACAATTATTAATAATAAACGTAAGTCCATAGATAAATACCTTAAAACTAACATACATATAAAATAATATACTAAACTAATTTATTTAGACGTTCAGTCAGCGACGTGTATCGTATTGCGTTCGACAACCGACCTCGGAACTTGCGAAATACGACGCCCTCCGGCCAAAATTCCTCCCTTAAAAAGGTTGATAGCTGGTGGGTTGGAACTCTCACCACAAATGAATTAAAATTCACCTTATGGCGAGACTCCAACCGCTCAACCCTAAGAGTGAACTTTGTCTTCCCGCGCACGTATTCCACAAGATCTTCCACCTTTGTAGTCCAGTGCAATCGGGACACATACAGCTGCGTCGATGGTGTTTCTACACGTAGGTGGTATGGTCCGGTCTGGGCGGTACCGCAAAGGTTGCGGCTGGCGGGCATCTTCTTCTTCTTTTTCTCCACCTTGGTGAAGCCCTCTTCGTCGCACTGCTTCTTGTCCTGTTGAGGACACAGTGGCTCAGCCCTGGGAGCAGGCTCACGCAGGCTTTGTTTTTTCCCCTTACTAGTTGGCCGCTGAGTTTGCGAAGCGGCACAGGCGGCGATGGCGTAAGTGCGGGGAGTTGACGTCATCTTCGTATCGGGGGAGCGGGCGGCAGCGGCGACGGTGGGACGCGGTGCATCACACGCCGCAACAGTTGGCGAAGGAAAACTGCTAACGCTAGCATTCTGAGCTCCGCGACGTGTGTTGACGTTATCGGCCTCGGGTGACCTACTTACGGAATCACGTCTCTTTAATAACAATAATTCCGCACACAGCTCACTGATGGTAAATTCCGAGGCCTCAAACCTACACTTAAATTCGGCCAGGGTAGCTTTCAGGACCCTAATGTCCTTCAGCATACTGGCAGCGTCGACGTGTTCCATGGTGACTGATGGTAATTTGTGCAGCTGTTTCGCCACGAAGGCTGGCACGTCATCCGGGTCGGTCTTCTTGAGAAGAGTGATGATATCCTGCACACTCTTCTCGGTTCCGTCCCTCCTACGGGACGGCATCTGCTCGGTCTGGCCGAGCTCCTGGAACAGCAGCCTCTTACCACTGCAAATCTCTTCTTCACTGAAGGTGGACTTGCAGATTTGCAAGATGCTGACTTCGTCCATTGTATCGATGGCGTGCTGCACGAACGCCAATAGCTCGTTGGCTATGAGTTTTTCGGAACCCGTAGCCATATTTATCGGGCAGCGGCGGAACGCCGCGCGACTCGCAAATTATTGAAATTCGAAACTGTGCAATGTAGCGCGGCGCGTCCGTTTCCAAGCGCGCATCGCACTGCACTGAATATTAAAAAAACACAAAAGTTTACCGTTTAGGCCTCAAACCGTTAGTAGAAGAAGACAAAATGTAGCTAGTACTCCCATTACTAGGACTGAATTTTCAAGAATTCAATATAATACACGCTCTGCTAAAATATATAATAAAATAAATAAAGAACTCAATATATATAATAAATCCTATCATGAGTGCAAATCGTTAATAACAACTTGGCTTAAAGAACTAACCTATGATGAATTGGAGAGTTTTATCACTAATACTGCTTGTTAGTGATGAATTTCTTTGTGATTAATGCCATTTTGACACTCCAGAGGTATTACTACACCAACTAGTACACGCAACGCATCCACAGACGTGCACACAGGCGCGTAAACACACGACAATAGACACGAAGTCACACACGAACATAGACACGAAGACACACACGAATATAGACACGAAGACACACACGAACATAGACACGAAGACACATACAAACACACTCACGCACAAGCGCGCGCGCACGCGCGCTCATACACACACACACCCACATACACACACGCACACACACACGCACACACATCACAAACTCACTCAAGCACACAAAAAAAAAATGTTTGTAATTTTTATATTCTTTTTTTAATTACTGCTCACAAGGTAGATTAATTTGAGTAGATATGGAAGAGCGGAGCCTACTGGTACAAGTATTTTATAATAAAAGTGGGCTCCAACACCTGTTTATTAAGTGTAACATAATTTACCTGAATAAATTATTTTATTTATTATTATTATTTATGTTTATCAGTTGTCTAGTACCCATAACACAAGCTTCGCTTACTTTGGGGCTAGATGGCGCTATGTAATTTGTCTGACAATATTTATTTATTTATTTGGAATCGAATATAGCAGCTGTCACAAAGTGGCGATTTATAACCACACACACACACACAGTCGCCTTATCTAGGTGAGCTCACTCCCAGAAACACAACAACTTATGGTTTGTTATCTGCATAATCTCATTTGTCAGCCATCAGGGAGCACTACGTTCAGGTGAGATTAACTTATGCTCAAAGATGTTGATGAACCACCCACACCCCATTTTATTTATGACTAGATTACAGATAGGACTTCCTGCTATTTTGAAACTTTCGCATTGCGAGATTTATGAAAAATAACAACGGTAAATACCCTTATGCATGATCGCGTTAACTTCCGATATTTTTCAAAAAATTCTGCTATTGGCACTGATTATCAAAATGAGCACAGCGTTTGTAGGAAGCCATGGTGTTTATTAGCGAGTACAGGACTGACACTTGACTCATTTGTGCAGTTCATTATCCCGTCGCCGCCTCGCCGCCTGCGGAGCCTCCGCCGCACGTGTACTCTCGGCCACACAACTGTTTGCTCGTTTGATTGTCATGCGTCGAACGCGTGCCTTCGTCATAATGAGCTCTGTATACCAACACACAAATAATGCCGACGGCCCTAGCTACATCTACACTACAAAATACATTGCTGTTTAAGTTTACCTTTAACGAAATGTGCTGGTGTTAAACGGTAATGTATATTGTATAAGAATGTAGAGTCGCAGTTTTAATAGCGCGGTAAGTGTCATGGTGGGAGTGTGGAAATGAATTTAGTTATGTGTCGGCACGTTCGCGATGTAAAAAATCCTGGTTGTTTGCTGCGAGTCCCCAATCTATGGAGTAATGTATTATAAACAAATAAAAATAGAGTGTTTTTGTGTTTATCCAATATGTTTAAAGCCTTTATCCGTGGTAGGAATCGCGGAGTATGTTTGTGACGTTGCTAAGCGAATTATACGCTAAGCAGTAACGATATATTTAGAGCGATATATTTGTTGTAGGTGAGATCTTTTATCTTTCCTAATGCATATATATATTATACTAGCTTTTACCCGCGACTTCGTAGGCGTAGATGTATGAAATTCATTCATACCCCTGTTCACCCACTTAGAGGTTGAATCTCCTTCCTTTCTGGTGACCGCACTCAGTCACAGGAGCACAACAACCCTCAAGGGAATTATTATTTGGCTGCGGTATTCTGTGAGGTGGAGGTACATTCCTCAGTCGGGTAGCTTGCAATTACGCTCCCTACCTCTCTTTTCGCCAGAGCTTCATTTTTCAGACAGCAGGGTGCACCGCGTGCAGGTGAAATTGGCTTTGGTTCAAAGATGCTAATGAACCACTTACACCCCAAAATGCTCTCCTGCAAAAAATATTTTAACGACTTTTTGAAGAATCTATTGCGATCGCTGTAGAAAACTTCGAAAAGAATTTTATTTCACAAGCTGAGAGAAATCACGGCATAAAATCTCTTTGTAACTGTATAGTCCGCGACTAAGTTTTAGTAGTAGTTTTAAAGGACTAAGTTTTAGCCGATGCTTCTGCCTCGTAAGTATAATATAGAGTTCAGGCCTATCAGGTCAGGCGCCACTGGTCCCTAATTAATTGCAAAGCTTGTACTATAGGTACTTCTAGACAACTGATAAATGTAATTATATATAGGTACATTTCTTTTTTTGTAAATACATACTTATAATACATTGAAAACACACAGACCATGACAAACAGACATGTTCGTGCACACAAATGTTGGTCTTGTGCGGGAATCGAACCGACCTCGGAGTCAAAGTACCCATTGCTAGCCATTCGACCACCGAGCTCGATCCATCGATATGAACGTCTACGAATCTGCTAATTTGCAATTCTGAGACTAGCTAAGACACTACTAACATTGTTTATTTGTGCAATATACATACGGTTAAAGTTTTAAATCACCTTGAATTATATCCAATATCATAAGTTGCCGAAATTTAACATTCAAATAGGCAGTTAAAGCCGAGTGCGCAGCGTGTACCAGGGACACATAAATTGCTAGCGAGCGGTGCGTGACTCCGGACGATGTGAGCGCGATCGAGACGCATTACTTTAACAAGACGGATGGAAGACGCCGCGGACGGAGGATGCTTTATGGAGATACAGTTTTGATGGACAAATGTTTTAGGGTGGACTATGATTTTTTTGTAAAAAAAATAATACCGTTGTAGACCGTAACGCTTTTAACATAAGGCTGCGCTTCCAGCAGAGACGTGCGAGGTAACTGAGCGACTGTTTTTTTATACCACGTCCGGTAGGAAACAAGCTTACAGTCCGCCTGATGTGAAGCGGTTACCATAGCGGGGGTGACTCGTCGTCTCGTCACATGAAATATTAATCGTGCGCCGTCGACACAGCGACCGCTTCCTTCCAGGTGACCTCACTCATTCGTTCAACAACCCTCAAGGGAATTGCTATTTGATTGCAGTATTCTATGTGGTGGTGGTACTTCCCCAATAGGGCAGCTTACAAATACGTTGGCTCTACCTCTTTTTGCCAGAGCTTCTTTCGCTGGTCTACTGACCACCCTACTGGGTGCACCACGTGCAGATGAGGTTAGGTTTGCCCCTTAAGATATAGTAATATTTATTACTAAGATCTTATAAAAACCCCACTTAATTTTTTGTCTCGTTTTGTCACGTTGACTGCAAATTTAGTACATCTGTGAGTGAAATGCACTGATTTAAACTCACATTAATTTGTGGAAAATGAACGGCAATTTCATACATAAGCCGCTGCGCTGTTAAATACTGTTCAATGTTTATTACAAACAGATAATTTCACATGAATAGAGCTTTTTAGTCGCTCTTTATTGGAGGTTGATTAAAATGCACTCTTAATTACTCGAGTGATGTGTGTATGTGTGCGTGTGTTCGCGGAGCTGATCCCGCGCCCGCCGCCCGCCCAGCGATGCACGAATATTTTAATTAATGCTATAACGTACTCTTCATGTAATTTTCAATAAATTGCTTCGTGGAATTCATATTGTAGAACATTACTGCTGGAGTATAATCCTTACTAATATTATATCTCTTCTTCTTCTTCTTCAGCAGCATGTTTCCGCCCACTGCAGAGCATATGCCTCTCCTATGTCTCTCCACGCTTTTCTTTCGCCGGTCTTCCTGGACCACGCCGTCCCAGCATGAGCCTTGATGTCGTCGGACCATCTGGCAGTTTGTCCGCCCACACTCCTTCTGCCATCTCTTGGTCTCCATTCAAGGACATCCTTGCTCCACCTTCCATCGCCTCGTCTGCACACATGACCGGCCCACGCCCACTTCAGTTTAGCGGCTCGGTACCCTACGTCTACCACTTTCGTGCGTGTCCTAATGATGGAGTTGCGCACTTTGTCTCTTAGGGAAATCCCGAGCATGATACGCTCCATTGCTCTCTGGGTGACTTTGAGCCTACGTATCAATTTGGCTGTGAGCGGCCAGGTTTCACAGGCATACGTCATTGCTGGGAGAACACATTGGTTGAACACTTTGGTCTTCAGTGATTGTGGTAGTTTCCTGGATTTGAATACCACATTCAGTTTACCAAAAGCTGCCCAAGCCAATTGCACTCTACGAGTGATTTCCGCCTTAAACTGGTTCTTTCCAAGAGTTATCCGTTGTCCTAGGTAGATATACTCATTCACCTTCTCAAGTTCGTGGCCGTCCAATGAAATGGGGGTTGGAATTGTATCGACGGAAGCCATAACCTTAGTCTTGTCCATGTTCATTCTAAGGCCTACTTTGAGAGACGCGTGATATAGCTGTTCTATCATTGTCTGAAGTTCTGACGGGGATTCGGATAGAATCACTATATCGTCCGCGTATCGGAGGTGGTTCAGAAAAGTACCATTAACGTTGACACCTTTTCCGTCCCAGTTAAGTGTCTTGAAGATATCCTTGTTGAGGATGGCAAAGGAAACCACTAGTTTCGTGTTTCATGTATATTTTTTGACTGATAAAATACAACAATTGTTTTCGAATATAAAAAGAAAATGATACTCAGAATTTGAAAATATTGGCCAAAAAGGATGTATGCGCTGTAGGTCGCCAACAATCCTCTAGCGCATTATTGAAAAGTTTAGGTGAAATGACATCTCCTTGTCGGACACCTTTCCGGATCGGAATTGGGTTGGTATTCTCCCCAAGTTGGATAGTCATTGTTGCTGACTTGTAGAGGCTCCTTAGGATCTGGATATATCTCTCGTCTATTCGGCATCTTTTGAGAGAGTCAGTAACTGCCCAGTGTTCCACCGAGTCAAACGCTTTTTCGTAATCCACATACGCCAAATATAATGGCTTGTTATATTCGTTGGCCTTCTGTGTTATTTGCCGTAATGTGAAGATGTGGTCGATTGTTCCAAACCCTTTGCGGAAACCGGCTTGTTCTCTAGGTTGATACTCGTCGAGCCTCCCGCTAAGTCTTGTTGTTATCACTGTAGAGAAGACTTTGTACACTTGACTTAGTAGTGATATGGGACGGTAGTTTTTCAACAAAGTGTTGTCGCCCTTTTTGTGAAACAATACTACTAAGCTTCGTGTCCATTCCGTGGGTACTACTCCTGTAAATAGGACCTCATTGAACAGCAGCCTCAGTTCTTTGATTACTGCGGTTCCCCCCGCTCTCAATAACTCAACAGAAACACCGTCTTCTCCTGGGGCTTTGTTCTTTTTGAGTCTTTTCAGAGCCTGGCGTATTTCATAACTGCTGAATTCCGGTATGTCCTCAGTGTAGTGCTTACATAGTGGTGCACGCTGATCTCGAGGATCCCTGATTGATGGATTGGGGATTTTTGAACGGTAAAGGTCACCATAATACTCCTCAGCAATTGCCCTCATGTCTTGGATGTTTGAAGTGGCAAGGTCTCGTGTATTACGCCTAAGTTTGTTGGGAGGGTTGTTTGCGGTTGTTCTTTGGAATACCTTGAATCCCTTATTATTTTCAATGATATCTTGGATTTCTTTTACCTTCTTTTGGCGTTGATCCCGTTTTAGTTCCTTTCCAATCAGCTTGTTGAGTTCTCGGTGTTTCGCGCTGTTGAACTCCCTTTCTCCAATCTCTCTGCGTTGGATCATTACGGATTTTATGTGATCTGGCATATCAGCTTTCGGTATAGACCTTTTTGTGAATCCTTTAGCTGCTGTTTCCGTAATGATGTTGATGAACTTCGTATATTTGGTCTGAACATCATCTTCGAAGTGATCGATAGCGCTTCTTTTCAGACTCTCCAACAAAGATTTCTCAAAGCCTTCGCATATGCCGTTTGGGATATTGAGTTTGCCGAGTTTAGATTTGAGGAGTTTATTCTACTAATATTATATATGTGAATATGAATTTGTTTGTTACGATTTCACGTCGAAACTACTCAACCGATCACCATGAAACTTTCAAGCTCGCAATTGATATCGGCAATAGGTAGACGCTTAAAATACTCACATAATATTTAGTTATATATTCACTTTAAAAATAAATAGTTAAACAAAAATAAAACAAATATTTAAAGGGGGTTATCATATTACAACAAACGTGATTTTTTTGCCGTTTTTATAGGTAATGGTACGGAACCCTTCGTGCGCGAGTCCGACTCGCACTTGGCCGGTTTTTTTTAAGTAAATTTAGCAAAAATTAAGTTATTTAAACCTGGACTAATTAAAAATGCAGCTGAAGATCAAAAATTCTAGATTTAGTAAGTAATGTAAATGGCTCACCACGATCTTTAGAGCCAAAGCCAACCTCACCTGCACGTGGTGCACCCTGCCGAATAACGAAAGAGGCTCTGGCGAAAGAGAGGCGAGTGGGACGCTAATATACGCCGAAAAGTTACTTTTGAAAATGAATGGGCACCACTGAACTGATTTTGATGAAATTTGTCATAATTAAAGACCATGACATGCTTGATGTTTGTGTCGAAAAAAAATTGAGTTGGATCATGTTCTTGAGGAATGATTATCAAATACTTTTTCCATTGAAATCAATGGAAAACATACACTCGGCGAATCTACTCGCTCCACTCAACCTCGACTTCGGCCCCCTGGGCTAAAATCCAGCCCAGTATTACACTTAAATACATTTTATTTTATAAATATATAAAAAACACCCAGACCAAGACAAACTGATATGTTCATGCACACAAATATTTGTCTTGTGCGGGGATCGAACCCGCGACCTTGGATTCAAAGTAGACAGGGTGAGCCATTCGACCACGGATCCGTCAAATACACGTAGCATAGTACTTTTACATCTCTCATATTCGGTAAGTAGGTCCTTATTACCCCCAAATGGGGCTTGTAGGTGACCAATTAGCGCTCTAGGGTAATAATGTAGCTATAAAAGGCTCTAGGGCGGTAAGTAATTAAAAAAAAAACACTTCACTCTTTCAAAAAGTTCGCGTACGTCTAACCATCATACTGGCAATAGACATCATGCATTCAGCCCAATGACAAAAGAGGTCGCTTCGCTATTCAGCCTTGTCTTCGTATGAGTATAATAGTCATCAATTTAAATATCGAACGGCGAAGCTCAATTTCCTTCTAGAAAAAAAAATAAAATAAAAAAAAAGAGATGAAAAAAGGCGGGAATAGAAACTTTTACTTTTAATGTTGTTTGTTTTCGGGATTTTTTTATAATTACGTGCTAATTAGGAAAAAAACATGAGTTCTGCAAGTGATGAAGATATAAGCTGCACTCCCGATTCAATAAAAATGGAAGCTGAAGCAGCAATTAACAATATTTTGCCTGAAAGTTCTAAAGAGAGATATTTGAAACTTACGACGAGTTCATGAAGTTGCGAAAAGAAAAACAAGTAAAGTCTTTTATTCTTGTAATCCCGGTTTTTTTCTACTTACCTCACAATCGAGATGTAAAGCAGAGTAGTTAGCTCGGGTGTAAGCATCAATTGCACCCTCGAACTATAGGCGCACGAGCGCAGCGAGGGCGCCTATAGTTCGAGGGTGCAATTGATTGCAGCCCGAGAAATATCTCGGGCTGCAATTGATGCCTTACAGCCCTTGGCTACTAATCTACTATTGTACAATTTAGCTACTCGTTGGATGCTGCGACACTAAATGAGCCCTCGAAATTGTTCCACGGTCTGACAGCCGACGGCGTAGCAGGTAGTTACGTCACTTCATGTTTATGTACTGCTATTGTAACATCTACTATGACCTACCTTGAAATGTCAAGAAAAATTCCTTTATTATATTTATTTTCGTAATAACCAAGGGGCAGGCGCAAATCTCAGATGCATCCATTCGTATCAAACACGTCTTTTCAATTGTGGCATTGGGACGAAAAGACAGGCCAATATAGTAAATAGAATCGCGCGGCGCACCCGCCCGTGAACGTAATAAGGCGCGCCGACGCTCGCCGAGACGGTTACAATACATACGTACTGATATGACTATCGCCCATTCGTGTAGGCAGAAACTATGGAACATTAAGTAGATATAAGCCGAGCTTGTCTACTGCTACATTAATCAACTTGTTCAAGTTTGTTCGTGCCGGGTATTAATGTGTCTAGGGGGAAGTCAACATATTTTAAAAAAATATACTTCCTAACAGTATGTATAAATTGAGGTAAAAGTGGCTCACCGCGATCTTTAAGCCAAAGCCAACCTCGCCTACTCGTGGTGCACCCTGCCGACTAACGAAAGAGGCTCTGGCAAAAGAGAGGTAGGGCAGAGCGTATTTGTAAGTCTACCCGACTGAGGAAGTACCTCCACCTCATAGAATACCGCAGCCAAATAACAATTCCTTTGAGGATTGTTGTGTTCCTGCCAGTGAGAGAGGTCATCAGAAAGAAAAGAAGGAGTACAGGCTGGCAACGGATCGGTGACCCCTCGGTGTCGCTGATCTCCATGGGTGGTGATGATTGCTTTCCATCAGCTGACCCATATGCTCGCTTGCCCCCCTTTCATATAAAAAGACGGACAGACAGCGGAGTTTCAGTAATAGGGTAACGTTAGCACCTTTTGAGTAGGAAACCCTAAAAAGCCAATGCGATCACGCAGTCACGTGGCGCAGCCTCACGCTCTGCTTTAAAAATTATATGTAACTAAATTATATAAACTCCGTTCGTCGGTGAGCTCGCCGCTGCTCATGTAATTTATGGAGACCACTTCATATAAACATGATGCGGAGCGGCCGCCTGGCCTTGCAAACGCACATTTTTGACGCCGCGCCGTAAGAAAGGACGCCGCCACTGCTTCCTTTCTTTTTTTATGCTACGTCGGGTGGCAGACAACCATACGGCCCATCTGATGTGAAGCGGTTACCGTTACTGTATTAACGCTCGCAACATAATATATCACTTGCGCGCCGCCACCCCCGCTGCCAACGCAGCATCTACTTCTTTTCTGGTGACCTCACTCACTCGCAGGAACACAACAACCCTTAAAGGAATTGTTATTTGGCTGCGGTATTCTGTGAGGTGGAGGTACATTGCCCAGTCGGATAGCTTACAATTACGCTCCCTACCTCTCTTTTCGCCAGAGCTTCGTTTGTCAGTCAGCAGGGTGCACCACGAGCAGGTGAAGGCTTTGGTTCAAAGATGTTGATAAACTTTCTTTCATCGTGAGAGAAAACCTCTCTGGATTTGAACAGTACCACGTGAAACGTAACCACCTCGGTTCTAATGTGTCAGCATGAATTCGCTGTCGATGGCGAGCGGCGGCATCATGTCAAACAACTCCTCTGAACACACCCATTGTACAATCGGTAGAACATACAAAGGTACGCAAAGTCTCTTCTTAGACTTAAGGTTTCAAAACCGCCTGTCAGTCTCAAATCACCAACAATCCTCACAGTTCGCGTCTGAATTGAGTCTCAAGGTGCAAGCTGGTATATAGGAGCTCCCACCAATAGATGAGAATAGTACTACATGATCACTTGAGCTTTATAAAGCAGGAACGTTTGACGCGAATCGATGTATGTACTGTTGAGCATGCCAGCTTGATTTTCCCCTTCAGGTGACAACAAAACTGGAGAGACCTGGAGATGGCAACTCCAACAATCCCATTATCACACTATTCTCATAATGAAGCTAGCACATTATGGAATTCAAGGTAAGATGTTGAATCTATTAAAGTCGTATTTGAGAAATCGAAAACAGTTCGTTGAGGTAGCGGATAGTACGGGTGAATGCATCAATTCTAAAAAGCACTCCAAAATGACGACAATTAATAGAGGAGTACCTCAAGGTTCAATATTAGGACCAATTTTCTTTAAAATTTTTATTAATGTCTTTGATAAACTATAAATTATATGACCATGACAAAATCTGACATTAAATTAGTTATTTTTACTGACGACACAAACGCCGTACTCTGGGACAAGAAAATAGATGCTCTTAATAGAAAGATAAATACTGCAATGAAACATTTTTATCATTGGTTCACCATCAATAATCTCAAATTGAATACCTGCAAAACGAATCTAATGTTATTTAAGAAAACAGCAAATGCCAGAGACAAAATGGAAGTTCACTTGAATAATAAGAATTTGAGCCGGTAGGACTTGTAAAATTTCTGGGTACAAAATTGGATGAATTTCTCAATTGGAAACCTGAACTACAAGCCGTGGAAAAAAGTATTAGCAATGCTTGTTGCGTACTCAGGTGCTTAAGAGATGAATTAACGTTGGAACAGTTGAAATCAGTCTATTATTCGTTTGTAGAGTCTAGATTTTGCTACAGCATAAAATATTGGGACAGAAGCTACCAATACAACATGGACAAAGCTTTCGTAGCACAAAAAAGAGCGATACGGACGATGGTTCGCATACCCCCATGGGAATCGCGCCGAGAACACTTTAAGAACGTCAAGATTTTAACTGTGCCGTCTTTATATTATATTCGTATTACTGACTGATTTCATAAAAGCTAGAGCCAAATATAAATCGGAGGAAGAGATGTTACGCCGTGAGGGCACAAGGCGTAAAGATTTGACCCGAGATATAGCCCCTGTTCTTAACATAGTAACTCATTGTCCACGTAACCAAACTACAGTCCTTTACAATAAATTACCCAGTGAAATGAAACTAATAAAAAAACTCTCAATATTTAAAAGAAAATTAAGAACATTATTGTTGGAGAAGTGTTGTTACTCAATTGAAGACTTTTAAATTCGGTTATACTGTTAGGAGTACAGAAATGTAGATAAATGGAATGCCTTTCATCCTGAAAATGTGCCGTTCTGTCTGTGGAATAGTCTGGGCAATGCAGGGTATTGTAGTAGCTATAGTGACTTATTTTGTAACTTATTTTGACTTATTTTGTAGGTACTTGTTTGTTGTATAATTTGTGACAGATTTAATTATTGAAAGTTTTAGATTATAAACTAAAATTCAAATACAATTGTAATATTGTTCTGTGTATAAAATAAATGAAAAAATAAATTACTTATGGTGATAGTAAGATGTGTGTTCTGGACAGCGTTGCCAGATGTCCCTTTTTTACTTTCAAAGTGTGAAATCCCGCTTTAAACAAAAATAAATTTGACAACGCTGGTTCTGGAATTGAGAAGCTACAGCAAATGGGGTTCTGTTAGCGATGGACGCGCAGCCTTCTGCCTTAGTGGGGTTGAATTGGACTAAGGTTTGGTGCCCGCAATCGGCATATTTTCCGTACGAAATATCTAAGTTGAAATATTTTTTTGTGGTTTCTATACTCGGATGAACTTTCCTTCCTCATGTACGCTGTTATATTCATTTATTATCGCTGGAGAAAGCTCGCGAGCAGTTTTTATGTATCGCGGCAACAATATCGGCCGGTGTATATTTCCGACGTCTTTATGAAGTTGTCGGCAACTCAGAAGCCTCCACAGTCTGCTCTCACATTACCGGAGTTGGGAACTTACTTAATGTTAGCTCGGAAATACTCCGGCCTTAGGCGGAGAATCCATATTTTGCACATATAAATAATCAAAGATTTTTTCATAGGTAGAGGCTAAATACGTGATCATGTTGCTTCAAATTGATATTCGTTTGTTATTTTCTAATGTAGAAGGTGTAAGTGCAAGTGGCTCACCACGATCTTTAGAGTCAAAGCAAACCTCGCACGTACGTGGTGCACCCTGTACTCCAACCCTATGCTCTAAGCCGTGCCCATTAAAGCGAAATCCAAGTAGTGGGATTGATAAGCGTTGACGACGACGAAATCCTCTGAACATCGCATTAGTTACTACAAACTTTCGCACTAATATTAGTAAGATGTGTATATATATGTATATATATACTCATTGATATGTACCTGTATATACCATGTAAGTTAAACCAACTTGTGGTAAAGGCAAGCCACTTTGTAATAATATTCATCGTCTGAGACACTCCTCAGTCGCGTCCTCCAATTATTCACTCGCAGGAAGCTCACACGTGGCCTCTCGGAGGTCATCGGCAAACACTGCGAGTGAGACCACTGCAGACGGCGAGATTAACTGAACAACGTGAACGCTCGACTTGGTCCAGATACACAATGAACGAAAATTATCATTGACATGGATTTCTTTTGGAAGGCTGGCAACGTCTCTGTGAGCCTTCGGTATTGCTTACCGTGTTGAGTAATGTCTGCAGTTGAATATAATTACTTACCATCAGATGTACTCAAGCTCGTTAGCTCCCGTGGTAAAAGAAGATAATTTTTGCATCTATAATAAAGCAGAAGAAACCGGGTGTCTGTACATTCAATAAATTTATCAAAAAATGAGTGTGGGTGATATGTATATATGAAACAAAATGAATAACAACAACAAATAAATAGTTATTTAAAAAAAATAACCGACTTCAAAACTGTAATTAACTAAAAAAAAGGGAGAATAACTTACTTCATTTAAAAAATGTAAAGAAAATATGCCAATTACTTTTTGAAGATCTGTCCCAGTTCACACGAGTAACTATTTATATATTTGTTTTATAAACAAATATACCACACTACAGCTGGCGCAGACCTCAATAAATAGTTCACGTTGGCAGTTTACATTTTCAGCGAAATTTATTGAGCTTATAAAATCGTCCGGTCGTTCTGTCTGTCCGTCCGTTGAAACTCAAAATTTCGAAATTCTGACTTCGGATTCGTGTAGAGCATCAAAAAATAGTAATGTAAATTGACCTTGGTCTTCCGATATCAATTCGGGAAAGTGGCCAAAATAAATAAATAAATAAATTTCGCTATGGGGGCGCATGCTGCGCGTCCGATGTTTTAAATTAAAATAATTGTACTTTTCCTATTCTTCGTAAATTACAGCTTAGAAGTAGGTTAAATTTTTTTAACATCATAATTACTAGGGTGGAAAACAAACGTACGACCCGCCTCATAGAAAGCAGTCATCTCAACCTATGGACGCAACACCAGAAGTAATTGGTATTGCATTACCAACTCTGTAAAACTAATTTAAAAATTATTGTGTCATTTTGTAATGTCATTAAACATTTTTTTTTCTCGGGACCTCGCGCTCCTAATAGCAATTACTACCCATTCGACCACAGAGCTCGTCTAATACAATGATTATATTGTAGAAATTAAATGCGAAAACGTGAGTCACTCGCCGCCATGTCCCCGTTATTTATGAAGTAGGTATAATTTCGATCAAATTAATCGCTTAATTAGATCTCGCTCGTAATTAAAATTCACATGCGTTATGATTTTGCACTCGCTCTATTTCGAGTTGACGCTGATTGCAGGCTCGTTTGCAAACAAAATCATATAATCCTTACTTCCTTACTAATATTATAAATGCGAAAGTAACTCTGTCTGTCTGTCTGTCTGTCTGTCCTGCTTTCACGGCAAAACTACTGAACCGATTTAAATGAAATTTGGTACACAGATAGTTTAGAGCCTGAGGAAGGACATAGGCTACTTTTTAATGCAAAAAAAGGGTTGTAAGGGGTTAAAAGGGGGGGTGAAAGATTGTATGGAAATATCGTTATTTTTAGAGCTAGAAGCTTGAAACTTATTTTTTAGGCTGTTGATTCGATATCCTTACTTCCTTATCCTTACTAATATTATAAATGCGAAAGTAACTCTGTCTGTCTGTCTGTCTGTCTGTCCTGCTTTCACGGCAAAACTACTGAACCGATTTAAATGAAATTTGGTACACAGATAGTTTAGAGCCTGAGGAAGGACATAGGCTACTTTTTAATGCAAAAAAAGGGTTGTAAGGGGTTAAAAGGGGGGTGAAAGATTGTATGGAAATATCGTTATTTTTAGAGCTAGAAGCTTGAAACTTATTTTTTAGGCTGTTGATCCGATATAAATAAATATGACATTCAAAGTTTGTAAAAGTTTTACCCACACGGGGGTAAAATAACAATAGGGAATAGGGGATGAAAGTTTGTATGGAAATATGTAAGGTATAAATGAATGTTTTATAAGTTTGTTTGCCAAGAGACAAAATATTAGTGCTATCCTGATGTAGATAACATTTACGCAGTCATTACAAAATGAGAAACTGAAATTAACGCGAGTAAAAAACTTGCCAAGCATCGCGCCGTACTAGAGATGGGCAAAATGCCGGGCATTTACAATAAATGTCCAAAAAATAGTTATAAATTCCCTATTTATGCCCAAAACTAGGCATTTATTGGGCATTTACAGGTTCTTACTGGGCACTTATTGTAAATGCCAGGCATTTTGCCTATCTCAACGCCGTACACCACCCGTACACATTGAAAGCTGCCACGCGGGGGTCAGGGAGCGGGCCGGGGGTCGTTACGCGGCGTGGTACCACATGAGTAAAAAACGGTGGTACGGCACAGAAAAAATATGCCCAAGTGGGCTTGCCCAAACGTGCAGACACGTGACAATTATTATTTTTTCCGCTACAAATGCATTATTATTCACTGCACATTGTTTACAATTCGATTTGCTTACTTTAGTAGATAAGTTATTAAATATTTTTTTCTTTAGTTGGGTCATTGTTTTATTTATTTCATTCGTTAAAAGTAGATTACTTTCGAGTTTAATTAGATGTTATTACGTCATTTTTTTTTTGTTGCACATTTGTATGCTAGGCAGGTACCTAAGAACGGTAAGTTAATTGCCCTCACCAAATAAACAGTACTTTTTTGAGCATTGTACAAACAAAGCATTTGACCATCTGTGAATGTAAACAAAAGATAAGAAAGCTTAATAGTTTTATGAATGAGTCTTTATGCCTTTGCATGCCGACTCAGTCAGAAGTCGCAATATCCGAAAGGGATTTCTAGGAATCGGTTACAAATGGTTCATGAAAACAAGTTCTTAAGTACAAGTGTAAAAAGTTATACTTAGTATAGAGATTTTGTTTATTTGGGTCAATAAAATTAGTTAAATTTAATTCATTTGGGTTTATAATTTTTTTTAAATAGGTTTTTATACAATTAAATAAAATACTTAAATAAGTTATTTTCATAATAAGAAGTTTTGTTTTCTGTGTTTACGGTTAAAAGCAAAATAAAGTGTAAATAGTTATAGGGGTATAGCGCACTCGGTTCTAAAACTACCATTGAACTTAGCTGATGAGGACATGCCGGTATGTAACATTAGCAAAAGCAGTGAGCGCGGAAGAAAGTTGCAGCTGTGTAAGCTGTTGGTTGGGATGAATGTTCAATGTTCCACAAAAGAGCTATATAAGCACTAGATGGCACACTGCAACTCATATAAGTATTAATACGTATGTGTCTTATTTGTAAAATAATTAGCCGAAATATTTAAAAATGCTGCCCAAAGACACTATTCCACGCGGACGAAGTCGCGGGCACAGCTAGTTCACTAATATTGTGTAAAATTACACGTAAACGTGTGCCGAGTCAGTCATGCCGGATGGGGGAGGAAAGTACTGAAGTGGCCGCCCCGTATGTATGGGGCGATGAAGCGTGGGGCGTCTCCTCTGTAGATTTTTCTTAGATTACGTCGAGTGGCAGACAAGCATAGGGACCGCCTAATGGGAAAAGGCTACCGCAACCATATTATCGTTCGCAACATGAAACATCGCCCGCGTGCCGCGCTCTTTCTATTCTGGTGAACTCACTCGTAGGAACACAACAACCCTCAAGAGAATTGCTATTTGGCTGTGGTATTCTTTGAGATAGAGGTACTTATCCAATCGGGTAGCTTAAAAATAAATAAAATCCTTACTATAATATTATAAATGCGAAAGTAACTCTGTCTGTCTGTCTGTCTGTCTGTCTGTCTGTCCTGCTTTCACGGCAAAACTACTGAACCGATTTAAATGAAATTTGGTACACAGATAGTTTAGAGCCTGAGGAAGGACATAGGCTACTTTTTAATGCAAAAAAAGGGTTGTAAGGGGTTAAAAGGGGGGGTGAAAGATTGTATGGAAATATCGTTATTTTTAGAGCTAGAAGCTTGAAACTTATTTTTTAGGCTGTTGATTCGATATCCTTACTTCCTTATCCTTACTAATATTATAAATGCGAAAGTAACTCTGTCTGTCTGTCTGTCTGTCTGTCTGTCTGTCCTGCTTTCACGGCAAAACTACTGAACCGATTTAAATGAAATTTGGTACACAGATAGTTTAGAGCCTGAGGAAGGACATAGGCTACTTTTTAATGCAAAAAAAGGGTTGTAAGGGGTTAAAAGGGGGGGTGAAAGATTGTATGGAAATATCGTTATTTTTAGAGCTAGAAGCTTGAAACTTATTTTTTAGGCTGTTGATCCGATATAAATAAATATGACATTCAAAGTTTGTAAAAGTTTTACCCACACGGGGGTAAAATAACAATAGGGAATAGGGGATGAAAGTTTGTATGGAAATATGTAAGGTATAAATGAATGTTTTATAAGTTTGTTTGCCAAGAGACAAAATATTAGTGCTATCCTGATGTAGATAACATTTACGCAGTCATTACAAAATGAGAAACTGAAATTAACGCGAGTAAAAAACTTGCCAAGCATCGCGCCGTACTAGAGATGGGCAAAATGCCGGGCATTTACAATAAATGTCCAAAAAATAGTTATAAATTCCCTATTTATGCCCAAAACTAGGCATTTATTGGGCATTTACAGGTTCTTACTGGGCACTTATTGTAAATGCCAGGCATTTTGCCTATCTCAACGCCGTACACCACCCGTACACATTGAAAGCTGCCACGCGGGGGTCAGGGAGCGGGCCGGGGGTCGTTACGCGGCGTGGTACCACATGAGTAAAAAACGGTGGTACGGCACAGAAAAAATATGCCCAAGTGGGCTTGCCCAAACGTGCAGACACGTGACAATTATTATTTTTTCCGCTACAAATGCATTATTATTCACTGCACATTGTTTACAATTCGATTTGCTTACTTTAGTAGATAAGTTATTAAATATTTTTTTCTTTAGTTGGGTCATTGTTTTATTTATTTCATTCGTTAAAAGTAGATTACTTTCGAGTTTAATTAGATGTTATTACGTCATTTTTTTTTGTTGCACATTTGTATGCTAGGCAGGTACCTAAGAACGGTAAGTTAATTGCCCTCACCAAATAAACAGTACTTTTTTGAGCATTGTACAAACAAAGCATTTGACCATCTGTGAATGTAAACAAAAGATAAGAAAGCTTAATAGTTTTATGAATGAGTCTTTATGCCTTTGCATGCCGACTCAGTCAGAAGTCGCAATATCCGAAAGGGATTTCTAGGAATCGGTTACAAATGGTTCATGAAAACAAGTTCTTAAGTACAAGTGTAAAAAGTTATACTTAGTATAGAGATTTTGTTTATTTGGGTCAATAAAATTAGTTAAATTTAATTCATTTGGGTTTATAATTTTTTTTAAATAGGTTTTTATACAATTAAATAAAATACTTAAATAAGTTATTTTCATAATAAGAAGTTTTGTTTTCTGTGTTTACGGTTAAAAGCAAAATAAAGTGTAAATAGTTATAGGGGTATAGCGCACTCGGTTCTAAAACTACCATTGAACTTAGCTGATGAGGACATGCCGGTATGTAACATTAGCAAAAGCAGTGAGCGCGGAAGAAAGTTGCAGCTGTGTAAGCTGTTGGTTGGGATGAATGTTCAATGTTCCACAAAAGAGCTATATAAGCACTAGATGGCACACTGCAACTCATATAAGTATTAATACGTATGTGTCTTATTTGTAAAATAATTAGCCGAAATATTTAAAAATGCTGCCCAAAGACACTATTCCACGCGGACGAAGTCGCGGGCACAGCTAGTAATAAATAAATATTGTTAGACAAATTACACAGCGCCATCTAGCCCCAAAGTAAGCGAAGCTTGTGTTATGGGTACTAGACAACTGATAAACATACGTAAATACATTTTTAGGGTTCCGTACCTAAAAAGGAAAAACGGAACCCTTATAAGATCACTTTGTTGTCCGTCTGTCTGTCTGTCTGTCTGTCTGTCTGTCTGTCTGTCTGTCTGTCTGTCTGTCTGTCTGTCTGTCTGTCCGTCTGTCTGTCAAGAATTTCTATGTCGAGAATGCGTGGAGGTATCAAGCTGAAATTTGAACTATATACTCAGGTCTACGGTCCCATGAAGTTGTAAAAAAATCAAACTGCTAAGTTTACGTAGAAAAAAGTTACGGCCGTTTATTCAGCAAAAAACGCATATTTCGACACACTCAAGGGAATCAAAACCTATAGGGTACTTCCCGTTGACCTAGAACTATGAAATTTGGCAAGTAACATCGTTATAGACTACAAGTACAGGAATAAATCTCAAAACTATACATTTGTAAATAGATCTTAAAAAATAGGGGGTCTATATTTTTTATAGGGTGTCGAAATTTCAAATTAAAACTACTAGTTCAAATGGGGTATCATATGAAAGGGCTTGATGTACACATTACAAAATATATTTTATTAATTTTTTTCGACGCATTATTTCTTATTTATAATGAAAAATATCAAATTTAATAATGATACTACGTACGGAACCCTCGGTGGGCGAGTCCGACTCGCACTTGTCCGGTTTTTATTTTTTGTAAATACATACTTATGATACATAGAAAACACCCAGACTAAGACAAACAGACATGTTCATGCACACAAATGTTTGTCCTATGTGGGACGCGGCTTCGACACCTCGTGGGTTCGATACCCACGAGGTGTCGAAGCCGCGTCAGTGACCGCTACGCCACCGAGCTCTGTATGTAACCTGACCATCTTTTACCAGAGTTAGTCGTTTTTTAGTCGGCGCGGTCTTTTTCTTCTTCTTCCGATCTTATTTTAGTCTGCAAGGTGGACCACGTGCAGATGAAGTTCATTTTGGCTCTAAAGATCGTGGTGCGCCATTTGCACACTGAAAGATGAACCTGGGAGAGATGGGATGTGGTGGACCAAATATGGTAGAAATTATTTGAGGAAGGCCTGTATCCAGCAGTGGTTAAATACAGGCTGACAATTATGATGAGGCGTAAATTTACCAAAAATGAGGAAGTACTACGTTAGCAGAAGCAATAGTAAAGTGCGAGCATACTCTTTGAGTTGAAGACGTCTTTTGGCTATGTTACTCGCCTCTACCTACCTACGTACATGCATACTTACATAGGCTATCCCTACTAATACTATAAATGTGAATGTGAGTTTGTTTGTTACGCTATCACGCCG
Source organism: Hypsopygia costalis (assembly GCA_937001555.2). Classification (NCBI taxonomy): domain Eukaryota; kingdom Metazoa; phylum Arthropoda; class Insecta; order Lepidoptera; family Pyralidae; genus Hypsopygia; species Hypsopygia costalis. Next base: position 223,031 of record OW443351.2, on the reverse strand, counting down.
AAACTACTCAACCTATCATCATGAAAATTTGTACACATATTATCAAAGGTATTATTAGGTAGATTATTATACTTTAAAAAAAGTAAAAGTAGGTAGGTACGTTATAAAAATAAAAGACGCGAAAATGCTTAAATAGCTCACCATCGTCAATGGTCCAAGACCAATCTCAACTGCACGTGGTGCATCCTGCAGGCTAACAAACGATGTTCTGGCAAAAGAGAGGTAGTGCATGTCAAGCCTTGGAGCAGTAAGTACCTCCACCTCACAGGGGACCGTAGTCAATATGTATAATGATATATATAGACGAATATACATATAAGCGTGGTATGATATACAATTTTAACGTTTTAATATTCATCCCATTGCATAAAGGTATTCAAGATATGAATAGATCTGCTACGGTCGACGTTGTTTAACTTGTGTGTTTGATTATACAAATTTTGATTCCTCTTTAAATCGGTTCAAATAAACAATACATGAAATACGAAGTATCATGTTAGTAGCCAGCATGGCGGCTGGCTGGAGGCTGGAGGCGCAGTGTGCGTGCCGAGTGTGGCCGTGTCGTGGACGACGACGGACGGCGAAGGGCCACACGACATGGGCCACATAAGGGTCGATTCACAACGAAACAAAATATAAGAGAAATATAAGAGATGTAAGTCATGGTGTATTTTATAAGCTGCCTGTCTGGGGAAGTGCCTCCACCTCACAGAATACCGTAGCCGAATAATAATTCCCTTGAGGATTGTTGTGTTCCTGCGAGTGAGTGAGGTTACCAGAAAGGAAGGAGTTGCTGCGATGGCAGCGGGGATGGCGGCGCGCAAGCGATATTTATGGCTACGGTAACCGTTTCACATCAAGCGGGCCGTATGCTTGTCTGCCACTTGGCGTAGCATAAAAAAAAAGAAACGAGACGCGGCGCGTAGTGGCCTAAAGATATCCTTGTGAGATCCGAGTTGCGACGTGGAGAGGCGCATCGCATAACTGCGGATGCGGATTTGATATGCTCGATCCGAATCGTTTCGTTTAGAGGACCGATTTCGTAATACGATCTTCGATTTTTTAAATTGAATGAATCGGTTCTACGTGTGTCGATGTATTGAATTTCCAACCTTAAACTATTGTAATTTGCAGCCAGCCGATAAAAAAAATATATGTCACTAGGTAAGTTTTCTTAGCTTGATTTCCGTAACAATTTTTTTATTGAGACCCAAAACAAAAGAGATGTTTTTAACACACTTTTATTAGGTCGACCTGTATGTAACTAACTATGTAATGGAATGTAAGGTAACTAATTTAACCATCTTCCAAGGATCGTAGCGTAATGACAATTGGCAGCTGTATGTAGTTCCGATGACAATACAATAATATGGTACTGTTGAACTGATCTGATGATGGAGCCGGAAGATATGAACTGGAACTTCATGACGGAACATCGTATCATAGCTGTTTTTGGATTTCTTAGAAAAGTCTTGTAATGAACTTTGACCACGATTAGGTTTCAAGGTCTGATGATGAAGCTGGAAGATAGGCACTGGCATTCCATAATGGAATATCGTATCATAGTCGTGTTTGCACTTGTGAGAAAGGCCACGTAATGGACTTTGAACACGATCAGGTGCATTTATAAAAGCGTGTTTTTCTAGTGTTTTATAAACTATTCATTTATTTATGATAATCGCTGATTGGACCTCCTAAGACTGACAACATGTATAAAGTTTACAATTAGAAAAGTGGCAAGTGGAGCTGTTTTTATATAAATGTTCATTTTTTTTTACACCCAACCAATTCCAAAAGCTTCCTACTCCTACTAACTTCTTCTGATTAAATTCGTTGTGAGTTCCAAGGCAGCCGTAGTTGTACCCCCGGGACTGCAATGGACTTCATCGTTCATTGTCTTTTTTGGCGGTCGCCGCTGTTAATCCTGGCTACACAGGAGACACAGTGGTGGGAGTGTGTGGTGGGCCCCCGTCCCAAAATTACGCACAACCAATTTTTGCTTTTTTATAGTAAATCTGTTCAATATTGAATCGCTATCTTAAAAAGTGTACAGTCGCATTGCGTCACATGCCAATGTGAGCAGATCTTAATAGTGCTATAGCAGAAAGGCTGTAGAATTAAATATCACGTAGGGCGTGTTCTCGCCACTCAGCTGGCTGCCATTACTGAAACAGAGCCCAAGTTTTGCGCACTGTTCAATGATCTCATTCATCCCATTGTTAAAAATAAATCGACATTTTAAATACTTGGTCGATATTTAGTTTAACTGAAAAACATGATTAGTTGTTCAGTGTTTCAGTTCAGTTGCATGAAATCAAAGTTTATGTAATAGAGGAAGGGATGGGAAGAGTTTATTTAAAATAATGCGTTGATGAATGAATATTTAACAACCATGCTTACTCCATGAGATACAAAACAAAAGAAAATGGGGTGTGGCTGTGCCGTAGTACGTGAATACGTTATATGCACTAGAATTATCTCAAAATGGCAGCGCTTCCCCCTCCCATGCACGCGATGTTCCATAGTCCTTACTTAGCGTAATAACTTCTTTGATCCTTCATCTGTCCAGTGGTGTTATTGAATTTTGGATGGAGATGGTACATTTTTGTAGCTGCAACTCCAAACTGTGTCCCCCGATTTTGTTTTTTTTGCCTCCACAAGGAAGCAAGTTTAAAAACATATCACGTAAAAGTCAAAAACAAGAGAACTGGAACCTCGCGATTGTTTTTCAAATTAATTTCCATATTTCAACTTAGCTACAACTTCTAAACACACAGGAAGACATTGTAACTATAACTTTTCAATATCGTTTTTGATTAGAGCTAATGTTTTGCCACTACTACTGTAACTATAGTAGCTGTCGCCCGCGACTTCGTTCGAGTAGACTTCGTTCCCATGCAAACAAGATATGTTCCCGAAATGAAAAGTAGCTCATGTCCTATTCCAGACTATAATCTATCTCTCTGCCAAATTTTATCTAAAAATTCTTTATTCTGTCATTGGGCCTTTGTGGGCAGTTAGACACGACTTACAGTTTTTTTTATATTAAAAATTATATTCATACTTTCTTTCTATTAGCATTTCAAAACTGACCATTGGCGAAGAAGAAATGCTTTAAAGAAAGAGGCCAATAAGGGTCTTTCATTAAATAATCAGATAATATAACAATTAATCCCATTACAAGTTTGCATGCACGCGCAAACATACCTTTACATACATTTTTGTACTTTAATATTCTTCTTTTTAATATATTATCTGTTTGTTCACTTGTTTATACTTAATGTGCTGTGTAATGAGCAAATAAATGTTTTTCTTTCTTTCTTTACCATCTCCCTAGCATACTTTGTGAAACACTTACCACGCATACATGCCCCTTCTAGTGTCTTTAAGTGTTCTTGTTTATAATAGTAGTAAGATTACTAAAGCCGATTCCTAGACCCAGCGTAGAGCCTACAGGAAGCGAAGTACACGAGGGTGCGACAATGCGCATCTTATCCTGCATTTCCTGAAAATAAATTCAGCGCATCGTGTGATATATCACCGGACGCGCAAATATTAAATTTTAAATCCTTCTTCTTCCCCCGTCCTTGGCGCGATGTGTTTGCCATAGGTCTTTTTAGTGTTAGTGCTCCAAACAGATTGCGTTTCGGTCGGCGACTTTTTGTCGACATTGTCTCGACTATTTTAAATTTAAAGCACAAAGTTTGTGCGAAAAAATGGCATATTCATATTCGGGTCTTACTTTAGTGACTTTAGTTTACTTATTTTTTCAGTCGCGTTTTTTTTATGTACCATTTGGATACATATTTAATTCAGCTTCACTATGGGTACGACATTTTTTTGGTCGGATGGAAGACAAACATCACGTGTGAAGCGATGTGAAGCGGTTATACAGCAGGATATTGATAGATGCTTTCAACATAAAGTATAAACTTATATCACTTAAACAAAATGCGATACATTTTGATCAAATGAGAATTAATATTATGTCTGAAACAATTGATTTTGTTGTTCATGATTTCGAAGTTGCCACAAAACATAAAGCCGGACTTAACGCTAAAAGCATTCTTAACCAGTCAACCTTTGGGAAAAGCAAAAGTTCACGAATGCACTTTGACCTACGTAGGCTTATAATCTTATTTCACCCTCCGCTCCCTTCGTGAATGAATTATTTTTCAACACCCCTGTAAATTTTAGGGTTTCTTACCTCAAAAGAAAAAAGTAACTTTCTGAACAGGATTACTTCATTGCCTGTTTGTTCGTCTGTCAAGACCCTTTTTCTCAGGAATGCTTGGCGGTAGATATATGTATAGTATACAGGGCGTCCCACGGCCATGCCACACGGAGGGAAGTGTATATTGAACATAGAATATTTTACTGAAAGAAGACATCATTTTATTTTTAATAATAAGAAGAACTGCATGCACAGATTTTTTTGCAAATCGCCTGCCTCAACCGTGAATGGAACTCATGAAACGTGAAAAAAAAGCATATGTATTTTATTATCAGGGGTTTAGAGCATTTGCCACCACGCTGCTTAACTGCGGGTTAGCAGAGGTAAGTGTTTCCAAGCCGCGAAAAGACCACTGACTTGGTTTTATGACTGATTCACAGTATTCCAGTCCAGTAACCCAGTAGCGCTGGACTGGAAAGGACCGGACTGGCGATATCGTCAACGTGATTCCAGCCCCATCTTTTATTATGAGATTTTACCAAAAACAAAGCGTGTTCTTTATATCACGTTTATTCCAGCACTGTAATGAATGATCTCTCATTATTGCAGTAGCTCTCCAGTGCTGGGTTCGATCACTGGACTAGAATGCTACTGGAACAGATGTGTAATGTTTATATGTGTGTGTGTATGTTAAGCCGTGTTCGATGTGAACTGGTTGGGAAAAGTCTATGTGGATATAAATCGCGAGATACGAGTTCCATTAGCACTTTATTGGTTCTTACAATAATAATATTAGCTTAAGGCGACTGGCTATTATTTCATTGGCCCAATGTGCAACGCAAAACTGCTGACGATACAATTTGCGTGTACTGTGTCCCCACAGATGTGAAAGGGGTTATAGTAATAGAAAATTTTACCAGATTGGCCATCTACATGATTCCAGTTGCACTAGAGCTGGATTCAAAAGTAGATCGCCAATCCTATTACTACACTGGATTGTTCATTGGATCCAGTTCATTACACAGTCGGTTTACATGTTTCCAGTTGCAATGCGCTGAATTCGATCACTGGACTGGAATAATATCTACGGGGCATAACGTCTATCATCTAATAACAACAGCCCAATCCATTGCGTCTATCGATCTCCTTGTTGAACCCTGAAATGATCCCCGATCGTTATTGAAACAAGTCTCGCGTGGGACGAGTGAATCAAATATAGAATATCCACTATTTCACATTATTTGGCGACGGAAAAAAGGACGTTTATTCATAATGCGCTCCCGAGTCTCGTGTGATGTTCGGAGGCCATCAATATTGCGAGCGGGATTTAACAAATCCTCCTCATTGAAACTAGACCCTCCCCCTCTGGCCCTCCCTTCCTCCCCCGCTCCGAGGCATTCAATAACCGTTCCCTGAATATAAGAATATTAGAACGCTTATGTATGTCTATCAATAAATCGGTTTGGGAATAATCGTTTATTGCTGTTCATGAAGGATTTATTTGCGGACAATATTGTCCGTCCGTCGACGGCCGTTGACGGCCCGAGATTGATACGTCTACTGGTGGTGGGCACAGTCTGTAAGACTAATAAGTGCTCGGTGGAAACAATGTACTTTCTTCGTAGAAATTGGTTCTATTTTCTTTTAACATTTAATGTCAGCTGCTTGTTCCATTGGCTGCAAGTAATGAAATTTCAGAGAATTCTTGATTTATTTATATTTTGATCTAGGATTACATGTTTTTTTTTTAACACAATGATTTCACAATAAGAAGAACACAAAGGCAAACCAGCTCTTTTTTTATACCAATAAGAAGGCAAACAAGCATACGGCTCGCACGATAGCAGTTACCGGATCCTGCGGAAGCTTGCTGCACCAGAGGCATCATTTACGTATTGTCAACTCTGTAAAAATCCCTTTAACGGGTTTCAGCAGGGTCGACAACGCGCCAGTATTTCTTATGCAGGCGTCCATAGACCGCTAACCATCAAATGAAACGGTGTTTGCATTTGTGTCACGAAAAAACAAATCCCACATAAAACAGGTACCTAACATAATCAACAATCACGTCTTCTGTAACAGATGTGCAGTTAGTCCGAAGTTCATAAATTATACGCAGCGTGTCAATAAATTGACTCATAGAGCAGCGTGTCGCGTCGTGCCGTCGACGCGGCTCCTGCTGCGTCCTGCTGCGGCGACACGCTGAGTTCTGGATCATGGAACACGCTGCCTGCATAGGAATTGTGCATAAAATGTTTGAATGACTTTTAAGGCTTATGCAGTGCTATTGGCGAAGTGATTTTGTTAGATAACGAGTCGAATAGAATGGAAAACTTTGTCTTCCTAACACGCAATTTTCCATTCGACTCGTTGTCTATCTATCGTTATTATATAAAAAAATATATATTTAAAAATTACATGCTTTTATAGACAGATTTCACTGTGTGTATGTTTTGAGTGTTATACTATGCCGGCCTGTCAAGCACTATTTTCTATTCTCTCTCTCTCTAGGGCCACCGAACTGTTGCCGATTACCATTGAATATTCTATATTATATATTGATTCAAAAAATTGATCTTACGTATTAGTTATTGACAAACATTTTCAGGCCAATCGGTAGAGTTTCAGTGTTTCTACTAGCTCAGCTAAACACAGGTACCATAAATTAAGAATTTAGAAGGTATTCGGCTTCAGCTTAGCCGATAGGGCCGCTGGTATCAAAACCGCGATTTTTTTATAATCTTTTCAAGTGAAAACTTCCTTAGGCTTGCAGTGTCTAGTGAACTACTTGTGTCTAGTGAACGAGACCGAGCCGTCACGCTCGGGCATGTAACGCTCGTTCGGGTAAAGTCGGCTGAGAGGGAGCGAGATATGCGTTTTTCACCTTTACTACCACATAGTAAAGCACACGCCGGTTTTATTTATGATGTTAAAAGAGTACGCTTTTGTGTTGATTCAAATGAGGTGCAGGAGTCAAGTGGCTGGAAAAAAGTGAATCTTTGAGAGAGAGATGTAGCCGGTGAAATGCATCTATAAGTAAAAAGATCTAAGAGTAAGATCGTCAACTCCATCAGGTCTGTCGTCATCGGCTAACCCATTTGGTTATTTTATTACAACCGTTAAGCTGTCAGTTAGCGCCGAGTTAACCCCTAGATTACGATCGCCAGTAAAACTACAATTATATTTATGAGGCGGTAAAGAGGAAACAAAATAATGGAGACAATAAATATACTAACTTTTGTGGGTTAAAGTGACTGATCATAGTAACTTGCTCAATCACAGGTTTGGAGGGATCCTTTAATTATAACGAGCATTAACCCACCAGTTACTGCTGATTTTTTTATTATTATTTCGCGACCACAAGTCATCTACATAAGAAACTAGCGGCCCGATCACGCTTCGCTGTGGCTCAATCTTTTCGTTTCCATCCATTTCCTTAGAGATGGCGCTGTATGTGAAAAAAGATTTTCCCGCATTTCTTTTCAAATTTTTCCAGAATTTTCTTTGCTATAAACCTCACGGAGCCCGAGACCTTTCCAACGAATGCAAAACCGTGGAAATCGGTTCGTGAGTTCTGAAGTTATAGCGTCAGGAAGGAAAACCCGACTTATTTTTATATAGTAGGTAAGTTAATTAACATCTCAGCCAAATATATTATGTTTGTTTATAATGAAAGATCCTTCCAAACTTAATGTATGAGCGAGAGGTTTTTTTACAGTTGTCATTTGGTCAATACGTTTATTTTTTTATACCACTAAGGTGGAAACAAGCATACGGCCCCCCTGATGGAAAGCAGTCACCGTAGCCTATGGACGCTTGCAACACCAGGTGTCACAAGCCATTTTATTCTGTCATTGAAAGGTTCGAGATATTAACGCGGCAAAGATTACTAACATAGAAATATTTTAATTATTGATAATTATTAAACCTAATCATCATCATTATTTAATTTAATACAATTTAAGTCGCACACATACATATTTCAATAATAATTATTGAAATTAAGTATAACCCTTCTAACCCCAATTTATCTCGCAAGTATTCGTCAATTATTTAAAAGCATTTACTTAATCCAAGCATTTTTGTCATTTTTGTGTGTTTTGTCGATAATTTGAGCTCTTTAAGATTGTCAGGACGATTATTGTCGTATAATTTTTTATTGCCATGCAATGTAGGTTTCTTTTAAATTGTGTGAAACATTGTTTGTGTGTAAGTAGGTGGAGTACGCTCTAAAGGCTTTTCGATTGAGAGGAGACCAGAATCCCAGCAGTGACATGAATATGGGTTATTGCAGATGCAGACAAGATATAACAATTACAGCAATTAGAATGATATGGTAGGTACTAGCTGGGCAGCGGCTGAGAGTGTGGGAGTCGACTTGTCAGCTGGTTGTAGTACTATTACTTATAATGGCGGGAGATGACAACTGTTCGACTTCGAGGAATTACAAATATATCTGACAGTATCTACATATCGATTGAAGCATGCCTTGAAAAATATGTAAACAAAGAAAAAGGTTTTTAAAAGATAATTGCGTAGATAAAAGCAGCTAATAAAATAGCTACAAGTATAAGTGACATTACTTCGTATACTAGGAACATTCCCTGTCGCTCTTTCTTCCCGACCTCACCAACCCTCTGGATCTGGACTGAACCCTACGTTACGATTTCTTAATCGGTTCAGGAACTTTCTACCTATCCATACTAAGGTCACACTGGTCACATCTCTTATTTTTCCGCTCATTGATTATGCTGATGTCTGTTATCCTGATTTGAATGAAGAACTTCTCAATAAGTTAGACCGACTTATCAATAATGCTATCCGCTTCATATTTTGTCTCCGCAAATTTGATCATATATCACAGTATCGGTCTCAACTTAGATGGCTTCCTATCCGCCAGCGTAGACAACAGAGATTACTTTGCACCCTTTTCTCTATTCTTTTTAACCCTCTTTCTCCCGATTACTTGAAATGTAAATTTCAGTATCTCCGTGACACCCATGATCGCGAACTCCGGTCTAATAACTCTCTGGTACTCTATACTCCACTTTTTCGGTCTGGATTCATGTCAGACTCTTTTACATTGCAAGCATCACGTCTCTGGAACACGTTACCTGATTCCATCAGAGAATCTTCTAGTAAATTTACTTTAAAAAAAAATGTTCAAGCTTTTTTATTTGAGAATTTATCCAAGCAATAATCATCATTTTCCTATTTACTGTTATATTTATTTTCGTATATGATTATGTATATGTGTATGGTTGTGTATATGACTATGTATATGTGTATAGCTATGTATATGTGTATAACTATGTATATGTGTATAACTATGTATATGTATATAGCTATGTATATGTGTATGATTTTGTATATGTGTATAATTAGCATATTATGTCTATGTATCATATATAATTTTACTTTTCATCTGTATTAATTCTGTGTATGTTCATTACTGTTATTTTGTGTACCGCATTCGAGTTTTATCTGATTTTCCCAAAGGTTGACTGGTAGAGAATGCTCTTAGCATTAAGTCCGCCTTTTGTACCCTTATTCTATGGTCAATAAAGTTTAAATAAATAAATAAATAAAACCCTCTGCTCAACATACGCCTTCCGCAATGCTTTCCACTATATGCGATCCTTTGCTTAGTCGGTCCATCCTTAGCGTAAGCGTTAGGCGCCCCGCCTAACGCTTCGTCGCCCCATATCGGCATCCACTATAAGACTTCCCTGGCCCATCTACTATTGCAAACTCGGCACATGTGGCCCCCCCACTTCCGCTAGCTTATTTTGAGAACGACGTCGTATTTCTATCGTGGCCAGATCTTAGAATGAACCACATCGTGGTGCGGCCGATTATTTCCGCATATGGCCTGGTCAGAACAATGAATAAATCAGCGTTTGACGATATGAACAGCTACGCATGGCTACTTCATGATGTGGTCAAACTTCAGTAATCATATCGTAAAATAGTCACGTTATCCATCGTTAGAGGCGCTGATATACTCGTAGTTCTGTTTTAGTGATTTCTTATAGCTGCGGACAATAACTGTGATAAAAACCAAAATTAATGCGCCAATGGAAAATAAAAGTGAAGTGAAATAATGTCGTTACGACACAAAACTATACAATTTTACTTATTTAAAATAATGTTTTCTAAGATTTCCCCCTTTTTTGTATTTTTATTAGAGTGATTAAGTTTTATGCGGACTATTCAAACAGTAATAAGCAGGTCTTGTCCGTGCACAAAAAAAAACATAAGTTCCTTCTTTAATTGGATTTTTATTAAACTTTTGATATCACAGAAACCCTACATTGATGTTATGTCCCAACATGGACTGGCATGTCATCAAACGTTGACGTTTAACGATATGACTAGTTTTAGCTGACTACATCATGAAATACAATCATTTCATAAATTGGTCAACTAAATCATGATGTGATTAATTTTAGGATACGGCCACGACATTTACATAGAGTGGCTGGGAAACGAAACCGGTCATAGTACTGTTAGTTCTCTGTAATGAAACTTAGACACTGCTTGACATGTACTACAGTGACGACGGCTTGTCCCGGCCGCGTCGTCTGTAGTTATGGAATACGTGTCCACTTTTCATCGAACTACTAACGCGACTTAAGAGTACCCAAGTAGTCTTCTTGCAGGGGAAAGGGAAGTAAGACTTGCTGCTAAACTGCTTGAGTGGTTAGTTGGTTTACTGGCGCGATAGCGGGGCGGATCAAGTCCGCTTGCCTGGTTGGTTTGCTGTGGGAGACTCGCAATCCTATGATATGATCGGAAGATTGGTGCACGAAGGCGCATTAGATGTAGGTATAGGGTCCTAGCTCTTTTCATCCGGAAACAATTCAACCTAGCATTCGACAAGTTTAATCTAAAATTCGGGAGGTGACACTTAGGCGTTCCTCGACAACCCTTATCCATCCCACTGCTGGGATACCTCCCCTCAATCAAGGGGTTTAGAGCATACCTACTCCACCAAGATGCTCAACTGCTGGCAAAGGCCAGTGTTTTCAAGCCGACTAAAGGCTTGGCTTAACGACTACCGTCTAATGACAACAGCCGGGACTGACGGTTTAGCGTGCTATCCGAAGCACGGAGGAACTCGAAATAAATGAACCCATCCATGGCCAGGTTACGGTCGACGTTGCTTAACTTTCATGTTTGATTAGACTCTCACGCGCAACGACGCCTTCGAGCTCCTCAACTTAGACACTGCTCGACATATACTCGCATCACAGCGACGTCAGCGCGTCCCGGCCGCGTGGTCCCGCGCCGCTCCACGTGATTGATGCGTCTCTACGTCCGCCCGCGCCGTTGATTGCCGATCTAAACTGTAGTTTCTCTCTGAATACGTGTGCTCTTTTCATCCGGAGACGATCCAACTAGCGTTCGGCGAGTTTTATCTGGAATTGGGAAAGTTTTACATCTTATCTTTTTTGTTCACGTTTCGAGCGTCGCTGCTAACAAGCTTCGCGTTTTTGTATTGTTTGTGAGTTTCGATCGCTGCTATGACGACTGGTAAATACCTATATTTCTGTAGAACTGCACAGGTAGTGTTATAAACATAATGGATGGAGGCAATGAAGAGTTAGTTACAGCCACAAATTTAATAAAGTTCCAATCTCACCTGCACGTTGTGCACCTTGCCGTCTAGGGAAAAGCATCTAGCTCTGGCAAAAGGGACAAAAGCCATAGCGTATTTGTAAGCAGCCCGAGGAAGTACCTCCACCTCACAGAATACAGTAGTCAAATAACAATTCTCTGGAGTGTTGTTGTGTCCCTGCGAGTGAGCGAGGTTAGGGGGCGTCCATAAATTACGTGAGATGTTTAAGGTGAAGAGGGGGTCGAGTCAAATCTCATCTAATCTTACGTTGGAGAGAGGGGGGTCTCGGCAAATATCACGAATTTTTTTTTCTGATTGAAACAAAAAAAAAATATTATTTTGGTCCATTTAATCCAGATTGTAAATGCTTAAGAGTTAATCTTAAGCGTAATATGATTAGATCATTCACTATTCGTTCGAAAGAAAATAATTTCATTCATACTTCGACGTTATACATTTACTGACTGACCGATGACCGATGACCAGAAGTGCTGCAGCGCACGCCGGAGTGATCTGCATATGCTTCTTCACGACCGTTTTCTGCCACCTCCATACCCTATCACTCAGGTTGATGGACATTTGACAATTCCGGACTTTATAGAGCATGACGGAAAGTCATTTGCTCCATTTCTAATACGCCACTGCATACCGATTCAACCACTGAATGCCTTCATCAGCACGCCTTATGATCTCTATTGCCCAAGTGTAACGACACGTGATGATTTAGAGAAAAGATGCTGCAGTACATGCGGTATTTACTTTGCATCTAGCACAAGAGCTGCAGAGCACATGCGAGCAGCCCACATTGCACCAGGTAAGCAAGCGTGTATGTTCCGCAAAGTGCGACCCTCACGGATTGTCACAAGACGAGCTAATGAGTTATTGTGCGCAAACGCCAACGGCTTAGACTGGCTAGATCAGAACGAAGTTGAAGGAGCAGATGATTTTACATCTCTCATATTCGGTAAGTAAGTCCTTATTACCCCCAAATGGGGCTTGTAGGTGACCAATTAGCGCTCTAGGGTAATAATGTAGCTATAAAAGGCTCTAGGGCGGTAAGTAATAAAAAAAAAACACTTCACTCTTTCAAAAAGTTCGCGTACATCTAACCATCATACTGGCAATAGACATCATGCATTCAGCCCAATGACAAATGAGGTCGCTTCGCTATTCAGCCTTGTCTTCGTATGAGTATAATTGTAATCAATTTTAAATATCGAACGGCGAAGCTCAATTTCCTTCTAGAAAAAAAAAATAAAAAAAAGAGATGAAAAAAGGCGGGAATAGAAACTTTTACTTTTAATATTGTTTGTTTTCGGGATTTTTTTATAATTACGTGCTAATTAGGAAAAAAACATGAGTTCTGCAAGTGATGAAGATATAAGCTGCACTCCCGATTCAATGAAAATGGAAGCTGAAGCAGCAATTAACAATATTTTGCCTGAAAGTTCTAAAGAGAGATATTTGAAAACTTACGACGAGTTCATGAAGTGGCGAAAAGAAAAACAAGTAAAGTCTTTTATTCTTGTAATCCCGGTTTTTTTCTACTTACCTCACAATCGAGATGTAAAGCAGAGTAGTTAGCTCGGGTGTAAGCATCAATTGCACCCTCGAACTATAGGCGCCCTCGCTGCGCTCGTGCGCCTAAATATCTCGGGCTGCAATTGATGCCTTACAGCCCTCGGCTACTAATCTACTATTACTGAAAATCATATGGACATGATGGTTCCAATAGTCTCTCTTGAGACCGCGCATGATTCTCCATGGACTGAATTAGAGTAGATATTTTTTTTTATCACAGTAGTTACGATTTACGTATTCTATTGTTAAATTTTTATTACACTTATAATAGGCTTGTATCCCATTTTTTTTTTTCGATTTGTTATTTAAAGACGACACAATAATATAAATATAGGTGAAATAATTACTTCGATTGCATAAAAACTTCTCGAGATATGATAACTTGAAGATCACAATTTTGGACTATCCCGAAAACGCTCCATACAAAAGGCCACCACGTTATGACGTCACACCGCGCTATTATATGCATTAAATCAGAAATTTGTACGGCGGCTCTGTTAAATATTGCGTTTATGTAGCCAGTGCCGTAACAAAAGTTATAGTATTTTTTATTGTTTCTACAATGGTAATATTTATTTTTTATAATTTCATACCTTTAAAATGGACTTTCCCACCAAACTTTGACCGAACATAAAACACGTCGGACATAAGTTATTAAAATTTTAAGATCGCAGATCGTTATAGTTTTATGTATTTTACGTTACTGATAGAGAGTTTTTATAATTTTGTAACATGGGCAACAAGCCTATTAAACTCTCAGCAATATTGATTACTAGTCTTAACTAGTCGTAAATAAAAGCATGAAGCAATTTTTTTTTTCTTTTTACAATAACAATCTAACGCGTTTACGTAAGACCCACATTTTGAAAAATCTCACGTGAGATTGGGGGATGGGGGAGGGGGTTGAATAAAATCTCACGACATCTCAACAGGGAGGGAGGGAGGGACAGAAAATAAAAAAAAACACCTCACGTAATTTATGGACGCCCCCTTATAAGGAATGAAGTAGTTGCTGTGTTAGCAGCGGGAGTAGCGGCGCACGAGCGATACTTCAAGTTCCGAGCGTCTAATATTGCCAGCGTAACCGTTTCAGGTCAGGCTTTTGCTTTTCTAAAGCCTGACGAAGTATAAAAAAAATACGTTTATTTTGTATACTTGAATAAAAAACGATTTACAAGGTTTCTTTTAAACGACTATTGTTAATAATAATTTTAAAGTGCATTTACAATCATTTTCCGTGCAGCAGCCGACGCAATTTACGTGATCCGGACGTAACGCAGCGGGGCTGCGACGCCCCGGGCGACGCGATTTATTGACACGCAAGTGGCAGAGAATTCTATGACGGTAAATGTAAAACATGTTTTTTTGTAATAGCCCCAACCAAGTAAATAAATTTTGCCTCTATTGAATCTATTATATCCCGTGCACTATCTTTACAATGAGCTCAAACGCAATACCTCAGTTGTAAGTTAGGACTTGGAAGTCCTGCAGAATCCAGTCCACCATACTACCATACCATACCATAGGCTGAAGCAGATACCCGGTAGACTTAATTCGTCGTCAATCCTTATTCATCTCACTGCTGGGACACGGGTCTCCCGTCAATCGAAGGGGTTTAGAGCATACTCCACCACGTTGCTCAACTGCGTGTTGGCGGAGTTGGCCAGTGTTTTCAAGCCCAAAGGCTTAACAACTGTCAACTAACAATAACAACCGAAACCGACGGCTTAACGTGCCTTTTAAAGCACAGAGCTCGAGATAAATAAACCCATCCTTGGATTGGCTACGGTCGACGTTGCTTAACCTACGTCTTCAATCAGACTGCCACCCGCAACGACGCCATCGAGCTTCTCCGTTATTTTTGGTATCAAAATATGCGATATGAGTCGGCTTAAACCTCTAGTGATGGTGTAGCATCAGATCACGTTCTTGTTTCTAACTTCTAATCGGCCAGAGGCCAGACCAGTGGAACTTGTTCATATCCCTTCTAAATGAAGATCATTGGCCCTATTGTACTAGAAATTCAAACGGCTAGAGAGATTTTCTTGATTCATCATAATTATTATCATGGAGACACGAGCCATCATGCTAAAATTGAAATAAAGAAACATGAGGCCATGGACATACAGACACTCACGTTGTACTTATAACCAGTCTTTTTTGTCGGAGATTAAAAATATAGTTACGCAACACTACGATCTCACAACAGCCACAGACTTCGCTCGCGAACAACAACAACAACTCGAAGACGCCAACCGAATTACAACCGAAGTTGCCAACGACGAGAACTCGCCGCCTCACCTCGACAAAACCGCTAAATTGTAGCACTTCCTACAAAACACCACAGCATACAATGCAGCATGTTAATACAATACAAATGTTAAATGCTATGTATACCTACTTCCTTTCTCGTCTTGACATTCAAGAACAAACCCCTATCATGCCCACATGGAGGTATGCACGAGCCCGGTATAAATACAGTGTTGCTAGCCAAAAGAATATTATTGGCCATAATTGATCTTCTCGTGTACCTATGGGCAACGATGACTAACTGATCTATTAAAGAACTGGACGGAGCAGGTTGAAATTTAACGTATATATAGTTATTATAATGTTGATGTCCGATAACAAAAGATTTTTGAATATTCCTACGGGACACCGGGATGTGAGCGTAAGAAGTCGCGGGGCAACCTGCTTTATTCATAACAGAAAAGAAATATATTGTCCTCTCGTCATTCCGGTACTATCACTACTAATTTCAAAGGAAAATCGAAAGACGCTGCGATAACTACTTACCATCAGGCAGGTCGTATGCTTATTTGTTACAGTATTGGTATATAAAAAATCTCAACGAGCGTCTTATTATAAGGGCCCGGGCGACCGAGTTAATCCCGGCGTTTTGTTAGTAGTGTAATCATTAGTAAGTAGTTATCGCAGCGTTGTACAACCAAGTACAAAGTGGAGTGGTGATGCGGGTGAATAAAATACTTGCTGCCAATTAACCCGTATATTGATCTATCTTCAATAAGAGTAGAAGACACACACTTGACCGCACAGGGTCATAAAAACAGAAAAAATCTTAATAGCGCCATTTAATTGCGCATATTAACTGCACAGCGCCATCTGTTATGCACTTTTGAAACTATAAACATAAACAAAGTAAAATCTTTACTTAAAAGAAGCGCATATGTATTTTACAACTAAATAAGCTTTCAACATACCGCCCACCAAGGACAATATGAACCATATAGTCCTTTACTAAAGTCGAAACCGCCCACCATGAGCTAAATTAACAAAATATCCACAGAAATTTAACCTGATGGTCCTTGGCAAGTGGTAACTGTTATAAATCAAACTTAACAAGTAACAAATTTATGCTAATATTATTCCGTTATAGGAAGTATACAAATTTTTGACACTGGCCTTTTGATCAGTGTATTCTTAGTTCGCAAAGTGACTACACGCGTGATGTTGTCGGACCCAGGATGTTTAGTCACCACACGACCAAGAAGCCATTTACAAGGAGGTAAGTCACTTTCTTTCACTAATATTACATCTCCTACTTGTGGTTCAGGGGTTTGGTAGGACCACCTGTATCTGTGTAGATATTGTGTTAAATATTCTTGGGACCATCGTCGCCAAAAATTTTGCACTAACCTCTGTGTTAACTGCCATCTACGAAGACTACCGACATTTGAAGTCTCAAAGTCGTGGTCGGGTGGAATAACCAAGGATTCACCTACCAGAAAATGTCCGGGTGTCAGAACCTCTATATCACCAGAGTGCGACTCAAGTCGTGACAGTGGCCGAGAATTCAAACACGCCTCTATCTGAGCCAGTACTGTAGCCAATTCCTCATAAGTTAATGTCGAGTCACCAATAATTTTTCTTAAATGAGTTTTTACCGACTTAACTCCGGCTTCCCATATGCCTCCAAAATTTGGCGAATGTGGCGGGATAAAGTTCCAAGATATACCCTCGGAGGCTAAGGATTCTGCTACCTCTTGCAGCATATTTGATCTTTCTGCAATGAAAAGTTGCTGTAGTTCTCTGGAAGCACCCACAAAATTAGTGCCGTTGTCGCTCCATACATCTGTGCATCTTCCTCGACGCGCCACGAATCTCTTAAAAGAGGCTAAGAAGCCTTGAGTTGTAAAGTCGCTCACTACCTCCAAATGTATCGCTCGAGTGGCCATACACACGTACAGACAAATGTAACCCTTGTAAGCTTTGTGACCTCTACCTTTTGTTGTCCGCACACTGATCGGTCCAGCGTAGTCAATACCGCAACTTCTAAAGGGTTTAGTAGGCGTAACCCTAGCTGCTGGAAGTTGCCCCATTAAAGGAGTTGTTGTTCTTGCCCTGTCCTTAGCGCAGGTGACGCATCTTCTGACATAAGATTTTACCACCAATTTGGAACCTAAAATCCAATATTTGGCTTGCAGATACGTTAACGTTAGTTGCTGTCCACCATGCAGAGTTTTCAAGTGAGCATCCCCAACAATCAGTTGCGTGAAATGCGATTTCCTTGGGAGTAGAATAGGGTGTTTCATGTCGGCGCTCAGCTGAGACCTTTCTAAGCGCCCTCCTGCTCGTAGCAGCCCAAAACTGTCAATAAAGGGATTCAAAGGTTTCAAAGGACCCTTTATTTTGTTAGGTTCTCTCCTTTGTAAGAAAGATAATTCCTGTGCAAAATGCTCTTGTTGACACTGCTTAATGCAAGTGTATGTGGCTTCCTTTAATTCTTGTGCTGTGAGATAGTTACTGCAGTGATTAGAGCTCACTTGGTTCTTTACGCGTAGGAAACGTCTGCAATAAGCAACTACTCTAACCAGCTTACTCAAAGAAGAGTATTTGCTCCATATAAATTCATCCACTTCTGTGAAATGAACCTTCTTCATTTCCAAAACCGTTTCCTTATTTTTCGGTTTCGAATAATTTAAAACTCGCTCACGGAGAAACAAAGGACCCCGAAGCCACAATGAATTATTTAACTATTCTGACGGATTCAATTCCCTTTTCACCCTTTCCTAAACTTTCTAGGAGCTCATTGCTATTTGACATCCATTTTTGAAGCTCAAATCCTCCTTTCTTTAATATCATTTTCATTTCCTCATAAATCATTTTCCCTTCATCTACTGTTTGGCAACCCGTGAGTAGATCATCCATATAATAATCCTTTAATATTCTTTCAGATGTTCCTGGATACTGCGCACCTTCATCAGAAGCTAGTTGTTGAAGAGCCTTCACCGCCAAGTAGGGAGCCGAAGCCGTTCCAAAGGTTACACGTAATAAACGATATTCTTGAATGTTTGTTTTTGTTTTTTCAAGTTTTTCTTTATCCTGACCCTTTCTATTCCACTGCTCATCCCACAACAACCGCTGATAATCTGCATCTTGTGGAGCCACCTTCACCTGACGATACATCTTTATGATGTCTGCTGCCAAACAGATAGGATGCGTCCTCCACCTCATCAGTAGATGTCGTAATTCCGGCTGGAGGTTAGGCCCTACCATGAGATTATCATTTAAGGACATACCATTTTTGTCTTTACATGATGCATCATATACAACTCTAAGTTTAGTTGTGTCTTTATCGTTCCGTATAACCGCGTGATGAGGAAGATAAAATGTTCCCTTCCTATTCCTTTCTTCTACAGGAACTACCTCCATATGTTCTAAGTGTAGGTATTCTTCCATCACCTTTGAATAGTCTTCCTTCAAAGTCACGTTTTTTCCAAACCTTGTATATAATGACCTCAGCCTTCTCTTCGCAATTTCCCTTGAATCCTCAAACTCGATTTGACTAGCTGTCCCGGCGAACTTCGTACCGCTTAACCATATTACTTATACTGTGGCCTAACATACAAGTAACTTATCATTAGCTCATCTTGAGCTCCTCCGTGCTTCGGAAGGCACGTTAAGCCGTCGGTCCCGGTTGTTATCATTAGCTCATCTTGAGCTCCTCCGTGCTTCGGAAGGCACGTTAAGCTGTCGGTCCCGGTTGTTATCATTTAATGACAGTCGTTAAGTTAAGTCAGTGGCCTTTAGGCGGTTCGAAAACACTGGCCTCCGCCAACCCGCAGTTGAGCAGCGTGTTGGAGTACGCTCTAAACCCCTTCGGTTGAGGGAAGACCCGTATCCATAAAAACTGAAGATTTCATAAAAATAAAGATTTCCTTATTGTTAATTTTTTAAAAAAAAAACGTTTTGTTTTATTTTTTTTAGTTTTGAAATAGGTTTTATCATTTTGGTGATTTGTAATTGTCATTTCTTTTGATGTTTACTCTGATTTGATTCTTGCGCTCGAACCCCATGGGAAAAGCGTTTACACCCCTATCGATTTGACATTTTTAAATTTTCATCAAATCACAGACAACTTTCGCGACATAAAAGTGACACCAATCGATTTGACGTTTTGATATTTGACAACCAATAAATATCGTAATCCCTTTTTCAACTGACACTTTCATTTGTATGGGAAAATGTTTTTTCTTTTATTTTATTTTTTCGAGAATTTTCCAATGTTTTTAAGAGTTATTCTGCTATTAAGTCGCGGGGCAACCTGCTTTATTCATAACAGAAAAGAAATATATTGTCCTCTCGTCATTCCGGTACTATCACTACTAATTTCAAAGGAAAATCGAAAGACGCTGCGATAACTACTTACCATCAGGCAGGTCGTATGCTTATTTGTTACAGTATTGGTATATAAAAAATCTCAACGAGCGTCTTATTATAAGGGCCCGGGCGACCGAGTTAATCCCGGCGTTTTGTTAGTAGTGTAATCATTACGGGCATATTTTTACCACACCGAGTGCCAAACAAACTTTCGACCCACCAGGGCCACTTGCCAAATGGCAGTTTGCGAAGTAGAAAAGCGTAGCGATCGCTAATTTGAACTGTGGAGCTCATACTAAAATGTTCGAATTGACAAATGTCACGTGATCTATCTAACGTTCGTTACGCGACGAATTACACTTGACTAGGGGGCTGATGTGACGCAGTTATCGTAACCTATAGACGCTTGTAATACGAGGAGTATTGCTCTCACAGAGGCTCCACCGCTTTTAACACAGCTTCTCTTTACGTCTGGTGGCCTCGCTCTGGCAGGAACACATCCATCCTCAGGTAAACAAAAACTATCTTCTATGAGGCTGCCGTATTTCCCGAGACAGGCATGATATGCGCTACTTCTCCTAAACTTAATTAACCAGTCCTTATACATACTTCAAATATTTGAACACCACTTGATCAGGATTACATTAAAATTGAGATACTGCAGTATATCTTTGTGGCCTGCGCCCGTGCCGGCAGGTGCCGGGAGTGTCGGGCCGTCGTCGTGGCTTCACAACAAAGGTGGATAACTAGGTTCTCTCGGTCGCCGACACTCGTCAGCGGCGAGTGGCTCAGACAAGATTTAGGTACGGTTAATACTGAGTAACAGACTTCGGAGTTGTAGTGTGTACATCGTACTAGTATTAGCAACTAGCGGCCGACCGTGATTTCATTTGCGTGGACATCGTAATGGAAACAATGTGTCGTATATAGGGTGTAAGCAGCTCATCGCGATCATTAGAGCCAAAGCCAGTCTCGCCTGCACGTGATGCACCCTGCTGGCGAAATAGGTCCTAGCAAATGAGAAGTAGGGTACTGCGTGTTTGTAAGCTGTCCGACTGCGGAAGTACCTCCACCTCACAAAATACCGCAGCCAAATAACAAATTTCTTGAGGGTTGTTCCTGCGAGTGAGTGAGGTGACCATAAAATTGAAGAAATTGCTGCGTTGGCAGTGGGCAATGGTGTGCGTTCGATAATTGTTGTTGCAAATGTTATGGACGTTTGAGTGGGTAGACATTAACAATTAAGCGGGAAGCGAGTTTGTTTTATATTATGTAGTGAAGATACATAAATTTTATCTAGATTCGTTCAGCCATTCGTTACTCGTATTATTAAACCAATTATTAAAATTTCTATGTCAAAATGAAACAATTTTTTTACTACAAATGGTTACAGTAGCCTACAAACGCTTTCATTACAAGCAATATTCCTTGTAATGCAACATTCGGTGTTAATGCAACATTTCTTTAAATTTAGAGCGCTCGCTCACTCGCAGGAACACAACCTTCGAGGGTATGTTATTTAGCTGCAGTTTCTATGAGGAGGAGAAACTTTTCCAATCTAACTTGACATGCCCTGCCTTTCGCCAGAGCCTAGATTGCTCGAGGGCAGGGTGCACCACGTACAGACAACGTTGGCTATGTCTTCAAAGATGGTGAGGAGCGGATTCCACCCCAAAACTTCCACCTCATAACACCCTTTTTGAAAAACCCCAAATTAAAGTTCCTTTCAATCATTCGAACCGATTTTACCGATTCAGCGGACAGACAAGTACACACTCGTGTCTGTTTCAGGTTTCAGCGAACACAACCGCACGTCCGGGCTGACGTCCGGTCGGCGGCTACCTCCGGCGAGCCTCGCTTTGATGCCGACTGAAATATACTTCAGCAAATTTGATTCCCGGCTCGATACGCAGATTACTTCAGAGGTGGATTTCAGCTCGGATATTTCCTGAAATTGAACGGTGTACATGTAGGTGCCTGTCCGACACCTCGGGGTGAATCTGGGAATTCAGTGTCTCTAGTTGATTTTGATCATAATAAATGTACAATTTGCTGACTTGTTCCGATATTACGTTTAGAGTTGAACTGCTTCCGGTGATCCAGGAAATGACATGGTTACATGTCAACAAAATTCGTAGCTTGTCAACATATTGAACGGTAAATGTGAGGCGAATTCATCAAAGAACCGGCTGTGTTTGTACAGCGTCTCGAGCAAATAATGGCGGAAAGAGATCCCTTATGGGATAAATACATAGTCACTCTTAGTTTAATGTATGTATTAATCTTTTAGACTTTACTTTTGAGGGGTAAGACAAACCCATGACAATCTCAATTGTATATGGTCCCCTGTATCGACTAGGCAAGCCAACGACTGGCGAATTTTAAGTAGGGCATGCCGAGCCCAATTGGGGAAGCACCTTCACCTCGCAGACCAATACCGCATAATAATAATAAGAAGACCGCAGCCAAATAACAATACCCATAAGGATTGTGCGATTACCAGAAGTAAGGATTTGCTGCGTTAGAAGCGAGGGTACCAGCACGAAAACAATATTTGGAAGTAAGCTACGGTAACCGCCAGCGGTGTAATAAAACAAAAATTTTACAATATCTTGCGGGGTTTACTAAATTATAATGTTAGGACTTTACCTATGAAATTGCCTTTTTGTATGAAAAAATTTTAACAAATTTTTTTCAGATATTTTTTATTTGTATTAATCGAAATAATCACCCATGCAATCAATGCATCTTTGCCAACGCAGTGGCAGTTTATTGATGCCCTTCTTAAAGAAATCAGCTGGACGGGAGGCAACAAATTCTTCAAAGGCATTTTGTACTGCCTCTCGGGTATTGATTTTTGTCCCCGCCATGAAGTTATCCAAATTCTGGAAAAAGTAGTAGTCTGTAGGCGCAAGGTCTGGCGAGTAGGGCGGATGACGGAGAGCTTCCAACCCCAGTTCTTGCAACTTGGAGACCGTCTGCTGTGCAGTATGAGGTCGCGCGTTGAGGTGCAGGAGCAGCGGAGACGAGCGATTGACCAATGCTGATTGGAGACGTACCGGCTTCTCCATCATTGTGTTCAGTTCTTCACAGTACACATCTGCAGTAATGCTCACCCCGTTTGGTAAGAAGCTGTGATGAATCACACCGGCGCTAGACCACCAAACAGTGACTATCACTTTTCTAGGGGTAATTTTCGTTTAAGGCATTGTTTAGGTGCTGAACCAGGATCCAACCAACTTGCTGAGCGCCTGCGGTTATCAAACAGAATCCATTTTTCATCGCAGGTAACAATGCGGTTCAAAATTCCTTTATTTGTGTATCTTTTGAGCAGTGCAAGGCACGTCTCGACGCGTACTTCGCGCTGGCGATCATTGAGTTCGTAGAGCACCCATTTGTAAACCTTTTTACCTTGCTAATTTGACGCAAATGGATCAATATTGTTTTGACGCTAACGTCGAAAGCTGCTGCTAATTCAGCCGTAGATTGTGTATCATCAGCTTCCACAATCGCCTTTAATTCGTCATTGTCGACCGAAGTCTTCGGACGACCGCGAGGTTCATTTTTCAGGTCGAAATTTCCAGAACGGAAGCGATCAAACCAATAACAGGTGGTGCGTTGGTTTGTAGTGTTAGCTCCGTAAACGTCGTTGATGTTGCGTGCCGCTTGTGCCGCGTTGCCGCCACGACGATACTCATATTTCATAATTACTTGATTTTTTAACGTATCCATGATGACGAAAAAGATTGAAATGCGATGAAAATGTAACACTAATCAATAAACAAATGACTACTTTTGGAAAAAGAATTCCATGTTTTTAAAATAAAATTAATTTGAAATTAGAATTCTTAGCCAGACAAAAATTATTTTGATTTGAAATAGCGAGTACTGCAGAACGGCAATTTCATAGGTAAAGACCTTTTATTAATTTAGGTTTGCCAACAAGTGATAATTATCCGAAATAAAAAACCCGATAAAATTCTAACATTTCTTATTATCTTCCAATTCTTCTCCTCGCCGACGCCATATTGAAATGAAATTCTCTCAACTCTGACACCACATGTCTTGAAATTTTAGGTCACAGTCTGAGCGCTTCAAAGAAATTCTTCAAAAAGGGCGTGAAGAGGTTTTTCCAGGGTCGGCAACGCGCATGTAATACCTCTGGTGTTACAGGCGTCCATAGGCTACGGTACGCTAACCATCAAGCGGGCCGTATGCTTCTTTCTCTCTTTAGTGGTATAAAAAACAAGATACATACACTCGACAAACATAACCTTTCTTCGTATATCGGATACAAACTATATACATAATATATTTGATATATAGTTTCCTTCCCAGGGAATATACTCGTACCAATATTCCCGTGTGTCGTACCTGCCGTAGGGCCCCCGGCCAGCGGCAGGTGATCCCGATCACGATAAGCCGCCGCCATCTTGATGAAAATAATTAGTTTCCAATTGTGCTGACCGCCCGCCCGTCGCCCGCCGCCCGCCCGACGGCCGACGTGTTAATGACGTTTTGGTTCGATATGAGATCAGCTGCCCTATTCGATAAAACGGTGAATGTTGTAAAAGTTGTTTGATTTTTTTTTCTGCATACGACAGGTAATTCATTCCACAACCAACCTCTCAGGAACCGCACAGTTCCGACCATCTTCGCTCCAATGTGTGAGGTTGAATTCCCTGCCGATGGAATTGTCGAAAACACAAAAGAAGTTCATATAACTCCTTTTGTCCACAAGACTCAGTGAAAAGGAATACAAAAAAAGACTTACAAGTAATTAAAGACAATATTTTTCTTTCACAAAACGAATAGCGTTTTGTGACAATTTCCCGCAAACAATCCCCAACAATTGCAATCAGTTCAGAACTGCGGAACACAAAGAGAGCAACGCTTAGTCCTCTTATGTCGAGCCAAGAAACGCCGCGGAATGCGCCAAGAAAACTGTGAATTTTAAATTGCTTAAAATATTTGTGCATCCGGGCATACATCACACGTGACGCGCGAGACACTGGCCCTCGCTGTGCGACTTGCAGAAACAATTGCTGGGAAAATATAATTTAAAGCTTTTCACAAATCTGTTGGTTTTTCATCAGACTCTCCACCTAAAAGTTTAATGGAAATCTACAGATTTCATATTTTTTTTATACCACGCCGGATGCCAAGCTAGCATATATGACGCTGTTGTAAAGCAGTTATTGTAGGTTTTAAAGGAATATCATTAATGCGCTGGATTCCCACCACTGCGTCTCCTGTGTGGCCAGGATAAACAGCGACGACCACCAAAAAATGCAATGAACAGTGAAGTCCATTGCCTTGTCGGCTGCCTTGGAACTCACAAATAATTTAATCAGTAGAAATTAGTAGGAGTAAGAAGCTTTTGGAATTTGTATGTAGTAATATTTCCGTAGCATCATAGCAACGACTTAGTAAGTTCGTAATAAACCACGTGTAAATAATTTTACATCTCTCATATTCGGTAAGTAGGTCCTTATTACCCCCAAATGGGGCTTGTAGGTAACCAATTAGCGCTCTAGGGTAATAATGTAGCTATAAAAGGCTCTAGGGCGGTAAGTAATTTAAAAAAAAACACTTCACTCTTTCAAAAAGTTTGCGTACATCTAACCATCATACTGGCAATAGACATCATGCATTCAGCCCAATGACAAAAGAGGTCGCTTCGCTATTCAGCCTTGTCTTCGTATGAGTATAATAGTCATCAATTTAAATATCGAACGACGAAGCTCAATTTCCTTCTAGAAAAAAAAAGAAATAAAAAAAAAGAGATGAAAAAAGGCGGGAATAGAAACTTTTACTTTTAATATTGTTTGTTTTCGGGATTTTTTTATAATTACGTGCTAATTAGGAAAAAAACATGAGTTCTGCAAGTGATGAAGATATAAGCTGCACTCCCGATTCAATGAAAATGGAAGCTGAAGCAGCAATTAACAATATTTTGCCTGAAAGTTCTAAAGAGAGATATTTGAAAACTTACGACGAGTTCATGAAGTGGCGAAAGGAAAAACAAGTACCTAAAGTCTTTTATTCTTGTAGTCCCGGTTTTTTTCTACTTACCTCACAATCGAGATGTAAAGCAGAGTAGTTAGCTCGGGTGTAAGCATCAATTGCACCCTCGAACTATAGGCGCCCTCGCTGCGCTCGTGCGCCTAAATATCTCGGGCTGCAATTGATGCCTTACAGCCCTTGGCTACTAATCTACTATAACAGGCTTGTTACAGTGACGGTGAACATTAATATCCAAATTATTGTTTAGCCGGCAGCGGACGGCGAACGGATCGCAAAAATTGCGTTCGTGATTCTCAGTGTAAATAATACATTACAAATCTCGGATGATGTCCGGGGATAAATCAGGAACACATTGGAATGTACAAAGAGGGGAGTTGGAGTGTAATTATCAACAGAGAGGGGAGCGGTTTTTTTTTTTTTTTTTATACTACGTCTTGTGGCAGACAAGCATACGGCCCGCCTGATGTGAAGCGGTTACCGTAGCCATATTAACGCTCGCAACATAAAATATCGCTCGCGCGCCGCCACCCCCGCTGCCATCGCAGCATCTCCTTCCTTTCTGGTGACCTCACTCACTCGTAGGAACACAACAGCCCTCAAGGGAACCGTTATTTGGCTGCGGTATTCTGTGAGGTGGAGGTACATTCCCCAGTCGGGTAGCTTACAATTACGCTCCCTACCTCTCTTTTCGCCAGAGCTTCGTTTGTCAGTCAGCAGGGTGCACCGCGTGCAGGTGAAGTTGGCTTTGGTTCAAAGATGTTGATGAACTACTTACACCCCAAATTTTTACGATATTTTTCATTATAAATAAGAAATAATGCGTCGGAACTAGTACCTTCAATTTGAGATTTCGACCCCCTATTAAAAATATAGATCCCTATTTTTTAAGATTTAATTACAAATGTATAGTTTTGCGATTTATTCTTGTACTTGTAATCTACGAGATAACGATGTTACTTGTCAAATTTCATAGTTCTAGGTCAACGGGAAGTACCCTATGAGTTTTGATTCCCTTGAGGATGTGTCAAAATATGCGTTCTTTGCTGAATAAACGGTCATATCTTTTTTTTTACGTAAACTTAGCATGATTTTTTTACAACTTCATGGGACCCGTAGACCTGAGTATACAATTGAAATTTCAGCTTGATACCTCCACGCATTCTCGACATAGAGGGGCAGATAGACAGACAGACAGACGGACAACAAAGTGATCTTATAAGGGTTCCGTTTTTCCTTTTGAGATACGGAACCCTAATAAGAAATAGAAGCCAAAATTGGTTGCCTGTAAAGTCGGTATACGGGCGAAAGTTTTACGTGACAACGACTTTGAGTGGTAAAATGTTTTCGAGTGGAAGGGACGCATGCCTTTCACTTTTTATGTCTGTCTCTCTCGCTCTTAGAAGGGACACGCGTCCACGACACGCTTACAATGAGAGCGAGTGAAAGGCACGCGCCTTTCACTCGCTCTCATTGTAAGCGCATAACGTGACCCAGTTTCTTGAAGTGTCACCCGGCTAACCAATTTATAAGACGTTGTCACGTCAAAAATAGAATTTTCGATTTATTTTTTGGTTATATATCTCTTTTTAATCACGGGTCAAGCCCGGTCATTTGATAGGCGTGCGCGGGGATATGGATCCAACGCGTAGAGGCCCCTTTGAGAAGTTTGATGTAATGTTGTACGCCCGCCGTGACCCGCTCCAGGATATGTCAATGGAACGACATACCCATGAGCAGGTCTCGGCAGGCGTTGAGACTATTGCGAAGCGTGATGGAAAATAAATGGGCTATGGAGATGAGATCTGGGTGAACTTATTACCGGGCTATTACAGAAGAGGGACGGACGCCTGCCTTGGTTATATTATTGTTATTTCAACATGATGTGTGTGAGAGATATCATTCGCGATTAAGTCACTCCTTTGCTCAACGTTCTTCAATAACTCGTCGATATATATATCATTAATGATAAAGGCCCCAACCCGCGGCCCTGCGCGATCCATCTCTGGTTCTATTTATAAAGCATCTTATTATAGTTTTCCCATAAACAAAACTTTAGTAATAAAAGATGCTGCACAGCGTTATTTATTTCCGGGAACGATTTTAAAATGCGTTTTAATAATATTTCCCGGGAGCGTAACTTTAGCACTATTTAAATATGAGTTTGAAACTTACGAGTACTTAGTTTGAGTCGTAATAAGTTCCGCGTTGCCAGTTTTACGAAATTAATATTTAAAGCGCGGGGTGCGTCGGCGAGCAGCGCGAGCGCCTGCAACAACGATTACTATTCATTTTTCCGGGCATTGTAATAATGGGCGCTACTTAAGGGGACGCTGTACTAGTTTTGCGGATAAAAAAAATATTTATTATTTAGGTCTCCCCTACCGCGCCTCGGCGGAGTAGGTGTAATTACGCCATTTATTTTAATATTTATAATATTCTGGCAAGTTGGCCGAAATCAACTATTTAAATAATAATAATTTTATAAGTTTGGTGTTATAAAAAAATAGCCGAATTTCATCTGCAACGATGGTCTACTATGACTTGATTAGTAGTGTAATACTTAATAGGTAGATGGCGCCACGCTGCGACTTCACAGTAGTAAAATATAAATTGCAAAAATTCGCCACAAACCTTTCTGGTAGCTCGGTTGGAATAGACTCGACAGGTAATCGAGAAGTCGTGGGTTCATATCCCAACTAGGCGGGGGAAATGATTTTATCAATTTTCTAAAATATTTAACACAAAATATCTAAATAATTCAATTTCTTTAATCTGGCGCATTATACTTCAATAACTGAAGGAGGCCTACACCAAAAAATTGGTTGAATAAGGCTTATGATGATGATGATTATGAACTACAAAGCAAAATGAGGACGAAACAAACAATTGTAATATAGTCATCATCTTTATCATCAGCCTGCAGTATGTATCTATTTAATTGCTAAATATAGTTCTTCCCTAATGCTTTCCACCGTAGGCGAGTCTCCGCTTTCAGCATCCAGCTGCTTCCGGACACTTTTGAGGACAGTTTTTACTATTACATATAATATATAAACTATCGAAACAAGTTATATCTTATCTTATTGTATGACAATTTCGTCGTTACAGGGGCCCCTTAAAATAAACCGTTTTGATAGGATCGCCTCAACCGATATAATTTCTATGGAAATTTTCTTGACTGATGTAAGAGGGCGCGGCGAGAGGCGAGCTGACGGATGACGCACGATGAGGGCAATTGCCGGCCGCAAATGTTCCCGCGGCCGTAAAAATCCAATTCGCCGGCAATAAGTCGGTAGTGTTGGCGCGTTAAACAAAATTGAATGCTTGTTTTATTCCGAGACGGCTCCCCGTAATGAGTTTACGGCCAGATCCTTAATGAGTTTAATCGAGTTCTTGATGTTGTTTATGTCTCCGCCTTACGTATTTCTACTAAAGTTTAGGATGTGTGTGCAACTTTACCAATAATTGCCTGTCTTCAAATCGAGTTGGAGCAAAAATTTGTTGTCGGCAACTCTTATTCAGTCCCGAGTAAGTACTGGGGACTGGGGACCAGGCAATTTATAAGCTGCGCTCATAAATTTACTCTCGGAACGTCTCTTTTGTCAGAGCCTTATTAGTTAATCAGCGAGATGCACCACGTGCAAGTAAGGTTGATTTTAGCTCTAAAGACGGTGGCGAGCCAGTTTCTCTTTCATTCGTCTTATTTTCTCACCATCAGGCAGTCGTGTCCGCCACGATATTAGTACAAATTAATAATCTCCTTGATGTCAATGTTAGCGGTCTGCGGTGACAAGCGGTCATCAGTCATCGCCGACTTTCAATCGAGCGCCACGCTGACACTCCGACACTGCGGCGGCTGCGGTCGTATCCCTCCGAATCCCTCTCATTGTTGTCGCATCATCCATTTCTTTAGCCGGCTATTTTGTGATTCGTTTTAGGCCCCAGGAACGCCGGCGATGACAGGAATGTCGAATATCATGGTATGGGGAAGTTTGAAATGTGAATTTCATATTATATTTTCCATTACATATTTATTAGAGATCTCATATCATATCATCACTATGATTTTAGCCGACTAGTCTAGTCGGTAGTAAACAGGCCGACTAATCGGCCAATCCGATCACGGTTTCAGGGGTATTCGACAATTTACTAAATATAATAAAAGTGTAATTCTTAATATATACATTGAATTGACAAATGCATACAAAATAAGAAGCCGGATAGTCGACGCTCTTTGCCTCGACACTACCGACTAGTCGGAACATCTGTCACTTTTATTAAAATTATTGTAAAGAGAAGGTTATAGAGAGGTAGGGAGCGTAATTGTAAGCTACCCGACTGGGGAATGTACCTCCACCTCACAGAATACCGCAGCCAAATAACAATTCCCTTGAGCGTTGTTGTGTTCCTGCGAGTGAGTGAGGTCACCAGAAAAGAAGATGATGCTGCTTGGCAGCGGGCATATTTTATGTTGCGAGCGTTAATATGGCTACGGTAACCGCTTCACATCAGGCGGGCCGTATGCTTCTGTGCAACCCGAAATAGTTAAAAAAAAATCATGCCATATATCGTTGTGACCTCTAGGTACCTATTTATCAATTCTATAATTACGCCCCTTTTGACTCATCCATAGAATATAATACCATCTCTATTGTTGATAGTTCACTTCGTCCGTTTTATGGCTAATGTCTGATTCGTGAATTGAACGTCATTCGATTCTACATATCTTCAAAATCGAAAATTCTAAATACGTATGTCTCTAGAATTCATATTCCTTATTTCGTCTCTAAGCTATTTGACTCGTTTTTGCTCCATGATCACATCGGGCTCTGTTCTACGGATGACCCGTTTACTAAGAGTAGTTTTGATATCATTTTGAAACATATTTTCAGATAAGGCAAGGACTGTTTCAGTCAATTTATTATAAAATGGAATGCAATTTACAAATGCAAGTCGATACAGTGGTATACGCATTAAACTCTATACGTTAGAACTAAATAAAGACGACGGCAAAGACATTACAGTGTACTGGGTGCCAAGAAAAAACAAAATTCATTGTCTAATAACATCGCTCTCGCTCCGTCCATACTAAGTCCACTCGCGGCCGCGCGGGCCGGCCGCGCTGTCGGAAAAAGAGTAATGAAATCTAGTGCACGCCCCCCCCCCCCCTCCGCACACCCTTCTTACACCCCACAGCGCCTTCCCAAACTTTAACATAATATCGCTTTGTTTTCATAAACTGCGATAGAGGATGGATATGTTTTGTTCGGCCATAGCTTAAGATCCCATCGTACATGCTACTTTTAGCATAGACAGTAGAAGATTTAGTACACAGTGACTATACTCAATGGTACAACCAAACCCGGGCCACTCCATACAAATGTCGCGTCGTTTACTACTACATAAACAATGACGTCTGTGCGGAGCGTGATTGGGCGTGTGTGCGGGCGGCACCATACAAACTGTTCCAGATTCGTCACAGAGGGGAGGTGAGGTCGACACAAGAGAGCGGCAGGGAGTGGTCATACTGTGCATAGTACTATTATTTATACTGTGGTACAACTCACATACATTTGAACACCGGTCGCATCTACTTTTAAACACTCGATGCGAGCATTATTGTAAACGCAGCAAGTCGTCAAAACACAGTTCACCCCATTTAGTCTAGTCCAGCCCTTTCATTTGATGCTCATATTGAAGGTGTTGTGAAAAAAAAGTTAATCCGTGATTTTGTGGTGACGGCCATCTTGAACTGATTTTCATTTGACATGGCTAAGAACACTTCCTTGTAATTCACCTTTCAATTATAAAAATTATCTAAACCGGTTCACAATCGGACGTCATAGAGAGACACACACACAAAATATAGAGACATGTCAAACTTATAACACCCCGTCGATTTTGCCTAAGAACAATAACTAAAAGCATTGTTCTTAGGATTTTGCGCTCGGAGTTAAAAAGCTAATCTCCGATGCTAAAAATTGTCCGTCAAATGACGTCCTAAATCTCTATGCCATTACATATAAAAGCTCTACCCATTCACTTTCGCAATTCAACAAGAAAATGTTCATAAACATTATTACTTATACTGAAGTCGCGCTATGTTATGGCATTATGGCCGGCCCATTAAGATTTTCTTTCTTTCATTGTTCAATAACATTACATCTAGAAGTTCACGGTGCCAGTTTGAACACCACTGGCCCATTCGTATGGTAACGAAGAGGCGCACGACGCTGACTCCAAAATTAACGAGGCGAACAGTTTGTTCAAAAATAAGTTCATAACCCGCCCGTGTGCCGCGGCCGGCCCGAACGCAGCGAATACGCGAACAACAAACTCTAGTTGATTTTTTATTTTTGTAATATTGGAAATTCTCCGTGAATGGCTCATGCGGGAGCAGATGGCGTAAGTATTAGTAAATACATCGTTTGTGAAATGCGAAAGGTTGCCATTAATATCGGCCCAGCTGTTTACATATGATATTATATTTCTGTACACTACATACACTTTGACTCCGGGGTCGTGGGTTCGATACCCGCACAAGACAAATATTTGACGAGCTCGGTGGTCGAATGGTTAGCAATGGCCACTTTGACTCCGAGTTCTCGGGTTCGATCCCCGCACAAGGCAAACATTTGTGTGCATGAACATGTATGTTTGTCTTGGTCTGGGCTTTTCTATGTATTATAAGTATGTATTTACAAAAAAAATGTATTTAAGTACATTTATCAGTTGTCTAGTACCCATAACACAAGCTTTGCCCAAACCCAAATTAAGCAATTTGGGACTAGATGGCGCTGTTTAATTGTCCAGAAATATTATTATTATTATATCGCATCAAGTCAAATTCCAAAAACTTCTTACTCCTACTAATTTCTTCTGATTAAATTCGTTGTGAGTTCCAAGGCAGCCGTAGTTTTACCCCGGAACTGCAATGGACTTCACTGTTCATTGCCTTTTTGGCGGTCGCCGCTGTTAAACGTGGCGACACAGGAGACACGGTGATCGCCTGTGTCGCCAGGATTAACAAGGAATGTGTGGTAATACAAACATAAAATGGTAATAATAACAAAAATAAAATATTTGTGACCATGGACATGTCTGTTTCACTTGGTCTGGGAGTTTTCTATGTAATATACATATGTATTTACTAAAAAAAATGTATTTAAGTATAATGTCAGCTAACTAATACCCATAGTATAAGCTTTGCTCAATTTAGGACTCGATGGCCGTGTGTAATATGACCAGGATTTTTTTTATTTATATTTCTAATTGTTACAAACGTCAGATGCCTCGGTTTGCTTGTGCGAAGTAATTGCGAGGTGAGACAAATGGGTCTCTTTTCGGACGTACGTTTTGACGCTTGTGGCATATTTGCAGCAGAGAACGTAAATCGTTAGTATATAACCACACCCCGGCCACTCCATACAAATGTCGCGTCGTGAACTACTATATAAACAATGACGTCTATGCAGAGCGTGAATGAGTGTGTGTGCGTGCGGCGCCATTCAACTATTCCTGATTCGTCTCAGAGGGGAGGTGAGGTCGACACGAAAGAGCGGCAGGGAGCGGGCATTACTGCAGGTAGTGCTATTTTAACACAGTACAACTTATACTGTGATATAACATCACTGGGATCTACAATTTCTGCACGATTTCCGCCATTCAATGCGGAGGAGGCAATCAAATTGAATCATGTAAATATACTCGTACAAGTGAGTTATTCATTTCTGCACATTTCAACTAAAATGAAGCATCCGGTTGAACTGGGTATTGTTTACCTCAGAGAGCGTTACAAGACGATAGGAATTTTCCCAAACTGTCCGGAATTTTATCCTTTTGTCAGGAAAACAGGGAAAATTACGAATTGTCAGGGATTTTGGACACTTTTTGAAGTGAAACTTTTCAAAGTCAAAGTCAAAATTCTTTATTCTGTGGGCCCTCGCGGGCACTTAGACACGTCTTTTACAATTAGGTATATTTTTTATCTACCAGCATTTCGGAATGACCATTGACGAGAAGAAATACCGAAAGAAACTCTGTCAATATAGGTCTTTTTAGGGTTCCGAACCTCAAAAGGAAAAACGGAACCCTTATAAGATCACTTTGTTGTCCGTCTGTCTGTCTGTCTGTCTGTCTGTCTGTCTGTCTGTCTGTCTGTGAAGAATTTCTATGTCGAGAATGCGTGGAGGTATCAAGCTGAAATTTGAACTGTATACTCAGGTCTACGGTCCCATGAAGTTAAAAAAAAATCAAACTGCAAAGTTTACGTAGAAAAAAGTTACGGCCATTTATTCAGCAAAAAACGCATATTTCGACACACTCAAGGGAATTAAAACCTATAGGGTACTTCCCGTTGACCTAGAACTATGAAATTTGGCAAGTAACATCGTTATAGACTACAAGTACAGGAATAAATCTCAAAACTATACATTTGTAAATAGATCTTAAAAAATAGGGGGTCTATATTTTTTATAGGGTGTCGAAATTTCAAATTGAAACTACTAGTTCAAATGGGGTATCATATGAAAGGGCTTGATGTACACATTGCAAAATATATTTTATTTATTTTTTTCGACGCATTATTTCTTATTTATAATGAAAAATATCAAATTTAATAATGATACTACGTACCTACGGAACCCTCGGTGGGCGAGTCCGACTCGCACTTGTCCGGGTTTTTTAGGGTTCCGTACCTCAAAAGGAAAAACGGAACCCTTATAAGATCACTTTGTTGTCCGTCTGTCTGTCTGTCTGTCAAGAATTTCTATGTCGAAAAAGCGTGGAGGTATCAAGCTGAAATTTGAACTGTATATTCAGGTCTACGGTCCCATGAAGTTGTAAAAAAATCAAACTGCTAAGTTTACGAAGAAAAAAGTTACGGCCGTTTATTCAGCAAAAAACGCATAATTCGACACATTCAAGGGAATCAAAACCTATAGGGTACTTCCCGTTGACCTAGAACTATGAAATTTGGCAAGTAACATCGTTAGAGACTACAAGTACAGGAATAAATCTCAAAACTATACATTTGTAAATAGATCATAAAAAATAGGGGGTCTATATTTTTTATAAGGTGTCGAAATTTCAAATTGAAACTACTAGTTCAAATGGGGTATCATATGAAAGGGCTTGATGTACACATTGCAAAATATATTTTATTAATTTTTTCGACGCATTATTTCTTATTGATAATGAAAAATATCAAATTTAATAATGATACTACGTACCTACGGAACCCTCGGTGGGCGAGTCCGACTCGCACTTGTCCGGTTTTTTTTTAAATAGCCATACAATATTATCATAATACAATAAAAAGAAAAATGGTATTCAACCAAAATAAGAGAAAAAAAAAATTAAAGTAAAATAAAATAGTAAAAAATAATAATAATATAAAAAATCATAGTATGGAGTGTATATACATATTGTTTAAAGTCTAAATATGTATATCCACAATACTACTTGTAAAGATAAGACGCCTGTGCTTCACATCCTGTGCCGAGAATTTGCCATACATTTTTATCATTAAGGTAATCGTTGGTCCTGTAGTAAGCCTTTTTACATAAGGTGGTCTTAATAAGCTGTTTGAATTTAGTGTCGGGTAAAATCAGGACCGACTCCGGCAACTTATTGTAGTAGCGGATGCAATTTACGACAAACGAATTATTGACCTTCCCCAGTCTATGTTTTGGAATAACCAATTTGTTTTTGTTCCGCAAGTTGACATTAGTTATATCACATACTTTTGTAAAATTCGAAATATTTTTACGGACGTACATAATATTTACATAAATATATTGAGAAGCGACAGTGAGGATGTTTATCTCCTTAAATAACTCACGGAGTGAATCCCTAGAACCCAAATTGTAAATTGATCTAATGGCTCTCTTTTGTAATACAAAAATTTTATCAATGTCAGCTGCTTTACCCCAAAGCAATATGCCATATGACATAATGCTATGGAAATATCTAAAATAAACGAGCCTAGCAGTTGTCTCGTCCGCTATCTGTCTTATTCTCCTAACCGCATAAGCTGCGGAACTGAGTCTGCGAGCTAGTTTCGTTATATGAGGGCCCCATTGCAACTTTGAATCAATGGCAATACCAAGAAAAACAGTATCATTGTCATAAACTAGGGTGGTGTCCTTTATGACTACATCAGCATGGACTTGCCTGACATTGGGTAACGTGAATTTAATACATTTAGTTTTGTATGAGTTAAGAAGGAGATTATTTGTAGTAAACCAGTTCAAAATTGCAGAAAGAGCATTATTAACATCATCAATTTTGTCTTTATACCTAGCAACTTTAAAAATAAGTGAGGTATCGTCGGCAAACAGTACTACGTTGGCAAATTTTTCTACAATTTTTTGGCACCCGGCACTGCTTCTTTTTTTTTATACTACGTCGGGTGGCAGACAAACATACAGCTCGCTTGATATGAATAGGTTAACTTAGTCTATAGACTTTTGCAACTTGAATTGCATATCTGTGCCGCCGCCTCCGCTACCATCACAGCAACTCCATACTTTCTGGTAACTTTACTTACTCGCAGGAACACAACAATCTAGGCATTGAAGACATATTATTTAGGTTACGATTCTTCTTTCTGTGAGGCGGAGGAGTGGTAGTGAAGACTTCCCAGCGGGCAGCTTCGCCGTGACCCTCATTTGTCAGAACCTCATTAGTTAACGAGCAGAGTGAACATGGTTTGACTCAAAAATTATGATCAGGTCTTTTACCCCAAAAAATATCAGTTTAATTTCCCGCAAAAAGTCAATGTTGCCCGCAATAACTGTATCTCCCATCAAATAAGTGAAATATCTTAAAGAATGGCGGCACAAGAGCTCATATTGTGAGTGGAAAATATAATTTGCCGGTTGATTGTACTCGCCGGGCACAAAGCCGCCGAGCACGAGGCGGGGGCGAGGCGAGGCGGCAGTCGAGCGTGGCACATACACATACATACTACGATTGCTCCAGCATATAGTGTTTTGTTTATAAATACAAAATTGCAAGTTGAGCCTTGTACAGCAGTGAGTAACTTCGTGCAAGAAACACCAAATAATTTGATCTTCCATTCAAATGATCGAGCTGACTGCTACAGTTGAGATCAAACACAATATTGACCGGACGTCGCTTTCAAATAGAGACGGGCCGAAAAAGCTGCTATATTTATGCTGTAAGGTCATAGACACTTTTAAAAATAGGGTAAAAACTTGCCAAGTCTAATCTTGAGCTTTAATTTATCGTAAGTGTAAGTACCACGCACGTATCGTGCCACGATGAATGTTGAACAGGAGTCACTGTCTCGTAATGAAACGATCGTCAGGTTTTGCAAGTCACAAAGGTTTAGATGGGCGGGACACATTGGAAGAATGGATGACACCAGTATAGATCATCTGCACTTGGGTCCCTCTACAAAAAAGACCCAGGGGAAGAATAAGGCAGCTCTGGAAAGGTGAGGAAGGCAAAACTCGCATAGTAATAGACTGGACTAGACCTCGCGATTACTTTCTTATACCATTTTCAATATCTCAAAAACTACTAAACCGATTACAATGTCTCTGGAGCACGTAAATTACATGTACATGGCCTACTTCTCATACAAATTTCATCCAAGCATCTGTCTAGCTTTGTGTAAATAATTCGACTAATCAAATTTAAGAAGTTATTATTTTTAAAACACAAATAAACGTTTTTATAGCTAAAAAATAAATAAATAAAAAAATAAAATAAAAAAGAATAACAAAATCCTGTTTTTTGCAACGTTTTCTTAGAAATATTTCCAGGATTATATATAGAACTTGGCACCAAGTTACATCTAAATTCTTTTGTCGATCTATGTACGAGTAAGTCAACAAACATGCATATTCTCAATATCGAACTTGGCTCCCATTTTCACATTAATATTTTTGATGCGACTATATTTACGACGCTAACTTAAAAATGGTACTTGACGATCTTGCTTTGCTTGCTCAGTCAATTATTATCTCTCGCGACCAGAAAAAAAGACGAAAGCTTACACAAGATATTAAAAAACTCGTGTATGCAGCCAGCGCGCGGGACGCGGGGTGTTTTATTACGAGCGGAGAGGTGCAGACATTCCGCGGGCGCCGCTACCACCGGTGTCGAGTTTTTATCTTTTAGCAAGTTATCGTTTATTCCCTTCAGCACGTTATCAGTCTCACCGTTCTTTGTATTGTTGTAGTATCTAAACTTCTTGCAAATCATCAATTCGAGACGTCATCTCGTGTGTTAACGAACTCCTCGGTTTACTCGTTCGCCGCTAGAGTACGCGACAGTTCTTTATAATCGATTTCGATATCTCAAAAACTACTGTACTAATTAAAATGCCCTGTAGACGTGTGGATTGTATGTACAGCCTAGGGCAAGTGCATCTGGACTTACATTTTTTTTTTATATTAGCTCAGCATATTGGCTCCACTTCGCCTGATGGTAAGCGAAAACAGGAGCCCCAATCGCAACGGCAACGGACAAGAGACTAAGATGTCTTGTCAGTTGACGCTGCCATGCTGGCCTACAAGATGCTTCTTGACGCTTCGCTTGAAGGATTCCATATTGTATGAATGAGGAAATACATATGTCGGCAACGCGTTCCGCTTTTTAATAGTGCGACATAGATAGGAATTGTTAAACTTTTTAGTACGCGACGGAATGATACCAACGGTGAATTTGTGGTATCGCAAGCCTGTACGTGTTGTTCGGTGACGGAAAGGGGAGGAAGGGATAAGGGAAAACAGTTCTTCAGAGCACTCTTCGTGGTATTGGCGGTAAAATACGCTGATTGAGCCAATATCTCTCCGGAGCTGAAGAGGTTCAAGATTCTTGGTGACCTCTACGTCACCAATTATGCGGACCGCTCGTCGCTGCAACCTGTCGAGAGCCTCGAGGAGATACTGGGCGGAACCGTCCCAGAGATACGAGCAGTACTCCACGCTGGCCCGATCTTGAGTCTTATACAAAAGACAAAGCTGGTCCGGCGTGAAGAACCGCCGCACCCTGTTCAGGATCCCGAGGTTCTTTGAGGCTGTTAAAATGAAGCTCACAACATATTCCCTTTGGTTAAGGTTGCAGCGAATATCCATGCCTAGCATGTTCAAGCTCTCTCGTAAATTAAGCGAAGTGCTCTGAAGGCTGGGGGTAGGATAGAATGGAGATGTTTTAGTGGTAAACGCGCACACTTGGGTTTTCTTAGCATTGAACTCGACCAGATTGCTGGAATCCCATTTACTAATTAGATCCAACACCCGACCAGTTCAACGACAAGAGTCTCCCGTTTCTCGCCAATTTCTGTCCTACCACCACCAGGTCGACCGAAATATCGCCCAATTTTTTTATACGAGAGGAAGACATTCATCAAAATATGTAGATCACTATCATACTTTATAATGCCAGTACACGTTCTATTTACAGAATTGCTATTTATAGCATGTAAATTTATTGCAAAGCAATCATGAGTTTGTATGACATTACGAGCATTTGTATTTATCCTGTAAACAATGCACTCACAATAGAGTTTTAATCTGCAAATATACATTTGTCGTGACACGAAGGTTCATTTTACACGAATTAGTTTGTTTATAATTTTAATTAGTAAAGTGCAGCACACCGTCCACCGTCCACCGGCGTCGCGGGGCCCTCGGCCACGTGTGCGGCTCGTGAGGGCCATATTTTATTCTCGGCTGGCCGGCATCAATTAGTTAATTACAGTCATATCTTTCTAGAAACTCACTGACGAAAACCAGAACATGGAATTTGCGATATAAACTGTATGTTTAATACCAGTATTTCTTTTAATTAAGTTGCTCGCCGTACTTTGTAGGATACGTAAACCCGCCGGTTCCAGCTGTTGTCATTATATAACAGTTGTTAAGCCAAGTCTTTGGGTGGCTTGAAAACACTGGCCTTCGCCAACCTAGTTGACCAGCGTGTTGGAGTACTCTCTAACCTTCTTGAATTCTTGGGAGACGCGTATCTCAGCAGTGGGATGAACACGAGTCCAAGTAGATGGGAGCTGGCATGACCGAAGACCACAAGGTATGTTATTTACTGAATCGGATTTCACGTGATTGGAACTTGCTTTTTTAACCGACTTCAAAAAAGAGGAGGTTCTCAATTCGACTGATTTTTTTTTTGGTATGTATGTTATTTGATATCTTCGCGAATTGTGAACCGATTTCCAAAATTCTTTTTTTATTTGAAAGGGTATGATTGCTAGGTGGTCCCATATTCACCAAGTCAGGATCTGATGAGGGGATCCCAGAAAAATCGATGGCAACCCTTAAATTTTTTTGCCCTGTTGCCAGCTGAAGTCGGTTTTTATTTTTTCTTAAAAATCATTATTTATATACAACGTCGGGTGGCAAACAACTATACGAGCCGTCTGACGTAAGACGGTTACCGTAGCCATATTGCCGCTCGCATCATGAAATATCGCTTGCGTTGCAACTTCTTTCTTCATGATGACCTCACTCACTCGCAGGAACACAACAACCCTCAAGGGAATTGTTATTTGGCTGCAGTATTTTGTGAAGTTGTGGCACTTGCCCAATCGGGTAGCTTGTAAATACGCTGCACTACCTCTCTTTTGCCAGAGCCTCTTTCGCTAGTCGGCAGCGTGCACCATGTGCAGGTGAGGTTGGCTTTGGCTCTAAAGGTCGTGAAGAGTCGCTTACGCCCGAATGTGCTAACATGATCAGCTGTATTTTGTATGGAATTAGACCGCGACGTGGTCTTAGCAGTAAGCCTATCTGTTACGGGAAGTACCTAGTGGTGTTATACCGTAGCAGCGGGGTAGTGTATGGCCAACACTACCTATTTCTCTAATAATATTTCAATTAACTACAAATAAAGTAATTTAAAGTGAGATCGCATAGTTCGTCGGTTGGCGCTCATTGCTTTGTACAGTACTGAGGTGGCAAACAAGCGCACAGCTTGTTTTCCTTTTAAACACAATTAACATCCGCCGGTGTGTTTCAGGAGCGAGTTTCAGCGGCCGAATGATATAACGCGGCTAAATAGTTTCAACTTGGCTGAAAATTCGAAATACTCGTTAATGCGATACTGTGTTTTTCAGGATATTTTCTTTTTCAGCATAAAATGTGTCCCATTTTTTTTTTTGCGTCGGTAAAGTTATGAGACTGAATTCTGAAACGCAATGCAATGGTTGCATTCCATTATATTTGCTGGCTTTAAGCTCAACAACTGCTATTACGGAAAGCTTCTTTTGAAAAATGAAAATTGAATAAGCATCAACACATTTGTTCTTCAAAAGGTTCGAATATTGAGTTAGATAGTTTTTTTTTTTATTATTTCATCGGATGCCTAATAAGCATACTGCCCACCTGATATAAAACAGTTATCTTTTAGACACCTGCAATAGAAGTAATATCGCTCACGTGATGACTCCCCCGCTGTTTGTCTTGTGACCTCTACCATACTGGAGAAGTCAGACACTCCAATGCTTACCTCTCATACGCCACGGTAGCAAGTTGCAGGCTGCAGGTGAGGTTGGCTTAGGCTTTAAAGAAGGTAGTGAACTTTTACCCTACCTAATTAAGGTATAGGTGCTACACAAACTTTGTGGCAAGCTGTGCATAATTCATTGAGGTGCATCTAGCACTCACCTAATGCACCCAGGTAATTTAAATAATAATAAATAATATTTCTGGACTATTTACACAGCGCCATCTAGTCCCAAATTAAGCGTAAAGCTAGAACTGTGTGTGTACTAGACAACTGAAAAATGTACTTAAATACATTATTTTTAAATACATAGGTACATATAATACATAGGAAATATCCAGACCAAGACAAACAGACATGTTCACGCACACAAATATTTGCCTTGTGCGGAAACAAACCGACGACCCCAGAGGCAAAATGTACATGGTTAGCCATTCGACCACCGTGATCGTCAAAAATTTATTTCAGGAGAATTAACTCGAAGAAACGGGAAGAATTGCCAATGAAAGTGGAAATTTTGACAAAAACATGTCTACACAAAAAAGGAACTGTTAAAATGAAACACAGATAAATAATAATAAATATTCCTTGACAAATTACACACTGCCATCTGGTCCCAATAAGCAAAGCTTGTACTATGGGTACTAGACAACTAAATACATACATAATATGTAGATACATAGAAAACCCCCAGATATATATATTTACCTTTGCTAGTATTAAATGCTGTATATAAAGTACCAAAGGAGTTGTTAATGCCTTGTAAGTATATAGGCTCATAGTACGAGCTAGCTTGCGTCCGCGACTTCGTACGCGCGTATACCGGTAGCCCATGGGAATTTTCAAAAATCCTTTCTTAACGATTGCGTATCATCATCATTACAGTCTAAGTATCTACCCACTGCAGGACATAGGCCTTTTCCAATGCTTTCCACCATATGCGATCCTCCGCTTTCCGCATCCAACCGTTACCAGCCACTTTTTTGAAATCGTCGGTCCATCTAAAGAGTGGGCGCGCTACACTTCATCGCCCCATACGTGGCCTCCACTCTAGGACTCTTCTCATCCATCTGCTATCGCTGACTCGTCAGATGTGGCCAGCCCTGACATTTCAACTCGATGACTCTGAGAGCTATGTCGACCACTTTGGTTCTTCGTCGAATTTCTTCGTTCCGGATTCGATCCCTTAGAGTAACCCCAAGCATTTGCTCTCTCCATCGCTCGCTGTGCGACTTTTAGTCTGTGATCAAGCCCAACGGTCAGCGTCCAAATTTCTGCACCGCATGTCATAGCGAACACTTTGGTTTTCGATCATTGGGGTATATCAGCGGTGAGGATGTGCCAATTGCCGAAGCTTATCAAAAACTGCCCAGCCAAGTCGAATGCGTTGATTTGAATTGTTGTTACTGAATATCGATCTCTTCTTTGAAATTCTCCCGACCTGTGACCTGAGTGCCAATTTCCTACCCGATCGTCCAGCAGTTTGAGCCGTGCGATGATCAGTCGGTAACGGTTGTTTTTTTTATATATAAGTTTTTTTACAGAAGACTTTATTGTTATGAAAAAGGTTCACCCGCCGCGTTCGCGCCCCCCGTCCACAATCCGGCATCAAAGGGCCGCGCCGCGAGTGAGCCCGTAAGCTGTAACGACAATACAAACATCCCTTTCAGCCCCGACGTTATATTATTTTGATAAAAAGATAATCTATTTGGATTCGAAGCCAAATCGCCCGCCGGGAGGATTCGCCCAAATATCGTTTATTTTTCATACGCAAAAAGCTACCGACATATTTTTTATCCGCTTAGCGGAGAAAAATCCGTAAACACAGTTACATAAGCCGCCGAAGAACATAAAAGAGCCTAAAGCATATCGGCTCCCGCCTTAATCTGCCATAAACAATCGCTGCGAACAAAACCTCGCAATAGTAAATTTCAGGAAAAGTCATCCGAGGGAGTAATGGCTGAATTTTCTGATCAAGTTCTAGATGCGTTCGATAACGCACTCTATTCCTTGGTATATAGCTTATATATCGGGTCGGAGTGGTCGGGGAACTTCGTTCGGATGTCACGGAGGCGGTCGTAGTGATCGGATTCGTATGTCTGGTGTGGTAAGGTTTAATTTGCAGTGCGTGCGGCGGCGGAGATGTGCGCGCCCGTTTAATCTCGCACTGTTATTTTTCCGGTAATACATCAAAGTGGCGACTTTCTACGGCAAATTGTATCAAAGTCGCTGATGTATGTAGCGGGCGGCGCGGCGAGGGGCGGGGGGGGGGGGGGGTCGTATATCATACTTCTCGGAGTCGTCGGCGGCGCGATACCCTCGATGTTTTCCTGTCGCCCGCTGACACCACTATTTCGCCGGGCTCGATACTAATTTGTGACAATGTGTCTTGTCTTCATTACATTTATTGAGTCGTTTTATTATATGAAATACCATTTTTTTATTTTTGTTTCTTCAGATCTCAATGTTATATGGCTGCGGTATTCAGTATGGTAGAGATACTTCCCCAGTCGGTCTTGGCATGCCCTGTCTCTCTCCGCCAGAAGTATGTATTTTTTATTAGTATTAATCGAAGAAATCAGCTGGACGGGAGGCAACAAATTCTTCAAAGGCATTTTGTACTGCCTCTCGGGTATTGAATTTTTTTCCCGCCAAGAAGTTATCCAAATTCTGGAAAAAGTACTAGTCTGTAGGCGCAAGGTCTGGCGAGTAGGGCGGATGACGGAGAG
The DNA here is from genome assembly GCA_937001555.2 of Hypsopygia costalis. Taxonomy (NCBI): domain Eukaryota; kingdom Metazoa; phylum Arthropoda; class Insecta; order Lepidoptera; family Pyralidae; genus Hypsopygia; species Hypsopygia costalis. The sequence goes on along the minus strand of OW443351.2, from coordinate 178,789 downwards.
CTTCCAACCCCAGTTCTTGCAACTTGGAGACCGTCTGCTGTGCAGTATGAGGTCGTGCGTTGTCGTGCAGGAGCAGCGGAAACGAGCGATTGACCAATGCTGGTTGGAGACTTGAAGGAGAGTTGGAGCTTCTCCATCATTGTGTTCAGTTCTTCACAGTACACATCTGCAGTAATGCTCACCCCGTTTAGTAAGAAGCTGTGATGAATCACACCGGCGCTAGACCACTAAACAGTGACCATCACTTTTCTAGGGGTAAGTTTTCGTTTAGGGCATTGTTTAGGTACTGAACCAGGATCCAACCAACTTGCTGAGCGCTTGCGGTTGTCAAACAGAATCCATTTTTCATCGCAGGTAACAATGCGGTTCAAAATTCCTTCATTTGTGTGTCTGTTGAGCAGTGCAAGGCACGTCTCGACGCGTACTTCGCGCTGGCGATCATTGAATTCGTGGGGCACCCATTTGTCAAGCTTTTTTACCTTGCCAATTTGACGCAAATGGACCAATATTGTTTTGACGCTAACGTCGAAAGCTGCTACTAATTCAGTCGTAGATTGTGTATCATCAGCTTCCACAATCGCCTTTAATTCGTCATTGTGGATCAACGTCTTCGGACGACCGCGAGGTTCATTTTTCAGGTCGAAATTTCCAGAACGGAAGCGAGCAAACCAATAACAGGTGGTGCGTTGGTTTGTAGTGTTAGCTCCGTAAACGTCGTTGATGTTGCGTGCCGCTTGTGCCGCGTTGCTGCCACGACGGTACTCTTATTCTATAATTACTCGAATTTTTAACGTATCCATGAAGACGAAAAAGATTGAAATGCGATGAAAATGTAACACTAATCAATAAACTTTCTCTTGGAAAACTTTTCTTTTGGAAAAAGAATTCCATGATTATAAAATAAAATTAATTTGAAATTAGAATTCTTAGCCAAACAAAAATTATTTTGATTTGAAATAGCCAGTACTGCAGAACGGCAATCTACTATATAAAAATAAGTCGGGTTTTCCTTCCTGACGCTATAACTCCAGAACGCACGAACCGATTTCGACGGTTTTGCATTCGTTGGAAAGGTCTCGGGCTCCGTGAGGTTTATAGCAAAGAAAATTCTGGAAAAATTTGAAAAGAAAAGCGGGAAAATCTTTTTTCACATACAGCGCCATCTCTAAGGAAATGGGTGGAAACGAAAAGATTGAGCCACAGCGAAGCGTGGTCGGGCCGCTAGTTTCATATATAAAGACCTATTATTGTTAAAAATAGTCCGGGTTCACCCTGTTGACTAGCAAGGATCTTGTTTAAGAGAGGTAGAACATGTCGAACCAGCCTAGAGAACCAAGGTATTTCTTCAACCGGTCTTCAGCCTATGCCCTCCTACTTCTTCCTGGTGCCCTCGCTCACTCGCAAGAATCATCTAGAACTCTAAAAAATTGTAACTTTGCAGTGAGGTAGAGGTACTTTCCCGGTCAGGCAGCTCATAGTTAATTTACGATGTACCATGTACCGTATCTCTCTTTTTACCATAGAGCTTTGTTTGGTATCCCGTGGGGCGCACCACGTGCAAGTAAAATTGGCTTTGGCTCAACGATGATGATGAGCGTGACGTCTCAAAAAAATGTATACCACTAGCTATTACCCGTGGCTTCGCACGCTTCATCATTATTTTAATAATACATACTGATTTACCCGTGAGAATAAGATGTTTTTCCGGAATAAAAAGTAGCCACGTCTCTCACCGGACCTTAAATATCGCTAGTTTTTTTTTTTATACTACAACTGGTGGCAGTATAGCATACGGCCCGCCTCATGTGAAGCGGTTACCGGAGCCATATTAACGCTGCCAATGCAGCATTTCAATAAAACACTAATATGTGTAAATATAATTAGTACCATTTGTTCCCAATAATCAATGAAACCATTAGTTGCACTGTTTGCAAACAAGTTGTTATTACTCCGCGAATTCATAATTAAAGCAAATTAATTTCAAATAATCGTCCGTAATTATTGTGCACTTCGTTTGCGTCAAAACATTATATAGAAGGGGGCTACAGGGAGAATATGGGGGAACATGTCGAATTATTATTGGGTATTCTATTTATTCTAGTCATTTAGTGTGTATGTAGCTCATAGTTTTATACCACCATCCGCCTTATGTGAAGCGGTTGCCGTAGCCATATAATCGCTCGCATCATAAAATATCACACCCCTGCTGCCAACTCTTCCTTTCTGCACCACAACCCGGCTGCTGCGAACAGTTTCTTACTGGCATGGGCTATCTGCGTTGACCAAGAAATAGTCCTGTCAAAATGAACTCCAAGATTGTTTCTACTCTCGCTGTATTTAATATAGACTCCGTTAAATATAATTCGTAAACCATTAACCATAAGGCATGCCCTTGCAGTCTTACTCCATTCAGATATTATATTATTAATATTGCGAAATGAATTATGTGAATAGATAAACTTACAAATTATCTACAAAAAGATGGCAGGAGGAGCGACGGTCTATTGTAACAGTATTAATAAATAGAGAAAAAAACAGGTTGCACTCCGGGAGTGCCGGCAGAAGTGAAAACTTGAACATTAACGTTGTGCATTTTTGAATATTTTGGAATGGTTAGGGAATAATTTCGCACGAATTGCTATATTTATCAGTATAAAAGTACTATCATTTATGTGGTAAAATACAATATTCATTTATTGCGCTATCGTATACTACAAACATGACAATTTATATTACATTAAAAATAAGCAGCAGGAGCAGGCATACATTTTCGCCGCGCGGTAAAAAGAGAGGAGGATATTACTTCCCCTCCTACGCCGCGCCGGCGATCTACTCTCCCTCCGTCTTACAAATTTTCGATCAGGCCACGTGTCCCGACGCGAGTTTAACATTTTTTATCCATCCCAAAAAGTGCACAACGCCGCTAAAGAAGTTTTCACTTCAAAAAAGCAAAGGAGATAACACACCGCCCGAGGTACGCGGCACTCGTCGCACACCACGAGGAATACTAATCATCGACGCGAACACGTTGCCGACGCCCGAGCAGGTGCGAACGAAACCGTTGAAAAGTCAATTACTTATATTACCATTTTCTAGAACTATGTAGTAAAACACTTTTAATATCAGTAATCAGTTTTTCAATATCTTATAAATGTAGTTTCGAAATAATCCAGTGAGATTTATCAGTTCCACCCAGCGTGTCGATACTTGCCACTTCCGACGTCCCTAGGCACGCTCGTGTTGCACCACATTACCCCAATCAGGGAGACATCTCAACACCGTCTGCCACAGATAACATCTCCGTAATAATGTTTAACCTGCGATCGTGGCCGCCATTAGCGGCGCTCACCGACACTGCTTTTAATCTTCGTCTCTTTCCTTCCTCCCTTTGAGCTGCGTCAATAATGGAGAGGAAATTACTTGACATTGCGAAGAATATGACGTTGCTCTATTCTTTTATAAACATACTAGCGTATCAAACCGGCTTCGCCCGGTATTTTACATTTTTTTTTAAATTCCTTTTGACACCTTTTTCTTACAATTTTAACACAAGGTTTAAAAATTTAAAAATAAATCAGTCAAATTGGTCGACCAGTGCTCATGTTATACATGTGGCAATTTTGTCTTACAGGTGCCACTGGCAGCTCGATCCGACTTCATCCGAAACTTTTTTGTAATTTTCCAAAATTATCTTTCTAATTAACTTAGTCTTTCCAATTACGGATACAATAAAAAACGCAGTCAAATCAGTCGACTCATTTTGGAGTGATGCTTCGGAATACATCTGGAAATTGTGTTTATGTGCAGGGTGAACTAACGGTCTAAACCTGACGATGAGGTAGTGGGTGGGGCTCATTTCCAATTAATTCCAATAATCTGACTCCCATATAGGTACATCCTTCCGGAAATGTGCATTTCAAAAAGTTTGAAATTACTTTCTATTTTGTATTTAATTTAATAAATTTATATAGGTAGTATCACGTTCTTCGAGAGAGTATACCTTCCCATCGAGAACACTTTCATTCAAATTGCAAGCGCGACAACGAAGACGCACTCAAAACTTCCCATTCGCTCAGTAGCCAATCAACTATCGAGTTCAAATATGAAATACTTGCAGTCAGTTCACTAGCAACTATGATGATTGGTGACTCGGTTAGTTTGCTACGGGCGCACAGACCGGTTGTTTTGTTAGAGAGAAAAGTAGCCTGGCTTTCCACTTTTCTGGCAGATTTTCCTATCTACTAGTCAGCTAGAGGAGCTCGATCTCATCGTGCGTGTGTGTCAGTGTAATCGATCACGCAAGTTATGCAACGTCGACCATAGCCTGTCTATGTATGGATTTAATATTTTAACGTTAAACCATCAGTCCCGACTGATGTCATTAGATGACAGTCGTTAAGTCAAGTCAGTGGCTTTGGGAAGGTTTGAAATCACTGACCTCTGCCAACCCGCAGTTGAGCAGCGTGGTGAAGTACGCTCTAAACCCCCTTCGATTGAGAGGAGATCCGTAGCTCAGAACTGGGATGAATATGGGTTGATACAGTTAGCTAGTGAACATAACTTCATCAGCCCCTAGGACCCCACCAGGCAGGAGTTCATCAGCAAACAGTGCATTCGCCGGCCAGTAGCTAATGACCTCGCTAAATATTAACATCAGTATACAGAAAACGTCCGAATTTTCAGGATTATTTTTTTCAACATCTTGAAAATAAAAATACTTCCAGTTATTTGTAACGTCTCAGTTAAGTTCTAACCTATTTAAACCCCCATGGTTTGGCACGGGCCCCTCGTCGTCCGTCTCTCTGGGAGTTGTCTCGAGACTCTCCGCGATTTATATTTATGCCGAGGCCGTAATGTTATTAAATGCGCGTGTAATATGTAAATACGCAATACGTCACGATGCTCCGACGTACGATGTACGCCGTGTTTACGCAAATGATACATTTTATTTTCCCGCTCCGGCCGCGGAGGTTCCAAAACATATTTTTCCGCATTTAATAACGCTAACGGGGGCGGTGGTCCCCCCAGTGGGCGAGCGAGAGGGGAGTAAGAAGTCATCGTAATGTTGTAAGTTGGTGATGTCTATCAGTAGAAGGGGTCCCCCACTATAAGAACTATAAGGTAGTTTTCCACGGAGGCTTAGCTGGGCTCAAGTCGTATTTTCATACCTACGTTTCACCTCACAGACTAATAACCTGTGTTCGCATACTATTTATTCGCAAAATATAACATCCCCTCTGACGTATTGACCGGGGGGTTAAAAACAAAACGCAACTCCGTCAGCTGCGCTGCAGTGGAAACCCACCCTATTGCTAACATAAACTTACATCTTTGCAATTCTACAACATAATAATCATAGGCAATAATAGAGAAACGTTATATGTTTGATGTTTGTCAGTCAATCACTCAAAACGGGAACTCTACTGATGTGCGGCCGGCCAGCAGATGGCCGTTTCACCGAGTCTCCGTGACCGCCGCGCCTACACCGTTAGTGGCGTTTCCATTGTATTGACATTAACCCCATTAGTAGCCCTGGCAACCTCGCTTACTCGCAGGAACACGGTAAAGACCATTATGGTTGAAGCGTTCCATGATGTGGAGATACTGGCGGATGCTGGCCACTCTTTGAACGAGATGCCTCGCTATGCCTTACCACCACTATTGAAATGGGCAAGGCCCAGTATTACGTATCGCTGAGCTGAGAGCATTTCCTTTCGTCAGAGTGTTGTTAGCAAGTTGGTGCACCATGTGCAAGTGATATGATGAGCTACTTACACCCTATATTTGCATTGCTGTTAGGCGATTGTTCTGTATAAATATTGACCAGCTACAATTTTATTAAATGTATAGATCGCTCCAATATATTATTATATAGTCGATAACTTGTGAGCTTAAGGCGGGTGTGACGTGCGAGGCATTAGACGCGCTCTGCTGACCGGACCCGGACACAATACCGGAGCGCAGAATCCCGGCTCTGCGGTAATCCGGCGCCGGATCCGGTCAAAAGACCGTTACGGTAATTCTCCGGGACGACCGCTGCGACCCTGCGCTCGTTCCAGAAGGGAAAAATGTGCTAAAATTTCTTTAAACTAATGACCTGTTTTCTTAAATTAGTTAAAGGAAATGTAAAATGCGGATTTTATTTCCTTCATTCACAAAATCCATTGAAATGGGACCGTAATGGTTATTTTTTTCTATTTTATGTCCGATTTAATATAACCGACTAATGTAAGTAGTTTCGCATTAAGTTTTTATTCTTGTATACCTTGATTGGCAGGAAATTCGTGCTCCAGGATGGTCGCCAACTGCGCGGTTCCAGAGAGGTTTTCTTCCGCGAACTCTCAGATTGTGGATGACGATTTACCGACAGAGGTTTTCTCGGGAGACTACAGCATGGGGTTCGTTAAGAAAGGCGTGATGGGGTTTTTACTGAGTCATGAACGCATCAGTGGCAATTCTGGTGTTGCGAGCGTCCATAGGCTGTTTATAACTGGATAACTGTTTATCATCAGACAGTTCGTATGCTTGTTTGCGACCTTAAAGTATATAAAAAAGAATAAGATTTATTAATAAGATTTATTCTTTAAAATTTTAACATATAAAAAAGTATGTTAAAAGTTTAAAGAATAAATCTTATAATAGTTACTAATTTATTCAAGTGTTATTTTGCAGAAGTCAAAACAGGCAATTTGCCGCTGCCATTCGGTTCCTGCAAACTTATGGAAGATAAAAATCTGTAGCTGTAGGTCTCAATTCTCTCCTCTCACTGTAAATACAGACATTCCCCACGAAGCTCTGGTCTGAACTCCAAATACAGAACAAACCACCGCAGCCTACGGGCGGCGTTGCTTAACTTGCATGTTCGATTGGCTGCCATGTTCGACGCTGTCGTAACTATAACTAGAACTTCTACTCGTTGCGAATTCATAGAATACGGAAACCATTACGCTATTTTTCATTCCAAAATGTACAAACAATGAAGAATCATCGCCGGCCGGCGTTGCGGCGAGATTGCATGTAGCTGTTATCGGAAGATATTAGAATTGAGCGCGGCCCGCCCATAAATACCGCGGTGACAACCGACTATTGGTGGAAGGCGCTCTGACAAACAGCTCATACCGTCTCGGCAACTCGTATAAATCTCGGGCGCCGGCTATGAAGCTCTGGAGACAGAAGTCTAGTGAAATGAGGAAAACAACCTCATGTCTCTGCGTGACTCTAAGGAACACAATATTTTTGTGGAGATATATACATCTCCACTAAAATATTGTGTTGTATAGTGTGTAGGTATGTATTGATAGAATATGTAGATTCCGCTTCCTAGATATTTTGAATTAACTTGACGTCGCATCGCTTTATCAACCGGTATAGGTTCAGGGAGCGACCTGTAGAATTTGATTGGCAATTTCAAGAACAGTACTATAAAGTCAACAGTTTGTTAGCAGCTGCATCTATTATAAAACTTAAGTCTCGTAGTTTAAAGACTTTTCTGGAGAACCTGTGATCTCAACAAAGCGGCTGGATGTGAAAAGCGGATTATCGCATATGATAGAAAGCATTGCGAAAGACCTATATCCCCTTATAATGATAATGGTTCATTGTCTATATCATAACAGATCAATTTCAAACGCCACGCTGCAGTAAATGTTCATCTTATCACTACCTTTTTTACCGACTGCCGAAGAAAGGAGGGTACTAAATATTTACCGAACGCATGAATGTATGTATATTCTATAGTATCTAATTCTTTAGCATGTTCTACTGCCTAAACCGTTTGAAGGATTTCAACATAGGAAACACCATTAAATTTATCTTCACTATTGGAATGACACAGGATATATTGTTCTAATTGAGTATCAGCAAAAAATAAACACAAAAAATCATATTAGTTTTCTGATTAATATTTTGTAACGCAGTGCGGTTTTGTTTCATTTTATGTACATGATCATTCGATGAAGCTCGCCTACTTTATTCTGATACAATACAGTGTGTTGCCGCTTCATTGGATAAATTCCTGCGGTTATACCTCCGTTAATAGCGCGCGGAATTTGATGATGTAAATTTCTAGGGTCTCAGGGAAAACGTAGACTTTTTCTGTCTAAGAATTTCTGCTTATTCCAAGAAAGTGTGGTGTAATTTATTTATGTTAGCTTAATCTATATATACACCGAGCCGTTTTGGAGAAGTACGACTACAAACACCGTAATACGAGATTTTTATTTATTATTTATTTATATAGATTTATTATATATTATATATACATAAAAAAATCTCGTACTATAATGTTTGTAGTCGTATTTCTCCGAAACGGCTCGGTATATATGAGAATAGGTCGTAAAGTAAATTTCATACCGCTAAAACAATTCATACTCGTACGGCAGAACATCAGCCGGGTCACCTATATCTGTTTACTTTTCAAATTTTTGCCTGTGCATTATTGGCATTGTTCGTCGATTTTATACACATTGCGACACACGCTCGGGCTACTCTGCTCCATACAAACGCCGCGGCGTTAATGCTTACTACTGAAGTAATGATAAATATTACATGAAACATTATCATCATCATTATAATCAACTGGCTGCATCTATCCACTGCTAGATGTAGACCTTCCCAATGCTTTCCGCTATACGACATCATCCGCTTTCCGCGCCATGAATAATACATGCAAACATATCATACATATCAAAATATGTCTGTTCTGTCTGTCTGTTTGTTACCACGACTAAACGGCTGAATCGAAAAAATGTATTTTCGCTCCAACTCGATTTAAAGGTCTCGCTTCCTCGCTCGGTCAATTACTAACTAGGTAACTTTGTCTACAAATCCAATCCGCGGCAAACAAGTCGGCGGGCGTTTTGTCCCGCCGCCCGCCGCCCGCCGCCCCTACATCACGAAAATGTGTCTGTTTCGCGACAGCAGACAAAACAGCGGCTTAAATAGACCATAACAAACGGTCGGCGGAGCGGCGGACAGATGGAGAAAACAATATGACTTATATTATTACACTAGCTGTTGCCCGCGATTTCGTCCGCGTGAATATCAGTTATCGTGGTAAGACCCATAGGAAATCAAGTTAACGTAACCGCATAATTAAGAAAAAAAACTTATGGTGAATAATTTATGTAGGTATCTACTAATTTTATACCTGCTTTCAAATTTGTTTGCAAATAATGCATTAATTGCAAATAAATTTGATTACCATAAAAAAAGGTTATAGTGAGTCAATCTTAAAAGATAGACATATGCTGTCGAGGACTTTTTTTTAGAACTTTTAAAGAGGAATAATTCCATCATACATGATTTTTACGTAACTTCATCCGTTTACGCAGCGCACGCAATTTAAGCTCTCAAAAGGATTTTTTTTTTCCCATTTTTCATTGAAGCTCCGCTTCTATTGGTGGTAGCGTGATGTTATATATCCTATAGCCTTCCTTGAAATATAGGCTATCTAACACTAAAATAATTTTTCAATTCGAACCAGTAGTTCCTGAGATTTGCGCGTTCAAACAAACAAACAAACAAACTCTTCAGCTTTATAATATTATATAGTATACTTAAAAGATAGACATAATATGCTGTCGAGGACTTTTTTTTAGAACTTTTAAAGAGGAACAATTCCATCATACATGATTTTTACGTAATTTCATCCGTTTACGCAGCGCACGCAATGTAAGCTCTCAAAAGGATTTTTTTTTTTCCATTTTTCATTGGTGCTCCGCTCCTATTGGTGGTAGCGTGATGTTATATAGCATATAGCCTTCCTTGAAATATAGGCTATCTAACACTAAAATAATTTTTCAATTCGAACCAGTAGTTCCTGAGATTTGCGCGTTCAAACAAACAAACAAACAAACAAACTCTTCAGCTTTATAATATTATAGTATAGATGAGAGAGGTTTTAATGTTTCTTTATGTAGGGAGTTTGGCCGTTCGTTAATACTGAGCTAGACTATCATGATATGACATGCAATTTTTTTGTCTAAGCCCCCTCTAGGCAAATAGTTTGCTACTCCATACATTTCGCTCGCAGACTCATTCTGTCAGATACTTTCGCTACATTTGAAGTCACTAATATTTGCATCCAACTTGCAACACAAAATCAGCTAATCGACAGTCGACAGTCAGCCGCAACCTATTTGCCTAATTAAGTCGCTGTGTAATACGTTTTCTCCTGCAAGCTCCTCCATATTTTGTGTAAGAATGTCAAATGTCAATTTGTTGATAGTAAATACCAAGTAGGTACTTGCTAAAGTGTATAGTACGTGAAAAAGTTCCACCAACAATCATCAGACTCAACTTTAATCCTCATGGAAGGGCATTGTTATTTGGCTGCAGTCTTCTGAAGATGGAGGTACATTCCCAGTTGAGCCCGACAGCCCTGCATCTGTTCCTCATGGGCTGTTTTGCTTGTTAGCAGAGTACACCACGTGTAAGTGTGTTTAGCTCTAAAGCTAATCACCACCAACTGTAGCTTTAGCCGCTTACAACCTAATATGTTACAACCCAAATATATTTTGACGACATTAAAAAAATAAACAAAAAGAAATTTACATCCAAAATAATATTCTTATGTTCTTTAGAAAGGACAAGTTCTACACTTAGCTACAACTTAGAAAAGGACAAACTCTCCACAATATTCCAGTCTTCTTTACTTGAAAACATGTCTATATTGTAAGGACTACATAACGCGTAACAAACCCGTACGACGGCACATGACAAACTCAGCCCAGCATTACAACAGACGACGTATTTTTCAAGAATTCATCGCTCTACCTCCGAGTTCGCAAGTTGGCGCATAATTTTGCAAACGCATCATTACGTAGTCGGAGGGTTGAGGGCCCGCATTCACTCCTCATTCACATTCAGATGTGAACGGGTTCATAAACGGGGCAACTTCTAAAGTGAATTTCAATGCTTAGCGAACTTGCATATTGCCGCAAAAACTCGCTCAAACCACTCATTGTCTGCTTGCCTCGCGCGTGGCCTCTTCGCGTGGACCTTTTTCTCATGGTCGGCTTGGACTTCGGTGGTTTCATTAACGCATTATTCAAATTCATAACCGAGTGTATGTAATATATTCTAGTTTGAAAAGGACATTGACGTCTTAAAATATCACGAAGAGCTTAAAATTGGAAATTGAAACTGCATGAAAGCTGTGAAGAGCTTTTTAAAGATTCAAATTCCAATATATAAATTCAAACAAACCACACCGTGGCAGTTCTACGTGATTTTTGTAACTTAATTTATTTATTTATCTCAAAAGGGATTTTTGTACTAAACTGGGTACCAAAAAAACATGCTGTCCGCCCGAAATAAACCCGTTACAGTAGCCGTCGTAGCCTATATACAGACGCTTGTGATACAAGTAGTACTCAAGCGCTGCTACCTTCGCTAGCATCCTTGCACATAGTATAATTATTTCACTAATATTATTAATGTGAAAACTTATGGTGATGTTTTTATGTTTAAATATTTGTAACTCAAACACGGTCGCTTAAATTTTTGAAGGGGTTTGGATGAAATCTGTACTCAGATAATTTATAAATTGACACACTTTTCATATATGAAACTTATGTTTGGGAGCGACGCGGGCGCTACTGATAATGTATGTAAAAATCATTGTAGTGAATTAGCGCAGGTATTAGTGGAAAAATGATTGAAAATCCCTTGAAGATACAGACATCTGAGTGCCTGATCTGTGTCCACCCGCTGCCGCTCGTAGAATTGAGCTCAAAGTTCAAAACTCTACATAGTTTTCAGAGCGAGCAGCAAAGTGTGGGGTGGGAGGGCCGCTTCGAAACGTACGTTGTTGGAGTGTTTGTGTGTTTGTTCGGCGCGGCACACGACACGGTGCCTTGCTGCGCTCTAGTACATTTTGCAACTTTACATTTCGGAGTATAAGTGGTCACCTTAAAACAAAAGTCAACTCGTCAGCACATGATGCACCCTGCCGCACAAAAACGAAGCGCTCGTGTAATAGAGGTAGAGCATATCGAGCTCGACGGGCCAGGTAACTCCACTTTACAAAAGACGGTAGCCAAATACAACAACAATATTGGTAGGTATATCACCGGCCGGACCCCGGTCTGGTGCCACATCAGGTACTGAGCCCCTACCGCTCAAGTAGTAGCCGATTACCAGCTTAGATAATTGTATTTAGCATAGCTGTTAGGAACCTTGGAGCTCTACTGACTAAACTGAAGATGTTTGTCACTTAGACCTAAGACCTTCGGAATCAAAGTATTCGATCTGAATCGACTTCAGCTGAGGCGACAGGGTCCCAGCACAAAAGGCAGAAATCAGAAACTTGATTAGATTAATAAGTAGTTAAACCTCCGATCACTAAATAAATCATGTTGATACTGCTGATTAATGGCACTTGGTGGGACGTTTTCATATTTGTTTATAAATAAAATCACTTGTAATTAAATAGACTAGTACAAGTGAATTTATAAAAATTAAGAAATAAATCTCTTTCCTGCTCTATCCAGGCTCTGATCACCATGTTATCTGTGACCTGTTCATTAATTACAATGAGCCCTAACGAAGTGTTGGGCGTCAGATTCCTGGTGGTACTCAGCATCAGATCAACGATATTCTTTTTATCAATTTCGAATCGATCGACCTCGTAGAAGTTGATCATATCCCTTAGAAATAGTTAAGGGCCCTACATCTTCAAACGGCTGGACTGATTTTTGAATCATGTACGACTCTCGATCATATCTTTCAAGCATCATCTTTGAGTTAAATCCAACGTCACCTGTACGTGGTGCACCCTACAGACTTACAAACAAGGCTCTGGCAAAAAAGAAGTAGGGCATAGCATATTTATAAACTGCTTGACTGGTGAACTACTTACACCTCACAGAATATTAAAGCCAAATAGCAATTCCCTTAAGTGTTGTAGTGTGCCTGCGAGTGAGTGTGGTCATCCGAGGAACGACGGAGTTGTGGCGTTGGCAGTGAAGGTGGCACGACCGTTACTTCACGTTGCGAATATTTATATGGCTACGGTAACCGCTTCATATTAGCCGGGCCGTTTCAATATTATGCCAGGTGAGTGAAGGTGAACCTGGCATAATATTGAAAAAAAAAAAATCATAGTCGGTTCATCAGTTTGACAGTTACGAAGCATACTCAGACATAACAAATACACATAAAAAAATAAACCTCCATTTTGGTCCATTAAAAATACTCACTTACCGCATTTCTATAAATTCGTTAACTACAAAGTTACCAAATAAAAGTCGCTGTCGCACAGAACGCGGGAGAGAAAGGTTTTTAAAATCAGTTTTTATTATATTCCCGACGCGACGTGGAGTTACAACTGAGAGAAGGTGGTAATCCAGTATATATTAATTAATAAATGACTTAGGAAAAGTAAGCTTTTAGTTCAACTAAGTAAGCAACCACCACAGCCCGTGGGCGTCAGTAACAACAAGGGTCACGGATCCGCTGCCAGTCTTTTTAGGTCTATACTGACTTTTATTGACGTCTCCCAAGTCGTGGTTGTTCGGAACGCCGTCGAGGTTAGTAATATTACGGCGAAGTTATTGAAATTGATTCAATAACTTCGCCGTAATATTACTAACTTGGAAGTTAGGGTAGATGTATAGAAGGGTTTGCCCAGAAGATTACATTGTCAGATCAGAGAAATAGTCGCACGGCAGTCTGATTACTGTCACTTAAGTATACATCTACTGAACGAAAACCGCTGTTGTGCGTAACAGAAATAAACAATTTTCTCTATTTGTAAGTTAAGCGATGTCGACTGCGCCCTTGTTACCCATCTGTGGATTCGTTTCTGTTTATCTCAAGCTCTTCTGTGTTTTGAGCCAGACGTTAGTGGCCTTTGGGCTTGCAACTGTCCTCCGCTAACCCGCAGTCGATCAGTGAGGTAGAGTACGCTGTACACGCCCTTTCGATTGAGGGGAGACCCAACTGGGTTGATGCCCAGAAACATACTCTTCAGTTATATTTATAAATATTGCATTTATCTTTTAAAAATCCAATGTCACGATGTTTGTCGGCGAAAATTTCAGAAATTACTCAACCGATTTTAATGAAATTTCCACATTGCGTGTAATTTAGTCCAACTTGAGAAACACGACGGTTTTTATGTAATTGGAGAGATGAAAGTTCGTACGAAAGTCCACTTGAATGTACACGCGGGTATCGGCTAGTATAATGTATATATTTATTTATACAATGTCAATATTGTCCGTTTTCTAGACAGTCGTACAACAAATATTAGTTCAGTTTACAACTGAATACACGTATTTATTGAAGTGAATTAAACTGCTGACGTCCCGCCGCGGGTCGCGACAGCCGACGGCCATTGTGAGCAGACGCACGGTTTTATAGTCGCCACACTCGCCGCCCGGCCACTGCCAGACACATAGTGGCTTCTATAGCACTCGGCCACTGCGTATTAACTGCTAGCGACCCGCCCCGGCTTCGCACGTGTGTCGTCGTTAAGCCAAGTCAGACGTTAAAAACTATTTATACCGCCACATACCTAGGTTGTGTTATGTACGGTTCACCTGCGTGGGCAGATAGGGCGACGACGTGTTGCTACTATAGGTGCAACACGTCGTAAATTGCTTCAAAGCCAGCGCCTTCGTCTGATATTTTTATGTAAGTCGTATAGAACTGTAAGCACCGAGGCACTACCCGTGCTAGCAGGTGTGTTACCAGTAGACTTAGAAGTACAACGCCGCGCTTCAATGTACTTACTATACATCTAAAAATATGGTCCCTGATTTCTTGAAAACGCGTGATCGTGAAAAAATAGACTGTTCAAACCTATTAATGAAGTATTTGAAACATTGCTGTCTGAATGGCAGGAAAGGTGGGAAACTTCTACCAAAGGACGCTACTTGTATCTGTTCTTTCAATCGGTAAGAGATAGATTAAAGAAAAAGTGGTTAGAAGTCGACCACCCCGTTGCGCAATTTTTAACTGGACATGGCAATTTTAAGGCTAAACTCTTTTCGTTTAAATTAGTGCCGTCGCCCTTATGCGAATGTTCTACTGCTAATTCTGAATTCGATTAAACAGCACACCATGTTCTCTAAGAGTGTGATCTTTGGCAGCGGGAGCGGGACGACATGTTGAATTCATTGCAAGTTGCATCCGGGGTAGTATACTATTCAGATTTGGTAGCAACAAGGGAGAATTACCAAGCGTTCAGACGATTTTGCAATTCATATTATTGGAATCGATGTGTTAGGTAACAACTCAATGTTTTAGGTCCCCAGTGGTGTTAGAAACTTAAAATCCGTGGTGCACGGCAGTTGAGCTTCACTTGACTAGCCATCTCTTTAGGCTTTTAATGCCTTATTTGCCACATTGCTGTCTCTCACATTGCTAAGAGAGGAAGTCAAATTCCAAAAGCTTCCTACTCCTACTAATTTCTTCTGATTAAATTCGTTGTGAGTTCCAAGGCAGCCGTAGTTTTACACCTGGGACTGCAATGGACTTCATTGTTCATTGCCTTTTTTGGCGGTCGCCGGTGTTAATCCTGGCTACACAGGAGATACAGTGGTGGGATTGTGTGGTGGGCCCCCGTTTCATAAGCCAAGTCAGAGGCCTACGCCAATTCGCAATTGAGTAGCATCGTAGTGTACACTGTAAATCTTTTCGATTGAAGGGAGACCCATTTCCAAGCAGTCACATCCCTTTGTTAGCACGTGTAAGATTGCCAAATTGGGCGATTTATCGCCGATCAAGCTTCTAGAACTCACTCCGGCGGCACTGGCGAATTCAACAAGGACACCTACGACTGGGCGACGTGGCCACTCGACATCCTGGCCAGCCCGGCGGCCCGAGTACATTCTGCACTTTTTTAATGCGACGGCGGCGGCCGGCGGCCGTGCACTCGTCACTTAATTGAATTCCATTGTTTGCGCGCATTTTTAAACAAACACCACTGCGTCCTGATAAAATTACGTTTTCAAATTAGAAGGGTTTAATTTATAAAAAGCTCCGCTGAAAAATGTACTCGTTATAAATCGGATGTGTCGCGAGTTGGCGCGCACACGCGCCTCTGTGTCGACGGAAACCAAAATAACAAGTTTCTAGAGGCCTAGATAGCTGTTATGTTCCTGTGCGTTAGTGAGGTGACCAGGAAAAAGACGATATTTTCATTCGCAAGTACCCATAGACTACGGTTACCATACCACTTCCCGTCAAGCCGTATGCATGTCCCGTCAGGCCAGGAACATTTAATTATAGTCAGTTTAAGGCGGCCTACGGATGAGGAGAATTCTCCGCGTGTGTCGCCGGCCGCCGGATCGTCTGCGGACGGCCATAAATACGTCACCGTGAGTTACGGCCGCCGAGGCCTTGTTAGCGACGTAATGCCGCGGCCACACGCGCCGACTGACAAATAAAACGTATTATGAGTGTCGCAGTTTGTTACTCGCTGACTGGTGTGAGTTATAGCAAAATGAGCCTTTAATTTCATGTCGAAGAACTCTACGTAGATCGGAACTTTGGGGAAATAGAGATAACGCATGTGGAACCCGATTGGGGAAGACCCTCCACCATATATACGAGATGGGTGCATAACCATCTAGCAGCAGAGAGAGCAGAGTCTATATTTCCCTGAAATAACTGGCAATAGATCGGCGACCACCTAATGTCATCCGCGGTGGTAATTATTTTGTATCGGATGACCAACATACTCGTTTGCCCCAAACTAACGCGCGTTCTAACTTTTTGTATTGCAATCGTGTATAACTACGGTAACTATTTTACGTCAGGCGGGCCGTCTGCTAATCTGACGTTATATAAAAAATCCACACAGATGGCCACAAAGCAACTTCTGACCGTCTGTCTTCTCACATCCGCTAAACGGCCGCATTACATTCTTGTTGAATAAGAATGTAATGCGGCCGTTTTGTCACAACACAAGCGAATCTCGTACAAAGAAGTGCGCGCCGTAACGAGGCCGGCGGTCGCGGCCGTGTTTAACAAAACCCGCGCAAGACACGTTTGTTTTTGTCGCCGCTCAAAAAGCACAGGCTGCAGAATGCGGGTAATTAGTCCCCGTGTAATGTTTGTGAGGTAAAAACAAATTAAATGTCGCCGCGAGATACAAACGTGGCCGTGAGCCCCCGCCGGCCGCGACACGAGCACTGAGGACACGGACTCAATTGAGTACAGATGCACGATTTATGGTTGCTTTACTTAAGTTATTTCAATCACAGCAGTGGAAGGAAATAAATATAACCTTCCTCCCGTCTCCAGTCTCCATTCAATCGAAGAGGGTTTAGAGCGTATTCCACCACACTGCTCAACTACGGCTTGATGGAGGCCTGTGTTTTGGAGCCACCCAAAGGCGATTAATAGCGACCGCTACCTCAGGACTGACGGCTTAACGTGCCAACCGAAGCACGGAGGAGCTTAAGTTAAATTATAAATAAATCCATCCCTAAATAGGCTACAAGCCATCCTTCCCGACAAGGCCCTGGCGGTACGCATTATCGTGAAAAATAGAGTCAACTAATGTGCCCGACCCTGATACACTCCTTCTTTTTTACTGATATTGCAAAAATAAAAGTTTATGACGATTTGCGCCCTACTTCTCCTTAACCTTATACGATACTAGCGTAGGTATCTTTCATGCCTCTCCATGCATCTCGGATTTAGACTTTTAGCTTCCAATTTGTTCACAGAAGCACACCAGAGCATCAAGTACAAACAGTAGAGCCGCCAGTGCCGCCTGGCTCGCGTGTCACGGCCGACTCACACTTTCGCTGCGATATTTTCCTGACGGAAACAATTGAGTGTTTTTCCCCGACGGCGGCACAAAGGTAAATGCCCTTTTTAAGGTGCTTAATGTCTACAAAAACCCACGTGCGCCAGACAAATGACCGACATGAAAAAATATATTACAAGTTACCGGCATTTACCTGACTTGCCGTATTACTGCCGACAGTTCCGCCTTCCCACGGATACATCGCTCGTCGCCCTGCCCGCTGTAACAACGAGTACTATACACAATACGCATGCTATATCGATCTGCATTATTATCGTGGGAAACAATAGCCTCAGTTCAGAGGCTGGAATAACTTCGATTTCAAATATATTTACTTAGGAAGACATAAAATGAGTTTCATTGAGCGCGACTTTATTTCCTCGGCGGTGCGACGTCGTGCGCGGCGAGCAGCGATTGTGTTTTTCGCAGTCGAACTGAATTTGGGTTGATTTCGCTTACTAATATAGTTTTAGAAACAGTTTATTCAAGTAAACCAGTAACCATTTATTTTCAGTTCACTGCGGTACGTTACAGAATATAATAACAATTCGGCAGATTACGTTATATTAATTAAATTTTATTCTATTACAAACAAAATATGCAATTAGGTAACACGTAGCTTTAACGGGACAAACCTGTTTTACAACGATGGATGGAGACGTAATCAAAATCAGCACTAAAGTTTATTATCGGCGCACCTATTAGTTTGCTATTAGTTGCAAATATCAGCGGTAAGCGGTAATATATTTGCAAATAAACCCCAGATTTGACCGAAATTTCACGCGATCGCTATAAATTTAGATCCCACGCACAACATTTAACGAAATGCACACACGCTGTACGGAAATAATCCAAGTAAATAATTTTATTTGCAATTTAAGCCGCACAGACAAATGAAATCGCCCGTCTCGCAGAGTGCTGCGGATTTTTGAAGTAATACTTCTCTACGCACACTTGACTTGGGGAATAAGCTGGTGAATCCGTGACGAGGGCGTGACGGAAACGGCGAACGGAAGTTGAGAGAGAGATATAAGTTGGTAGAGCTACGAGTAAGTGTTACTTCAGTCGTGTGGTCTAAAGCACATTCGTTTTTTTTATTCAATAAGAGTAAACGCTGTGATAAGATTTTTCGAAGGGTTTCTTGAGAGCGTGTCTGTATGACTATTATTTAAAAAAAACCGGACAAGTGCAAGTCGGACTCGCGCACCAAGGGTTCCGTACCGTAATACTACTTAATTTAATTCAATTGGAGTCAATTTAATTTAATTAAGTCTAATCTAATTCAATTTAATTTTATGAAACCTGGTACCGTTGGGCAGTCTGGGTGCATCAAGGTATCACATTAGTAGAAATGGAACATCAACTTTAAGCACCACTCCTACGAGTTGAGAATGTCATTAGCTATCACAGTTTCTTACATATATTCATACATACACAACGTAAAAAATACCCGGTCGATCGTCCAAGATCTCCATGGAAACGTGCAGAGATTAAGACACGAGGCTACTCGAGGTCTTTGACTGCTCTCCTCACCCGTTCGTTATCATTCTACTTACATTTATTAATATTGAGTAATCTCCGACTATGTTACTTCCGGACGCTACAGCAATGAATTTCAAAACTGCTAAGGCGACTTTCTTAAAACGTAACTGAGATTCAGTGCAATGAAATTAAGATTTTTTCACAAGGTTATTTTACAAGTTAGTTTACTTATTGCGCCGGTTGCCAAAAAAGCATACGTTGCGCTTGATGTAATGCGGTTACCGTAGCTATGTAGACGCTCGCTTTACGAGGCGTACATCTCTTCACGTCTGATGACTTCACTCTCAGATACACGACAATCCTCGAAGGCATTGATATTTTTTCGCGGCATTCTTTAAGGTACTTCATCAGTGGGCTTGAGACGGCCTATATCTGTATAGCGAGTGCCTGGCAGAGTGCACTACGTTCAGATGCGATCGGCTTTATCTTTAAGGATGATAGGGAGCTACTTACACCCCATGTAACTCTATTCGTGTAGGAAACATAATGTCAGAGAGAGAGAGAGATGCGCAGAAAGCCGTTCACTGAGTGTTAATAGTTATTTGTTATACAAGAGTGCAAAGTTGCTTTTTAACCGCGTGCTAAATTTTGATGACCGAGCAAGCGAAGGATTCTAAAATTGAATCACGAGCTGAGCGTTAGCTAGGGAGTCAAAAGAGCACGAGGTGAAAAATCTTTGCACTCGAGTGCAATACGTAACTTTTCATCCCACCTCAGCGAGGAAATGACTAAATGCAAAAAAAACATTTACAATCACAAGATACTTTTATTTCAGTTTAGTTTAATTTAGTTTAATTATGAAATTACTCATTTTAAGTTTTTCACTTGTTTTCAAGTTTATTATTTTTAACCTAAGGTTTTAACAATAACATAAAAAAACGCAAAGCAAATTAAAAAAAAGTACACCAAAGAGGTTCCGAGTCCGAGTTCTGAACAAATTAAAAAAAAGTTGTATGATAAATTTGGCACCATGGAGGTAGAAGTAAATAGGTTTAATGATAATTTTTAATTCACAAACTTTAGTGCACACGATGTTCTAAATTCAAATTTCCTCCTCCATCCTCTAGAGGATAAAAACGACTTTTGCACTCAGATATTGAAGAGTAAAAATACTCTTTCCGAGATGGGGGGATGAAAAACTTATTTCCCACATCACAGACAGAGTTTATACGGCCACAGCATCCACATAGAACGATTGACACGGACATGAAGTGAGTACACTAAGAACCAAAATGTGTTATTTTTTACAACAATCCTCAGTCACCGACTTTTTAAAACTAAAACATACAAAAAATTGTTTAAACTCTCTCGCTCGGACGCGCTCCAATATATTCTTATTCCCATTGTCGGTGGCTCCCGAAGCGACCACTCCGAGTTATCGCCGCAAAGTAGCGAGGTAGGAAATGTCCGTGAGTCGCGGCCGCTCCCCGCCCGCCCCGCCGGCGGTGAACGTACGACGGGCGGGCGGGCGGACACTGCGTTATTGTATCTTTAAGTAACACTCGTACGTCGTCAAGGCGTGGCAGTCTAAGCAACGTCGACCGTAGCCTGGCCATTCTTCGTGCTTCGGAGGGCACGTTAAGTCGTCGGTCTCTGCTGTTGTCATTAGATGACAATCGTTAAGGTAAGTCAGTGGCCTTTAGGCGGCTTGAAAACACTGGCTTCCGCCAACCCGCGGTTGGCTAGAGTGGTGGCAGGTGGAGTATGCACTAAATCCCATTTTTTGAGATTGAGATTCGATTGAGGGGAGGCCCATATCCCAACAGTGGGATGAACAAGGTTGGCGACGACGACTCGCACCTATTCGTAGTCTGATATATGCTCTCATGAAATAGAGACCACTCGATTAAATACTAATAATAGTTTGGAAGGAAATGCTTTAGCCCTTCTTCTGAGGCAGTAAGTAACTTGCTTTTAAGTCCCTTCGTTGGTTTTTATCTGCAGCGGCGAATTTGAAGCGACCCAAATGACGCTATAAAGTGTGCGATATATTTTACCGTCTCCATTTATCACCGCACCAGAAATATTGGTAGCACTCGATGACTGCAATCAAATTGGTATTTTTTTCGTGTCGTAGTAATTCGTAGGAAATTTATTTTTTCTCACCTGTATGGTAATTGTACTAGTCCTATTATTTATTACTAGCGACCCGCCCCGGCTTCGCACGGGTGCAATGCTGATACTAAATGTACTACAGAAGGTCTTTGCGCTTTGTCCTATCCAGTCCTTCCCCAGTTATAAGCACACGCCGCCGGCTCCGCGGCCGGTACCTCCACAGCCGTTATGTCCCTGCATTTTAAATGTGTAATATCTTCTAAACTATTCATTTAAATTACATGCTGTGAAGGGCCATATTGATCTATATTAAATGCGCAATGTATTTAAGGTACTTAATTGGATAAGGATTAATTCTGTATTGCTTAAAATCGCTTCGTAAATAAGGCATTATTTCTTGTAAAAAGCAAAGGATAAAATAACGGTTATTGTGTGTTACCACTAAGAGATAGACATATACCATCGCGAACTTTTTTGTAGACCATTTTAAGGTGAACAATACTGTACTACATTATTTTGATCTATCTCGTTGGGTTCAGCCAGCGTTTGCAATGAAAGAGCAAAAAAATGTGTTTATTTACGACATCACATTAGAAACCTCTAAATTATCAGTGTTTTTCTACTATGTTATGCATATATTATACATATAAACTTTCCAGTTGAATCACTCTATCTATTAAAAAAAACCGCATCATAATCCGTTGCGTAGTTTCAAAGATTTAAGCATACATGGGGACATAGGGACAGAGAAAGCGACTTTGTTTTATACTATGTAGTGATGTGGTGATTATACCACATAGAAGGAAACAGTACCTAATACCTATAACAATTTCCAAATGGTTATGCTTGAAATAATATATATATTTATATATAATATAATAATATATTTATATACGATACTCAATTACCCATTTACTTATGCATATAAATAGGAATGTCCGTGTTTGTCCTGCAAACTTTAACAAACATTTATTTTAACTACATTTTAACAATAAAACTAGATACGTTGTACCTACACAAAACTGTGACCTACAGATGAGTTTAAAAAGAAAAAGAAGTATATTCATGTGACTTTATTTAGTGAGTCATTAAAAAAATGATTCATCTCTTAATTTGACCGCAAATGTGGAGATGACTACCACTGTCCGAGTCGTTCATTACCACTTTACACTTTACAATAACATAGAAAATTATTGGATTTTCATACACACACATAACTACCGTCTATCCGTGTATATCTATGAGTCAATGCCAACTTCACTTACACGTGGTGCACCCTACTGATTAACTAATGAGGCCCTGGCAAAAGAAAGGTAGTGCAGCGGCCGACTGGGGAAGTGTCTCCAGCTCGCAAAACATCGCAGCTAAATAACAATTTCTAGAAATCTAGAGTTGTTGTGTTCCTACGAGTGAGTGAGGTTCCCAGGAAGAAAGGCGTTAGAGTTGAGATGGCAAGCAGGGGCGGTGGCGCACGAGCGAGAATTTGTTGCCAGCGTCTACGGTATATAATATACATATATCTTCTCAAAACCTACCTGATACTTTTAGTGAGGTATTGTAACTAATCAACTAAGTGCTTATTGCGTTTAACTACGTTATTATTAGTTTGAATTCGTTATTCAGCCAACTGATATTTGTAGTATTAGAATCAAATTGGAAAAAACGATTATCTTAAGCCTCACTATTTACTCTGTATAATGCTTCCTTCCTAATACGTAGCACACACGAACTTTATACTGAATTCCTTTCTTGTGACCTATTTCGTAGCAGTACTGGATGCTGTCGGGTAGCAGACACTACTCAATATTCTTACATTCATTCTAGTGTTTCGAGATAAAAAGTAACCATTTCTCACCAGGCGGGCCACATCCTTGTCTTCCACCCGACGTAGAATTTCTATATACACAGTATGACTCTCAGATACGCTTTCCACGTCTATCTGTCTGTTTATACGCTAACTCTTCCTAAACTACGCGGCGGATTTTGATGCAGTTTGCACTGTCATTTAGATAATTTCTTCCGGAAATTTTATATATTACATATATTTTTATATTCCACGGGCGCTAGTTTTACACATAGCAATGTTGTGTCATCTGTGTATCCGTCGACAAGCCCCGAGTTGCCGGCCGGCCCGCGGCGGGCGGCGCACGTGCGGCGCACGTGCGGCGGTGACTCGCAGCGAAACTTTGTGATTTATATTGTTGCATAGTTGCAGTCCGCTGCAATACACTTCAAGACACTTGACACAATTCATGTATTACAACGTGGACCCGTGGTAGTCGACACAATCATCATTATCAACGAGGAAATTAGGTTTGATGAAATAATATTCAGTCATGATGAAATAATATCCGCACTGAAATGTGAACCGCGATGTTACAAACAAACATATTACCAAAAGTTTCATTCTTATGATGCATCTCTTTAACAGAGCAGAGGCTAAAAAACGTTGTTTTATTTTATTCTTATTTACTTCTGCAAGAATTTTATTCCTTCACCGACCTTTCACGGATTCTTTTCAGGGGCTCAAAGCAAAGGTTGTCTGGAAGATATCCATTATAGATGTCCCTTACAAGTGCGCTCTTTACTATGTTACATTTTCATAAGCTGTGTAATGTAATATATGAAAGTATTTTTTTTTATTTCACACTAATACTTCTCCACTGTACGTCAACGAAGTGTCACCGTAAATTAGGACTGCAGGCGTCGTGCTTGACGTAGAGTGATGGTACCTACCTAAATTACATTAATTAGTACAAAGACGCTGTTGATCTCGTCGTGTTTACTCGCGTCGCGTCGCGCCGTGTCGTCGTGTGGCGCGCCGTCAAAGCATATTGAGTGGAGAGCGCGGAGTGTGCGGTCACATACACGTACAATTATGTCGTTGGCAACACTCCCGGTCACTCTGTCTACTAAGATCACAGCACACTATAATATACTCGTAGTACGAGAGAACTTAATTCCAAAATCTTAAAAAGCATTTTGGTATTCGATGGCAGGCAGTCAGGCAAACATCAATTCATAATCATCCCACTGTTGGAATACGGGTCTCCCTCCAATCGGCGGAGGTCTAGAGCGTACTCCACCACGCTGCTCAACTGCGGGTTAGTGCAGACCAGTGTTTTCAAGCCGCCCAAAGGCCACTGACGTGGCTTATCGATAGTCTTCTAATGACAACAGCCGTCAGACCGGTGCAGATAAATAAAGCCATCCATAGAGCGGCTACGGTGGACCTTGCTTAACACACACAACGACGCCTTCGAGCTCCTCATTTCATATTCGATGAATTTTCAAAAATTATAAATTCCGACACATGCCTGTGTCTTTAAAATCTTCGCTACCTCGGACCGAATTATATCACGGGGAGTGCTCGGATGAGCTTTTTGATTTGATACCTGCCGCTGCATTCCACTATCGTACAACTCACCATAGATTAAAATTCCATACATATCATCTTGATAATTGGCGATCTACTACAGTACGTTTCCTAAGACATTTTATACCACGAACAGTGAAACTGTGGAATCAACTTTCGTGAGCGTTATTTTCGAACAATTACTACATGGGAGCCTTCTAGAATAAAGTCTTTAATTACCTTAAAAGCCAACGGATCGGCGAACCCTCGGTGTCGCTGGTCTCCGCGGGCGGTGGGGATCGGTTGCTCGTTTGCCCCCCTCTCATATAAAAAAAACCTCCGTCGAAGTAACGATGCCCTCGGATAAAGACTAACTCTACCTATATCAAAATTGTGAACATATGAAATGTGTTTTATTATTTACAAAATTTGAAATGATTTAAGAATGCAATCTTTCAGTCTAAAAACAAAAACAAATCAATTTGCATTCTTATCAATACCAATGCGAATAAAATTAATGTTTACGACGACCCTTTACCTTCTTGAGTTGATGTGCAGTACGAGCTCTACAGAGCTACAATGTAACGGTGAAGTGTAATGTCGACTAAATGGCGGGAAAAATACTGCACATCAGTCGTTGTAATTATACTACATTCGGTTTGATTCAATGAGTCATAAGTAGGTACTGGACAACAGAGCGGCGGAGCGGGCAGCGCCGGTGACCACAACATTGTAATTAAGCTGTTATCGGCGAGCGCTGCGGTTGGGACCATTCGATGATAATGAAATTACTAGCTTCCGCTTGCGGCTGCGGCCGCGGGTGCTCGCCAGAAGAAAAAAATATCATAAAAGTTAATCCACAACAGGGAATAAGACGGTCCCCTTGCTTCACAAATCGTCGCCGATCTACCCAGATCGGCGACGATTTATGAAAAATCGCAGTGGCCGATGCATGCAAACTTCACATGACTGATCGCTGTGGATGTCTAAGAGAAGGCCTTTGTTCAGCAGTGGACGTCGTAAATGGTGATAATCCAGAAAGTGTGAAAAAGTAACAAACATCAACCTTCTCAAACTGTCTCGTTTATAATATTGAAGATCAAAGCTGATTACATTTTTGACTCATATAATGGTAAGCAACTCACCATAAACGAGGATAAGAGGGGCAAGAAAAAGGATACAGTGATATTCAATTCAACCACTTTTCTGATTGAGGAAGTACAGAAACCGAAGCTAAATAACAAACAACCCTCAATTCCTGGAAGGCTGTTATGTCCTTGCATGTGAGTGTTTCTTCGTTAGATTAAAAACCATTACTCCTTCAAATAATTGTAAGTGTACGTATATAAAGACAAATAAAACAACTGTAAGTACATCCACAGGCTTTCTTATCGCGATATGCGACTTCTTCCAGGCAGTCTTAGAGCAGAAGAAACGTTACAAATTACAATCAAGCTGTGGAATGAAGTGCCTGTTGGGGTTTCGCCAGGAGACTAGAGCATAGGGTTCTTCAAAAAGGGCGTGAAGAGGTTTTTACAATTCCGGCAATGCGCATTTGATGCCCCTGGTGTTTCAGGTCTCCATATACTACGTAACTGCCTTCCATCAGGCGGGCCGTATGCTTGTTTGGCACCTTAGTGGTGTAAAACATGTAAAGAATGGAAGCAAGTCATGTATCACGTTTCGCTAGCCACTGAGCTAGCCGGCGAAAGTTACTGTGTTTCCTCATTTAAAATTCTAGCTGCACAATTTCTTTCCACAAAAATGTTAAAACAAGACATTAATTTAGTACGACCGCCGAGCTTCACAGACTCGGGACACGTTACAAGAACCGGGTCGCGCGTCGTGCAAATTTGCGAGGCAAAGCGTGAAAATTGTAAAGAATCTGGCGATCAAAAGAGCAGTACGAACGAACACACAGACGTAATGTGTTTTAATTAAAACAACAAAGGCAGCGATCGTCGTAAAGCCGAGAGCGCCGCCGGATGTTCAATCAAATCGAAACAAAGCCCGCTGTAAAAAGGCTCGCGGTCCATCAAATTAAAATCGGCTTCGACGCATAATCCGCGCGCTCCAATTACCGAGGAGCGGAGAGTCTTGGATCTCGGCCTCCGGTGGGACCGGCGAGTGGGCGCTGATTGCCGCGACGACGGTGAAATGACGGCCGAAGTAATAAAATGTTGAGGATAAAGATTTTAGATGACGCGTTAAGTTTTGAAGATACGAAATTTAATGTACTCGCCGCCGGCTCGGCTCGGGGCGAATTGTTCGACATGACATGCGACAGCTTTCATGTTCTCCCATACATTTGCATTGGCCAAATGGTCTCATCCATTTTCTGAAAGTGTGACCCTCGCCAGAGCGCCACATAACTGCATTTTTTTATAACACATTATTTTGGCAAACAGATCAAAACTAAGCTAAAAATGGAAACCCTAAAGTATGATAGATTATCATTGTATAATTTATGGAAATAAATAGTGAAATTAATTTAGATTAAAAAAATGTACATCAAATATTGAAATATATAATAAAGGATTTAATAATAGATTAAAATTAACATAATAACAATTTATAAACAGAAAACTGAGCGTCTACAAGAGGCCCTAAGTTATAAAGTATTCATCTCTATGGCAATTCCAGTCACTCGGGCCACGAATAATTAAATTTATCAATATGCGAGCGACTCGGAAAGTTCGAGCGCATTTAAAATATTTATTATCTAAAAGCGATGGAATCGAACGATTTGCTGCGACTCTGCGAGCGTGTGCCGTGACGACGATACGTGCGGGTGGTCCAAGGGCTCGCTACGCGTCGAAACAGAAAATGTGTCGTTCTGCAATCGCACCGCTCGCCATCAACAGGGAATCTATCCTCATATATAACGTACGGTACGTAGGTATAGTACGAACGGAAATTGCGTATATTACCACAGACAATTTTTCCCGTACAGTATGAAGGTGTCATTGCGGAGGGGCAGAAAGATAGTTGGAACTCTGTGAAATGCACAAAATTTTCTCACTGCTGAGACATGGGTCTCCCACAATCAAACGAGTGCACTAGTGTAGTCAAGCCGACCAAAGGCCACTTGGCTTGGCTCAACGACTGTTATCTACAACAGATGGGATCATCGACGACATGTATCGATCGATTCAACTCGCACGTGCACCGATACCATCGAGCTCGTCAGTATAGAGAAGATGATTCTGGGCGTAACTCCATGTTTTACAGCTTTAACAGAGACAGTGGGGAGTTTAGTTGCGGGAGGTTTGACGAAAAATGAGAGACACTCTTACAGAAGCAACTCATACTTTCGCGGTGATTATGTTTGTAGGTACATATCAGAAGTGCAGTTAGGAGCAAATTTATCATTATTTAAACGGTTGAAATATGGTTTCGGTATTATATTTCTGCTCTACTAATTACACTGTAATCCTTAATCGCTGCGTAACTGGAAAATACTGGAGCCTGAAGCATATTATTGTGTGGATTTATCAGGTTTCCCGTGTGTGTAGGCAGCCTGGCCCCGCGCCTGCTCCGCCGCTCGAGAACCGATAGCGGCTGAGTGGTTCATAAATATTTGACGACACATGTATGTGCCATCGCCGGCGCCGCCAGCCGATACTCGTTGCCGATTTTTATTCACCAACTACACGTTTATACTACAACCTGCACCGGCACAGAGTAAAAAAACGGCACCGATGTGAATCGAACACTAAACAGAGCGCCACAAGAAGTTAACAATCTTATTTACGCTGTGACGCGCACTGTCGGTGGATTTAGTAGTGCTCGCGAGGATATCGTTTCGAGCTCATCAATCAACAGTCAATATGAGAGTAGTTCAATTTAAAGGAGCGCTTTTTCTCCAGTGCACGTGGAGAAATGAGCGGCGCGTGTCATATTTGTCAACGTCGCGCGAGCATCGCGCTCGCATTTGTTACGGAATTCGCCGGAGCAGGAGCACCCGGCCGCCGCGGAAATCTTGTTATGTGTCGATACGAACACGATTACCAGTACTTTGTTTCGCAGCCGACGTTCTGTTTGCCTCCCGCGGCCTCGATAACGAGGTTCTGCTTATTTTATGAACAGATCACTTCACCGATATCGAATACACCGAAGTAATATACTTTTTATGAACAAGCTAGTAAACAAGTAGATACATATAAATGAACAGCGTAGCGAGACAGATCTTTATTTATGAGATACGGGACCTTAAGTCTCTGTAATTCGATCAAAAGCAACACACGTCTCTAACTTGACACGTGTATCAGAATATTTCATAAACATGAGTTGTGACTTCGTCGGCGCCGAGCGCATACACGTGCAAGCACCAAACGGACTCAGTTAAAACAAAATATGACAGGCTCTCCAAACATTCAACCAATCGTTCGGCCGGAATTACGGCAATCGATGATCAGTGACTTCCGTTGTAGTTCCATCGATAAAATTACAGTTATTATCACTCATAACAAAATTCTATACCATTTAAGACGCTTTATTGCTGTATTTTACGTATGAGTCAGCAAACAATAAACATTTAATTGCTCAAAGAAATGGCTAGTTTTTAAATCCCGCGGTCTGCGGTCTCCACGATAATTGACTAGTTGACACTATAAATACATGATCGATCAAAATCTAATCAAAAGCAATATTAACGGCTATAAGATGAGGTGGTGTCTGGTGAGTTTATTAGCTATTACTATTTCGGATAAAATTATGTACTAATACGAAAGTACGCGAAATTTTCTTGCATCAATAAAATAGTTTTATTAAGCATACAATTTTAATTAATATATTTTTAACGACTGATCGCAGTTTAATGTCCATTAAATCAATGATTTTAACGACTATAAAGAGACTTGCGTATCATCTAAATAGACTTTCATTAATTGTGTCCTGTATTGTGTTCATTTCAACAGGTGGTAACGGCGGTCTTCGCTACAAGCAATGCAAATCCAATACAGACCGCTTCTGACGCAGTGACGGACACAACGCCAAGTATTCACGACCCACTACTACATCACACAATGCCCCCTGCTTCGTCACAAGATATAAAACCAGATGTAGAGTCTATGATCTCAGTCCCTCCAGGTTCTGATCCGAGTGCAGAAATACAGGCACCGCACGCAACACTATCGGCTTCAGTCTACCCTATACCATCGAGTCCACAAACTATGCCCAGCTCTGTGCTAGAAAATCCCCAAACGTTGTCTAACTCACCTCTCTTAAGCTCTAAGCTCCTACCAAATCCAATTGCAATGGCAACTGAACCGCTACTAAATTCAACCCTAGTAACCTCGCAGTCATCCGCAAATGGATCAGAGATACCGAAGACTAACGAACTAATACCGAATTCATCACCCTCTCTATCTTCATCTGATCCACATTCAAAGATTTCTCAACTTTCCTCAGATTTGACTCCTATGACCAATCGGCCACCTGTTGGGTCGATTACTTCACAACCTCTTTCCGAGCGAGCCCCTACGATTCTTCTGAATGATTCGACTCCGGTTTCACAATCTCCTCTGGACACAACCTCAACAACTCCTCAGGCAATGTTCGATTCAGCTCTGACTACCCAACCTGCACCCGTTTCTACTACAACCCCTGAGTTTACTCATCCGTTTTCAGATTTTTCTGACTTGCCATCACCAAATTCGAGTGATACTAACTTCTCAACGGAACCCATAGTCCAACCGACGACACATCCATTTTCTAATCCTGATGATGACGACTATGACGAGCCCAACTTGTTGGAAGTCCTCGAAATGATGGGCGACTTGATCTTTGGTCGGGATCCCGCTTATGACTATGAAATGCCCCAATACAATGACTGGTATTTCGATAATTATAGAAATAAATAAATAAATATTTTTGGACGAATTACATACTACTATCTAGTCCCAAACGAAGCAAAGCTAAAGGGTACTAGGTAACTGATAATTAAATACATTTTTTTTGTGAACATTTAATACATAGGAAATACCCAGACCAAGACAGACATATTCATACACACAAATATTTGTCTTGTGCGTGGATCGAACCCACCACCACCACCCCGGAGTCAAAGTGGATATGGTTAGCCATTCGACCGCCGGGATGTCAAATATTTAATTTAATTAAAAAAGCTATTTTTGAAACATCAAACCTAATGTTTTTTTTTATTGTTTGATCAATCACATACCCTATGCAGATCACCTACCCTTAGAGCAGTGGTTCCCAACCTTTTTTTGTTCGCGGACTATTACGACGTTTTTGTTGCGTGTAGAGTGGGGAATTGTCATAGAAATCCTATATTTTTTTTTTTTTTTATACTACGTTGTGTGGCAGACAAGCATACGGCCCGCCTGATGTGAAGCGGTTACCGTAGCCATATTAACGCTCGCAACATAAAATATCGCTCGCGCGCCGCCACCCCCGCTGCCATCGCAGCATCTCCTTCCTTTCTGGTGACCTCACTCACTCGCAGGAACACAACAGCCCTCAAGGGAACCGTTATTTGGCTGCGGTATTCTGTGAGGTGGAGGTACATTCCCCGGTCGGGTAGCTTACAATTACGCTCCCTACCTCTCTTTTCGCCAGAGCTTCGTTTGTCAGTCAGCAGGGTGCACCGCGTGCAGGTGAAGTTGGCTTTGGTTCAAAGATGTTAATGAACCACTTACACCCCATTATTCTATAACACAAAATTTGATTATTTTGTATAGTAGTGCCCAACCTCTTACATTATAGTTTGTATCACGGACCATAATTTACCTTTCACCACCGGTGGTCCGCGAACCACCGGTTGGGAACCTCTGCCTTAGAGCCTAAGCTATACTATCTGCTTAGTGAGTGCTGCGCGACACTGCCAACACATAAGTAATAGTCCTACGTAACGCTACTTTAAAAACCAGCGCAATGCGAGATCACTTCTGCCAATAGTAAAAAATACAGAACCTTTTCTCAATTTTCTCTATATAATCAATGTTTAATACAACACACATACATTATTTGTATAGAATTACATAATGAAGAATACAGATTGACAACTAGGTTAGAGTAAAAGAAAGTACACATTTCCCAAGAAACAGGTAACACGACATTAGGAAATTGTCATTTGGATGCACTTTATCACGAGTAGTTGGAAGAACGTCCGTTGTCGGACGGCTCTACTGCGTTTAAAATTCATGTTTCATCGCGCCGAGGCCTCCGGTCCTGTAGCCACTCCGTCACGCGGCGTGTCACGAGATGTGACGCGGCGGAGGCGGGCTCCGGCCTGTTTAATCCAGTTTCGTTCAATTTTACAGTTTGCGTATCTAATTAGGCAAAGTCCGGCTTCGTTAGCAACTGTCGCCGACCGGCGGCCGCCTGCTAACTCGATAAATACAGTCTTGTTTAGTTCACGGATTTAAAGTATAAAAGTTCACACAAATAAAAGCGGCTAATTGAGTTTTCTCACTGCCTATTTAGCGGTTCGAACTTCACCCGCCGGCTTTGAGGAAGAGCTTAAATCTTTAAGTAGGTATACATATAATACTTAAGACAACTGGAATGACTTAACTTTTGACGTAATTTTTCAAAAAATCTCGTGATAACCAAATAAAATATTATTTCTCTACATTATTAAGGAATATTTCTCTTTAGTTTTCAGACATTAATTATGTTTAGATATGTCCGTGGCTCCGTTCGCTGACGTGATATCTTACATTAACATTGGACACAATTCATACTAATTTTTGTTATATTAGCGTAAAAATCAGATTTAACCAACCTTTTTCAATGCAGGGCTCCTATGAACGCCTCATTAAATTGCTGTATTTGGATAATCGTGCATTGTCACGAGAAATAGACGAGTGTCATGTTAATATTAAAGCGCTTGTACTGTTCTCAATGCTTTACTATTAACATAAAGTCAACAATGTTCCACCAAGTGCCATTTATCACAGTATCAACACTAAAATAGTTTTCCAGCAAATTTCAGCTCAATCATTGACTGAGAAGTGGGCCTAAGGGGCAATGCAGTGGTAAAACTAAATAAAAGCTTGTAATAAACTTCCAGACTGGTTGAGGACATCACTACATAGTATAAAACAAAGTCGCTTTCTCTATCCCTATGTCCCTTTGTATGCTTAAATCTTTGAAACTACGCAACGGATTATGATGCGGTTTTTTTTAATAGATAGAGTGATTCAACTGGAAAGTTTATATGTATAATATATGCATAACATAGTAGAAAAACACTGATAATTTGGAGGTTTCTAATGTGATGTCGTAAATAAACACATTTTTTTGCTCTTTCATTGCAAACGCTGGCTGAACCTAACGAGATAGATCAAAATAATGTAGTACAGTATTGTTCACCTTAAAATGGTCTACAAAAAAGTTCCCGATGGTATATGTCTATCTCTTAGTGGTAACACACAATAACCGTTATTTTATCCTTTGCTTTTTACAAGAAATAATGCCTTATTTACGAAGCGATTTTAAGCAATACAGAATTAATCCTTATCCAATTAAGTACCTTAAATACATTGCGCATTTAATATAGATCAATATGGCCTTTCACAGCATGTAATTTAAATGAATAGTTTAGAAGATATTACACATTTAAAATGCAGGGACATAACGGCTGTGGCGGTACCGGCCGCGGAGCCGGCGGCGTGTGCCTATAACTGGGGAAGGACTGGATAGGACAAAGCGCAAAGACCTTCTGTAGTACATTTAGTATCAGCATTGCACCCGTGCGAAGCCGGGGCGGGTCGCTAGTTAAATATAAAATTATTAAAAATTCATCTCAAAAAACTGTTGACAGAGAAATGTTATTACACTGTGAATGACTTTATTGAGGATAAATCTCTGAAATGAATTCTTATTTTTAATTAGTTATTTAATTTAATTTCAAATCGATCTAAACACTTGTGATGCGGGCGGGGCGGATCCAAGTCATGGGATATTGCGTCAGAGTTGGTGAAGCCCTATTCTCAGCATCCATCCAGTGCTGAGTCTGGCTAAAGGCTCTGGGGGAGAGCGCAACAGTCGTGTCGATCCCCAGGGCAAGGCTAGAGCATTTCCTTCACGTGGTTGCTGCCTGTTATCGGTCTGGTTCCCTAAGAAACAGATATAACAAAAACCTCTAGCCGACAATTCTATTCCCCCCCTCCCCACCCCATCCACAAGCTTTGTACCTGTGCGCCGCTCACGAGTGAGGCACAGGTACAAGGCACTCCTTCCTCCCCTCCTTCACCCATGTCCAATTATGTCCGGCAACCCCGGAACCGTCAAAAAAAAAATGAGCGCAAATGTAAATGTAATTATACCCCAGGAGGGTACCGGCCAAGCCGGAGAATCCCTCCCTGGACCACCTAGTGGTCCAGGCTGCTCTTCGTACTCTGGGGGGGGCACATCGGCGCCAAATACAAACAATGAAAGCACCGTAATAACGGAAAAGAAACCATGCGAAAGGACACGTCCCGTAAGATCCATCTCGGAGACTCTCGGGGACGACCTGACGCACATGAGGATTGGCGAGGCCCAAACTCAGCCAAGTTCAAGTTCTCAGCAGGGAGAAAGCGGATGGATTACCAAATCCAAACGCAGGAGGCTGAGAACTAGAAGGAAGCTGGAGCAAACCGCACCCGGTACGTTGACCTACACTGCGACGACGATACCGAGGAGCGAGGCGGGCCCTAGGGCAACAAAATTAAAGCGACAGGGCACAGACCCGGAAGAGCGAACACAGCAGCGTCCACCGAAACGCCCGAAACAACAACAGACCCCAAAAAACGAGGGACCGCGGAGACCTACCACGGGTCAAAGTGATCTCTCCGTAATAATACAAAGGGGGGACGGGGGTGAAGTGGATGATGCTATGGCCGCTGTAATTAGAGAACGGCTGGTGGACCATATCGAAGAAGCCGCACTTAACGGCGCGAGCGGCCCTACCTTGTCATTCGCGGCCTCGGGGCTTGTAGCCGAGGGATATTTCCTTGTGAGCCCAAGCACCGAGGAGGCGAGGACATGGTTGCTTAGCTGCGACTTCGGCGAATGGAACGGCATCCCATTAAGACCAAAAAAAGCTCGACATACACAAGATGTCCATCTGGCTCCCGGGCAACTGCGGAGGTCGGCGCATCGACCCCCTGGAACTAATCCGGATCCAGAATAGTCACAGGGCGGAGATCAAAATATCTGAGTGGACCCTCATCCGCAAGGAGGTCCTGCCAGCGGGAACACGACTTGTGGTGGGAGTCCCCGAGGAAGCAGCGAAAGATCACGTGTGGCTCAACTACCAAGCCACACAGGTATACGCCAAAGTCATGGGGAAAGCAAATCCAGCAGCAGAGAACACAGAAAAGTGCACATGCCCAATCCACCCACACAAAAGGACACGGGGAAGTGAGCTTGTAGAAAGCGGTAGTAACGCGACCGTTGCCCCAAAGGAGGGCACAACTGACGAAGGCAGGCCGTACCCACAGAGCTCCACCCCAAGCAGCACACAACAAGCGCCCGAAACAAAAAACTCTGGGCCTGAAGGTGGAGCCACCGGCCACCGGACGGAAACCCCGAAGGGGGGGACGACCGCAAGCCAAACACCCCACCGACAGGTACGCCCAGAACAAGGCACAACACACCCTCTCTCTACAACACGGAGCGACCTGACTCCCCCACCAAGCGTTGCATTACTGCAACCGTCTTGGATGGGAAAGAGTCCAGAGCAACGCGACGAGTAGATAGGGAGAGAGCATAAACACTCACAAACACACAAGCACACACACACCAACACATGAACACAAACAGAAACACACCACAAACACACACACAAAAAATAAGAATAGTTCAAGTTAACCTTCATCACTGCCGCGATACCATGATTGAGTTCTGCAGACACGTGGTAGATGAAAAAATAGATATCGCACTACTGCAAGAGCCATACGTCGTAAAAGGACGAATCTCAGGGCTGGGCTCCCTAGGAGGAGAGATCATCTACCACGAAACGGGTGAGTCAACTCCTAGGGCATGCATATATGCCAGCAGTAGGGCAAGATCGTTAGGAATAATTAAAGCAGATTGTTACAGTGACCTTGCCAGCGCGACAGCAACAATACAGCTCAACACAGGCAAAAAAGAGAGGGTGATTCTGGTCTCCGCGTACTTACCAAGTGAAAAAGACTACAGACCACCAACGCCAGAAATGGAAGAAATAATAAGGAAATATCAAGGTAAGAACATTCCTATTATTCTAGGTTGTGACGCCAACGCCCACCACGTGGTGTGGGGCAGCACTAACTGCAATAAAAAAGGTGACTTACTACTAGATTTTATCAGCGCAACAGGCCTAGACATACTGAATGTAGGAAATACACCTACATTCGTAACCGAAGCCAGAAGAGAAGTGCTGGACATCACTATTACTTCCCCCTCCCGCGCCTGTGCGAGACGGTCGAACTAATCTGTCTGTGCGATTTAATATTGCAAATTAAATAATTATCATAATTTGTGTCGTAAAGTGTGTGGGCATTTCGGTGAATTTTGTTCATCTGATCAGAATTTATAATTTTCGCTGTAAATTTCGATCTTATTAAGGTTTTATTTGTAAATAAGTAGATACAGTGATTATTGTTTTCAAACTAGTAGGTATACAAAAAAAAATTGTGCTTCTTAAACACAGCTGCATCAATCGTTGTAAAACAGGTTTGGCCCGTAAAAGGTACGTAATAATTTCATTTTTTGTTATTCTATTAGTGTTTTATTGGTGTTAATAAAAATTAGTACAACAAATACGTTAATCTCTCAGTGTTGTCCCTTTATAAATTTACCCCTGAATCGGGGAAAAATTTATTTTGATAGGTAATTTTATTTTTATTCCTATTAACTGGTTACATAAACAAAATGTCAAGTAATACCGATGATCCTGGTGGCACGACACCAATTTTTGGCCGTAGTAATTTGACGCCGCGTTCACCGCCGGCAACTAATGCAAAGCGAACATTTGGTGATATATCACCAAGCCATTTATCACCCGATGAAAAGCGATTGCAGCGGTCAGCAAGCACAGAGAATATAGACAATTTACACAACTTAAGTCTTAGCACCTCAGCTGAAATTGTTGATCCAAATATTGATTATATAGAATTTGTTCGCGAATCCTCTGAATGTTTGGCAAAAATTAATGAAATAATAATTGGGCAGACCTCGCGAATTGGCGTTGCAAATAAATCAACGATAATGGGCATGACCCAACGAGTTACCTCATTGATATCTATGCTAGCCATAAAGTCAGCCACGGCGGAAAAACATCTCGCTATCTCGGAAAAAAAGCTCGCGATTGTCGAACGAGATTTATTAGCCTTAAAATTAGATTCAAAAAATAATCCCGTTGCGCCTGTAACTAAGGCTAGCGAGTCGTACGCCGATAAATTGAAACTTCGTTTGCCGAAGCAAATTAAGCCGGTTCAAACTCGCGAGCCAGTACCTTGCATCGTAGCCTATCCAACTGAAGAACGATCTGCGGAATTAACAACATCCGAAGCAACCAAAGAGGCACTTATGAAAGCAATTAAGCCATCCGATGATGGATTTCAAATTGTAGGGGTCAAGAAAACTGCGAAATCCGGTGTAGTAGTACGCGTTTCTAATGACGTTCAAATTAAAAAGCTGCAGTCAATTGAAAGCATAAAAGCGGCTGGACTTAAGCTCGAAAAGCCTAAAGGACGCCGCCCGCGTATTATTATAAAAGACATTCCAGATACAATGGACGACACTAAATTTTTAGCCGCGTTATATAATCAAAATATAAAAGACGAATTAAAAATTACATTTTCGGAATATCTAAAAGACGTAAAAATCGTACGTCGTCGCCCTACAGCCTACGGCAGGAAGTGGATGGGAGTCGAAATCTCCCCGGAAATACGTAAACACCTTATTTTGACAAAAGATAAGATTTTTATAGATTTTGCCACATGTAGATTCGTGGACGATATAGAAGTCGTGCGTTGCTTGAAATGTCAGCAGTATGGGCATGTCAGCAAATACTGCTCGGCAAATAACCCCACCTGTGCCCACTGTGCCGAAGCACACGACTCCCGGGAATGTCTGAAGAAGTCTGAAGCAGACTTTAAACCTACATGCGCAGCATGTAGGCGTCAAAAAAAGCCTGCTGACCACAAGATCGGGTCAGAGTCTTGCCCCACATACGCAGCACGGTTAGAGTTTAATATTTTAAACACCACCTATGGATAACGTCGTAATTGCACAACTAAATCTACACAACGATAAAATTGCAACATCTGAGTTGGATAAGCTCGTTGCGGACTATAAGCTCGACCTTGTTTTAGTTCAGGAGCAGTATCAAAGATCTCAATTAAACAGTAAATTTATACAACTTAATAACAAGTCGCGCGCGGGTATATATGCGCCAAGGGGCGGATTTACTATAACATCAATCAATCACCTAATGTCCACTCACTGTGCGGTAGCTGAAGTAACATCTCCATATTTAAGAGTATTTGTAGTCAGTTGTTATTTTCAATTTTCTGACCCTGTGGGTTCGCATTTGTATCATCTACGAAGAGTATTGCATGCTCTTACTGGTCATAAGGTTATTATAGGAGCAGACGTAAATGCATCATCACCATTATGGCACGGCAAGTTGAGAGCGACCGACGCCGACAGACGCTCTGCTGTTGAAGAGTTCATTGCTGAAATGCATCTTCATATTCACAATACCCCTGAAGCACCACCTACTTTTAGTAGCCCAATGGGCGAGTCTTTTATTGACGTCACACTTTCTAGTGCAGACGTCCGAATACAAAACTGGCGCGTTCTTCCTGAAGCTTCTTGTAGTGATCACCGCCTGATTGTGTGTGAGTTCTCCCCAGTTGTTGATAACTTACATCCGCAACAGTTAATAGGTTTTCAATATAAAACTAGGAACGCTGACTGGGCAAGCTTTGCTTCACTTTTCGCTTCCCGCGCCAAAGATTTTACTCGTAGTGAACTTACAGTCACGGAAAGTGTTGAAATTATGTCTGACACATTCGTATATTGCGCTGACGTTGCATTAGGTCGAAAACCTATAGTTAATAACAGACGATGCGACTGGTGGAATGATACCCTTGTTAGGTTGCGTAGGCATTTCCGTGCCGCTAGACGTAAAATCTCAAAGTTCAAGAAACGTAACGTCGAAGGCGAAATCTATCAAACCGCTCTAAGTGACTTGCGTATTGCTAGATCTCACTATCGCGCTGCTGTTGAAAAATCGAAAGGTAATTTACTAAAACGTATTGTAGAAAGATTAAATAGTGAGGGCCCGTGGTCTCCCCTATATCACGAATTTAAATCAAATAGGCGGATTGATCAGGCGTACGTATCCAATATAAAATTTAATAATTCACATACCCTTGGTGTAGAAGAGACTGCTGAGACCATTCTGCACGCGTTAATTCCTGATGATTGCGCCGATAGTGACAGTGACTACCATCGTGAGGTTAGGATCGCGGCGGATTTGTGCCCTTCCACTCCAATATCAACTGTACCGTCGATGGATGAGTTTATGTCTATTGTTAAAGCTTTGCCTACAAATAAAGCCTCCGGTGATGATAGGATTACGAATAGAATGATTAAAGAAGCTTGTAAAGTAGCTGCTGAACCTATCCTAACAATACTTACTCGGTGTATTGTAGAAGGTCATTTCCCTGGCATTTTGCGAAGTGGCGTTATAAAAATAATACCAAAAGGCGGTGATAAACCACCGGACGATCCGAAGTCCTACCGTCCTATTACTCTGCTACCGTCGTTGGGTAAGCTGCTTGAGCGCTTGGTTGTGCCACGGTTGCTGCCCGGTGGCCCGCAATTTCATAAAAATCAGTACGGCTTCACCATTGGCAAGTCCACTGTTGATGCTGCGCTCGCAGTGCGCAAAGTTGTTGAGCTCTCGGAGAGCAAGTATGTTGTAGCTATTTTCTTAGATATCTCAGGTGCCTTTGATAATGCTTGGTGGCCAATGTTGTTGCTGAAACTTAAGGTGAGAGGTTGCCCTAGCAATATCTACTCTCTCATTCGATCGTACTTTTTGAATGGTACAACTAAATTAAAACTTGGCCATTATGTTGCTTCAAAGGTGCTCACGCAGGGCTGCCCCCAGGGTTCAGTGTTGGGACCGTATCTCTGGAATATCGGTTTTGATGATTTTTTTAGCCTACCCTTACCGGAAGGGTGCTCGTTAACTGGTTACGCTG
Organism: Hypsopygia costalis; assembly: GCA_937001555.2. NCBI lineage: Eukaryota > Metazoa > Arthropoda > Insecta > Lepidoptera > Pyralidae > Hypsopygia > Hypsopygia costalis. Next base: position 138,855 of record OW443351.2, on the reverse strand, counting down.
ACGATGGTCTCTTATTAATCAATGCTAATTCAAGATCTAGCATAGAGAAACTAGCCAACACTAGCCTAGGCTTAATTTCAGATTGGGGTTATCGTAATCGTCTCGATTTTGCGCCACATAAAACATATCAACTCTTGCTTAAGGGAAATTTACAGGTTTCACCGCGATTTCATTTTAATGGAGTATCAATTGCTAATAGAAGTTCGGTTTGTTACTTGGGTTTGCTTTTGGATAGAAATTTTAATTATATCGAGCACATGAAGCAAGTAGGTGAAAAAGCGAAAAAGAATTTCTATGCCTTAACACGAATTTCTACCTCTACGTGGGGATTAACTTTCAAAACGTTAAAAATTATTTATACCGCCACATACTTAGGATGTGTTACGTACGGTTCACCTGCGTGGGCAGATAGGGCTACTATAGGTGCAGCACGTCGTAAATTGCTTCAAAGCCAGCGCCTTGCTCTAATATTTTTATGTAAGTCGTATAGAACTGTAAGCACCGAGGCACTACCCGTGCTAGCAGGTGTGTTACCAGTAGACTTAGAAGTACAACGCCGCGCTTCAATGTACTATACATCTAAAAATATGGTCCCTGATTTCTTGAAAACTCGTGATCGTGAAAAAATAGTTAGACTGTTTAAACCTATTAATGAAGTATTTGAAACATTGCTGTCTGAATGGCAGGAAAGGTGGGAAACTTCTACCAAAGGACGCCACTTGTATCTGTTCTTTCAATCGGTAAGAGATAGATTAAAGAAAAAGTGGTTAGAAGTTGACCACCCCGTTGCGCAATTTTTAACTGGACATGGCAATTTTAAGGCAAAACTCTTTTCGTTTAAATTAGTGCCGTCGCCCTTATGCGAGTGTTCTACTGCTAATTCTGAATTCGATCAAACAGCACACCATGTTCTCTGGGAGTGTGATCTTTGGCGGCGGGAGCGGGATGACATGTTGAATTCATTGCAAGTTGCATCCGGGGTAGTATACTATTCAGATTTGGTAGCAACAAGGGAGAATTACCAAGCGTTCAGACGATTTTGCAATTCTTATTATTGGAATCGATGTGTTAGGTAACAACTCAATGTTTTAGGTCCCCAATAGTGTTAGAAACTTAAAATCCGTGGTGCACGGCAGTTGAGCTTCACTTGACTAGCCATCTCTTTAGGCTTTTAATGCCTTATTTGCCATATTGCTGTCTCTCACATTGCTAAGAGGGGAAGTCAAATTCCAAAAGCTTCCTACTCCTACTAATTTCTTCTGATTAAATTCGTTGTGAGTTCCAAGACAGCCGTAGTTTTACCCCCGGGACTGCAATGGACTTCATAGTTCATTGCCTTTTTTGGCGGTCGCCGCTGTTAATCCTGGCTACACAGGAGACACAGTGGTGGGAATGTGTGGTGGGCCCCCGTCCCAAAAAATCACTATTGCAACAGACAATATAAGCCGGCACATCACAGACTGGAAAGTAGACGAAAGAGACTCCAAGTCGGATCACAGACGAATAACCTTCAGTCTGGGAGCCAAAATCGAGAAAACCCTATTTAGAAACGCGAGGAAAACCGACTGGACGGTATATGAACAGCACATCAAAAAGTGGAGTCCAGTCGACCATAACTCGGTAAAAGATACCACAGACATCGAAAGAGAAGCCAACCGACTAGAGGAGGCCATGAGGGAGGCATACCACAAGGCATGCCCACTCAAAGAGATCAGACTAGGAAAGGGACAACCCTGGTGGACAAAAGCACTAGAAAAGAAAAGGAAAAAGACCAGACCAGCTCTCAGGACGGCCCAGAAAAAGGGCGACGCTGAAAGCTGGCTAATATACAAGAAAGAAAGAAACACATTCAAGAAAGAATGCAGAAGGGAGAACAACAACAGCTGGAAAGCATTCTGCGAAGGAGTTGAAAAATATCCCGACGCAGCACGGCTAGTGAAAATGTTCTCCAAAACGAACACCTGCAAACTAGGAAGTATTAAGAACGGAGACGAATTAATAACGGACCCGGGAAAGATACTGGAAGTGATGCTGGACACACACTTCCCAGAATGCGAAGTATACAAAGGTAACGAAATGCCAATCGATACGAATCCCACAGCGGACACGGAGGAGAAGGCACTAATCACAAAAGAGCATTTAATATGGAGCGTCAGGTCATTCCAGCCATACAAGGCAGCAGGACCAGACGAGATCTTCCCGAAAATGTTACAAATAGCTATCAATTACATAAGCGATGATCTCCTGATCCTGTACAACAGCAGCATCAGGAAGAAATACATCCCAAAGAAGTTGAGGAAAATAAGAGCGGTCTTCATACCGAAACCAGGCAAGGCAACATACCAAGAGGCTAAAAGCTTCCGATGTATCAGCCTGTCTTCGTTTCTACTCAAGACCCTAGAGAAAATCCTAGATAGAATAATAAGAGAACAAATAGCTAGCAGCGGATCTCCACTCCACAACAACCAACATGCATACATGGACGGCAAGTCTACAGAGACAGCACTCCATAACTTGGTTAACAGAGTGCAGAGATCAATAAGTAACACAGAATACGCACTGGGTTGCTTCTTTGACGTCGAGGGCGCCTTCGACAAAGCAACTCCGGCCTCGATAGAGGAAACCCTAAATCGTGAAGGAATAGACAAAGACATATCAGAATGGGTGAAATGTATGCTAAAACACCGGCTGATACAGGCAGAAATAGCAGGGACAAAGCATACGGTGATAGCAAGAAGAGGCTTCCCACAAGGAGGATGTCTATCTCCACTACTATGGTGCCTGCTAATAGACGAACTAGTTAACAAGATCAACAGAATGCACATATACACACAGGTATACTCAGATGATGGGGTGCTTCTGATCACAGGCAAAGTCCTCAGTGTCATGTGTAACATCATGAACAGGGGACTGAAAGTAGCACTAGAATGGTGCAGGAACAAAGGCCTTAACCTGAATCCTGAAAAAACCAAACTAGTTCTTTTTACTAAGAAAAGAAAAATAGGACGGACTGAACCGGTACGACTAGATAACTATGACTTGGAAGTAGTAAAGGAAGTCAAATATCTGGGAGTTACACTGGACAGCAAATTGACCTTCAAGACTCATATAAGTAATGCATGCTCAAAAGCAAAAATAGCCATGATGCAATGCAAAAGAGCAATAGGAAGAAGCTGGGGTATGAAGCCAGCCACAGCACTATGGATCTACAAGGCAATCATTATGCCGAGAATCCTACATGGTGCCCTGGTATGGTGGCATAAAGCCAGTGACATACAGAGGAACAAACAAGAACTAGATAAAGTTCAAAGACTGGCGGCCCTGATAACCACCGGCGCGATGAGAACCACACCCACGGCCGCGCTGGAGACCATACTGGGTCTAAACCCCTTGGACTTAGAAGTTAAAAAGAGAGCCACCGAACAATGGTTCAAACTAAGAAGCACGGGTCTCTGGACTGGCAACACCATGGATGAGGGCCATGCAAAGATCAGCCAAGACTACGAAGGAAAGCTCTCAATGATCCTTTCAAACAACGATTTGATAAGAAAGGAAAGGATCTTTGATAAGAAATATAGAATACACATAGGACCGAGAGACGACTGGAAGATGGACACCAGTGGCACCATCTGCTACACAGACGGCTCCAGAAAGGAAACAAACAAGCTCTCTGGCTCCGGAGTACACATAAAATGTGAAGACGGAACAGAAACAAATAGGTCAATACCCCTAGGAAAGTATGCAAGTGTCTTCCAAGCAGAAATTTTCGCCATAATGGAATGCGCAGAAATGGTAGGCTCCCTAAACAACGCAGGAAAAGTCACCATCTACAGCGACAGCCAGGCAGCGCTGAAGGCACTTGCAAAAACAGAAACAACATCAGCAATTGTCAAAGAGTGCAAAAATGCACTAGAAAGGCTGTCCAGAACAGCTGATGTGACGATTGCCTGGGTACCTGGACATGAGGGTAACACGGGTAACGAAATAGCAGATGAACTGGCCAAAAAAGGGGCTGAGGAAAACCAGGTGGGCCCTGAGCCAAGACTACCAATCGCCCACAAAATAACAAAGGGAGTAATCAGCCGAAGAACAGTAGTAGAGACCAACCAAAGATGGGAATTCTCGACAACCATGAGACAGTCGAAGATCTTCATCAAAGGCCTAGACAAAAGAAGAACCAGCCAACTGATGAAACTCTCCAGAAGCAACATGAGGCTCGTAATAGAAGTGTTAACAGGACACTGCCGACTGAACAGGCACCTGACACTAATAGGCGTGAAAACCAACCCCAAATGCCCAGAGTGCATGGACGACGACGAAACAAGCTTCCACCTGCTTGCCGAGTGCCCCATGTACTCACGGATAAGATGGGAGACCATGGGAGTGGACAAATTAGACAAAGAAGACCTGGAAGACCTGAAGGTGGAACAGATTGTAAGGTTTTGCAAGGAAACAGGTAGGTTCGACGGAACGCCGTGATTGCCGGATAATCCCATAAACCCACATCCTCCCCCAAAAGGGAGGACCAGGGGAAATGGGTGAAATGGCCTCAGGTAAGGCTGATCACCCGCCCGACAGCCGGCGTCCCCGTTGGAAATAATAATAATAAATAATAAACACTTGTGATTTTAACCGGTATTAAATTTTTTGTTGTATAGTTGCTTATCATAGTGGCACCGCTTCGTCTGATGGTAAGCGAAAAGGCGAACCCAAATTGCAGTGGTAACTGACAAAATACTAGATAACAGTGTTCTGTCAGTTGACACTGCCATGCTGTCTCGCGAGGTGTTATAGGTGCATAGACCCCAGGCACTATTTGTATCACATGGCTGTACTAGAGCGTGCTACACCACGCTGTTCAACTGCAGCATGGCGGAGGCCAATATCTTCGAGCTGTCCAAAGGCCACTTATTTGGGGTAACGACTGTCTTTTAATGATAACAACTGAAGCACGGAGGATCTGAAAATAAATAAATTCATGCACAAATAGGCTAAGTTCAATATTGCTTAACTTGCGTATTCGATTAGGCTGACACGATTGATCCTCTTAAAAGCCAATTATCAAAACTATTAATATACCTAATTATGAGACTATAGAATAGAAAGCTACAAGTAGTAGCGATAGTAATAGTACTACGCAGTAGACCGTAGGGTCGGGAAACCCAGATCTTAGACAATAAAGCGCGTGTTCCAGCGAGCGAGAACAACCGCCTCCCGACGACAGGTCGAATAGTCGCAAAGCCTTTTGATGCGAGCGTCGGGCGTCATTGTGCGACGCTTCGCTTTTATTATATCTGCCATCCATCTTTTTAACACTGACGTCACATTATAGCCTAAATAAAACGTGTCACCGCGAAATAATGCCCTCAATCTCCTGCCTTATTTTCCCTCCGTCGCGCGTCCGTCCGGGCGGCGCGGGCGGAGCGGTGACTTGTCTCGCCGCCTTCACTTACACCACAAAGCTCGCTGTATTATTCGCCGATATTACTTTCATTGTTGCTTTTTGTATATGCGGGCGCGTATGCGTGAATAGATACGAAATTACTTCCTTTCATACGCGCGTTGTCATCGCTAAAAGGCATTGATTTGTTACGATAAAATAAGGAAAATATAAATAATAGCTAGTCTGAGAAGCGAGTGGAGGCGACGATAATACCGTCGGCGGTGAAAGCGGCGTGTTTGTTCAGAGCGGTCGCAAACACGCGGAGCCGTCATTCAGCTCCATGTATAATGAAATGTCAGCAGATTCGCGCAAACACACCTCCCCTGATACATGAAAGATATCTCGAAAATGCGATCGCGAGCGGAGCAACGCGGCGATAATGCGACCCCGTAAACCTACGTAATGACATGAAGAAGAGCATTCTGAGAGTTTGTACTATTGGAAAAAGCGCGCATTGCAGCGTATTGTTTATTAAAGCAGTAATATACGTTTAACTGATATCAGATAAGTGTGATGCTGGTTTAGTGGAATTATAATTCCACACCTCTGCTTATTATAAGCAGAGGTGTGAAAAAGAGGTGACGAACTCGGAACTATTCGAATGGCTGACATCGCGAAAAGACAGATTTTGTATACACTGGCTCGAATTCCGCGGTTTTCTTTCGTAATTCCACTGATTCAAAATTAATGCGAAATTGAAGTCAAAAGTTAGACCAATTGGAAGTTCCGTCACAGAAATCCGAAATCTGAAACAAAGGGCCGCGGAAGGTTCATGAGTAAATATTGTAAAGCATTTCGGTCCTACTGTCTTTGTAACTCGGTTAGAGACAGGAGTGGGCTTTGTATTCGTCGTGTACTCGCTCATTATTGCCGGGCTCCATTATGAGAGTGCTCGGAGCGATCGATCGTGTTCGCGTGCGCGGCGGCGACAGAGTTTTCAATTGTTCACCTCGTCGGCGACACGCCATAATCGCCTTAACATTCAAACTCGTCTAGAAGAGACTGCGGCCTTCCAGTTATGAGTTTTATTCATTTCGAACACTGACATGATGCCACGTGACGTCGCAGGACATTACGCGCACGCGCACTATATCTTGTACAGTTTCTCTTTTGGGATATACATCTATATTAATAAAAGGCTTTGTCCTCACTGACTCACTAATCAACGCACAGCCCAAACGGCTAGGTCTAGAGATTCCAAATTTGGCAAGTAGGTTCCTTAAGACGTCTAGGGGTGCACTAAGAAAGGATTTTTCAAAATTCATCCCTTAAAGGGGTGAAACGGGGGTCCAAAGTTTGTATGGGGAAACAAGATTAGTTGGACTATTTTATTCGAAACTTTACACGAGTACTTCTATAGATAAATGAGTAAACACGTTCAGGATTTTTCAATATACAACCCCTAAAGGGGTAAAATGGAGTGAAAAAGTCTGAAAATCGTCATGGGTATTGTTTTTATGGTTTATCGGGTCGCTGATTACGAAAACTACAACTATTTTATAATCCAACATAGCCGACGTGACATAAAATCCTCTTTTTGGAAATCGATTCAACTACGAATTTGAGACTTGGTGGAATAGTTGTTAATAAAAAAAAGGTTTATGGGTTACTGATTAACTTTTGACCAGCGCCAAGCCAAGAAATGTCTAAAAATGTTATATTTATATTTTAATTAACTCATCAATAGATGGCGCTATACCTAGCATTTGTACAGCGCGCTATGCTTTCGTTATTAAGGAAAGGGTATATACGAGAGATTATTTCAAACCATGGTATCTATGACGGTTTATCGCTCACCTCATCCCAGTAGTTACCCCCGGAGATAATCCATCGCGCGCGTAGGGCGTAAATAAAACTGCGTCCTTCAAATGAAGCTACATTTGGTGCAGAAAACTAATTAAAAAATCTATTCTAAGTACCGACTTTATGGGGTATACCTACTTAATATAAGAATTTCGGTATTTTTAAACAGTGACGTCAAGATTGACTAAATTTATACTTGTGGAAGGTGTGATGATACCCCATACCATTATAGCTATGGAAGGTGATGGAGCTGGCCTGTTCCGCTCCATCTCCTACCACTTGCATGGAACGGAGGTGTATCATCAGGAGGTTCGTGCCACCATTGTTCACGTATTAAACAACAGGAACGTTGAGTTGTTGAGTGAGGACAGTAAGGGATGCGCTGTTGAGGAATCTCTCTTTATACCCCGCCTTCCCATTATTCCATCAGACCATCCCGTTCAATTTAAGAGACTTAAATTTCCCATAAAGGTGTTTTGCTATGACCATTAACAAAGCTCAGGGGGCAGTCTCTAAAGGTCGCTGGGGTTGACTTGAGACAGGACTGTTTCTCTCATGATCAGTTGTCTGTAGCTTCCTCAGGAGTAAGTTCTCCTGGAAGCCTTGCAATTTTGGCTCCTGGTGCGAATGCCAAAAATATTGTTTACCGGGACGTCTTAACCTAAATGGTGCATGTTTGTAATAATGCTCAATATGAAACAGTCCTTTAGGGGGAAAAAATGAAATATCTGGAATCTTAACAAAAATAGACGCAAAACAGGAGTGATCTCGTAGCGAAGCACGGGTACTTTGCTAGTATCTATATAAATAGTTTCTGCCCGCGGCTTCACCTCGCGTGAAGGCAGTGCTAGAATAAAATGTTAATCCAGTCTGCCAAATTTTATTTAAACTTTTCACCTTTCAACTCTTTACTCGTGTAAAAGTAACAAACATTCATACATTAATACTTGCTCACAATACTTACCCATTTATAATATCAAGATAGAATTTGCTCGCAATCATTTCCAGAGCATCATCCTCGGAGTACGGACTGCAGCTAAATTACAATCTCGAAATATTCTGTTATGTTCCTGAAGTGAGAGCTATGGAGCATGGGCTGCACGTACCGTGACCGAGTAGAAAAAGGTGCACGAGGTGAATGGTGAGGGGCGAGGCGGCCGCGTCCCCCGGGGGGTAATCATCGGCCTCCGCTTCTTTTTGAAAATACTTTTTGTGGGATCTTATTGGGCGCGATAAGGAGCCATTGTTCGCCGTAATGAACGAGACGCGCCATTCACCCGCGGCTTAGTTTTATTACTTTATTGTCATCGCGGAGGCGGGTCGCGGGGACGGATGCCGCAAACGGTTACCCGTGAGACCCTGCGTTGCAAATCTGTACGTGTAATAAATGTTTTAACTTTTGATGCAACCGACATCGTTGAATTTGACGCTTACTTAAGTAGGCACTACAAATTTTGGAAAAACGTTGGAATGGGTTGAAAAAGCATATGAACAATTTTATTGAAAATTTTATTAAAATTAAATTTATATATCAGATATTCGTGTTTGAGTTACTAGTTGCTGCATGCAAGAAATGAATTAAATAAGTATCACTTTATTCGTAGCACTCGGGTCGCCGCCCGGCGTCGCCCCCGCGGCGGATCGACTTACAAAATAATTAAAACTCCGCAGCGGTGCGGCCGCGATCACAGAGCACCGTTTATAATGACCGAAAGGTTGCTTTAAACTTATAATGAAGTCACGCCGTCTCGGGCGGGCGGCGGTGTGGGGGGGGGGGGGGGGGGGGTCAGTCTCGCGAAAACATCGGGTAACTCGATAAGTGGTCGCAATTAGCGGCGCGGGATAAAGCGGAGATTCCCGTTTCACAATTAAAAGTTGGGGCGGTTTATTATCTGCGGCCGCCGAGTTCCGCGCTCATTCATCTCGCGAGAAGCCACTGAAAAAAGTTTTCACGTTTTAACTGTAGATCGAAATTAAATTTCTTGAATTACGGTGATGAGTTTCTGCGGGAATTTCATTATCTGGTCGAGGCCGCGGCGCGGCGGTAGTCACGCCGACCGGCGACTATAGAGTAGTACACGTGCACTGGCTTCTTACTCGTATCATGGCCGTATATCGTCGTATCGTCCACTACGGGCGGCTGGGCGGCCATCCCGACCTTGCCCTGGCACCGAACTCGAGTGTAATTATCCCCGCAGGGGTCAAACAGGGATTCTGTGGGAGCAATAACACGGACTGATAAAAGATAACAAATTGGTTTCGACCATAATTGGCGAATTTAGAGACAGCGTAAAATAAGTTTCCATTATTGGTCATTGGAGTAACAACATTGAAAAGGTTACGAATCGCTGATCTAGACCACTCTAGACGTTTGACGAAGTAACATATAATGTGTGTGTGTGCAGACCGCCTCCTGTCCACTCGATGCCTGGCGTCTGAATTCGGCCCTCCTGTTATTTACTTTATATATTGACGGACTTCGGGAATTTGGTTTGGTCGGGTGTATTACATACCAGTTCGTACTCGACCTCAGTACGAAGTACGTGTAACACAAAAACTTAAAGAATACAGCTAATCCTTTGAACGCATGTGGAGAAACGTGTACCGTCTGAGAAAACATCATAGACCACATAGTTCAACGTAGACACCCAGCCCACAGACCTAGAATTTCGCCACGTAGATCTGTGACCTACCCTTAGGCAGTTTGTGTATAGGATTATAATATTGGACAGACGGTCAATATGTTTGCATAGCGCCGATCACATTTCGCTCAGTTGGGATCTTGGAACCGTTCACAGCAATGTTATTCTTCTATTAAGGAATGGTTAATGAGCGTCTTCTTTAGATTCCGACGAATTCGGATCATCGTGTCAACAACGCAAGTTAACTTTATGCTAATCCCTCGTACAGTGGTAGCGCCACCTTGTCGCCGCGCCCTCGTCCAACAAGCATCCGTCGGCTCCTGACTCCACTCGCTCCCGCTCCGAACACAATTTAATTAAAGCGGCCGCCAGAGGTCGCGCCGCTGCTCGCGCATACAAATCATAGATTAACGGCAAAAAAGCGCCAAATGCAAATGACTTCACCTCATTTTAATGTCCTCGGTGAACGTCCCGCTCGGACACTGAACACGTTCATACTCACACTCGCCCGTTGAGGCCAGGCCAGTGTCACCACACCCCGGGATCGTTGACATCCAAGTAGGATTTTATATCGACTCCTCAGACTCGTCATAAACTCGTCATAAAATCCGGTTATTATTTGCGACTTTTTATCTAGATTTATGCATAAAACAATATCATGCACTATACGAATTTCTGTCATTCTGACAATCACTAACGCTTTAGTAGTAGCATTTATCAACTAACAGAGCATGAAATGTCTTTTTAAAATCAGTAATTTCCTTAATGCTACGTATTTCTTCAGGTATCCTGTTGTAAATACGAGGCATATGAGAAAAGTGAAAGTTTAATAACAGTAAGTGTAATGAGGATTGTTTGGTGTAAAATAATATATTGTATAATTATAAACAGTCATACGCAGAATATATTACAGACTGTTGGGAATGCGGCGTTATTGGTGCGGGACTGGTTGAGAGGCGAGTGCTGGTCGCAGCCGGCCGGGACTGGGCCTGCGCCTGACTTAATTAATTAAAATAACATAAAATACCAAACCCGACTTCTCGTAAATCTACTTATCCATTACTAGACGGTTTTGATAAACTAGTTACGCCTAAAGCTTTTAGTATAAACCTGAAATCGGATTAGCGGACACAATTATGGCAGAGCTAGAGCAAATCGTGCTCGACAGTCACAATGCGATTGTAAGTCTTATTGTGTACGGCATAAGGGCGGCACGAAGGACGAAGTGCTCTTAGGTTTAGTGCTGTACATAATTTGTATATGGTATTAATATTAGTTAAAATAAGGGTACAATTAGTACTTAATGTTTCCGACAGGAGTCACCACCGTCGGGCGGCGGCGGTGAGTTGCCGATTTAAAGTTGCGCTGCGAGTCACGTTCACGTCGCGTCATCGTGTCGCGTCACGTCGGCGTCACGGCGCATTGTCCGCGACGTCAGCGATATTGGTGTTACGTAATCATGATATCAATAGGCGTGTCGACGAACAACATCACAATCGGCGTCGACCTCTTTCAGATATTTCAGCTTCGACATACGTAGACGTAGCGTGTGAAGAGAGCCTGTTGGCCGAATGGCTATCTAATACTAAGGGCAGGCTTTACACAGCGGAAATTCGACCGAAATTCAGTAACTGAATTAAATATCTGGAGAAGAATTCCGGACGCCCGGAATTCCATACAAATCCTATTCACAACACCCGCAGAGATTTTCAGATCGATCTCACAAAAAACTATTGGGGATGATGATATACGACTAGATTGCCACGTAGCGACGGACGCCATATTGGATTAAATAATAATCACAAGAATTAAACGATTCTCTCAAATTTCAGCTCAAAGAAGTCCGGAAAGTGAAACAAAAACTTGCAAGATTTCATTACAGACATCGGGGCAGGTGAAACTGAATGAATGGTAGTTTGGGAGTACCTAGGCGGCGCGGCGCTGTACAATACCAAAGTATTAATATCTTCACGTAATAATATTGTGTTTCCATTATGAACACTTGAATTATGAATATTATCAGTCAATTCAGTTCAGTAAGTTTACATGTGACTGGTGAGCTGCGTATCGCTGGAATTATTTTGTGACGCTCGGGCGGGGGGCGTGGGGCGGGGGCGGGCTGCGAGATAGAGAAATTACTTATATACAGTATTGTAATAATAGAAATGTTTTAAACCGTATTTGCAAACTTTACCGTTTGTCAAAGTTCATCCAAGTTACTTATAATATTATAAAGCGTAAAATTTATAAATAAAACTCCCCCACTACCAGACCGACGCGAACGCGACGATCTGATAATCACCATAGGGAGCCGATGGATGCAATCGGCACATGATCGATCGTTTTAAAAATCCAATGAGAAGACCTTCAACAGCGGACGTCCTTCGCCTGAGAGGGTAACGACAGACACCAGAGATAGATCGCCATAAGTATGAAGTTGTTAGGTGACTGATCGTACAAACTTTCAACAAACAAAATTCTGTATTGGAATAGACAAAACGCATAACATTATGAAGTAGTCATTGATATATCTTTTTAATACAGTTGCTCAAAAAGTGGCGTATTGCAGGGACGTATAGCGTTCGGGATGTGGGCTATTACACACTCGTGCTTTTTCTTTACCTTTTCCGAACTCGTGCGTTCTCTTTCCCAACTGTCAAAATAATGTCTATTAAAAAGCAAAAAAACAACCACGAAGTTTTTACTAAAAAAAATTCATAGAAGTTTTTATGATTCATGCAAATATTTCTAAAAAGAAACTACTAATTTGTTTAAATATCAAATTTAATGATTTGATTCAATGAATTAGGTTAGGTTTCATTTCATATCAATAAAAAAAATCTACTGAAGACTTGGCTGTATGGGCATAGTTCCCTTTGCCTACCCAGAATGGGTGAAGAAAACAAAAAAAAATCTCTGCTTAAATTATTTTACGGTTTGCGCCATTTTCCAAAAATTTTCTTTGCGATTAGTTAGTTGAGCTTATTGTGTTTTTATTATTTTATTAAATTGCTTCATTTTTTCGCAACTGTATTAAAAATAGTCGTTCAGTACACGTGCGGAACCGTCATTGCAACTCGTTCCGACTGTCAACCCTCACCTCCGGCCGCGCCTCGGCTCGGGTACACATTTGTCGGAACTCTTTGCAATGACAGGCTTTCCGCACTCGTAATGAAATATACTATTGTGATCGCCCGATCATACAAACGTCACATTATCTTTATGCCCGCTCGCTCGGTGTGACGATAAATTCAGAAATCGCTGCGACCGCCGCGACGGCAGGGTACAGTGCTCGAATCAATGCAGCGGCGATAAGGGCGCTCGTAAAATCCGCCGAGTGTGTGGAGTGCCTTCGCCGACGACAGGACTCAAGGCCATGTAAAGAGATCGCGCTGATTGTGCGCAAACAGCCCGCATGCACGCCCGCCCGACGCCGATTGTACTCGAGGAAGATTTTTTTCCTCATTTGAGAAGTTTGGTGTTTTATAATCTACTAAAGTGACAAGCGAGCATACAGTCTGCCTGTTGAAAAACAGTCGGCAGGCGTGGACGCCTGGTACTACAGGGTGCATGCGCCTTACCGACGCTCTAAAACTATTTACGCACTCTTTGAAGAACTCTATGCTAAAGTCTAGAATCTAGACTAAAAAGTAAACGAAGCTCCGAGAAAAGAGAAGTATGGTATATCATTCAGGTCTAACTGGGGAAGAACGACAATGCTGATTGTGTTCCTGCGAGTAATTGGAGTCCAGGCGCGTCTATAGGCTACGGTCATAAGGCGGCTGCATGCTTGTTTGGTCGCTCCCATGGAGCTATGACAATATGTCAAGTAGTTCGAGTAACAGAAGCCATGTATATTGCCACAAACTTAACTGGCCCGGTGGCGGGGGCGGTACGATCGACTTAAGTGTTGCTATTAAACGAAATTCCGCCCGTTTTAGAGGAAACATAAAAATCAAAGAAATATATACACTATTAAAATAATAGCATTGATATACCTATTAATTGTGTTGTGTGGTGTTTCAATTAATTAACAATTGCCTTCGATTTTTTGTTGATTAGTTTCAAAAATGCACCACGTTAAGTCGCGATCTAAGCTATTAAATAATATTAGAGAGTTATAATATTGCACAAAAAACCGGACAAGTGCGAGTCGGACTCGCCCACCGAGGGTTCCGTAGGTACGTAGTATCATTATTAAATTTGATATTTTTCATTATAAATAAGAAATAATGCATCGAAAAAAATAAATAAAATATATTTTGCAATGTGTACATCAAGCCCTTTCATATGATACCCCATTTGAACTAGTAATTTCAATTTGAAATTTCGACACCCTTTAAAAAATATAGACCCCCTATTTTTTAAGATCTATTTACAAATGTATAGTTTTGAGATTTATTCCTGTACTTGTAGTCTATGACGATGTTACTTGCCAAATTTCATAGGTCTAGGTCAACGGGAAGTACCCTATAGGTTTTGATTCCCTTGAGTGTGTCGAAATATGCGTTTTTTGCTGAATAAACGGCCGTAACTTTTTTCTACGTAAACTTAGCAGTTTGATTTTTTTTTAACTTCATGGGACCGTAGACCTGAGTATACAGTTCAAATTTCAGCTTGATACCTCCACGCATTCTCGACATAGAAATTCTTGACAGACAGACAGACAGACAGACAGACAGACGGACAACAAAGTGATCTTATAAGGGTTCCGTTTTTCCTTTTGAGGTTCGGAACCCTAAAAACAACTCGTTGACGATTTTTTTATTGTAAGAAATGAAATATGTGTAGAAGAAGATAATATGTATTTTAAAAAATACACCTCAATGAAATGTGCATACGCGGTAAGTAAATTAATTGTACCTGGCAATACTACATTACAAGATGGCGGCTTTAGTTCTAAATTTGGCCACCGGGTCAGATAAGTTTGTAGCACTGTACAGTTTGACGCGCGTTTGAGCACAGAGAGCCAATATCTGCCAGTTATTGTTGTAGTGACGTTAATCAGCCGACTTACCTGAGCCGCGACATCCGCCCGGCGCGGGCTCAGTGCTCGGCGCGGACGTGTTCAGTTGAACAATGTGGATAGTGGAGCGCCCAGAGGTTGTGACCTCGGGAAATGGTTATAGGGTTATAGTGAATTATTTTTTTTGGTTGAATGGTTACTATAACTTATAAAGTTTACCAAAAATTTTTTTGTGCTCTCAATTTTTTAATTATTTAATTGAAAAAAGATAAAAAAATTATATAAAAAAATATAATTTAATTTCAAATAGCATTTTTTTTATATACGTCGAATTTGACTCGAATTGGTATAGAAAATCATCTTTTGGAGATGAACAGAGAGAAACCTGTGTTTATGAAGGGTCGTAGAGACCTTGGACAGGTAGTAAAAGTAATCAAATACTGATTATCACTTGTGAGATACATTGTGTTTTCATGCGATGGCCAAGTCGATCTGTTTGACTGGACTGAATGAATTATCCGACTTGGTATTACATGGCTCTCACAACTTTTTACGGTAGAAGAACTGAGTTGCGAGACTTGGTTTTTTTACAAGTTATGTTTTTGATGGCATCTCATTGCTTTTTGTAGATAGTCCTCCTTTTTTTCCTATCCTGTACTAGTTCTTGAGCTTCAGCTATAGTTTTTCTCAAAGCCCACTTCCTGTCTCTAGGGATTTTTCTCGGAGGCTTTGATGTTACATTTTTTGACAAGTTTGGACAGAAAATACCTAATCTATTGTATAATTAATAAAAACTATTAACTAGTATTTGTATATCTATCATAATCATCATCAGCCTGTATCTACCCAATGCTGGATATAAGCCTTCCCCAATGCTCTCCACCAAATACGATCCTCCGCCTTCCGCATTCAGCAGCTTCCAGCCGTTTTCTTACGGACATCGGACCATCTAGGAGGGCCAACGCTTCGTTATCCTACGCGCGGGCTCCGAATACCTTCCTCCGCCATCTGCCATCACTTACTCGGCAGATGTGAACGGCCCATTACCACTTCAGCTTGCACACTCTAAAGGCTATGTCGACAACTTGTCGGTTCTTCGTCGAATTTCTTCGTTCCGGATTCGATCCCTCGGAGAAATCCCGAGCATATCCCTCTCCATCGCTCGGTGTATATCTAAAGATATACTATAATATTTTTGTGTATGATAAATATATCTATACAATATTACAAGCCCGCAAGGCAGCTTATGGCGAGTTGTTGGGGAGTAACAACACCACGGGTATCAAATCTCCAGAGGGCCTTCGTCCCCGGCATGTCTTCGTTGGTCGGAGTGGAAACACAAGAAGGCCCCCGCAAGACTCTCGTCCAGAGAGGAGTCGTTACAGGTATATACTCCAGGCGTGGAAGTGATAAAGGGCATAACGCCGCGAGTAACTTCGGAGAAAGCGCAGCACACCTATGGGCACCCCTAAGTTACTCACACCGGTGTTGCCCTCTGCCGATTTCCTGGAAATTCGGGGGCCCATCTAGTAAGTGGCGAGCCACCGCCTGCTGCACATAACGACCGATAGTCAGTCCATTACGTAATCCAACCAAATCTCATGTCCATAGTCCATTTATTTTCTAACACACTTAGCAATAGTTCTAATGCCTGCCGAGACCTGCTCATGGGTATATTATTTTATTGATATATCCTGGAACGGGTCACGGCGGGTGTACAACATTACATTAAACTTCTCTAAGGTGCCTCTACGCATTGAAATGTCCGGGTCAGTCCGTGAATTTAAAAACCATAATAATATGTCGCGTACTTTCGTTTTGGTTTTACCAAAGGCGAATGCGCGTTTTTTTTTCACCACTTTTTCATCACATGCATATGATTATAGTTCTCTCTCTTTCTTACTCAGACTGTTTTTTACAACTTCGTGTGGCGCTACGTTAAGATAAGGAACTATATTGTAAGCAATGTTTGATACCGACTTGTTGATAACTGTAGAAACTTTTTTTTTTTATACAGTGCGTAAGTTAAATAAATCGTGGTCTGTATTTGTGTGGATACATGGGATATCGCAGTAAGACCCAGAGGTTGCCTGGAAGAAAGTGGTCGCATTTCTGTACAGCCCCCTTACCACCATCTCTTATTGCGATTCAATTATTGAATAGAATGCTTATTCATACTAATGAATAAGCGACTCTATTTCAAATAGAATAGAGTCGCTTATTCATTGGTATGAATAAGCATTCTATTCAGTTATTGAATCGCAATAAGAGATGGTGGTAAGGGGGCAGGACGGGAAACGTGATAACCGCGGCGCAGGCAAACCACCTCCGCTGGGCGCGGTTTTGATTATTTGTGTTTTTTTTTTCCTGGCAATTTAGTCTATTTAATACTTTGCGGGATTTTGGTACAACTTCATAAGACATGTCCCATTCTTGCATCTACACCTAATATTCCATTATATTATACTCGTACATAATACAACACTGATTAATTTACCGCAAATGTAACTTTGTAATCCCATATATTTATATGGGATTAGAAAGTTATTTATGCAGTTAGTGTATCTAGAAAACTGGACGGAAATTGCAAAATATTTTAATTTTTCCTTGATTTATACAGTAAACACGAATTGTATTCTAAATTTGAAGCTTCTATATCTGCTAGAAGTGCCTTAGAATTTTGATGATCGGTGAGGCAGTGAGTGAGTGAGTGCGTGACAAAATTAAGGAACTTTGACTAGTTATAATTCTAAAACTACTGGTTCAAATTGAATGAAATTTTAAATATACCGTGTTTATACAATACCTGCTTGGTTACTAAAAAATCAGGCTCCTAGTTTTATCTACAACGATGTTATAGGGGGTCGAAAAAGGCCTGAAGTGCTTCGAGAAAAGGATGGTACGGCCGTGCCGCGTCTTGCTCGACTTGGTGGGGCACTGCCGTGCCCCCAGATTTGTGTGCGGTATCCGATTAATGTAGTTAATTACATTTTTTTTTGTAAATACATACATACAATACATGGAAAATACCCAGATCAAGACAAACAGGTGTATTCAACGTGTCCCTACCATCTAGATTAGATACTACCTGCATCTAATCTAAGATGTAATATTTGATGCAGATCTATAATGTATAATGCCTAACTAAACCAAAATGTTAATTTAAATGTTACTTTTTTTTTATTTTCGTTGAATTACTCCATTTTTCCACTTATTATGCTTATAAAAAATAGCGGCCAAGTGCGAATCGGACTCGCCCATGAAGGGTTCCGTAGCAGCAAGTATAAAAAATATAAAAGTTTTTTAGTTAGTTGTAACTTTGGCGATTTGATTGTTTTATGACGTATTAAAAAAAAACTACTCACTAGATCTCGTTCAAACCAATTTTCGTTGGAAGTTTGCATGGTAATGTACATCATATATTTTTTTTAGTTTTATCATTCTCTTATTTCAGAAGTTACATGGGGGACACACATTTTACCACTTTGGAAGTGTCTCTCGCGCAAACTATTCAGTTTAGAAAAAAAATATATTAGAAACCACAATAACATTTTTCAAGGCCTATCCATAGCTACCCTCACGTATGGGTTTTATTTAAAAAAAAATTTTGAGTTTCAGTTCTAAGATGAGGAACCCTCAAAATTTATTGTTATTTTTCTATTTTTGTGTGAAAATCTTAATGCTGTTCACAGAATACATCTACTTACCAAGTTTCAACAGTATAAGTCTTATAGTTACGGAAAAAAGTGGCTGTGATATACGGACTGACAGACAGACAGACATAACAAATCCATAAGGGTTTAATTTTTTTGCCATTTGGCTACGGAATCCTAATATACATTAACTTAATTTTGATATAAAACCATTTTACAGCCCATTCTATTTGAATTATCATAATTATCCATTTTTTTTTTAGAATCAAAAGCAAAAATACGTAAACTTTTTTATTTATGTTATTAGCTATTCATTCCAATTTTTTCTTTTTTTTTCATCCACAATAACTTTCTATGATTTTAGCGCTCTAGGCACTCCACTAGGAGAAGAGTTTCTGGGCTCGACGACAGACAGAACACAAATGTAGAGCTCAATATATATATAGGTAGTCTTTGATTTTTTTGCTATAGTTCACAAATATAATCAGTTAAAATTAAATGTCACTGGTGGGGTGTATGTATATGAGTAATGACCGAAACGCGTGTTACTCCAACACGCATTCACACTTTGCGGCGCTCGTATGCAAAAACTATTGACTTTATGAAATGAAAGATTTTAACTGGACATGGCAATTTTAAGGCTAAACTCTTTTCGTTTAAATTAGTGCCGTCGCCCTTATGCGAATGTTCTACTACTAATTATAAATTCGATCAAACAGCACACCATGTTCTCTGGGAGTGTGATCTTTGGCGAGAGCGGGATGACATGTTGAATTCATTGCAAGTTGCATCCGGGGTAGTATACTATTCAGATTTGGTAGCAACAAGGGAGAATTACCAAGCGTTCAGACGATTTTGCAATTCATATTATTGGAATCGATGTGTTAGATAACAACTCAATGTTTTAGGTCCCCGATAGTGCTAGATACTTAAAATCCGTGTTGCACAGCAGTTGACCTTCACTTGACTAGCCATCTCTTTAGGCTTTTAATGCCTTATTTGCCATATTGCTGTCTCTCACATTGCTAAGAGGGGAAATTCCAAACTCGTTCCTACTCCTACTAATTTCTTCTGATTAAATTCGTTGTGAGTTCCAAGGCAGCCGTAGTTTTACCCCTGGGGCTGCAATGGACTTCATTGTTCATTGCCTTTTTTGGCGGTCTCCGCTGTTAATCCTGGCTACACAGGAGACACAGTGGTGGGAATGTGTGGTGGGCCCCCGTCCCATTTATGAAATAAAAGGTTATTACATAAATTGTAAGAAATTTTCTCTAGTTTCATTTTGTATAACTGTTTTTATCGTAAAATGAGTCGGAAAGGAGATCTTGTCAAAAAACTGCTTTTAGGCGCCATTTTTTCAATATGGCTGCGCGAGCGGCAAAAATACGAGGTGGCAAAGTTGAAATTTGGATAGAGCACATCAAAATCTATAAAATAGCCAATTTTCAAAACTCCCGGAAAACTTTCCAGGTAACATTACCAAATGACTGTACTAATGATCATCATCTTCATCATCTCAGCCATTGAAAGTCCACTGCTGGACATAGGCCTCCCCTCTAGATCTCCAATAAGACCGGTTGGAAGCGGCTTGCATCCAGCGCGATCCTACGGTCTTAATGAGGTCGTCTGTCCACCTTGTGGGTGGACGCCCTACGCTGCGCTTGCCGGTACGTGAACTCCACTCGAGAACCTTTCGACCCCATCGGTCATCCGTCCTCCGTGCTATGTGACCTGCCCACTGCCACTTCAACTTGCTATTCCGCTGGGCTATGTCGGTAACCTTGGTTCTTCTACGGATCTCCTCATTTCTGATTCGATCTCGCAGAGAGACTCCGAGCATAGCCCTCTCCATAGCTCGTTGGGCTACTTTGAGCTTGTTCATAAGGCCCATAGTGAGGGACCACGTTTCAGTGCCGTAAGTCATCACTGGTAACACACACTTCCCCCCCGGATTCCGTTTGGTGCGGACGTGTTTATCGTAACCCTATATATCAGTTATATTTTAAAATAAATAAGTGAAATAAATAAATTCTGAAGAAAAATGCTATAAATGTTAACAAAATTCGCTTAGTGATTGCTCCAACTACCAGGAAAACATAACTCCAGTGCATTAGAAACAAATAGAAAAGGACACAGTGGTGAGTGAGATTCACTATTATTTACTAGTTACGTACAAGCTGTTATCGGTCACTCACCCGCTCCTGATTGGCCTACCGCGGCACCGCCCCTCGGCGCAAGAGCAAGTTTATTAGGGGCGTGTCACCTTGACCATCAATTAATAGTATTTACACTGTGATTCATACAACACTGCACGCACTTATTCTCGGCCGTCGGCGTATTTTAAAATAGGCCTACAAGTTGATAATGCTGCGATCACCAACAAAAACTGTTCCGGATTTGTATGGTTCTGATCCCAATATGAGCTTAGATAAAGATGAAGCCCTTGCTAGACAAAAAACTATGAATGAAAAATTGAGAGACAGAAAGCGATTACGAGAGAATGAATTTGAGGAAACTTTTCGTGAGTTCAAAGATCATATTACTTGCTTGCTAACTGCTTGGAAGGATGAGCAAAGCTCAACTTTTTCCGAACTTCGATCGGACTTAACGGCCATCAAAATACAATTAGCTGATGTTCAAAAAACCAATGGCGAAATTGAGAAGTCGATAGAATTTTTATCATCACAATTTGATGTAATGGCTGACAAAGTAGATAGATTAGAAAAGACCTCAACTGCTCAAGACAAAAGGATAGAATTTTTAGAGAGAAATAGTGAAGAGTTATCCCGAAAATCGTGCCTGAATGAGTTAGAAATTCGCAACATACCGTTCGTGTCAAAAGAAACTCAAGAACAGCTTATCGATACCGCTTCAAAAATCTTTAAGGCCATATCTATTGACATTATACCAAATGATATAGTAGATATCCGCCGTCTGCCTGGGAAAACCGAAAAGCGAATAATCTTGGTTTCTTTATCAACAGTTGTACTTAGAAATAAGATCCTCGCCGCTGCAAAAAAATATAACATCGAGAATAAAAGTCTACGTCTAAACACAGCATGCATTGGCCTGCAGCAGGCTGCACAAGATATTTATATCACTGAACACCTCACCCTAAAAGCGCGCCGACTGTACTACTTAGGACGTGAATTGGTCAAGACAGGACAGTACAAATACTGCTGGACAGCGAACGGTAAAGTTTTGCTGAGGAAGACCGAGGGATCAGCGCTCATCGCGATCACAGAAGAAGCTCAGCTTGCAAACCTTGGTATCCCACCACAGGCATGACTGGCTGTCCAAGGGGGAGATGCACGCTTAGTTAATTTATACTTTTTTTATTACTTCTTATTATTTTTAGTAAATTACGTATTTTTAAATTTTATTACCACTCAGTCTATATTCTCGAATTGCATTGTTGAAGTAGTTCTGTTTTGTTATCTGACTACATGTAAACATCCTATGTATATCTATATGAAGAACCCCATATCAACCTATAAAATAATTATTTTAAATTCCGATAAATTATGCAATGAATTTCTAAGTAACCCTTACAGCATTATATTACGAGGTGATTGGTGTCTAGCCCTTTATGATTATTTTATTCGTATATTACAAATACAGCCAATTGTCCGTAGAAACATACAGTCACAACAAATATTAATATTGTAAAATTCAATTCTATAAAAAACTTACAAACTAATCTTGATTCGCTATCCATATCGGAGTCCCAGTGCTGCGACCCGGAGATCTGCCATCTCATCATATCTAATAAAACCAGAAGATTAAATATACTAACACAGAATATACGAAGTATTAATTGCAACATACATAATTTTACTACGTTGCTAGCAAGACTCGAAGTTGACTGTGACTTGTTGGTACTTACGGAATGCTGGCTTTCCTGTTGCTCAAATCTTCCCACTATTGAAGGTTATAATGCTCATTGTAGTTCTCGATTCTTTAACCAAAACGATGGCATTGTAATTTATTCAAAATCAGACTTGAATATTAATATACAGGAACCCGAGTTCCTCGAAGGAAACTGCTTAGTAGCGACAATAAGCAATGATATAGCATTGGTTACTATCTATCGCTCCCCGTCGTATCTCAATACAAGCATATTTGAGGAGTCGCTTGACAAATTATTATTATCACTGCAAGGCTATAAAACCATTGCTGTCGTCGGTGACATAAATATCGATATTATAAGCTGTAACCCTCACGCACAATCATACTTAAACCTTGCTGCCTATCATGGGTTCTTACCAGCTCATAATCTTCCTACTCGAAACGCAAGTTGTCTGGATCATGTACTCCTGAAAGCGAGGGAATCAGCAGTTACACTAGTGTTGAATACAACAATTACAGACCATAATGCAGTTCTGCTGTCATTAGAATCAAACAGTAAAAAGAATCGTATAAATTCCACCCGCACCATTATAAATCAAGAAAAACTATCCACTTTCATGAACGGTACTGATTTTAGCCTCGTGTATGAAGCAACTGATGCAAATACGGCCGCGGATCTTTTAATAACACTCCTCAGAGGAGCGATAGAAGCCAGCAGTTACACTTATAAGCTATCACGACGAAAAAAAATTATAAAGCCATGGATCACTCCCGGCATTCTGCGTTGTATTCGAAATAGAGATAAACTACATTCTCAACTAAAATTATCGCCTGATAATGAAATTCTTAAAACCTCGTATACGCGCTACCGAAAATTTTGCAATAAATTATTAAAAAACTTAAAAAACCAATATGAAAAAAATCTATTAATCAAGGCAGGAACTGACGTCAAACGCACTTGGAAAACTATCAATAATATTATTTATAAAAATAATTACCAAAGTCAACCTATAGAATTATTAAGCTGTAACAGAACTCCTGAAAAATCAATAGCAGATGTAAATAAATTCTTCGCTAACATAGGGCCAAATCTTGCTAACCAAATTCGTAACAAACCAAATCCCCCTGATTTTACAAGCTTGTTATCGCCTAAACGAAAATGTGACTCTTTCGTTCTGTTGGACACAGACGAAAACGAAGTGCGTCGGTTAATAATGGACTTGCGTGATGACTGTGCAGTGGGTTGGGATGGCATTTCATCTTCGTTCTTAAAGCAGTACGCCAAGCTTATTGTTGGTCCGTTAACATACATTTGTAAACTAAGTCTAGCAAATGGAACATTTCCCCGAGCGTTTAAAAAATCAGTGATTCGACCAATACACAAGGGTGGGCCGAGAGACTGTGTCAATAACTATCGCCCTATCTCTATACTGCCTGCCATGTCTAAAGTATTGGAACGCTTGATAAACAATAGATTGGTCAAGTATCTCGAGAACTCTGAACTGCTTGCGCCCAACCAATTTGGCTTTCGCTCTAAAAAGTCCACCGCAGATGCCGTCCATGAGGTCACCGACTTCATCGCTAATAGCTTAGATGGAGGGAAAAAATGTTTAACAATTTTTCTCGACCTAGCGAAAGCTTTTGACACGGTCTCTTTTCCCACCCTGGTGAAGGTCCTAGAAAACATGGGCATTAGAGGAATGCAGCTAAAACTTTTCAGAGACTATCTGACTGACCGCCGACAATGTGTCTCCATTGACAATATCATTAGTGAAGATGAACCAGTCTCCTTTGGAATACCTCAGGGAAGTATAACCGGACCGACGCTATTCTTGTGCTACATAAATGAGTTGAACCTACTGTCACTTAATAATGGCAAAATAATATCCTTTGCAGACGATACCGCTCTGTGCTTCACCGGAGACTCTTGGAAGGATGTCTTCCAGTCGGCACAACAAGGATTTAATATAGTAGCGCACTGGCTAAACATAAATACCCTTACCCTCAATGTTCAGAAAACCAAATACATAACTTTTTCTATTCGCAATAATACACAACCACCCCCATCCCTAACACTAATAGCCCACTCATGTGCCAATCCAGCTAATACTCATTGTCAATGTACAGTGTTAGAAAAGACAAACTCAGTCAGATACTTGGGAGTAACTGTAGATCAAAATTTAAATTTTACAGAACACATCCATAACATGACAGGTAGAGTGCGTAAGTTGATATACATTTTTAAAAACCTCCGACACATTGGGAAACTAGCACATTTAAAAATGGTATATTATGCACTCTGCCAGTCGCTTCTTCAATATTGTGTTACGATTTGGGGAGGTACGAACAAAGTTTATATGCTCCACTTAGAAAGAGCTGTAAGAGCCGTGTTGAAAGTAGCACTATTTTTACCGATACGAACCCCCACTATAGAAGTATATCAATTCTTTAAAGTCCTCTCAGTACGTCAATTGTATATACTTAATACGGTTGTTAAAAAACACTCCCAAGTACCAGGTAATCCAAATGAAGACAGACGGCGAAACTACTCAGTCTGCCAACTACCAAAAATCAGAACCAGGTTCATCAAAAAGTTTTATCCCTACAATGGCTGCTTCCTGTACAACAAAATAAATAAGATGTTAAAAATTCACCCACTATCTAAACACCTGTCCAAAAATAAATTAACTGAATGGCTTCAAAACCTGACGTATGAGGAAACTGAAAAGTTGTTGCTCAGCGTATACTGATCACCTGGTATGTTTATAACGGAATCTTTATATTTAATGCATACTATATAATATAATACAAATATAGGATTGATGTGGGTATTGACATTAATGAGTGTAGCATTTTCTTTAGAATTATATAATGTATTACTTTAAAAAACTACTATATTATGTTAGTACTATAAATAGATTAAATACACTATAACTCTTATAGACTATTACAACACTCCCGCAAAGTCTCTACATAATGTATACAAACTGGGAAGGTCGTCTGAGATACAGTATTTTCAAAATACTAGTTCAGATGGCACAATTTCTATAGTTATCTAGTGAATTTCTATTGTGTTATTTTTGATTGTGAAACTTCGTGTACATGTTGCTTTGAAATAAATTTTATTATTATTATTATTATTATTACACTGGTCGAAGACTTTCGACTTGAGGCACTGCGGTATGTCGGACGAGAAGACATCACGCAATTTTCCGAACGCTGCCCAGCCGAGTTGGATTCGGCGACTGACCTCTTTCTTGAAGTTGGACCTACCTAACTGGACTACTTGTCCTAGGTAGACGTACGAGTCAACAACTTCAAGAACCGAGCTCTCAACAGATATTGGAGTGGGTACAACATGGGCATTACACATTACCTTTGTCTTGTCCATGTTCATTTTAAGACCCACTTGTTGAGAAACTTGATTGAGGCCTTCGAGCATCGTGCTGAGATCTTCCATCGAATTTGCCATGACTACGATATCGTCGGCAAACCGAAGGTGAGTGATGTATTCGCCGTTAACATTGATGCCGAATCCTTTCCATTGCAGGAGCTTGAAGGCGTTCTCCAAAGTGGCCGTAAACAGTTTCGGAGATATCACGTCTCCCTGTCATACGCCTCTTTTCAAAGGGATCGCCTTCGAGCTCTGTTCCTGTACTCGGAACGACATAGTGGCGTTATTATACAAACACTTCAACACTTCGATATACCGATAGTCAATACGGCATCGCTGGAGAGACTCAAGCACAGCCCATGTCTCGACCGAATCAAAGGCTTTCTCATAGTCCACAAACGCTAAGCAAAGTGGCAAGTTATACTCTTCGGTCTTCTGTATAACCTGCCGCAGCGTGTGGATGTGGTCTATGGTACTGAAGCCTCTTCGGAAACCGGCTTGTTCGGGAGGCTGGAAGTCATCAAGCCTGCGCTCGAGACGGTTCGTAATGACCCTTGAAAACAGCTTATAGACATGGCTCAGAAGCGAGATGGGTCTATAGTTCTTTAATAAGGTATTGTCGCCTTTCTTAAAGAACAGCACCACCACGCCTCTGTTCCATGCTTCAGGCGTTATGCCCTCGAGGACGACGGTGTTAAAGAGCTTCTGAAGGACTTTTAGTACCGGTGTTCCACCCGCTTTCAGAAGCTCTGACGTGATTTCCCGTCATTACCCGGCGCCTTGTTGTTTTTAAGCTGATTCAGGGCCATTCTAATCTCGTACAGGCTGATGTCCGGGATATCCTCGGTGAAGTGTCGGGTCAGCTTGGCTCTTGGGTCTTTGGCCGCGCTGTTAGCAGGCTTGGCAACGGAAGCGTATAACTGTCCATAGAACCTTTCGATCTCCTCCAATATCTCGGCCTTGGTCGACGCTATACTGCCATCTTCTCTCTTCAGCTTGGTCAATTGGCTTTGCCCTATAGACAGATTCCTTGCAAACACTTTGGAGCCTTTGTTCCGCTCTATCGTCTCTTTAATATATTTCCTACGTATATCGTGCCGCAAGGATTTCGAGATCTGTCTATTGAGCCGCCTGTATGACTGCGCGTCATAGGAAGGCTGCAGTCTCAGCGAGCGTCGTTCAGCCATGAGGTTTAGAGTGTGATCGGAAGGTTTCTGAGGTCTATTTGAACGGCGGGGTCTAAAGAACTTAGAACCTACCGTTTGAACAGTTTCAACGAGCCTGTTGTTAATCTCGTCCACTGATGATAAGTTCTCCAGGCAATCAAAGCGATTAGAGAGTTCGAGCTGAAAGTTCTCGGGGTTTTGGATATCGACACGGGTAGGTCGGAGCGTGGACGTCACCAAGCGGGACCTTTCGAGTTTAACGTTAATATTCAATGTGCCTCTTACCATCCTGTGATCGCTACCGGTTTTCACCCTGTGGATCACGGAGACATCATTGAATATTCGTTTCTCGCTGGTCATGATGAAATCGATCTCATTTCTCGTGGAACCATCGGGACTTATCCAGGCCCATTTCCTGTGAGGCGGCTTCTGGAAGAAAGAGTTCATCATGAAGAGTCCCTCCTTCTCCAGAAAGTCGGCCAGCCTCTGTCCCCTAGGGTTCCGTTGTCCATATCCAAATTGCCCCACTCTCAACTCGTCATCGCTTTTCTTGCCCAACTTAGCGTTGAAGTCCCCCATAACAACGGTGAAGTTGGTCTTGGTCGTATGTATGGCTCGACTTACGTCCTCATACATAGACTCCACTTCATCATCTGGGCGTGACGAGGTCGGTGCGTATACCTGAATGACCTAAATCGAATATCTCACAGATATTCTGAGTATTAGGTATATAACCCTGCTCGACACGCTTTCGATGGTAATAACGTTGTTAATAAGGGCCTTGTGGACGAGAAATCCGACACCACCTTGGGACTGTTGGTCACCTTCCCGGTAGAAGAGGAGATTGCCGGATTGTAGGGTTATCGTATCCTCTCCCTCTCTACGGACTTCGGACAACCCCACAATATCCCATCACATCCATCTCAACTCTTCCTCCAGCTCAACAATCTTCTCGTCAGTCCTCATCGTGCGTACGTTGTGTGTTACCAGGGCCAGTCGTCTGTTGGGGTAGTAGCCGGGTCTCTGCCGGGGATTCTTAGCACCCCCTGCTCCGTCGTTTCCCTGGCCGCTACCGGAGCCAGGACTAGCGGAGCTGCCGGGGACTGGGGGCCTGGTCCTATTTAGAGTTTTCATTAGGGGGGGGGGGGGGGGGGGGGGGGGGATTTGCCCGTAATCGCCACGCTGGACAGGCGTGGTGGCGATCGCAGAAACGTAGCTTCGCGACAGGGATGCTGCTGCCCATCCCTGCCCTGTGCCATTTGAGCTACGTTTGTTTTGGATGGTTATACCGCCATCAGTCGGTTCCGTTGTACCTCAGTCGGTTCCTACGACACCTGGTACTAGAGGGAGGTACTATTCTACTCTGCCGGTACCCCACGGCAATGATATAGGTACCTAATAAAAAATATTTAAACCATTATCACAGTATAAGTAATAGTACTACGTAACATAATTTTCCCCCGATTAAAATAAAGCGACCTGTGCTGTAGGAACTTTGGCGGGCGACGATTGCCTCTATTACAACTCGACGACTCAACAAAGTTTAAAATCCATTTGGCGTAATGCGATTCACTTTCGTCGATTTCTGATGATGAATATATTATTTCTGACGAGGGACGCGGCGGGGGGCGGCGCAGGGAGGGGGGGGGGGGGACAATTAGCGGCGATGAGATAAAACGTGCAAAGTCCGCGAATGATTCAAGTTTTACAATTAAAACTTGGTTCACGCGGAGTCACGCCGCGCCGGCAGTGGATGCGGCGTGTATAATTATAGCGACGGCCACTTCCGTGGATGTCGCTCCGTGCAACACAGTTCTCTATTCGTTTAACATAAAATACCACGTTTGGCTTCCACCACAAGTCCAGCGTCGACTCAATCACGCACTAATCCATAATTCCATATCAGATTGATAATTGGCGATCTACTACAGTACGTTTCCTAAGTAATACATTTTATACCACGAACGGTGAATCTGTGGAATAAACTTGCCTCAGCGGTATTTCCAAACCATTACGATTTTTTTTATACTACGTCGGGTGGCAGACAAGCATACGGCCCGCCTGATGTGAAGCGGTTTTCGTAACCGTATTAACACACGCAACATAATATATCACTTGCGCGCCGCCACCCCCGCTGCCAACGCAGCATCTCCTTCTTTTCTGGTGACCTCACTCACTCGCAGGAACACAACAACCCTCAAGGGAATAGGTATTTGGCTGCGGTATTCTGTGAGGTGGAGGTACATTCCCCAGTCGGGTAGCTTACAATTACGCTCCCTACCTCTCTTTTCGCCAGAGCTTCGTTTGTCAGTCAGCAGGGTGCACCCCGTGCAGATGAAGTTGGCTTTGGTTCAAAGATGTAGATAAACCACTTACACCCCAAAATGCTATTCGTACGATATGGGAGCCTCCAAGAACAAAGTCATTATTTCCCTTAAAAGGACGACAACGTATCGACGACCCCTTGGTGATGCTGATCTCCATGTGCGGGGATGATTGCTTTCCACCAGGTGACCCACATGCTCGTTTTGCGCCCCCCCCCCTTATATAAAAAAAACTAGGCGCTAAATGAATTTTGTATACAAATAAAATACACGAATAGCATTTGGATTAACATGTAGAATATTTTTTAAGACCATGTTAAAGCCGCGGGCAGAACTAAAGTTAACGATGTTTAAGGACAAAGGTAAGTTAGGGTATAAGAGCATCAACTCTGAGTATAATTTTATTGTCACAATAACATAGCTTTGACTCGTCAAATATACCTACGTGTTGTTTTCTAGTTCCAATGTCATTTTACATAAAAGACAGCTCAGTTACCTCGAGCACAGCCCGGCCCGCGAGCAGAGTCCGCGTCGTGGCTGAAGGGCGCGAGGCCGACACGTTACATTTTATTATCTCGCAAAAAGTTCGCGCCGCTTTGAATTATATCCGATCGTAAAAGATAAGGCGGTGAAGCTCGGCGTTGGAGCTCGCGCGGCTCACTCGCACCACGACGGCGCGGCTCACTCGCACCACGACGGCGCGGCGGAGGGCCATCGGTCTCGGCTGGGGAGGGCATATGCTGGTTTGTTCGACGATGGCTGCGGTCACAGCTCGGCGGTATCGAGTGAAAAAGATACTATTTTATTTTATTGAGATAGAAATTGTATTGTTTTATGCTACCCTGTCGCCGTGCTAACGAGAAAAGATAACTGTTTATGTATAGTACAGTATAAGTAATAGTACTTATAAGTACAGTCACTCAAACTACAAAAAAATAGTCGACCCAACAACAGTTCGGTCGACAATTTTTATGCAAGTTTATCCTCCAAGCGCTCTGCCAAGGTAATTTCGATAGAATAAAAATATATAGGTAACCATTAAAAAAAACATACAGTCATTTAGAAGTGTGTGTGTGTGTTTACCTGTATAGGAAATTTAGACAAATCCCTGTCCCGTACCTACGCCTGTAAAATTCAAATCTCTGTTTAAAAAAGGGTTATTTGCGTCAGATTTTTCTGTAATAATAAAAGTTACTGACAAAAGTCTATTGCATGTATCAGATAGTCAAAAATTACATTCAAATGTTTTGTTATTGCTGCAATAAGTCCACATTCCTGCCTCCAAAATGCGTCGTTTTAATAAAGAACTTCATACATTTATACATTACTTCCGTAATGAAGTAATGTTAATAGTAAATTAATGAACTTGTTGATGTCGTTAGTCAACCGATCGTAGTCTCATGTACACCCAACTATTACTTATACTGTTGTATAACCATCTTTCGCATGTTTAAGACACTTTAGAGGCGAATTTATTCTATTGCTTTCTCTATCAATCAAACTATTGGGATTCTTCTAATTCTTTATACAAGGTAAAATAGCGAAACGAGAAGAGGACGGAAGAGAATGGAAGATAAGTGTATCTTTTTTATACCACGTCGGGTGGAAAACAAGCATACAATCCGCCTGATGTAAAGCGGTTACCGTAGCCATATGAACGCTTACAACATAAAGTACACATGAGTCACACGCTGCCACCCGCACTGCCATAGCAGCAACCCGTTCATTACGTCTGTGTAGCAGTATTAGAATTATATATATTATTAAATAATTGACTAATCGACGACGGTAGTGTGTGCTGCAGAATGACTATAACAAGAGTCGACAGACAATCCAACAGACAGACAGACAGACACGCGGGTGACACGGTCGAATCTAAAGAGTAATTATTATTTTGGTGAGATTATTCAGCGAGGACGGGCCGCTCTCGGAATCCTTTTATAATTAAAGCCTAAAATCGTGAGGTGAAATGATTTAAGATCCAAATGCTGCGGCGAGGGGGGACAGGGGGAGGAGGGGAGGAGAGGAAGGGAGGCAATTTCCTGAAAAATATTCCGTAACCAACGCGCCTGAAACAAGCGGACGGGCGGCGGACACGCCACGAGCGGAGCGGATGTTCGTCTGCGTCATAGACTCATAGTACAGGTCGCAGTAATGTCGCAGTGTGCCCGCACCGCGAGGACACTGTACATGTCGGGCTCCTGCTCGGCCAACCGTACACGTGAGGCACCTCGCTGAAGCGATCGAAGCAACGACAAAAGAGAGGTAGTTTTGAACACTCGGGTTATACAGTCTCCACCTGTGCGATGCAGCTTACTGACAACTTGACAACCGCTGCCATATTTTTAACCGACGAAAAAACGGAGGAGGTTCTCAATTCGGCGCGTATAATATTTTTAAGCTATTGCATAGCTTTTATCGCG
The DNA here is from genome assembly GCA_937001555.2 of Hypsopygia costalis. NCBI lineage: Eukaryota > Metazoa > Arthropoda > Insecta > Lepidoptera > Pyralidae > Hypsopygia > Hypsopygia costalis. The sequence continues at coordinate 107,192 of OW443351.2, read as the reverse complement.
GGCTTGGCGCGGTGACCGAATCAAGAAATTCCGTAACGAAAATAAAACCTAACACGTTGTGACGTTGGTTGTCAAATATGACTTTCGTTGAGTTGAGTTGGGAGTTGAGTTGGGGATTGAGTTGGGAGTTGAGATGGGGGTTGAATTGGGGGTTGAGTTGTGGGTTGAGTTGAGGGTTGAGTTGGAGGTTGAGTTGAGGGTTGAGTTGGGAGTTGAGTTAAGAGAAGCGAGCTAACGCGAGCAAACGCGAGCAGACGGGAGCAAACGCGAGCAAACGCGAGCAGACGCGAGATAACGCGAGCAAACGCGAGCAGACGCAAGCAAACGCGAGCAGACGCGAGCAAACGCGAGCAGACGCGAGCAAACACGAGCAAACAAGGTAAATAAATTATTTTTGATAAAATTTATTCAACAGAATGAAATCGGAGTTTAACGTTTACTGCTACGGGTTACTTACTATGATCATACGAGCCTGACACGAGTCAGGCTCGTATGATCATAGTAATGAATTAGACATATACTTTTTCGGGCGTTTAACCTTACTTTTCACGCGCGCATATGTGCTACCGTAAGAGTTTCGGATTAAGAGCCATATTACATTTTGACTGTAATTTTTGCGTAAACTGGCCAATTTCGGCGTTCTTGATCTCGGAAACAAAAATACATTAACAATGTTGACTTATTGAATAGTACAGAATAGCTATTGGCATAGTACACAGCGGCCTCGCTTTTTGTAAATTTTGCTTAACTTTTTAAATAAACCCAAAATTGCAGAGAATGATTTTCATAAAATGCGCGCATTCACTATTTTGAGCTCCTGGATTGTACTACTGTTCCAAACAAATGAAATAAAAAAAATATAATGTTATTTGTTATATAGTCGTATAGTACATAGCGGCCCCGGAATTTTGAAATATCATTGATTTATCGATATCTCATGAACCGTGATAGTTAGACAGTTGAAATTTTAAGAGATGATGTATTTCTGTTGCCGCTATAACAACAAATACTAAAAAAATAGAATAATGTAAATATTTAATCCCATACAACAAACGTTATTTTTTTTCGTTTTTATAGATACTCGTAATGGTACGGGACCCTTCGTGCGCGAGTCCGACTCTCACTTGACCCGTTTTTCTATTTAGCATGGGTATTTGTAATCAGAATCACTCCGTATTATACTCATTAAATACAATAAACCACTGTATAAAATTAAGCATTTATTATTTTCGAGTTTATATCGTACATACTATTAAGTAAGTTTACAAGAATCCTCCGAAACTGTAAACGCTTAAAGCTTTTAAGCGAGCTATTATCAGTCAGATGCTATATTAGTTCCCCAATGGAAGCGCATTACTGTCGACTACAAATATAAAGTTATAACGCTACATACTACTGTTATTTTCTGTCGGTGGCTTCTTAGAAGTTAAGTATTACTTCTTCTTGCGTTTAATTTACAATTTTGTTATTCCTCTGGCCTCCGAGAAAAATGTAGTCCGCGATCGCTCCGCCTGTGCAAGGCGTCCTCGCCTCTAGCTGTTATTCTCACAATCTTTTCAAAGTCCTTGACGGTTAAAAAGGTAAACAAAAGAAGTATTTTCTTTGGCGAATATTTATTTAAGGCGGTCTTCGTAATGAATGCAGCCGTCGCCGTCGCCATAACGAGATCCGCTCGGGAACCTGCTGAACCTCCTGCCTTCCGATGACGCCTGCGAGCGAGTCAGCCTCGCTGTCAGTTACTGCTTCGACCGTGAACATTACAATATTTAACCATACATGATGAGCCAGCAGTCTCCACGCAACTAATGTGCAAATCATATAACTGTGCAAAATGTCCACAGAAGATCTAGGAGTCAACGCACACCGCCATCACCGCCACTTCCACCGGTGCGACAGCGGCTGTGCCCGAAGCCTGCCAACGGGACCCTATTACTGCAGTACTTATAATATGTTAATCCTGGCTATACAGGAGACACAGTGGTGGGAATGTGTGGTGGGCCATTTGTTTTTAGTACTTATAATAAAAGTAGTTTCGTACAGTATAGACACTCTTTGCTGCTCTCTCGAGCCGAGCTTGCCTCCATCTAAGTCGAATCTGGAACAGTTTATTCAACGCCCTATTCACACACACTAATTCATTCACACTTTGCGCAGACATGATTCCTGTTTATTAAGATAACGGCGCTAATAATTACGGGGCTCACGGTGCACCATATTTATAACCAGCGCTGCCCCTCCTGTGTAAACGGGATTAAGCTATGGCGGTCATCATGGTGGGTGACAATGTTCCCGAATGTGCCGCCCCAGAAAACACTACGATTTCACATTTCGGCACCGGACTGTGTCGTGTGTCGGCTTCAGGACTGATGCACCGATATATTTTGCGAATGAATATTTACAATAATACATTTGCAGACCCAGCCCAGCGCTCATTCCTATACACGTATATTCATCAATCCACATAAATTCCAAAAAAGAACAGATTGTGGAAATGGAAGTCGACGTGACAATTTTATTATAGACTTTGCAACCATTCCGCCAAGCCTGCGATGATGGACAACGAATGTATTATGTATGGCAGCCGAAATATTTAATAACTAGGTACCAAGAAACCTTTTATACACATTGAATAACTGTGTGTTTAAAAAACATTTAAAGAAACTTTTAACTGGAAGTCTTAATAGTATTCATGATTTCTTAGATAAGTCATATTTGTATATTAATTGTAAAACTATATGAACATCATAATATCTGCATGCGAATGTAATACTAGTCATATTTTTTGTAAACTACTGTATCTTTATCGCGTGCTATTAAGATACAAAGATATAGGGGGTTCTTATTTCACAAAATCTAGACACTCGAAAGTGCCTGCACAAACCGAGCCCACGTGCCGACGGGGGGAGGGGGGGGGGGGGGGGGGGAGGAGACGATTCTCTCGTCGTCGCACTAAACGTCCAGTGCAATTTCACATTTCATACAAAATCTTTCTCAGCTGTAATATTATGTAAATTCGAGAGGATAGTGAACAGAAGTCCGGAACGAACGGCCCTTTTGTGCTCCGAACAAATTGTTTTATATTCCGAGGGAATTGCGACGAGAGGCCCTCCCCCCGCCCCCGCCCCCCGCGCGGCCCGCGCTAACGGATACTGAGCTGTGAACTTACTGATGACAGTTTTATGAACTCCGCATTTACATTTAAATTGAAAGTTTGAATTTGGCCGCGACGAGATCGACAGATAGAGCGCGATTGTGATTCACCGGCCGATGACAATGGTCGCCGCGCGCCTGCCCGCCTGGCCGCCTGCCCGCCTGGAAACAGCGGCGATTTGAATTATTCTAATTTCATTAGCGGGTGAGAGCATGTCACGGAACAAGCCCGGAGCGGTGACCATACATTAGTAACAATTGACAGCTCAATTATATCAAATGTTGACTTACCTTCAATGATTTACATTAACTGTGAAGCCTGATGGTCGCGTTACTCGTCTATTACAACTTCTCCGGTTAAAGTGTGACGTTATAGAATACTTTTTTTTTAAGTGATAGATAACACGGTCCCTTGTAGGCTAATTTCTGAACGGTAGACATTTTTGTCGATTATAAACTCGAAAACGCAGTGGTCGTCAACCTTATTCATCCCACTGTTGGGATACGGATCTCCTCTCAATCGAAGGGGTATAGATCATACTCCATCACGCTGCTCAACTGTGGGTTCGCGGAGGCTTTTGGGGTGTAGTGGTTCATCAACATCTTTGAACCAAAGCCAACTTCACCTGCACGCGGTGCACCCTGCTGACTGACAAACGAAGCTCTGGCGAAAAGAGAGGTAAGAATCGTAATTGTAAGCTACCCGACTGGGGAATGTACCTCCACCTCACAGAATACCGCAGCCAAATAACAATTCCCTTAAAGGTTGTTGTGTTCCTGCGAGTGAGTGAGGTCACCAGAAAGGAAGGAGATGCTGCGTTGGCAGCGGAAGTGGCGGCGGGCGAGCGATATTTTATGTTTGCGAGCGTTAATATGGCTACGTTAACCGCTTCACATCAAGCGGGCCGTATGCTTGCATCTGCCACCGGACGTAGTTTATAAAAAGGCCAGTGTTTACAAGACACCTAAACTGACTTGGCTAACGACTGTCATATCCTGACTACAGCCGGGACCGAGGGCTTAACGGCTGAACGTGCTCGAGATAATTGAACCCATCCAAACGGCTGAGGTTGCTTAACTTGCGTGTTCGATCAGAGTGACACGCGCTACGACGCCGTCGAGCTCCTCAAAACACAGTACTACTGTATACGACTGTCTTTTTCACAGTCAGTGATAAATTAAAGTGTGTGTGGTACTGTGCATAATTTAGTCTGATATGATATAATTAAGGCCCTTAATTATATCATATCAGACTAAATTAGAGAGACTTTTCTATCAAATGTCCCTTAATTTAAGGGACATTTGATTTGACCAAGTCTCCTGGAAATTTTCAAAGATTTTCTGACAGGCAGGCGAACATAATATTTTAGTTGGGGGCTAAATTATTTAAACATTTTTTCAAAGTACTTGAATCGCTCTATTTAATTATATATTTATTGGAATACCGCTCTATATGCAACATTCAGATTCAGAAGTCAACAACTAGAGGACGTTCATTGAGATTAGTCAAAGATACCGTGAGAGCCGAGGCACGCAAGGACATTACTAGACTCTCTGTTGTACTTACCATTATTAGACAAATATATAAATGAATTGTATGAATGAATGAAATGAATTGTATCTACAGGCCCCCAAGTGGTGTAAACTTTTTGAAAATGTAATGAAGGATTATAAATAATAAAAAATAAAAAGTATTTATTGACTTTCCACAAAAATTTTAAACTTAAAGGTAGATGTTGGAGCCTCATTTTAGGCAAAAATGTGGCTGTGCCGGGAAACTCCGCTCTTCTTATCCACATTTCTACATGTATTTTGTGGTTTTAAATTAACAACATATACTTTATTCATACATCCACTCCGTATTCCAATTCACATCCAAAAAATGAACATTACATAGTTTTAATATGGACATCTATTGAATTTATGTTATTTTATGTTCATCATAATGTTGCACAACTCCTTCTACAACACCATAACGCACCACCTTATTATATTATAACATTTTTAGTCTTTTTAGTCCACTCACGCCACCCAACATGTCCTCCACATCATCATAGCTCAATAATTTTTATAGAATTGAGATCTTGTTTAGATTGCGATCTGTCATCTATCCCAAAACAGATGTAATTAGTTTTGGAAACGTTTAAAGTGAGAAGATTATATTTTAGCCACGCAGAGACTTGGGCCAACCCCCCCCCCCCCCCCCCCCGTTCTATTTTTGACCTCTTTCCATGAAGAGCCAGTAAAAACAATGGCAGTATCGTCAGCATATGTAAATATATTACAATTGTTAACTTTCATGTTACAGAGGTTGTTTATATAGGTGAGAAATAGTGTTGGTGCAAGAACACTACCCTGTGGCACACCATAAGTCACCTTAGAGTCTTCACTATTGTAATTTTCCAGTTTAACCTTCTGCTTTCTATTTGACAGGTAATCTTTAAAAATGGAGAGTTGGTTGTCGCGTATGCCAATCATTTCCAACTTCCGGACACGTATTTCCTTTATCTATTTTATCAATTAGACACTTATTTCCTTTATCTATTTTATCAATTAAAAGTAGAAGAAGAAGAAGAAGAAGAAAAATATTTATTTCAACGATCCACAACATATCAGTACATAATAGTAACAGGTGGTAAAAATGGTGTAATATACACATAAGTCGTAGATACCTATTAATTATTTATTACAGTACCTATAATCATATCACTATGCACCTTAATGCTGTGGAAGTGAAAAAGGATTCTGATTCAGTATAAGTTGCTGCCATACCAGCAACACTGATTTTCAATCAGAACCTTAAGGGCGAAAAAAGTCGCATTAAACAAATTGTGGCAATGATTTAGATAGAAGATACAGTACATAAATATATAATATAATATAATATGACAATAATTAATAATATAAATAAAAATGTGCGTATGTTGAACACAGGATTTTTTCCAGTATATTTGTATAAGTTTACAATACGTGTATTTGTGAAAAGTAAATGGCTAATGTAACCGATTTCGTAGTTTTCGAGTTATAGCCGTTAGAGTGAAGACAAAATATAGGCGTTAAAGTGAAGTTTTCGAGATATAGACGTTAAAGTGAAGAATAAATGAATATGAATGTAAGTGAGATATGTACGTACTATTCACATATACATTAGAGCAATGCAAGAACGATAGTTCTTGAGATATCGATATAGGCTTAAGAGACAGTGACCAGTACATATAAATATTGAAGTTAGCTCTGATTAATAATAGGCGGTTTCCATTTGGGCATCAAGAAGGTGAGACTTAAATTTATTTTTGAACGAAGTTTTGGAACGACTGTTCCTTAAAGGAGGAGGTAATGTGTTCCATATTTTTGATGCCCTATAACGGAAGCTACCCCTCATGCCTGCAGTCCTGTGCCCCGGCATGCACATCAAATAAGCCTGAGCACGAGTTGGATGTGTTTGTCGGCTAGATGCCCATGTGAATTTTTCTTCGAGATATTTTGGCGATTTGGTCTTTATCACATCAAAAAGAAGTGTCGCTAAATGTAACATTCTGCGTGCTTTCATGTTGAGCAACTTTGAGTCAGCTAAGTAAGGTGAGATATGGGATCTGGGGGGAACATTGAAGCAAAAACGGGCGCAAGCATTTTGGACTCGCTGGATGAGGCGTTCTGACTTAACGAGTAAACAAGGACCGATAATTACGTCGCAGTAATTTAATTTTGACAAAACAAGCGCTTCGCAAAGTTGAATACGAATTGAAACACTTAAATATTTGCGAATTTTATAGAGAATTTTCAGTCTGTACAAGCAGTTTTTACACACATCAACAATATGCTTCTCAAAACGTAACTTTTCATCCATAAGCACCCCAAGATTACGAGCTTCTATAACACGTTCAATAGGGACATTATTTACTACAAGTTTAGGAGATTGTGCTGTCGATTTAGTAATTTGTGACTCAGTTCCGATCATCATAAATTTGGTTTTATTTGCGTTTAACACTAAAGAATTACGTGCAGCCCAATCTGCCACTCTATTTAAGTCTTCGTTGAGTTTGTCTAATGTAATAAGAGTGTTGGATGGATGGCTAGACACATACATTTGGAGATCGTCGGCGTATATATGAAACCGAGAGTGTTTAATCTCATGAACAATATCTGACGTATACAAGATGAAAAGCAACGGCCCCAATATGGAACCTTGGGGCACACCGCGCGTGAGTTGTCCAGGAGAAGACAAAATAGTAGCGCCATTACTTAATTGAAGCTTTACCCTCTGAGTTCTTTTTTGCAAATAACTATGAAACCAGTTGACAGCCAAAATATCAAGTCCGTAGTATTTAAGCTTAGATAGAAGCATGGAGATATTAATGGAATCAAATGCGCGCGTAAAATCCAGTAATGTAAGAAAAGTGCACATTCCTTTATCACGAGAGGTTATAATATTATCAACCACATCTAAGAGTGCAGTAGAGGTGCTATAACCCTTACGGAACCCTGATTGCAACGCTGGTAAGATCGACTGTTCTTCAAGAAATTTTGATAATTGAGAATAGACTACTTTTTCAAGTAATTTTGACAACAAAGGAAGTATACTTATAGCTCTGAAATCTTTAAGTTCTGTGGGATGAGATAATTTAGGAATTGGAATAACTATAGCGCCCTTCCAGAAACTAGGAAATACTCCAGTAGCTAGGGATTGGTTTATGATGAAAGTGATAACACGGAGAGTTTGTGGTAAAGTTAATATCAGCATGTCTAACGAGATGCCATCTATGCCTTGTGCGTTAGATTGGATACTCAATATGTGTCTAGCCACCGTATCCTCTTGGACCTGTTCAAACTTAAAATTATATTCTCCAAATCGGTGATACTCAAAAAATGTTAAATCAGAAATACTAACAGAGTCATTACCCGGTACGTTTAAAAAGAACTCATTAATGGCCTCAGCATCCAATAAGTTGTCAGGTATGTCTGCATCGTCCTCCTTAAAAACAATATTCTCTTTAAAATATTTCCACATTTTTTTTGAATCCTTATTATTATTGTTAATGTAATGGGTATAATACGCTTGTTTTTCTTTTTCTATACTAATTTTAACAAGTTTTTTTAAATCTGTATAATATTTTTTATGTACATCTAGCTTGGTTTTTTTATATCTAACAAAAGCATTATTACGCAGCCGTATCATTTCCAAAATAGTGTCAGTAATCCAGGGCAATCTCTGTTTGAGTTTAATAAGTTTCTTTTTTAAGGGAGCATGTGTATCAAAAAGATCCAGTAGTAATTTGTTGAATATCAGTATCATGTTGTCAATAGATGGTTCTAATAAAACCGAATTCCAATTAATGGTGTCAAGGTCACTATTAAATTTAGACAAATTAATATTGGATAATGGGCGGTACGTCACCCATTTAGGCTTAGGTTTGTGTTTTTTTATGTTTAATGTCACACGCAGGAACGCGTGTCTGCTAAGTTCGGGCACTAAGGTAACTGTTAAATTACGGGTCCTTATATCAGTACAAATCACATCAATAAGTGTAGCACTGTGATCCGTAAAATGTGTGTAATGCAAAAATTCATTAAATTAATTTGTTGAACTATCTGTCAAGTTTAGTAAATTGATATTAAAATCTCCCAATAAGACAATCCCATCACAGCTGAAACTTATTATTGACTCAGTGATAGCATCCAGAAACGTATCTACATGAACCCAGTTAGGACGGTATGCGGTACCGACGATAATACGTTTGCCATTTAGTGTGAGAGTGAGCCACATTTGTTCAATACTAGCAGGTGGATGTGCCACAACGCGTACTGATAATTCGCGACAAATATAAAATCCGACGCCACCGCCGCGACGGCGACCCGTGGACGGCAATCGCGGCGTATGTCGGAGCCTATATCCGGGAACACGAGGCGCTCGTGCTTCCTCGCCCCGTTACAACCAGGTTTCGTTGACTGCTACAATATCCGGTTTTTGTTCACTCATCAACGCCAGAAATTCATCGTGTCCCGTCCCTAGGGAGCCTATATTAATCAGCCCCAAATTTAGTAACTTAGAGGGACCCATTTGTCAAAAGATAAAAAAAAATGTACCTGTCTCACTAATACTGGAACAAAATATTCTGAATAGTGTAATTGATATATAGAAAAAATGTGTTAATATAACTATATAGTGTGTCAATAATAGATAATACACAGAGTAAGTATGGATAATAAATGTGTAATGTAAAATCTCTTTTCATTTCCACAGACACTTTTTGTTTACAATAACTCATGATAAATGAACAACAACTATGAGGGTATGCTATGAGATACGCACATTCTATGTGGCTATTATTCGATATGTCAACGCAGGTATAAACAAAAACCACATAATATGTATACATAAGTACCAAATATGTATTGTATATAAGTATGTTCCCTTGCATATTTTTAAGTGTCTGCGTTAAATTGTATGACTGTAACCGATGAACTGTAGATTCAAGCGATTTCGTATACTTATGTATGTATGGTTGTCTGTTAGACGTAAACTGGGTAACCGTAAATCCTATCGAATGTGTATATGTGTGGATGTTTGCATGTATATTTGTGTAATTGTGAATTTGTTTTTCCGTTGATAACTGCAGAAAGAAGGAGCGAAAAGAATTTGTGTATAATCTGTAGTGTAATAAGAAATATAAGCGACCAAAAGCGGAATGATATGTGAATTTTGAAGTGTGTATAATTTCAATTATAATTTTATTATCTGTATTTCTAAGAGGAGCGACACCATAAACATAATGTGGATGTTCCTTTGTATATTTTTCAATGTGTGTAGTGATTTGTGTGATAGTAATAGAAAAGCTGTAGATTCGAGCAACTTCGTGTAAGTATGGATACTCCTATGCTTATTTGTATGTGTGTGTGATTGTTTGATCAACAATAACTGGGAAACTGTATTTATGTAGAAAATGTATACAATGAAAAGTAAACGTATAAAAGATAATAACTTATTATGCAAATGGGATGTGAATTTAGATGAGTTCATACAATTAATTATCTGTAGTTCTAACAGCAGCCGCACCAAAAACACGAGCAAGATCGGCCTCCGACCTCAGCCGAAAGCGTGGAGAGTCGCTCCCTTGATGCTGACGAGCGAATATCCTACCGTCTCGTGTCCATACGTACCGCCAATTCAGATTACTCGCCAAGGTACGGGCTAGTCTGAACAATGCTCTATTGACTTTGGTGAGCCTCTCGTTGATGTAGAAACGGCGTGGGTCTCCCGGAAGTCCCGTACCCTCCGTAGTGGCACCTCGACGAACACGGGCCGACTGCAACAATTGTTCTCGCACGGCCCGCCGCGCCAACCTCAGCACGATGGGGCGCGGACGAGGCGAGCCCTCCACTGTGTCCATCACGGGACCCACTCGAGACACACACACGATGTCCTCAGGGACAAGGTCAACCACTAGCTTGCTGGCTACGGAAGTAACAATGAGTGAGATTTTCCCCTTTTTGTTCTGGGATACCAGTTATCTCCACCTCACTTAGAAGCAGCTCCTGATCGCGCTCATTTAGCTCCATTTTTAGCGCCCTCGGCCTCGGCCCGCGACAGGGACGAGGACGCCCTCCTGGACAGCGACGACGACCTGGACATGATCCTGGGAGACATCGACGGCATCCTGTCCGACGACGACGACTGCGCGCGGTACAAGCACGACCACAAGTAAGTGCGCTCCGGCGGGACCGACGTTCACCGCGACTCAGGGCCCCCGCACACCTGCCGCTTTTAGCTAAGGACGTCGACCGTTTAGCTGCTAGAACGCAGGTGAAGCGACCGACCGCTACATTTCGCGTACACATTGCAGTGCCGGTCGCAGCGATTTCAGCTTTAGTATTTATACAATGAAAAGTAAACGTATCTTTTATACGTTTACTTTTCATTGTATACATTTTACATACATAAATACAGTTTCCCAGTTATTGTTGATCAAACAATCACACACACATCAAATAAGCATAGGAGTATCCATACTTACACGAAGTTGCTCGAATCTACAGCTTTTCTATTACTATCACACAAATCACTACACACATGGTTAGGTTAGGTTAGGGGTGCTAAGGCCGGAAAACCTCCTCGTGTGCTCGGGACTGTTGTTGACCTGTCTTTGTTGCTGGATACGTCCGGTGAGAACGACGTGTTAGCAACAGCCTGAGCCTGGTGCACCCTGGGCAACAACGGTCAGTAACTTCTCTTCGCGGAGATCTTGCTGACCGTTGGCCAATGTTCTGGCAGTGGAGGAAAGCGCAGTACTCGTACTGCGCTTTTGGGCGTCTGCGCCTCCCGTCCCTCTGAGCTAGCAGAGGTCACGGTGAGGCGCACAGTGGAGGAGCGCTCCCCAGTGTAGGTAGCGAGGGGTACACTGGGGTGCGATTTGTCGAGGAAGAAAACCTCGTTAAAAAATTACAGAGGCGGGGGGAGGTGAAACCGAGGCCGGGAATGTCGTATGACGCCCGGAGAGCCGGTTTCATCATACCCAAACAGACGAGGAAGAAAACCTCGTTAAAAAATAACCCTTGGTGTCGGCGTGCCGTATGTCTCCCGGTGCGCCACTGATCGAGGAGGGGGAGAAACTCGGGTTCCCCAGGAGGAGGGTCCTCACGGACAACCGCCGGCGGGGTCGCGGAGGTAATGCTTTCGCAGTTCCCGTGTCCCCGCCAATCGGCGGAGGGAAGGAGATCGTGGGGTTTTAGTCGGTATGGCTGCCACTGGTCATGGCAGCAGAGTCCGACTTAACCACGCTTGGGCAGCGTGGTATCCTTAACGGATTTCCCCAGGTAAAATTGGCCAATCGCAATTACTCACATCCAAGATCAGCAACGTATTACTGTATCTTGGATGTGTGCAGATTGGCTTACTTTGTACATTATGCTGCTATTGTTGTGGCAGCGTTGATTACATGCATTTTGATTACTAATAGATATTACAGTTTTTTTTTTTTTTTTTTTTTTCACATTTTAAGCTACAATTATTTTACAATAACTGGTTAGGCTTCAGCGGGTGAGTTCAATTTATATTTAATTACTGATAATTTAATTAATGAATTCTATTACATGCACAATTTAATATATTATTTTATCTATATTACAATTAATACTGTTATTTAGAGTTACAATTACAATTAATTCTTAATGTTTGAATATAAATACATTGTTCATTTATTATTATTATTACTTTTTTTTTTTTTTTCCTTTATTTAATTAACATACATATTAACATTTTTTTTTTCCACTTATGCAAATTTAGAGCCATTTGCTCTGGCAGCACAGCGTACCACCTCCTCGCAATAAATGAGGAGTATTTTTCTGCGATCCCTGTCCCCGAACAATACTTTGATGTTAGATTCGGAGAGCTCACAGCCCAATCTGTGCTCAAAATCATACCGTCGCTTTCCGTAACGCGGGCACTCCGTTAGAACATGTGTAATGGTTTCCGGCGTCTCGCCGTCACAGACACAGAAAGGGCTGGGAGCCAGTCCAAATCTATGTAAATAGTCCCTAATGCCACCATGTCCGGAAAAGATTTGGGCCTGTATGTTTGTGAGACGCATACCTCGAAAAATTTGGTATGCAGTACGTACGTCGCTGACAAACATCTTCGTAGTCTTGCCCGTAACAGACTCTTCAAACCGGACTTGCCAAGCAAGTATCGTACGTTCCCTAATGAGTCGTTTGGCACAGGACAAAGGGAAGCTGTCGTAGACTGGGGCTCGTTTATCTTTAAGAGCTGCTCTCTTAGCCAGCTCGTCCGCTCTTTCATTTTCTGGTATTCCGACATATGCCTTAACCCAGGCCAGTTCCACTGCTAGACCCTCATCTTCCATTTCATTTATTGTGTGGCGGATCGGGGCTGCCATGGGGTTCAAAGATGTTGGATCGCCTATTGTCTCTAAGGATGATCTGGAATCAGAAAGGATGAAAGACGGTCTATTCCTTTTTCGTATTAAAGATAGAGCTCGTGTGATCGCTGCCATTTCGGCCTGGTAAACAGAACAGTAGTCAGCCAAGCGAAAACCAGCGCTAACAACCTCAGAACCATTTCGCCATACAGTGACAGCCGCTCCCACCTTTCCCTCAATTTTGCTCCCGTCTGTGAAAACTTTATCGAATTCTTGGTCCAGTTCCGCCAGTTCTTCTTCATTGGATATCTCAGTGAATCCGATTTTGTTCCTTTTTGCTGGATGAAGCAACTCATAGGGTCCAACTCTACTCTCCAACTTTCTTCCAGGCAGCTCTTCAAGTGGCTTACCTCTTCCTACTTCGTACAAGGCTTTCCTTTCTATTGCTCTCAGATCCAGTGGCAATATCCCCGCCATAGTGGCAGCAGATGTTAGAGATGTTGTACGATGTGCTTTAGAAATTATTATCGAGAACTGCCGTGTCAACCGGTTTAGTTTGATCCGATTCATTTTCATGGGAGCAGCCATCGCCCAAGTGCTTGCGGCATATAGAATTGTCGGCTCTACAACTGCGGTGTAGATAGTTCTAAGTATCTCTCCGATTAATCCCCAGTTTGCCCTAGCAGCTCGAGATATGGACTTATAGAGACCCAAAGCCTTGACCGTCACCAAGTCAAGATGTTGCCCAAAGTTAAGATTCTTGTCAATTGTCAGTCCGAGGAGCTTTATGGAGTCCTGAAAATGGATTTGGACTCCCTCCACCAGTATTCTCGGGGGCTGATACTTGAGTTTCCTAGTGACAAGCATAGCCTGCGTCTTCTGCGTTGCAAATTTCATTTTGGTGGCTTTTCCCCAGGCGACCACCGCCTCTAGGGCCTCATTTGCTCGCCTCTCAACTTCCGCAGTGGTTTTTCCTCTAGCAATAACAAGGATATCGTCAGCAAATGCCTGTATATGGGCCTCGAGGTTTTCGGCCACCTTTAAGAGGGGATCAAGCTGTATATTCCAAAACAGAGGTCCGCTAATGGATCCCTGGATGCAGCCTTTATTAGTTTCCACTATGGCTTCCCTCCCAGCATAGCGAATATGGACTTTTCTGGGTGTTAAATATGCCGCTATGATCCGCAGTAGTGATCGGTCGATATTCTTCTTTTCCAATTCCATCAGAATAGCCGGCCACCAGGCGTTATCAAATGCTCCCTCAATATCTAGTGACACCACGATAGCCATCTCACGATCCGCGAGCGTTTCCCGTATGACGGTCATGGCATCATAAAGAGCATCTTCAGTTCCTTTTTGCTGCATAAATCCATATTGACGTTGGCTCATCTTATTTTGGCTTCCCAAACTCCAAGTCACTCTAGCCATCAGCATTTTTTCAAGGCCCTTTCCCAAAACAGCCAACAGACCAATTGGACGGTATGACTTTGGATTGGTATAGTCATCCTTTCCCGGCTTAGGTATTACTTTGACAACAGCCGGTGCCCACGTTTTGGGGAAATGTCCCACTCTTAGACAGGCATTATAGATAGCCAGCAGCTCCTCCTCGCATGCCAAGAACACCCTCTGGCAGATATCTGATGTAAAGCCATCGGGACCTGGCGCCTTCCTAGGGTGCATGCTGAAGAGGGCGGCCCTGACTTCTTCGACCGTAAATCGTTCTGCTACCGTTCCAACGTCGTTCCTATGTTGGCTTACCATTGTGGATACCTGCTTCCTGACTCTGCTCTGTATTTCAGTATCGTTCTCCTGAGAGTCGGTCTGGTAGAACGTATTTGCTAGTTTTAATGCAGAGTCCTCGGCCGACAGAGTATCACCACTTATTTGATCCCGCAACAATACATCGCCCCTGTTCTCCCCACATACCTTTAGGATTCTATATATACCCTTCCAAATATTTTCCCCTTCCTGGGTAGAGCAGAACCACTTCCAGCTTGAAGTAATAGCAGCCTGAATAGCCTCCTTGTACTTGTGCTTTGCAGTTAGTTTGCAGTGGTTAGGTTAGGTTAGGTTTTTTTTTTTTTTTTTTTTTATTCCTTTTCCCTCTGATATTTATTCAGAGACTTCTGTTTTCTAAATTTGATTTATGTATGTTGTTTGTTTTTATAATGATTCTTTTGTAGTTAATTTGTTTTAGAACGTTAGAGTTTGATATTACCTTTTTCTTATTATCCTTTGTAATATGCTTTTTATTTTATCCTTCTGTTTACGCCTTATTTAGTATTATTTGTTTCACCACCGAAATAACAGATGGCGCTGTTCGAAAGCTGCATCGCGTTATGGTTTGTTTCGCGGTGGTTTAAGTACTGTTTTGTTATGTTAAATTTATTTGTCAATGAAAGTCAACGAAAGTAAATCAACGCTTGATATTCGCCTTGAGTTTTCATTTGCACCGTACAACGCTCCCTAGGACCTTTACATTGGTCCTTAACGAGTCGGACTAGAAGCTATTTTCGTGTGGCAAGTGGGAAGTTCCTACTGCACAGGCGCCGACACAGTGGTGGATTGCCGCTGATGGTACCTTGACCGGCCGCCGCAAGAGGGCGCTAGCTGTCAAGGAAGTATTCATCGGGTCTGAAGCAAGTGTATGTATAGTGTGAGTGCAGTGTATACATGAGTGGCAAACAAACTGTAAGTACTTTCAACTTGTAAAATTTTCAAGATTTAACTAACAAGTAGAAGCAACTAGGACTTAGAATAATCCAAGAAAAAGTGAACTAACGGGGAACCTATGGCCGATTTTGGTCAGAATTTTCTAAGTCTTAAACACTTAGAAAAATTTCGCATTAAAAATCTTGGACTTGTAAAATTTTACGCATTTGTTCTACTAGTCTTATAAAATTCACTCATTCAATTTCTAAGTAAAAAACACTTAGAAAAATTTCGCATCATAAATCTTGGACTTGTAAAATTTTACGCATCTATTCTATTGGACTTATAAAATTCACATATCGGTTCTGCAACACATTGGAATTTGAAACTTTAAAAAATTTACAATCTTTCTCCTGGATTTGTGCATCAGTCTTCAGTATCCAAACAAAATTTAATGAACTTTAAAATATTTTAATAAGTGTTAATTGGATTTGTTGGTTATTCAAGTATGTATTGTGTACCTAACTAAAAATAAATAATTATTGATACTTACCTGTGTCATACTGCAACATTATTTGTATTTTTTGTGTTTGTTTGAGAATCGGTAATACACTACAATGGAGTCATTAATTAGTGTACAGGATGATCTTAAATCTAAAATATCAAAGGCTAGATTAAACTTTAAAAAATCGCCAAAAGAGCGAATTACAATTTCTTATATAGAAGCGAGGCTAGAAAATTTAGAAAAGGCTTGGCTACAATTTACCGACACTCATGCAAAAATTGTAAAGGGAACAAATAAAGCGGAACTGTTGAAATCCACATATGTAACTACTGATATGTACGATGTAACAGAAGAAAGTTATATTGATTATAAGACCGAGTTAAAGGATATGTTGCGGGATTTAAATGGCAATAGTAGCGCATCTACATGTAACTCTAAAACGGATAGTCAATCTTTCCAGGTCAAACTTCCTAAGATATCTGTACCTGTATTTTCTGGATCATATTCTGAATGGATAAGTTTTAGGGATTTATTCATGTCACTAGTGCATAACAACAAGGCTCTAGACGATGTCCAACGTCTACACTATTTAAAAGGTCACCTTACTGGTGAACCTGAGCAGTTGTTACGTCACGTCCCTATTACTCATGACAATTATACGGTATGTTGGGAACAATTGGAAAGACGCTACAATAACAAAAGGTATCTTGCTAATTCCATTTTAAAAAGATTTATGAGCCAAAGATCATTGTCTTCAGAATCGTCACATGCAATTAAAGAACTTTTGGATACAACAAGTGAGTGTTTACATGCATTAGAAAATTTGGGAATTAATACAGAGTCTTGGGATGTAATTGTTATATATATCATTTGCCTAAAATTAGATACAGAAAGTAGAAAATTATGGGAGGTCAAAATTAGCGAGACTTGTGATGAATTACCCACATTAACAGAGTTTAAAGAATTTCTTGAAACACGTTTCAGATCTTTAGAGTTTTTAGATAATAAAGTAAACAAACCCACTAGTACAAATCGCACTCAGAAATTCAATCCAAAATCATTGCATGTATCTACTGTATTTTCATGTGTTTACTGTTCTGAAAACCATAAATTGTATAATTGTAAAAAGTTTGCCAAGGAAGACATAGACACGCGACGCAATTTTGTCCAAACAAATAGTCTTTGTTTTAATTGTTTAGGTCCCAATCACTCTGCAATCTCATGCCACCAAACCACACGTTGTAAGATATGCAAAAAACGACATCATTCATTATTACACCTTAGGAAAGTTGTACATTCAGTCGATTCTCATGTTGGTAGTAATCAATCGGCTAGTGTAAATGTTGTACCGACGACGATGTCGTCTTCATCTCAAGGCGAAACCGGAAATGTTGTAACATGTTTTTCTAAAGTACACAGTCAAGTGTTATTGGCCACAGCCTTAGTTAAGGTTAAATCAAGGACTGGTACGGAAATCACTCTAAGGTCATTGCTAGACCAGGGTTCGCAGGCTTCATTTATCACTGAAGCTTCGGTTCAGCTTCTTGGTTTAAGAAAGTATTCAAGCAGGAGTCAAATTTCAGGGCTGGGAAGTGATCAGACGGGTTCTGTGCCCTCTAAGTATGTAGTATTCTTAAAAATTCAATCACTTCAAGACCCCAACTTTGTTGTTGATGTAAAGGCTCATGTTTTAAAGAAGCTAACTACGTTTATGCCGGAAAGAAAATTCATCCTACCAGCTTCAATAGAACTCTCAACATTAGAGTTAGCAGACCCTACTTACACGGTACCCAATAAAATTGATCTATTATTGGGTGCTGAAATATATGCGCAGATCCTTCAAGAGGGTCTGATAAGAGGGTCATCTGAGTCAGTAGTTGCTCAAAAAACAAAATTAGGCTGGATCATATCTGGTCAAATCAACTCCTCTAGTAACAATGAGACAAAATCTTGTTACTCTATTGTCAGTTTACATTCCCAGTGTAACGAAAACGAACTTCTTCGCAAGTTCTGGGAATTGGAGTCCGACAGCTACAACTCAGACTCCAGGAAGCACCTCACTCCTGAGGAACAGAGATGTGAGGAGCTATTTAAGTCTACTACCGTACGTGACGCGTCCGGTAGATATGTTGTCAAATTACCATTCCGTGAGGAGAAGCCATGCAGGTATGGTAATTCCCGAGATATTGTAGCTCGCAGATTTCACTTACTTGAGAAACGATTACTAAAAGATCCCAATCTTAAGCTTCAATATTCTAATGTAATTCAGGAATATTTAGATTTGGGACACATGGAGGCGGTACCTGAAAAAGAACGTGATAATCCAAATGCAATATACTTACCACACCATCCCGTCATCAGGGAAGATAAATCGACAACCCAAATCCGCGTCGTATTTGATGCTTCTTGTAGGGATTCAAATGGTGTATCCTTGAACAGTCAACTAATGATAGGTCCAACTCTTCAGTCCGATCTCAGACATCTTATTATACGCTGGCGTTTACATCCAATCTGCCTCGTGGCCGACGTTACGAAGATGTATCGACAAGTGAGGGTATTTCCTGAAGACGCTGACTATCAACGCATCTTGTGGCGTAATCTAGATCATCCTGAATGCGACTTACAGCACTATAGATTGCTGACAGTAACATTCGGGACAGCCTCGGCGCCTTACCTCGCGGTGAAAGCGCTTCAGCAAGCAGCCATAGACGATGGCGTTCATTATCCTTTGGCATCTGAAAGAATTTTAAACGATTTTTATATAGACGATCTACTAACTGGTTGTCAAAATGTCGAAGAAGGGATAAAGGTTTACAAGGAAATCAAGGAATTACTGGGAAGGGCTGGATTTGAACTGAGAAAATGGTCTAGTAACAGTGAGGACTTAATAGAAAAAATAAAGGAAGGAAGTAAGGAAGAAATGGGAAGTCTAGAGCTAAAAATAGATTCGGTCATGAAAATTCTGGGACTTACCTGGAATCGTCGCACTGATTTCTTCGAATATTCCGTTCAACTGCCGCCGCCAGGTGAACCTATAACTAAAAGAAAAGTTTTATCAGATGTGGCAAGGTTGTTCGATCCTCTTGGGTGGATCGCACCTACCATTATCACAGCAAAGGTCTTCATCCAGAAATTGTGGATTTCTGGAATTGACTGGGATGATAAACTTCCACCCCAGTTGTTAAAAGAGTGGCTCACTTTCAGGAACGAGTTGTCATTACTTACCACTGTCCGAATTCCTAGATGGATTAATTCAAGAGCAGACGATCAGCTCATGGAGTTGCATGGTTTCAGCGATGCCTCAACTATCGCATACGCTGCCGTGGTATATGCTCGAATAATTAGTGGAAATGGTGAACGGCATGTACATTTACTTACCGCAAAAACGAAGGTCGCGCCTGTGAAACAAGTGTCGCTTCCCAGGCTCGAGTTGTGTGGTGCCGTCTTGTTATCAAAACTGCTCCTGGAAGTATCTTCTGTTCTTCAAATATCCAAGGAAAACATCCACGCTTGGACTGATTCTTCGGTTGTACTCGCTTGGCTGAGGAGTCATCCAAGTCGGTGGAAAACCTTCATTGCCAACAGAGTTTCAGAAATATTAACGGTTTTAGACAGCACGCAGTGGTCACACGTCCAATCAAAAAACAACCCTGCGGACTGCGCCTCTAGAGGGCTCAGACCGCATGAGTATCCAAATGACTTGTGGAATACGGGACCACATTGGCTGAAGCATGAGAAAGTTATTTACAACAGGCAGAAGGTAGAAGAAACAAATTTGGAGGAAAGGAAGACGAAGAAGGTATGTTATGCTACTACAAATGAAGAATTCGGTTTGTGGGAAAGATACTCATCTTTGCGAAAACTAGTCAGAGTAGTCGCTTTCTGCAGGAAATTTCTTCAAACACGTTCAGCTCACCAACCTGAAAATAAAAAAATATTTATTACTGGTCAAGAATATACAGAAGCTTTAAACACATGCATTCGACAATGTCAAGTTTTAAATTTTCAAGATGATTTAGATAATTTAGCTAAACACGGTAAAGTAAACAAGAAAAGCAAGCTTACCTCTCTCAATCCATTCATCGATGAAGTTGGTATTATGCGAGTTGACGGGCGATTACATAGGTCACAAATGAGTGAAGAGACAAAACATCCTGTTCTGATTCCAAGAAAATCACACTTCACTAATTTGTTAATAGCTGAAGCTCATGAGAGAACACTTCATGGCGGACCGCAGCTTATGATCAATTATTTGAGAAGTAAATACTGGATTGTTGACGTCAAGAATCTGGCAAAGTTTTATGTTCGCAAATGTATTAGCTGCATTCGTTATGGATCTCGCATAAAACATCAACTGATGGGCCAACTTCCATCCGCAAGAGTCACTGCTTGCCGACCTTTTCTTCGCAGCGGTGTTGACTTTGCGGGTCCCATCAGCATTCGTACTACCAAAGGTAGAGGTCATCACTCATATAAAGGCTACATCTGTTTGTTCGTCTGTATGGTTACCAGAGCAGTTCACCTCGAAGCCGTAAGTGATTTGACTACTCATGGCTTCTTGGCTGCTTTTAAACGCTTCGTGGCCAGACGGGGGCATTGTGCCGATATATGGAGTGATAATGGTACGAATTTCACGGGTGCTGCTAGGGAGCTAAAGTCACTTTTTTCCGCGGAAAGATCTGGCATAGCAACAGACATCGCTGATTCACTTGCCAACAACGGCACTGTCTGGCATTTTATCCCACCCAGAAGTCCAAATTTTGGTGGACTTTGGGAGGCAGGGATCAAGTCGACAAAGCACCATCTGCAACGTGTAATCGGTAACGCGACTCTGACTTACGAGGAAATAGCTACGGTCTTGACACAAATCGAGGCTTGTTTGAATTCTCGTCCACTCTCTCAAATGAGTAACAATCCTGGTGATCCAGCTCCTCTCACACCAGGACATTTTTTAGTCGGAGAACCTTTAGTGTTAGCCCCTGACGTGAATTATGAAGTTTGTAGCCTTAGTAACTTAAAGCGTTGGCAATTGTCACAAAGGATGTTGCAACATTTCTGGCGACGTTGGTCTCAGGACTACCTCACGCAATTTTTTCATCGTCGGAAATGGCAAGAACAAATACCTGGGCCAGAAATTGGTGACGTGGTATTAGTCAAGGAGGACGACCTACCTCCAGCAAATTGGCTTTTTGGTATTGTCGTGGACAAACATGAAGGTTTGGACAAGATTGCACGCGTCGTCAGTCTCAAATGTAATGGCAAGGTAATTAAGAGACCTGTATCAAAGGTTTGTGTGTTACCAGTTACAGAATAAAATTTAAGTATGTTTTGCAGGTATGTCTCAATTTATGTTTGAAAATATCAGAATAACATTTTGTATTCTTTAAGTTATACGAGTATTTATACAGTCCATTGCTAATCTTTGAGATGTATTCATTAAGTTGTTTTGCATTGCATTAGTTTTTGCAAATGTTTCATGTTTTAGTTTGTTATGTTTCATGTTCTGATTGCTATTTGAAGTAACTTGTCAATAATGTCATAGTTAAATTACACAGTTTGTTTTTAACTGTTGTGATGGACAAGTTGTCCATGGCGGGCGGTATGTTTACGCCTTATTTAGTATTATTTGTTTCACCACCGAAATAACAGATGGCGCTGTTCGAAAGCTGCATCGCGTTATGGTTTGTTTCGCGGTGGTTTAAGTACTGTTTTGTTATGTTAAATTTATTTGTCAATGAAAGTCAACGAAAGTAAATCAACGCTTGATATTCGCCTTGAGTTTTCATTTGCACCGTACAACGCTCCCTAGGACCTTTACACCTTCTTTATTTCATGGTGACTCGATATATAACTCATTATAATATATGGACATCATGATTTGTATTCATATATTTTTATTTCTTTTTATTACTTTTTTAGCAACTTCTATGCAATACTCAAGGAATCTATGTCTTATTTTTTTATCTTTTATTATTTCTTGTACATTGTTTTTCGTGATGACTAAATCTAATCTTTGCTCGATTTGGTATCTTTGTATTCCGTAAGCGGGGCATTCGATTATTACGTGTGCTGGCGTTTCCTCAGTCCCTGGTTCGCAGATGCACGATGGGTCCTCTTTACACTTAAAACGGTTTAGGTATTCAGAGAACCCACCATGCCCTGTCATAATCTGAAATGTCGCTGTGTATATTACGCGAATGACTTCTGGGTGGAGACCCCAGCTGACTCTAGCGGCTCTAGATAACTGCTTGTAGATGTTTAAGGCCTTTTTACAAGCATTCGCTACGTGGATGTTGAACGTCAGCTTATGATCGATCGTGAGACCCAGTATCCTCATTTGCTCCGTCATGTCGATGCCGACTCCGCGAGCCCTGCACGCATCCCTTGTTGTTGTCCTTCACACATTCCTCTCCGGCATATCTGACCTTGACCTTCCTTTCTTGGAGATAACTGTCAATCAACCTTCTAATGTTGACTGGGCAGTTCTCATCGGCGAGTCTTACTCTGATTGCTGGCCACCATGCGCTGTCAAAGGCTCCCTCTATGTCCAGCGATACCACTGTTATCAGCTTTTTCTTCTTCAGCTTGCTGCGTAGGTGGTTCACTAGATCATAGAGGGAGTCCTCTGTGCACTTTTGGGGCATAAACCCGTATTGGCGGGTGCTTAAACCAGGGATCAGATGCCACTTCAGTCTTCCAACAACCATTTTTTCTAGGATCTTCCCCATCACCGGCAACAATCATATGGGCCTGTACGATTTCGGATTGGAATAGTCGTCCTTAGCCGGCTTTCGCAAGACCACCACTGTTGCCTCCTTCCAGATGACGGGGAAGTATCCGAATTCGAGGCATTTGTTGTATAGCAGCAGATGCAGCTCTAGGTCACGGAGGATAACCCGGGTGCAGATGTCGGCTGTAAGACCATCCGCACCCGGGGCTTTTTTTGGATCAAAGCTTTCAGCGGCGAGTTTGAGCTCTTCTATTGTAAACGGGGGGTCATGTTTTTCATCATGAGCATACCCGTTTACTACGTCTGCCAAATCCCTTACACGCTTATGATCCGCACTTTCTCCTATGTCGGTGTCCATTGGGTAGAATGTGTCTGCTATCAGCTTTGCCGACTCCCTTGGATCCATCTCCTTTCCATCCTTCTTCAAGGGCACATCCTCCTGTCTTTCGGTTGTCCTGCCTATGACCCTATACACACCATCCCACACTCCCTCCTTGGTCTGTTTACCGCAAAAATCCTTCCAGCTGTTTACTTGGGCCTCTTTGGCTTCATTCTCATATGTTTCCTTTGCTTTCAGGTAGTCTGCAATCACCTTCGCTCGACGGACCGGCGCAGCGCATCTTATTCGACGTCTCTTCGTGACCACATCTTTCTTCAGCTCCGCAAGTTTTCTGGACCACCATGGCAAGGTAAGTTTTTCATTTGTTTTCTTTTTTGACATTGTTTCATCGCATGCTTTTTTAATTATATTTGTGTATTTATCTATTATTTGTTCTAATTGTTCTGTATTTGTGATTTGTTCTATATTTTGTGTATTAATTTGGTTATCTAATTTTAATTGGTCCAGTTTCGTAAGAAACTGGTCCCAATTAACTTTTTTTGTGTTATACTGTCTCGTTGTTCTTTTAATGTTTAATCCTTTTGATTTTTTCAGCCTAATTTTAAATAAAATGCCATTATGGTCCGAACTAGTCATACCTTCGTCTATGACCCAGTCTTCTACAAGATCGAGCAAATTTTCGGAGCAGACAGTCACATCGACATTACTTGCGTACCATTTGTTGCCCCTTATAGTGTCGAAGGTTGGTGTGTCTCCCACAATTAGTACGTGCAGGTTCATTTCCTCTAGTGTACCAGACATTGCCTCACCTCTATGGTCCACGACGTTGCTGCCCCACCAGGTACTCTTGGCATTAGTGTCACCTCCCATAAGGACCTTCGTATTACCAGCTTTTTCTCTTATTCGTTTGAGCTGCTCCAGGTAAGGCTCGATCGGCCGGTCCGGCTCGAAGTAGAGGGAAACTGCGATGATCTCCCATGCACCGGTTCGGATTTTCACCACGGTAATATTGTTTGTAGTGAATTCGGGACACTGTACCACTTCTAGATCTGGATCGAATATTGCTATCGCAGATTTAACGATCCCATCTCCTTGCTCGGCGCACTGAAAGATCCTCGCCCCCCTATATCCCCTCATTTTGCCGGCCCGGCCGACGTACGGTTCCTGGAGCAGCGCAACAGCGAAATTTCTATCTTGGGCTTCCAGCATAAGCTCGTTTGTGGCCAGCTCCTTCCTTTGGAGATTTGCCTGTGCTATTATATACTTCTTATCTGTGGTGGAGCAGTCTCTTTGAACCATTTGCTTGCCCTTAAAATCTTCAGCAATAGGCTATGGTAGCTCTGGCTTGAGCCTCCCATCTCTGTCGCACTGCGCAATCCTGGCTGAATGCATTGTGCTCCGAGGCGGCAAATCCTGCGCGTGTGCAATTGCAGCAGGTCGGAGTCGCTCCAGCAAGCCAGTCCGCACATTCCGATTTGAGGTGAGGCCCTCCACAGTGGCTACACTTCTCAGACTTTTCTCTGCAGAATCTTTTCCCGTGTCCATATCCCAGACAGAGGGTACACTGAACGAGTGGCGACTGATCTGCCACTCGTATTTTTTGTAAGTCTATATGGACAGCACCAGCATCCACCATTTCCTGCCATATTTTGGGCGACACTCTAAGGATCACATGGTTCGTGAGAGGGTTTCTGCTTTTTTTGCGGTACCTCACCTCCATTCTGTCGTCCTGTTTGTTGAGGTTCTGGTATATATCACGATTCTGCTTCCTGAGAGCGGCTAGGATGTCCTCATCGCTGTTGTATTGAAGCACGTCTTTGAGGATGACCAACGGATCCTTATTTTTTATTTCTTCTACGCTAAGACAATCTTGTGCTCCTTTAAGTCTGTCTCTGAGTCGTTTTCTGTCCTCTTCCGTTCTACATCCCACTATAATCTTCCTGTCTTTTGCTTTTCTTACTTTTTCTATGTTTATACCACCTTCTCTGGCGTTAACTGCATTCCTGATTCTGGTCAGGACTTCCTCCCCCGATTCGGATTCGTCTTTCGAAGTGATAATTACGGAGTGGAGTGTGGCTTGCGCCGTTTGCTGTCTCTCGGGACGGCTTGCCGCCACTCTTGCGTATGTCGCCTTCTCCATGACCTCCTGCTGCCTTTCTATAGTATCTCTTAATTTATCCATTGTCTCATTCGTTTCTTTTGTCTTTTGACTATGTTCGTTTATGCTCTTAATCAATTCAGATGTATGTCTTTCAATTTCTTCACTTTCTTTTACTTTGTCGTCCTTTTCCTGTCCTTTGTGTTGTTTGTCATCCCGGCCACTCCCCACTTCCGCTTCTTTCACTAGCTGGTACAGTCTGTTTATAGCCCTGGTAACCTCCACCTTTATATCGGTTTTTAAGTTTCGCGCCTCACCTAAATGCATTTTTGCCCTATTTAGGCAGGCTCTTGCTTCCGCAGTCTTGGTGACATATCTGGTGCTTTCTGATGCAGGGCTGCCTACTGTCTCCATTGATTTTCTATTTGTTATTGGTTTATTTTCTTGCTGTGTAGTCACTTTTAGTTTGCTTTTTAGTGGAGGTTTTGGTAATCTTTGGCGGGGTCGGGCTAGAGGTCCGGGTTTCAGTCGTGTTTAAGTTTGACTCCCACTCTCCTATACTCCTTCTCACATTCGTGTTACTACAACTGTCCTGAGTTGGTCCTGCCGACTCAGTATCCGTATGAAGGCCTACGTTAGTATCCCTAACTGTCTGCGTCTTTTTAATAGGAGTGTGGATGCCAAACATATTATTGTCAATTATTTATCAGAGGGCGCGTCAATAAGTTTTTAATTTTCGGATGTTTAATCCTTGTTATTTCATATAAAATGTAAAAATGTAGAAGTATATAAAATACTAATTTGTAAGTCCGGTCTACAAAAGGATCCCCTAGGATCGGGTCGAAGTTTATAATAATATAGTTAGAGTTGTCCTATACGATATGCTATAGGTGTCAGACCCCAGGTCTGACTGAGTCAATTTAATTTAGAAATTTTAATTTTTTAAAGGTTTACCAAAAATAGAGTCAAAAAGTCAATTTTATAAAATGTAGAGCCGATCGCTCCTGTTTTTAATTGTTATGCTATTAACGTGGGTGGGTACGCATCTATTCCCAAAAAAACCAAACTTATAACTTCAGTGGTTAAGCCACTAGCCTCAGTTGAAATAGAAATTTTCCGAATTTTGAGTAAATGCCAAAAACTAACTTTTGATTTAAATTTTGAAGGTGAAGGACACCCCGGGGAGCTTTCAACCCTCAGTGAAAAGTTGTTCAGGAAGGCAATCCGCAACGGAACCCACCATAAAAATCCCGGAATTCCGGGAAATTTTAGAACTTAGGTTGCTCACGTCACGGTATTGCCTAGGGTTCCAGTAGAGCTGGAGGGCGGAATTTTCTACCAGGGGTGCCTTAGGGCCTAAAAAGACGTTTTCCGTCGATATCTAAAAATAAAAATTTTTTTGGGTTTTTTTAGTTTTACAAAATGTCCAAAAACAATTTTTAAATTTTTTTTTTAGAATATGTTAGAGCTATCATATACGCACCGGAAACACCGAAAAGACCAGTTTCTCCTCTGTACGGGTACCCACTAGATCGATCGGCCGGGTTAGGTTAGGTTAGGTTAGGTTTTTTTTTTTTTTTATTAAATAAAACTACAACTACAGACGCTTGGTCCGTACCTTTTTTAAATTGATTAAATTTTTGTTATTTTCTTTATTTATTCTACTAAATCTCCGCGCTTAAACATCTCTATTCTTATTTATATTAGTCTTATGTTAGTTAGGTGTATGTATAATTAAATTGTTGAAATTTTTTTGCATGCCTCTTTTTTTTTTTTTTATTTTTTTTTTTATACTGCTATTTATTATTTTCTTGTTATATTATGGTAGTTTTTTTTTTTTTTTGTTTTTTTTTTGTTTTGGGTTTTTTCTGTAGTCCATCTCTTTTAGGTCTTGTCTTATTCTTTTTTTTTTTTTCTTATTTTGTTACTTATTGTCTATATACATTAGTATTTATGATTAATCCGTGTACTCATGTGATGTCGGCGAGTGCGCGTTTCAGCGTCTGGACTGAGGCTCTCTTGTGAGGTTTCTCGTTTTGTGAGCGCGTCAGCGCGCTCTCCCCGACATCACCGTTACTTTCATCTTATTTATGGCGAGTTAAGAAAACAGAAGGCACTGCCACGGCTTGCGTCTCCTTCCCTCGCTGTTTGGTTGGTATTGTCATTCATCATGTGTTTTTATGAGGTGGAGGTGGAGGGACCGTCATCCGGTCTCAGCCATCCGAGTTTGGTGGCGGTTTCCCTATCCCCCGCCCTCATCGCCATCTTCATGTTATAATCCCTGATCTTTGCCGCCGTAGCAGTCTCAGCCCCTGTGATAAAATAGGCTATGGCATCTTTCGCTACATTATCACTGTAGTATATACAGGACTTGGTGTGCCGGGAGACTGCGACGACGGCATGAGGGACGCTTTGTGTGATGTCTGATATGTGTTTTGTTGTCCGTACAATCACCACTGACTCGCTCGTTAGACCCTGCGCTTCGTGTATGGTTAGAGTGCGAGATCCCGGGTTTTTCCCGTATCCCTGGCCGATAAGGAGAACCTTCTCTGCCTGGGTGTGGACCAGATATAGTGTGTTGTCCATCCTGGGGATCTGCGCGCCCGTATACCTTTTCAGCGACAGTGATCTTGTGCGTGCCTTGGACGAGTATATACCGCCATAGATTTCTCTAAGCGCATACGCTACGTCCTGGGGGTTCCTGTGCGTACAAAGGAGGTTTCTCGCTATGGTCGTCGTGAGGTTGGGTCGGTTATACAGCATTGGGAAGAGGTTATTCCTGTCAATGTATCGGAGTTGATTTTCGTCTCCGATTAAGCTGACGACTGTGGCTCTGGCTACTTGTGCTGCCATTACTATGGATCCGAAGTGGTTCATAAGGGCTTCGTCCACCAGTAGGCGTGTACACGTCTCGCCCTTATGTAGACCGTTTACTAACAGGGATGCCATAGTACGCACTCGTCTGCAATTACGGGTTCCGTAAGTCATAGTCAGCCTCTCTTTGACGTCGTTTGCGGCCTCGATTGTCGTTGTCACTATGATGTCCTGTCTTGGGTCAAATTGCGAAACCACCCATTTTGTCTTTCCGCACCCTGGGACTCCATTAGTCCATATAAAGGTGGGGGTCACCCAATGCACCGGGTTAACGCCTTCGAACAGGTCCCCGGATATGGTGTTAGCCATTCGGATTATCCTGTCGTCCAGCATTATCCTTGTGCACTTTGCGACCACCACTATTGAGTCTTCTGGAGGTGTTTGGAAGGTCATCACTCCTTTCCTAGTCGATATTTCTTCATCTAGGGGCACGAAACCGTTGGTTGCACTGTAAGCGGCCATATACGACCCGGACATATTGCCCAGTAATACTGAGCCCATGTCGTTGTCGTACACCGCTGCCTCAGCTTCGCTTAGTCTCTTTCGTAGCAGTGTCCGCTCCATGTCACTATCACGCCCGTACATCTGCCGAATGGTTCTGCAGATGTCCGTGTGTACACTTCTCGTGGCTGTTGTCACTGCTACGAATTCGATGAAGGCGTTTACCATATGGTCCCGTGGCTCCCGTACCGGTCTAAGTTTGGGAGTTTTGACTTGTCCCATAGATGCTTTGGTGCGGGGACTGGTGGGCGGCTCCGATTCTTGACGGGGGACTTTCTTAGTGATCAATTTGGCCGCTTTCTCCATTGACAAAGCCCTCCCCAATGCGCCCACTTTTTTGCTCACGACGCCTGAGAGCGCGTTTGCCGCCTTGCTGAGGGCCGTCAGTATGGGGGAAAGTTGGTGTTCCGGTGCCCCCTGTTTTGCTTGGCACCTCTCCTGCATCTTGCGCTGCTGTAACCTCTCCGATCCGGTTAGATTTGAATTGACTACTGGGTAGTCCCAGCAGTCAGTAGGGATCAGTTTGGTGCCATGTTGCAGGGATTGGGCCTTAAGGAAACCGAGAGACTGACCCCTGTCCTCATACACCACAACTTCGTGGTGTTGTGAAGCCAGGAGCGCCCCCTCGTAGTCCCTAGTCCTCCCACTTAGGTACGCTACAACCATAGCATCAATACTGATGATTTTCGGTGGCAGAGATTGTTTCCCGATGTCCAGAAGCACCTTGCACATTTGTTCGAACTCCGTGACTTCCTCAGTTGCGCAGAACAGTGCGATAGTTTTGTTGTTCTTTCGTACTATTCTGCACACCTGGTTTCCGATTGTCACTTGAGGGAGTTCGTTGTAAGTTTTGCGTCGCATGGTGGTTTTGCGGGTGCTTCCGTTCAAGAGGGCGCCGAGACCCGGGGAGATGGTTACGGTGTTCTTAGCCAATGCATTACAGAAGGCAATTCCTATCCTCTCGCTGTTATTGTCCATGAAGAGGGCGACTCCTCTGAGGCGCAGTCCTGGTCGTCCCTCTTCACCGCAGGTCAGCAAATCGAACTCATAGGGGCGTCGCGAGATTGGTTGGTTTGTTTGAATCCCGACGGGGGTTGTTGTTGCGTGGACGTCGAGCGTACTATTCCTTGTGGACACAATTGAGGCAATGTGGTCCATGAACCGAAGGAGTTTTGGGCGCGACGTTTTACACTCCATAATCTTGCTGATGTTGTATTTTTTGAGCTCCAGATCAATAGAGCACCGTAGATTGTGTCTTTCCCTTTCGAAACGTGGGCACTCGAGCAGGATGTGCCACACAGACTCGCTAGTGTTGGGATCACACTCACATTCTGGGCTGGGCCTAAGGTTAAACCTATGAAGGTATTCGCCTAGACCGCCATGCCCCGTCAGGATCTGCGTTTGCAGGTGCGTAATTCTGGTTCCTCTCACGACGCGATACGCTGTGCTTACGTCGGGGAGGAACACCTTTGTCACAGCGCCTGTCTCGGAGGAGTCGTATCGGGCTTGCCATTTTTGGACAGACTCCTCTCGGATCTTTTTCCTGACGTATGAGAGTGGGACCTCGGCGTAGTCCGGGTTGTTTGTTTTAGTGGTGGCCGTTTTTGCTAGCTCGTCCGCCCTTTCGTTCCCCGCGGTTCCCACGTGTGCTCTAAGCCAGAAAAGCCGTACACTCTTGCCTCGCTTTCTGATGCACGCGATGTTCTCCTTTATAGCTCTGGCCAGAGGGTGGAGCATTTTCGGGTTACTCAACAATTCCAGCGACGATCTTGAGTCGCTCAGGATGTTTACTGAGTCCCTGTTACTCTCCCTCGCCCTAATCACGGCCCTATGGAGTGCGTACATCTCTGCCTGGAAAACGGTGCAGGTCTGGTCGAGGGTGAAGGTTTCGTTAGCTGTTTCCCTTCCGTCTTCCCACCATGTCAGCGCGGCGCCCACTTTTCCTTCCATCTTGCTGCCATCAGTATAAATCTGAGGACCAACAATCTGGTGGATCTCTTGGGTCCGCGGTTCCATGTCCTCCAGGAGCTCGTATTCAGTTATTATTTGAGCAGCTGGGTGAGGGAAATCCTGGAATTTCACTTTTCCCTCTATCTTTCTGCCTGGAGGTAGGTATGCGGAAGAGATTCCCTTCTTTGACTCGTAGAGTGTTGCGTTTTCCTGGATTCTCAGGTCCAGAGGAAGCGTGCCAGATAGAACAAGTACAGATGTTAGTGACGTTGTTCTGTAGGCTTTGCAGATTTTCTGGGCAAAACCTCTCTGGAGCGCTTCCAGCGGCTTCCTGTTCATCTGGAGGTGTGTTGCTTGAGACCAGGCGCTTGCTCCGTACGTGACGATCGGCTCGATTACCGCGACGTATATTGTTCTGACGATTTCTCCGTTTAACCCCCAGGTAACCTTTGCCGCACACGCTAGTTGTTTATATATGTCGGCCGCTTTTTTACATATTGCCAGCACGTGCGCGTTAAAATTAAGATTCCTGTCTATTACTAGCCCCAGGAGTTTGATCTCTTCAACCAATGTCAGCTGCGTGTTCATCATGCGAATTTGGGGTGGGTCGAACTTTAGTTTGCGAGTGAGCAGCATCACCTGGGTTTTCTTTGCTGCAAAGTTCAACTTGTTATGTTCCCCCCATTTTGCAACTTTATCCAGCACTGCGTTGATGTTATCCTCCATTTCGGCTATTGATTTCCCGGAGAAAACCAAAACCCCGTCGTCTGCGAACGCCTGGCAGTAGACTTCCTCACGCGACAGTTCCTGTAGCAGGGGGTCCAGTATGAGATTCCAGAAGGTCGGCCCGCCGATTGATCCTTGGACGCATCCCTTCGTGGTTTCCCTACCGCTTGTAGCCCCTGCGTAATTTACTGTTATTTCCCTTCCCGTGAGGTATGAGTTTACCGCCTTGTACAGATTCCGTGGACATTTCCTGGTCGCAAGTTGGTGTTTTAGAGCCGGCCATCACGCGTTATCGAAGGCTCCCTCTATGTCCAGTGAGACTACAACGACTGACTTCTTCTCGTCCAGTTCGTTTTTGATGTGTCCCACTAGGTCATAGAGAGCGTCCTCCGTGCCGCGCTGTGGCATGAAGCCGTATTGTTTAGGACTTAGAGTCGGGAGGAGATGCCATTGCAGCCGTCCCACCAGGAGTTTTTCCAAGACCTTGCCCATCACGGAGAGTAGGCCGATCGGTCTATAGGATTTTGGGTGGGTGTAGTCTTCCTTCCCAGGTTTCCTAAGGATGACTACATGGGCTTTTTTCCACTGTCTGGGAAAGTACATCAATTTATTTATTTGCTATCGCCATGAATACCTCCTTTTCGCTGCGGATGGCCCAGGCGCAGATATCGGCTGTGAATCAGTCCGATCCAGGGGCTTTTTTTGGGTTCTGTGCCTTCAACACAGCCTCCACTTCCGCTTCGGTGAAAGGTGGATCGTCCGGTGGCAACTCTTCGTCAGGATTTCCGCTCTCCACCAGTGTTCTGATTCGGGTGTGATGAGGCTTATCTGTGGATATAGAGTCATCTGGGTAGAACGTCTCGGCCAGTAGATCGGCTGACTTCTCTGGGCTGAGTGTTTTCCCATCTGGGCCCCTCAGCAGCATGTCATCCTCTCTTCTGGCTGTTCTTCTTATGACTCTATATATTCCGTCCCACACGCTTTCTCTGTCTTGTGTCGAGCAGAACTCCTTCCAACTCTCTGTTTGGGCCTCAGTGGTCTTTTTAGCATATTCCGCTTTGGCCTGGTGGTAGTCTTTCAATACGGCTTCTTTCCTGATGGGGGCTGCGTTCCTGATTCTGCGCTTCTTACGAAGCACCTCATTTTTCAGATCTTGGAGCGCTTGCGTCCACCAGGGTGGTGACGGCTTCTTCCCTCCTTTACCCAGTTTTGGTATCGCTGCCTCGCAGGCTTCCTCAATTGCTGAGGAGTAGGCTTGGACTAGGTCTTCCAGTTCTTCCCCGCTTTGCACAGCTTCGATTGTACCGACGTTGATGTTGTGTTGTCCCAGGGATTCGTGTAATTGCCGACTAAAAGTACCCCAATTTGCCTTTTTTGTATTATACCTCCTGGTGGTTGGGGGACGATGCGGCTGCATCCTCTCCCCCAACTCCAGGACGTACGTTATGGCATTATGGTCTGATGTAATTAGGGACCTGTCGACTTTCCACTCTTTAATTTTCCCTAGGAGGGGCGTGGAGCAAGTTGTTATATCTACTATACTCGAGTAGAGTTTGCCCTGTCGGTATTCTTCGAAGGTTGGAACGCTGCCGGTGTTCAAGATCTGGTAGTCCATTTCATTGAGAAAGGAGTTAAAGGCCGTCCCCCTTTGGTTCTCTGACGCGCTCCCCCACCAGGGGCTCCATGCGTTGATGTCCCCCCCTAGCAGGATGTTCGGTGTTTTGAGGTTGCGACATACCGCTTTTGTACGTTGGATGTATGGGTCCAAGTCTTGGTCACCCTCATAGTAGACGGACACTACTCCAAGTCTTAAGGTTCCGGCCTCCAGCAAGACCGCGGCCTCCGTCTCCGTGACCAACTGCGGATCATGTATGATTCGCAGCCCATTCCCGAAAACGAAGATCGCGGCCTTAACGGGTTTTTGCCTGTCGAGGGTGCACTGGATGACTGTAGTGCCCGGGATTCGTTTAACCATTCCCTGTGAACCCACATAGGGTTCTTGTACTAAGGCTATGGTTATACCCTTGTCCTCGGCTACTTTCAGTAGCTCGGCTGTGGCCTGCTTAGAGCGTCTAAGGTTGGCTTGGATGATTTTCAACCTTGTTTGTCCCGTCGTACCAGTTGGGTCTCCGCCCGCATCATCCTTATCGTTAGCAGTATGCTATCCTGGACCTCGCTATGTTGTCCCATACGAGTCTCTGTGGGCATATATCACTATATGCCATATGGGGCGTGCCGTCTTCCTGCTTGGCTTTTTTGCAGTTTCTGCATCTCGGTTCCCTGTTCTCCTTTCTGGCGGGGCACTCTTGCCAGGAGTGAGCACCACTGCAATAGTTGCAGTACTGCTCACCTTCCTTGCAGAGTGCCTTTGTGTGTCCGAATCCCAGGCATTTGGCGCATTGCACTAGCGGGGACTGGTCCTCTACTCGGTTTCTACTGAGACCGATGTGGACCACGCCCGCCTCGAGCAGGCGCTTGTGGATCCGGGGTGACACTTCCAGAACCGGATGGCATTGCAGACAATTTCTGGCACGTCTGCGATAACGAAGTTTCGCGAGGTTTTCGTCCCCTTGGAGCCCTTCAAAGATCTTCTTGTTCTGGGCTCTCAGGAACTCCAGGATCTCCTCGTCCGAGTGATAATTCATCACATTTGTAAACCTTACCAGGGGGTTGGACATTGTCGCTTTTTTGACGGTAAGTGTTGAGTTTGTTCGAATTTGCGTGTGGAGTGCGTTAAGTATCTCCTCTGACTCACAGCTTAGCACGACTTTCCTGTTTTTCGCCTTTCTCACCCTGTCGACAGTAACCCCTGTGGTTTTGAAATCCAGGGTCTGCCGTATCGTCTCGATGACGTTGTCCCCGGTCTTTGTGGGATCCGTCGCCGACACGATAATAGAGTGGTTAGGCCTCTTGGGTTTGGCCGCTGCTGCCGCATAAGTTTGTTGGGTTGGCCTTGGTATGCATGTCTGTGCTGGCTGAAGAGGAGCACCTTCTTTCGTCTTTAGTGCCGTGTTGATCCACACCAGCGACTTGTTTAGAGCCTTGGACTGGCTTGTCACTTCAGCCACACCAGCTCGTAGAGGAGTTATCAGCTCCTCCAACTGTGCCGCTGTATCTGTGAACGCCATTTCAGCTTCAATGGCCGGCCCCGGCGGAATCTGACCGCTGTTTATGAGGCCCAGATCTTTGACCTCCTCCAGCTCCTTTAGGATCGTGTTTGTTTTGTTGACTATCGGAGCTGCCACTTCCCTCAGTTCTTGTCGCACTTCATCCCTGGTGGTCGGTGTTGAAGTTGGAAGGCTGGCCTTCATGTCCCTCATGTCCTCGCGGAGGGTTTTGAGTTCCTCTCGCAATTCTTTTAGGGTCTCTGCCATCAGGTCTGAAGCGCTTCGTTGGCTCTCCTCTAAAATTGGTTGGGGGCTCATGCAACTTTTATTTGCATCTTGAGGTAGTGGAGCTCCGTCTGCAACTCACTGAGCTGGTTTTTTATTTGTTCGAGCTGGTCACTCGTTGGTTGGGCTTCTTTGTTTTCGGGGAGGGTCTCTCCAACCGGTGGCTGGTATTTGGGGGCTACTTTTATGTCGAGCTGGATGGCCCTGACGGTCTTGTTAAGGCCATCCATCTCGACACTCAGCCAGTCTTGTATATTTGTCACGGCTTTTTGTGCCCCCGCCAAAGCGTCTTTGTGCTGGTTCTGACGCTCTTCCATTTCCTGCCGTAGGGCCCACAGTTGTTTATTGTGGGCTCTTTCTATTCTTACCGCCTCCCTTGCCGCCCTACTTCTTTCTACCTCCAGATTCAGGCGATGCCTGTTTCTGGAGTCTGCCAGCGACAGGACCAGCTCGTACAGGTTTGACAGCTGGTCTACGGCGATCGCCCTCAACTCTCGCTTCAGTGTTCTTGACGCTTCAAGCGCCCGCTTTCCCTCCTGGAAAAACTCTCTGGCCCGTTCTGTGGCCAGATCTTTACTGACACCCGTTCGCAGGCCCAGGGGTGGTAGCACGCTGTGTCTACCACTGCCTGCGCTCTCCACGTCAGTCCAGTCGCCGTCCGACTCCTGCTCATTTGCATCGTCCCGCATTAGCCCAAGATCCCGAAGATCTACTTCGGTATCTTCTGGGTCTCTATCAGGGACTCCCTCGCCATCTTCCACCACTTTTAGTGGTGTGGTGGATATCACCACGCTGTAATGGTCTTTTCTTGCATGGGCGATAACGATTGGCTCGCGAGCGTCGTCGGGCAGGTCCCCCGAGTTTTGGTCGGTTGAGGTTTGGCGGGCGCCCGTTGCCCCAGTTGCTTGAACTATGTCCAGTTCAAGATCACTCAGTGTTGTATCTTTGAGAGACTGATCCGCTTCCAGGCAGCGATCCTCGTCCATCGTGTTTTTTCGGGCCGTCGCACGTGCGTTCTTCATTGTGACGGCCCTGAGCAACCCTCCGGTCGAGGTTCTCTGTTTTTTCGTTTTCTGTGTGATCCCCTCTCGCATAGCGATGGTTTTACAGAGGCTCAAGGGTCCTTTCTGTGAGGTGGTTTTTTTGTGGACACCTTGGCCCACCTTGTGCTTACGTGGGGGGGTCGGGATTCTAAGCCCAGTCGCCCTGTTTGGTCCCGGGTGTGTTGTGGATTGGGCAACTGTGGTTGGTGGGACTGTGGTCGTACTTGACCCTTCCTCCGACGTTGCATCCGAGGTTATGTTGTCTGTTTTTTGTATGTGTGACGTGTGTGATGGCGTCGAGGGCTTGGGTTCGGGCGTGTTCAGGCTGGTGTCGTTGCCTAATGACTGCCCCAACCTCTCCTCCAACTCGGTGATCTGTGATGATGTTGAGTTGTTAGATTTGGACGCCATGTTTATCGTATCTTCTGTTTTCTCGGTTTTTTATTGGACTTATAATTAACTTATAAGGTAGTGTACAGTAATTTGTGATGTTAACTATTTATTATTGATTATAATTTAGCTGGTGGTAGATATTGGTTATAATTAAGCTGGTGGTGGTGGACTTCTGCTTGTATTTTCTGGTGATGTGATGAGTTGAGTTGTCGGCGAAAGGCGGTCCTTTTCTTGGATTTTGCCGGAGCCAATCGGCGGATCTTTTTGTGCCGATTCTAACGAGCCCAAGCTCGATCTCCTTCGATAGGTTTTGACGTAGTTATGGCCCGGGGGGGTGAGGTAATCCAATAGAGGGGTGGGGGACGGGGGTTCTTGCGGGGGGACTACCCCCGCGGGGGAATGAGGTAAGGAGGGTAGGAGGGTCCGGGGAGAGGGTTGCGGAAGTCGGGAGGGGGGGGGGGGGGGGTTAGATATGTTGGAAGGTTCGCGGCGGGGGGGTTGCGGGGGAGTTTTCAGGGAGGGGCGGTAAGGGGCTTGGGGGGCCGCGGGGAGGGAGTGAGGGGATCGCGGGTGTTCGCTGGAAGACTTTTGAGGGGGGTGAGGTAAGGGGTGGGGGGTACACGGGGGAGGGGGGACAGGTCCCAGGTACGATGGGTGGGGATAGGGGTTGCGAGCGACTTTTGGGCGACTACAGACCAAGGTCTGCAGCACTCGTGGATGAGAGGGGGGGGGTTCGCGGGGGAGTTTTGAGAGGGGTGAGGTAAGGGGAGGGTGGTACACAGGGGAGGGGGGACAGGTCCCAGGTAAGATGGGTGGGGATAGGGGTTGCGAGCGCCTTTTTGGCGACTACAGACCAAGGTCTGCAGCACTCGTGGATGAGGGGTAGGGGATGAGGGGTAGGGGATGGGGGTTGCGAGCGCCTGAATGGCGACTATAGACTAGTGTCTATAGCACTCGTGGGGGGTAGGGGTTGGGATATGGGAATAGGGTATGGGTTCGAGCGCCTTAGAGGCGACTATAGACTATGTCTATAGCACTCGTGATGGGAGGTAGGGGGTGGGGAGATTAGGGAGGGGTTGGGGTGTATTAGGGAGTTACCTGGGATCCTGTGGGATGGCCTTTCACCCACACTCATGTGGGTCCAAAAATCAGCTTCCTACGCCAAAGGGGACCAGAGTTCCGTCCGCACCTTCGGGTCTTCAGAAGCTGCCTTGTGGCTGTTCACCGGTCAGTGTGGGCGCAGCCCTCGGGGCCTCGCAGGTGTCTTCAGCTAGGTGTCTGACGTCAGCGGTCGGCGCCGGACTGGTGGCACGTGTCGCTAACGCGTGGTTAGGTTAGGTTAGGTTAGGTTAGGTTAGGTTAGGTTAGGTTTTTTTTTTTTTTTTTTACAAAGCCAATCGCAATATGCGCACACTCAACGGCATTTGTACCGCTGAGTGTGCGCAGATCGGCTTACTTTGTAAAACTTTACAATGGTTCTTTTTTATGTACAAAGGTTCTTATATTTAGGTTACA
Source organism: Hypsopygia costalis (assembly GCA_937001555.2). Taxonomy (NCBI): domain Eukaryota; kingdom Metazoa; phylum Arthropoda; class Insecta; order Lepidoptera; family Pyralidae; genus Hypsopygia; species Hypsopygia costalis. The sequence continues at coordinate 69,451 of OW443351.2, read as the reverse complement.
TACATTAATGGTATTTTGACAATTAGTTTTATATTTTAATCCTGCTATTTGATACAGGATTTAGGTTAGGTTAGGTTAGGTTAGGGTAGGTTAGGTTAGGTTAGGTTAGGTTGGGGCAGGCCCCACAAGTGTTGTTCAGGTACGTCCTCGTCGTCTGCCCTGGACCCAATTCCACTCGGTGCGCGGTAACGCAGTGGCCGGTGGATTGGTGACCAAATCCTGATCAACGAGACTTTGGGGAGCGATTGTGAACTGTAAACTTTAATCTTATGTCAACTAATACTGTGACACTGTCTTCTCCAACAAATTCGGAGTTGGGCAGTGCCCTGTTTTGGTCGCTTTCGGATACGGACGATATGTCTGACAAGGACCCGAAAGCTGGGGGTAAACCCCTGAAATTGACATTTCCATTGAACATCGGTAGGAGAAGCCGGTCGCCCATCGCCGACGTGGCTGAAGTAGTACCGGCGGCTGAGGCTCCGGCTGGCGAGGTAGAAGACAGGGGGCGAGACAACCGGCCCACCTATAGCGATATTGCGGCGGGGAGCGCGGCTCCATTGCCATCGGGGAGCGTTACTTGGCCGGTACTTGCGGCTAAGCGTAAGAGGTCCAAAGTGGGCCATCCAAAGGAGTTGGAAATGGAAGCGCCGCAGGCTCTCAAAGTTTCCCGAACTAAGAAGGGACGTGGTGGGTACGCTCATCATGTCGGGATGTCCCAGGCCCGACGGGAGCTGCATGATTTGGAGTCTGACACTGACTCGGACGAGACCGCCTCAGAGGGGGAGAAGCAGTCTGAGCGGCGTCCTGCCAAAGTCTCAGGAGATAGGAACCTCAAGGCCTCCATGGAGTCGCTTTGCGGGAAGGCGGAGGCAAGCGCAGATTCGATATTGTCTGTTGTTTCAGTGTTGGGACCGTATCTCTGGAATATCGGTTTTGATGATTTTTTTAGCCTACCCTTACCGGAAGGGTGCTCGTTAACTGGTTACGCTGACGATGGTCTCTTATTAATCAATGCTAATTCAAGATCTAGCATAGAGAAACTAGCCAACACTAGCCTAGGCTTAATTTCAGATTGGGGTTATCGTAATCGTCTCGATTTTGCGCCACATAAAACATATCAACTCTTGCTTAAGGGAAATTTACAGGTTTCACCGCGATTTCATTTTAATGGAGTATCTGTTGCTAATAGAAGTTCGGTTTGTTACTTAGGTTTGCTTTTGGATAGAAATTTTAATTATATTGAGCACATGAAGCAAGTAGGTGAAAAAGCAAAAAAGAATTTCTATGCCTTAACACGAATTTCTACCTCTACGTGGGGATTAACTTTCAAAACGTTAAAAACTATTTATACCGCCACATACTTGGGTTGTGTTACGTACGGTTCACCTGCGTGGGCAGATAGGGCTACTATAGGTGCAGCACGTCGTAAATTGCTTCAAAGCCAGCGCCTTGCTCTGATATTTTTATGTAAGTCGTATAGAACTGTAAGCACCGAGGCACTACCCGTGCTAGCAGGTGTGTTACCGGTAGACTTAGAAGTACAACGCCGCGCTTCAATGTACTATACATCTAAAAATATGGTCCCTGATTTCTTGAAAACGCGTGATCGTGAAAAAATAGTTAGACTGTTCAAACCTATTAATGAAGTATTTGAAACATTGCTGTCTGAATGGCAGGAAAGGTGGGAAACTTCTACCAAAGGACGCCACTTGTATCTGTTCTTTCAATCGGTAAGAGATAGATTAAAGAAAAAGTGGTTAGAAGTCGACCACCCCGTTGCGCAATTTTTAACTGGACATGGCAATTTTAAAGCTAAACTCTTTTCGTTTAAATTAGTGCCGTCGCCCTTATGCGAATGTTCTACTGCTAATTCTGAATTCGATCAAACAGCACACCATGTTCTCTGGGAGTGTGATCTTTGGCAGCGGGAGCGGGATGACATGTTGAATTCATTGCAAGTTGCATCCGGGGTAGTATACTATTCAGATTTGGTAGCAACAAGGGAGAATTACCAAGCGTTCAGACGATTTTGCAATTCATATTATTGGAATCGATGTGTTAGGTAACAACTCAATGTTTTAGGTCCCTAATAGTGTTAGAAACTTAAAATCCGTGGTGCACGGCAGTTGAGCTTCACTTGACTAGCCATCTCTTTAGGCTTTTAATGCCTTATTTGCCATATTGCTGTCTCTCACATTGCTAAGAGGGGAAGTCAAATTCCAAAAGCTTCCTACTCCTACTAATTTCTTCTGATTAAATTCGTTGTGAGTTCCAAGGCAGCCGTAGTTTTACCCCTGGGACTGCAATGGACTTCATTGTTCATTGCCTTTTTTGGCGGTCGCCGCTGTTAATCCTGGCTACACAGGAGATACAGTGGTGGGAATGTGTGGTGGGCCCCCGTCCCTAATTGTCTGTTGTCGGAAAATCTGGCAATATGAAGGGGACGTGCATTCGCGACGTCAAGAATGCGACGCTGTCGCTATTGGATGTCATAAGGGAGATGGCGTCCCGTTCCTCCTCAGATGAGATCCGCCGGCTGCGGGCCGATAATAAGCGGCTCCGTAGCCAGGTGGAATCCATCGGCAAGGAGTTGAAGGCCCTACGTCAGGCCTTCTCCGAGCGGGGAGCGGCGCGGTCAGAGCAGTATGAGGTCGCCTTGGAAGAAGTACAGTCGGAGCCGGAGGCAAACTACTGTGAGGAGGAGATTGGGCAACCAGAATACTGCCCGCCCAAGGTTGTACCTGCTGGAGGTGTCTCGAGAAAGGAGTTCTTAGAGTCGATGGAGCACCTCCAGCGGGAATTGATGGAACACATGGGTGGCGTAATCTCCGCCCGTTTAGATGGGCTGGAGGTGGACGGGCGGCTGCTGCCTGGTCAAAGCCACAGACCCCCGCTAGCCTCGGATTCTGTTGGCCAAAGAAAGCGGCAGCCGCTGATGAAGCGTCCGGTGCAGAATCCGCCTGCGAACACCACCCTCGCCCCGCCGGCTAACCTGCCTAAGGAGATGAGGGAGAGCGGGAGGAAGGCTGCGCTCTTAAAAAAGCCTGTGCAAGCCAGCGCCCCTTCCACAACCGGGGCTATATCAGGATCATCACCACCGGATCCAAACGAATGGACTAGGGTGGAGAAAAAAAGGCGAAAGAAGACGGCCCAGCAGCCTACGAGAAAAAGTGGGGGGACCGGCGAGGCGGTAAATAAGCCGAAGAAGAAGAAGACGCCCAAGGCGCCGAAATCGCTGGCGGTAGTGGTCGCTTTGAAACCGGAGGCAGTTGAGAAGGGCCTCACATATGGGGAAGCGATCGCCAAGGCGAAGTCGTCGATCAACCTTGGTGAACTGGGGATCGGTCCGGCTAAATTCCGTACTGGAATAACGGGGGCACGGATCATCGAGCTCCCAAAGGAAACATCCCCGACCCAGGCGGATACCTTAGCCGCTAAAATCGGAGAGGCCCTGGGAGACTCGGCTAAAGTGACGCGCCCAACAAAAACAGCGGACATCCGGGTGGTCGGTATCGACGACTCCGTGTCTGCTGAAGAGCTATGCCAGGCACTCGCACAAGCGGGGGATTGCCTGGCTCACCAGATAAAGGTGGGAAAAATCCACACTGGTGCACGGGGAGCTGGGGCGGCGTTTGCCTCGGTTCCCGTGGAGGTGGCCAAGCGGCTCGAGGTCGCTAAAAATATTACAGTTGGGTGGAGTTCTGTCTCCATCCAACTGCAGGAGCAAAGGCCAATGCGGTGCTTCCGCTGTATGGGTATAGGCCACCCGATGCAGAGGTGCCCCTCCGCCAAGGATCGCAGCGAGTTGTGCTTCCGTTGTGGATCCGAAGGGCACAAGGCGGTCGATTGCACGGCGACGCTGAAGTGCGCCGTCTGCACGGACGCCAAAAAGCCGGCGAACCACCGCATGGGGGGTATCAACTGTAACCCCCCGCCGATTAAGGGCCGCACGGCCTCGTTAAAAGTGAACGCGCCGCCGCCAGCGCAAGCCTCTGCGGTGATGGTGGAGGAACATATGGAGACCACCAATGGTTAACGGCCCCATAAAGCTCCTCCAAGGGAACGTCAACCACTCCCCCGCAGCACAGGATCTACTGTGCCAGACAGCGACGGAGTGGGGTGTGGGGCTAGCGATCGTGGCAGAACCGTACTTCGTCCCGCCACAGTCGTCGAATTGGTTAGCGGCTAATGACGGTTCTGCCGCCGTCATGAGAGTCTCAAGCAGAGTAGCTCCCCCCATCACCTTAAAGGAGAGGGGTGCAGGCTATGTAGCGGTATTGTGGGGGGGAATGCTGGTGGTCTCCACTTACTTTTCTCCTAACCGCAGCAGGGCGGATTTCGAAGACCACCTGGCTGCGTTGGAAGGGGTTGTTCGAAGGGCGGCCCCTGTGCCGGTGCTGGTGGCGGGCGACCTCAACGCGAAGTCAGTCGCGTGGGGGTCCTCCTACACCGATGTTAAGGGTGGGGATCTGGAATCCTGGTCTCTGTCCCTGGGGCTTCAGATCCTAAATCGGGGTAACACCCCTACATGTGTTCGTTGGCAAGGGACTTCTGTGGTGGATGTTTCATTTGCCACACCCTCCCTGGCCGGACGAATCACTGATTGGCGGGTGGAGGACGAGGTGGAGACCCTATCGGACCACCTCTATATTCGAATGGAGCTCTCGACGACAACACCCCGCAGGAGCCGGACGACTAGGGGCCCGGCAGCGGGTGCCTTCCCAAGGTGGGCGCTCACGAAATTGCGCCCGGAGGTAGCAAAGGAGGCGGCGATGGTACGGGCATGGGCTGAAGTGCCCCCCAACCTCTCCGGTGATGCTGACGGCATGGCAAAGCTATTTGCGGAGGATATGCAAGTCGTCTGCCAAGCTGCCATGCCTAGAGCGCAGACCTGCTCTAGCAGGAAGCAGGTATACTGGTGGACACAGGAGATTGCCGACCTGCGTGCCACTAGCTGGAGGGCACGGCGCGCCTATCTTCGCTGTCGAAGGCGCGCCAGAACCACGCCTGACGAGGAGGCAAATTTCCGTCGGGTGTATAAAATGGCCAAAAAGGCCCTCAGTGTGGCCATCTGCAAGGCGAAGGAAGAGTCCCGGGAGCGCTTTATTCAGCTCCTGGATAATGACCCGTGGGGACGTCCGTATCGACTGGTTAGGGGGAAGTTCAAAGCTGCAGCTACCTCCACCTCGGAGATGGAAGAGGGGCTACTGAACCAGGTGCTGATGACATTGTTTCCTAGCCCTGGTCCGTTTCAGCCCCCCAGAATGGTCCCTCCGTTGGCTCCAATGGAGGAGCCGGCGGCGGCTCCCCCTCCCATATCGGATGCCGAGTTTGATGCAGTGTGGAACCGGTTCCGGCGTAAAAGAACTGCGCCGGGACCGGATGGGGTCCCGTCGAAGGTCCTAACTCTCGCTCTGGGACCCCTGGAGGACCGATTCAGGGCGGTGCTAAACACTAGCATCGCCACGGGACGCTTCCCCAGCCAGTGGAAGCCGGGTAGACTTTGCCTGTTGAGGAAGGAGGGCCGCCCTGCCGACTCCCCTACTGGATACCGCCCGGTGGTGCTGCTTGACGATTCCGGAAAGTTCCTTGAGAAAATCCTGGCATCACGAATCGTCAAGCATCTCGAGGGCGCGGGGCCGGACTTGGCTCCGAACCAGTTTGGCTTCCGCACCGGCCGGTCCACGGTGGACGCGGTGACCCTCCTAAAAGGTTGGACGGAGGTGGCCACGGCTCGGGGTGAGACTGTCATTGCGGTGTCGCTAGACATCCGCAACGCCTTTAACAGCCTCCCCCACGAATGTATCACGGAGGCACTCCGTTTTCATCGAGTGCCCCCGTACCTACGAGCCATCGTGGAGGACTACCTACAGGGCAGAACGATCATCTACGTGGGCCCGGACGGGCGGGTCCGCTCGTGGGCGATGACGGCGGGTGTTCCTCAGGGGTCCGTACTGGGTCCTCTGCTGTGGAACCTGGGCTACAACTGGGTCCTGCGGGGCAGCGTCCTACCAGGGATGGAGGTCGTCTGTTTCGCCGATGACACACTTGTTGCGGCGAAGGCGAAGAGCGTGGAGGATGCGATTCGACTAGCATCAGTTGGTGCGTCGCTGGTCGTTCGACGCATCCGCATCCTGGGCCTGGATGTAGCCCTAGACAAAACGAAAGCCATGATGTTCCACGGCCCACGCCGCAGGATCCCGGCGGGGCTCCGAGTCCGCATAGAGGGGGTCCAGATACCGGTTGAGGCACATTTTAAGTACCTCGGCCTGGTCCTTGACCCCCGATGGAATTTTGAGGAGCACTTCAAGCTCCTCGCTCCACGGTTGAGTGCCGCCGCGTCTGCACTCGGACGAGTCCTCCCGAACGTGGGGGGACCGGGATCGGCTTGCCGTCGGCTGTATCATGGAGTTATACGGTCGATGGCACTCTACGGAGCCCCGATTTGGGCGGAGTGCCTCAAGCCCGGTACCGTGGCTCTTCTGCGGCGTCCTCAAAGGATCATCGCGAATCGAGCCGTCCGAGCCTACCGCACGGTGAGCCACGGCGCGGCCTGTGTACTCGCAGGACAAGTGCCGTGGGATATAGATGCACGCGTCCTGGCGGAGGTGTATCGACACAGGGTCGCTGCCATTGAAAGGGGTGAACGGCCCACTGCGGAGGAGGTGCGGCGGGTTCGGGCACTAGCGCAGAGTGAGGCGCTAACTCGCTGGGATGCGGCTCTCGACCTTTCAGCTGCCGGCCGCCGGACGATTGAAGCGATTCGTCCGGTGTTAGAAGAGTGGGTGGGGCGCCGGCATGGCAGCCTTACGTTCCGCATGGTGCAGGTTTTGACCGGACATGGGTGTTTCGGTCATTACTTGCACCGTGTCGCACGTCGAGAGGAAACGCCGCAGTGTCACCACTGCGGTGCAGCCGACGACACGGCCGAGCACACACTAAGAGAGTGCCCGGCCTGGGGACAACAGCGCCACGAACTGGTCGCGGCGCTAGAAGGCGGAAACCTCTCGCTGCCGAGCATAGTCGAGGCAATGCTCCGCGACAAATGGGAAGCTGTTGCCTCCTTTTGCGAGGAAGTCATCTCGCAGAAGGAGGCAGCGGAGAGACAACGGGAGGAGGACCCTCAGGCCGCTCTTCCTAGGCGCAGACGCACAGGTAGGAGAAGGCAGGCGCACACCCTAGGTGTTCCTGCCTGATTTCCCTACCTGGAGGACCCCTTGCTGCTCGGCATGGCGCGAGCTGTGCCGGCCAGCGACGGATATCACGGCGGTAAACCCCTCTGCAAGAGGGACAGCGGAAGGGACTGCGAGAGGAGCGCCTCAGCATTCTCCCCCGCAACAGACGCGGAGCTATTAGATAGGCATTAGGCCCCTAATTAGCCTCCAGCACAGGCCGTCCTGTGCACGTCTGCGAGATTACCTATAGTACCCTAGGTAATCTCTACCGCGACGTCCCCGGTAAAGCCGGGAAGCTGCCATATACGGACATATGGAGAAATCCCCACACCGGGAGCCCATATGGCCGTACTCGTCAGCTGAGTGGGTATTTGCAGGGTTTTTTAGCGGATAGTGTCCGACGGAGCACCTGTAAGCATGGGCAGGGGACTTATGCCCTCTGCGCATACTTGCAGGAAGCCCGGGATGAGTTCCGTTCGCTGGTGGCCCCTTAAGGGCGTCAGTGTCGATAAATCGAGGTTTTGCCTGCATAACAAAAAAAAAAAAAAAAAAGGTTAGGTTAGGTTAGGTTAGGTTAGGTTAGGTTAGGTTTTTTTTTTTTTTTTTTTTTTGGCCAATCGCAATTTCCGCGTACCCAACAGATTCCCTTAGCAAAAGTTTCTGGTGGGTACGCGCAGATCGGCTTACTTGAGATAAACCTAGGCTGTATTTTTTTTGCCTAGTCTTTTAAACTTTATTTATTTATACATACAATAATAATTTAACAAGTTAGTTGCGCGCCATTATAATTAACTTACATTAATCAAATCGTACGATATTTTAAATTAAATTAAAATAAATAACATTAATTAAATTAAACCAAATAAAATGAATTAAATTAACTGAATTAAACAAAATAAAATAAATATAAAATTAAGAATAATATTATAATATCAAATAGTTCATATCAAATTCAATTACAATAAAGTATGACTCAGGAATGCAATTCTAATTTACATATAATATAACAATAATATTTTCCAATAATTAAATTTCCAATAATTAAGATGATTCAATTAAGTCAGATGTTTTTTGCACCATTCGCTTTGGCCGCAAGGCGCATAACGCCCTCGGCGAAGGCTAGGAAATGGGCTCGGGTGGGATCGTCACAGATGAGACCTGCAAAGTTTTTTGGCTCTATAGCCGTTCCGATCCTGTGTTCGCAATCGAGCCTCTTTAGTGCGAACCGTGGACACTCGCTTAAAATATGTGTGATTGTTTCTGGAGTTGCGTCGTCGCAAACACAAGCTCGAGACGGCGAGAGCTTGAACCTATGCAGATATTCGCGGATGCCCCCGTGGCCAGAAAGCAATTGAGTCCTAAGATTTGTCACCCCCGTTTTCTTCAACGTTCGATGGGCCGTCCTGACATCCGGGAAGAACAGCTTCGTGCCGCCGCCCGTCTCCGCCGAGTCGTAGCGAGACTGCCACAAGTCGAGTGTGTCAGCCCTGATAGTTCGCTTAGCAAAGGACAAAGGGAAGCGATCGTATGCGGATGTGGTCTTTAGTTTCAGGGCAGCCTCCTTGGCAAGTTCATCCGCTCGCTCGTTACCTGAAAGTCCGGCATGAGCTCTGATCCAAAACAACTTGATTCCATTCCCTCCTTCATTTATCTCCGTGATCCTTTCTCTAATCTCCACCGCAATTGGGTTTAGTGAAGATGGATCCTTGAGGGTCTCCAGAGCGGATCTTGAATCACTCAAGATAGCGGCCGAGGACTTCATTTCCTGTATCATCGTTACAGCTTGGAGGATCGCTATCATCTCCGCCTGATACACCGAGCAATATGGCTCCAGCCTCAGCTTCGTCTTTTTCAGCTCCTGACTTCCCCTCCAACAGGAAACCGCAGCTCCGACCCTTCCCTGGATTTTGCTCCCATCGGTGTAATATAAAATTCCGCTCACTGCCAACGTCCTGATGTCATTTTCGCTTTCCACCAGTCCAAACTCCAGCGACACTCGGCACGCGGGGTGTGGGAGCTGCGAAGGGTGCACTCGTAACTGTATTTTTCTGCCCGGTAGCTGGTCCAATGGGCGCCCTCTCTTCACCTCATAAAGGCTTCGCTGCTCCAACGCTCGCAAATCCAGAGGTAATATCCCAGCCAGTAACGCGGCTGACACTAGCGAGGTCGTCGAATGTGCCTTGGATATCCTTATGGCGAAAACTCTGGTTAATCGGTCCAACCTTTTGACTGCATTTTTGGTATGAGCACAGTGCGCCCATGAACTCGCTGCATACAATACCGTAGGCTCGATCACCGCGATGTACAAGGTACGCAGGATCTCAGAATTCAGGCCCCACTGCGCCCGAGCCGCCCTACTAATGGCTTTATATAGGCCGATAGCTTTTCCCGTGACTTCTTCAAGGTGGGCGATGAAGTTTAGGTGGCGATCGATGGTCAGACCAAGCAGCTTTACAGTGTCTGTGAGCCGTAACAGCGTTCCCAATAGCACAAATTGGGGTGTTTCGTATTTGATTTTTTTAGTGATCAGCATCGCTTGCGTCTTGGCCGGTGCGAAACGCATTTTGTTATGCCGACCCCAATTGGCCACTGATTCCAAGGCTTTATTCATCTTCCTGTTCAACGCTGTGGTGTCCTTGGCGATAGCCACGATGACAATATCATCGGCGAAGGCTTGAATGTGCGCCTCGAGTTTTTCTGCCTCCCTGAGGAGCGGATCCAACTGCACGTTCCACAGCAAAGGTCCGCCGATCGATCCCTGAACACATCCCTTGGTGGTGGTTTTCATGACGTTTTGTCCTAGGTATCGTACTGTAACCGACCTATCCTGCAGATAGCTGGAGAGCATTCTCATGGTCTGAGCTTCCACCCCCATGTTCAGAAGCTCCCGCAGGATGGCCGGCCACCATGCGTTGTCGAATGCGCCTTCGATGTCAAGCGAAACAACTGCCACCATTTGCTTTTCCTTGAGGCCGCTCTTCACTAGTTCCATAACGTCGTACAGTGCATCCTCAGTGCTCCGCTGCGGGACGAATCCGTACTGGCGTGGACTCAGCCTGCGGTGATTTAGTAATCTGCACGTCAGCCTAGAAATCATGAGCTTCTCCAATACCTTCCCGAACAATGGAAGCAAGCCGATTGGTCGATAGGATTTGGGGAATGAGTAATCAGTCTTCCCAGGCTTAGGGATAATCGTGATGATTGCCCACTTCCACAGACCGGGAAAATAGCCCAACTGCCTACACTTATTATATATTGCCAACAGACAAGAGTTAGCTCGATGAGCCGCCGCACAGATGTCCGACGTTAATCCATCTTCGCCCGGTGCTTTTTTAGGGCTCATGTCTGCAAGTGCAGTTGCCAACTCATGTGCTGTATAAGGCGGTTCAGCGTTTTCTCCCACGCATGCAAGCGCTCTCATTCTTAGCTCCACTTCCTCCCTGATACTGCGGTGGCAACTCTCATCAGTTCCAGGATCATCCGGTGGGTAGAATGTATCTGCCAAAAGATTTGCAGATCGTTCAGGGTCCAAAGTATCTCCCGTGTTAGGGTCCCTGAGAAGGCATTCTTCACCTGAGGCCGGCTTGGCACATTTCTTTATGATGCGATAGGCGCACTTCCATGTATCCTCCTGCTTCTGCCTGCTACAAAAGTCCCTCCAACTGCTCGTTATAGAATTCTGGATTGCATCCTTATAGGCTGTTTTGGCAGCCATATACTCCTCTATAACGAGCTCTCTCCTTGCAGGATTTGCCCTGCCTATGCGTCTCCGCAATCGAACAGCGCGATCCTTCTTTTCCTGCAGGTCCGGGGTCCACCAGGGGCTGCGCGACTTCCCTCCACGCATCTTAGCTGTCGGAATGCATTCCTCAGCAGCTCTTTCTACTGCTGCAGTATAACTCCGTATCAGCTCTTCTAGGTCCGCTTTCACATTAACTCTTCCAATGACGTCCTCCGTTATCCCATTCCTCGTCAGGCTATCGTTGAGAGTCCGGGTGAATGAGGACCAGTCCGCCTTGGAAGTATCAAAGCGCCACGTTGATGATCGCTGATCCTTGGCCTGCGCGGTTCGATCGTCGAGGTGCAGATTATACACAATCGGGCGATGGTCCGATAATCCCGCAGTCTCCTCCACAACCCGCCATCCCGAGGCTTTGTGTAGTAGCGACGTAGAGCAAGCTGTGATGTCGACTATACTAGCAAATCGGCGACCACCACGGAAAGTGTGGAAGGTGGGAGCGCTGCCCTCGTTCAGTATATGCAACTCCTGTTGCGCAAAGAAGTCCGCAAGAACCGCTCCCCTTCCATCCTCCGCCTCGCATCCCCACCAATGGCTTGAGGCGTTGACATCTCCTCCAAGGATGCAACCGTCGACTCGCAGGCTTCGAACAATCCGCGCTAGGGGTGACAAATACTGTTCGAGGTCTACATCACCCTCAAAATATACGCTAATGACTCCTATCTTGTATTTACCTAAAACTACAACTAAAGCGACAATATTGGTGGTCACTAGGTCATTGTCTACAATAATTTTAAGGCCAGGATCCGTGACGACCACAGCCGATTTCGCGGGACTACCTGCAGTTACATTAGTGGCCTGCACTATTCTATTATGGCCAGAAACCCGACCCGACGAGCCCACATACGGCTCTTGCATGAGAACAATCGATGTCTTTTTTTTTATAGCGTCTTCCAAACATTCCTTGGTCGCAGCAAAGCCCCGACCAAGGTTTGCCTGGACACATCTGAGGGTGCCGTCAGCAATACCGTACCGCTCGTCGAGCCAACCGGTCCCATTTTTGCCACAGTGGGCAGCCATGGCTATAAGCGGGATGGGCTGTGTCCGCAAACTTTTCTTCAATGCAGTTGCAGCATCTAGGCCGGCCGTCACGATTAGGACAAGTCCTGGTATCGTGGCCACCAGCGCAGAAGCCACAAATTTCTTTGTCTTTGCAATCTTTAGCAAGATGGCCGTAGGCCAGACACCTGTAGCACTGGACTACAGGTGACTGGTCCACGGCAATTACAGTTTGATAACCTAATCTCACTTTTTTGTTACAGAGAGCAGACCACACCGGCGGATCCACCTCCAGGATGACGTTGGCAAGCTGCGGAGTCCGTCCCTTTGCCCTGCGCTGGATTCTGATCGATGCATCGACGCGCACCGACGTTAGTAATCCAGCGTTCTGTAGACGTATCGCGTCCACAAGCCTTGCGTCATTCAAATCATTTATGACTCCGACTAGGCGAACCAGAGGATTCCTCGGCTTTTTCGTAGTGGCAGTCAGGTCTTTAGCCGAGTCTACTATGGCCTGCCGCAGCATTTTCTGGTCCTCTTCTGTGTCACAATTTACTGCGACGCGCTGATTTCTCAGCCTGTGGACGCCGTTCACTCCCACTCCCAGACCCACCACGTCGACCGAGCTTTTGATTTTACCCAGAACTTCATGGCTGCTGAGCCTAGGATCGACCGACTCCACAATAACTGGGAAACGAGGGGATTTAGCGACATCAGCATAAGTCTGATTGGCTCGACCACTGACTCTAAAGCCAGTATTAGTACTTTCAACTGCAGCAAGCTTCTCAGGGGGCACCGACACACCAACCGCGCTCTCGCGGACCCTAGCCTCTACTCTTTCCATTCCCCTTGCAATAGGATCTAGTAATTCTCCCAGCCTCTCCTTGGTCTCTCCCAAGGCCATTTCAAATCCGAGGCCCTGAGTGATTTCATGAGGCATGGGGGATGCCCTAATCTCCTCTGCTAAGTCTTGAAGTTCGGTCCATAGTGTGCGCAGCTGGGACAACACGGGAGCCGTTGCCAAACCAAGTTCCTCTCCAACCTCTGCCCTTGTTAGAGTTGGCTGCTGGTACTGGTGCGCGCGCTCCTCCACCAACGCCCCGCGAACTCCCTCCAACAATATGGTCATGTCAGTATCCCGAATGATCCGTGGGGAAGCCCGCGGGCTCGATGGCGAGGGAGCGGGCTCTCGTATTTCCGGAGTTAGTCTTGTATCCTCTGCCCTCCATCTCTCCACGTCCAGGCTGATGTCCCGCAACTGGTGGGTCATTTTGGACAGCTCTACCCTAACATCCTCCAGCTGACGTGATACCTCCCGGACCAATAAAGTGGAGTCCGCGGGCGCTGGGGCGCCCGCAGTTAGAGCGCTGAGGTCTCCGGATAGTCTGGTGAGCTGTTTTTGAATCGGCTCGACCCGGGCCATTGGGCCCGTCAGTTCGTATGACAGCCAGCCTCGAATCGCCTCCACAGCTCTTCCGTGTTCCACCATACGAGTTCGCATCTCCATTATTCCTGCTTCGTAAGCTTTTGTGAGTTCAGCTAACTGCCTATTGTGGGCTCTTTCGATCCTCACCAGCTCCCTAGCGGATCTTGAACGCTCCTGTTCCAGAGATAGGCGGTGACGAGAGCGAGAGTCAGATAAGGAGAGTATGATCTCGTACATCTCCTGCAGGCTTCCAGCTGCCGCCGTCTTTAGTTCCCGGTTCATGTTTCTAGAACTTTCCAAAGCTTCCTTGCCTCCCTGGAGCAGCTCGTTGGCTCTAACTGTTGCCAGATCCATGGCAACTCCCGCTCGCCTCCCCACACTGGGGAGCATGCTCTGCCTTCGACTCGAAGGAACACTCTCTAGGTCCGACCAGTCAGTGTCTTCGGCCGGAATCACGGGCTTAGATATACCTAGCTCGTCGAGGCGCTTCTCCAAGTCAGTGGCCGGGTCAGCATCGCTCGCCGTCTCAAACGAATGCGCCATGGAGACGAATGGTGCCGTAGATATGCTGGCCCCATCGGCATCCTCGAGCGCCATATCAGAGACCACCACCTCCGACGAAACATTTATAGGCGCAGCTCCATCACCTCCGGCGGGCAAAGCAGGAGAAGCATCCTTGTCCCTGTCGGCCGCCGACTCTTCCCTGACCGGCTCCACTACCGACTTAGCTCTTTTTATAGCTGTTCGACGCAAGTCTTCTCTTGGAGCAGTTTTGCCTGGCTTAGCATGGGCGCCCCTGCTAGACGCAGATGAAGGACCGGATCTATTCATCGCGGGGTATCAAAAACAAATACAATAAAAATTTAATAGTATTAAAATTAGACTAATAAGCAACCCTAAAAATAAAATTAATTCAATTAATTGTATCTGAAAATATCAAATAATAAACATTATATATATATATAATATATAATAATAATAATTTTAATAATAGTAAAATAATAATAAAAATACAAACACAAACAGAAGGCGTGCAGATAGACCACCTCAATAGCGAAGTCTACGCCGCCATACGATGACCCGCCACTGAGATATGCCTAAGTATTTTAATAATTATTATTTTTTATTTTCAGGTGCAGTCTGCGGTCCAGTGCAATATTTTGGCACCACCGAGTCTCCAGGATCGAAGAGGTAAGTATTACTTTTGTATAACTGATATTTGACGTTATTACTTTTGTGAGTTTAATTTTGTATGGTGTGATATAGTATTTTAATTTTCACAGGCAAACCCGAGTGTGCGGCTAGTATTTGTACTCCTGATCGGATGCACCGTACCCGCGCCTACAATTTCCGCCCTTAAAAGTATGGAATTTAATCACTAGAGTAAGTAAAGGGGGGTTTGCTGGTCCACATAAATCGGTTTTATTATATAGTTATTTAAATTTCTCCCATACTTTAAGTCTATGTTATCTAGCCCGGTGCACAAGCAAAAGAAATAAATAATGAAAATACAATTTTTACTATATAAAAATTCCTTGACTCTATGTAGAGTCACGGTCTTTGTCGTTTCTTCAAAACACCTATCTTGTTATTTCTCAGCTATTTCCAATTTAAATTCTTGACGGGTTAGGTTAGGTTAGGTTAGGTTAGGTTAGGTTAGGTTAGGATAGGTTGGGGTGGGGTGCTAAGGCCGGAAAACCTCCTCGTGTGCTTGGGACTGTTGTTGACTCGTTTTTCTTACTGGATACGTCCGGTGAAAATGACTTGTCAGCAACATCCCGAGCCTGGTGCACCCTGGGCAACAACGGTCAGTAACTTCTCTTCGCGGAGATCTTGCTGACCGTTGGCCAATGTTCTGGCAGAGAAGGAAAGCGCAGTATTTACTGCGCTTTTGGATGTCTGCGCCTCCCGTCCCTCTGAGCTAGCAGAGGTCACGGTGAGGCGCACAGTGGAGGAGCGCTCCCCAGTGTAGCGATGGTGCACTGGGTTGCGAATCGTCGAGGAAGAAAACCTCGTTAAAAAATTACAGAGGAGGGGGGAGGTGAAACCGAGGCCGGGTGCGTCTGACGTCGCCCGGAGAGCCGGTTTCACCAGCCCCAAACAGTCGAGGAAGAAAACCTCGTTAAAAAATCACAGAGGAGGGGGGAGGTGAAACCGAGGCCGGGAGCGTCTGACGCCGCCCGGAGAGCCGGTTTCACCAGCCCCAAGCAGTCGAGGAAGAAAACCTCGTTAAAAAATAACCCTTGGTGTCGGCGTGCCGCATGTCTCCCGGTGCGCCACTAATCGAGGAGGGGGAGAAACTCGGGTTCCCCAGGAGGAGGGTCCTTAGGGACAACCGTCGGCGGGGTCGCGGAGGTTATGCTATCGCAGTTCCCGTGGCCTCGCCAATGGCGGAGAGGAGGAGATCGTGGGGTTTTAGTCGGTATGGCTGCCACTGGTCATGGCAGCAGAGTCCGACATAACCACGCTTGGGCAGCGTGGTATCCTTAACGGATTTCCCCACGAAAAAAAAAAAAAAAAAAAAAAAAAAAGGATAGGTTGGGGTGCTAAGGCCGGAAAACCTCCTCGTGTGCTCGGGACTGTTGTTGACCCGTCTTTGTTGCTGGATACGTCCGGTGAGAACGACGTGTTAGCAACAGCCTGAGCCGGGTGCACCCTGGGCAACAACGGTTAGTAACTTCTCAGGGATTTTACTAACCGTTGGCTGATATTCTGGCAAATTGTGGTGGATATACGGCGTCCTAAACTATCCTGGGCGGCCGTTGAAACCAAAAAGATGGGTCGCTATGAGAGCGACCGGGGTTGAACGAGAGGTCAACCTCGAGTAGGAGACCGTATCCTTCTGACCCTATAATGGGGTCGCACCGGAATTCCGGTGTTCTGGCCAGGGAAGGGAGGGACGGTGGTCTTGGCTTAACCGCCCGGGCTGCGAGGAAGAAAACCTCTTTAAAAAATTACCCCTAACCCTATCCGGTGGGCTCCGCGCCGAGAGGGTCTCTTGACCAGGGGGATGACTGGTCTTAGCGCCAACCCCGTCGGACCTGGCAAACGACGGGTGTATTGCCTTGCCTCGGGAATGAGCGTCACCCTGGGGTCGACTAAATAGATCGTCTCTACTCGTGGGATCAGCATATGGATTCTCAAACAAAAAACGACGTTCAAGACGGTGATACGACGAGGAGTCCGGCTTCAGACGAAGCGAAGAAGTGTGAAACTTCGGAGAGGAAAAATGAGCACATGTTGGCTAGTGGTAAACCCAGGCGCCCTGTCGTGCTAATAAACAGAGTGGATTATGCGAAGGGAGATGCATCCGATTCCGACGGATCGGCGGTGTCCATGTACTCCGTCGATTCGGTTAGATCTGTGGAGTCATCCCGACGTAAACGAGCAGCAGGTGAGGTGAGTCGCGGGAGCTCCGGGTCCGAATCAGGGAAGAGGACTGCGCTGGTACCTAAGGCCAGTAGGACGAGCCCTACAAAAAGAGGACGAGACCACCCAACTTTGGGCGACTATGTGGGATTGGCCAAAGCTCAGGCTGCCAGAAGAAAAGAAGAATTGCGTTTACAGGCGGAGGAGGAAATCGCTCAAATGGCCACACAGGCAAGTAAAAAGCTTTCCCGTGTATCGACGGCAGCGGTACCAACGGAGCGGGCAATGGAAGATGTGGATCCCCACTCTCTGGTGCTAAACAATGTCGCCCTGATTCACAAGGTGGCTACATCATCGGGGAACTTGAAGGGCACATAATGTTAAAGCCCTGAAAGATGCCGCCGCCGGTATTAAAATAGCGGTTGAAGAAATCCAGGGCAGGACAGCTACGGAAGAGACAGTGCGGCTGCGTAAACAAGTGGCCGACCTGCATAAGCCTGCTTAAGAGAGGTAGGACGCAATGAGAGATCGTACTGTGCCTCTCTTTTATTATTATTTCTGATGGGGGAGGGGCATAGTGTGGTCTCTTGTTCAAAGCTTGGCCAGCATCCGAATGGGGAAGTACCTCCACCTTGCAGAAGACCGCAGCCATAATGGCTTTGCCGTGTTCCTGCGAGTGAGCAAGGTCACCACGGCTTTTATTTGAGAAGTCGTCATGCTGACAACGCGGAGACCAGTGGTTGTCGAACCGCTGCCAGCGGTGTAGGCGCGGTGTGTTGGCGCGGCGGTCAGGGAGACCCGGTGAAACGGCTGTCCGCTGGCCGCCCGCAGGTCAGTAGGGTTCCCGAACCCGGGGATCACATAATCTCCGCCCCGGGAGGCTGAACCGCCAACCTGTGTAAAGTCCCTGTTGTAGTAGTCGTGCCGGAGGAGGAGACCGGAGTGGACCCGGCTACTGCAGCAGGGGGGGACCGGGGGCCCTTCCGCCCGCCGCGCTAGCAAACCGCACAACCTGCACTGTACTGCGGGGGTAGACACCGCGCTTTTTTCTGTCGTGTTGTCATTGAGGCGACTTCTCATAATTCCTCTGACATCTTTTTTTATGGCCGTGAAGAAAAATAGAAAGCGATTTACTCCAGCGGCATCCTCTTCCACACTCAAGGTGGACTTCTGTAATATTAGGGGTCTTCACGCAAACATTAATGCAGTTCACCAACACCTCGAAACTGCACAGCCGACCCTGCTTTTTTTGACTGAGACGCAAATATCCTGCCCGGCTGACACATCGTACTTGTTATACCCTGGGTACAAACTCGAATATTCTTTTGTACGTCGAGCTGGGGTATGTATGTACGTCCGGGAGGATATTTGCTGTCGACGCCTTCACGGCCTTGAAGACAGAGACCTGTCAATATTGTGGGTGCGCGTGGATCAGGGTGGCCACACCTGTATCTACGCGTGCCTTTACAGGTCTCATAGCGGTGATTCAGACACAACTCGGATGATCGAGCACCTACAACTGGCGACTGACAGAGCCATGGAGCAGTATCCTTCCGCGGAGTTAGTGATTTTAGGAGACTTCAATGCCCACCACACCGAGTGGCTTGGCTCTCGATCCACTGACTTCGCGGGGAGGTCTGTTCACGACTTTGCTCTGGCTTATGGTTTCTCCCAGCTGATACACTCTCCAACGAGAATACCGGACATCGAGGACCATACAAGCTCTCTTCTGGACCTTCTGCTGACCACACGTCCGGATGGGTATAAGATCACAGTGGACGCTCCTCTTGGGTCGTCAGACCACTGCCTCGTCCGGACCCAGGTGCCCTGCGCTAGCCCTGACGCGCCCCGGCCTACCGGATGGCGTCGTGTGTGGCACTACAAGTCGGCAGATTGGGATGGATTGCGTGAATTCTATGCATCGTACCCGTGGAGGCAGCTCTGCTTCGGGTCGGAAGACATTGACTCCTGTGCATCCGCTGTGGCTGGGGCGATTGGGGATGGGATGGAATTATTCATCCCAAATCGACGGGTGGCCACCGCGGGTGTTAAAAAACGGCCGTGGTTTAATCGGTCTTGTAGCGAAGCTATACTTCGCAAGCAGGCTGCGTACAGGACTTGGACCACGGCTCGTATAAATGGGGATCTGAATGTTTCTGGCCTGAAACGTGAGTTTAATGCTGCCTCGAGGTTCAGTAAGAGAGTGATTGCTAGGGCAAAGTATGATTTCGTCGGCAGAATTGGTGAGCGCCTGGCTAAGCACCCATCTGGGAGTCGCGCTTTTTGGTCGCTCGCTAAGGCTGCCGAGGGAAACTTCTGTCAGTCGTCTTTTCCACCATTGCAAAAACCGGATGGCAGTCTGGCCTATAGTGCTAAAGAGAAGGCCGACTTATTGGGTAATCTCTTTGCTTCCAACTCGACATTAAACGAGGGAGACGCCGTACCACCTACCATCTCATGGTGCGGTAACTCCATGCCGGAGATTTCGATTACACAGCGAGATGTCCGGCGGGCGTTGCTCTCCCTCGATATTCATAAGTCGAGTGGGCCAGATGGCATACCGGCAGTGGTGTTAAAGGTGTGTGCTCTTGAGTTGTGTTCTGCACTTACGCGCTTGTTCGCGCTCTCATACTCCACTAGGCAAGTTCCGGCTATGTGGAAGACTGCGAACGTGCACCCTGTGCCTAAAAAGGGCGACAGATCAGACCCATCGAATTACAGGCCCATTGCTATTGCCTCCCTTCTCTCCAAGGTGATGGAGCGCGTAATCAATAACCGGCTCCTTAGATACCTAGAGGATCACGACTTGATCAGCGACAAACAATATGGTTTTCGCCATGGTCGTTCAACTGGTGATCTTCTAGTGTATCTTACGCACCGATGGGCTTTGGCGGTGGAGAGTCAAGGAGAGGCATTGGCGGTTAGCCTGGATATGGCTAAGGCGTTCGATCGGGTCTGGCACCGTAGTCTTCTTTCAAAGTTACCTGCATACGGTTTGCCTGAGGGATTATGCGAATGGGTTGCTAGCTTCTTGTCCAGCAGAAGCATTAGAGCCGTTGTAGATGGCAGTTGCTCTGACAGCATGGACATTAATGCTGGCGTCCCGCAGGGTTCTGTTTTGTCCCCGACGCTGTTTCTGCTGCATATTAATGATATGTTGTCAATTGACAGCATTCATTGTTATGCGGACGATAGCACCGGGGACACTTATTACACGGGCCGCGCAAATATCCCCCGTTCTTTGGTGGAGGAGAGCCGCGAACAACTTGTGTCGGAAATCGGGGATACACTAAGTAGAGTGTCGGACTGGGGGCGACAAAACTTAGTGCATTTTAACCCCTCTAAGACACAAGTCTGCGCGTTTACCGCTAAGAAAACTCCATTTGCTGTGGCTCCACACTTCGAAAACACACCCCTCACCATCACAAAATCTATTGGGATTCTAGGAGTTGAAATCTCCAGCGACGTTCAGTTTCGATGTCATCTGGAGGAGAAGGTCAAGCTGGCATCGAAGAAGCTAGGTGTGCTCAACAGAGCGAAGCAGTACTTCAACTCGCGGCAAAGGCTTCAGCTTTACAAAGCTCAAGTACGGCCGCATATGGAGTACTGTTGTCATCTATGGGCGGGAGCGCCTGGATACCAGCTTGCACCTTGTGACTCAATCCAAAGACGCGCTGTGAGGATTGTTAATGAATCCAAATTGACGGACGGTTTAGAACTTTTGAATCTGAGAAGAGATTTTGCTTCCCTTTGCGTGTTTTACCGATTGTACAATGGGGTGTGTTCAGAGGAGTTGTTTGACATGATGCCCACGGCCTCCTTCTACAGTCGCACCGCTCGCCATCGACAGGGAATTCATCCTCACACATTGGAACCGAAGTGGTCACGTACTGTGCGATTCCAGCGGAGTTTTCTTCCACGTACTACTAAGCTGTGGAATGAACTGCCTGTTGAGGTTTTCCCAGGAGACTACAGCACGGGGTTCTTCAAAAAGGGCGTAAAGAGGTTTTTACAGGGTCGGCAACGCGCACGTGATGCCTCTGGTGTTACGGGCGTCCATAGGCTACGGTAACTGCTTTCCATCAGGCGGGCCGTATGCTTGTTTGCCACCTTAGTGGTATAAAAAAAAAAAAAAAAAAAAAAATAAGCAACTGGCTGATTTAACAGCTCAAATTGCAGAGATGCGAAAGGCGCCGCCGAATGTGCCTCAGTCATTAGACACAGAGGAGCTCTCGCGTCGAATAATGTGTCAAGTAGGCACCATGGTCAACGCGAGGCTCCAAAGCATCGAGGACAGGTTACTACCGGAGAAGAGATGCCGCCCACCATTGGCGGCAGACAAGAGGGATAACGCTCCAGCTTCGTTTGCACAGGCGGCTGCATCTTCCACAACAGCAGTTCAAAGGGAATCTCCGTCAGGGATGGCACAGATGGGTCCCCCTCCCCCGCCTAAACAGCCTACGAAGGAAAAAGGGGCGGGGAAGAAATCAAAGCCGGTCGCACCTCCATCCACACCTCAAGAGCCCCACCCGGTACCTAATCCCAATCCTACAGAAGAGGGCTGGTCAGTGGCCGAGAGTCGGAAAAAGAAGCGAGCTAACAAAAAGAAGGAGAGAGCAGCAGCAGCTCCGAAACCAAGACGGGAAGTGAGAAAACCAAAGCTTAGCACACCACGCTCAGCTGCGGTGGTACTGACCCTACAGCCGGGCTCTTTAGAAAAGGGAGCTACCTATGGCCAATTAATTACCCAGGCGCGAGCCCAGGTCAGCCTACCCGAGCTTGGCATTGAAGATATTAGACCTAGGATCGCGGCCACAGGAGGCCGTATCCTTGAAATCCCAGGAGTAGACACTGCGCATAAAGCAGATGCCCTCGCAGCCAAACTCCGCGAGGTTCTCGACCCGTCGCTAGTACGAATCTCCACACCCACGAAGAGCGCCGAGTTGCGCATAACGGGACTGGATGATTCGGTTACTCAAAGAGAAGTGGTGGCTGCCGTGGCAGCACTAGGCGAGTGCCCGGAGGGATTAGTCCGTTCTGGTGATATCAACCGGGGATCTACTAACCTGGGGTCTATGTGGGTTAGCTGCCCGGTCACGGCGGCCAAAAAACTAGCGGAGGCGGGTCGTGTACGTGTAGGCTGGGTCTATGCGCAGGTAAAACTGCTAGAGCAACGACCATTGCGATGCTACCGGTGCCTCCAAAAAGTGCACGTTGGAAGCCGTTGTACCGCTGGGGTCGACAGAAGCGGCCTGTGTTTCCGCTGTAGCCAGCCAGGTCACAAAGCGGCCCAATGCATCGCGGAGAAGCCTCGGTGCATTCTTTGTGTCGAGGCTAAGAAACCAGCGGATCATGGGGTGGGCAGTCGTACCTGCGCAGCCCCTCCAGGAAATAG
This sequence comes from Hypsopygia costalis, assembly GCA_937001555.2. Lineage (NCBI taxonomy): Eukaryota > Metazoa > Arthropoda > Insecta > Lepidoptera > Pyralidae > Hypsopygia > Hypsopygia costalis. Next base: position 47,288 of record OW443351.2, on the reverse strand, counting down.
AATGAGGAGACTGAACGACCCGAGGGACCAGTCAAGCCGTCCAAACAATAGGACGGACGAGGCGTCCATGGACGTCAACCCATAATGGATTGCACACCGACCCACTTATTGCAAGCGAACATTAACCACTGCGCCAGAGCTCAGGACCTTCTTCTTCAGAGCATGGCGGAGTGGTTGGTGCAAGTAGCCATAGTCGCCGAGCCCTATAGCGTCCCACCCCGGGATAACTGGGTCGGGGACCTAGAGGGCTTGGTGGCCCTCGTATCTCAGCCAAGCATCGGCTCCCCGCCCTTCGAAAAAGTAGCGAAGGGTCGGGGATGCGTTAAAGCCGTAGTGGGAGGGGTCTCTTTCGTTGGGGTGTACTTCTCTCCGAACCGGGTGTTGGCCGAGTTCGAAACTTTTCTCGATGAGGTCGGTTCCTTGGTGCGCCAGAGTCACCCCGACCCCGTGCTTGTTGCGGGAGATTTCAACGCAAAATCCATTGCGTGGGGATGTCCTGCAACGGATGCGCGAGGTGAGGCCCTGGAGGAGTGGGTGGTGACCAATGGGTTGACGGTTCTAAACCGGGGGACGACAGATACGTGTGTGCGGCAGCGGGGAGGTTCCATCGTAGACGTGACATTCGCGAGCCCAGCTCTCGCACGCCGTATTCAGAACTGGAAGGTTGAGGAGAGTGTGGAGACGCTTTCTGACCATCGGTACATTAGGTTTGACGTCTCCGCGCTCCCAGCGCCCGTAGCGCGGCTCAACCCGTCACCCGATGGAGACAGCCCGCGCTGGGCGCTTCGACAGCTCGACCGAGAGCTGTTGCTTGAAGCTGCAGCTGTGCAGGCCTGGGTCACCGGTCCCGGCGATCCAGCCACGATGGACGTGGATGCGGAGGCGGACATGCTCGGGAATGCAATGGTCAATATCTGCGACTTGGCCATGCCCCGTGCGCATCCGCATCCACCCAGACGACGGGTGTACTGGTGGAATAACGAGCTTGCCGCCTTGCGAGATACATGCATAGCTGCAAGGCGCCGGTACACCCGGAGTAGAAGAAGGAGACGCCGCGACGAGGATCAGGAGACGCATCTGTATGCAGCGTACAGAGCCTCCGTTAAGACGCTGCAGGTGGCCATTAGCCAAGCGAAAGCGGACGCTTGGAAGGAAATGCTGGGGACCTTAGATAGCGATCCATGGGGAAGGCCCTACAAGATGGTTAGGCGAAAGATCCGCCCTTGGGCACCTCCAGTGACGCAAAGCCTCCAGCCACAGCTCCTCCGGAACGTTGTCGAAGAGCTGTTCCCCGCCAGAGGGGTTCACATGCCTCCGCCTATGGCGCCACCTGCGGCGTCTTTACAGGAAGAAGAGGAAGAGTCATCAGATACCGAGGCATCCGAGGTAACTGTTGCAGAGCTAGGGGCGGCAGTGGCAAGGCTCAAAACTAAGAACACTGCCCCCGGACCAGATGGTATTCCTGGTCGTGCCTGGGTTCTCGCCCTCGAAGAACTAGGGCCAAGAATGCGGGGGCTCTTGACCGCGTGTATGAGGAGAAGACGGTTCCCGCGTCGATGGAAGCCTGGCAGACTCGTTCTACTTCTGAAGGATGGACGGCCTGCTGGCTCGCCGTCTGCTTACAGACCCATCGTTCTGCTCGATGAGGCGGGTAAGCTCTTTGAGCGAATCATTGTTGACCGACTGATCGAGCACATCGAGGGTGCGGGACCTGGGCTGAGCGAGGACCAGTACGGTTTCCGCCGCGGCCGGTCTACTATCGACGCTATCGCACGGGTAAGAGCCCTCACCGAGGAGGCGACAGCCCAGAGGGATGTGGTGATGGCGGTGTCCTTAGACATCAAAAACGCCTTCAATACTCTGCCTTGGATCTGCATCACTGAAGCGCTTAAGTACCATCGCGTGCCTCGGTATCTACGGGAACTGGTGGGTCACTACCTCACAGATAGGGAGGTAGTGTATCCTATGAACGGAGGCGGGAATGGCCGCCGGTCCATGTCCTGCGGTGTTCCACAGGGGTCGGTTCTTGGGCCCCTTCTGTGGAACATCGGCTATGATTGGGTGTTGCGTGGAGCATTTATGCGGGGGATTGTCGTCATTGCGTACGCTGACGACACTCTCGTTACTGCCCGCAGCAGCACTTTTCGGGGGGCGGCCATTCTTGCCACTGCTGGTGTGGCACATGTGGTAGCCCGCATACGGCGTCTAGGGTTGGAAGTGGCCCTTAATAAAACTGAGGCCATTTGTTTCCACGGACGTCGGGGCGGGCCGCCAGCCGGATCGCGGCTGGTCATCGGAGGTGTTTCCATTGCTGTCGGGTCGACGATGCGGTACCTTGGCATCGTACTCGATAGCCGGTGGAATTTTCGGGAGCACTTCCGGCGACTAGCTCCAAAATTAATGGGAGCCGCTGCCGCACTCGGTAATCTTTTGCCGAATTTGGGTGGGCCAAGCATCGCCTGTCGTCGCCTATATACAGGTGTGGTGCGGTCAATGGCGCTTTATGGCGCGCCTATTTGGGCAGATACCCTGACCGCCCATAACAAAGCCCAGCTTCGAAGACCACAGCGGGTCATGGCGGTTAGGGTCATTAGAGGGTACCGCACCACCTCTTGCGAGGCAGCGTGCGTGATGGCGGGTAGCCCACCCTGGGACTTGGAGGCGAAAGTGCTAGCAGCGGCTTATTGGAGGAAGACCGAGGCGGTTCTTAATGGATTGGACCCGTTTCCGGAGGGGTTCACTCGCTGGAGGGAAAATGCCCGCCGAGAACTTCTCCGGAGATGGGAGGACAGATTAGAGGCGCCGAGTGCTGGTCAGCGCACCGTCGAGGCCATACGGCCCATTCTCCAGAGGTGGGTTGAACGACGTCATGGCGTGGTGACGTTTCACGCTGCACAGGTGCTAACCGGGCATGGCAGCTTCGGCAAGTACCTGTGCAATGTGGCAAAACGAGAGGAGACGACGGTGTGCCACCACTGTGACTGCGTCGAAGATACGGCGCAGCACACACTGGATGAGTGCCCGGCGTGGATAGAAGAGCGAACCGCCTTGGTCGCAGCAGTAGGACCTGACCTCTCGCTGCGGGCCGTCGTGCAAGCCATGGCCGGCAGCGAGAGTGCTTGGACAGGATTCACCACGTTCTGCGAAAACGTGATGTCGCAGAAGGAGGCGGCGGAGCGGGCGAGAGAGGATGACGTCCTGTCCCATCCGATCCGCCGCAAAAGAGTCGGGCGAAGGCGTCGGGCGGAAGACCGCCTCCTCCCGCCCTAAAGAGGGCCTCTGGGCGGCAGGGAGGGGAACCTGCAGTCCAACATAATCGGTCCTTGAGCGAGTGGCGTGTCGAGTGTTCCTGGCACCCCACAAATAGATGATGAACTCGGGGCATAATGACCCTGGCAAAGTAGAGCCCGCAACTGTATCTGCGGGCATCCGCCGGCGGGGTAACGGAGGTGATAACAAAATCGTACCCGGAACCCCGCCACACGGCGGTGAGAAGGAACACCGGTGGTTTTTTAGTCGGTAGGTCTACCCGGTGGGGTCTACTAGAGGCCCCTTGCACTCCGGGTAGGAGTCCGACATACCCACGCCGTCGTCCCCTCGATTGCGTGGGATGCATGAGCATTTTTCCATCGAAAACAAAAAAAAAAAAAAAAAAAGGTTAGGATAGGTTAGGTTGGGGTGCTAAGGCCGGAAAACCCTCGTGTGCTCGGGACTGTTGTTGACCCGTCTTTGTTGCTGGATACGTCCGGTGAGAACGACGTGTTAGCAACAGCCTGAGCCTGGTGCACCCTGGGCAACAACGGTCAGTAACTTCTCTTCGCGGAGATCTTGCTGACCGTTGGCCAATGTTCTGGCAGTGGAGGAAAGCGCAGTACTCGTACTGCGCTTTTGGGCGTCTGCGCCTCCCGTCCCTCTGAGCTAGCAGAGGTCACGGTGAGGCGCACAGTGGAGGAGCGCTCCCCAGTGTAGGTAGCGAGGGGTACACTGGGGTGCGATTTGTCGAGGAAGAAAACCTCGTTAAAAAATTACAGAGGCGGGGGGAGGTGAAACCGAGGCCGGGAATGTCTTATGACGCCCGGAGAGCCGGTTTCATCATACCCAAACAGACGAGGAAGAAAACCTCGTTAAAAAATAACCCTTGGTGTCGGCGTGCCGTATGTCTCCCGGTGCGCCACTGATCGAGGAGAGGGAGAAACTCGGGTTCCCCAGGAGGAGGGTCCTCACGGACAACCGCCGGCGGGGTCGCGGAGGTAATGCTTTCGCAGTTCCCGTGTCCCCGCCAATCGGCGGAGGGAAGGAGATCGTGGGGTTTTAGTCGGTATGGCTGCCACTGGTCATGGCAGCAGAGTCCGACATAACCACGCTTGGGCAGCGTGGTATCCTTAACGGATTTCCCCACGTAAAAAAAAAAAAAAAAAAAAAAAAAAAAAAATTAAATCTAATATTTCGGCAACTTATTCGTATATACTTTTTATGTTCAACAGTATACCGTGTGTTTTGAATTATTTATTTTATCTATTGTTGTTCTTTAGCAACTTATTTATTTATTTTTATGTATAACTTTTCTAGCAACTGTTTTACAGAATTCTAAAAATTTTTCTCTCTTTGATTTGTCTTCAATTATTTCCTTTATGTTATCACTATTTACTTTTTCTCCAATATTTATCTCCAAATCTATTCTTTCCCTTCCATATATCGGGCAATCAGATAAGATGTGCAAAATACTTTCCTCCGTTTCCGAATCGCAAGGGCACGTCGGGTCCTCCTTGCACTTAAACCGATGTAAGTACTGTGAGAACCCACCGTGCCCTGTCATTACCTGCACAACAACGGGATCCATCCTTATCTTCTTTATTATCCTATACGTTCTCGTTGCATCCGGAAAGAAGAGTTTGGTGACTGATGCTGTTTCCCCAGTTTTGTATCGATGATTCCATTCGTCAAGCGACTCCTCTCGTATTTGTCGCTTGACGAATGAAACCGGACATCGATCATAATTTGGCTTTGTCTTCATACGCAAGGCAGCCTGCTTCGCGAGTTGGTCGGCTCTTTCATTCCCTATCAGCCCGGCGTGGGCTTTAATCCAGAAAAGGTTGATTATTTTACCTCCTTCTCTGGCAGCCCTGATGATTCGTCTTGTTTTAACGGCCAGGGGCTGTAGGGAATCATTAGCGGTTACTGTCTCTAGTGCCGACCTAGAGTCGCAAAAGATGTTACATCCGTTCGCCTTTGCGTCAAGGGCTCGCGCAGCCGCCTCAGACAGAGCTAGTAGCTCTGCTTGGTACACGGTGCAGCAGTGGTCCAGCCTGAACTTTTGGGTTTGGGTTTCAGCTCCATTCTTCCATATAGATAACGCTGCTCCAACCCTACCCTCGATTCTACTTCCGTCGGTGTAGATTTGAAGCAGATCGTTAGAGTCAAGCTGTTCCATCGCTGCACCGTCCTCCACACATGAGAACTCTATTCCTATCCATTCGGATGGATGAGGCAGCTTTGTATAGGGTACTGATGTTTCGATCTCCCTATCCCCCAGCGTTCGCTGTGAGTGACCTCTCTTTACTTCGTAAAGAGAGGCCGCTTCACGGATTCTGATTTCCAAAGGAAGAAGCCCAGCGAGTACCAGGGCAGCATTCAGGGAGACCGTCCTATAAGATTTTATCATTTTTTGCGCGAACCCTCTCTGCACAGCATTCAGATGTTTCTGTATCCCTATTCTTTCGCTAGCAGCCGCCCATACGCTCGCCGCATACAGAATGACAGGTTCGACCACTGCTTTGTATATGGTTCTGATAATCTCGGGGCCAAGCCCCCAGTGGACTTTTGCAGCTTTAGCTATTTGTTTGTAGAGGTTTGTCGCCTTCCTACATACATTTGCCACATGCTTACTGTAGTTCAGTTTGTCGTCCACTGTGAGGCCAAGGATCTTGATGTCCCGTGACAGTCCAATGGGTGTTCCGCCCATGTTCAGAATTGGGGTGTCGTATTTTAACTTATTGGTAATAACCATTGCCTGCGTTTTTTGTGGCGCAAACCTAAGTTTGTTACTGACTCCCCATTTCAGAACACGCTCGAGGGCGGCATTGGCCTGTCTCTGGACATCGAGCGCTGTATCCCCCGAGAATATCAAAACCACGTCATCGGCAAAAGCCTGGCAGTAGTCTCCCCTGTCCTCCAGATCTTTTAATAGGGGGTCCAGCAAATGTTCCATAGTGTTGGTCCGCCCACGGAACCTTGCACGCACCCTTTTGTGGTATCTTTCGTATGGTCGGCGCCAGCATACCTTACAGTGACCTTTCTGTCCGTCAAATAGCTGTCGATGACTCTTCGCAAATTTACTGGACATTTTGTTTCGGCCAGTCGACAGCGTATAGCAGGCCACCACGCACCATCGAAGGCCCCCTCTATGTCTAACGAGATCAGAGTTATTATTTTCTTTTGCTTCAGTTTTTCTTTTATGTGCTTCATCATGACATAGAGGGAGTCCTCGGTGCTGCGCTGTGGCATAAAGCCGTACTGGCGCCGACTCATATCGGGTATTATGTACCACTTTATCCGCTGGATGGTCATCTTTTCATAGATCTTACCGAAAACAGACAATAGTCCTATGGGTCTATAGGACTTTGGGTGCGTGTAGGTCTCCTTATTGGGCTTTCTCAACACTACTACTACTGCCTCTTTCCAACTCCTAGGAAAATATGTCAGGCCATAACACTTATTATAGAGAGACAGGAATAGGTCCGGATCCAGGTCAATGGCAGCTCTGCAGATGTCCGCCGTGAAACCGTCGGATCCCGGCGCCTTTTTGGGACTGAAGCTTGACGCGGCCCATTTTAGTTCCTCCATTATGAAAAGTGGATCGCATGGATCATCATGCGTCCAACTATTCAATTTTTCCGCTTTTTCCCTTAATTTCTTGTGTTCCGCGTCATCTGCTTCAGCCATATCCACAGGATAAAAGGTTTCTGCCAACAGACCCGCCGATTCCACGGCAGTCAAAACGTGGCCGTTCCATATCAAGGGTACGTCCTCCTCCCTTTTCGCCGTTCGGCCTATGACCCGGTATATTCCGTTCCATACAGTTTCTCGATCCTGTCTCTCACAAAAGCTTCTCCAGCTGGCCACACGTGCCCTCCCAACCTCCGATTGATACTTCTCCTTAGCCTGCAAATATTGTGCAACGACCCATTCTCTACGAACCGGTGCGGCATTCGCAATCCTTCTCTTCTTCCTTGGTGCGTCCTTTTTTAATTCTTCAAGCTCACTTGACCACCACGGCACACCGACTCGTTCACTATTGGTCTTGATCTTAGGAATGGACATCTCACATGCTTCTTGTATACTTTTTGTAATGCTTTCAACTACTCTATCTAATTCTTCTTCAGTATTGATCTTTTCTATTTGTTCCTTGTTTATGTTGTTTTCTTTCCAAATTTGGGCCAGTTTCTCACGAAACTGGCTCCAATTTGCTTTTTTGCTATTGTAAATTCTTGTTGTTCTCTTGATGTCCATTCCTTTCGACCCAGCCTCTTCCACATCGAACAGTATGCCGCTGTGGTCGGAGCTCGTCATTCCTACCTCCACGCGCCAGTTCTTCACTCTATCAAGCATATTTATTGAACAGGCCGTCACATCTACATGACTAAAGTATCTCGTATCACCTCTGATCGTATCGAAGGTGGGTATGCACCCCATGTTTAGCACCTGGAGGCCCAGCTCGTCCAGGACTCCGGTCATCTGCTCCCCCCTGGAGTCCCCCACGACGCTGCCCCACCAGGCGCTCTTGGCGTTTGCGTCACCCCCTATCAGCAAGTTTCTGGATCCGGTAATGCGTTCGATCTCTTTCAGCTGCTCCAAGTATGGCTCTATTTGTTGATTGGGCTCGAAGTAATAAGAGACCAAGGTTGTCTTCCAGTCTCCTGTGCTGATCCCCACCACAACGATATTGTTTGTGGTGAGTTGCGGGTATTGTTGGATGTTTACCCTTTGATCAAACACGACAATTGCCGCCTTTACGCAGCCGTCCCCGATATTCAGAGACTGGAAAGTCCTAGCCCCACGGTAATTCCTCATACTTCCAGCCCCACCAACATAGGGTTCCTGGAGAAGCGCAATCGATATTTTCCGCTTCCCGGCCTCATGGAAGAGCTCGTCTGTGGCCAGCCGGCTCCTCTGTAAGTTGGCCTGAACACACTTGTACATCCGGGCACTACTTGGGACGCCCTCAGCAGTATGCCACCGCCATTCGTGCTAGGGCGTCCCACTTCCTCTTCACCGAGCACTCAAGGAGTCACTAAAGGCATTATGCCCAGTGTTAGTTTTCCCCGCCGCAACGCAATTTTTGCATACTGCCGTCTCGCCCGCCATCCGGTTCAGGCACTCCGACGCGAGATGTGGGCCCCCACAGTGGCTACATAGGTCGACGGTTTCTTTACAAAACCGTCGCCCGTGCCCATAAGATAGACATCTGGTGCACTGCACCAGGGGGGTTTGATCTTCAACGATTACTCGTTGCAGATCTATCCGCAGATTTCTCGCCTCAGTTGCCCTTCTCCAGATTGCGGGCGAGACGGTCAGTACTATGTTACAATTAAGGGGATTTCTTGCTCTTCTCCGATATTTTATCGTAACCCTGTTATCTCCTTCGTCGAGGCCGCAAAAGAGTTCCCGGTTCTGGTTCCTTAGGGCCTTAATAACGTCTTCATCACTATGGACCTTCAACACGTCCCTAAGAACCAGAAGCGGGTCCTTGTTTTTTACTTCCTCGACGACAAGATGTTTGCCCATTGTTTGCAGCCGTTCCTTGACCTTCTCTTTCTCTCGTTCTGTTCTACATCCCATGATTACCTTGCGGTCTCTCGCCTTCCTTACCTTTTCCACCGTTATCCACCCCTCTTTTGCATCGACTACTTTCCTTATCCTTTCCATTACTTCTTCCCCTGTTTCCTCTGGTTTATTTGAGGAGACTACAACCGAGTGCAATGCGGTACGTTCCGGAGCTCTGCTTCCAATTTGTTTTTCAGCCGCTACACTCGCGTATGTTGCCTTTTCCATTACTTCCCCTTGCCTCTTCAATATATCCTGTAATTCCTCTACTCTTCTTTGGTTTTCCCTTAGTAGTTTCGCGTTCTCCCGTATTTTTTCCAGCATTTCTGGCCCGTTTTTCATGATCCATTCGTCCTTTATCTCCTCACTCCTGTCCTCCAACTCTGTTGGCATTTTTTCCTCCATCACTGGGTTGCCCTTGCTCTTACTTCCTATCTTTCCTTTTCTTTCCCTTGCTAATTCTTCCTCTGCCTCCTTTATCAGAACGTACAATCTTTCTATAGCTTGCAGCACTTCTTCTTTTATGTCAGTCTTGAGATTTCTTGACCCGGCTATTGCGCTTTTGCCCTTGTTATTACATAACCGTGCCTCATCCAGTCTACTTTTTGGAGATTTCGTCCCAGACTTTAGGCTCGTCTGTGCCGCCTTTCCTTCTAATTGGAGGGGGGATTTTGTCATGCCAGCTGCTGCCTGGGTTGTCTTGTTCAGTGTTGTCCCTCGCGTAATCCCAGGAGATGTTCTAGTTGCAGTGGCTTCAAAGCCCTCAATGCTTTGTCTCACTCTGGAAGATTGATTTGATTGTCCAGAAGTTTGTATTTGTTTCACCTTATTGGGTGAGGTTTGGTCTTTATTGGGTGATGTATTTCCCATAATATCTTCACTCGTCTTTTTTTGCGGCGTTCTAATTCCGAACATATTAATCCGAGGTAGGCGTCAATGGGTTTTATCGATCTCTTTTTATTTAGCTTTCTTAGTCTTATAAAGTTTAAAGGTTTGTAAAAGTTTTAAAAAAATTTTCATATAATTTTGGTGTTTTGATTATTAATTACTTAATAATTGTCTCTAGTCAATTCTTCTAGTCAACATCAAACTCAATTTGAGTTAATCTAGTCAAGTTTTTATGCGGTTTTGGGTATCCGAATTTTTTAGAGAATATAGACAAATTTTCTTTTTATTAGGTTTGATTATTTTATTTGGTGTTTAATTATGTTTTGTATACAAATCTTTATTTTAGATTATGTGTATATAATTATGAAGTAAATTTTTAGGACTCCTGGTCCGTCGTAATTAATTAAATTAAATTAATGCTTTTTAACAGTCAGATTTTTCTTATAAACTCTGTTTTTACTGTGATGTAGAGCAGTCCAAGGATTCTTTTCCCCCTAATAATTGAGAGGGAGCGTGTATGTTTCCTGCCTTAAAAAATCAGCTCTTAGTCTTTGGTAGTTTTGTTTTTATAGAGTTTTGAAAACAAAATTTTAAATATTAGCGAAAAGGTAAAATTTTTGTACAAATGTTAATTTTTGACAGGGAAGGACCCCCCGGGGAGTTTTCCACCCTTAGTAGAAAGTTGGTCAGGAGGGCAACCCGCAACGGATGGCACCTTAAAATTTCCGAAATTCCGGAAAAAATCGGAAGAGCAGGTGCTCACGTCACGGTATTGCCTCTAGTTCCTGTAGAGCTGAAGGGTGGAAATTCGCGGAAAGGGGTACCTTAGGGTCTAAAAAGATGGATTCAGATGAAATCCGGAATAAAAATTTTTTTCCGGTTTTTTGGATTTTTTTCAAAATCGGAAAGTGAATTTCAAAAACTCTTTTCAGGAGGAGGTAGAGCTTCCTATTGCACACCCAAATTGCATGAAAAGCCTATTTCATCTATGGTAGGGTACCCACTAGAGAGATCGGGTTAGGTTAGGTTAGGTTAGGTTAGGTTAGGTTAGGTTAGGATAGGTTAGGTTTTTTTTTTTTTTTTTTTTTTTTAATATGTCTCCACAAGTCCTCTGCCATGAGCAGAGTCATTTGTACACTATATTTTATATTTACGTATTTTTAAATTTTTTAGCTGATTTTTAATTGTTTTAATTTCCTAATATTGGCACATATTTTTATTTCCTCTTTTATTTTTAAGTTTTTTAGTGTTTATTTATTTTGTATTTTGTTTAGCTTGTATTATTTATTGTTTTATATTTATCTATCTAGTCTCTATATTTTCTTTTAATATTTTGTGTCATGTATTTACTACTCCGTATCTATCTGTTTATTATTTTGTTTATTTTGTGCTTTGTGTCGTCCTGTGTGCGCTACATATCTAAATGTAGGTTCAGTCCTTTTATATTTCCTTGTTTCTTTTTTTGACCTTTTCAATAATTTTTCTGCCATAGTCCAAAAACGGTATTCTTTCTCTGCTATTTCCCATTATTTCATGTATATTATTTTTTGTGATATTTCTATTGAGAAGGCTTTCCAAGTCATAACGCTCCTTAGCGTACACAGGGCAACTGAACAGCACGTGAGCCACCGTTTCCTCTTTTCCAGGCTGACATATGCATGATGGGTCCTCCTTACATTTAAAACGATTTAGATATTCGGAGAACCCACCATGCCCCGTCATCATCTGTGTGAGGGTGTTATCGAGCCTCATTTCTTTAAGACTTTTGTATGCAGCTACCGCCTCCGGGAAGAACATCTTCGTAACTTCGGCGGTAGTGCCAGCCGCATATCTCCGATTCCATTCGTCAAGCGACTCCAGACGTATCTGTCGCTTGACGAATGAAATCGGACATCCGTCGTAATCAGGCCTGGTCTTCCTATGCAGAGCTGCGTCCTTTGCTAGTGTGTCCGCCCTCTCGTTCCCCTCAAAACCCGCATGTGCCTTAATCCAGAACAAAGTCACAGCTTTGCTCTGGTCCTTGCATGTTCTTAAATTGCAGCGGATTTTTTCTGCTAGCGGGTGAGGGGAACCATGATCTGTGACAGATTGTAGAGCGGACATCGAGTCGCTAAAAATGCCAAAGGTGCTGTGCCGATACTTGGGACGCCCTCAGCAGTATGCCACCGCCATTCGTGCTAGGGCGTCCCACTTCCTCTTCACCGAGCACTCAAGGAGTCACTAAAGGCATTATGCCCAGTGTTAGTTTTCCCCGCCGCAACGCAATTTTTGCATACTGCCGTCTCGCCCGCCATCCGGTTCAGGCACTCCGACGCGAGATGTGGGCCCCCACAGTGGCTACATAGGTCGACGGTTTCTTTACAAAACCGTCGCCCGTGCCCATAAGATAGACATCTGGTGCACTGCACCAGGGGGGTTTGATCTTCAACGATTACTCGTTGCAGATCTATCCGCAGATTTCTCGCCTCAGTTGCCCTTCTCCAGATTGCGGGCGAGACGGTCAGTACTATGTTACAATTAAGGGGATTTCTTGCTCTTCTCCGATATTTTATCGTAACCCTGTTATCTCCTTCGTCGAGGCCGCAAAAGAGTTCCCGGTTCTGGTTCCTTAGGGCCTTAATAACGTCTTCATCACTATGGACCTTCAACACGTCCCTAAGAACCAGAAGCGGGTCCTTGTTTTTTACTTCCTCGACGACAAGATGTTTGCCCATTGTTTGCAGCCGTTCCTTGACCTTCTCTTTCTCTCGTTCTGTTCTACATCCCATGATTACCTTGCGGTCTCTCGCCTTCCTTACCTTTTCCACCGTTATCCACCCCTCTTTTGCATCGACTACTTTCCTTATCCTTTCCATTACTTCTTCCCCTGTTTCCTCTGGTTTATTTGAGGAGACTACAACCGAGTGCAATGCGGTACGTTCCGGAGCTCTGCTTCCAATTTGTTTTTCAGCCGCTACACTCGCGTATGTTGCCTTTTCCATTACTTCCCCTTGCCTCTTCAATATATCCTGTAATTCCTCTACTCTTCTTTGGTTTTCCCTTAGTAGTTTCGCGTTCTCCCGTATTTTTTCCAGCATTTCTGGCCCGTTTTTCATGATCCATTCGTCCTTTATCTCCTCACTCCTGTCCTCCAACTCTGTTGGCATTTTTTCCTCCATCACTGGGTTGCCCTTGCTCTTACTTCCTATCTTTCCTTTTCTTTCCCTTGCTAATTCTTCCTCTGCCTCCTTTATCAGAACGTACAATCTTTCTATAGCTTGCAGCACTTCTTCTTTTATGTCAGTCTTGAGATTTCTTGACCCGGCTATTGCGCTTTTGCCCTTGTTATTACATAACCGTGCCTCATCCAGTCTACTTTTTGGAGATTTCGTCCCAGACTTTAGGCTCGTCTGTGCCGCCTTTCCTTCTAATTGGAGGGGGGATTTTGTCATGCCAGCTGCTGCCTGGGTTGTCTTGTTCAGTGTTGTCCCTCGCGTAATCCCAGGAGATGTTCTAGTTGCAGTGGCTTCAAAGCCCTCAATGCTTTGTCTCACTCTGGAAGATTGATTTGATTGTCCAGAAGTTTGTATTTGTTTCACCTTATTGGGTGAGGTTTGGTCTTTATTGGGTGATGTATTTCCCATAATATCTTCACTCGTCTTTTTTTGCGGCGTTCTAATTCCGAACATATTAATCCGAGGTAGGCGTCAATGGGTTTTATCGATCTCTTTTTATTTAGCTTTCTTAGTCTTATAAAGTTTAAAGGTTTGTAAAAGTTTTAAAAAAATTTTCATATAATTTTGGTGTTTTGATTATTAATTACTTAATAATTGTCTCTAGTCAATTCTTCTAGTCAACATCAAACTCAATTTGAGTTAATCTAGTCAAGTTTTTATGCGGTTTTGGGTATCCGAATTTTTTAGAGAATATAGACAAATTTTCTTTTTATTAGGTTTGATTATTTTATTTGGTGTTTAATTATGTTTTGTATACAAATCTTTATTTTAGATTATGTGTATATAATTATGAAGTAAATTTTTAGGACTCCTGGTCCGTCGTAATTAATTAAATTAAATTAATGCTTTTTAACAGTCAGATTTTTCTTATAAACTCTGTTTTTACTGTGATGTAGAGCAGTCCAAGGATTCTTTTCCCCCTAATAATTGAGAGGGAGCGTGTATGTTTCCTGCCTTAAAAAATCAGCTCTTAGTCTTTGGTAGTTTTGTTTTTATAGAGTTTTGAAAACAAAATTTTAAATATTAGCGAAAAGGTAAAATTTTTGTACAAATGTTAATTTTTGACAGGGAAGGACCCCCCGGGGAGTTTTCCACCCTTAGTAGAAAGTTGGTCAGGAGGGCAACCCGCAACGGATGGCACCTTAAAATTTCCGAAATTCCGGAAAAAATCGGAAGAGCAGGTGCTCACGTCACGGTATTGCCTCTAGTTCCTGTAGAGCTGAAGGGTGGAAATTCGCGGAAAGGGGTACCTTAGGGTCTAAAAAGATGGATTCAGATGAAATCCGGAATAAAAATTTTTTTCCGGTTTTTTGGATTTTTTTCAAAATCGGAAAGTGAATTTCAAAAACTCTTTTCAGGAGGAGGTAGAGCTTCCTATTGCACACCCAAATTGCATGAAAAGCCTATTTCATCTATGGTAGGGTACCCACTAGAGAGATCGGGTTAGGTTAGGTTAGGTTAGGTTAGGTTAGGTTAGGTTAGGATAGGTTAGGTTTTTTTTTTTTTTTTTTTTTTTTAATATGTCTCCACAAGTCCTCTGCCATGAGCAGAGTCATTTGTACACTATATTTTATATTTACGTATTTTTAAATTTTTTAGCTGATTTTTAATTGTTTTAATTTCCTAATATTGGCACATATTTTTATTTCCTCTTTTATTTTTAAGTTTTTTAGTGTTTATTTATTTTGTATTTTGTTTAGCTTGTATTATTTATTGTTTTATATTTATCTATCTAGTCTCTATATTTTCTTTTAATATTTTGTGTCATGTATTTACTACTCCGTATCTATCTGTTTATTATTTTGTTTATTTTGTGCTTTGTGTCGTCCTGTGTGCGCTACATATCTAAATGTAGGTTCAGTCCTTTTATATTTCCTTGTTTCTTTTTTTGACCTTTTCAATAATTTTTCTGCCATAGTCCAAAAACGGTATTCTTTCTCTGCTATTTCCCATTATTTCATGTATATTATTTTTTGTGATATTTCTATTGAGAAGGCTTTCCAAGTCATAACGCTCCTTAGCGTACACAGGGCAACTGAACAGCACGTGAGCCACCGTTTCCTCTTTTCCAGGCTGACATATGCATGATGGGTCCTCCTTACATTTAAAACGATTTAGATATTCGGAGAACCCACCATGCCCCGTCATCATCTGTGTGAGGGTGTTATCGAGCCTCATTTCTTTAAGACTTTTGTATGCAGCTACCGCCTCCGGGAAGAACATCTTCGTAACTTCGGCGGTAGTGCCAGCCGCATATCTCCGATTCCATTCGTCAAGCGACTCCAGACGTATCTGTCGCTTGACGAATGAAATCGGACATCCGTCGTAATCAGGCCTGGTCTTCCTATGCAGAGCTGCGTCCTTTGCTAGTGTGTCCGCCCTCTCGTTCCCCTCAAAACCCGCATGTGCCTTAATCCAGAACAAAGTCACAGCTTTGCTCTGGTCCTTGCATGTTCTTAAATTGCAGCGGATTTTTTCTGCTAGCGGGTGAGGGGAACCATGATCTGTGACAGATTGTAGAGCGGACATCGAGTCGCTAAAAATGCCAAAGGTGCTGTGCCGGCTCTGTGTGATTTCCCGCGTTGCATAGTATATGGCCAGCAGTTCAGCCTGGTAGACAGAGCAATGTGGGTCAAGCCTGAGTTTACGTGCTTTGGTTTCGACCGCGCCATTCCAGATGGATATCGCGGCCCCAACCCTGCCCTCAAGCTTGCTCCCATCCGTGTATATACGGACCGCCAAGTTGTTCTGGCGGTCAACCTGTTCTCTGTCCTCCAGGCAAACGAACTGCAGGCACATATTGTCCGCCGGGTGGGGTTTCTCTGCAAAGGTCGTCCTGGTTTCTACCTCCCTGTGGCCCAGCACCGGCACTGCTACTCCCCTCCTTGCCTCGTAGAGTATTCCTGCCTCACGAATCCGCAGGTCTAGGGGTAGTAGCCCCGCCAGTACTAGGGCGGAATTCAGGGAGACGGTCCTGTACGCCTTACAGATTTTTTGGGCGAAACCCCTTTGTACAGCGGACAGCTCCCTTCTGGCACCTATTCTCTCCGCCTTTGAAGACCAGGCTGCAGCCGCATATGTGATGATGGGCTCGACCACAGCAGTGTAGATCGTGCGAATCACCTCAGGGTGAAGTCCCCAGCTGGCATTGGCCGCCCTCGAGAGCTGCCTATAGACAGCAAGAGCTTTTTTGCAAATGTAACATGCTCATTAAAAGTCAACTTGTCGTCCACAAGCAGCCCCAGGAGTTTTATTTGCTTGAACTGGTCGATGCCGATCCCGCCCATGACCAGGTGCGGGGTGTCATGTTTCAACTTCCTTGTAATTAGCATCGATTTGGTCTTTTTGGGTGCAAATTTTAGTTTATTCATGACCCCCCACTCCTGGACACGGGCGAGCGCAGCATTGGCCCGTTTTTGTACTTCTCCTGCTGAATCCCCACTGAACACCAGTACAATATCGTCGGCGAATGCTTGGCAGTAATCGCCTTGACGATCTAGCTCCTTCAGCAGTGGATCCAGCAGGAGGTTCCATAATATTGGACCCCCAATTGAGCCCTGTACGCAGCCCTTGCTGGTATCCCTGAGATGCTCTGCACCACCGTACCTCACGCGCACCTTCCTGTCGCCTAGGTACCCATCCATCATTCGTCTGATATTGACGGGACATTCTACCTCAGCCAGTCTACTTCTAATCGCCGGCCACCATGCGTTATCGAAGGCTCCCTCTATGTCCAGTGAAACAACCGAGATGAGTTTTTTCTCATCCAGTTTTCCCTTAAGGTGCTTCACTAGATCATAGAGGGAGTCCTCGGTACTCCTCTGCGGCATGAACCCGTATTGACGATGACTGATTGCTGGTATGACATAGAATTTCACCCTAGCAATCATCATCTTTTCTAAGATCTTCCCCAGCACTGGCAACAAGCCGATTGGCCGATAGGATTTTGGGTCGGTTAAATTATCCTTACCGGGCTTTGTCAGTATTACTACTGTGGCCTCCTTCCAGGTGGTTGGGAAGTGGCCCAGTTCCAGACATTTGTTTGCCAGTGCGAGGCAGATCCCGGGGTCATGCTGTATGGCATGCCTGCAGATGTCGGCAGTGAGGCCATCCAAACCCGGAGCCTTTTTGGGGTTGAAAGTATCGGCTGAACTTTTTAACTCTTCAAGAGTAAACGGTGGGTCATGTCTTTCGCCATGAGCCCACTGGTTTACCTTATCCGCCATCTGCCTAGTCCGCCGATGGTGTTCACTCTCGCTCCCCTCTCCGTCCTCCGGGTAGAAGGCCTCCGCCAGCAACTTTGCAGATTCCTGGGCGTTTAAGGTTCTCCCGTCCTTCTCCAACATTACATCCTCTCTTCTTTGTGTGGTTTTCCCTATCACCCGGTAAATTCCCGTCCAGAGTCCCTCCTTGTCTTGCCTTTCGCAAAAACTTTTCCAGCTAGTGATTTGGGCCTTCCTGGCCTCCTCCTCGTACCTTTCCTTGACGCCCAGGTAGTCTGCCACCACTTTTGCTCTACGTACTGGGGCTGCGCATCTGACTCTCCTCTTCTTCGTGGCTACCTCTCTCTTTAAGGTTGCCAGTTCCTCCGTCCACCACGGGACACTTGTTCGGTCTTCTTTTTTCTTTTTAGGGATAGTTTTTTCGCTTGCTTCTACTATAACGCTGTTGTAGTTTTTGACTATTTCATCTAATTGTTCTTTACTATTTATACTTTCTATTTTATTTATGTTTATTTCATCTCTTTCTAATAGTTGTGTCAATATTTCGTGAAAACTGTCCCAATTTGCCTTTTTTGTATTAAATATCCTAGTTGTTCGTTGTATTTCTTTACCTTTAACTTTGCTTTGCCTGATACCGATCAGTATCCCGTTGTGGTCCGAACTGGTCAATCCTTCGTCCACTCTCCAGTCATCAATCAGCCCCATCACGCCCTCCGAGCAAGCGGTGACATCCACATAACTTGAGAACCTGGTTGTGCCTCTTATCACGTCAAAGGTAGGCACGTCCCCAACATTTAGCACATGAAGGCCCATTTCACATAGCACGCCAAGTGTCTCCTCTCCTCTACTGTCCACCTTGGTACTGCCCCACCAGTTGCTTTTTGCGTTAGTGTCACCACCAATCAGAACACCCATTGGCTCCACTTTCTGTTTAATCTTCTTGAGCTGCTCCAAGTAAGGAGCAATTGGCTGGTCCGGCTCAAAGTAAAAGGAGGCCACGACGATCTCCCACGCACCAGTACGGATTTTCACTACCACGATGTTGTTGGTAGTCAGATCAGGGCACTGTGTGATTTGCAGGTCACCGTCATACACAGCGATTGCTGCCTTGACTACTCCATCCCTGTTACTGGTGCACTGGAAGATCCTCGCACCCCCATAACTCTTCATTTTACCTATTCCGCCAATGTACGGTTCCTGGAGCAGCGCAAAGGAAAACTTCCGTTTTGCCGCCTCAAGCATAAGCTCATCTGTGGCCAGCTGCTTACGCTGTAAGTTTGCTTGAGCCACCAGTAGCTGCTTGTTATTTGCTTGTCTGTTCTGATTGGTGGCGGTTCCAACGTCCTGAGTGCCCTCAGCAATAAGCAACTGCCGCTCTCGCTATGTCATCCCAGCGGCGCCGAACTGGACAGTCCCTGCTAAGAGCATTGTGTTCTTTATCGTCCAGTTTGGCGCGCATACAGTTGCAACATTGCGGAGGTAACCCAGCCAACCAGTCTCCACAATCTTTTTTAAGATGGGCTCCCTCACAGTGGCTACAGCTCTCCACCTGTTCTTTACAGTACCTTTTGCTGTGGCCATACCGGAGGCAGAGAGAGCACTGTATTAGTGGCGAATAGTCTGCAACCATTATCCTTTGTAAGTCCACATGCATCATCCCAGCCTCCGTCATGGCCCTCCACAGTTTGGGGGAAACCCTCAGGATGACATGACAGGTAAGAGGGTTACGAGTCCTTTTGCGGAATAGGACCTCCATCCTATTATCTCCCTCGGTGATGTTCTTAAATATCTCGGTATTTTGTTTTCTGAGAGCACCGAGGACCTCCTCATCCTTATTATATTGGAGGACATCATTCAACACAACCAAAGGGTCTTTGTTTTTGATGTCCTCCACCTTCAGATGTTCTCCAGCACTTTGTATCCTGTCTCTAAATTTTTTCCTCTCCTCCTCAGTCCTGCATCCCACGATCACCTTTCTATCTTTTGCTTTCCTCACCTTTTAGACTTTAATCCATCCTTCCTTCGCATTAACTGCTTCCCTGATCCTATTTAAAACCTCTTCCCCTGTTTCAGTGTCATCAACAGACGACACCGCAACGGAGTGCAGCGTAGCAGGCGCTGCAGGCTTGCTCCTCGCAGCGCCGGCAGCCACCCCCGCATATGTGACTCTATCGACTACCTCTTTTTGTTTTTCCAACGTACTCTGCAGTTCTTTAATCTTCTCATTGCTCTCTAAGATTAACTTGCTATGCGCCTCGAGGGAGGAAAACAACCTTGTGAACTCATCACCATTTGGTTCCCTTACTTCTTTGATGTTTCTCTCCGCTTTACTATCTCCTTCCTTCCTGCTCTGTTGTTCTATTTCTTGCGTCGTTTTTGACTCTCCTTCTTTAACCAAATTGTACAATCTATCTATCGCTTGTATCACGCCTTCCTTTATGTCAACCTTTAGGTTCCTCGACTGGCTTAGATGGGCTTTAGCTTTGTTTAAACATGCTCTTGCCTCGGCTACCCTAGAGCTATAGGCTGGTTTTGGTGGTGGTGAGGCTTGTAGACTTTCCCCTACGGTCTCTCCACTGGAGCCCTTCTCTTTGGGAACCTTCGGCTTTGTTTTAATTTTGTTTAACTCAGTCGAGGTTTTCGATTTTGCGGGAGATGTTGCTTTCACTCGTTCTGCGGTTTTGGTTGACTCCCACTCCGTGATACTGCGCCTCACATTTGAGGCAGAACTCGCTTTCTCAACATTCTCAGGAGTTACCTCCTTCGTTTGCTTTGCCGGAGTCCTGTCCATGGCGAACATTGTGGGGACACGTCAATTTGTAAAATTGTTTTTACTAAAGTCAATTGTATATATGTTTGTATATATAAATACTTATATAAGTCTTGTATATAGAAGTCAGTTTACTCCCAGGACACCAGGTCCGTCAATGTCAAAATTCCCTAGAATGATGGATTTATCAGCAGCAGGCAAAATTACAGAATAGACAATGTCTCTATTTTCCCATATATAAAGACGCCAAGATCTAGATTCTTCGCTCCCTCCGTTCCTGTGATATTTTTAATTTAAAGTCAAAGTTCTTATTCTTATACAGATTTTTTATGTCAAAATAGGTTTCCTTATATATTTTCCAATATTTGTATGTCGTGTTGTATATGTATATGCGTCTTAGTATATAAGCTGAGATAAGACTATAGATGTTTTAGCTATATCTGGTCCAAAATTTTGTTTTAATCATAAAACTCTTAAATTATATTTTTTTAAAAATCTAGATATTTTAGTATGTAGAGCCAGCTAAGAATTTTCTCTAGTCCAAAAATGTAGGGCTAAGAGGTGCAGTTTTAGCCGCAAAAGAGTTGG
This sequence comes from Hypsopygia costalis, assembly GCA_937001555.2. Taxonomy (NCBI): domain Eukaryota; kingdom Metazoa; phylum Arthropoda; class Insecta; order Lepidoptera; family Pyralidae; genus Hypsopygia; species Hypsopygia costalis. The sequence continues at coordinate 26,781 of OW443351.2, read as the reverse complement.
TCTTCCGCTCTCTCGTGCCCGCCGCTGTCACAATTTTATGTCAAAAAATCTATTAACCTAACTCAATGTTCTGTCGAAATAAGAGTTTTTATATATGTTTCCAATATATATTTGTTCAATTTGTGATGTATTTGTGTATATACATAGCCAAGATATAATGACGTTTTAGAATTTTCAGGACACCAGGTCCGTAGGGGTCAAAATTTTATTTTATAATTTATAATAATGAATTCTAGTCAAATTTTTTAGTAAAAACTCTATATATTTTTAAAAGTAGAGCCGATGAATAAGTTTTTACTCTCTATTTATGAAGGGTAAACAGATCTTAATCTAATTTCAAAAGATCAACCCTTAGTCTCAACTGGCTTTTGTTGTATGTTAACTTTAAAAAGAAAATTTTTGAAATTTGCAAAAACAGTAAAATTTAACAAGAAACTGCAATTTTGAGGGTGAAGGACACGCCGGGGAGCTTTCCACCCTCAGTGGAAGTTTACTCGGGGAGGCAAGCCGGAACAGATGGCACCATAAAAATCCCGGAATTCCGAAAAAAGTCGGAAGAGCAGGTGCTCACGTCACGGTATTGCCTACCTTTCCAGTAGAGTTGAAGAGTGGATTTTTGCTGGAAGGGGTGCCCCTAGGCCTAAATATATGGTTTCAGGTGGAATACGGAATAAAAAATTTTTTCGGGATTTTTGGGATTTCCAAAAAACCGAAAAATATTTTTTCAAAATTTATTTTCCTATAATTTAGAGGATTCAAAAGCGCACCGAAATCGCCGAAGAAGTATGTTTCACCTATACTAGGGTACCCACTAGAGAGATCGGCGGTTAGGTTAGGTTAGGTTAGGTTAGGTTAGGTTAGGTTAGGTTAGGTTTTTTTTTTTTTTTTTTTTTTTTTTTTTCTTTACATAGGCCAATCGCAATATGCGCACATCCAACAGGTGTAAATCGTCTGCTGGATGTGCGCAGATCGGCTTACGTCAGAAACTTGTTCCTCCGGCGTGGGGTAACCGGAACCTTTTTTAGGGTGGTTTTCTTTATTTAGGTCATAAGTTACATTACATAAGTCTTACATTACAGTATATTCTTATAATCTAATACATTTATGCTTATACCATATCTTATTCGTCTATGTATATCTTGTACTTATACTTATTTACTATTTCATTTCTTAGCATACTGTTATTGTTCAATATATTTAACAGTTTTACTATTTCTACCTTACTTATTTCTATTTATAACTTTTGTGGCTATTTTTGTACAATATTTTAAAAAGCTATTTCTTAATTTTTTACTTTCCACTATATTACAAATATTTTCTTTTGATAATTTCTCGTCTATTTTAAATTCAATTTCCATTCTTTCTTTCATAAATATAGGGCATTCCAAAATTATGTGTAATACACCTTCCGTTTTCTCGGGATCGCATATGCACGCCGGGCTCTCCTTGCACTTAAACCTATGTAAGTACTCAGAGAACCCGCCGTGCCCCGTCAATACTTGGACCAATACAGGATCGAGTTCTACCTTTTTAATCAAATTATACGCTACCGCGGCATCCGGGAAGAATATCTTTGTTACACCGGCCGTGTCACCATCTATGTATCTCCGGTTCCATTCGTCAACCGATTCCAAGCGGATTTCTCGCTTGACGAATGAAACCGGGCATTTATCATAATTTGGTTTGGTCTTTCGAGACGCGGCACACTTCGCCAGTTCGTCCGCCCTCTCGTTTCCCTCCAACCCCACATGTGCTTTAATCCAGAACAGCTTTGTTGTCCTGCCCAATACCTTGTTCTTCTCAATATTGGCTCTTGCCTTTAGTGCCAAGGGGTGGAGGGATTCCAGGTTCACCACTGTTTCGAGGGCAGCCCTCGAGTCACAGTAAACATTGCAGACGTGTGCCGCGTCCCGAAGTGCCATTTCCGTCGCCTCGGTGAGGGCCAGGAGCTCAGCCTGATACACCGTGCAGTAATCGCTCAACTTCAGCTTCCTGTTCTTGATCTCGGTGGAGCCTTTCCATACGGACAGCGCCGCTCCAACCTTTCCGTCGATTTTACTGCCGTCCGTATATATATGTAGTCCACCGTTGCTGTGCTGTTCCATCCGTTCACGGTCCGCCAGGCAGTCGAACCCCAAGCCCCACCGGTGCGCGGGATGCGGTGCCTCTGTAGTTCTCGCTATCCTTTCTATCTCCCGGTCTCCCACCACTCGCCGGGACAAACCTCTCTTCACTTCGTAAAGTGAGGCCGCTTCGCGAACTCTAATGTCCAAAGGAAGCAGCCCGGCGAGTAATAGGGCCGAGTTTAAAGACACTGTTCTATACGTCTTTGCGATTTTTTGAGCGAATCCTCTTTGCACCGCTCCAAGGTGTTTTTTAACTCCAATTTTTGACGCGGCCGGTGCCCACACGCTTGCCGCATACATAATAATTGGTTCAACCACTGCCATGTACGTAGTCCTGATGATCTCAGGCGACAAACCCCAGCTTATCTTTGCTGCCCTCGATACCTGTTTATAGATGTTTAAGGCTTTACGACATACATTCTCCATGTGGGTGTTAAATGTGAGTTTGTTATCTATAGTCACTCCAAGGATTTTTATTGTTTTGGACATTTCTATGTCGACCCCGCCCATCCTCAAGAGTGGGGAGTCGTATTTCAGCTTATTTGTTATAATTAATGCCTGTGTCTTTTGCGGCGCGAATCGCAGCTTGTTTTTTACTCCCCACTCCCGAACACGCGCGAGGGCGGCATTTGCCCTTCCTTGAATGTCCAATGCCGTATCGCCTGAGAAAACCAGCACCACATCATCCGCGAAAGCTTGGCAGTGGTCGCCCCTTCGCTCTAACTCCTTCAACAGTGGGTCCAATAATACATTCCAGAAAATTGGGCCCCCTACCGAGCCCTGTACACATCCTTTACTGGTCCCAGCAACCACCTCCGCCCCCGCATACCTCACTCTCACTTTTCGACCCGATAGGTAACTGTCTACCAGTCTCCTTATATTAATCGGGCACTTGGTCTCTGCCAGTCTGCATCTTATGGCCGGCCACCAGGCGCTGTCGAAGGCTCCCTCTATGTCAAGGGACACCAACACCGTGAGCTTTTTTGCGCTCAGCTGTTGTTTAACGTGTTTTATCATGTCATAGAGGGAGTCTTCGGTGCTGCGCTGCGGCATGAACCCATACTGGCGCCGGCTTATGTCCGGCAAGATGTGCCATTTTATTCTCTTGACCATCATTTTTTCGAGTATTTTGCCCAATACCGGTAGCAGTCCTATGGGTCGATACGCCTTCGGCTGCGTGTAGTCGTCCTTACCAGGTTTTGGGAGCACCACCACCACTGCCTCCTTCCAGATGATGGGGAAGTACGCAAGGCTCTGGCATTTGTTTAGGAGCGCCAGAAAAAGTTCAGGATCCAGGGCGATCGCCGCTCCACATATGTCTGCGGTGAGCCCGTCGAGCCCAGGCGCCTTTTTCGGGTTGAATGCGGACGTCGCCCATTCCAGCTCTTCTTTTGTGAATATTGGATCGAATATTTCATTATCCGTTCCTCTATTCACATATTCAGCTTTCTTTCTGGTTTCTTCGTGGTCCGCATCATCACCTTCGATATCGTCTCTTTGGTAAAACGTTTCTGCCATTAGGTTCGCAGACTCCTTTCCGCTTAGGACTCTCCCATTTTGCACAAGTGGCGAGTCCTCTTCCCTACTTCTCGTTCTGGCGATCACCCTGTAAATTCCATCCCACATGGTCTCTTTATCTTGCTTCCCACAGAATTCTTTCCAACTCGTGGTTTGAGCCCGCTTTGCTTCCAGTAAATATGCCTCCTTGGCTTGCAGATATTGGTCGACTACCCATGCTCGGCGGACTGGCGCGGCACAAGCAATTCTACGCCTTTTTCTGGCGACATTCCTCTTCATTTCTGCGAGCTCCTCCGTCCACCATGGCAATCTTGTCCTACCCTTCCCCGGGCCCAGCTCTGGCATTGACTCTCCACATGACTTTTCAATTGTGTTTTGCAGTTTTACAACCATTTTTTCTAAATCTTCGGTATTGTTAATTTTCTCAATTTCTGCCTTGTTGATTCCCTCCTGTTGCCAGATCTGGGCCAGTCTCTCTCGAAACCGGCTCCAGTCTGCCTTCCTGGTGTTGTATTTCCGGGTTGTTCTCTTAATGTCTGTTCCCCTCGCTATTTCTAAGTCCAGATCGAACAAGATCGCCCTATGGTCGGAGCTCGTCAGATCAGCATCCACTCGCCACCTCTTCACATACCTAAGCATGTCCACCGAGCACGTTGTAACGTCGACACAGCTGGTGTATGTTTTGCCTCCTCGGATCGTGTAGAAGGTCGGCTCAGACCCCGTGTTAAGGATCTGCAGGTTCATTTCATCCAGCGCTCCCGCCAGTTCTTCCCCCCGAATATCCACTTCCCTACTTCCCCACCACGTGTTCCACGCGTTCATGTCTCCCGCTAACAACACTTTATTTGTCCCTATTTCAGTGACTACTTTAGCCATCCATCGAAGGTACGGTTCAATCGGCTTATCCCCCTCCAGGTACACCGACACCACTCCGATTTCCCATGCCGTTGTTTTTAATTTGGCTACCGATATATTAGGCGTTGTTAAGTTTGGGCAAAGAGTGATGTCGATGTCATCATTAAACACCACAATGGCTGACTTATTCGGGTTTTCCCGAGTACCAGCGTACTGTATTACCCGAGTCCCTGGGTAAACTTTCATTTTCCCCGTACCCTCGATGTATGGCTCCTGCACCATTGCGACCGCAAAATGTCTGTTTTTGGCTTCCGTTACTAGCTCAGCGGTAGCCAAGCCACTCCTCTGCAGGTTTGCCTGGACTATGCTATACCGCGATGTTCTTGTGCTGTCGGGAGTATCTCTTGGGGTGCCTTTAGCAATATGCTATGGACGCCCGGGCCAGGGCGTCCCATTTTTTCCGTACTGGACATTCGTCGTTGTACACGCTGTGTTCCGCGCTGGGCATTTTTGCGCGCGTGCAGTTTTTACAAATTGGCGGCTCACCGGCAATTCTGTCAGCACACTCAGCCCGGAGATGTGGTCCTCCACAGTAGGTGCATAGGTCGGCAGGTTCTTTGCAGAATCGCCGGCCATGCCCGTACCCCAAACACCGAGTGCACCGCAGGAGAGGCGACTGATCCTCTACTGTCACTCTTTGGAGATCGATGCGTAGTCTATGTGTGTCGATCGCCCGCCTCCACACCACCGGCGAGACGCTAAGTACAACGTGACAGTTATGTAGGTTGCGAGCCCTTCTGCGGTACTTTACACTTACTCTCTTTTCCTCATCGTCGAGGCCACAGAAGACCTCCCGATTCTGGTTCCGGAGCGCTTTGACTATTTCTTGAGTTTTTGAAGGCCAAAGTTCAAAATTTTGAATTTTAATAACTAATTCCACAGATAATATAAAATTAATCTACTTGCATATTTGTGATTGGTATGCAGTGGTCTTGCTGCCCGCCCAGTGTCAGCTTCCCGTCACGTCTCCTTCGCCGACCACGTGCCACGTGGTTTGTGGAATGCGGCTCCTGCCGCCTCAGGGAATGTCGGCGCCTTAACGCCAACACCGGGAACAGGTAGGCGTCAATCCGACGATCACCTAGGCACTTTACTTTAGTTTGTTATGGACTCCAGCGAGGAACGCGAATCACTATAAATACCGAAGCTCTTGTTTCGGTTGCGCAAGATCTCCCTCGTGGCATAACATATGGCCAGCAGTTCCGCCTGGTAGACTGTACAGTACGGCTCCAGCTTTAGCTTGCGTGCTTTGGTTTCGGACGTTTCATCCCATATGGATAAAGCCGCCCCAACCTTGCCGTCAATTTTGCTGCCGTCCGTATATATTCGGACCGCCGGGTTGTTATGGCGGTCTAACTGTTCTTGGTCTTCCAGGCAAGTAAACTGCAGGCTCATATGATCCGCCGGGTGAGGTTTCTCCTTGTACGGTATTCTGGCTTCAATTTCACTGTCTCCCAAAACCGGCATGGCTACTCCCCTCTTTGCTTCGTACAGAGTTGCAGCCTCCCGTATACGAATATCCAAGGGCAGCACGCCCGCAAGCAATAACGCCGAGTTTAGGGAGACAGTCCTATATGCCTTTGAAATTTTCTGCGCAAATCCTCGCTGGACCACGTTTAGCTGTTTTTTGACGCACTGTTTCTCTACTGCAGGGGCCCAAGCTCCGGCCGCATACATAATCATAGGCTCAACGACCGCCGTGTAGATTGTGTGTATAACCTCTGGGTGCAGACCCCAACTGGCATTTGCTGCTCTCGAGAGCTGCTTATACACGACAAGAGCCTTCTTGCAAACACTTGCTACATGCTTGCCAAAGGTCATCTTGTCGTCGATAAACAGCCCCAGGAGTTTTATCTGTTTGGACAGACCAATATCAACCCCGCCCATGGTCAGGTGTGGGGAGTCATATTTTATCTTTCTGGTTACAACCATAGCGCTGGTCTTATGCGGCGCGAATTTCAGTTTATTTTTGACTCCCCACTCCTGCACACGGGCGAGGGCAGCATTGGCCCGTAGCTGGATTTCTGCTGCTGTATCCCCGTCAAAAACCAGAACTATGTCATCAGCGAAAGCTTGACAATGATCGCCTCGTTTGTCCAGTTCCCTTAACAGTGGATCCAGCAGCAGATTCCACAGAATTGGTCCGCCAATAGAGCCCTGTACGCACCCTTTGGAGGTTTGTCTACGGTGTTCCTGTCCTGCGTATCTGACGCAGACATATCTATCTTGCAGATATCCGTCCATCATCCGCCGAATGTTTACTGGGCACTCCAAGTCCGCAAGTCTTTGCTTGATGGCGGGCCACCAGGCATTGTCGAAGGCTCCCTCTATGTCCAGGGACACCACCACAATTAGCTTTTTCTGGTCTAATTTGTCTTTTAAGTGGTGTACCAGGTCATAGAGGGAGTCTTCGGTGCTTTTTTGTGGCATAAAGCCATACTGGCAGGGGCTGATCTTTGGGAGGGTATGATATTTGATTCGAGAGACCATCATTTTTTCTAGGATTTTACCCAGCACTGGCAGCAAACCGATAGGCCTATATGATTTGGGATTCGTATAGTCTTCCCTTCCAGGTTTTGTCAGAATTACAACTGTGGCCTCCTTCCAGATGGTCGGGAAGTGGCCCAGCTCCAAGCATTTGTTTGCCAGTGCTAGGTAAATCTCGGGTTTGTGTAGTATTGCGCGTAGACATACGTCGGCTGTGAGGCCATCCGCACCGGGGGCTTTTTTGGGACTGAAAGTTTCGGCAGCGTTTACCAACTCATCAAGAGTAAACAGCGGGTCATGCCTTTCGCCATAGACCCGCTTGTTTACCTTTCCGACAGTCTCTCTCGTTTGCCGATGGTGTTCGCTTTCATCCTGTGTTTTGTCCTCCGGGTAAAACGTCTCTGCTAAAAGTTTTGTTGACTCTTTAGCGTCTAGAGTTTTTCCGTCTTTTGCCAGTAGCAGATCCTCCCTCCTTTTCGCAGTCCTAGCCATCACGCGATATATCCCCTCCCAGAGACCCTCCCTACTTTGCCTCTCGCAGAACCCCTTCCAGCTGTCAATTTGTGCTTTCTTTGTTTTAATTTCGTAATCCTCTTTTGCTTTCAGGTATTCTGCGACGACTTTTTCCCTGCGGACGGGTGCAGCACATCGTATGCGGCGCTTCCTGGTGGCGACTCCTTTCTTCAAGGCGGTGAGTTCTTCGGTCCACCACGGTGTGGTAAGTATGGTTTCTTTTTTCTTTTTTGGTATTGTCTGCTCACATGTTTCTATTAATATTTTTGTGTATTTCTCTGTGATATGGTCCAAATCTTTATTGTTTGTTATTTTATTTATAATTTCAACTGTCATTTCTTTCTGTGTAAATAATTCCGTCAATTTTGTATAAAAATGTGTCCAGTTAGCTTTGTTTGTATTATATTTTCTTGTCGTCCTGTTTATCTTTATTCCTTTAAATTTTTTGAGCTTAATTCCAAAAGTAATACAATTGTGGTCAGAACTCGTGATGCCTTCTTCAACTCTCCAGTCCTCCACCAAAAGCAGCGCCGCCTCCGAACATGCGGTGATGTCAACGTGACTCGAAAATCTTTTGTTACCCCTGATTGTGTCAAAGGTGGGTGTCTCACCGTTATTGAGCAATTGTAAACCCATCTCATCCATAGCTCCCACCATCTCTTCCCCTCTATGGTCGGTTTTTGTGCTGCCCCACCAGATGCTTTTGGCGTTGCTATCGCCACCTATCAGCACCCTAGCACGCCCAGTTGTTTTTATTATATTTTTAAGCTGCTCTAGGTAAGGCTCCACAGGCTGGTCCGGCTCAAAGTAGAAGGAGACGACGGTGGTTTCCCATGCACCGGTTCGGATACCGACCACCACGATGTTGTTGGTGGTCAGTTCTGGGTACTGCACGATGTCTAAGTCTTGGTCGAACACTGCTATCGCCGACTTTACAGTCCCTCCTCCTTGCCCGGTGCATTGGAAAATCCTTACTCCTCTGTAATCCCTCATTCTTTTTGCCGCACCAACATATGGCTCCTGTAGCAGCGCAAGTGCAAGCCTCCGGTTTTTCGCCTCAAGCATGAGTTCGTCTGTCGCTAGCTCTTTCCTCTGTAGATTTACTTGGGCTGCTCGATAGATCTTTTCATCGGTTGAGGCATTCCGGTGGGTTGTTTGGTCGCCTTCGGTGACTTCAGCAGTACGCCACCGTGGCCCTGGCCAGGTCCTCCCAACGTCTCCTGACTGGGCAGTCCTGGCTAAGTGCATTGTGGTTCCTGGCGTCCAGCTTGGCACGTGTGCAATTGCAGCACGATGGAGCTACGCCTGCAAGCTGTTCTGCACAGTCCACTTTAAGGTGGGGTCCTCCGCAGTAACTACATTTTACTGTTTGGTCTTTACAAAATCGCCTGCTGTGACCGTACCCGAGGCACATCGAGCACTGCACTAGCGGCGACTGATCCTCCACTCTGATTTTTTGTATATCAATGCTTACTGCTCCAGCTTCGGTCATTTTCCTCCATACTTTGGGGGATACCCTCAAAACCGCGTGACAAGTGAGAGAATTTCTTGTTCGTCTCCTATAACGCACCTCCATCCGGCAGTCGTCTTTGCTGAGATTTTGGAATATCCAACCATTTTGTTTTCTCAGGGCTCCTAGGATATCCTCGTCACTGTTATATTGGAGCACGTGTTTCAGTACCACCAGAGGATCCTTATTCCTGATGTCTTCAATTTTTAATTGATCCCCTGCTCCTTGAAGTCTGTCCACTATCTTTCGTCTCTCTTCTTCTGTCCTACATCCTACTATAATTTTCCGGTCCTTGGCTTTTCTTATTTTTTCAACGTTCACCCACCCGTCATTAGTGTTGACGGCTTTCCTTATTCGATCTAATACTTCTTCTCCTGTTTCTGTTTCGTCCTTAGAGGACACCACCACCGAATGCAGCGTTGTCCGTCCCGTCTGCTTTTTGTCCACGTTGCTTGCCACCACACTTGCATATGTGGTATTGTTAATGGCCACATGTTGTTTTTCAAAGGTGTTCTGGATGTCGGTTATTTTTTCACTGTTCTCCTTGATTAATTTGCTGTGCTCCGCCAGGGCGATGAGCAGCTGAGATACATCCTCTCTCTTCAATTCGTCTTCTCTGTCTAGGTTGCTGTCCAGATCCTTTTTCCCTACCTGCTTCTTTTGCTGGTCTGTGTCATGGCTAGTTTTCTCCAACTCTCCTTCCTTGACGAGCTTGTAGAGACGTTCTATTGCCTGTAGCACCCCCTCTTTTATGTCTGCTCGCAGATTTTTTGACTGATGTAAATGCGCTTTGCCTTTATTTAGACACGCCCTAGCTTCTGCCACCCTGGACGGATATGTGGACCTTGGTGATGATCCCTTAATGGGTTCAGACAACGGCACCCGTTTTTCTTTAGGGTGAATGCCCTTCGCCTTGGCGTTTGATGGCTCGTTCGGGTTCATTGCCTTCTTTGGTGATGTTATAAGGTCGATCATTCCATCCGTGTTTGACGACATTTCCCATTCAGTAATACTCTGTCTTACTTTGGAAGCTGGTGCGGCTCCCGCACCATTGTTTAAGTCCGGGGAGTTGCTCGTCTCTGCGGTATGTTTTGCTGGTGTACGATGCATGGCGTACATTTAGCCTAGTCAAATATATCTACGATTCGTCCAAAATTTGTAAAAGTTGTAAAAGGGACGTATAGATAAGTCAGCTAATGTTGTTTGTCAAAAGGTCCAGCTATTGCACGCCAAGAGCTGTATCCACGTCGTGAGAATACAAAATTTTTAAGTGAACTTGTTGAAACTACGCTAAAAATCCAAATAAAACTGAGTAATTTTGAAAAATTTTTGAAAGTTGTGCTAATGAAAATTGTGTTTTATTGGTTTCAGATAGCCGGAGCGACACCGAGAAGAACAAGATATCATAAGCCTCTACAGCTGCTAAAATGGCCAGTGAGGAGACTATTAAAAAATTTTTAGCAAAAATTTTGAAAATTTTAAATTTTGAAGGTGAAGGACACCCCGGGGAGATTTACACCCTCAGTGGAAGATTACTCCGGAAGGCAACCCGCGACGATTGGCACCCTAAAAATTCCAGAATTGTGGAAAAAGTTGGAAGAGCAGGTGCTCACGTCACGGTATTGCCTATACTTCCAGTGGAGCTGGAGAGTGCAAATTCGCGTAAAGGGGTGCCTTAGGGTCCAAAAGGATGGTTTCCGACGAAAACAAAAATAAAAAATTTTTTCGAGTTTTTTGAAGTTTTTGGAAAACCAAATAATGATTTTTCAAAATTCTTTTTGCGGGAAGGTAGAGCCTCCTATTGCGCACCGAAACCGTCGAGAGAACCTACTTCGCCTATGCCAGGGTACCCACTAGATTAATCGGCGGTTAGGTTAGGTTAGGTTAGGTTAGGTTAGGTTAGGTTAGGTTAGGTTAGGTTAGGTTAGGTTAGGTTAGGTTAGGTTAGGTTAGGTTAGGTTAGGTTAGGTTAGGTTAGGTTAGGTTAGGTTAGGTTAGGTTAGGTTAGGTTAGGTTAGGTTAGGTTAGGTTAGGTTAGGTTAGGTTAGGTTAGGTTAGGTTAGGTTAGGTTAGGTTAGGTTAGGTTAGGTTAGGTTAGGTTAGGTTAGGTTAGGTTAGGTTAGGTTAGGTTAGGTTAGGTTAGGTTAGGTTAGGTTAGGTTAGGTTAGGTTAGGTTAGGTTAGGTTAGGTTAGGTTAGGTTAGGTTAGGTTAGGTTAGGTTAGGTTAGGTTAGGTTAGGTTAGGTTAGGTTAGGTTAGGTTAGGTTAGGTTAGGTTAGGTTAGGTTAGGTTAGGTTAGGTTAGGTTAGGTTAGGTTAGGTTAGGTTAGGTTAGGTTAGGTTAGGTTAGGTTAGGTTAGGTTAGGTTAGGTTAGGTTAGGTTAGGTTAGGTTAGGTTAGGTTAGGTTAGGTTAGGTTAGGTTAGGTTAGGTTAGGTTAGGTTAGGTTAGGTTAGGTTAGGTTAGGTTAGGTTAGGTTAGGTTAGGTTAGGTTAGGTTAGGTTAGGTTAGGTTAGGTTAGGTTAGGTTAGGTTAGGTTAGGTTAGGTTAGGTTAGGTTAGGTTAGGTTAGGTTAGGTTAGGTTAGGTTAGGTTAGGTTAGGTTAGGTTAGGTTAGGTTAGGTTAGGTTAGGTTAGGTTAGGTTAGGTTAGGTTAGGTTAGGTTAGGTTAGGTTAGGTTAGGTTAGGTTAGGTTAGGTTAGGTTAGGTTAGGTTA